>JANCRA010000013.1:15421752-20221752 GCA_024362935.1 Setophaga petechia
ACCATACCAGTAGGTATCCTTTAGGCACTTACCTGGTTCCATGGAGTCAGACCCTGCTCCTGTAAGGACTTGCCCATGTGTTAGGACTGTGTGCAAGAAGCAGCCCAACAGCAACAGGGTTCGAGATGGTAATATAATTTAGAATATAAATCAGCAATCCAGCTTTGGGATTTTTTAAAATAATATTCTCATAACATGGAGAACCAGTGAATGCTCTATTTCCTAACATTAATCCTGTGCTGCACCAGCTAAACCTCTGAAGTAGCTCCAGAGATGCTGTGCATACTCTATTGTCAGGTTCATGGAGGTTCTTGCTGTGCTGTGGTCCAGGAGATGGCTGCAGACTCCCCTGTGGTGCAGGCAGGACTCTGCCAATGGCAGTGTTCCCCCAAAACATACCACCAGGGTGTTGAGAGTGAAGACTGTTGTTAACTCAGATTTGGAGACACCTAAGATATTTGGGCTTTGATGGGTTCTTTGAGGAGCACTGTGTCCAGCCCTGGGGTTCAACATCAGAAGGATGTGGGGCTGCTGGAATAGGTCCAGAGGAGGCCAAAAGATGCTCTGAGGGCTGTAACTCCTCTCCTCTGGAGGCAGGCTGGGACATCTGGGGCGGGTCAGCCTGGAAAAGAAAAGGTTCTGAAGAGAACTAAGAGCCCCTTCAAGTGATTAACAGTGCTCCAAGAGAGCTGGAGGGGGACTTTCGGCATGGGACTGGTGTTCCAGAACCAGGGGGAATGATTTTAAACTTAAAGACAGTCAATTTAGACTAGATATATGGAAGAAAATTAGAATATTAAATTCAATCTAATGAAGAAGTTTTTTACAATGAGGGTGGTAATTATCTGGCACAGGTTTCCCAGAGAATCAGTGGCTGCCCCATTCCTGAAAGTGTTCCAGGCCAGGTTGGACGTGTCTTGGAGCAGCGTGGTCTAGTGGAAGGGGTCACTGCCCAGGGCGGGGGCGCTGGAACTAGATGAGCTTTAAAGTTCCCTTCCAACCTACACTATTCTATGATTTCCAGCAAGACATGGTGTACAAAACCCACGTATGAACTGCGATGATTCCCCATCCTGCTTTCATTGGGTGTCTTCTCAGCATCCATTAGATTCCAATAGCAGGAGCCTCTGGAGCCTGTGGCACTGCCCCAAGGGACACCACAGGGCACTTGGTGCTCCAAGGAGAGGGTGAGGCTGGCGAACAGAGCACTTGAATGCAGTGCAAAGTCACCTTGTGCCAGAGGATGAGCCAAGCACAGCCTGCTCAGAAGGTCCTTGGTTTTACTCATGAAATGCTCGGGCAGGGAAGAAAGAGGTTCCCACAGCAGGTCGGGAGGTTCCCTTTAAAAGACAGCACTGTATGTAACAAAAGAGGCTGACTGAAGTTAGTGGTGGAGTCCCTTTTTATGTGTGTTTGCTTTGATACACAGCGGTGGAATACAGCCCTTCTGCGGTCCTACTTTCCTGCTGGAGCAAGCTGTCAGCTAGAGATGAGAGAGTAGAGGAAGAATAGCTGAAATCCTATTTTTGTTTGCTTTTAAAGGCCGCTTAAAATTAGTTCAGTGAATATAGTCCTGCATGTATTGCTCTAAAAATTAATAAATCTGGCTATGTGCAAAGAAACTTGATAACACAAACCAGCTCCCTTCACAGCATGCCAGACCCTCACCTCCTTTACATGGGGGGCCATCATCTCTCCCACAGTGTCTCTGGTTTTGCACCACTGGATGGAGAAAAAAACCTAAACTGATGAGGTGTCAGAGTTCAAAATTATGAAGCATGTTATCTTCACACTCGTGATTTCAGTGGCATGTGAAAAGGATTGATGCAGGAGAAAAGGCCACCAGGTCAGTCCACAAAGCTCTGCCATGGAACAGTGACCAGGGAGAACATCCAGTGTGCCCAGCACTTTACCCAGGTGCTGTGCAGGCTCATGAAGCTGGGGAAGGGTCCAGAGCAGAGCACAAGTCTGGTGATAAACTGAGGAAGTGGTAAAAGCTGAGGAAGTTGCTGCGCTCAGACTGGAAGAAAGGAGGCTTGGGGGGACCTTCTGCTCTCTACAACTCCCTGAAAAAAATTATGGTGAAGTGGGAGCTGGTTTCTTCGGTAGCAAGGGACCGGACAAAAAGTTGCCCCTGGGAAGGTTTAAATTGGATAATAGGGACAACTTCTTCCCAAAAGGGCTCTCAAGCCCCAGAACAGGCTGACCAGGGCAGTGGTGGACTCCTCATCCCTGGAGGAATTTAAAGGCCATGTACATGTAGCACCTGGGGACTGGATTAGTGGTGGACCTCACAGTGCTGGGGGAATGGTTGGACTCAATGGTCTTAGAGGTATTGCTCAGCCTAAATGATTCTCTGATTTGGTGAAGCCAAAGGGGGATTTTATTGCTCTTGGCAGCAACCTGTCCCTGCTGGAATGGTGCAGAGGAGACAGATAATGGATGTGCCCAGTGATGAGATGAAAGGTATTGGCCCAAAATGTAACATGGGAAATTGCAATCAAGGAATTAAGTTTTCTGAGGTACTCCTGAGCTACCCCATTTCTGAGGTATGCCATTTATTTTTAAAGAGCATTTGACATTGCATTTTATCCAAGCACCCAGTGAGGCTAAGGAGAGTATTGGAAATTGGTAGTCTGTACTCACTGACACAGAGGAGCATCCAACCTAAATGAGGGATGTACTTTAGGACAGTAGCTGCACTGGAACTTCTCCTGAACCCATGGAAAAAAGACAGATCTCTATGAAGATGAAGCCTGAATCACTTACTGGAAGTTTCACCAGTGACCAGTGAGATCCCAGAGCAACCATAGTCCAAACCAAGCAAGTCTCATGTCTTTTAGAATGTCTGGGGTTCTTGTGCTGAGACTGATAAATAAGTGGGCCAGGTTGGCCCCAAAGCTCCTCCAAACTGATGTGGCTTTCTGTGATTGAAAGTCATCAATCATTGCAGTGTCTTGGCTTCACAGAAGTTACTGGGAACAAAACACAAAAATATCAGCTGCTGAAAACCTGTGATTTGAAAGTGGACCAAGAGCATTTTATAGAAGCCTTTTAGATTGACATTGAAATTTGACCTTGCCCTTTAGAGCTTACCAGAGCTTGAAGACAGCTTCTTCCATAGGGAAACTCCAATTCTCCGTCCAACAGGGAAATGTTTTCACAGGTGAAAAGGCATTTCCTATGCCTGGAAACTGCATGAGTTTTGGTGTGTATTCAGCTTTTACAAGCCAGCTTGGTACAACTACAGTAGCAAAACCCAGCCTTGGACAGCTCCTCCTTCATTAATTTCATGGCCAGCTGCTTTTAACCTGCTCTCTTGTTCTGTTTTACTTGTTATCTGTTGTCTCACTGCTAATCTATTATTCAACTGCTGTGTGTATAATCTCTTATTCTGTTGCTTGCTGAGGTAATTTGCCCATTCCATGATCAAGATACTACTCTCCCTATTTTGTGGGGTTCTTTTATAAATGATGATCTACCACTTATATAAATGATCTGCTGGATTTCCAGACATTCAGCAGCCTACCTAAAGCTGTGGCTTCCAGGGTGCTGCTGGTCATCACATGGCCAGGTATGCATGAGCTGTTGATCTGATACATCCAGGATGAGTTAGGCTCATTAGTGGTGTAAATATTTCTTATATGAAGATCCTGGACAAGTAGATGCTCTTTTTGGGAAGTTCTAGCTGCCCCATTGTCACTGTCATATTTTCTGAAAAATCCGTTTGCCAGGATTTCTTCTCCTGGGAAGCTGAGAAGCCTCAGAGAAAAATGAAAACAATAATTATCTGATTGCTTCTCCTGTGTTTTGCTGCTTTGGAATATGGTTGGAGATTTTTTATCCAACATGTGAATGGTTTTAACTTAATGACCAATCACAGACAGCTGTGTTGAGGCTCTAGAGAGTCAAGAGTTTTTAATTAGTGTCTTGTTAAGCCTTCTGTAATTATCCTTTCCCTATTCTTTAGTATAATATAATATAATATAATATAATATAATATAATAATAAATAAGCCTTCTAAGAACATGGGAGTCAGATTCTCAATTCCTCCTTTGTCCTGGGGACCCCGAAAATTCCACACCCCATCACAGTGTGGGATTTGAAGAATGAGAGAATAGGTGTTTTGCATTGTCTCAAGGGACCATATTCCCTCCTTGACCCCTTGTGCTGGTTTGCCTTTGTGGAAGGTAAGCCAGGAGGTGGAATTCCTACACAAATACATTTGAGAGATTTCAAGTCAGAGCTGCAATTTCATAGGAAAATTTCAATAAAGGCAATAGGACAGAAACACTGGCTTAAACAGAGAAAGTCAGAATACAACCTGACACCCTGTTGGTCAGGGTGGCAGTAGCAGCCTGATTAAATGGTGGCTGCAGTCCCCTTGGAGGATGGATACAGCCTTGTCCAAACAGTGATCCTGTGGAAAGGTCTCCTCTTTCCCTGGAGATCCAAAGCTCTTGTCCTCTCGGTATCAAGTGGTGGTATTGTGGTGTCCCAAGCCCCAAATTATATACAGGCAGGACTGTTTGGTACATCCCCCAGGGCAGGGAATTCCACAATGGGATAATGTAATTCTGTCAGTCGTTCTGGGGAGTCCTTGATGGTCCTTTAGCAGAGTTGGCCCCTCAGAGTGTGACTGCCTCCCCAGAGGGAGTTATCAGGGCTGAGTCAAGGAGAAGGTGAAGAAACACTGCTCCTCTCATTTTAACAGCTCATCAGAGGGCAATGTAGATGGTGGTAGACACCTTGTTTACACCTCACAGTGAATGTAGATGGTGGTAGACACCTTGTTTACACCTCACAGTGTAACCCAAGACACCCCCCCACTCCAATGTTTGGGTCTCCAAACCTTTGACTCCATGATGACCAACAAGTACCTTGGAGCAGCCCGCCCAGAGAGCAGCCTGGCTGACAGAGGGCTTGAGGAGGTTAACCATGTGCTCTGTCAGGGAGGGCAGGTCTGATTAATGTCAGAGTACAAGTTCTGAGGGATGAAGAAAATACATTCATACCGCTCTGTGTAAATCATGCTTAATTTTTCATCAGTAGACAAGGGCTATGGGGAGGAGGACTGGGAAACACAGAGGTTAAGTGACTTACCCCAAGCTGAAGAGCATTGCAGGATAGAAATCTCCAAACCTGCAAACCAATCACTTGGTCACTGGGGGGGGGTCTCAATTTAATTAGCTAGTGTGTTTTTATTTAAGAATGACAGTGCATTACATTTGCTCGTAATTCATGGGCATCACCCCACTGTGTTCAGACAGAGATCAAAGACATTGCTCCTGCTCTCAGCTGTGCTGCTAGAAAAGGTTTCTTTCCTTGCCTTAAATTTGAGAACATTGACATTATCTAAAACATTCATCAAATAATTTCTTTTTTTACTTGAAAGCAGACTTCCTTCAAATAATTTCCTCCTTCTTTGGTGCAAGTTTCCACACTGAAAGCTCCATGCAGAGACCAAAGAAATAAATCAGATCCCAAGCATTCAGCCCCATTGCTCATTTTGCAGATCTGTGTTTTGCAAGAGATCATTTTCACACACAAACAGCAGCCTGCTCACAAAAATTGGCAATATAAAAATAACTTCTGAAATCACTGGCCACCAAACCTCTGTATAAGCTTGGAGTGATTAAACCTGGGTTATGATAACAATGTGAATGCACATGATGCCTGTGTAGTGTCTGGATGGGTTCTGCTGCTGCAGTGTCAGATCTGGGGGTAATTGCTTCCCAGATTTGATTAATCACCATTCCCTTCACTCCTGACCTGAGAACAAAGTTGGCTTGTTTTTCCTGACTTAAGGGACTGTGATCATATTGACTAAAGGGATGCTCAGAAAAAAATCAGGTTCATGACTAATAGAAACTCTCACTGAACTCACATAGTACTTGGGCAATGTTAACTCCAGGAAGGAGACCAGATTGGTTGGTGGATGAGCTTTTTTTTTTATGATGCGCACCTAATCTGATGGTTCCCCCCAGTGCTGCTCTCAAAGTTTCCCTTCTCTGTCCTTTCCTGCCTTCTGTGACTCTAAGTAGATACCCAGCATGATGGCACTGGGAGGCAGAGGGCAGGTCAACATGTGAGTGGCTTTGCAAGGGGGTAATTTTTGCAGCGTTCCCAAAATACATTCCCAGAAGAGGGGATCTGTGGAGGAAAACCCCAACTGAAGGGGTAAGCTAGATGGTTTGAGTCTCACAGTCTGATGAGAATTAGTAGGAAGGGAGGTGACAGCCTTGGGACATCATGTCCTTGCTCTCAACACATTCCAGCAGCCACCTGATGGTCACTCAGATGGGTGGCAGCCAGGCAGAGCGGCCCTCCCCAGGCCCTCCCTTCTCCAAAGTGTCCTTGCTCTGCTATTAGCACATTTAGGGTGAGCAGAAATTAGGTGCCAAAAGGTCCTTGTGACTTGCTCCTGTGTCCACCCATTTTTCTATTTATAGTACCCAACAGAAGCTGGTTAAACCACGGGTGTGCCCACACACATGCAGGCACATACAAAAAGGTTTCTAGGTTTGGCAGAAAAGATCCAACATGATACATTGCACAACCTTTAAGAATGGCATATGAACTATCACGCAGAAAAGTATTTGTATTTCAAAATACTAGTGCTGTGTTTCAGCACTGTGCAAATTGATGCCTCAGATAAGAAGCATGGCATTAGTGGGTTTATTTTTTTGCTGGTTAATGTGGTATTCACATACTCTTTGAACACAGAGAGACATAATTCTCTCTCCCAGGATTTCTCACTGCCTTCCCCAGGAGAAATCCTGGGAGAGAGAATTATGTCTCTCTCTGTTCAAAGAGTATGTGAATACCATAGGTGAGATGTCTTTATCCTAATATAAGTCCCAGATATTAACACAAAGAATTAGAAGGAGGAAAAAATGATGCTTATCCTGTGAATTAGCAGCGTCTAACCCTGCCAAGAATAAATATTCATGTAATCACTTTGCAGTTAACTGCTAACCACAAAACTGCATACATATAAAATGTAATTACAGAGGCTCCAGAAACTCAAATTATCACCTATAGCCAGGCACTTATCATTAGATACTAGATGCTCTCTTAGATCAGAATCTCATTCTAATTTGAAATAACTCTCTCCTTATTGCAAAGCTACAAAATCTAAATGGAGTCACATAAATCCTGCTTCACCACTCAGTTAAAGAAATGTGATTACAGACCTGGAAGCAGATGCAGATATTAGCAGGGAAAGAATGATGGCAGAAACCTCCAGGAAGGAGTCGATGCTTTCCAGGGCTCATTTCTAGGGGAACACATAGCAACAGAATTTCCATTGTTTTGCACTTCAGAGTATGTGCTGCAGAGAAGAGGCAAGAGACCAGATTTTTAAGTGCTTTGGAGATTTTCATAAGGAGTCAGTTTCCATTGTTGAGTTTTAAATATTGCCTAAGCTCACTGAGAACAATATACATTTTCACTGCTTTTCCCTTTGAGTCCTCTGCTCTTGTAAGGAGGTTCACGTTCTTGGCTTCTCCAACCACTGCCTTTGCTCCCATGTTGGAGGGGGTGGGATGAGTTGAGATGAGGTGGAGTGTGGGGGTACCACTTGTTGGTTTCTCTGGGTCTGGACCGAAGGCACTTAAGATGGTAGTTTCATGTTCAGACTCAGGTGTCTATTATTTCTTATCAGTAAAACAATCTCACTAATGTGAGTTCAGCAGCTTTTCATTAGAAGGCACAAAATGGGTAACAATCTCCTGTTACAAGGTCTTTTGAGACTAAACTATCTAATTAAGAACTAACACCTAGATTATTTAACCCAATAACTGATCCCACAGAATCCATAGTGCAGACTTTTCTGCCCAATTACAAAATGCCACCCAAACCCATGAAGAAGGAGGAAGAAGCAGCATGAAGAAGAAACTCAGGATGACATCCTGTACCCTCCATCTTGCTACCATCCACAGCATACGAAAAACCCCAAAACCTAAATTTCTCACCAAGTGATACACCTACACTACTCTCTATAATCTATTTCACACTTTTGTGGATTCTAGTTTATTTTGAAGCCTAGGAAACTTTCTCCATGAATGAGGGTCAAAGTCAGTGCTCCCCTGGGAGTCAGGGCACCCCAGAGCAGAGAGAGAAATATTCCCAGTGCCCTGGGTTTCCACAATGGAGATGTCATTTTACACACTTATCCCAAAAAAAGCCAAAAGAGATGTAGAGAGATGTCCTAGAACACAATAGGCAGGAAAGCAGGTGCTGCATGAACCTGGGTCATTTTAGGAAAGTCAGTCTATCAGATGTACCATAAAAATGTCCTCAGTGAAGGAAGGGCCCCTTTTGCCCAGCAGGACACTGTTGGGATGATGACAAGTGCAGCATCCCTGGGGTGGCTCAGTGTCCTGGGCACAGCTGATGATGAGCTGAAGTATCTGTGAGCCCCAATGCATGCACACACCCATCTTCTCCAGAAACAATCAAGTGTTCTTACCAGGCTGGATGGATCTGGGGAAAAAGATATTCTTCTCCAAACCCCAGAGAGAAGGTGTTAAAGTCACAAGCAGCAGCTGTAAAGGGGTGGGGGGGATCAGGGACTCACATGACAGCAGAAGGAAAAATACATCCTGCTGCAAGCACCCAGGAGCACAAATAATTATTCCTACAGGGAACACATACTGTGGCAAAAGCTATTCTGAAATAAATTCAGAAATGTGGGGATGTGTTTGCAAACACTTTTAGTCCAGAAAAAGTGAAATCAGGGACAGACACTGATCCTCAGTTCCTGGTAGTTCCCAAGGGAGTGTTGAGTGATGGCTCTGCTCCAGCTGCCTACCCATTTTCTGCCATTGCTTTTGTTTCTCCAACCCAAATTGCTTGCTCCTAAAGGGAGAAGGCAGTCAGAAAACAGGATTTCTCTCTAAGGCATTTGTCATTCTGTGATAAATCATTCTTAGAGCCCCTGGCACTGCCTAAAAGGACTGCAAGAGAGCTGGGGAGAGACCTTGGACAAGGGCCTGGAGGGACAGGACGAGGGAGAATGGATTCCCACTGCCAGAGGGTGAGGTTAGGTGGGACATTGGGCAGAAATTCCTGGCTGTGAGGGTGCTGAGGCCCTGGCACAGGTTGCCCAGAGAAGCTGTGGCTGCCTCGTGCCTGGAAGTGTTCAAGGGAAGACAGGACAAGGCTTTCAGTGACCAGGTCTAGTGGAAGGTGTCCCTGCTCATAGCAGCGGGGGAATGAGGTGATCTTTGAGGCCCCTTCCAAACCAAACTATTCTGGGAATCTATGAATCTATGACCCATATTTTGGGTGAAAATTAGGAGTGAGAACTTATTTTTCTGCTTTAAAGGAATGGCTTTTTATTTTGTTAGTTTCTACTTCCTGAAATCTGAACATGCAAACACACACAAAAATGCACCAGGAAAAAAAAGAATCTATTCCCTCAAAAAAGGTTGAGTTCAAGAGAACCACCTAATTTAATTTGAAATCCAACTGTTAAGAGTCCTTAGTGTACATTTTTTGTGTGTGTGAAACAAGTGCTTGTCCCATAGAAAATTATGCAAAAACAGGTCAAAATGTTCCTTTCCATAAAGACACAGACACACAGACCCTGGACATTGTCTAAATGTGCCTGCTTAGTTTTAACTTGTGATTGTGCTGAGGTCAGGACTCTGAAAGTAGTTTTTATTTCAGTGAAAACTACACTTCCTTTGGTTGTGAAAATAAAAGTTTTGACTAAGTCTTTATGATTACTCAATTTATGATGCTGGGACTAAATTATAAATGCAATTTGTGTATCAAAAATCTCCTTGAAATTTCAATTATATTTTATACATATGTTTTCTATTCCTAACTGAGTTTGGTTTTGGGTCGAATTCTTTCATTTTTATTCATACTTTAGTAGTTGGAGTCCTTCTTACTGTACACTTCAGATCTGATCCCTTTCTCTCAAACTAATGCAGGTTTGCCTGAGCAGAAAAAGAAGACAAAACTCATTATAAGAGCAGCAGTTCTTTATCCATAGCTCTCCATCTGGTACGTGATCTGTGATCATACCTCCATGCCATTATGCTTGTAATGTTTATTGTGAAAATCAATCTTTAACTTTAAGACTTTACACAGGAAATATTAAAGTTAATTAGGACCCTATACATCCATTTTCAAATTTCCTTTCAGAAATTTCCTCTTCATTACTTTCCATGAAAATAATGAAGATTTCCTTTTCCCCTAAGCCCTTCCTTTTTTGTACAATTGGCAAAACTTCCTGGACACACAATTTGCCCAGCCACTTTCCTTATTATCTCCAGCCCACATTAGCAGCTAAGCAGTTGTTGATATTCCCTTTCACTATTGCTACTAAGATTTCATGAAGCTTATGTGGAATTTATATACGAATGTCAACTCATTTTTGAAATATGTAATAGGAAAAGATCAGCCAGTTTCTGGCCACCTACATTTCAAAAGGTATTGGCTGGTATAAAGTAGTGTATGTGTATATATATACACACAATCATTTTAAGAAACATCACATTTTCTGGGCAAGAATCCAAGGGCATATAAAGCAGTTTAGTCAGTTATAACTGGATGGAGAACTAGATGGAAAACACCATTCTCAGAGAGTTTGTGTGCATGTGAATTTCCTTCCAAAAGGGATGCAAGTGAGGGTCATTAATTAAACTATTATTTTGGTGGATGAAATTTTGCTCTTCTGGATACTCTCAGAGAGCAACGTGAAGCCCCACCCAGTGAAGACAGGACCTTCCAGCTCATGTCAATTCCTTCCACTGCTGAGGCTGAGCACACCCCATTCATGGTGCTTCTGGGTTGGGACAGAAATACTGTGACAAACAAAATTTTTAAAAATATAATATTGCAGTGGCAGTTTTGGTTCTAAGGACAGACAGCCTCATGGGATGAAGCCACTGAGACAGACCAGGCAAGGAAAGGAGAAAATGCAAAGGACCCTCCAGCCTCTGGTTTTCCCTCCAGATCTGACCCTGTGCTGCTCAAATCTGTGCAACCTTTGCCACTCAGAGCTGGAGAAACAAGGAGAAATTTATGCAATGCTGACTTTGTACCTTTGTTTTTGCACTTTTAGAAGGGGAACTTGTAAAGGGTTCTTTGGAAGTACTAAAGGAACTTTTTAAAGGCTACCTTGCAAATCCAGTCAGGCACTTAGATCTGTTTGCAACAGAGCTGTCTCCAGGTGGAAGGTACTAGTGAAGAGTAAGATAATCTTGTTCTTCACTGTTGATATTTGACCCCTTTGATATAATTAGAGCTGACGTGTCCTTGAGGCTTCTCATGGAACCAACCCATCTTCATTATCCCAAGAAAAATCTGTATTTAAAACACAGCTAAGCATTTCAAGGCTGTCTTTAGTGATGCCAATGGGAAGTTGCATAATGTTAAAATAAAGTTTAAAAGGAATCAGATCCCTCTTTTAAAAATTGTGGGACCACATCCATCAGCTGAAGACCCAGCTCCTTTTCACAACAGAGCAGACACCATAATAAACAGATGGAAGCAGAACCACATGCCACCATGAAATGAGACTGAACATCAAAACCTATGAGGGAGAGCCAGATTCAGTGATGCCTTCCGGTGGGAATGTGGTTCAGCTACTTGCAGGGTTTGAGGGACCACCACAACTCACAGAACCTGATGGTTTGGGGGCTGCAGCAGCAGGTGTGGGAGCAGCACAAGTCCCCCTGCATGCAAAATTGCTCCAGCATACCCTGGGCCAGAGCTGGGATCCTGGGAGGTGCAACCAGCAGTGCACCCTGCTTTGCAAAGGTTCCCTGGGAACCTTCACACAGCCAGCATCAGATGTTACTCTTTAGTTGTAGGATCTCTCTCTCAGATTGGTTCTATCATTTATTTACAAGCCCCTGGGCTATTTTAGGCTGGACTTTCTCTTTATTTCTTTCTATTCTTTTAGGCTCCTCTGCCTGGAACCTCTTGCTTGGTGCTGATGGCTCATGGCTCTGTAAGAGTGGTTACAGAGACATTCTGTCCCTTCCCTGGGAAGGAGCCATTTCAGGATTTTTTTCTTCTTCTTTTTTTTTTTTTTCTTAACATGTAAGATTGGTTGTATGGCTACAAAAGGGGAAGGTTTTGGGAAGGTTTCGGGAAGGTTTTGGGAAGGGAAGGTTTCGGGAAGGTTTTGGGAAGGTTTCGGGAAGGGAAGGGAAGGTTTTGGGAAGGTTTCGGGAAGGGAAGGGAAGGTTTTGGGAAGGTTTCGGGAAGGTTTCGGGAAGGTTTCGGGAAGGTTTCGGGAAGGTTTCGGGAAGGGAAGGGAAGGGAAGGGAAGGGAAGGGAAGGGAAGGGAAGGGAAGGGGAAAGAAAAAATAAAAGAAAAAGAAAAGAGTTATTATGTTACAACATAGCACACCGAAAGTTAACTCATTACCTGCCTAAAACCAAATGGCTGAACTGCCAACTGAACCAGAATTTGCAATGTGACTTGAGTCCAGACGAGGATGTTCAGATGCAGCTCAGAATTCTCCCAGTGCTCCAGGCTAGTGAGAGAAAAACTGTAGGTATAGGAGATTACAAAGGCAGCTGACAGCTGCAAAGAAGACTATTCCAAACTTTTGCAGGTTTCTGTGATATCTGGATCACAAGTTTGCAGGTGACAAGTGGCATGTCTTTTATTATATCCTATTTCTGCAGGTGGGAATCATTTGTACGTTCCATTTGTCAAATGCATCCAGAGCTATAACCTCGCAGGCACAGTGCTCTCAGGAACAGAGTCCATATCCTGAACAACTGGAAATCACTGGTGGGGTGGAGAAAACACTTTAGGAAAGCATTTGTGAGTAGGTTTTATGTGGAGAGCAACAACAGGCTGTGTAGAACCCAACTGAAAGAGGAAGAGAAAGGAGAAAAGCCAACAACAGTTTTGTTTGCAGCATGACCTACTAATTTAATATCTTTTTCCCCCTAGGCATGAGCAGATGTATCCTTACTTAGCCTTTTGGGATCATAGATTCATAGAATGGTTTGGGTTGGAAGAGACTTTTAAAACCATCTAGACTAAACTCCATGGCAATAAGCAGGGTCATCTTTCACCAGACCAGGCTGCTCAGAGCTTTGTCCAGCCTGGCCTTGAATTTTTCCAGGGATGGAGCATCTACTACCTCCCTGGGCAATCTCTGTCACTGTTTCACCATCCTCATTGTAAGAAATTCCTCTGTGCAAAGGGCTCCATGCAGACCAACCCTTTAGACAGTGGGGTAGATGAAGCTGGAGCAGACTCAGCAGATCTGACCATCAGATGATCTAAACCAACCATAATTTCACCCTGTGGTTCATGTATTAAGCTCCTAACAGTACAGTTTTGGTGATTACATTTCTCTTGGGGGGAGGCGGGGAAGAGAAAATTGTGTGAGACAGGTAAGTTTTTCTTCTTGTGGGGCAATATTTGCATGGATCTGGGGTCCATTTAACCTTAATCTGCCCTTCACTTAATGTCTTGAATTCCTTCTCCACACATAGGCTGCTGCTTTCTTTCTGATTTCATTAGGCTGCCAGCAAAAGTGAATCAGTGGCACATCCCATCCCCAGTGTGCTTCTGGCAGAGAGGCACAGGGAGAGTCAGGCCAGGGGAGGAGAAGCAAAAGATACTGCTCCAGCTGTTTGCAGACCAGGTTTAGGCTCGTCCCTCAAATTCCCAGCACTATATTCCACATCAGAAAATCTTTAAAGACTCAGAAGATCAACAGCAGGATAAGAAAGAATAATTATTATGTACTGTAGGTGGCAGGTGGGAGGAAAAGAAAAAAATGGCAAAGTCATGAAGAAGAAACAATATTCCATTAAAGCCAGTGTTAAAACAAGGTGATGATTTTTGCATTTCGGGAGCTGCAGCTTCTGTGTGTTGCACTGTCCTGCTTTTTATGGCAGCTTGAAAGCAAACAAGATGAAACCTTACAGTCTGCACTTTTAAGAGGATAAACACGAGTCAGTAATATATCTGGGACTTTTCAGGGTGTTGCCCAGTTATAAGTCAAACAAAGCCAAATTTGAAGTCCTGGGTCCCAAGCGACATAGAAATCCCAGCTGTCCTCAGCTTTGTTCAAGACAAATTGTGGCACACACTACGAAGTGGGAGATTTCATTTATAGCCTTGTAGGCACATCTCTACCAGGTTCCGCTGACCTTGTCTGACTGGGAAAAGTGTGGGAACAAAAAAGTAAAGGAATTAAGAACCCCTCCCCAAATATAAAATCCACAGTAATATTTGGGATAACACCACCAATTGCAGATGAGGCTAAACCTCTGAACATGGAATTTTTCTGGCATTGCTCCCCAAGATGATTCTAAGTCAACTTTGCTGAAGCTGACATAGATTCATAGAATCATTTATGTTGAAAAAGACCTCTAAGATCATCAAATCCAACTATTAACCCTGCACTGCCAAATACACCACTCAAACACCACAAATGTTTGAGTGCCACAACTGCCACATCTGCACAGCTTTTGAGCCCTTCCAGGGGTAAAGGGACTGCACCCCTGTCCTGGGCAGCCTGTGCGAGAGCCTGGCAGTATTTGGTATCTGCTTTGGCTTGGACCCTTACAGCCTGCTGAAAACACCTCTTGATGTGTAGGTGAAGCTAGAGGGGGTGACACTACCTGCTGTTACTTTCCTGCTCTCTCCCATGTATGACATACCAAGACAAAGCTTTAAACACTTGGACTGTCTGTGCTGTTTTGCAGCCCTCCTAACACCGTGTCCTGGCTCAGTGCCAAGGGGAGTTCTGTTGGATCTCTGGGGCAGTTCTGCTTTGATCTCTGTTTGGTACCTACATGTCCTGATCACCAGCAGTGCCCACCATCCCTTTCTCAATGAATGCTGACCATCCACTGCTCTAAAGGTTTTGAGCCTGCTGGAGGGGACCCAAGGAAGAAAATTTCCAGCTTGGATTTGCAACAACCCCTTTGTTTCCCTGCACCTTCCCCATACGGCAGCAAACTAAAAGTGGATAGGGATATAATCCTTCATTTTACACACTGTGGCACCATGAAAACCAAGCAGCACAGTGCCATGTCCTGATGCCTCTCAGGAGGGATCCCAGGCATGGAGCAGTTGATGCTGTAAATGAGGCTTTGACAGCTCAGCATTATCCTCCCAGTTTTCATTTCCTTAGCTCTCCCAATGACAGAGTTTGAGGCCCAGAAGTGTTCTGTGAGGAATGTGTTTTGGGATGAAGATGAATACCTCGTGGCCTGACAGCGTAAACACTAAGAGCATGTTTGGCTTCTCCCAGTGCCAGCTCCATAGATGGATTCAGAAAGTCCCTCCACCACCCCTGGAGGCTCTTTGGTTCCCTCTGATGAGTTGAAGCTGTTCTGACCCAAAGCAGATGGAGTCAGTTACTTACACCACATTCTGCTTGGATACACTCCTGACCCACTGCTCTCACTAGACATAAGCACTGTGGCTGGCTGATTGTTTTGGAATGACACAGAGAACATTAGTGGAGAAGAGCCAGACAGGGGCCCTTGGAGGAACAACCAATGGGGGTCTGGTGATGGGAGAAGCCTTGCTGGCCCTGAGCCAAGTGGCTGTGCCTTGAGCTCAGGTGGCAGGAAGAAAATCCTCTTTGCTGGCCGAGTTGGATGTGGGTGGTGGTGGGGGGATCAGGGGGTGTCACCCTTGGTGGGATGTCACTGTGGCTGGGCACTGAGAATGGTGGGGAAGCCAGGGGAAAAGGAGGGGAGCTCTGAGATGTGCTGGTCTGTGAAAATCCACGGAGGTTCTTTTCAGGGGATAAAGACAAATCAGTGTGTCCAGCCTCTGCCTGGGGCTCCAAGGAGCAGTGCAGAAGTGTGTGCTGCATCATTTCTGCTCCAGCTCTGCAGCAATCATCTGATTATGTCCATTTGGGTAACCTTTCCCTTACCTTTACCCCTCTGCCCTGAAGTCCTTGAGTCAGTCAAAGTTTGGAGTCTCTTGAAACGTGCCCAGAACTGAAAGAAGTGCCATGAAACCAAAAATCATCTCCTCAGCTGCATCACTCAGAGCAAGCAGGATTGTACCTGTGAGACAGCTGAGCACAGCAAGCAGCTGCTGTCCTGGCTGCTGAACGAGGAGAGATGAAGGAATTTCAGATACAGGATATGGAGAAGGGTGTTGAAGACTTGCAAGGACTTCATCACTTAATGAGTATGATTCTTTGATACAAAGCAAATATGCACTTATTTGTTCCCACTCCCTTTTAACCCTTTTCCCCATTGTTTTTTCTCCACTGAAACAAAGCTTCAAGTTCAGAAAGAGGCAAAGAAAAATTAAGTAAAGGAGTTACATTTTCCTGGCTGCCAGTAAAACCTCTTTTCAAACTTTTCAATTTTTTTTCCTTTTTTTTCTCCTTCACACTGACATACCTTTGACATTTTAGGAGTGGAACTCTATTTAATTTCTTGAGGCACTGGCAGACAATCTGAGAGCCTTTTTTTCTGAGCTGCTTTTCAGGCTATGATCTGCATTGCCTCAAGCCAGAGCCAGGTTGCAGCCATGGGCCTGGCTGACATTTTACAGGGAAAGGGGCATGAGGCACGAGTTTATAGAAGTGTTTGAAGACCTGAGTGTTAGGTATTAAGATACACCAAGGTTGAACTCCCCACAGCATGCTCACTTGGCTGAAATGCTTACCTGGGCTGATTATTGCAAACTTTGCAACACTGGACAGGCTGACTCAGGAACTTCACCAGTGAGTTTCACCAGCTATATGTGGGTTCATGAAGTGAGCAGTTAACCCATGGATCTCCCCAAGAGATGAGGTGGTAGACACAAAACATAACTATGGGTGTCAGATGAGTCCTTGGAAGACAGATCCATTGGAGATTTCTTACTGGACATACTTAAGGCATTGAGTTTCCTATGCAGAAAATGGGCAGATAAAGGGTAGAATCAAATGTGTTTATACTGTTTACATTCCCATTGAAGATACTGGGTTATGTGGTCACTTGCTGCAAGTCAGGGTATCCATTCTGCCTCTTCTGGAATGAAGTATGAAGCTATTTGACACGAGGAACTAAGGAGAAATGAGAACTTTACATCATTTAATTATATGTGTTTTCCTTTGGAATGTATCTGCAGTGCAAAAGCATCTCAGTATCCCAGTGGAGACTATGTTGCCTTGGTGCCACAAGGATAAGCCAAAGTGAACAAGAAATAGAGGAGAAATAGAGGCCATAAACCTACTGAGAAAGCAAGTGGCAGAACCAGTTATTGAATCCAGGTTTTTTGGATTGATTGATTCACTCCTTGCAGGCAGTGAATTGCTGATAGAGAATGAGGCAGGTGGCCTGATTCAGGGACAAGTCCCTGGCTGGCCCCAGTAGGATTTGAAGTACAACTAAAGGAGAAATAAACCCAGTGGGCTGCCTCATCCCAGAGCTTCAGTGGATCTGCAGTTAGCAAAGGGATGATTACAGTGGAGTTTCGGGGCATTTTGTCAGTGCACTCTGATCACAAGTATTAATCTGACTGATATCAAGAGGCTTAATGGTGAAATTCCAAGCTGCCTTTCTTTTCAAGAGAGAAAAAAAGGTCAAGGGATAATGACTTTAAACTACCAGAGGGCAGGGTTAGATAAGATATTGGGAAGAAATTCTTTCCTGTGAGGGTGAGGAGTCCTGGCACAGGGCCTGGTCAGACAGGACTTGGAGCACCCTGGTCTAGTGGAAGGTGTGCCTGCCCATGGCAGAGGTTTGGAAAGAGATGGTTTTGAAGGTCCAGTCCAACCAAAGCCATTGTATCATTCTATGATAAAGACCCCCCTAGGGCTTCCTAATGTCTACATCTGACTTCAGAGGGGATGAATGCAGAATTTTCTTTCTCAAACAGCATCTTTTACAATAATGATCACAGAACATAAAAACCCAGCAAGTCTGTCACACATTGTTGATTTTGAATACCCAGTAAAATGCATTAGCAATAATGATTGCAATGCAGAGATACATCATGTGGTTTAGATCATTTTTAATTGCATATTGGGTGTGTGAACAGTGTTCCACAATTTGTTCTGAGACAGAAAAGCATGTTTTAGCTATAAAACAGCTTCTAATCACTATTATTTCCACATATTGGATTCCTTGCCTCCTACAATCTTGCTTCAGCTTAACAAGTTGGAGAAAAACAGTTTGCCAGTGTAAACCAATGCCTCGCTTTCATATCTGTGATATAAGGTAATTTTACATCTAACAGGGTTTCCCCAGTAAGTCTGTCTGCATCCACCTGAAAGCAGGCACAAAGCTCACCTGAGCTGAAGGTTAAGGATGTGACAGCAAGATGTGGGAGACAGCAGGCATCTGCAAGTGTCTGGATCACATTGTGACTGCAGTTGAACTTGACCACTCACTCTAAAAACAATGCCAGGAGGTTTCCCAGCCTAAGGACTCACCTCAGCTCTGTTCCCTTCTTGTCTGAAGATGCATTGAGGTTTTTGTCCCAGCTTTCATTTTTGTGCAGAAGCAATAGTGGTTGTTTTTTTTCACTAAACACCTAATTCCATGGTCAAACCCCATACTATTTGGTTCTCTCAGAGAACAAATGGAGCGCAAATGGGCCTGGCTCTGTGTTGTGGCTGGAAGTGGCTGATTTTCTTCAAATTTCTCCTACCTAAGTGGCCAACTTGAAAAGAAGATACTGTAAAGTTGAGATGAGTGCTAAGTGGAGAGCTGCGCTCAGCTGTTCTCTTTCCTTTTCCTGTTATAAAATAAAGGAATTCCTCATACCAGATCCCTTTTCTTGTCTGAGATTTTTAAGTACAAATATCTCCCTGCTGCTCTAGCTTTCAGATATGAAAGAAAATCAGGACCTCCACCTGGGAGTAAGACCACCTTGGAAAAGGCATGACTTGCATTTCAGGGCCAAATTCCCCTGGAGTCATAGTCTGCTTCAGCCAGAGTCATAATCTGCTTCAGCTCATGTGCTGGGACATGAGCTCTTGTAGCAGGTCTTGAAGGCAATCCCTTAACTCAGGTGTGTAATTCACCAGCTGTGCCCTGGTACAACTGAAAGATACAGAGGATATCCATTAGAAATATACATACAGAGATAGAGGTAGAAAAAGATGATATGACAGAGATGATAGAGATAGATAGAGATAGAGATGATAGAGATAGAGAGAGAGAGAGAGAGATAGATAGATAGATAGATAGATAGATAGATAGATAGATAGATATAGAGATGATAGAGATGATGAGAGACAGATAGAGATAGAGAGATGGAGATGGAGAGATAGAGATGATAGAGACAGAGATAGAGATGATGAAGGACAGAGATAGATAGATAGATAGATAGATAGATAATCTCCCTTTTTCTCAGAGGTCATTTAAAGAGCACATAATCAGGGTCTTGAGCCCAGATCAGGGATACAAAAAGTGCCTCAATAAACTACTGCTGATGGAAAAGAAGTTTCCAGTGGAGTTTCCCTGGGTATGTTCATTGCACCTCAGCTGTAGGATTGCTTTTCTTAACAGCAATGGTGGAGCTAAAGGGAAGGAGGGCAGAGAAGCCAAATGTGATGCTGCCTTAGGAGTTAAACACACCCCAAACACAGCACAGTCTATTACCATAATATTTAGATCATTTCAGCATCTGGGGAAAGGCTGACAGTAATCAAAAAAATGAGCCAGAAAGCAAAGCACCAGTAGGGGAAATATCTGCTAATGTAAAGGCGTGGCTGCCTAGGAAAGAGATTCTGTGAGTTATTGCAGGAAAGCAGCTAAAGCTGTTAGCCATGATGTGCAGGTGCAGAGTTACAAGGAGAAGGCTGCAGGGCTGGTCTGCTCTCATAAATCAGAGAAGGGAGGGGCATGGGGATTAGATCTGCCACTGCACAGTGCAAAAACGGAGTGAAATCTTTCTGTTCATTACTGCTCAACATGTAGATAAAATAGAGCAATGTACAAGTGCAGAGTTTGAGAGCATCTGAAAGGAGAGTGAAAACGTGGTTATTCTCATCAAGCCTTGCAGACATAGGCTGGACTTGGTGCAACTCTTGAAGCTATTTTAGATGGGATTGAAAATACTAATACCTTAAAATGCTTTGAGAGTCTGTGATGGAAAGGATTGCATCAATAGCTATGTAGCTTATTCTAGCTGGATGCTGAGATTTGAGTTTTTTTCCAGATCCTCTTCACAGCAGTGGATCTGTTATATTTGCCCTTCTGTGCCTGGGTGTATGCAGACACACACAGGGCTAACAAATTACACAGCCCAGCACAGACCCCAGAAACAAGAAGCTGTTTAAGAAGGCCATCCAAGAGATTTGGATCTCTAACACTGGATCAGTCCACATTCCCTGTTCCCTCTTTCGGCAAAGAGCCAATGGAGAACATCTAGAGCAGCAATTATAAACAGAAAAATACTGAAATAATTATCCCACTATGCAGTGTTGCAGCAGTTGTCTCATTTGCCAGTCTGCTGTCTTTAACATTCATTATCACACTGACCCAGCAAGAGCTGGATTCATCACCCAAGCTCCCATCATCTCCAAGGAAATGTTGTTACAGATTTCTCACAATCTTTCTTAGGGATTTTGGTATAAAGACACAACAACAGGAGGGGAAAAATATCACCTTGATGGAGTTCCTGCTTTGGATCTGTGCTAATGATGAAACAAACAACACAGCCTTAAGGCCGTCCATTTTCACTCTATCCCTACTTAGGTCAGAGCAATCTGCAGCACCTCTAGGGCACCCTAGGATAGCCAGAGGATAATATTTAAAATACTTGTTTCTACAGAATTGAGTAGAGCTTTCACTGAAGCCAACAACATTGTCTTGGGAGATGAACATGAGTTAAACCACAAAACTCAGGCTTACAAGGCCATAATACCTGCTCTGTGGAATTGTACTGAAGAACTATTTCCCTTCAAAGTTTGGTGGTTCACGGTAGCTGATAACCCACAAAAATCTTTTGTCCCAAGTATTCAAGAAGTTTGAGAACCATCCCGTTGAAGAGCTGCAGCTCCCAGCACCCACAAAGACATGGATAAACACCTCAGGGAGAAAAGACATGAATGGCAAGAAATGTTTATAGAGGGACAAAGTTAGAAGGCAACAGCAGCTGTGAAGGTTGGAAATCCCTACAAGAGATGGAGTGAAAATCTAAGTGTTGATGTGCTGTGGTTCTTCAGTGAGATAAAGTATAAAAATCAGGGATTGCTTTTCCTTGCATTTCATAGTAGGTTGAACTTTGCAGATGAATGTTTCCCTCTCCTCCAAGAGTCAGTCCACACAGAGCAGCCAACCAAAACCCATGCCCACAATGCTGTTTGTAACCTTACTTGCAACAGCTTCTGGCAGCTGTGCAGTCCATCCAGCACAGAAACCATTTGGCCAGTGTTACCTTGTGCCTCTCCCTCAAATGTTCGAAGCCTGTCACTTGCTCTGATGAAATGATGGTGGCTGTGCTGGTAGATCCACCCAGCAGCTCTCCTTCTAGCAGAGCAGCCTCTGCACCCTTCCCCATGGACACACCTCTTTGGGAAAGCTGGGGGGGGTCACAGGAGGGAACTGGTGATGGGCAGGCAGGAGTTTTGTGGGAGCAGCCCAAAGCTTTGCATCACCTTGGACTTCACAGAAGTGCAAGGATCTTTTAACCTCCCACACACAGAGGATCTGGACTGTCATGGGTTGATGGACCCCTTTCATGCTGAAATCAAGCCTCTCCTCTCATCTCCCACACAACCTCCTCCCTCTTGCTCCCTTCTGTCTGTGTTTTGGCTGCGCTCTTTGTTTGCTTGGCTTGCTCAGCTTGTCAAACCTTCTTTTGCCAACACTCCCCCACACAACATTCATCAAGCCCATTCCTGCTCTTTTTCAAAGCTCTCCCAGATGGTGAGAAATCTCACCAGCCAATGGAAAAGCTCCAGCTCTATAACTACACATCATTTTCTGTTTGTTAGACAACTCCTGCTGGTATTGTCTCACACTGTGAAGCACTCCTGCTTCTTACTAATCTGCTCTGTTCTCTGTGTTGTATATACTATGAATTACATTTATGGTGCCATACATACATTTATGATGCCCATCACTGATTTGCTAAATGATTTTGGCTGGATTGGTTGCTCCAAAATGTTGGGCCATAGGCCAATGCATTCAGAAATGACAGATGAGTTGATGTGCCTCACTTTTGGGGGTTTATGGTGTCTGATTTCCAGAGCTGTTGAAGACAGTTGTCAGGAGCTCACTATGCTTCCCATTACTAAAGCATGCATCTTCTGCCACAGCTCGTTTCAGTGTATGTTTGGCATCAATTTCTTTGTGTTGTTTAGATCATGAAAAGTGGCATTAACAGACTTCTGCAGGGCTCAGCACTCATTCAGTAGGTGACTTCAGCTGGGAGATAAACCACAAAACAATATTGCCTGCACTCTAACAAGATCCCAGAGAGGTGAAAGGGTGCCTATCCCACCACCTGGAGGTGTGAGAGGCAGATGTTTGAAGTCTGGGCCACACCCTAGTTAATGACAAAAAACACTTCAGGGAACGTGATTCAGTCCATCCTAAAGCACATGAGGTACACCAGAAGCATGTCCTATTTCTCTCCCCCACCATTTTGCACCAGCGCTGCTTTCTTGAAACTGGATCAGTCTCTCACACTGATTCACTGAACAAAATATCCATGCTGGTTCAAGGAGGGAATGGAAAGTGGGGAACTACAGCCAGAGGTGGAAAAGTTATACATGTTTCATATTAGAGTTAGCTTCAGACAATGTAAAGTGCTGGTGGAACTGTAGGGCTAATCTCTTCCCTAAATCCTACTGCATTCCACATTTCCTCCAGGAGCTCCTTTTTGTTATTTCTAGAGGTTTGGCATACAGGGTTTTCATCAAGACATGAGATTATTAAGCAGGGAAGACCAGTCAATTAATACAGAGCTAGATTCCATCTGCCTTAAATTTAAGACTGTTCAGATGTGAAGGTTCTGGTCAAATGTTCATTCAATAATAGCAGTGGAAGATTATTATACAATTTTATGTTACATTGACTTTCTTTCTTTGTTAATTTTATTTTAGGTACCTTGAGAAAGAAGAGTGCGAGATATTTGGCTTCCATATGTATAAAAAGTATAGCACAAATGGTCATAACTTGTTGACTAATGAAGTGAGATTAGAAAGTAGACTATTTCTCATGTGCAGAATTGGGAGGATCTGGAAAAACTTTCCAAAGAAATCAGGGCTGTGTGAGAAATTAGTATGTTTTTCAGATGGAGCTGACAATTTTCTGAATTAATTTAAATAATATGATTAACACAGAACTGGACTTTTTAACACAAGAGGTCCCATTTCATCCTATGCCTCGTGATCTAGTCTCAGTGATTCATTTGTGATTGCCTATACTTCACAAACACTTCCTAGCAGGATATTAAGAAATTCATATCCTATCAAAATAAAATAAGCTTTCTGTTTTGAAAACAAGTCTGCATCCATGTTGCATTTTCTGGTGCTCTTTCTTCTTATTCCTCTTGAAGCTGTGTCTGATATGGAAAATCAGATGGTTCCTTTGGGATTTTGTCTTCTCTTGTTAATTCTCCTTCAGAAGTCATCTTCCACTGTGCCACTGCAGGTAGTTGCTACGGAAATAAAGATGATGTCCATAAGAACAGTGTTAGGGATGTAGCATGAGTAGCACAGGGCTTCTTGCAGAGTCGGGGATTTGTTTCCTGTCATCATTGATTAGCAGAGACAAACTGAGAGGCAGATCCATTTGCTCCAGAAACATTTGTGCATTAAATTAAGATTTTTCAGAGGTATATTTTGGCTCCTCCTTAAATTCAATTTGAGCCAATGGTGCTGTGAATCTGTCCAGTTAATTTCTTGTTCGTTTGGTAATGAGATATTTTAAATCTCAGACTCAATGAGACCTACCTGTAATGACCCCCACACTGAATGAACCCTTCCTGATGGAGCTGATGGTACCACTGTCATTGTGTGCAGTTGTGTGTAAGCCCAAAGAAGCCTAAGTCCAGATAAACACTCAGCTGAACCCACATTATCTCTGTTTATCCCATCCATCTCCAGAAACATTCTCACTAGCTGTCAGATCAATGTAGCCATAAAAAAGAGCAGTGAACTCTGCTAGCTGCTGGGAGGAATAGCCATATGTCCCAACCGGATGCTGAAGACACTCAAAGCTCATTGTCTGGCACCTCAGACTACATCAAACTTATTGTTAGACATGGTTCCTACCTCATCCATTAGCCTCTATTCCCCAGATCTGACCCTGAATTCTTGCAGATCTTTGGCTAAGACTCAACTGAGCTCAAAGCTTTGTTTATTCATCCCTGTTCTTGTTTTTTCTCCAGAATAACTTGAAAATCAACCCTTAGTCTGGCTGAAATGTTTCAGCACCTCTTAGGACTCATATTTGTCTCACAGGATGATCTGAATGCTTGATTTGATTAATGTCTGGATTGGCTTCCTATTTATGTCCTGATTACAATGATTTGATTTCTTACACCTCAATAATGGGTTCCAGATCCTTGAAAGTACTCCTTAATTTGTTTCTGCAAGCAAGCAGCCCCAGATAATTTCTTATTGTGAAGTAAATTGCCTGTAGAAGTAGAATCTGAGGAGAAAGTTTTAATTTTGAAGGATTTGGGGATTTTTTTCCCCCTGCAGCACTTTCAATGTTTATGAAAGTCTATAAAGTGGTCCTGAATTTGCCAGGACAGATCCCTCTCAGCATGTATTTCCTTGTGTACTGGTGCCATAGCCTGGGGATGAGCAGGGGATATGTTTAAAAAAGAGGAGGAAAATTGGATCATTGACTAGGGGAGGGGAAACCTCTGTGTTTTCCATTATGACATTGTGCGTCCAGCAAGGAAAGTGCAAGATGACATCTGGATCACATGCAGCATTTTCATTATTTCTCAAGTAAACATGTTCATCTCATCTTCTCTCTCACCCCTCCCAACTCAAAACTTTCAGGAGGGTTTACAACATCCCAATAGCATGTGTGTGCAATGGAAAAGCAGCATAGAGAGAGCTGGAACATCCCAGCAGAGCCTGTTCTTGTTAGAAACTGCTGAAATCAAAGCGTTTTAGAATCATGGAATGGTTGGGTTGGAAGGCACCTTAGTGATCATCCGCCCTGCCATGGGCAAGAGACATCTTCCACTAGACTTGGTTGCTCCAAGCCCGGTCCTACCTGGCCTTGAACACTTCCAGAGATGGGGCAGCCACAAGAACTAACTCTGAGCAATCTTTTTGGGATGGGCATTCAGCTTGGCTGGAATTCTTCTGAGAATGGGGCCTGAGAAAACTTTCCTACCTGCTGGGCTAGGTGGGCTTCTGGGGAATGCACACCTCAGAAACGCTTCATAGCTGATTTTCAGACTCCCTCACTTTGAGGGTTGCCCATCACTTCCCAGATGAGATCCCTGAGAAGTTCTTAAGATTGGCTGGCACAAAGCTTCTGGCTCCAGGGCAGAGCTAGACAGGGCATCCTCTGGTTGTTGGTTTTCTTCTCTGAAACCAAGTTCTTATAATTTTCTTTCCATATGAAATCAGGTGTAATATCAAATTCTGGGATAACAATTCCTCCCCAGCAGTGAAGTAATCATTCTCTGCCTGGCTCTCACAACATTTGAGCTCTGCACAGCTCAGTTTATTCCATGGAGAAAGGAATATAAGAGCATCTAATGGAGAAAGGAAGCAAGCAAGCCAGGCCATCAAAACTAACTTGATTTTCTCCCATCTGAACTGTTTTTCACCAATTAATTTCCTTAGAGATTTTGGCAATGCCCTGATCAACTAGACCAAGTCTGATAAGGAGCAGACACTTGTCTTTTACCAAAACACATCAAGAACCAAGTGACTTCACATCTCTTTGAAGACCCTGCTCCTAAAATTGTGTTCCCAATGCAGACACCAGGTGTGTTGAAAACAAGCAGTGAGACACAAGCTCCTCCTGACTCTGCAAAGCCTGGCTCCTCTGAATCACACCTGCCTTCATCTTTTTCCATCCTGGGACTTTGTTACCTTTTCTTCCTTCTTCTCACAATGATTGCCAGTGTTCAAACCACTGTGCCTACTGCAGGCTGCCAAGAAGTTCCATTTCAGCATGACCTAAAGACACATCATGGCCTGATATGAGCACTGCAATAATTTCCCAGTGCCTGCTCCAACACTGGGTTGCGAGATGGGAGAATGTGTCTGTCCTGAAAATTCCCCTTCTGCATGATAGTATTTCTTGTTTCCATCTAGCCATGATCCAGGCTGCCTTTTGTTATCTTGAAGCATTTCCATGCCAGCACAATTTGTTAATGAGCATATTGAGTCTCAAGCAAAACACGTGTTTGACTCTTGAGATTTAGCATGTATCCTTTCAGGGGAAACAAAAACAAAACAAACAGCCTCCCTGGCAGATGTCGAGAAGGAGCAAAAAAGTGTTTTCCCTGAACTGGACTGCACAGTGTCAGAGCAAAAAGAAAATACATAGGTAGATGCATTGGCACACATTTATTTCAAGGTAAAATATAATTTTGCACTCTTTGTGGACTCAATCTCCTTTCCAAACACCCAGATCAGCTGCTGGGCTAATGACAATAGTTTCACATGAGGAAGAGGTTGACTTAAAGAGATTCCACTGTTCAAGACATGGCAACTGAATTGCTCTTCAGTTGCCTAGAAGACAAGAAAAATTGCTGAGACAGATTTCTCTTGTCTTCAGAGGAGAGACAAGAAAACATCCCCTTAGCACTCAGAGCAAACGGTTGTTAAGCATGTACAATTTTGAACTGTTCATAGAGGAATCTTTATAATAACTTTTGTTTCTTTTTTCATCTCAAAGCTGAGTGAAAGGATTTGACAATACCTTTGTCAATACCTTTCAGGTCTTTAGCTGGTTCATTCATTCTGCAAGCTCCAGAGGATGATTTCATGGTACCAGAGAAGAACCAGGGGAAAAGAGCACCCCAGAAACTGCTTATTCCTCATCTGACTTGCCAACCAAAATGTCTGGTGTTGTGTTGTTCTGTTCTCTCCTGCTTAAGTTGGATCGTTCTGTTCCCCCCATGTTGTAATGGTTCTGCCCCAGTTCTCCCTCCTCTTTTCATTAAATGCCTGTCTCCCTGGTTCCCCTAGAAACCCAATGTATCTTTTTTGTAATCCCACCCTGGCTGCCTGCCAGTCACTCCCAGCCACCACCTTCTACTCCAGAAACTTCTCTCCAAGGCTTGGGGTGATTGGTTCTGGGGCCGGAGCCCTTCCATCATATTGTTACCATTGGTTTTCCCTAATGTCAGTCGTGTGTACCCCACTCTCCCCTGGACCCCCATTTGTTCTTGTGTCGGTTCCACCCCCATTTCCCACTCCCTTTATAACCCCGTGTAATCCCACCGCCCCTCTCTTCGATTTCTGGCTTCCCTGGGACTTACAATAAAACCTGGACTTGCCCTGATCGGAGAGTGCTCTTTATTTCCTGTCCACCGCAGCCTGCTTTCGGCCTTGTCCGCACCCGGCAGCGTCGCTGGCTCTATGGCCGGCCGCTCGCCTGAGGCGCTGGCCCGAAGCGCGGCTGTCGGGTCGAGTGCCCCCCGTGCTGATAGATGTTTCTAGCCGGCTAGCCGTGGCGACTAATCTACAGCCGAACCGCTGCGGTCTGGAATTCTTGAAGAAGTAATACAGAACTATGAGGAGCAACCATCTTGCCTGATCTAGAATCTGCAATAATTTACCCCCAAAAAGTGGTTGTGAGACCATTAAATACTTTGTGCCACAGCTACGTGTGTTGACAAACCCGGGTAAGGGGAATATTTTTGGTCTCACTGGGATACAGTGTGGGCTTCTGCTGGAACTAGACCTGACCTGACCTGACCTGACCTGAGTCTTGACCCCCAGGACTTTCAGGCCCGGATAACACAGCATCTGCCTTCAAAACATCTTTCCTTTTCCTTGAACTGCCTGAAGAAATCCAAATAATATTCCCATGAATGGACTCATCTAAAGGATCGGTTTTTCCCAACTGAATCTCCATCCTTTAAGTTCTTCAAAATTGGACTAGTCAAGTCCCTGAGAAATCAGGTCCAATTAGCCTGTCCAAATTCGGCTGTTGTCTCTGCTTGGACACGCGCAGGATGGTTCAGGGCAGCCCGCGGTTCAAAGGACGAGTCTGGACTCTTCGACACTTCCGTCTTGAAATTGTTTATTATTTCTTATCAAACAGAGTTTTCCTTTCTGCCAGCCGGGATCTGACCAGCGAGGCAGCCAAGGGCACTCTGACCACCCACGGGGCGGTCGTGTCCTTTTATAATAAAAACTACGTACATCATATTTATCTTTTATCCCCAATACCTTTCACCCTTATTAACAAGTGCACCTTCACCACAAACCAATCCTCAAGTGCCAACATCACCACAGAAGGTGGATGACAAGAAGAAGAAAGAAGCATGAGACACGCCCTGATTCCTCCATCTTGTCTCCATAACAAGATATTTTAGGATCTTGGCCAGGAGTTGTGGCACACAGAACTCTGTTTCCTGGAGGATTTTCATGCTGGACCTCACAACCTCACACTCTGAACAGCCAAATTGGTAGTATCTCCATCACTCCCAGCTTAGGTGCCAATGAGAAAAATGTTTCCAGATTTGGGGATGAGCACCATCAGTGCTCTGTGTCAGCTTTGAGAGGGGCAGGGATGAAGGTGGCCCTTGTCAAAGCTGTGTTAACAACAATTGCCTTACAATTGCTTCCCAGGACTCCAGTGCAGGGGCCAGCACTTCTGGGAATGTATTCATTTACTGGGCAAGAAGAGACATTTTTGGCAGGACAATCTCTGTATTCATCAGCTGCTTCTCCACATAATGGTGATAATACCTCACACCTTCCTTCACATGGATGATCTGCTGAGATCTTCAATGCTGAAGGAGTGATTAGACACCAACATAAGCCATATGAGCATATTCAGATAGATCCTTCCTAACATGGGTGGAGATAGTAAATATTTCATCTACTATCTCTTATATATAAACATTTGAGGCTAGCTCATAAGCTGTGCCTGCACTTTCCCAGGCAGTTGATGCATTTTAGGAAAGTATTTAATTTACAGACATTTCCTGCAGCATCAGGATTTATACTCAATGAGGAACAACTCTGCCCCATGTGAAAATCTCAGAAAGTATTTCTCACTGAAGATAGGGGTGCTCATCAAGGGATCAGAGGTGGAAGAATTTGGCCAGGTGTCTGGCAGAATGTGTGATGGTGCTTCATCGCTGGTGGGGTGATGAGAGTATCTGGTTACAGAGGGAACCCTTTTGCCATGTTACCAGGGGGACAGAGGTGTCTCAGAGGATTGGATGATGTTCTGGATCTGCTCCATGCACATAAAACAGTGATTTATTCTTCAGTTGTCTGCCGGATTCCTTATTGTATTTCCCTTATAAGGTTTAAGGACAGTGTCCTTGAACCAAATGGCAGAAGGGATGATGTGCTCTAGGAGCATGCATGTGAACCCTGACACCTGATCATGTATTCAGTTTTTAGTTGCTTGAGAGCCATTTGTGCCTGCAGTTGCTTTTTCATTGTTTTCTGCTGTATATAAAAGGATTAAGAGTTGTGATTTTTGATACTAATTAAAACCCTCATGGGATCAGGGGACAAAAAAAAAAAGGCACATTGGCATCTTCCATTCAGTCACCTTCTCTGAGCTGCAGTACATCACAAGAGCGCTGCCCAGGCAGGCTTTATGATATTTGAATTTTCCATCCTTGTCCTGAGGAGGTTTTATTTCATAGTCTGCATTATTTCACCAGCCTCATGTTGCTAAAATTCATGGACTGAATAAAGATGTGAAATATGACAATCTCTCAGACCCCAAGCACCAGTTTCTGGAGGTCCCTGATGGTCACATCTCCAGATTTGATGTGTTGCTTTATGTTACCTTCCCAAAAGCAGGGGAAACTGCCCAAATGCAAACACCTTAAACCAGACAAGATAAAGTCCCCTCAAGGACAGCACTGAGCTAAAAAAAAAAGGCTGGATTGTGGGTCTGATCCAACTCCCATGCAGCACATGGAAAGGTTCCCACTGAGGTAATCAAAGCTGGATCAGGACCAAAATGATAGGTGATTAATCATAACTATTTATTTGTTAGCACCAGCAATGGATTTGAAAATTCACAGGATAGAAATACAAAACAGATCCTAATCCAAATAGTTCAGCAGCTGAGTCCTCTGGTATTACAAGGAGTGGCACTCTGGGAAGCCCACATCAGGTATTCATTTAGCATGATTTTAATCTATCATTCCACACTTACGTGTTGCTGGGACAGGGAAGGCATTTAATGGATGAAGGATCAGCACTGCTGAGTCTTCTGGAGGAAGCTTAATGTGCAGAAGGGAGTTGGATTAGGTGGGAGGACCTGGAACATGGGGGGAGGTGGAGATCACTGCATGAACAGCAGAAGAGATGGGAAAAATTCCTGTTCCAGGTCTCCAGGCCAACAAGTCTCAGAGACAGGTGGGGGTAGCCTTGGATGCAGTGGTGAGGGAGAAGTCCATGCAAGGCTGGACCCAAATGTGGAAGAGCAGTTATAAGAGAATAGAAGAAGCTGCAAGAAATGAGGAGTTCATTTAAGGATGATGGCTTTGAAGAGTAGAAGAGTGGTTGAAGATGATTCTCAGAGCAAAACTAGGAAGACAATTCTCAGAGCAAAACTAGGAGAGCACACACAGGTTCATGAACATGTCATAGACATAGCCCTCAATCATTTTCTTGAGGACTTCAAGTCTACTCAGCTCTCTGGCTGACTCATCTTCTCTGCCCAAGACAGCAGCAATATCCCCCAGCAATATCATCACTGCAATGCTGAAAGTTAATGAAGGTACAGATGGACACAACAGGGAATGCTGGGTCACAAGATGCCCTCAGTGCTTGACCCAGATCCAGCACAATGAGATCCAGATCTGAGCCTCTGGGGATGGAGACAGCATTCAATCACCCAGAAGTGAAGAGACTTGGCTGCCATCAGATCTGGAGCTGCTGGTAATCAGCATGACTCTGCTGATCTGCTGATTTACACTGAGCCATCATCTGTTTCCATCAGCTGGAGGCTCCTTGGGGCCTTTCTTTGTGGGTTAGCAGATCATGTTCCTTTCATACCCAGAGGATCATCAGCTGAACTGTAAACCTGCTACAAGGGTTTGCTTCACTAAATAGGAAAACAATCCATGTGTCCCTAGTTAAAAGCAATTGGTAATTTAGTGTCTCAGTTTCCCAGCAGTCTGTGACAAAGCTCTTGCTGTCCACAGCATTAGGGCTTCAAATCCACACCTGGGCAATATCAGAGGAATGGCTGGATCTTTCAAAAGCCCAACAAAATAAAACAAAAACCAAAACAAAACATTCCCCTTTCACTCACTTCACAAATCTGCAGTCCCAGGCACTCAGGAGGAGCAGCAGCCAATGCCCACATGCTCTCAAGACTGACTCCTCTTTCATACACTCACTAAACTATGTAACATTTATACAATCCAGAAGGCTCCATCTCATAACTCCAGGCAATTCTGAAAGAAAAGGAGATAGCATCAGTATCATAAACCCAACCTCACATCATCTGCTTTCATGCTTTAACTATCCTAATATTTATAGATCACATATCCCAACCACTTCAGTTCAGCTTGAGGCTGGTTTTCAAGTCTACAGGCCCCAGGAAAAGACATAATGGGCTGTTCAACTGGAATTAAGAAAAATAAAACCCCTTTAGGTTAGCTCACATGTATCCATTTTACTGCCCTGGTCATTCTATATTTGTTAAATCTTTTGAGGTTTATCTGAACTATTTTTACGTGGAAGTTTTCTCAAAGTTTTACCTTTAATTCTTAAAAACTGCCCTCAAAGTGCACACTAGAAATGTCAAAGGGACAGTTAATGTTGTTTGAGGACTGCTAAGGCAGTTTTATGTGATGTATCAGGGAAAAAAATTACTGTAGTAATACAGAACCCTGCAGTAATTTAAAAAACAAACTTTAAAACCTCGTCAAGTGCATTTGGCATTTTTAAACCCATGCATTTCAGAAAGCAGTGAAATACACACACTGTGCACCTCTTCAAGGTCAGTGCTCTCTCCTTTGGGGCTCACAGCAATGAGTGAGGGTGTTGTGTTTGTCTGGGATGCAGGAGCATGGAAGGACCCAGAGCTTATCCTGACAGCTGCAGACTCCTCCCTGATCTTCCAAGCCTGCACATCTGCTGCTGTAGCAGGCTCACACTCCAGGGGCATTAGCATGGCAGAGCAACACATAAAGAGGTCAGCATGGTTCACTGAGCCCAACATGCTCCTGCCATCCAAGATCTTTAGATTAGATATAAGGAATAATGTTTTTTACTATGAGGGTGGTAAAACACTGGCACAGGTTGCCCAGAGAAGCCGTGGCTGCCCCATCTCTGGGAGTGTCCAAGGCCAGGCTGGATGAGGCTTGGAGCAAGCTGGTCTAGTGGAAAGGGGCCCTGGCCATGGCACGGGGTGGAATGAGATGAATTTTAAAGGTCCCTTCCAGCCCAAACCATTCTATGTTTCTGTGATGATTAAAATCAACTGCTGATACCGAAAACCATCTCACTTGTTACATTGAAAAGCAGCTCCTGAGATCTGGAACAGACAGGACTCTGCACAGCCAGGCACATTCCTCATTGTCTACAGAAGACTTTGAGAGGAATTTGATTCAATGCTAAGTGCTTTAACAAAATACAAAGGTCAAAATTCAATTTGTCTTGATTTACGTGTTGGAACAGAGGTGTGATTTCTTTGTAGACCTTTTACAAAGAAATTAAAGATTGCCATTTAACACTAAACAAAACTCAGGTAGAGAGTCAAGTTTTTAGGAGTGGCCCTTTCTTTTTGTATATCTCGAGTTTTGTCCTGTACCTTTTACTTTGTGACCGTAAACTTGGGCAGGATTTGGAGCACTCCTGCAGAACTTTAAACTCTATTTTTTTTTAAACCAGAGATAAAATAAACCTAGAGTTTTGAGGAATAACTGATTCTCAGTGGTCTCAAATCTGAACATCTTATTTTCTGAGGGAAATATTTATGCAGGGACTGCTTGTGCTCTACTGCAAAATATCTGGTCTGGTCAATTGGAGCAAAAGTTGTGCTGGATTTCTTAACAATTTAAGTATGAAGCTAAATCTCCTCTTCTCCCCACGGAAGTTGCCTAAAAAGCCAATTTTATAGGTGGGAAAACTGAGGCTTAGAAATTGAACAGCAAGATCCATGACAGCATCCCAATTATAGATCAACTACTATCCCAGATGGATGGGGGACAGGGGTTAGTAATGGGTCATTCTCAAACCTGAAATTTTTCCTCTCTGTTACATTCACACCTTGGAAAGGAGGATTCCCAGCACACAGGTCAGGATGTAAATCCCTTGCTTGCAATGAACAGCTTCTCAGCTCACACATGGGTGCCTCTTAGCATATGCAGTTCTGAAAAAAGTGCTGAAAAGGAAACCACCTAGTAATTTCTGGTTCTGTTTATTGCATAATTTGCAATAGAATTAGAGAGAAAAATATCTCGTTCCTGGTATTTAGCTCTCATTCAACCTCTTCATTTCCTCTGTGTTTCTGTCTTGGTTTGGAAAGACAGGTGTCTGCTAAGGAAGGCAGGAGCCCCCCTGAAATGGAAAATGTAAAGCCGCTCCCTCCGAATTGCTATAAATTTGAAATTAAGGGGGCTCTCAAGCAAAAGATATGGGAGCAGGAATAACAGTTCTTTATTAGGGAAAAAAAGAAAAGAAAAAAAAGAGAAGAGAAGAGAAGAGAAGAGAAGAGAAGAGAAGAGAAGAGAAGAGAAGAGAAGAGAAGAGAAGAGAAGAGAAGAGAAGAGAAGAGAAGAGAAGAGAAGAGGAAGAAAAGAAAAGAAAAGAAAAGAAAAGAAAAGAAAAGAAAAGAAAAGAAAAGAAAAGAAAAGAAAAGAAAAGAAAAGAAAAGAAAGAAAATAAAAGACAATGCAGTAATACAAAACAACACTGACAGAGTCACAATACAACCTGACACCCTGTGGGTCAGGGTGTTGGTAGCAGTCCAATTGGAATGGTGGCTGCAGTCCTCCTGGAGTGTCAGGTGTGGTTCTGTTGGAGCAAGGATCCTGTAGAAGGGTGTAGTCTTCCTCTGAAGATCCAGTGGAGGAGGCAGCTGTTCCTCTGGGAAATACACTGGGGAAGGCTGCTCTAGTATCCCAAAAATCTCAGATTATATCCAGTTAGGAATGCTTGGCTCCTCCCCCTGGGCAGAGCATCTCACAATGGGATGATGTAATTTTATCAGTCATGCAGTGGATCGGTTTGTGGAAGAGATAAAGAAAAACTGCCCAATCAACAGCAGATAACTGCCCCACCTCTAACAGATGGCAAATAGAATACACATTACCTTGCAATCTAGGACAGTTTCCTTTTTATTTTTCTTCAGAGTCCAGAAGAAACAATGCAGGGGCTGAGCAGGGGCTGAGCTCACTTTCATGTCTGACATTGTAGTGACAGCCCAACCGCTATTCAAACAGTGTGTTTTAAAAAACAGTGGTAATGCATTAGGAATATCTCTTTTGCTGAATAAGAGTTGAAATGTAGTCAGAATGTGAATGCCAATCTATGTGTGCAGTAGGGGGATGGATAAGTGCCAGAATGGATGTTGCTCATTCATCCAGAACACAGATCTCTAAATATGGACTGATATCTCACTTCTCTCATGAAGGTGAGAGTTGGTTCCTATACTATGTTGGTGGAGCAGAAGTGAAAAATAGCAAGTGCAGAATGCAAAACATAAGGTATTAAAGGCATTGTAAATGTGGTAGTTAAAGTATATGAGATATGAAAGGAAGCCTCTAACTTTGCCAAGGAATTTTGTCCTTTCATCACTGCACAGATGAATGGCTTTTAAACCATTTGCATTGGTTTTTAAAGTCTAGAATTCAGAGTTAATCTGAACAGAACCAAATTTCATAGTAGGCACCAGAGAAGGTTTGTTTTCCCATGGCTTTTCCAGGGACCTGTTGCTTTAGTCTGCACAGGATAAAGGGGAGAAAACTGTGGAAACAGTTCTGTGAGCCTTTTGGTCAAATGACGGTACAGGAAGCTCACAGAGAGTGAGTTACGTCAAACACAGGCAGAGACATGGCTACAAAATCACTGAAAAACAGAATACTTCACATCTTTATTCTGTATGAAATCTGAATAAATCAGGCAAATCCTCCTTGCTCAACAGCTCTGGAAGGATTCAAACCCACCTGGCTGGAGGAGATGAGGTAGGGCAGGATGCTAAGACCAAGGTCCAGCTCAGATGGTCTCAGCCTGGTCCTGCAAAGGGAAGAGTGGCTTGAATGGCATCTGTAGAGATTGGGCAGCTAGACATTGAGATTTGGTGTTACAACAGCATCTTTGCTTCTGTTCAATTCATCTTCCATCCCCATCCTCCTTGAAAATGAATTATGACACCTTTTTACCCCTTCCAGATGGCACAGTGGACCAAACTTTACTGAGGAATTGGGATTTATTGGTTGCAGTGCAAAGGGGGAGAAATCTCATAATAAAGCAACAGCCTGTCAGCAGAATAAACCACCTTTGGTGTCTTCCTAAGAGAGTGAAATGCACTGCCTCAGTGAGCAGTAGGGATCCCATCAGTGTCTGTGCAATAAAGGTATTTAAAGACTCTTCTGCACAATTCATCTCAATATTCCTTAGAGAAAGTCAGATGGATTGTACCTGCATTTATACTGATTTCAGCATTTGTTACAGCTTTTGCTCAGGGAGTTTGAGGTTTTTTCTCTCTGATGATGGGAAAGTGTCATCTAGGGTCTTTTCTGGTATTTCCCTCCTGAAAAAGGAGTGAGAATCTCATAGCAGAACACATTTTCATAGCTTTAATCTTCATCGTGTTTGCTGAAGACTTCCAAGGAAGGGGAGCAAGCTGGGTCACAGGATCAGGATATTCCTACTATGGTTACCATAAAAACACTTTTGGCAACCCTTATCAGACATGATAATGAGGGAGAGCACTTCAACTGGTCAGCTTTGGAACCAGGTGATCTTTAAGACGTCTTCCAATCTAAGCTGTTTTATGACATTCCTCCAAGAAGCTGGGAAGGTCATTTGGCTGCCCCTCCAATGGTAAGCCATGTGCCCTGGGCCATGGAGAGAGGACAGCTTTGTAGTCCATCTGAGAGGTAATGGGTGGGATCAAAATCATGCATATCAAAGACTTTTCTCAACATGCATTTAGAGTCCCTTGAATTGTCATGTACACAATCACATCAAGCAGGTTTAAAGGGGGATTACCTGGACAGTGAGCACACAGAGGAGGTGGACTCATAACAAAACCTTGCATTGGTTGGTCCCCAGCAAACTCTGGAGCATCCCCCTGTATCAATGACCCCGTGCCAGGGAATAATGTGCTATGACTCCATGATTCAGAAGGCTGAACAAATGCTTTATTAAGCTATATTATAGTACATAATATACTAAACTATACTAAACTAAAGAAAAACCCATGACCCTTACCAACAGTCATGACACAGCTTTGACCTAATTGGTCAATCAGTCCAAACAACCATCTTCTTTGGTAAACAATCTGCATAACACATTCCACATGTGCCAAACAACAGGAGCAGCAAATAGAAATAGGAATTGTTTTCTCTTGTCTCTCTGAACTTTCTCACTGCCTTCCCCAGAAAAAATCCCAGGAGATAGAAGTATGTCTCCCTCTGTTCAAAGAGTATGTGAATACCACACCCCTGCTCTTGGTGATAATTCTGGAAGAGGTCAGGACACAGAGACATTTTCAGCTGTGGCAGTGTCACCACTAAACCCTTAACTTTGCAAGTCCAAGTCACAACAAACAAAAAAATCAGTTGATCGTATATGAATTTAGCAGTCCAAGGAGGTGATTTTCCTGGTCTTAGTCTCTTTCCCAGAAGATAGGTATCCCACCTATCTTGATCTTGGCAGGCTGAGCAGGGATGAAAGAACAGATGGGGAAGTTAGATCCACGAACCCTGGGGAAGGGATGGAGGAGAGGACTCCTCCGCAAACCCACAGGGGTCGCTGATGCCAGTGCCCCAGCAGTTCTCTCAGAAGCAGCAAACTGAAACAGCAGGAATGAGCAAAAGTCCCAGGGCATCAGAAACTCTGCAACTGCAGCTGGAACCGCCGCAGGTCTCACCAGGCAGGGGGTGCAGAGCTACAGTGCAGTGGAATCTCGGAGCAGTGCCCAGGAAGCAATGAGGGAAGATAGCAGCAACCCTGCTCTGAGCAGGGCAGGGAAAGGCAGGCTCGGGATCCCGGGGTTTTCCCCTGAGGAACCCCAGCATGTAAGAAACAACTGCTCGCTTTGAAAATTTAAAAAGGTTTATTATTATTAAACCTTAACAAAAGTACAACAAAGGACTACATAAGGAGAAAGCTGCATTGCTGGGAACTGCCCCTCGTGGACACCACATGGCCAGTTCATCTTCAAGATGGATGCTCAGTCTTTTATACCCCTGGGGGTTGCATCAGCCAGCCCAGCCCTCCCAAAGTCTGTCACTCAGCTCTTCTTTGCCATTTATCAGTGGAGATTGCTTTCTTGTGACTTGATTGGAGGTCAGGTGTTGCAGTGCTGCACCCCCTGAGCAACCCCCTGAGCTTTTCCATTCCCCACTGCCCCATGCCAGGGACACATGTGCAGCCTTCTTTGTACCTGTCCCAGACAGCCCCGGCTGTCTGATGGCAGCAATACAGGGGGGAAAGGGAACTGTGGGGAGAGCAGAGGACATCTAAACTACAATAACATAACTATACATCACTAAAGCTTTTCTTAATATTCACACAATAGTTATTTTTAATTGCGAGAGCCATCATCTCATTATCCATTTATAACAAGCAGATGGCGAAAATGTCCCAGTGCAATGGCTGCTCTTAGAAGTAGAGCTCCACTCACAGCAGAAGAAAACAGGAGACAGAACCCCACAGTGGTGAGAAATTCTCCCCACAACAACCACAGCCTCTCTCCCCTCCAAATGCTGAGACCACACAAGAGCTCGGGGCTGCACCCACCCAACCCCTTTTCCCAGTCCCAATCTTGAGGGTATCTCTGCCCTTCATGGGAAACCCCATGTAAAGAGGGAGAGTAGCCAGCTGCACCCCTCCTCCGAGCTGTGGCACCTTATTTTGTCCTTCTCAATTATCCAGTCCTTATTGTCTCATAGCAACATGCATTGGGGAAAATTCCTAAAGAGGAAAAAATAAAAGGAGAACTCCTAAAACCCCAGAGATTTCTGCCTGATGGAATATTTCTTCATCTGCAAATTGTCTCCTGGTTCCTTACAGTTCTACCTTGCTACTATGATCCAAGCACTACCAATCCTTTGACTGAAAGTGGTTCTTATGGGCAATGTCTTCACTACACTCTCCCTAAAATCATGGGTGCACAGGGTGTGACCCTGCTGGCTCACCAAGCACAGCATTCTGTTCTTGTAACTAAACCTATTTGTCATATGAGCAAGGTCTGGTTTCACAGCCCCTGGATGCCTGTTCCAGGACTTTGCTGATCCAACGCTTAGGAAACTTCTTCTAATTTCCAGACTAAATTTACTTCAGGCCAATTAAAACCTACTTGTTCTTGTGCCAACTTTTTTTTTTCTTCATTCCAATGTTTCTTTTTGCTTCTGGCTGTTTTAACTTTAATGTGCAACAGCACTCATTTCCCCTCTCAACTGCTTTTGTGCTGAGCTAAAAAAGCCATGTTCTTCAGCTTCCCCTTGGATGACATGTTCTCAATCTTCCATCCATGACCTGGCACTTCCCTTTACCTGCTTGGTCTGAATGACTCATTCACAGACATGACCCCCCAGGCCTGGAGGAGATAATCTTACCAAACCCTCTCATTTCCCTGAGCAGTAAATACAAAAACCCACAAAATACTGCTCCTGAAGGTGAATATGAGGTATCATTCCTATATTTCCTCTTGTGCTTCTCTTGACCCAGGAGATTTCTTTCATCCATGCTGGAATCCTCTATGTGCCAGAAACTACAAAAAAAATTTCTTGGGCAGTGTTAGCTGTAGGTAATGATTTGTGGCCTCAGGGTACAGCCGGTAAATTGCAGTTATCCATCCCATGCCACAACACATTTCCTTATGCAAATGTCTCCTGGATTCAGGGCAGGAGGCAAAAGCATTGGAATTACACTTTGAAGTTCATTGGGAATTTTGAAAAGCCAGAAAAGAAAGAAACAAACTCCACAAGGTAACAATTCTAATATGAGAGTACAACTAGCTAGATCCTAAGTTACTGCCATTTAGAAATCTTCTCTCCTCTGCCCCCCTCTCCCCTTCCCTCCCCTCTTGTCCTTTCCTATTCCCTTCTGTTCCTTGCTACTCCTTCCTTTTTCCTTGCTTTTCTTTTTCCTTGCTTTTCTCCTTTGAAAGTCCATAAGCTCATAAAACCTTCAGACTTTCATAAAGAAGATGATGGATTTGGAAAGTAAAAGTCATAATTGAAATGAAGACACTAGAAGCCCAAGTGAGTTATTTTTCATAAAATTAGCAGCTTAATGTCACCATGACATGCCAGTGAGGTATTGCCATCTGCGTTCAGAGCTACACCTCGTTAGACTTCTATTCACTCTGTTTCTGGATGGCAAACAAAAAGCCAACCCCACTTTGTGCATATCTCATGTATGGGATGAATTTCACCCACCAATGAACTAAACTACATATTTTGTTTGTATGACAGTGCCACAGATGGTGAGCCACTGGCCAAGGAATATAAGGCCAGTATTTTTAATTTGGCCCGTGTCATGATTTGATGCTGGGCAAACACCAGGTACCCACAAAAGTTGTTTGCTCACTTCTTCTGTTACAGTTGGGCAGAGGAGAGGGAAAGGAAAGGTTAATAAAGAGCTCATGAGCTGAGATAAGGATTGGGAGGAAAAAACGCTCTAAGGGCAAGACAGGTACAAATTTAAAGGTATAAAGTAAAATTATTATTAACAGACTCAGAGGAGGATAGTGAGAAGTAAAATAAAATAAGCCTTTAAAACACCTTTTTTGTCCTCGGCCCCTCCCTCCTTCCCACCAACAGTGCAGAGACACAAGGCATAGGGGTTTTGGTCAGTTCATCACTCAAGATCTTCTGTTCACTCAGGGAGAGGAGTCTTTTTTCCTGTGCCATGGGATCCACAGCTGAAAGAGAAGGTGATCTGGTTTTAAAAGACAGGTGTCTGCTAAGGAAGGCAGGATCCTCCCCTGAAAGGGAAAATGTAAACCCCCTCCCTCTGAATTGTTATAATTTTTTAATTAAGGGGGCTCTTAAGCAAAGATATGGGAGCAGGAATAACAGTTCTTTATTAGGGAAGTAAAATAAAATAAAATAAAATAAAATAAAATTAAATAAAATAAAATAAAATAAAATAAGCAATGCCGTAACAAAAAGCAAGAATGACAGAGTCAGAATACAACCTGACACTCTGTTGGTGAGGGTGTTGGTAGCAGTCTGATTGAATGCTTCAGTCCTCCTGCAGTGGCAGATGTGGTTCTGTTGAAGCAATGATCCTGTAGAAGGGTGCAGTTTTCCTCTGAAGATCCAGTGGTGGTGTAGATGGGCCTGGTCTTCCTCTGGGAATCCAGTGGAGAAGACAGCTGCTCCTCTGGGAATCCAGTGAGAAAAGGCTGGCTGTGGTCTACTAGGTCTCAGATTATTTCCAGTTAGGAATGCTTGGCTCCTCCCTCTGGGCAGAGCATCTCACAATGGGATGCTGTGATTTTATCAGTCATGCAGTGACACTCAATGGCCCGTTAAAAGCAGATATCTCACCAGAGGGAGAATTGGTTGTGGAAGAGATAAAGAAAACTGCCCAATTAACAGAAGATATCTGCCCCATCAGATAGGAATAGAATACACCCCCCATTTCCAACCTAAGACACAAGGGCAGTGAATGCACCTATGAAAAAACCCATAAAACTCCAATATGCAATACCCAGGGGATTTTAAAAGCAAAAATTAAAATCTACAAATTGTAGATATATTTGGGTGGAGAAAATGAGAAAGGAAAGCTGGCACAATAAGTAGGACATCTTAATAAATCAAAATCAGAATGAATCCTAAGTGTAATATTGGCTCATGAACAGACAGATGAATATAGAAAGAACAGACTTAAACATCATTCAGAAGCAATGACTGTCTTCAGAAAATAATTTTATTCCAGTTTGGGGGGAAATATATTTATAATACATGGTGATGATTAAATACTTTACATTAGAAGAGGAAAACACATTGAAGAATTGCTAATGATATCAGATACACAGATATTAGCTATCTGTGTAACAGATTTACAGAAAAACAGATTTACAGAAAAGCAGCCAGATTTACAGAAAAACTAACCAAGGACCAATATGTACTGTTGAGTTTGAGGAGTAACTTGCATCCTGAAAACAGGAAGAGTCCTTCTGGGACAGAGAAAAAAATTAACCTCGGTAAATTTGGGCTATCAGCCTAACTCCAGTCATGGAAAAATTAATGGAGTTAATGACATCACTGAGAAAAATAACACTGATCCACACAGAAAACAAATCACATCAAGCCAATCTCACAAAAGTTTTGACAGGCAAAAAAATGACAATATGGATGTGGCATATTTACACAGGAGTACTCTAAATTACACCAGAACATTTCTCTTATGAAATTGGAACCACCGGATAATCAGCATAATGTACATTTGAAGGGATAAAAGTGTCAGATATGTCTGAAATAAGAGTTTAAATGCTTATGCACATCTTTGTCCTAATACACTTCATAGCTGTCCTCCAGATGGATTTGTCTGTAGACTTACATTATATAAGATTTTTGTCAAAGGCTAATAAGAAGCACGAAAATTGTAATGGATAAAATGTAAATGGATAAATCCCAGGTGACTCTGGGATTGGCAAGAGCAATAAAAAGCAAGACAGGTTGCTAACAGGAGGCAATTCACTGCAGTTGATATGCAAGCACTAATAAACTAGTGGCACTTTCACATGACCAAATGTAAGACAGCAAGCTTAAAAATGATGCACAGGGTCATGATTTACAGGGCTGGGGTAAGGGACACTATCTGGCACTCTGGAAGTCAGCAATTCCAATGGGGATGTGCAGGTCCTGGAAGGTAATGGCTGAACCTGAGCAGTCCTGTGAACCTCAAGTTACAAACAGGGGAAGTAGACACACAAAGTTGTGGGAGTCAAAGCTGAGGCTGCAAACTCGGCAAGGGTTAATAGCAGGGGGAAAAAGGAATTACTGTAGAAAAGGAAAAATGCAGTCTCTACATGAAGGACAGTTCACAGCAGTTTTATTTTGAACACAGATGTGAATTGGAGTCAGTCTTGTGGTTCTGGCTCACGAAAAAGGCTCACCACCTTAGTGATGGCTCCTGGAAGTCAGAAATGGGGGTGCTTAAGTTTCACGTGAGCCAGCTCCAAATACCTGAAATGTCTGAAAAGGCCTGGTCCCCAAGAAGTTTGGGGTGATCCTAGGGGAGGACTGGGCTCCTCACTGCCCAGTCCATAGCACCCTGCCCCAACCAGCTGCTGAGATGGTGATAGGGTGGTTTCCTTCAGCAGAAAACTCTCAGGGAGATTATTTCTCTACCACCCCTACTACATGCTCATGTAGCTTTATACGTGCTTTTCTTGCAGTCTTGTTGTCAGTATATAGATTTCTTCTTTCACCCAGTCTTTTCCTAGAAGGAATATAAATTTCAGGTAGTAAACCACCCTCTCTCCCAGAGGACCTGGTTTCTAGGGAGAACACCTGCCTGGACTCCCTGTGGTGGCTCCAGAAGAATCTTCTGAGGCTCTTGTTTCACCTGAAGTTATGTTGGCCTCTTCCCCTTTCATGGTCCAGGTCCTGACTAGCATCTGACACCTTTGGAAGGTTAAAAAAATAAACACTTGAAAGGATCTGAGCAGAACTGAAAATCTGAACAAGGTCTGGCTTAAATTAGTCTGTGGACAAGTGGGAAAATCAGGGAGTGCTGGAAAGAGGGTGCTGAACCCTTGGGTGTCTTATGGGCTGGTGACATCCATCCTGTGCAGCCTGGGTGCTCTGAGACAGCACAGTGAGGACCAGGGGACAACAGCCAGAGGACAGAATAGGCAAAAGAGGTAAAAAGAAAAGAGTCATGGTTGCAAACAGAATTATAGAACAATTTAGGCTGGAATAACCTGGATGAGGTTCGTCCAAAGAGGTGATAAGTGTTTATTGTTTTTTCTCTCTACTCGTCCCAATCATGGTTCCTGTGCATCTCTGTGTAGTTCTTAAACCAGCCCTTCAGGAGATGCCTGTGTACCAACATGCCAGCCGTGGTAGAGCAATAGAGGGAAGGGCAGAGGAAAGAACTGGACATGAACAGAAACCCATGAAAACATCAGCAAGTGCTACAAGGTGGGGGAGGAAAGAGTAGGCAAGAGGCCAAGTCAATGGCTTTCAAGTGCTATTCTTCTCTCCTACCTTTCACTTGACTATCCTGATATAAGTCCTTGTGGGAAGGATTTGTCTTTGGTCCAATGATACCACTCTTCACACTCCTTTGTGCCCCAGCTGAAAGTGTAATAGACCTCCTTAGTGATAAAAATTAGGTCGGGGGATTTGTAAAATACACGGCACTGGGGATTTGAAACTGTGGAATACCTGCCTCTCAGCTTGGCAGCCCTTCTGCACCTCTGTTTTCCATCTGCATGGAAAATAAAGGCTCCAGGGAAAATAAAAGCTCTGCTCACACACTAAAGCAGCACAGCTTACTGGAGTGAAAGGGCTCACAGGAAGAAGTGGCGAAATTCTCATTGCCTTCAGAGAGGCCAGGACTTTGTCTGACACTTTTCTTTGAAGTTTTGTGTATGGTTCCCACTGCTTTCCAAGTGGGACATAGATCTTTTGGGGTGAAAGAGCTTGTCAGTGATCCTGCAGCAAAAAGAAGAGAAGGAATGAAATTCAGTACAGGGAGTGTGATGGAGCTTGCTCAAATTCCTCTGAGAGAAGGAAAAGGTTTTATCCTGTTCCTGGGCATATGGCAGCAGAGCAGAGCCCTTTCTGCTTGCTGTATCACACGGCTAATAAAACTCCTGTGCTCCACACACAGCAGATGGTTTTGTGGCTGATGAATGAACCAGAATGGGATCCTGTTCCCTTTCCTGCAGCTTTCCTGCAGTGCTAGAAAGAGCAAAGGTCACCTGTGAGTTGCTGTATGTGTCGATAATGTAGCAGAGCAGGGCTGTTAAACCTTGACAGCTTGAAGGAGGGATCATCGAGGAGGCGGGGAAGAGAAGAGAGATGAGTGGGATTTCAAATGCTGTGTTTAGAGACACTGCAGAATCTTTCATCAGAAAGGAGAAGGTATTTTAAAAGCTGCCTCTGCTGAGTGAGCTTTCGCAGGACTGCACTGACATAGCAGACTCCAAGGCCAACCTTCCCCAAATGGCCTTCTCCCTTCACCAGAAATATTCACAGACTGGACATGGACTCCCTATGCAGAAAATTACATCTCTGATAATGAGTGATTCACAACTGAGTTTTCTCACTTTCCTTGCAGTGGCCATGTGATACCAAAAGAGATCCTCCACTGATGGGCTGAAATTCCTGGAGTCTTGCTGGCTCTGCCAACCACTTTTACTCATCCTATAGTTTGGTCAAAAAGCCATAATCAGCCTCATAAACGTGTCTGGAGAACTTTACATAGAGCTATATTTGGGGCAAAAGAAAGGGTTTTATAGCAACTTGAGCCAGGACTGTGTGTGCAGGAATACACTAGAAAATGTTGTCTCTTGGGGCATAAATCTGCTCTGTCTCCATTTGCCATAGAGGAGAGAGGTCAGGACTATGTAATGTCTGAAGGAACAAACTGGAGACTTTATTTATAAGAAAAGATGAACATGAAAACACAAAGGGTATAAACAGTGCAGTGATGATTTCTGAGTTTGAGGGCTGAGCAGCACCAGCTCACACAGTGTTGGCTTCATGGGGTGCTCTTCAGGACTTTACTCTTCAGCTGTGACATCTGTGTGGGGCAGGAAATTATAAGTATTCAATAAAGCCCTGCAGAAAACCTGTGGAAAAGGAGAAGGAAGAACTCTCAATGTTGCTGAAGCCCTCCCTGCTGCTTCCCTCCTCACTACTCCTCTGTGGACTCCAATAAATAGCAAACAGCTGCTGGGGCTCATTCCTTGCTGTTATATAGCAGTAAGAGGTGTCCAAATTGAGCTTAAAAAAATCTTCTAATAACAGCATACCTCCCTTAAACTGCTTCCAGCACAACCATTCCACAGAAATCATCCCATAAACACTTCTGAAGATCCCAGTAAAGCATGAATGGCCTCCACCAGAATTATTAGAGGACTCCTTGGAGTAAACTGAGAGCAGGCAGCCACTGCTGGTGCCAGCATCTCGCTTGCTCCATCCTCTCTTTTTCTCCTACTCCCCCAGGGTTTTTCATGGTCTCAGTTAGTAAAATGTGTCCTGTGATGCTGAGACTATCTTTGTGTTTATCTGCTGTCCTGCTCTGCCTGTGGAACACCCCAGCCTCCCTGCCAGGCTGGGACAGCCCTTGCAAGCCCCCAGCCCTGGCTCTGCAGGGTAATTCCTCCCTGTGTTTCAGGAGGCATCACTCTGCTGGGCTGGGGCAGCTGTGGGGGCAAGAGAAGACCCAACAGGCAGATAAATGCTGCCATCCCTCTTCCACTGGTGCTTACAAAGCACTGTGGAGTCCCCCCAGTGCTGACCCTTGTAAATAAGAGACTGAACTGCCATGGGCTGCCACAGGAGAGATACTACTGGGATGGGTGCCTGGGCATGAAATTAAAAAACAAGTGTATCCAAAAAAGAGAAGAAAGACCAGCTTTCAAACCCAGCAGCTGCCTTGAAGCAGCTGAGCAGGGAGGACAGGGGCAAGGCAGGTCCCTGAGCTGGGAAGCATTGGTTTGAGAGAGGCTGGAGGGCAGCAGGGAGGGAAGACAGGACTGGCAGCAAGCGCAGCCTGGGGCTGCAAATCATCCCCATCACCAAGAACCTGGCCTGGCTCACATCCACTCATAGGCAACTGCAGATGGACATGATGAAACACATTCCTTAAAACTGCTGCCCTGACAAAAGGAGCTGCTGCCTGAGCTGCAGAACCTGTGCTTGGAAGCTGGGGCTATTGCATGTGTCATAAATCATAAGCTCTGGCTGAAAGTTTTCCCATCATCAGTGTATCCAAAATAACTTTTTAAATGGGGATTATCTGCTGCTTAGTGACACAGTAACTTTGCTGCAGGAAATGGTGGATTCTCTCCCTTCCATCAGATCTTGCAGAATTTTCAAACTTCCTCTCTGACTCCTTTTTTGCTCTGCCAGAGTTGGAACAAATTGGATTTCAGGATTTCAAAGCCCTGCAGAGGGATACAAGTACACTCACACATTATATGATCAATAAACATAGTTTCCTTTGGAAATGCTGACCATACACATTACTTCTGCACTCCATTTTCCTTCTTTTGCAGCACATTTCTGAAAATACCACTTTCTAATAAAATCTGTCTATCTAACCTGGTTAAAATAGTCCATGAGGAAGCTGAGTCTGAAGCTGAATTATTTTTATATCAGTGTAAGCTTCATCATGAGAAATAAAATTATAAAAGAAGGATTTTTTTATACTGGCATTTCCCATGTCTTCATTTTACATCTGTACAGTTCTTGGATGTAGTGTTACTTGCAACAAACACCGATGAGAATAAGAATGCAGGAATGACCTTTCTGGGATAGATCAAAGGGGCCATCTGTCCTGGTAACTCACTTCTGACATTGCCCCTGTTGAGGAAAAGGGTATTAGAAATCAGGGACCCTCCCCCCAGCTTTCCTTCAGACTTTCTCAGCTTGAAGTTGGACCATGGACCAGCTCTCCATGTGGTCTTCTGTCCCCTTTGCACAGGCACAGTCAAAACCTGGGCTTTATTTGAAATCCCACACTCAGAAGCAGTTGGTTCAAAATGCAATAAATCACTGAAATTAGACAGCTGGTGTTGAGATTGCAAATTTTCCAAGTCAAGCTTGTAAGGTTTTACCTCTTGCTCTGCTTTCAGGTTTCAAAAGGATATTTTCCTTCATCCTACAACATAGATGTACACTCAGAGTTTTATTGGAAAAGGCTTGGAGTAAATCTCTATTATTAAGGAGAGAGTGGCATTCAGGGTTTTGTATAGAGGAGATTTAATTCAGTTCCCCCTATCTCTGGGACACACCTGCAGCTGCAGCATGAGACAGAGAAGGTTTGTCTCCCATTTCTTTCTAACAAATGGCAAATTGCTCCAAGAGATGTTCATAGCCCAGACAAAGGTCAGCAATGACATCCTGACCCCACATGGGTGTCACATCCAGGAGCCTGCCTTTGACTAGGACCAGAACAAGCATTTTCATGGCAAGAGGCAAGAAAACATGGAATAACCTGCCCATAATTTCTTTATAAACATTAGTTTATTTCTAGCTTTTAATATCCAAATATTAGTGAGAGAAGAAAAATACTATACATCTGGGGATCAGCTATGACTATTAAATCCTTCCAGGAAAAAATGGGCCAGGCTGCAAAGCCGGCCCTCAAAAATGAGGAAATGTCATCTCTGTCCAGTTTCTCTCTCCTGGAACATCAACAGCAGAAGTTCCAAGCACCAAGGGAGTGCTGGCCCAGCAAATCACCAAGGTCCCTTCTCAGAAACCTTTTCACAGCCCCCTGCTTGCCCTCCATACCTCAAAGGTACCCACCCCCAGCTGATCCAGCCTTGGGGTTTCTGGCAGAAGCAAGTCCTACAGCTCCAGCTCTGCCACAGATTTTGTACATGAGCTTAAGCAGGACATTGAACTCAGGAGTTCTCAGAACAGAGTAATGCCACCTTCTTGGACTGCTCAGTGCAACACAAACTGTATTTGCTTGAACAGTAGTAAATGGGTTAAATCTGCTCTTCCTGAGGCCTAATATCATACAAATAATATAAATAATTCCACTTTTTTAATGGTTTATAACATGAAGAGTGATGCATTAATGCATTATTTAAAAACTAGGCACATTTTTTTGTTTTTCGTTTTCAAAAGCCTAACAGGCCATGGTAGACATGAAATCCCAGCACATAAAGGGGAGCTCACTTGCCTAAACATTGGGTCTGCTTTACATTCATCATAAACAGACACTGAGCAAATGCAGTTAGAAGATATGTACATTAAACAGGTTCAATTCTATCCCCCACCTATTACTTGCCCCTAGAAAAAACATTTTTAAAATCTTTGATTCAGATCTACAAAGTGAGCCCTTGATCTGTATGAATCTTCACTCCATGACTGGATTTTCCTCACTCTGAGGTGAGATGTAAAGTCACTTGGGAACAACCCAATTTTCACAGAGTCTAAATAAAAGTCAGAGACTTAATTTGCAGAGTCCTCCATCAGCCTGAAAGGTTTATACAAATAGAGCAGCAGTTTGGACAAAGTCTCAATCCCAGCCATAAATCATCAAGACATTAAAGCTCCATAGAGGCTTTTAGATCTTGCAGCAGGTTGAATGACATCTTAGAGCTGGCAAAGAATCCTTCAGGGAAGAGCAGCTGATCAAATAGGAGATACTGAGCATTGCCAAAGGATGCTGTCATTCAACTCAACCAGTTCTTATAAAATGGATCTGGCTAGGCTCCCAGGAAGCCTTCAGACCTCAAGAGATTTAACACAGAGATATGTAAAGTCTCATGTTTGGGGTGGAATAACCCCACGGAGCAGCCCAGGCTGGGGCTGGCTGAATGGACCCAAGGGTCCCAGAGGACTCTGAGGTGCCCACCAGCCAGCACTGTGCCTGTGCAGCACAGGATGATCACATCCACAGAGCAACCAGCAGGCTGAGGAATCTAACTCTTCTATTCTGCTGAGGAGATCTATTTTGGGTACAGCACACAGTTATGAAAGACAAAGGAATGGGTATTTTGAAAAAGAAGTGTCAAAGAAAGCTTGTCGACTTTCAGTGATCTCAACCTGATGAAAGGTTGAGATTGCCAAATAGGATACAGGTGGTCTCTTGTCTAAACAGCACCAAAAGGGAGGATATTTATTTAACAGATAGGTGTGCTGGTTGTTTTTCTTTTTGTTTTTGTTGGGGGTTTTTTTGTTGTTGTTGTTGTTTTTGGGGTTTTTTGTGTTAGAGGGCTTTATGGCGGTGACAGTTGTAGACAGGCAATGATTCGTGTCATTAAATTACAGGCAATGACTTGTGTCATTAAATTAAATTACAAAGTGGTCAAGTAAATCCTATACTTGAATCTGCAAGTGCCCCCAGCCCAGGTTGAACAGAAGCACTCCTTGCCTCCCACCTACAACTGGCATCTTCCAGCAGAACACATCTCCTGCACGTACAGACAGGGACAACATTGCCCAACTCCACTGATGGCTCCTAAGTCCAGCAAATGTCTTAAGCTGCTGTGTTCTGATCAAGGTTACCAAGGTTACCTCCTTGGCTTTGTCCTGTGACTTTCCTAGTGTTCATGAAAAAATTAAATGCTACCCTAGATGAGAAACACACAATATATTCCAGCATAAAGGAAAATGTCAGAAACACACAGAGATAGTAACTCTTCCTATATGAAGGAAATTAGTAACTCCAGAAATTATATACAGCTTCTTAATGCAACAGATCTTTTCTTTGTATAAATGAAGGTTTGGGAATGGTTTTGACCCTTGAAAGCTGTTTTTCCTTTAATTCACTAATCCTTGATCTCTCCTCTATAGCCATGATATTTTCTGAAAAATCCTTTCCTTAGGATTTTTTCTCCTGAGAAGCTGAGAGGCCTCAGGAACAAAATGTAAACAATGATTATCTGCTGCTGTGGAATGCAACAGGTGGATCTGTAATTGGTCTCATGTGGTTGTTTCTAATTAATGACCAATCACAGTCAACTGGCCTGGACTCTCTGTCCGAGACAGAAGCTTTTGTTATCATTCTTTCTTTTTCTATTCTTAGCTAGCCTTCTGATGAAATCCTTTCTTCCATTCTTTTAGTATAGTTTTAATATAATATATGTAATAAAATAATAAATCAAGCCTTCTGAAACATGGAGTCAGATCCTCGTCTCTTCCCTCATCCTGAGACCTCTGTGAACACGGTCACACTCCTCCACCTCCACTCTCACTTTCTTTGTCTTGACTTGTCAGGACATGGACCATTTATACTTTTTAAGTATTTTGCTGTGGTTCTGTATCACATTTTGAGTCATACTAGAGATGAGATTTCCAAACTGAAAGAAACTCACATATTTTAGTACATTTTTCATATCAGCTTCCTGATACAAAGAGCTTCTTACCTGGTGATTCCTGGGACAGCATTTCCAAACAAGGCAGGTAAAATCCCTTTCCCTAAGCTGAATTTTGTTTCTGTAAGAGCAGCTGTCCCCACCAGGCAGCTCCAATGTGACATCAGAGCACAACATTCAGCTCCCACTGAAAGCAGTGCTTGCTGAAGCAGGTGAGTAGCAGAAGAAAAAGAGAGGCCCCCAACATATGAGGGACATGGAGCAAATCCAGAGGAGGCCACAAAGATGTTCCAAGAGCTGGAGCCCCACTGCTCTGCAGACAGGCTGGGAGACCTGGGGCTGTTCATGCTGGAGAAGAGAGGGCTCCAGGCAGACCTTAGAGTCCCTGTCAGTGCCTAAAGGGGCTCCAGGAGAGATGGAGAGGGACTTTGGACAATGGTCTGAAGTGACAGGACAAGGGGGAATGGCTTCACACTACCAGAAGCAGGGTTAGATGGGATATTGGGAAGAAATTCTTGGCTGCAAGAGTGATGATGCCCTGGCACAGGTTGTCCACAGAAGCTGTGGCTGTCCCATCCCTGGAAGTGTTCAAGGCCAGGCTGGACAGGGTTTGGAGCAAGCTGGTCTAGCAGAAGATGTTCCTGCCATGGCCGAGGGGTTGGAATGAGATGCTCTTGTCAATCACTCCCACACAAGCCATTCTGTGACTCTGTTACAGGATTCCATTACTCATCCTTGGCTGCTGCCATGCTCCCATCACAAGCACTGGCAAGGCTCCAGCCAGCACCCAGCCCCTTGAGAACCAGCTCCATGTTGAGCCACTGCTGTCAGATTCTGATCTGCTCCAACTTACTCAACCACCCCCTGTCTAACAAACATCCTTTATTAACTGTTGTCCATCTAGTTGCCAATCTCCAGCCTGATCCAAAGCCCTCAAGTCAACAGAAGTCTCTCCTCGACAAAATCTCTTTTGATTCCCCAGTGCTGCTTAAAGAGTTTTCTTTCTCTCAAAAAAAATCCTGAAATTTATTATTTTAATTTCATGCATTGTAAAAATGAATTATGATTTCCAATACATTTTGGAGAAATTCTGCATTACAAATGAAGTCACTGACTGATATAAATTATGTGTCCTTTGTTGCTACTTTCAAAGATTTTATCTGTGCACATTTTAGCTCCTTCCAGGCTAAACTGTTTTTGCTGTGCTTACTCATGTGAGTGATTGTAGAGCAGTCCAGCTTTTTTTGGAGTAGCTCTTTTCAGTGTAAACCAGTAATTTCCAATTTGACCTTAATTAGTAAAGCATTTCCTCCATGAATTTATTATTTATTTAACCTGTTAACAACAGGAGTAAAACGTGCTCTTCCAAACCCTGTATTTTTCTTGAAGACCTGCTCTGAAAAGCAAAATGTAGAGCCATGAGGGTCATTTATGCCTGGTTTTCAACGAGCTTGGACAAAATGTCATGTTGGTTAGATGTAGCCTCCCCTTTTCTAGCACTGCTCTTCTGCTCCACAAATGAGCAATCCAGAGCAAGGCAAAGTGATCAGACACTGCTGGGCTGTGTCTTCCAAGCACCCATGACCTCCACTGCTTTTTCCTTTCTCCCCCCAGCCATGAGTGAGGAGAGGATTTAGCCTGAGGAGAAGATTTTAGCATCTTTTCCTACAAGCAATAGGCTAAGACCACCAATCAGCAAAGAGATTTGACTGCTAGTTAAGAAATCTCAACATCTGTTACAGGCAGAATGGCTCTGACCTGTTCTTGTTTGTTTTCAAGACAACTGCCCATGAAATTAATTTGACACAATCAGCTGTGCTAATTTTTTTTTTTAAATCAGGTTTGCTTCTGTATTTGCACTGTAGTCATGGCTCTGACATTGCCTCCAAGCCTCTGATGCAAGGGAAGTCTGTATTTTCTCCTGAATTTTACAAACCTGCTCACAAAGAGCTGTTTCTACATTCCTAGTGAGATGTGGAAAATGGTAAGGTTTATCTCCAACCTCACATATGTATGAACACCTTGCATGTCTGGAGATTATCCATTCCCTCAAGCTTCTGTTACTTCATGTCAGACCCACATCTGCACATCGTGGTGCACATGACCCATTTCAATGATGGTTATATTAAATATATAATATATAATGTATTACTTATAGGTGTATATGTGCCTACCTACACATAACAAACCTGTGACTGCAATGAGATCTTGTGGTATAAAAATCAAGTGCTTGAGTTCCAGCCCCTTTGCTAAAAATAATGATGACCTCTGTGGCCAACCTCAGAGGCATAAAGATAATTCTCATTATTTGCCACTCAATTAAGCCTTTTTCAAGTGTTGATTATTGATGGATTAACATTTAGAAAGGTCTTATATAAGTGTTAAGTATCTGATTTATAAATGCACACCTATTATATACTTCCTGAAATATTAAGCTGCAATGAAGCTACAGGAAATTGTTAAGGCAACTGTTACAGATAAGGTAATTATTATTTCCTTTGGGGATGATGCCTGGAGGCAGTCAGCATTTGCATTAGATACAGATCATAAAGAACTGTGAACAGTAACTTATATTGTTTACTATTGCAGCTCAGGTACTCCCTGAGCTTTGTCTTGCACAGAATGTACCACTGTCCCATCAAGGTGCCTGATGGACTGCAGCACCACAGAGCCAATGCTGGTGGAGATGATGTCACTGCTTACCAGGCTCCCTGGACCAGAAGCTCCTCCTTGGACCAGCTCAGATTGATTCCACAACCATTTACACCCAGTGTCCTCTCTCTCACACACTGATTCAGGCTGTACTTGAGGGGGGATGCAAGAGAGGGGCACATCTTGTCTGGCCATTCAAGAAATCAGCTTTTCCCCCCTGTGATGCTGGCTGCTCATGCTTCCCTTTCTTGAAGGGAAGGATAAACGTGGGGCTTAAACAGCTGCTTATTACTGACCTGGGAAGGTGGAGGTAGCAAAAGAGATTTTAATTACCTTTCCAGCTGTTGCTAAACCCAGAGGTAGTGTAAATTTAGGGGGAAAGCAGGTGTTTTTGCAGAGGTTGCCAGAACAAGCAGGGAAACAGCAGAAGTTGCTGCAGACTGGACAAAGGCATCAGCAAAGAGCAGAAGATGCCTCCTGCCTGCCTTGCATGGGGAGATGGGATTTGCTGCAGGATGGGTGAGGGGACAGAATGCAGCCTACTGTTCAGAATTACAGACCCATTGCTGGCACGTGAAGTGAGCCAAGCTTTGTCTTTGGTATCATTCTCAATGTGGATGCATTTCCATGTGGGTAAGCTGCCATTTTTCTACCCTGGAAGCATTTCATCAGCATGGTGATTATACTACACAATTCCAGCCATGGGACAGGCTCTTCCAGGAGGTGTGATGGTGGAAGAATGTGCTCTTCCAGATCAAACACAGCTGGTCTTCTTGCAGCCATCTAGGTCTGTCAGTAAACCAGCTTATCTGGATGATGACTGACTTCTTTCCTACCCAATGCCTGCAGGTTTGCCACCTAAACACCTAGCACAGACACAGTCTCTGGGAATGGATATCTTTGTGAATCTCTTACCTGCAGATTTTGGTGTTCAGGTACAACACTCAGGGTCTGGTACAGAGAAAAACAATTCACCTTTCTTTCTGCAGGATGGGGGAACTCCTGCACTCCTCCTCCTCTCATCACACACCAGTCACACATTGAAGATCACATTCAAAGCATGAACAGTGGAATTAATCTAGAGAAGATATGAGGTTGTTTTGTCACCCCAAGACCACCAGGAAAAGAAGACCAAGGGAGCTCAGCCATAGCAGAGGGAATCAGCTCTCCCCATAATCATTAACTGATTTGTCCTTTGGAAAGGATAACTGGTAATGTATTAAACCTTGACAAAAATACAACAAAGGACTACATAAGGAGAAAGCTGCAGTGCTGGGAACTGCCCCTCGTGGATACCACATGGCCAGTTCATCTTCAAGATGGATGCTCAGTCTTTTATACCCCTGGGGGTTGCATCAGCCAGCCCAGCCTTCCCAAAGTCTGTCAGTCAGCTCTTCTTTGCCATTTATCAGTGGAGATTGCTTTCTTGTGACTTGATTGGAGGTCAGGTGCTGCCATGCTGCACCCCCTGAGCAACCCCCTGAGCTTTTCCATTCCCCACTGCCCCATGCCAGGGACACATGTGCAGCCTTCTTTGTACCTGTCCTAGACAGCCCCGGCTGTCTGATGGCAACAATACAGGGGGGAAAGGGAACTGTGGGGAGAACAGAAGGCATCTAAACTACAATAACATAACTACACATCACTACAGCTTTTCTTAATATTCACACAATAGTTATCTCTTAATTGCAAGAGCAAATCATCTCATTATCCATCTATAACACCTGGCAAGTGAGGCTTTGAGAAAAGCCCATGGCCCTCCATCCCCTCCAACCCCCTTAAAGATACAGCACCCATTTTTGGGCATAAAACAGATGATCAGGAAAGAGACTAATCATCACAAATCACCCCAAGACAGTTTTCAATTCAGAACCCTCATCTCATGGTAGGACTTATCTTTTCCAGGCTGCCCCTTTGCAGAATACAATTTGGTATTTGGCTGGCACCACATGAAATACTTCCAGCACCTGATGTGAAGTAAAACATTACGGATCAGATATGGCCAGGCTTGAAACACCACCAATATTTCTGTAGCAGAAACACTCTCTGATGACATTAACGAGCTCTTTCAAGGAGGCTACCTGTAGGATAATCCACCCATTCCCTGCAGACAGTCACCCAGGTGAAGAAAGAAGATGCTTCAGCTTTTCCTACTGCAAAGTGAGCAATTATCTGCTGACCAAATACAACAGTGGCTAAGGGCGATGGTGGACCCCTTGTGGTGGGGGGAGGAGGGGGAGCCCTCGTGATATTTCACATTTCCTCAGGCAACAGTTACTACACAGCACATTTTTGTTTCTGCTGGCATTCAAGAGCTTCCAGAAGAGGGGATTATGCCGCGGCATAAGGCTTGCCTGCTTGTCTGATAAAGCCTAGCTGGAGATAAGGGCTCCTTTTATGCCTGGCCCTTTTAAAACTGACCCTATCATCCTTTGCTTCTCTTGGTTCAGAGCCAACGAGTGATACCTAGGTGTTAAAAAGGGGACCAGACTCCTGGTACTAAAGTGATTTCATCATTTATTATAATAAAAGAAAGGCCTAAAGCAAGGGGGCCGAGCAGGAGCGTTCCGGTCGAGGATGCTGCAGCGCTGGTGCTGGATCTTCAGCAGTGACGTCCCCAATGTTCCAGGTGGAGCAGCACAGGTTCAGTGGGTCAGATGCCCCTTTTTATCCTGTTTTCTGTCCCTCTGGATTGGTTTATTTTTGGATCCTTCATTTGCATGAAGGTTTAAGGCGTTTGATTGGCCCATTACAGTTCTGTCCAGGCTGGCTCGTTTTGCCTGGGGGGTGGTTTACTTAGGTGTAATATGGTACATTGAGTACTGTATTTCTTACAACAACCCTTTTAACCCCTTTTACAATGTAATAACCAAAGTAACAGTACATGCTTAACAATCATCAACTATTTTACAACAATTTCTATTTTTAACAAGTAGGTAAGCAAAAAAAAAAAAGGGTGAGAGCTAAGAAGTTTGCTGGTAGGTGTTGAGAATTCACCTCAGCCTTTCTACCCCAGCCATGAAATGAGTCCCTAAGGCTTGAAGTATATTGAGATCCCATGCTTTTCCACTTGAACAGCCATCAGAGTCAGAAAATTGTCTTCCCAGCATAGATGGCAGGCACTTGGGACTCTAGACCTGCCTCTTCCACACACAACACCAATTTCTGGAAAGATAAAGAAGCCTTGCAGAATACGCACAAAAGAGCTGGATGGATGGGATCCTACCCAGCCAGCTGCTCATCTGCCCCAAAATCTGGTTATCTATGCTTCAAGACTTCCCTCCATTGTTACATTATTTAGTTTTATTTAGGTTATGATTAAGCATCCCTTCCCAGGGCTTGTGCTGTGATATGTGAAAGGATATGTCCAGCCCTGGAGCACTTAGAGGCTTCTTCCAATCAGGCATTATTTCCATTCAGAGGTAGAGATTAAACTATTTCCATTATTTCCATTCAGGGATAGAGATTAAACTAAGCTTCTCTGTCCAAGCCTCAAGAATTGCCATTGATTTATTCACCCTTGCCTTAAGTGCCATGAAAGGAACCCTAATGTATCCTTCCCAGAAAAAGTCATCTCACCTTCCTGGTCAGCTTCAGAGACAGAAAGGTTCATCCCACCATCTCAATCCTCACTCTTGTAATACTCAGAGATATTGCACCACTCCTGAGCATTATTGCATTGAAACAGGGAAGATGGTGAGCTGCTGCAAACCTGTACAGCCCTAGTGACTCAAAACCCTGATTTACACCTAGGTGAGAGCTGTCACCTGCTTTAAAGTGTGGTTTTGAGAACAGAGCTCTGTCTCCTCTGCACAGCTTGCTTTTACCTTGCATTTTTTGTCATCAGTGGGTAGGGGAGAGGGAGAAGGGAGAAGAGGGAAGAAGAGGCAGATTGAAAAGGAAAGGGAGAAGGAGAAGGAGAAGGAGAAGGAGAAGGAGAAGGAGAAGGAGAAGGAGAAGGAGAAGGAGAAGGAGAAGGGAAAAACAAGCACTCAAGGTTAGTAAAGGTATAATAAAGCTGGGAGGTAGTAATAGTTTATACGGCTCAGTTTGGAGACGTCAGCAAGGACCCTGCTGTATATAAATCCCACCATGCTTTGATCATCAAGTATGATTGCTAAAACATGCAAGCCACAAACACCTACTCCCTGGCTATTTCACATACCCCGTTAACCAGGTCCCAAAACTCAGATAATCCCTCATTTGGAAGCAAAATAAATAGAGGAGAACATTTAACCATCAGAAGGTGCCAGGAAAGCCCCGTAAGACATACCACCCCAGGCTCACCATGTGCTGGTGTCTCCCCAGCACAGAATTGCAGAGGTGATGGAGCACAGAGCAGGTGAGGGCAGCAAAGAGGATCTGGGTGACCCAGACTGTGAAAGGTGATGGGATAGAAATTTTGAAATTTCTACAGAAATCAGAAATATGCAAGAGACCCTGATCAGGCTGATGTGTCACCCCAACCAGCTGTTACCTGCCACTGGTGGGGCGCCAACCACAGATTTGAGCAGTCTGGCATATTCATGGTACAGGGGGTCATTTGGTACATCCCTTGCATGTACCTGCACACTGGGGCTTAGAAAGCCATGGCTGCTCTGGTGGGATGCAGTCCTGGCTCCATCAGCTCGGGCCCAGGCTCAGCTGGGTCTACAGGAGCAATATTTTGTGGCTTCCAAAATTTTCATTGCCCAGTTTTGGATTTCATCAGGACCCTGCTGTGGCCCCTGGCAGCAGCCAAGGCTTCAGCTTTGAATCACATCAACAGGGCAGCAGTTAGTGATGGAATGGAGATCCCAAAACTGAGTGTACCCATGTGCTATGCATTCGATCACCAGCATAACTGTTTGCTGTTCCTGCAGGGAGGGCTTTTATCCCCAAAAGAGGTCTTCTGCCCCCAAAAGAGCTTTTCAGACACACTCACACAATTTCAGCAGAAACTGGATCCAAAGCAACATAAAAAAATCAGTCATATATCCACATGAGTAGAGGACACACAAAGTAATACATTCACAAGAGCAGCAGAAACTCATTGATCTGGAATTACACTTTCGTTTATAACTTTCCCATGCAAGCCTTTGAAAGAAAACCAGATTGCTAAGAATTGTGTCGTGCCTTTCAAGAGCTGACAAGTACCTAAAAATGTGCCTGCCTCTCCAAATGATCCATCCAACTTAGTTTAAAAAAAATTAAAAATCAGGGTATTTTAGGAACAGTTATGCCACAATTTTCCACCAGTATTTTGGCACAAACTCAAAGCTTGTCTTCTGATGGTTTCAAAACTTTCATTTTAACCTTTGAAAAGCAGCCCCAATGCAGACTGCCAGCTCACGTGGCCCTTTGAAAAGTCAGCCTCAGACTGGTCCTTCAGAGTATTTCCAGAGGGAGATACATTTAGCTTCTTCACATTCTTGCTGTCCAGTTCTTTATTTCTTATTTTAGTCTCCTCTCCAGATTTGCTTTGCTGTGCTGTGTACAACAGAAAGTTGCCTTTGACTGATGAACAAAGTGACATTTGTGCATGAGAAGAAACCCCTTTGGGTTGTTTTGCAGTCAAGGAGGCTACAGGAGGCCAAAACTAGCTATTGATTAATATGATGGAGCCAAACCCAGAGTCCTTTCACATTCCCTTGGTTTTCCATTGCATTCCTTCATGAACCCACACGATGGTAATTTTTTCCCTGTCATGCTTTCATTTGCAGACCTCCTACAACAATTTGGGAAGTGGGGGGAGGAGGAGGGAAATTATTGTTTGGGCGTGTTTTTGTTTGTTTAGGGTTTGGGTTTTTTTGGTTGGCATCCCCATATTTCTTCTTCCAGTCAATATGAACCACCACAAATCTCAGTCCTCCACCCCAATACAACCTGCATCCAACTTCTGGAGTCTAATGCAGCAATAACAACAAGAACTGAAGGCTGAAATCCCTACTGCCCAAAGTCAACACAGCCTGGCACAGATTTTGGCATGAATGCCATAAATCTGCAGTACAAACTTTCATGCAGAGAAGAGAAGAAGGCTTTTTTCCTCACTGATTGCACATCCTTTTCATGGTCACCAATGCATCCACTCAGAAAGGTTAGCAGTGCTGAGTGGAACCATGATCATGGCCACATTTGTCTTTATAATGCTTAAAAACCAATATAGTCTGTCTTTCCTTCTGCAGCCTGGACCTTGGAGCACCCAATGCCAAGCTGTAACAGGAAGAAACAGAAGGAGACATGGGACAGTTGGACCATGCACAAAACCAATTAAATAAAATTACTAGTTTCAAACACAACACAGATATGGGGAGGCAATGGGATTTGGTCTCTGAAAGGATCATTCATGGTGGGTCCAATTTCATGTTTCCATACATAAGGAGCTTGATTGGTTTCCCAGTCGTTGCCTTTACTGTGTTCATCTGTTTCAAAAGCTTTGACAAGACTAGCTGTAAAGAATCCCCCAAAAGCACCTTGGGGAGCAACCCCTTGCTTTTAAAATAAGACCAACAGAAAATACACTGTGAGTAGCAATTCTGCCTTAGCAAGACAAATGGATCAAAATTCTCCCAAGTCTTTTCCAGCTCTCACTCCTGGGAGACTTGAGCCTAGACCCCAGATGTTTTGTAGCTCCTAATGCCTCCCATGCCATGGAGTCACAGACATTTACCCTGGCTGAAGGTTTGGACCTTGTGTTGAAGTTGACTGAGAAGAGTGTCCTTTAAAGCACTTAACAACTTTTGGTGTCACCAGAGATGAGTGGGTCACAGCCATCCCTTGCTTTTTGGGACGGTGAGGTCTCCCCCATTTTATAGTCCTTGTTAAAATCTTTCTGTCTTACTCAGCCTTATTTTCTCCTGGGGTAAGTGTTGGTGGTGCAAATATGGGGCCCACAACAGCAGCAGGAAGGTAATTACACCCCATGCATTGACTTTTAGTGGGAATTTCCTTAGCTATCGCCAAAGCTGAAGAAACAGGAAGGCCAAGTGCGAAAAACAATATGTAGAGAGACAATCTTGACAATCAGATCACCCCATAGTTTTGTAATGTGAGTTGTGAAAATCTATTGTATAAATAAATGCTGCAATCCTCTTTTTAATAAGGAAATTGAACAAAGTGAACTAAAAAAGCTGCTTGGCGTGCAGCAAATATGGCATGGGTTACTTTCTCTTCCTGCCTCTGCTCCTGATTCTTTCCGTGCCAGGCACTGCCCCACTTAGCATTTCCTCAGTCCTCTGAGTGTGACTCTGCTGTAGGACCAGGTGTGCACTGCCAGCCCATCACATCCCAGTGTCAGTCATCCCATGTGCAAACTCTAAATGTTATCCCCAAGAGCAGCCATGGAAGCCAGATTCAAGACACACTTTAAGACAATGAAGGAGGTTCCATGTTGCCCTGTTTTTTTAAGATTTTCTAAGCCTTCTGATGTTGACATTCTTGTAACGAACTTTCTCACGTGCTTTCTGTAAGTAACTCATTGTTTTGCATTCCTTTATGGAGGAGGAGAAAGTTGATGGATGTTGGTTTGTCCAGTGTCATTGGAGAGGTGGCAATGTCACCCTCCAATCCACTGTCACTCTTGGAAAACTATAAATGTTGGAGTCAGAAAATAAAAAAACCTTCTTTTCACCTTGAAAGAGCAGCATGTCCGCGTTGTGTTATTTCGTGTTCTATAGTGACAGATCCAGACAGTTTACCAAACTGGACATACTCCAAAGGTGCAACCTTTCTTCGCACACATCTTTGTTTATATTTTCCCTAATTTCTGTCTCAGCCCAGTACCTTTGCCAATAGGGCTTATCCTCCTTCTTTGAAAACTCAAAGAGGACAAGTCTTGCTTTATATGGGTGATGCTGAGGGACACCATGAAGATCATTTGGGTATGCTGAAATATTGTAGAGCCTCACAACCTAAATCAATCAAAGATTCAAGTGGTTGTACCAAAGAGGGCACTTGGTTGGATTTGGATGACACTGAGTTGTACTGAATGCCGCCAGGGAGAGAAGAGGGACTCATCATGTGCTTACACTGATATTTGTTCCCAACCTGAGGAGCTCCCTGATTTCTGTGCTACACTCACCTGCCTCTACTCATGCCAGACCGAGCTGTTTTGTACCAAGATCCCCAAATCTCTAGGTCACCAGGTTAAACTGTGTATTTCACTACCACAGGGCATGGGGATGCTTGAAGATAAAGAGGAAATAAACCAGCTCCAAGGTGTTTAAATGTGTGTCAATCCATAATCACACATTTCTGTGCAAACACAGGAAGGAGCTGCATCCCACACCTCAGCACAGTCCAATGAGTTCACAAACTCTGGTATGTAAACTCGTCATACATGTAGGACATATTATTTCCTCACAGAGAAATTAATTTTGACTTTCTGCGAACTGCTGAATGCTTGTTTTTTGAGAGAGAGTTAGGACTTTATTTTACCCAGATGAAGAGTATTAAACAAAGGCATAGGTGGTGGATATTTTCCTCAAAAGACTTTCTAGGCAGATGTCTCAAGCATGTCCTCTGCACAGGGAACAGCAAAATTCTTCTTTCTAACTCTTATAGTTGTACCTGTGTTTGTGTCCTGGAGCTTCTAAGCACCAACAGGATGGAAGAGAATGATGCCAAAAGATGTGGAAGATGGAAGAAATAATCCATGGATGAGAGCTCTAGAAATGCTGAACTCCTTCCTGGCAAGTGTTTTTATAAATGATTGCCTTGCCATGAGGTTTGTGGGCCTGGGAGGATGCAGATGGGCCATTCAGTGCCCAGTCCAGCCTTTGGGTCCAGCCAGGTGCTTTGAAGTGGGTGCAACACTTCACCCTCCACCCAAGAGCTATGTGGGCTGAGCTCTGCTCTCAGCTGGGCACATCCAGAGCCCTCCTCCACGTTTTAATCCTTCCCCAGAGCAGGACCCTGCTTTGACCTCCTGGCTGTGCCGTGCAAACTGAGCTAAAGTGAGAGGGGCTGCCGGGAATGGATCAGAGCCTTCAGCAATCCCATGTCCTGTCTCAGACTCTGACAAAAGAACAAATGTGTTGGGAAAACTGCAAAAAACCCAGAATAAGCAAATGTGGATCAATAGCAGGAATCTCTTTCTAACTTCCAACAAATATTGACTTAAACTCCCAGAGCAGACATGGACAAATATTGTCTCATCAGACCTTTTGGAGGGATTAAAATGTCTTTTCAATGGAAAAAGAAAATCTACTCTTCTTTGTTTGTTTCTATTCAGCTGTTCTGAGTTTTTCGCTTCTGATAGGAAAGCTCAAGTATTTTAATTTTTGGTCTCTGTTCAGAAATCCTTCCACCTCCCTCAAAGACAAAACATGGCACATTAAAAAGAAAAAAGTAAAAAAGGCAATTGGAGTTTTACATCAGATTTGTACTAGAAACTGAAGATTCACCTCCCTTCAGAGTCTCTGTTTTTCTTTGTTTCATAAAAGCTAATTATTTTATTTCCTGATGCTCTTGTTATCTGCATAAACATGCACTGCCATGGTGAGAATGTGCCAGGGTCATGGCATATTATTAGACTGTGCTGATTTTTTTCCTGAGGCTGATAATCTCCTGAATAGTCAGTCTTGACATTTAAACAGGGACATATTTGTGACAAGAAACAGAGAAAATGTATCTACAACTGAAGGTGGCTGAATAAACAGCTAGGCAAAAAATTCTTGAAGTACGACAAAGAAAAGGCTGAAATAGAGAGGGGAGTTAAGTGGGTTTAACCAATAACTTTTACATCTGTGTCAACCACATATATCACCAGAATGTTCAACTGCAGAAGAGTTAACAATACAAACCTGTGGCTGGCAAAACCATCCTCTTATGGTTATTCAGTTCTCCTATCCCTCAGCTGCTGCTAGGAATTTAGTTTAGCCTCTTCTTTAACTTCCCTGCATCTACCCTTGCCTGTGAATGCCAGGCAATTGTCATCTTCTGCCCCATCTCTTTCTCCACATCATACTTCTTCTCCCCTTCAAATAAATTACCATCTGCAGGATGCTGTGATGTGTGTGAGTTCTACGGCTCAAAGTAAAGATTATCAACCTGTATATTTGAATCCAAAAATGGCCACAGGATCACAGTGTTGTTTGATGGGAAACGAATCTCCAATCCACTTTCTGGTAGGTCAGAAAATCACTGTCACCAGCAGCCTTCCCTTACCCCTGCAGAGACACTGGGATGACACTAAAACACTGGGAGAGCTGGGGCTGCTCAGCCTGGAGAAGAGAAGGCTCCAGGCAGACCTTAGAGCCCCTGCCAGTGCCTAAAGGGGCTCCATGACAACTGGAGAGGGTCTTTGGACAAAGGTCTGGAGTGACAGAAGGAGGGAGAATGGCTTCCCATTGACAGAGGGCAAGGTTAGGTGGGATATTGGGAAGAAATTCCTGGCTGTGAGGGTGGTGAGGCTCTGGCACAGGTTTCCCAGGGAAGTTGTGACTGCACCATGCATGGAAGTGTTCAAGGCCAGATTGGATGTGGCTTGGAGCAACCTAGGATAGTGAAAGGTGTACCTGCCCATGGCAGGGGGTTTAGAACCAGAGCAAAGATGCTCTTGAAGATCTCTTTCTACCCAAACAATTTGCTGCTTCCATGGAAACAGCATTGCTCCCTTTTCCTGCAGCAATTTTCTGGTGGTTGTCCCCAGGAGCAGTCAGGGGATTACTGATGGGTGTAGGGAGGTACTGGCAAATGATGATCCTGGGTGAATGCACAGAAGAAGGCACATTTCTTCTAAACCATGCAGTTCTCCTGGAGAGGATGTGTTGCAACCCAGGACTTTCCTCTGGCTGCCCTGGAGGACTCGAGACCCTGGCAGGGGCCTCAGAGACCTTGGCATGGAGTCAAAAACACCTGTGCCTTTGATCTTAACCCATGGAAACAATTACCAACTTTGTGTGAGGATTTACAAACCACAAGGGTTTAAGTAGAATGATAGTGAATTTATCACAGGGTGAAAAAGTAGAATTTTGGGGATTTAGAATGGGGGTTCAAGAGGCAAGATGGAAGAGTCTGGGCGCATCCATCTTTCTTCTTCTTCTTCTTCTTCTTCTTGTCCTCCATCTTCTGCTGTGATGGTGGCACTTCTGGATTGGTTTAGGGTAGAGACAGACTGTCTAACACAGGTGATAGGTATTGGGAAGTTATGGTAAATAAAGTACATGTAGTTTTTAGTATAAAAAACTAACACTGCCCTGAGGGCGGTCAGTGTGCCACAATTTGACCTCCTGGACAGATCTCAGCAGGTCAGAGAAAGAATGTAATAGATAGGGAAAAATAAACAACCATGAAAAACAGAGCTGAAGAATCCCAACTTCTTCTTTTGTCGAGGGGCTGGGAAAAAAACTTTTTAATACCTTGGGAACCATTTGAACCACACAAAACCCAAGCAGGATGGACAGGGTGATGGAACAGAGACCATACACACGACACCCAGACATGAGGAGCCAGACAACCCTGTAGGTGCATCTCTGTGGTGATGAGCCACAGAGGTTCTCCACACGTGCTGCCCCATTTGAGGCCCAAAGCAGGACAGAAATCTTCACAGCCAGCCCTGCTGTAAGGGCAGCTCCTGACAGGCTAAGTTTGTGGTGGGGATTCCTTACACACTAATCTGCTACTGATTAGCAGGTAAGATTTCCATCACACCAGGTCTTCTGCAGGTTTGGAACAGGAGCAACAAAATTATCTGGTTGTTATACCCTGCTAGGATACTCAGATTTGAATGAAGTATGTTGACTAACACAAAGAAAAAAAATTAGTTAATTGCAAATACAGTGTTAAAATAGTTATCAGACCTTTTTGGGGGGGATTAAAAACATATTTTCAATGGAAAAAGAAAATCTACTCTTTTTTGTTTGCTTCTATTCAACCGTTCTTTCTCTTCTAATTTCCTATGGGGAAAAGAAATGAGAGTTTATCACTGGTGGGAAATGGAAAGCATGATAGCTTCATGGAGAAGGAAAGAGGTGTTGTTCCTCTGGCTCTTTTATTTCTTAGTGAAAAAACATTGTGGAGAAGAGAGAGCAGAAAGAGGAACTCATCATTTGCCTTCTGACCTCCCAGAGTTGAGTCATACTCTGGGTTTCCCCTATGGAATAAGCCTCCCATCCAATCCCAAACTGGCACAGAACAAAACAACCAAAACACAGAAACTCTAATGCATTTAAATTGTGGTTTAGATTACCTTTGAGCATTGCTATCTTGATTGTGTGCCATCTGACATTTTCCAGGCTAGTCACTTATTTAAATTATTGTAGTTATATGGAGGATTTTTTCCAACACTATTTGAAGACCCTCTCACAAGATTCCCAAGTAGCTGCCAAGGGTCTGGGGAAGAAATGACACCCACCTGCTGCCTCTCTATGTCTTTATTTATGGTACACTTTGAGGAGCTGGGCTGAAACCAAGCACCAGGCTGATACCTGACACCATCACTGTGGAGACTCTGGCTGATTTACACTGGGGAACAAAGCCAAAAATACAACTGTATGAGGAGAAGGAGTTGGCACTGCAGAAGATGGATGTATGCAATCAGCCAGTACGTGAATGGAGGCAGTCCATTTCAGAACAATAATTTCTCTCCTCCTGTTCCTTTTTTATTTTCCATGTCAACAGAAAAATCTCCACTAGCTGCTACCTGCTGTCAAAAACTTCACATTTCTCAAGATCATCGACACGCAGAATGTGAAAGATCTGCCCCTAAGCCTGGATCTCGATTACCCTACTGCAAACCTTGAGTGATGACATGTGCCTCGCAGCTGATAATGCAGAACCTTATCAGAACTTTTAGTACAGTTCTGATGGAGTCTTCAAATGTTGTTGGCACCAGGGACTTGCTTTGGTTAGTGTTGCTGGGTGTTGGAGGTGAGGGGTTGGTTTCAGGCAGCTGATGTTGCATCTTAGTCTGGGACAAGAAAGGTCAAAACGCTGCTTGGGTTGCATCCAAAATTCCCCATGAACTGGTCCCATCCCAGCAAGGGATGGAGCTTGATGTTTTATGAAAAGTCCCAAAGATGAGTAGAAGAAGAACTGAAGTGGCTTTACTGTAGCTTTTTCCTTTCACAAGCTCCAGGCCAAGAAATAACAGGACAATGATAAGTATTGTCACAAGCTGGGTCATCTACATGCACCTATTCCTTTGAAGGAACCATGCAAAAAGAAAGGAGACATTTGCTGCTGGTGTTGGCCAAGTGTAGTGTCTGATCTTAAAAGTTTAATATCTGATATGCCCTTGATGAGAGGATTTTATATTAAACAGACTTTGGGGCATGGGAGCTGGACCTGGAGCTTGCTCTCTCTGCTTCATGCATTGCCCCAGCATTGCAGTGACTCTGGGAATGGTGCACTGACAGGTCTGAGCTGCACCAAAAGAGAGGTTGGTCAGGAGGTCAAACAAGGTGAATCTTTCTCTTTAATATGCCCTCATAAGAGCCTACCTGGAGTTCTGCATCCAGCTCTGGGGTCTCCAACATAAGAATGACATGGACATGTTAGAGCAGATCCGGAGTACATCTGCTCTGGAGATGAACTGGGGGTGTTCAGCCTGGAGAAAGCTTCAGGGAGACCTTCAAGCTTCCAGTGACAAAAGGGGCCTTTTAATAGAGAGAGAGCAGCTTTTTTATATGACCATATAATCATAGGAAAAGGGGAAATGGTTTTAAACTAAAAAGGAGTAAATTTGGGTTAAATGTTAGGAAGAAATTCTTCCCGGTGAGGTTGGTGAGGCCCTGGCACAGGTTGCCCAGGGAAGCTGTGGCTGCCCCATTCCTTTAAGTGTTGAAGGCCAAGTTGGACAGGGCTTGGAGCAGCCTGGTTCTGGTGGAACACATCCCTGCCTATGGCAGGGGGGTTGGAATCACATGGTCTCTAAAGTCCCTTCCCACCTACAGCATTCTGTGACCCCAAGGAATGCACATGCATGGCAAATACAGAAAACACCTTTAGCTGCTCTCTGACAAGCTGATGCTGGATTCTTTCCCTTGGGCAGCAGCTAAGGCCAACAAGGCAACAGGAAGAAAGCTTTACAAAAGGCCTTCTGAGGTTCCACAAGGAGTTGCCTTGATCACAGCAGGATCTACTGAGTCCTGCATTATCCATCAGCACTGCAGGAGGTCTGGGTTCTTGGTGTATTGGCATGAAAAGTCAGGCTGCATTCAGGATGAGATGGCCCAAAGCATGGCACCGCAGCATTGTCAGGATCACGAGGGGTATGGATTGGATCTCCAGATTATTTAATGTGCTATGAAATGCCTGATGGCACTGCTGAATACTGATCCTCAGCAGAGGCAATTTGATATTCAGTAGGTGAAAACACTGATTTCAGCCTGGCTGAGATTTGCCATGCACAGTCCCAAATTCGTCCTTCATAATATAAAAGCAAATAGCAGGAGAAAAAAACCCAGACCACTCACCCAGCACTCCTGCAGCCCCCTCTGCAGTCACCTTTGCTCATCTCAGAGGGAGGTCATTCAAGCCTGTCTTTCATTATAAAAAGTATTAATCTCCATTCTTCTGAAGAACAAAGGGACCTACAGTGGGCTTTGCATCAAGCAAAGAAAACCAAGAAAAAAAAAAGAGTAATATTTCAGTTAAGACTTCGTCAGTCACAGGCTACTAGTTTTTGGTAGAAGAGCTGACAGTAGCTGTGCCAGACCCAGAAGAGACTTGCTGTAGACACAACTTGTTAGAAATGACCAGGGAGCTGTGAAAACTCACCTCCTTTGAAATCAGTATGAAACAGTTTGATTTTCTTGCACCATTTAATATGGGCTCAGCAGGAGCTGGAGATGGGTGCCAAAGTGAAGCCAAGCACAAACCACTCAGACCAGCCTTCCCAATGCCTCTGCTGCTCACTAGTGCATTTGGTTACAGAAGCATGAATTCCTTGTTCTTGTGCCAAATGTATTGCTGTGGGATGAGTAATTGTGCCAGTCATCACTGGAGTTAGGCAGATACTAACACTATGTTGCGCACAGTTCTCCCAGTCCTTCCCACTCTGGTATCTCTGTAGTGATCCTGATAATAATATTGCCCAAAGCACTTTAATTTTAAACATTGTCCAGGATTTAAAAAAAAAAACAACCCAAAATATTTTCAGAGCTGGGGAGGTGATCTTTCTTAAGTTGAGCTCTTTACTCTGATGTACAGAAATGTATTTTTGCAGATTTAAAATCTGGTGCTTGAAGGAAATTGCTTGAAGCACTCAAGGTTTCCCATGAAGAGAAATTGGTTGAATAACAACAGGTTTATTTTCTGGAACTCGAAAAATTAGTAAAATAAGTAGGAGTGGTTTTTTTCCTGTGAAATTAAAACCATGTATAATAATAAGCAGCATGACTGAAGAACAATTCTGTCAGCATCTCTGTTGTATCACATCAGATCTTTTTTAATATTTATCATTTCCATCTTACATTACATCTCAGGAAGAAAAAAGATGCCAATTCCTAATTTCCACTCTTAAATCTGTTCTGCTTAAATCAAATTAGGCTTATTCGTAACAACTCAGTACCTCACATTTCTTTTGTCAATGCAGAAATCTAAATCCCTTTCTGCTTGCCTTTCTAAAAAGAGCTCAAATTATTTCCTGAGGAAAATCAATCCAGAAATACACATTTGTAATGGAGGAGATTGTATCTCTTCTTTTTCATCTGAGTAAATATGAACAAAAAATTATAAATAAAATATTAATATTGTAAATGGCTTCAGTGATCAAAGAACTGGGGAAAGAAGAAGGACAAGTGAAGATTTCAGTCATAGCTTTGTGGTAACATCACCCATTGCTTTTCCCCTGCACGAGGATTTTCATTAGAATATGTCTTTGTACTAATTGTCTGTATTAGGACTTTTCTCTCATCTATCTCATGAAAATATTATTGAGAGGAATGGCAGATTTGTCTTTACAAACAAGCTGTGGGTCTGCTGGTAGATAAAACTAGCACTGGGAGATAAAAGAAACAATGGGAAGGGTTCCACTGACTGATGAATGGAAAAAGATACTTGCTTTTACAAATAAACTTTAGGTTTGCTGATAAATGAAACTAGACATTGAGAGATGAAAGAAACAATGGGGGAAACCCCTAAATTCTGTAAGAATTAAAAATTAAAAGGGAGGGTTATACATTAGAGGGGAATCTTTGGTATCAGGCATTTCAGGAAGTCTGTACCTCTCAAGTACCTCAGCCAATGGGGAAAGAGAGAAGGGAAATGTGCCCAGGAAATCAGGATAAAAAGGAGGCTGCATCTTCCAAAAATTTGAGACACCCCAGGGAAATGCCCCATGGCCTCTCCCTTTATCCAAATAAAGTAAAAGGACTCCTCCATCTCCTTTTTGGGCATAAATCTCTGGTGTTTGTTGATTAATTGTCCTATCATTATGATTGCCACTTCAAAGGCAGACAGCATTTTGGTAAAAAACAACTTGGCAACAGAGGGAGACTAAAGACCACTTGCTGTTATATAATAGTGATGTGAACTTGAATGTAACAGGATACCACAGAGATGGAACTGTCCATACATTGCCCTCCATATACATAAAGGACATAATTCCCTTCTAAGAAATAGATTCAGGTAATACACTAGAATTTGCCACATCTAACTATGTGCCTTTTTTGTAGCTAATACCACATCTGAAAGAAAGATGACTGTGTGCCACCACTGGGGAAAGCTCTAAGAACAGTCAAACAGGCTACAGCAAATGGGTCCCCATGCATTCGGAGTGAAATGTAGAGAAATGTAACAGGTTGTAAGGCAGAAAAAAAAAAAAAAACCAAAAAAAAACCAAACACATTTGGATTATGCAAAGAATGAATTGTCCCCAAAGATTTGTGTTCCTTTCTTTGGCAAGATGCTCTCTCTGATCAGCCCAGAGAGCAGTGTCTCAATGGAATGTCCATCTGTTCCCTGATGATTCAGGACTTCACGCTGCTCCCAGTGGTAAAGCATTCCTCATGCTGTCTATATTCCAAGTTAAATCTTAAATGCTGTCATTTTTGGATACAGCGTATTTCCGCCTAAGACTCGTTTCCACTATAATTTATAGTCCTATTTCTGCAGGGGATTGAAGATTCTTTGGATTGCCATTGAAAATATGCTGTTTATCTTGCTCATTTGGAAGTCCAGTGGTCGTCTCCCTGAGACATGGTGAGCTCATCTATCCAGGAGAATTCCCTCATTAGCGTAGGAGTTGTACACAAACCACTTGTGATACTCCTTGCTGATGGATGGCAATTTTCACACAAGAGACATCACACCTCCTACCTGGAGGCTGCTCCACCAGAAGTCAGGGGAAAAGGTGCTCAGATCAGATTTCACAGGGAATCTGGGAGATGTCTGCAGCCTTCACATGTCTCACTCAGTCTGTAACAGAATTTGATTTATTTTCTAGCCCAAGCCTGAAAAAACGCCGCAAAACACTTGAATGAAGTACCATGCTGCTCTGATACTGCTGTGAGTTAGGCTTCTTGGGGAATTTCTTCCCATTATCATCAGGGAGACACTGCAAAGGGGGAAGGGAGTGGCTTTCTAGGTTAATATATAGTGATTATGAAACAAAAGCTGCCACCGTGGTCATAATTACAGCAAAGGAAAACACTGCTTAGTGAGTGGGAAACTTTCTGTTAGTGTTTTGTTGTTTGCTCTGCTCAGATAGCTACATGTTTTATATTAAAGATCTTTTATTCCTTTTAATACATTTTTGCCTGAAAGCCCTATAATTTTCAGAGTTATAATAATTTGGAGGCACGAGTCTTCCATTCCAGGAAGGTTCCTTCCTTCCTTGCCAGACATTTGTCTTTTAAACCAAGACAATAATTGGCACCTAATGTAAGACTTTGAGAGGAAAGGATGAAAAAAGAATAACACTTCTTTGGTGACCCATTTGTGCATTGGATATGGAAACCTTGTTAGGCATCACCGTGTGGTCCACCTTACCTCGGTTCAGGTTTTTTCCCATTTGCAGGTCATTATCTAAACACAGGCCCTACAACTAAGGCCATTGTGACTGTTACCGAGTATCTAGAATAAGTCAGGTGAGGAATTAAGTTCTTGTAAACCTCTTTTTGAATGTGTGCACATGGCTGTCCAACTACCACAGCCTAAGCTGGGGTTTCACTAATGACAGTACCTATTGCGGGGGAGGAATGCAGAGGGGTGTTTTCTGACACTTCTTCAGACCTACCACAGCAGCTTTTGAAGGGTTCAAATTCCCTCTACATGGTAAAGATACCACATTCTTGTTGATGTTTTGCCAAGTTTATTCAATACAGCATTTAAAGACAGGATGAGGTTGCTTCAAAATCTGCCCCAGAGACTAGGAATGCTGCCCAGAAACCTGCTACAAAGGCTGCAGGCACTGCCCAGCAGTACCACTTTTCCCACTGAGGGAAAAGTGGATAGCACAGCCATAGAACCAACAGACATTGCAACCATCCAGGTTCCAGCTACACCACAAGGGCAGCCACAGCCAGCAGCAGTCGCCCCTGGGCAGAGGAGGAAATATGAAACCCATCACATACAAGGGCCCTCACAAGCAGCAGAGGAGCCCAAGATCATCACTGAGTCCCTGTCATATGACAGCCTCTGCAGTATGTGAAAAGATGTGATACAACGGGTGGGCAAGGCTACCCTCACCTGATTGACTCAGGTTTGGGACCTCATGGGTGCAGGTGTACAACTTGATGGTACCAAAGCAAGGTTTTTGGATCCTTGCCCTGGAGGTGGGTATCAAGCAGGCATTTGTGAGAGAGCCAAGACCCTTTCTCTCCAGGCATAGCTTCTAACAAATGTAAGAGAGAGGTTTAGACAGATACACATTTGAACTTACATGGAAAAGTCTAAATTTTAATTTGATTTATGCCTGTAACAACATATATGTTTATACTAATAAATGCAACACACATATGGTAATCCCATACTGCACTGTTATCCACTCTGAGCTGAAAACAGCCCAGCTAACCCCAGATAAAATCCTGTGCACAGAGGCTGACACCAACATCTTCTGTTGTCTTCATCCAAAACACTAACAAAAGTGTCCAAGGAATGGAAAATGAGGTCTCTTGTACAAGATCTTTCAGAGTGCATTGAATAGAGCAACAAACACCCTTTGGGACTGGATTTACCTCCAAGTGCCCATGAGATCTGTGTGTCCACCAGTGCTAATGTATCTGTCAGATAAGCAAAACTTCTGTATTATTCTTAAAAAGGCAGCATTGACTTATTTTCTGTGTAATTTATCATTTTACCCTAGGATATGGTCTTCTAGTGATGCAGCCCTGTATGTAGATGAAACACAGCTCTGAATGCTAACACGTTCCACTCCTGGTCCAAGTGCTGTATCCCCAGCAAGGGACTCACTAGTGCTCCTGTTCCTCACTGAGGAATCATCACTGAGGCAAATTCAGGTGTAAGAAAAACTGCAAGAGGGCACATCTGAGAAACCTGGAGAGGAGAGAACTCTATTCACTTCTCTATGGGGATTCCCTTCTTTCCTCTAAAGAAAAATAAATTTCACTAAAAATCCTGTCATTTTCACAAAAGGGGTTTCAGAAATTGAAATCTATTTTTTGATGCTTTTTCCATTTAATCAATGGCTCAGAGGTAGTAGTCAGGAAATGGTGTTTTAATTCCCAATCCCATTAGAGGCTCCCAGTATAGCTGGGAACACACAAAATGGCATGGTGATACCAGGTGTGTGGATGTCTCTTGAGCTGAAGTGGGCTGGATGCTGCATAAATGTCTTCCTGTGTGGTTCTTCTGGGTGAAGTACCCAAATATTTCTCATTTCCACATGACCCTTATTTTTCAAAATTTTTCAAAATGTGCCAAATCAAGCTCCCACAGTGGTGTTACCAAGATATTCATACTGCTTAAAATGCAAAAATACACCTCATGGGACTATCAAAAGTACCAAGACACCTAAATCCCACCAGTTTAAGAGATTGGAGCGTACTCTATTTGGAAGATTTCATAAATCCCAGCAATGCCACTCTGAATTTCTAAGCTTGCATTGCTTTTTCCTGGTTTCTGCTACATTTTCTGATGGTTTGGGCTTACTTGTCATTGCCGGAAGATTACTCTGGTAGTTAGACTTTCCTTTCTAGGTTAAGGAGGAGATTGTTTTACACAATGCCTTTCATGTCCTCTAATATGTGCCATATTATCCTCTTGATTTCTTCCATCTGGGCAAATCTTTTGTTGACCTCACCTGAAATCTAAAACCTTTCAAAATAATCTCTTCCACTTTTGTTCTCTGATCTAAGAATGGTGGATGTGACTGGAAGGTCAGAAGTCTGAGATTAGCCCTGACCTCACTCTTGGGCTTCACACTGGCAGTAGGTTAGGAGCTTTGAACTTGGCATCCTGAGAAGTTGTTATTGCTACCTAACAAAAATCAGCTCACCCTCATGTCTGGGGAGGGTGGGGGCAAAAGATACGGGAGATCGATTCCTTCAAAGGGTGAAGCTTTTCCACACAGCATGACACAGAGACAGGAAGGGTTTAAAGCAAGGTAAAATCCTGACAGACACTAACTCCTAAAATACAGCCCAGAAATGCTCTTAATTGAATCCTAACTGGGTTACATGAGGTGGACAATGAATTCCACTTTAGCTTTTATTTAGAGGGAGTGAGCTGCCAACCTCTCATGAAAACTGAGTAGAGACCAGATTTCTGCACTGATTGGCTCTCGTATTTTACAAAGCCAAGAATAAATAAAGTTAGGCTAACCTGAATATTTAGTATATAACCCTAACAGAAAGATATTCAGGGTCGTCTGATTGCTATCAGAGGCAACTGCTTTGACAAAGAATGTATTCAAACATATCAGCCTCCATCTGAAGAGAAAAATTTTCCTTTAGTGTTAACTTTTTTCATTCTCTGGTTTTAGTCTGGAGGAAGGAAGCTACTGCAAACTTCTCTCTGTCAGACTGTGAGAATGTGTGTGCTCATGTCTGTCCACTCCCACTCTAACAGCATCTGACTCTGTTGGCCAAGTTCAACCACTCTTGCAGGAGATCAGAGGCCAAAAAGGTTTTTTTGTCTGGTATCCTCCTGAGAGCAAAGGCTTTCTAGTCAGTCAAGCAGAGAGGCAGACCCATAACCACATTTGAAGCCAGACAAACACAACCTGAAAATAGAGTCTGCTTTTTTAAAAGCACAGCTATAAAATGAGAAAGCCTTCAATCGGATTTTGTGTCTTCTTAGGCAGCAGAGTTAGCCAGCCTCAAAATACAAATCCAGAGGAAACCTGGCTCCTTGTGATCCAGAGCTACCTATTTCTTAGATTTTAAAGTCATAGTGGGCCATAAGATCTAGTCTGAGCTCCATATAATATGGACTATAAAATTGCATACTCCAATGAGGAACGCAATAACTTGCGCTTGGCTGAAACCTGTGTTCCAGCAGGCATCTGCTCACAATTTGAAAGTATCTGAGGAGGAACACTCTACTACTTTCATTGGTATTTTGTTTCAACACCTAATCATTCCCACTTTTAAAGATCTTTATGAAATGAAATGTGTCTGCTTTTGAGCTCCAGCCTTGGACCTCTGATAGACTACAAGGCTCTGTTGCCTCTGGCTCTTTTCTCCTGAGGACAAACTTCCCTTTCTGAGCCTCCTCTTGCCCTTTCCTTGGTAAGTGAAGCAGGTGAGGATCTACCATGAGATTTGTTTTTTTCCAAGCTTTCGAAACTTTTTGTGACTTTTTACCTTTTTGAAGGGCTTTTCAGAATATGTTGACATAATAATAGCTTGGATAACTTACAAAGCAGACTTTTATTGATGCAGTCAATGCACATGAGGGAAAAGGGTGAGGGGTGAAGAGACAAGAATGGAAACAATCCAGTAGTTTAATTCCTCTGTCTGGTGAGGACATTTGACTGTGTTAAAGTGTTCGTGTGTTTTGATAAGCATATCTCCCCACCTAAAATTTTCAAGTCAGAAATTAGTTTTCAAAGGTTGACAGAGGAAAAAGCTCATTCAGGGCTCACAAGAGGTTTCCAATAACAATGGAGAAGGGTTGAGGGCATAGATATGATAATGTGATATTCTCATGGCTTGCTGAGCATGTCCCAGCAATGGTGGCTCATACTGGAAGTTTCACTTCTGGAGTTCTTCTGGCACAGCCTGGCAAGATCTCCTGCTCTAAAGGATGTCCAAATTCAACTGCAGTAGAAAAGGGTGCACAGAGGCTATGCACAATCAATCTGATGGAGTTCATGGAAGGTGAAAAACAGAAGTGGAGTATTTTTGGTGACTAAATTCATCTCTTCAGGCCCTCACTTCCTGGCCCAGTGTTAACACAGACTATAAATCACTCCTTGCATAGTTTTAATTTTTAAGTTCTGCTTTAAAACAGAAAACCTACATCTGGTGGAAGAATAAGCCAAATATAACAATGGCTCCTGGGGTGTGGTGGTAAAGCAGAAAAATGTCTCATTGTGGATGAGGAACCACATAGTGGAGCCTTCCTCTAGATTCAGGACACTGACTACCCACAACAGCTTCCTCCATCACAGTCACCAGCAGACGGATCATGGGACACACAGATCAGTACTGGTGTCTTTAGCCCAGCTCTGGCTCTCAGCATCTGACCCTATCCACAGCCCAGCCCTGTGGATGGGAATACAGCAGCTAATGTCAGAGAGACCATTCCCAGGAGCTTCTTCATCACAATCACCACCAGAAAACAAGCTGAGCCCTAAAAGGGAAAACTATTAGTCAGAGAGGGAAATCGGCTCAAATAGGTCAGGGGAAGTTGAGACTGCAAAGATGCAGCATGTCCTTCGCTTAACAGTGGTTTTGTCTCCGTGGTTTGGGAGGTTTTTTGGAGCACTGGAGGGGGGCAATGTTGCTGACCTGCAACAGGTCAGCAACAAACAAATGCATGCGTTGTGACTCTTGGATGTCTTGTTCAGGATCTCAAGGACTCAATGATCCTTGTGGGGTCCTTCCAACTGAGGATAGTCTATGATTGTATGATTTTATCTCTATCTTCCCAAGTATTCTGTTGAGTGAGCAACATATCTTTGCATGGGCAAAGAAAGCAGGGACCTATCCAGCACGTTGTGGCAGCCTGAGGTTATTGTCTCACTAGGATATACCAGAGAGGTGTCCTTGTGCTGTCCTGCAGATCCCTTTTCTTTTACTCCTTCTCCACTTTCTGTTTGTGGGTCTGCTGGGATGAGATTGCCACACGTCTCCCTGATTTAAAGCATGGCAGATCCAAAATGAAGAGGAATTTGGATTTTGTGGGACTTTAGCCAACAAACTCTTCCAAGTGCTGTGGCACTGATCTGTGTGAAGTGTGTAAAACAGCACTAACAAGAAGAGGGTTTAACCTTTGTTACGGAATCCATACATCACCATCGAGAGAGTGGAAATTGAGTAGCAATTCTATGGCTATATAATCCACACACTGTGCTAGGCTGACAAAACATTGGAAGCAACATTGGAAATAGTAGATTTTCAGAGCCCAAAAGAAACTCAATGGCTTTCTAAAGGCATTAAATTGTCTGCAAGGTGTCCTTGGCAACTTTAGCGAGCTTCCTTTCACAACTCAGGGAAAGAAAAAGGCAAGTTTTCCCCATTGTGTCCCCCCATTCCTGTCAGCTCAGAGGAAGGCAGAGGCTTCTGCCAGCTCCTCCTCATGAAGTAAAAGTGACCATCCATGAGGACATATATTTGCTGCCATTTTACACATGTCCAGGCCACCATTATCAGTGCAAATAAATTTTTCTCCCAACCTCTTAGTCACAGAGTCACACTATCATCTTGGGCATGCCTAGCTCTGCTGCATTTATTGTTGTTGTTGGAGGTTAGGGGTTTTCCCTTTTGTTTTTCTTTTCTCTTAGGAAATTTACCCGCATTTTTATTGCTAAGGAACAATAACTCCTGGGTACTCAAGAGAAAGAAAAGGAGTTGCCAAACTCAGGGGAAGAAGGCATCTGGCTGCATGCCTCATATCCCAGGGTTTCTGTCGAAGGGACAGAGATACCACAAAAAGAAAAAGGGAAGAAAACCCTGGGGGAGCTGCTAGTTCTCTCTTGCTCTCAGCTTTGGAGGAGGATGGTGGAGCTGCTTGGAGGAGGGAATTCCCTGCCACCGCTGGAGCGCGGCCTGGTCCTGCTTCCCCTGCCATAGATAAGCCTCTGCTGATGAATGCAGCTTCTGAGCTGGGACCTTATCAATACCTCACTAAAAAACAGGACTTCCACCATCTGCTGGGGTGCCTCAGGGGAAAGCCCAGGATCCCAAGCATTTTCCCCTCCCAAGGAGCCTTTTCTCCTCCCAGGGAGCTTTTCCCTGCCCTGCTCCAGAGCTGGGCCGCTGCCTGTCAAGTTTCTGATACATGTCATCTGAACTCCAATTCTAAAAACCCTAAAATTCTATTTTTCTACCTTGTGACAAACTAACGATCATTCTACTTCAACTCTCGTGGCGTGTAAATCCTCATATAGAGTTGGTATTTTTTCCACAGGTTAAAATGAAGGGCACAGGCGTCTTTGGCCTGTGCCAAGGTCTCTGAGCCCCCAGGCCCAGGGCTTGAGCCATCCAGGGCAGCCAGAGGGATGTCCTGGCTTGGGATGGGATGGGACAGGACACCTTAAATATTTCAGGAACAATTTGACTGGATGACAACAAGGACTTCATGAATCCTCAGAGGCTTGTGAGGACCGTGCTGGAGCAGAAAAGGCAAGGAAGGAAGGGTGCCAGCGAGATAGGGAGGGCTAACGGATATTAAAACCTATAAAAATGCATCCTGTTCTGGGGCACAGGTTTCATGGCTTTCTCTGTCCATGGCAGGTGGCTGTTTAGTTGACAGGTGCTATTAGGGTTGTTCCCTGAGATGTGGATATGGCAATGCAATGGTTTATAAATCATTCACTTCTGAGTCACTGTGTATGGAGCTCACAAAAGACACAAAGGCCTTCAGCTGTTCCTAGATGTATGCTGAAATATCCAAACTGTGTGAAAAAGAATCAGACAGTGTAACTGGAACACAAAAGTATTTAACCATTTATGATTTATGCCAAAATATAATGGCATAAATTGGGACCACCCCATTTTAAGCTGCTGCACTTAGCAAGCCATTTCCCTGCCAGCAGATGACATTAAACCGTGGCTCTCTCCCACGCAAGCTGTTTTGTGAGCCTGCCCACTGTGACACAAAAGTCTGTCTCAGTTTCAAGCTCTGGTGTGAACATTGTGTCAAACACCAGCTCCAGCCCAGCTCATGCTCATGTGTTTCCAGCAAAGCATGCTGGCACTTCACCACATATTTCATGGTTTGCTTTTATTAGTCTGGGTACGTGCATACATTCTGGTTTGGTTTTTTTTAACTGCATGTCATACACGGATTTGAACATGAAAGGGAGGGATTTCTTAGCTTTACAGGTTTGGATTTCATCCTCTGGTTTTAGGGTTGTATCTCTTAATAAAAACAAAATGCTGGAGTCCAGTCTCTCAAATTAAAGCAAAGACTTACCACAGGGAAATATGCTTACAAAGTAAATATAGATTAATTTAATTGTTTCCTATTATCACTTCTATTCGAGCCCGCAACTATAATCTGGTGCTGAAGTAATTAATTGTGTGTGAGGCAGCTACTGTGCCAAAACTGACGTGTAGGAAGTGAAACTCCCAGACTTCTTGGCCTGACTGTTACCCTGTTACCTGAAGCATCTTGGCTTTGTTATTTTGTAGAAGGGAATGAACTGAGTGCCAAGCGCTGCAATCAAATGCTCAGACAAATACCTCATTTTGTGTTTTTGTGACAGGGTGGTTACAACTACAGGCGTTTTCCCACCCAGGTGGGGTCAAGATTGCTTTTGGAAGGGAAGTCAGCAGATAGGTTTAGCACTGCTGGAATTGCAGGCACTGATTTTTGTGTTTTTCTCTGTTTTAATACAGTCTCGGCTTTAATTGCTCTGTTTTTTTCCCCTCCCTGCTCTGGCTGTGCAATAAAGGAGCTTTGTCTGGTTGTTTGTGGAGGGGATGGAGAGCAGTGGTGGGAGGAGGATGCAGTGTTGGTACAGGTCTCAGCAGCAGCTGCATGGAGAGAGCCACCACTCATGGTCTTTCATTTAATTTGGCCAGAACAGTCACTCCTGGGAGCTGGGAATTAGCTCACAGCCCATCTGGATTAAAATAAAATAACCCCAGAAGTGCTGCATGACCAGGATGTATTTAAGGTGCAGAAGCTAAAATCAGCTCCAAGCACATGTTCTGCCCCCTCCCCTGCACCTCGTCTTTGCAGGGTCTCATGTGCAGCTTGTGGCCATGTGGCTTTTGGGGACTGCTTCAAGACACAAAAATTTTAGAGCAATGAGATGACACCAAAAATACAAGGACTTTGGGATGATCCCTGCCCATGCAAATTCCTGATCAAGATTAGAAACAGACTTTGATAGGTACAAGCCTTTACAGGCCAGGACACCAGCTCTGTTTCCTGGAGTCTGCAGTAAAATCAACCAAGACATAAGAAGTGTATTTCAGCAAGGGCCAGCATCTTCTATATGAGTCTGCTTTTTTTTTCTCTATTCCCAGCTCTGCCAAGGCCTCCTCTGTGCATCCTTGAGACTCTCCACAATTTCCTTGTACCTACATATTTGGCAATCTCACATCACTGGCGGGACAGAGAATTAAAGTAATTATTGTTCACAAGCCATGTTAATTCTCCTGAATGCTCAGCACCAAGGCAGTCCTATGGGATCACAGAATCCCAGATCACAGAATAGACTGAGTTGGATGGGAGTGACAAGGATCATCAAGTCCAACTCCCAGCCCTGCATAGCACCATCCCAAAGAGTCACACCATGTGTCCATGAGCGTTGTCCAAATGTAAATCCATTATCACAGTGCCCTGTTGTATTTTAGGGAGAAAGTCCCAGGTCACTCAGGATGGTGTAAATGCACCCCAGTGCAGAGGCACCCCAGAAACATGGGTTTGGTCCCAGTCCAAAGGGATGGTGAGTATTTTCCAAGGGCAACACCACCTTCCAAAGCCCTGATGGACAACAAAGGAGGAAACCACACAGACAGTTCCAGGTAGTGTCACCATGAGACCAGGAATGACTGCAACTCGGGCCAGCCCAGGCTGGAGGACCACATAAATCATATGGAAATGGAGAGTTGTGAGTTTCCTCAGATAGAGACCACCTATTGGAGTCTGTGGTCATTGCTGGTGGGAGGCCATGCAATCCCTGGCAAGCCTGGAGGGGAGGGGAGGTCCTGGATGGGCTGATGCAGTTTCTGAGGAGTGCAGATGGACTAACACCCCTCCTGAGGTGCAGGGCTGGAGCACAGCTCAGATGAACATCATTCCCTGTCAGTGCTGTCCCAAAGTGAGCAACCTCAGCATGCAAAGCCTTAGCCCTGAAAATTGTCTGAATGTGCCCAATTTTATGCCTGTGAAGACCAGCACTTCTGAGCAAAGCAAAAGCAGCTTAAACTGGAAGGAAAGGCAGGATGTGAGAGCAGCATCAATGGGAGCTCTGTCTGCAAAGAGTCATTACTTGGTGGTGCAAATGCTGCAGGGCTGGACGGTGCAGTAAAGCAATCCTTGTAATCACTCCACTCAGCCTGAGCTGAGTGACTCAGAGTAAAAATAATTAAATATGTTAATAATTATCAGGGCCCCCTTTGATTAAAACAAATAAAGCTTGTGATGTGTAAGCAAGGAGGAATGTGTAGGTTTGCAGGGCTCATCTCACAACCAGGAGCTGATAGCAAAAGCAGATCTGGTGCCTGGGGGCAGGCTGAGTGCACCCCAGCAGTGACAGCCAGTGTCAAGGGTGGTCAGGGTCCTGCTGTAGCAGCTGCCCCCATCCTTGATCCCGAGGCACTGTCTCAAGGCCAGAGATGAAGCAGGGGAGTGCAGGTGTGATATCTCCTCATCTCAGCACACCCAAGTGGGGGACCTGCTGGTTCTGGCTAACTGGTCCTGGAACCAGCATCATATGAATTGCTGAGAGAAGGTGGGAAGCAATTTTGGAAGGGGAAGAAAACATTAAATATTAACTGTTAAAACAATTAACTGCACCTTGAAGCATGTTCTTTCAGGAGCTCTGGGCACCTGATCAATGGAGGAAGGCACCTCTGAAGGGAGATTTAGGTCTCACACGGATTTAGTTGGACTTCTGAGATGCCCAGAGGAATGCTAGGTTCATGGCTTAGATGGTGGTTTCAGTGCAGTGATTGTCAGGTGAAGCAGTGTCATGAAAGGACTCTTCTGGTCTAACCCTTGCCAAAAAAACTGGTGCTGCTTGAGATGACATATGATGACCATTGTACTGATCTTGGAAGGCAACTGCAAAGAACTTCAGCAGAGACGGATCTGGCCAGACAAACAGCCCCTGTGGTCCTTGCTCCACATGGGGCACTTGGAGCCAAAGGCAGCATCTGCACCCATTGGTTGTTATGGACAGCAGTGGTCTGTGTCACATTCTGGAGATCTGCACCCATGGCCAAGAGAGGAGATGGTGTTGGTGTGGTGCTTTCAGAGAAGGGTGTGGAGCTCCTCTCCTGGGCTGGAATGTGGCCAGACCAGGCAGGCTGCAGGGCAGAGTCTGGAGGTGCTTTTCAAGGCTGTTTTGATCTCTCAAGTGTACAGGGTGATAAGAATCAGCATCCCACAATACTGGAAGGGCCTTTATAGACAAAGCAAAACATGCCTGTGAGGCAGGAGGGTGAGTTCAAGTCCTATCACACCTGAGATCTGTGATGCTCTTGGGAAGGAATACCACAACTTCCTGGTAGGGTGTGTTTTGCACACAGAGCTTGCATGGCACCACAGAGCACCTGTGGATGTAACACCATGGCCATGCTGACTGCCAGCAGCAGGAGAGGATCCATCTGCCTCAGCTTCAACACAGGAAGGCAAACTCTAGGTTAAGTGGAGCTGCAGCCATTGCATGAGCAAATATGGCATCCCAGGGTAGAAATGCTTTTTGTATCCCAAAGTATTTTTAATCTCAGGATAGAGCTCATGTGAAACATAAGATCCAAGCTGTCCTCTCTGCATGTGCAGTGTCCCTGTTCAAGAGCAGATGCAGATTTTCCACTGGAATGCACACCCTCTGTGGCAGTCAGTGAGAACACAGCAAAGCACTACAATCACTAGGGAGAAGAAGAAAGAAAAAAATCAGCTCTGCTTCAAACCAAGGAGGAACCTGAGGATATTCAGTGCATTCCGCCGTCAGAACTCAAGACATCCCTCTGGCTGTCCTGGATTGCTCAAACCCCTGCCAGGGGGCTCAGAGACCTTGGCACAGAGCCCAAGACACTTGTGATTTTGATTATGATCCATGGAAAAAATTACCAGCCTCATATGAGGATCTGCAAGCCACAAAAGTCTAAGTAGAATAATAGTTTGTCACAGGGTGAAAAATAGATTTTGGGGGGGTTTTAGAATGGGGGTTCAGGAGGCAAGATAGAAGAATCTGGGTGTGTCCAGCCTTTCTCCTTCTTCTTCTTGGCCTCCATCTTCCGCTGTGATGTTGACACTTTTGGATTGGTTTAGAGTAGAAGCTCACTGTCTAACATAGGTGATAGGTATTGGGAAGTTATGGTAAATAATGAACACGTAGTTTTGGTATAAAAAGATAACACCGCCCCGGGGGCAGGCATAATGCCTCTGTCTGACCTGTTGAGTGGACCTTGACAGACCAGGAGAAAGAATTTTATAGATAAGAAACAATAAACAACCTTGAGAATGAGACCAGAAGAGTTCTGACTCCTTCTTCGACAGCCTGGCTGGGAAAAGAGACTTTGTAATGCATCTTGGGGTCACTCTGACCAGCAGAAGTCCCAAGATTCCCCCCTCTCTGGAAGTCAGCCAGGGCCCTGGACCTATCACACCTTTTCAAGCCCAAAAGAGACCCAAAGACAGAGAGCAAAGAATGCTACTCACAAACAGCAGACAGCTCTGCAACATTTCTTCCCACTAGTGGAGATGGGGCATGCAGTGGGAGGGCAGCCACCCCACCACCATCTTCTGCCACATGGTCTGTATCTGTTAGCTTGCATCCTGCTGCCTCACTAATAAAACAAGCAATATCCTTGAAGTGCTTTCCTGGGGGATGAGGCATAAAATGCATTTGGAGTTAGTTTATTTTTTTAAGTCCTGTTTAAGAAAAGGAGAGGAAAGGGATCCCTGCAAGGGACGCAGTTGCTAACATGAGAGCACAACATGCTCGACTGCATTTTCCTCTCCCATGGTACCTCACTGACCCCCTGGAAGGCAAAACATAAAGGTGATGCAGCTAAATCGTGTATGAAGCAGCAGCCTTTTAACATGTGGTTGTAGTTATGCTGCTGGGGAGTGGACACATATTTTGGGAGGATACGTAGCCAGTGTGTAGCTAGCTGTGAGCTGACATCCAGGGTAACTGCGCCACCCCATGGATCCCACAGTCAGAGTCCAGAGGTGGGTGTTCATGGTGTGACTCATGTTCGCCCAGAAGCATCTTCACAGCTGCCTCTAAGGAAAGCTGTAGCAGCTTTATTCACTGTAGTGAATAAACACTCATCTCAGACTGGTTTTCTCCTAAATTTGTCTTTGAACAAGACACCAACATGGCCTTGAACAATCCCAGGGATGGGACAGCCACAGCTTCTCTGGGAAACCTGTGCCAGGGCCTCACCACCTTTGCAGTCAGGAATTTCTTCAAAATATCCCACCTAATCTTCACAAAATCCCACCCAATGGCTCCCTCTGGCAGAGAGAAGCTATTGCCTCTTGTCCTGTCCCTCCAGGTCCTTGTCCAAAGTCCCTCTCCAGCTCTCCTGGAACCCCTTTAGGCCATGGAGACCTTCTCTTCTCCACGCTGAAGACCCCCAGCTCTCCCAGCCTGTCTCCAGCCCTTGGAACATTTTCATAGCTTCCTCTGCACTTGCTCCTGCAGCTCCTCATCTGTCTGATGTTGGGGGCCTCTCTTTTTCTCCTGGGACTTGCCAGGCTCAATGAGCACTGCTGTTCAGTGGGAGCTGAATGCTGGGCTCTGATACCACATTAGAGCTGCCTGGGGGTGACAGCTGCTCTTACAGAAGTGAAATTCAGCTTTGGGAGAGAGATTTTACCTGCTTTGTTTGGAAATGCTGTCCCAGGAATCACCAGGTAAGTTCTTTGGAACAAGTAAATTTATCAAAAGAGTGGGTTACTTGCAGTTTGGAAATCTCATCTCTAGTTTGACCCAAATACAATACAGAAAATGTGAACAGAGCACTTACAAAGGATAAATGTAGCTGTCCCTGTGTAAAACTCTTCACAAGGCAAAGGAGGAACAGGTTGGCAAAACAACTGAAATACCACCAAAGGAACCTATTTCAGGATATTTGAGCAGCCATTTGTAAACTTTACTCAAAATCTTTTCTGCATCCTTGCCTTTACCATCCACCATGGATACAATCTCCCACTTTGAATTCCGTGGTTCCTCCTGGAATGATGAACTAGGGACAGTTGTAAAGCAGAGAGGAGTGACTGACTGCTCACCTGCTGCCAAACTCCTTGACTTCATGCTTTGAGCAAAGTCATGATATGCAGGGTGTCCTTAGAAAGCTGGGAACATCAGTCCCAGGTAAAAATGGTCCAATAAATACTGTTCTGCTTTTTCTTCACTGCTCCCTTGACAGCTTTAGGATTAAGTTCCTAAATACACTTAATATGCATGAAGCAAGAGAACTGAACTGTCCTGGATTGCCAAGCAAATTGTATTCTATTTGCCATCTGTGTGGCAGTTGTCTTCTGTTAATTGGGCAGTTTCCCTTACCTGTTCCACATCCAATCCTTCCTCTGGAGAGACATCTGCTGATAACAGGTTATTGAATGTCACTGCATGACTGATAAGAACTACAGCATCTCATTGTGAGATGCTCTGCCCAGAGGGAAGTGCCAAGCATCCCTACCTGGATTTAATCTGAGATTCTGGAACACCAGCATGGCTTCTCCACTGGATTTTTCAGAGGAACAGCTGCCTCTTCCACTAGATCTTCAGAGGAAGACTGCACCCTTCTATAGGATCCCTGCTCCAACAGAACCACACCTGACACTCCAGGATCACTGCAGCCACCATTCCAATTGGACTGCTACAAACACCCTGACCAACAGGGTGTCAGGTCATATTCTGATTCTGTCAGTGTTGTTTTGTATTACTGCATTGTTTATTTTATCCTTTTATTTCCTTCCCTAGTAAACAACTGTTATTCCTGCTCCCATATTTTTGCCTGAGAGTCCCTTAATTTCAAATTTATAACAATTTGGAGGGAGGGGGTTTACATTTTCCATTTCAGGGGAGGCTCCTGCCTTCGTTAGCACACACCTGTCTTTCCAAACTAAGACATGAACAAACACATAAAAACTGTGACCTCTGCAGCTCATCTTAGCAGAACGTCTTCTAAGGCAGGCATTTAAGCATCACAGTTGTCCAGCAAAAATAGACATTGCTAAGGTCTGCCCCCTAGTCTGATGGCCAGATGAGGTTCAAGGTTCTATACCTTTATTATTAATCTCTGTTTCTTTACAGAACAGGTTGGACATGTCCATTCTCATCACCAGGAAGGCTGTTTGGCCTGTGCAACTACAGGACTGTTTGGGACTGTCCAAAGCTGTTCCAGAGACCTTGCATAAAATGTAACTGCACAGTCAGCTGCAACCTGTGCTGGTTATTAGTATGGATGTAGCCAGGGAGTTTTATTTACTTGAAAGAACAATGGTTCTACAGCCTCATCAGTGAACACTACTCAGATCTTAGTACAACGAGGGCCAAGGGGTCAGATTGAGCTCAAGATGTTGCCCAGAAGCAAAGAGAGACAAAGAGAGAGATGAAAACCTAATTGGTATAATTATTTATGAGGAGAAGAATAAAGATTTTTTTTTAAATCCTCAGTTTCATGGCTTTTTATGTTGTGCTTAGGGCCTTCTCTGTCAATATACCAGGTATTCAAATATCCTGCACAATGCCTATCAGCATCTGTCTGGAATCAGCTACAGAATGGATGAGCTGACAGGGACTAGAAAAGTGTGTCACATTGCCACTTGAGCTCCAGCTCTTTGCTCTAATTTAATGAAGCAATGAGCCAATTCAGTGTCTTCGTGCCTATGCCTGTAACATCCTGCCTCTATCCATGATCAAAGGAGTCCAGGCACCACAGGCTTTGGAGCATGTTGTAAGAGCCACTAAATGAAAGTCAATGAGCTGGATGACTAATTAGATCAAATTAGTTAATTAAGCTAGACTCAACCAGACTTCAAATAAAAGGAAAATCCCCATGTAACTCCTCTTAAGTGCTAAGGATACTATCAGTTTTCTAGGAAAAAGCACAGATTAATCCTGTGGATAAAATCAGAGATTTATGCGTTTTGTATGATTCCTGGAAATAATCTCAATGCTGCAGCATGATTTGCACATAAAACCTTACTAGGTTTTTTTACTTGGTGTGCCACAGGAGCTCATGCAGTGCAGTGTCATCTCTGTCCCCTGGGACTTGTCAAGCATTTCAATGTCACAAACTCTTTGGGTCACTATTGCTATTCTCTGCTTTAAGATGGTGAAACTGAGGAGTGGAAATGTTCAGTTTATGTTTCAATTACCTTACCTGCAGAGTGGGAATGTTTTCAATGTTTTTGTTTCAATTACCTTACCTGCAGGGTGGGAAAGTATTCCTTTGTAATTCAGAACAGTACTCAGTCCTATGCCAAGTTTTGTCACTGGCCCAAGTCATAATAAAGAAGGCAAGGAGAATAAATGTGAAAGGCAGAAAAGGGATTTGCATTCAAACACACATCAGTTTTAGGCACAGCTTTTCCCTTAGTGGGAGCATGTAAAGAGAGGAGACATCCACACATCCTCCCATTCTCAGCTCTGTTATTTGGGGTGCCATATCAGGCTTGGGGAGCAGCCCAAGCTCTGGATCCCATCTTCCAGTCCAGCAGCTACTGGTATTACCCTTAGGCTGAGTGTGCTGTCACATTTGTTCAGAAGATATGTTGACCATTTTTGTCAGTCCTAGAATTTATATCACACATTTGTTTGTCAAAGCCCCACCTATCCTGCACAGCACTTCCTTTCTGATAATTGCTACTGAGATACAGACCTGTTTTACGGAAAGGGGAGAAAACTCTCACCATTGTCTTGAGGAAAGTCTGTTAAAACATGAACTCTGATATTTTCTCCCAAGCTCCTCCCTTGCAATAGGCTACTGAGCATCCCTGGAATTTCCTTGCATTTGGACACTGTCCTGAACTGTCGTGGGAAACACACTGAGATTGGGAAGGCGCCATTTGGTGTTGAAAGATTCTCAGTTTTGTCGAGAACGAATGGAAACACAGAGTGGTGAGCTGCTCTTAGTCTTCAGCACGTGTGCATATGAGATCCAAGGAGAACAAATTCCCTGGAAATGAGCGAAGAGACCACCAGGGAGGTGGGCTATGGAAGATAATCAAAATATTAAAGTAGAAAACAAGTGCTCCAAAATAGGATCAGTGATGGATGAAAGAGTCTTATTCCCACTGTGAGACTTGAAAAAAGGAGGCAGAAGAGAAGGTTCTCACTGACTCTTTGTGTTAAATATTATTAAGCAAAAACACTCCCTAAGGAATTAAAAGTTACAAGTAGATTTTGTCACAGATTGATTTCTGTCTTGGTCTCTGCTGTTCACCAGGGAAAGCAGCTCATCCCCTACTCTGTGAGGTCAGCAGGACATCTAGTGGCAGAATAGCATTGAAATACACAAGAGAAAATACTGGACTCTGACGATTTGCTTCATTTTCTGGACAGCTCGATTATCACCTTCTTTCTACCACACATAAAAAGGACTGGTTGAGAGCTCAATTATATATTTTGAACTGATCAGTTGAAAAATTGTATTGAAAGTATGCTTTCCTGTATCTTCCAAACTCCTTTATGGAGATAAAACACCACTATAACTACTGTGCTTCCTGCCCGTCCTCAGCCTACCAAGCCACTGCTCACCCTGACTCTCCTTTTTGAGGAGTTGGACATATCACTATTGTACCTGGTTCTGCTTATGTTTTTTGCCCTCCTGTGAAGGGTTCTAGATGCCATTGCTGCTAGGCTGATTGATGTAATCCTGTTATACAGCTCATAAGAATTTTTTTTTCCATCTGTTCTTTCCAAAAAAAAAATTTAAGAGCTTTATGTATTTTGGCTTTCATGGCACTGGATTTTGCTTAAAGAGTCGTATTACCTATTATGTTGAACATCTTTGTGCAGCTGTTCCATTTAGTCCAAGTTTGTTCTTCACTGGACACAAACCAGTCACTATTCAGCTCTGGCAGCTGCTTAAAAAACAAACAAGCAAATCCAAAACAAACAAAAAAAAAAACAACCAAAAAAACGAAACCAAAACCCCCGTCTTTGCAATGGCAAAATTAAATTTCTTAGTGGAGCAGGAAATACTGCCATTTTACCTGTGGTGAATCATAGAAAGGTTTGGAAGGGACTTTAAAGATCATCTTTTTCTACCCCCCTACCACGAGTAGGGACACTTTTCACTAGACTAGTTTTCTCCAAGCCCTGGCCAGGCACACTTCCAGGGATGGGGCAGCCACAGCTTCTCTGGGCAACCTGTGCCAGGGCCTTGGCACCCTCACAGCCAAGAATTTCTTCCTAATCTCAATCTACCCTCCTCCAGTTTAAAGTAATTTCCTCTTGTCCTATCAGGTTTATAATTTAACTTACCTTCATTAAAATCCGTAGTGCTTACTCTGCATTTATTCTACAGTCACAGACAATGGTAAATCCATTGAATGCTGCAAATGAAAGATGTGAACACTGTGTAGGACTAGGTAGTCTAACTCTAGGTAGGTATTCTCACTTTTATGACTTTGCATGGTTCACAAAAGACCTTCGGGCAATAATGGGAGATTGTTGCTGCAATAGCGGGACAGTTGCACAAACAAGAGGTGGCTGTGGCCCAAATTATATTGGGTATTCAGCAATTTTCAGTACTGCTGTGCCTAAAGTAAGCAAATCTCTACTCATCACCTCTGGGTCTGTGGTACCCAACTACATCCATGGTCCTCCCCCAGCTCATTTGCAACTGAAAACCAGTAAACTGCTGGCTCAGTTTGGAAAAATCAAATTTAAGCTTTGAAGTCAATTAGGCATCACAAAGTAAAACACTGAAATACCTAATCACCCATTGGTTGGGCCAAAGAGACAGCTAGGGATCTTCAAAACATTTGGAATCAGATATTTAATGTGATTCCAGGTCAGTTGTGGGACATTAAAAAGTTTAGAGGAATCAATAGAAAAAGAAATATGAGGGGGGTTTTAAATTACCCTTTCAACTTAAGTAGTGACTTTTTAGTAGTGATATTTTTGTAGTAGTCATGTTTTCTGCAGGAGTAATTCCAACATTTTAAGTTGCAAAGCCAAAGACCACTATTACTAGTAGTGTCCACATCAAATCCTTTAAGCAAACCAATGAAGACTACTTTTAAATTGTCTGCAACCTTTCAGCTGTGCACAAAGATACTCTGCTGAATACCTTGGTCCTCTCACTCTCATTTTGAATTGTCACACCAGTAGAGAAAGTCTCCTCCACCTCCAACCACAACTGCAGACAAGGAGACACAGAAAGTCTGTCAAACATCAGCTGTGCTAGCAAAAGAGACCCACCTCTCACAGGGAAAAGGGGGTATCACCTAGAAGAATCTGGGGAGGATATTCTCCTTAGAAGGGGCTGCTGTTGTTCCCTCTCCTGATCTCCTGTGCAAGACAGACTGCAAATCCTGCAGAGAGCAGCACACAGCACCCACTATCCCTGGGTCTGCAGGGATCTCAAGGCAGGACACTGCTGGAGTGAGCTACAGCCTCCCTCCATCCACCAATGCCTCTGCACCCTCTGCACCCAGATGGAGTACTGTGCTATAGAAAAATATCTAATTTCACTCTGAAGCCTTCACGTGATAAAGAATCCATCCTGCTTTCTAGTGACCTGCTCTTGTGCTAATTAATCACCCTTTTGACAGCAACCATCTTCCACCCTGAACATTCCTGCCTTCCCTGTCAAATCCTTGTCTCCAAGCCTGTTAACTCCTGGAGTCCTTCTGTCAGAGACTGAAATGTTATGATTTATGGCTGTGATAGATGAATAATGCAATGATTGACTCTCACAATTAACAGACAAATATAATGTATATAGGTTAAGAAAAGTTTTATAGATTTATAGTTATGTTGTACTCCTTCATGTGGTTATCAAGGGACAGCTGGGGTTGGGACATCTGGGAGGGCTGGCTTGTCACTATGGTGACATCTGACCTCCAGTCAGGGTCTGAGGCAGTGATCTCCACCACTGGACAGCAAAGAAGGGGTTGATGGACAGAACCTTGGGAGGGGTTAAAGGGTTAAAAAGGGAAAACCTTGATTGTGAGGGGACAGAGCACATGGTGGGGAAAATCTTTTTCTCCCGGTGCTGTACCCTTTTTTCTTTATTCAGTCTTCTGTTGTATTTTCAATATGGTTTAATAAACCTTCCTAAACAATGACAAGTGAGTAGCTATTTCTCACATAGCTTAAACATTCTTATGAAAGACTTTTGCCTATTATAGCAAAGCTGTATAACAAAAGCTGCATGGAAGACCACCACACCCTGAGTGGACCTTCTGACTGAGGCCTTGGACTGCAAGTTGATGGAGATAAGATAAAATTACTCAGGTCTGGGCTGAGGCAGAAGAATACATTCACAGTAGGACCAAGCCTAGCATTTTGGGGTGGAGATGAGACAGCCACAGGCTTATCTGTTGCCCAGTTTGCACAGACCCTCACACCAAAGTGGGGAGGAAGAGAGGTTTTGGGTGTGTGGTGAGGGGGTGACATGGCCCGTCAAACCCATCAAAGCCACATCCACAGGACAGCTGAGGGAGTGTCATGGCCCATCAAAGCCACATCTACAGGACAGCAGAGGGGGAGTCATGGCCCATCAAAGCCCCCCACCCAAAGGGGTTCTCAGACCCTGCACCAGAGCACTGCATGTAATGCAAAATGATGCAACAGATCCAGACTCTTGCAAGGGACAGTTTCAAGCCTAGCCCCCTCAGGGGAGGCATCTGGGCATTCCCACCTGCCCAAATGTGTATTAATCCATGGGATTCTATACTCTTTGGTGTGGGGGACCCTCACCACCAAGAAGACCAGATGGAGGGTAGTGAAAATGCTGGAAATTATACAAAGTTTAAAAAATGTTATGTAACTTTATTCAGTTTTATTCCCCTTTGCCCTGGGGCAAGGGAATTGAAGTTTCTTTTCAGGGGACTGTTCTACTAGGTGAAGTCTAATGAGCTTAACATCCCAACAGAGTGGGAGTAGTACAGAAGATACACAAAAGATAACAACCATTACTGACCACTAACATGACTCCAAACATCACCCCTGGCATGGTTGGAGACACCTAGTCTGGGAAAAAAGAGATAGGAATGAGAACCCAATTGGCACTGGAGGTGAAGAAATACATATCCAATAGGCAACCAAATACTAAAAACTGCACAACTTGGGACCAATGACCAATGAAACAATGAATTTCTACAGGATTTGACTGTATGAAATATATGAAAAATCTAGTAAAATCCATGTGTGATGAAATTATTTTCTCTGCACTACCCAAGCACTGTGTGGATTAAATTATTTCTGTTGCACATCCTGGCCAGAATGAAGTAATGCCTTGATTCTCTAACACTAAAAATGTTGTTGGAGAGTTGTTTGGTTTCCCCACAGTTTCCTTGACAATGAGACATCGCTGGGACGTTCGGATTAACGCAAAGAAGGTGGCTGTTATTTAAATGCAGGTGGCTCTCTGCAGATAACTCCACAGGGCCATCCTGAAGGCTGCCAAGCAGCAATTTAGTGCTGTCTCTGTTTGTGCAGAAGGACCTCAGTGACCTGGAAAGCACAGAAGGAGGAAATGTTTTCTCCCTTACATACTATGGGCTGTGTACATTCAGCATCCTTCCTCAGCAGCTGCTCTTGATAAATGTCATCAGCAGCCCAAGGGTCCTTTAGGGCTGCCAGTGTCAAGAATGATTCAAAAGCAATCATGCAGGGACAAAACCCCTGCACCAGAATCACACTGGTCACACTACAATGGGTCCTTACATGACTGGGATGCAAGACTGAATTTTTCAGAATAAAATCAATTTCAGCTGCTTATTGGGAATCAGCAAGTCTAGTGATCTAGCCTTCAGTAAGGTATTTAGTCCTAGCACATGCAACATATTTAAAAGCCAAAATAATCCTAATATGCCTGACTTTTCAGTAGGAAACAAAAGTAAATTAATTACACTGCTTGTCTGCTAGAATATACTAGATTTCCAGACAGAATATACTAAATTTCCAGACAGAAATGGTGATAACAGTTTTGCATGTTCTTATATATACTGTTCTCCAACTTTATATTTTCTAAAAGGAAAACAATTTTTTAAACCCTGTAAATGTCTTGGGCTATTTGTGTGAACTTACCAAGCTTCTACTAGAATCTTTGAACCAACTGGCCAACTTCATACAAAAATGGGGAGGAAAGATGGGTCCTGCAGAGCCACCAGAGACAGAGACTCTGAAGTTCATCTTGCTAGAGCACACAGCTGGATATGGGCTTACCCTTTATCAGACAGAGACACAACACAGGTGAGCTCCCCCTGGAAACAAATGAAGATGAAATGAAGCTGCTTTGGCTCTGCTAATCCCAAAGCAACATAATTCTTCTGTCACATCAGCAGTCCCCACCTCTGCTCCCACTTCCTGCCCCAATCCTGTGCAATCACAGTGACAAAAGGGCACTTTGCAAAAAACGAAGAGAATCGCCAGTAATTTTTCATCCATAATGGGATACAGGCACAGTTTATTCCTAAAAGTAAAAGTAAATAAACTCAAGAAATAGCCAGAGGTGACTTTATGATGCTGAATTGTATCCCCATTTGTCAGAAGCAATGACCGATCAACATGTGAACTGAAACTGAGAAGCAAAGGTTACTTTGTAGACAAATAAAATGGAGAACTGTTGGCCTGAATTTGGGAAGGGGAAATGAAAAGGTGTAAAGTAGGAAAAAATACAGCACATGTAATATCTAATAGCTGAAATGTAGTACAGTCTGATTTTTCTATTCTCCAATCCACCATTAAAATGAGTGGATTATCTAAAAGGCAAATTTTGAAATTGTTTGGAAAGATTTAAGTTTCCCAGTATCTACAGAAAGCCACCTAGGGAATGATTAAAATACCATGGAATGATTAAAATTAAATACCAAGGTAGCTAAATAAGGATGGCCCCAGTGCTCTATTCAGATGCTGAATTTTGTTCCTGTATGGAGATTTTCAAAATCTGTGCTTTTTCCACAGTCAAGCTCCTTTTTTCCCGCTTGCACTTTTCAAGCTCCAGAGAGGGGTAGTGCTAAACAATTTCAAACACTCACAGCCTTTCAGTAGGTCTCCAAAATGGGAAATATAAAACACAGGCAGCTAAGAACACTGACATTCAAAACACATGACCTCAGAGGGCAGCAAGTTGGGCACAAAACTATGGAGCATGCAGGCACAGGAAACTAGCACCTAGATCTGGAAAAAGACCTGTCCTCCTTGCAGCTCTCTGCATATCAGTCAGCTGTGGAAGAACAGATCAGTGAGACTTGAAGGACCACACCAGCAAGGTGTTCAGGAGCTTATGCAAATAGGAGAGAAAATGGCTGTGCCTGCATTTTCAGCACTTTTTTTTTCCTTGAAGTTTCCCACGAGGAATGTTGCACTTTCAGATGGAAAACTGCATCCACGTTCTACTCTACTGTCCTGCCTGAAGGGCACAAAGAATCAGGACTGACCCCACCGCAGGTGGAGATGGAGAAGAGCAGGACTCCATCTTTGTTCTGGTACAGAATTTACACCAGCTTCCCGCATCACACTACCAACAAAATGGTGCCCTCGACCTCTCTCACGTATCTCCCCATCCCTCTCCCACCTCCCTAATGACCCAAATCCATTTCCAGTAGTTCCCAAATATCTTTCCTTCACCAAGATAGCAAGTGCTTACTATCCACAAGTGTCTGTGTACAGTAGGAGCTTCCAGGAAATGCTTAACTAGGAAACAGCTATGAAGACTGAAGTGGTGTTCCAGGAGTAAGACACAACAAAAACCCCCAAGGTCCTGGCAAGTTCTTTTCCTCAATCTCTAAGTCCTGGTGACAACAGATTCTGAAGACTCCTGGCTGCCAGAATCTACTTGCTAAGAAATCACCCTGAGGTTTGGGGGTCATGCATGGTTTGGGGTATTCTCTTGCTGATCTGTAGGTTCTTCCAGAGGCAAGGAAAGACCCTCCTTTGCCAAGATCCTCAGATGTTTGCTGGCTGAAGAGGTGACAAGCTGAATTTTCACTCTAACAGTGGTGTGTGTGTGGTCCCAGCAGTCTACAGCTCCAACTGTAACCTGCACAGATGATGAGAGACTCCGTGGTTCCCTCTCAGTGAAAAAGATGCCATGAGACACCTGAAACTATCGGCAGACGTGCTGAGCTGCCTCCAGCACTGCCTTTCACAGGGATCTCCATTTTCAAATGTAAAGCAGCGTTTCTTAGCACCTTTTAATAAAGCTGAAGTTGTCACAGGCCCCTCTCTTGGGTGATCTAAGGGAAGCCTGGGCTCCAGCTAGGACTCCATGTGCCAGGCTCAGAGCATGGTATCATAGCAAGAACCCAAGTAGGCACCTATATAAGAAAACTGTTTTTGAAAAACATCTTACTATAGTGTTGCTCTTTGGAGCCTGTGGCCATGAGGGTTTGAGGAAGGTCTACAGACTGCTTGGGTAGCCTTGGGGGACAGTAACAGCCATCATCTACTCTGCACCTCAAATTCTACAACTAGAAAACAAATTTCTTCCTAGGATATTTATGTCAGCTAACATTCATGAGGGGCAGGGGGCATTGGGACCATCCTTTACTCTTAAGATCACATAAGCAGTCAAATGGCCAGTTTACTCACTGATATATTTAACTTTGGGACACTACAAAACAGAGGAATAGGGGATTACAGGGACATCCGCTCTGTCACTGCTGCTTCTCAATTTCCCTGAACAAACTGCACTAGTACTCACATTGACTGCAAAGACACTTCCAGGGATAACTCTTGCCAGCTTAAACAGAAGGCACATAGGCATGGTTTTTAGAAAAAAGCAAGTTTGCTGCAGGAAAGTAAGTAATTAGAAACACTGCACAATACGGCAAAAATCAAATGAACAATTACTGTGTCACAGAACATGCACATTGAATTCTATTTAATTAACTGTTATTTTTCAAAGTAAAGAAAGCTAATAAAGAGCATGCACATGTTTTGAAACTGCTGTAGCTGTGTTTAAAACTTCCAATGCCTTTTTTTTTTTTTTTTTTGCTGATGTCTCAGTAATTACATTTAGGCAAAATGTTGGGAAAATGTTGGGGAGATTCCTATTCCTTGTTGGAACTGTTTTCCTTAGGAAAAGTAGAGAGCACTACAAGTCTGGAGATGACGGAATGTTAAGCTTCTTTGGGATAACACCTATTTTTATTTTAAGTTAGTGGTTTCTTGAAACACACAATAAAGAGATTTATTTTCCTCTGCTTAAGAGTAATTGGGATGTTTCTGGCCACTGTGAGATTTTGCACTGTTGCACTGAAAGTGATTGTGGAAGACAGAATAGTTGCACCTAGAATACTTACGTGGTTCTGCTCCTGCACTTCTTTACATTACAACCTTGGCACCTGAACAAGTGGATATAGGATTTCTGAAGACAATGACAGAAATAACACTACAAGAGACAAAATTATACATACTCTTTTTCCAAGTATCAATACTGGTTTCTAGCAGGAATTCTGTGCATGGGAAAAGGAAATACATTTTGTGTATTAAAACAAGCATTGCTTTCACAGAGCATGATAGGCTGAGCAGCTATGGAAGTCTACTTTCATTAAAAATTATATCTGAGCAGCAACACTTACACTAATTGTAACAGACCAATTACTTCATAACATAGAATGTGCCAAAATGCCAGGTCAAACTAAGGTAAACACCTCACATACACCTTGGAAATACACGCTGCCCTGAACTGACAGACTATTTAAAAACCGTAATTCCCTGTCTCCAGAATCTGTCCAACAAAACTGAATAAATTTTATTTTCAGTGATTGTTTCATTTTCAGACACATTTTTATCAGTCTCAGACTTGCTGTAGCAAAATTGTGTAACTGGATTACACTGCAGTTGCATTCTTTCTGTGCACCCCTAGAAATCAGATAGGAAACACTGTAGTTTCAGTAAATTGTTCTCCTCCACAGAAACCTCTCCTGAAGGGGAGAGGCACCTATCATTGCAACCTGCTATGCCTTTGCTCTTCCACATCACAGACCAATCATAGAATCCCAGAATGACCTGGGTAGGAAAGGACCTTACAGACCATCTCAATCCAGCCCCCTGCCTTGGGCAGGGACACCTTCCATTAGACCAGGTTGCTCCAAGCCATGTCCAGCCTGGCCTTGGACACTTCAGGGATGGGGCAGCCATAGTTTCTCTGGGCAACCAGTGTCAGTGTTTTACCACCTGCAGAAACAAGAATTTTACCCAACATCTAATCTTAATCACCCTTCTTTTAGTTTTCAGCATCCTACCAAATCATCACTGTTCAGACTAACTCCTATAGGTATCAAAAATCAAGAGATTCCTCACCAACAGGACAAATCAACTTGTAATAAATCAGGAGCTCCTGATTTATTAAAGACAAGCTGAATATCTCTGTGAAAGGCAATTCAAAACCAAAAGATTGAGCTAATTAGCAATGCTTATCACAAGCACGTGTCTTCAGCTGAGCTCCAGTAGACACTCAGTAACTTAAGCAGAGTTTTACTGCACTTCCCTTCTTCAATTTGTCTCAGTGCACTCGTTAGAAAGGCCTCATTTACACAGTCAGAAAGCAGTCTTCAGCTCTTTTGGCCAACTCTGTGGTACTGAATATCAATTTTCCTTCTCTGACTGCACCTGTAAGCCCAGGCCCTTTCAACCTGACTTTACTGACAGAGGGCTCATGACTTCTGATGTAATGACCACCATGTTGCTCTGTTTAGCAGGGGAACTCACAGAACTCCAAGATGGGAAATATTCTTTTAATTTATTTTATTAAAATTGTAATTGAGATCATCTTTAAAAAGAGCCAAATTTTTTCATATGACTTTTAATTTTAAAATGGTTTTTTATAGCATTAACCAAGATTTGGGAGCTATTTTCATATACTGAGAGGAACAGAGAACAGTTTTATTAGCTAAAACACTTTTTACTATTGAGACAAGAATTGCAATGACATGAAAGTATGCCAGAAAGCATATACAAATACTACTGGAAAGAAAAGATAATGTTTAGAAAAGGTGGGTTTTTTTCCAAATTTGATCTTATTGTTTTGACTACATTAGAGCACTACAAACTCATATTCTTCAGAATCATTTAGTTTGCTGCTGCTGGGGGCCTTTCTCATTGCATCTGCAAAGTACATAAAAGTACTGCAATTTCCCACCTACCCCCAACATAAGAAGGACATGAACTTGGTAATGGGACTGGAGCACCTCCCATACAGGACAAGAAAGTCAGGGCTGTTCAGCCTGGAGAAGAGAAGGTTGTGTGGAGACCTCACAGGGCCTTCCAGTATTTGAAGGGGCTACAAGGAAGCTGGAGAGGGACTCTGCATCAGGAACTGTAGCGACAGGACAAGGGGGAATGTCTTTTAGCTAAAAGAGAGGAAATTTACATTAGATAGCAGAGGAAATCCTTGGCTGTGAGGGGGCAGTGAGGCCCCGGCAGAGGTTGCCCAGAGAAGCTGTGGATACCCCATTCCTGGAAGTGTTCAAGGCCAGGCTGGATGGGGCTTGGAGCAGCAAGGTCTAGTGGAAGGTGTCCCTGCCTATGGTAGGAGGTGGAAATGGATGAGCTTTAAGGTTCCTTTCAACCCAAGCCATTTGATTTTTGGTGTTTGATTCAATAAGCAAGTTATAAACACATCATGCATCAGGATAGCTGCAAAACTTTACTTTTGAACCATTTCAAATTTAATCTCTTTCTGCCTGATTGTCAAAACTTCTATCAGTAAAAGCACTGTAGTTAGTGCTATCTCAAAATACTTTAAAAACCTTGCAGAAGACGCAGATCAGTGGTACTATCACACAGTTTCCTCTGTCTTCAGAAAATGCCTGCTCACTAAAATTTTAAAAACAATGAAGAAAAAATTGCTAAAATAAAAAGGCACCTTTACAGAACACATTTCCAGAGGCACAGTTTTACTAGGAAATCCAATGCTATGTAAAAAGCAATTCACATTTTATTTTAAATTTCCATAAACTGTACAAAAAAGTTTCATTCTCACCAAAAATAACAGCAATATTTCCAATCTTACTTCTAGACAAACAACAAACTCTTATTTTAATCTTTCCAGAGTGAGTTTACAAATAAACATACTCTAATATGGATGGTGTTTGCGTCAGAGTTGGGGGAGAGCAAACAGATTGAAACATTTGTGGAATAAATGTTAAATTTAGTGTCTTTTAAGAACTTAAATACTCCTGCCATGCCTGTTAAGCCTAAAGAAAAACGTTTTTGTGTCTGACACAAAGGAATGTAAACAGTCATCAAGAGATTAAAGAGGTTGACTCTTCCAACAAAACCGTAAATGTACCTCTATATCACTGACATTCACTTTACACTGAGACCTGTCCACAGCATGGGGATCGTGCAATAGCTGAATCCATTCTCCAAAATGCCACTTAAATATACATCAAAGACTTCCTTAAAAGTTTGGGATTTAAAAAAAAAACCTAAGTAACAGAACTGAAATAGATTATACTCTTTTTAATAGTTTGAATTTCTTTCTTATCCTAATTACTCAGTGAATATGTAACAGGCCCATCAGATTTACAATCATAATGTACTTTTTCCACGATGCAATAAAGTAAACGAGCACCTAGTTAAGCCAATCAGATGTAGAAAGCACCTCTGCCAAGAGCATGGGCTTGTGTCAGGCTTGATTTTGTTTGCCAAACACATTTAGTATGGACTAACACCACATAATTTAGGTCTTTGCCCACAGCTTGTTCAGCCCAAGGCCTAAAATGAAAACACAATTGCAGTGATTTTTAAAGACTTCACCATTTTTTTCTCCCCAGCTTTGAAACTTAATTAAGAAGAAGCTGTTTACAGATTGGTTAGAGCTTAAAAAGTTAGGCATTATCTGTTACTTCAGAATTGTTTGAAGGCATACAGTCTTGAAATTCCACTTTATCTGGGTAGAGTTTTATGTAAGTGTCCACCATCAAATCTAAGTCATGTTTTATGTCAATGTTTATGTTGAGCAAAGCAAGGTTGCTTGACCTTTGCCCTGTCAAGGTGTTTTTCAGGTATGCCTTTAAGCGCTTTCGTCCTATTCCATATTTTTCATTCTCCACCTTCATCACTGGAAGTAAGCACAAGACTTTAAGCAATGCATAAACATTAGGGAAGAACTTTATGTCAGGCAAGTGAAGTGCTTCATAAATAGTAGCTGGAAGTTCAATATCTTTTCCTCTGTGCTTCCACTTTATTCTCCAACAGTGAAGCTCGGCAGAAAGTGTGTCTGGATTGGGCAAGTCATTTTTGAAAATGTGAGCGTGATGCTCCTCAGATGTATTGAATTTGAGCTGTCCCATGACTGAGGGCACTAATGATAAACATTTAAGAGCTTTTAAATGTTGTTCTGAGAAAATATCTTTTAGTTCTTGAATAATATGCTCTACTGTTGGGACACTTAGGATTTCTTTGTAGTAATTTTCTGATGTCATATCAGGGTCAAAGTTCCCCTGTTGTGCCCTGAGAAATTTTCCTGGGAGTTTAATTTGTACATCCAGTTTTGTAGCCAAGTTTGTGGCTTCCTCAAACCAAAATTCATGGTAAACTTCAATATTCTCCATCACCTCATTCAGAGAGTGCAATACTGCTGTTAAGCTGCCAGCTGCAAAGAACACATCTGATGTTTGTCCCTGGAGATTTTTTCCAAACGCTCTTGTAAAAGACAAAACATTTTTCATAATTACAATAGTGACAATGAAATCAAAATCTGTTAGTGCACTTGAAAGTACAAATGCTCGACCAACAATGAAGTTGTTCCACCTGACAGAAAAGTCACTGCTCACTGCATCCAAGCACAGCACCAGAGCTTGCAGGAGGTCCACTAATACCTCAAAAGTATCATGCCTGCCTGTCCACTGAGAACGGCAGATCTTCTTCAACTCATTACCTTTTTCATTATTGTCCTGAAAAAGAGCAGAAATTGTGTTGTCCAATTCTACTAGTAATTGTGGAGACTGATTAAAAAGACAGCAAACTTCTTCAATTGTTCCTAACGCAATGGAAACACCCACAACAGGAACAGATTTTGCCAGCCAAACATTTAAGGCACATGAGGAACACAGCGTATACACAGCTTGTGGATACTTTTCCAAGAGTCTTGTAGCCACAACTTTCATTTTAGAAGCAAATCCACTGGAGACAATGTAGGCTTGACCCCGACAGTACTCCATGTTTAGACCCCACTTTTCAGTAATAGTTGCATGGAACTTAACAGCTAAAATTTCAGGATCGTCCTCATATGGTAGAAACCCTATGAATTCTTCTCTTAGATTGTGAGACTCATCAACGAACCTCACCAGCACCGGCAGATGTTCCTCTCCTGCTATGTCCACTACTTCATCGGTGACAATAGAAAAGAAGTGCGAGTCTCTTACTTCCCTCAGTGTCTCCTCTCTAACACAGTTTTCACAGATCTCAAGCATTTGTTTCTGCTGAGTTTTTGAACAATACTCGAGGTTGACAGCAGTCATCTCAAATCGTTTCCTCAGAACTTCATCGCCACCATTTATTCTGTATTCCAGTAGAGCCTGAAAGTTATCTGAAGTAAAAATGCCTTCTGGAAGTTCATCAACATTATGGCCATCCAATGGAATATTTTGTTTACCCATTAAGATCAAAATTTCAAATAATGATTTAAGGTAATCTTTGTTTTCTCTTTCTTCCAGTGTTAAGGGGACGGTTTTTTCCTCTTGTTCTTCCCCTCCTTCCTCTGAGACAGTGTTTTGTTCATTGTTTTCATTTGATTCTTGAGTCGCCTGTTTCCGTTCAAAAGCATCATCAACTACAAAATGAAAATACTGTAAGTGTCAAAAATAAAATATAACATTTACTTGCCCATTACCTTTCAGTTACCAGAGTCCAGAGAAGAATGTTTCCAGTTTAAAAGTGAATGAGTATTTTGGAAACAATTTAGACTGGCTGGCTGAATCAAGAAGGAAATCAATTATCCTCCTGCTAAACTAATATAAACTAATAGTTATATATAAACTAATAGTTATGAGTCCTGCATTACCTCATCAGCCTTAGGAAATAAAGTTATTACCTCAATTATTTTGATCACTTACTCTTTTGCTGCTTCAATGTTCTTATTTCATCTTCACTCTTAAAAAACAAACAAAAAGAACTTATATTGATGACAATGTCTAACATGTGACCTTAATATTTTAACATATTAAGATGAGATACAAATACTGTAGATGAGACCAGTTAACATTTGCCAAAACGTGCTAGAAATTCTAACAGCAGGAGGTTTCTTGAGGTAGTTTATTACAGCAATGACATGTATCTACCAACTACATGAGAACAGTTGTATTAGGAGGTTCTTCAATATGTATAATTATTAGTAAATAGATTCTATTGCAATTTGGTAATGTGCTGCCAGTAGACAGAACTATCTTTAACTCCATTTTCAGTCAACCAATGCACCAAGATGCAATCAACACACAAAGAATTGTCTGAAAATTTTTCAAGTATAAACAGAGATTAGGAGTGGAACTCCTGTTAATTGTCAGTATACTTCTAACCATGGAGATGCTGTCTCCCCTAAATGACACACAAGACACAATCCAATAAAAAAAAATTCTCAATCTTGGTTTTATCCATGGAGCCTTTTTTCGCAACAATAAGATAAAACAAGCATGTCAGAATTGATTCAGATTTCAGAAGTTAAATGGGTGAACCAAAGATCACAATCAGCATGCAGCAAGATTTTTGGGATATCAAGCTTCAGTTGGCATTGTAGTAACAAGAAGAAAACTATACATATGATTTGGATGAAAGAATCAGCTCTGGACCAACACATTTAATTTTCCAGATTATTTCTTTAAGATTTCCTTAGATAAAATTTTTATCATGCATTTAACTTATAATCAACAAAAACAATACAGGAATAGGCAGCATAGAAAATACAAACACTCAAGTGGCTAAATATTTTTATTTCACATTTTGTGTTAAAGTTTCACATTAACTTACTTGTCATGTTTTCTTTTAGTAATAAACCAGTAATTTTACATTAATTCTTACCAGCTCTTTTATCCTTTTCCTGTGTCTGCTGTGGGGATTGTTCAGGTGACTTGTAAGATCAAATATAGTTGGCACAGCGTTATCCCGTAAAACCGTTCTGTATGGGCTCTGTAAGAAAACAGACATCTCCACTAGGGAATTCTTTGAGAAATTTCACACATTGTGCCCTGTTTTTCTCCTCCTTCTTTTCTTGTTTATGCTATTATTCTAAAGTACTTTGACTTTTTGATGTTATCAAAGAGAAAGCTAAGCTATGCAATTTACTTTTCAGGGATATCAAGAGAACACTGAAAATAGGAAGACATACTACAGAAAACTCCAATCCAAACTACAAATCCTTTTTTTTTTTGGTCCCCATTATCTTTACATCAAAGACCCTGGATGCAATAACTTTAATTTACTGCAATATTATGATTTTTTAAAAAAATAAACATTCTGGATAAAAATACATTTATGCATCAGAAAGAAAACATTTTGTTACTATTGTGTTTTGGTTTTAATCACTTATTTCACAATTCTAGAAACATTTCATTGCAAAAATGTTCAGTTGCATCTTTTTGTAGAACTATGCAATCCACCAAGCACTACTGTGAAGGATCATATTGAGGGAAAATTTATCTGTGAATAAAAAAAAAGAAGAAATAAAAGACTTCTAGATGATCATGGACGTGCTCCCAGTAAAAAAAAATATTTAAAGTAAAATGCTATATTTGAATATACTGTGTTGCCTATACTGGCTAATTTCTACTGAGTACAAAATTGTAACTGATGTCATCTTGTCATTAGATTGAAATACATTTCAAACAAACCCAGTTTCATAGTGTTTCCTTTCAGAGTCATAATTACTTTCAATTTTCATCTGTTTCAGGGATGCTGGCTAATTAGAGACCTCATCACGTGTAATACCACTAGGACTTCAGAGTTTGACCTGCATATTTTAATTATCCTTCATAATGAAACATCTGTCTTGCTTATGTACCAGACTGAAATTCAGCCTAGAAATGAAAACTTCATACAAAATCCCACCCTTTCCTATTCTTATGCAAGCTGTTAAAATCATATTGCTGACAAAAAGAACTGAAAGCTATTACTTCATTAATGGAAAACAGTGCCTTGACTTTAGCTGGATGAAAATGTAACAAGAAATTATAGCTTGATAGATGTAAAGAGTGTTTAAATCTTGTGGCCACAACAGAGTGTAATTTAACCAAATCACACCATGTACATACTTCAGGAACAGGACATAAATAAGTTTAAATAATTAGAGATATGCAAAATTACACCAAATAAACTTATATAACACTGTAACCTCTAGTGAAACAAGTGAAACAAGGAAAGCACTGCAGTGAGGGACAGTGTTCAACAAACACATTAAACTGCCAGGAGCAGCACTTTTTCTCTCTCCTCTGACTGTCCATCTTCATTATCATTCTCAATGGCTGAGAGCCTGTGTGGAGACCCACACAATGGCAGTGATCCCAATTAAGACTAAGAAATTAATTTTCCTAGGGATTAATTACCCAGGAGCTGAAAGATTAAAAGGCAGCATTCTGGTGAAAAATGTCAGTCACATTTTGCAAGATGCAGTAAACAAATGCTTGTTTTTACTTACACTTCTGCATATCATAGAGGTCTCAAAATGTTTAGCACACAATCTGTAATGCTTGTTGAGTTGATCTGGAGTTTTATCTTCTAAATCTGCCCTTCGACAGTTCTCTACCCATCTCTGACATCTGCATGTAAAGAGAAGAACTAGATAATCTTAGGATAAAACAAAATCCCTTACAATTTCAAACCATACTCAAAACTGGAACACAACTGAGTGCAAGTGACTTTGATACGAGGCTTGGGAAAGTTCTTAACAACTTCCTTTGGAACATCCCATCACATTTTTGTAAAAACTACTTTTTCTGCTTTTGCTCACCACTCAACATCACTCCATCAAATTCAAGAGTCTGTTCCCTTAATTTATATATTCTTGCCTTTGTCATGCACACACACACACACAGAGTAGACGGTAGCACAGTTGCTCATGAAACTTAACTATTTAATTCTAAAGAATTTGCTCTTAAAAAGAAAAATAAAAAACCAAAGAGATATGCTTGTAGTCTGAAGTCGTAACGTTTTCTAGGCAGTTTTTAAGATAGCTGTCTCTTCCATCTCCCTTCAAAATATAGTATTCTTCTTATTTATTGTGGTCACTGGGGGAGTTTAGAGTAGATTTATGAAAGTGAAATAATAACAATCATTATTGTTAGAAAAGCAACCATTCCACAGACAGTGCTTCCATGCCCAAAGAAAGTTCTCCTTAGATATCTATTTTTACATGTATTTACTTTTCCTTTGGATTAGTTCTCCAAGATATACCACAAGAATAAAGAAATATTTCCTTTACTGACAGAACTCCATTTAGGTATGCAAGATAAAGTCTCTTCTGGTGAGTAAACCACTTGCTGTAATTGATGCAAATCAGTAGTCAGCTTCAGCTTCCCTAATGGGGTACAAACATCACTGTCTGAGCAACAAAGTTACTTGCTCTGTTGCTAGAAGTTAGAAAAAAGCAATTTTACTATTACTTTTGACTGCAAACATGAAATTATGGTTTATAGCAGTAAGGAGGGAGAATATCAACTAGTGATTACTCAACAATATAAGAATAAAGGCTGTCTTGTCAGATGTTTTGGTGGGCAGCCCAAATGAGGAAATCACAGGTGTGAGTGGATTCACCTCTACTTTAGCTCAGTAAAGGGCAATTGTGAAGATGAAAGAGGAGAATCTGATTCTGATCTCTGCTGGCTGAACCATTTGCAAATCTCAATTTTTTGCTCATGCAAAATATTAAAATAACAGTGATGGCAAATGCCATAAATCAAAATAATTTCTATTATTGCTCTTGGAGACCCACAGAGAGTATGCTTAGTAACGACTTAAAATGAGGAAAGAAAACAATGTTTTAAAAAATCTGATTTTTTGGCACAACAGATCTTGCACTCTTGCCTTGGCAGTGCAATCACCCCAAAAAGAGAACAGGGGAACTTTCTTCACTTAATCAAATGATATAAACACTCTTTTAAAGTGGGAGATCTGTAGCATGTAAATTATATTGACTGTGGCTCTCAGACTTTCTCAGTGGGTGCTGACTACTAAACAACTCATTAAATATGATCACAGAGGCTGATCAGCCTCCTCTATCGTTAGTGGGGTGGGTTTCAGTCCACAGAAAGAGCCTGACCCCATGGTCTTACCTGCTTCTCTCAGTGATTCAGGGAGGCTGACAAACACTGAGAGAGAGCAAACTCAGAGCTCTTCACATCATGTGAACTCCCCTAAATCACCTCCTGGCAATCACAGGGACACAAACTGATGGCAAGAATGGTGCATTCAGAACTGGCACACAGCTGTCAAGGGCAGGCAAACATCAGCCTGAATTCTTTGGCCAATCAAAGAACCTCAGTAGGTACTTAATAAACACTACTTAGTAATAGTCAAGGATCAGATCAATAAGTGACAGCAAGAGACACCACCAGCTCTTCAGAGGGGGCTTACTCAAAAATGATCTCACACAGATTTCATTAACCACCCAATACTCCTTTCCTGATGCTGTAAGTTTTATCTTTCATATTTTCCAGATTCTGTGCTGCATTAGTATATAACTGAACTTCATATAAAGTGTTAGCAAGTTCTTCTCACAGTTTAGTTAGACAAAACAATCATTTTCCAAACTGAGAACCAAGGACACCATTGCAGCTTCAGGTCCAAAAAGTACAAACAAAAGCAAATTGAGGAGAGCAATCTGGGAGGATGGGACTTCATAACCTGAAGCTGTAATTGGACAAGTAACCCTAATGTGCAAATGGACCAAAACTTACAAAAGTGTGAAAACATGTGATCTTTGTCCAACATGGATGTAGCCTTGGCCAGGCTCTTGTACTGCCCAAGGTGTATCCTTTGAAGGCCTTTTTAATAAATACCTACTATATTCCTTTAACACTATCTAACCTCTGTTCTAGGTAGCCTCTCAAGGCATCATTTCCTTACAAAGTTCTTCAACAGTTGCACAAAAACTGGCTGTGGCTGCTGCCTTTTGCGCTGAAGTAAACACTACCTGTGATGCCAAATTATTTTTGCCTGTTTTCTTTTATATATTCTCTGTATTCTTACACATATATTTGTAAATTTGTAGCCTATTGTTCTAGTTGTGGCTAGTTTTCCCAGTACTTTACCCTACCTTTTCCCTAGGCAGAAAAAGCCCCACATTTTTTCCAAGGCCTCCTATCCTATCTTGGCTCTGTCTGGGAACCAAGGCAAAAAAACAGCTCTTCAAGACACATTTTCACAAACAACATTTAGTTCCCATCTAAGGGGGAGGGCGTGGGCAGGATTCAGAGAAGGTTGGACTGAGGGAAATGGCATCACCTCTTAAATCTCTAGTTGGTGATTTTTTTTCAATTATGCTGATTTGCTAAGCTTTTAAGACTGTATTCACCCCGGGGGGGGGAAGGCATTTTGTGGACATTTTTCCATATCTGCCCCTGGAGGCCTCCAATGAAGACCAGCCTTTGTGTTACCTCCTATACTAATATTATCTCAGGGGTATGTTGCTTTATTTCTACGTTCTTTAAGACATCACCTGAGCACATGATCCAAAAGAAGCCCTTGGTGTTCAGAGCACCCATTTGAGGATCCTAACTGCACAATCCTAGAGCAGTTTGGGTTGGGAAGGACCCTACAGCCCATCTTGTTCCAGGCCCTGCCATGGGCAGGGACACCTTCCACTAGACCTGGCTGCTCCAAGCTCTGTCCAGCCAGGCCTTGAACATTCCCAGGGATGGGACAGTCACAGCTTCTCTGGGCAACCTGTGCCAGGGCCTCATCACCCTCACAGGGAGGAATTTCTTCCCAATACCTAATCTAAACTTCCCCTCTTTCATATCATGGATCAGACATGGGCACCAAGCTTCTCAACCCACTGGAGCAGCATATCAGCAACCAGAGTGTCGTTGTCGAGGCGGTTACGACATAAAGCAGAGACCACAAGCAGTCTCAGTTAGCAACACTTTATTTTCTAACGTGGCTAACTTTTATACACTTTTCAATTGTTGATACTTCTTTTACTTGATTTATTGGCCACAATAAATCAACATAATGCTATTGGTTAAAGTTATAGTGACTCCACTTATCTTTTTAACATTATTTCATTCAGTTGCAAAGTGTTCTTATCTTTCTTCTCTCGATCTCTTTAGTTACAGCTTTAGAGAGAGCTCCTTATCAGCTTCTTCTTACTTCTCGGCTTCTTCTCGCTGCTTTAGCTAACAGGCCTGCTGTTAGCCCCTTCCACACCAGAGTTCTAGAAATTTAGGAAGCTCTAATGGCAAAGGCTGAAATGTTAACATTCTCTCAGGTAGCTACAGGACTAAAAGGAGATGACAGGTTATATGACTGAACTCAAACATGAAAACTCTATCTGAGTCTGAATTCAGCCCTTCAGTCTCACTGTGAGTTTGGTTCCAAATAGAACACTCTCTGAGGAATGGAATAACAAAACAAAAGGAAGTCAGACCCCTGAGATCACCCACTATAGCTCTGCATGGTATTATCCAAGAAGCAACTAGAAAGATCTTAGAATAAAATTATGTATTAACTTTTATCAAATCTTTCAGTATTCAACTATTTCTGCATGAGAAAACAGGCTTAGGGAGTTTGTGAAGTCCTTATGCAAAACCTACATCCACAAGACTGCCCTGAGTCTTACTACTCAACTCAACGGGATACTGTAGCAGCAGGGAATAATTCCTATGTTAAAAGCAATAGCAGCAACAGCAATTGCCATGAAAAGGAGCAAACTTAGGTCAGAGTCACCCAACAACCATGTATACATTACATGAACATGATTCTTAAACATGCTTCACAAGCATCATCCCCACTGAGAGTATATCGTTGTGAATAAATTATTTTAAATACACATATTAGTTTCAGATTTTTTTTAATCCAGAACTTTATTTCCCATTCCCTTCAACAGTGAGCTGCATCATGATGTGCTCAGGTAGTGTTTCACTTCAGCCACCCACAGGGAAATATGCATGATCAGTCTCTAGAGAACTTGGATCTAATCCCATTCTCCAATGGATCCTCATACATGAATGGCAAATGACACACAGGCGACACAGGAATGAGAAACGTGGAGTGCATAAAGCAGAACCTCTACAACCCTTGGTGAATGCCCAAGATCCTGAATTAACTTGCATTAGGAAGAGAGATATAATTGGTGGAGATGTAATTAATGAGTGACTATACTAATTCTAAATAAGCTTTGGAGAGTGTCATACATCTACACTACTGAAGGAACCACAGTTGTTTACTACAGCAGAAAAGAACATATCTAATGGAAATGAAATACAAGTGCTGCTGGAAGCTACAAGAGAAACCACTTTAGTACACTGTCCAGCTTATACCAAAAGGTTCCTGTGAAACAAAGAAATAATAAAACTGCTCAAACTTGTAGTCAGGTAGATTTTAAAAGGCCTGGAGTTTAGGAGCAGTACTATGGGATAGCAAGATATTGGAAATAACTCTCACCAACCTCTAGAGTGGTCATCAATAGGAATAGTGTTGGGCAGAGAATTATATCCAGGACCAGCCTCTTAGAAAATAAATGGCTGGAGACAACTTCACACAAAATAATAAAAAATAAATAAAACAAAATACAGCTACATGACATACAATCTGGAGATGAAGGATTAACTAACTGGAAGTTAAATAAGAAGGATCATATACTACTATTTACTATTTGCTGTAAATTTTAGGTAAGGAAACTGGATACACCATTCTCACATCAAACGAGTAGTGGATGATCAACCAGTTGATTGTGATTTTTATTGGTAATAATTTAAGTACTTGTGCACAGGAATCTCTAATGTTATACTCTACCTTATGGTAATTCTGTTAGTTTTGTTGTATTTGTACTTAGAATAATGCTGTACATAAGGGCAGCACACACAGACTGGGTGCAGAGTCTGTAGGGGTATAGAAGCCCAGGGATTTCTTGGTTCAGAGTCAATCCCCAGAGGCATCAGCTCAAGCTGTTACCACATTATGATTAAAGTGCTGAAAGGAAGCAAACATCTGAGACTGCTACAGAAAACCCAGAACCCAGGGTTGAGGCTCAAAGGGAAACTTGTCTGCTACCATGAGACATGTCCAGGGCACTCTGTTTCACTGGAGCCACCTGCCCTGGAGGGGCTTTGCTCATAGAAATTAAGGTCTCGGGCTGTGCAAAGGGACTCCCAGTGGGGCTCCTGAATGGTCAGGCAGGAAAGTCTCCTTCATACCTCTTAGGCATTGCTCATTAGCTTTTAAGAAGGTCTTCTTCAGTCACAAACTTTACATTTTTAGAGATCTGCTGACATCTCATGGAAGCTGAAATGACATTTTACAGAGTTGCTGCTAGAGTATATTACCTCACTACTGGTCAACTGCAGCAGAACAGCATCTCTTTGCTTAAAAAGTATTTTGTTCTAAACAAACACTCATACCTCAACTGCAACTTGAGCCACCATGATGAACAGAGCCACAGTCACAGATGAGAGCTAAACAAACATATCTTATTGTGAGGATCACTGCCTAGACTGCATAAAACTGTAAACCTTATGGAGGTAGCAGAGGCTACTTACGCTAGTTTGATATGAAAAGACAATATAGCACCCATTAAATACTGGTGGTTCTTCTCCAAAGGCTAATCTCTGAACCCTTTATCTTCTCAAGAAGCCAAAATGAAAGAAAGTAGTCTTAACAGGTTAGTTCTCACTGACTTCCTAACACCTGAAAGATCAGACTTGGAATGTCTAACAGGAACTGCTTAGCACTGAACTGAGAAAACATTAAAGGCAATTACCCAGCTATTATGGAAACACTGAAAACAGTAAGGTAGTAGAAGCAATTTACCCAGACTATGCATTTTCCATCAATGATTTTTTTAAATTAAAATTTATTTTAAGATGCAGTCTAACAACTTTATTTTCAGCTTTCCCACTGCAAGCTGCCAAGTGCAAATAACATTTTGAGACAATGCACTTTGCTCACCATCCCAATCTGACCTGCAAAAGTGAGAGCGAGCAGTACAAGGAACATATTTTCATTTCCATCTATAGGCCAACCGGCAGAATAAAACACCCTCAAGTCTGTAAAACCAAAGGGATGCACAGATTTATCAGTCTCTAAATGCTCTTGGTAAAATAGAATATATGATCAACTTTGGACAGAAAGTTGTAAAATATTAAGGAGGGAACTTCAAGAGAACCTAGAACATCATCTTTGTCACTGACTGTTTTTAAGAGTACAAAGGTGCTGTAAACAGTTTATGTATAGTTTCTCCTTCTCCTGCCCATCTTGTGAGACCCCATCTGAAGTACTGTGAACAGTATGTCCCAATATAAAGACAGATATGGAGATGTTGGACCAAGCCCACAAAGTTGGCAAGAGGACTGGAGCATCTCCCATATGGAGACAGGATGAGAAAGCAGCGGCTGTTCAGCCTGGTTGTGCAGAGACCTCACAGCGCCTTCCAGTGTCTGAAGGGGCCTTACAGAGAAGTAGGAGAGGAACTCTGCATCAGGAACTGTAGTGACAGGACATGAAAAACTGAAAGAGGGGAAATTTAGGTTAGATATATGAAGGACATTCTTTAAAGTGAGGGTTTGGAAGCCCTGGCATAGGTTGCCAAGAGAAGCTGAGGCAGTCCCGTTCCTGGAAGTGTTTGAAGGGTTGGCTGGGAGAAAGGTGGTCTAATGGAAGGTGCACCTGCCCATGGCTTGGGATGAGATGAGATTTAAGGTTCCTTCCAACCCAAATCATCCTAGAGTTTATAAAATAAAGTTTTTAAAAAATTAATCTTTAAAATGTAATCATTCAGTCACACACCTTTAACTACATACTGCTACCATGGAAAACACTCATTACAAATGTCCTTCCATAAAAAAATTATAAACTGCAGAAGGTATTTTCTTCATACAGTAAGCTGCCATCTACTGACAAATTCCTTACAGCTTGATGTGACTCACATTTTACATCATGGACCTCTTACAAATTAAGACTGAAGCTCAGACATTGCCAATTTTCTTCAATTCCACACAAACCACAGACATTCCTTTGTGTGAGATATTAAGGGTCTCACAGGACAGATGGTAGAAAGAGACAACAGTAAGACCAAATCATGAAAATGAAAGAATAAGAGGAGGTAAGCAAGCACTTTTATTTCAGTTCTTATTAAAGCAACAGCATATAGAATATGGATTGTATTACAATATCTTTTATGTACTAGACATCAAGAGGTCTGGACAGCCTTACAGGCCTTGCATTCATCCAGGAGAACTTCATAACACACCCAAAATCAAACTTTAGAGAGCAGCTACCACCTATATAAGCTTTTTGCATGTTCATTTGAACTTGCTTGGAGGGTCTGTTTCCTTAGGAAATACTACATATGCATAATTCCCACAGGGTTTTGATTCTTCCAAAAATCAGGTCAAGCATCTCCCACAAAGGAAGGAAGTAAATATCATGTATAAATCATTAAAAGCCCAGTCTTAACTGAATCGACTGTTCAAAAAGAGGTAATTGGTATTGCTCTATGCCTATGTCCCTTTCAATATTGTGAGCATCATGTTAAATCAAGCGATTTTAAGTGTCATCTCGATTTAAGGGTGAACCTTTACATGGGGGTTTCTATGTCTAAGTACATGACTTGTATTTCGTAGTATTTTCCAGTGTCTCTCACTCACACTTTTTGCTCTGCCAGTACACCAGCCCTGCTTTTCACCCGTTGGGAATTTCTCCCATCACCTCTGCTGTCGGTCATGATGCTTTGCCACCATCCCAGCAATCCCGTGACAGTTCTTCCCCGTCGCAGGAGTGTTCCATTTGCCACGCACACACCTCACCGCCTAATACACAGAGCAGGACTGATGGACCTTCATTGCCTGAGCCAGCGCTGAGCCTGCGCGGGCCCCCACAGTGCAGGGCTCCCTACCTGAGCCCACGGCTCCGGCGCCCCCCATCTCTCACAGCTGTGCATCCCATCGCACCACCTCACACACAGCCCCACCCCGGTCTCGGCCAGGTGCCCTCTTCCCTCCGCATCCCGGAGCGGCGCCGCCGCCGTGCCCACCACTCCCCCGAGGAGCGGCAGCCGCAGCCGCCGCTGCCCTGGCGCAGGCGCAGCCGCCCGCCCGCCTCCCGCCGCCACCGCCCGGAGGGTCCCCCGGCCCCGCCCCGCCGCAGCGAGCGCGGCCTCCGCAGGCACCATCGGAGGTCCGTGCGCCCGCCGGCCCCGCGGGTAAGGAGGCAGGCGCGGTGAAGGAGGCGCGGGGGAGGCAGAGCGGGCAGGGGGAAGGCAGCCGGCTCTCCGCGCGATGTCTCCTCAGACAGGCAGAGCTGTGCGCCGGCGGGGCCTGAGGGGGAGAGCCGGGCGCGCCTCCCCCAGCCCGCCCCTCCCGAGGTGGTCTCACCTGGCCGGATCGCGGGGGAAGCGGAAGAAGGCCAGGTCGGACTGGGTGCTCTTGCGGGTGCAGTTGGGCGCCGCACAGAAGTTCGGCATGGTTCCCCCGGCCGGCGCCGCTGCCCCTTTAAATCGGCGGGCCGGCGGGAGGGGGGCGGGGGGGGAGGGTGCGTGTGTGGGGTGGAGGAGGAGGAGGTGGCGGCGGCCGGAGGGGAGGCAGGGCGGGAAGCGGCTCCACAGTGCTGTGAGCGGCCGGGAGGATTCAGCGCCGCGCTCCGCCGGGCCGGGGCCACCTCCTTCCCACACTGCACCGCGCGCGTCCGCGGCGGGCACGGCCCTACGCGTGCGCGCGAGGAGCGGGCGCGGCGGGAGCGCGCATGCGCGGGTTATGGGGGTCTGCGTGTGAATTGCACCGTGCGTGTGTTAACGGCGCGTGTGTTAACCGCGGTGTCCGTCACACACCGTGCGTATGTTAAACCAAGTGTGTTAACGGCGTGTGTGTCCATCACACACCGTGCGTGTGCTATCGGCGCGTGTGTTAACGGCGCGTGTCCGTCACACCGTGCGTGTGTGCCACACACCGTGCGTGTAGTAAACCAAGTGTGTTAACGGCGCGTGTCCGTCACACCGTGCGTGTGTGCCACACACCGTGCGTGTGGTAAACCAAGTGTGTTAACGGCGCGTGTCCGTCACACACCGTGCGTGTGTTAACGGCGCGTGTGTTAACGGAGCGTGTCCGTCACACCGTGCGTGTGTTAACGGCGTTTGTGTCCATCATACACCGTGCGTGTGTTAACGGCGCGCGTTTTAACGGCGCGTGTGTCCGTCGCACCGTGCGTGTTAAACCAAGTATGTCCGTCACACACCGTGCGTGTGTTAATGGCGTGTGTGTCCGTCACACACCGTGCGTGTGTTAACCGGATGTGTCTCTTACACCGTGCATGTGTTAAACCGCGTATGTCCATCGCACACCGTGTGTGGGTCCATCACATCGTTGGTGTGTCCCTTACGCCGTGCAGGTGTCAACCGCATGTGTCCATCATACTGTGCGTGTGTTGACTGCGCGTGTCTGTCACACACTATGCACGTGTCCATCACACCGTGCATGTGTTAACAGCATGTGTCTATTACACCGTGTCTGTGTGTCCATCACACACCGTGCGTGTCCATCACACACCATGTGTGTTAGTAGCATGTGTCCATCACACACCCTGTGTGTGTCCAACACGTCGTGCATGTGTCCCTTACACTGTGTGGGTGTCAACCGCGTGTGTCCATCACACCGTGTGTGTGTTAACCACACGTGCCCATCGCACTGTGCATGTGTTAACCCAAGTGTGTCCATCGCACCGTGCATGTGTCCATCACACTGTGCACGTATTCATGACACTGTGCGTGTGTCCATCACACCGTGCACGTGTCAGTCACACCGTGTGAGTGTTAACCACATGTTCATCACACCATGCATGTGTTACCCGCGTGTGTCCATCACAGCATGCATGTGTGTTACGGCATGCGCATACTTGTTGCAGCACGTGTGTGTGTTGCACTGTACATGTGATGCCGTGTGCTCATGTGTGACACCAGGTATGCATGCACATGTTACAGCATGCGTGTGTTACACCATGGCCACTCCAAAGCCCAGTGTAGGAGGGGAGATTGTAACATTTTTTGTACAGACAAGCACTTTTCTCTCCTCCATGGCTCTTTCTTCTCCAGTCCAACTTACTCATGTCAGCCTGGTCTTCCTGCTCTCTCCTGCCACATTATCCCTTTTTCTTAATTCATGTATTTGCATCCCTACATAGTTTTCTCATCTAACTCCCACTCTCCAAGCACAGTACCTCCCATTCCCGCACTAACTCCACTTCTGGTTTCCCCCCTCTCTTTCCTCCCAGCTCCTCATCAACAGCCACAGGTCTCCAGCCAGCCAGCCAACCTCATTGTTCTGATCATTTGTGGCTAGGTTTGCCTTAGTTTCCCTCCCTGAGGAAACTCACAGAGGGGTGAATGGAGCAGGGCCGGGCTGGTGCGCCTTCTCCTGGGGCTGCTTCCCATTTTTATATATGCTACGCTATGTCTGCTTTAAAACCAGGCATAGGGTGGACATCAAGATGGTAATGGTGTCCTCTTGTCTTATTTTCTTCTGTTTGGTTCTAGGAGGATGTTGGTACTCTGCAGCCTGATGGATGATCCCACACAGAATCACTGAATCAGTTAGCTTGGAAAAGACTTCTGCAATTATTGAGTCCAGCGCATGATGGATCATAACCTTGTCAACTAGACCAGAGCACATCCAGGCTTTCCTTAAACATCTCCAGGGATGGTGACTACCACCTCCCTTGGCAGAACCTTCCAATATCTAATCACCCTTACTGTGAAAAAAATTCCTCCTGATGTACAACCTAAACCTTCCCTGGCACAGCTTAAGACCCTGTCTTCTCATCCTGTCGCTGGTTGCCTGGGAGAAGAGGCTACTCTCCACCTGGCTAAACCTCCTTTCTGGTAGTTAAAGAAGTAATGGTAAAAGCCACAAGCTTTTCAAGTAATGAAATAATTAGATAGAGGTTGTACTGGTCAGAAGCCATTATTAGGTAAAATAAAATAAAGCTTAGGAAAAAAAACAGGATACAGAAAGCTGGATGGTAGGAAGTGGGTAAGGGCTCCCTCACCAAATATGTCCTGTTTAAAAGTAGGTAGAGCACCAGTGAAATTACAAATGCTGATGGCAAGTGATGATTGTTTCAGGTTTAATACTGCTGTAGTTTTAAGAACTCAGCTGTGATACATCCTTTATGTATCTTCACATAGGAAGTCCTACTGTCTTGGAGATGTGCTGCGCTCTGGGAATGACAATCCAAAGATATAAAATGGTCAAAAGTATAAGTTTTCAAAAGAGTGCATAAAGGAAATCTAACAAAAAACCCCTACTTATTTAATTTCTTTTGAGCTTCAAATATTTTAAGCTTTCTTTGTTTAGTATGAGCAGGATTAAAGCTGTCTTTTATATGAGGAAGTCTTGTCATCAAGTGCTCCAATCATAATAGCATCTGTTTATTTGGCATTAATTGTTTGCCTGAATTCTGTCTTGTGTATGCTGAAGTAGTTTTGAGTAGTCATTTAAGCTAATACTAAAGAAAACTGCTGCACTCCATTGGTTTGACTTTACTTGGCAGTCACCAACATTCATGGACACTGAACTGTATAAATAAGTTCATCAGATAAGTAATCTTCTTTAAAATAAACTCAGGTTAGATTTAGTCCAGATAACTGCCATCTGATCTGTGGTGCAGGTCGCATAAATGTTCATGCTGATACAAGGAAACAAAAAAAAAAAGAGCAGGATCATTTTCAATTGTAGCAATAGTATAGAAGCACAATTGCATAATGTTAGAGTGAATTTTAAAACACTGAAAATCTGTTTCAGTAGGAAAAAATTACTTCTTCTCACATAACTAATAAGAAAATTGTATGTTCTGCCCAATATTGAAAGACCTTTTCTTCTCCAAATTGCTTCATGAAACAAAAGTACTGGCATGCTAAACTCCTTTCTGGGGCTCTGAGCAAGCCAGACCAGAATGGCAGTATTAAAATTAAATTAGCCATATTTCTGAGTGCCACTTCTGACCAAAGTCTCCATTGATATTGGTTATATCATTTGAAGGACTATACAAGTATGTTCTGGCTGTTACCTTCTAGATATGTGTGTATTTGCATAGGAGCTATCCTAATGAAATGAAGGCAAGGCCTTATTTATAAAGGGGACTTACTGAGGTCTACTGGATGGTGGGTTTTATGTGGAGATTTATTCTTAAGTGCTTGCTACATAATGGAAAGAAAATAGACTTAATAGTTTTCAAAACCCAGTAGTAATACTAGAAGCACTTTCTTAAAAAATAAAAATTAGTTTACATTACTTCTTACTTGGAAATTTCAAAAATTATCTTCTGTTGCAGAGTGCAGAAATCCCTGAAACTGTTCTTCCTGCACAGTAGTCTCTGAAGTGTACATATGTATTTTAAATAATCCTCTTGACTGTTCAAGTGTTATTCACAGTATGTTTCCAAGTGTGTCTATAGAACATTTAACAGGGATTATATACTGTATTAGTGTTGAACATATAAGCTGTATTCTAATAAACTATTCTTAAAGGAATTTTGCGTGTTAGTGTTGCTTTTCTCTGTGTTTTCAAAGGTTAGTTGTATCCTGAATACAGGATTTCCTTTCACATAATAGTGGGTATAAAATAACTTTTTCTGTTTGCTTCTGGAAATGGTCTGTGTGTCTCTTTCCCAAGGTGAAAGTTGATATGTCTTAATTTTCTGAGAGTACTGTTAGTGTGACAGAGTACTCCCGCAGGTGTCCTGCTATGAAAAATTTATTTGCGAGAGAATATTTAAAGTCTGAAATGCTTCTATGATTCTTTTTACTGCTACATTTCTTTTCCCAGCCTTACAGCCCTGTTGGGATAACCCAAGTGTAAAACCTAAATGGACATCAGGTTAATCCCACAGAGCTAGTTTTGTAGATTTGTATCCAGAAGTATCTATGCACAGTAACTCTGTGAACACCAAGATACTTCTGTCCACAGGGTTCACAGAATCACGAGGTTGGAAGAGACCTTCAAGACCGAGTCCAACCCAGCCCTAACACCTCAACTAAACCGTGGCACTGAGTGCCACATCCAGTAAACACATCCAGGGATGGTGACTCCACCACCTCCCTGGGCAGACCATTCCAGTACTTTATTACTCTTTCTGTAAAAAACTTTTTCCTAATATCCAACCTATATTTCCTTTGGTGCAGCTAAAGACTGTGTCCTCTGGTTCTGTCCATTGCTGCCTGGAGAGAGAGACCAACCCCACCTGATTGCAGCCACCTTTCAGGGAGTTGTAGAGAGCAATAAGGTCACCTCTGAGTCTCCTTTTTTCCAGGCTAACACCCCCAGGTCCTTCAGTCCCTCCTCACAGGGCTTCCAGGCCCCTCACCAGCAAGTAATTTGTTGGTGAGTTGATTTGAACTTTAAAGCAACAGACACTTTGTGGGTGGGTTCAAAGTGCAACTTGAAAAAGTAAATGCAAGCTTCCCTAAAATACAGTGCAAATTGGCTCCCAGTGTGACTGAATTCTGCTAATTGCTGGTCTGGGATATATCTGGAATATATATATATATTCTTTGAATGGCAGAAGCTTGTTAGAGATACCCAGTGTTTACATGGGTATGTGTGTATAACACGTATGTGGCCGTAGATAAGGACTCAAGTGGCTCAGTGGAGCAATAACCAATACTTTGCTTCATTCCTTAATTTCCTGTTCTGAGCAAGCAAATTTATATGTTCTTTGCCAATACAGCAAGCCACAAAGAGGACTGAGGTTTTCATCTGCCTCCCAAGATTGCAGAGGGTACCGGGTTTAATTCCTGCTTTGATATGTTGCAAAATTTCACAAGTGATTTTTTCATTAGCTGAGGTTCCGTTGTTGAGTTTGCCTCAGTGTAGCAAAGTGTTTAAATAGATGCTTAACTCGATACACAGTAGCATTTTGATGCATTTTTTTTTTTTTTTTTTAATGCTTGCTGAATACTGCTCAAAAGCTCTTAGGATTTTTAAAACAAAAAGCATTTGATGAATAGAATATGCTTACAATATGGGGGGAAATATCTATTGATTGGTGACACAAAGCTATCTTTAGTAAAAGTAGTTGAAATACCTTTGTGATTTTAAATACAAATAGTCCTGGCTGACAATCTGTCTGACAAGGCTTTGTATAAAAAGCGTCTCTGCAAGTTGCCAGCACCAAGATATTGTTGAGGCTTCTGCTTTTCTCTTAGCCAGGAGGAAAAATATGATGGGAAAGTGTTTGAGGAGGAAGAGAGATTAGCAGTGGTCTGAGGGAAGAAGAATGCCATTAAAATAGAGATGCTCATGTCAGGAAAATGTATTGAGTCACTGAATAACCTATTAGGATAAGTGGAAACTCCATTGATTAAGCCACTGGGAAACAAAAAAAGGGCAAGAAATAATTTAACTCATATTAGAATCTAGTTATTTCTCTCTTATGCAAGACATCGAAGATACTTCAAACTATCCTTAAATTCCTTAATATTTGAAAATATGTACTGTGTTACGTTCATCTTAGTATCAAAAGCATAGTGGATTTTTTCTACTTCTTTCTCAATTGCTGGCAGACTGAAACAAATACATTTTTTCCCTTGATTTTCCAATTATGTTGTTAAAATTACTAGCATAAGTCTCTTGGAAGCTGGAAATTCACTGTTTACCTGATAAAAGCAGCAGCTGTCATAGCTGTGCCTGGTTTCTCTACAGTACCAAGCTGAAGCACCTCTCTTCAATCCATGAAAAGCTGTTCTGAAGAAAAGGGATTATTGCAGAGCCTGTATCAATCAGGTCGTAGTGATGCAAAGGGAGATGCAGTTCAAAACCCAGTGAGAACTACGGAGAGGCTGCTCCACTCATTTCCTATGAGCCCCTAAAGAGCTGAGAAACACAGCTTTGTCCTGGTGACCTGAGCTGCATACAAATCACCTCTCTGGGAAAATCAGGGCTCTTCCTTGGGCCATCTCACAGCTGAGGCTTCCATGCCTCCTTCCTTCTCTATTCCATCATCTTTGAGGACAAAAATAAGTGTGGTGAGACAGAATATTCTGTTAGCACCCAAAAAGTGTGAATAATTAGACCAGTTACTTATGAGATTCATATTACTTAAGCCAATGGGGAATCTGAAATTGTTGGGTTGTGGAAAGCATAATAAAAAGAAGTAGAGATTGATGGTAATTTCTTTCCCTTTCTGAAAGGGGGAACAGATTTTGTTTAAATGTATATAACTGAGCAAATTCTTGAATACTCAGCAGCATGCTTTTATAAAATTAATCATGGAATCCTGGTGTGATTTTGATTGGAAGGGACCTGAAAGATGTCCTGGTTACAGCCCCCTTCCATGGGCAGGGACACCTTCCACTAGAACAGGTTGCTCCAAGCCCCATCAACCTGGCCTTGAACACTTCCAGGGATGGGGCAACCACAGCTTCCCTGGGCAACCTGTGCCAGGGCCTCAGCACCCTACACATAATGCCTAGCTGTTATATATCATTGTCTGTTGCTAGTTTTTAAAGTGCATTATAAAAATGGGAAATGAAGGCACAAGAGAGATCGCACTGATCATTTGAGTTGCAAAAAATTTGATCATTTGCTTATAAAAATAGCAATATAATAAGAGTAATAAAAATTTGGACAATTTGGATTAGGACAATATGAGACAATAAAAACAAAGAGTTACGGATGTCCGGGTGCCTTTTTCTGGGCAGCACGAGCCTGAAGAAGGACACTCGTTAACAGAGGATTAACCCTTAAAAACAATAGCCTGTTGCATATTCATACACGTTATTCATTCAAATACCAGGATTCTGTCTGGTCATTGCCCGCTTCTTCCCGTTAATCCTAACAGCGTCTTTAGGGCTGAGCAAGGCGGGAAGAAGTTCGTTTCTTCTGATAATGGGGCAATAAATTCTCTTTCTCTGAAAGATTTAGGTGTGCTGTGGCTGCTATCTCGCTGCCAGTCCTTTCTTTAGAAAAAAAAGTGTCTTACATAGCATAGTCTCTATTTTAACCTTATGTTATAACCCAAAACGATATTTAACACACTACTTAAGAAATTAATACAGCACAACTTCTGACAAAACGCATATAATATTAATTTTAATACTTCCGAAAAGCCAATCATAAAATACACATTCTTCACAGGGTGCAGGTGGCTGCTGTCTTCAGGCAACAGAGACCCGGAGGGGCTGTAGGTGCGGAATTTATTCCCTTATTGTTCCCTACAGGGGTTCGCCGCAGCCCCGCGCGCCACCTGCCTCCGTTTTAAGTTAGAAAACTGCAGATAGCCCAATGGCATCGGGGTGATGTTCTCCCCTGCCATATTTCGTTCCAGGAGTTGTGGCCAGCTGTTATTTCCTAGAGTTCTGCGGTACGCGGCTGCTTTCGAACCGCGCTGGCGCGCCCCAGCCCGGGCAGAGAATGCGCAACGTATTTTGTCCCCTCCGGCTGCCCGTACCCGCCCGCCGAGCCGCGGCGGGACGATGGGCGCCGCTTCCCACGCGTCAACACCTAGAGAACTATCGTTCCCAGCATGCTCCTCGTCATTGCGCATGCGCAGTATTCATTCGAGTGCCCATCTTGGCCCCCGTTTCTTCCAGCTCCTGACGGCAGAGGGGCGGCAGAGACTACAATTCCTAGCGTACCTCGCGGCGCCCGCGCATGCGTAGCGCGCTCGTCCGCCATCTTGGCCCGAGTAAACGCCGTCGCCGCCGCCGCCACTAAACAAACCCGAGCCCGGCACTGGCGAGCGGCGGGGGGGAGGGGTGCGGCTGCCGCGGAGCCTTCGATGTGCTGGGCACGGCCGGGCAGGTGGGTCCTGCTCCCCGCCCCACCCGGGGCCGTCCGCCTCAGGGAGAGGGGCAGCTTCGTTTCCGGGACGGCGGCGACCCGCCGTCCCCTTACGGGCCCAGGGCAGCGCCCGGGCGACGCGGGGAAGCAGCGCCAGCCGCCGCCCGCTCCCTCTCTCTCTTTCCCCGATTCCGGCGGGAACGCAGCGCCGCTGGCTCCGGGCACTGCCCCGCGCCCAGGGCCCGCGCAGGGCGGGGATGCCCGGGTGGCGGCTGCCTTCGGGCGTCCTTGTAGGAGACCCTCCCCCCTTCCGAGCCCATGCTGGAAGCTGCGACGGCGTCGGGGCTTTTGTTCCCGGTGCCCAGCGCTCCCCACCCCTGTTCCTTGCCCGGCTCAAGCCCCGCTTGCCCAACTCGCCTCCGGCTGCTCTTTTCCCTTTATTATCCTCGTCGCATCGCGGAGATGCGCCCTGCCTCCCCGCCACCCACGGAATCTCACTGCGTTGGGATCGAGGTGTTCCCGTGTTTGGCTGATTTTTTGGGGGAGGGGGCTGATGTTGGTATGTGGAGAGCAAATTTTCACACACCGTGTTTTTGCTATCCTGTCATATAATATAGGCTGGCGCAAAACGCGTTCTCCGGGGGGAAGGGGAGCGTGCGATTCGCTGGAAGAATTCTTTTAATAGGTACTCTGCATAAAGAGAGGGAGGAGACTTAAACATAATTTCGGAGAGCGTTTCAGCCTAAAAAAAAAAGGCTTCAGAAGGAGATAGGACCCTGTAAAAAGGCTTGTGTGATGCATTTGAGCTAGAGAGCATATGAAGTGCATGCTCTTGTGAAACTGCCGAATTCCTTCATGCCGCTACAAAGACTGGGGCGGGGATGGGAGCGAATGTGTCGGTGGAGTTGTGAGCAGGCTGAGGAGTTTACATTAATCGGCTTGGGAAATCAATAAATGATGGGCTTGAGCGTTTATATTCCTTTTGCAGTGAGGCTGAGCTCTGTGAGAGCACAGACACGAGGGAAGGATGCCTGTGGTGTGGCCTACTCTTCTGGACCTCAGTAGGGATGAGTGCAAGAGGATCCTTCGCAAACTGGGTACAGTAAGATACAATTTGTGGGTCTGTATTTTGCCCTTTTAAGATTTGCCTTCATGCTGCTTGCATGAAATATTTTAATATGTCTACAGGCAACTTGCAAGTAATTTCCTGTGTTTTCCATGTGTCATTGGTTTGACAGCCCTGGCTTAAAGTTATGTTTGGCTGACACTCTCAGCCCTGGCAAAATGAGTAGAGAAGAATTGTTTTGATGTGGTCGAATCTCTCTTGGATGTCCTAGTTGCTGTGTTGCAGGGCTGGGTTTTTCTGTCACTATTAACATGCAGCAAAATTTTCAAAGAGAACCTTTGGGGTTGGTTTTTTTTTCCCCTGTTTAGTTGTGGGTTTTATTGGTTTTTACCCCTGTTCTATATTAGACACCTTTTTGTACCCCTAAAAACATAGTGGATCCTGGTTTAACTGTCCCTGTAGGGATGAATCAAGTATTGAAGTTATTATTGCAAAGACATAAAACAGGATTTTAAAAAATGCAGTTTGTGATTTGCAGTTACACAGGTTGTCAGGGAAGTGGGAAAATGATGTCCTCACTCAACAGCCATAACCACAGGAATCTTTTTCATTGTTTCAAATCCAGCTCAGTGTTTGAGGCCTCTGCCCAAGACAGTGGAAGATATTTTTGTGCTCTGTCCTTGTAGATCTAAATGTATGAGGGAGATGCTTCTGTGTTTTGGGATGTTTGCTCTTTCCTCACTTTCCTGCTTTTGGGTACTGCAGGGGAGAGAATCCTTTGTTAGACCTTTGCTCTGATCTGGCATAGTTGGTTTTGAGTTCTTATGGCTGAATTTCGGTAATTAAGGGTTTGGGGTTTTGCCAGTTAAAGGATACTAGATGAGAAAAGAAAAAAGCCTTATATTTTTCAGTTTCTTCTGAGGACCATAATCTAGGGGATGATGTCAAGAAGAAAGTTGAGGCTCCCTCTAACTTCCTGTGACTGTCAAGTGACAGCTTTTCGTGTTCTCATTTTGTCTGACTGCTAAGAGATGGTGTGCTGTATTTCTTAACTGTGCCAAGGTTCTCATACATGGTGGAGCCATCCACTTTGTTTTTTGAGAGTTGAGAATTTATTTTCCCTCCCTTTGCCCTTTTTATTTAATTTGTTGGGAATGTGGGATTTGCATGCTGTTGGAACAGTGATGCATGTTGCACACAAAGTTGCAACAAACTGTACTGTCTGTTAAAGTGACAACCCTAAGTCTTAAGCAAGGCTCAAGAAGTACAGAAACTAGGAGAAAGCTCAGAGTGCCAAAAGCTTTTGACCAGATTTGTGCTACTAAGTTTCATTAACGTAGCTGTGCTGGCTGGAAGCCTGGAAAAAAAACTTTCACCCGAGCTAACAGCAGTGTGCTGGCAGAACCTTGCTGGTGCAGCTGAGCCAAACAGAACTGCAGCTACACCTCCTTCAGTGACATAACCTATGCTGACAGGAAGTTAAAAAAATTCAGAAATGATAATTTTTGTTTTGCTGACATGAGCTGTGTCCCCACAAGGGGGCCCTGCCTCTGTGAGCAGAGGGAGGCACACCACGGGACTGGGGGGTGAAGGAGCACAGGCAGTGGCAGCAGTAGCTGTGTGACAGTCACATGCAGCAACAGCCATCGACTTTAGAGGGTCCTGCTTTTCCAGCTCACAGCCCAACGTCTAATTTGGCCAATGGTATAGCAGTAGTGGGAGTGCTCTGTAAAGAGTGAAGCAGGGATGTAGGTGAGGCTGAAATGCATCTTGAGCAATGCAGGACCTGGTGTTGGTTGTGGTTTAGTACTGAACGAGGTGATGATCGTAGCACCTAACACTAGGAATAATGATATTTACTTGCCAAACCCATTTTAGCTAGTTCATGTGTTTTGTGTTGCTGCATAAACACAAAAGGAAGAATGTTATAGCTGCTCTGTAATCCTTGCTAGCTTCCAAAAGACCAGAATGTGCATTTTTACAGCTGTAGTGTAGAGGCTCTTTATTTATAATGCAAAAAGAAAAAAAGTGTGCCCTCGATAAATAATTATATGGTTGCATCTGAGAATTACTTTAAGTTGTTAACAGAGGAAAATAATAAGTATCATGAATATTGTACCATGGTTGTCTAAATAAATGTTGATATTAGTAATAACCATTGGATTAATTAGTGAATGTTTTATAACTGAAGCTGTAAATGCTTCTGTAGGTCACTCAGCATCCCTGTGCAGGCTGCATAGTTAACTAAAATTACTCTGCTTTTTGTTTTATCTGCTTAATTGGGACAGGAGAGCAGAACTTCTTTTCAGCACAATTCCTTGATTTCATTTGGAAATTAGCTCTTTGGAATCCTAAATGGAAACTTTTCAGAAAAGCATCAGTCATTTCTTTTGCAGCAAATTTCAGCAATGTTAGGTTTTGGCCTGCACCTTTTATTCTTGGTTTTGGGTAACTAGGATCTGTTGTGGAGTTGTTTGGGTTGGCTGCTGAAATGGAAGTGTCAAATGAAAGGCACCTGTGTAAGGATCAAGAGAATTTTTGTTTCGGGTTTCCCTAAACAGTGTGAAACTGAGAATAGCAAGTCATTCTTTGCCAGATTAGCAGGATTCATCATTTGTATTAGATGTATCTTCACCCTGGCTAGTAGGAAAAAATTCAAAAATATCAGTCGCCTTTTACGTTTTGATTTTTTTAAAGTGCTGTTGGCATAATATCTCAGTCACCTGGAATTACACATTTCTGGTAAATCAGAGTTGCATTTTTGTGAGTTAGTCTTTGTGGTAGTTCTGTGTTTAAGAATAGCTGGATTGTTTATTTTGTGTTGAGCAGGTTTAATTCATTGTGTTGCATTTCTTTCAGATTCAAACAGTTGTACCATATCAAGTAAATAGGCATAAAAGATTATGATGATCATATTTAACAAACTAGAGCTGATGTTCTTCATACTGATTAGGGAAAGGCATTTCAAGAAAACCAGTTGCTCTTTAGATAGTGTATTTATTTTCCAAGCCAAGCTTTTCCATGGAACTCATAATAATGATACATGTGAAGAGAATTCTGAGCTACTCTCCAAACAATTTCTTCAAGCTTTTTGCCTGAATTGTCAGGTCAGAGAGAGCTTTACACATTCATTTGGGTTTGTAAACTAGATAATCCTCTGTGATGAGACAATTGTTTCATAGAAATGTTTTATGCTGCAGAGTAATTGACTGAGAGAGTTCCAAATCATCAATCTCTTTTGAAATAGCAGTAAATAATTGAAAGACATGTTACTCTTAATGATTTTGAAAATTATTAGAATGCTGTCAGTAATACGGAAAACAACATTTTTCCCCTATGCTGTAAACATTAAACGGAAATATTATTTGCTCTAATTCTTCAGAACTGGAGGCCTATGCAGGTGTCATCAGTGCCTTACGTGCACAGGGAGACCTTACAAAAGAGAAGAAGGATCTTCTTGGAGAGCTCTCTAAAGTGCTTAGGTAACGCTGATCTTTTCAAACTAAGAACTATGACCTGTTTTCTTTTAAGGTGTTACATGCTTTTTCTTTCACTGGGATCACAGCGTAAATCTGAATTTGGAGAAGTAATTCTCCATGTTGCTGAGGTTTCATTCCTGTTCTCCTTGGAGTTTTTAATAAGGAAAGCAACCGTCCTTCAGTGGTAGAGGCCTTACTGGTTCATTGGTACTTTTTGAGATACTGAGTGTAAAAAGGGTTACAACCAGGTTGTGAATGTGCACTGGCTTGGGGTTTTGTCTAGGTATAACTCCAAGGTCTTTGAACCCAAGGTACCTCAAGAAAGAATGCTGTGTGTCCTGTGTGGACTTTTCTGCCTTATCCTTTAAATGTATCGATCTCATTAGGAGGTTGGATTCTAGCTGTTTTTCAAGGATACCCTTTGAACAGTAATGTTCTTTTCATTCTTCAGTAATATTTTTGAGCAATAATACGATTCATTCTCTCTGTGACAGTGAGGGTTAAGTGACAGTCTCTTAAATGTAAAGTCTCATTCCCTTTCTTCTCTTAGATAAATTATTCATAAGTTTAATTTTACTGGAATTTTTAGATGAATGTTCATGTTTTCTCTGATTAAAATACATTTATTGTTTTTTTAATAGTATTTCAACAGAGCGACATCGCGCTGAGGTTCGGAGAGCAGTAAATGATGAACGACTAACAACGATTGCACACAAGTAAGTTCCAAGTAATTTTGTCACTGATTTGCAAAGGTACCTTTTAGGAAATCCATTATACCTTAACTGACTGGTAGAATTTTGAGGATTGGTGGTGGTTTAGAGAACCAGTAGTTAAAACACTGTATGGATGAAGGAGTTACTGTATTAAATATACAGGGACCTAGAAACAGTTATTTAGTACCATTACATTTTGGATCCAAGACTATCCCATTCACTGTACAAGTACAATGTAAGAAACAGTTTTTTGGCATGGAGACCATTCTGTAAGATAGACCAGAATAAACAGAGAATGGAGAAAATAGAGATGCTCCTAAGTAGGATGAACATGTTTGCTTTTCTTTGTTTTGCTTTTAGTTTTATTTTAGTCATTTTGGAAAGGCTGTATTAAGAGGAAAGAGAAAACTACATAAGAAAGACAAAGAGAGGAAAAGAGGTGGCAGATTAGTGGAAAACAGTGTATCAGCATAGAAAGGAAAAAATGGTCAGAGTAGAAAAAGCTGCAGCAAGCTGATGACATCAGTGTCCACCACTCTCAGCGATGCAGCTGCTGTGCTGGCATTAGCTGGGCTGGTTGCTCCTTGCATTTGCTTTCACAAGCTCCACATGATTTAGAGAGGTGGAGGAGCAGTAGACCAAGTGGTTATGTATTTTTGATAATTACTTAATAGTCTTACTGTTAAAGACTGTCTTTAAACAGAGCTGCATTGTAAGTGTCTGTATTTTTTACTATTTTTTCAACAGTTACAGCTGTTGACTTTTTTGTTTGACTGTTGTAGCTTTGGTGTTGTGAAGAGGAAAGAAAGGAAATAATATGAATAGCAGGACACTTGGAGTTAGCAATAGTTTGATCCAAGTTTAGTCAAAATCAACATACTGGTTTAGTGCTGTAGAAATACTTTCAGTTTTAATTTTCAAGTTTAAAGATTTAGAAGTATGCTGTTCACCAAACAAAACCCACCCATTTCATTACACCCCTTTAAATAAATGGGGGGAAATAATGAAAAGCATGTAGTTGTCAAATCGGGATTCTTTTCCTGAATCAAGTTTTCCTTTCCAGCAGTACTTCCATTTTGCAGAACATGAATAGTTTGTCCTGAGATGTTGCACTTCAATGAAATATTATAATCCAGACAAGATGCAGTTTTGAAGTGCTGATTTTCTTTATTTTTCCTATGGTGATTCCTTATGAGTGATGGTTGGTAATATAGTATTTGACTTACATAATTCTCTTAACACATTAGGAAAGCCTACTTTACTATCTTTTGTATCCTTTATTTTTTGTTTTTAAAATGTATCTTTTCCTTAGCTTATGTAGCTCTCTTTATACAATATGCATATGTATGAGGCATGCTGAAGCATACCAAGATTTAATAACAGAGCAGATACTCTGCATTTTACAAAGTACTTTGTAGTAGCTCTTGCTGCAATTTGCCTGAAATATTTCATGTGAGAAGTTATTTTTTAGAATATATTAATACATTAAATGGGTTGATTTGCTTAAAAACATCACAGCATTGAAAAATAATTTGCCATTTTGGTTTTGCTGATTTGACAAATGACTCATGTAAAACAGTCAAAAATATTTCTCCATCTAGATAAGAATGGTGTTTTTATGAAACATTCTAGTGTGGGTGTAAGTACTGAGGTTAAGAGCAAACTAGAGCAGATGACAGCTTTCTGTTTAGAAAGATGCTGAGGGTGCATTTAAATAATCTCATGTTCTGTCACCTTGTTTGGGACTACTTTAACGAGCATCAGAAACTCTTCTGTTCAGGTAATATAAAATTTGCCTTAGAAGCTGAGAGTTTTTTCCCTATAACATAATCCATTTCAATAGTATTCTATGATACCTGTTTGGTTTCTTGGTATTTTCATAGTCCAGAAGTAGAGAGTACAGCAACTGAATAGTAGCTAACTTAATGTGGGGGGTTTGAGTATGGCAGTCACACACCTCTGGCTCTTGAACAGCTCTGTAAAACAAAACAACCAAAGAAGAGTTAACTCTTCAATTTTAAACGGGAGGGGTTTTATATCAGGTCACAAAAATGCAAGGACTTTCATGAAATAAAGAAAGTTGCGTATTAGTGCTCTAGTGTGTCTTAAACCGCCTTTTAGACTTGCACTATTGAAAAGAAATGTACTCAAATAGGATACTGAGTATTTAGAAACTGGTATAAATACTTACAGCCCATGCATTTCTGTTTAGTATGTCTGGACCAAACAGCTCTTCTGAGTGGTCCATCGAAGGTCGTCGGCTGGTGCCGCTGATGCCGCGGCTTGTGCCACAAACAGCTTTCACTGTCACCGCCAACGCTGTTGCCAACGCAGCCATCCAGCACAACGTGTCTCTGCCAGTTCCTGCAGAAACTGGAAACAAAGAAGGTGAGAGGAAGATGGAGCTCTGCTGCAATCTGTGGGAATGTAAAAACAACATCACAATAGAAACTGGTGTCTTAGATTTTAAGTGTTAAATATTTAAGTTATATTTTTGAGGCCAAGTTGGATGAGACTTGGAGCAATCCAGTCTAGTGGAAGGTGTCCCTGCTGATGGCAGGGGGTTGGAACTAGGTGAGCTTTAAAGTTCCTTCCAACCCAAACCAATCTATGAACCTATAAAAAAATCCAAATCTTTCTTACCAAACATTATTGACAGAAGTATAAAACACCCCTTTTTTTAAAGATACCTTTGTGGTATCTGCAGCATTAATCTGACTGCTTTGTGTTATTGACACCTTAGCAACTGAAATATGAAAAGAACCCAGTTTGTCAGGAAATTGGATTCACTGATTAACTTCTTCAGCTCTGTAAACTTTAAAAACTTGGTCTAATGACTGGATTTTGTAAAGTTCTGTAAGTCATGAAAGCTGTTTCAGAATCTTTTATTTTAAGAATGCAAGTAGGTTTTAGTGAAAACCAAGAAAATACCACTTTGAGTTTTTTCCTTCAGATTAAATGTGGGGAATCACATTTAGTCACTATGGGATTGAGTAAAAAAGTTGCTTTCTGCTTTACCTATGCTTTTTAAATAATGGTAGTACACATTCCGACTAGTGTGGCTCAGCAGGCTTGAATTAGGGTCATACAGCTGGAGAATGTGTAACACTTCTTGAAACAAGCTGTTTTGTCCAGGTTTTGTTAGAAATACTGTATCATTGTGTTATTACCTAAAAGCAATGATTTAAAAAAGCTGATTAGCACAATCAGTTCTTCACTACTGCACAAATATTTTGATTTTTTCAACTGATGTACTGTTGAGGCAATAACACTTTTCTATCAGTTACTTGTCTAGATGTGATCACTTACAGAAAAACAAAAAGAACAACATATTGAATTAATGCTAAAATTAAAAATAACAAATTATAAAGTAAAACAAAGATCAATACAAAAAAATTTCACATTGGCAGCACAGATTTTTGGGGATGGGAGGACAGGAGTTTAGATTTTTGTGTTGTCTTTGAGGACCATTAACCTCATGGCCATGCTTAGCTCAAACTGGGGCATATTCCACAGTAACAGGAATGCAGAGGCAAAACTACAGATAGTAAACCCAGTAAGTCTTTGGCTTCCATTTCAGTTGTAAAAATAGTGATAGAATAATGGGATTCTGCACTTCAGTTATATGGAAGGTGTCTTTTCTCCTCTTCAGTGGTGGTTTGCTATTCCTACACAAGTACCACTTCAACCCCAACATCTACCCCTGTTCCAAGTGGCAGTGTAGCAACAGTGAAGTCCCCCAGACCTGCCAGTCCAGCCTCCAATGTAGTCGTCTTGCCAAGTGGAAGTACTGTTTACGTCAAAAGTAAGTGATACTAGCACCTGATTAACAAAAGGGAAAGAAAGGGAGAACATGGCTGAGGCATAGACCAAATTAAACACTCCAGCACTGGGCAAGTCATTTCAGGCCTTTGTGCCTTCGTTTAGTCTAGAGACTGAATTTATTGCTTCCCTTTTTCAGATAAATAGTGTTCAGGATAAATCCACTCGCTGCAAAATGCTGCAAGGACAACAAGTGAAAAAGATTTTGAAAATTAAATATAGACATTTCTGTATATCAGTGAATTTCTGATTCATCTTGTTGAGAACTAAAGCATAGTAGTCACTTAGTTGAATTAGAAAAGGTCCCTCTTTTCCACTTTTACAGTTGACATAGAAATTTTTTTTTTTTTAGATGCAATTTGGCAGGGGTTTATGCTTCCATACTATTTCTGGCCATTTTGTGATTTACCTGGAAGTCAGTCTTAATGAAGCTTGTGTTCCTTGGCAGCTGTGAAAACTTGGTATGAATTCCTACCAGAGACCCATCTTCATGTTATTAAATCTGGAAATCCAGGACATAGAATCTAGAAACAATCTTTTTTCTTCAGAGGGTATATGTGTCCCCATCTTTGTTTGGCTAGTAAGTTAGCTACTTCTAAAAGCAGATTATGTTCTCATATATGTGCCCTCATCATGGGTAATTTTATTTTACTATGAAAATGTTTCCTTTAGTTCTTACTTGATTCTATCAAACCAACAAGTAAATATTAATACTAGATAAATGCTATTTAGAAGTAGATAACTGCTATTTTTATGCTTGTTCTGTATACCTTTAATATTTAAAAAATATTTAATTATTAAAAATTATTATCTTTATGCTATATCTATACATCTGTATAAGCTTCTAGCTAATCAGAAATGCCACTTAGTACATAAATATAATGTTACTTGCAAAAAAACCCATTGTTAATGGCTCTGTCAACCCATGAAACTCATTACATTGAGGTTTTTCATTTATCTATGCACTAATCGCTTGGGTTTAGTTTGAAGATTCAGGGGAAAACATTCTTAGCATCTTAAAATTTTGATTTAGGCTTTATTGAATTACTACATGATAATGAATATCAAATAAGTCTAGACTTATGATACAGGCGTGATAATTTTCATTGTCTGTCGCTAGATTTAATTTTTTTCCCCCTACTTCATGTGCTTTGTTTTGTTGTTACTGTTTTTATTCTTTTTTTAAGGAATTGTGTGTCTTTCAGAGTATGTTACACCAGTCACATTGATTTTAACTAACCTGCTTAGGAGCGGACTCGGGAGATCTGAGTTACAGTCAGGACTTGGCCACTGGTCTGTGCTGTAACCTCTTCCAAGTCACAGTCTGATTGAGCCATTAACCTTTCCATGGCTCTGCTTCCTTACTTATCAAGTGTGAGTTACAGTCAAAGCTGTATTACCTTTTAGCTAAATGTCTGTGGAAAACCTTGTATGGCAATTTCTAACATGAAATGATAAGAATAATATTCTTGCAAAACCCCAGCAGTGAAAACAGGAGGTGAAATGAGCTGTACTTAACTTAAAATAATGCTCTGCTAGTTTAATGTTAATTTCTGATGTCTTGATGGATTGGTTGATGGGGTTTTTTGTGGATGAGGATCACAAACAAAGTTTTCTCTATTTCTTGGTGCCCCACCAAAATAACAACTGTGTCCTAACATGCTAGCTGCATGTGGATTTTGGATTTAAATGGATTCTGAGATTTTTAAATGAGTGCACACATTCAACGTGATTAGTGCACTCATAGTTACAAGTTTCTATAGTGCACTCACAGTAATACTTAGAAGCCTGTCCATAATAAACCTTAAAGTTATATAATCAAACCTCTGCTTTATAGAGGGAGATCACCACTAGGCTTATTCAGGGGCATAGGGTAAATTATTGATTAGAATATTTTGATTGATTGAGAATAGGATATATTGATTTGAAATCTGGTTTTATAGATCCACACTTCACTTGTACTGCTACAGCCAACTAAAGCTACATTTTTGAAGTTTGCTTCTCTTCCCTAATTCATTTTGCTGTCTCTGTAGATACAGTTGTCAGCCTTTGGACACATACCTGCAAATGAGCTGCTACTCCTGCTGAGAGAGAGTACCATTTTTCCACAGTTGCCTGTTGTGGTGCTGGGCAGTTTCTTGTCCATGTTAGTTCTTGCATCTTCACTTTTTGAATGCCAGAATATTAATTTGAATTAGAGATTTTCCATAATTAGATCTCGGCCCGAAGTAGAGATTGACTACCAACCAAGTTTGCTTTGATTACCAGCAAGTCTGCTTTTTGCTGTGGTGGTGTTCTTTGCCTTTAAACTCCCTGCACATGGAACAAGATTTTCAATCATTTTTTTGCATAGGCAAGATTGTATCTGTTCATCTTCTCTCTGATTGTTTTTCTTTTTAAATGGTTTGACACAGGTTAGCATGGTAAACATAGATAACAGGATTGCAGATTTGCCAGGTTGGAAGAGACCTTCAAGATAATTTAGTCCAACCATCAACCCAGCACCATCATAGTCACCCCTAAACTGCATGCACAAGTGTCTCATTCAGTTACCTCCTGAATGCTTCCAGACTGTTGTCTCCCCAGGCAACTTATTCCAATGCCTGACTGCTCTTCCAGTGAGGTTTTTTCCTGATACCTAATCTGGACCTCCCCTGCCACAATTTGATGCTATTTCCTCTTGTCCTCTCACTTGTTACCTGGAAGAAGAGCCCAACCCCCATCTGGGTACACCCTCCTCAGGGAGCTGTTGAGAGCAAGAATCTCCTTTTCTCCAGTCTGAGTCCCCCCAGCTTCCTCAGGTGCTCCTGCTGCTCCAGACCCTTCCCCAGCTCTGTTCCCTTCTCTGGAAGCGTTCCAGCCCCTCAGTGTCTCTCTTGTCAGGCAGTGCCCAGAAGTGACCCCAAAACTGGAGGTACTTCAGCAGTTCCCAGCACAGGGCAGGGTCACTGCGCTGGTCCTGCTGCCGCACCAGTGCTGATACAGGCCAGGTGCCATTGTCCTTGCCAACCTGGGCACATCTGGCTCATATCCAGACAGCTTTGGCCCCAGCATTCCCATGTCCCTTCCTGCCTGGCCACCCTTAAGCCACTCTGCCCCCAGCCTGTAGCTCTGCATGAGATGGTTGTGGTCCAAGGGCAGGACCTGGCACTTGGCCTTGCTGAGCCTCAGCCCATGGATTCAGCTTGTTCAGATCCTTCTGTAGAGCCTTCCTGCCTTCAATGCTACCGAGTAGCTGTGAGAGGTTTGCAAAGCCACTAACCTGTGCGTGGTGGTGTTCACAGGGGTCCCAGGATAAGAGACAAGAATCTTGAATCCATCTTTCAGAAGGCTGATTTATTATTTTATTATAAGATATTATATTTGAACTATACTAAAAGAATAGAAGAAAGGATTTCATCAGAAGGCTAGTAAGGAATAGAAAAGAATGGAATCATAATAAAATCTTGTGACAGAACAGAGAGTCTGAGATAGCTGGACTGTGATTGGCCATTAATTAAAACAACCACATGAGACCAATCAAAGATGCACCTGTTGCATTCCACAGCAGAAGATAGTTATTGTTTTTCTTTTCCTCTGAGGTTTCTCAGGAGAAAAGATCCTAGCAAAACGATTTTTCATAAAATATGTCTGTGACACCTGTGCCTTTCTGTAATTTATTAATCTGTTGCCTACTTCGGCAAGTTTCATTTGGATTTAAGATCCATTAAGCATGCTGTTATCCTTTCCTGAGCTGAATATTGCAGCAGATTTTTTTTCTATGTGTGTAGTATATGATTGTGAGGAAGAAAGAACTCTTTTTGAACCTGGACTTCTTTTGTTTTTCATTATTGTGTGCTAGGTGCCATTTTATATCTGTTGCACAAAATGCACCAAAGAAGGCAAAATGATGAAGTGAGAATTGACCTTCACAGTTAAACTCTATAATAAAAAAAAGAATTATATCTCAAGATGCTGTATTAAGGTGAAAGGCAGAAGGGTACTGTAAGGGTAAATAAAACACGAGAGTAAGTGCAAAGCTGAAGTCTAAGGAAGCTATAGGATGATAAACTTCAGTAGTCCAGTTGCTGTAAACAAAACCACCACCAAAAAAAACCCTGAAGTAGTGTAAAAGTTTAAGCTAAAATTTGTGTGGCATGATCCCAATCCCTTGTGTGTGTAGCCTCTAGTCAAGCTTCTGTAGACAGAATGAAAGCCCTGTACTGGCTCTTACGTTCTTTTAATCTCTCAGACTGAATGAAGTAACCCAGTAACTGAGCAGCTTGGGGTTTTGGGTGTTTTGTCCCTGATTCATGGCACTGAGTGTGGCCCATATCAAGGACTTAGAGCATCTGAGGTGTGATACAGCTTGGTTGTGACCATAAGATGTAATTTATCCTTTGTTTCTTTTTATCTTACTTGAAAGAGGGTGTAAGACTCAAAAAGGATGTAGTGTATCCTAAATCACTGAGATCTGCAGACAGAGGAAACACAATTTAGAGGAAGTGTTTCTTTTCCAGGTGTCAGCTGCTCAGATGATGATGAAAAGCCCCGCAAAAGACGGCGAACGAATTCTTCTAGTTCTTCCCCTGTTCTCCTGAAAGAAGTCCCGAAGGCAGTGACTCCTGTCACTAAAACTATCACAGTGCCTGTAAGTGGGAGCCCCAAAATGAGTAATATAATGCAGAGCATTGCCAACTCCTTACCACCACACATGTCGCCTGTGAAAATAACCTTCACTAAGCCCTCAACACAGACAACAAACACCACAACACAGAAGGTATGTGGGGGAAGCTGCCAAATGTTCCTTTATTCTGGTTTTATCAATGAATAAGATGTGATGTTTGACTCTTCTTTCTGTGATCTGACTAGCTGTTTTTTAAGGATTGCGCTTGGGATAAGGTAATCCCTCTTTAAAACGAGCAAAGGGAAAACCAAACTCTTGTATGAATTTAGTTCACCTGTGTGTGAAAGGACCTGGATTGACAGCCGTGGAGACTGAAGCCCTCTTTTTATCCACAGAACAGGTACAGCACAGGCAGCGGGAGTGCAAGCTTCCCCCAGACTGCCCCACCAATGTGCCTCAACCCTGACCTGAAGGGACCACTTCTAGGGATGAGAGGGGATTCAGTCTCCATGCTCATTCAATTCTTGGCCTGTCTGGTGAGACTGCCAACAAGGTTGCCAGTTAGTACCATTTGTGGTGTTGGGTTTTGTGATATGGACACTAGTCCACTGAGAACTGGATCACATAGGCCACTGAACAGCCTTCAGATGGTAACAACTGTTGGTCAAAGGTAATCTTTCTTATTTCTATTTTCCTTATTTATAATTACTCTTTGCAGTAGTAGAATTCCAGGAGAGGTGGCATGGACTTTCCCTTGCCAAGCCTTTTATCTAGAGACTAGTGTTTTGGGATCTATAATGCTTATTCTTGGAGCTGGTCAAAGTCCAGGGGCTTTATTTTCCTTTCAGTACTAGTGTGCCATTTCTCATTCTACATTAACAGTGTTACAGTGGTCAAAATCAGTTGCGTTATTTCAGCTGAATGTGCTTAGCTTTCACCACAATGCAAAGTGCAGAAAAGATTTTCCTTGTTTAAATTTTGTACTGGACTTAGATTTTTAAGTGCCTAATGTGTGGCATGGCTATTATTACCACTCTTTAGGAGGCATTTCAGTTGTGTCTATTTTTCTATTTTTAAGATTTAAAAAAATGAATGGTTCAGACCAAGTTCATTCTTGGAACAGTTAAGTACAGCAGACTTCAGGGAGACGTAGGGTCTCTGTGGAATTAATTTTGCCTCAATACCAACAGGCTTATGCTAGGCTGGCCACTAGCAAGCTTTTTTTTCCAACAGTGAGAGTCTGACTATTAAGCTCAAACATTTGCATTTGTCCTACTAGTCTTCTCAATTGCTTTATGACTCTTTTCAGATCAGCAGAATTCCCGTGTCTTGATTTTGGAAACTTTAAAACCAAGTAATGTGCAATAAAGATATTGGCTTTCTGAGCTCTTCCCACTCCAGGGAAGATGCTTTCATTTGATTCTCTGTTCTTTAACAGTGTCCTTAATCAAATTTCATCCCTGAATACATTAGAGAAATCCATGTGTGAGCATAAACCATCAAATTAAATTCAGTGCATCAGGTCCACAGCTACTACAGGGCTTAACCTATCCATCCTGCTGCATATTAGGGTTATAATTGGTGTAGGAATAATATTTTGCCTTAAACATCTGTAGAGTTGTATTAAGTAGGGGTTTGTTATGTCATGGAAGTTAAAGATGGAGTGTACCAAGTCTCCAGAAGAGTGGACTGTTGATAGGACTTTTCCTGCAGTTATGCCTCTCCACTTGTTCTGACATGGAAATTTTAGAGTTCACTTTGCTTTCTATTATTTGGCTGTCTTACTAATCTGCAGTGACAGGAAAATCAGTGCTTGTTTTGTTAGCCAGAGTAGTGTTTGTATCTGAACTTGTCACAGTGCCCTCTTTTGTTGGATTTAGATATGGCAAAATATATAACTGGATGATTTGGGTGGGAGAAATCCCTTTCAGTACCTTTAAATTAAAAGTCAGTCCTGTTGATTCATATCCAACAGGACATTTCCAATTTGAGTGTAATTTGTTAGATGTGAATGAAATTCTTTGTTTCTGCATGCCACCTCTTTGAATTGTTTTGACATTTCAGTAGGTTGGAGGAAAATCTGTCATAACAACTAATAATGTCACAGCTCCAGTTTCTGGGTTCTCTTGTAATAAAGTCACCTGTGTAGGACATGGAAGGAATTTAGCTAGTGAAGTTTCTGGCAGTCATAATAACCTTATTTTTTCAGGGACTAAGTTTTGACATCTCTCAAAATAGAGCTGACAGGACTAAATTCAGTACATGTTGGGAATTAGATTTTACTGTAACAACTAGAACCATCAACAACAAAATTACCACCTTGATTTTTGTGTGTGTGTATGTTTAAAGTCAGTTAGTGTCTCTGCTGTAAAATGTAGGATGCAGTTTTGGTATCTGTGATGAGATTACTTGGATCATTTCAACATATATGACAGAATAGTATTTCAGAAATACAGTGGTTGTGATTTGAACTTTAAAACTTACCTTTTTACCTGGATTTTATGTTTTCTGGATATACTTCATGCATGTGAAAATAACCTTCACTAAGTCCTCAACACAGACAACAAACACCACAACACAGAAGTTACTGAACTTTGCTCTGCTCTGTTAATTTTGAAAGATGAGATAGAACAGACAGACACAAACCTGCTTAGTCACAGTATAGCAGTCACTGTTGAACTGTTATGCTTTACAGGCTTTATTTCTTCCTTGATTGAGTAAAGTATTTTTAAGTGATAATCATGAACTTAAGGAAATGCAGTTGTCTACAGGAGTTGTGGTTATGCCCAGTTTCATTGTATGTATCTGTATTAGTTTTGATGCTGAACTTGCCCTGTTGTAGTATAGTTCATATTCACTCTAACCTATAATCTGCCTTTTTAAACTGCAAGCTGTCCTTTGACTGTGTTCTTAAACTAGTTACTCTGGGTGGAATGAAGCTGACCCTAAACTTCAAACAGTTGGAAGTATTCCTAGTGTAAACTGAGAGTTTAAGAAACAGGATAAAACTCCAGACACATATCATAGAATCCTTTCACTTCCAATTCTCACCCTAGAACAAGCTGTGTCATGTTCAGCTTGTCTGCATGGTTGTAGCCTAAGAGCAATTTGAGAAAGATGTTTTAATTAAATCAAAATTAGGCAGAGTGCAAAAATAAGACTGATGCAGAGAAAATGTTCTCACTGGAAAATACAACCAAGTAGAAAATGTGGAAACCTTGTCCTTCAGACACGTATTAGTTGTGGTCAACCTGCTATAACTTGTAGGGTAGTAAGGTTTTGATTTTCCTCAGATCAAGATATTAAAGATTTATCTGAGCAGCAGAGAGCATCAAACTAAGAGCTGGGGCAAAAGGAGAGGCCAAACCAGCCATATTGGTGAAATTTGCTGCTTTTATTCCATCCATGTGGCTATTTCCCTTTTATTTATTTTTTCTTTTCTTATTTTTCTTTAAGCAAATTATAAACTTGTAATCTCTTGATGCTTGATTTGTTGCTTAAGTCTGTTTCTGCTGCCATTATCATATTATTTCTTTATCAGGCAAGGTTTCAGTACTGCTTGGCTAGCAACATAAGACTTTGTGTGAGCTGACACAGGTTTTCTTTGCTCCTTTTGTGCCTTCTTTTTCTATTGGATTTTGTTACATTGAATCATTAATAAGTTTAAATTTTCAAGGTTTTAATAAACAAAATTTTTCTTGGGACAACAGCATTATTAAAGTAATTTCTCAATATTCTTGCATGATAAATTGAAAATGTTCTATTTTTGTGCTTCTTTTTGTATTTTAACTATATAAGTACAAGGAGGGACGTATAAGTTGAATAAAAATAATTTTTTTATGTAAACAGTACCCATATTCAATACTTAATAAATGTTTAGTTTCCTAGGTGAGTTGCACAAGGACAGACTTCTTCCAATGCTGTCATGAATTCTGTGTTTTTCTATGTCAGATCAGATTCATGGAGTTGTAGTTGTAACTTGCACTGGGATGGTGATTATTCTCTTCAGACAAATCTGAATAATTTCTTGCTATTGAGAGCACTAAGTAAAGCAGAAATTGCTTCAAACCTACAGCATTTTTCTTTCACTGATGAAATATTATTTACAGCCTTGTAGATCAAAAGGATTTCTTATTACTGACTCAGCAAGTGCTTGTTAGTTGTTAAAGAAAAAAAAAATAATCTATTTTCTCTCGTTGCTGTTTCTGGATATTTTTGCAAGATTTGGAAGAGTGACACTTAAAACTTGCTGGAAATCCATTCAATTTCTCTTAAAATGGGTTTCAAGCTTCCTGGCCCAGTTTAATGAAGTCAAGTTTATTCCTGTCTGTTTGCCTTCAGACATAAGATAATTTTACTTTATTCAATAGTAATTGTTTTCCTTAAAAATCCTAATTTTAAGGAACTGTTTATCACTACTTCTTCAAAATAGTTGAAACTTTTCTTGTGAGCAAATGTGATTGACAGTTTTAAAAGCTCTCAATAAACATGTATCCCTAAAACTAAATAGACAGACATCTTACTGAAATATAGATGCAAGGAACAAATGAATTTCTTCTTTTTTTTTTTTTTCTTTTTTTAGGTCATAATAGTAACCACCTCTCCAAGCTCAACTTTTGTACCCAACATCCTTTCCAAGTCCCACAACTATGCAGCTGTTACAAAACTTGTCCCAACATCGGTCATTGCCTCAACTACTCAAAAGCAGCCCGTGGTTATCACTGCTTCCCAGTCCTCTGTGGGCAGCAGCAGCAGCAGCTGCTCCACTCCCTCCTGCACTGCAAGCACCATTGCTGTGACTGCTGTAGTGTCATCCACACCCTCCGTGGTTATGTCAACAGTAGCACAAGGTATGGCAATTCTCTCATCAAGGCTCTTCCACTGAGGAGTTGGACTTTGCATTGAGAATAGCACTGGGGAGATGCACTTTTTGTTTACATATGAGTAAAGCACAGGCCATGTGAAAGAGATCTGCTGATGGAACTACTCCAAGAGGCTCCACAAAAGTTCTTGTTGAACTGTTTTCCTCTGTACTTCAATAGTTAATGTGCAGGTCTTCTTTCTAAAGAGGATGTGATGCAGTGGTGTGACCTAGCTCTAAAACAATATAACCTCAAAATGACTGGCTTCAAGAACTTTGTCTGGTGCATAGTAAAATGTACATTTTCAAGGTGATTGCATCTTTAAAAGCTCAATTTAAAAAAACATGGCAAAGTTAACATCAAGTAAATGCAACTTATTAACATGCCCAGATGATAATTCTGAAAGGTAGAAGTGTTTACACCTTTTTATCGGTATCTTTATCAGCATGCCAGTTTTAAAGTTCTTTATAATTAAGACCTGAATGGGCCTGATTAAAAATCTTAGGTTTCTGATTTCAAATTTCAACTGTGTATGCTAGCTTGACTGTTTCAGCTTCACAGCCACCAGCTAGCACTTAAAAGGGAAGCTGTGAATGAATGAATGAATGAATGAATGAATGAATGAATGAATGAGTCTTAGTGAGCAGCTCTTGAAAGAAAAACTGCCTGACAATTTCAAGTGTCACATCACAATTTTTCCTGGTCTATATTTCCCATTCTTGCTCCATTCCACAAAACACTAGGTTGCCATATCAAGGCTGAGGAGATATTTTCCTTCCCTATTGCTTACATTAATATAATCAGATATTAATCTGTGGAGCAGAAGGGCTCACAGCAGGCTTTCATATTGTTTGAACTGTTGACTCTTAGTTGGGTTTGATCATGGAGGAGGCTTTAATTCTAAAGTACATTAGGTGGAGTATCTCTCCACCAGTTTTTTTTTCCAAGACTGTCAGTGGCATTGCAGAAGAGGCTGGTGATAAGCTGTGTGACATGAACTGGTAATATCTTCAAATGTAAAGTTAAACTCATGAATGAAAAGAGCTGCCCAAGGAAGTGGTGTAGTCACCTTAAATGATGCAGTGAGAAAAGGGTTGCTTATTTAGGTTGCCAAAATTGTATCTTTACTCTGTTTTCTGTCAATATCACTGCCATCTGTTTCTGTTTTCCACTGCAACTGGGATTTAGTTAAAAAATTACTTCATAAGAGATGGACTTTATTTGTCTATTTTGGTGTTTATGGATGTGTAGTTTACAATTATATACAAAATCAGATTTTGCTGTAAATGCTGTGACAGCTATGTAAGGGAATGACAGAAATCAGTAATAAGATTTATTTGGAAACTTTGTCTTTCCATCTTACTGCAGACTTCTTTTAATTAGTTTTGCTTATAAGATCACCTAACCTAACAGCCCAAAACAGGTGGCCCACAGTTTTATAACTTACATACAATCACTTGATTTTTTTTTTAAATTCCAAACAACTCTTTAGCTAGCACATACTCCCTTCCAATGATGATGGGTTTGATATTTGACATTGTCCTAATGCCAACTTTTTGCAATTGTGATTTTAGAATCATTGAATCGCAGAATATTTTTGGTTGAAGGGGACCTTAAAGATCTAGTTCCAGTCCCTCTGCCAGGGGCCAAAACACCTTCCACTCAACTAGATTGTTATAAATATTTATAAATACAAATATATCTATATCTATACTTAAAATACTTTCACTGTAGGTATTTTGCTGTCTTGAAGCTTAAAGGTGAGACTTTGAAAATATTATTGAATTATGGGTATTACAAAAGGTGCGGAAATAAACTGGATTTGTGGTCTTTCCATTAGCTGCTGTTCTGCTGCCACATTGAAAATCTGTATGAAGTTCCATTGCCTACTAACAGAGCACTTCTGCTATATGGGAGCTTTATTTCCTCACATATATCAATGTATTTTTCAGTAGTAAAGATAATTGAAATGTAAGATTATTTTAGAAATTATAGTATTTTTCTTTCTCATTGCACTGGTGAATCTTAAACCCTTTGCTCTTTCACAGGTGTATCTACATCAGCAGTTAAAGTTGCCTCTACCAGACTACCTTCCCCAAAAGGTTTGGTTGGGAATCCAACTCAGATCTTAGCACAGTTTCCCAAGCAGCATCAGCAATCTCCCAAACAGCAGCTGCACCAAGTCCAGCAGGCCCAGCAGCAGCAGCAGCAATCGCAGCAGCAGCAGCAGCTGGTGCCGTGTTCTGCAGCCCAGCAGCAGCCACAGCAGTCTCAGCTGCCAGCTGGCATCAAGCCCACCATTCAGATCAAACAGGAATCAGGTAGTTGGAGTTGATCTTGGGTCACATTGGTGAGGTCTGGCTGCAACTCAGGAAAGAAGGGCAGAATTCTGCCCCAAAATGTTTATGGGGGAGTGGTCATGAAGGTATGATTCTTGAGTGCAGGATTTGGCTTCAAACATGAATATAAGTAGATAGTGAAGGATGTTTTAATGTTTTCAAGTAACAGTAATTAAAGAATTTGGTTCTTTCACTCTTCTTGTTTGGTTCAGGTATAACAGACCATGCTCTAGGTATATGTGTTTTTATCTTAGAGGTTGAGAGATTTGTAAATAACTTCTAAAATAATGTGATTGGCAACCTGAAACACACCAGTTTTCTGAAGATCCAAGAGTTGTTCAACTATCACCTGGAAAAAGAAGTTACTCCATGTTTTAATTATTTTCTTTGGTCCAGAAATCAAAACGTACTTTTGAGGTACTTGTCAAAACAAATACAGTTAGATCTGGAAGTTAGACTGGATTCTTTTTGTGATATTGATTCATTCAGCTGACTTTGGGCAAGTCATATTATCCTTCTTTTCTGGCTTTTCTCTGCTTTAGCACACAGTTTTTATCTCAGCAAGAAGTAGTAAGAAATAAAGTTTGCAAAGTTAACCAGTTCTCAAATAAGTGCTATAAAAGTGCAAAGTATTTTTATGTATATTAATATAAAATCAGTATTTTATTTTAATCCTGTCAGTAAAATTCTTATTTTATATCATACTATTTAGATCAAACAATTAGATTAGACCATGGAATGAAAAAATAAACAGCCCTACTCCTTTGATAAAACCCCTAGTCCTTTGATAAAGCTACCTACTCCTGTCCTTTGATAAAACTACCTTTTGGATTATAGGACCATTGCTTAAGAAAATTAATAGCTACTAATTAAGAGATAAAAAAGGGTTCCAGCCACTGAACAATATCAATGTGAGTTTCATTTCCTCATCTTCTGCAATGAATTTTGGCTCATTGTGATTTTTAGTTTAAAGTTTCTTTGGAAATATCATCTGATACCAATTCTTTCTGGAAGATGTGAATCAGTTTTCATGGAGACTTTACTCTTTGGATGATACAGAGACTTCAAATTCTCTTTCAGTTTGGAGCTGACCTGCTCTGTACTGCTTTTATAGTTAGTGTAGAGAGAAGAAAACATCTCTGGAGGATGTTCCACATCTCAAATGGACAAGACTTTTCACCTAGGAATACTTGTGTAAAAACCTAAATGCTTCATCTAGATGGGATTCATTCAGGCTGTGTGTTCCATGGCATTTGGCCACCACAATGCTGTGCATTTACCTCATCATGGAACAGATCATAAGATGCACATCTCCTGGATGTACTTTTGAACAGGTGTTGTCAATCCACTGGTTTGCAACTGAGAAGTGAATCTGAGAAGTGAATCTCACAGAGGTACCATTCCCCAACACAAAATGAAGAGAAAGGGAGCAGAATCCTGGAGGCATTAAGGTGCCCTCATCCTTCATTCTTACTGATCTACTCATAGCTTAAGCCAAACTTCTTTGTGGCTTTAAGATGACCAGTAAATCAAGGGGAAAGTGAGCACTTTTAAGTTAAAGTAACATTCCCTAGCCAGTGTCACAGTTGCTTCCTTACAGTCACTAATACTCCTTGTGCAGAAATGTTTTTTAATCTATTCAAAGTTTTTCTAGGCTTATGGCACATTAGGATTTATAGACTGAATTGATGAAGAATTACTTTGCTTCTAGATGGTTCATAGTATATGAACCTATTCAGTCTTGGTTGTAACCTGTTGGCTCCTGGGAAAGTTCTGGTTTTTTTTGTATCATGTACCAGGAAAAATAAAAAATAACATCAACAAATTAGTGATTAAATGGACAGTGGAAGTAGCTAAGAACTGAAACAGGCACATGAAAGGCAAAGATGATGACTTTCTTGGTATTGCAAAGCAAACAAAACCCAACCAAAACTAAGCAAAAAAAAAAACAGCACCAAACTGAAAAATTAAATAATTTTTTTATTATCAAGAATATATGGGCTCAGAATTGAAGCCTTGTGGGGCTACTTGCCCACTAGGCCTTGGTCTGAGAAAGCATTTCAGAAAGTAACTTATCGTGCCTGTATTTTAACAGTGACCTTTCTCCTTTCCTAGGTGTTAAAATAATCACTCAGCAGGTGCAGCCCAGTAAAATCCTTCCCAAACCAGTTACAGCGACCTTGCCCAGCAGTAGCAATTCACCCATTATGGTGGTTAGCAGTAATGGGACTATCATGACAACTAAACTGGTCACTACTCCCACTGGTAAGTTATGGCTCTGAGAAGGGAAGGGAGGGTAAATCCAGACATACCAGGTGATCAAGCATGGTTTCCTAGGGTTAAAAAAAAGGCCCTTACCTCTTCTGAACAGTGGGCACAACAGCACATTCACAATCCTGTTGTTATGTATTCTAGATCAGGATTTTTTCACTTAGTGCTCTTTTATTCCACTGTTGGAATTGGTACACAAAAATACCAATGTTCCTTCCCCACTGGGTTTATTTTAAAGGAAGTTTTTATGCAATCTATACAGATACTTTGCACTTCTGTAGTACCTTATATGACATGATTTATACTGATTTAACTCAAGCAGACAGGTCAGCGCCATTCCTGTTTTGCATAGATAGACTTCAAAAGAAATGTGACTTGCTCATAGTCCTGCAGTGAATTTATAAAAAGACCAGTAAATTAAAATTTAAGCTCACAGTGTTTTTCTGAGTAGCTGGTTGGATTTGTGTTTCTAATAGATAATAATGCAGACTGTTCTGATGGTAAACTTGCATGAGGAAAGTTTAAAAGGTAGCTTTATCCTAGTTTTCAGAAAACTCTTCATTTCCTTATTTTTTTTAGCATGGGCTAGGAATATTAGAACCATGAAATTGTTATGGTTGGAAAAGCCCTCTAAAATCATCAAGTCTGACCATTAACCCAGCACCATGGTGTTCACCACTAGAAACCTTGTCCCAGGTGCCACATCCACATGGCTTTTGAATGCTTCCAGGGATGTTGATTCTACCACTTTCCTGGGCAGCTTGTTCCAATGTCTGACCACCCTTCCCATGAGCATTTTTTTCATAATATCCTACCTGAACCTCTCCTGGTGCAACTTGAGGCCATCTCCTCATGTCCTTAGCATAAACTAATGGTTAATACTCTGTTTATAACTTTTAAAGTACCCCACAGATACATTTTTGAGTGCATTAGAAAAAACAAATGTTTTGCAGTTTCATTTCGTTGGTAAAATCTGTACTGTGCTCTCTTGGATGTGAACACATCTTTCTGGATGAAAAACCTGCTTTCCTCTTTGATCTTTAGCAATTAAGGGCACTATCTGCAGCATTGCAAGCAGAATGGAATTTCAGAGTTTGTGTAGCTGTTGTTATTTTTGAATTAGTTTCTTTTGGGGACTCAGTTCTCTTTGCATTCAGAAAAGGACTAGTTCTAAAAACCAGCATTTATACCGTGTTGAGAGGTTTCTTTTGTGCTGCTGTATGCTAAGTCCATAAAACAGCATCATTATTGCAAATAATATTTTTCTAAGGATGTTACTTAAACTAATAATTAGTAGTTCTCTTTATAAGCAGTCTATCATATAGGAGAAGTGTCATTCCTGAGAGGGAAGGATGGATTCTCATCATGTCATCAGATGCCTGACTCCTGGGCATCTAAGGGAGCAAGAGGCAAACCTGCAGGCAGAATCTGCACATCTATTTAGAATTACAGTCTTACACACAAGGACATGGATTAAAATAAGGCAGGCATGGAACATTTGTTAAAATACTCAGAAGACTGTAATATTCATTTTAAATTTAGTATATACTTGAATATTGCTCTGTGGATTTAAAAATAACTAGAAGAATTTTAAAGGGTGGTAATAGATTGCAGACTGTGATATCTTTGAATAAATCTGACACTTTTCTCCTAAACTAACATATTTTCCCACAAATATTAGTAGAAGATTGTGTTGTAACAGTGAACTCTTTTTTTCTCTCTTTAAAATAGGAACTCAAGCAACTTATACAAGACCAACAGTGAGCCCCTCTCTGGGAGCTCGGATGGCTGGAACTCCAGGGGCTGCTACTTATGTGAAAACTACAAGTGGCAGCATCATTACTGTGGTACCAAAATCCCTGGCTACTCTAGGAGGAAAGATCATCAGCAGTAATATTGTTTCTGGTAGGCATATGAGTACTGTTGTTACTGGTACGACTTTTATTTCAAAAGTAACTTTGGGCTTGGTTTAATTTTTCAGGGCTTTTCTGTGGGTTACATGCTCATATAGTTATTAGAACCTTTATTGGAGAATTCAGAAGGAAAATAGCTTGAGCATGAAGAAGAAGGTAATAGGTAGAAGTTGGAAGGTGGAGTGTTCTTAAGGATTGTGATAGTTCTTGTGTTTAAGAAGGAAACAGCAAATGTGAAGGAAAACTGGGAAGAAAGAGAAATATGGGGTGGGTACTAGTATGTTGTACAGAGGACAGAAATACCAGAAAACACTATTGGACCAAATTCAAAACATTTTATAATCTCAATGCTGCCCTTCTCTGTTCCACTGCATATCCAAAGAACCAGAATAAAAATGGACTGTGTATGTTAAATTCAGCCATGCAGTCTCCACCTTACTTTGATATTTTACCAGTGGCAGCCTATCTTTCCTTTAGGCCATGTTCTGCCTTAAGCTTTCCCTCCCAGCTTTGTGCAGACCATGCTGGTTATCTTTTTTTAGTCTGCTGATTAGCCATTGGTCTCCCTGCTGGTTATGTGCTGGTAGAGGTTTCCCAGAGAAGCCTCAACCCTGGAAGTATTTAAGGCCAGGTTGGATGGGGCCTGGAGCACTGGAATAGTGATGTCCCTTGACAGGGGTGGAACTGGATGAGCTTCTAGGTCCCTTCCAACACAAATCATTTGGTGGTTCTATCATCTCTGAAGATAGGGTTTCTTTGGGACCAGGACCAGTGACAATTTCTTGTATAATTTAGGACTTTGTTTAGGAAAGACCCAACATGGCCCCAGCCAGCTCCAGTCACTGCAAGGTGCTGCACAACCCATCCAGTAAATGCACTCTTGGGCTGTAATCTGGTAGAGCAGTTTTACAGGTTTTGATTTCCACAGAATTATATTTAGTGATGATACAGCATCTTCTTTGTCAACAAGTAACTTTTTTTAGCCTGTTGTGGGTATGGTGAATTATTGAGACAATGTCTTGTAATATAAACTTGTAATAAATTATACACAAGTGGAAGTATTCTCCTGAGCAGCAGTTAATGTGGGAAAACCTGTGAGTGATCCTGATGAGGATAATAATGGTTGTCCTGAAAGAACACAAGTTTGGAAATCCTGCCTGCTTTTTTCTTTTTGTTTGCTTAATTGTTTTTGCTAAGGGAGCAGTCTTTAGATGCCTCTGAAGTCAGTAGGATTAAATAAATCATAATCTTGTCTCAACATGTCTTCCCTTTCCCAGAATTGGTGGAATTGTTAATCTGAAATAGGTTGTGAAGAATTTACAGGCATGACTAGTGAGTAGAAGGTAGTAAAGGGAATCCTTGGGTTTGCAGCTCTGTTGTGACTGAATGGTGTTTTCCCCTGGAGAAAGGAGAAATTGTTGATAAAAAGCTGTCTGAGTAGCTACTCAATGGCAGTCTGATAGCACTGATGACTGATTCCAGTGTATGGACTTTTGTAGACTGTGGAAGGCTGGCCAGAATTACCTGTCAGTGCAGGTAACTAAAAACCTGAAAAGGGGAATGGAACTAATTAAATACTAACATAGGAACAGCTACAGCCAGGTCAGCTCTTCAAAAAACAAAGAAAGAAACAAAACACAAAAAAACCCAAAACAAGACCAAAAAAACCCCAAAACAACTAACCAAAAAAAGAAAAAAGGCCTCTGCAAAAATCACAAAAGAAAAAAGAAACACAAACCAGCAAAAACCACAAAATCAACACACTTTTAAACTCAGCTTTTATGGACTGGTTGTGAAACAATAGCTTTTTTTTTCCCCCTTCTTTCAATCCACTACTTATCACTTACATTACAACTGAAAGAGGTGGTGTTTCTCTTGACTGGAGAGACATCCTTGGTACATAGATTCTTCTAGAGAGGTCATCTGTAGAAGAGTATTTGTCTGTGCAAATTGGAGCTTGAGTTGAGTATTAATGATGTCCTTATCCCACCCTAACTCCAGCCTTTGACAAGCTCTACATGTTTGCCTGAGAAAGCTGTGTTAGTCTGCTCTGTAACTTGTGAGAAGGGGTTGCCTGTCCTAATGTAGAATACATTGCATTCCCCTGGGCACACCAGTTTTACTGTAGGTGAAAGATTTCTTGAGTTGGCATGTATTCTTTCCATGCTGAGTTGGGTAATATGAATTCCCACTCTAGATGCTACTGGTTTCTTGATGTGCTGTCAGATTTAAATACAATGATTCTTCTATAGCTCACCAGCTTCTGTGGTGAAAGGAAATATACAAAATGTGATAAATTGCACGTTATTTTTTTTTCCCACTACTAGGGAAAAAAAAATAACGTGCAATTTTTTTTTCCCACTAGGAACTACGACCAAAATCACTACAATTCCAATGACATCGAAACCCAATGTGATTGTTGTGCAAAAAACTACTGGGAAAGGAACTACAATTCAAGGGCTTCCAGGCAAAAATGTTGTCACAACACTGCTGAATGCTGGGGTAAGTAATTGTTTCAAGTCTCAAATCAAGAGCCTGGTGACAAGCTGTGTGGTGGCTGCTGCTTGTCCTCCATTCTGCTAAAGGCTCAATTAAAAGCAAACTGTGCATGAGCTCCTTAACAGATCTGGCATGCCTTGATGTCAGGGATCTTTAAAAACTGACTGTGGTTTGCAGAACATGCTTAAAAGCAAACTGAGGATGTTTTCAAAGATAAAGGAAAATATAAAGTTTAGAACTTTTTTTCCCATGGATAATGATTTTGTATTGCTGAAGCAATTAAGTAGATGAAATTTACTAGAATTTAGCCTGTTTGCTCCAGTGAGAACCAGGCTCCTGTGTTAATAACTTGCATCTCCAGCCATTTGTCATTTGGGTATAAAGGGCAGAAATAAACTGTGTCCTCACAGTAGGGGAACCACTTTCATTTAACGTGGTGTGTAACATTGTGGCATCCTGTGCCCTGGGTAGTGCGTAGTGATGAATTATTTTTTGGGTAACCTAAGGTATACCCAAGAATAAAATCAAGTTTCTGGCATCAACTGAGCTTATCTGTAAGTACTAGTAAATAAAAATGATCAGTGTTCCTAGATAAAACTGTGAGATTCAATACCTTATTCCTGTAAAATTTAAAAGGCTGCTTGAGTAGCAGAACTACTGAAAGGTGTTTTTTTAATCTTTTATGTTTTTTTTTTTTTTAAGTTTTGAACTTCCCCTAGTTTTAGAATTAAAGGTGTATTTGCAGACAAGTGGAAATATTATGATGTTACACAATAGTAGCTACCAAAATGGGATGGTATTTTTGAAACACATGTTAGCTGGGATTTCCAGCTATTTCATGAGTGTTGATAGGAACTGGCTACTACTGTGCTACTCACTTGGTTTGTTACTATGTAGAGCTTAAAAAATTCATGCTCAATGTCTTTGCTCTTCTTAAGCTATCAGGAGTCTAGTCATATGTAAACACTATTCTGTAGTTGAATGATTCCTGTGAAAGTGCTGTGAATCTGTTTTTTTTGATGAAGTGAACTTTTAATTGAAAAAAAGTCCATGCGTAATTAATGTCTTGGTCCTGAAGACAATGCAAAAAATCTATATTTAAATTATTTTTTTAGAATCTCAATTTAATTTTTTTTTTTAGAATCTCAGTTCAAGTTTTGTAGATGTCTTGCCAAAGTTAGTGTTAACAGAAATTGGTGGTCTTAAAAAAACATTTGTGAGGAATTTGAAGAAAGTTTCAATTTTAAAAACTTCTATGTCTTTTAGTTACTTCTTTTTATTCACCCCTTCAGAGCTACTTGAAAGATAAGGTAATGGAAAAGTGGATTTTGGTAGCTTTTTCCATTCAAAACCATAGGGGTTTTTCATTCTTGATCATGTAATGTATTTTCTATCAAATAAATGTAGTTGTAGCAGCAGATTTATTTCATGGTACACACACTCACATATAACTATATTTTTTTTGAAAATTGGGTCTCACTGAACAATTCCATTAAGTTAATCTGTAAACTTTGACTTCTCTACAGGGGGAGAAAACTATTCAGGCAGTGCCAGCAGGAGCAAAACCTGCTATCATCACTGCCACAAGACCCATCACAAAAATGATTGTTACACAGCCAAAAGGAATAGGGTCCACGGTCCAGCCAGCCACCAAAATCATCCCAACTAAAATTGTTTATGGTCAACAAGGGAAAACACAGGTACAGTGAGGACCCCTTTCATTTTTTGGAATGTACCCCTAAATTTTAATGGGAAGTAAATACTTTTTCAATGTTTCCTAATTTGTTCCAGGTTTAATATATATCTGTGGGGAATGAGAATTAGTGGCGTAATGAGGTGGCCTCGATCCTGATTTCTCAAGCACAATATCTGCATTTGTTAGCTTTTTGTGAAGGCCTAGAGCAAGCCAAAAGGATTTACTAAGCCTTTTCTGGAGCTGAAACTGTCTGGCCATGGCTCCAGATACTTGTTTACATCTTACAGCTGATGGTTAGACCATTAGAAATAAAGATACAGAATCTGGACATAGGTCATTCATCAAATCTGAGGTTTTATTGAAGTTTATTTTCTGCTTAATACCTGTTCTGGCTGTCCCTGCAACCTTGTGTAGTTGGTGGGGCTGTATACAGAGAATCTGGCTTATTTCTGGATGCTTTCAGTTCCAGCTTTTTCTCTGGCTGCACTTAGTATTTGGAAGAACTAAGCTTTTATGAGATGTAACATTTTGTGTGTTTTCGTTGTTCAAGACTGTATTTATTGTGGAAGTGCTTGTCCTTATCAGTGCAGTGCATGTTCCAGCTCACTTGCATAGCTTTCTCTTATCACACTGGTTTTATCTAGTCCTGAAAAATAACTGTTTAGTGGTTTATTGTGTTAAACACTTCAAGTTACTGAGTGAAAAGTACATTCTTGTGCATTGCCATTTACTTGGACTTTTTGGTTTAATAATCAAAGTTGCTGAATTTAGAGGTAGACTTTCTAAGTAAAATATTAATATTGTGTAGGTGATGTACATAGATCTGAGTGGCACCCTGTACTCTGATTGCTCAGATCTGTTTTCTTGAGTGCTTTTACTATAAACAAAATTTACCTTTCTAATTAGGTCCTCATAAAACCAAAGCCAGTGACATTTCAAGCAACAGTTGTGAGTGAACAAACCAGACAGCTGGTGACTGAAACGTTACAGCAGGCTTCAAGGGTAGCAGAGACAGGAAACTCATCTCTCCCAGAAGTGAAAGAAGAACCACAAACCTACACTGACAGTAGTTCTTCTTCTACAGAGTCTTCCCAGAGCTCTCAAGGTCTGTGTTGGTGTCACATAATGTATGAGTGGACTGTCTTCCAAGCATGCCAGCTTGCTCCAGAGAGCTCTATGTGTCTCCTTCTAGCACAGGTTTCACCCCACCTGTTTGCAGTGAAGCACTGTTGTTACCGTACTTCTATATTTTTCTTTCTTTTGAGCTACTTACTATATTAATTTTGTTATTATATTTCATTAATTCTGAAAAGTGGTGATAAAGGTGTTTTGCTGGGCTCCAACTTGCAGTTAGAATGCAATCTGTTCCCTCTTCCTGCAGAGTCTGCCAGAGGTGGGCAGGTAGCAAGTTATGGAGGTTATTTTGGCAGTCCATGCTCTGCCACTGCCTTTGCAGATTGTATCAAAGCATCTCTCTGCTGCATGTCTGAAAGCTGCCATGGGACCAGCACAGATCTTAGTCCTTTTATAGATGTGTACATGCATCAGGACATATATCAGGCATACATCCTGATGGGAGTTCTGCCCTGGCTTCAAGCCGTGATACAGATCCAGCTCTTTGTGTGTAAGAGGAGCAGTAAATAATAGGGCATAAACAAAATCCAACCTGTGTTTGGGAGTGACCATGACACATATCAGTACAGCAAATTAAAGCAAGTGTCTCAGTGAAACCTTTGTACCTTTTCTATAAAATTTTGTAACTGTTGGTCTATATGGCCATCTAAGTAAGTTTTTAAAAAGTTCTGAAGATTCAACCAACTTCCCAAAATTTAGGTGCTGTTAGTTGAGAATACTGAATACATGCTGATCACCTGAACTGCTAAACCTTCTGGAAAAAAAGTTTAATCCAAGGCAAATTCAACATACAAAGAAACCTGCTTGATTTTTCAAACAAAATCTTCTACAAAAAACTAAGAGAACTTTTGGTTTTTTGCTGGAAACTGTTCATAACATCAACAGTGTTTTACTTTGAGAATCAATTGAGATAGAAACTAAAGTGTTGCAGAATGACAGTGTGCATCCTTGACAATGTTCAAAACTAATAAGTAATGAGTAATTTGGTATAATTTTGAATTATCACCCTCCTTTAAAGCAAGAAGTTGGATGAGAGCCCTCCAACCCAAAATGGTCGTATGATGACTTGAACTGGCACAGGTTGCCCAGAGAGGCTGTGGCTGCCTCATCCCTGAAAGTATCCAAGGCCAGGTCAGACATGGCTTGGAACAACCAGATCTGGTGAAAGGTGTCCCTGCCCTTGGCAGGGGGTTGGAATGAGATGAGCTTTCAGGTTTCTTCCAACCCAAACCATTCCATGATTTTATGATGTGCCTTTGGTTTTTTTGCAAACAGATTCTCAGCCTGTAGTCCATGTGATTGCCTCAAGAAGTCAAGATTGGTCAGAACATGAAATTCCTGTGGACACAAACCCTACAATAATTTACCAGGATGTATCCAGTGAATCTCAGTCAGCTACTTCCACAATAAAAGCTTTGCTGGAACTTCAGCAGACAACAGGTCTGAAAACCCATAAGATTGTTTAGGATAACTTCAGAGGTTATTTTTTGCTTAAGCAGGCTTTTTGTAATAAGTTTTGTAATTCAAAAGCACTTACCCTGAATCAACTTGATTCCTTCTTTTTTATCCTGTATCAGTTTGTTTGCATCTATAGTGTTCACTATATTTAATTAAACTAGTACATTTATATTGTAGGTTTATTTTATTATGAAGATTTATATATTAGAGGTTGACTTTATGCTTTGCCTTTCTTCTGAAGCAGTGAAGGAAAAGTTGGAATCAAAGCCAAGGCAGCCTACCATTGACTTGAGCCAAATGGCTGTTCCAATCCAGATGACTCAAGAAAAGAGGCATTCTCCAGAAAGTCCTTCAATTGCTGTTGTAGAGTCAGAACTAGTGGCTGAATATATCACAACTGGTAAGTGTCTAAGGTTAGTGTGAGGATGGCTTTGCAGTTGAAGTCTGAGGACTTTAAATTTAGAGTTTTCTTACAATAGGTTTTACTTTTGTGTTTTTGCTGTAATTTTCTGTAGAGGAAATGAGTATTTTTTTCCACTCCTGATAGCCTATGCAGGGGACAGAGGTTGCATCTGCCTTGCTGGGCCACAGGGGAGAATGTTTCTAACTGAAACAGAGTGGTTGCTTCAAGATAGCCCACTTGAGTAGATTTTCCATTCCCTGGATGTAGAAGACAGACTATCCCACCACCCTTAAAGGAAAATGTGCAGTAAGAAGAAAGTAGAAAATAAAACTAGAGGAACCATAGCCTAGTTTTTGTACATACTGAAAGGAGTCAGACATTGAGTTTGTTAAAATCTGTGTAGTCCCAAGTTAAAGCCAGGTGTGCATTTAGCATGGTAATGTAGCCCCAGTTCGTTCATTTTATAGAAAGCCTTAAACTCATAGATATGCCCTTCTAAAATATATAAGTTACTGGAACTCATCTCTTTAAATTCTTGACTCCTATTTCGACATGCATTTTGTGTAAGTCCTTTCTCTTGTCTCTCTGATGTTCTTCTACAACCCCAGAACACTAGGTATGAGCCAATACCCATGCATACATGAAAGGATCAGATTACCTGTTTCCCATTTTCATTTCTTAAACCCATATTGTTGGCCTCTATATTATTTGGAAAATGAAAGCAAAAACAAAGTCTACATTGGAAAAGAGAAATAAAACTTAATTGTATTAAACTGTATTATTACATATTTGTAGCTCTACAATTTTAGTGCTAAATGTCTAATCTGATATTTTCATTTTGTTCTGTACCTCCTCCCCTTGCTCCCATCTCTTGAATAGCCTGAATTTAAGTTGTGTGAAATTTGGGCTGGGAGGATGTTATTATTTTTCTTTTAAATACCACTTACTGTATCTGGCTTCAATTTAAAATGTTTGAATCATGCTCCCTTGGATCTCCTTTAGAACAAACTGCAAAGTATAATAAATGGTGTTAAAGTGCTTTCCAATTAACAGTCAAATATCTTCACTGACACAGATATTGTACATTGAGCTTCTCTTCAAGGTTCCAGTCTTGAATGGGTCTTGCTGTGAAAGTTGATGTACAAGAGGGCCTTTTGCAGGGAGAATGGAAAATTACAGTCAGTGTCTTTGTAGACTGCAGTACTTTTCTGCAGCCTAGAAACCATACAAAGTACAATGGCTAAAAATTCCTGGAGATATGGGGATAATTTTTTAAATACTAGGATTTCTGTAAACATTGATTTGAAATGTGAGAATCTCCCAGAGAAGTGCAGACTCCTATGGGCTGGCAGCAGCAGGGTCTGCTGCAGCACTAACCTGGTTATTTTGCACTTAGATTGTTGTCCCTTCCCCCAGTTTCTCTGAACATTGCCAAGGAATGCAAGTAACTTGAGTTTCTTTTTGGTTTGATTCATGCTTCTCTGAATTTATCAGTAACCCACATAGCTATATTTTCTGCTAAAAATTCAGTAGTAATATAGTAAAGAATCTATAGTCTGCTGTGAAATGTCCTGCATGTGCCTAGACCAAAGGATTTGGGAGCTGGGATCCAGAGTGTGCTTCCTCATGAGATGAAGGGAGCAATTCACACATCTTAGTGTCACCGTTTTTTGTCTGTCTGCAGACTCAGGAAGACAACACTGTATTGGTTCACATTCGGAAGAATATCTACACAACCATATAGGTTAGAAACTTTATTTTTAAATTAAGTTTTCAATTGTGTAGAAATTGTTGGGAGATATCCAGGATAAATCTGGCACAGCATGCAGGCCAGTATTGATGTAAACCAACTTTCTTGGAGTGAGAAAGTAAAATTACCATATTAATTCAAAATTTGACCTTTCTTTAAAAAAGAAAGAAGACCTTTCAGGAAGGTCACTAGAAACTTTTTAATTTTAAGTTATGTTACAACTGAGTTTAAACTTTGCTTGTTCTCCTTCAGTGATTAAATACTTTGTAACTAAGAAATTAGGTTACACAAATATTTGCATGTTAGTATGGACAGACATAAAGAGATTTGGATTCATATCTTATCAGTGACTGGAATATAGAATTTTTTTGTTTGGTTTTTTTTTTTCCCTCAGCAGTACATGATTTTTCTATCAATCCACTGTTTAATTATAGGCCTATCACTATAGCTCTGTAACTCAAGCTAGATCTGTTCTCGAAAGTGACACAGACCCATAGCAAGGTCTGCATTTTTTGATCTGTCATTTCTGATCAGCTTCATTTGCTTTAATAAAACCCAAACATTTTCTAATCTATCTTATTTTGCTAATCTAATCTTGCTAGTCTTCCAAATTTAGTTTATGCTCTGGGGAGTATCATGTGCAGTTTATCAGTGGTAGAGCAAGGCTTGCTGTTCTTAATTGCAGTCAGTTGTGGCTGTGCTTTTAACTGTGTAAAAACCACATAATAACTTGTGTTCTACAGCAATATTCTAGTGCTGTATAAAGAACCCAGCTGAACATCAAGTATAAACTCTGCTTGCAAAATTGGTGTATTGGGAAAGGGTGGCCAGAGGACGTTTGGACCAAGTGTGGTTACTTACGAAACAGACAAAAGCAAAACCTCAGAGTTGCTACTTCAAGAGATTTCTCAGAATAGATCGTGAAGGTTGACACTAGCACACAGTGAAAGACGTTTTCCATGCTTAGATCTTTTTCACTCATGTATGCTTTCAGTTGAAGCTTAACTGCAAAGCAGACAGTTGAAGTTCCTGCAGTTAGTTCTGGAGAAGTGCCACTGACCTCTTTACTTTCAGTCAGTCATCGGTCCCAGCCCCACCAGTCATCTCAGCCCCAGAGGACTCTGGTGCAGCACGTGGCTCAGTCCCAGACAGCAACGCAGACTTCTGTTGTGGTGAAATCTATTCCTGCATCCTCCACTGGCGCCATTACCCATATCATGCAGCAGGTTGGATCCTTTCTTTTCCCAGAAAGCTATAAACAGCAGTAGATCATATAAATTGCATAGGACCAGGGCTTATTCTGAATGTATGTATCATGGTGCTGCCATGAAAGATGTTCAGCATACAGGAAAAAAATTATTTTAATAGCACTTCAATAGCCAAAGGAAAGGAGATTTAGATTAAATATTAGAAATAAATTCTTCACTGTAGAGGTAGTGAGGCACTGGTGTGAGCTGCTTAGGGAAGTTGTGGATGCAGCATCTCTGGAAGTTTTCAGGGCCAGGTTGAGCAGGACTTGGCGCAACCTGGTCTAATGGAAAGGTGTCCCTGCCCATGGCAGGGGTGTTGGACTAGATGGTCATTAAGGTCTTTTCCAAGCCAAACCATTCTGTGATTTTGTTTTGACGGTGAGGGTGGTTGCAGTATTGCAGTGGCCTGATCTCATTAGGTTATACTGGGGATAGTGTAGGGGGAAGAGGGCTGAAATGGAATCTGGTCAGTACACAGAGCACACAGTATCTTTTCCATTTGATGTCTTTAGTTTGTGAATGGGAAAACTTCTCTGAATCAAAAACTCAGACGGTATTTAGATCAGAACTGTGAGGATTCCAAACTATTCAAACAAGTGCAGCTTGTGGTGAAGTCTTGCTGAAACCACTTGAATGACTGATCAGGACCTACTCAACTCTGCAGTGCTTGTGGGAACTTCAACTGCAGTCCAGAACAGTTCTGCATTAGAGTTACAAACTCATAACAGGCAGTATATTTTTACAGGTGTATTAGGCTATTTGATCTTGCTAACACCATTTGTCGGTGCTCTTATACATTTTGGTTTACAAAGCATAGGTTGCTCGTTCCGTCAAAAAGACAAATATTTGTGTAATGCCTAGGAAAAATTGCAATGTAATTTTGAGAAAGGAAGAAGAAGAGAGGACCTCTGGTAAAATAGGACAGTCTGTAGTTAAATAGGGCTCTAGAAGAAACCCTAGAGAAGATAAGGCTTTCAAGCGGCAGAATAAAAAACTACTGTGCAGAGAGACTCTGGCTTGAATGAGGAGCTGCTGGCTCAGCCACCTGCTACTCCATGCTGCTTCATATCCAACTGCCAGGCAGCCCTAGGGAGCTTTGAGCCTCAGTCTGACACAAGTGAGATCTACATAATCCAACAGAGAGTTAGTTGCGAAGCTCATGTTCTCACAGTTTAACATGATAATAATAGACCCTGATTGCTTATATATTGTGAAATACCCATCTAAGTGTATCTTTTTATACATGCATTGGGAGTCTGTAATGGTGAAAAAGTTAAAGTAGTCCATTTGAAACATTAAAAATTATTTCTAGATCGTGTATTCTTATATTTCTCTTTACTAATTTGCTCTACATTCTTCTTCTTAAGGCCTTAAGCAGTCACACTGCATTTACCAAACACAGTGAACAACTTGGAACTGAGGAGGGAGAAGTGGAAGAGATGGACACCTTAGATCCTCAGACCGGCCTGTTTTACAGATCTGCCCTGACACAATCGCAGGCACAAAAGCAGCAAAAACTGAGTCAGCCGCAGCTGGAACAGACTCAACTGCAAGTGAAAACTCTGCAGTGTTTCCAGACTAAGCAGAAGCAGACAATCCACCTGCAGGCTGATCAAATCCAGCACAAACTCCCACAAATGCCCCAACTTTCCATAAGGCATCAAAAGCTAACCCCCCTGCAGCAAGAGCAAGCACAGACCAAACCAGATGCACAGCACCCCCCACATCATATGATGGCCAAAGAAAGGCAACTCCCTACCTTAGTGGCACAGCCACAGCAAACTGTAGTACAGGTGCTTGCAGTAAAAACCACGCAGCAGCTGCCCAAACTGCAACAGGCACCAACGGCACAAAAAATCTACGTGCAACCCCAGCCCCCCCAGAGTCAAATGCAGCTACCTGCCTCTTCAGAGAAACAGCCAGCAAGCCAGGTAACGGAATATTGATAGCATGCAAAATACACATCGCTGTTCAAGGAAAAAAAAATATAAAACACCGACCCTCTCGCTGTAGCAGTGTTTTGTCCTGGCAAGAGAGAATCCCTCATTCCGCTGGTAGTAATTAGCCCAGCAGAAGGTTGACACTAGGAGAGAGAAGCACATGGTATAGGGGAAAAATCCATAGAGCTCACAAACATATTTTGTTGGACAGTTTTTCTTAATTTCAACCACCACTGGTGCATGGAATTTGTCCCTAGTTATTTTCTTTTAATTTTTAGATAATGACACATTCGTAATTTCCGTTCCCGTAGCACTTTTTATTTCTGTAGAAATAAAGGTGAATACACTGCAGTCTCCTAAGGCTCTCCATTGTTCCTCTTCCTTTATAGTTTACATTTTCCTGAAGTTATATGGCTTTCACATACAGGAGTATTTTGATTTTCCTTGGGAGGGAAAAAGGCAGAGACTGAGGAACATGGGAAAAAATGTATTTTGAGTAACTCCAGAAAAGTACAATTTTTTTGGCCCTTTCAGGAATAGATGTGAAAACTAGCAAACATACCAGGGGGCTGTAAATCCCAAAGGAAAATTACGCTGCTGTGGTATTATACTGCTACAATCCTTATCTAGCAGCCTAAAAAGCTGCTTTTCCCCAGGCTTCAATTAACTGTTGCCCTATCATTGCTAATTCCTTTGTTAAAACACTGAGTTTCAATTGTCTTCCTAATAGCAACTATGTTGTTTGTGCCATTCTTTCCTTGGAAATTTTGATGAGGATTTCAATAAAAAATATATTAACTGTAATATGCACAACAAAAATTTGATTTTCAGGTGCAACATCTAACTGTAATGCAAGGATCCACTGTTACAGAACTAACTTTAGAGGGGCACAAGCCTCCTTTTGTTTCAAAGGTAGCAGGTGGCAGTTCTGTGCCCAAACTGGCATTGCTGGTTACCAGCCTATTTCCCATGCAGGCATCCACGGAGACATCAGTAGCAGATATATTGAGAGTGTCTATGGTGGAAGCTCAGATTGATGCAAACATAGAGCACACGGTAGTGGATCCCCCAAACAAGGCCACGTCCACTAGTACAGCTGCTAGTGAAGCAGAGTCGTCACCTTGTACCCAGGGCCCGAGGGTGGCTGCAGTAGGGATGACGGCACCTTCCACCCCCCAGCAACAGACACATACAGAATCCAGCTCAAGTCCTCCTGCTGTTGGTCCTACTTTAACAGAGAGGAAACTCGAGGCACGAGGAATACCTACAACAAACCAGTTTATACACATTCAGAATATATCACAAAAGAAAGCTGAAGAGAGCTCTTCAGAAATTGTTGTCCAGGTAAGAGAAGACTGAGCAAATAAGGCAAAGATTGAGCACAGCAAACACGTGTCTGATGCGATGATAGTCCCTGAATATTGTTTTAGTACTCGTGCGTTTATTCCCCAGGTTTTGGTTCTGTTTCTAATCATTGCTACATTGAAGTGTAATTCTTCTTAATTGAGCTCAGGTTTCTCTGGTACTGTGTATCATTTACTATGTCCTCAGTGTCTTCCTTCTTCTAAGAAACCAAACTCGTCCCATTTTACAAAGTACTTTCATTTGCAATGCTTAAAACTGCTTCAACACTTAGTATGGAGTTATGTTCTAGAATCCTTTATACTATCTATTAAAATTGCTTCAGAGTGTAAAATTAATGACATTATAGGCTTTGCTTACTGGAAAGTTTCAGCAAATAAGGTCTGAAATCAGAAGAAAACTTTTTAACTTCACTTAGGGTAAGAGCACTTCTGAGATAAAATTACTGTTGATCTTTAGCCTAAATGCTTTGAGTCATTTCCTAACTGCTATGCTTGATATTTTCGTTGATTCTGCTGCCTTAAATATGATGGTTTATGTTGTAATAAGTTGTCACAATGTTAGCTGAGGGGGGTATATAAGTCTTCCAAGTGGTGTAATGTGAATTTTTGTAGACAAGTTGGTATGGCATATGTTCACACAAATAGTAGTGTGGACTGAAATTGTTTTAATAGGTACCATGCTTGTGTTACAGTGAAAATAGTTCTGGTGTGGGAAACAATTTGTGTACAAAGATTTCCATTTTTCATGATACTTTGTGAAGTCTTTACTGGGGCTAACTTCTCTTTTGTAGCAATTACCAGTTCTGTATTCATTTTTAGTCCTCCTTATATAGACAAAGATAGATTTCAGTTTTACTTAAAACTTGTATCTTTTGAGAATTGGTGCTATTTATCATTGTGGCATGCTATGAGCTGTTTCAAAAGTCAAATAATGCCCAGAATTTCAGTTGTATGAAGTCACAGATTTAGCTTTTTAACCTATGAAAGTACAAGTAAAAATTAATAACATAATAACCATAATAATTACAATCTTAGAAATAAATAGCAATTGTGTTTCCTCAGCCTCTGAGCTGCAGCTCTGAGCAGGGCCAGAGCTTGAACTCTGTTGTACACAAGAAATATAATCCTCCTGGAGTGCTTGGACAATGCACTGCCTGGTGGGATTCTTGGTGTTGTCCTGTGGAGGGCCAGGAGTTGGACTCGATGGTCCTTGTGAGTCATTTTAACTCAGGTTATTCTCCTATCACCATGTCTTGTCTAAAAAAGATCAGGCTGAAGAAAATATTATCTCTGGGTTTGCAGAATGGTGGATGATGGGCATTGGTTATGCTGTCACAGACCTTTTGGGGAGATCAAAGGCCTGGAGAGCAAGATTATTCAAATTTTACCTTTCAAAACTCAATCCAGTGAAAGGCTGCTTTGAAGCCTCAGCTAGGGAAAATTGCCCTTGGAAACCAAATAATCCCTTTTCCACAAATCTGTGCTTGCACAGATACCTTTACCTTCAATATTGTTCATTAAACTTAAATATTTTCTTTCTTTCAGACTATCCCTCACTATCCCATCCCTTGTCACTCCAGCTCCAATGTGGTGGTGGAACCCAGCGGGCTCCTGGAGCTCAACAACTTCACCAGTCAGCGCCTCGATGATGAGGAGACAGCAATGGAGCAAGATGTGGACAGCAGCACTGAGGATGGCACTGAGCCCAGCCCCTCTCAAAGTTCTCTTGAACAATCCTAAGGAATAGAGACACTGGAGTGTACTTTAAAATAATCTTGGGATTTTTGAGCATCCAAGATGCCCTTCTATTGTGATGTCTTAGAGCACTTTGCCTATTAGAATTGTTCATTGGACTCTTGAAGCATCAGTAGGTTTTAACAAGACAAGTATTGCAAAAGCTGAATGTTAAAAATGGTTTTGGAAAAAAGAAGAGAAGATGTAGGTACCAAGATTTAGTAAACCTGTGACAGTGGAATGTACTCCTGTTCAGAAACAAATCTGTAATGAATTCTACAGCTTGTGCTATTGAAGCCCTTGCCCAGATACTGAAACAGCTTTAAGTGAAAAGGGATCATTATTTTGCTGTGTCTTTTTAGCTGTGGAGCAAAACACCATTAAAAAAAAGAAAACATTTAATAATTTTTTTTATTTTCAAATAGCATGTGAGAGAAAAAAATGTCTCTGACAGTGCTGGAAAAGCCCCAGGAATTTTGGAATTGGTTGGCTTTCTTGCACTCATGCTCACTTAAAAAATTTTTTCAGAAGCTTAAAATATTTTTTTAAAATTCTTGTTGGTGAATGTTTGGACATAAGCAAAACTGCTAACTGGTAGCAAAGTGGATTTGCTAGTGTTTTGTTTTCATGCTTTACAAGAAGTAGGGTAATAGTAGATGAGGCATTTCTTTCTGCCATAAGCGTACAAAATGCTCATCTACTCTAGTTAACATTTGATTATTTATTTAAATATGAAATTTAAAGTGAGACAAGTTGTTGAAAAAAGTTCCTGTGAAACAGGCAGTTGTATTAATTCTAGTACAAACCAGGGAGAAGGAGGTGCATTCTGCTCTAGTCAGTTTTTCAAAATTGGGGATAAATAGTTCAACATCTTTCCAAGTTGAACTTAAGAATTTAGAAGTGAGCTAAGACTTCTAAAAATCTATATTTTACTCTTACATGCTGTTTTTAAAATTGACCATTTGGGGAGTTTAAAAGCTTAAATGGGTGTACAATGGTGGGTTTCCAAAATTAGCCTTATGCCTTGGCTTGTTGAAGCAATACATTGGGGTTTTGTGGTAGTTACAGGTCACAGAGAGCGGTTTGGGTTCAGATGGGACAAGAGAACCAGTTTTAAATACATTCTGGTAATCGAGACAATACTTTTTTCTTTTCAAAATGTATATAAAACCATGTTTTTAACTGTTTTGTATAGATTTCATTATAAATAACTAAGCATTTTATGACTTTGACATCATTTAATTGTATATAAATGTATAAGCCTAACTGCCCACGTTTTGGTGCTGAAGTACTGTAAGTAGATTTCATCCAAAATCTAATACAGCTTTTTGCGTCAGTCTTTTCTTTTTAAATTGTCATTTTACTGTTGATATCGTAGTTAAGGTTGAATTCCAACAGGAGTAACTCAAACTGAAAAATACAGACCCTAAAAACCATTATCTAAGCTGTTCTGAATCCACCTATCTTAGAGCTTGCAGTAACCTCTAGAGGGGGCTCTTGGTTTTCTCTAACGTCACTTGTCTTATAAACTAAGTCACTGGGATCTTCATATACTTCTTTTTTCCTTCTGTCTTCTTTTTCCATCAGTGTTAGTTCTAAAATAGTGTAGAATACAATTGTGGAGAAATGTCCTGATAAATTTGATGTGGGAATACTGGAATAGTGGGTTATGAAACTAATGATTTTTGTGTTACCTTTGTACTGAAATAAGTATTGGTTTGGATGTCCATAGAGCTCAGGATTGAAGAGAATAATATGTTTAAATGAAACATTCCACATTTCTTTATTTAGTTAAATAATAACCCTGCCATTATGTCATTGCAGGTAGTTAAGGTTTTGATAACTATTCAGGAGATTTTACTCTTGTTTTAATGAAACCACAGCAATCAACAAAAGTGAAGAAGTTATGCTTTAAGTTGTGAAAGTTCCCCATTGCTACTGGATGACAAAAAGAGACTTAATACTGCTGTCATTGACAGTGTACAGTCTGTTGTGCTTTGCATAAGTCAGCATAAGGATGGTCTGGATTTCCATACCCAGTAGTGAAGGGTCCAAAGGAGGTGACACACACAGTTCTTCTGGCTTGGATCAAATTTTCATTGTCACCTGGGTTCTTGCAGTGCTTTGAGTGTCCCTGGTATATGGAGGACTGGAAGGCCATGAGAATATAAGAGAGAGCAAGACTTTCTTAAACACAACTAACAACTAACAACATTGCCTGAAGTTACAGTTTCAGGTGAAGATATATGCTCTCCCCAGCCAAAAATAGATACCAAGAAATAGTGTAAGGTGAATTCAGCACCTAATGGATTCACTCTGTTGTTGAGTTGTGGTCCAGTTTATTCTTGTTTTATGTAAGAGTTTTGTTTGCCTCTTTAGTGATGACTGGAGCAAAGTCATCACTGTTGTCAACTCTAGTGGACTATTTGACAGTTCTTTGAAGACGGCAGATATTGTTTAACATCTGAAAGCTTTTCATGTTTCTATGAGAAGAGATTGGTTTAAGGTTGGCAAGTTGAAGCACATGGTGGGCTTCATCTAGGGGTGATGTGAGAAATTTAGAAAGAGGAACTTTGGTAATCAGTGTGTTCATTCTTGACATTCTTCTCTTGCTGCTTTCCCAAATTTCAACTTGTTTTTCTTCAGATTCTTTTATTGAATTTGTGTGTTTCAGCACTTCATCATATGAATACCTTTACAAATAAGAAATAGACAACATGAGCTAAAATGTAGGGTAAATACAGCTGGGGTTTTTTTAAACATTATTTTTATAAGGACAGTAAGGTAAGGTGCTTGGATCATTTGGCCTTCTCTCCTTTGCATGAACTTCAGGCCTGTTCTTTTGTCCTGCCTGCCAGATGTGCAGAATTTTCCTACCTGCCCTTGGGATACTTCATCCCCCTGCAGCCATGTATCCACTTCTCACAGTCCTATAAATATCATCAAACTGCTAAAAATAAACCATCAGTATGTAAAACAATATTTGCATATCCCATGTCCCTCATAAGCTGCATCTTAATTCCTGAAATTAATTTGATGTCATTTCTTGGAATGGAAGAAGGAGTAGGTATGGTGGTGATAATTTTTGGTCCTGGGAATTAGTAGACAATAGGCTTGTATTTTATCAGAAAAATGTGGATAAATTGTAGAGCAAGTGAAATGGCATTAATGAGCTGCTTGGAATTCAGCAGTTAAATGAATGTGCTCTGGTGCTGCAGCAACACACATGAATTTTCAAAAAAGGATGCTAAGAAAGTGAACTGAAGTTAGAGGAAGTACTGAAACTAGGGGGAACTTATGTGTCCTTTAAAAATGCAGGGAATCATAGAAGACTACATCTTTTCTGGAAAAGTTAAACCATTGTGGTGACTGTATTTTCAATCTCAGTCTTGTTCCGATTTACAAAACAAAGCCCTGAGCTTTTGAAATTTCAGGGCAAAATGGAAAAAAGGCCCTTAGGACCCTTTGAACAGCATAAGTGCTTAAATCAATGGGATTTTAAAAAACCAAAAAAACCCCAAAACAAACAAAAAACCCCCAAAGAAACAAAAAAAAAAAAAAAAAACCAAACCAAAAATAAACAAAAAAAACCCAACCAAAACCATCTATCTAAAACCTTCTTAAAAAAATCAAAAATTTTGAATAAAGACCATATGCTTTTGTTTCTAATGCAAAAATAGTTCCTGAAGTCTAATGATTCCACAGGTGAAGGTGATTGTACATCCCCACAAAGGCAGATGATTTCAGCTTGGCAACATTGAATCCAGAGAAAACTGGTCATAATTTAGAATAATGAACTAGAAAAATACTGCTTTGGGTTTTGCCAGTATTGGGAAAAAAGTATGTTTAGCACCTGTGTGTCTATGGTTGGCTCCTTTCCCTACGTTTTGAAGTAAACCATGAAGAATGTTTATATGTGCATGGTTTCCATCCCAACTGTGGGACTGAGTTTTTTCCCCTACTCGAAGTCTGACCTGAGAATCTTTGAATCTGTTTTCTTCCAGCAGAAAATAAACACTTACCTTATGATAAATATAGAGGTTAACATAGCTTATCCAAGGGAAAGTTAGGGAAGAGGTACCTTGAGGTATATTTGTGGGTTCCGTTGCAAGAAGAAATTATTGTTGGAGCATTTCAGTCTGGTATAGAGGCAGAGTATCATCATCAAATGATTTGGGTTGGAATGGAACTTAAAACTCATCCAGTTCAACACTCCAGCCATGGGCAGGGACACCTTCTACTAGGTTGCTCCAAGTTCTGCCCAGCCTGGCCTTGAACACTTCCAGGGATGGGGCAGCTTCTCTGGGCAATCTGTGCCAGGACCTTGACACTGACCGGAGAAAAAAATCTTGGAAAAAAAAAAAAATCAGTTGTAAGACTGAGGATAGTTAACTGGGGTTGACAAGGGGTATAGTATTTTCTATAACTTGCAGTCTTTTCTCTGCAATCAGCACAGATGCTGCAGTTTGAAATCTGGCCTTGTATCTCCAATACTGGCAATTGAGAGTTGCTTAGTATGCTAAGGATTTAAACTGAGAAAAAAAAGGAGAACTTGGTGGTACCTTGAGGCATGTAGAGCTGTGACTGGCATGCAGAGATATTTCATCATCTTGGATAGGTTTGGGGGGTGGTGTTTTCACTGTATTTTGGTAAAAAGTTGCTGAAGTGTTAAAATAGGAAAATCAGTACCTGGGAAATTGCTCATTAATGCTAGAGAAAAGGGCCTTTGAATTTACTTGGTACAGAAAAGATATTAAGAAGTTTTCAGGCACTGTGGACTGAAGAGTAATCAAATGGTCTTACATCATTTTTGAAGCCCAGGACTGCTCCCACAGCAATGGATTGAAACAGGATGATTTATAAGGTCCTTTCCAGCACAAACCATTCTGTGATTCTGTGATAACTCTTAGAAATGTCCAATATGCCAGTCCTGGTCCTACTTAAAGCTTCCTATGATTTTAGTTTTGCTCAATCTTTGGCTCTTCAAAAAAAACCTGGGAGTTTTTTGTGGTTTATTTTGGTTTGGTTTTGTTTGTTTGTGGTTTTTGTTGGTTTTTTTGTTTGTTTTGGGTTTTGTTGGTTGGTTGGGGTATTTTTTAGGTTTCTTGCTGTTTTCATTAGCTTTTCAGCTCAGTAAGGTTTTTAGCAGTTTTGAAATATTCTGTGATCCTGGTGATCCTGTTTTCTGTAGCCGTTATTAAATGGATTTAGAAAAGCTACTCTTGTCACCCAGCTGGGAGTGGATGATCAGGACCATGGGCTTTTTGGGCTATTAATGAACCCTTCAGAGAGTGGTGGGCATATCAACCAGTCTCTTATGGACTACATATGGATTTTAGACTCCAGAGAATGGTTTGGCTTGGAAGGAAGGAACCTAGCTTATCTAATTCTGTTACTTGAATGCCAAACCTAAAATCCTTTTTGATGACACTTAGTAAAACTTTGATAATCCTTACTTGTAAGAGCCTCATTAGAGGAAACATTGTTCAGAAATTGTCTTTTATGGTAAAAAAAAATAAAAATCAGCTTGTCACAGCTCTTAGCCAGAACCATCGCAGAGGATTATAGCTCTCCAGTACTTTGTGGCTTCCTTCATGTCAGGCTCTACCAGAAGCCAGCTAAAGGCTCTGGAAGTCTCTTTGCACAGGTTTTTTTACTTTCAGGATGCTGCCCATGCCCTGCATACAGCAAAGAGCTGGGAACAGTTCTTTGTGCCCATACATCACTGAGGTTGGCAGGAAGCTCTGGAGATTATCTGGTCCAACTCTCTTGCTCAAAGCCGGGTCAGACTGCTCAGGACCATGTCCCTGTGGGGTTTTTGGAATCCTAGCATGATGGAAACTCAACAAGCTTTTCCAGTGACCACCTGTGCATTATTTTTTTCTTCTTTCCTAGTATGTGCTGTGTTTTCTGGTTTTCCTCTTGGTTTGTTTTGGATGTGAAATAAAAATACTATATTGAGAAGAGGTTCACAACAACATGAGAACAAACCACAGGGAAGAAGCACAAATTTAGTGAGAATGAAGGGTTGTAGCTGCAGTGTTCCCAGAAACAGGGATATTTGTTTTCCCCTCCAGACTTCAGTTTGTTCAATTCTCCCTGCAGCCACTTTAGGACTTCAGAGACAGAAGTTACTAACAAAACCCTGTCATCAGATGTCACTTTCTAGTATCTCTTAATATATAAAAGGTGTCCAGAGAAAGATCTGAATGCCTGGAAATGTTTTCCATCTGCATCAATTTACAGGTGGATGCAATAGCTGTTACTGGGCATTGTGCAGCCTTGGTTTTTGCATGAAAATATATAATATAGATCTATAGGTGACCACAGCACAGTTTTAGCTCTTGATTTATGCCTTTTGTTCAAATATACCATGTAAATGTGACGCCTCCAAGCCTAGAATTACTAATTTGAGAACTGGAGGGCTGCCTTCCCTGTGAAGCAGGGATCTTGGTCAGGGTGGAGCCTTGCTAGAGCCATTCTCAAGATGCACATACTCATTTGGTTGCAGATTGTGTTCCCCTCTGAGTTTGTCCTGAGGCATGCATGAGTTCTCCTGTAATAAACAGAATTGAGGAGACTAAAATCATAACAAAAATCTGCCAAAGCATCTTAATCCAGGAAGATGCTGCAAAGCAGAGCTTGCTAAGGACAGAGAACACAGGATAAGGCTTTACTACAAATAATTGTTATCAAATGGCTGTATTATAAATAATTGCTATGAAGTTTAACTGATAGTAGGGCGTGGATTCAGCAACTGCCTTGTCTGATCAGCCACTGTGAAAGTACTACAGGGCTTGGGGTTACTTTTGGTTAGGGTCAGCACAAGTGCTTTATGGAAAGTTATTGTATGGAAATAAAATAAGAACCTCAAGCTGAAAGAAACAGGTTGAGGAACGGGGCTTGCAAACTTTAAACTTGAGGGTAAATGTAACCTGGACCCTTTAAATTCTTTCCATCAAGGTGCAGATGGCACAAGAACAGCTCTAGCCCCAGAGCTCAGTCCCATTGCAAAAGTTGGGTAGAAGAGTTGATCTGGTAAATTGTTTCATTTGGATGTACATGGTATGTACAGCTGGAATGTGGGAAACGATTGTGTACAGATGCCAGCAGGACAACTGGAGGGGGAACTACCAAAATCCCCTACAGAGAGCTGCAGCTCCTGTTATGGTGAGACACAGCCACGGTTTGCACCTAGATGGTTGATTTGGTAGTGGTTCCCTTGTTTGCAAAACTTAAATCAAAAAATTACCAAGTTCCTGACTGAGGTGGGCTATATCCCCCATTACCTCTTTTCTCCTTACCTTCCACACCTAGTGAAAAATGTTTAAACTACCCAACTTTATTGTTAAAGCTACTAGAAATCACTTTTCCTGTCCAACAACTTTTTTAGGAGAGTGAGGTTCATTTTCATTACAAATCACAGTCCTGATCTTGGTTCAGGCAGGAAGGGTGTCTGTTGTCATCTCATTGCAAAAGTTCCATACCTCCTAGGTGATTTCTCATGGGCACCTCCTCACAGCACTGACTCCTTCTTCTTCTTCACAGCACAGCCAACAAACTCCAGATCCCTCCCCACCCAGCTAACCCACTCTTTTGTAGCACTCATCTTCTTATTGGACACAGCTGTGGCCTGCTAAGGGCAGGCCTGTTCCTAATCTTTGGTGATTGGTACAGCTGTTACCTTCTGCACTATTCTCTTACATTCTATCCCTCCACAAGGTGTCCTTTGTGTGATTTCCAAAGGACTTCTTGATTTCCCTTTCCCTTTTTCTCTGTCCTTTCCTTCCTGGACTTTGTGGTCATATTGCAGAAATCTACAGCCTAGAGATTAGGAGGACAGCAGTAATGTAAGGAATGGAGGTTCTTAGGTCACATCTAAATTAAGTTTCCCTTGGAAATTGCCAAGAAATTCTTTAGTTAGGTAGGATAACTGTAGAAAAGTCATCCTAATTTTTGGAATTTTATATTAGATTGTATTCTATTTAAAAATGCTATACTAAAACTATTCTAAAGAAAGAAAAAGGATACATCAGAAGGCTTTTTCAAGAATGATAATGAAAGCTCATGACTGACTCAGAGAGTCTGACACAGCTGGCCGTGATTGGCCATTAATTAAAAACAATTCACATGTTTGGATAAGCAATCTCCAGACCACATTCCAGAGCCGCAAAACATGGAGAAGCTGAGGCTTCTCATCTTGCCAGGAGAAGAAATCCTGGCAAAGGGACTTTTCAGAAAATATCATGGTGACAGACATAAACCTGCAAACTTCAGGCTGTCAGCCTGAGAGATGTGGTGACATCAACCATGCAATCATTACGACTGTCCCGTGGGATTGGTAAAGAGTCCTGGATGTGATGAAATTAAGCAGTACAAAAGCAAAGACAGACATTATAATGGTCCCCAAGGACCTGTGGAGTCTCCTGTGAAGAAGCTAACCCGCTTTCACCCTTCACCCTTTTTTTTGGCAGGGTGCTACACAGTCCTCCACAAATAAATGAGTCCACACTACAAAAACATTCCCCATTGCCAGACATCCCATTTGCTGCTGCATCCTACAACAATTTAAAGCAATGACAGCTCCTGCATTATTTTTTTAAGCTCCCTCATGAACCCTGGAGCATAATAAGCAATGGAAACACCAGGATACACTTGGAGAGCTTGGATTTTATTCCTATGGAAAATGGTGATTGTTTCTCTTACAGACTTAAGAATCTGTTTCTAACTTATGTTTCAACTTTTTGGCTTGATATTTTATGAAAATTCAAAGTCTTATGATTTGAGTAATATTCCACCCATCCTGCTGATCATAATATTTCTTGTAGAGTCACAAGTTTCCACTAAACCAGTGCAAGAAGCCCAGTGAAACAGAATAGTCTCACTTCTGAAACTCTGGTGTGTGTCTTGCTGGTGTGACTTGTCCATCAGACTTGTCTCATGCTTCCCTTGGCTGGATGTGTTTTGTAATAGCAAATTAAAATAACACTCACTATTGCTGCTGTTGAAGTATCACCAAAAATGTTGTTTGGTATTTAATTTCTGAGTTTAATTTCTTGATGCCAAAATGCTTTTTCCAACTCAGGAGAGCTTATTGTAGATATCTTCTGGTTTGGCCTGGCAGGAACCCAGCCTACAGAGGTCTGTAACATGTTCCATGCTGTGCACAGTGTCTTGGCTACAGCCTTGTTCGTCTTAGTTTGTGGCTGTAATGTCCCCATTTTGCTATTGTGGGGTGTTCAAATTTGTCTTGTTATTTCACAAAATTTTGAAAAATTTCTTCCTAATGCTAGTGCCTTGTATTGTTCCATCTTCTCCTCACCAGAGAGGAGTCACCAGGGGGGCTGCTCAACCTCACTCCTGCTTCCTTTCCCTTACAGTCTCGTATTAGCACACAGATTTAGTTTTCTGTTACTATTATTTACTGTGTTATTGCTATTCAGGTAACACCAGTCCCTTCTGAACTATGTAGGATACTGTTTGTTTGTGTAATAGAAAAACAAGGACTCTCTGCAATTTCTAATGAGCTAAGGACAAAGAGTAGCTCAGGGCCATGAGTAGTGTGGATAGGTTAAACAACAAAACTAAAGGCAAATTATACTCTGGATTTCATAGAACCATAGAAAGGCTTGGGTTGGAAGGGACCTTTGAAATCATCTCATTCCGATCTCCCTGCCATGGGAACACCTTCCTCTAGACCAGGTTGCTCCAAGCCCCATCCAACCTGACCTTGAACACTTCCAGGGATGGGACAGCCACAGCTTCTCTGGACAACCTGTGCCAGGGCCTCCCCACTCTCTGGGAAATGAGTTTCTAATCTAAAATTCTCCTCTTTTAGTTTAAAACCATTGTCCCTGATCCCCCCTGGATTTCCATGGGTTTCTCTGCCACAGCTTCAATTTCTGCTTGCTTTCAGGTACAGTTACTCAGAATTCATTGCTTCATATGAAAAAAGTAAAGTTTGGTTTTGCCAAAATAATATAACTTGATTATAATGGAAGTGAAGAAAGACTGCTGTTTGGAAAAGACTGATTCTTTTAATTGGATGTTTCATTTTTGAAACATGAGCTCATGACGTCGTATGTTTCTGGTTTTCTTTTATGAATGATGAAGGGTTTTGCTGGCAGGAAAATGTAGGTGAGTTTTAAATTCAACATATGATTTCACTCTGTCCCCCTCAAAAACATACAATTATTGACGTAAAAGACAAATCAAAGGATCAGGTGCCTTTATTGGATGCCACCTGCATGAAGCTCTTGAGGAATATAGCCAGACTTCTCCAGCCATGCTGCAAGATCTTTCTTGTTTTCCAGGAGTGTAAACAATCCCATGGAGATGTGTCACAGCAAAGCCAAGCCAGAACAGCCCAAACTGCATCATGCTATAAATGGTTTCCTGTGAAGAACAATACCTAATCAGTTTTTATGTTGCAGTTTGAGTGTGGTAGCAGGCTGGTCTTCTTCCTGATCTTTTGACAAAAGAAACAGCTCCAAAATATCAAGTTAATACCAGAAAATCCCCAAATTACTTAATTTGGTTATGCCATGTACCATGACACTATAAATATGAATTTTTCACTATGAAAATGAATTCTTCACTATGGGGTGGAAGTAGATCATCTTTAAGGTCCCTTCCAACCCAAACCATTCTATGATTCTATGTGTGAAATGGAGCAAAAATAATTCTGCTTCTGCATTTAATTTCTTCTTCTGCTGTTCATGCATCTCCCATATTCTACTTTTACAGGTGAACTCAGGCTTGTGCTGAAGCAAGGAAGCCAATGCTGTATCTGAATGATGGGAACATCACCTGGCAGTGGCCAGTTTTATATCAGTACTGAACTTCCAGTCTAAAAACCACAAGGGAGTGTTGTTATTTTGGGGAAAATGTGTTAACTTCACCTAACTGTTCACATAGTGGGAAATACAGGTGGACCAGCTGTGGCTTCCAAGTTGAGAAGTATGCAGGAGTCCTTTTCATGTAGCCTATGGAAAAAAGCCCACAAGAATAGCTGTAGTGACCAATACCTTGCCTCTCATCAGGACCCATCCCACTACTGTCTCTCATGAGCAGACCCAACAGTACAATGCAATGTGAGCTCTGCTTTGGCTTGGTACATTTACAACAATGGATTTCTTTTTCCAGTGGAAAAATGTTATAATAACCACGTGGTTGTGGTTTTGTGTGTGTGACACTTCTCCATTATATGGCAGCTGGGGACATGGTTTAGTGGTGATCACAGTGGTGCTGGTTTAATGAGTACTCAATAAACTTAGAGGTTTTTTCCCAACCTTAGTAACTCTGTGATTAGTTTCTTCCTTGTCCTCAGGCCTTTTTTCAGATAAACATCCGTAGGTTGCTGATCAGTTCCCTCCTTTGGGGAAAGTATGCTTTTGTGGTGAAGAGGCTTAACAAGGGCTCACATCCCCAGAATTTCTGTGACCCCAGGCTAATAAATCACTTGTTTTTCTCTTGCCTTGGCTCCCCAAGCCTTTGGCCATCTCCCTTCTCCACAGGGTAGTGCGAAGATAAAATCCATTTGTGACTGAGTCACTTGGATACTGTTGGCACTTGGGGCGAAATTAATAGGACAGAAATAGAAAAATGCATCTTCTAGAGTGTTTTCTCTGGTCTCCAACCCTCCTCATGTAATTAACCAACCACTGTGTCTTTCCTTGGGCCAGTTCAACATCCCAAGCTGCTGCTCATCTGGTGTCCTTGCTCAGCAGTTCTCCACAGGGCCCTGCAACTTCTCTCCCCAGCTAGCAGCTTTTAATTGGGAAATCACTCTCTTCTAGCACAATTCCTCCCTTCCCTGCAATGTTCCTGGTGATGCCTGAAAAATAAGACCCAACTAACATTCTCTTCCAGGGCCTTCCTATCTGCTTATATCTGCTTCTCAGAGGAAGCTGCGCTCAGTTTAGTCTTCTTTTGCTATTAGATTATATGTTATTTATATAGAGAGAGATTCTCTGATTATCTGTCTATAACCTCTATTACTTAATTCAAATCCAAGTTTATGAGTTAGACTAAAAATCCACAGAAGTCATAGCTATGACTGCACAAATACAACCATGCAGTCATGTCCAAGGTGTTTGCAGTTCTGATACAGGATAAAGTGTTTTACGGGGTTAGGTTAAAATTATTTAGCTGGGTTCAAAGGGACTGTGCATCAACCAGTCCATGCTCATGTTAGTAGAGCTACACTGGTTGAAACTGCTTATGAGCTTCAATTCCATTAATTTTTTAATATTTTAAATTGCCTTTTGCGCTGTTCCTAGCTGGGCACAGGATCTGAGAAATCTCCTGGTTTCAGTATAAATGCAGAGAGAATGAGCTGTCCCCAGCAGCACCAATGTAACAGAAGAGAGCTATCAGCAGTTGATGAGCGGGGAGATGGGGGGATTAAAGACAAAAATAAAGAAACACATTTTAAAAAATTCAGGAAGACCGCTTTTTTTCCTCCTTGTTTTTTTATGGCTGTGCTTGGTGCAACAATTCCCAGGAAAAAAATGAGGGTAGAAAAACAACAGCCTTTCACAAGCCAAAATTTTATTAGTAGTAGAAAAACAAACTCCTCTAACAGCAGCTGCTGTTTTATACGTTGGCCTTAAAACACATAGTATTATGAAACTTGGAATAATATTTACCAACTGCAGTGTGAGAAACAACACGTACTTTTAAAATTTAAAAGGTTTATTAAACCTTAATACAACAAAAGATTGAATAAGGAAAAATACAGCGCTGGGAGCATGGAACTAAACACCATGTGCTTGTCCACAAAATGTATGCTCTAACTTTTATACCATTGGTGTTGCATCAGGTAACCCTAGTCCCTCCCAAAATCTGCCAGTTAACTCTTCTTCAACTTCCACTGGTGGAGACTCCTTTCTCACAATTTGATTGAAGATAAGATCTGGAGGCCAGAAAACAGCCAAGGACAAGGTTGCTGCTCTCCCTTGAGAACCAGCCCGTAAGCCGTAACCTCCATGCTTATGCTGGGCAAAAGGATTTCCCCCAGGATGTTTTGTTACCCTGTGTTGATTCTTTGCACCCCGTTGGTCCTTCCCCTTTGTCCCACCCCCTTGCCTTCATCCCAGCCATTCCAGCGTTCTGCCCTGCCCTCACTATTCCTATATAAACGCCCGTTCTCCCTGCATAACCATAACATAACTACACATCAATAAAACTTAACATGCACATAATATGTATGTCTTAATTGCAAGAGCAAACCATCTCATTACCTATCTGTAATAGCAGTAACCCAGGTTATTTTTTTAAATAGATGTGCACTTACTTCTTGTTTATAAGATGTCCCTGAGCATCTGCAATATTACAAAAATATATTGTCATGACAAGGAGATTAGAGGAGATTGTTTGCTTGGGGTGGTGGTGATTAATTACAGTTTGATTTATAGTCTAGAAAGTAAGTTAAGCATGTTAACACTTTAGCTGAGAGGTCTTCAGCTAGTCCAAGCTGACCTCAGCCATTTGAAGACTAAACTCTGGTCTGCCTTTTTTATTCTTGGTTTTAATCAAAATTTTTAAAAACTTGTAATTTGTTCATCTGTTTGTACTATGGTTTTTGACATTATTTATACTGTGTTTTATTTGATGATGTTACCTAAACCATGCAAATTGTCTGGAATTGAACTTGAGTGTTTATAAAAAATCTGGTATTTACCTAAAGCACTTTTAACTCAGGAAGTCAGAACGAAATAGGGAATCGGGAGAGGGCTGTGTAAAGATTCCAAGTTCAGTGCAAATTCCCATGCAAGGATGCCCTAGAAGATATCTGTGCGTGACTGAGGAATCTCATGCTGCTTGTGGAACTGGGGCCAAGTGCTTGCACAACTACTTGAGAGACTGCAGACTTACAACATAGGCAACAGGTGAAAGGACAGTCCTTACCAACCTGAGCCCTGAGCACCTTCACTGATGTGTTGGAGGCAGCAAGATGTATGTCATCAAGTAATTTAGTAAGATGGGCGAAGTTCACCACCAGTTTCTGTGCTGATGTAGCTGATTTCATCACTTCTTGCAAAAGGAGAGAAACAGCAGAACCTGTGTCTCAATTTGACCATCTCTGTGGCTGCCTTTTGCCAGTGTAGTGTAGCGGCCACCTGTGTGATAGATGAGTAATGCAATGAGCAATAACTCTCATGATTAAAAGGCAAATATCATGCATAAATGTTAAGAGAAGTTTTATAGATTTATAGTTATGTTTTACCTCCCCTTGTGTTATTATCATGGGCTGGCCTTGGTTTGGGACATTTGGAAGGGTCAGCTTGTTACTATGGCAGCACCTGAATTCTAATCAGGATTTGAGGAAGAGATCTCCACCACTGGACAGCAAAGAAGGAGTCAATGGACAGAACTTTGGGAGGGGCTAAAGGGTTAAAAGGCAAAATCTCCATTGTGTGGATGAGCACCCGGTGGGAAAAATCCTTTGCTCCTGGCGTCGTAACATTTTGTCTATTCAGTCTTCTGCTGTGTTTTGGGTAAGATTTTATTAAACCTTTTACATTTTTTAGAAGTGAGTATCATTTCTCACAATCTGCATGGCCATAGTCTCTCCTCCACTCATCCTGCAGACAAACAAGAGAATTCTCTCTGAAGACCTATTTGGCATCTTCCAATGGCTCCAACTTTTTTAGCAGAGAACAGGAGGAGGATGTGTGGAAACCCCCGCCCTGAGCAGTTTGTGCAGTAGTAGCAGGGAGTGTTTGTGATAGTAGCCAAACAACCCATTCACCTGGAGTGTGGGAGTGTGTGGGAGCAAGTCCAAAATCAATAATACCCAGAAACATAACAACAACTAGCACACATATACAATTAAGCCTCTCTGCCTAAAATATCAGCTCAGAGCACTATCGGCTCAGAGTATTTACCTACTTACACTTCCTACTAAAAATAAACAGATTGAAGTCACAAACCTACTGTGTGAGTAGGTGGGGGAAAAAACATCACGTGTGAAGCTTAGTCTGTGATATAAATTCCTCTGTGACGCATTCAGGCTTCCTTCCCATGTCACCCACCTTGCAGCAGTTTAGATTGAGTTCCTAGACAATTCTTGCCAGCTAATACCAGGACAGTGAGTCTGCTTCGTGCCTATGTTGTTATCAATTGTCCATCGCTACTTCAACCACATTTCCAGGCAAAAGTTACCAAAAATTCTTACCTTATTTTGGGATGGGAAAGTCTGTGTTGTGCTGTGACTGCTGAAGGGAATATAGACAAAACATCATGAGAAAATAGCAGAACATTTGTGAAGAGATCAGGAATCTGGAACTCTTTCCTTCCTCCCAACTGAATCTTCTATACCAGAACCAGAGTCAGGCCCTCCCTCAGCTCTCCTTTTGACCTTGTTAATTCCAGGATGTGCCAATGTTCTCTGCTGGTCTGGCTGGGAGAGGGCTCTGTGCTGCTGTGCTTGGGCAGGCAGGGTGTGGGCAGAAAGCCCTGAGTCCGACCTTGTAATGCTCTGTGAGCACACCCATCTCTTGGGAAGATGCTGCTTCTGCCTCCTGGGCCATGGCAGAGATGGGAGCAGTGTGTTCCCTCTCAGGCACTGCTGGCTCAATGCATGGATAGTTTGAGCACTCAGCTGGGCACTCCAAGATCCTCCTAGTCTGTCTTCCCAAGGACCAAGCAATCCCAGCATCCCTGGTGTCACCCCAGCAGCCCTCTGGTAGAACAGTGGTCATTGGGCTGAGTAGAAACAGGACACGAAACCTGAGTGAGACACAGATGTGTTGGGTACAGGCCAGCTGGAAGATGGGTACCCAAGTTCAAGAGGGAAACCTAAAACCTCTTGCAAATTAATCTCATGTTCTTGAAAAACTGAGGGTGTACATTTATTTCAGAAACCTAACAGGAAACTAAAGCTACATTGAATGCAGAGGATCCCTAACTTCATCTGAGCTGTCTGCCATAGTATCTAAACCTGGGGACAACCACCTCAGCCAGAGCCCTGCTGGAGGGCACTTTAGCTCCTTCCTCACACATCCATGCAGGTTTTCTTGCTGAGGAAACCAGCACAGGAAGAGCAGAGGAAGGGGTGCAACTTGGTCTCCTTCCTACACACATTTAGGAGCGAGAAATTCTGCCTGTTCCTGCAGTTTTGCTGTTTCCTGATGCCCATCTCACACTCCAACCATTTCAGGACATAATGCACATAATAAGTGAGCTTCTGCCAAAAATCCCATTTCCTTCCACACCCTTTTTCAGGTATGGATTTTGGGAGCAAGCTTGGGCATCCAGGCATTAACTAACTTACACTTAGAAGTATAATCTTCTGTTGATCCCAGCTTCATTTAGGATGTAAATTCTCCTGCTCTTTGTCCCCTGGGAGATTATTAGAAACACTGTCTTGGTGCACCCATACAGCCTGCAGAGGACAGCAGCTGGGTGGAAGGCCACGTTGTATAGCACAAATCGTTAGCCAGTGTCTCCTGGATTGACTTATGAGACTTTTCACTTCTTTTGAATACTTTGAACATTTTGTGGTTGTTACATGACATGTTCTTTTCTTAAGTGTCCTATACAGGACCACTGGTGGGGTTTTTTGTTTGGTTGATTGTTTTTTGTCTGGTTTTGGGATTTTTTGTTTTGGTTTTGAGGTGGTTTTTTTTGTTTGTTTTTTTTTTTTTTTTGGTTTGTTTTGTTGGTTTGTTTGTTGGTGGGTTTTTTTTTTTTTTGAGGATAAAAATTTTTTATGGTTTCTTTCACCAGCAGAAAAAGAAAATAGGTAATGGATCTTTTGATATAAAACTAAAATGAAAAATCCATCATGAAGAGAAAAGGGCTTTGAATACTATCTTTCAGACTAATTCCAAGAAAGGCAAACAGGTCCCCCTATTTTTCAAGTGATCCACAGACCTGAACATCTGTCCCAAAATATCCAGGCTCCAGGCTGCCAGCAAAAGGAGGACTGGAGGTTAAGGGCTTGACCTTCCTGAAGAAACTGTACTTGGCCAAAAACTACTTTGGCTCAAAGGCTCGCTGGGGGATGGACAAAGTTTCAGCCCAGAGCAGAAACTGATGCCAGCAGTCTGCTCAGATGCAACATTTTAACTGCAGATTTATTGAGGGCGTTTTGTTTGTTTTGTTTTTCTATTGCTTCTCCTTGCAAAGTTGAAACTTGTTCAGTAACACTCTGTTTCAGTCTTTTAAATGGAGTACCAGACACTTAAGAAAATCAAACAAGCAAACAACATAAGTTCAGAGTCAGCAAGTTTGTAATGAAAAGTGTACTGGTGACCTCTTCACAAACCTTCAGCTGAGATTTTGGCAGAACTGAAAATAAAGAGCTGTTTTCCTTATTTGCCACCAACATTTTTAAGTTTCCACCAGCTACACTGGGCACCAAATGGGCATTAAATGTTATTTCCAGTACAATGCATGGTGTATGACTCCCCTGACAAGGCTGTGATTGTGGAAAGTGTTGTACCTCATTGTCTTTAACTAAACACAGGTGGAAATCACACAGGTGAGTTTATTCATAAAGTCTGGGATTACTTCAGCTGTCACCATAGAACAGAAAGATAAACAGAACTAATAAATTAATGAACCTTAAAAAATCCTCCCGAGGCTTCAGCCCACCTATAATTTGCACAGTGATTTAACAGAAACTGCACTTGTAGGGAATATGGGGCTCTGAAGCCAGTTATTGGGTTTCATAATAGGATTGGCAGATGCCTCTCCATATGTCTAAGTAAATGTCTACCTAAAGGCATCACTGAGTCTGTCTGACAGCAAAAGAGGGTGTCACATTGAGCTCACAGCCAGGACCTCAGAGTTGCAGTGTCTGACTCTGTCCATAGTTTTAAGTTGTTTATTTAAACCCAAACTGTGTATCTTGGTCCAGCTCAGATGTAACCAAGTGCAACCCACCCCTCCGACCTTTTAAAATTTCCATTATTTATCTCTTATGGGATTAACTTCAATATAGGACACACAACCATCTCCTAGGCTAAATCTGATAAACTCCATAATTTCTTTTATACCTAATCCACTCTCATCTCTCGCACAACCCTTGAATCCCACCCAAACTAAGGGAATGGGTTTCTTTATCTAAAACCCATAATGTCCCAAAGAGGACTCACAATATCTGTGATGATGTCTGTGTGATGATACCAAGTTTATGTTCTGTCCTGTTTTACAGTAGTGGAGAGAATTTGCTCAGGGGCTTCAGTCTACCAAACACCCCAGCTGGCACCTCTAGTCTGCATTAACATTCAGAGTGAAGGCAAAGGTGCTGAAAAACAATGGAAAGATGACTGTTCCCTTAGTGCAGTGCTCTCAAAGGAATGCTGGGCAGGACAAAAGCTGCTTTGCCAGGGAACTAGCCCAGATTCACAGCTGGAGGGGATTGAAGCACATATAGAAATTGAAGGGCTGAATAGAGTGTGGAATGAAATAATAATAATACAAATCATTGGCCTTTTTTTTTTTTTTTTGAGGAGGGAAATTAATTTCTGCTCATGGCTGAGTGGAATAAGTGGGTTGGAATAATGACAAGATGTGACTGTTTATTATATTAATCAGTGTATTGGGTCAGTCAGGAAATGCTGGCTCTGCTTCAATGACATACATGGGGAAAAAAGGAATCCAGGGTTCTTGTTGAGCAGCACAGGGAGACAGTCAGTGGTGCATCATACCTTTATCCCTGAACATCAATGTAATTTGCCCATGGGTAAGTGCAAAGTGAGTCCAGAGGAGGCCACAAGGACCTTCCAAGGGCTGGAGCTCCTCTGCTCTGGAGACAGGCTGGGAGAGCTGGGGTTGTCCAGCCTGGAGTAGAGAAGGCTTTAGGAAGACCTCAGAGCCCCTGCCAGAGCTTAAAGGGCCTCCAGGAGAGCTGGAGAGGGACTCTGGACAAGGGCATGGAGGGACAGGACAAGGGAGAATGGCTTCATGCTGCCAATTATGTTAATTTGCTAAACTTTTAAAACTGTATTCACCCTGTGTCAGGGTGGGCATTTGGGCATTTAGGCATTTTCCATATCTGGCCCTTGCAGGCCTCCAGTAAAGACCTGTCTTTATATTACCTCCCAGACTAATATTATCTCCAAAGTCTGTTGTTTCATTTCTAGGTTCTTTCAGATATCAGTATCACCTCTCATGGTGGTTTCCAGGCTGTTAAGGAGCCAGTACCCAAAAACAACCTATAAGGCACGCCCAGGGGATGTCCCCACCTTGCACATGTTTTAGATCACTCAATGTGTTTGAGTGATCACTCAAATGTGGGACATTTCTGTCTGGAGGTTGTGCAATTGTCCTTGCAGCAACATCTGGAGGCCAGTCCCATCCCATTCCCTTCTTGTGCAGGTCAGTGGAGCTGGGCAGTGATGGAGGAGTGTGGTCATATCTGAGCCAAGCAGCATTGCCAGGATGTGTTCTTAGTGAGAGGAGTGGCAGATTTGTCTTTACAATCAAGCTGTGGGTCTGCTGGTAGATAAAACTAGCACTGGGAGATAAAAGAAACAATGGAAAGGATTCCACTGACTGATGAATGGAAAAAGATATTTGCTTTTACAAATAAAATTTAGGTTTGCTGATAAATGAAATTAGACATTGAAAGATGAAAGAAACAATGGGGAAGAAAAACGCCTAAATTCCATAAGAATTAAAAATTAAAAGGGAGGGTTATACATTAGAGGGGAATCTTCAGGATCAGGCATTCTGGGAAGTCTGTACCTCTCCAGTACCTCAGCCAATGGGGAAAGAGAGAAGGGAAATATGCTCAGGAAATCAGGATAGAAAGGAGGCTGTGTGCTCAAAAGATGTGAGAGACCCCAGGGAAATGCCCCATGGCCTCTCCCTTTATTCAAATAAAGTAAAAGGATTCCTCTGTCTCCTTTTTGGACATAAACCTCTGGTGTTTGTGGATTAATTTTCCTAACATTCGGTGTCACTTCACCCATGACACTTGCAACACCCATGACACCATTCACTGCACTGCCCAGTTGACTATTTTGGTATTGGGTGGTCTGTCAGCAATGCTGCCCTGAAGCCTGGGAGAAGGGATGTAGTGGCAGAGCAAGGATTTGACAGAGGATGGCCTTGAAATTAACAAAAGTAATAAATTCTGAAATCCTAATCTTACTGATGTGATTTTCTAGTAGATTTTTTTGAGACAGCTTCTAAGCTCAGTTTTGCATAATAATGGTAAAAAAAGGTAGAAGTTCTTTGCTGCTCAACTTACCCCTGACCTCAGTTGTCTAAGCCCAGTGTTTGGCTGTATGTTCTGAGGTGAAATCCACATGTATTGTGCGGCAGATACAGATTTTGGTAGCCCAGATGTTTTCAGAATTGTCTCACCTGTAATTAACTATTGAGGAGTTGTGGCCCAAGAAGGTTTAGAACGATTTCAAATTATCTTCCCCTAATTTGTGATAGTGATTTCTGAGAAGGGCAAGACATACTTGAAAACCCACTTCTGCCTTTGTACGTGGGCAGAGTTTTGTGTGAGTCTAGGCTGGTCTCAGTCACCACAATCCCCCTGCCAGCAGATCTGGAGGGTAAAAAGTCCCCCAGACCTGCTCCTGCCACCACAAGTGATGCCACCTGGAGATATGATGCAATGTTTCCTCCAGCAGCACGGTCTCCATTGCACAGACTGCTTCCATTTCTTCATTTCCTCTGACCTAGCCTGATGTTGTCTCCCGCCCTCACTCCCACCTAGCGACCTTTGCATCCTCAAAGCACTTTCATTTTAATTACTTTTATCAGTACTTGCTTGCAAACCTGTTGTGAGAACATCTCAGTCCTGTGTGCAGTAGAAGCAGGGTCTTCACAAAAAAGGGGATAAGGTGCAATATTGCAGCATCACACAAAATTAACTGCTTATGAAGCTCACAGATTTACAGGCCTGAAGGCAACAAACACTTAAACTCTTCACTCCCAAAATCTCTAAGGGATTTTGAAGCCTTGAGCATGGGATGAATTCACATTAAGCTTTGCAGAGAGGTCAGGTTTCTTAAGATGCTGTTACAAGTTTGGCAGAAACTGAACAGAAAGAAACACCATTTCTATCTAGAAGTTGTCTGATAGTAATAAGCAGAACCTAACAGGTAGGAGCCTACAGAGCATTAAAAGGTTAAACAAAGGACACTGTGATGTCCTAGGCTGAATTCTTCTGCCTAGGAGAGGCCTTCTGCTATTCAGACTGGGAGGGGATTGGACATCTGGGATGTGTCTGCAGTAGGATGCATCAGTGAGTGGTGGTTTCATCCTAAGAATTTGTTGTTGTCAAGATAAATCATCTTGTGCAAGTCCTTGGAATAATGAAAATAAAATTGATCCTTCTTACCACATTTTCCCAGAGTGTGCTCCCACCACAAAGCCAGAAGAGAGCAAGTCACCTAAGAAAACCACTGACAATTTCACCTCAAATCAGATTGCTCAAAGCAAGGCCAGATACATTTGTTGCAACACCTTACCACAATATTTTTGCCTCCTTTTTCTCTTTTGAGGAATTTTTTTCATACTTCACGTTCACCTAGTTGTGAAGTATGTTGAAGTGTGAAGTGTGAAGCTCACTTTGTTGCTTGCTGTTTTGGTGCCTTTATAATTCCTTGGAGGTAGGTGAGATTTGTATGGCTGCTGGAGTAAAGACGCTTCAATCTGCAGGGCTTGATGTAATGCTTGGTTTCATCCCAACTCTGTTAATACCATATATTTTTATCTCATGGTGATGGATAAGGGGTGCCAAGAGTGTTTTGGGATAATACCTGTGTGCAGGTCATTCTTGAGGGATGGGAGCCTCAGGACACATCATCTGATCCAGTGAAGTGTTCAGTCATAGCAAATCATGCTACACATGTCTGTGCTTTACACAAAATTTAACAGCTCTGTTGGGGTTAGCTCTGAGGAGCTGGGAGCTGCTGGACACCAGGAAAGGACATCAATGCCTTGGAGATGATGACCAGCAGCTTTGGCTCAGCGTGGTGTGGGTGAGAGGAGCAGAGACGGGAGCTGAATCGCCCAGCCCTTGTGAGTGATGACTGCTCTTCAATGTGCTGTACACCCTAAGATGCCTGGGGGGCAAGCACAGCCTTTCCATCACCTTCAGACCACTCTGGATGAGACTTAGCATGTATCATCAGGGTTGTGGTGTGTGTGTGAGTCTAGGCTGGTCTCAGTCACCACAGTCACCACATGATTCTGTTACCAAGCAAGGTTTCTTTTAAGGATGCAGCTGGTTGTGCAGCTAGACTGCAGAATTACAGGGAGGGGACAATGTAAGCTGGTTAATAATTTTAAACCACACATTCTGCCCCCCACTTTTCTTTTGAGTTTAATTTTTTTAATGGTCTGTAGGGTTTTTTGCCAAATATCAGTTCATCGGGTTTTTTTGGTGAAACTTTCACAGCTGGGGACTTTCCATGGTTATTTGGAAAAAGTGATGTAAATTGTAAATCATGTCTTAATTTGACTTAAAATATCTCAGACAACATGTCATCATACCGAAGATAATACACATGCTCAGAAACTCAGCAGCTATCTTTTGAAAACTCTCACCTGCAATAGAAGTCCTATTTATTTTTTAGAAAAAAATAGTTAAATTCTATAGCTGATCCTAAAATGAGATCATTAAATTTATACATCAGATATATATTTTTTCTCTTCCTGACTGATAACAGAACCATACAAGAGAATAACTGGGGAGAAATAAATGGCTGTTGAATAATTTTAATGGGATTTCAATAAGCAACTGGTAAGTTAGCTACCTTTCTTTTGATTTGTTGGTCCAATAGAGAAAAAGCATGGCCTAGAGTTCAAAACCTACATCTTCAGCTAAATACAAAATAATGGAGTCACAGAATGATTTGGGTTGCAAGAAACCTTAAAGATCATCCAGTTCCAATGCCCTGATTGAATGTGTGGTTACTCCTATCTATAGATGATCTTACCCACTTTTTCTTCCTGCTCAGGGGGCCTGTAGCAGAGCCTACTGCAATGTCACCTGTCTCTTTCTCTCCTTTGATCCTGATCCATGAGCTCATCCTCATCCATCCCCAGGCAGAGTTCCATGCACTCCAGCTGGCCACTGACAAGGCCCACTGCTGTCTGTGCTTCCTAAAGTTCTGTATCCCACCATTCCAACACTCCAGGCATGGCAACCATCCCACCTGTGCTTCCCAAAGGTCTGTATCCCACCATTCCAACACTCCAGGCAAGGCAGCCATCCCACCACATCCCAGTGGTCCTGATAATTTTCCATTGCTCCATGTGTGTGCACGTCTCCTCTTGTGTTCCCCTTGCACCGAGGCATTTAAGCTGCCTTGGTGGCTGGAGCAGCTTTGTGCTGCTCTTCAGATGCTCTCCTGCTGACCTGTGATCCCTCTCCAGGCTCTGGGCATCTGTTGCTGGCCTTGGCATCAAACTGGTAGAGTGGGAGGGATTGAGGTTCATTTCCCCAGTAACTTCAGGTTACAGCCCTCCTCGCCAGGTTGGCCAACTTATAACCAAAATTGCTCTTTCCTTCTTCTGACAGAAGGACCCCATCAGTCCCCAGCAGAGCAGATTTTTCAAAGCAAGTCCCATATTCTAAATATCTGGGTCCCTGCCTGTGGCACTAGTCCTGTATGGGTTTGTGGACTGCCCAGCTTCAACTGGACTTTTCAACCCCCTTCCCTTTGACAAGGAGCATCCAGGAAAAAACAATTTGCAGTCCTAAGTCTCTTACCACCCCACCCAGGGCTCTGCAATCCTTCTTGGCACCCCTCATCCTTCTCCTGGCTCCATCCCTGGTGCTCACATGAAATAATGGCCCTGAATCACAGTCACTATGTGGACAAGTCTCTGGGTGACATCTCTGGTACAGCATCCTCCTGCCACATGTTGCTACTGAGGTAAGGGGTGAAGTTTGAGAGATTCTTGTGGGTTTTTTCCCCTAATCTCAGGTCATCACATCTCTCTTCTGAGTATTTCCCAACAAAAATACAGGACAGAATGTTTAACTAAATTAAAAATGCAAATGCATGTCATTCAGTGGAAGTCTATCAGATGTTATCCTACCAATACTGTATTCTCTGCTTTTGAAATGTGACATAAGGCATGTGCATATTTGTACAACTTTTTTATTCTTGTTCTATTATACAAAAAAAAGTCCTCATACTTTGCATCTTGAAGGGATTCATAGGACTTAATTCATGATAGATATTTAAAATAGTGATTTAAAGTAATTTTAAATGAAATTTTCCCAAAATGAAATGGGACAACATAGATATTACATCAAACTTATTTTGAACAAATATCTTAAGTCTACTGAAAAGCAACTTCTTGGTAAGCAAAATAATCAAGATTACAAGTATATGACAGTATATTGCACTAGAATTTTTCTATTCTGTAGATATTCAAGGAAAGAAAAGCCACAGAATTTTCTTTATTTTTAAACCATGATCTCAAATTAGACCTTAAAACCTATATTTAGACTCTTCAAGGCTGACAGCATTTCAAAGGTGCTGATCACCTCTGCTCTCCATGGCCACAGAAAGCTTCTTGACATTTCTCTGAATGAGATCACATTTCTCAGAACACCTAAACATGGCTGTAGGAACCCAGTTTTGACTCATATGCCTGCAAATTTCACTCAGTAAAAATGGTGTCTCTAAACTAAAGACAAACTAAGCTGAACTCTAAAGTAAAGTAAACCCCAATTCTTCAGGGGATTGTGCAAGATATACATGGTAGTTGTGATCCTTTACAGGGAAACGTAGGTTTACCAAGGAACTTGATCACAAAAGTGATCAAAGTGTTGTGGCAAAGGCACCTCCAGGAAAGATAACCAACAGTAACAAAGTTCATTAACTCTCTTGTGTGCCCAGAATGTAGAGGCTGGTATTGATTTCTTAGAAATTTATCATAAGGAAACAAGCATCATTTGAATATGGCACCCCATCCTGCTCTGAATCCAGCCAGAGCTGCCCCAGGAAAGACCAGAGCTCAATCAGGATGAGGGAAAAATCTCCTTGTTGGGTCTTTTCCACCTTCTTTCAGTCCAAGGCACCCTTCTGCCGTTTCAAAGTTTCTGGTGGTTGTAGTCTAGAGACACTGCAAAACTCCTCATTTCTTACAGCTCTCCATGCCATGTCTGCTGAAAAAATCCCCATGGAAAGAAAAAAAAAGCAGTGTCTGAGCTAAAGAAACCTGTACAGCTCCAAGCAGTCTTGTGCAAGTGCAAGGTGCCTGGAGGGTATCATCTGGGTCATGACTTTTCTTGGAGGGACCTGACCATTGTTGAAATGCCATGAGACCACTGAATACATGGCAGTATTGGACCATCTCCAGATGAAAATGCCCTCTTCTTACCACTGACTTTCTCCTAAAAGCCACAGCTCATAGGAAAAGTGGGACAGGGTGGTGTTTGGGTTCCATCCCTGGAGCAGATTTCGTTTGTGTCAAGTCTCAGATCCATGGGATATTTGTCAGATTCCTATTCCTTTTCCAGGAGGAAGCTGGAGGAGCAGTCCATCTTCCCCATTGCTCTTTTGAACTCAGAAGTGCTGCAGTAACTCAAGGAACAAAAAGTAATATGAAACATACACTGCAGGATACTTGGGGTCAGGTTTCCCACTCATAGTGTGTCAATTGCATCACATGCATGCATCAGACACAAAGCCTGATCCCAACACGGGTCCCCCAGAGCCTTCACTGGGATTGGCAACACTATTACAGCAGAAAACTGCTGCATTTCCTGTAGTCCACAATGTGTTGATTTCCTATTGCTACAGAGATGTAAATATGATAAATAACAGGGTCTGACTCAGATTAAAGTCATGAGACCTCAGACCAGATTACCAGTTGGATCTTTTAAAAAAATTTTTCTTTTTTCTTTTCTTTTCTTTTCTTTTCTTTTCTTTTCTTTTCTTTTCTTTTCTTTCTCTTCTTTTATCTTCTCTTCTCTTCTCTTCTCTTCTCTTCTCTTCTCTTCTCTTCTCTTTTCTTTTCTTTTCTCTTTTCTTTTTTCTTTATCTTAAAGAAGAGCTTCTGACTTTGCTGCAATTGCTAAATGGCTGTCAGGTCCAGAGCAAGCCACAGAAGGTGTGATTCCTCACACATGACTTCAGCTATTTGTGTTGATGTCTATACCTGATTAAGTCATCCATGACAGCCCTTACAGTCAATAGAGAGAAGGCACTTTCTTGCTGTGGTTCACCTCATTTCTTTTAGACACTGCCTTCCCAAGTAGGTAAATCCCACCCCAAGAGTGTCTTCCCTTGGGTTACAAGGAGAGCCTGGAGTGATTCAAACCAAAGGATGCTTTTGGTCAGACTGATCCCAACCTTGCCTATGCCTCTGTTTCCCCTTCTTTAAAATGGGCCCACCTTCCCACTGGGAAAATATTGGTTGATGTCATTGCATGCAGGGAGTAACTTGCACCTCACAACTGGTGGTTTCACTGTCAAGGCCCTGGGGTGGTTAAAAGTGGTTTGCACTGTGTTAGACAAAGTCATTTATAAGTTTATTTGTGGTAGTGCTTAAGAAGCCAGAAGGATGAAATATGATACCATAGAGTATTACATCTAAGTGGTGCTAGTGCTATTTGAACTCTGGTTTCACAGAGGCATAGAAGGGTTTGGGGCAGAAGGGACTTTAAAGATCATCCAGGTCCAACCCCCTGCCATGGGCAGGGACATCTTCCACTAGACCAGGTTGCTCCAACACCATCCAGCCCAGCATTGAACACTTCCAGGGATGGGGTATCCACAGCTTCTATGGGCAACCTGTGCCAGGGCCTCACCACCCTCACAGTCAAGAATGTCTTTCAAATATCCAATCTAATCCTGCCTTCTCTTTGAAGGCAGTTTGAAGCCTGTTTCCGCCTTAATAATTTCAAATGGAAATGGAGAGACATTTACAAAGCCACATTTTCCATGTTGCCTTCAATAAACATGTTCTCAGGTTTCCCCCAGATTATCTATTCTGCTGTGCTTATATTTTTTGAGCAGCAGATACAGAAATTACCATCAAATGTCAGGCATTGGACTGTCTGCAGTTCAGTACTGATAACTTCTTTTCCATAGTGTTTCCCAGGACAACTTGCTGGCTTCTTTTTGAACCATTGAAAGCCTTTCTTCCACAGAATAGGACATGCCAAGACTTGATAGCACTATTTATACTGGCCAAATTTCTCTGTGAAGCTGACAGATAAAAATATAGATTAATCAAGTGTAAATCCTGGAGAGAGCCCACAAGAAGACTGGAGAGGGAATTCTGAGCTGGGTCTGTACTGACAGGGCAAGGGGAGATGGCTTGAAACTGAGAGTGGATTTAAATGGGAAGAAATTCTTGGTTGTGTGGGTGGTGAGGCCCTGGCACAGGCTGCCCAGAGTAGCTGTGGCTGCCCCATCCCTGGAAATGTTCAAGGCCAGGTTGGACAGGTCTTGGAACAACTTGGTCTAGTGGAAGGTGTCCTTGCCCATGGCAGGGAGTGGAACTGGATGATCTTTGAGTCCCTTGCAACCCAAACAATTCTATGATTATTAAATCAAACTCACACATGAGTCAGGCACCTGCCTGGCTGCAAGGTGAAGGTGATAACTCCATCATGAGGTTTTGAATCATGTCCTGCTAGTACCCACCAAAGCTAGGGGGCCTGGTGGTGGTGGTGTTGGTGTGAAATCTTGTCCTTTTTTCTGTTTCCAGCAAAAAGTCACCTCATCGTGATATCAAAAAGGTAAAGTCAATACAAGCTAAGTCCATGCAGATGAGCATCACTCCATGTGAAGGGCTGATCAGAATAAAATGATGACAAATCATTAAAATTTTAGTTGATGCTGACTTGCAGAGTGCTCATTAAAAAACAAAAGAAGGGGAAAAAAGTTGGGATATTGCTGTGCTAATTCACTCCCCAGGAATTTCCCTTCTTGCAGCACCAATTCATGACTAAGACTTCTTTCCCAACTTGTCTGTGCTGTAAGGGAGTAAATGAAAACAATTGTGTGTTAGGGCAGTAATTGTTTGCACCAGGGCTTTGTTGTTTGTTTTTTTTTTCCTGGAACATGAAGGTGATCAGATTTTGAGTGGGAAAAATGTATGCAAGGAACTGGAGTACAAATACACATACTCCCAAAATATCCTCACGTTCAGAATTGCTAACTGTTCCTCTTTAAGATTTGGAAAGGGTACTAAGAGGACTCAGACATCTGCAGTGTGTCCAGTCCCCTGTTGGCAATACCTTCTTCTGCTGCTCAGGGGATCTCAATTTCTTTCATTGAACTTCATAGCAAAGACCCTCTGGAGTTTGATGTTCCCTGATCCAGCCCTATATGATTGCAAAAACAGGTGCCCAATATTTATTATAGTTTATCTACCATAATTTACATACTTTCAGTATTTCTGAAGGCATTTCTGCCGCCAAATTACTAATTCCATTGGGAATTTGTCATTGATAATAGAATTTATCCCTAAGGTGTCATTTTTGCTAAGGTTCTGGTACTGTCTGATGACTTCATCTCTGATCAGGGCTGTGTGAAATATTCTACAAATATGGACTAAATGACATAACTAGAGCAACTAGTTAAAAATTGTGGGCAAAGAAGATTTATTCTTGTGTATACCATGTGGGAACAGAAGCACAGAGAAAAATCTCCCAACAGGGACATGGCCAGGAACTGAAATATTCCATTCAGGTCCATGTATGATTCTCTTGGAGACCTAGGAAATAGGCCTCTAAGAGACCTGTTAGGCAAATACATCTAATTGGCATATACATCAACTGTAGGTGAAGCACAAACTTTTAGACTCAGAAAAGGTAGGATAAGCATAAAGAGGCCTGAGGTAAGAAAACCTGATCTGATTTTTTATTATAAGCTAAAGAAAAAAAAAAGCCTATGTTGGTATATAAAGTTAGGAGAGATGGTTAAATTTATTTAAAACTATTTTCTAAAAGTCCTTATTTTGCACTTATCAAAATGAGAGTAGAGGAAGTTGTAATAACAGAAGACTGAGATGTTGAAAATATTTTATCTGTTGGGCATGGCTGAGAGGAGCCATAGCATGAATATGTGTAACTGCAAGAATGTGCAAAATTAATACAGCCTAGATGGAAAAACTCAGAAGAACTTGGATGCTGAAGAAGACACTGTGAGAAGATGATGCTATCTTCCTGGCTTCCAGGTTATTCTGACCTGGTCATTTTTACAGCCTTAAAAATCTCATTTGCATTTAATGAAATATTAGCATTTTATGCCTTTTGACCACAGTCCTGGCCTGGTGGGCAGATGGATGCTCCTGCTGATGTGTGTGCTGAACCTCAGACCACGGAGGCAAGGTGGGTTTGTGCTCACCATTGCATGTTGGTACCATGTTCTCTGCTGCCAGGTGCCCTTGGGACTTCTCTTTGAGTGTTTGCTCGTGGCCTGCTCTCCTGAAGATGATGGATGAAAAGGATCTTTTCCCCCCAGGTGTTTTGAGATGTGCTGATGCAAAATGCAAGTCCCATGTTCATGCTACAGACTGGAGAGCAGATTGTAGGTGTCTGCCTTCTTTCTTGCAAGCAGAATCAGGCCACACAAGGGCAGCCTCTTACTTGGGCATCAGCTCCTTAACTAATTAAATTGCGTTTTAGTGTGTGAGATCCTGGCACAGGTTGCCCAGAGAAGCTGTGGCTGCCCCATCCCTGGAAGTGTTCAAGGCCAGGTTGATCAGGGCTGGGAGCAATATGGTCTACTGGAAGATGTCCCTGCCTGTGGCAAGGCTTTGGAACTGGATAATCCTTAAGGTTTCTTCCTACTCAAACTATTCTATGATTCTTTATGATTCCATAAATACAGATCCTGCGCTACCTGAAGTGCCATTTCCCTCAAACACAGGCACTGTCACTGGGACAAGGCCTAGCAAACTAAGCAGTGGTCAAGTGTCCTCACAGGTCACCTTTTTTTTTTTTTTCTGAAATGCTTTGTATCAGCAAGGAGGTTTGTTGTCTGATAATTATTATGTTTTTCATGCATCATTGAAGCAAAACCTGTGGTAGTGCTATCTTCAGACAAGAATCTTTGAATTCTTAGTGTTCAGAGCACTTTATAGACCTCAATGAGGACATTAGTAAAGAAATGGAGATAGAGCCAGCAAAAAGAAATCTGACTCAGATTTGAGTTGAGGAAAAAGCTTCTGGATTGGTATGACTGTAATTCATTAGTCAACACTTGAGCAGACCCCCAGAAGTTTTTCCTCATTGAAGTCATCAGAACACTGAGTACGTGTTAAGTGTTCCAGATTTGTCCAAGCAGAGAGGCCCATGCTAAATCCCCTGCACTTCAAATGGAATTTAAGCTCTGTGCTTACTAAAAATGAACACTTTGAACAGGATGTAATCTATAAGCCCTTGGAGCTTGATGATCAAAAAGTGTATACAATATTCCCTCCTGGCTTGAGCTTCTCATTGAAAACCCCAGCGCCCTTTTCCTAACGAGGTCATCACCCACAGCACAGATTGCAAGGTCACATTTCTCACTGTGCTGGAGAAAAGCCATTTCCTCTGGGCATCCTGTGGGAACCATCCAGCACATCCAATGCACAATGGCAAGGCTCTTTCAAGAAGTTATTTCTCCAGTTATAAGACCCTGTGAGGAAAGGCAGTGCCCTATCACCCTGACCAAGAATTCCAGAAGCTGCAATCTAGCAGCTGTCCACAGCGTAAGCCAAATGTGTAACTAGAGGTCTGAAGTTTGAAATACAGAAAAACAAAAAGGCATGCTGTTGCACTGACCTTTCCAAGTTCCCAGTAAACAAGCTCTGTAGCCCACAGAGATGACGTGCATTTACTTCACAACATGTTCAGTTACCACTCTGAACACAAGAAAAATTCGATGTGCAAGTGAATAAGCAAACATGGCCATCTTCTAGGAAGGAGATGTGAGACTCTCAGAAGGGTCCCCTGTTCACCATGATTCCAGATGCTGAATGACATAACTTCTCAGTGCAAATAATCACACAAACTTTGGGTGTTCTCTTTCTTTTCCAGGATGAGTGAAACAACCAGGCTGTGGATGGATCCTGGAAATTTTAGCCACCTTGGACTTTGGATATTCAGCATGGGTTTGAAAATTAGGAGTAATAAGTGACTTCGATGGGCTTTGGGCATGGAAGGCTTCTGGGAGATAAAACTATGTGTGAAAACACTTGGAACACTCTAGCTACCTTGTGCCATACATTTCTCTCTAATTGCAGGAAATGGGGATTGTCAATGTAATCCTATCATTTATCTCCCAAAATAAGTCCCAATTCCTCCTCCCTGATCATCCTGAGTAAAGAAAAGCTAATCTATCTTTAGAAATGAGTCAACTCTATAACTTTTCACCCTCCACTTCATGCAGTCTTCCAGCACTGCCCAGGAAATCTTGCATGCACAGTCCCTTCCAGGACACCCCACATGCACCCAAAGGCAGACACATGTCCTGCCACCACAAAGTAAAAGATCTTCTGGAGCTGCAGTATGGAGTTGATGGATTCAAATGCTTTTCTGAGAAGACACAAGAACAAAGTATGAATATATAGAGCCAACAGCTATGCACTGGAGACAGAAATGGGATTCCCCATGGCCCCCACCCTAAGGCTAGGCCTCTGTTCTTAGGACAAACGCCTTTAGTAAATGAGGCTTTTGATGCCTGCAAAAGGCTTTAGAGATAAGGCAAATGTCCTTCTTAATCCTGAGACCCTCTTTCGAAGACAGTTAGCATCATGAAGTTTGTGTGAGTTTGTATTACTTCCCAGGTTTCTGCAGGGGAAAGCCAAAACTGTGGCTAGTCCTTATCCTTTGAGTGGGACATGGCTTTTATGCAATGTCATCATGTCTACTTTGTTAGAAACCATGGGTTCATCAGAGTCAGCGATGGAAAATGCAGAGCTGGGTCGTGGTCCACCAAATGATAAGTGAGGCATGTTTCATAAAATTCTGACATTTGAGCAGTTGGGTGAAACCACATATTTCTAACTGGAAAATGGCAGCAGGAGAAAGATCTGGGTAAAAATCTGGTCTGTTTAGGAACATCAAGCATTTTCATGGTTCTTGCACATTGCACACACTTCCATCATCTGTTTATTATTCAGTGCTGCCATGGAATCTTCCTGCACACAAGATGCTTGAGATAAGTTCATCCCAAGATCTGTGAGTCAAGGCAGCTGCAAAACAGTAATTTCCTGTCACAGGAGGGCATGGTGAAAAAGACCTTTGCAATGAATTATGCTCTTACTACAGAGTAAAAGGAATGCATGGAATGATTTAGCCAAGCTGTGTATAGCCCAAGGCTCTGTGCCAAGGAATGGGGGAAGATGATCAGATCCCTTTTAGAGCTTAGCCCCACCCAGATGGAAAGACACAGGACAAAGTGGCTGAAATAGCACAGATGGAAAATACCAAGAGTTGAGAGAGCAAGAACAGGGAGCAGGGAGACCATATGAAACAGCACTTGTGAGGAATTTTTCTTCCAAGAGAAAGCAAAAGGTGCTTGGAATTGCCACAGCAAACAGGTTTGGGCCAGTAGGTGTATAGATTGGGAGTCCCCAAGACAGAAGTCTGCAAGGACATGAAGCAGCAGCAGGCACACATTGTGCCTCAAAATCTCTGTTTCTGCACAGACATGAAGCTGTCCCCACTGGTAGCTCATCTTTGTTGCAGTTAGTTTAACCCTTGAGGGAAGGAGGGACTTGAAAAGGACCTGGTGGCAAGTCATAGAAAAGGTTATCATGATGCTCGTTCCTCATGGAGATGCAGAAAATGCAACTCTGAATGCATTGGCAGCCACCAGGGCAGTGACAAGAACTTGTGTTAACATCTGTAGGACTGATAGAAGGTATTTAGATTAAATACCAAATACTGTGGCTCTTTATAAGGATGTACTGCCTAAAGGATCAAGGTAGGAAAGAGCACATAAAATTCAGGCTCCCCTTTTGGATGTTAATTTCACCGTCCACAACGTTCAGGTTCTGCGGATCTCTCTGTTTCTCCCTGTTTTGCTTGAGCTTCCTTCTATCTATGGACCTTCCATGACCAACACTTGCTTAATTTAGGGAATCAGTTGGTCCCTGGCCCCCCCACAGCACGTTCTCAGCCATCCTGCAGCCCCTCAGAGCTGAGGCTGTGTGGGAGTTTGTCCTGGAGGGGATGGGCTGGAGACTGGCGACACTGCCACACCACAGACAACCAACATTGGCCCTCAAGAAAAAAGAAGCCACAACTGGTGACATCTGGGCAGCTTATGGTGAGGAGCCAAGGACTCACAAAGGACTCTGGGACCAACTGGAAGTGACCACGCAGATCAACAGCCAGTGATTGCCCAGAAGTCTTGTAGAACATTCTATAAATATGTGTGTCATTTATTGTACTTACAATTCCTGTCTCACAACCTTTGTAATTAATAAACACTCAAAGAACATGTTTTACAGAGACTTAAAAAAAGAAAGGGTTTGAGGACTATGAATATATTTTTTATTCATTGCAATTTGTACCTCAAAGGGGATAGTTTTTTTCCTTATGAGCAGGGGCAAATTAGATATGAAAAATACAGAAAGGTTCATGAAAAGGGAGAGTAAATAGCACAACAAATGTGTTCATGTGGTTGAAGCACTCGACTGGAGGTCAAAGGGTCAGATTTTGGTCTCAGCTCTGCTGTGGAGTAGTCTGTGGTCTTGGCTAAAATGCTTTGCCAGATCTGGACTAAATACATTAGTAATTGTCTGTCACTGCTGTGGTGGACATGACACACAGAAATGCTACTCAGCTACTATCTAGACCCAAGGATATTACATTCCTGCCAGTTGGCACTAACATGTTCATATCTTCCAGCCAAGGCTTTGCTTAGACTTTACATCAAAGCCCTGAAGACAAGTCTTAGGTTGACACCTTCTGCTACCTGAATCTACAGAGAAGCTCTGAGCCTTGGGCTGGTACACCCTACACAAGGGACAGTCAGGTGGCAATGCTCATGGATGGAGGGTTACTTCTTCACCCAAGTGACCCAGGATCTCATTCTTGCTCCGCTGGATATAAGGAAGAGACTTGGTTTGATGCCCTGGCATATCCAAGGCTTTCCTCACTCTTTCCTGGGACATGTTGTCAAGATCCTTACTGTCATGGGATGGGAAATGTTCTCTGAACAGAAATTTTGGGCAATGGAATCTAGCAGCAAGAATAAAAAACCTGGTGCTAAAGCAGGAGGGGCGTGTCTTGGCTAGAGGTGTTTAAAGCAGGTATCCATTTTCTCACCCAGCTAGTGAAAGGTCTCTGTTTCCCCAACTTTGGAGATCTCTTCTCTCCATATATTATCTCAAGGAAGGCAGCACCTTGTACCCTGCAGATCTGAGGATTTCATCATGTGACTAGGGGCAAAAAAAGCCATATTCTACAACAGCCACCAAATTATTTTAAAAGTAGAACCTGAAGTCCTCAGAAGAACACACATGGCCAGATCCTATTGATTTCCATATTATTTGGGTGGCCTTTGGCTCTTAAACCTGCTGAGCACATCATCTGTAAAGTGGAGGCACATCAAGTAAAGTGAAGATACACCTCCTTTGCCTGGTGTACATGGGATGATCCTTGGGAAAGTAAATCTCTTATCAAATGTTTACCCAGTGTTTGTAGCAGCTGCTGGAGCTCAACCTGCATCTGTTGCTGATGCAGCTGATGACTGAGACCAACCCTGTTGGGAAGGCTGGGAGGTAGAAGGAGATGAAAGGCTGGGTGTGACACAGCAATGTGTGACTGGAGACCAAACTGTGAACCATGCCCTGGGCTGGAGCACCAGAAGAGTGACCATCAATTCGAGGGATGGGATTCTGCCCCTCTGCCCCGCTCAGGTGAGATCCCACCTGCAGAGCTCCTCCAGCCCTGTGGTCCCCAACATCAGAAGGATGTGGAGCTGCTGAAGTGATTTCAGAGGAGGCCACAGAAGTGCTTTGAGGGCTGGAGCCCCTCTGGGCTGGAGACAAGCTGGAAGAGATGGGGATGTTCATTCTGGAGAAGAGAAAGCTCCAGGGAGACCTCAGAGCCCCTGCCAGGGCCTAAAGGGGAATTATAAGAAAGATGAGGGCAAACTTTATGGTAGGATCTGTTGAAATAAAGCAAGGGATAATGATTTTAAACCAGAAGAGGGTAGATTTAGACTAGATGTAAGGAAAACATTTTTTACTGTGAGCATGATGAACCATTGGCACTGATTGCCCAGTGAGGTGGCAAATGCTTCATCCCTAGAAGTATTCTAGGCCAGGCAGGGCAAGGCTCTGAACAAACTGGTGTAGTAGAAGGTGTCCTTGTCCATGGTAGAGTGTTGGTGTAGATGACTTCCCACCAAACTTCTATTATTCTAGGATGTTGTCAGGAGCCTGCATGCAAATGCCACAAGTCCTTAGAGAGCTGTCAGAACAATCAGAGGTGTTTTGTGAAGGACATAACTGCATAACTCCCCTGTCTCTCATGTGTCCCCTTCAGATTTTTAAGTATTCTTGCCCTGAGAGCTTTCTGGATGTAAGTTTTGGGTCTTCACTTGCCTTGAAGTTTCACTCTGTTTGAGGATCTGAAGCCAGTAGCAGTAGGAGTTTTCCTCCTAACAGCAACTTTCACACACACTATAATGAGCATTTGGGGTGAGCCATCACTAACATTCTCAGACCACAGAAAAGTATCATCATGGTGGCTCCTGAGATGACTGGAAGATATAAAAGGAGAAAGGGTGGAGCTGGGGGAGATCCCAAAGGACAGAGAGTAGCCTGTTCCCACACAAGGGTGGGTGTGATGCTGATCCCGGTCATTTGCTCAGGGCAAACCAAGGGCATGTTAACAGAAATCAAGAACAGGAATTAATTGGAGTGGGTGGGACAAGAGACATTTCCAGAGGCGCCATCAGTCACAGATGAGCTCCTAATAGGACCAATATGCTGAGAACTTTGTAGACTAAAAATTCCATATCAATGTTCCAAGCACTGGGGTGGAGAAAAAAGTCAACCACAATCATAAGCTGAAGCTTTAGTCATCATCTATAGAAATGAAAGCTGCAGCAGCTGCCTTGATCAGAGCTGCTTCTTATTTGAAATGGTCCCATACAGAGAAATTTTGAATCAGAAATGGAGGGAGGCCAACAGGGAATGAGACATTAAGCCACCACAAGGGATAAAAGGGATAATATTTCAATATGTAAACAGCCAGAAATCTCCAGGGTAGCAGAGATGAATATTGACTTAGAGCAAGAGGACAACAGGCTGTGATGACATAGGCTAAGAGGGATTGAAGTTGAATGGGTTTTGCTGTCTGCTCTAGGTTTCACATGCAAGTGGATTGAAAGGTCAATGAATAGGCATTTCCTGTCTGAATCCTCATTGTTCAGCCACTGCTGGTTTTATTTTAGCGTAGAATTGGTATTAATTACTTGCAGAGCATCACAGATGTATCATAGACTTGTAGGAAGAAAGGCACGGGAGATCAAAACATGGGAAATGGGCATCCAACTCCTTCCTGCACTGTCCCACCTCGCAAAACTTTTGGCCAGACTGCTTAACTAGCTCTGAGATGTTGTTCCTCCACAACAAAGATGAAAACTTGCCCTGGTCTGTCTTGTTTGCTGAGATATGAGCTCCTCATGTCAACTTTACTGAAGGGATGCCTTGGGTTCCTCCCGGTCCTCCACATTCCTGGAAAGTACTTGATTTGGCAAGGGCTCAACATGCTGAAAGAAAGCAAAGGTTTGGGTCCCTGAGCAAGTGATTCTGCTGACTTGGAGGCGACCAGAGACCTTTCCAAGCTCTTTTACATGCAGGTTAAGGGCTTAAGGATGACTGTGTTGAATCAGACCAGGTCTATTCCCTTTCTCCATCCATTCTGGGCTGGAAGAATGGGAAAGAAGCACACAAACAACACCAGTGGGTAGTGACACTGGCCCAATAACTCCTCTGTGCTTGCAGAGTTGTGGCTTGGGGACTTGTGAAGCCCTAGGTTATACATTTGTGTAGGAATATGAATATCTGAATATTCTTAAGAATTTTTCTTCCCTTAGTTAAACAGTGGTCTCTAGGATCTGTATAAATACTCAATGTTCATAATACCTGCTGACAAAGATGTTCATAACTAGACTCCAAACGTTGTGAATCTTGACATTTTTATAAACCTACTGCCCAATAAAATCATTTGGTGACCCGAATTCTGTCATTACTAGAAACAATGTGTGATTGGAGACCCTGTTTTGTAAAGATATTTATTGAGTCTGTCTCATGCAATCTCTTATGAGATTGGACAGTCATAATCTTTTAATACATTTCTGAAAATAACATTCTTCATTCTGATCCTTTAAAATCTTTGCTGTATCTTTCATGAGGGGTAAAGCTCAGAGTGGAAAAGACCTTTCAAGAACATGTATACTCTGTGGTTTCTTAAGTGACATCATCCTGTATTTCTCTATCCCCTCCCAGGTAATATATAGCTTTTTTCCCATAATAGCTTTTCCTGAATATTTTTTTAGTTGTAGCTGAGTGTTCAGGAGATATTTCATAGAACTCATTTTGTACGACCCCCAACATTTCTTGACTGAGTGCTAAAGGGTGTTTCAGAGAGAACTTCTCTTTGAGGAAAAAAGAGTTGTTTGTGTTAATCTACACAACATATTCTTTACTGCCTTTGTCTTTAATCCCTCAGCCACTCCTTCCACAGAATTTGTTGTGTAATGGAATACAACTCATATTTCTGTCAGTTTTCTTTAATTGCTAGAAATATCAGCTTACGTGATACCTGCCAGTCCCTCTACTGCATTTTCCTGCCTCTGGCATTGGTAAGCAGGGACTGCTCGGAGTAGGGGAGTAGGAGCAAACTCCTCTCTGCTTGAAACATCCGGTTGGGTGAGCAGGTACTGGAACAAGGACAATTCCACAGCAAAGTAATGAACTGAAGCAGAGCCATAGCACTTTTTAATCATGCTTTTCTCTCCTTCCCAGGACTTAACCACAAAATGAGAGAAAGGTTCAGATTGCAAGGGACTTAAAAAATCATCTTGTTCCAATCCCCCTGCCATGGGCAGGGACACCTTCCTTAGATCAGGTTGCTCCAAGCCCCATCAAACCTGGCCCTGAACACTTTCAGGTATGGGTGAGCCACAATTTCTCCAAACAGTCAGTCTATTCTTCTCATTCATTAGAAGAAACTTCACCTCCTTTATTGCCATAATGACCAACAGCCTTCCAGGCAAGTCTCAAAGAAAGCCCTCACTGGCAGGCAGAGAGCTGGGTAATTTCTTAATAGAGTCTCTGGAAAGAGTTCAATTATAACCATTGCTTAAGTTTGGAAAGAAACACTTTGTGTGGGTTGCTCCAGCACTTAAGGCTCTCCTACATGTCTGAATTACAGATCAAGAAAGTAGTTTGCCTGCTAGGTGGGATTAAAATAAAAGAAGTATCTTGTTTTAGTCTTCCTAAACTCCTCAAAAGTCACAGAAAAGCAAACAAGAAAAGAACTGAACAACTACCCAGTCACATAAAACTATTTCTCTGTCTCTTCTCATCCATGCTCCTATGTGGAACAGCTGGAAGGAGCTTGTTAAGAGACACCAATTTATGGTCAGCCTAATCTCCTTCCCAGAGACTGAATAACAGGTGAAAACACAAATGTTTCTGATAACAGCCTCCACGTAAACAGACAGCAAACAAGGGCAACACTGGAAAAGAAAGCTGCTTCCCTCTCTGCTCTTCATAAAACCCCCTACTACCTAAGCAGAGCTGGCAAAGCTCGTTCAAGGTATCTTGACAGGTTAATTTATTGTTAGTCTTTTTCTAGCTAAATGGTCCAAAGCAAAAAACAAAACAAAACAAAAACCACAAAAAAACCAACCAACCAAACAACAACAAAAAAAAACAAAAAACCCAAACAAACAAACAAACAAAAAACCCAACAAACAAAAAAAAAAAAAAAAAAAAGCCTTTTTGGGATTTGGCCTGAGGCTTATTTATAGGTATACAGGGAAATTTATCATTCCTATCCTCACTTTGGTGTGTATGGTATGGATAGCTCCCTTCTGAGTTTGGGAGCAATGAGCTTTCCTCACCATAGTCACAGGAAGCACTTCAGCAGCATGAAGCTTGACTTGGATCCCCTCAAACTGCTCAATTACAGTCATGTCAAGGGTCTGATAATATTTTTCTGCACCAGGGCTACTCTTTGAACTTTGTGAGGTAGCGGTCACCACAGAGGAGAGGCAGGGGTTGTGTTAGGACTTGGGGAGCACTGACCCCCCCATCATCCCCTCAAGGGCCTCCTCATGAACCTCAGCAGATACCAGCGCATGACTGTCCCCATCCTTGTATGAAGTCTAATAGACAGTTGGATTATTGAGATATATAAGCCAAGGAAAGCCAAGGTTTTGCTGTGGGAGGACTATTTCAGAATAGCTGGAGGTCATATCAGAGGTGAAGAGCATAAACCAACCCCAAACCTGCCTTCTGGATGACAAATTGGGCTGAGCCACAGCTGAAGATCAGATGGTGTCTTCTCTGCAGCCAGACTCTGCTATCACACTCCACTGGTGCTAAAAATTAATAGTGTGATAATCACCTCTCCAGAGGATAAAGCATTCACAGTGTAAAAGGTGCAACTGACTTTTTGAAATACCAGGAGTACTACAAACACAAGGAATTATAAAGCCCAGTTTCCTACTGAGCTGCAGCTCTTGTTGATTCCTTTGGTTCTTGTAAAGCTGGTGAACTCTAACTCATCTTTTTCTTGCTGTGGAGTCATTTATAATGTTCTCTCTCTTACCCCATTCTCAGATGAGCATTTGGAGGATGTCTCTCCTGCCCATGGAGAACATGACACAGCTGAAACATGAAATAGACACAAACAGCCACTCACAACTCACAAAAGCCTTTTTTGGGGGGATTGTACATGGTCAGAATGATTTACACCCAAACACAAAGGAATTAGAGAAAATTCATCATTTCCAAGACTTTGGGGGTATCTGGAACCTTTGAGATAATCTTATCTAGGTTGTACAACTCAGGCCAAAAAACTACAGTAAATGGTTTCTGGATTAAAGGCTTGGGTTTTTTTGTTTGGGTTTTGGGTTTTTTTTTTTCTTTTTTCTTTTGTTTCTTTGTTTTTGTTTTTGTTTTCCTTTCTTCCAATAAACTGGGATTCAATAGATCAGCATTCAGTATCTAATCTTCTGTTTCATTTTGTGTTGCTTAATTAATTCTGTGCTTCAGTTCCCTCTAGGCAAAATATAAACAATGCTACTTCACTCTTTCACATTATTGTAGCCATTAAATATTTGTAGAGTCATTCAGATACTACAGTAGTGAGAACTATGGAAAAATCTATACATAAACCAGAACTGTTTATGTTTCTGCTGATAGCAGAGATATCACAGAGATTTTCTTCTGTAAGTGGGGGAGGTGTTGGGGCAGGGTTGCTTTGTGTTCTTTTTTTATAAATTCCCCAAGTGTGGAGTAGATTCTGCCTCTGTTGTATTACACACTGAAATAAACCCTTAAGCTCAGCATCACCATAATACAAAAAAAGGGAACAAATACTTCTTAGCCACAGTGTCATTCTTCACATCTTCAAAGCACTTTACAAATATCTGCCAGGAAGCTGACTTTCCACTCTGATGTTCAGATTCCCAGGGTATTGTTTCTATTTTGGTGAATTGTTTGTTATGACAACATGACCTCCCTGAAAGAATAGTTTCAACATTTGAGAACCCATCCCTAGCAGAACTACATCTGAAACTGCATTTTTCAGTGGCTCATTTAAACTATATCTAAAAGCATGTGTCAATAATCCCATTCTTTCATACAAACTGACCAGAAGTTGTTCATAGAGGGAAGAATGAACCAAGACCTTCTCCTCCAATGCCCACCAAGTAGGTTGAAGGTATGCTTTCATGGAAGGAATTGAGATTTAAGATTATGAACACAACTTTTACAGAGAAAAAAATAGAAGTTGAAATGACATGTGCTAAGGAGACCATCCTCATGTCATTCCCATCTTCAGAGGTGATGAAGAGCACAGAGAGCTGTGGGGCTGCTCCTGGGACAGTGAATTGAGAATAGAAAGCTGAGCTTTGGGTGAGATGCTTGGAGGATTTGGCCCCGGTCCTGGACAGTGGCCATAGGAAGGAGCTCTCCATAAATCATTTCTCCTGGAGAGCTCCAAAATAGACTTGCCTGAGGAACTGAGACACCAAAAATCAGTCTAAGGACTTCAAAGAATGGCCCCTGCAAGCTCAGAGGTGGGAATAGCCCCCTTTTACTGTAAGTGAGCAATACAGCATTGCCAGCATGGGCTTCCTGGGGCAGTGGGACTGTGTGAGTTGGCATCTATGCGTAGCAGAAGGATTGGTTTGCCAGACCCTTCTTTATGAGCACAGTAGTGAATGTATTCCAGAGGTTTTCAAGGTGGTGCACTGAAAGCCAACTGGTCAGACAAAGTCTCAGTAAAGGGTCCAGCTAAGGGAAAAGCTGTAAAATTAGTCCAGGCATCAGAAATCACCTGCATAACCTCACTCTGGAGGAAACCTTGGGCTTCTTTAACTTGGAATCTTGGATTCAAGGTAAAACTTGGTCATTGAAAAGGAAGGAGGAAGGCAGAAAAGAAGAAACTGCTCACTTAGGTTTTCCACTGTGAAGTTCTGCAGTGGTTTGGTTTTTTGCTTCCCTCTCCCCAACTAAACATCAAACTTCACTTTTTCTTGTGAGCAAACACATCCGAGAACTCCCAGCAGCATGGGCACCGAAATCCACCACCAAGTCAGAGCAGCCTTGCTGTAGCCTTCTCTGGCATAATGCAGTGCAGCAACAAGCAGAGTAACCACATCAGCCTGGAGAAATAAACATTAGACTAAAGATTATTTAATGATGTTTCTAACTTGCTGACCAAGGCTGGCAGCACAGGCTCCCACCTACCATGAAATCTAGAGGATTGGGGTCTGCAAGAAGTGTAAATCAGGGGAATTTCTTTGAAGTCCAGATACTGTGCCAATTTATACCCAGATAAGGATGCAAACCTTTGAGTTTGTCACTTGTTTCCGCTGGAAAAAGGGCAGGCCCAGGTCTTGTTACTAAAAGAGATCAAAGAGGTGCAGTTTCTTGGAAACAGGGGAGGAGGGAAAGCCAGTCCCTAAAGATTTCCTGCTGCTTCTGTAGGAGAAGTGAAGAAATAGCCAAACAGAAAAAGCAAGCAACAGGGTTCCTGGTATAACCAAGCCCTCTATAAAACATCTTTCTCCATCTGGGATGTGTATAATTTCTATCTTCCGGTTCAAGCCATAAATAAAAGGCACTGTAAACATTTCAGAAGGGCCTTGATTCATCCTACCTAAATATAGGCAATGAGCCGTGCTTTCCATGTTACAAGCACGTCATTCTAGGCTCTGTCTCCTAATAATAGGGCATGTTTGCTTTCTGTGCCACTTTCTGAGCCAGAGGAGCAGTGACAGAGACCTGGCCTAAGGCTGATAGTTGTGGTTATGGCTCTCACTCTCTAGACTCAATGGTTTGCTTTGAACGTGCCCAGCCTTGACTCTGCTCTGAACTCTTCAAGTCCTAATAAGCCCAGAAAGTCAACTGCATTCTGGGCTGCACCAAAAGCAGCATAACCAGCAACAGAGGGGAGGGGACTCTGCCCCTCTGCCCTGCTCAGTGAGACCCCACTGCCCCCCACCCTGGGGTGCACAACATCAGAAGGACGTGGAGCTGCTAAAGTGAGTCCAGAGTGGGCCACTCCAAGGATACTCCAAGGACTGGAGTCCCTCTGCTCTGGAGACAGGCTGGGAGAGCTGGGGGTGTTCAGCCTGGAGAAGAGAAGGCTTTAGGAACGCCTCAGTGTCCCTGTCAGAGCCTGAAGGGGCTCCAGGAGAGCTGGAGGGGGACTTTGGACAAGGGTCTGGAGGGACAGGACAAGGGGGAATGGCTTCAAACTGCCAGACAGCAAGGCTAGATGGGATATTGGGCTGAAATTCTTCCCTCTGAAGGTGGTGAGGCCCTGGCACAGGTTGTCCAGAGAAGTTGTGGCTGCTCCATCCTTGGCAGCATCCAAGGGCAGGCTGGATGGCTCTTGCAGCAACCTGGTCTAGTGGAAGGTGTCCCTGCCCAAGGCAGGGAATGGAACTGGAAGGTCCCTTCCCACCCAAATTAGAAGTGTTGGTTTTAGGGTTGGACTGGAAGATCATAAGGGTCTTTTCTAACCTAAATAATTCCATGATTCTGTCTGTTTTTCTATTCAGTCTGTGCTGATCCCACAGGGAGAGTGAGAACATAAAGGTTTCAAATGTTCTGGGTGGTAGATCAGGTAATTGGGAGGCATTTGAAGGTACAAAGCTTTTTGAACCAGTGTCAGAAGTCTGCATGACTGGTTTTTCTCCTGGATTAACGTCAAGCCTCAACAGAGCCAGAGGACTAGAGGAAAATGAACAAAGATGGGCAAGCCAGATTTGAAGGCTTAAGTTTCTTCAGCACAGTTTGGAGTAAAGATTTATTTAGGAGTGCATTGATACACACAGACAGAGGCTTTAAGACCTGATGTCCTGTTAATGTCCACAGCTATGATGGCACAAACCACTAATGTGATTTAGTGGTTATTTCTCTGCATATCAAATTGTGTGTGTCATCACCTCATCTCATCTCCTTCTGATGACTCACACGGTCACCCTCCCAGCACAAGTGTGGTACAGAGAAAATTTTATGTTCTGTTAGTACAGTGTGGCAAAGGGAGGCTCGTTGCTGTGCCCCAGGAGAACAGGAATGCTCACATGGGGGCTCCTGTGCTCAGAGTACCAGAACCTCCTTTCTCACACATGTATTAGTAAGTAGTGTTCCTAGACAGTTCAAAATCTTACATGGTTTCTTGAGCTAGGCTTCAAAAAACTCATCCTGGTGTGGTTACCCTGCCCTGATGGACTCAACAAGTGTAAGAAAGGAAATAATTCTTTATCCCTGGCAGAATATTATCAGACATGCATAAGTGTCATGTCTATAGAGACAAAAACTAGATGATAGAAGATTAATTGAAGAAAAAGTATCAAAGAAGATAATGTATTGGTGGGTCATGCTCTAGCCCTGGCAGCTTTCATGGGCTGGACTTCTTGCTGGACTTCAAGCTGTCTATTGATTCACAGCATGCACTCCTTGGAGAGCATATTAGTGATTGCACACAAATGTTCATATATGGCAATGAGCAATGTTGAGTCTGTGACAAAAATAGAGAAGCTGCTGGCAGCTCTGTTGGCCACAGCTGAAAAGTGAAAGGACTCTTGCAGCATGTACACACCAGGGTGAGCTCTTGGGAGGAATGAGTAAAAGGTGATGCAGTCTCTCTAGTTTATTGGTGTTTGTTTCCTAGAGACATACTCATGTGATGCTGTCTCTCTAGTTTATTGGTGTTTGTTTCCTAGAGACATACTCAGTCCTTTGGGGAAACACTGGGATTAACAGGAATTTTTCTTGTAAGCTCAAGTGCTCTATGTTACCCCCTTTGTGTTCTTACAAGCCAGGAGCTTATCCTGCAAACCTCTAGAGAAATATGAGACACCTCCTTCACATTATCTTTCTTTAGAAATTTGGAATTACTTTGTACTTAGTGTGGTATTCCTCTACCTTAGACTTCTCCATTCACATAAAAGGTGCTACTATGAAGGTGATGAAGCAGAAGTGTCTCCTTTGAGCTAGAAGGAATGCTCAAACTTACTTTAGGACAGCATATTTACTGCAAGTGAAAGGAAAAGATCTGATGTGGCATACAGCATTTTTGTACCAGCACAGAGCCTGATGGTAGTTGTTGCATCTTCTCTTTTTTGGAAAAGATTGTCCCCTAAACAAGACAACAATAATAATGGTAAGAAATCTGAAGGTAACCCAAACCAACAGACCCCTTGCAGCATCACATTTTGCTGTGCAACAGCACACAGGGAGCAGCATAGGTGGGACATATGATCAAAACGACAACAACCAGCTTTATTAGATAGGTTGAATAGGGGAAAAGTATGTGACTTTTTCCCTCATTGTGGTTATCAAAGGGAATGTGTGTTTAACCAGATTCTACATGTCTCACAATATTTTTAGGTAGCTGAAGGATTAACACAACACAATAAAGACTCCCCTCCTCACCAAAGTGCAGGGAGCGGTGTCCTGCAAAAACCCAGATGCTAAAGAGTCTAAAAGCTCCCCCAGACATTTGTTGTGACTATGACTATCAAAATCACATCACTGTTATTTGAGCAGAGGGAGTGGCTGCAAACTCAAACATAGCTGCTTGTTGCCTGAAAAACTGTGGACCCTGAGAGTTTTGATAAATATACTGGGGGGATGTTTTTAATCCAAAACCTACAGGGGTGAATGGGACAGCTTCAAACTAACCATAGCCTCTGCCTGTATGTATTAAGGTCATATGGGGACAATATGACCTCAACCAGGGATACAGAAAAAATTTAGTAATTCTTAGCTAAAACATCTCAAGCAGTGAAGTCTGTAGAAATTCCTAGGATTCAAGCTGAGTTAAAGAAGAAATTAATAATACTCAAATACTGGAGCCAGAAAGGTTAGGCTAGTCAAGAGAAAATAGTTCTAAGTCAGTGAAGGTCGTTTGCTCCCTTTACAACCTTGTTTTGAAGAGGTTTGTGAAGTGAGCTGTCAGTTTAACATCAGCAGCTGCAGATAAATACCATCAGAGGCTGATGCTCTGGAGGAGAAATCAGCTTTACCTCACAAATCAAAAGCAAACAGCACTGGTAACAACAAAACTGCCAGCAAGAGGACTTCACCCACACTAAGGAAAGTTCTGCCAGATCCTCAGTTTGTCACCTACAAACACTGCAGGTTTCATCCAAAATTCTCTTCAAATAAAACATTTTGTAAGGGAGTGGAAATATCACTTGGGTATTGTGAGGAAGCTGTGGTATCATATTTGTTTGCCTATCTGACTTTTGGTCTTGTTAAAGGCTCACCTGGGTGGATCTGCTTTAAGGCATCTGCTTATGGGTTGGTTAATACCATTCTGTTTGTTGGTTGTAAAAGTTCCAGTCCTGCTTTGCTTATTTAATTGTGCCAGGAGCTGAGCCAGCTCCTGAGCCAGGATCACTGAGCAGGACAGCTGTGCTACTCATTCTCAGCAATTGGCAGATAGCTAGTTGTCTGATAGCTTTTTGCCTCTAAATATCCTTGTTGTTGCCATTGTCCAGGTCAGAAGAGGAGGCAAATTAAGATGTTAATTTTGACATGTTATTTTTTCAGTATCTGATGGTCTCCAGACCAGAGACATGTGTTACTTCTCCAGGTTTCAGTGGGACTCCTTTAGGAGAAAGGTATCCTCTTGCTCAGAAATAACATTTTGTTCCCTTTACTCTTTTGCTGCATATTCCTATGGGTTTAGTTGATCACCCCATGGGCGTGGCAGAAGAGGCAAGACTGATAACTGTGCATACCAGGACACATATTCAGAATAATATCCTAATGTTTGAGACAGATGAATTGGAAACATATGTATCTCCACAGAACAGAAAGCTAAAGCAAAGCTGGTTATTTGCTGGATTATATTTACTAATACTGCCAAAAAAATCAATTATGAATGGACACTGTTGAAAAAAATGAAGTACTACTTCAGGATTGTCCTTAGAAATGCCCTTTCTTCTCCAATGCAATTATCTAAATGGCACCTACCTCTGAGCAGGCAGATGGTGAGGCTGCTTTATTCATGCAGCTGACTGCTGGTCCCAGGAGTGTGTGGGAGTCCCTGCAGGGACTAATTTCAGATAATTTTAGATGCCACAAGCATTAAGCACCTGGACAGACACTTTGTTCACAGGGAAAGCCTGGCAGTCACCTTCAAGGCAAAGATTTCTCATGCTTGGCACTGGGCATTTGAAATCCTTGGCCCAGAGAGATAGAAAGGTGGGTCTGGGATTTAAGGGAAGAAGATCATAGGTTCTGCAGAAGAAATTGTGACATGTTTTACATGTATCCATGGTCATTAGCTGACATTAGGAGAGCAGATCTCAGTATTCACACTGTCCCAACCTTGAGCCTGACCTACCATGGAGCAGCCAAAGTAAAATGCAAGTGATTTTTTTCCTTCCATTTTCTTCAGTTAGTTTCTCAGACAATAATAAATGAGACAATAATTGGTGTCAGGACATTGGGATTTTGTGTCCCATTCCTCTAGTTCTCTGAAGCTGTGCCTCTTGGCTGAGTTAACACTCTGTTATGAAGACAGCATTTTCAATAAAGTTGCCTGGGTAAAGAATCCAGCACTAGACCAGGCCTGGGAAAAAGTTATGCCTGCAAGACAGTTGTGATTTTTCCAAAAGACTGTATACATAAATTGAATTCACAATCAGCAATATAAAGCATAAGTGATATACATGCACATAAAAATACAAGTGCCATATGTGCCACCAGCAAAATCTCTTTGCCAGTGTTTATTTAAAGTTCTGTCTTCTGATTTTATTTCCTTTCCTCATTTTTATTGTCTGCCACGTCCAAAGTTTCTGAGTTCTGTTTTTCTCTGAGCGCTAAGTTCACAGACTCTCTTCCTGATAAAGCAGATAAACATCTGAGGCAAAGGGGCTCTGCTGGGACACAGCCCAGCCAGCCTGGGGACCTCTCAGACCAACAGAGCTGGATGCAGCTGGAGAGTCTGGGAGAAAGGAGCAATCTCAGCTCAGATAACATTTTTAATTGTCTGAAACAATTTTTCAGCTGGAAAATGCAGTCCAAATTTGACTTCTTTTGGGGATGAAAAATGTACAGCTATGACTAATTTAATGACCATCTCATTTTTCCTCCTTGATGCTTCTATTAGATGTTTTTCAAAGGAAACCTGTGAGAAGCTGAGGTCTTGTTTCACTGAAGTGTTGAGATCACAGGGCATGTGTTTGGTTTTTTCCCCTTTTTTTTTTTCTTCTGGTCTCAAAGCAGAGAGAGAAGACATGAGGGGGGAGGTCAGCAATGAAGTTATTTTGTACACATGCAAACACACACTTCAGATCTTAGTGATGTGAACCAGATGTTCATTGTCTGAGTCTTCTGAGTCTTAGGAAGACATTAATTTAACTTATCCAGAATTGCAGAAAATATGGAGGCATCTATCAAAATTTTGCCAAAACAAGATTTAGCTATTTCTAATAGTAACTTCCATTTATATAAAATATCATCATTATAAATTGATCCTTGATTGGTTGAACTATTGTTCTTTGAGTACTTTACATTTCTAATACTCCATTATTTTAAAGAAAAGTTTCACTGTAATTCTTTTGTTCTGTGGTATGAGTTTCCAATTTCTCCTCTTGTTGCTCCAGTTCTGAAATTTAATTCCGTTTTAATCACTCTGATGTCCTCATTTTTAAAATAAAATCTAATTTCCATCACTATCATAACCAAATTCATAGTCTCATAACATTCATAATTCAGTTGGAGCTGCTGCTGGATTTTTTGTTTGTTTTGTGCTGTTCATTCTGGTCTGTACTGATCTCTGCTTCTGGTTTTCTTACCAGTGGGGTTTTTTACACATGTGCTTCATATGGTATCATTTAAGCTCCTTGGTTGCACACAACTTAAATAGGAGGACCACAGCCCCAAAATACATTTTCAGTGGTAATTTTCAACTCAATAAATGTCACAGTTTGTTTCCAAATTCCCAGTCTCATTCTCATAATCCTCCAATAACCAGTTAAAAGACCTTGTTAGTCAAAGTGAACCAAGAGTTGGGTTTTAATTTAAGGGCATGTTTACAGTTCTGGTTTAATGTTGGTATTCTGCTCTTTGGTTATCAATTGTTATCACATTGCTCTTCAGAAAGACACCAGTGTCTCATTCATCTTCTGATGTAGCTGCAGCACTTCAGGTGAAATTAATTCCCCTTATTTTGATGTTTATGAAGTGGAGGCATCCCCAGGAGTTCTGAGTATCATCAGCTCAGTTGATAACTTATATATCTGCATTAGGTCAGCTGAATCTCACCCTTTCTGCCTTAGGCCCCAGTCAATGCAAAGGTCAAGTGCCTTAATTCAGCAGTAAGTGATGTTCTCCCCTCTCTGAGGACCATGTAGTGATTCCCCATTAGTTCTCTGACTCATTTTCTGCCCTAGCTAAAGGACCTACTTTGCTTTAAACAATTCCAATCATTAACTACCCTACCTGAAAGCAGAGATGCAGCCTTTATGCCACTGCTGTTATGAAATAGCTCTAAATTCTGCTTGAAACTTCAACAGATGTTTGTCCAGAAGACCTCAGTCTGTCTCAGCCTCTAAAACACATCTGTAAGAAGACTTTTCAGGTGTCTTTCATGCTTCATATGGTCCAGGGTGAGACTGGATGAAGAGAGTTTAGGCAGAGCTTTTCTTGCACCCCTTTCCCAAGCTGCAGTTGTGGGTGTGCTTCAAGCTGTGGTGGGTCTCCACATGAGCATGGCATTTCTGAGAACCATCCCCCTGGATAGCTAGGGATGTGTGGGAAAGGATTAAAGGAGTTTATATGCAAAACTTGGCACAGAAATGACCAAGGAGGATTACAGGATAGGAGTCAGCTGAGATGTGAAGGATGTGAATACCTAAGGAAGCAAAGGTTTATTCAGGGAACTTTGCAAGAGGAAACAGCACAAATGGAATGAGAAAGAAAGAAAAAGAAAAATATCAGCCTGGCTTTCAGAAAACTGAATGCATTGTCAGGATACACAGAGCAAGGATTAAATAAGCAGTACATTATCAGTCTCACTTCAGTTCCCAGTAAAATCAGGAAAAGATTATTCTGGGAGGTACTGAAAAACACCTGGAGAAAAACAGAGTCATGGGACACAGCCAGCACAGCTCCATGAGGGGAAAGTCCTGCTTGTCAAAACTGATTTCCTTGTATGACAGGGTGATCTAGGAAAGCCAGTAGATGTAATCCTCCTGGGCTTCACCAAAGCTTTGGACAGGCTCTCCCAGGATCCTTCTGAACAAAATATCCAGCCCACAGCTGGGTAAACACATCATGTGGGGGAGAGCAGCTGGGTCATGGGTCAGGAGCAAATGGTGACAGTGACTGGGTGACATTAGGCTGGCACTGGTCCCCAGTGGGGTTCTGCAGGGCTGCACCCTGAGCCCTGTGCTCCTCACCACCTTCATTAACAGCCTGGACACAGCACTCAATGGAACACACCCTGAGTTTGCCATGACACTAAACTGGGTGAAGTTGTCAGCTCCCTCAAGGACAGAGAGGCCCTGCAGAGAGACCTGGACCAGCTGGAGACTTGGACAGTCACCAACCATGTGAGGTTTAACAAGGGCAAGTGCCAGATTCTGCTCTGGGACAGGGCAGCCCTGGCTGTGTGCATGGGCTGGGGAAGGAGAGGCTGGAGAGCAGCTGCAGAAAGGGACCTGGGGCTCCTGGTCCATGGCCAGGTGAACAGGAGTCAGCAGTGCCCTGGCAGCCAGGAGGGACATCCATGTCCTGGGGGCATCAGGCACAGCATGGCCAGCCAGGCAGGAGGGGACATTGTCCTGATCTGCTCTGGGGCAGCCTCACCTCGAGTGCTGGGGCAGGTTTGGGCACCATGGTTTAAAAAATGGCATTAAGCCATTGGAGAGCATCCAGAGAAGGGCCATGAGGATAGGGAAGGGTCTGGAGGGGAGAAATCTTATGAGAGGTGACTGTGGGCGTTTAGTCTGTTCAGTCTGGGGAAGGGATGACTGAGGGAGGACCTCACTGCAGTTACAACTTTCTCATGAGGTGAAGAGGAAGGGCAGACACTGAACTCTGCTCCCTGGTGACCAGTGACAGTGCTAAGGAAATGGCATGAAGTTATATCAGGAGAGGTTCAGGCTGGATATTAGAGAAGGTTCTTCTCCCATAGGGTGGTTTAGCACTGGAGCAGACTCCCCAGGGAATGGTCACAGCATCCAGCCTGACAGAGCTCAAGAAGCATTTGGACAATGCTCTGAAGCACAGGTTGGGATTGTTGGGGTGTTCTGTGCAGGGCCAGGAACTGGACTCGATAATCCTGATGGGTCCCTTCCAAGTCAGCATATTCTGTGTTCTGGATGATGTTTTAATTTCAGCAGTAAGTAGTCTTCATCTTCTTCAGGGTCAGATTTACAGAGAATTATTCAGTGTAGAGGTCACTCAGATGCCTAACCTCTTCTGGGCAGCTCAGTCTGGATTTCCCATAAGAAGTGCATCAAGGACAAGGCTTATGTTGCTGAGCAGTTATTTATAATAAAAACCATAAAATGTCATGGGAGGACTGGGCTTTGTCTTCAGGCTCTGGAGAGAACCAGCCCTACCAGTGCTGACCTGGTGGAAGGTGCTTCTCAGTATTCATCAGGTTTCTTCTTGTGCTACCCAAATTCTTTCTGATACAGGATGTTGGAAGAGTAAACTTTCTCCCATTTAACTCAAGGTGATCTTAAAGCATTCATGGAAGCCATGACTTGCTAGATCCAAGTTCCTCCTCTCTCTCAGGTGACTAGAAGATAAAACTCCTCCAAAATCAGAGTGCCCTTGCAGTATTGCTAAAGAATGTGCCAGTACTCTCCTGCTGCTGTTTTGTGCAGCAGGGCAACATCTGGATGTATTTACTAGGGCAGATGCTCAAGAGGACTCAGTAAAACATTTGGTTTATAAGCTCCATTGGATTTTAGGAGTCAACTGAGTATTAAAAGGCTGATGCCAAAATGTATGCAATCCTTTTCTTACCACCAGGAGAGTATCATAGGCTGCTATGGAATGTCACTACTGGGAACATAGACAACTGGGATTTTAGGGATCTTTAGGGTCAACAAGCAGCTAATTGAAGGGGTTGAGCATTGCTCTAGTGCCAGAAGTAACAAATAGATGCTTAGTCCTTTGGTGGAATTTAGCATCTAAATTTTGAAAGCTTTTTTTTCTAATTTCTCAAAACCTAATGGTGTAACCACTCTCCACCATATTAAAAAAAATTCCCAGGGAACTGAGAAATTTTAAAACAACTTAAAACTGAAACAAGAGAAGGATGTGATAGTAGCAATAAATACAAGAGTACTTTCTTTTTCTCTCACAGCAATAGTCCTCTGCTGGGAACTTTGCCTCAAAAATGCCTGCTGGGAGCATCCCTGGCAAGGCTGTGCAGGTGAAGGGCTTCCAGGCTAATGAGCTCTGACAATGATAAGTGCAGAGACTTGTCTGGTAAAGAGATGATTCCTTTCTTTTTTCTTTCAAAGTAGCTTTTAGAGTATCATTGTTGAATAACCACAATTCACATAAAAATCTTTGTTCTTTGGAAAATGAAGATGAGATAGTCTTGAGTCTGACAGAAAATCCCAATAATCCCCAGGGAGCATGGAAAGTGAAAGGAAAATACACTTGGCTCTACTGTTCAAAGAACAGATAAAAACTCTCCAAAGCAAGGTTTTTCTTTCAAAACCACATTTGTAGGCTTTTTTGTAAACTCTTCACATGCAGTCTCCTTGCTCTAAATTTCTCGCTGGCACCTGTTTTTCCTGTTTTTTTACAGTCTTTAGGTGGCATACAGGACAGAGGGTTGTGTTCCCTTTGGTGTGTGTGTGTTACCTGCTGGCAGAGCTGCAATGGCCGTGGCCTTGTACAGAGAGGCACAGAAATGGGATCCTGCTACACAAGGAGCTGTGGAAAGATGTGAGTGACAATATTTCTCTCAAAAAGCTTACAAATGAGACAGATAAATAAGCATATTTTGGAGTGAGAAGAGACTACTTAGTCAGCAAATATAATAGGGTATGTTATATCATTTGCTGAAATGTGCAGTGTTAGATGTGGCTCTCGGTGATCTGTAAGAGAGTGTAAGAGATGTCCCTCAGACCTAATGCTGGAAACAAGAGCTGGAGTCCTGAGCTCAGGTCCTATTGGCAAGCCATGGGTTGGGCACTAAACACTGTGAGGGTGGTGAGGCCCTGGCACAGGCTGCCCAGAGAAGCTGTGGCTGCCCCATCCCTGGAAGTGTCCAAGGCCAGGTTGGATGGGGCTTGGAGCCACCTGGGCTGGTGGAAGGTGTTCCTGCCTATGGCAGGGGGTGGAACTGGATGAGCTTTAAGGTCCCTTCCAAACCAAACCAGGTTGGTATTCTATGATTCTATAATTATATATTGCAAGAACTGAAGTGGGAAAACTGGTATTTTTGATAATTTTAAGCACCAGGCAAAATTACTTTGCTAATCTTCAAACTAATCCCAAATTTTGGCAGAATTTGCCAGACAGTTTCAACAGGAAGCTGTAGAGCAGGCGATAAAGGTAATGATGAAGACACAGTATCACAAGAGTCCTGCCTGGAACCGTTCAGTGGTTTAGTCCTGTAAAAATGAAAACTCAACCTCTGCTTTGACCAAGGACATCACACCCCCTCAAGCTCTTCTGAGCAGCTTATTTTTCCATCACCATCCCTGAAAGCTCCATCCTTTCAAAGGGAGAACCTCCCACTAATTTTTGAACTTCATTGCAGCAGATTTATTTGTTACTTTTACTCTTTCATGGTAGTTAGAATTATAGTTTGTTTGCCTCCAGATGACATACATGATATAAGGTACTACGGAAATATTTGAAGCTAATAAAAACAGCACGAACCCCTCCCAGTTCCTCCATCCTCCTGACTTCAAAATACACCAGCTGAACAAAAAGTGACTGCTAGGACAGAAAAATGTATGGGATATAAAATATTTCTGGGAATATCTGCTAAGATGCAAGCCAAGCATCCTATGTTACGATCATGTTCATAAAACAGGAAAGAATTGTGAGCTCATCCTGATTTTCACTACCAATCCTGGAGGAAGGTCACCAAAAACTCAAGGATAGTACAGACCAGTGTGTCCTCGCTTCTGAATTTTTTAATTGTCTAGTGTTTCAAAAAGGATGAACACCTCAGCCTAGATCATGAATAAGCTGCATGTTTTTTTCCCCAGAAGTAAAAAACTGTAAATTATAATCTTAGATTTAAATATTCCTTACATTCCTTAGTAAATCTTTTTTTTTAAATCAGTGTAGAACTAATTAAATACACATTAGTAGCAGCATGAAGGGGGAAAAACAGGGAAAAAGTTATCTTTTGTAATATTTAAGCAGAGTCATATTTAAGTCAAAATTGAATGTTTTTCTTATAAATACTCTTTTGTGCAATAGAAGCTTGCCCAGAGGAGCCTGTTCCTTGCATGATGCAGGCAACCAGGTAGAAAAATCAAATTGGTCCACTCCTCTGTCTTATAATCTATGAATCAAACTGCATTTAATAGTGTGACTGAGCACAAAGTCATATAGGGATGGCATCACCAGACCCTGAGCAGGCATCTGTCCTTTTCTGAATCCAGCTAGTCCAGTCCTCTTGGATGGGTGGGCAGAGACAAGGTCCTTCAAGCAAAGTAGATGTCACCCAGTAGCTTTCAACAGTTGCTTAACATAACTAATAAAATATTAACCAAAAAATTGGGCAAAGGTGAAATCCTGAAGAAACCTCAATTCCCAGCATTGCCAAGGAAATCCAAGGTGTTTTACAAGCATAAGCTCCACAGAACTCACTGTCCCATAAGTATCAGAGCTGTGATAGCAAAGACAAGCAGTTCCAAGAAGGAGCACGACACAAAGGGCTTCCTCCTGCATCAGGCACCACATCTGGGGTTTCAAGGAACTGAAGAGGCAGATGAGTCACTCATGCTCAACCTTCCCATTCCTGACAAGCCTATGGAGGAGCTTCTGGAGGGTTCTGCAGACTCCTTGGCATTGAAGTGATATAAATGAAAGTAAAATTTGACCTGCATATTTCTTCTTTCCTTGTAATGAGAAAAATCACTAAATAAAGCCAAGAAGAATTAAATATCCTGCATCAAGTTCTACAAACTCTGGTTTCCAAATACAAAAACACTGCTTCCACTTTGGCTCAGAGTAGCAATTCACACAGTGCACCCTTGGAGCCGTGATTCAACCTCCCTGCATACATATCTTTTTTCAGCTGGGAACAGCCTTTAATTTTTTATCACAACTCTGCTCTCTGCCTGCATTATTTATATTATTTATACACATGTGTATAAGATCTTCAGTTAACTAATTTATAGCCACTGAAGGATGCCAAGAGCTGAGTTTTAATTTTCAACAAAGTACATCCTTTTCTGAAAGCTATGACATTGTTCCCAAATTAAGCACTTTTTTTTGCCTTGGGGTACTTTTTCCTTTTTTTTTAAAAAAAAATTGTTTCAGGGTGGTTGGTAATCTGGGGTCTGTTCAGTTTCCTTGCTGGATCAGACCCCACGTTCAGCATATGAAAGTCTGTTCTGGAACATTCTCACATGAAAGGGCTATGTTAGTTTTCTCTTCAAAGACCAAACCAGTGGGTTGGTTTTGAGGTAAAAGCTGTGTGTATGCAAGAGGGCTTTGTGGTAAGCCAACTCACGTAGAAATCCCTAATGAACTAGGATCAAAGAAAATAGTGTTGCTTATAATGACTTGGAGAAAAATCTGTGGACAACATTTGCTGGAAATGAGCTTGTGGGGAATATGAGACTCCTGTATTTGTCATACTCGGTTTTTTCTGCTTGCTTTTAATAAATGTAAGTGTTAATGGCCTGCTTTGTGCCAGCTGAACTTGATAAACTCCTTACAGGAGGCTGAAGGATGATAAAACCATGTGTTTGGAGCAGCTGAGCTAAGTCCCATAGCAGAAGGAAAGGTCTCTGTTTTGCTTTGGGTGGAGTTGTCAGCTGCTGGAGTGGTGGGTACTTGAAAAAGGAGGGAGGTTGATCTGGGACCTCAGTAACAGCCTAAATGCTGGAGAAGACCTAGCTTCTTCTGCCAAGCAGCCAAGAGCCTGGAGGAGAGAGTTACTCACCAAAATGCTGCTCCTCCCACTGCTGGTGCTAGATTTCTGTGCTCAAATGGGGCAGGGTGGACAAAGAGTACAACTGGGGCCCAGAGGCCCAAGGAGTTTGCTCATGAGCTGCAGTAGCATCCCATGAAACCTGTGCCCCTGGGAACACACGTCCTTAGGGAATATCCTCTCATGGAAGACCAATTTCATTTAGACAACCTCAGGCTCATGCCAAACATCAGATCACCTCATCTGATGGAAACATCTGTCCAAATGAGGAAGGATCCAGCATGAGCAGGGCATGAAGGAGCAGCACTGTATTGTCCCAAACATCCCAGCATAGCCAGCAGAAGAGGCAAAGTGTTTTCCCTGTGGGAAAGGGAAACTACTGACCCAAGGACAACCCTTGTGCAAAGAGGGCACTGTGAACAAACTTCTGGGCTTTTCCCCAGAGAATGAAACCTGTCGTGTTTCAAGTGTTGATCTATCCAGGACTGAAATGAGGTACTCTTGATGCAACTTGATGTGAAAAGGTAATGACAGTGGACAACTGTCACAGGATATTTTATGAAAAATCCTTGTGCAAGGACTTTTTCTCCTGAGAAGATGAGAGGCCTCAGAAATGGAATGTAAACAATGATTATGTGCTGCTGTGGAATGCAACAGGTGCATCTTTGATTGGTCCATGTGGTTGTTTTCAATTAGCGGCCAATCACAGTCCAGCTGTCTCAGACTCTCTGGTCAGTCACAAGCTTTTGTTATCATTCCTTTCTATTCCTTGCAAGCCTTCTGATGAAATCCTTTCTTCTGTTCTTTTAGTATAATTCTAATATATCATTTTCTTTTAATATAATATATATGATAACACAATAAATCAGCCTTCTGAAACATGGAGTCAAGATTCTCATCTCTTCCCTCGTCCTGGGACCCCTGTGGATGCCACCACAGACAATACTGATGTTCCATGTAACACAAAGAGAAGCGAAGAGCTTCCAATAGCTTCAGTTCCCAGAGACAATATTCATAAATTACTAAGCTTAATCAAAGCAAGGCTTTCCATATTCTGCTATTTCAGTTATCATTCCCTACTAATTTTCTTAGGGAATACCAAGTCTTGGGAGAGATATCTTGACCATTTGCAGTTTGATAACCCTAGCAGAGCCTTGATGTCCCTGAAGCCCATTATCAGTTATTCACAGATACAAAAATACTGCAAAAAAGGCAAAGGATAAAGGGGGAAATTGATACCATAAGAAAATATAAAATCATACAGTACCAAAACTGAAAGGCACACTTACAGGATGAAGAAGATCATGGAAAGTACCAAGGCTGGAAGAGACTTGTAAGTTTCTGCTTAGATGGACATAACCATCTCATGATATCTCAGAATGCATTAATAGGGGAACTAAACACAACAACCTAGTTTGGAAACATTCACACAGAAGAACCAAAGATAATTAAGATGTTAAAAATTTGCCCTGTAGAAAAAGTCACAAAGTACTGAGACTGTGTAGCTGTCATAGCTAGGAGGAAAACGTGTCTTAATTAGATTCTTAGGGTGCTATGGAAGATGACAGGAGAATTTTCAGTCTTAGGAGAAAACAGTAGAATGTGACCCAGAGGATGGAGATTGGATCTAGATGTGTAACAAGTCATCGGAGCAGCTTAGAACAGAGAATGTGACTGAATTTTCATTGCTAATAACTCTTCAAGTCACTACAGGATATTTTTCTCCATTTTGAGCCTGAATTAACTGCCAAAATCCTAATGACCTCTTACACAATAAGTCAGACAAGATGATCTTGGTCCCCTCTGATCTTAGAGCCTATGACTAATGTGTCATGTGTTTGTTCTCTCATTCTCTCTAGGGAATAAGGAGATAGAGTGGGCTGTTTTGTCTTGGAAGTCTTTTTGGGAGGTTTTAGTGTTCTGTACTTATTTTAGAGGTGGAAGGTCAAAAATATGTTATAGTTGGACTGTTTGGGAGGGTTCTTTATGGGGAACTTGTTCCATCCTGGCTACTGAAAGTGCTTTGTATTTTGTACCTCTCCTATTAGAAAGTTTTGAGGTGCCAGAGGATTGAGATATTCCAGGCTGGGGAGCTGTGGAGGATCTTTTGCCACTGAACCCTTAAAGAGTGCATTTATGGCTTGGAGTTGCAGAAAACTACTATGTACAGAAAAGGCATTATCTGATTCCTTATCTGATGCCACTTGATCTGATGCTTTAGGTCCCATGGAAAGATAACCCATTGCTGATTTTGAAGACCTGTGTTGCTCCTCTGCTCATCCACAACTATTCTTTCATAGAAAATGAGCAATGTAAAGCCCACCAATGCTTTCTGAGGAGACAGTACTGACCCTTTGAACTCTGTCAAAGTTCAAAGATGACCAGCAGGGCTTCTTAGTCACTTTTCAAATATTAAGATAGCTCATACTAACACTTGCAACCAGCCAAAGATAACTATGGCTAACTCAGAAATATCGAAGCTGTGACTAATTAAAAGTATTTTTTAAAATGTCATTGCTTTGCAGTGCCTAATGAAGCATGAAAGATCACCCTTGCTGTTAGATTCTTCTGTGACAAGAAACTATATATATATATATATATATATATATATATATATATATATACACACTAAATACTATACCAGAAAACACCAAAAAAGAAGAGGACAAAGGTTTGTAAATATACAACCAATCTTTACTATTGTATTGAACAAAACACCCATCCCTGGAAGTGTTCAAGGTCAGGTTGGATGGGGCTTGGAGCAACCTGGTCTAGTGGAAGTATGATGTGTGCTGGATTGACTCTGGATGGATACCAGGTACCCACAAAACCTGCTCCATTACTCCCCTCTACAACTGGAGAGGGGAGAGAAAATATAGGAAATGAGCTGAGATAAGGGAGAGATCACTCACTGAACACCATCACGAGCAAAACAGACTGAACTTGGGGATATTTATTGATTTTATTACCAACAGAATGAGAGAAAGAAATGAGAAGCAAAAACACCTCCCCTCCACCCCTCCCTCCTTCCTTAACTCTCCCTCTCCTCCAGTGGAGCAGAAAGACAGAGAATGGGGGTTACAATGAGATGAGCTTTAAAGTCCCTTCCTACCCAAACCACTCTGTGATTCTCTAATTTTGTGATTGTCATCACTCCTTAGGACAGTACAACAGATCAATGAATTAAGGAGACAGTTGTTACTTTGCATGTAAAGAGAGGTGGGACTATGCACCATATGCACAAAAAAGGATCAGGACTAGAAGTCATCTGAAGCCAAATGGACTTGGGTTTTTAGAATCTTTTTTAGAACCACAACTAACTGGCCCAAAGTCACCAACAAAGGGATTTAATCCCTGTTCATTCATCACAGCCTGTAATCAATAACTGCTGGAATATTTTGGTTAATAAGACCTCAGCTTTCTGTTATGGAGGCTTTGTAATTTATCCAAACCAGAGCACAAGAGCTAAAAAGCCTGAATTTGAATAAGTTTGGCCTCTAATTTTAGGTTTGAGCTTATTATTTTTGTGGCCAGCATAAAAAAGAGATAGGAATAGAGCATTATTGGCAGCATTTGCACTTCAAGGAATAGAGTTTAATTTGCCACTTTTTGGTGAACAATCCAACCCACAAAACAGGCGGAGGTTATGCACTAGGAAAGAACTGAATCACTATTTCTATAACAAATCATCATTTCCCTCCAGGCACTATTCATACATACAATAAAACTTTCCCTGAAAATCTGGCACCCTGTGTTAGCAAGAAATACAGAGGCTGAGAACACAGAATTAAATGAATTGTTCAATGAACAGAGTAAAAATCAGGATTAGAACCAAGATCTTTTGACCTTTATCACTGTGAGTCTGCTCAAGGAAGGGGACATCCTGCTCCCTTCAATTCATTAGCAAAGCCCCAACCTCTTTCTTGAGGGTACACACTTTGATCAACTTATACTTAAGGTACCTTTATCCTCCTCTCCAGAACCTTTCAAGGCTCAGAACAAGTTTTTTTCTAAGCTCAATGAAAAAGTGCAGATTTCCATTTATATCTGCAATTTTAAACAAAGTTGTTTGGGCCTGAACACTGTGGGATACCTGGTATCAGCTGTAGCCAGCTACAGTTGGGGTGCTGACCTCTCTTTTCTGGGGTCTTGAAAGAGCTCAGCCATTCATGACTTCGCATCTTTGAGGAAGGAGGTCTGGTCACAGAAGTGATCCTGGCAAGTCTGAGTGGAAACCTCAACCAAAAGATCACACTGGAGCTCAGAGCATCACATCCTTTTGTTCATACAGTCACAGAATCAAAGAATCCCTGAATGATTTGGGCTGGAAAGGAACTTTGAGATCATCGAGTTCCACACCCCTGCCATGGGCATTTTCCACTAGACCAGGTTGTTCCAAGCCCCATCCAACCTGGCCTTGAGCACTTCCAGGGATGGGACAGCCACAGCTGCTCTGGACAATCTGTGCCAAGGCCTCACCACCTTCACAGAAAATAATTTCTTCCCATTTAAACCTAAATGGGGAAACCATTCCTCCTTGTCATGTCACTCCAGCCCATTGCCCAAAGTGTCTCTCCAGCTCTCTTGCAGCCCCTTTAGGCACTGCCAGCAGCTCTCAGGTCTCTCCAGAGCCTTCTCTTCTCCAGGCTGAACACCCTCAGCTCTCCCAGTTTGTCTCCAGAGTAGAGGGGCTCCAGTCCTTGGTGCAGCTCCATGGCCTCCTCTGGACTTGCTCCTCTGGACATGGTCCAGGTTCTTCTTGGGGGGCCCCAGAGCTAAACAGTTCAATCAGATATGATTTTTAGAGCTTCAGCTCCTGTTGTGCTGTTTAGACCAATATTTAAGCTTATTAAAAATAAAAACATTTTTAAAAAACATTTTCAAAGGAGAGGAAATTTAAAAAGAAGTATTGCTCAAAACTACTCCTCAGAGATCTTACAAAAATCTACTATAATAAATACATTAATATATTAATAGATCAAAACCAGTCATAATAGACTTTGGGAAGGTCTATTTCAATACATATGCATTTATATATTTGTAGATATTCCCAATGTCTATCAGAAGTGGTGAGGAATAATGCTTTTTAATCCTCTCTCCTTTGCAAAACTTTTTTTTTTTAAACAGATATGCTGTGAAAGTCATCCTTACACAGTCTGGTGTGCAGTCCCTGATGGTGCCAAGATCTGTGTTTCTTGTTTCCTTTCTCCCAGTGCACTCCTGTATTTCTGGTGAAGGAACTGTTGTAACTCACATGACTCAGGTTTATTCAGCATGCTGCCAGACCCAGTGTGCTGTCAGATTTGTTTATTGGGATTATATCCTTCCAGGCCTTTTATGGAAAATCACAGAAAGCCTCTATTTAGCATGTACATTTTGGTATCAAAAAAACACTGAGTAACACAGTCCTCCCTCCCCTCCATATAAAATTCCATATAAAAAGCTTGTCATATAAAATTCCATATAAAAAGCTTGTCACATAAAATTCTCTGTCTTACCCTCTTTTCTAAACCTACCTGATTTTACCCACATAGATGAGGGAGACTCAGACAAACTGACAATATCTGCGATATGTTTTACACTCAAGTTTGTTAGCTTGCATGCCATTTCTAAAATTTAGGAGTGCATAGGTTCAACAAAAAAACTGATTAAAAAAGAAAAACTTCTGAAAGCATCCCTTTTAGACTGTCCTGCTAGTCAAGATAAGTGGTGTTAAGGTAAATACTTCTGAGTAATGTCAGTAATTCTGGAAGGAGTATTGAGATAAAATCATTATTTATTTTTCAGAGGGGTGAGAAGACCTTTTCCCAAACCTCCAGCAAGATCTGTGCAGCTCCCTGAGCTAAAATAGAAGTTCACTCCTGATCCCCTGCACAATCCCTCCAATGGCTTGCAGCAGTGACCTTTGAGAAGTGCATTTGAAGCAGGATGGCTCAGGTTTGGCAACACATCCACCCTGACCTTTTCCAAAATGCTGCTTGTTGTTAAGGTCTCCTCACCATGCATGCTGCTGCTCTCAGCCCAGCTCGGTTTTGCAGGGAAATGCTCCTGCTGGAATCTCTGCCCTGCCAGCATGTCAGAGCAGAGTCGTGCTCCTCCTGCACGCTGGGAATGTGCACAAGCCAAGTACCAGAGATAAGATGACAATTCTTAATCATCCACTTGAATACATTTAACTGCTAGCCTAAGGGCTTTCTTTCACTTTTCAACCCCCTCATGCTGATAGTATTTATATACATATTTAACTAAATGTACACAAGTGTCTGATGTCAATTAGCCCCCTCTGATAAATGAAGCATAACACATACATAAATCCTTGCAGGAAGAAAGCTCTGATCCTGTTTATATCTTTCATATTTCTAAAGGAAAATACTCTGTGGTCTGTAAAACCAGTCTCTCTGAAAAACTCATTTTGTCACATAATTTTGCTGTTGGACAATGATATTGCTGCTGCTGTGACACATGAGCACTGCAAGAGGACATTGTCTGAGGGCTTGAGACAGCCAGTCCTAGGTGAAGGTCCTTTCATGACCTTTAAAACTGGATCAAAAATGTCCAGAGTGAAGGAGAGGTGTCCACAGGTAAGAAATTGAAGGAAATTTTTGAAACATTCAAATCAAACCCTTGCCCTTACTTGAAGCCAGAATGTTACCACTGGCATTTGGCTTTGAGCACATTAGAAAAAAACATATGTCAAGATGCCAACCTGTAGTGTAAAGTTAATGTGTCATCAGGCTTAGCAATGAAGTGAAATAGGAGTTATATTCCTTTTGAATTAAGTTGAAGTAAAAGGTGCTGTTCCTATAAATGGCTGGGATTTGTAACCCAAGACGTGGCCTTCACCTGAAACTGTGCAAGTGGCCACCCATCTTCTAATGCCCCATTTACCCTAACACTGTTGCTGTCCCCAAAAGTGGGAAGGATATAATTTGTCACCTGGTGTGCAGACAGCCAATCTCACATGCAGAGCTGAGTTATCTGATTATTTTATATTTTCAAAGATGGGTGCTAGGCAGTAAACCCACAGAAAGTTAGCAGTCTCAAACCTTTACACCCTATATACATCTTAGCCAACAAGGAACTCTTGGTTCATTGGCTACAAATTACCTAGTTCTCTCATTAATTAGTGTCCTATACTCTATTGGTTGAATGATTCTCTTACTTCTCATGCTAATTTACCTGCATGCTCAGTCTTTCTCTTCTATTGAGTTGGTGGGTTGATGGAGTCAGTGGCCCATGAGTGAGCAATCTCCCCCACGGAATTGCCTCTCGCTGCTTGGCTGGGTGTGCGAGCTGCAGAGTGAGATCTTAAGGGTGGTAGGAACCCAAGGCAATGGGACTCAGGGTGGCACCAACTCCTTCATTAAAAAGGGCACCACAGGGACCTCTGGAACCAGCCAGGAAACCAGGGATAAAGCAGGAGCAGAGGGCTCAACAGGAAGACCCCAGACTATGAGTAAAGGATATAATAAACCTTTTTCATGCACACATGAAGAAATCTTTGCCTTCTCCAAAGACTAATTCTTTGAATTGCTTTGATTATTATGTGCTGCACTTATCTCTCCATTCAGCTTCATTGTAACAATATAGTAGAACATGATCTTCAATGGTTTTTTTGGGTTTTGTTAATTTATGTTACCTTGACATTCAAATACATTTCTTTGATCACATGAGTTTATTAACACCTGCTTGTTCAAAGCCAGACTGTACCTATTCTCACTGTTACAATTTTTCATTTTGTTGGAGGACATACATGGAATTTGGCTCCTGGTGCAATCTGAAGAAGCCCACCATGACATATAGTCACCTAAGACTCTGGAGAATATGCAATTTTCAGTTCTACATTAGCATTCTCTCCTCAAACCTTCCACCTATTCAGTGCTGATCATCTTCTTGCTTAAACATCTGGCCTTTAGACAATCAGAAAAAGTGCATTGAATTATTAACTCTGAGACTGATCTTCAGTCTCTCATATAATCACTCAATAGCAGATATCACAGAGATTTTACTTCTAATAAACATCATATGCATAGCGATGGTTTGGAGGTCTTCCTTTGCTACATAGGAGAACATAGGAGATACCCAGGAACACTATCAAGACTACAAGTATTCAAGACTAAATTGCACAACATGTGTTTTATATTTGAATCAAATTGGTGGGATTTGGCAGATTAAATATAGATGTATGTGATGTTAATATTTGTGTCTGAGCTCAGCAGTTTTGCCTCTGGAGAGAAAGAGGTACTTTTAGAGACTGATTGTAGAAGAATCTGATCCAGCAACTGGCCCCATACAGTCTTACAGAAATAAAGATTGGGAAAGTCCCAAAAAGGTCACCAGTATCCTCACTCAGTTTCCAAGGGTGGATCAAGCACTTCTGAACCTCCTTTAGCAAGTGCTTCTCTGAGCTCTTTCTAATAAAAGGGAAAGATCAGGTACAGTGTTGAGTTCAGTAGAAAATACTTAAAATAAAAGTAGAAAAAACATTAAGATGGCTTAATCCCACCCTAATTGGTTATGTGTTAATGGCTGGATCTGCCACTTCAGCTTCTGAAAAGCTCTGTACCTGCTTTAACTTGCTCTTCTACTATTGGCCATGGAAAGAGAAAATGAATGATGAACATGCTTCCTACCCCGAAATAAGTAAAATCATTCTTGGTAGGCAACTCCTCTGAAGGTAACTCTGTATAGCTGTTGGTTGTAAACCAACACCAAACACCTTAAATTATCTACCCAGCATTGAGTATGATGGAATGAATCTGACCACCATCAGGCCAGGATCCAGAGCCCAGATCTGAAGAACCATCTTCATGAGGTCACCCTGAAGGTGCTAAGATTCCAGATCAAAATCATGCCAGGTTTGGGGGGAGAAAAAATATTTAAAAGAATCTACAAAGTGAAGCAAAAGGATCTTCCTAGGAATTGTTTGGGTTTTTTTTCTCAGTTTCAGTGCTGTAAATGGCACATCTTGATCCTTTCAGAAGTCCTAGGTCAAACCAACACTTCTTTTTTATACAGGATTTTTCAATAACAGAGGTGCACATACAGTCCAAACCCTCACAGTTCTGTTACTAACTTTGCAAAATGCCTGAGGAAGTAAATATTGTGGAAAGAAATTAGGACATCAATTACAGAAATAAGGGAATAACTTAAGTGTCTAAGACAAGATTTTATATGACACTTTGTCAATCATTACATTATTATGCAATTTTTATATATCATTAACAGTCTCCCTTTGTAATCTGCATATTTTTTAAAATATAAGATTCCTTTGATGATAGTCTATTTTATTAGGCTTGATGATGTTTCTGATTACCAGGATCAGAGCATTTTTTGCAGGTATTGAACTCGTTATTGATCTATGACTTTTTTCCCCTATTTTGACATTTCTCCTAGCTCAACCCATTCTGAAACAGGTAGCAGTTTGCTGTAATGGGAAATGTAATTTTGAGAATTAAACTAATTTTCCCAATAACTGTTTTCTGATATTTTCCTGTTTTCTGTCAAAGCCCAAGCACATATTTGTAAATGTCTCTTGGTATCAGAATGCTGTCTACATATTGTTGAAACTCTGAGACTGAAACTGCACCTCTTCTAATAGCAATGATCCATTGATTTCTGCTGGCTCCTTTAAAGACTGACTCTTAGTGCTTTTCAAGTCCTCATCCAGTTGTACTTAAGCTTCATCTGGATTTATGTGTATCCCAGATCTGCTAATCTCAAGTAATGCTATAGAAGTAATTGAAACTGGAATACCAAAACTAGAATGCAGTAAATCATAATTCAATCAGAAAAATACCAAAGACATATCTGCTGGGAGTCAAAACTGGGAACAAGTATTTCCAAACACAAACAACAGGCTAAAGAGATTATAAGAAACAATGAGTAAGGAGGTTTTGCATTGCTTATAAGAAAACAAAGCTAAATGCAATGTTTTGGATAACTGCTTTATTAAAGAAGCACAAACCAAGTTTGGAAAGACAGATTTACTCTCAGTTCAGTCTTTGAAAACAAGGATTAAAGTTTCATGCTCCACTGAGGCATTAGTCAGCTCTGCTCTGTTCTTGACTTTTGAAGACATCTGATTTGTATTTCATTGAGACTACTGCAAAATTGCTTTCAGCTATAAATTTCCCGTGAGTTTTTGTTTGGTTGGATTTTTTGGGGTTGGCTTTGGTTTGTTTTTTTTTTTTTTGTTTGTTTGTTTGTATTTTCCACAAAATGAAAGACATAAGTGGCATCTTACTAGCTAACAAATCATTCCTGGGCCCACCTAAGGCTGCAGATGCTGCTCTGAAGGGTAACTGTCTCTGTCTAGATTAGAGCTGGTAGAGATATGGTTGGTGAAGATCAATCACATAAATTATATTCCTGGTTTAGTTACCACAGAATAAAATAAACAGATCAGTTGTATCAACTTCAAATGAAATTTTCAAGCCATCTTCCATTGAGGTGGTTCACTCCTCTTTCTCCTTCTCCTTCTCCTTCTCCTTCTCCTTCTCCTTCTCCTTCTCCTTCTCCTTCTCCTTCTCCTTCTCCTTCTCCTTCTCCTTCTCCTTCTTCTTTCTGGAGTGCCTGGTAGCACAGTAGTCTGGGTTACAGGATTGGAGGCAGGAGATGGGCATTGAGATGCCATGTCTGCCCTTCTTTGTCATGGAATCTGTCCCCTTGGACAAGGCTGCCCTGTAACAGTAAATCCAGTAGTAGCATCAGGGAAGCTGTTATGTGTCATCAACAGTAATCAATTATATCAGCAGGCTTATGCTGGTTTTACGTGGTTATTGATGAAAATCTTCCTGGTAAAATTCAGCAGGACATACAGCACAGGTGCAGCCACAATTTCAGGTCAGCCTGATGTGATTAAAAAAAAAAAAAAAAAAGAAATAAAATAATTTCAGCCTTGTTGGAGACATGTACCTGTGTAGTGCGGCTTCTTGAGGTGCATGGATTTGTGATCAAAGCTCCATTCCACTTCCTCTTGTCCCAGATGAGTAGGATAATGCACAGTGAGCCTTCCTTTTTGCTGAATGATACATATGTGAAGCCTTATAAGTAGTTCAGGATTATGTTGGCATTATTAATTGAGTTGAATTAAGTCTGTAGAGCTGATGACTGGTACTGCTGTTTCTCCTCATTTCCGTGGTAACCTCTCACAAAGCTATGATATTTTATCCATATGCAAATGTTCCACAAAGGCCATATGCAACTCAATTTTATATGATGTCAGCTTCTCTACAATAACCATGGTTGTCCTGCTGAAAAATACCTTCTGCAGTTGGAGTTCAGTCTGATAGTCTTCAGAAATCTGTTAAAATGCAATTTTTCTACCTCAAATGAAACAAGGTAAAAATATCACAGAATATGAGTTAGAAGGGACTCACAAGAATCATCGAGTCTGACTCCTGGCCCTGCACAGCATCACCCCTGAAAGACACACCACATGTCTGAGAGCATTGTTCAAATGCTTGTTGAGCTCTGTCAGGCTGTTGCTGTGACTGCGGTCCTGGGGAGCCAGTGCTCAAACAGCCTCTTGAGAGGAGAACCTTTTGTAATATCCAAACAAATGCTCCCATGACACAGCTTCTGGCCATTCCCTCAGGACTGTCACCAAAGAGCAGAGATCAGTGTCTGCCCTTCTTCTTCACCTCTCAAGGGAGTTGTAACTGCAGTGAGGTGTCCCCTCAGTCATCCCTTCTCCAGGCTGAACAGACCAAGTGCCCTCAGCCACTCCTCATGCAGCTTCCCCTTAAGGCCTCTCCTTTGGATGCTCTTCAATGGCTCAATGTCTTCCTTACATTATGGAATCCAAACCTACAGACAGTATTCAAGGTGAGCAGAGCAGAGCAGGGAAAATAGCTGTTTTCCCTGACCCCTGCAGCTTGTCAACGTGCTGGAGGGAAGAGATGTCACTGGACAGTGTGCAGAGGTGGCATGGTGTGAACCTCAGGAAGCACAACAAGGCCGAGCGCAAGGTCCTGCACTTGGGTTGAGGCAATCCCAAGCACAAACAAAGGAAAACTGGAGAATGGATTGAGAGCAGCCCTGGGGAGGACGTGGGGGTGCTGAGGGATGAGAAGTTCAACATGCCCTGGCCGTGTGTGCTGGCACCCAGAAACCCCTTAATGACCCCAGGCTGATCCCGCCATGTCAGCAACAGGGATGAGGGGATTCTGTCCCTCTGTCCTCCTCAGGTGAGACCCCACCTGCAGAGCCACTTCCATCTCTGGGGTCCAACATTAGAAAGACACTGATTTGCTGGAGCAAGTCCAGTGGAGGCCATGGAGATGGTCTGAGGGTTGGAGCCCCTCTGCTCTGGAGACAGGCGGGGAGAGCAGGGGATGTTCAGCCTGGAGAAGAGACAGCTCTGGAGAGACCTCAGAGTCCCTGGCAGTGCCTAAAGGGGCTCCAAGAGGGCTGAAGAGAGACTGTGGGCAGTGGACCTGGAGTGATGGGAAAAGGGAGAACAGCTTCCCATTGCCAGAGGACAGGGTTAGATGGGATATTGGGAAGAAATTATTTTCTGTGAGGGTGATGAGGCCCTGGCACAGGTTGTCCATAGAAGCTGTGACTGTCCTATCCCTGGGAACATTCGAGGCCATGTTAGACAGGTCTTTGTATTTTCATTCCATAGCAGCATGAGTGGGTTAAGAGTCCTTAAGAAAATGCTGGGTATGTTCAAGCAATTTTTTTCCCCATCTGCACGAACAGGGTCCCTTATCAGGTTTCAATTTGTAGTTCCTTTCATACTCCTTTAGTTTCCTTAATGGGTTCTCAAATTTCCTGTTCTTAATGGCAATGGTGAGAGGAGGAGACACTGAGTTGTGGCAGTCAGAATCCAAATTTATTGTGGACTACATATACTTATATACTATTCTAAGAAGTCTAGTAATTTTTTACTACAATGATTGAGTTAATCATCACATATACAAACTTATACATTTTGCAACATCTCTAGCTTGTAGAAGTTGACTCAATCTTCTTTTCTTGATTCAATCTTCTTGCAATCTTCAGAGCTCTGTTTGTTCTTGCCAAGGCATCCTGATTATCAAATCTCTTATGCTAATCAGGTCCAAAGTGCATCATCTCTTTTTAACCAAAAACACTCCTTTAATGGCCTTATTAACTAATCTCTGCACACATTGAAGAAAGCAAGATATCATGATTAATACAATTATTATCAAAATTATCACATACATACTCATCCTAGAAAAAAATCTCTTAGCCAGGGTGCCAAGCCCCAGCCACTAAAGAGGTTATTGGCAGCTGCAGGAGGACATTATTTGATTTAGAAAGATTGCTAGAAATCTAATTGTACTAAAAGGTTTGATTCTTATATATGGAGTGATAGGGAGAAACATTTTAAAAGTTTTAGACTGATTCCTTCTGTGTATTTAAAATCTAGTTTAACAGAACCTAGGAGCTCTAATTCTTCGGGCTTCAAGTCATCCTACTTCGGTTATGCTATCAACTTTACTGTTGAAGAGCAACTTCTCCAATATGCAAAACCTTTCACAGCTGGGTTGTCAGCTCACTTTTATATGTATTGTTTACTCTTTAGGTTATTTATTCCTCTGATGTTAATTCTAGAATGTTGTTTATTTCTACTGAGCTGGCTAAAGCTGCCAGGTTTCAGAAATCAGAGGTCTGCAAACAGTACAAGCAATGCAGATAGTACAAGGATACAAGCAAGGGACTGTGACTCACAGCTTCTAAATTCAGCTTCCACCTACACTGCTCCACTTAATTAACTCCTGCAAGGCTCAGTTTTAGTATTTTGCAGTATTTTGCAATCCAATAATTAGTGTGTGGAGTGTGGTGATTTTGGCAACCTTCAAAGAAAGGAAACTTAGATATTCAAATGCTGTTAATATTTAAATGCTGTAAATCAGTAAATAATAGTGATTAATTTGCTGTAATTTCCATTCTTATCCAGTGATGACAGCTACTTGCTCTCCTCCAGACCTCTGCCCTCCCAGCAATACAATTCATGTGCACTGTGATTCAAGCCAGAATTTATTTGAAAAATGAACAAGAAGGTCCTGCTAGCTCTGCAGCAAGTGAGAGCCACTTGCACGGAGAGCAAGGACACAACCGAAGGAAAGCAATTCCAGAAGAAAAGCTGTTTGTTTTGCTTTGTAAACACGGCTGCTAATTGGCTGTAAACACGGGTAGAGAAGAAAGGTGACAACAGAAAAAAAACCCATGAAAAGCACTCTTCTGCACCCTGTGTCCACAGCACCCTAGGCTGCTCAGATTGTCCCTGACACTTTGCAAGTAGAGGCTGAAGATTAAAAGTACCTCAGAAAAAGAGAATCTGCTGCCTTGCATGATCTCTGCCTGCACTCCTGATTTTTCATGCCCATTTGGGCATTTTCCAAAGTATTGCCACTCCAAAAGGGACAATACTTCCATTGTGAGAAAAATGTAATATTTGTTTTGTAAATTGATTATCTTATTCTACAGCTCATAATCAGGGAACTGGTTATCTGTTAAACATCCCCAGTCAGGAGCAGGTACCCAGAAATTCTGCATGAACCACACAGCTGGATTAGTGAACTATCTCTCCCCTGGGCTGCTGTACAGCCTCCCTGCACCTCCCCTCTCCAGCACACAGTGAGCAAAGAGCTGTGGTTTGTTCCCAGGAACTGCTTAAGCCTCAGCCCTGTCCCCCCGACCTCTTTGCTCCACTGGAGTGTAACTACAACATTGCAGAGGCAATAAAGAGCCTCTGCAATAAGGTTTGGGTCATTCCTCATTCTTCCTCAGTGGGAAGGGACCACACCTAATCCAGTCCTTAGGCAGGACATCCACTGATTTATGTGAGTTGACTGCAAAACTGGCCCCATCCATATTGATTCCTTCATCCACAGGCACCAAACCTAGTTCTTCACTGGAGCATTGCTATCCTGCAAGTACCACAACTTTCCCCAAGACCTTGAAGGGAACTGGGGCTGCTTGTGTTAACTAATCATGCATGATACAGAGTAAGGACTCATCCTTCACAAGCTGGCTGCCAACTACTCCAGCTCTCTTGGGTTTAGGATGTTAGCAACAATGGCTGGACCATCCCCAAGTTGGGTGTGGTGAGACATGTTAGCATATTCTGCTGCTGTCTGGGATGGCCTCCTTGCACTGGACAAAACAGAACTGAAAGAGCTGAACAGACAGTCAGAGCTGTCTATCTGGCTACTGAGCCATCACTGCTAGCCCAAGAGGACCAACAGGTTAGAGGGCTGCAGCTTAACGAGGACTTTCCTAATTTAACAAAGGGCAGTGCTGTAGTGTGGGAATAATTCCCCTTCTCAGTAAACCAAGAGGGGAATTGTGACAATCCATAAAATCAGAGGGTTTTGGGAAAGCTGCAAAAGGCAGGCCTCAGAGACAATAAAACTGTGATTAGAGCTAAGCAGTAGCCATGAGATAGGTCAGCAGAAAAATTATGTAAAATGTAGAAAAGTAAGGACAAATAGGACAATGGTCTGTGTATTAACACTTGTCTAGAATAACCCCCTAAGCTACAGAAAACTTTATCTAGCAAGATATTAAAAAGTCCTAAGCTTAATAATGGAGCTCTGTGCATTGTGTTTTATGGCTTACAAGCAGGTATTGTATTTGAAATAAGCAAGCATTGTTTTAACCAAAGGTACGTGTGCTTATAGTGGTTGGATGAAACTACTGTCAATATGCTTTTGCTTTGTGTGATTGGTCAAAAAACTTATAAAATAAGTTGTAACATTAAGTTCTTGGTCTGCTACCTGGGATGTGAGCTGGTGGTATCTTCCCATTGTCATAACCATGTAATGATACTGATGCTGGAAAATAAAACAGCTCAAAACGCCTTCCTCAGCAGTCCCATCCCATTTGTGATTTGTACATAAGTCCCAGCCAGGGACACTGTAGAACAGCTCCTTCACCTCCTGGCTCCTCAGCCTGACCTTACTTTGGGCTAATCAGTGTAAAGAGACACAGCAGGGCATGAGCTGCCCCTGACTGGGGCTGTGTGCCCATGAAAGCTCCTTTGTGGAAGCTGAGCTCTGGCACATGAAGACATGCAGATCCCAGCCAGAACTGGCTTGAGGCCAACCAGCTCAGCACTCAGGTGGAGCAAATACACAGCTTGCACTTGTCTGTGTAGACATACCCCTGGGGAGCTCAGAGAAAAAGATGAAGCTCCTGGCAAGGGTAGTCCAAACCTTTCCCAAAAAGCATTTTCCCTACTACAGGACTTGTTTGGAGCAGCCCTCCTCAAGGGTCTGTTTTCTAAACTAAGGAATATACTCACAGCCTGATAGGGGGTTGGGTTATAAAGAAATTATTTGTGACACATGTTACTGAATGAAAGGAAACCAGCAGCAGTGAGCAGGTCCAGTCTGGGACTGGCATGATTTATTCCCTACCACTGGATCCAAAAGCATCCTAAAAGGGCAGCAAGTCTGCTGCCAAGACCCCTGGGTTGTTTTCCCTGTTCAATTCCTTCCTCCTTCCCTCTGCTGCAAAGGGGACCTGCTCTTGAATGTATCTAAGTATTGCTAAACAACAAAAAGGTGCCCTCACATGGGTTTTCCTGACCCAAGGGAGGGTGGAGGGCAGCCATCCTGCCAGAAGAACAATACAGGGAAGTACCATTCAACTGAACTTTGACCAAGGAGCAGATCATTGCTCTGGTTATTAAACTGGAAGCCACAAGTTTAGCTCCAGTCCTGGGGTATCTGGGAAATGGCTAGTGAAAGAAATTCAGCAAATATGCCTTGAGGTTAGTGCAGAGACCTTGTTTTGTGCACAGTTTCACCCCTGGCCAATACAAAATGTGTTTTGTGGCAAATAAGGTGTGTGAGCTACCAACACACTTTGCAGGGTGAGAACTGTGTGCAAGCAGATAATTTACTGGATGAGGATGCTCTAAATGGAGGCACATTGTGTAGATTCTCTGTGAACTTGGAGGAACTCATGCAGGACCTCCCCATATGTGGAACAAGCCAGGTTATTTTTCTTTTCACCTATTTTTGATTGACTTTGACAAGAAGATCTTCAGACATGTTTTGATGCACACCTGATCCCTGCAGGACTCTTTGTACAACTGTAACATGGACAAGTTCTCACCAGAGGAATGTAAAAAGAGCAGTTCTTCTTTCTCTACCTAGGTTCAAAGACTGCACTGATTTTTACATTAATTTTAAGTAGATACTGTTGAAAAATATGGCTTTAAAAGTACTTTCCAAGTTTATAAGTTATCAATTGCTGCTTTCAAGTCGTCTGTGTGTGCTGTATGTTAGGGATAACACACTCCAAGATATGATGGATGAAGCAAATGCTTTCTCTATGCCTGATGATCCAGAGTGGAAATCAACTGATTCGGGAGAATGTGTCTATAAAAGAATTCTCCCATGAAGATCTGATCTTCCTCCTTTTCAATAGGACTATGGTGGGGGTTTTATTCCTATGCTATGAACAGACTAGACACCATTTCCCCTTGGTCTGCATCCTGTTTTTGAGAACAATGGCTGCATTTTTGACCAAGTGCCAGCCCATAATTCATCCTGCATCCCTTGGAACACTGATTTGGCTGATACTGTAATAATTTGGTGCATTGAAATGACTGTTTCAATTATAGCAGGGCTTTGGGGGTTTTTTCCCCTAGCCAATAATATTATTTCTTAAGATTTAAATATTTTAGAAATAATAAACAAGGAAGAGAGACCACACATCTTGATGAAATATGTGTGCAGAATCCTTTGACCTAATCTCCAGTCCACTCAAATATGATACAGCTCAAAAGTTCAGCTTGGGATCAAATTTTGTTGAGTTTATGTCTTGTTTGGGACGGACAGCTTGAAACAGATAAGAGGAATCCAGTGAAAAACAGAGGGAGAGAAAGGCAGTGGTCAAGATGGAATAAACATAGCAGCTGGAGGAAAAACAAATGCAGTAAAAGAGTGAGTATTTTGTACAAAGCCTCAGTTTTGATGGTGTCACCAGTTTTCACTCAAATTGTCCCTGAGCACAGTCCAAACAGTTGCTTGTTGCATTGAACTTGCTGAGCATCAGTCACCATCAGTTCCCTGGGTGTTGTTGGTACCCTTTGCAGAGCAGAAAGTAAGCACCAGCAACAGCAGTGCCTTTACTGATGTGACAGAAACTATCACACCACAGGGTTGCTCCCAAGCAGGAATTTGGAAATGCTGATGTAATTATTCTGGGACAACTTTTGCTCAGGCTCTTATGTTGACCTCCAGGATAATGAGAGTTGCCTCTGAAGGCCAGCATAATTTGCATTCCTACACCTGTAAGTCCAAACTGATGGGAAAGCATCTGCTCCCTTCCTCATACATAAATCCTCTTCCAGGAGACAGATTCTGCTGGATTCCTCAGATTCAGGATTGATCCCAACATATTTTTACTTTACTGCCACAAGTGACACTGCAAAAGTCCACCCAACATTTGACTTACATTTTCTATGTGCTCGTTCCTTCTTCCCTGCTGATTCAGAATGTTTAAAGAATCCATTTCTGTTTATTCGCTTTAATTCTCCCCTTTCCACTGTGAAACAATTCTCATAACCTTTCTGCAAAGGTCCCATTTTTCACACCTTTCCTAGTTGCTGCTGGATCGCCTTTGAACTGTCTCACAGTGTTTGGCTGGAAAACTTTGCCATGTTTTATAATCTTATTCTTGAGCCCTAAAGGGATCTTAAGGAGCCCCACCTGGAAGCTCTGCAAAACAGGACAGCTGGAGGCAAATAGGAGCAGCTGCCATGGAGCTGTGGCTCAGGACCTAATAAATTATCCCTAGTCAGTATGTAAATGTTACTGGACATAGTCTTTGCCTGGTCCATTTGTCAAGTGAAAAATGAAGATGATTTAAACTGATGAATTATACTATTTCACAAGCAAGGAGAGGTGCAGATAGTTGTGAGGGCTTGGCTGGTGAAAAGATTGTAAATTCATCTCGTTCATTTACAGCTGAGGCATCTTCAAAAACTGCACTGGTTTAACCAGAAAATAACTGCCACACCTTCCTATTGTGCATAGCATGTTCAAATTTGTGGAATATCTGAAATAGTGCAGTGGAAAAGTGAGAGAGTTTTGAATGTTTGTATGGAAAACTTAGATATATCTTTTAGGGCCATTATTATTTAAAGAAAGTATGATGGTGATAATGATGATGATGTTAGGGAGATCTGCTCATTTTATTTCATCCAAATAAAGTAAGATCTTTCTTTGAGATAGGTCTTTATTCCTATAATAACTCTTGCACAAGACCAAAATCTGTAAAAGTTGTGAAATAAGAAGTGTGAAGGAAAACCAGTAACGCCGTGTGGGTAATGAGATGGGGAATGCATTGCTCCACAGACCTCAGTGATCTGTTTAACCGTGCATGACTCAGGTACTCTGCTTGGAGACATCTGAGAACACTTTGTGTGGGTGAATCCAGAGGTTTGCTGGAGAGCAGTAGGAAGGGTGTGCTGTAAATTAAATGAAGTGACACATTCTGCAGTGCACAAACAGATAATGCCATTACATTTGATTGCATCTACTCAGAGGCCTCCTGAGAAGAAACAGGAGGTTGGAAAAGCAATTATATGGTGAGAAAAGATGACAATATGACATTGGATGTGCACAGGCAGACAGTTGTGCAAAACATTCCACATTGAAAGCTGGTCTTGATTTTTGGATTTGATTCATTTTAAGAGGGCAAGCTGACATTAGGCTTCAGAAATCAGATCTAACATATCATCCAGTTAAAGCAAAGTTGGAACATCTGTTTTTCAAACTAATTCTGAGTTTCTTGTGAGTTTGACTGGATACCCATAAATTAGTGTTCAATTGCCTTTGAACTACCCCGGGCTTTGCTGCCTGAGCACCAGCTGAGTGTCAAGTATGGCTCATTTGCCTCTCTATCCCATATCATATCTGCAGATTCTGTGTTGATACAGCCCAAACACCAGGAACATTCCCAATGGCACTAGTTTCTTGCCACAGACTGAACGAGCTATGTTTAGACAATTAATTCAAGCCTTTAGCTCTGGGGTAAGATTAAGCTCCAGCCTATGCAGCCAGCAGGACCTGGCAGTGGCCATCCCCTGTGCTGGGCACTGCTGAGGTCACACGTCAAATCCTGGGGTCAGTTTTGGGACTGACTCATGATAAAAAGGACACACAACTGCTGGAGCATGTCCAAAGAAGGGCAACACAACTGGGGAAAGGTCTGAAGCCCAAATCTGCTGAGGGAATGTCTGAGGGAGCTGGAGGGCTCAGCCTGAAGAAAAGGGGGTTCAGTGAGGATCTTCTTACTCTCTACAGCTTCCTGAAAGGATGGTGTAACCCCGTGGGGGTTGGGCTCCTCTAGCAAGTAACAGGAAGAATAGGAAAAGAAAATAGTCTCAAGTTGTGCCAGGGTTTAGATTGGTTACCAGGAAAATTTCTTCACAGAAAGAACAGAAAAAATTTCTTCACAGAAAGATTGAAAAATAATTGAAGGCATTGGAACAGGCTGCTCAGGGAAGTGGGGACAACCATCTGTGGAGGGAGATAACAGCCATGTGGTTATGGGTTAGTGGTGGCCTTAGTGGCTGGGGAAACTCTTGGTCTTTATGACCTTAGGGATCTTTTCCAACTTAAACAATTCCATGTCTCTAAGATACACATAAATGCAAACATCACCATATGAGCTTGTGGTTAACTTACAATCTGTTCACCACCCAAGCCCTCACAACTCTCCACACCTCTTTGTGGAGGTCCTGTCAACAAAGCTGAAGAGAGGCGTGACTCATTCCATGTCAGGGCTGTGGCTCTCCCAGACAAACTGACTCTCCAGCTTGTGGATGTAGAGACCATATGGGAATTTAGATGTCTGTCAGGGAAATGAGATGTCCTAATCCTTCTTGATGGTACTTCTTTTTAGCCTCCTTCAGTGACTTAAATGCTAATCTGGACTATAGAGTGACAGAACTAATCACTGGTGGTTCACACACCTCAGCCTTCCTTATGAAACAGTAGATGGTGGTTGTGGTGTCTTTCCTTTCTCTTTTCTCCTATAACATAGTGTTCAGAGCACATATGACACATCATGACTTCATGTTCTCCTCTGCAGGAAAGGACACTTTTAATTAGTATGTCATTAAATATGGGAGCGTGGTACTTCCCAAGTGTCTCGTTCACACTCTTCCCCTCTGCCTTCTGCAGTCCCAACAGTCAGATTTTTGTGTGGAGAGAATGGTTTTGTCCTCCAGAGGTTACCTAAATCGCCTTTAAGGAGCACAACCTTCTGCATATTGAGACAAAACCAAGGATAAATTGATAGGATCCATGTAGCACTCCTGCTGGCCAGGAAAGGAGGACAGCACTTAAAGAAGAGAACATTCCCATGAGGATAGGGGAGAGAGCCAGCCTAGCCATCTAGACATGGAGTTATCATGGCTGCTCCATTACCAGCTACACTTCCCTTGGCAATATCTATCTACTTAGGAGACTTGGTAGAGGAAAGTTCAAATTAAGAGTTCTGCTGGGGCTTACAAACATGGAAATGGTTTTGTGCTGTTTGTGGCACTTCTGAATATTCCAAGAAGCAGAAATCCACAGGAAATTTTCACATCAAACACAGTCCTCTAGAGACTTCAGGCACCAAATAGAAGAAGCAGCAACTAAACAAGGACTGTAAAGATTTATATTTTGGGTTTAAATATCTGGAGTGGCAATTAGAGCACCCAAATAATTTTCTGGATCTTCACCTCAGTGGGCATCATTCCTTCCAAAAAGGAAAGGAGCCTGATTTAGGGGTGATGGGTCGATTTTAACAATTCAATTATTTGCCTGATGCCTGTGGTGTAACACAGGGACACATTAAAGAAAACACAGGGTCTTGAATCACATATGTGAGGCAATTTACTTATGCTAAAGTCTGGTACAAAGTGTTTTCCAAGAGGAAATCATCAGTGAAAATGAGGGTTTGAAACTATTCAATCTATGCTTCTTGTCAGAATTTTTTGTAACATTTTAAAGTGAAAGGCAGTGAAGACATAAAGCTTGTAAATATTATTTTAAAAATATGAATTACAATATAAGTACTCATGATGGAAGGAACTTCTACAACATAAAACATTTTTTATTGAAAACCTTACCTCATGGGTCTCTTCTGGAATTTTGAAAGGTAACTACCATTATTTTATTTTATTTTATGTTCTTCCTGTGTCCCAGCACTAATTGATATTTTAAAACATGAAAAGATTTCTATCATTTCAACAGCCTAATATTTTATGCCTATTTTATTTTGATTAATTTTCTCTACTTAATTTAGTGATAACTGGGAGGGATGTTATTTAGCATTAGCTGATTGAAATATTTCCTTATCTTCTCTAGAACAAATATAATAAAAGCAAACTGGATGTAGCAATGATTTATTTTTTTAATTGTATATGCTTTCAGCAGCAGGAATATCTGAATTAAAATTCAGCTCTGGCTTTGAAGCTCTGACCTTACAAAGGAGATATTTGCCAACTTCAGATTTTTCAGAATTTTCATGCAAAATGTTGGAAATACTAACTTTAATTTTGAGCTATAAAACTTGGGAGGAAAAAAAAGGAAAGATTATGTGACCTCAGACTTCCATGAGCTGACGAGCTCTGTCGACATCTGACATCATCAGCCACTTTCACCATCTTTCTGGACGCTTCTCCTGCCAAATCCCTTCCACTGCTTCAGTGCAGGGAACAGATGTTAGTTACAGGCTCTGTTTCTCTGCTGCTCTGTTCTTTACCTAAGTGCATGACCCATTCTTGTTTTCCAAAGATTAGGAGAATAATTTAGAACAGAAGGGACCTCTGGAGAACTCCAATCCAGCTCCCTGATTGAAGCTGGGCCAACTTCAGCATCAGAAAAAGTTGCTCAGGGTCTTGCCCTGATGAGTTTTGAAAGTCTCCAAGGCCTTTCCAGAGTCTGACCTTTCTCATTTCGAATAATTTTTCCCTTATGTTTAATGTGAAGTTCCCCAGCTGCAGCTCTCAGGAGTTGTATCTTGTCCCTTCAGTGAATACTCCTGGGAGGAGCTGATGCTTTTCTTTGCAGCTGGCCATCCACTAATGGCAAAGACTTATCATCAAGACTGTCTCTTCTCCAGGCTGAACAAGCCTAGCTCCTGCTTCTGGTTCTAACTTCATCCAGACCATTCCTTCCCCATTCTTCACTGTAAGGGTGACAGTACTACATCAGGCTGTCCAGAGAGATTGTGGAGTCTCCTCCTCTGGAAATCTTTAAAACCCACGCAGACATGATCCTGTGCAATATGCTCTGGGTGAACCTGCTGTAGCAGTGGGGTTGGACTAGATGATCTCCAGAGGTGCCTTGCAACCTTAACTATTCAGTGATTCCATAATTTGGATTCCAGATTCCTGGTTTTACTATTCTTATTCCCCTTCTCTTCTCCTTGTGCCATACTTCTAGCCTAGTTGCCCATTCCAAATCTTCTTCCCACTGGTGGGTTTTCTACCTGAAAATGGAAGTGTCTCCTTCACTGGTGTTCAGGATCAGGGACTCCCTTCCTCACTTCCTTTTCTGAGAAAGTCAAGAGGAGTAAAGAGTAAATACCCTTCCACAGTGACCTTCCAGAATATTTCTTCATAGAGTATACTGCTTGTGAAGTGGAAAATCATGAAGTCACCAAATGGTTTGGGCAGGATGGGACCTTATAGAACACCCAGTTCCAGTCCCCTGCCATGGGCAAGGACATCTTCCACTAGACCAGGTTGCTCCAAGCTCCATCCAACCTGGCCTTGAACACTTACATGGATGAGGCATCCACAGCTTCTTTGCAACCTGTGCCAGTGTTTTACCACCTTAACAGCAAAGAACTTCTTCCTCATCTAAATCTCTGCTCTTATTTTAAAGCTGTTCCCCCTTTTCTTGTCCTATCTCCCTGTGTAAAAAGCCACTTTTCCTCTTTCTTACAAGCCCCCTTTAGGAATGGAAAGGCTGCAATCAGGTCTCACATTGTCTCCCAGATATGTGTCTGACATGACAACTGCTAGAAATGGACCAGAGGAGGGAAACTGTGGCTCTGCAACACAGCAGAACAACCATGGTCAATAGCTTGGGAGAAAAGAGACGCAGGGTTGCAAGATTGTTCCCTTATATTGGCCCAAATTTTGCTTAATATCATGTTGCATCAGCCTACAAATGTCTTTGCTTGTAAAAGAATGTAGTATAGCCTGACAGGTCCTCCTCAGAAAGCTCTTCCATGCGTTTTGTTTCTTCTTCCTCCCATTTCAGTTTCAACCCATTTCCCTGGTTACTGATACTTTTATTTCAGTTTGTTTCTCCACAGAGAAATAAAAGAGTACTGAATTACATGGGGAATACATATGGCAAGGAAATACTTTGAGTTCTCAAAATATTAGGAGTCAATTATTCCCCTGTGTATACTATCCCATCGTGGCTAGTTTAGGGCTGATCAGGGTCCCAGCAGAAATCTGTGTCCAGAGACTGGTACCCTGTGAGGGTGTTATTTTGTCTTGGCTTTGCAGAAAAAAATAAAGTTTCTGGAAACTGAGACTTGATTTTCCATGGATGCCCAATGAGAATCATGACTTGCTGAGCTCAAAGGGACCCTCTCTGGGAGTGTTTCTAGTGCTTCCAGTACTTACTTGATCCCACTACAGAGGATTGTTTCAGGAAGCAAACACAGCAAACTCTGGTAAGAAATGCTTTAGGGAGATCTATTGTTGTTCAGCATGGAGAAGAGAAGACTGCAAGGAGACCTCGTTGCCTTCCTTACCTAAGGGAGTTTTTAAAAGGAGAGAGACTGACTTCTTATATGGGCAGATAGTAACAGGACAAGAAGCAATAGTTTTAAACTGAAAGAGGGAAGGTCTAGATTAAGTGTCAGGAAGAAATTCTTGGTTGTGAGGGTGCTGAGGCCCTGGCACAGGCTGACCAGAGAAGCTGTGGCTGTCCCACCCCCAGCAGTTGGGACAGGTTGGATGGGGCCCTGAGCAACCTGGTTTAGTAAGTGGCATCACTGCTTATGGCAGGGGGGTTGAAATGAGAGGGTCTTTAAGGTCCTTTCCAGCCCAAACCAGTTTAGGATTCTGTGTTTCTATTGTCCTGTCCCGTGCAAACAGCTGCAGAAGGGAAGCCATTTGTTGCAAGTGGCAACTTAAAGAAAACAGATTTTGCACTGACTGCATAAATCCCAAATGCTCTATTATGGATGCCAGAACCACAGAAGGATATCCCTTGGCTTAGCAGAAGAAGCTCTTTGCATCAACAGAGGTTTTTGCAAGGACTTTATGAAAAAGCAGTGAATGAGGGTGTCAATTTTGGTTGCAAAATAACAGGTTGTCTCATGCCTACTGTCCTAATTCCACTGGGATGGGGTTCATATTCTGCTTTGTTAAACCACGACACCAACCTACTGGGACAGTGGGGCTGATTGGTCGAAAGATGTGCAATGTCTCAGTGACATTTGATGTAGGATCAGGTACTCTGTCATTTGGTCTTCTTGCAGGCACATTAACACACAGGAGAGGCAAAAGTTGGGGCTGTCATCTACATATCCCTATTTTGAATCATTTTGAACAATGTAGCGTAGAGCTCCCATTTTTCCTGTTTTCCCTCTCTTTGTAAATTTACTCACATTTTCTTCCCCTCATGTTTCTCCTCTCACCCAGATTAAAAGAATTGGCTGAAGCATGCTCATGTCACTACTTGGTTGCTTATGCTGCTAACAGAAAAATCCAAATGAGCCATGCTGCACTTTACTTCTGAGACTTATTCCTCCAAAAACTATTTCTTCTCCCTAGGAAGTCAGTGGAAGTCTAATTAGTCCCATAGTAATAACAAGAACTTCCTTTTTGTAGAGCAAAACAATAGCAGAGTTAAAACTGTTAATTAAATTATTTTGGCTCTGTCACCAGGTTATTAACTGATTCTAGTCACAGCAGCCAAGCTAACAGTAGCTCTCACAGTAGGAGAAATAGTCTTGACACAAAAGCCATGAACTCAGTCTCTGGCAAATCAGCATCTGAGCGCACAGCTTGGAGCTTGGCTTGCTTTTGAGCTTCCAGCTAATCCCCGGGATTGCTGTTTGTGCAAGCCTTCTACAAGATTAAGTGCTTGAGCCATTGGCTTCTGTAAATGTTAGATCAGGCCCTATTGCTGCTGATGGTTTGTTCAAAATCACAGGATCACTGAAATCACAAAATGGTTTGGTTTGGAAGGGAACTTAAAGATCATCTTTTTCCAATCCCCTGCGCTGAGCAGGGACACCTTCTACTAGGCCCATCCAATGTGGCCTTGAATATGTCCAGGGATGGGGCAGACATCTGGGCAACCTGTCCCAAATTTTTGCCTGCATCTCCAGTACATCTCTTTATTCTCCACTGGTTGTGCTCTATAATATGAAGCAGCTGTCTCTGCTTCAGCACCAGAAGGTAGAGGTCTAAGGTGGAGTCCAAATACCAAAGAAAAATAGGAAGACATTTCTTTTCATCTGTGGAGTATTCCAAGCTAGTGCTTTAATATATCCACTGCCTTGTGCTTTTTACAAAATTCAAAGTTGTTTTTATTGTACAAAATTCCACAATGAAAACCACCAGTCAGTTTCATACATAATTGCTTAAAAATATAATTATACACCATTTTGTAGTGTGGTAGTTTTGACATTCGCTAGCTGGAAGAAAGAGAAATAGAGCAGCAATTGGACTCTGAGTTATTTACCTAGACAGGTTTCAGTTTGACCACTACTTCTATGTGCCTGAATGGACAGTTCCTGGCATTAACAGAAGACCTGATACAGTTCCTTTTCAAGCCACTGAACCCTGTTAGCAGGTAAGGCTCCCACTCACTGTCATGTTCCCTCCAAAAGGGTGAATTTTCTGTGAGAGTTTGGGACATAACATTTGTCAGTGTCAACTTTTAGCAAGGCAATGGGCTAGCCATGTTAAACACATCACAGAATGAGGACCTACAGAACTTTTCTTGCAGCACATCCTCCAGACAATAATATATTTCTGGGGAAAGTCAGCAGAAAGACAGATCTGAACAATGGCCCAGGACTGTGTTCCCTATGCATTATTTCACACTGGTATCTTCAAAACACTTTTTTGTAGTCTAACTTCCTGTGGCCTTTAAAAATAGATATACTATTCTTCTGCATTGAAATGCAATCATATGCAGTGATTTTCCAACAATTTTTCTTAGAAATATAAACATTTCAGTTCAATGTTAGCTGGTTGAAATTCACACTCCAGGATTTTTTTTTAAAACACTTCCCAGAGATGACTTTCTTCACATTAAACTCAGTTAAATATATATTGCACACAGGGCCAATTTTCTCCTCCTTGAGTTAAACCATGGATCTGCAAAACATGGCAAATTCTCCTTCAAATCCCTGTAACCCATGCCAGTGGTGTAATTCAGGGGCACTTCAAAAGCATTTAAAATCCACAGCTGAAAATCAAAGATGAGAATTTTACCCTTTATTTCTACACACTGTCAGTGTAGCACCTGATTTCTTCAGTTTTCAAGACATTTTGTGTTACTATGCTTTAAACTGATGGGTAAAGTTTTGCCTCCGGAAGCAAAAAAATGAGCCCACACCAATGATGATCACACCTAAAACCAACACAAATGTTAATATTGTAAGGAAGTTGATTTTCTTCAGATCCTCTTTTTCACAGTCTTCTGGTCTAATGTTCTTGATATGCATTTCATCCTGGTACCCAAAATTCTGAGTGTGCTGGCACGTTAAATGCTCCACGTTGGGGATCTGGATATTTTTGTTCTGGATCATGGATGAAAGCCAGATGTTTCCACAGCAGCTGAGTGGGTTCCCGGTGAGATACAAGTTTTTTAGTGAATTTTCTAATGCTAAAATATTGCTGTCCTGTAATGTACTGAACCTGTTGTTCCGTAGGTCCAGAACTTCTAGTGGAGAGTCACTACCCCACTTAGGCAGCCAGTTCAGCTGATTTTCAGAGAGGTTCAAATATTTAAGGTGACTAAAACAAGGTAAGTCAATATTTAAATCTACCAGGCTATTACCATATAAATACAAATATTCCAGAGACTTTTCCAGACCTGATAATGCTTTAAGTTCTATTTTCAGTCCAGGGTTCATGGAGAGGTCCAGGAGAACCAGAGGAGTCTTGTAGAAGGTGTATGCTGGTAGGACGTTCAGCATGTTGTCAGCTAGGTACAAGTACTGAAGAGTGGGAGAATTGACAAATGACACACAACCACTTTCCTCTCCAGCAAGTCTTTGCTTAGCCAATCCTGAGTACATGCTGCAAAGGCTGATATTATTGCTTTGTAGATTAAGCAGTCTAAGGCTAGGAAGATTTGAGAAGATGTCAAACTGCAGTGTTTGAAGGTAGTTGTTTTGAATATAGAGCTCCTTCAAATTTGACAAGGTACCAGCATCAAGGAGAAGGTTCTGCAAAGCATTGTAGCTCAAGTCAAGGACAGTTAAAGAGATCAGTGCACTGTCATAAGTTACTGCAAATGCCTGAAGACAGTTTTTACTGAGATTAAGGGTGTGAAGGGACAACATTGACTCAAAGAACCCATCTGGAATGGATTTGATTTCATTATAACTTAAGTCTAAATATACAAGCTGTGATAAATAAAGAGAACTTTTGTTTCTACTTTGCTTCTGGTCAAGAAGATGGACAGAAGCATTTAGCCATTCATTTTTTACATAGTCCATTTTATTATGAGGGGATTCAGAAGTGAGCTGGATTAAATTCTTTGATAAATTCAGAGTTACCAGCTTATTTACCTGAGGGAACACTGGGAAATGAAACAGTTTGTTTTCACTCAGATCCAAACACCTTAAGCTATATTCATCATCTGATTTTGTGGTGTGGAAGGTCTCAATGCTGTTCCTGCTAAGGTCAAGTATCTCCAGCTGCCTGAGGTTAAAATCAGAGATGCAAGTAATTGAATTCCTTGAGAGATTGAGTTTGGACAGGCTCACTAGAGTCTCAAAAGCACCTTCTTCTATTTCCATGATGATGTTGCTCTGAAGATCTATCTCCACAAGATTGGGAGATCCCTGAAACATCTTTTGTGATATCATTATAATACTGTTGTCTGCCAAGGAAAGATACTGCAGTGCTGGAGCTTCTTTAATGAAATACTCAGCCATCCCATTGTACAGACTGTTGTGGGACAAGTCCAGTACTTCCACCTTGGGTAGGAGTCCAATCCCCTCTGTGCCATTTTGAGCAAGCTCATATAAGTGATTGTTGGCTAAATTTATTTCCAGCAAACTCTTCATGTGTGCGAAGACTCCAGGCGTGATGAAACTTATCTGGTTAGAGCTTAAATCCAGGCACTGAAGGGAAGTGTAAAATGATGGTGACATTTCAGGAATGCTTTGAATCAGATTTCCGGACAGATCTATTTTGTTTACATTTGGATAGAGTTCATGAGGGATTTGGTGGAGGTCTTTGTTGTGGCAAAATGCCTGAGAGTTTGCCTGCCAGAAAAAGAGAAAAGGACATGTCACACGACAAATGAAAAATGTCTTTGCATTAAATATAAGAAGAATAACATTCAGCATCCAAGGTAGATGCTGCTTCTGAAACACTGATCACTTTTTCTGAGCATTCAGACAGCAAGAGCAACAATCCCAATCAGCTCCTTTGCAGCTAACATTTCATTTTAAAGAGATTTCTGACTTTGAATAGTAGAGTTTAATCTGCATGTGATATTTACTAAAAGGTCTCCTTTTTGTACCTTTTTCCTGGACTCATTTGAACAGTCCCGAGTTTCTCTGCAAACATGCACCTTTTCCTCATTTTCGTGCTGATGTTTAATTTTCTCACTTTCATTACTGTGTTAGATTTTGCAGACTCTACTTGCAGTAGTAAGCAGTACTTGGAAGAGCTTCACTCTGTTGGCAACATGGGTTCCAGAGCAAGGAGGTATAAAACCCTATAAGATCCTCTAGCACAAACCCTGTCTCTCCTTCACAGTCACATGATCAAATATGCCTTCCCTTAGCCATGGCTCAGTTAAGGAAGGCAGTTTTAATCAAATAGGGTCATTCAACAACTGAGACATTTCTGACACCAATCTCCAAACTCATTCCACTTGTATCTTCCATGTTTATCCTTTTCCTAAGGCAACAGTTCCCTTCCACTTGCATGGGGAGCACACCTTATGAAGCCACCCACACAAGACACTGTGATACAACACTGAAAACACAAATTATGTAAATTCAGTGTTCGAGAGGGGAAAAGATGGAATGTTCAGTAAGGGTCAGGTCTTTTCAGGCCAGTTCTCAGCAGAAGGGCAAAATTTATGTTTGTGTTCATAAGGAACATTGGAAACATGAACACAACCATCCTTACATAACCATCAAGTTCTGTGTTGTTGGTAAGAAGAATATACAGCAGCAGGAGGAAATGGAATGTGAAAGGCTTAGGCAACACTTAATTTACTGGAGAAAAAATCTTGTTATTAATGTATTTGGGGATCTGGGGAAAGGGGAAGGGAAGTTCCGGGAAGGGAAAGGAGAAAGGGAAAGGGAAAGGGAAAGGGAAAGGGAAAGGGAAAGGGAAAGGGAAAGGGAAAGAAAGAAAGAAAGAAAGAAAGGCCTGTTGAATCTTAACTTCTATGAAGAAGCAGGATCCAGATTCCATGACACGAAGCTTTTCAGAAATCAAGCAAATATTAAAAGTCAAAGATATTAAATCCCATCTGTTTTATACGAACTTGGAGGTGAATGAACTGGCAGATCTGTTTAGCAGAAGTGGAGCACTAGTCAGCATTTTGTGAGTCTCTTTTGCATCATCTTAGCTCTGGAGACCACACAAAAATGTGCCAGAGAAGTGCAAGTGCTCATTCAAACTCTAGATGCACACAAGCTGCTCCCATGACACATTTTTCCCAATGATCCCAATTAAATTGACTATTAAAACTCAAACCTCTTTTCCCTCCAATTCACTCAAGTCTCCCTCAGCTAAAAAAATTAGAAATAAAAAAAGAAGGAAATTTTCTGACTTCTCCCTGAAAATATTTCTTTCCTGCAAAGTCACTGTACAATTCCTCATTTTGAGTTAAATTATGCCCAGAGTTGGCCTTATTTCCTAGACACAAATAGCAGGGCAAGAAACCTCTTCTTACTCATTTGTGGAAGAGGAAGAAGCCAGGAGGATACAAAAATCCAGAGTGAAAAAGCAGAAACTGCTTTGCATCCTAAGGCAGATGCCAGGTTTCTTCTCACACTTTCAGCCAGATCCCAGCAAGTGCTGAGCACTCTCCATTCGCCTGGGCAGCAGGAATCTTACCAAAGTCCTGATGCAACTCCTGCCAATGCCAAAAATCTGCTTTTCATTGAAGTTGATGGGGGAGAGGTCAGCCACTGTTCACCATGTATCTTGCATGATTTGGTTTTTAATCTGCATCCATGGAACCCTCCCAGTGATAAAAGGGACTGATAAAATCTACACCTCACACTGTCTGCCATTTGTTCCTATAACATTTCCCCTCTCATTTTTCTTTTTAAACTCTCCTTCATTTTCACTGACTCTTTTGATCCTCACTAAATTTCTCATTTTGCGTCTTCTGCACCATATTTCTCCCCCAAGGCTCAAACTGCATGAATTTCATTGTCATCAGCAGTAGGAAAAAAGAGATGAAGCATGTCTCTGTGGAATGGAGCAAACAGCATCTGTTTGGTTTATCTCCTCAACCTTTAGTCCAATGGGCTGGTAACCTGAGACTGGAAAAGAGACTTTTGTCAATCTCATGTCCTGACTTCATCACCTCTGCCAGTGCTGCCATCAGTTTGTTTCATTGTCAAGAAGTACTGGAGGTTGAGGACCACTTGGTCTCATTAAGATGCTGGCAAAAATAAAAAAATTACCCAACAGTTCAAAAGCTGGGCATCATTTGGGTTCTGACTCCAGTTCTTCACTGCTCTGCACTGGGTGGAAGTTGTCAGGCACCTCAGTAAGAGCCCTACAAAAAGGAGTTGGACTCAAACCTGCCCTTGAGCTCTCCTTTATCAATTTATGAACATTTGAGCCAAGAATCTGGGCTGGAGCCACTTGGCACTGACCTGTACTTGTATGGCCTGCCTGACCATTCCTAGAAGAGCTGCTCAGGTAGAGGCTTAGCTACACAATCAAACCTTAGCATTTTGCCCAGGTACCACACATCAGCTGATCTATGACATTTGGTTATGCATCTGTCCTTGCATCACCTCAAAGCAAGGTAAAATAGAATTTTCTAAAATCCCTTCCCTTCTATGAATTATTTGAAATTTCCTCCTTTGCCAATTAACAGGAATTAGCAAGATCATATTTCTTTGGGAGGTAAAATATGATACAGTTGAAGTTTTCCCTGTCCTTGGAAAATAATGTGAGTTAGGAAGAATGTCCTGACATTTGTTCTGTTCCTTATTGTCTCACAAACTGATAGATGTGCTGTAACTGGTATAATCAGTGCACCATGTCAGGGGTTTGGTAGGGACTGTTTACTTCCTAAAACCTCTTGTAAGAGAGTTTAGTTCAGCAACAGAACCATCAGTGGTGACTCAGAAAGTAACACAGGTTTCTGACTCATGCCTCTTCCGTGATATTTGAGATTAAAGTTTCCATTTCTGAGCCTTTGCTATTCTAAAGGCGTCACCACAGGGAAAGTACCATATAAAACAGTGAAGTTCTGATGCAATGCAGGACTGTCAATGACAGCTGACCAGCCAATCCAGCAGCTCCTTCTTTCTTAGAGTGTGTTTAGAGCCACACCAAATGCCAGTGAAGGAAGACAATCTGCATGGACATTAGCAATACTGACTGAGCAGGTGATTTACATCACATGAGTATCCTGACCCCTGACAGCAGTGTGTTTTCTGTCAGGGCTCATTTTATCCCTGCATAATTGTGTTGTTGGCTTGATGAAAGCAGATTACAGTGGAGTAGTGCAAGCAAGCATGTGTTCACTTCTCAGCAATCAGCCTGGTCTGTGAGCCATCAAGAAATGGGATGAAATTGCTTGGATTATTGCGTGGCTCATCCAGCCTTCATGTGACTATGACATGGGGCCCAGGCTGTCCTGTTTACAGTGGCTGCATCAGTGTTCCCTCTCCAGCCAAGGAGCTCAGCCACCCAGTCACCTTCCCAAGATCTTTTATATATACTCTAGGTCTTAATTTCTCTGGAATTCAGGAAGTGCAGCAATATGGCAGGGTGGGCAGGAATGGAATGAGTCCCACAAGGGAGATGTGTACAGCTAGCAAATTATTTTTTTCCCTATTTTGGAAATTCTTGAGGATTTGTGCTGAACAGCTTCATGTTCAAGGGGGAGAAAAAAACAAGTATTTTTAAACATCCTGGTACAGTCAGAAGCACTTGGAGAGGGAAGGGAGAAAGCTCAGTTGCAAATAACATTTATAATATTGTACCAGCTGCTTGCAAAAATTCAAGGAGCAGATTTTGTACTGGAGCAAGAGTCTTTGTCATTTCTCTTCACTCCAGCAGAAGTCAGGTACAACTTCCCTGGCAAAAATGCTGTGTCAGGGCAGAGGAGGTCTGTCTAATTTTTATTACAAAAGAGCTGGAATAGAAGTATTTCACAGAAGATGTTTTAATGAAAGTACAAAGAACAACTGATATAAAGAAGTTGATTTTAGGTCTAAGTTCTTTCTCTGTCTTAACCACAGAAACCCCGTACAGTCTTAGGGAAATCAAGTCAAATTTCTTTAAACCAGCTCCTCCTTAGGAAAAAAGCCAAGATAGTGACCCTTCTTTGCCCACCCCCCCCACTTTGTGTGCTGTCACTACAACAAGGACACAGCCTGAGGACAAACTGCCAAGCATCCCCTAAACCTGCAAATGCCACCTCTTCCATCTCAGGAAGCCTGGTCCTGGGGGTTTCCCTTCTCAGAGACTGCAGCTGCTTGTGCAGTGCCTGTAACAAGGGAGTCCCAACCTCACTCAGGCTCTCAAGGGACCTAAGTAGAGAGACAGCTTTACCATTTCACAGGATGTCCCGTCAGGTAGTTGGTAGTTAGAGGTTTCTTTGTTCACCAGTGCCAGGAAGAAGATTATGTACAGTTTCATGGCTCTGTAGGTAAAAATAATTACAGTTAGATCTCATATGGGACACAGTGGTCAACACATGCAAAAGTTGGCACCAGGTCATCACCTAACATGGAGAAGGACACAAGCTGTGCAATAAATTAACCCATCTCTGAGGACTTGAAAGGAAGGTCCAAGGCATTTAATGGGTTTTCCCCAGTGTGATTTCAGCTTCTGCCTAAATGATGTCCAGGACACTCAATGAAGTCCAGATGTTCAAGCTGGGCAGGGTATCTGGCATCACAGAGAAAAAAAACTACTGAAGACTGACTTATCTTCACATACCCCATAGACAGAGCACCAGTGCTTTCCACTGGGTGTAAATTTTGGGTGCCATGTCCTGATCAAAGCCAATACATGCCACTCAGTAACAACCAGAAGTGGGAACAATTGTCATTTCCATCCAAACACTTTCAACTCCTCTTATCCCAAAGCATCAAAGAGCTTTTACATGTGTATCCTTGCTGAGTCAATGACAACAGCTTAAGGAGTTGTCCTAGGTTAGAATATAGAGATGCATTCTACTCCCATCCTCAAGAGCTGCTAAAGAGCTCTGAGACCACGGCTCAGAGATAACTCATTCTGGGAGCCATTTCCATTTAATGGACCCATCACATGACTCACAGAATGACACCAGCCCATTGTGAGACGCTCTGCCTGGGGGAAGGAGCTAAGCATCCCCACCTGGATATCATCTGGGGTTTGGGACAGAACAAGCTGCCCCTACCCACTGGTTTGCAGAGGACAAGAGCTACCAGACCTTGTCTACAGAATCACCATTTCAACAAGACCATTTCATCTGGACTGCTACCACCACCCTAACTAGCAGGCTGTCAGGTTGTATTCTGGCTCTGTCAGTGGTTTTTTTCTTTTGGATTGTTGCATTTCTTTGGGTTTTTTTTTCCTTTTCTTAATAAATTGTATTTCTGAATTGGAGTCTCTTACTGGTTTTGCTTTCAAACTAGAACAGGAGTGGACTGAGATTTTTCACTTTACACACTCCAGGTATGGACAGACTTATAAATACATTTGACAGGAGACCATAGAACCATATGTTCCACAGAATCATAAAATACATAAAACTGGAATGAACCTACAAAAAGAATTGGATCCAATCCCTGGTCCTGCACAGCACCATCCCCAGGAGTCACACCCTGTGTACCAAGAGTGTTGTTCAAATGCTTCTTGAACTCTCTCAAGCTTGGGTTGGAAGGGACCTTTAAATGCTATCTGGTGCAATCCCCCTGCCATGGAGAAGGACAGATCATCAGCCTTACAAAGAGACAGATATAATGGCTTTGTGTGAAACAGAGAACTCATCAGAGTTTAACTGTTTGGAAAGTACTCCAGCAAAAGAACACACAACTGCAAAAGAAGCAAACACCTCTGGGAGGCCTGTCACTGGACAATGGGAAAAACAGAACCAAAGCCAAAGGCAAGCATTCCTGCTTCAAACAGCTCCAAATGCAACCCCAATCCCATGCACAAGCCACTGCCATCAACATACTGTTGCTCAGTGGCTTCCACCCACAGAGCATTGAATAGCTGGAAACAAAAAAGATTGGATCATTCTCAGCTGATGGAGATCCCTCTGCTTAGTCACATTGATGGATGCAGCTGATGGCCCCTTACAGCACTGACAGTCACTGAACAGCAATGCCAACAAGTTCCTGATGGGAATCTCCCCATTTCTACCCTCCTGAACCAGAGAACAGAGCTGTGTACTAGGAATAGAGAAACTGGGAAGGATTAGACCACAGCTACTCTCTGTACAGTTTGTGTATTCCTTCCATTTCACAAGAAAACTCCAGTGATGGATGGTGACCTGTGACCCCAAGGTGAAAGAACAGGTCTCAGCAATGGGATCAGAAGTGTGGTCCTCCCTGTTAAAACCAAACCAAGGATGTTAATTCTCTACCACTGAATCCATGTTTGCAAAATATACTGAAATCATCTGATGGAAGGAGGAATTGCCAATATCACCATCTATAATGTTTCTGTTGTCCCCCTCTGTTCTTCATTCCCCATGCTTAGAGCAGCTGGAACCTCCTTTAAGGAGGAGAAATCTATTTATATCATTTGAGTATTGGTTTGCTGAGGTGGTGATAGAAGATGAACACACCAATGATTACATGGCTTTTCTCCAAGCCCTCAAAGGGAAATCCTTTCTGTTCAGACAAACTGAATTAAGCTGAGGATATTAGCCACAACAGGGCATCACCCTGAGGAACAGTATGTGGCCCATGTGCTCTGCAATGTTTTCCCTTGTCACACTGTCAGTGCAAAAAAAGGTCTCTTTGCCTCTTAAAAAATAAACCTGACACAATCCAGAGTCTTAACACACTTTGTAACCTCTTAAATTTTAGGTTTATAAAGCAGCTGGGAAATTTATGTATTTGAACACACAAAAAATGATGTAATGGTTTGCTGTGTAAGGCAAATCTGTAATAAGCAAGGAAGTTGTCCCTCAAGGTGTTTCTAAGGTGGCTGTCACATACTGAAGCTCACCAAGGATGTGGTGGCCTCTTCCAGCATAAAGCAACATAGACTCTGTCTTCACAGAACCATTTAGTTTGGAAAAGCCCTCTAAGACCACCAATTCCAACTGTTCTCCCAGCACTGCCAAGGCCATCACTATCCCATGTTCTCAAGTGCCACATCCACACATCTGTTAAATCCCTACAGGGATGGAGTCTCTGGCAGCCTGTGCCAGTCCTTAACAACCATTGTGGTGAAGAAATTTTTCCGAATATCCAAACTGAACCTGCCCTGGCACAACCTGAAGCTACTTCCTCTTGACCTGTCATGGTACAGCCCAACCTCCTTGCTCAAGGAGATTCCCTTCCTAGGGTAGTTTTCAGTTCAGCTGTCCAGGGGAGGAGCTTTTCCTGTGTAGCTTTTCTCTGAACAACATTTAGATCCTTCTTGGCAACCTCTAGTGCGACACATCAGTGCATCTCCCTCTTTTCTACCCTCTGGGCAGGTCTCAGCATCCCCCCACGCTCTCCCAGTGCCAAGCTCAGGGTTACAGGACTCGCATTCCCTTGGTGTGCAAGAGGATGTCTACTGACACCAAACCCTTCCTGCTGGCATTGATCTCTCCACCCACAGCTTACAAAAACAGTTTGGGAGCAGCAGCAGCAACAACTCAACTTAAAGGGGCTTTAATAGCTTTGAGGCTTTCCCAGAGTTGAAGCAGCTTCATGATCAGTGCCAGTTTGCACCCACTGGAAGCTGCGATAGAAACCCCAGCGTAACTCAGAGGACTGAGCTCTGAACCCTATTTAAGTCCACAGCTTTCCATCACAGCACTTCAAAATCATGCAGTGTCAACCCCAGCTGAAAAATAAAGGTGGTTTAAGTCAATATCATCCCCAAGGAGTATTAATAAGTCAGTCAATTAATTCTAGAAAAAGCATACCCTAACCATATCAGCATGCCCACTTAAAAAATAGGAAAGGCAGAGAAGGCAAAGACCAGTACTTTGCCCCAGTGCACATTTCAATCTATGGAATAATAACAATTCATTCCCAGTTTCCACTTCCACAGAACAATGTTTGCCTCCATCTCTATCAAAATATTAATCCTGAAACTACTTCACAGATGTTGTTTGCATAATAAAAGCAGCACTTTCCAGATTTTCCCCAAACGTAATTTTTGTTATTGCTTAGACAATTAACGGAGATGCTCTCCTGTGCCAAGAAAAGTTAAATACAAGAGAACACACAGAACAAAAACCACACTCCCCAGGGTCTGATCCTTTTCCACACAAGATTCTTTCCTGTTAAGTTAGAGCCTTGAGGGGTAAAAGAGTGACTATTTCACATTTACCTTGTTTCAAGAGTTCCTTGCATCCCCAAACACTGCTTATCATCTCTTTAAAAAGCATGTCCAGCTCTTCAAAATCGATTCAATCCTGGTATCGATGCAATTATTCTTCGGGTTCATGTTCACCCATTCAGAACACCTAGAGGCTCACTCATAACTTCAGAATGAAGGCATTTTCAGGGAAATAACCTTATTTGGGACAGTGTCTGCTTTAAATTATGTTGCTTGTCTTCCTCTCCTCCCCGGGCTCGTGCTGGGTCCTAGCCACGGCTGTGCTCTGGACAGAGTCAGCTACTGTGTGACATCCTGCAGCCCTTCCTTGGGGCAGGCATTGAGAGACAGGGGGATTTTTGCCAGAGGAACTGTCAGGATCAGGCTGTGGGTTTTCTTTGGAGAAAAGTAACTTATTGGCGATGCCATTGTTTGGCTGTGCGTGGGGCATGACAGGGTGTTTATTTTGGGTGTGTCTGCAAGTTACATTCCTGGAGGGTTGCAGGCTCCTGCGCCTAAATCCCTCTCTGCATCTTTAAGGAAACAGTGCTTGTGGATTAAATGTTTAAAATTCGTGGCTGATAATTATAAACCCCAAAATCTGGAAACCTATTCTGGAAGAAATAACTTTTCTTTTTGCAGTCAGCCTACTAATAAGAGTGTGATTGCATTCTGCTGGCTGAAGGGGGGTCCCTGCTGGCTACAACACCCTTGATGGATTTTCATGGCATGAGGCAGGAATTAGGGCTAAAGGCCTCCATAAAGGCATTTTCAGATGACCTGATGAATTTTTGGCGGTAAGTAGACAGTGCTGAATATACTGGATCCAGTGAGAATAATTCCCACTGCAAAGGGGTGCTTTTGTCATGCAGAAGATGATTTCAAATTGCCCAAGTTCAGCTTTTTATTTATTATTTTGTGCTGCCCTCTAGAGCTGGAACAGCTGGTTTCCTCATTTCCTTCAGCTAATTAAGTCCTGCTTCAGGAAAACCCACTTCTGCACAGATTTCCCTGCTGTTTTCTCCCAGAGACACAAGCCTGAACTGCCACAACACAGTTTTCCCATGGCTGAAATACTACACCAAAGAGCTGGGCTCTTAGTTTGCTTGGTAATGCACCCTGAAATGAGAGGTATAAATCACAGATTTATAGAATCTCTGAATGGTTTGGATTGGAAAGGCCCCAAAAGTTCATCTAGTTCCAGCCCCCCTGCCATGGGCAGGGACATCTTTCACTGGACCAGGTTGCATGTCTAGCAATAAAAATACTATGACAAGGGCAACAGGACAATTGGGTGCACTGGAAAGAAAAATACCCGTTAAGCTCTCAGGAGAATTGTCCACCAGTGAGATTCTCACAATCTCAGAAAAGTTTCCCTTGACTGGGCTCTTATCACGTTAGTTTTGATCACCTTCCCCCAAGCATGTCATGTCTTGAGCCTCACTTTGCAGTGCTGTTTTTCACTTCATCCCTTTGGCATGCTCCCTGGAGTCAAGCTCTCCATCTGCAATCCCCACGGGGTAAGCAGGAAACTCATGTTGAAACTGGGGATGACTGTGCTATTCAGAGATTTAAATGCCTTATGGATGCTCAGGGTTTTGAGCTTGCCTTGTCAGGAGTGTGCAATAGCACTTGAAAAGCATAGACACCTTGTAAGGCAAACCTCAAATATTTGAGGTCTCCAAGGAAAATAAATACTTTTTTTTTTTTTTAGTAGAATATTTTGATCTGATTTTAACTACAAATATCATGCCTCTAATTAAGAGCAGCAGGTGGCCAGGATGGTGGCAGCTTCTACACCTGGATGTTCAGAGTACTTTAGGAAGTTTGGATTTACAGGGATAAAAATAGCAAAGATTTTGTGCTTTTCAAAAAGCCAGTTCTGCTCCTCAAGCTGTTTTATTGAGTAATCAGGTAGCTGTGCCAGCTGAACTGTAAAGAAGAGCCTGGACAGAAACAAATGCCAAAGCAGGAGGGAAGGGCATGCACTGATTCTACTGCTCAGGGCTTTGCTTCAATAAAACCACACTCTCAGAGGACACCAGCTGCAGTGGGAAAGATCAGTGCTGTCCTTGCCATCTTTGTCCTTTCCCAAAGGGGATCTGGCAGTGAACAGTTTCAAAGACTCCAAAGCATTTGGCTGATTTCCCAAATTTTCAATATTTTTGGCTTTGGGCTACCCAGCAGTTTACACTATAAAGTGGTGTTGAAACTTTAGCATGGTAAGGAGTTGGTAAGATATGTCTGCAGAGCAAGTGTCACCTGCATCAGTCAGAGACTGGGTCATAGAATCAGAGAATGGCCCAATTTGAAAGGGACCTTGTAGATAATCCAACCCTCCTGCCATGAGCAGGGACTCATTCCATTAGACCACATTGCTCAAAGCCCCAGTCATTATCATATCTATCACACAGATTGGAGAATAAAGCCTTTTTTGCCCACAAAATAGCAAGGGCTGTCCCATCCCAACAATGCCAAAGGGTGTGCTGGTTTTGCATCACAGAAGTGATGTTCTAAGAGAAGCTGCTAGCAGTTTCCTCTGTGTCTGACATAAAAAACCAATCAGTGATTACCTTTGAGAATTGACAATCTTTAAAACACTGAGAAAGCTGATACACCTCTGTGAACTCCCATGTTAAAAATGAAAAATCCCAGGAATTCAGCCTTGCCTTTTCCAGCCTGAGAGCAGGTAACTGTGAGAAACAACTGCTCACTTTGAAAATTTAAAAAGGTTTATTAAACCTTAATAAAAATACAACAAAGGGCTATAAAAGGAAAAAGCTGCAGCACTGGGAACTGCCCCTCGTGGATACCACGTGGCTAGCTCATCTTCAAGATGGATGCTCAGTCTTTTATACCCCTGGGGGTTGCATCAGCCAGCCGAGCCCTCCCAAAGTCTGTCACTCAGCTCTTCTTTGCCATTTATCAGTGGAGATTGCTTTCTTGTGACTTGATTGGAGGTCAGGTGTTGCCATGCTGCACCCCCTGAGCAACCCACTGAGCTTTTCCATTCCCCACTGCCCCATGCCAGGGACACATGTGCAGCCTTCTTTGTACCTGTCCTAGACAGCCCCAGCTGTCTGATGGCAACAATACAGGGGGGAAAGGGAACTGTGGGGAGAACAAAGGACATCTAAACTACAGTAACATAACTATACATCACTAAAGCTTTTCTTAATATTCACACAATAGTTATCTTTTAATTGAGACCAAATCATCTCATTATCCATCTATAACATAACTCAGCCGCCCAGCCCCACTGGCTCGGCTGGGCTGGCTCGGGCGGCGTGGGGCCGGGCCCATGGGCTGGTGAGCAGGACAAGCCAGGGCAGGACAGGCCGCGGGGCCGAGGCCGGGCTGTGCCGTGGCTGCGGACCCCGGGCTGCTGCTGCTGCTGCTGCTGCTGAGCCCTGCCCGCCGCTGAGCCGGGCTCCAACAGGCCCCAGGAGCAGACAGGACCTGGCGGGCTCGGCCAAGATTCTGCTGCCATTGGGGTTCACCCACAACCACCAGGCAGGGAAGGAGAAGCCATCGCCCCCCTCCCCGGGTGCTGGCTGCTGAGCCCTGGGCTGGTGCTGAGCCCTGGCCTGGCTGCTGAGCTCTGGCCTGGTGCCGAGCTCTGGCCTGGTGCTGAGCCCTGGCTTGGCTGCTGAGCTCTGGCCTGGTGCTCTGGGCTGGCTGCTGAGCTCTGGCCTGGTGCCGAGCTCTGGCCTGGTGCTGAGCCCTGGCTGCTGAGCTCTGGCCTGGCTGCTGAGATCCCGGGCACCGCCCCAGCCCAGCCCGCACAGCTCCCACCGCAAGCTGCTGTGTCCGGCCAGGGCCACCTGATCATCTGCATGCCCTGGGCAAGATATCAACTCTTTCAGTGGTTCAATCCGCCCTCAAGTGAGAGAAAAGGACAAAGTGCAAACGCGTAGAGAAGCAACATTAAGACACCAAGGTCAGTGAAGAAGAAGTCAAGTCCCAGATGGGAGGGATGAGGAGATGCCTTAATCTTAGGACTGAAGTCCTCTTATAAAGCTACAGAGAAAAATTTATTGATCCATCAAACTTTTTTTTCCCTATAACGCATTGAAGAATTATGGAGGGATGGATTGTTCAAACCTGTGTTAAAGCAGGCAAATGTTGAAACAGCTGTGAATTTAATAAAAAACTTGAACAGAGAGAGAGAAGAGTGATGAAGACCCTATGTCCCCAGGGAGAGAAGAAAAAGACCTCTATTCTCAGAGATGAAGATGATTTCAGAAATAAAAAAAGAGAACCTTTGCTTTTGAACAGCTCATCCTTAAAACAGTATTCCATAACTTGACAGGGCCCATAAACAGCTGTGAAAAATGGGAGGGACTTCACAATTGCAGATTTAATTTTTCTGGGCAGCTGCTACTCATGAAAATTAGAAGCTATGAGAGAACTGTTTTCTTGTAGAAAAGTCTCCATAAATTTACTAGAGGGACTCCTCTCCCTAAGTAAACTGAAGAAAAACTATTCTAGAAGTATTAAACTGACTGAATTATTTCTGTGTGTTTTGAGTGAGAAAGAAAAGGTTGTAGGGGCAGGAGAAGTGTTCTAAAAGTTTTATTCTGATTCTTATTATTTTTTTCTTTTTAGTTACTGTTAATAAAGTTTTTTTTATATCCTTTTAACTTTTGAAGCTACTTTGCCTTCCTCCTAATCCTATCTCACAGCAGGAAATAAGTAAGTATATTCTAGCGAGTGCACTGGCATTTGGCCAGCACTGAAACCCACCACAAAGGGTTTACACCTGCAAACTCTGTGAAATCTTTATTTTTTAGTGATGTCTCAGCAGTCACTTCCTACTCAGTTTCTGTCAATGTCAGTTGAATTTCATCCTCTGTCACCCAAAGTGAGGGACACTTTATCAGACCTCTCCTCCAAACCCCTTCCCCACCATGGCCCAGAGCAAGAAGGAAAAGCAAATCCTAGCTGCTGGCTCTTACCAGTCAGTCTGTGAACTGCTGCAGGTTCCCAAGGGATTCAGAGGAACAAGAAAATGTCTTGATAATTTTGTGTCTTGAGTCTCCAGACTTCTTGAAGTCTGTCCATTCATAATGCTGCTGCTTTCTAAGGCACTGCTTTTGTTTGAGTCCTGTGTCAAGCGCTATGAATCAAACTCTCTAGAGAAGTAAATAAAACAAGTTCCTGCCTAAGAAAGTACATCTGAACTGTAAACGCAGGAGTGGGACAAGTCTTGCTCCTTTTTGGCTGGAATAGCTCCCTGGTCATTCGTCCCACAGGGGAGATGGAGACAACATTAATATTAACCCTATTAAATAAAGAGCACCCAATGCCATTCTGAGCCACAGACTTTGAGAAGGAGGCACAGCTCCAGCTCCTGACACTCTACTACTCCAGAAGCTCCAGAAGCTGATTCTCCTGGTCAGTTTTGTTCCTGCAATCTGCAGTGTGCTTGGCATCTCACAGGCAGATGCAGCCCCTAGTCTTCCTGGTGTCAAGTCCACAGATCAAAATAGAGACTCCTCCATCTTCTGTAAAACCAACAAGACTTTTCTCCTGTCTTTTGAAGCTGCCTTCCTTCCTTCCTTCTATTTCTGCCCTCTCTCCATGTGCTTCTTTATCAGTTGTTCAGCCAACAGCATTTTCCCACCAAAAATTAACATTTCCAATTATTAAGGTTTTGCCAGGTTCCCTATTTTTTTCACCCTTTTTCCTCCTACTCTTTTCAGGAAAGAAAATGTAAATGAACAAGAACTGAAGGCAATCCACAAGCCTGGAGAATTTGTGAGTGATGGGCAAAGGGACAGAGGGAGATGGGAAAATGTAAACTCTTACATCAGCAAAAAGTGACATGTACTGGCATTTGCAGATTAAACTATCTAAGCATGAAATACTCTCCCTGGAGAACAAAATTCAAATTCAGGAACCAAACCAGAATATTTTCTCACCAGTTTGTAAAATACACTTTTAATTCAGCAATATTGTTTTTTTATAGACAGTGAGATCAGTATTTGGGAAAAGCTGTACTGATTTTATAAAATCCAAGAGGAGACAAAATGAGGTGAGGAAAATTATTTCTGATATATTTTATTTACATAATACTGATATCCAGGCTTGAATCCACCCATCATTTTACTAGTAAAAAGCCAAATACTGATACAGTCACTAAGATGTAACCATCTGCTTAAAAAAGAGATGACAGGTTGTAAATTTTTGTTCCTGAAAACTAGAGGATTTCAGCATTTTAGAGTAATATGTTTATTTTAGAGTATAAATTAATACATCTTAGTAAAAAACCCAAATTATCACTGTTGTACAAAGCCAAATTATTGCTTCTACTCAAGGGAAGCATATTTGTCTTTTATCAAAAATACTTTAATCCAAATTACAACAGGGCTTAGCCTTAGAAAATTTACTGTGATTTTTTTGTAAACTATGACTTTCTAAAACTTTACTACTTCCAAATATTGCCTAAACATTCATTCTCATTATAACAGTCCAGATCCAGCAAAGCCATCTCAGTAAATCATCGTTCACCCAAAGGTGACATTCAAGATGTCAGGATCTTAAAAGCAGGAAAATAACCCTGTCATCTCACACCTCGTGCTCCAACTGGGAGAGCTCAATGACAGCACTGACAGGAAGAAGAGCAGACCAGCCAAACAGCATTTTGCCTATTTCACCCAGGGACTGTATGATTTGCCTAAGGCTATATTAGGATTCAGTGTTGGAAAGCTGGTTGAGTGGCATTTAATTAGTGTACAGTGCTGATCTCTGCAGCACTCCTAGTTCAGAAGGCTGTAATGCAGTAGTACCATAAATAGACTGAAGTCCTGTAAAGAAAAAAAACCAAACCAAACATCTCCCATTATCTATTCCTGCAAACATGAAGAATAATAACAAATTATGTGTATGACAACTCTACTGTTATAAACTAACTGGTGCCTCCTTAATATAAATTATCCAACTCACACAGTGCAAGTCCCTGATGGATTAAATATAATACTGGGTGGATAGACCCATCCACACAGCGTGCTTAGCCAGTTCCTCAGCCTATTCATAAACACAGAACGTTTTATTTATACAGTACCTTCCTCATCTGAGTTAGTTTCAAAGGCTGCAGCTCAAAGTCACCAGAGCCTTCATCTCTCCCACAGTTGAAAGTGCAACTTTCCAGCAGGCTCCCAGACTCACACACATCTCCACATACCTGCTCTGTGGCTGGAGGAGGAGAAGGTTTCGTCTCTGCTTGCAGCCCTTTTTTTCCCCCAGCTCTCCCAGCAGCCTTTCCAGCTCAAGCCAAGGAAGAGTTTCCTTGGGGAAGTCGTACCTCTGTTGCATGCCAGCTGACTAAAACTCTGCAAGCGCTGAGAGAAGTTTGAAGTCACAGGGAAAAAAAAATACTCCCCATAGACTAGTCCTTGAATTCATTCCTTTGCAGTCATAAGCTCTTATATATTTCCAGGCTCCCCAGACTACGTAAATACATACATCCGTAATGCTTTTAAGACATGTGTGTCCTCTGTGCTTCTCTTTATTCTCCATTTTGTTCATTCAGCCTTGGCTTATTTCCTGCAGTTTCTCAGCTGGCAATTACGCTCCTCTCGTATTGACACATGAAACAGTCTGTGAACACCACAAAAAATCCCCTCCACAGGCTTTGGGACACGTGCTTGCCTCTGAAGTCATCCATGCCTGTCCCACAGCTGTCAGCCTGGAGATTCTCAGGGGTTGGGGTAAATCAGGGGCACTGAGCTGGCTGCAAGCCTTACATTTCAAATCCATGCAGGAGGGTTGTGTAGGAGAAGGATATATGGAAGTAGGGCGAGCACATCATGTTTGGTGTCCCAACAGGTCATTTGTGTCTTCATGGCACAGCAGTGGGATGGCCAAACACAGCCTTGGGGGAAAGGATAAATTCAATTTAATGCTTGAATGGGTAATAACGTAAATACCTTCTAAGAAGGGCTGTGGGATGAATTTTGCTTTTTTTACTTTGTGTGTTGTTATGGACATGTAATGTAGTAGTTGGCTCTCCCAATTAAGATATAGATATTATGTAGATGTTCAAATGTATAATGATGTTATTGTAATGTCCCCCCCGCAGTCCTCTTTCCCCTCCCCCTTGTAACAGCCTTCCTACTCAGGGCATTTAGAGAGGGCCAGCTCATTACCAAGAGGTGCAGTGTAACAGCACCTGACCTCCAATCAAGATATAAGAAGGTAATCTCCACCAATGCATGGCAGAGAAGGGGTTGACTGACAAAACTTTGGGAAGGGCTAAGGATATAAAAGGCAGAGCGTCCATTTTATAGAGGAGCACATGGTTGATAGTCATGGGGGCTCCTAGCGCTGTAATTTTTCCTTATTTAGTCCTTTTGTTGTTATTTTTTGTTAAGGTTTAAAAATCTTTTTAACATCTGATCTCCCTCAGAGGAGAGGTTTTCCTTCGCATCGTGTGTTTTATCAACTTTTTTTTTTTTTACATATGAAACAATGGGCAAGAATTTTCACCCCCAAAAAAATGAAGTGCTGACTCCCTTCTCCCAGACAGCATCAATTCTGTCCCACTCTCCCGGATTTGCTTATTAAAATCAGCAGAAAGCTACACCCTTTTATATCGTGTGCCAAACATGGTATAAAAGAATTCATGAATTCTGCCAAACATTTTCAGGCTCCAGTTTTTGCTTCTCTGCAACAGGTTTGCTCTCTGTAGCACACCAGGTCCTCTGAGTCAGAGTTACGTCAGAACTGCAGCATACTGGGAGATTCAAGATGAAAACAACTACGGATGTGAAAAATGTGGTTTGATAAATATCTCAGTAAATACACATTGCTCATGTTGTTGCAATAAGATTGTAATAAGACTAATCAATTTAATAGCAACGTGTACATAATGATAACAAAGAAAACAATAATTTTTTTTACTGTCTCCATTATTGCCTGTGTCCAGATGTAGCTGTATATGCATTGTTGTTGTTGTTACTATTATTATTATGGACCAAAACTCACCTCATAGCCCACGGTAGCTTATTTGGAAGTTGTTATGCTTATGGACTTACCAAGGAACAAGCATATATTGTATGCCCTCCTATCACCACAGCAGGACAACCTGATGGCCAACTTGATGTCACAGTAGCCAAGCCTGGAGGATCATGGTGGACCTGCTGCTTAGGAGTGGAGAGCCAATTGTATTTCCCAGGTGGTGCATGGCTAGCTAATAGGAAAATGGTCCATCACAGAAAGAACATGAAATTTCAGACTACATGGAAGCAGAAGGAATAATTCCTACAGAATCCTCCATCTCTAGTGTGTGGACAGCAGAAACTTGAGTCAGCCAATGGTTTATTCCCAGTGACACCTAAGTGCAAATGGCTTTTCCAGTTATCTCTCCCACTAAAGATATCTCTCCCATGGAGTGATATCCCTGGCCTAATCCACACAAACCTCACCCTTTTCTAGTGGAAGCTGGACATGTCCAGGTGCATAACACTCAGTTATCTACCTCTGGATGTTGACCCCTCTACCCTGAGACAGTTGTTTCACTTTCCTTTAGAGGGCCCTGAGTAAGGTGGGGACAGCATGCAAAGCTGTCCTAGAACTGTGCAGAACAGAAGCAGCCAACCTGATCCAGGCCCTGAAGAAAACCCGAGGACTACACCCAGCTTGGAAGGAACAATCTGGTTTGGTGGGGAAGGGTGCCCACGAGAGAGCTAACCCTCAATGAGATTGATGTGAGGAGCTGTGTTATCTGACAGCACTGATGTAAACCCCATGAAAGAACCCGAGCACTCTAGCAGGGACACCCCACCCTGCAGACTTGTAGGATCTTGCCTCCAAAACTGGAACCATCTTGGAACCAAGCTTGGAACCATCAGTCCTACAATAATTTCTGCTGGTACCTGCCATACACAAATCCTACATTCTTCTGTACTAAGGCTGCAGGAGGTGGCAACTGGCAAATTCCACTTCAAAACAAAAAGCCCACAGGTCAGTGCTGGTAACACAGAGTCAATCTTCACCATTCACAATCTTCACCCCATGAGACCCCTCCAAGTCTCATGAGGTTCCCATTCTTCCAAAGTAGAGATGACAGGCTTAGGTGGTGGGCCTGGCATGAGGACGAACAGAAATGCATGAGCAGAAAGCAAAATTTCCATCTGCTGAGATGCTCCAAGACATCACTGCCTCTATAAGTTTAATTATCTTGAACTGATGTTAGCCCAGTTGCTTTGTAGAAATTACATTTAAAAGGGGAAAGAAAAGGAAGAAAAATAAGACAAAATAAAGAAGACAAGAAGAAAAGAACTGGCAGTTTTTATACAATTGCAAAAGATTACAGGTTGACCATGTGCACACCTCACACTTAAAATAGGTTCTATCATGACAACAGGATGCCCAACTCTAAGTATGAATTATATTTCCCAAGACTAAACAAAGTTGAATATTTATGCTCCATTTCCTCCTGCTCCAATAATAGCTTGTTCTTTAAAAAAAAAACAAACATGAGGAACAAGAGGTCCAAGAGGTCCAAGAGGTTTGTTCTGGCCGCATTTTCTATTCCTTCAGTGTTGAGGGAAGTTTGATGCTGGGAATATGATGATGTTTCACATGCTGGGATTTTGGCTTGTCTTGGTGCTGATGCTGGTGGTGAGCAGAGAAGGGATGTTGTCCAGATCAGGTGTGATTCCTGTCCCATATCATTCTCATCATATGGTGCCCCCAGCTCTCAGGTACTGTGTCTTCAGCTGAACTCAAAGAAGAAGTTGCTCTTGGCATCTCCCTGGACTAGGCTTGGCTCAGTCCCCTGTGGTCCCAGCCAAAATCTTCCTCAGGCCCACCTCACCTTGGGCCATGAGGACATTGGCGTTGCAAGATGCAGAGAGCTTCAGGAACAGCTGCAAAAGAAACACATCTTAACTAGCTCCAAATCGGCTACCAGTGACCCAAATAGCTGTGAAATTAACCCAAAAGCAGGGTAAAAGGTACATGTCCAGTTCTCCTGGGGCACTTCACCCCCCTGCCCCAGCCATTTATGACCAGCTATGAAGCAGTCAGCTGCACCCATATTGTGAATCAGTGATTGGAAGGATGAGCACAGTCCTGGGCATGGTCCTGGCTCACTTTGTCACTCTTAGGTGACAGGGTCCCCAGGCACTACTTGATGCCCTGCAGGCAATGACAAAAAAATTGAGCAAGAATGCAAAGTTCACAGTGCTCAAGACATTTGTGGAGTGCTTTGGAATGTTGTACATCACTTGGAGTGGCAGATAGTGTGAAAACTCCTGGTGTAAGAAGGTACTACTGCAGGATAAAGATGGCATGGCTTTGGTGATTAAGGGTCTTCTGCAGACTGAGAGACCACAGAAGATAATACAAATAAGTTGTGATGGAAACATCTCCCCAGATGTGAGGGTTGCTGGGGCATGCAGCAGTGAGGCAGTAAAGGAAAAGGGAGAGGACAAAGACATGGGCAAAACTTCCAGACAGGTAAACCCATATCACAGAAGTTTCAAAATCTCATCATTTTTGGAGGGCTGAAATGGGGCAAATGGAATTTGCGTTGAGGGGACAAAATTCCAAGGTCTCCAGAGCCCTCTGGTTTTATTTTCCATCCTCTGTGGACCTCTTACATGCACCACTGCCCAGCAAGACTTTGGTGTACAGCTTGCAAGCAGAGTTGCCAGGTGAATGTCTCAAGATGGCAATGAGGACAGAGAGCTCCTGCCTCTCTTGCACTTGTCTGCCAACTCAGATGGTTGGAAGCATCTTGTATGCAACCCAGATTTCAGGGGTTTCTATCCACTATTGTATGTCCACCACTTTTTCTGCCCACTACTATCTCCAGGGATATATTCTTGCCTCTGTTTGAACATCCCAAAGCTTAATCAGCAGGTTTGGGAAACTGTGCTCCATGGGACAAATCTGGTTTATCTTGAATTGCACACTATTGAGACTGATGTGGTTTCTATTGCAAATATTTCTCATAACTCTACTCTACCACTGCAATAGCAGGAGGATCTATGAATCAGGTGGAGCCAAAAAAGCAGCAGAACAGTTTCCTGGTGTCTGTGCTAATGGGGTTAAAGATCATGTTTCACTCTAAACCTCCTGCTCCATTTAAAGTGTGAAATGTCATCTATTCTTCCATCTCTTGGTTTCCTTTTGGGTGGGGGAATGAATGTCATTCATGTCTGGCATTTTCAGTTGCTGCTATTGATTCATACTTTATGAAAATCAGTTTAAACTATCAAACACCATTGAAATAATCAATTTTCCCTTTTTGTTGCCCCTCCTTTCCATCTCTTTATTTTTGCTATGTGATGTCTTACTGTAGGGAAGCTAGTGAAAGGATTACTGTCATTCTGTGTACGAGGCCTTGAAGCTGATGGATGACGCAGGTAATTTTCAGATCATGCAGTAAAGGATTTCACCACAGTTGGCTGAAAGTGTGATTTTGCTCCTTTTATTTTGGTATTTTTTAGGCAAGCACTACAAAGAAAAGAAATTTGCAGTCATAATCCTAGGGAGAGAAGAAATTGCTTAGAAATGCTCTATTTTTGTCAAGGTTCTTAAATCCTTTGATCCTCCCCATAACAAGCCCTTGTTCCATCACTATGTCATTTTTTTTAAAATAGCCTACAGGTGTGTTATTTCCAAAACGCCTCTGCTTCCTGCACAGTGTGTTCGCTTTTCTTGAATAATATAACATCCATCCCCCAATGACATATTTTGGAATTTTTTTTTCCCATGAAGGAAAATGATTGAAATCCTGACTCAAACCCTGAGCATGGTCCTTGCTGTGCAGGCAGTGTGTCATGCCAGTCCCTGTGTGTACTGCTTCGGGTAGAACATACTGCAGGAGGAGAAAAGTATCTGCACCATCTAACTGATGTCTTGGAGGGGCTACTATCTGTCTTGGTTTACAAGAGAGGTGTCTGCTAGGCACACGAGCAGATAGAGGAAGGTGTCTCAGGGCTGAGCTCCAGCAGTGCTGGTGGATTCTCCCCACAGTAAGTGACAGCCTGGCTGCTCTTCTCTGATGCCAGAAAGCAAGAGAGCCCTGCTCCTGTGAGAAATGTGAAAAACGCCAATTGCTTGGTTTTAAAATTTTAAAAGTTTATTGATAATAAAATGTTTATAAAAATAGCAACGTAATTAGAGTAATAATAATTTGGACAATTTGGATTTAGGACAATATGAGACAATAAAAATGAAGAGTTACAGACAGTCCAAGTACCTCTTTCTGGGCAAAATAAGCCTGAAAAAGGACACCCATTAACAGAGGATTAGCCCTCAGAAACAACAGCCTGTTGCATATTCATACACCTCATACGTGATGTATAAATTCCATTTAAACACAGGATTCTGTCCGGTCAGTGTCAACTTCTTCCTCTGAATCCTAACAGCCTCTTCAGGGCTGAGGAGGTGGGAAGAAGTTCATTTCTTCTGATAATGGAGCAATACATTCTCTTTCTCTGAAAGATTTAGGTGTCCTGTGGCTGCTATCTTGGTGCAAATCCTTTCTTTACAAAAGTGTCTTACATAGCATAGTTTCTATTTTAAACTTATGTTATACCCCAAAACTATATTTAACACACTACTTAAGAAAATTAATACAGCATAACTTTCTAACATAACACATATAATATTCATTTTAACATTTGCAAAAAGCCACATTTTTCATAGAAACAACCGCTTCCTTCTCAAAGCTTTAAAAGGTTTATTAAAACCTTAATAAAAATTACATCAAAAGGACTAAATAAGGAGAAACAGGGCTTGGAGCCTCCCTCATGGCTGCCTGCCTGCCATGTGGCACATCTTCAAGATGGATGCTTCACCTTTTATACCCTGGGGCTGGGGGTGTGCATCAGCCAGCCCTGGCCCCCCCAACAGTCTGTCAGTCAGCTCTTCTCTGCTGTTCACTGGTGGAGACTGCTTTCTTGCAACTTGATTGGAAGTCAGGTGTTATCATGCCACGCCCCCCAGCACAACCTATTGTACACCTCTTCTTTCTACCTGTCCTGGATAACCAAGGCTGTCTGATGGCAACAGTACAGAGGGGGGAGAAGGGAACTGTTAGGAGAACAGAGGACATCTAAACAACAAACTACAATTACATAACTAGACATCAATAAAGCTTCTATTAATATCCATACAATATTCATCCCTTAATTGTGAGAGCAAATCATCCCATTATCCATCTGTATCCCCCAACCCTGTCTCCCTTTTTACCTGCCCCCATTTGCATGGTATCTCCTCCCCCCACCAGAGAAACTCCCAAAAAAACCAAAGGAGTTCCCACTCTCCATGGAAACAAAATTCCACAGGTAACAGGGAAAGAACAGAAAAAACCCAACCCCCAACAACTACCTAGAACAGAGGCTAGACAAGATTAGGAGAATGAAAAGTATGTATTTATTAAAGGCACACCTTTGGGTGTAAAGAGGTACACCTTTGGTAGTGGAAAGCCTCTGAGAGAGGCTACACCCAAAATAGATGATGGTCACAAGCTTTCACACAATTATAAGTTTGGTCAATTTACATATGAGGGGTTAATCCCCTGATTACAGCTTCAGGTGAAGAATTCATATTCCCTGAGTTTGCTTCCCTCCCTAACTGAGGCTGTAGGCTGTCCTTGAATTTCAGGCCTAGAGGGATGGTTTTGTCTGACCAAAATGTGAAGACGGTTAACTAACACTTTATATGGAGTTTAGAGTTATGCACTAATGCAGTACAGGATTTGAAAAATATAAAGACCAAAATCCTAAGGCATCATAACAACCCATTTGGACCAAAGAATGAATCTGGGGATGCACTGGGAGACATAGGGGAATGTTTGAGTTAGTTCAATGGACTGGGAACGCAGACATAGAGAACAAACTGAAGGAAACAGTCCTGCTCATCTATTTGATTTTTCCAAACATTGAAACCTAATTTTCTGCTGAACATCCTGATTTCAAAGGTGGGATGCACTCAGCAAAAACTTCAGAGCCAGGGCACAGGCAACTTTTCCACATGGAAGTTTAGTGCACTGGAATGGTGAAATATGGGCAACACAGAAGCATAGATTATTATGCTCAAATATGTATCATCAGCTCCCTGACAGGTAGAAGTGACGGCAGCAAGTTTGAAGAGCTGAATAAACTCCTGGTCTCCTTTTCCTCATAGAAAATTGTAACCCCAGAATGATGTCATAGGTGAAAAAGATGTGATATCTCTGGTCAAGTATAGACATGTACAAGGTTAGTATCTATCAAAGGACACTGGTTCTGATAACCTCCACAGCTCATGGAGGGAAATAGAAGCTCTTCTTTCTTGTTTCATCTCTTCTTGCTTCATTCATCTCGTTCTCCAGCAGATTAATCACTCACAAGGAGCTCCAACTTTCTCCTGTGAGCAAGGGAGTGGTGAATGACTAACACAGACATAGATTCAACATTAAGGGAAATTAGTCCCTCTTGTAGTCAGGAAACAGAGAATCTGGGAATTTTTTTGCTGGTTGTGGATGTACCTCTTGCTGGTGCAAATCCCATCTTTTTAGCCCAGGTTGGATATATCAATTCTTCAAGATAATTTCCAGATTTCCTTGAGAGAAGCCAGTTGATGATGGTGTCTCTGGATGTGTTACAAACGTTATAAGTGATTCTGCCATTCTGTTGTTGCTTTGAAGGTCTGACATCCATCATCCCACTGAGCAAAGCCCTGAACAGGATTCCTCCATGAAGAGCCTAGGTACCCCTATAAAGCATGTCCTCATATAAAAATGTAAAGATCTTTGTTAAGAAATTGGAATGCAACTTCTGGGGTTAGATTGTACACCCCTTTTCCTCCTCAGGTCAAAGGCACTGTGTGATCCTCACAGATCTCACGGCCCATCTGGAAGGTCTGTCTATGCCATATTATCTCCTGGATGAAGGGGTGTACTTCTTTGGATTTGCTCTCTGGCATCAAGATTACTGTATTTTTACTCTTTCCATATCATGACTGAAAAGAAGAGAAGCTCTTCTTTTCTCACTGGACATTTTCAAAAGGTCCCTCTTGCTGATGGCACACTTCACAACTTAATGGATGAAATCAACTGTTCCCAGGACTCAGGAACTATGAGAATGGACAAACCTATCTGTGCTAGGTTTGGATCTCAGTCATTTCAGCTCTCAGGTAAGACATTCCAATCCTTTTACCACACATAAGAGAATATCCACTTATGCCAAATGAAAAGTGAGTAGAGATACAGCTCCTCCTGACCTCTCCCTTTCTCCACACACACACATGCCAACACCCATGCCAACCATAAAAGAGGTTTTAGCCACAGCACTGAGGAAGTTTCTCACCTTTCACTTGCAACATTTCTTGGGGTTAACCCATGATGAACTGCTCTTAGCTCAGACCATTTCATCCTTGAAAAATACTGACTTTCTAAACAAGTAAACAAAACAAAAAATAGCCATCAGACTGTGTCCTATGAGGTTGTTGTAAGGGTTGAGATTCAGAATAAAAACTTTTTAGAAGGGCCTGTTGCACCAGAACAAGGGGTAATGGTTTTAAGTTAAAATATGGATGATTTTGTTTAGATATTAAGGAAACATTTTTGATTAAGGTGGTGAGGCACTGGCACAGGTTGCCCAGAGAAGCTCTGGTTGTCACATCCCTGGAAGTGTTTGAGGGCTGGACAGGGCTGTGAGCAGCCTGGTCTAGTTGAAGATGTCCCTGCTTATTTCAGGGGGAGTGAACTACATGACTTTGGTGCCTTTCAAACCAAACTATTCTATGATTCTATAATAAGAAAGTAATTGGACATGATTAAAGAAAACAGTGGTGATATTTTCTGGCCGCTGAATTATTTGCTCATTGGCATTTGCAGGGAACACACAGGACAACTGATTTTCATATTCTTTGCCTGCCCTCTCGTGGTGAATGGGTGCTGATTAAGTGTATGCATGCATATCCATTTCTATATACACATATGGATGTATATGTACATATGTATGTGTGCAGTGACATATACAGCAGAAAACACTTTATTCAGATTCCTACCTTGTGTTTGATATTACAGAAGTGAGCAGTAGTTAATTGTTCCATTGGTGGTAACTGGTCTTTTTAATGCTGAAGATTTTCCTGTGATTAGTTAAAATTTAGTTCAGATAAAATATTTCAGCATGAAAATAATAGGACTATAATGGAATTTTTTTCCAGCTTGGAGAGACTAGGGAGACCTCCATGTGTTCCTTTCCTCTCTATAAACTCTGCTGAAACTGGGTGAGCTGTACAAAAGCAAGAGCAAAATGTTTTTCTAGAACCAGTTCTTATGGCAAATACAGGGCAGCATAAAAACAACTGCCACAGCATGGATGTGCCTTTTCCTACACAATGCCAGTATGAGATAGCAGAGGGACACAGAAGGGGAAAGTCTGGAGAAAATAATTTGTTCACCTTTGGTGCAGTTTATTTCCGTGTTATTTTAAATACATTTCCCCTTGTAGCTGCAGAGAGCAGCCATGTAGCTTGTCACACCTCCCAGAAATGTGTCCAGCACTGGGTGTGAGGTACTGAGGGTAAATGTGTTCAACATGTGAGGCATGCATCTCCTGTGACTTACATAAATATCAGAGGTACTGCCTAAAGAAGGTGTTCAGCCTTTTCTCTTCAGATGGCCTATTACAGTGATTACAGCTCATATTGATGGGCCTTGTCTATATCCAGAGGAAAGTGAACAAGAGTAACTTCTCAACAACACCTTGATTCACCACTCAGTGCATTTATTATCATTCTGACTACATATTTACTTGGGATTTTGTTTTGAAGCCATGTACAGGGAGCAGCACACTGTGTCTCTGGACTTCCATAGCCTTAGGCAATATGGAGATTATGTCCAAAGTCCCAAGCTCCCCAGGGACATAGTCACAACATGAAGCCTGCCAGAGTTGGAGAAGTGTTTGGATGGCACTCTCAGGCACATGGTGGAGTTCTAGGGATGGTCCTGTGCAGGGCTGGGAGAAGGACTTGATGATCCATGTGAGTCCCTTCCAACTCAGGATATTCTGTGATTCCAATCTATGACTCCATATTGTCCAAACCCACCGTTTATTGCACATTGTCCAGTGACTGGGGCAGTACTTTTTTGCCTTTTCTGTGGTGACTGTGGGGGTGTTCACAGGGGTACCAGGACAAGGGAAGAGACAAGAATCTTGACTCCATGTTTCAGAAGGCTGATTTATTATTTTATGATATATATTATATTAAAATAAAATAATATATTAAAGATATACTAAAAGAATAGAAGAAAGGGTTTCATCAGGAGGCTAGCAAGGAATAGAAAATAAAAGGAATGAAAATAAAATCTTGTGACTGACCAGAGAGTCCATGACAGCCGGACTGTGATTGACCATTAATTAAAAACAACCACATGAGACCAAAGATGCACCTGGTCCATTCCACAGCAGCAGATAATTACTGTTTACATTTCGTTTCTGAGGCCTCTCAGCTTCTCAGGAGAAAAAATCCTAGCAAAAGGATTTTTCATAAAACTGACCGTAAAATATGAGCAGTTGGTCCCTAGCCCAACAAGCACCATCCTAAACAACCTTGGGGCACATCTGGGGCCAGGGATATTCCAAACATTAAGTTTGGGTGTTTGGAAGGGGAAGGCAGTTTATTAGCTGACCAGAGAAATGTATCAAGCAGATGCCATTTAATCACACATGCATCTCCAGTGCTTTCTGAGGAGTATCCATCTGTGCCTTTCCTTTTCTGAGTCCACAGAAGCAACATGCAAGGCTCGTTCTTCTCATTGCTTAGGGCCTCCTGTTGTTCCAGATATGGGGAATGATCTGCTAGAGACCTCTCAGGATGTGAAACCTCCTGTCTCATTACAGCTGGAGGATTTCCTGTCTGGAGAGATTCTTCACTCATTTTCTTTCCACCTGCCCATTCTCTGCTGGCTGGGCACATGTGGACAACAGTGCCTAGGTGGGCAACCAAGGCAGGTTCATCCTAATGAAATGAAAACGTTTTTGTCTTCTAACCTCACCTGGTCAGGACATTATTCTCATGTTTCCTGTTCCTCTCCACACCCACAGACACCAGTGTGCACAGTCTGCATTCTTCATAATATCAGCCAAGGACAAAGCTACAGCAGCAGGAGCAAAGAGGAGAAGGTTTTCAGGCTGATCCCTCCCCTCCCTTGTGTGAGAAATGCAGTTCCTGGGGTCAGCCTACAAACAGGACCTGAGGCATGAACCCACCATGAGTAGGGGATCGTATTTCCCTCTTGTCCTGGCTGTGTTGCAGTCAATCAGAGCATCTTCAATGGCATCTCTCCATGAATAAACTCTGGCACCTTATTTGGATAATAACCTGCAGTTATTCCCCCCAGCTTTCAATGTGATGATGGTGTTCAGGCAGCCAGGGTTACAGATTTCACAAGGCAGACAATCACTTCCACGGGAGGTGAGCCCACATAAGTAGGTTAAACAAAAGCTTTATTTCATACAGTGCTCTTGGGACATGGTACCAAGATTCCACAGAGAGCTCAAAACAAGGATTGGCAAGGAGTGCTGTGCTCCTGTGATGCTTCTTTTTGCAAACAGCCACAAGTCACAAAATGCATGTTCAGAGCCAAGCCTGAACTTCCTTTAAAATCAGAACTCTTTACATTAACAGTTTGCAGGTTTGTTCTTTAAAGCAATAAGGTACCAAAGCAGAGTTCACATGCAAGGGAGTACAGCTCTGTGGAGAAGGACCTCGAGGTCCTGGTGGACAACAAGATGTTCTGAGCCAGCAGTGCCCTGGGGGCCAAGGAGGCCACTGGGTGCATTGGGGTGCACAGGTCACAGGTTGGACTTGATGATCTCAAAGGTCTTTTCCAACCATGTTCATTCTGTGATTCTGGGACTCTGCAATGGAGATGACAGGCATGAAAGCTGATGCTGCTTCCTTCCCCCAGGTGCTTCCCAGCCTGGGTGCACTGACCAATGGGGCAATCCCTGAGGGCTTTAGGAAGAGAAAACCTTGACAGCAGGTCAAGGGAGCTGATCCTGCCCCTCTGCTCAGCCCTGGTGAGGCACCCCTGGAGTGCTGTGTCCAGTTTTGGGCTACTCTGGACAACAGAGACATAGAGGTCCTAGAACAGGTCCAGCAGTTGCTGTAGAGATGATGAGGGGACCAGAGCATCTCTTAAGGGAAAGGGCTGAGGGAGCTGGGGCTGCTCAGGCTCAAGAAGAGACGAGTGAGAGGGAATTTCATCAGTGTCTGTCAGTGCCTGCAGGGAGGGGTAAGAGCAAGAACCAGGCTCTGCTCAGTGGTGCCCAGCAATGGGACAAGAGGCAATGGGCAGAAACAGATGCAGGGGAATTTCCACCTGAACATGAAGAACTTCTTTCCTGTGCAGTGACCAGGCACTGGAACAGATCGTCCAGAACGGGTGTGGAGTCTCCCTCACTTGAGGTATTCCAGAATTGCCCGGACACAACCCAGTGCCACATGTTCTGAGATTACATGACCCTGCTTGAGGAGAAAGGCTGGACCAGATTACCCACTGTGGTGCCTTCCAACATAGCCCATTCTGTGATTCTTTGTACAAGTAAATTCTGCAGCTGGGACAGGGCTGTGTGTATGGGCTGGGGAAGGAGAGGCTGGAGAGCAGCTGTAGAAAGGGACCTGGGGCTCCTGGTCCATGGCCAGGTGAACAGGAGTCAGCAGTGCCCTGGTAGCCAGGAGGGACATCCATGTCCTGGGGGCATCAGGCACAGTGTGGCCAGCCAGGCAGGAGGGGACATTGTCCTGCTCTGCTCTGGGGCAGCCTCACCTCGAGTGCTGGGGCAGGTTTGGGCACCATGAAATAGAAAAGACATTGTCATTAGAGAGAATCTGAAGGAGAGCAACAAGGATGGTGAAGGGCCTTAACGCTCTGTATGAGGAGTGGCTGAGGTCTGTTCTTTTCATCCTGGAGGAGACTGAGGAGAAACCTCATTAGAATCTTAACATCCTCATGAAGGGGAGTGGAGGGACAGGTGTCAGGTGTCAATCTCGTCCCTCTTGTAACCAGTGACAGGACTCACTGGGGAATGGCCTGAAGCTGAGTAACGGGACGTTTAGTCTGGGTATCAGGAAAAAGTTGTTTTACTCAGGGTGGCCAGGCACTGAACAGGCTACCCAGGGAATGGTCATGGCCCCAGGATTACCAGAGCTCAAGGACTGTTTGGACAACACACTCAGGCACATGGTGGGATTTTTGGGGTGTCCTGTGCAGAGCTGGGAATTGGACTTGAACAGGTCCCTTCCAACTGAGGATATTCTGTGATTCTATGATTTACAGCACCAGACTCATAGTCCATGGTTTAAGTCATTTGGTACTGCAGCAGAAGAAATATTCAATAAGCCAGGGTTATTAAAGATATTAATTTCAGTACATTTGCAATCAGATATTATTCTGCAATATAGAATTTATATTCCCGTGGTCTCCGGGTGCGTCCTGCTTGGCTTCTTCTGGCTCTTGCTGCTGAACCAGAGGCGGCTGCTGCGGTTCTCTCCCACAGAGATACCTCTGGCTGGCTGGAGGCAACAGCTAGGCTCTTAGAAAGGTCCAGGCAGGAACGGGACTCAGTTTACCTTTGGTGAAGCTTCCAGCAGCAGTGAAGAGAAAGGAGCGAGCTCTGTTGTAAATTTAGTCCAAGGTTTATTGATACATTGTAGATCCCTGTAGCAGTTCCAGGATCCAAACCTGGACAGAACTCTCTGATGGAATCGGATGCAGCAACTGAGACCGGCCGCGTGGTCTCGTGTCCTTTTCAAGCCCGGACCCGGGGGTGGGGAAGGGACAGGTGAAGGCCAACCAGGTGTTAGAGGGGATGGCCCAGGGAAATCTGATTGATTGATAGGCAGCTAGGCAGGAAGGCAAAGGATGATGGGAAATAGGTTCATATTTCAGAAGGATTTGGGGACAGGGATGGCACCACACTGCAACACTGCAATGCTCAGATATTGCTCCTGGTGAGTGAAGGTCTCAAGGCTGGAGCTTCAGCCCTGCAGATTCAGTTTGCTGCCTTCTCTTCCTGCCCACAGTTTTCTGACTGGAGTGGAGAAAATTTAGTTGGTTTCCTGAAGCATTTCAAGATTTTGAAATGTTATTTCAGTACAAGCTTTTGAGCAAAAAAAACAAAAAAAGGAGGAAATCAGATGTGGAGGTTGGATCTAAGCAAACTGTCACCAGGGTTGCTTTGGAATCAGTGACTCTGATAGCCCAGAGGGCAGGCAGCTGAGGTGTCTGGTAAACAAACTGTGAAGACCAGATCATTTTCCACTTGAAAACTGCAGAACATCTGCAGCTTGGCAAACTTGAACAATAGCAAAAAAAGCTTTAATCCTTAATAAATAAATAATAACTGGAATTTCAAGCATCGTATTTTATCCTTTATTTGGCCATCAGGCCTTGTGGATATGTCAGAATTAGTCCTTGGCCCTGTATCTGCTTTGACTAAATGGACTCATGGAAGCTCCTGCTTCTCCCCATGGACCATTCAAGGCACCTGCCATGACCAACACACATCAGTTCACACGTCCAACCTGGCCACCTTGAGCACTCTTGCCAGGCCCTGCAGCCCCTTATTTTCATGGAACCTGCCTAATCACTGGACTGAGCCCAATCTCCCAACTTCTCTCTGGGACTGACTTGGAAATAAGAAGTCTAAGGATGAGGAGAGAAAGTCTTCCTGGCTGATGCTGTGGACTGCAGTGGGGAATGATACCCTATTTTGGCTCCACTAAGGGAATAACTGTAGATTTTCATTCTGTAGTTGAACTTCCTTAGCCTTGATAAATTAGCCCTTCTATGAAGCCATCTGAAATCCTGTGTGCACGGAGCTCGCTCTTGAAGGTAACTGTCCACAGTTTCAGCACTGTGATTTAACCCAGCCCCCTGGTTCAGAACAGCCCTCAGCAAACTCCTGCAAGATGCCCCAAAACCTGGCCTCCAGTTGATCATCCTCTTCAGGAGCCAGTGGAGATTTGGTCCTTGGAGGGAGCGTTGAGGCCCTAGGGCTGGGGACGTGGCACAAGCCCAAGTAGCCAGAGTTCATACACCAGCCATAGCAAGGCAGTGATTGCTGTACATGCACACCTCCAGGACCTCTTTTCTGTCTGGGTTTTAGCAATAATTCTGTTGGGGTTCTGGATTTTTATCTGACTGGTACACCCAGACATGCCATAAGCCAAAAACCTCCTGAGATCATCTTCTGTGGCACAAATGGTCTCAAACACAAAGCATCCAGTGAACAGTTATTCAATATCACCCTGAAGATGGGTTGATAAACTCTCTTTTTCTGGCTGGGCTAGTTCCTCTTTCTGTTCTTTCCAGCATGTTCACAATCTCTCCCAGACACCCCACACTGAATACATGGTACACATCTACATTCTCCTTTATCCTATCTCTCCTGTTGTGACCTGTTTTCTCACCTCCCCTTTCATTATCTGCATTTTTATGAAGATTAAAGCTAAAAAAAGAAATTACCAAACTCCTCTGCATTCCCTGCATCCTCCTCTGTCTGTTCTTCTTTCCTTCTAGGCAGTGAATGAAGCTCTCCTTCATCTACCCCCCTTCATTCAGCCTGTGTTCCTTGCCATTCCCCTACACAGAGGAGCCTTTGCTTTTCCATTAGCATCGTGTTATCCCTCCCAGTTCAGCCTCCTCATATTCTCTTCTCTCTGATGCTCAGGTGGTCAAGGATTTGTGCAGCCCCTCCACTCCTCTCCTGGCAGGCCCCATGCTTTTCTGTGCCGCCTGCATTTTCCATTGTCCTGGTTTCAGCTGGAATAGAGTTGATTTTCTTCTCAGTACCTGGCAACGTGCTGGGGTTTGGATTTAGTACAAGAATGAGGTTGAGAACACACTGACATTTTTGCTCAGTAGTGCTTACTCTAAATCAAGGACTTCTCCTTGTCCCATGCTGTGCCAGTGAGGGGCTACACAAGGAGCTGGGAGCCAGCATGGCTGGGACAGCTGACCCAAACTGGCCAGAGTGATATTCCACATGTCATGGTTTGACACTGGCCACATGCCAGGAACTCAAAAAAAGCCACTCACTCGCTTCCCTGCTGCAGCTGAACAGCAGAGAGAAAATTTCATGAAGGGTCTGTAAATTGAAATGAGGACTAGGAGAGATCACTCACTAAATACCATCAAGGGCAAAACAGGCTCAACTTTGAGATATAATGTGAATTTATTGTTAACAAAATCAGGATAATGAGAAGTAAAACACACGTTAAAGCCCTTAAAAACACACGTTTTGATGCACGCACTGGTGGCTTCATTGGATGCACCTGGAGTCACAGTGCAAAATTTGGGAATTTAGGTTGCCCAGAGAGGCAGTAGATACCCCATTCCTGGTAATATTCAAGGCCAGTTTGCACAAGACTTGGAGCACCTTGGTCTAGTGGAAGGTGTCCCTGTCTATTGAAAGTGTTCCTGCACATGGCAGGGGTCTTGGAATGAGATGAGCTTTAAAAGCCCTTCCCAACTCTAACCGTGCTGTGATTCTCTGATTTACATTAAATATTGGCAAGAAATTCTCCCCTGTGAGGGTGGTGAGGCACCAGCACAGGTTGCCCAGAGAAGCTGTGGCTTCCCCATCCCTGGAAGTGTCGATGTGCCAGGGGGTGGCAGTGTTAGAGCACAGAAGGAGGAGACTCCTCCATGCCAGTCGGGAGCCTGTGAAGTCCCAGAGCTGGAATACCTGAAGACGCGAACATCCTGTATCCTGCAGCCCAGCAGCTCACCAGAGAGTCCTGGGCCTCCAGATTAGTTTCATTTCTATGCATATCTCTGGGCAACGTGAGAAAATTAAAAATAATGGCTTTAACTGAAAATCTTTTGCTAAGCAAAATAAAATCTAAACAGCCAGCTCTGAGTTCCCACTTCTCATGGATTTGTATGAGCTGGAATTGCCCACATCTGCACCTTGAGAGGGTCCTGTGGCTTTTAACCAGCCTCAGTTTCCCCATCTGTCCAGCCTGGGCTGTTCATGTTGCCCCATGAATCAGCCCACAGATACCCCCCATCTCAACCCACTCCCCAGAAAACTCCCCAGAAGCCTACAAATCTGGGGCTGCTCACCTGAGCAGCACCCTGGATGCTGTGTGGCATGAGCTGCATGAGACTGACTGAGCATCTGGGAATCACTCCAACTTCTTCACCCCACTGTAACAGGATAGCACATGCTTGGTGCACAGGAAAAGCACAAAGACAATGGGGGAAGGAGGGTGTCATTGTCCCCCTGACCCTGCACCTCTCTCAGTTCTTGTTCTTGCAATCTGGGCTCTGTGGGTGATTTGTATAAAATTCACATGCTGCAGGGAAGTGCATTTTTATGGCATCCAAATACAGATTAGATCCAGCCATGTCACTCACCATATTCACAGCATATCCTTTTATTTATCTGCCCTTACTCCACTATTTTATTAAGAACTGATTGTGCACACTTGGTAAAGCTGAAGAGTGGAGAGCCTGGGGAGCTGAAGAGTAACACCAAGTGCTTTATCTCCATAAAAAGAAATCAGCACTTTCCTACCCAGAACTTTTGAAATTCCAAATCAATGGTGTGGTAAGTAATTTTTTAAACTGGGGCAAGCTGGGATCATTATTCCTGAGGCATTTCTTTGGTCCTGTATGGGATCATGCCCAGCTCTAGCAGGGAGCAGGGTGAAGGGGAAGAAGATAAGGTGAATACAGAGCTGACATTTGAACCCCATAAATGTTCAAATTGGGGAATTTGAACCCCCATCCCCTCCCCCCAAAGTTGGAGAAGGGAATGCTTTACAAAACCAGTAAAGGAATCTACTGAAGGAGAGAACAGGGCTCTGAGCAACCTGGTCTAGTGGAAGATGTCCCTGCTTATGGCAGCAGGTTGGACTGGAGATGACATTTAACAGCCCCTTCTAACCCAGACCAGTCTGTGATTCTATGTTTTTGTGATACTGTGATTCTATGAATAATTTTAAAAAGACATGCAGACATGTTATTTTAATTTTAAGAAAAAACTAAATAAAGAGAGTAAAAGTTAACTCAGACAGCCTCAATGTAAGAAATTTTTTAACATAAATTAATGCTTCACTGAATCTTTTCTCTTTAACTCTAGGATCTATGTGAAAATGAAAGTGTTTCCCAGCAAGTCATAATTAGGAGAATTAAAACCCTTGATGTACCCTGGGACATCCACAGAACACAGTGGTGTTCATGAGTTTACTTACAGCTGGACAAAAAAAATGGCTCTAGGATGATGCCCCACATCTGCAAAGCAGCCTGAAGTGCAACCTTCCTCTACAACCCAAGTCCCCTGGAGATCCTTCACAGGGCAGAGCTGCAAAATAAAATAGAGTTGAAAGGATTTAATCTCATTAGAAGTCCCACTGCAGGCTCTCCAGGACCCAGGCCATCTGATGCTCAGGCTGCCTGAGGCTCCAGCACGCTCCAGCCCTAGCTGTGCAAGCCTTGTGTTTGTCCCTGGATATTAATTATTGTGAAAAGCATTTCTAAAACTCCAAAGATCTCCTAGTCACTGAGAGACCAATTTGCACTGTTTTTACTGGTATTGCCCCCCAAGTGTAAGAATTAGTATTTCAAACCGACCACGTTTGGAAATACAACTTCTCCCAGATGTTTACAGGAAAGATTTTTAGTATGAGTGTCCAGGGACTCCACCATGAGGAACACCATCTCCACTTGTATGCAATCAGAAATTCAAGTGGGAAATTGCTCTGACAATCATAGGATATAAAATCACAGAATTATTTGGGTTGGAAAAGCCCTCTGAGAGCATCAAATCCAACTGTTCCCTCAGCACTGTTAAACCCACCACCAACCCATGTGCCCAAATGCCTCATCCATGTGGCTTTTAAATCCATCCAGGGATGGGGACTCCACCAGGACTCTGGGCAGACTGTGCTAGGGCTGAAAAGCCCTTTCCAAGAAGAAATTTTCCCCAATATCCAACCCAAGCCTTGGCACAACTTGAGGCTCTTTCCTCTTGTCCTGTTGCTTGTTACTTGGGAGAAAAGACTGATCCTCACCTGGCTACAACATCATGGACCTATTGGATCAGGGCTAGAGGAGGTCACAAAGATATTTTGGTCTGGAGCACCTCTGCTCCTGAGACAGACTGGGAGAGCTGGAGGTGTTCAGCCTGGAGAGGAGATGGTTTCAGGGAGACCTTAGAACCCCTGGCAGTGCCTAAAGGAGCCCCAGAAGAGCTGGAGAGGGATTTTGGACAAGGGACTGGAGTTACAGGACAAGGGGGAATGGCACCCCAGTGTGAGAGGGCAGGTTTACATCAAAGATACCAGCTGGGAAGAAACAACCAATCTTCCTTCAGAGATTCCCATTGGCCTTGACTCAATAGCCCACTTCCACTGCATGACAAATGCTGGGTAGTGGAAATTCCTCTTTTGCTGCTCTGGAGTTTATGGTTGTACCGTCTCCATCTGCTGGGAAGGGGATTCAAAACTGTTGAGACACTCCTTTGGGAAAATAACATGTGGGTTAAATAAATGTGTGGGCTCAAGCCAAGAAAACTTCCTGGAGAGCATCTCTGCAGAGCAAGGCAGCGTGCTCAAACGAGATCAGCATCAGCAGTAGCTGTGCCCATTGATTTATTGCAGGAGTTATGCACTTGGAAAACCATGTTAACTCCAAAGTACCAGTGAGTTATTGCTGCACCTATTCAATTAATAGGAAAATATTTTTCAGACTAATTAAGTGTTTCATTTTGATTTACTTTTTTCTGTTGGGGACCAGGATTGAAAAATATTATTGTAATCCATGTCAACAGGCTCCAAGGGATGAGAATTTGATCTAATATGTCTGAAAATGACTTCAAATCAATGCTAATTTTAAGGACTTCACATGCTGGGAATTTTATTTTGGTACAATAAGCTATCTTGGGTTCTTTAATAGCACAGAATTTTTTGTATAAATTACACCCTAAAAGTTTACCAGTTTGGAAAAAAAAGGATGAGAAGTGGAGAAGGTTAAATTAGGTGAGAGGTAGAGAGTAAACAAAATATCAATTGCATTTAAACCTTGGAGTGGCAGAAAATCTATTTATTTGTAATATTAAATGGATCCCTCCTATATGGTAATGGAGATGAGTTTCTAGGTGAAAAGTAAAACTATCTGAAAATTACCAAAGATTTAATAAAGTTCGGAAATTGTATGAGATCAACCATTACTCTAAACTACTCATGGCCATGCACAAAACATTTCCAAGTGAGCTTTATTTCCCCTCTATTAAACTGGGATAAGGAAACCAAGGAATTGCATAAAACCTTAATTAAGCCTGATTTCTCCTTTTTTTTTTTTTTTTTTAGCTTAAACCTAACAGATACAAGGGTATTTTTTTTTCTTACAAGCATTGTCTTGTAAGAAAAAACTGTTAGAGAAAAGAGATAAATTCCCAAAGAATTTGTGCCCATGAAAGGGCAGCAGCTCTTTTGTGGCTTGAATCAAAGTTGTCGGAAGTTTCCAAAATGCTGCTATTTTTTTCTGCAGCAAATAAGCATATTCCATTGGTTTTGGGAGAATAGTCCTTTCTGCATTAAATCTTTATGAGCAACAAAGTATTTCTGTTGAGAAGGAAGAAAATCTTTGTACCTCGAGAATTTTAAATGTAAAATAAATGAGAAAGAGTTGCACACACTGTCTTAACCTTCCTGGACAAATCCAAAAAGCATCATAACTTTATATGAATAATACAACTGTAGAGCGACATTATGTAAAATAAAGATGTGTAAGGGCTGTAAACTGCCAGGGTGTGTCCCCTTCATCTCAGCTGAAGTCACTTGCTCATTCTTTTTTGTTACTGTGTCTTTGAATGCCATTAAACATTTGTTACTATGGAAAAGAACGTGATGATGGCCTCCCTCAGCCAAAAGAATTACAGTGAAAATTATTATCATTAGTATTTTATTTTTCAGGAAACAACATGGAAGTCAAAAGAAATTCTACATTTTCCTCTGAAAATCAGCAACCACAGCAGAACATGACTACAATGGTCATGGAAAATGCTGAAAGTGTCCAACCAGCAGCAGCTGGAGTATGAAAAACAGTGAGGAGGACTTTGGGTAGCAAAGATTGTAATCTAGCAAAAAAGGAGGTTGATGGACTGCTCCTGAGCCAGCTCCCTGAATTCCCTTAGAGAAGTAGGCATTTCCATAACATGGCTCAACTTCTCCTCAGTGCAGAATGGGGCAAAGGACCTGCATGACCCCAAATGTGCCTTCTCCCCACAGACCAGAAAAGGATCCCAAATGACGAGTCCACATGGGGACCCTCTGAATGGAGAACACCCAAAGCAAGGTGTGTTTGACCTTGACTTTCTTTGACTTTTGTGCCCAAGGCTGAAGAACATTCTATCTACAGACGAACTCCACATCTCCAACAGTGAATTCAAACCATCTTAATTATGAGATAGAGACAAGAGGGGCTAAGCTGTATCTTGTATAGTGCTCAGCTCTACGAGCCTTGGTCCAATAAGGGTTTTCCTCACAGAAGCTCTGCGAATTTCCTTAGGGAAATATCTTCAACATCAGCCTGTTTTATGAAATCATCATTGAATCACAGAATTATTTGCTTTGGGAGGGAGGTTTAAAATCATCCAATTCCACCCCAATGTCATGGGCAGAGACACCTTCCACTAGACTAAGTTGCTCCAAGACCCATCCAACCTGGCCTTGAACACTTCCAGGGATAGGACAGCCACAGCTGCTCTGGGCAAGATGTGCCAGGGCCTCACCACCCTCACAGGAAAAAATTTCTTCGCAGTATTCAATCTAACCCTGCCCTCTGTCAGCATGAAGCCATTCCCCTTGTCCTGTCACTCCAGGCCCTTGCCCAAAGTCCCTTTCCAGCACTCTCAGAGCACTGGAAGGCTTATGACCATTACCTGCCACCTGCAGCCACCCCCATTACCCAGCCAAGGTGACAAGAAGAGTGAGCATCCAGCCAGCAGTGAGCACCGGGATCCCTGCACTGCCAGCACCTGGGCCCATCATCACACTGACCCCTTCACTAGCTTACAGACACAGAAACATGGATCACCACTGCTTTTGTGACCCCCTGGCAGCTGGACAACCCACATGCTTGGACTTCAGTGCCCATTTCCAGACATTGGCTTCCCTATTGCTGTGACAGTGTTGGTCATCCCTTTGGCCTCATCACACTGTCATTTATCCATGTCATGCCCTCAATACTACAGGTCAACTCCAAAGGAGGAATAAAACCTTAATTTTATTTATTACTTCAATCCTCTGATTAGTTAAGACATCATTGCCTTAGGCGTTCTGTGTGGTTTCCCCAGACGAGGGCACATGCTGTTAAAATAAATATTTTTCAGCCTATTTCCATGATTCTTTTAATCAACCTGCTATAATATTTATTATTTTCTAGTTTGTTCCATATCCTTCAGTGACTAAATCACCAATGTACTAAATAAAGCCATTAATGCACTAAATAAAGCTGAACTAGAGCATTACCATGTTTCTTTACACTTTTCTCCACCATGAAGGATGCATTTTTTCAATTCCTCTATTTAATACTTTCCTAGGTGACAGAAGTTATTTTCCCTACAAATGACAGAGGTGACCCTGGACTTCATTGTTCCCAGGTAAGGAAACTAAAAATCACTTCACAGGACTGCAGAACTGTGGAGAAAGTAAAAGATAATTAAAAAGAGAACAGGCACAGCTGGATGAAACCAGGTCTGTGTGCAATACAGTGCTATCAACCCCTTCTTACATCCAAGAGCCTGAGTCACAGGCTCCTGCATTAGGGAAGCCAACATGAAGCAACAGACAATAAACCACCATGAACCACCAATTGTCAATGCTATCAAGCATCAGAAAGTGGGATTGTTCATCTAGAGTTTATTCAGTTCCCTTTTCTCCAGAGCAGGCCATTAGTCTAGTGCAAATCTCTGCCCTTTTGAGGCACACCTGGATTTTTCTGAGATTAGCAGACTGAAATTTATGTCTTTCCCACAGGATCTGTTTAACAGAACCTTTCAAGGCTCCTTAAAGGCATTGGGGTGTGCAACAGAGATATGGGAGTAGCCTTGTGCTATCTCCTCACTCATTCAATGATATTTTTAACTTGAAGCTAAAAATATTAACAGAGACAGGGTCTCTGTTCCCCCATGCAGTGATATCACCCTCCTGTGATCAATCTCTTGCCTGCCTCCAAGCAATGGGCCTGCAGCCAAAGGTGCTGGAGAAGAGGACAGCCAGATGTGCTATGACATCCTGCACATCCAGAGAGAACAGCCAGATGTGCTATGAAATGGACTTTTCTGCACTGTCCACCACCAAAAATGTACACATGGATGGGAATTCATTGAAAAAAGTGATGAGAAAGAATTAATCTCAACATAGGGGTTGATTAGGGAGGAAAATGTTGGTTTTAAATGTCTATGTCTTTCACTGTTTCCTGTTGAGTCCCCAGTGTAGAGAGCATACTCTCTATCACAAGCATGTGAGCAGGAGCTGTGTAAGAGCCACCACAGGCAATGGCATGGCATCATTTTGGCTGTCTGAAAGGGGCAACCATGCTCTTCTTCCACATGAAGAGGCACCATGGGATCCAGCCAGGGAACATCAGAGGCCCATGTATCAGTTAGCACATAAAAAATCAGCACTGATGCCCCATTTGCAAGAGAGGAGACCTGCTCAAATGTCAAAGGAGAGACAACCAGCAGGGACCTTGCTGACACACTAACAGCACACCACACTGAGGTGCCTGAAGGGCTTTCATGGGACAAGGAGGTCTCCAATGAGATTTGAGGAATTGCAGGATTAGCCTGAGTTAGAGGTGCCAGGTACCATAAATTCACCCTTGGTCCCAGCTTTTGTATGATGTGACCTTTGTGTCCAGAAGAGCTGACATCTCCTTGCAGCACAACAATATAGTTTGATCTACTTCAATTGTTTTCAGTTTTCAGTTGAAATCCTTCCCCCAACAAAGTGTTTAACAATGAAGAACGGTTCATAATGACCAGCAAAATGTTCTTTTTGCTTTACTCTCACTGTTAAAAACTTAAGCCTTATTCCCCCTTTGGTGTAATTCATTTCCCACCACAAGACCTTTTTTTATTTTTTGTCTGACACCAGATCCCTGTGGCCCATGTAAATTCACACATGATGATCCAACTGTTCCATATGAAATGAGTGCCCAGAGGCCCAGACAGTTAAGACACACTTTCCAAACTTTTAACAATTCTCTGGATTTTTCTTCCAACCCTCTTTATGTTTTAACATCCTTGCTAAAGAATATCCATAAAAACTCAGTATAATAAACCTGTATTTGCTGCAGCATCATAAAACAGAGATTATCCTTACCCAGCACGGTGGGTAAGGTTCCAGCATTTCCCTCCTGATACATATAGGATAGTTTGACTCTTCTCAACAAGTCATTTCTCAGAGACAAGTGTTTCTGATGAAAAAGCCCTATATATATGAATTTCAGCTACTATTTTATTGCCTGATTGTTTATAAGTGTCCCAAGGATGGGAAACAGCAGATCAAACAGGGAGCTGTGCAAAGTCCAGCATTGTGGAGTGTTATCCCAGAGGGGTTTCTCCCAAGCCATCAGGGCACAGGTTCTTAGCACTCAGGATGAAAAACCCCCTGAGACGACTGAGTCCAACCATTCCCCCAGCACTGCCAAGCCATCTCTAAACCATGTCCCCAAGTGTCACATCCATGTGTCCATTAAATCCCTTCCGGGACAGGAACTTCACCACTGCCCCAGGCAGCCTGTCCTGGGACCCAACAACCCTTTCAGGGAAGGAATTTTCCCTAGTACCCAATCTTACTTGCATGCATTTTTCACCCACAGCTAGCAAACTCCTCCCAAAACTCTAGGATGGGATGCTGGAAAATGATTAAAAATTTATTGTAATGCAGAGAGAGAGAGAACATGGCCTGTGAGGAAATGGGGAGTTCTGTGCTCTTCCCACAGCTAGTCACCAGGAAAGTAAAACCAAATCAAGGAGGAAGGACACATTTGGGTTTCTCCAGTGCCAGCAGGGAGGATGATACCAGCTGCCATAAAAATCCCATGGTGGTCTTGGGGGAAGGCTCAGAACCACGAAGCAAAATGGGGAATCAGCCACTGAAGCCACAGGAGTGAAATGCTAAGACACCTTAGCAGAACCACTCCTCCCCTTCCAACACCCATGGGGAAAATAGGGTGGGAGGAGAAAGAAAAAGAACATTGACACAGCACATCTTAGAAGGCTGCCCAGGGCAGTGCTGGAGTCCCCATCCCCGGAGGATTTTAAAAGCCTTGTGGGTGTGGCACTTGGGGACATGGGATAAGTGGTGTGCTTGGCAGTATTGAGGGAACAGTTGGATTCAATGGTCTCTCAGAGAGCTGTTCCAACCTTAAGGATTCTGTGATTCTATGATTATAAGAGAATAAACCTCCCCCAAACCCCAGGCGTCCCCTCTGTGTGCCTCACAGGAGCTGTCTGCAGGAGCCACAGCATCATTCCAGTCCATCTATCTCTTGAAATTATTAACATAAAGCCATGGCTTGAACTTCTGTCCCCCCTTGCACATTGCAGTGTCACTGGGATTTAGCCTTGAGAAGGGGGAGACCATTCTGGGACTTCTTGAGAAGGAGAGGAGCCTAAAGTGAAGGGGAGAGCCCAAGTGCAGCCCCTCAGTGACAGCATGGCTATGTGGCAGATTGGTTACATCACACTCACACAAATCCACCAAGGAAGGGGTTTCTGGTTCTTAGAGTTTTAGAAGCAGCCACTGGATGTCTGGAGACATACCCTGTGCCTGATACTATCGAGTTTGTTGTTGCTGAAATGGCTCCCGAGGTATTACAGAGTCTTTTTTCCCAGCCTCATGATCAAGGAAGAAGTCGGGATTTCTCAGCTCTGGTTTTCAAGGTTGTTTATTTTCTCTTCTCTAATACATTTTCTTTTGAGAATGTATTAGAGGTCTGTCTGGCAGGTCAGTTTGTGGCACTCTGACCGCCCTTGGGGTGCTGTTAGCTTTTTATACTTAAAAGATGGTGGTCTTGGAGGAAGGCTCAGAACTATACTAAAAACTACATGTACTTTATTTACAATAATTTCCCAATACCTATCATCTATGTTAGACAGTCTGTCTCTACCCTAAACCAATCCAAAAGTGTCACCATCACAGCAGAAGATGGAGGACAAGAAGAAGGACAGGACACGCTCAAATTCCTCCATCTTGCCTCTTGAACCCCCATTCTAAATCCCCAAAATTCTACTTTTTCACCCTGTGATAAATTCACTATCATTCTATTCAAACCCTTGTGGCTTGTAACTCTTTGCACAAAGTTGGTAATTTTTTCCATGGGCTAAAATCAAAGGCACAGGTGTCTTTGAATTTGTGCCAAGGTCTCTGAGCCCCCAGCCAGGGTCTTGAGCCCTCCAGGGCAGTCAGAGGAATGTCTTGAGTTCCAACATGACACCACTGCCCAGAACACCCATTCCTGGACCTTGGAAAGCAAGACATGGCACCCCAGAAGGAACTGAGTCAGACTACAGGACTCATTCCAAAAACAGCCTTGTAGAGACCTGAGCCAGAGACCAAGGAACTGAGTGGGTATACCATATTCCCTGTCATGCACTCCTCTCTCAGACAATTGAGTGGAACAATGGACTGTTCAAAACCACATTGAAAGCAATGGGTGGTGGGACCTTCAAACACTGGGATCTATATTTAGAGAAGGCCATGTGGTTAGCTAACAACTGAAGCTCCACCAATTGAGCTGGCCCTGGCCAATCAAAACCTCCACAAATCACAAAAAGGGATAAAGTCCTCATGGACTTTATGAGAAATGTGTTAGGGGACAGAGTTTGGATTAATCCTGCCTCAAGTAAAGGCAAACACATCCTTGGGATTGTTTTTGCTCAAGGGCCTGGATGTATTTGGTGGGTAATACGGGGGGATGGAGAAACACAATGTGTACCTGGATGGGAATCTGGTTTTTCAGAACAGTCTGTAATGTTGAATTCTATAATATTGGTTGTTGAATGTTACTGTATGTCACAACTGCCATGTCCAGTGATGGATTGCTCCAGATACACCAGCTGGGAACTGCTGATGCAGCAACCAGCCAACAGCACACCAGCCCTCATGCCCTGGAAGATATCTAGGAGGGAGAGGACCCACAGTCATGGATTGAATGAACTCAGCAGACATCTGGGAGGGAGGGCCATGACCACAGAAATTATATCAGTGCTTTGTATATTTATATGTCTTAAAAGGTGTAGGATCTGGGCATGAGTAAATGGTAAAGAATCAGGGGGAGATAATGTCCTAGTTTTTCTCACAGGTATGGAGAATGGGCAACACCTAGAGCTGTGTGGGCATGGTTGCTATAAAATAGCAAGGCTGCTATTCTATATCATTCAAATCATCACCAGGGCGCAGCTTTGGAGGGAAGGCAAAGGTAAACACACACCCGAAGTGGTGCCATTCTCTTCCTCTTCGGAGAAGTTGCCACAGTTGCCACTGGGGACTCTGCCCTTCTCTCACTGCTGCCTGTCCCTTCTCATCCCTCAGGAGAGCACAGTTCCAAGCAGCAAACACAGCCAGGTCTGGCAGAGTGCCTCCACCATGGGCACGAATGCTGGAAGCAGCCACAGGGTCAGAGCAGCAGCAAAGGGAGCTGAGCCGAGGTGAGCCAGGCTCAGCTGATGCTGCCACACAGCCAAGCCCAAGGGAGCAGTCAGAGCAGCAGCCTGGACAGGATGGTTTGGGGGTTTGTCTGTCATCATTTTTCTTTGTCTTAGGCTTGGGGAAGGGGAACACTGCCTGCAGAAACAGCTGCCATCTTCACAGAATCACAAAACATTCTGAGTTGGAAGGAAGCCATAAGGATTATCAAATCTGACTCCTGGCTCTGCTCAGCATCACCACCCAAGAGTGACTCCCTGTGCCTGAGAGCATTGTCCAAACACTTCTTGAGCCCTGGCAGCCTTGGGGCTGTGACCACTGCCCTGGGGAGTCTGTTCCAGTGACCAACCACCCTCTGGGTGAAGAACTTTTTCCTAATATTGAACCTAATCTTCCCCTGACACAACTTCAGACCATTCCCTCTGGAGTGTCACTGGTCACCAGAGAGCAGAGATCAGAGAGCTGCCCCTCCTGTTCCCCTCACAAGGAAGCTGTAATGCAACGAAGTCTCCCCTCAGTCTCCTCTGCTCCAGGCTGAACAGACCAAGTGCCCTCAGCCCCTCCTCCTACAGCTTCCCCTCAAGGCCCTTCACCATCTTTGTTACCTTCCTTTGGACTCTCTCTCATCATTAAAGCCTTCTTCATATTGTGGTGCCCAAAACTGCACACAATATTCTTGCCTTTGTCTCAGGAAAAACCTGCATGTCCCTGCCAGGCTGCGGAAACACCCACCACCCTGTCTTTGCCTTGGCCACCACATGAACTGAGCCAAGGCAATGAACATCTTTGATGTGTAAAGCACCTTCTCTCTTGTATACATCCTCATGTTATCAATATTGCTGTTATTGTTCATACTTCTCATTCTATTGCTGTTTGTTTTCAGTAAATTGTTATCTCAACCCATAGTCTCTGCCTTTGCCCCTCTCTAACTGAAGGGGAGAGCAGGAACAGCTTATTTGGAGTTTAATTCCCTGCTGGTTTTAAACCACCACATTTTGTAAAAGAAGAAAATCCACCCAGAGGATTTTACACAGTTTTGAAACAGTTTTCCCCTTTTATAGTTTGACCTGTTCCCTCACTTTGAGGAATTGGACTTTTTCACCTGGAAGTGCTGTTGGCTCTTCAAAGGGAAGCAAATACCTCAGCTGCCTCCTAATACCTGTGTCAAGGAGGAAGGTCAGAGCAGGGAGGGCTGAGAAGCCCACAGCCAATGAAGAATACCAGCACAACATAGAATTCCCAAGATGGGATGCTAAATACTTTTTAGCACCATCACATCTGACAATATAATAACTTTGCCCAGCAGCTAGAAACCATTTCCAGCTAATATAATTGGTTATCTGCAGCAATAGCATTGTCCTAATATCCACAGGGTCACTCAGCTGCCTTGTACAAAACATTGCATTCCCATAATGCATTTTCTGCTCCACACCTTCATCTCAGTTACATATGAAACAAAAAATAAGAATTGAAACAAGCAGAAGAAGCTACAGGCTCTGCGTGTCAGTTTTTCCAGACATAACTGAACCACGAGAGGCAGTCTGCTGATAAATACAAACCCCCAAATACTTACAATACCCTAATATTGTGTTAGCCAGAACAGCACAGCAAAATACCTTATTCTCTATCCAAGCAGCAAATTGTTACCTATTACTCCTTTTTGCACTTAAATTACTCTAGCTCATCTTTGAGGATGTCAGCCCCCCTTCTGTAGCCGCATTTCTCTTCACAGAGAAAAGCAAGGCAAACTTTCCAAGGATATTTCTGGGAATTGCAGCTCTGAACCTCAGAGAAAGAAAAAACAATTCTTATCTCATTTACTGCTCCTAGGCTTTAAAACAAGTAGAATGCATTCTGGAAGATTGTTTACCTGAAGGGAACTGGTGACTGGATTCTGGTGTGAGTGTTTTGATTCATTGACCAATTGAATCCAGGTGTGTGTGTGTTGGGACTGTTGGCTGACAGTCATGAGAGGCTTTTGAGTTGAGTTGAGTGCTTGGGCAGATTCAGTTTAGATGTAATGTAATATAGTGTAATATAGTATAGAATAATATAGTATAAGAAAGTCATTAATTGGCCTCCTGATATCAGTGGAGTCATATGTGTCAATTCTCCCCATCATCAGGGTTGCCCTGTTTTACTCTACCCTTCTGCCTCCCCCGCCCCACCCCGATTCCAGAAGCTCAGGCTTCTTCAATGGAGCCTACAAAAAGATGAAGAGAGACAATTCACAAGGCATTGGAGTGACAGGACAAGGGGAAATGGCTTCACACCACCATAGGGCAGAGTTAGATGTGATATTGGGAAGGAATTCTTCCCTGTGATGGTGGGGAAGACCTGGCACAAGCTGCCCAAAGATGCTGCCCTGAAAGGAGTTGATCAATAGTTAAGAGATATTAAGAGTCATCAAATATTAATCACAAGCCTAAGAAGCAGGATGCACCTCAGCTTTGTCAAGGTAAGAGAAGCAGAATACACCTTGCCAAGATAAGAGGAACAAAACCTATTTTCAGCAGAAAACATTAAACCAGCCAGTGAAGGAAAGGTGAAAAGTGCAAAGTGAGGAAGACTGCTGGCCTTCATTGGAACAACCGCTGAGGAAGACTCGGAGCCTTCTTCAGTGGGACCACCAGAGTACATTGTGCCTGCTTGTCACATATGCTAATTATATTAATGACTTCCTTTAAGCAATTTGTATAACCATGCCTATCCCAAGGAATGTCATGAATATGCATGTAATTTAGCCATATATTGTACTGTGTAAAAGTGCTGGGTGTGCATGTTAGCAGGAGTGATCCCCATGTACCCAGCAGTGAATAAAGCAAATACCCACCTCACTGAATCAGTCTCTGAGGTGACTTTTAGCTCAGCGTTGGAGTGAATCAACCCCACCCCTGGAAGTGTTCAATGCCAGGCTGGACAGCGCTTGGAGCAGTGTGGGGTAGTGGAAGGTGTTCCTGCCCATGGCAGGGGGATGGACTGTGAAAAATGTGTATTTATGATTGGCTTTTCACAAATATTGAAATTAATATTATATGCGTTGTGTTTAGAAAGTTATGCTGTATTAATCCTCTTAAGTAGTGGGATAAATATAGTTTTAGGTTATAACATAAGGTTACAATAGAAACTATGCTATGTAAGATGATACTTTTTTTTTCCTAAAGAAAGGACTCCCAGTGAGATAGCAGCCACAGAACACCTGAATCTTTCAGAGAAAGAGAATTTATTGCCCCATTATCAGAAGAAAAGAACTTCTTCCTGCCTCACTCAGCGCTGAAGACACTGTCAGGATTCAGAGGAAGAAGCTGACACTGACCAGACAGAATCCTGTGTTTGAATGGAATTTATGCATCATGTATGAGGTGTATGACTATGCAACAGGCTATTGTTTTTAAGGGTTAATCCTCTGTTAATGTGTGTCCTTTTTTGGCCTTATGTTGCCCATAAAATTGTACCTGAATGTCCGTAACTCTTTGTTTCTATTGTCTCATATTGTCCTCAATCTCAATTGTTCAAATTTTTATTACTCTAATTACATTGCCATTTTTATAACCATTTTATTACTATTAAACTTTTAAAATTTTAAGACCAAGTAACTAGTGTTTTTTCACACCTGGAGATTTTGGTTGGAGAGTGACAGACTGGCCTTGGCTCCAATCCCCCCCACCCTCTTCCTCTCTCTCTCAGGACTGGGACAGACACGGGTGGGGTTTGGTGCTGGACCATTGCTGCCCTGAGGATTTGCTGCCACTGTTGTAATAATTCAGAGGGAATGGGGTCATATTTTCCATTCCATGGGAGGTTCCCACCTCCCTTGGCAGACACCTGTCTTTCAAGCCAAGATGTAACAATAGCTTAAAATGATAATACTAAGGTAATCTACTTTGCAATCAGAATTTTTCTTCATTAATTTCTTGTAAAAGCAGATAATGTTTTTCCATGGCTCTTTCAGGCTCACAACTGACAGAAGAACTTCAAAACACATTTATTTTGTTGTTCTTGTTTGGTTTTGCTAGGCAAGCTTTGAAAACTTGCCTCACCTACCACCACATGCCATGGAGAATGCACCCAAGGGTATCCTGATTCACCTCCTCCCCTCCAAAAAAGACACACTCACTGGGGTCATTCAGAAGTCTGTGAAGAGTGCCACAAGCAACATCCCCCTCATTTGATGTCTCCCCTTCTCATCCCTCAGAGCCAACCTCTCCAGCTGAGCTCCTCCATAATCAACAAGGGAAAAAAGAGCCATCCACAAGGCTAAGTCATCTTGCCTCTTGTATTTCTCCATGCAGGAGGGTTTGCACCTGGAGATGTTTGGAGTCACCAGGATGAGTGGGCTGGAGACCTCCCTCCTTAAGGCAGATCAGTCGTGTTCAACTCCTGCAGCATCACAACAGGGAAACACAAAGGCTTCCAAGGATATTTCTAAATTTAGGAGCGATGGAAATCTGGGCTGAAAATGTCATAACATTGGCAGTAGAGGGATGCACATTTTGATTTATTGGGGTTTTAAAATATAAAAAAGTAAAGCGGCAGGTTGGGAAGTGAGCATATCTGCAAGCAGAGCCCTTGTTACACAGCTTCTGCACTGGGATGTGCCACAGCAAAACTCCCAGAGTATGGAGAAGGAATTCATAATTCTCTTGGTGATTTAACACCATTTTTCATCCATGTAAATCAACAGTGCAGCACTTGGTGACACAGAGATCAATCTTAAACCCTGTGCTATCTGTATATATTCTTCTGCTTTTGTGTGCCTCCCTCCACTCCCAGGGAGCTCTGTGACCTTTGCTGTGCATTTAGCACAACATGAGAGTCTGAAAACAGTTGAGATGTGAGGGCAAGGCTTTTTTCTTTCACAGAGAAGAAAAACCTTAGTATTTCAACCCCAGAGAGCCCAGGAACAACTGGGAAGCCATTCCCAAACCAGGCTTTACTGCAGCTTCCTGGCTTAGTGGCTTTCTTCCCCACTTCTTCCTCAGAAATCTGTGCAATGCATGGGGAGAGCTGGGCATCTTACAGAGTTTTCAGTGTCAGCCCTTCAGTTTAGACCTTCCAGGTCATGAAATCATTGCTCTTCCCTGCATACCTCTGATTTGAAATGTCACCTCTCCCATAGCTGGGGAGGGTGACCTGACTTTCCAGGGCAGGGATGATGTTGTGTCTGAGATGAGACAGCTCCTCTTCAACCTGACCTGATCAACAGAGCACTCCCCTCCCCCTTGCACCTGAGACCATTCTCCTTGGTCCATCTCCTCAGGCTAGCTCCTACCTACATTTGCCTGTTATGCTTTTCAAATTATCTAGAGTTTCTATTAGGAGAGTGTTGAAAGTTAATTTTTTTTCTTTTTTTTTTTTTTCTTTCTCTCAGGGAATTTTTCTCCCATTTGTTGCCTAAGAGATTATGAATGACAATACTTAAAAGAAAAAAGATGCAGAAAGGATGGGGAGGAGGAGGGAAGGGGAGTAGCTGCTGCAGTCTCTTAGCTGGGGAGTGAGCTCACTGGCTTGGGGGTTTTCTCTTGGAAACGGCAGAGATACCACAAGAGGTTGGGGTGGGACATTAACCAAGACTTGGCTGGGGGTAAAGGGACTGGGCTCAGCTCTCTCTGGGACTGGAGGGGAGACAGTTGTGGTTTTGGACTGCCTCTGCAGAGAGGATTCACTGCTGCTGTGGAGTTTTTTGTTCTTCACTGCTTCTCCTTACTGTGGGTGAGCCTCTGCTCACAAGAGTGGCCCTTGAACTGGGACTTTGAACATTTCAAGGGTCTTGGGAGGGACCCTTACCCTCTGCTTGGGTGCCTCAGAGGAAACCCAGGACCACCTACCCCCTCCCTCTCTCCAGAGGAAGCATTCCTGGGTGCTTGCAGGAGCCCAGTTGCTGCTGCCATCACCAGGATGTCATAAGGGACACAAGAAAGACAGAGAAAATTAAAAACAAAAAAAACAAAACACGCCCCTCTCCCTGCTCCACCTTCACTCTCCTCCCAGCATTGCCCAAGTTTGTTGTTTGCTTGCTTTCTCTCATATATATATATATATGCATATGTATGTATATATTCTAGTAAAGAACTGTTATTCCTTTTCCCATATCTTTGCCCAAAAGCCCCATAATTTCAAAGTTATAATAATTTGGAGAGAAGGGGGTCGTATTTTCCATCCCAGGAAGGTTCCCACCTTCCTTGGCAGACACCTGTCTTTTAAACCAAGACAGAGAGTATACAGAAGCCTGTCAACTTTACTCCATCCACTTCAGACATCTCTGTATGCAATTCCTCCGTGAATAATCCTCACTTTCTGACTCTTAGCAACACAAAAAAATAACCAAAAAGGGACAAAACTACCCCGGGTGAAAAAAAAGGTCTCCTCTCTGTACCTGATTAATAGAGACATTGTTCACAAGGATAGAAGGTAAATGGAGGACAGTTGGGGTCTGTTTGGAATCCATGTAGTTTGTCATGCTTCTGGCAAAGAAGGAAAAGGAAAAAGGGAGGAAATTTCCCATGACACAAATATGAAGGGTAACAAAATTGATTTGGGAAGAGCTGCTGTGATCCTGTGCTGTAGAGCAGTTGTGTGCTGCCTTTGGTTTACACAGGGCATGCACTACCGAGCTGGAAATTTGGTGTTAACGCTTGGGAAAAGGCATGGGAGCTCTCTGAAAACATCTGCCCACCACTATTAACTGCCCCTGAAATGGAGCAGGGCTATCACTAGCTCTGGGAAGCAAACAGAGCCAGAGCAAAAGCACTTCATTTAATGCATCTTTGCATCTTGGCAATAAATACCAACAATTGCTCTCTCTGTCTCTTTTTACTATTCACCTTATAGTGAATCTAAATTCTATGGCGAATCTAAATTCTATGGCAAATCTAAATTCTACTACCACAGTTTGCTTAAATAACATACCAAAAAAAAGTGCTTTAGCAATGCCAAAATGCATATCTCTGCTGCTTCTTTTCTGTTGAGAAACTCAGTTTCCATGTTTTCAAAGGAAATGAGTTTGCTCTGATTTCATTTGATATTGGATATGACTGATAAGGTTGTTTTCAGAAACACCTTAGTTAAAAAAATAGTATATTTGCTTTGATTTATGTGAATGCTTTTGAAGTTAGTGAGGATTTTGTCATTGCTGTTCCTGCTTTCAACAGAGCTGAGATAAAATGTTATTTCTGTACCTTTCAGTGTGGAATATTTATAGCAACAGCCTGGCCTATGCCAATTCTCTGTGATTGCATTAGGTGAACAAAATAAGGAGTGACATTCAGAGATGCTGCCTCCTGATAACAGTATGAAACATTCAGATGAAAAAAAATTACTTATCAGCACTCACACAGTTTTATAAATTGCTGCAGTTTCACGGAATTTACTGAGAACCTACCAGGGCAAGAGGACAATTTAGAAGAAGAAGAAGAAGAAGACGAAGAAGACGAAGAAGAAGAAGAAGAAGAAGAAGAAGAAGAAGAAGAAGAAGAAGAAGAAGAAGCAGAAGCTATTTTTTCAAGAGATAGCTGCATCCCTATGCTTAAAATGACTTTTAGCAATAGCATCTTTTTAGCCATGCAAAAGCCAAAGTATTTAGAAAGTTGTCTTTCTGAGAAATAGCAAACCCTCCTCCACTTTTCTATCACCAAAGCACCTAGGAACTATCCAAGGGGAATGCTAACATGCCTTCCTCACTTCCATCTCCCAGCGTGTGTCAAATCTGCAGCTCAGGAATGCCACCCGGACAGTATTAGTGCACACTCACCCTGTCAGAGAGGGGACAATGCTGCCACTGAATAACACCATGCTGGGAGGAAAAGAATGCCTCCAGCTCCAGGGCCCCCAGCACAAGGTGGACATGGAGCTGCTGGAGTGAGTCCAGAGACATGGTCTAAGGGCTAGAGTCCCTCTGTTCTGGAACAGGCAAGAAGAGCTGGGGGTGTTCAGCCTGGAGAAGAGAAGGCTCCAGGGAGACCTCAGAGCCCCTAAGTGGGCCAAGAGAAGGATTCATGAATAAGGGAGAGGGACTCTGGGCAAGGGCCTGGAGTGACAGGACAAGGGGGAATAGCTTCACACTGCCAGAGGGCAGGGTTAGATGGGATATTGGGCAGAATTTCTTCCCTGTGATGGTGGAGAGGCACTGGAACAGGTTGTCCATAGAAGCTGTGGCTGTCCCATCCCTGGAAATGTTCACGGCTGGATATCTCTTGGAGCAACCTGATCTAGTGGAGGGTGTCTCTGCCCATGTGTCTTGGGGTGATTTTATGATGATACTTTATTCCCTAATCACCAGCTTTATGCCCAGAAATGGCTGCTGTATATTTCAGATGAACCAGGGGGCAGGGCTGGAGCCTGGGAACCCCAGGCGGGGGCTCTGTTCAATCTGTCTCTCTGCCGGCGGCTACACGGATGGTTACTTTGTTGCCTTTGCTAGATCAGTTTCTCCAATTTAGGCAAGAAAGTTCTGGTATTTTGGGTTTTTTGCTTCCCCTGGCCTGGAGGCTTTTCGCCAGTAAATCCTTTCAGCAGTTTTTATTTCCTTGAACTGTCTCAGTTTGTTGTTTTTCTTCGATCTGAGGAGCCTGAGGGGGCGGCCACAGACAGTCCAAATCCTGGGAAAGACTGAGACAGTGAAACAAAGGACATTCAACTCCACCAACTTCACCTGCTGTGAGGAGAATAACCACACCAGAAATCCAACAGGTTCCCAGCTGCTGTGTGAACTCACTCTTTTTTCTCCTCCTTTCCCTCAGACAAAGGAGGGCAGCTGCCATCTTTGCATCTCGGCCACGCAATGAGGTGCTCATTTTCCCCTATGCTTTGCAGGTATCTTGCTTTGTTAATAAACAGTTTAACTTTATTTTTCACTTTCACCCATGGGTATTCAGTCCTCTCATCAGCAAAAAGGGATTATTGAAGCCCTTCTCTTTGGATTAAATGCTCATTCCAGGGTGCTTTTCTCAAAAGGTTTGTTTCTAAGCTGAGACACCATGGCAGGGATGTTGGACTGGATGACCTTTTAAAGGTCCCTTCCAAACCAAACTCTTCTGTGATCCTGTGACTTCAGGAATACCCTCCTCAGATTACCCATTATCCAATTGCTACCAGGATTAACATGCTGCATGTACAAACTGCAGAAGTCAATCAGCTCTACTCAGCCCAGGCCTGTCACACTTAAGAGCAAATTTTAAGCCTGGAGCTGCCCATGGGCAGATAAATCTGCAAAGGACACAAACAAGAAATACCTGGCTCCACTCAATTCTCCCTTTGACAAAGTTTTTGTGGTGTCAAATGTAATGATTAAAAAATGGTCTAAGGACATGCAAGAGCCTGCAGCAGTGAGCTGATTTAGCACAAGAAGTGCCAGGTAATCCCCCAGCTGCCAAGAAAACTCCATCTACAACTGTGTTTTGTCTCTGGATTTCTCTGTTTCTATGCTGATTACCCATTATAGTCATTAATCCTTCTCTAATGCATAATTGCTCTGTGTTCTTGTACTTAAGGGAAATCCTGGATTAGCTGGAGTAATACTACTTTGGGCTTTTGCAATGTGGTGTGAGCTTTAAAGCTCCTGAACCGACGTCAATAGCTCAGAGTCATTTGTTCACTTCCAGGAGGTTTCTGATCTCCAGATCCTGCCTGTGCCCACCAGACACTATCCTAACGTAGCCGTATCCCCTTTCATTTTAAAGCTAATACCTGCAACAAAACCATGATGCTACATCAGTTCATGTCCACAAAAAAACTCCTGAACACAGAGTTTTAATGATGTGGTAATAAATTCACCATTCTGCACCACTGGCTGGTTGTCCAAACCATTGCCCTGGGAAAAGGAGGAATGGTCTGTGCCTGACTGAAGTCACTTCACCAGGAACCAATGTGTTCCTCAATGCTACAACATCCACTTGTGAAAAACTCCAATCACTTTTTTTTTAATTGTAAAAGTTTAATAGTAATTAAATGGCTATAAAAATAGCAATATAATTAGAATAATAAAAATTCTGACAATTAGGATTTAGGACAGCATGAGACAATAAAAATAAAGAGTTAAGGACAGTCCGGGTCCTTTTTCTGGGCAAAATAAGCCCAAAAAAGAGCACACATTAACAGAGGATTAACCCTTAAAAACAGTAGCCTGTTGCATATTCATACACCTCATACATGATACATAAATTCCATTCAAACAAAGGATTCTGTCTGGTCAGTGTCAGCTTCTTCCTATTAATCCTGACGGTGTCTTCAGGGCTGAGCAAGGCGGGAAGGACTCGATAATGGAGCAATAAATTCTCTTTCTCTGAAAGATTTAGGTGTCCTGTGGCTGCCATCTCAGTGCAAATCCCCTCTTTAAAAAAAGTATCGCACATGGCATAGTTTCAATTTAACATTATGTTATAACTTGAAACTATATTTAACACACTACTTAAGAGAATTACTACAACATAACTTTCAAACACAACACATATAATATTCATTTTAATATTTGCGAAAAGCCAATCACAAAATGCACATTATTCACACCCTTCAACAGTTCAATTGCTTCAAATATGACTGAAGTAAGCATAAAGGTAATTTTGACACTACACCTTTAAAACACTTGCTTGGGAATACACATTATTGTTCCTAATTGCTTCCTCATAGATAATTGTGACTGATTTGTCTCTTCACCTTCCTCTTGCCCTGAGTCCTCCAAAGCACCACATGACTTTCCATCTTCTGCTGTTTCTGGGTAAATGCACCAATAAGGTGCTGGTGCATCAGCCACAAAGTACTCAAAAATGACTGGCACAGAAAGCTCAAATTACTGGAAAGCACGAAAATAAATGGCATGCCCAGCTCTTTCAGCTTAAGCAAGAAGCTGTTTCTTGCATGAACAAAGCAGGGCTAAGCATGGAGTTCAGGGTCTCTGCACATCCCAAGGGCTGCCAGGGATGCCCGCTCTCACTGCATTCATAAAATCATAGAATAACAGAAGGGTTTGGGTTGAAAGAGACCTCAAAGCTTATCCAGTTCCATTCTCCCTGCCAGAGAGGGACACCTCCCACTGCTTCAAGCCCTGACCAACCTGGCCTTGAAAACTTCCAGGCATGGGGCACTCACAGGTTCTCCGGGCAATTTGTGCCCGGGCCTCTCGACCCTCACAGGGAAGAATTCCTGCCCAATATCCCATCTAACCCTGCCCTCTGGCAGTGTGAAGCCATTCCCCTTTGTCCAATCACTCCAGGCCCTTGCCCAAAGTCCCTCTCCAGCTCTCTTACAGCCCCTTTAGGTCCTGGCAGGGGCTCTGAGGTCTCCCTGGACCCTTCTTTTCTCCAGGCTGAACACCTCCAGTTCTTCTTGCCTGGTTCCAGACCAGAGGGACTCCAGCCCTCTGACCATCCCTCTGGCCTCTGGACTCACTCCAGCAGCTCCATGTCCTCCTTGTGCTGGGGGCCCTGAAGCTGGAGGCATTCTTTTCCTCCCAGTATGGTGTTATTCAGTTATTCAGCTCTGCAAGCTGGGGTCCTCCAGGTGTGCAAGTGCATGAGGCTGCAGACTGTTGTCAGTCCATCAAGACAAGGACTGGGACAGGGCAGGTGCAGTGCACTCCCCCCTGGCCTGGACTCTACATGTGGGGGCTAGTGAAATGGCAAGGAGAAAGCCTGCAGCACTCCCCTGGAAGGCCAACCCCTGAGCTACAACCCTAAAGCACTCAGGGAGAGCAAGAGAATTGCTCCCAGAGTCCTTTGTATAGAAAATATGAGGGAGAGGGAGCGAGGGGGAGAAATAGAGGGATAGAGAGGAGCCCCTGGAGTCAGAGACCAATCCTCATGGAGGTAATGATCAATGCTCAATTTATGGGAAATCTGAAGGTACATTTATATGGTAATGCAGGGTTCAGAGACATGAGAACACATTTGATAAGTTACAAAGTACTATGTATAGAGCTAACATATCTTTGGTCACGTAGCATAGCTTGGCAAAAGTGCCAGCAGAACATCTTGCCCCATATCTTCACATCCTCAGAACATCCTGTTTCACATCCCTTTTCCTTGGGTACATCTTGGCAAACTTCTTTATATTGTTTGCCCAAGGGCAGCATGTCTCTGCTATCAGGGACGTATGCAGGGTTGTGCAGCTTGCTTCTATCCAGTGCCTGCTCAAAATGCTCTCTACATTTGTATAAGTGTATGTTGATTTCTTCTACCCCATTGGCCCTTCCCCTTTGCTCTGCCTCTGTGCCCTCATCCCATTCACTCCTGTGTTCCATCCCACTCCTTGAGATCCCTCTATGAACCCCTGCTTCCCCTACCTGACTGGCTCTTTTCTCCTTGGATCCCTTCGAGGAAGAAGCTGGATAAAGGCTCTCCTTGGAACCTCACACAAAGACCCCATCTCTTCTTCTGCATCACCTGGATCACAGAAGAGCTGAGATCACCCAGCATGAGCACAGACACACCTGTGCCCCTGAGGTGTCTTTTCCAAGACCCCTCTTCAGATAGGTTGCAGCACTCTGAACACCACCTGGTGTTCATATTAATTGTGACTGTTAGGAAAATTAATCCACAAACACCAGAGGTTTATGTCCAAAAAGGAGACAGAGGAGTCCTTTCTGGCTTTATTCGAATAAAGAGAGAGGCCATGGGGCATTCCCCTGGGATCTCTCAAATTTTTGGAGGACGCAACCTCCTTTTTATCCTAATTTCCTGGGCACATTTCCCTTCTCTCTTTCCCCATTGGCTGCGGTACTTGAGAGGTACAGACTTCCCGGGAATGCCTGATACCAAAGATTCCCCTCTAATGTATAACCCTCCCTTTCAATTTCTAATTCTTACAGAATTTAGGGGTTTTTCTTCCCCATTGTTTCTTTCATCTCTTAATGTCTAATTTCATTTATCAGCAAACCTGAAGTTTATTTGTAAAAGCAAGTATCTTTTTCCATTCATCAATCAGTGGAATCCTTCACATTGTTGCTTTTATCTCCCAGTGCTAATTTTATCTACCAGCAGACCCACAGCTTCTTAGTAAAGACAAATCCACTATTCCTCTCAGCATGGAGCAAGAATATTTTCATCTGCTTCTTTTATTAGTTTTTACATGTATATGCTGATAAGTCTTTTGTCCCAGTAATATCTTGTGTGGGGGAAAAAATGTAACAGTTTAATGAGTCCATGTACTAATCAGTACATATTTGTCATGTAAATTGTTACAAGAATTCAATTTTCCCTTTCAGAGTCCTCTCTTGTATTTTTCCACTCATGAACACACACAGAGGGCACAGCTCATTTCTGATTTTGATACAGCTGTCTGTAATGGAATAATTTCCATCTCATTTTTAACTTTATTCAGTTTCATATATACAAGCCACTGGGGTTGTTTGCTTGTTTGTTTTTATGATATAATAATTTATATATGTGGTTCAAAACTTGAGATTTCAATTAAACCTTTGTGATAGGATGAGGCCAGGTTGGACAGGGCTTGCAGCAATCTAGGCTAATGGAAGGGGTCCTGCCCATGGCAGCAGGGATGGAATGAGATGATCTTTAAAGTCCCTTCCAACCTTAACTCTTCCATGATTCTGTGTTCAATCACTTATTTCACTCACTTGCTTTTTCAGGACCTAGCATCCTGTTTCTGATTTGGGATGGGGTTTTTTCTGTTCCTTTTCCTTTCATTTTGGGGGAAGGAAACTTTCTCCATAGTAAAACAACGCAGAATTTATAGAACATTTATTTTTTCAAATTCAATGTATTATTTTGTCAAATCTTCTAAAAAAATTTTTGAATAATTCTATTTTATTGAATAGCAAAATCTTTTTTGAAAGAATTTTGAGTAATTATATTTTACTGAATATCCTATAAGGACAATCTTCTCTTTTAAGTAGAGAAGAGGCCTTAGACCTTAAGATCACTGCTAGCAGGATGCATTGCTGCTGCTTGCACACTTGGCCTGTGAGTACCTGCCTGGCTACTCCCAGAGGAGAAATGGATGATGGTTGGGGTTTTCCCCATGAAAGGATCTCCTTGTTACCCAAACCCCTTATTTACAGCTCTAATTTAGGTGAAGCTTAACATTATTAAGGCAAAGTTATTCTGCATTTCTTTAATGTTCAAATATTCCTGCTGCTATTTTTTTTTTCCATTAGAAGGGGAAAGAAAAAGTTTGTGCTCTTCTTTTGAGGCAGCCAACCAAAGTTGAAGTTTATTTGTTGTACATTCAAACAAATTTGAGGTGTAGTCTCAGGAATATAACTAACTTCTTCCCTTTATTCCACACAGAAGACCAAATTCCAGATAAGAAAGTGACCTACTTAAGGATGACTTTCCTACTTGTATACAGCAGGGAAAAGATTCCTAAGGAAAACAGAGGTGCTGAGTTCCACCAGAAGGGAAGGAGTTGATCAGTAGTGGTTTTAGCAGAGTTCTCCTTTCAGGAGACATGGATTTCAGAGCACCAAATACAAACACTAATTCCAAAAATAACTAATTTTCATGGCAAATGTCTTTCCTTCACTCTCCTGCGACACAGAGGAGATGTACTTGGGTCTCCCAGACCCCAAGTTATTCACTGTACACATCAAATATTTATTCTTCCAAGGTCTTGTCCACATTGTGATCTGGGCAGGACAATAACAGAGTTTCTGACTCGTAGGAGCTGTGGAAACGGTGTGACATTTCTGTACCAGTTCAGAATAGCTGTGCAGGGTCAGTCCACGAGTCCACCCAGCTCCAGTCCCCCACCAATCTCAGGCAGGTATCTCAAGAAGAATATGAATAGACCAGGAATATAGGGTACTTTCTACCAATACTGACACTACCTTCAATTATTCTCAACTCCTAATCACTCAGTTACTAACGGAGAAGTGTTTTCTATGTATTTTGTAACCCAGTTCAGTCTCCCCTTTGGTTTGTCTTAAACCTGGAATATAAGACCATTATTTTATGCTAGTTGGAGGTTAGGGTTTTTTCCTTTTGTTTTCTTTCTCTTAGGAAAGTTTCTCCCTGTGAAAAATGCGTATTTTATGATTGGCTTTTTGTAAATATTAAATGAAATTAAAAACTGAATGAATAAATATTAAATAATAAATATTAAAATTAATATTATATGTGTTGTGTTAGAAACTTATGCTGTATTAATTTTCTTAAGTAGTGGGATAAATATAGTTTTAGGTTATAACAAAATGTTAAAATAGAAAATATGCTATGTAGGATACTTTTTTTCTAAAGAAAAGACTCGCACCAGATAGCAGTCACAGGACACCTAAATCTTCCAGAGAAAGAGAATTTATTGCCCCATTATCAGAAGAAACTAACTTCTTCCCACCTTGTTTGGGCAGGATGATACCATCAGGATTATGAGGAAGATGACAGTGACCAGGCAGAATCCTTTGTTTGAATGGAATTTATGTATCATGTACAAGGTGTATGAATATACAACAGGTTATTGTTTTTAAGGGTTAATCCTCTGTTAACGTGTGTCCTTTTTGGGGCTTATGTTGTCCAGAAAAAGGTACCCAGACTGTCTGTAACTCTTTGTTCTTGTCTCATATTGTCCTAATCCAAATTGTCCAAATTATTATTACTCTAATCGCATTACTATTTTTATAACCTTTTATTACTATTAAACTTCTAAAAATTTTAAAACAAGTAATTGGCGTTTTTCACAACCCATTTTGTTGCTAAGAGAAAATAAAGACCGGGTATCCAGGAGAGACAAAAGTTACCCCGGGAACAGTGCGGCTGGCTGCTCTCTTGTCTGAGGGTTTTTCTCGGAGGAGCAGAGATACCTCGAGAATCGGGCTGGGAAAAGGGGGGCTGGGCAGCTGCTGGCTCTCCTGGCCCTCCCGGTTTGAGAGAAGGGCGGTCGGGCGCTGCCTGGGGGAAGGAAGGGGGCGGAATTGGCCCAGCCCTGCCCAGTTTGTCACCTGCTGCTGCGGGTGAGCGGCCATTGCACTGGGACCTCATCAACACCCTACCTCACTAAAAAAGCACTTTTACCACCTGCTGTGGTGCCTCAGGGGAAAACCAGGGATGCCGAGCGCTTTCTCCCTCCTAGGGAGCTTCTCCCTGCCCTGTTCGAGAGCCGGGCTCTGGCCGCTGCCCAGCCCCCGCTGTGGGTTTTTGCTGCCCTGTGGCCCGGCACGCCCTGCCTGCTGGGAGCTTCCAGCCGCAGCTGCAGAGTTTCTGCTGCCTCTTGCTCGCTGCCCCGTGTGTACCAGCCCTGCCATTCCAGCCTGCTGCTTTCCAGGTTCCTGCTACAGCTCCTTTCGCCATCCAGAGGGGGCAGCGGACCGGCTGTGCCCGCGGGTTTGTGAGGGAAGCTCCGTGTCCATCCCTTCCTGCCGGCACGGCCGAGCCCGCCCCGCAGCGCCCCCTGCAGCCCAGGGGGAGTCGCTGCACTGCCCCGCCCGGCTGGGAGCCGCTCGTGACCGTGTCCTGGTTTAGGGCAAATGTGGGAGAAAACCTCCAAAAGGGGGCCCCTCCAGAAAGCAAACCCACACGACACCTCCCCCCCAACCGGGTCGGGAAGGATTCCTCGGAGAGAAGTGGAAAGAACCTGTTTATTTAACAGGCAAAACATCTCCCAGCACACAAAATGAACAATACCGGATGGCACCACTCTTTCACCGCTCTGAAAAAGATGACAAATTCAGAAAGTCTCTCTTGGGGGTGGTCGCTCTGTTATCAGTCCCTCCGGTGCTGGGGTAGCTGCTGCAAGCCGCAAGGTGCAAACTCTCCGTGTTTCCCACGCCCCAGTCCGGAGCAGGTTCGAGTAGGTCCAAAAAAAGGGAAAGGAGTAACAGTCCAGGAAAAAATTTGGACTGCTTAGCTACTAACTAACGAGCAGAAGCAAAACGCGAGAGCAAAGCAGAAGCAAGAGCAAAGCGAAAAGCAAAGCAAAAAGCAAAAGCTGCACTATGTTCTGCCCCGTCTGTGCATCCCGCCAGCTGTGGGGGAGCAGGCTGATAGCAAAACCAAAACAAAACATTCGCTCTTCAGAGCCAGTCTTTAAAGCACAGAACATAATATCCAGCATAAACAGAACATACAAATGGGGATACAAGCATCATAATGTCACCCTAGGACAGACCAGAACTGCACCGAAGTGGAAAGTGCCGCAGCCGAGAGAAGGCTGCTGCTGGGTCTCTGCTTTTGTTGTTGTTGGTTGCTGGTTTTGTTGTTTTCCTGTTATACATACTAGTAAAGAACTGTTATTCCTTTTCCTATATCTTCGCCTGAAAGCCCCTCAATTTCCCTTCAGAGGGAAGGGTGTCATATTCGCCATTTCAAGGGAAGTTCCCACCTCCCTTGGCAGACACCTGTCTTTCAAGCCAAGACATAACAATAGCTTAAAATGATAATATTAATGTTATCTACTTTGCAATCAGAATTTTTCTCCCTTGGCAGTCTTACAAATCAAGACGTGCTTGTTTGGAGAGAGAAAAGTCTTAAATAAAATTATATAATTAAATGAATGGCTGAAGAGACTCAGCCCACTGTTTCACACTACTTGTATGCAGTCAATATCCTTTCATAGCATCTGTCAGGGAATCATTTTATTAATATAAATCTGCCTCTTTCTGCAGATTTGTAGGAACAGGATGTATATCAGGGATGTATACAGGATATATATCAGGGCAGCTCTTATGAACAACTGTAGTGAGAAAAAAAGCTCGATGGCAAAGGGCTAAGTCAAAAACACCTAAGTATCCTTTGCCTAGGAGAGTGAATGAAGTGTAAATTTGTCTCTCAAAAGCAGTCTCAGAAGTCAAGCACCATTCCTTGGTCAGCAGTACAGGGATTATCTTGGTTTTCACCCACGACCGTCCTCGCAGATCCTGCTCTGGCTACCCTCAGCTCTTCACAGCAGTGTTTGTTGCTTACTTGTACCATTTTTCTTCCTTGTTGCCTCAAATATTGTGAAAACCAACTTCCACAACACAACACTTCATCCTTCCTTGCATCCATCATTATTTACTGAATTTAAATTAGGTGGATATTAAAAAGGCATGCTCAGGTCTGTCACTCTGTTTTCATTACAAATGCAATGGAAATGGCACATTTTCTACCACACAGGCTGCACTCAGTCTTATATAAACCCTACTTTTCAGACATTAAGATTGGCAAAACTTTTTCAGAGGTGGATCTTTTTTTCTGACATCACTTCCAAGGTACCTGCCCCCTCCCAGACAAGTATCATTGTAGATGACCAGATCTGTGTGTGTGTTAGTGTGAATGCTGCAGCAGAATAGTGGGAAGATTGGCAGCCATCTGTCCTTTATTATTGCTGAGGGCCAGTAAGAAAAGTTACTGGTAGTCTGTAGAGTTACTGGTAGAGCTGTAATTGGAAGGATCTGAGGTCTGCTTTCCTTCTGCTTGGTCAACAAAAGTTATGTTCTTGGCATCAGTGTTCTCAAGGTCATTAGAGCAATGCTTTCTTTTTGCTCTCTCCTGGAAAAAAGGGTTCTAACCCCAAACTAACATGCAACAAGAGACAGGCTCACTTCTGCAGCACCTCAAGGCACACCAGAGGCACAAGCTGAGTGCACACCCACAAAGCAGCACGACCCAAAATCAGGGCAGCGCTCCTGGGGGAAGTCTTCCCTCTGCTCTGGGGATATTCAGGCTCTTTGACAACTCCTCTGTATTGGGTTTGTGTGGCCAGGTTTGATAGCAGGGGGGATACAGGGGTGGCTTCTGTGAAAAGATGCCAGAAACTCCCTCCATGTCTGGCAGAGCCAATGACAGGCAGCTCCAAGGAAGATCCATCACTGGCCAAGGCCGAGCCCATCAGCCACACTGGGAGCACCTCTCAGACAAAGCATTCAGGAAAGTAAAGAATACTGGGCAACTTCAGCTGGACAGAGTGAGAATATGTGAGTGCAGCAGCCCTGCAGTGTCCAAGATCGGTGCAGAAGGAAGGGCAGGAGGTGCCAGAGCTGAGATTCCCTGGCAGCTGATAGTTCAGCCCATGGGGAGGCAGCTGTGCCCTGCAGCTCATGGAGGGCATGGGAGAGCAGAGATCCACCTGCAGCAGCTGCAGAACTCCATGCCAGTCAAGCTGAGCCTTGACTGAACCCAGGAAGAGTGGAAGAAGACGGGAATACAGGGAAAATATTTTAAGATTTGGGATTTTTCCTCATAATCCTACTCTTATTTGATTGATAATAAATTAAACCAATTTCCCCAAATCAAGTCTGTTTTGCCTGAAACAGTAATGACTGAGTGATCTCTTTCTGCCCTTATCTTGATCCATCAGACTTTTGGCAGATTTTCTCAGCCCTGCCCTGCTGGGGAGGGAGTGACACAGTGGTTTTATGGGCCACACCCTTACTGCACCTCATGAGAAGCTTTTAACTGTTACAGACCATGAATGAGAAACAGGGAACACAGGAGCTGAGTAGTCCAGCCTAGACAGGGAAAATAAATGTGCAACTGAGGGAGTCATGGGCCCATCTTGCAGAAAAACCTGTAATTTTGAAACTGAAGGTGAAAATTTCATTTTGAACATCCTTGTGAACGTTTTCATGGCAGAAACAGAACTTACAAGAGCATAGTTGCTCTGCAGTTAATAAAGAGTAAAGTTTTTTCAGCTTTGAGGTGAAAATGGCTTGAGAAATGCAAAAAGTACTCCTTTTAAGCTGCAAAAAGACAACTATAACCATATTTCACCTTCTATATGCTGTCCTCTCTTCCCTGCTGCCTTTGTAGCACTTTCTAACATGACCATGACCTCAGTGATGGATTGGGAATTCCCACTGCCAACATAGCAAACACCAACAGATCAATACAAGCCACACAGCCCATGGCAGCCCATGACCAGGGGCATCAGACTGTCACCTTAGCACCCAACAGGTTGAACATTACTAGAGTGGCAGCTAAAGAAGAGTAACAAATTTATCTTCGGAGATGGATTTCATCCAGCCTGTCTCTGCTGTGCTATTCCCCAGTCAAACACAAGCCCACCTCAGGATTTATTTTTCACCCTGTAAAGCACATGTTTTCTTTGAGGTGTATGACCAAAAGGATTGTCATTGTGATTTTGGATGGGTCCCTCTGGACTGCAAGCTGGAAGAGTTTGAAGACAGTGCTGACAGTGGAGCGTCTCCTCCTTTGCAGAGTCAGCGCAATTTGGTGGGACCTCTCTGCACATCATGCTGCCTGTCTCAGCTTCATTTTTCCAGCAAGTTCCCCATCTATACTTCTGGACCACTTTAGGCCTTATTCAGGTGTCTATCTCTTTGTCCCTTGCTTTTGGCCATGTAACATTTGATAGCAGGGAGGATCTGTGAGACCTGTATTTCCTCTTCTCTTCCCTTTTAAATCATTCCATTTGTGCCTTTCTTGCCTGACTGTCAGACTACTCTCCCAGCTGCAGATCCATTCAATTAAGCACCGAGGCCAAGCAGCCAGCAAATAGTTCATTAAGATGGTTTATGAGGCATTGTTCTGAATTCATCAAAACCCTCTTGGGAAAATCCTCCTCTTCTCTTAACATGGATATGCAGCTGAGCTCCAATCCTGAGAGAACAGGACATACAGAGATATTCTGCTGCCTTCCTATACATCAGCTGTTTTAAGTCACTCAGCAGTTCTCCACAAACCCATTGCACACAACAGCTGACATCCTGCCACCTCTTCCTCAACCCTCTGCTCATTCATTTGTCTACTGGCAAAGAGCTTTTAGACCTTTCTGCTGTTTACTTGCTCAGACAGGAAGAGGCCCCATGGCACTGCAGAATGACAACTGTTTTGGGAAGGTAACAGTTTGTAGATCAAATCTATCATTCTTCAATTATCAACCCATGATGACATTTCACCTCTCTGTTCTCTTGAGAGGGAACCCAAGTGGCATGCCTTTGTTTTCCACTCTATCACTCACTGAAAAATGTAAACAAATGGTGAAAAAAAATACTTTAAAATTGTGTGTGAAGGATAAATTCTCTCTTATCCTCTTATCGTTTTATGCATTTTTTGCAGGTCAAATGGGTTTATAAGCTTAACAGAAAGAATATGGAAATGTGGCTGTAGACCAGAAGAATGTTCAAAATCCCAGACTAGGAAATGAACTGTTAAGGAATACATTTAGAACAGGTAGGTCAATGTGCAAGCTGCAGGTGGAGTTCTGCATGGTGAGAAATGGCAGGAAAAGGCCTCAGAAGTGAGGTCAGAGGCAGGTGAGCAGCCACTCAGAGACAGCAGGATACAATTGCTCCAAAGACCAGACTATTACACAGAGGATGGAAAAAACTTTAGCTATTAAAAAAAAAAGTAAATGAGAAAATGCTTTAAGGTTCTGTTGTGGTCTTCAGGAAGTAGAATCACAGAATCACAAGATGGTTTGGCTTGGAACAGACCTCAAAGATCATGTCATTCCAAATTCCCTGCCAAGGGCAGGGACACCTCCACTAGACCAGGTTGCTCCAACTCCATCCAACCTGGCCTTGAATACTTCTAGGGATGGGGCAGCCACAGCTTCTCCAGGCAACCTATGCCAGGGCCTCCCCACCCTCACAGCCAAGAATTTCTTCCCAAGATCCCATCTAACCCTGCTCCCTGGTAATGTGAAGCTGTTACCCCTTATCCTGTCTCTACGTGACCTACGTCTCTCTCCATCTTTCCTGTAGGCTCCCTCTAGGTACTCAAAGAGGCCTTAAGGCCTTTCCCTGGAGCCTTCTCATCTCCAGGCTGAACACTCCAAATTCCTTCAGCCTGTACTCACAGCAGAGGTGCTCCACCCCTCTAATCATCTCCATGACCTTCTCTAGACTTGCTCCATCAGGTCCCTGTCGTCCTGTGCTGGGACCCAAGCTGGATGAAGCTCTGCAGGTGAGTCTCATCTGAGTGGTGTAGAGGGGCAGAATTCCCCCCTTCCTTACTGCCCACAGGGCTTTGGATGCAGCCCAGCACACAGAATTTTCTGGGCTCCCTCCCAGTTCACACAGCCAGGGCATGTTCAGCCTCTCACCCACCACCCCAAGTCCTTCTCAGCAGGGCTGCTCTCAAAACCATTCCTCACCCAGTCTGGAGTTGTGCTTGAACTCGACTCAGATACAGCACCTTGCACTTGGTCTTGTTAAACCTCATGAGATTCCCATGAGCCAGTTCTCGAGATGTCCAGGTCCCACTGACTGACATCTCCCCCTTCACCTGCACCACTCAGCTGGGTGTCATCTGCAAACTGGCCAAGGGTGCACTCAATCCCTTTGTGTCATTAATGAAGATATGAAATAACTCTGGTCCCAGTACAGGCCTCTGAGGGACACCACTGGTCACTGATCAGCACCCTCTGGATGTGACCATACAGCCAATTCCTTATCCATCTCACAGCCCTGCTGTATCTGCAGAGAATTCTGGTACTTAATGCACTGCAATTAAGGGATAAAGTAGCAGACACTGTACATTACATTTTGTTCTAGCAAAAGGGTGGCACTATGTCCATCCAAACCTCAGCCTTACCAAAGCAAGGTGAAATATTTAGGCTTTATTTTGGGGAAGAGGCAACAAATGATAAATCCAGAAAGAACAGAGGCAATAATTGAGCTCCCATGTCTGGTCACAAAAAGCAGGTACGAGGTTTTATCAGAGGTGTGGTTTGTTGACTGTGGATTCCAAGGTTGGGGGAATTGACTAAGTTTCTAACTAAAGCAGCCAAGAATGGAGAGACAGAGAAGAGCTGGCCACACCTGGACCCAGGTGCAGTGGGAGTACCAGACTGCATTAAATTGGTGTCAGCATAGCAACTCTAACACCAGAACAAGCATAAGATGATTTAAGAAGATGCAGCACCCTAAATCCAGCGAGCCCATTACCTCTACCTGGTGATGGAGAACATTGCAGCATGAGCAAGGGATGTAATTTCAAATAACCCAGAGACTGATTTAACTGATGTTCCCTCACATTATCCAGACACAGTTCTATTTGCAGATGGCTCATCCTATTCCCTGCGAGGACATCTCATTCCAACATTCCCTTCCTTGGAGAAACACCAGGTTTCTCCAAGCTGCTTTCAGGGATGGGGCAGCCACAGCTTCTCTGGGCAATCTGGGCCTTTTTTCTTGCTCTTTCTGAATATTTCTCTCTCCAATTTCTCTCTCTTTGTCCTATGTGATAGTCTTCAGAACAGATATAATCGTGCTTTCCCCTTAACACAGTGATCCATGGCATCTCAACTAAGAGACAGGATTTAACTCACTTCATATTTCTATTTTCTTGTAATTTTTCATATTTACATCAGAGAACACGTGACTCATGTGCATTCAGCTGAAGGTACCTAATGCTTGTTTTTTGAAAGATGCCATTGCCACACAGAACTATCAAATGGTTTGTGTTGAAAGGGACCTTAAAATTTATCTTGTTCCAAACCCCTGCTATGGAAGGGGCAAGGAATTTCAAACATGAAGCATTGAAGATTCCACTAGATGGAGAGCTGGATATGACCTGGCAAATGAGAGATGTGACTGTACCTGTGTTTCTGGCTGGGGCTGCTGACAGAGAACATCCTGCAGTTGTTTGATTATAGGCTTGTGTCATGTCCGCAAAAGAAAACAGACCAAAAGGAAGAGGAACAAAAAAGGAGAGAGCCTGGAGCAATAGAACAAAAGGGAAAACAGGTTTTATGTTTAGGAGTAACACATCCAGCTCTGGGACCCCAAACATGAGGACATGCAGCTGGTGTGGCAAGCCCAGGAAAGCCATGGAGATGCTTCAAGGTGTGAAAAATGCCAATCACTTGTTTTTAAAATTTTTAAAGTTTGATAGTAATAACATGATTGTAAAAATAGCAATATAATTTGAGTAATAAAAAATCTGGACAATTTGGATTAGGATAATAGAAACAAAGAGTTACAGACATCCAGGTACCTTTTTCTGGCCAAAATAAGCCCAAAAAATGACACACATTAACAGGGAATAACCCTTAAAAACAATAGCCCGTTGAATATTCATACACCTCATACATGATGCATAAATTCCATTCAAACACAGGATTCAGTCTGGTCAGTGTCAACTTCTTCCTCTGAATCCTGACGGCATCTTCAGGGCTGAGCGAGGCAGGAAGAAGTTCCTTTCTCCTGATAATGGGGCAATAAATTCTCTTTCTCTGAAAGATTTAGTTGTCCTGTGGCTGCTATCTCAGTGCGAGTCCTTTCGTTAGAAAAAAAGTATCCTACATAGCACGGTTTCTATTTTAACATTAAGTTATAACCTAAAACTATATTTAACACACTACTTAAGAAAATTAATACAGCATAACTTTCTAACATAACACATATAATAGTCATTTTAATATTTGCTAAAAGCCCATCATAAAATACGCATTTTTTACACTTCCCACTGTTAGGGGACAGGGTTAGATGGGATACTGAGCAGCAATTCTTGGCTGTGAGGGTGGCGAGGCCCTGGCACAGGTTGCCCAGAGAAGCTGTGGCTGCCCCGTCCCTGGAAGTGTTCAAAGCCAGGCTGCACAGGGTTTGGAGCACTTTGGTCCTGTGGAAGATGTCCCTTCCCATGCCAGGGGAACGGAGCCAGGTAACCTTCGACATCCCCGCCGCCCCAGCCCGCTCCGCCTCCCGCGGCTGCCGCACCCCTCACACCGCCCTCAGCCTGCGTGACGTCACTGTCTCGCGTCGTCAGGTGACGTCACGGGCGCGCCGTGCGGGCGTGCGTTGCCATGGAGGCGGCGGACGAGTGGCTGCTGCAGTCGCTGCGACTGTGAGGGACCCCCGGCCCCCGCCCCCCGGCACCGACCCGGGCACCGCCGGCCTCACAGCCGCTCTCTCCCCGGCCACCGCCGGCCTCACAGCCGCCCTCTCCCCGCAGGTACCGCGACCTGCACACCTTCGAACTCCAGGCGCCCACCCGCCTCATCGAATGGGCCCGCGGGAACCGTGAGTGCGAGGCGGGGAGCGCTGAGGGGAGGAGGGGCCAGGCTGGAGGCTGGCAGGGTGCGGGGCCCGTGGCTAGCCGAGGAAAGGAGGAGGCCCAGGAGCCGGGCCGGGGCCATTGTGGCGGGAGAAGGGGGAATGGAGGCTCTGGGCTTGAGCCAGTCTGGGATCCCGAAGGGATTCCAGGGTGCGGGACCCCAGAAGTGGGGCTGAGTGGCTGGAGCTGCTCCGCGCTCAGCCCAGGGCCTGGCGGTCCACGGACTGTGCGGTAACTCGGGTTTGTCTCAGGGAGGGTGGGCTGGGCAGGGGGGCAGCCCTCACCATATTTCTGGCTCTTCATGCCCACCCCACCAAGGTGTCTGTGTAGCCGGGTATGGACAGTGTGATGGGAACGAGATCCTGCAGCTGATCCCACCGCCAACACTGCTGACAAAGGAGACCCAGGTGGGTGTTGCAGCCAGATTTCTCTGACCTCCTTGGCCCGATGTTTTCAGAGACCAAGCCAGGCTTGGTGGCCTTCATGAGCTGTTACCTGTTGCTGTGACAAGGGCATGGCCAGGGATTGAGCAGCTTTGGCCGAAAAGAAAAGTGCTTAAGTCACCTATGTGTTGTCCAGTCATGTTATCCTGCAGCTGCTCTGCAGAGAGCTTGGGTTGTGGACACTTCATCTCCAGGTATGTGAATTAAAGCATTTCATGGGTAAAGAGAACAGATGAGGACAGCAAGCCAAGTGAAGAAGGGGCTTGCTGAGCAGCTCAGGCCTGGGGGACCACCCTGCAGAGCACCAAGGTTGGCCCTTGGGTGGATGACCTCTGCACTGGAGTAGAAGCTGGTGTTTGATCACTGGGTAAGTAGAAAGCTCCTGAGCCAGATGTGCACAGATGGCAACAAACGCAGGCAGAGCTCTTGGCAGCAGCTTTCTCCAGACTTCTGTTCTCTCTGATTTTTTTGAGATCCTTCAGTCCCGTATCTCCTGTTGAAAAAGGCAGCACTGGACAGGGAAGAGCTATACCAAGCAAGAGTTTGCCTCGTGTCTCTGTCATTTTTTGTGACAACTGAGCACAAGTTGTGCACCACTGTGTGAAGAAATGGCTTTGCCTTTGATTTCTAGGGCCTGTGTCCAGAGAGAGATTTCAAGGTAGAATGTGGTGGATTTTCAGAGCGCCCAGTGTACAGCCTGAAATACGTGCCAGACACCAGGTATGACCACCAGGTCCTTCCCAGGGTGTATTGGAAATGGAGAAGGGACTTTTCCACTGAGAGCAAACTCCTTTTCCATGCCTGCTTCCCAACCCAGCTGGTCAATCCTGCCAGCTCTGAGGACAGTGTGATTCTGGGCCAGTTACATACCAAGAACTGCTGATTTTGCTGCTCCCTACCCCACTTCTGAGCAGCAGAGGCCTGTAGAGTTCTTCTGCTCTACCTTCCCTTCCTTTGGCATTTGACACTGTTTGGAGCTGCTCAGCAGCAGAGTAGGACACTCGTGGCTGGTGCCACTGCTCTGCAAGACCCTGTGTGTGCAGGTCAGGAGCTTTTTTTCCTGCTGTGGATTTAGACCAAACAAATACTGCTGGCTGATCTCTTGTTCAATGTTTCTTCCTACACAAATCCCCACTGACTACTTTGGGGCTGTCTGGATCATTCTCAGTCTAGTCCTTCTGGAAAATGTGATAATTAAATCATGGAATCATTTAGGTGGGAAAAGCCCTCTGAGACCATTGGTTCTAAGCATTCCCCTATCACTGCCAAGCCCACCACTAACACATGTCCCCAAGTGCCACACACAACTTCTGAATCCCTGCAGGGATGGAAACTCCACCCTGGCCTGGGCAGCCTGTGCCAAGGCTAGACGACACTTTAGGGAAGGAATTTTCCCAATATCCAACCTAAACATCCCCCAGTGAACTCGAGGCCATTTCCTCTTGTCCTATCCTTTGTTCCTTGGGAGCACCCAAGTTCCCTCCTGGCTGCACCCTCCTGTCAGGGAGTTGTAGAGAGCAAAAAAATGCCCCCTGAGCCTTCTTTTCTTCAGGCTGAGCACCCCCCTACTCCCGGCTCCCTCAGCCACTACTCAACAGATCCTCATAAATGCTCTTGCCTGGGACTGTGTTTGCATGGGCTGTGTGGAGCATCCCTGCTTGAGGAGTTCTGGGATTATGGTCCTTCCAGCCACCACTTTGCTCAAAGCAGAGGCAGAAGTTCCTGCTGACAGGAGCAGCAGGCCAATTTGTCCCAGGCTGGGGAAAACAAGGCTGTTCTCTGCTCCTGAGGAGCCTCTTTTGTGAGATTCTTCTGTTTCCTCAGCTTGCTGGTGACAAGTGGCCCACCTGACAGCTCCCTCCAGGTCTGGCAGGTGTCAGCAGAGGACTCTGGTAAGGATTTCTGAGCTCAAGTAGTTTCCCAATGCAGTTGTTGTTGCATCTCACATCTCTAGCTTCCCCTTCTTCCTGTGTGTCAAAAATGAGGAGAGGATGCCACTTCCCTGTCCTGAGTGACCACACTTGTGTGGCACAGGCTGGAGAAGGGTACAAGACAAGGATCTACGCCAGTTTTGATGGTTTGGAGTTGACAGCACAAACCTCATCAGGGAATCAATATGTTTAGGCCTGTCACAGTAGCCTTTTACTGCATGTAGTTGGCACCCTGTCCTCTTATAACTCCAATGGTTAGAAATGCAGCTCCATCCATTGCCTTTTGGACTGTGATCCACCTTCTCTCAAAAAGAGAGAGGCTGCTACTGGGAAATACTTGTAAACCACCAGAAAGGAGGTGCAAAAGGAGAAGACTTCTTCATTGAACATAAACATCTCGACTCACAAATTTTCATTCATTTTGCTCAGCATTTTGTCAGTCCTTGCTGGATTAGTTGGAAAGGGGTTTTACCCTCAAGAAGGGGTTAGGCATAATTAGATTTCTTATTGGTTTTGCAGGTTAGTTTTACCTTTGTGAGGTATTGTTGTGAAGCAGCTTAATTGGATGGATTACTTGATTCTCAATGTGTTTTACATCTCTTTCTATCTCTTCCTAATAGATGTTATTAAATCTGTAAGCACCATAGCAACAGAAAATGGCACTGGGCAGTCCTGGGCTAAAATTGCCACCATTTCAGCCAGAGCCCCATGGGTCCTTCATGGTTCAAGACTTGACAGAGTCCAAATTACAGAGGTTGAATCAAGGAAAAATGTCTACACAGCAGGTATTCAAGGCAAGTCTAATGTCTTATTTTTGGAAAGGTGGAGTTTGGGTAAAGCAATGCTAATTGCTTGAGTAGCAAACATTTCACTGAGCAGGTACTTTTGGACATGTGCAAGTGGTTATAAAGATATTTGGTACAAGTTGATTGTCTTGAGGAAAGAGGTGACAATGGTCAGGTCCATCTCCAGCTGCTTACCACTCACATTACACTGATTTCTCACATTTCTGCTCCAAATCTGGGCTCTACCTGAGTCCTGCAGATAGTTTCAGTATGGAGAGGTTCACAGAGGGGTGCTGTGTGTGCTGTCCCAAACAGGGGAGGTGACAGCCTGGTTACAACAGGTGGTGGGTGCAAGTCTGGTTTCCTTGGGGATCTGGGAACTCTCTGCCTTCACCTGTGCAGTGAGACTCAGTCCCCACAGAGCTCATTGCTGGGGAGGGAAGAGGGCATGTGTGTGTCCAGTGACAGTATCACAGCACTGAGGAAAAGGAAGGTCTGTTTGTCACTGTCCCTCTGCCACAGGGACTCTCAGAATCTTGGAGTGGTTTGGCTTGGAAGAGACATTTAAAGCACATCTCATTCCAACTCCCTGCCATAAGCAGAGACATCTTCCACTAGATGAGGTAGCTCCAAGTCCCAACCAACTTGCAAGCATGAGGCAGCCACAGCTTCTCTGGACAGCCTTGTCAGGGCCTCACCACCCTCACAGACAAAAATTTCTGCCCAGTATCCCATTTAACGCTGCCCCCTGTCAGTGGGAAGCCATGCCCCCATGTCCTATCACTCCAGGCCCTTGTCCAGAGTCCCTCTCCAGCTCTCTTGGAGCTCTGTTAGGCACTGGCAGGGGCTCCTTCTCTCCTCCAGGCTGAACACTCCAAGCTCTCCCAGCCTGTCACCAGGACAGAGGGGCTGTAGCCCTCAGAGCCTCTCCATGGCCTCCTCTGGACTCATTCCAGCAGCTCCACTCTTCCTGATGCTGGAGGCCCTGGAGCTGGACACGTTACTCCTGAGCATCCATCCTGCTTTCTTTCTCAGGCAGTACTGCAGCACAGCAATCCTGAAAGTGCTCCTCACTGGACATGAGACCTGCCTCTGTTTTGCAGCTTCCCGAGGCAGCGAGGAGCTGAGCAGCCTGGCCTTCCTGGACTGCAACCTGCTGCTGCTGTGCTGTGCCACGGGCCGGCTGTGCCTGGCCGACACCCGGCAGCCGCAGGGCCTCGTGGAGGCCGTGCCAGCGCCCTTGGCACCGTGCAGTGAGCACTGGTGCATGGGCACCCGGCATGCAGCTCAGGGCTCCGAGCCCAGCTCCCAGCCCGTGGCTCGCCTCTCAAGCAGGGGGCTCCTGGCCCTGACAGACCTCAGGAAAACCTCGGAGTTCTTGGCTTTGGCAAAGGCCAGAGTCCCCTCTCCCAGCTCAGGTGCGGAGTTCCTGTGCGTCTCCTGGGCTCCTGCTCTGGAAAGCTACCTTGCCATTTCAGGTAGGTGCTTAGGGCAGAGATCTCCTTTTCTGGGTGCTTTGTTGATTTATATTTTTGTGAAGGATAGTTCACTCCACCTAAAACCCCCCAGTGACATGGTGGCTTTTCAGTGCTGCCCCTGGAGCCAGCAGAGATGCCAGCTAATTGTCCTCTGCAGCTGCCTCTTTCCAACAACTCCGGAAGGGGCCTGGGTGGGTTCTGGAAGATGCCTGCTGCCCTTCTGTGAGATCAAAGGCCCCAGGCTGACCACAAGCACTGCCTGATAGTGCCAGCCACAGTCTGGCTGCAGGCTACAGTGTTGATAATGTCAGCTGGGCAGCAAGGCTGCCTCTTGACCAGAGCCTTGCATGTTCACACCCATGAGTTCACAAACTTTGGGGATCTGGTCTGGGCTCTCTGCAGCAGCTGTTTCTTTGAGACACTCTCCTCAGAGGCAGAGCTGCTCTCTTCTCACAGGTTTCTAGTCTGGGCCATTTTTCCTTGTTCCTGCTGGGAGGTGATCCTGAGCCAAACTGGACTAGACCAAAGCAGTTAATTTCTGCACTCTCTATTCCTTCTTTATCCTTTTAATTCCCTTTTATCCAAGGTTTTGATGGCACCGTGCATGTGTATGATACACAGAGCTGGGACAGCTCTGGCAAGGAAGCAGAGCCCATCTTCGTTCACAAAGGCCACATATTTGGTGGAGCAGGTGGCAGCAGGGACCCTCCCCTGGTGACTGTGCACACGTGGCATCTGCAGAAACCCAGAACTTTGTTGTCAGCAGCGAGTGATGGTTCCTTGCACGTCTGGGACTGGGTTCAGCCCTGTGGGAAGTGTGGGTAGATGGTGTTTTGGTGAGATGGGGCATTTCCTGCCTCTGCTGTAGTTTGTGTGGACTGCAGTGTGTGTGTGTGTTTGCCTGCAGATACTGTTTGGAGACTGTTGCAGTGAGCAGAACAACTGTAAAATTTCTATTTTAATAATAGTAAAAATTTTTGCCTGTGTTACTTGTTCTCCTGTGTACCAGCCTTCAGATGAGAGCTGTGCTTGTGGTTCTGCCTGTGTTTCTGCTGCTGGCAGAAAACATCCTGCTCTTGTTTGATCATAGGCTTGTGTCATGTCTGCAGCAAGGGAGAGGAGCAAAACGGAGACACTTGACGTGGACCTGGAGTGACAGGACAAGAGGGAATGGCTTCACACTGCCAGAGGGCAGGGTTAGATGGGCTATTGGGAAGAAATTCTTCCCTGTGAGGGTGGGGAGGCCCTGACACAGGTTGCCCAGAGAAGCTGCTGCTGCCTTATCTCAGGATGTGCCCAAGGCCAGGCTGGATGGATCTTTCAGCAACCTGGTCTATTGAAAGGTGTCCCTGCCTGTGGCAGGGAGCTGGAACTGGATGAGCTTTGAGGGCCCTTCCAAACCAAACCATTCTCCAGTTTCATGAAAAAAACCCAGGAATTTGAGGAAACAGGCTCTTTTGTGGGATATTTACCCACTGTATTCCAGGCCCAGAGCACAAAGTGGAAGCTGCACCCCCGAGGGGTGTTGACATTTATCACGTGCTCGTATGTCACGAGCAGTGACCTCCGCTCAGGAAGTTTGTGTGACCACTTGTGTTCCTGCTTGCAGCCTGCAAAGGGAACAGGAACAACCTTTCCAGCCACAGCCTACTCCTAACTCTGCCCCTCCCCCTCCAGATCCTGAGAGCACCTGCTCTGAGACAAGGCATCAGTGTCCTTTGGCTCTTTTCCCACCAGCTGCACGTTTAGATTTGATGGAACTGATGTGATTTCCTGGGCTGTGTTGCAGCTCGTGCAACACTCACACTTTTACCGAGGTGTTAATTGGGAGGAACAACCTGCCTGCATAAAGGCTCCCTTCTGCTTGGGTGTTGGCTGAGGTGAGGAGGGGTTGAAGACAGGTGAGATGAAATCTGTACTTCCAGAGCACCCGGGGAAACCTTACACTGGGAATGTGCTGTACTGACTCATTCTGTGCCATGGCAACAGTTGTCTGACTGGTAGCTGAGCCTGGAACCGACCTCGTTCTCCCAGGACAAGCCATGTGAGCATTACTGCTCGTGCCAAAACTCCACTTGGCCACATGTGAAGCAGGGGCAACGTGTGCTGCCCAAGCTGGAGATGGTAATGTTTTGTCAGTTACTAAAGGCATGGATCTGTGTCACCAGCAATCAACAAAAGGAAAAGCCTGTTTGAGTCCTAGAGGAGCTGAGCTGTCCTGCAGGAGTGTCTGAGCATCCTTTGTGCTTCCAGGGGTCCACAGCAAAACCAATGCAGTTGAGCCAGGGCTGAACTGCGGGAAATGGGTTCTGACCAAGAGCCTGGGAGCATTTCTGCCCCGGTGTGGGCAGCAGGGAGGGCTCCTGGCTCTCTGGTCTCTCCATCTGCTCTTGAGTCAGTTCCTTCCGGCTGTGGTAGAGCCCAGCGTGCCCTTCGCCTGCACCAAGACCTGCAGAGTCCTGCGTTTAGCCCTAGGAAGGGCAGCTTGTAGTACACAGACATGAAGGGCTCCCAGAGAGGGATCTTGGAGCTCAATGAGTTTTCCTCAAGCACCCCTGGGAGCAGGCAATTTGGCAGAGGTGCACTCAGATTGTGTAGCTCCTCCTTCCTGGTGAAACACTCACAGAGGGAGGGTCTCACCTCGGAGAGGTGAGCTCTGAGGCAGAGAGACCACTGGAGCCTTCCCAGTACCCCAGCTACCTCTTCCTGACTGCCTCCTTTGCTGGGACATGTGGAGGAGCTGACACTCTCCCTCATCACAGTGATGCAGACAGTGCAACAAGGACAGGGAACTGAATTTGCTTGGATTTCAAAATGGGGCTTAAGCAATAGCTCAGTTTGTACCAATCTAAACTTCCCTTTTTTTCCTAAAATAACTTAAGCCTTCTTGTCCAGCTTGAGGCAGATTTGACAGGGGACTGGAGATATAAAAAATATTAAGTACTCACAGATGCTGTGGGAAGGGATTATGCACATAGGAGTGATCTGGAGAGTTGTGCTGGGCAGTAGGGACATTGCTCTCAGGAATGCACCACATGGAGTCTCTGGCAATGTCCATGTGCAATCAGAGTCTGGTTGTGTGAGTATGGAGACTGGTTTGCTGGAGCCAGATTTGTCTTTGGCAGGGAAGGCTGGGACAGCCTCTGGCACAAATGCCAACACCCATGAATGAACCAACTTAGGGACAGTCTCTTCCTCCCCATAGCATCAGCATGGCAAGGGCAGCACAAGCTGCATGGGACATGAATGTGTCCAACCTCTGCCCTCCCTGGGACCATGGAAAGGTCCTCCAGAAGGCCTGTCTTCACTGAGGCCACAGAGTTTTAACCCCTGGGCAAGGTAACACAGCTGGAGACAGAATCCTGGAATCATTCATGTTGGAAAAGCTCTTGAAGATCATGGAATCCAATCTCTACCCACACACAGCTAAGTCTGTCACTAAACTATGTATGTCTTATGTATCTACACATCTGTTAAATCCCTTCAGGGATGAGGACTCCACCACTGCCCTGGGCAGCCTGTCCCAAGGCTGAAAAATCCTTTCAGGGAAGGAATTTTCCCTAATATCCAATCTAAACCTCCTCTGGCACAACTTGAGGCAGGCTTTCTCCTTCCTTGATTGTGAGGGGACAAACCACAGCTCTTCCATGAGGGACTGTCTCCAAATTCAGGTCCATAAATGGAGGTGTCACTTGGCTCATTTCCCCAGCACTGGCTCGTGCTGCTCTCAAAGGGGATGAGGAGCTCCCTGCACCATTAACAGATGTTTGGATGTGGCTCTTGGAGATATGGTTTATGTGGTCTGTGGTTTTTATGTGGTCTATGGAGATATGGTCCCAGCCTTGGCAGGGCTGGGAACACTGGACTCTGATCCTAGAGGGTTTTTCCAACCTCCATGATTCTGTGATCGTTAAAACAATCAGCTCTGAGCAGTTCCTCTGCAGGACACAGACTGGACATGGCTTGTTTAACAAGCAGGTCGTTAGTGCCCTGTGCTTATCAAGTACTGCATGACCATGCATTTCATTTCCAAAATAATGCCCAGTCTCTGCTGTGGGATACAGAATCCTTCTTCTCCTCCTTGGCTCTTCTGCATGCACACCAGGGAGGCTGTCATCAGTGGCATGGGGTGGCATGAGCAGGGCAGGTAGCTGCTGCTCCCTGGTCCTTGTGCAGGAGGGAAAAAATTCCCTGTGAGGGTGGAGAGGCCCTGGCACAGGTTGCCCAGAGAAGCTGCCCCATCCCTAGAAGTATTCAAGGCCAAGTTCAATGGATCTTTCAGCAATCTGCTCTAGTGAAAGGTGTCCCTGCCCATGGCAGGGAGGATGGAACTGGATAAGCTTCAAGGTCCCTCCCAACTTAAACCATTCTATGGTTCTGTGACTTTGTGCCTGTGCCAGTTCCCCCATCCTTAGCCAACAAAAGTGTCCAGGCATTGGGACTGTGTTTTACTGTTTTTTCTTTTTTTTCTTTTTTTCTGAGTTTAATAAACTAGAATAATTTATTTGACAGAACACAGAAACATCACAGACAGGGTGGAGAAACCAAAGCAGCAGGTATCAATGATCAGTACAAAGGAACCACTTTACAAAAAGAAGTACCACGCTGCCCATCAGCTTTACCCAAAAATTACGGGGGGACGGGGGGTGGGCTCAGCTCAGCACCCCACAAACAGGGTGGGGGGGATGGAGCTATCCCTACAAAATGCTCTCAGATGACAACGCTGACTGCAACAGCACAATAAATAGTGGGAATGGCCTCTCAGTGAGTGGTGGGAGACCAGAGACCCTTGGAGGGGGGAGGTCCAGGCACCACCAATCCAGGAGGTACAAGCATCTGTTAAAACACTGATTAGGGTGGCAAAAGCCCTGATTCTCCCCTACCCCCAAATAGGTGCTGGATCCCATGCAGGCAGAGTGAAACATCAACCAGGGGGGCTTTGCAGCTTGGCAGGACAAAAGTATCCCTGCCAACATCCCGCTGGGGGACATGGCTGTTCTGCCACAACACTGCCATGGCTGTGAGGAGGCATTTGAGGCCTCTCCCAGAGCAAGCAGTGTGTGACGGATGGCACAGATCCACAGGGTCCCGTCGCCTTAACCTGCCACCAGTAGCTCCCAGCTCTGAGCTGGTTTCCTCCAGGGAGATTATACTGGTGGGAAAACAGATGCAGCTGGGAGGACCCCTGGGCTTGGCCACTTTGGGGGGACTTGGGGGAAGAAAAGGGCAGGTGCTGCCCATCCCCTTTGTTTGGAGCAGCTGGGGCAGGGGCCAAAGTCGAAGCCAGGCTCGTGCATCCCAGGGAGGGAACACATGCAGCAGGGCCGGACAGAGGGGGATTGGTCATGGGTGAAAGGAAGGGACACCAAAGTGCACAGGTGCCTTTTCCCATGAGAAGGCTGCCTAAAAAAAACACCCCCCCACAATTCTGCTGCAACCCCCTCCCTGTAGCAAACTGGTGTTGAGACTGGGCTTATATAAAACTCATAAAAGGGGCATCTCATAGTAAAGGGCTCTATTAAGTGGCAGGAGGCTGGACAGGGACGGAGTTATAGTGAGCCCCACTGCCTCCAGCACCTCCCTGGCCGTGCCCTGCACGGGAAACAGCAGCTCTGGCAGCTGGATGAAGAGACAACACGGCACAGCTGGACGGTTATAGGTCCTGTGGCCATCGGGCAATTGGTAGGCTCCCAGTACAGGTAGAAAACAAAATTAATTAATTATAGAAAAGAGAAGCAGCCTAATGTAGGGGTGTCCCTGGGGCAGGGTGGCGAGCTGGGGGGGGGGCTCGCTTATCTGTCGTTGAGCTGTGGGGAATTTGTCCGCTCCTCCTCATCCTCCTTGTCATCCTTCATGCCTTTCAGTCGCTGGCGGGCGAAGTCTTCAAACACAATGTCATCATCGCTAGTGGGGACACAAAGGAAGTGGGTTTAGTTGGGGTGCAAGGTGAAACACCTCCTGTCCCACAAAGCTGTCCCGGCTTGCCCAATGAGCTCAACCTGCACCGCCACCATGTTACAGCATCTCAGGGGGCCCCAAATCTCCCCATCCCTAGCAAACAGCCTTGGTTTTCAAAGCCTTATTAATACTTGCCCAATGCACCCCAAAAAGAGCCCCCAAGCTCTCCAGCAGGTGCAGCTTTACCAGGGCCATGGGCATTTGTCCCACTCTAGGGGAACCGCAGACCAGCAGGAAGTAGCTGGGTGGGTTAAGTGCCCTAAAACCTCCCAAACGTATCACCAGCCCAGGGAACGCTGTGGCAACAACCACCCGCACCCCCAACACGATCCCGGCGGCCTCTTACTGCAGTTTCTCCTGTTTTTTGGAAAGCCATGCAGGGAAGGGCGAAGGAGGAGAGAAGAGAGAGGGGAACAGCACACGTCATGCATTACAGGTGACATGTGTGGGGTTAATCACCAGTGCCAATCCCATGGCACAGCAGGTGTTAGAGGACTAGGGGGGTGCCATGCAACCGCCATGTTTCATATTCCCACAAGACATGTGGGAATTGGGGGAGGGGTGTATTTTAGTCTCTTACTTTGTATCAAGCTCTATCAGATTTGTATCTATGGGCGCTTCATTCTCTGGAACTGAACAAAGGGTTGACACAGGATTAGTCACAGGGTGGTGACCGCCATCCCACCGAGGTGGGTGACACCTTCCCCAGGATCATCTCTGCCCTCCTACCAGGGTGGGCGAGACCCCCCCCCCCCCCGCCACCATCATTGCCAACCCACTGGGGTGGCTGAGATTCCCCTGGGGTCATCACCACTTCCAGTGTGTGGATGCAACCCCCCCAGGAGTTTGGCTACACTGGGGTGATGGGAGCACCCCCATGATTTTAACGCTGAGGCCCTGTGAACAGGGTCAACAGGAGCCAAGATCTCCCTCCATGCAGCCTCACTGGCTCCCTTTGCCCCCACCCACCCACCCTCAGGGACACTGCCCCTGTCACTCAGGGACAGACACTCACTGTCCCGGTGTACTGGTTCCTCCCTGGGTTTGGGATGCATCAGCGTGAAGGGCAGCTCCACTGCAACGTCGCTGGAAGAGACATCAGGGTAAAGCACAGGCCTGCCTGCACTTTACATGTAGAGTGAGGCAAATTTGCAGAGGGAGAGCAGAACAGCACCCCCATTACAGCTGCTGTAGAGACCACAAAGCTGGGCAAACCCCTGTGTCAATCTCCATGGAGCTGCTCAGCAACTCTCATGCCTCTTGGCTGAGCTTGGACTCCAGGGTGGGGGATCAGCACAGGTCCCCTGGGAAGCGAGGGGCATCAGGAGGGACAGCAGCACGACAAAAATCTGTCTTTAGCAGCTGTGGGGGGTATCCAAAATCCCTTGATCTTAGGCTGCAGCCAGCAGTGCCACGGGAATGGCAGGAGGTGCACCAAGTTTTCCCAGTGCTCAGTGGGCATGGTCGCATCAGAGCATGACAGCCTAAGTACAGCCACAAGCTGCCCCAGGGGCAGGTAGGACAGAGCTCAGACAGAAGTGTCCCAAAAGAGGATGAGTAGTCACACGGTCCATGTAGGGACCTCCCTGTGGGAGGGAAGTGATGTGAGGATGAAGACCTAGAAAGCCCCAGAGATTTGCCTCCCCACATCCAGAGATGCTCAGCCCTACAGAGCCACCTCTGTGCCCTGCTCACTCTCCCCAGCAGCACCCACAGGCCTCTCACTCCAGTACAAGTAGGAGGATGCAGAATTCAAACCCTGCCAGCACTCCCAGCCACATCACCCCAGCCCCACCTCTGCCAGGCTTTTTGCTTTAGGTGGGACACCATCCCCAACACAGTGGAATTCCCAGGACAGGCAAGGGATCAGGTAGCACCCTGAGGGCCTGAGGGGGTGCAGTGAGGATTGGGGGGTACTGGGGGGAGTGTGGTGTTACCTGGAGGCGAGGTCTCCCAGCAGGCTGGCATGAGTCAAAGGATACAACACATTAGTCACTGTCCCCTCCCAAGGACACACAACCCCCACACACCTTTTGTCCCACCCATGCTGCTTAGTCCCAGGGGAGCTTTAAAGATGATGGGCCCCCCCCTGTGCACATACAGCACAGACCAGTCCCAAGGTTAGAGAGGAGATGCAGCACGGTGCAGGGGTGCCCAACACTCACCCTCCTCGTGACACCACCAGCTTCACCTTCACCTTGTAGGAGACAATGATGCCCAGGATCTCCTTGTTGGCTCCATCTCTTAATCTGGAGGAAGAGGCAGGGGGGCATCAGTGAGGGAACATCCATGGGACCAGCTCCCTGTCCTCCTGGAGGTCCCTCCATGGCATCTCCTCCACCCCAAGCATCACCCCTGGAGCAGGGGCTGGATGCCCACCAGGGCCAGGTCCTGCCCCCACGCTGCAGGGGAGGCAGGAGCCCTGGGGGGTAGAGGGACTCACAGTGTGCTGGAGGCCAGGTTGGTGTCCTCGTGCTTGAGCTTCCCATCCAGTGCCAGCCCCCGCTTCTCCCGGTTGTTGGCAAGGAAGGGGGTCAGCGTGTAGACTTTGCAGAACGTCGAGCTTGGGGCCACCATATCACTGGAGATGATTTCCAAGGTCAGCCAGAGCCCCAAACACCCACAGCTCCCGAAGGCCACCCCAGACATCTCCATCTTAGCCTGGTGAACTCCACATATTCCCATCCCTGCCACAGCCTGATGAACATCTCCTTCCTGGAGGATGCAGAGGGTGATGTCCCCAAGATGCTATCAAAAAAAAGATCTCCATCTCCCTGTTCCTCCCACTGGTTCCTGCTTTCCAAGTGCAACATCCCAGTGGGGCTGCACTGGGGCAGGAGACCTCCAATGCTCCTCCAAGACCCCCCTGAGGTCTCCAGGGCTCCAAGGAGCCAGTACTCACTCAGCATCCTCCACAGCTACTGGGCACTTGTACTGGGCAGTGTTGAAGAGGCAGATGTCAGCATACTGACGTACTGGGGAGAGACACAGTGAGATGGCGATAAGGGTAGGCCCCCACAGGGATGGGAACAGGGACACCAGTGGGGTGGGGCCCTACTCTTCACCTGAGATCTTAATTTTCTTCACGGTCTTGTTGGTGTTGTTGGTGACATGCACGTTGACACTGATGGGCTCCCCGTGGTAGTATATCTGTAGGAGAGCAGAACAGAGAGGATGGTGAGGTCCCCAGGGTCACCCCACTAGTGTACACTCCCCGGTCCCTGCCCACCTCCTTGTCCAGGGATGCCTCAAGGTGCAGCGGCTTGTCTGACATGAGGAACTGCCGGGTGGTCTCTGCCATGGGCTGGGGGCCGGGTCTCTCTGGTGCATACTGGACCTTACGGATCACCAGGCGCACCGAGTTCCTGGGGGAAGACAAGAGGAGAACTCAGGCTGCCCACAGGCTACCCTCTTTCTTGGCCCATTCTGGATCAAATCCCTCTTTTCTTCTGGCCTGCTGGGTCAGAATGATGCTATGGAAGCTCTTGTCTGGATGCCCACCAGAGCTACAAGGGGAAAGCCATACAGCCAGGCCAGGTTGCCCACAGCAGGTGTTGGGCTCCCTGCACAGTGATGGATATCGCAGCCCCAAGATGCTCTCTGACCCATCCCTATCCTGGAGAACACCTCCATCCCAGCCCCATCGTGGAAAACATCCCCATCCAACCCCCCTCCTGGAAGACAACTCTATCCCATTCTGGAAAACATCTCACCCAAGGTGGGTAACAAATTGTGGTGCCCCTTTCCTGCTGCCAGTACCAGGAGGATGCCTCTCCCATCCAGGCTGGATGGATCCTCTCTGCTTACCTCTTGTGGATCTTCTCCTCCAGGTTCTCAGCACAGAAAGCTTTAACCTCGTAGTCCACTCCACAGGCCTGAAAACCAGGAAGGGGGGAGAAGGAGGCAGAGAAACTCCTTTGGACTCCCCGAAGAGGTGACCCCAGCAGTGGCCACTCACCATAGCCTAGTGGCATGGGAACATGGGGGACCTTACCTTCCCTGTGTCCTCTGGGCCTGGCTGCAGTGTGACAGAGCAAGGCAGGTTGGGGGGGATCTGGAAGGGAAAGGAGGGTGAGGAGCTTTTTGAGGGGCTACCAGTACTTCCCTATCCTATCCACAATGGAAAGATGGAAATTCAGGAAGGATTCCCTCATTTTACTACTGCATTTCCCAAATCCCAAAGTGTTACAAAAGTACATTATTTTAGAGGGTTTTAATTAATTGGGGATTTTGAGAAATCAGGGCGTCAGGGACATTTTTGAGGCCATAAGATTGAGCACCATAAAATGTCACAGAGCTCCAGAGGGGCTGGCCAGCATTGCCAAAGCTGTGCTGGGAAAATCAGAGGAGCAGAGGATCTACCCCCACCCCATTCCCTGCCAGAGCTGTCCAGTGCTGGCAGGGATTCCCAGTGTTAGCATGGACCCCCTGGTGCTGACACAAACTGGCAGTTTCCCTACTGCTGGCTACTTTCTGCTCACAAGTTTGAAGATCCACCACCAAAAGCTGTGTCTTCATCACAGATAAACCCCAAGCACAACCCCACAGGGCCAGATGGGACCCTGATGTCCCCACCAAAGGGTTCACTGTCCTTTCAAGCACCCCAGAGCACGGTACCTCGAAGGTGAAGGGGTAGGCGTGCTCGCCCAGCTTCTTGATGAGCCGCTCCTGCAGCCGTGTCAGGGGCTTCTTGTCCTCAGGGACCGGGGGGAAGGCCTGGGAGTTGGCCACGAACAGGTCCTTGCGGAAGGTCAGCCCCAGCACATCCAGGTCCTCACGGCCATAGCGGAAGGCGCAGGTCAATGTCACAAAGACTGGAGAGAGTGACAAGGGGACGTTGGTAGCAGGGTGTGTGTCATGGAGGGAACCATCATGGGGGCACCAAGGCAAGGTGGTATCCTGGCTCATGCCAGTGCCACCAGCACTGGGAAGTAGTGGTGGCTTGAGGACATGCCATGTTGAGAAGATGAGGATTCAGGAGCCAGCTGTGCCTTCGGATGCCCACCACAGCACCCCCATTCTCCACAGGACAGGGAATGTGTTGTGGGGACAAGGGCTGGAAATTGTCACCAAAGGGCCCAGAAATGCCAGTGCCTGGGTAGGATTGCATGGGGATGCTAGCATCACTCTGTGGCAGTGCCACTTCTGTGGCCCCAGGGCTAGACATTACCTTTTCTCTCCTTCAGGTATTCAGGATCCACCAGCACTACTCCATCTGCAATGGAACAGCCAGATCAGAAATGCACCACGGGGACGGGGGGACACACTGGCAGGGTCAGGGAATGCAATGGCAGGGTCAGAGAACATGCTGGTAGGGTTAGAGAGGAACGTACAGGCAGGGTTTGGGGGGACACCAGCACAGTTAAGGGGGGGACATGCTCCCCCTTTACACAGAGAGTCCTCCAAGCTGCCAGCTGGGGCCTGGGGGGAACACACTGTTAGCAGGGACACACTCAGGGCATATGCAAAGCCACAGTGGGACATGAATATTATCCCAAATCAGCTGTTTTCTGCACCCCAAAGTCCTTCACAGATAGCCCAGCCCACCCAGGCATGCATTTCCCTACAACTGAGGTCCCCTTTCTGCCACCACATACCCACGGGGTCCACCACGTCGATGTGGTCCACGAAATCCCTCTTCCCAAGGTAGACAGTGAGCTGCAGGGGAGAACAGGGTGTCAGGGGTGCACAGAGCAGACCCCCCAGGGCCCCCCATGTTGTCACCACCCACTGGGGTCCATATTGCTCATTATCCCCAGTGTCACCCTGTCCCTGTGGTAGCCAAAAGCCAATCCCACCCCATTCCAGTGAAAGCCTGAAACCTTTCCAGATGTCCCTGGAGGGAGGCACTTTGCATTTGGGGACTCTTGGGTGGCACCCCAGGGGTTTGTACTCCACTGTGAGGCAGGGATGAGCCCCCCGTGTCACCCTCTCACCTTTCTCCTGATGGGGAAACTGAGGCACAGGGCAGGCAGCTGCCAGGCAGAAGGTTTTCTGCATCAGCTCCTGCTGCCCAACCCAAAACCCCCACAGGCAGAGTCACCTGCACCCCAGCACTCAAAAATCAGTCTGCTTGACCCCTGACCTTGGGAAAGCCACCCACCAGCCCCACTGTGCCTCCGTTTCCCTTCCTGTCACCCTGGCAGGATGCTGAGCCAGACAGGGTTCAGGGACATGTCCATCCCCCACTCCCAGCCATGTGACCCCATGGTTCCCCCCACCATGTCCCCCTTACCTTCCCGTTAGGACTGGCTTTCTTAAACACCCTGCAAAACAGCAAAGGCGGGTAAGTCCTGGAACAAGGGGTACCCTCCACTCCTGAACCCCCACTCTGCTCCTGGCTCCCTGCCCATGGAGCTGTCCAGCTCTCCCCTTCAGGAAGGGTCCCTGGGGGAAGAAGCATCCACGGGCACAGTCTCATGGTGCCAGGTGCATCCAGTCCTCAGCACCCACTGCCAGGACCCAGCTTTGGATAATAAAGGCATCAGGACCCCAGCCCACCTCTCCACCTGAGGATGGTGCCCAGAGACCACTGTGAAAGACAGCAGCACCCCAGCATCCACCTGGCCCTGGGGACAGCATGTGGGACCATGGGGTCAAGGCATGTACAGGATGGGAGCATGCCATGGGATGAACCCACCTCACCACCACCTCACATGGATGCATCCCAAAGCCACTGGAGAAGCAGAAAAGTCTGGGTGCTCCTGTCCCCAGGGCTTTTTATTCCCATTCCAAACCATGGAACTAGGCCCCAGACACCCCTCTCAACTTCCAAAATCCTTCTGGAACACCCCACAGAGATATGGGAGAAAGGATGTGGATCCAACATGCCACTGCTGGGGAATGCCAGAGCATTCCCAGCCTGTCTGCTGCAGGCAGGAAGTGGGCAGAGGCAGGTAGGGTGCCTGGTGCTGCCAGATATTTTGGAGCCTGCCCTGGCACAAAGCCACCCATAATGGGTTCTCCTCAGATAATCCTTCCTCGCCTTTAAATTCCATTAAAACCATCCGGGAAGATTAGTAGTGGTTTTAGGCTGGAAAAGAACCAATTTCCCAGGGCAGCTGCTTGGCTCTGCCAAAATGTCAAAGGCTGCTAATGGATGATGAACCCTCAGCCACCCCAGTGCCTGCAGCAGCCCACACCAAGCCAAGGGGCAGGCAGGGAAGGCAGCAGCTGCTGGGTTCCAGCCTGGGGGTGACCAGCACCCCAGCGATGGGGTAGAGTGCATCAGGAGATGTGTGGGCACACCCCTCACTCCCATGTCCCCGAAATGCTCTGTCCCCACCTCCCTGTGTCCCCGCCTCTGTGTGTCTGTGCACTCCTGCGCGCCCAAGCCTCCACATCCGTCTCTCTCGAGAGCCATGGGGACCAGCACAGCCTGGCAGGCTCTGCCCAGGAAGCAGGATCTGGTCTGGATAAGGGAGTGTGGGGGCTGGGGGCCCTCATTCCCTTGTCCCCAGATAAGCCACAGGAACCCTCTGCCACACACATAAACTACTGGGGACATCCTTCTGGCTGTCTCAAGCCACTGGGAGCATCAGGAACATCCTGCTGGCTCTTCCTGGATGGCTTTTCCCTGTGGGGGTTGGGGGATCGACTCTTCCCAAATGAAATGGGAAAGCACTTCCACAGTAGGATGTTTGACAAAAGGGTTTGCTGATGAAGGTGTGATCCTGTGTTGGTGCAAAGAAAGACAGAATTAATGGGAATGCTGCTCCAATTAAGTAACTTGGGGAGATAAAGGCCTCAACTTGCCATGGAAGGGCATCAGCACTCCACAGTTTCTGGGATTTAAAGCCATGGGGGATCAGTTACCAGAGTCAGGGATGGAAGGGCAATGAATGCATCCTCCTGAGAGCCCAGAGCAACTAACAGCAGGATTTTCATGGGTAATTAATGAGGCATTACTTCAGAGCAGGATAAGGAGCATCCCCTGACAGCCTGTCACCCCACATCCCACAGACCAGCTCCCAAGGGAAACCCCAAAGAGGGTCCAGCATGCTGGATCACAACCTGAGGCGTGCTGGGAAGGCTGGAGGCTCAGTGGGTGCTACTGCCACGGAGCAGTAGCATGGGAGATGCCCCTGAGACAGGGGTGATGCTCCCAGCCAGCCCTGGAGGCACTAACGGAGCTGTTAATGAACCCAGTGCGAGTGAGGCTGACGGCAGGTGCTGCAGGAAGCCATTCCTCACCAGCCTGCCTGGCACATACTCGTGCTGGCACCACACTGAACAGGCCCCACAGAGCCTGAGACTTGCTGAGCCATACACACACTGCAGGTGCAGAAGCCCCAAGTTATGGGTGCAGAAGCTCCATAGAATGCAAGAGCTGCACAGCTGCACATTGTGCATGCAGGAGCCAGGCTGGCTTCCCACTGTGGGTACACCAGCGTGCTGTGCCCTCCTCCTGTGGGTGCAGCAGCCCTGCCTGGCCCCACAGCACGGCTGCAGGAGCTCACACCTCCCCTGCAGCACCGGTGACAGAAGGAAAGGGGCACATGGGGACACGCTGGCCTGTTGCTGCCAGCGGGGTGACCCTCACCCGCCTCCGGATCTCGAGGGAGGAAAGGAGGAAGTGTGAAGCCTTCCCTCCCCCTCCAGCCCTTCCTGGTGTTGAAATCCGGGAGACATGAGGCAGGAAGTGGCCTCCCCTGCTGCCCATCAGAGGCTCGGGGCCTCATGCCATGGGCTGGCAGTGCCAGTGCCCCCTGAGCCTGTCACACTGCCACACAGCCACATCCCATCCCGCCTGCCCTCTCCTGCCATGGATCCCATCCCTTAATGAGCTTGTTAGGCACCCAGCCAGGGCTATTATTAGTGGGGTCTGTTGGATCTTGATTGGAAGATTTATGAGGATTTAATTCCCCTAGGCATCGGAACAGGATCTGATGGCAACACCATTGATTGCCTTTGAACCCAGGGCAGAGAATTCAGGGGTTTTGCCAGCCCTCATGCTAACAAGGTTGGCTGGCAGATCTAATTAGCTAGAGCCATGTTAGAAGGGACCTCCAGGGATAATGGAACCACCAGCAACCACATCATACACACCGGCACAACCCCGTGGTGGCGGCCAGAAGCTCCATGCCAGCTGTGCCCGGATAAGCCTGGAGAACCATGCCAGCCAATCCCAAAGCAAGAGCATGCCACAGGCCCAATGCTGCATTTTGCATCAATCTATCTATCTATCCCCTCCCAAGGTCAGCAGCAGCATCTCCCAGCTGGGTCAGAGCTCCTCCAACTTCCTTGGCAAGGAAACACCTCAGCTGTGGGATCCGGGATGTGTCTGGATCCTGCTGTTATTACCAGAGTTTGCTCTCCAAACAACATCCAGGAAGCAAGAGTCCTGGGCCACCCTCTAGGGCTCTTTCTCTTCCCAGTGGAGATCCCTGTCTGGCTCCCACATCCTATGGCTTCATCTAGGGGGATGAATGGGGTGGTGAAGGGACTGAGCAGCAGGTCTGATGGTAGGTGAGGGTCACGCCCCCAGCAGCAAAGTGCTGTGGTGGAATGCTGCAGAGGGGCTGGATGGTACTACTGGGCCAGAGGAATGGTGCAAGGGGTGCTTAATGCCAACCAAGGTGGGCTCTGGTGTAGCAGAACCACTGCAGCACTTCCCAGCCACCAGGAAGTAGGAAGCCACAGGCTAGGAATCCCAGCAGCCAGGAATTCCAGTAGCTGGGCATCCTGTGTGGGGTTGCAGCTACCCTGGCTGGGAGCTGAGTGGGAAACACGGGGAAAGGTGATCAGTTATGCCAACTGCCACCAACTCAGCTGTTTCCTCCAGCTCTTCCCACTGGTGACTCCCAAGAAGAGTGGGGTGCCACAGCAGGAATCAGCAAAAATGGGCTTTTGGGGAAATCAGATAGTAAATCAGCTCTCACGACTGAACCTCCTGATCGAACCCAGTGGATTTGAGTTTGGAGATCCAAACTGGAGAGGAAGAAGGATTTGTCAGCCTAATTCTTCCCCCCTCACCCTCCCCCAGCTCCCAGTGTACACGCTGCGTAGGCAGGGAGAAGATCAGCTCATGCCTCTCCTGCCGGCACGCCTGCTGATGGGAATGCTGCTCACCAAGCTCCCCCTGGGACCTGAAAAACCCTGAAGGCCAATCTAGCTGCATCCTGGGGTTTGCACCCAAACACTGGGGGGAAGCCAGTGGCTGCTCCAGCCCCCTGATCTGTGGGGCTGCCCGCCGGCTCCAGGAGCGCAATATAAATTCTCAAGAATTCAGCATACTGAGCAAGGAGGAAGCGGATGCTGTCAGCCATGGCTGGGGCACCAACACCCAGCAGCAGGCCAGCAGCAGCAACAGCCGCTTCCCAGAATGATGGATGAGTTCAACAGGCACCCACAGCTCCCATCCTGCCACTCCAAAACACTGCCATGTTTCTGGAAGGTTCTGCCCAGACAGTCCAGACCCCCTCATCCTTCTCTCATGCCGTGGCCATGGTGGGGGGGAGCAGAGGCTGCACCGAAGCCCCTGATCCTGCTGCCAAGGGACATGGGGATGAGCAAAGGCAGGACCATGGTGTTGAGGGGTGAGCAAGAGCACTCTGAAATCCCTGCTCCTCCATGATTAATGGCTAAGGGGTCAGAAAGAGATTGGGGCGAGGAATGGGAGTGTCAACTCCTTGACCGCTCTGCCAGTGCCAGACGGTGAGCGGATGTCACAGGATGTCACACCTGTGAGCGGATGTCACACCCCCAGGCCTCCCTGCAAGGGCTGGCAGGGGTCATCAGGCTCTCCCTCAAATCCCAAAAGCTCCCTGCAGGATGTGCAGCCCCGCAGCCCCTGCAGCTCTCCTCAAATCCCAACAGCTCCCTGCAGGATGTGCAGCCCCGCAGGTCCTGCAGGTCTCCTCAAATCCCAACAGCTCCCTGCAGGATGTGCAGCAGGTCCTGCCACCCTCTGCACCTGGAGCCCTGGGGAGCACAGGGGGGGTCCCCATCCACCTCTGCTCAGGGACTCCTAAAAGACAGCATCCCCATGGCAGCATTCTCATGGGATGAAGGGGTCGTCAGGCTCTGCCTCAAATCCCAACAGCCCCCTGCAGGATGTGCAGCCCCGCAGGCCCTGCCACCGTCTGCACCTGGAGCCCTGGGGGGCACAAGGGGGGTCCCCATCCACCTCTGCACAGGGGCCCCTACAAGGCAGCATCTCCATGACAGCATTCCCATGGGATGAAGGCGTCGCAGGCCCTCGTGTCCCTGTGTTCCAGGGCTGGCACGTGCTCCCTGACACCCCCAGCTGTGCCGCATGCCGGGAGTGACATCAGGGCCTGGGTCCCCCGGCGTCACCGTGATGACAACAGCCTCCCCCATCCCAAATCCATCCAGGCTCCGAATCTGATGGGGAGGGAGCAGTGACGCCCCCGGTCTCCGGGTGCTCACTACCGCTCGGGGAGCGCCATATCCCAGCAGCGGGGCCACCTCAGGGGACCACCAGCTCCAGCGCAGGGCACGGGCAGCGCCTGTCCCACCCCCTCCCCCGCCGCTGCCGGGCATGCCCCCCCGGGATGCTCCGCTCTGTCCCGGTCCTCACTCACCGGGTGCCTTTGTCTCCCATGGCCCCGCCGATCCTGCGGGCTCAGCCGAGAAGCGCCGGCTGGGCTTGGAAAATTACTGGCTGGATGGTGGAGGGAGCGGCGGCGGGGCGGGCGCGGGGCCCGGTGCGGCCCTGCTCGGGCCCGCTCGGAACCGCTCGAAACGCTCGAGCACGCTCGGAAACACTCGGAACCGCTCGGCTCGGCCCGGGCGGACGCCACGCCGGCCGGTTCGGGCCCGCTCGGAACCGCTCGGGCAGGTTCGGAACTGCTCGGAGCTGCTCGGAACCGCTCGGAGCCGCTCGGACACGCTCGGAGCCGCTCGGCAGGGCTCGGCCCGTCCCGGTTCCGGTGCGGACGCTGCCGCCGCCGCCGCCGCCTCCGCCCGCCCCTGAGCGGCGCGGCCCCGGGGCCGGGGGCGGCGGCGCGCAAGGGCCGCCCGGGCGGGGAGAGGATACGGGGAGAGGATATGGGGGAAGGGGGGAGTACCGGGCTGACACGGGGTGGGCGGGAAGGCGGTGAGGGGGTAGGAGAGTGTGGGGCAGTGCGCGCGCACACACACACACGGAGTGAGCGGCGGGAGCACGCGCGCGGCTCGGGGCGCCCCCCAGCGGCTGCGCGCAGGCACAGCGGGGAGCGCGACGTGTGTGACCGTGGGGACACGCGTGGGGGAACGGAGACCTGCGTGTCAGCCGAGACACGTCTGAGAGCACTCAGACACACGTACACGCACGCACGTGTGCATACAGCCGTCATGCACACACACGCGTGAACTCACACATGCACACGCACACACACCTGCACATACATGTATGCACACGTGCACACACACACACGCGCAAAGAAACAGTGTGCACACGTGCGCGCACACCCCATGTACACACACATGTACACATGTGCGCCCACAACCCCTGCGCGCGCGCGCGCTCACACACACACACACACACACACACACACACACACACACTCACACACTTGCGAACACCCCGCCCCGAGGTGTCCCTCCCCTCTCCAATGGAATCCGCCTTCCCTGCCGGAACACGTCCGTCCCCGCCCTCTCCATCGGCCGTGTCCCCTTCCCGCCCGCCTCCTGCCGCGGAGAAGCCCGTGGGGAACGGGGATTCAGGTGATTCCAATGCTACGTGCATCCCCAGCTGGAGCATCCCCTTCCTATCCTGCCCCCACAGCCGTCGTGGATAGAGGGGACCGAGGATGGACACGTTGTGTCTCCTGTACTCACTGTGGGGACACCTGCACCCCACTCACGGGGCAGCTTTACCCCATCCTTGGGGAGACCTGCTCCCCACCGTAGGAATCGGCCAGGACAAAAGGACAGGAAGCAATGACGGGCCGAGGCTGCGGTGAGGGTCTGCAAGGAAGGCCGTGGTACCTGACGGATGGATCCAGGCAGGAATGTCACCTAAGGGCATAGAGCCCTCGGTGGCAGAGGCAGAAGTGGGGCAGCTCCTGGCTGGGAACCATAAACCCTGCTCCGGGACTAGTTTGGAGGATTAAAGGGTTTAATCCCAGGATTTGAATCGGTGCTTAAAGCAGGATGGAGGCATTTGGTAGTTTGTGCAGTTTTTCACCCCCATTTTGGCAGCTCATGGAGTGCCAGAGCGTGCCAGCACCAAAGCCTCTGGGGACTTTTCCTCTGGGTATAAAATGCCCAAAAGCTGTCAGACTGGGCTGGGATGAAAGTGCTGCATTGATTTTGGATAATAAATTGCTCCTTAGCTGTATGACGGGAATGAAAGCTACAGCCCTGATGGATGATGGGCAGACTAGGGGGTCCCCTCTGGGGCTGTGCAAGGATGGCTGCAGGAGCCAGAGAAGCAGCTGGATTCTGCCCCAGCCCAGGCTCAGAGGGGTCCCGACACAGGCCTCATCCTGCATCCCAGCCTAGCATCCCACTGCAGTCCCAGCCCAAGCTGGATCCTGCCCCAGGCCCAGCTCCCCCTGCTGCCAGGCTGGATGGGGCCCTGCATTGGATCATTCTATGAGAGTGGGACATCCAAGGAGGGGCTGGATCTTCCTGGGGAGTCAGAGCTACACAGCCCAAGCTGGATTCTCCCCCTGAAGGTGATCTTGGTGCTCATAAGTTTCAATTGGAGCTCCCCAGACCCCAACAAGGCCACCCACCAACCTGTCACAGGAAGGTTGACATATGAAATTTATTTAGGAAAACCAAAACCCACCAAAAAAAGAGAAATAATAATAAAGAAGGAGCAGGAGGAGGAGAAACAGTAGTGGGAGGAGGAGGAAGAGGAGAAGGAGGAGGAAGAAAAGGAGAATAAGAAAAGAAGGAGGAGAGGAAGAAAGAGAAGTCATCTCCTCCTTAGGCTCCATTGGAGTCCAGAACAACCAGTGCCGCAAGACAGAAGGACAGAAAAGCTGGAGGAGGTTTGCACACTCACACACACGCCTGTGCACACTCCTGGGTGAGCTGGGCTGGCTGTGAGCTGCACTCCCCAGTATCCAGAGGGGTATATACAGGGGCAGGAGCTGGGAAAGCATTGACTACCTACACACACCAGCAGCAGGGGCTGGAAAAGTGGGATACAGCTGGGAAAAGGGCATCCCTGTGTGCCCCCACCACGGTGTGGTACCCGGGATGCAGAACCCAAGTGCAGGACACCCTCACATCTATTGGATGGAGAGATCTGTGCATTGTCAGGCATCCCTGGGCCGGCACTGGGATACAGGGACTGTCTTTGAACAGTTGTACCTACTGGCACCTTGGTACCAGGGCTGTGCCAACGTCACGACAGGGATGGAGCTGCTGTCCTCCTCTTGCAGCTTGGGGTTTGCTGCCTTCTGGGACCATCCCCACCCCCTATGGCAGTGTGGGGAGGGGGGCAAGGGCTTAAGGGGGTCTTGGAGGCAAACCATGGGCCAGCAGACAGACTCAGTCACCAGGTGGGTCCCACCAGGGTTCGGGCAAAGCATCTCACTAAAGGCATCTCCGAGTAGGTAAGGCAAAAGGAATTCAGGCCACTTCAGCCACGTGGAGCAGCTCAGCGTTGAGGTCTCCCACTGCTCCTGCAGACACACGCTCCAGGTATCCCAAGAACACAGGCAAGTCATTGCTCACAGACAAGCCAAGGAGAGAAGCAGCCACCGTGCAGCCCAAATCCAGGAGGGACCCGCTGTGGCACCACTGGGGATGGTGCCATGGGTTACTGCAGAGCAGTGGGGATGGGGTGGCAAATGGCCCCACGTGCACTCTTGATCCCAACACAACCAATGCCAGCAGTGCCAGAATTTTACCACACTGTTCCCATCGCCTTTCCCTGCTGTGGTGGTGGACTCATCCAGCCCCCACAAGCTGGATGATGCAGCCTGAGGGCTCAGGACACCCTAATCCCTCAGTGCTGAGCACACCCACTCAGCCCCAGCCCCCTCTTCAGCTCTGCCCCAGCAGTTCCCCTGCTCATGGGTATTTCAGGTGGCTTTGGCTGGGGTGATGGAGCCCAGGATCACATACAGCTGGTCGGACCCTGGAGGCTGGTCGGACCCTGGGACTGAGAGGGTCCATATGGGTTGGGTTGTGGGACTGGAGAGACCACAGGAGGGCAGCAGGGTCCATGCACAATGGTCTGTAGGACCAGAAAAACCACAGGAGATTGGTGGGGTGCATGCATGGCAGTCAGGACAAGGAGGGAGTCGAGGGAAAAAACCAGGGTCCATGCATGACCAGATCAACCATGGTAGACCAACAGCATCCATGCATGGTGCCATGTAGGACTGGAGGGACCACAGGAAAATAGCAGGGTCGATGCATGGTGGTCTGCAGGACCAGAGGGACCACAGGAGGCAACTGACAGTCATGTCCAGTGGTCTGCAAGACCGAAAGGATCCCAAATGTCGGCAGGATCCATGCACAGAGGTTGGTATAGCAGGAGTTGTGAAGCCACTGTGAGCTAGGGATGCTCACAACATGGTCACCAAGCAGAGAAGCTGCTTGCAGTGAGGAGGCTCCGGGTGAACACCTCAGAGGAACACCCATGTTCCTCTACCTATGGCAAGGACATGTATGTGACCAGAAGGTGAAGGTGATGTGTGGGACCAGATGGACCCCCTGTGGAGCACAGCCTCCCTCCCCTGTGCATGCAAACCAGCAGCAGGACCCCCAGCCTTGGCAAGTGTGTAGCCCTTGTAGGGGATGTGGTTGTGTGGTTGCGTGGGACTGGGCTGTGTGAGAGATATGAGCCCTTCCATGGATGAGTGGGTTCAGGGATCCTAGAGGGGTGGGGCTTTTAGCCAAAGGATGCTCAGCAGCTGCTAGGGAGAGGCTGTAGCTGGTCCTCTAGTGTGGGTCCCCAGCAGGGGATGCAAGCACATCACCATGGCTGTGGCCATCCCAGTCTGGTGTCTCTTCCCTCCTCCAGCTGGAGCCAACCTTCTTCCATGGACCTGATCTATGGTCCCCATAGATCCCCATAACACCCCCCATACGCTGTACAGCCACCCCACAGCTCTCCCACTGCCCCTCACCACCCTGCCGCACATCATCCCCCTCTGTCCTGCTGACCCATGCACACCCATGTCATGGTGACCGAGCCCTCTACGGGCGCTTCCACCAAGGACATCGTTCTTATTGTCACCCCACGGGGGACAGGACCTGCAGTCTTAAGGCAGCTTAAAGCACATCCATCCCCCAGCCCCACCGTGTCCCTTGGTGCTCCCAGCCACCAAGGCAGTGTCCCATGGACTACCAGGTGGACGGGACTCCTGAACACCCGCCCCGGAGGGAGGAGATAGTCACTCAGTGGTGGGGAAGGGCCAGTGGTGGCTGCTGGCAGCACACAGCCCTTCCCGTGGTAGTCCAGATTCACTGATATTCCCCCAAACCTCCTCCCCATAAGCTGGGGGATGAGGCTTGGGGATGCTCCCAGCCCAGCCATGGCCCCCCCGTCGCCTTCTTCACTCGGCCCCAGCCTCGGTGGGCTGCCCCACCTCAGGTTCCAGGCAGCCATTGAGCTGGGGGTCAGGGGCCTGTGGGTCATATTCCTCATCCAGAAAGTCCAGGGAGTTGTTACTGGGCAACCCCCGGATGGTGAATTTGTGGGAGACCTTGGTCCACTGCTCCCGGTTGCTGGCCACCCGCTCGTAGAGCTCCGCTGCCTTGGGGAAGAGATCCTGCAGCAATCTGGGGAGTGGGGGATGCATTCCATCAGCACAGGGCTGCACTCCCTTACTTCAATGCTCCCTTGGCTGAGTGCAACCCCCATCCCCACAGCTTTGAACACCCCCCAACACCTGCAAGACTTGGCACACAGCCCCCGATCCCACCCTGAGGGAGGTGGGGGTCTCAGGGGGTCCTCCCCATCCCAGCTCCAGCACTGGGGCTCACTTGTAGATGGGCATGGCAATGTGCTCCATGAAGCTGATCTGCAGCTCGGGGATGTAGGCTTTCTCCCGGTCCATCATCTCCAGCGGGCTGTTCCCCATGGCTTTCTCCTGCGTGGGTGGTGAGGAGGGTCAGTGCCAGTGGTGCTTTCCCTCATTCCCAGGCAAGACCTCTCTGCCCACTGCCCACACTCCCCATCCCATTGGTGCTGTCTAGGAGCATCGGCCAAGCCCAACCCTGCCAGCTGGTACCTACCAGGTCACCCTGGGAGAAGAACTCCTTGTAGATCAGCTCCTGCAAGAGACAGGTGTCAGCACAGGGGGTGCAGCCTGGGATGATCCCCCATCCCCACTACCCTCCAGACCCCTCCCCAGAGCTCTGAATCAAGCAGGGATACAGTCTGGCTTGGAGGGACTGGGTTCTGCATGGCCCGGAGTCCTGCATGGAGGAACCCACTCCACGAGGGGCAGGTGTGTGCCTGGGGACATGCAGGTGGCCTAGGTGGGTTCTGAGGTGGCATTCAGGGGTTTAGCTCCATCGTATGGCACTCACTGCAATCTTCCTGGTGGTCTTCCAGCCCTTGGTCTGGTCAGACAGATCACAGGAGGTCATGAGCAGGCAGAGCAGCAGGCTGCGGTGCTGCTTGTTCTTGGGGTCATATCCCACTGTGGGCAGAGTGTGGGGCAGGGCTTGGGATGGGGGGCTCAGGACAGAGCTCCAAAGCCCCCATCACACCACATGTGAGCACTTTAGGGGCAGCCAGAACCTTCTGCGTCGTGTCCCAGCCCTTATCACCCCTGACATAAGAACCTCCTGTGCCACCTCCCAGCCTTGGTGGGATGAGTTCCTACCACCCCTCAAATCCCAATCCCAATCTCCATTGAGGATCTTCACCTTCTGCCATTTTCTGGAGATCCTTGAAGATGCGGAGGTGGTGAGCCAGGTCAGTGGCCAGGATGATGTCCCGCATCAAGTCCAGCATGCGCTGGTAGTCCTGTGGGCAAGGCAGCTGCCATGACCAGCTCTGTGTCCCTGCCAGCTCCCACACCCCCTGGGATCCAGGGATGGGGAGCAGGAGGTCTGGAGAGGACGCGGGGGCTCAGCATGAGCAGGGGGTGGCAGGAGAGAGGTGTTTGGGTGCGGGGCTCACCTTTCTGGAGAAGTGGTCAAAGATGTTGCAGCCTTGGCTGTTGAGGATAGCAATGGCTTGGGCAAAGTGATGCCTCTGTGGGAGAAGGCAGGACCATGAAAGCAGGCAGGGAGCAGGCACAGGTGCTGCCACGCAGCCAGAACCCAGGAGAGATGGGCAATGAGAGATGTGGGGGATCTCACCTCCATGACAGAGCCCTCTGAACTGTAGAGCGCAGCCAGGACCGATTTCTGCAAGGTAGAGCAGCCAGAATGATGGAACTATGGGGGTGAAGACCCCCACAGCTGTCCTCATACCTCTCCTCCCCCTCGCCCATCCCAGCTCTGGGCTCGGCTCACCGAGGCCACCTGGAAGGAGTTATTTGTTCCTCTGTGGTCCAGGTCGTGGCACATGCAGGAGATGAAGAGGGCAAAGATCTCGATGTCTCTGGGGAGGGGGAGGAGGGAAACTGAGGCAGGCAGGAGAGCAGGGAGCACCCCAGCCAGGCCAGGGGTTGGAGAACAGGGGCAGGGATAGCACCTGGCCTTACTCCAGGTAGTTAACGAGCTCCAGGTTCTTGTAGAGCAGGTAGCAGAAGTGGGAGACGGAGAAGGCGTGCATCCAGTTGTGGTAGGGGGGGTCACGGTACCCCTTCTTTACCATCAGGCAGAACCTGGACAGGGCCAGAGTCATGCAGGGTGGGTCTCACCCCACAGGGACCTCCACCCTGCCAGGCGCCCACCAGGCAGGCACAGGCATGGGCACGGGGATGGGGATGAGGATGGGATGGGGAAGGGATGGGGAGGGGTGATGGGGGGGGGATGGGGACAGGGAAGGTAGACAGTTATCTGTATGGGGATGGGCATAGGGATTGGGATGAGGATACAGACAAGGGACAGAGAAGGTGGACAGGAATGAGGATGTGGATGGGGACAGGGACGGGGAAGGAGACGGAGAGGATGAGGTAGGTGGATGGGGATGGAAATGAGGATGGAGACAGAAAAAGTGGACAGGGATAGGAACTCACCTGGTGAGCGTCTGACGGTCCATCTTGTAGTTGTTGATGAAATTCATGTCTTGCAGCATGCTCAGGATGGCCTGGCAGAGGGGATAGCGTGGGTGGCAAGGACTGACAATGCCCAGCAAGGTCCCATGCGAGCCACCCCTGCCCCTGCTCAGCAGGAAGATGCTCAGGGGTGCAACCACATCCCTTCACCCCAACACCCCAGCACCCCAGGTTTGGGATATATGACCTGACTGAGGCCAGGCAAGGGATGGTGGAAGTTGAGAGTTGTCCCCATGGTCCTCACCATGGAGGTGTCATCCTCAGGCAGTGAGCGTGGTGTGTAGGTGAAGCTGGCAAAGTTGGGGTCAATGGTGGACACAGGCTGGATGCCCTCGCTCAGCAGTTTGGTGTACTCATCATCAGACACCTGCAGGAGCCACAGCCAGTGACCCACTCTGAGGCCAGGTCACCAGGTGTCCCAAAGGCCACAGGAACCACGGGGAGAGCAGAGAGCCCTGGGGTATCACCACCACCCAACTGTGTGACCACCTTGGGATAAAGGGTGGGGGCACCATGCTGGCAGCGGGGGGCCCCATCCCTGTCCCTGTCCTCATGGTACCTCACCTTCATGTGGTACATCATCATCTCATTGGCCAGGTGGCTTCGGTACTGTGCCTCATTCACCTTCTTGTACAGCAGGGACTGTGGGGCAGGATCAGGGGATGGGAGTGCTGGGGGTGGGCAGACACCTCCAGCACCCCCCAGCCCACCCTGGCACCACAGCACATCTTTGTGCCCATGAATTCCCTTCCCATCCCATGGCCACCACCACTTGTCCCCAAGGAATGGGGACCAAACACACACATACACATCCCCCCATCCCCATCCCTCTGTGCTGTGGCAGAGCTGGGAGCCCAGGTTGTGTGTGACCCCCTCCAAGGGGAGGACCCCCAGCACATACATGGGCGATGCTGATGCCGCAGTAGATGGAGAAGGCAGTGGCCAGGTCCTCGTCGAACTTGCTGAACCAAGGGCCATTGATCTTGTTGACCAGCTCTGCCACCCCAATGACCTCTGGAGCAGAGGGGGGACAGCAGGGGTATCAGGCCCTTGTGCTGGGAATGGGGTCATGCCTGTATGCTGGGGACAGCACCGTGTCCATGGGCTCAGGGCAGGGTTGTGCCCAAGTAGCAGGGACAGTGCTGTGCCTGTGGGCTGGGGACAGCATGACACCCACATTCTGGGGACAGTGCTGTGCCTGTGGGCTGGGGACAGCATGACACCCACATTCTGAGGACAGTGCTGTGCCCAGGGCCTGGGACAGAATTGTGGCCATGGGCTGGGGAACAGTGCTGAGTGTCTGTAAGGGGACAGGATCATGTCCAGGGACCATGCTGAGCCCACGGACTAGGACAAGATCACATCCATGTGCTGGGGTCAGTGCTGTGTTTGTCTATGGGGGGACAGGATCACACCCAGAAACTGTGCCCTTGTGCCAGGAGGCAGCACTGAGCCCAAGGGTCAGGACAGGACCATGCCCACATTCATGGGACAGAATACTGCCCTGATGCTGGGGACAGGACTGTGACCATGGGACTGAGACAGGGTCATACCCATGCGCTGAGGCAATCCTCTGTTTACGGGCTGGGAACAAAATGGTACCCATGGGCCGGGGACAGAAGGGTGCTCACATGCTGGGGACAGTGCTGAGCCAGGATTGTGCCCCTGTGCTTGAACAGGATTCATGCCCACAGGCTGGGGATGATGCTGTGCCCATGCCTGCATGCTGGGGACAGTGTCACGTCCACACGATGGGTGACCAAACCACCATGTGCTGACTAAGACACCTGCTGGGCCTGACCTGTGCCCCCCTCTTCCCAGTGTGCCCCCATCCCTCACTCACCCTGGCTCTCATTCTTGATGGGGAAGCAGAGGATGTTGCGGGTGCGGAAGCCGGTGCTGTCATCCACCCCGCGGTAGAAGAGCGGGTGTGAGTAGGCATCCTTGATGTTCAGGATCTTACCAGTGGTGGCCACGTGCCCAGCGATGCCCTGGTCTGCTGGGATGCGGATCTCGTAGCTCTGTGGGCAGGGGAAAGGGGATCAGCAGCAAGGCCTGTGGGGAGGGACACAACCCCAGGCCCCCAGCTCCATGCTGTGCTCACCTCGTCATCCACCACTCCACCATCGAACACCTTGGCCACCAGCTCGTGACTCAGCCGGTCCAGCAGGAACACAGAGCATCTGCAAGACACACCGCTGCCATTCTCACCCACAGGGGAGCTCGGTGTCCCCCTGTGTCCCCTCACCCACGTGCCCCGTCACCACCACTCACATCTCAGCATTGCTGAGGTTCCGGGCCTCCGTAATGATCTCCTGCAGCAGGACAGAGACATCATCTGCAGGGGTAGCAGTGAAGGGTCAGGGACCCCAGCCAGGCAGCACTGCCCCCTCATCCCCACTCATGCAGGGAAAGCAGGGGGGGGTTTAGCTCAGGGTCCCAGCAGGGAGTCTGGGGGACACAGAGGGACAGGGGCTGTGTGGGGCATTTGCACATGTGAGCAGCACATGCGTGTGTGCAGCAGTGCAGCTGCACATGTGCACACATGTTTCTAGGAGCTCTGTGGTCATGCTACATGCATGCACGCAGCCATGCAGCATCAGTGCGTGCCAGGTTCTGTGCCAGCTCATATCACCCTTCTGTTACCATTCCCCAACAAGGGGACAAGGTTTTCCCTGGCTGGGGACAGAGACCCCATTGCTACCACCCTCCAGGGCTGGGGAGTGATCATCCGTTCCCCATTCCACTCCCTCACCACAGGTGCTCTCCAGTGCACCTACCCAAGTGGGTGAAGAGGTTCTTGGCCACCTGCAGCAGGGCCTGAGGGGACAGAAAGAATGCCATTAGTGAGCAGTGCAAGATGGGGCACACACACACGCACGTGGCACAGCCCTGCACATGCTCACCTGGCACTCACACTTGAGCTTCTGCTCCTTCTGGAAGGCCAGGGTGCTCGTGAGCACCGTGGAGGTGTAGCAGAAGCAGTGCTGGATCTTGTGCTCATCCGTGTCTGTGAAGCTGGCGGGGGCACACCTCAGTTGTCTGTCCCCATTGGTCCCCCCTTCTCCATGGGGACAATGCTCCAGCACCCCAAATGTGAGGGGGTGCAGCCCCACAGAGAGCCCCAGCCAAAACACCGCTCACCTCTCCCCACTCAGTTTGTTGAAGGCGCAGGCCAGTGCCACCACCTGGGAGGTGGCCCGGCTAATGACAGGGACACAGAGCATGGAGGTGACCTCACAGCCCAACATGCTGCTCAGCTGCTTGTGCTCCTCCTGCAGGGAGAGGCAAGATGGGGCTGGAACCCCTGGCCCACTCCAGGAAGCCCCATGGGACACTGGGGTGACACATCCCCAGGTGTGGAAGGCACAGAGCTGGTACCCACCTCACTGATGTCCTTCAGGGTGATGGGCTTCTTGTCCTCCACCACCTGCCCCAGGCGCCCAAAAGTGAGCTGTGGAGAAAGGGAACACCATAGCACACAGCACCCATTGCCCACCCCCTGACCTCCCAACCCCTCACCACCTCCCCTTGCTCACTGAAAAGCTGATCTCCTCATCCAGGACACGGTCCCCCACCACCTGGAAAAGATGGGAAGGAGGGGGTACCCATGAGGAAGACACCATGCCAGGGGGTGTCCTGTAGTCCTCTGTGGGGGTCAGGCTTGGGAGGCTGGCCCAGTGGCACCTACCTGGCAGAAGAGCTGGTGGTTGTCCTCAGAGACGAGCAGGAGGCAGCAGCACAGAGACTGGGTCTCCTGCTTCAGCTGGGGAGTAAAGGAGGGTCAGCACCCCAGCCTGCCCCAAGCTCTCACCAGGCAGAATCCAGCCCCTCCTGTGCCTCCCTGTGCCCAAAGCACCCACACATGCCACAGAGAACGAGGTGCCCCTCCCCAGAATCTCCTCCCCGTGACTGAGCAGGTTCACTCTGGAGGCTACTGATGGCAAGGGGAAAGCTGCTCCCTCTGGACTACTGAGGGTCATACAGAGGTACAGAATGATAGAGAGCAGGAGAGGAACCTGGATGTTCTCTCAAGGAGTTTTTGGCGTGAGAGTGGCACTGTTAACTCTGGAGACTATTGATGGTTGTTACAAGGCTGCTCACTCTGATCACTACTGGTGACTCCACAGCTGATGCTTGATGCTTTTCTTGGCTTTGGGGAATTTTCTTGTTTTGAAATAAAACAGGGCTCCCTGGTGTGTCCTGGGGCTGGGGGAAGATGGGGACAGGGGGCTGGTGGAGCAGCTACTCACGTAGTTGATGACCTTGAGCTGCAGCGAGGCGGCATCCAGGTCATACAGCTCACCTGTGTGAGGATCACAGTGCTGTGAGGAGCTGAGCACGGCTTCACCCTGCCCACACATCCCTCCCTTCCCAGTGCCCCTCCACGTACCACAGAGCTGTAGGATCTTGCAGTCCAGGTCACTGTAGCTGCTGTCAGGTGCCTTCTCAGCCTTGGCCAGAGAGGTCTGGGAGGAGCTGGTGGAGAGGCTGACCTGGGGCCAGGGCTGCAGCTTCTGCAGGGCTTGCAGGCGCCGGACTGCCACCAGGGCCTGCAAGGTTGGGCAGAGGGGACAAGGAGCAGCAGGGCTGGGGGAAAGGCTGGCAGGTCCCCAGGTGGCAGGTCCACAGCTGAGAAGGAATCACTCACATGTCTCTCTAGCGCACGCAGGTTCTGCTCGTCTGAGTCACTCAGCTGGCCACAGTGTACCTGGAGCAGGAGTGGTGTCAGGACCCTCATGGCCAGGCCCTGTCCCCAGAGCCCTGCCCATGTTCCTGCACTCACCAGGATGACGCAAACCACAGCCCCACTGTTCTTGTCCACCAGTGGGATGATGAGCACTGCAAGCAAGAGAGGGTTGGTCCCAGGTGGGCCCCAGGGACAGCCCGGAGCTGTGGAACTCAGCTCTTGGGGTGCACGTCCCCATTACATCCTGATGTGTCATGACTCACCAGCTAGCCAGTCAGCCAGCCATCTATCCATCTTCCCATCCATCCATGATCCATCTGCCCCCCTCTCTGCTTCCTTGTCCCTGAGGACACCCCTCAGTCCCAGTGCCCACCTGTCCCTCATGCCTCCAACCTGTCTCTACCCACCTGTCTATGCATCCATCACTCACCTGCACACTGCTGTCTCAGCCACTGTCTCTGACCACCCATGGACCATCCATCCATCCATCCATCCATCCATCCATCCATCCATCCATCCACTCACATCTCAATCCCCCTCCCTGTCCCACCTCCCAGCCTACACCCACACCCCCATACAAGGGTGGTGCACCAAGAGCACCCTTCCCACAGCTCCCACCTTGTGTGCCGGGGGCCACGGGCGCTGCCAGGGGTCCCAGGTGCCGGCCAGGGAGCTCGGCAGGGAGCAGCCCCCCACATTCCAGCCGCTTCTGCTTCTGCACAGCATCTCTGTGGGGACAGGGATACTCTGAGCACCCCTGGGAAGTCAACCCCCAGGAAGGGGCAACTCCCTGGGCAGAGACACTCATGGGATAGGGACAGGCTCAAGGATTGTGCAACACGTGTGCATATGTGTGTCCCTGCTGGCATGCACAGCCCCTGGACACAAATGTGTGTGCTCCTGCACACACAGAGCCCCTGTGCCAACACGTGTGTCCCTACACATACACATAGCCCCCGTGCATGTGTGCACGTCCAGGATGAAGAAGAGGATGGGAAGGGACAGCGGATGGCCACAAGTATGGAGATGGAAAGAGGATGGAGATGGGGACAGGGATGGAAACCCTCCTGCCTTCCATACAGACACCTATTCATGCACTCCAGCTGGGCCACCCTGTGTGCCCATCCATGCCCAGGGCTGGGCAGGTGGCTGAGCTCACCTGAGCTTCCCGTTGGGCGGCAGCTCATGGGGAGGGTCATCACAGAGCAGCCGTGTGTCCCCATCCAGCAGGTAGATGTAGACGTGCTCCTGGGGTACAGGGGCAGCACACACATGTGTGCAAACATGTAAGCACAGCCACATGTGTGCACAAACACGTGTGCACAGCTGCAGTGGCACATGCACACATTCACAAACCCAGCCCTGCCCACGCACAGAGCCCTGCTCAGGTGCGCACACGTACCTGTGCACGTGTGTTCCATTCACACCACCCATGGAATGTCAGTGTAACAATGCCCACCAGCATCAGGGTCACCAGGATCAGGGCCAACAGCACCCCAGGGTCACCAGCACCCTGAACCCACCATGAGCACCAAGGCCACCAGCAGCACCCTAGTGGTGACACGTAGCCCATACAGGGGGAGAACTCTGCACTGGAGACACCACCCCAGGCTGAACCCCAGCATCAACCAGCAGATAATCCACTCTCTGCTCCCTCCAGGGCTTCCCCCAATCCAGGGAATCTCAGCACCCCCATAATCCCCACCCACCCGAGGAGGATGCTCTGCTCCACATTCCTCCCAGCCCCCAGGGGATGCAGATGCATTCCCCACCTACCACGGCGGGCAGCAGGGTGACAAGGGCATGGCGGAGGGCATCGCGCAGGGCAGTGGCATCAAGCGCAGCCCCCAGGCTCAGCAGAGCATCCTGCAGAGACAAGAGCAGAGCAGGGGCTCACTGGGGGTTGATTCCATGGAGAAGGGCACTGCAGCACCCACCCTCTCTGACCCCTGCCATGGCATGGGTCCTTCTGCTCCCAGACCCCTTGCAGAGGCCTCCAGTCTGCCTGGTGCCTTTTTTGGAGCCAAACTCTCCTGTGTCGGTCAATGTCCATCAAGTGGGAAGGTGGGAGGTTCCCAAAAAGGGAGAGGAGGCTTTGGCACTGAGCCACACTGCCCTCAGTGCTAGCCATGCCATAAAGCAACAGTGAGAATAGATATGGGGCGAGGAGATGGATTAAAGCTCATCTGGGGATTACAACCCCATGGAGGGCAGGGGTGTTAGGATGGACACATGGAAAAGCTGGGAGGCACATGGAAAAGCTGGGGGGCACAGGGGGCTCTGTGGTGCGACCCTCCCAGCTTTGCTCCTGCCTCCAGCCCTGGTCTGGGAGACTGGGATAAGGATGATGTTATGATGGAAACAGTAGATGGTCTGAATCAATCTCTGGATAATGGTGTCGGGATTTGCTCTTCCTCTGGTCCCCGCTTTGCCAGGTGGCTCCAGGCTCCATTCCCGATAACCAGACCTGGGGATTGTCATGCCCCCCATGACCCCATCCAGGATCAGGGCCAACAGCCCTTGCAGGGCCATGCCACCCGCCCACCCTGGGAGCATCCTTGGCCATGGGGCCAGATCCAAGTGGCACTGGGAGCGTGGCTGGCAGTGAGGGTGCTTCCAGCTGAAGACATGGGCACTGGATGTTATTCCAACAGGGCCGCATCTCCAGTCACTTACTCACACTGGAGACACATGCACTGTAGAATACAGCCAGGCCTCAGCCAGGTGGCTGTCCTGACGTCCCTCTGTCCCACCAGATCCTCCACAGTGGTCCCCTGGGGCAGGGGAAGATGGGGCAGAGCCTGAGCGGGTCCTGTGGGTCTGCTGGGGGCATCAAATACCAGTGACATTCTTGGTGTGGGGAGGAACAGGTGGCAGCTGGACATGGGTGGTCGCTTTAATAGGGCTGGGAATACAGGTCCATCCCTGAAACAGTGAGGGGAAAGCTGCAGGAGCTAAAAGAAGATATTCCCAAGACAAAGAGACAGCAACAGATGCTGGCAGGAGGGTTTGCAGCCTAGCAAGAAGGTAGAGAGAGTGAGGGTGGGCTAGGAAGGACATCACACTCATTCCACATATCCCACTCATCCTGCTAAACTGCTTCTCCCACTCATCCCAGCCTATTCACTATATTGATCCAGTTCATCCAACTCATCCCATTTGATGGCTCATCCCACTCAACTGCTTGTCCCACTTGTCCTGCCCATCCCACTCATCCCACTCAATGGCTTGTTCCTTTCATCCAGCTCAACCCACTCATCCCACTCAATGGCTCATTCCATTCAATGGCTCATCCTACTACTTCCACTTGCCCCACTCATCTTGCACATCCCACTTGCTCATCCCACTAATTCCATTTGTCCCACTCATCCCACTCCCAGTCCACATCCTCCAGCCCAGAGCAGAGATTTCCCCCAACACCCTCCCACCCTGTCCCCCAGCCCAGAGGGTGCTGCAGACCCACCCTGGGGGCTCTGCCAGGACAGAGCCCAGGCCCAGAGCCAGCACAGCCAGAGCCACCACCAAAGCCACATCCCAGTTATTGCCATAAACAGCCTTTCCCTTTCCTGAGGAGCCCCCTGTGTCCTACTGCCAGCAATCCACACCACGCAGGCACTACTCCAGTTTGGGTGAGGGCTCCTTCAGATCCAGCACTACTCTACAAGTGTCAGGGTCTTTGGATGAGGCTGCATTGGCACACACATCCCCAGCCCCAGGGGAGAGATGAAACCATCAGCCAGCCCATGTCTGTCACCAGGAATGTCACTAGGACCCACCAAGCCCTGTACCTGCACCCAGTGGGGACCAGAGCTCTCCCAGGGAGAGCTCCCAGCACCTGCTCTGCATCCCAGCTTCCGTGGAGGGCAGAGCAACGGTAATACTTCCCAAGTGGGCACAGGGGGTTAATTAACATCACTAAAACAGGAGAAGGCAGAGGGATTGCAATTCCTAGCTGCTGGAGCAGAGTCCAACACCCTCATCCCAAGCGCTGCACACCCAGCAGCTCTGGAGGGAAATGCTGTCTGGAAATGGGCATGGAGAGAGGGCTTTAGGAGCAGATCCAAGGACAGGGTATGGGAAGGGGACACAGCATGGCATCACTGACAGCCCCCAGGAGCTGAGGATGCTGCTCCTGCAGAGCAGGTGAACAGCACCCTGTCCCTGTCCCTTCCCCATGGTGCACGCATGTGGCCCTGTGAAGTCCCCACCCAGGGACTGTTGTCACCTTTCCTCTGGCCTGAGAGGACAAGGATACTGATGTCATCCTGCCAGACTCCTTGAGCTCACAAGGTGACCCACAGGACCTCAGTGCTGGCAGGAAATTTGCCAGCTCTCCTTGGCCAGCATCCCATGGTGGGTGTAGCACCAGAGCCATATCTGCCTCAATATTCCCACCGGAGCCAGAGGAAGATTAATGACACCATTCATCTCCTTGGAGTAAGGATTTGTCTCTGCTCCAACATGGAACCCGCCAGTCTAGAAAAGCCAAATCCTGCCACAGGCCAAACTCCTGTTCTCTTCCTTATGGAAAATGTCCCTTTTTCTCCCCTGCTGTTTTTGCCCCTCCTCCTCTTTGGATAGCTGCAGAAGCATCTTGTCCCCATGCATCCTGTCCTCCTCCAGAACAGGCTCCCAAGCCCCCATCCCAGGTTTCCATAGATCCTGCTGGGATTTAAAACCAGCTTTTTTTATCAGAGGGAATTCACCAGCAGTGAAAACATGACTTTTTGCAAGAGGATCAGCAACCTCTGTCCCCTGACAACCCCACCCCCACCCCACCAGCTGTGGAAGTTGGTTTGTCCTCTCTGGCACCCCCAGCTTCTCTGGATGTTTATGAAATAGAGAAATCCCATCCTGGCCAGCTTCCTCTCCAGAAAGGTTCATTTCACACCTGCCATGTGGAGGGTGGGGGCCTGGAGGAGGAGGACACTGATGTCACAGGGTCTCAGGTCTCTGAGCTTGCTTCTCCTGGCCTTGCTCCTGGGAGAAGAATGGAGTTCCCCCAAGGGTGAGGAGGAAGCCCCTGGCTGCAGGCAGAGGCTGGATCCAGTGCAGTGAGGCACCCACTGGGATGTTCAGCCCTCCTGAGGGTACCAGCACCTTGGGGTGTCTCTCTGAGGGGAGACACACCTGAGCACTCGGTGAGTAGACTTTGCATCAAGCAGAGCTCAGAACTGGGATCTGCCACCCACTGGATTCCTCTTTCACCATGGGAAAACAGGCACAGAGAGCCAGGTAGCAATTCCAAGTGCCTGGGAGCATCCTGCTCCCAGAGGAGTGCTGAGCAGAGCTGCAGCAACCCCACCCTGCCTTGCAAGGGGGTGCTGGGCTGGGGAGGCCCCAGATGGATCCTGCCATCGCTGCCAGAGCACCCATGGGTGCTGATTCTACAGGGGGATGCTGGCAGCAGCCCAGGCTTCAGTGGCAGACTCCTGCCACAGCCCTCCCCAAAGAACCTCGAGGAAATGAATCATCTCCCTGCTGAGCTTCCAGCCCAGCTTTGCTGTAAGATTCCAAGTAAATGATCTGCCAGAGGTGACCCCTTGAGCTTGAGGCATCCATGGCACAGTGAGTCCTCAGAGCTCACTCAGCTCCTGCCCTCCAATGGGACCTTATCCATCTGTGAGCACAAGGAAAATGAGCCCAATTCATTTTGGCAGTGGATTAGTCTATTAGCCCCTGCCTGAGCAATGATCTTTGGGATGGAGCTGGACATCGCTCTGTCTGGACAACTTCACCCCCAATTGTGGGCCCCAAATCAAATTAGAGCTTCCAAGATGCTGAGTGGGCAGCACATCCCAGTGCCCACATCACATACAGATGCTTCTCACTGGATTTTACAGGCTCAGACTGCAAAGGGACTGGGACTCTTGGGAGTGCAGAACACAGCGAGGAGGGGTCTGGGGGACAGCAAAGGACCCCCCCTGCTGCCTGTGTCACCAGCCCCAATGTCTCTCACAAACGGTTTGCAGACTTCAAGGACAGAGGAGCTGCTCCCCAGGGAATTCCCTCCCAAGCAGAGCCCTGGATGAGGAGGGTGACCATGTGGTCACCTCGTTGCAAGACTGAGAGCCGGTGCTGGGGGCTTAGGGCTCCCTCCCACCGTGGTCTCTTCAGATGGGATGCATTTTTAGCCACCAGCCTCTGGATCTCGTTACATTTGACAGGTGAAAAGCAAAATCCCGTTTGGATTCCTGGGAGGCAGCCTCCCTCCACCGGCAGAGCCCCTCACCACCCCTTGTGTCCCACCCACAGGGTGCCTGGATACCTGTCCCTGTCCAAGGGCTCCCTATCCACCCCAGCCCTGCAGCCAGAGACACCCACCCTCTCTCTGCCTTTTCCCAGCCCTTTCCCCTTTCCAGGGAAAGTGATGGGGAAACATTTTCCCCTCCTGCCTCCCCTTCAAGGAGGAAGATGCTGCGCCAGGACCCCCTTTTGCCCCCACCCATCACACCCCGAGTTGTTTCCAAGTGCATGGGGACAGATGTCCCTGCCTTTGTCACCTCTCCAATGCATGGCTGCAGAGTGACAGCACCACGGGGAGCAGCTGATCCCCCTGGGCCTCCAAGCTGAGCCACAGCTGCCAGCAAACACCCAGCCCGCGCCCGCGCCGCCCTGCCCAAGCATTTGCCGAGCAATCTGGCGGCATTAAAAATATCCCAAAATATCCCTGAGCCATGATTCATCCTCCTCTCCCACCTCCAGCAATACTGAGCCGCCCCAGCTCCCTCTAACCCTGGGGGGCTGCTCTCCCCTGGCTGCTCTGGCCGTGGTGGTTAAATATAGCCCAGCTCTGTGGCAACGCCGGGCTAACAACCGAGGGGCAGGGCCAGGCAGGAGAGCACAGCTCTGACACCGGGGATGGATGGGGAAACTGAGCTAAGGAGCAGGAAAGCAGCTCCTGAAGACAGCAGGTCACCAGCTGTGCTGTGGGCAGAGTGACACTGCTCAAACCCTGTCCCTGTTCCCCGCACTGCTCCTTCCCCCAGGCCCAAAGCCACGATTTCCCAGGGAATCCTCCCCACAGAGCTGGGGAAATAGAGGCAGCATCCCTGATACCCTTCAGCTCTGCAACAGGCTGTTACACTGCTGACACCCTGTCACCCTGTCTCTGTCACCCCCCACACTGCTCCAGGCTCCTTCCCTCTGCCCCACAGTCCCAATTCCCCAGGAAATCCTCTCTGTAGGGGTGAGAAAACAGCGGTATCCCTAGTGCACCAAAGCAGCATCCCTGATAACCCTCCAGCAGTGTCCCTGGAGCAAGGTGCAGGGCAGCAGAGGATGGAGGGATGGATGGAAGGTAGAGCTGGCAGCTCTGCCCAATTCCAGTTGGGAAGCCATCCATCCATTTCCTCCCAGCACCGCTCTTAGTCCCAAATTACATTGCTTTAATCTAATCAGGCAGCAACAACCTGCAACACGGTAGCTCCTTAATTACCTCATCTTTTCCAGGGGAATAATGAGGGCAAACAGGAAGGAAACACTTCTGGGTTATCTCTTGTCTCCTCATGGTCATTTGCCTGGGGTCCTGTTGCAATGTATGGGTGGGAAGCAAGGGCTGAGGTGCAGGACCCTGTCATGGAGCTACCCTGGCACCCAGTGATCCAGGCTGAGGCTTCCAAAGGCTGGAGGACACAAATCTGTGGAATCAGCCATCCCAGAAAAACACACAAGTAGCCCTGCATGCCTGTGCCTACCTCTGTTTCCCTTTCTGTGGAGGTTTCCTACCTCAGTTTCCCCACCTGCAAAGGGTCATGGCCATGCAAGACCTGCTTAGATTGGCACTAAAGTTTGGTTCAGGTGGAATGAGCTGTGCTGAGCCCAGTGTCTCCCTGGAGCCCAGTGCATCCCTTACCCCATCCTCCTCCTCCTCACCCATACATCAGCCTGGCTCCACTGGCATGCTGGCATGCTCACACTGCGCAGGACATTTGCACAGACCATTTGCACATGGAGTTTCTACAGCCTGGAACCAGACAGATGCCATTCCCTGAGGACCCCATACATTCTGAGTGGGATGTTTGCTGAACCAAGCAAATTTCCTAATCTCTGGCAGCTCACAAGCCCTTGGGGTGATGCTGGTCTGTCCCCCCACATCCTGGCCTGGCCTCCCGGGGCCAAGAGAACTGGGCTGGAGTCAAGGTTGCTTCCTGTTGATGTCCCTTTGTCGGGCGGGACAAATCGGCACAGCAGCCACACTCCTCAAGGATTTCCGTCCCCAGAACATCGTGGCCTTCTTGGAACAGCAGGCTCGGCCACCAGCCTAATGATCTGTCACTAGTTTGTCACTAATTAGCTCACTATTCTAAGAAAGAAGGTGGTGAGGGCTGGGGGTCTCACTGTCACTTGTCTCAGCCATGTCAGAGAGAGGGAAAGGGACCCCACACAGCCCCATGTCACTTGTCCCTAACTCATGTCAGGGAGGGGCACATGGACCCTCCTGCAGCCGCTGCAGGGAAGCTGCTCCATGGTTAGGAGAATCCCTGCTATGCAGGTGCTTTCACCCCAAAGGACAGAGACATCCTGGCACCAAGCTTGGGGTGCTGGCAGTGCTGGGAGAGAGGTGGGGGCATTCCTGGGACATGGCATGGCTGGAAAAACTTCCCTGACACACAGTCCCCTTCCCATCCACGCTGGCTGGGTTTCCAGGACTTTCCTAGATGTTTTCTGATGGATTGGCCATGCAGGGGTCTCCGTGCCTGGCTCTGCTTGGGGCCATCAAGGCAAAGCTCTGGGGATGCAGCCAGAGAGGGCTCGGGGGACCTGTAAGTCCCTTGCAGGGACAGGAATCAGTGGGGTGGGAAGGGGGATGCAGCATTCCCACATCCATCCGCACAGCCCCTCCTGGCATGGCTGGTGCTAATGGGATCTGCACAGTGATTAGGGACCTCATTTATCAGACTCTGATGGGATCTGGGAAAATTGAATTCCTGGCCATCTGCAGCTGGGGAGGAATTCAATTTGGGCAGTGCTCCGGAGCAGGGTGTGGGGGGCTGGGGGCTGCCAGAGCTGCCCCCCCCAGAGGATTCCACTCTGTCTGTACAGGGACTGCTCTTATTTTCTATGCCTGAGAGGGTTTGATGGTGGGATGCAGCTCTTAATTGCCATGAAGGGGGTCTAGGAAGGGGTGGTCTCGCTGCTCAGATGGGGAAATTGAGGCATGGCCAGAGGAAGACCAAAGCCCGTTACATGGCAGAAAGGATCACAGGGCTGGTGTTTAATGGGTCAGCACCCAGCCAGGGGTCTGGCCTCCAGCCCCCACTTATGTGTGGGGGGTTCCAAAGCTGTGGCCAGGGCATCCAAAGGTGCCAGACACACTGCATCTGCCAGAGCCAGGCCAGGAGTAGTGCTCTCTCCTGCACCAAGAGGAGGAAGATTCCCAGGCATTTTTCACCCCATAGCTCTCTCGGGCAGGTCCCCACCATTCTCTCCCCCACATCCATGGAGTGGCCAGGGTGAGTATGCAACAGGATTCAGCTGCAAAGGTCCCAGGCCAGTCCCCAAATCCATGGACTCAGCTCGCAGAGGACCACCCTCCAGAGCCAGGCTTGCAGGGGATCCCAGCCCACCACCTCCCTGCCAAATGTCACAGCTCAACTCCAAAAAGCCAAGGTCACCCACGGGGCCTATCCCATTCAGGGGGAAGATGCCACCATGTCATCCTGCAACAGGAGCATTCTGTCCCAGCTCTCACTGCCCAGGATGCAGCAGGACTAATCCCCTCCAACTCCTTCTGCTTGGGGTGCAGCAGAAACATCCCCATCCCAGCTCCCCTGCCTGGGGTCCAGCAGGGCACTCCCACTCCAGACCTCCCTTCCCAGGTGATGTCATGAGGTATGAGAGCACTGGAACCCATATCCCAAACCCCACTGCCCCTCAAAAATCAGCAGCAGGGCACTGCAGTGCCAGCACAGGCTGACTCCACACTGCAAGCCTTGATCACTCCTTGATCCCTGATCTGTGGGGATCCCACAGGCCTGGCTGGGAAACACCGGGCTGCACCCAGTCATGCCAGTTTGGGGATCCAGCTCTACCCCTGACCCTGCTGAGCGTGGGAGGAAGCCAGCCCTGCTGCATGTCATGGAAAGAAGCTGCCACGGCCCTTTCCTCCCCTTTATTGCCCTGCTGATGTGTTTGTGTCTGCCAGAGGAAACACAAGGACAAACGCCTGCGTACGCATGTCCCCTCACTGGCCTCAGCAGGCCCTGGGCCCACTGAATGTGGCTGGCCCCACACGGGGGGAAACTGAGGCAGGAGGAGCCCCGTGGTGCTGGCTGAGCCCCCCAGTCCCTGGCAGGTCAGTAAAGGCGCTAGACTCTGGTCCCCCACAGCCCCTCCTGCTTCTCCAGGCTGTGAACATGTATCAATTACCGTTTGATTCATGAACCAGTCTGCAAGTAATTGCATTGCAGCTCGTGGCAGGGAGGGAGAGCAGGAACATTCTCAGCCTCACCCCACTGCAGGGTGTTGGAGGGGAATAATGGCCCAAGCCCTACATACCCCCCTATATGCCCCCCAAGCTCGGGGATGGGAGTTCCCAATGCAGTCAGTACCCAGGACACCAATGGGGACAGGTGTCCTGTGGTATTTTGTGGGGGATGAGCTGTTCCTCATCCACCCTGGGCTGGGATGTGATGGAGAAGGAGCAGGATCCATCCCCACCACTCACTCCTCATACATCCTGGGTGACACCCCATTGCCGCTGTGGCCTTACACACTGGGGCTGCATCTCTGCCCCACCATGTGACCCACTCATCCTCCTCCTCGTTGCCACACCAGCATTGGGTTAAAACCAGCCTGCCCCCACCCATATGGGTGCATTTTGTCCCCTGCCGGGCTGGGAGTTGTGGCTCCCTGACCCCCCATCCCCAGATCCCCCTGGGGCGCTGTGTCCGGGGTTCAGAGCCTGCCCAGCTGCCAGCACCCTCCTGGGTCCGGCCCGGTTGGGTTCTGGAGGGATGAGACCGACAGGGATCACAGGGACCCCCGTGTCACTGCGCTGGGCGGTGAGCAGTGTCACACCCCACCGCCGTGCTGAGCGACACTTCAGATGTCCTCAAGCCGCCACCTTCCCATCCGGAGGGGGAGGGGGGGCTCATTTCCCCCCGGCCCGGGGCACACTGGCCCTGCTCAGCTTCTTTCTCTCCGTCAGCAGGTTTCGGCAATTTCCCAGACAGCGTTTCCTTCCCTTCGCTTCCCAGCTTGAATCTCCAGGTCCTCGCTCCTGTCTTGGACCTGCAGCCCCCTGGGGCCCCCCCAAGCAGCTGTACCCCCAGGGGCACCAAGGCCACGGTTCCCAAACCCAAAACCATCAGCACACAGGGCAGGGATCCATCCAGGTGAACAGAGGGGAAGAATCCCCCCCTCAAGTCACCCCCTCCCCAAATTTGGGCGTGCTCGAAGGCTCAGGAGCAGGAGGGACCAAGTGTTTTCCCACCCACATATTGGGATGTAGCCTCCATCTCTCCAAAATGTGCCGCTAGTGTAAGGAGGGTGGGGGGCTCAGGACTGGGTCCTGCTGGGGGTGCTGAAGGGGCTCCGTCCTTCCCAGCACACCCACCCCGAGGTCTGGCGGCAGGATGGAATTTGCAGCCGAGCTCTTGAGGCTCCCACTGCCAGGGGGACAAGGGGACACAGGGAAGGGGGGACTCCAACCCCCCCAGGAAACCGAAACCCCCAAGGCACTCCCAAGTACACAGCACCCCAAACGCCCCAGGACAGGACGGACCCCCAGCCCGAGGACACAGCTCCTCCCGGCCCCCCAGGGTATCCCTTTCCCCAGGGTCGCTCACAGTGTCCTGGAGAGTCCCCATGGTGCGGCCCGGCTCCTGGCGCGGTTGCCGGAGGGCGTGAGGGTCCCCCCGGGACCGAGCCGGCCCCCCCTCCCTGCTAGTCCAGCCCATTTCCTCCCGGGATCCCGCCGGGATCCGCACCCCCCAGCCCGCTGCCTCCTCCCTGCGTGTCCTCGAACCTCGGATGCGGTCGGGGGTGGGGGGGGAAGGGACGACGACACAAAACGGCACCGTCACCCCCGCCTCGGGAGCCCCATGTGTGCCTCAGTTTCCCTGTCAAGCTCTCCCCGTGGAGTTCAGAGCCCCCCACCGAAAAGGGGGAGACAAGTGGGTGCAGAAGCGCTCGGGAAAGCCCCCTGCGCCCTTGGGAAGGGATGGGGGGTCCGAGCACGGCGAATCGGGAGCCCCGACTCCCAACCCCGCCCCACAGCATGAACACGGGGATCCCCCCCGCCTCCGGGTCACAGTGGAAAGGGAGGCCGTGGGAATGGGGGTCCCGGGTGGGAGAGGAGGTGAGTCGCGTGTCGTGCTTTGGGAGGGGAGAAGGGCTGAGCGTCCCCGGTGGGAGGAGAGGTGCTTGGGGTGGGGGTGCCAGTAACAGGGCAGGCGAATCGGGTGTCCCAGGTGTCGGGGGATGTGGGTGAGGGTCCCGGGTAGGAGCAGAGGGGAGTCTGAGTGCCCGGGTGGGACGGGGGGCGGGGGAGGGGAGGGGGGGGTTGAGGGTCCCAGGTGGAACGGATGATAGCTGGGATTGGGGTCCCGAATGGGAGGGGATGCGGCTGGGGATGGAAACCCGGGTTGAGAAGAGGAGGGTCCCGAGAGGGAGGGAGGTGCGGGGGACCCCTCGGGCTGGAGGTCCCGACGTCCCTACCTGTAGCGCCTCGGGGCCGGGAGCGGCGTCCCCCGCCCGCAGGAACCCGCGGCTGAAAAAGCGAAGGAGCGCGATGAGGAGCCGCGGCACCATCCCGGCACCATCCCGGCACCATCCCGGTCCCGCGCACCCCCGCACCGCCCGCGGGCTGCGGGCACGCCCCCGCCGCGACACGCCCCGTCACGATACGTCCGATCGCGACACGCCCCGCACCTGCTCTGCGGGGCAGCGGCTCCGCGGAGCTCCGGGAAGCGAGGATGGGTGGGGGCTGTGGGTGGCCAGGGGATCGGACATCACTCTCCAACCGGGGGTGGGGGTTCCCGGGATGGGGTGGGGGTCGAGAGGGTGGTCCCGATGTGGGAATTGTGCCGGGATGTCACTCCCCGGTATTGGGAGGGGGCCAGGAGTGGGAGTCCCGGTGTGGGGTGGTGAAGGGGGTCAGGAGTGGGGCGGGGGCGCCCATGTGGGGAGAGGATGAGGGCATCGCTCCCCAGTTCGGGTAGCTCCGCTCTGGAGCTCGGGGCTGGCAGTGGTTTCCTTGCGGGGCAGGTGCCGGGGGTGCCGTCACGGGTCTGGTATCTGGGAGGGCAAAAACCTCCCTCCGTGCTAAACCCTCCCCTCCCGGGGGTCGGGCCAGGAGTTTCCCCCTTGCCCCTTCTTCCTTCTGGGCCATGTTTCACCTCCCAATAAAGAGACCCCTACCCCCTTAAAGGCTGCGCCTCACGTTTGGGTTGGGACGGTCTTCCCCTCATCCTCCCTGACGGAGGGGCTGAAATCTCATCCCATCCCTCGCCCTGGGGTAACTCTGATGCAGGGCTCAGTAGAGAAAGTCTTCCCCGCCCCCCACCCAATAGGATACTGCAGGGGTGTATATCCAGCGCCCCTCTCTTGGATAGGAAGGGACCCTCATCTTGGGAACCCCTTATAGGGTCTGTCCGCCCCCACCCTCCTATATTAATCCCCCCACTACCTTCAGTGAGGAGTGACACCTCTTCCCGTCCCCCCGGCCCCCCGGCCCGAGAGAGTACAAGGATTTCGGGATGCTGCCCCGCCCCTACCCCGATGGCCCCAGGGAATCTGCACGGAGGGTGGACATGCTCAAGCCGTCACACGACGGCCACATGCCACACGGTGAGAGGGATATCGGCAGTGCGACAACCTCCATCCCTTCCCCTCGTCCTCCTCCTCTGGGTAGAAGAGAAAGATCTGGTCTGGGGGAGGATGGCCTGCTCTTCCTCCAGATCCCGGGACTCCCGTGTCCCTAGGCACTCCCAAGTCCCTGCACCCCTGTATCCTTGCCTCTCCATGTTCCTGCGTCCCTGCAGTCCTGTGTCCCACCCCCTACGCAGGCACTCCCGTGTTCCTGCACCTCTGTGTCGCTGTCCCCAGGGTGCTGTTCATGGACAGGGTGCTCTGAAGCTTGGCTGGGGGTTTGCAAAGGACTCCTCGCATGGCCTCTCAACCCTCGCTAGGACAGGTCGTGATAAGGAAATGCCACCTTGAGGCAGGGGCCAAGCAGGGTAGGGTTAGGGACACCCTGCATGCTGCGCCCTCCATCTCGCTCCCTGCTCCCCGACCCCCGGGACGCCGGGCCGGGGAGCCCGGGGGAGGCTCAGGGCGGGCCGGGGAGCCCGGGGGAGGCTCCGGGTGGGCCGGGGAGCCCGGGGGAGGCTCACGGTGGGCCGGGGAGCCCGGGGGTGGCTCACGGTGGGCCGGGGAGCCCGGAGGAGGCTCCGGGTGGCCCGTGGAGCCGCGGGGCCATCTAGCGGCCAGAGCCACCAGGAGCTCCCGGCCGATCCCCGACCCTGCCGCAGCAGCCCCGGCCGCCCGCTGGTCCTGCCCTGCGGGTGACACAGGGCCACGGGCGTCCCTCGCCGGGGGTGGCACAGGATCATGGACGCCCCTCAGGGCAGCGTCTCACAGCGCCCATCTTACCGGCTAGGACATCTCCAGAGCCGCCAGATCCCCAAGATCAGTGTGTGGAAACCCCCACTCTGGGGTCACCCTGCTGCAGGTGTGACCAAGTGTCACCCCAGCCTGGACAGGTCCTGCTGGCATGGATGTGGGTCCAGGAATCCATGAATAAAGCAGGTGGGAATAGCAGGTTCCCTGTGGGGCCAACAGTGGGAACACCCCAAGGAGCTGGGTGCTGGCAGGATCCGCGTCTTGCCACCTGGCACAACCCTGTCACCAGAGCCACCCACAGCAGCTCACAGCCAGCACAGCTGCCCAGGGAACACAGAGGCATTGCTGGGCACAAGGACACAGCACGGAGCTGTCCCTTGGGCTCACCCACAGGTGCCTGGGGACAGGGACTGGGACACGGGGGTGCAGGGACAAAGGGAGGCAGGTGGTGGGACACAGGGTGTGGGACACAGGGGTGCAGGGGCATGGTGCGGGGAGGAACTGGGGGACAAATGTTGGGCACAAAGGCCTGGGGACAGAGAGTGAGACACTGGTACAGGGGCACTGGGAAATGGGACACAGGGACCTGGCTTTTCTGTGTGCCCCAGGATTGGCATTCCTTGGATGGGAGCATCACAGCAGTCAGAACCCAGCCCTGGAGCTGCTGGGGAATATCTGTAGGTGCTGAGGAGAGACAGCAGTGTGGGCTTCCCAGCTGGGCTTCCCACATTTCCATCCATCCTGTAGTTTTCCCTTGTTCCTGGCCTGAAGTGGATCAATCAAGTACTGTGCCTCCTGTCTCTTCCTAGGAACTGGGGAGTAGCCACGCCGCATCCCATCTGGAGGGCGTCTGATGGCATCAGTGGGAATAAAGTTCATGCAGGCAAGTAAATATTAACCTTTATTCCATGGTAATGGAATATTCCACACCAAAGACACTCACATAAACCCCACTCCAGCTTTTTCCTGGGGGCTGCTGGCAGCAAATGGTACCAAACTCCCCAAGTTGAAGATTTTGGGGGGTTAAGGCACCAAGATGAGCCTTCACACCCTGCGTAAACCTGAAATCCCATTTCTCCCCATTTGTGCAGCATCTGTGGGCACACTGGATATCCTGGGAGCACTGGGATGGGAGAGCAGGGCAAGAGGGCAGCATGGCTGGCTGTTCCCAGCTGGGCCAGGACTGCTGTGAGCCATGTAGGATCAGCAGTGCTCCACTAAACTGTGGCACCAGTACAGACCCAGGGCTGGATGCTGGATCTGGGGAGGCACAGCACTGTGCTGCCTTCTGGAGCATCCCTGTCCTCCGGGGAAGGAGGGGACACAGTGGCCAGTGCAGGCGGCACATGGGGCTGGGGTCCTGCCCACAAAACAGAGATGACTGAGACTCAGCTGAGCTTGGGGGACACGGCCACGAACGGAGCTGCTGGATCCATGAATGAATTGGGGTGTTATTGTCTGGGGCTGCTGGCACAAGGTACACTGTCAGCTCTAAATTCCACCAGAAATCAATCCATCTGCTCTTCCTCTCTGCACTAATCCCCACAATGGCACCCAATCGATATCCCATTTACTGCTCTGTGGTTTCCCCATGGATACATCCCACTCAGTGCCCGGGATGCAGCTGCAGTGCCTGAGTGGGACAGGCAATATGGCAGGGCAGGGAATGCTGTGGGACAGGGAATGCTGCAGGACAGAGAATACTGCGGGGCAGGGAATGCTGCAGGGCAGGGAATGCTGCAGGGCAGGGAATGCTGCAGGGCAGGGAATGCTGCGGGGCAGGGAATGCTGTGGGGCAGGGAATGCTGTGGGACAGGGAATGCTGCGGGGCAGGGAATGCTGTGGGACAGGGAATGCTGCGGGGTAGGGAATGCTGTGGGACAGGGAATGCTGCGGGACAGGGAATGCTGTGGGACAGGGAATGCTGCGGGGCAGGGAATGCTGTGGCATCCCTCACCCGAGCAATGTCAGGCACAGGCTGGGGGTGCTAGGAGGCTCCATGGCATCGGGTTGGTTCACTGCATGGAGCTGCTGGGAGCAGCAGGAGAGTTGGGAATGTGTGGACACAAGGAAGAGCTGAATGATCTCAGTCTGGGCAGGGAGGGGGTGTCCTGGCACCAGTCCCCCAGTGGGGATGGCCCCCAGAGGTGCCAGCTGCAGAGACCGGGCGGCATCAGCTCTGGGGCTTGGGTTGTCATTGGATTCAAAGCAGGATAACAAAGGGATGAGGAAGGGATGAGGGAGTCTGAGGCCTTCAACATCTTTATAAATGACTTGGACACAGGACTGGAAGTTCAGACTAAGCAAGTTCACAGACAATCAAAAAACTGGGAGGGGCTGCTGACAAATTGGAGAGTTGGACAATGGCCGAGTGTGTGAAGTTCAACAAGGACTCTGGATCTGGGATGGGGCAACCCTGGTGTACACACAGACTGGGAAACGATTTGCTGGAAAGCAGTGTTGTGGAAAGGGACCTTCCATGACAACAGCAAGTTGAACAGGAGTCACATGAGTGACATCCGTATCCTGGGGGGCACCAGGCACAGCATCACCAGCAGAGCAAGGGAGGGAATTGTCCTGCTCTGCTCTGCTCTGCACTGGGGCAGCTTCACCTCGAATGCTGGGGGCAGTTTTAGGCATCACAAAGTGAAAAAGACGTTAAAGCCACTAGAGAGAGTCTAAAGAAATGCCGTGAGGGTGGTCAAGGGCCTTGAGGTGAAGCTGTATGAGGAACAGCTGAGGCCACTTGGGCTGTTCAGCCTGGCCAAGAGACTGAGGGGAGACCCCCACTGCAGGTACAAATTCCTCATGAGGGGAACAGGAGGGGCAGGCACTGATCTCTGCTGTCTGATGACCAGTGACACTCCTGAGGGAATGGTCTGAAGTTGTGTCAGGGGAGGTTTAGGTTGGATATTAGGAAAAGATTCTTCACCCAGAGGGTGACTGGACACTGGAACAGGCTCCCCAGAGCAGTACCAAGCCTGACAGAGTTCAAGCAGCATTTGGACAGTACTTTTGGGCATGTGATGTCACTATTGGGGAGGACCAGGAGCTGGACTTGATGCTCCTTGTGGGTTCCTTCCAACTGAGCAGATTCTGTGGAGCATGACGAGGGGATAAGGAAGGGCCAGGCTGATTAAGTGATACTGCTGATGAGTAAATGGTGGAGCCCTTGGAGGGTCTCTGTGGGGACATTTCAGAGCAAGGGTGGGGCTGGGGGGCCACCAGCCGCCCACAGACATGACAGGGCTAATGAGGGGGACAGATGGGATGGCAGAGCCCTGCTGGCCCCATGATGGTGGTCAGGTCCCTGTGGGGCTGAGACAGATCTTGGCTCCACTTCCACACCTCTCTCTCCATTCTTTGGCTGCTTTCCCAGCTGGCTCAGACAGTCCTCACGGGCCACCAAGCTCTGGGCATGGTGGCCACCAGCATCTTCAGCCTGGCTGGTGGGATTTCCTCTCCTGAGCTGCACACAGCCTGTCCCATGAGATTGTCCTGTGTGGGCAGGGACAGAGCACACCCCCACTGTGCCCTCAGAGGGGCAAGGGAGAGGGATATCCATAGGGACAGCCTATGGATAGGGATTAGCATATGCCATGGTGAGAGCGTGCACCCAGAGGGACAGCGTGTATCCAAAGGGACAGCGTGTATCCATCAGGACACTGTGTATCCATGGGGACAGCATGCATCCACAGGGACAAGTGTGTCCATGGAAACAGCCTGAATCCCGGAGGACAGCACGTGTCCGTGGGTGACAGCCTGGACCCACAAGCACAGCGTGTGTCCAGAGGGACAACCTGCTTCCAGGGTGACAGCATGCATTCATGGGACCAGCACATGTCCAGAGGCACAGGTGACATCCTGGGGGACACCCTGTGTCTGGAAGGACACGGCACACCTGGGAACAGCACGTGTCTCGAGGGAGAGCAGGCGCCTGAGAGGACAGCACGTTTGCAGAGGGACAGCATGTTTGACAGGGGCCAGCACATGTCCATGAGGACAGGACTTGCCTGGAGGAACAGGATGTCTCTGGAGGGTCACATGGATTTTGGGGAAATTATGTGCCAGAATGAGAGTGTGCAGCAGGAGAAGGGACAGCAGGTGCCTGTGGGACAGTGTGTACTGGGGGTACAGCAGCCCCTGGACATGCAGTGCCACGCCCCTCTTCCAGGTGGCCCAGCAGCAATAAGGAAGATCCCAGCCCAGCCCGAGCATATGGGGGACAGGAATTTACTGCCAGATTAAATAAAAGATGAGGAGATGACGTCCACTGGCACTGGCTGTGCCACTCTGAGCTGACCCCACTCCAGCTGCAGGCCACGAGGACTCAGCCACCAGCTCTCACTGGTCCCTGCCACTCTCCTTGGCCCCTTATTTAGAGGTGGGGTTGCTGCCAGGTGACAGTGGAGTGTGGTGCTACCATGAGCACCCAGGGATCTGTTCAGAGACAGAGAACAGGCCTGGTTCCCACCAGCTTGGAGACCCCAAAGAAATGTGGCACTCAAGGAATAGGGTCCCCATCCCTGCACTGGTACCTGATCCCACAGGATGACAGTGTCACTTAAGAAAGGGATGTACCAAACCCTGACTCCAGGGATAACCTAAGCCCTGTTCTAATGAGTGCTCCAAGCCCAAATCTCCGGTGTCCTCTGAGCCCTGATCCCAGGGGTGCTCCATGCCTCCATCCTAAGAATGTTCTGAGCCCTCTTCCTAGGGGTGCTCCAAGCTCTGGGCCTCTGAGGATGGTCTGAGTGGTGATCCTGGGACACTCTGAGCCCTGAGCCCAAGATGCTCTGAGCCTCTCTTCCAGAGTCCTCTTCCAGCTTTCCACTGGCATCCTCAGGATTTTCCTCCCCCCTCAGCACAGCTCTCCATGGGCATCCCTTGGCACCTGGATGCTTGTTGCCATTGTCTCACCTGGCACCTGCCTGCTCCAATTCTCCCTCATCATCTCTTCTGCTAGCAAAGCAATCACTCCCCAATTTAACCTGGATTAAAGCAGCATTGCTCACTTGCTCCCTCGCTAGTTCTCTTCCAATTAATTTGTTCCTCGCTTTTATTTCCTAATTAATTCTTCAGGCTCTTTGGCAAGGAAACAACAGTGGTGCCCAGGGTCTCAGGAAGGGATCAGGATTAATTATCCCAGTGGGAATGAGCACAGGGGAAGAGAAGCGGGGGCTTAGCCCAGGATGGGGACGTGGATCCAGGGTGAACAGTGTTCCCTGGACCACCCATAAGCATCCCATACAAAGGAGACCATGGGATGAGGGGCCCACAACTTACATAATTTCCATCTTCCCTTGGGAATGTCACAGGGACAAAATCCTCACAGAAACCACTATGATGCCCCTGGGGGGCTCACCCTAGGGGCAGGCTGCAGTGGGGGCCCAAGTCCTGCAAGGGTTAATGCACAGTACAGCACAGGGTGTTGGAGCTAAAAATACTGTGCCTTTCTTGGGATTTGCTCCAATGACTCATTCCTTTCTGTAATTTATTGCTCGTTACATAATCACTTTCATTTTCAGCTGGAGAAAAATGGAATATGTTTTTTTCCCCTTTTCTTCTGTTTTTTCAAATGAAAAGGGCATTTTAGCACATAAGCACCAGCCATTTTCCCAGTTCTTCCTGGCATCTTCCTGGCAAAGGGTGGCATGCTGCCACCAGCTCCAGCCTTCATCCAAAGACTCCCAAGAGCGTGGGGAGCTCTGGGGTCTGCTAAAGAGGGAATGGGGAGTGAGAGCTCTCTGGGTGCTGGGAGGGCAAAACACCCTGGGGGCAGCTCAGGGAGGTTCTGGGATGGATGGAGGGGCTGGATCCACCCTTTGTGCCCATTGCCCAGCCAGGGTGAACACCCCTGGCACTGCTGCAAGGGCACTGCTGGGCTCCAGCCATGTCCCAGCAAACCCAGGGCTGTGTCTGAGCAATCCTGGGGCTGCATCCCAGCAAGTCCAGTTCTGGGTCCCAGCAAACCACTGGGTTTGCTGCATCCCAGAAATCCCAGTGCTCTGTTCCACTGAGCCCAACAGAGTGTTCCAGCAAGGCCATCTCCCAGCAATCCAAGTGTCTGCGAGCACAGCTGTCCCCACCAAAGCAGGGCAGGACACTCCAGTGGGGGAGTGGGGGCTCTGGCTCAGGCCCTGGCTGGGACTGGGATGATTTTCTGGCAGGGAGGTGAGAGCCCCACTCTCTGCCAGCCCTGCTGCCACCTCCACAGGGGGGCCAGGAAGCCTTGTGTTTGGAGCTGCAGCCTTGGAATTAACTGTGCCAAATGTTTTATTTGCGTAGAAACACAATTATGTTAATTAAAGCATATCTGTAATTACAGCACTTAGTGGCCTATAAGTGCACAAGTGACTCTGGTGACTTTAGAGAAGCTGGAAGGCTGGAGGGTGGCTTGGCCCCAGCTCCAGAGAGCTCTGTGGGAGGGAAAGCAGCAGTGTCCCCATGGGGTGACAGTGGTGACCCCAGTGCTTGGCCGCTCTGCCAGGGATGGTGCAGCGAGATGGGAGGCTCAGTACCCGCAGTCACACCTGACCAAGCCACAGTCCTGCTGCTCTGGGAGAGAAGATAAAAAGAAGAATATGCCTCCAGCACCTCAGGGAAGAAGGAACAACAAGAAAATGGGTCCCTGAGGTAGCCAGCAGTGCCTGGGCAAAGGGAGTTTCTCCGTCTCTGCAGGCAGCAGGGGCTAAAGAGTGTGTCTGTGAGGGGGAAATAAAGGGGAAGCAGAGAAAGATGACAGCTGGAGCAGCAGGCAACCAGCCCATGAAATGACTGGGATACATCCGACAGTCTCCAGGCAAAGGGAGGGGGGGGGGTGGCATCTGTCCCCCACCTCAGCAGAACCCTGGTTGTGGGAAGTGTGTTATGGGGGGATAAGGACCCCAGAGGGAACCTGGTCTGGGGCCATGGAGAGCCTGGAGCAAGGGAAGCAGCAATGACATGGCGTGGTGCTCCAGGATCCCCATACACCCAGACACCTTTCCTCCATCACCAGAGCAGCCAGCCTCCCAGGCCAACACCTGCCAATGCAGTTTCCATCTCCCCCAGCCTCCAGCAGTGACAGAAATTCCTGCAATTGCTCAGCCCAGAGCAAAACCATTTCACTGGAGCCAAAGGATCTCACCCAGCACATCCCCAGGACAGATCCCAGCACGGGCACAAAAGGTTCAGCAACACCCTGGCATCTGCAGGCAGGAAAGGCAGGGAGGGCTGCTGAGCTGCCATGTTCCATTTGAAGCCATCAGGAGCCCTGCACAATTCCAGACCTGCACAATAATGGGCAGGTGCTGCATGGCAGTGCCAGAGCAGCTGGCAGGAGCTGCGGGAAGGGCAGCGGTGGCACCAAAGCTTTGCCGGGTGGGATTTGTTTGCTGAGCAAACGAGGGGAGGCTGCTGATCCGGCTGCAGAAGGCTGAGCCCTGTTTGCTCGGCAAACACACTGCTCTGGGTGCTCCGCCCTGGAGCATCAGGTCCTATGCAAGCAGCTGCCCCCACTGCCAGGCTGGGACAGCAGCTCCCGGGGCTGCCTGGAGCCACAGGAATGCAGCTGGCCCTGGTGGTGGGGCTAGGAAGCCTGGCAGCCCTGCAAGGCTACAAATCCCTGTCCACATTGCACGGCAACCCTGCAAATCCCCGTTGTATGGCGTTCCTGTAAATCCACTCCTGTTGTACAGCATCCCTGCAAATCCCTATCCCCACTCCACAGCATCCCTGCAAACCCCTAGGGGTGCCAGGAGCCACAGGAATGCAGCTGGTCTCAGTGACAGGGCTGGAAAGCCTGGAAGTCCTGCAAGGATGCAAATCCCTGTCCCTACTGCGTGGCATCCTTGCAAATCTTTATCCCTGTTGCATGGCATCCTTTCAAATCCCACCACCGTGGGGATCTCCAAGCAAAGCCACCAGCCCCCCAAAGAAGCCAAACCGGGCAGGAGCACAGCCAAGTGAGAAAGAAAACACACCCTGAATCCCTGGGGAATTTTCCTTGGATAAATGCAACCCCACATATGCTTCCAACTCATCTTTCAACTAGTCCATTTATTTGATAACTAGAGGGGGAAAGAAAGCTGCAGTTGATTGTGCTTCATCATGTGTTCATCACCTAGCCTTTGCTTTTTTTTTTTTTTTCCTTCCAGCATTGTTTTCCCTTAAAAATAGTGGGAATAGAGCAGGAGCCAGGATTTTGCCTGTGCTTTCCATGAACAACAGCGCCCTAGGAGCAGGGATCATCTCCCAAGCAACACCACAGATTTCTAACTGGGTCCTCCATCTGTGAACATGGCACAAGTGGGAGCCACTCACTGGGCCAGGACTTCTTCTCAAATGATCCAAATATTCCCATGAGCCAGAGTTAGTGCAGAGTTAGGGAGTAGAGACCATCTGTGGAGGGACAAGAGATGACACAGCTCAAAGCCACTCATGCCTCGGAGGCTTATCAGGGCAAGAGTGGCTCTGTCTGACACTTTCAACCCATTTCCCAGAGCTGAGTTGAGCTTTTCGCTTCCAAAGCCTCAGCTTTCCCTGAGAGGAGGGGAGGGGGAAACTGGGGATGGGCTGTATGGACTGCCAGTGGTCGGGCTGGTGTGGGTACTGGGGGAGAGATGGAACAGGCAGAGAGATTCAGCTCAGCCCTGGGACAGACATGGAGATGCCATATGGAATATGGAAACAGAATTATTGAGGTTGTAAAAGCCCTCTGAGACCATCAAGTGCAACCATTCCCCAAGCATTGCCAAGCCTGACACTAACTCATATCCCCAAATCCCACATCCACAAAACTTTTAAATCCCTCCAGGGGTGGGGACTCCATCACTGTTCTGGGCAGCCTGTGCTGCACCCCTTCAGGGAAGGCATTTTCCCTAATATCCAAATTAAATCTCCTCTGGTGCACCCTCTGGGCTGCTCCCTGGCACAGCCAAGATCCAACTGGTACTGGGACCAGTGCCGGAGCAGTCAGGCTTTTATTCCTCGACCATGCTTTCCATTAATTAATGGCTTTTCTGTGGTTGAACTGCTGGCTCCAGCTCCCCTGCCACGCTGTGCCTGGACAGAGACCTGGCAGGATGACTGGCAGCCAGGTGCCACCTGGAAAGGATCCCCAGCCTCGTCCTCTTCCCTGTGCCACAGTGCCCATGACAGGGCTGGTTCAGGAGCTGGGATCCAACTGAGCTGCACAGGAAAGTAGGGAAACAGAGTTCCCAGAGTATCCCCATGGTCCCTCCTGGGATCATAGGGGTTCTCTGCTGTGCCTGCAGGTTCAGGAGCTGGGATCCAACTGAGCTGCGCAGGAAAGGATGGAAACAGAGTTCCCAGAGTATCCCCATGGTCCCTCCTGGGAGCACAGGGGTTCTCTGCAGTGCCTGCAGATCAGGGGCTGCAGGAGGGGGGTGACACAGCTGGGGTCCCCCCGGCCATGCTGCAACTCTCTGCACTGTCAGCTGGCACGTGGAGCTCCCTGCAGGCTCTGTGCACAGCGACACACACCGTGCCTGACTCTGCATTCTCGCCAGCCCACGGACCTGCTGTCCCTGTCCCTGCTGTCCCTGTCCCTGCCCGCGCCGCGGGGGAGAGGGGCTTCTCCAGCAGCACCCACCTGCGCAGAGCCCTCCATCTTCACCGACACAGCACGCCCACGCAGCCAGGAGCCAGCTCCCACGCTGCTCCTGGGGGAAGGAGACCTTCTTTCCATCCCTTCTTTCCATCCTTGCACAGTGGGGCAGGTTGCTTCATCTCCTTGAAGTAAGGGAGATGGTCGCAACTGGACATGCGGGGCCCCAAGGACATTACCCTGACCTCGGGGTTCCCAGACCACGTGGAGCTACTGGCACTGGTGGCCCCTCTCATGCTGCCCAGCCTGAGAATGATACACACAGCACAAATCCTGCCCCAGGCAGCTCCAGCTGTGTCCTGTTGATCTGGTGGATGCAGAACCAGCCACAAATGCCTGACTGGGACCCACAGCCATTCCCAGGAGCATCATTTCCCTGGAGACAGTCACACCCAACAGCAGCCCCCTCAACCTCTTCTTAAACCTCCCAGGGTTCATCATACCCAGCTCCCACCATGAGCAGCTTGTTTCCTGTGGCATCCTCTGGAGCAAGAGCTCACCTGGCTCTGCTGCTGCATCCACCTGCACCCAGGTCTGACCAAAGGAAAGCAGCACCCAAAGGGCACCTGAGTGCCCTAGTGCCCTCCCTGGGGCTGATTCTGGGGAATCCCTCTGAAGGTTTGCTGCCATTTCCACAGGGACACTCCTCATGCCTCAAGAACTGCTTTGTCCACAGCCTGCACTGCTTTTCTCACTTGAGCTTTTGCAAAGCACCCCAGTTTTGGGGGTTTCATCCAGCAGCATTGCTGCCTCAGCATCTGTCCCACTCCCCGGTGAGGCCAGGACAGGTGAAAGACAAAACCAAAGCACACGACAGGTCCCAGAGAGCCTTTGGCTCAGCCAAAGGGGGAAAACATGGATGGGAAGGTCCCAAGGCTGTGCTGGTGGGGAAAATGGAGCATATTCTGCTGAGGGAGAATGGAGCACTGCAGCCTTTGTCCTGGCAGACCTACACTAACTCTGGTCAAGCACTAACCATAACACTGGTCATAGACCTAACCATAAACCTACACCTCAGCATAGCTGTAACCATAAACTTAGACCCAGCCTAGCTCTAAATCTAAACCTAACTATGACCTTAACACTAAACTAAGCCTTAAATCTAGCTCTAACACGGACACTAAACTAACCTGAAGCATAATTCTAACCCTAGCTCTAAATCTAATCCGAGGCTAACAATAACCCCAAACCTAAGCTTAAATCTAAACCTAAGCATAAACCTAAAATTAGTACTACTCCTAATACTAATCTGAACCTTAAATGTAGCCATGGACCAAACACCAGCCCTAGACTTAACACAAATTCTAACACTATTCTTAGATCTAACCTGATCCTAAATCTTTTATCTTAGCTCTAGACCTAACCTTAAAGCTAAACTTTGCTTTAGCCTTAAACTTAAACCCTAATCCAAACACTAGCCCTAAACTTGACCATAGCCCTAAACCCAGACCTAAATTTAGTCCAACTTTAGCTGTAGCTCTGACCCTAACTCTAACCCTAATCTTAGATCTATCCCTATCCATAGCTCTGACCCTGACCCTAATCCTAACCTCAGGCCCAGCTTCAGCCCCTCAGCAGCCAAAGGGAGGCCAAGCTCTGCCCCTGAGGTACTGCAGAAGGACCGAGGGGGTCCCTGCATCCTGCAGCTCCCGAGGATGTTCATGCGCAGGATCCAACACCCTCCTCTCATGAGGGGAGCAGGAGTTCCATCCCATTGCAGGAATTCCATCCCATTGCAGGAGTTCCTGGCTTGAGCAGTTGACAACCAAATTCTTGAAAATTGCCATCACCCTCCCTGAGTCAGGAGGTTGGGGACTCTGGCACTGTTCCACATCACTAGCACCACCTTCCTTGACCCCAATTTCTTACTTAAAGCCTTCATGGCTCCCACTTGCTTTTTCCATGCAGGAAGGATGCTACCATCCACCTGTCTGTGATCACACTAGTAAAAAACATGAGGAAAGACCCTATTTTGGGGAGAGCAAGAGAAAACACAGCAACACCCACAGCTTGTGTCCTTCCAGCCAGGCTCAAGCCAAGTGCTGGGCTGTGGAAACATCTTTCCTGCAGGACTAAGTACACAGGGCAGCTCTGGTGTGAGGATAAACCCCAAACCACCAAGAAGCTGCACAGATATCCCACAGCATCAGCACCAAGCAGCAACATCCCCACCAGGCTGATCCATGCCACTGCTTGGCAGGGCTCCATGCCTCAGAGCCAGCCTGGGGACCATCAGACCAAGCAGGGCTGCAAATCCCTGCACTCCCAAATTCTGGCTGCCCTGCCAGCTTTTGCCCTCACAGGCACTGGCATTAGGGCTCTGCTGCCATGAGTGAGATCAGGTGTGCATGGAGGTTTTCATTGGAGGATCAACATCCCCATGCCATACGAAACAGACCCTGAACTTCAGGGGACATGGACAGGCCACCCTCCAGACCTCAACCCACAGCCAAGCAAAGCACAGGCACATTCAGCTGGCACCAGCTCAAGAGAAGAAAAGGGGGAAGAAAAACCCTCCACCAGTCTCTGCCTTTCAAATGCTCCTTATAAATATCTGCTCACCGTCTTCTGAGTCACCCAGCTGAAACGTGCAAGTTATTAACAGCCTGGGAAGGGGCTGGGAAGCAACTGGAAGGCAGAGGAGGCTTCTGGCTAAGTCAGCACTTTGTCCCAGAGCTGCACTAGCAGCACTGCTGTCTGCTTTTCCCTCTTTGAGTAGAGAGCAGAGGGCTCTGGGGATGCTGAAACACACAGTGAGGCTGTCCTCGATGGATGCAATGCTCGGGCTAAGCCCCAACCCAGCCCCAGCCCCAGCTAAAAAAAAAAAATCAGGGTTTCATATTTTCAGTGGGAAATAAACCCCATCCCACTGCCAAATCCCTCTCTCTGTTCTATTTGATTTATCACAGAATATACAAACTGACAAAGGCCCAAAAGGCTTGAACCCACCCAAGATTCTCCCACGTCCTTCCTCCTCTCTGACTCCACACACCAGTGATGCAGGCAGGGCTCAGAACATGGGTCCAGGAGCAGGATTTGCTGCTGGGAGCAGGATTTGGGGACAGGAGCAGACCAAGGGCTGCTGCTGCCAAATAACCAGCCTCAGGGACATTCCTGAGCTGGCACTAAGCAAGTCTCTGAGGCTGCCATACCGGTCCATTCCCCACAGGGGATCCTCTGTGGAGGACAAGGTTTGGGGACAGCTTCCTACAAGGTGTTTCCAAACACCTTCCTACACATTTCTACAAGGCCAGATTGGATGAGGAAGGGCCTGGTGTACTGAAAGGTGTCCCTACCCACGGCAGGGACATAGGAACTGGATGAGCTTTAAGGTTCTTTCCAGCCCAAACCAATCATCCCACAATTCAGGCTGCAACCCCTGAAACATCAAATCTTGCTGTCATCTCCCATTGCTAAGGCAAGTGAGACCCCTCACCCACCCCTGACACCTGGGCTGGGGGAAGCCAAGCTCCAGGCTGCCTGCTGCCCACTCAGCAGCCTCTGCACTGCCTGACCCCGCTGCTGCTGCTGCTGTGCAGATGGAGCCATGGTAGCAAACAAAGCCTCTCCCAACACTCACTATCCAGCTCACTCCCGCCTCCAGACAGGCTCATCCATTCAGGAGCACAGGAGAAAGCTGGACAGGCAGAAAGTCCCAGGCAGCTCTGGGCCCTGCTGGCATTTCTGAGCCCAGCACAGCTCCTGCTGAGCCACGTGGGAGCTGGGAATGAGACAAAAGCAAAAGGAAGGACCAGGGTCAGAGGGCAGCAGAAGGAAAGAGGGATTCCCAGAAACTGCTGCTGCATCCACCGTTGCCCCCAGGGAATCCTGTATGCAGCCCTAGATGGATGCTCAGCCTCCCAGAGCCCCCAGAGCAGCACAGCTCAGAGGGGATGAGCAGGGCTCTGCTGTAGATGCTGGCCAGGGCACACTTGGTGTGGGTCCTCACTAACAGAGCCAGAATTTGGCCCAGTTATCAACACTTCCAAACAACTGGAAATTCTGAAGCTGAAGATGCTCAGGGAGATGCCCCAGGGTGACGGAGGGGAAATTCCTCGCTCACCCTGGAGACCTCCCATGGACAGGTGCAGGGTGCTGGGAAGCTCCTGGCATATGCAGAATGCAGGAAGCTTGAAACAGGAGTTTTCCCTCTATTTTCCCTGCCAGGCACCTCCAGGCTCCAGGGCTGGTGCACAGCCAGGTGGGTGATCCTGAAGAGCTCCAGTTAGAAGCGCAGGAAGAGCCTGAGGCTTTGAAAAACCTGGAGAACATCACCCAAGAACCCCAACAATGGGGGACCAGGTTAACCTCCTTCCACTGAACCCCTTTCCCTGCTGGAGGGGGAGCAGAGCATCCAGCCAAACTGCCAGGACAATGGAGTGATGGAGAGGGTATTTTCCATGGCATTTTACACATGCAGCCCAGAGACCAGCAATAACCATGAAGGGTCTGGGGCAGGGGGGGTTCTCCAAGGGATTTGCAGGTGCTCCAAGGTTCCCAAAGGGTGGCTGAGCCCAGCCCATGCTCCCTGTGTCCCAGACAGTGTTGTGCCCTGAAGGAAGCCCTGACCCCTCCCAGCCTCTGCTGAGCTGGATCCGTCCTGCAGGGATGCTCAGAGCTGCATCTCCTCCTCTGTGTTTTCCATCTGCAGAGCTCAGTAGCTGCTTCCCCAGCCCCGGCTGCTGTCAGATGCTGTGAAAGCAGCAGCTCCAGGCACCCTGACACCCCACCCACCTCTAACCAGGTCAGCGTCCACCCACCCGGGAGCACACTTCCCAGCAGGAGAAAGGGAGGAAATGGGTTAAAACGTGACCTGGATAATGCTGCACCTGCACCCCCTTGCAAAAAATGCACCATGCACGTGGGAGAGCTGGGCCACCTCTGGATGCCAGCGCCAGGAACAGGGCAGGGCTGGAGGGGAGGCAGGGAACAGGCAGCAGCCCCCCCACCACAGCGCCAGCCTCACCACTGCAGCCCCTCCAGGGAGCACTGCAGGGCCGAGGGCATCATCCTCTGACAACTATAGGAAGCTTTTCCTCCTCTCTATACCCCGTGGGGTTCCCAAGAACAGGGACAAATCTCTATGAAGGACATATCCCGGGTAAAAGGCTAAAGCAGCTGGACTCACCATTTCCACCTCACCTGCCAATTCTTACCTGGGCACAGCCAGCCCAGCTACACCAAGCTTTTCTGTCATTTACTTTTTTTTAAAAAGCCTTTAAACAGCAGCAGCAGAGGCAGGAGGGAACATGGGGCTCGCATGGCATTTCAAGACCTTTGTGTGTTTTGCTTAAAGAAAAGGACACGTGCACATGTTCAGGCAGCGCCAGAGAAGGATCTCTGCAGGGAACAAAGCACACACAGCACCAGGGAGTGAGCCAGGAGAGCTGAGGGAAGGATGCTGCCTGCAGAGACAGACCCAGCACCCACAGAAGCGTAGGAGGATCAGCACCTATTGGGGCCTTGAGAAAACAGATCCAAGGCACACATTGCATGTAGGCAAGAGAGATGCTGGAGGGTGTTTTCTACGGAGAGGGAGAAGGTTCTCACCCAAAGGTCAACTCATGAAGGTGTGAAAATTCGGTGAGGGAAACGTGTAGAGCTGGGGCAGGAGTGGATGGAAGCTGCCCTGCACCCCAACAGTCCTGTCATCACTTAAAGCACCTGCTCCAGGAGACCCCAGGTTGCTCCTGGGCACATTCCAGTCCCTCCTGGTTCTGGTGGTCCTGGTGTGAGCAGCTGAGCCAGGCAGTTCGGCCAGAGCCTGAGCATGTGGAGCTGGCACTGTCAGACAAAGGAATCCAAGCACTGAGAAGGCTTCCTCCTTTTTGCCCTAGACCTGCATTTCTTCCTGTGGTCCAGCTCACCCTCCCGGAGGGCTTTTCAAAATGTGGGATCTGCTCCCACTGGAGTAGGGGGAGGAGGGATTGGGAGCACCCCAGATCCTGGGTGCCCAGAGCACATGCTGTGAACCATCCGTGCACATCCTGCGTCCCAGCAGCTGCAGCGCCTCGCCAGCGCTGCACACGCGTGTGCACGGACACGGGGGGCTCTGCCAGCCCCGCCAAGCCTCTGGGCACTGGGGGTCCACACACTGCAAGCTTCCCCTCTTGCCACGTGGGCTCTCCAGAGCATCACTCTTCCCTGCTTCCAGGGAGCACTGTCATCCCTCAGCAAGGTCACCCACGCTGTCACACAGAGCCCGTTGTGCCTGCTGCAGCAGGAGACCACCGTGACCCCTGGAGCCCCATCCCCACCTGGCCATCTACAGACAGGCACTGTGACACTGGGACCCCCAAATCTGCTTGGTGAGCGGGTGGCTGTGCAGGGGCTGGCTTCTCTTACCCTGTGTGAAGCCACTGAAACCACAATTCAGAAGGCTGACCTGAATTTCACAAAGTCACCCGGCCCCCCCTGCGGCCCACCACTGGGCCAGGAGCCTTCTACCCTTGCAGGAAATCATTATGGGATGAGGGTGATGGGGAGACAGGGAGATTCAGTTCACACCAGCCCTCTGGCACAGAAACACCAGCGATGACCGGCCCCGGGGCTAACATAGGTGGCGAGTAGGGAACAGGGAGGGGTCGCAGCCTCTTGTCATTTCCTTGCCACCCCCTTCCTGACAGCTGTCAGGCAGGAGGAACTTTTTCCTGCGTCCCTGATGTCTCCTTTCCTCCTTTGCCCGGCATTACTCCCAGAGCATCCCTCCCTCTTGGCGTGGTCCCCCATCCCCGGTGCCGGCGGGAGGGAACTCACATGTCAGATGCGGCCGCCTGGTACGGCTGGCTCCGGCAGAGAATGGAGTGTCCGCAGCCCTGGCCCATGGCTCCGCATGCTTCGGCAGCCCTCCCAGCCCCGCCGCCGCCGCGCCCGCTTCTCGGTGCCGGCTGGGAGCGGAGCCTCCCGCCGCGCTCAGCTCGCTGCTGTCACCGAGCCCGATGCAGCGCGCCGAGGCGTGCGGGAGGGGAGGACGGAGCGGGGGCGACGCTGATTGACGGCGCTGCTGCGGCTTCGCGGGGCTGGGCGGGGGCCGCGCCGCTCGGCGGAGGGCCCGGAGGGGCCGGAGGGGCCGCACCTGCCGCCCGCCGCCGCCCACCCCGCGCCGCGCCCGGCCTCGCCCGTGCGCCGCGCCGCGCCGGGGAGCGCCCGCCTTTGTCTCGGAGTGCCCGCGGGACCTGCCCTCCCCGCTCTCCCCTCTGGCCCTGCTGGGACCGCAAGCCCCGTCTGCCGTGCGCTGTTACTGCCCAGGTGGCATCGGCAGCAGAAAGCACCACAGGGCAGCTCTGTTCCCACCTAACCCTGTCCCAGAGATACTGAGCAGCACTGGTCCCACAGGTTCCTGTCCCAGGGGCAATGAGCTGCACTAGGCAACATTTGGACCACAGGTGGATTGCTTTCCCGAGGGCACTAAGCAGCACTGAGCAATATATTTCCTCTTTTGGAGGGGATATGGCCTCAAGTTTTTCAGGAGAGGTTTGGATTTGGTATACGGGACAATTTCCTCCCCAATACTGTTGTCAAACACTGCAGGCACCATACCTGGGGGGATTTAAAAGCCATGTAAATGTGATACTTGGGGACATGGTTTAGTGGTGGGCTTGGCAGTGCTGGGAAATGGTTGGATTCAGAGGTCTCAGAGGGCTTTTCCAAATAATGATTCTGTGATTCTATCATATAGGGCAGCTACACACACTCCCAAGAGGGACCCTGGGGAAGGACACCCATCCCACACTGAATTCAGGTCAGAGGTTTCTGTGAAACCTCACACCTCCTGGCACAAGGGGAGGGAATCAAGAAGGAGCAACAGCAACCTGAGCTTTCAAAGATATTTAAGCATTTCAGCTTCCTCCAATGCAAGCACTAGAGACAAAAAGGGAAGCTCCTAGGGACCAGGTCCTGGACAAAGACTGTGAGGAGATCATCCAACTGATGAAGGTCTTGACTCAGGATCATAGAACCACTGAATGGTTTGGGTTGGAAGGGACATTTGAAGCTCCTCCAGTTCCACTCTGCTGCCATGGGCAGGGACATTTTCCACTAGACTAGGTTTCTGCAAGCCCCATCCAGTCTGGCCTTGAATGCTTCCAGGGATGGGGCAGCCACTGCTTTTCTGGGCAACCTGTGCCAGGGCCTCACCACCCTCATAGCCAAGAATTTCTTCCCAGTATCCTATCTAACCCTACTGTCTGTCAGACTAAAGCCATTCCCACTGTCCTGTCGCTCCAGGCCATTGTCCAACATCCCTCTTCAGCTCCCCTGGAGGAATGGAAGGGGCTCCAGTGTTTCCCCAGAACCTTCTCTTCTTCAGGCTTAACGCTCTCAACTCCCTCAGCGATAGGAGGGATGTCCACAGCAGATGAGTCCCAGTCCTCAGAGCATCTCCACAGCATCCTCTGGACTCCTTCCATCACTTTCATGTCCTTCTGATGCTGGGGCCCTAGAGCTGGAAGCAGCACTGCAGGACAGGTCTTGCCAGAGCAGAGCAGAGCAGAGCAGAAGAATCCCTTCCTTGCCTGCTGCCCACACTCCTGGGGCCAGCCCAGGACACAGAGGGTGTCTGGAGCTTTTCAGCTCTCAAGTCTTTCTCCCCAGGGCTGCTCTCAATCCATTCTACAGCCATTCTGTGTTTGTGCTTGGGAATACTCCAAGCCAGGTGCAAGACATGCCAGGGGTACCCTGGATCCCACTGCCTGTGCCATTAACAAAGATCCATGTCTTTGCCCGGCTCTTTGTCCTGCTCTTTGCCTTGCTCTTTGCTCTGCTCTTTCCCTCACTCTCAGTATCTCTGGGCCACTGGCAGCACGGAGCCATAGACCTTTGTTCTCAGACAGCACAGCCACACATGTGAATCTAGAGCATGTCTGGGGACTGCAGGCTGCACTGCACCCCTCTGCAGGTACCTGCATCCTCTGCACTCGCTCCCCATGCTGTGTGCTGCACCACAGGCCCAAACCACGCTCCCAAACTGGGAATTTGACTTAGCGTATTGAGATTTTGCACCAAAAATAGCTATTTAGGTTGCTCTTCACTAGCCTTGCAGACCTCCATCTCTCCAGCATCATTTGCCTGTGGGGAGAAGGGAGGAAGGAGCTTTAAAGTCATTGTGGATCCACCAGCTGGGACATCAGAGCAGCAATAGATATTAAGGGATTAGCACTCAAATCACATCAGTTCCTGTCAAATTCCCCAGAATTAATATCCCCATGGTCTACAGATATAGGCAGTGTATCAGTTACACAAGATCCTCTGACTTTGTTATCTGCAAGGGGAAACTGAGGTCCAGACCTGCAATTACTTGCCCAAATTTTCCCCCAAGAGCTGAGAGTAGAGCTGGGACTAATTGGAGATTATTTTAAGGACCATCACTTTCATCCAGTCCCTATTTCCACCCTGAGCCTCAGATTTAATGACTTAGGTTTTCATCATATCCTGCACTCCTTTAGGGGGAGAACCTGCTGTGGGGCACCATGGGGTGCCCTGAGGATTGGGAGCCATTCCAGCACTCATCCATCTCCTCCCACCAAGGTGGCCAAGTTGTTCCCGACACTCTGCAGTGGCAGTAGTGGATGGTGGGAGCAGGGTGGCTGCCATGTATGGGCCATCCCACACCCTGCTAACCCTTACCACCTTGTAATCTACAAGGAGTCCCCTCCTTTCCAGAAAAGCCAGTTTCCATGCCTGTTTATCCCAGCCTCTCTTATTCCCCAAGAGATGTTTTTGTCTTGCAGTGGTCCCCAGGCAGAAGCAGCTGAGAAGATCAGAGCGGATTTGGGTGCAAAGACCGCCAGAAGGAGCCATCCATCTCCAGATGCTGTGCAAGGACCATCACATCTGCATATTACCATGGAACCATGGAATTTGTGTGGGAAAAGCTATTTGGGACCATCAAGTCCAACCATTCCCCACCATTGACAAGTCCTCCACCACACTATGGACCCAAGTGCCACATCCACATGGATCCCCACTGTCCCACATGGTCCAAACCCCCTGGGACTCCCTCCATGAGGCCAGTGTGATGCCCAGCTCTCTCCGTTCTCATTCTCCTCTCCAAATGTCATTCCTGGTATTTAAGAGACATGTTTTTCTCAGCTCCACATCTGTCTGTACCATTTTCTCCTCAAGAGAAAACTCTGCCCCATATCCAAGAAGCTTCTTAGAGTCCTCCTGCAAATGGCAGCACAGTGTGTGAAGTCCCAGGAGTGTCACGGAGGCTAAGAATCGGAAAAACCCCCTGGAATGTTTTGGTGTGTTTGATTAAAAATGCTCAGTTTGAGGTTGATTTTTGTTTTGGTTTTTTTGGGGTTTTTTTAATAAATCCTGCTAATTCTTGCTTGGAAGCACACAAGGCATTTCTGGGTGGGCATTGCTGCGAGGATATTGCTGGGTGGGCATCACTGGATTTGTCGGAACCCAGGAGCCCAAGAGCCCTGTGCCCTTGGAAAAAACAATTACCAACCTTAAATGAAGAATTACAAGCCATGAAAGTTTAAGTAGAATGATAGTGAATTTATCAAGGGCTGGAAAATAGATTTTTGGGGGGTTTTTAGAATGGGGGTTCAGGAGGAAAGATGGAGGAATCTGGGCATGTCCAGACTTTCTCTTTCTTCTTCTTCTTGGCCTCTATCTTCTGGGTGATCTTGGCACTTTTAGATTGGTTTAGAGTAGATGCTCACTGTCTAACATAGGTGATGGGTATTGGAAAGTAATTGTAAATAATGAACACATAGTTTTAGTATAAAAAGATAACACCACCCCGGGGGCAGGCAGAGTGCCTCTGACTGTCTTGCTGGGTCGACCTCAGCAGGCCAGAAGAAAGAATTTTATAGATAAGATACAATAGACAACCTTGAGACCAAGAAATGAAGAGTTCTGACTCCTCCTTTGAGTGCTGGGCTGGGAAAAGAGACTTTGTAATGCATCTCGGGGTAACTCTGACCAGCTAGAGATCCCGAGAGGCTGCTACAGAGCATGGACATTCCTGGTACAATCTCCTGCACAAAGCTGCTCAAACCAGGGCTTCATTGATCCATCTCATAGGTGTGAGGCCCAGTGATGACCACTCAGATCCTCCCAGAAACCTTCTCCAGGTGCACCTGAGAGGGGCAGCTTAGCCTGACCTCCTGGCTGGAGGGAGAGGGTCCTGGGAGACATGACAGCAGTCAGAGGTCCTGACACAGTGTCTCCTACAAATCTCTCTTGTTTCTCCTTGCTGGAGCTGCTGGGGATCCTGCACTGGGCACCAGCATGGGCTGCATGTCTTTATTTACTGCTGGGGAAGCGAAGTGGTGCCAGGTTCCGTAGGCAGTGTTCCATCTCCGTGGGCTCATGCCGATATTTGTGGCGTGAATGCAAAACGAGCCTTGCTTTGCTTTCTGCTGATACTCCTCAGCAAGATGATTGAATTCTGTGGGCTCTGAATAGGCAGGCTTTGTCCTCGAGCACGTATTGTGCAGGATACCAATTCCAGTGCTAATGGAGATGTATTTGCTGATACAAAGCAATTTGCACCTTGAATACCTTCCCTAGAAATGCGCTCTACATCACACCAGAGCTGTGAGCTCTCTTGCTGTGCATGCAGGGAGATACCTCCCTTCCTCTGAAGGCACCCAGTCCAGCTTCCTGGGATGGTCTGAGCCATGGTACACTTTCCTACTTTGAATCATGGAATCACAGAATAATTAAGGTTGGAAAAGGTCTCAAAGACCACCAAGTCAAACAGCTCTCCGCCACTGCCAGACCCACCACCAAAATACATCCACAAGTGCCACGTCTATGTAACTGTTTAATTCCTCCTGGTCCTGCCATGTACAGAGGCATATCCATGAGAAAGTTCAATTTCAGCAAGTTTTGGGGATTTTTTTGTTCCCTTTCTGATTTTTCCACCATTTTCCCTCATAAACCTGAGTAGTCTTTCAGGGAGAGAAGAAAATAGCAAAACAGAGAAAAGCTTTTCCATTTCCATTGACATTTATCCTGGGAACAGATAAAGAACAGAAAAAAAACACACAGAGGAACCTGAAGCCTTGTTTTTATTGCAACGTCGGTACAAGATGTTCTCAATAAAAAAACCAAAAGGAAATAAATTCACAGTGAACCAGAAAATTATTCCCCGTGTCCAGAGGTCCAACAGCTCACCTGTGATTGGGGCAGAACAGAGAGATACACCCTATGTGTATTTTGGGGTGGAGATTGGTGTCCCAGGAGATGTTTGGGGCCACCACATCCCACACTGGGGCAATGCTGTCACCAGTGCCAGCCCATCCCATGCTGCAACCATCCAGGTTTGGTGCTACTGGCTAGGAAGGTGCTGGAGCTGGGATGGAGCTTCTGAACACCACAGGAAGGAGCTTGGGTAGCTCCTTGAGGAGCTCCTTGGGTAGCCTGAGAAGGCAAGGGCTTTTCTTGGCTTTGGAAATGGGATTTGGAGAGGGAAAGGGAAAGAAGAGGAAAAGGAAGGATGGTGGAGAGAAAAGAAGGGAAGGGGGAAGGAAAAGGGAAATGTGGGAAGGAGAAGGGGGGAAAAGGCCAAAGAAGGGGAAAGAAGGTGAAGGGGAGAGGGGGAAGGGAAAAGGAAAGAGGAAAGAGGAAAGAGGAAACAGAAGGGGAAGGGGGAAGGGAAGGGGAAAAGAAAAGGAGGAAGGAAGGGGAAAAGATCTGGGCCAGCAACCTTCTTCAGGGTTGTTTCACACCATCATAAGCTGGTCTCAGCAGCCCCCAAGTCCATAGTCCCCCCAGCCCCAGCTCCCTCAGGATTGGGATCCCACAGGGCCTTGGGATTGGCAGGGCAGTGGGAGGGTGGCTGGGGCCAGCTCCTGCAGCCCCATCCTGCACCTGAACCTGCCCTCCAGTGTCCCCTGCCTGGTCACAGCTGCCAGCTGGCTGCGGGAGGAGACAGGGACCCGCTGGCCCTGTCACACTCAGGACATCATGCAGGTGACCTTCCCAGTGCTGAGCCAGGAGAATGAGGTGCTCATGGACACCAAGGGACACGGGGGGACACTCTGCCCCCACTTTCCAACCTCACTCTTCACTGCACCTCAATTTTTTCCATCTTCCCATGGTATGATGTGTCCCTGAGCCCAAAGTATGGGAAAATATCCCTGCAGTGCCATTCTCCAGGTGGCAGCTTCCCTACCCGGGCTATGCCAGGGGGGACACTCAGCACACAGGCAGTGGGAAACAGGGATTTAAGCAGGGTTGCAGGATCAACCCCTGGTCTTGGGAACTGTCAGGAGCCATAAGGATGCTCCCAGGGCTCTGCCAGGTACCACAGCCCAAGTACCATCCCCGCAGTCCTCTCCCGTACCAAGGACCCAGACCTGACCCTCAGCACTGATTCCTCATTCCAAAGATGCTCAAGGTTTTAGAGATCCTTATTGCCACCCCTGAGCCCTTCCCAGCCCTCCCATTGCTGCCTGTGGAAGCAGGCATGGAGGCACCAAGGCGGTACCTTGGGTGGCCCAGGGTGGCCCAGAGGTCCCAAATCCCTCCTCCCCCTTGCCATCACCCAGAGGCAGCAGTCTACCCCTGAGAGGAGGAGTGTAGAGTACTTCCGTTGCCCCAAACACTCCCATGCCCCCAGGGTGGGTGGCAGATGAAGTGGGAGACAGGGGACAGGGCAGGAACCAGGCAGCCTTGGTTCCTGACACAGGAAGAGCAGGATGGAGCTCCTTGTCCTGGGAGGAGATGTCCCAGTGTCCTGCCTTCCAACAGTGCTGGGGCAGACGAGAAGTTTCCCTGCACCTTCAGCAGGGGTCAGGATCAATCAGTGTCCCCTCGTCATGGCCCATGGTGCACCCAGAAGGGGAATGGGGGCCCCATGGAGAGAGGCTGCCTTTGGGATGGTCCTTCAGGGTCATGGAAGGGATCCATGCGAGCGCTGACTGTCATAGGAGCTCTCTAGCACATTATCCCTCCAAATCTAGCAGCATGGGATAGCATGAGGCTTCAAAAGCCTCTTCCCAAAGGTTTCCCTACCCCATGTCTCAAACCATGGCTGGTGAGAGGGAAGGGGAGAGCTCAGCTCCTCCAGGTGCTGACAGCACGTCCTCTGCACTCCCCATGGTGCTCCAGGGCTTCTTGGGGTGGGCAGAAGCAGGGATGAGGCTTCCAGAGGTAAAGGGGGAACTCAGTGCTCCTCTGGGGAGCCGAAGTGCCTTGAGGCATCCATCCCCCCCAGATGGGGGCTCAGCTCTGACCCCAACCTGCACAGGGGGTTCTGCAAGGACACCCCGCTCCCACCGTGCCTCCAGTGTCAGCCTCCACATCCCACCAGGTGGGAGCCAATCCTCAGGGTCTGGCCTCCAGGGCAGCACCTCAGGGCGGGGCTGGGGCCGATGGTGTTGGCTCAGCAGCAGCAGCAGCATCGGCGCCGCCAGTGCCGCACCGAGGTTGGTGCCCGGGGGGACGGCGGGGACGCGCTGGGAGGGAGGCACATGGGGCTGGCACGCTGCTGGCCCGGCTCTGGCTGCCAGGTAGCCATGGAAACCTCCCGGCGGGATGCTGCGCCGATAAATAGCCAATTTGAAGTGATTCTCCTCAAAGAGCTTTTTTCCCCCTGTATTTATTTTTTTATATATAAAGTCTCAGGGATTTTTTTAGATTTACTCTTGCTTATTTTATTGTTTCCCTTTATTTTATTGTTTTTCTTTATTTTGTCATTTGTTTTGGTTTGGTTTGAGGTTTTTGGGGTATTTTGGGGGGGGGGGGGGTTTGTTGTTTTTTGTTTTGTTTTATTTTTTGTTTATTTTTGTTTGGTTTTGGGTTTTTTGGTTTGTTGTTGTTGCTGTTGCTGTTATTTTTTCTTTAGTATTTTTTTCCTTTGATTCAAGGCCTGGCCTCCACGAACACTCAAGACAGTGAGGTTTACCATCTCCCTTGCCTTCAATAAGCCAAAGCTCATTGCTATTTCACCGGCAGCCCACGTGGAAGTGGGGTGACATCCTTCAGGGCCGCATGTGCATGGAGCTGCTGCTCACCTGGGTAGATATCTATGTGGGATAAATACTCGTGTGTGCACCTGAGCATGTATGAGTGTATTTGGAGGCATGGTCATGCATGGAATTGCAGATCCAAGCATGCCATACACACATCTGGAAAGCATACAGCATGCTCATACACACATCTGGAGTCACAGCCCAAAATGGGCTCCTTGGGAATCTCCCAGCAAGTGGAACAAGGGCAAACAGATTTTGGAGTCCTGGTGAACCAGACAGGTGTCACCCATTCATGGATGGGCAGAGCTGTGCCTGCTCCCCTGCAGCTGCACCCATGTCTGATGCACCGGGTGCAGGGCTGGGTAGGGGTTGGGTGCCCAGCCTTCAGGACATGTGGCACATCCATGAAACTGCCTGGAGCACCGTGGTCATTAGCCACGGGGCTCCTAAAGACTGATTCCACAGGGATTTCACTGCCTTCACCTGCAGAGCCTGCTGGGGTCTTGTCTGTAGCTCAGGGAGCAGCTCTGAGCCTTCACCTGGGGAAGGAGCCCCCAGGGAGGCTCCAGGGATGCTTCAGATCCCTTCTGTGACCCTTCTACAGCCTCCAAGGACACTGAGTCCCCCCACCACCCACCACCCCTGAAAAGTTCATCCCTGTTTCTCCCCACCCCTAGAAGTCTTGGAGCACAGAGGGGAGCAGGGCTGTCACCCAGGGGACACACAGCAGCCAAGATGCTGATAACTCAGCAATTATATGTATCTGCCTGTCCCACATTGCACACATCTCCCTGGGGATCCTGGCTCCAGGGGATCCTAGCTGGGCTCCGTGCCCAGCCCTGGGCAGGGATGCATCAGGAATATCTCTGGGCTGACAACCCAGAAGCATTGTTGCTGCGATGTTAATAAAGAGATTGAAAGCTCTGTTATTTTTAAATAAATGCAAATTAACATCTACTTAATGGAGAAAGACAAACCCAGATCCTCATCTGAGCCAGTGCTGTGACAGTGATGGATAAACAGCCATCAGCCAGAGCATCCTTGTTCACATGCCAGGCCCACATGCTCTGGGATGCAAAGGCACCACTGGCCTCTGCTGGGAAGAAGGCTGGCAGCTGGCTGTGCTCCCTGGTCCCACTGGGAAGGTCCCCCTGGCAGGGAGAATCCCAGTCTGGCTCTGATCCTTGCCACCCATCACCATCTTGCTTTAGTCATGTCTCCTTGGCCCGCCCTGGCCATGCAAAGCCAAGGGCAAACATCCCTTCCTAAACACCTTCCCCATTCTCCCAGGACACCGAGCTCCCAACATCTATCACCTGCAATGTGGCATTGAGTGCCTGGCACTGCCAGCACCCCACTGGAGTTGGGAGAGGCAGATCACCCATCCCATGGGACCCTCCTAGGCACAACCCACCTCTGCAGTTTTTCCTCCCCTGTATACCAGCCCAACATTTACCTGGCTATTTAAATTTCCTTCAGTTTTCTTATTAAAGTGAGAGGGTGACTGCCAGGAGGGAAGCTGGGAGTGGACAGAGCAGGGGGAGGGGAGAGAGCATTTTGAAGGATAAAAAGCTTCAGGCAAGCTGGGCCTTTCCTCTGCCCCTTCACTTTCCGCTTTTAAAACCCTCCCATGGGCTCTTCTCTCCCTTCCCCAGCATCCAGAGACCTTTTCCATCACAGGCCCAGGCTGACAGTGGAATGGAGCAGGGGGAAGGGAGTTCCTGTGTCAGTCTGGGGAGTGGTAGATTTCCTCAAATCCTTCCCCAGCCTGATTCCATTTTCTGGGTGGGTAAACTGATAGCTGAGGGGTGAGGTGAACCCCCTGGGAGCATCCTGAGTGTGTTGGCAGCCACATGCTCTGACAAAAAAAGCATAGATGGAGAAATGGCAGGAGGCAAGGAAAAGGGGAAAATTATGGGGAAAAGGTTGGAAAAAGCCAGTGACAGTTTAATGGAGCTGTTGATGAAATAATGACTAGTTTAAAGTCTGCTGGAGTGTGGCTGCTCTGCAATAACCCAGGACCTGATAATCTGCTGAGTTCATTACTGAGGGGGGAGGGGGAGTGCAGGGGTAGGAGCCATTCAGTGGGACACAGAGCTGCCGTGGGTGTGGGATGCAGAGCAGAAGCCCTGGGGACAATCTGTATTGGTGCCATGGCGTGATTGTGGCATTATGCCAGGCTGTCCAGCCACCTCCTGGCTCCTCCTCAGGAGATGAGGACAGTGAATGTGGGGTGTCCCCAGCACAAGACACAATAGCCAGGAATGGCAGCACTCAGGGCAGGCAGCACCTCAGGAATGGCTGCATTCAGGAATGGCAGCATCGTCCTTGGTGGCACCACGACCATGACTCAAGTCTGGCATTCATCTAATCTGCATGTCTGGCACACAAGGTCGCTGATGCCACCACACCAGCAGACCACGGGCAAGGACAGGGACAGTGCCAAGGGCTCCAGCACTCCAGGAACAGGCTGTGGGTCTCAGCCAGGTCCCAGCCTGTGCTCGTGGAGAAGCCAGCAGACACCCTCACACGCCCAACCCCCCCACACAATGTCAGTTTATTAAGTTGTTTGTAAATGTCTCTGCAATTAATCACTTGCCGATGTGCAGTGTCACATGGCACTGCCTCCGCAGTACTATGAATAGTGAGAGCTGGAGAGAGGCCCGATCCATGCTGCTCCTGGATGGATCCACCTCTCCACAGGGCGATGCTGCACCAGCCCAGGGCACAGTGTCCTGGCCCCTCCTGTCTCGGCTGGGCTCGAGGACAGCAGGGCAGGAGGTGCCCAGTGATCATCACTGCAGCCTGGCTGCCCTCAGATGGGCTCTCAGGCGCTCACTGCCCATCTCTTCCCCCAGAAAACAGTACGAAGGTGAGGGGAACCCCAAACCTCATGCTTATGGGATCCAGGGATTCCCAGTACCACAATTGTATCCCTCCTGCCCACTCCCAGTTTCTCTCAAGTGGGCCACCAGCAGCTCCCTATTGATCTGTTCCCCAAAAAATGTGGTTAGAGATGAAGGGAACCCCAAATTTCATGGGATCCAGAAGTGCCTCCAGCATCCCCCTGCAGCCCCCACATTCTGCCCCTGGTCTGGTGAGGGGTGCAGGGAGGACAGATTTAGCCTTGGCTGGAAGCTTGGCTGGTTGGGAGCTGCAGAGTTTGTTCAGCTCCTGGAACAGGGCAAGATGAAGAGATTGGACATCCTAGTGGTGAAAGACTGGGAAGGAGGGTAGGAGGGCATGGCCAGAGAGACAGGTAGGCTGCTGAAGGAGGGAGTGGATTGAGGGAATGGTGGTGGGGCAGGGGAGAGATAGAGGTGGGGCAGGGGAGGGAGGGAGGGAGGGAAGGAAGGAGGGAAGGAGGGAGGGATGAGTGGGTGAGTGGATATCTAACAATATTGAGCACTAATGGTATTTCTTTTGCACATCCCTGGGGTTTGGTGCCAGGCATCTGCTCCCAGCCCACAGAGTCCCGGGCACTAGAAGCCCCATGGAGCAACCTGGCACAGCAGAATGGGAAAGAGGTCGTGAAACCAGGGGTGGTGAAGGCTCTCCTGCCCTTCCCAACACCTGGGTCCTCACCCTGCCACGTGGGGCCTGAGCCACACACTGGTGTAACTGAGCTGTGTGGTGCTGTCTTCAGAGGGACGTGGGGGACACAGGTGCCCTCCCTGTCTCCCTCTTAGTGGCTCCTACAGCAGTGCAGGTGACACTGCCAGCCCCACTGCCACCACCCTGCAGCCTGGCAGCGCCTGCAGGTGATTGACAGCCCTCTGCTCCCACGCATGACTCACCCACAGCCCCTGTGGTGGCTCAGCGTGAGGAGGGGGCGGTGGGACACCCCCACCCAGGGCTGCCACAGACAGCTCAGCAGGGAGTGAGGCTCCCAGCCCTGCATTACACCCAGCCCCCTGCATCCCTCCATCCCTGGGGACTGGCACCCCTGCCTCCCATCGGCCCTGCATCCCCACATCTGTGGGGATTAGTATCCCCACATCGCTGGAAACCAGGGAAAGCAGAGTCCCAGCCACCTTCTGCCACCCAGGCTGAGCTCCAGTGCTGTTCCCCACCACGATGGCTGTGAGATTAAGCTCAAAGGGTTTCCATGGCAAGTTCCAAGGTCACAAGCACTGGCAGGCAGCAGCAGCACACAGGATCAGCCATGGGCTATGGGGAGGAGTTCCTATGGCTGCCATGACCCAAAGAGACAGCTCTCAGCCTCTGGCTTTGAAATGCCCATTGTGCTTCACACTGCAAGGGCCAGGCCCTGAAACACACCTGCACACATGTTTCTTGGCAGCTCCCACCCACTCCCGGTGATCTAAAGTGCCAGTCCAGCACAGACACCAACTCTGGCACTGGCAAGGATCAGCAGTCACAGCAGAGGATTGTTGGACTGGGGTGCCACTGCTCTGACCCTAAAAAGGCAGCTCACTGCCTGCCTTCCCCATGGCACCCATTCTCTGGCAACCACCCAGCAGGTGCATCCAGGACTGTCCCTCCGCACTTCCAGCTCTTGGTGCCCCCCCTGCCCTGTGTGGCTGGCAGAGACCTGAACACTCCCACTTCGTTTCTTAAGACCTTTAATATCATCAAGAGGTGGCAGGGGGACACAGGGGCTGCCCCTGCCATCTCCATCGTGATGGATGGAGGACAGAGACCAGGGGCACCCCCTCCCCAGTGTTGGGTGAATACCGAGGCTCTTGTCATCCTGCCCTACCCAGCACACAGGGGACCCTTCTCCAGGAGTGATGGGAGTAGGATGATGGCAGTGCCTGGGGCCAGGCATGCATCCCATGAGAAGAGCTAGTGCAGCATCCCACAGGAAGGGCAGCTCCCACCTGCCTTATCAGGAGAAAGACTTAAAAATAGGGGATGGAAGAGGAAACATAAATGCCCTCGATTGCAGCTCCCAGCCAGGCTCTGCTTCTCCTCCCGGAGCTGGGAAAAGAAGTGGTGGCCAAAGGCAGCTGGGGCACAGAATCAGGGGCTGACATCCTGTGGGCTGTCCGGCAATGGCTCCCAAGCCCAGTTCTGCTGGGGTGGGGGGGGGCCTCGCTGCTATCTGCCCTCCTGGCTGCCTGTGGTCCCCACAGTGGAAGGTGAGAAGGCCCAGTGGAGGCTCTGGAGGCAACAGGACCCTGGCCGGTGCCGGAGCATGGGGCTGGCACGAGACCCCGAGGGTGGCCCCACTTGTAGATGAACCTGTGGCACAAGTGGAGAGCAAAGTGTCAGCAAAGGGGACAGAGCAGGCCCTTCCAACCCCTTTTCACCTTTGGGGACATGTGCCATGTCCCCAAGCCAGAGTGGCAATAGGACAGACAGAGCCATCGGCTCTCACTGTCATCAGATCAGGACAGGGCAGGCAGGCAGAGGGAAACTCACTGGCATGTCAGTTTTCCAGCTCAGACGTTCCGCAGAAGCTGGGGACAAAGGGCAGACAGATCACCTTTCATCCTCAGCCTCCTCCTCCTCCGTGTCTGCGCATCACTGGCAGCATGGCACCCAGGGGGACACAGGGAAAATGCCCAGCAAGAGAAACTATGGTCGCCCCAGGTCGCCCCACTGCAGTCCCAGAACCTCTTCCCATGCTGGCCCCATGGTGGGGGACACTCACCCACTGTCCCCTGGGAACCCTGGTGTGCTGGTCCCCTGCACCAGACCACCCCACCACAAGCACACTGTGAAGCATAGCCCACAGCAAAGCCCCTGGAGCCTTCCCCACTGCCCTCTGTTATAAACCTGAGCCTGTGCAGGAGTTCCAGGGCAGCAAAGATGCTGTCCTCTGCCCTTAGGGCATCCCTGAGCACTCATTGGGTGATGCCCAACTGATGCTGGTGGGGGATTTCCCTGGCACAGCCCTGTCCCCTGGTTTATAACAGCAACGAGGGCCCAAGCCATGGGCTTGGAGGCAGTGGGATCATTTCTGTCCCACCACCAGCCTCGTGGCTGGGCAAGAGTCCAGCACCAGCACCCGCATGGTTGAGGGACACTTGATAAGTGACAGCCCCCAGGCAGGACAGCTGTTGCAGACAGACAAGACAGCAGGATGGGGAGGTGATCTGTGACCAAGACAGAAAACCCAACCCTGTTAGAGAAAAATCAGGAGCATGGCCACATCCCTTCTTTTTGCATCACATGACTTGGGACCCCTGGACTCCACCAGTCCCCAAAGGATCAGCTTGCCCCCCCAGCTCCATCACTGGAGATGATGCAGTACATAAGGAATGGGAGCCAGGATATTCCCCCACCCACATTTGGAGACCAGGACCCACCCATCATGTGATGCAGGGGGGATGCAGCCCCGCACGGAGGAGCATCCAGTGCCCCCAGATCACTCACAGTTAGAGGGTCAGTAGCAAAAGCAGCCACACTGTTCCTCATCTCGCTCTCATTGCCCCGCAGCGGGATGAGGGAGATGTTACCCAACCTGGCATCCTGCTGCGGCCGCGCCACCCGCGCCCTGGGACGCTCCGAGGGCCACAGGGCACCCCCGTTCTGCAGGCAGAGGGGACAGTCAGTGACACCAGACACTCACCCACCCCAGGAGCTCTCTTCTGCCCTGGGGTGCTGGTGTTTAGGGATGCTTGGATACCCCAAAGGGTTTCTGCTGTCCCCCATGGGGTGCCCCGCTTTTACAGGGAGGGATTATCCAGCCCACTCCCTACCTGCACCTGAAGGAAGGTGGCAAACCACTCCCTCAGGTCAGCCTGGGTGTCACAGCACAGGTACCTGTGGAAACAGTGTCAGCAGCCAGAGGCAAGTAGGATGTCCCCTCTGTCCATGCCAGGGTCACCTGCCTGCTCCAGAGACTTCAGCTGCTGCTCTGCATGAGACCCCAGGGGACTGAAGGAGACAGCCACAGGGGTTCCTCAGGGGGAACCTGTATGGGGCCAGGAGTGCTCAGCCAGGCTGTCCCCATACATCTAATGTCCCTGCCAAGGTCAGGAGGGTGCCACTGCATGATCTTCAAGGTCATTTCCCATCCAAAATCGTTTCATGATTTCTATGATTCCCCATCTCCCCCTGCCATGGCAAAGGCTCTAGAGAGTTGCCATGTGTCTGTCTGTCCCAGGGACAACTTTAGTATCCCATGTCACTTTCCCTCACCATTGCTGCTTCTCGTGCTTCTCGTTTTCGTAGAATACTGTAAAACCCCAGCTGGAAGAGAGGAGTGAAAACATGAATCCCAACAGCCCAGGCAGACTTCCTCTGCTGGCCAAGTACCCTGGCAAACCCCTCTCATCCCTTCCATCCCCATCTCTGCAAACCCCCCACTGTCCCTGCAACTGCCCACTCCAGCCCCACAAACCCTCCTCCAGTTCTGCAAATCCCCTCAGCCGCACAAACACACCCCGGGACAGTGCCAGGAACAGGGCTTGGGAGAAAGACAGGGCAGGGACAGCACTGAATACCGGGCTGGGGACAGGGCTGGGGACAGCACAGTCCCTGCTGGTTGGACCGGGCTGCAGAAGCGAGCTACAGGGCTGCTCTGACACCTGGTGGCAGGAGGCCTGGCCAGCAGGGGACAGGTCCAGCAGTCAAAACTGTCCCTGTCCTTTTCCCTGTCCCCATCTCTACTCCTATCCTCATCTCTCAGCACCACAGGCCACCCCTTTGCTGCTCACCACGTCGGGGGTCGGAGCTTCTTTTTAACGCCCAGGTAGACCTTCAGGTTTCGGACAGGCCACTCCTTCTCTGGCTTGTGACTCTGGGGGAACAGAGAACAAACACTGGGTTGGTGGCTGCCAGACCTATCCCCACCCACCACAGTCCCCAGCGGTGCTGGGATAGGGTCCTCCCCCAGCAGGGAGGAAAAGCTGTAATGATGTGGTGACAGGGAGGAGGGTGAAGCCCAGCATGGAGCAGAGCAAGTGTCTGTCACCCGTGGCAAGGGCCACAGGTAGCAGGAAAGGGACTCAGGTGGCCTGTCGCCCCTAGCCAGTGCCAGTTGCCTTCTGAGCTGGAACCAGCACTTGCACATTGTGACAGGGTCTCAATGAGAGTCTGGCAACAGACATTTCCCATGGGATCCCACCTCATACCCCTCCTCAGCATCATGGCCACGGCCATGGCAGTGGTGGATCTGGACCCACTCTGCCCAGAGCACATTCCTAAGTGTCCCAATGCCATCGTGGCACAGCATGAGGACCCTTCCAAGGCTGGCTATGCCTTGCCATGATGCAGAAGCAGGTGCCACACTGGGGACCCTCCATCCATGTTCACATGCAAGCAGTGTTGACTTACAAGAGCCCGATCCAATGCCTGCGGGATGGGGGAGCAGCTCAGCCCATCCCTATCCTCTCTGGTCCCTTCCCCAGACCCAGCTCTGGCTGCCTGGAGTGAAGGACAGCGGCACCCACAAGCCAGAAGGGCCAAATGGGGAGAGCTGGTGGCACCAGGGACAGTTCCAGTGACTGGCACATGTGTGCTGCAGGATTGGATTTGGGACTGACCCTGGATTGGATCTGAGGCCAACCCTGGGCAGACTTGTAAGGGCAGAGGGCATGGGAGCCCCTGCACCCAGCTGAGCCCCCCATTCCCCTCCCTACTCACGCTCTCCAAGGGGGGGCTCCGCTGCCTCAGGCTCTGTTCAACAGAGGAGAAGGGTTAACAGAGGTGGGGGACCCCTCCCTGCAGCCCCCCTGTGCCCACGGGAGGGCATAGGGATGGAGAGGCAATGTGCTAGGGTGCAGTGTCACATCAGGGCAACCAGGAACTGGGGGCACAGAGGGGCTGTCACTGCACAGCCAGTACGCCAGCACGTCCCCCCTCAGCCCTGGCACTGACCAGGAGCTGCGGGATCTGCTCCAGGTCTGGGTGACAGCACTTCAGGGGCCAGTTCTGGCACTGCCCACACTGCCCTTGGCTGCCTGAGCTGCCTGTGCCATGGCAACCCCATTTCTGCCTGCACTGCCTGAGCAATGTCAGCCCACGTGAGTCCAGTGTCCTCAGGGAGTCCCCAGAAAGTCACAGTGTGGCAGGGCAGGGAAGGGCCAGAGAAGGGCCAGGGAAGGGAAAGGGGAAGGGGAAGGGGAAGGGGAAGGGGAAGGGGAAGGGGAAGGGGAAGGGGAAGGGGAAGGAGGGGAAGGCAGGGCTCACCCGCACTTCTTTGTAGAGGCGCAGCCAGGAGTGGTTGAGGATGAAGTAGCGATCATGGAAGCCAGTGCTCAGCCCAAGCCCCAGCAGGTTCCTCTCCTCCCGGAATTTCATCATGCCATGCTTGCAGTCACCCACTCTGCTGGCTGGAGGCACATGCCTGAGGGCTCCAGCCCCCCAGGGGGGACAGGCCCCCCAAGGAGGGCACAGCCAGACCCTCACCCCCTGTAACAGCAGCCCTCCAGCTGCTGCAGAGTCCTGGCCTTGCCCCTCAACTCCCAGGCCAGGCAGGGCAGGCAGGAGCAGTTTCCCTACTGCTCTGGGCACAGCATTTGGCCATGACACCGTATCAAGGGACTTCAAGTCACATGCTAAATGAGCTGGTGCCTACTTGGATCTCATACCATCCTCTTCCCCATTCCCAACCCCTTCTCCACCTCACCCCTCCACTCTGCATCCCCATCAGTGTTCAATCCTCATCTCATCCCATCCTATCCCATCCCATCCCATCCCATCCCATCCCATCCCATCCCATCCCATCCCATCCCATCCCATCCCATCCTATCCACTTCCTTCTCTCCTTGCCCAGACCATGGCTCCTCTCACCAAGGTAGATGAGCATGTTCTCCATGGACATCTGCTTCTTCACCACCAGGTAACTCTCTGTGCCCAGGCAGTGCAGGATGGGCAGAACTTTCTCCGAGTAATGCAAGGGCCGCTCTGTAAGTCAGGGGACAGTCAGGTCTCAGCAAGTGCACCCAGGGCCAGCTCCCATCCAGAGAGTGTCACGCTTGTGCCCTGAGGGTCTGACATGGCCTTGCCACTAAACTATGTTCCCAAGTGCCACACCTACAGGTCTTGTCAATTTCTCCAGGGACATTCCACCACTGCCCTGGGTAACCCGTGGCAGGGTTGGACAACTCTTTAGTTGAAGGAATTTTCTCAAATATCCAGCCTAAACCTCCCCTGGCATAACTTGAGGCCATTTCCTCTTGTCACTTGTTACCTAGGAAAGACTGACCCCCACCCACTGGCAGCAGGAGCTCAAGGCACCAGCAGGCAGGACCAGGCTCTCATCCTGTTTCTGTTGATCTCTCCCTTGTTGCTGCCTATGGCCAACATAGGGCTGCTCACTTTGGTGGCCAGAGAAGCTGGACACCTCCCCCCATCAAAGCTTCAAAGGCACTTGAACTCCTAAGGATATAGACAGATGCCCTGGCCCAAACTTCAGCCCATCTGAAGGCCATGTGCAAGCTGGATGAGGTGAGCAACTGTCCTCCCCTGAGCACCTGGAGTCCATCACAGACTGCTCCATGGTGCAATCACAAGGGGAGATCTTTCATACCCGTCCCTATATCCATTCCCATCTCCATCTGCATCTGTATCTGCATATCCATCCTTACTCCATCTGCACCACCATGTCCATCATCTTTTCCATCCTCATCCCCACTTCATCCCCATCTGCATCCCCATCTCCACCTCTAACATAATCCCCATCTCCATCTCTCTACTCCTCATCAGCACCCTCACGCCCCTGCACCAACCTGCCTCTTCCCTCTCATTCACTTCGAAGCAGCTCCAGTAGTCCTTCTCCTTCATGACAATTTTCCGCCGGTCCAGGATCTCAAAGGTGAGCTCCTCAGCCGTCATCGTGGCTGGGATCTGAGGGAGGGGGCAAGTCTCCATCAGTCAGTGCCCAGGGTCCTTCCATCCCACACCACAGATATTCAGCTCAGTGTGAGTCCCTGTGCCATCACAGAGGCTTGGGCATACAATGAGGGGACCCCTGTCCCCACTGCACCCTCTGCCCAACCACTCACCTTGACATGCTGCTCTGTCTCTGTCTTCTTCTCCTCCAGGTAGACAGTACAGATGAAGTCCCCCGCTTGCTGGAGGGCAACAGCAAAGAGTTTAAACCTGCAGCTTCCCATGTGTAGGGGAAATCCGCCCCCCCCCCACCAGTGTGGACATCCCTTGCCCAGAGCATGTCCATGCTACAGTAGACACTGAGGGCCCCAGAAGAAGACATCCCCATGTCCAGGACCCACCTGTGTTCCGCTGGACGATGCCTCTCGCATCTTCATGATGGCTGTGATTTCATCCTGCTGCTTCTTCATCTCTTGGTCATTGACCTGCCAGGGAAGAGAAGCCATCAGGGCTGACCAGACCATTCTGGCTCTAAGCTTCAGCTTTCCAAGGTTTGAAAAGACATGGTCCTTTCTCTCCCCTTGTCTCCAAAGCAAGATGTCTACAGACAGAGCAGACCTGACTTCCTCTTCCTTCCACCTCTCCATTCCCTGTGAATGTCTGCACACTGGGACCCAGGGGTGAACCTACGTTAAAGATCTCCACGTAGTGACTGATGAGGTCCTCCACCACACGTCCTGCCTTGTAGTCCTTCCCATCCGTCTGGAAGAGTGTGGGCCCAAAGACAATGGCCAGGTTGTGTGTGTTCATCTGGTTCTCCCCAGAGAAGCACTGGACCCTGTGGGAAACTCTGTCAAGATTTCTGCCCCAGAGCCCTCCCCGGACCCCTATCTTCAACCCCCATGCAGGACACGATGCATGGCATCAGGCACAGCTTGGCCCCAAACTCCTCTCCTTTCCTTGCTGGGGACATGAGCAAAAGGAGAAGGGCTCTCCCACACCCCAGAGCCACCAAGGACCCCACAGTGGAGAGATTGATGCCCAAGGGGTCGGTGCCATACCGGAAGAGGTGATTGATGAGCGCCTTCAGCGTGGCCCGGTTCACTGGAGGGAGGGCAGCCAAGAGCTGCCGGTACTCGCCAACTTTTGCCCCCTCATCCTCCAGCGCTGCCAGAGGGAGAGAACGAACATGGAGGAGCACAAAGTGCAGATTAGGGCTCAGGGACACACCATCCCCTCCACACACTTCACTTCCCCTCTCCTGTCCCAACGTGGGGTTGAAGCATCCTAAATCCATGAGGCCAGAGAACATTTCAGGTCTGCAGAGCCAGAGCATGCCAGAGCTGAAGCATCCCAGAATTATGGGACCAGCATCCCAGAATTATGAGTAACTCAGCATCATGGAGCCAAAGCACTCCAGTTCCATGTGGCCAGATTGTCCCAGTTCCATGGGGCTGGAGCACCCTAGCTGAATGGGGAAGGAGCATCTCAGCTCCATGGGGCTGGAACCCGCCAGTTCCAAGGTGCCAGAGCATCCTAGGCCTGGAGAATCCCAGGTCCATGGGGTGATAGCACACCTGCTTTATGGGACTGAATCGTCTCAGACCTGTGAGGCCAGGGCACCCCAGCTCCATGGGGCTACAGCATCCCAGCTCTGCAGGGCTAGATCACTTCAGATTCATGTGAACAGAGTATCTCAGCATAATGGGACTGGAGCATCCCAGCATCATGGGGCCAGAGCATCCCAGCTCCACAGAGCTGGAGCATCACAAGGCTGGAGCATCCCAGCTCTCTGAAGCCAGAGCATCCCAGCTCCATGGCACCACAGCTTGTGTCTGTTTTTCTGTTGGGTGCATCTATCTCAAGTGTCCAGTGAGCAGATCCAGAAAGGAAGGGGGATCTGGCCATCTCCCCTGGCTCAGTCCCACCTTTGCCAGAGCATGAGTCTGTACAGGGGCAGCATGAACACACTCCACTCCACACACACCACTTGAGACCCCAGCACAGGGGAACATGTGGAGCCCAGACATGTTTCTCCAACCCATGAAGGGGAAAAACTGGCTGCACAGATCTGGCTGGCCCACACCCCTCCTCTGCCAACCCCAAGCAGCCCCCAGGGCTCACCCGTTGCCCACAGCCAGTGTGGGGCCCACCGCCGCGTGAAGAGCCCATCCCCAAGGTCACGGAAGAAGCGTTTGAGGGTGTTGGCAACATCGTCCACGTGGTGCTCTCCCTCTTTCAGGCGGACACAGCGCGCATCCCTCTGCAGCACCTCTAGCAGGCTGGTGGTCTTGGAGTTCTGCCCGCTCTTGCGGTAGATTCCCTCAGATGTCAGCCCTGTGACGGAGCCAGTGGGAATGTCTCCCTCAGCAGGAGACAGACCCCACTCCCAGACCACCATCAAACACTGCCAGATGCCACAGAGTATCCCACCCTGCAGGTGCTCCTGGGACTGGAGACAAAGTCTTGCTAGAGATGGAGCCCTCCCACAGAGCTGGATGTCCAGGGAGGGAGGGAATCATGTATCACAAGCATGTAGGGTTCTCAGCCTGCCACACCACACCAGTGGGGTGATCTGCCACGCTCTGGTCCCTGCCAGCATGTCAGGCCTTGATCCATACCACACTGAGTGATGTAGTCGATGCAGCGGTCCACCAGCAGTGGGACATCCGACTCCGTCAGCTGCTGCTCCGACAAGGTGTCTCCCGAGCTGCTCGCAGCCTTCTGGATGGCATGGACCCAGCCCAGGAAATCTAGTTTCCGCTCCCCTTGGATGTACAGCGTCCTGCCAGCACGCCTAGGTTCAGCAGGGGGCTCCCCCCACACCCCACTGCACATCTGCAACCCCCAGGAAGGCTGGCCCTGGGGGCCTGCAGGTGAGCACAACTCAGTTTTGGGGGTCTATAGTCATGGCAGGGAGGGTAAAGACGCTCCAGAACAAGGAGGGATATTTGGCTGGGGGAGGGGGCCTTTTCCCCCACCTTCTTACCTCCGTCTCTCCACCAGCACCAGAACCTCATGGTCCCCCTGGATGGCTGGAAAGGAAGGCAGGGAGCCCATCACCTGCGGGAACATGGGGTGCCACAGCTCCCCTAGACCCACATGCTGTGGGAGGCTCTGCCAACAGGTCTGGCTCCAGTCCAAATGGGACAAGCAGAGATGGGGAAGAGGATGGAGAGGGGGGAGAGGATGGAGAGGAAAAAGCAGTTGCATTCCCTCTCTTTTGAGGGACTCTGAGCTCCACAGGAGTGATATCCACCAGCCTCCCACCAAATGCTAGGTGTATCCTAGAGCAGGATTTGGGAGACGTGCCCTGCCCCCAGCCAGGGGGGTCCTGCCAGCAGGGCAGGGGTACTCACAGAGCTCCTGCAGCTTGCGCAGCTGGAGAGGCTCCTGCCGACGGCCATCCTCAGAGCAGACATGGAGAGTGGAGCCGACCAGGGCAAACCAGCCCTCCTGGGCACGCTCCAGGGTGAGACCCCCTTTGTAATGCAGACGGCCAAGCCGCTCAAAGTCTAGTGCCAGCAGCTCCTCGGCACAGGGGTGGACAAAGGACTGAGCCAGGGAGGAGAAGAATCCATCAGCAACACTGTGTCCAGTTGCCACCAGCACCCAGGGCCACCCCAGGCCCCTGCATCCCACCTTGGCAATAGACTTGAGCCATTCTCGAGCGGAGGCAGGGCTCTCCAGCCCAAAGAGGTAGAGTCGATCTGCCTCGGTGTACACCTCAAACGTGCTCTCGATCCTTCAGGAGAGAGGAAAAGCAGAGCCTGGGTACCCACAGGGGTGGGATACAGCTGGGTGGGCAACAGGGGTGTTCCAGGGGTGGGAGCATCCTGCTGCATGGCTGCTGATGGCTCTAACAATGGCTGATCTAACGTGGGATCCCCCCACCATGGCCCCAGGCACTCCAGCATCCCTGTGCTGCCAGACACATTCCAACAGGAGATATAGGGACTGCACAGGGGCCACAAAATGGCTACAAAGCAGTTGGACTGGGATTCCAAAGGGATTACAAAGCAGCTGCAAAGAGGTCACAAAGGTGTTACAGAAGTATTGGAAAGAGGTTCCGAAGGGGCTGCAAACTATTTACACAGAATCCTTGCAAAGCCATGGGTTCAGGGGCCACTGGTGGGGTTGGGGACTGCAGTCCCCTGGTGACACCCCTCATGGGGGCCACCGCAGCCGTGCCAGGCCATGCAGGAACAGAGGTGCTGTTGGAGTGCTCCAGGGAGTGCAGCCTTACCCATGGGCATGGAGTGGGTTGTTCACCAGGCAGACAATTTCCTCCACCCTGATCTCGCCATTGGGCACAGTGTTACGGTCGTTCTCGTAGTAGCTGAGCACGCCATCCTGCAGCGTGCACCACCGCCTGCTGAACTCTGCACGGCACAGGAGAGCACTGAGCACCCGCCCTGAGCTCTGGCCTGCCCCATGGCACCCACCAAACCAGCCTGAGCACCGCTGGGTGCCCATCTGATGTGACAACCCATCAAACCAGGCTACCAAGTAGTGCAGCACTTCCCCACCACCTTTTCAATCCTGAGAGAACACAGGAGAGGGTGTGTTAGCCCACTATCAATCTCCCAGCTCCCTTTTCCCCGTCTCACACATGTACCTTCTGGGCCCTTGCGCTCACTGATGGGCTTGACCATGGAGGGGGTCTTGTAGAGGAAGCCATTATGGGTGATGGAGGGCAGTTGTACAGAGTAGGGCTTCTCCTCACTGCACACCATCTCCAGGCGTGGCGGCTCTGCAAGCAGCGAGATCAGTCTGTCATGGGGAGCTGCCCTCCTCCCCCAGCCCAACAAGGCAGCTGAGTTTGCCCCATGTCAGCACAAGGAGCATCTCACAGGCTGCACCCCGAGCTCCCACCACAGCACAGCTGTGCTGGTATCCAAATCCAGGGCTGCCTGGAGTCATTCCACATCCTGAGTCCTCCCTAAAGCCGCTCCCTAAGCATTGAGCCGGGACTGGATGGGAACAATGTGAGCCCAAGCTCTGGATTTCTCTGGCTCACTGGGGTGGCCTGGGAAGCCTCACAGCTCTCCCAGACACCTTTAGTGCTGACGCATCAGAAAGAGTTGGGCCAGCCCCAGACCTGGGCAAATTCCAACTTCCGCAGGAACGCAGGACAGACTTGGCTGCCGAGGCAAGGAGGGAGGCGACAGCTCTGGCCAGGTGCTGGCCAGCCCCCCACACCTCTATTCCACCTACACAAGTGTTCCTGCCCACTTGCCCAACACCTGTATTAGGGTGCAGATCCCATGGGAGCTGTCAGCCCTCCTGGAGTCAAGTTCAGGGGCCAGGGTGCACAGCCAGCAGAATGGGATTACTCAGCCGTCCTGCCCTAGGGCCATGTTAGAGGTGGGGGCTGCCCATCTGACAGAGGAATGTCCCTTGCCTGGAATGCCCACAGGATGCCAGGATGGTGTGGGAATACTCTCTTGTATCCCTTCTGGTACCTGCAACACCAACCCGCCTCCCCAGCTGGGCTCCAGACCTCTGTTCCCAGCTGGGACTGAGCCCCCAGGGGTTCAGGGGTTCCCCAAAGGCTCTCTTCCCTCTCACGGGGTACACAGACCCTCGACAGTGCCAGCAGATGGAGAGCCTCCCGCCAGGAAGCTGCTGGGCAGGACACAGATCTGAGACCAGCTCAAAGCACAGCTCTGTCCCCAAGAACAGCCCAGCAGCAACTCCAGGAATGTTGTCAGTGGGTGTGAGCTCATGGTGGAGCTTCAAGGGGGCCAGTCCTTACCTGAGGTTTTGTTGTGCAGCAGGAATTCCATCTGCAGCCGCTGCCCACTCCTTTCAGCCAGGGCCAGGGGGGTCGGGCACTGGGGGTCCCCTGTGTCACAGGTCACCGATGCCCCACAGAAGAGCAGAGCCTGCGTCTCTGCCAGGTCACTGGTGGTGACGGCCACACACAGAGCCTGCAGCAGAGCCAGGAGGCCCCTGGTGAAGCTGACGGCTCCCACCGAGGAGGAAGAGGAGGACACTCCCGGCAAAAGGTGCCGGGAGAGTTCAGTTAGCTGCCGGACCCCCGGCCGCCACCCGGCCGCCGCCCAGCCGCCTGGTCAGAACAAAGGAGCCTCAAACTGGGAGAAAAAGTTTGGAGCCGGCAGCGAATCCCTCCCTTAAGGAGCCGGGGTGAAGTCATACGGCAGCGGGGCGGGCCGGCCAAGGCAGAGTAGGAAAACAAACAAGCCCACATGCGAATTCCCTCGGCTGGCTGGGCCCCCCGTGTACCCCCACCGCTTGTAAAAACACTGCAGAAGCCACGGCAGGGGCAAAGCCATGGCAGAGCAGGAGGCGAAGGTCAGCAGCCAGAGTGCCAGGATGGCATTCCATGTGTCATATTCCTTGTGACCGCTCTGGTCTGGCACCCTGCCAACAGCCAGCACGAGTGCCGTGGGCGGTGATTAGGAGTGCTGGCCAGGTACTCCTGGGGAGGGATGTCAAGCTGCCTCAACTGGGGTGTGCCCCCAGCACCAGCTCCTCTTAGCCCCATCCAGCCCAGAGCTTGAACCCAAAACAATTTCCAAGCCAGGAAGAGCTAAACCCTGGGGCTGCCCGGCTGTGGTAGGGAGATCCCGTCTCGGACAAGGCTCTCCAGCCTGGACACGAAGCTGGTTACATCCCACGGCAGAGAAGTTGCCCTGTCCCCACAGCTGGCTCATCCTTCCTGGAGACCCCAGACTTTGGCTTGGGGTGCACAGTGAGGACACAGGGGGCTGGGGGATACAGGCAGGGAGGTATGGTGGGCAGGCTGCTTGGACACAGACTTCACTCCCCAAAAAGCCTCAGGACCCCAGCTCAGGCAGAACCCCCAAGCGGGTGCCCATCCCTGGGGGAACTGACCCTGTCAAGCTCCTCCTGGTTGCCGAAGAGCGGGTGGTAGTGACGGTACTTGCCCTCCCGGTATTTGGCGATGAGGAAGCGCCTCCTCTCCTGGCTGCCGCTGCTGGGGCTGATGGCCTCACTGGGAGGCACATTTGCAGCCCAAAACTGGTTGGCCATTATGTTGCCGAATCGCTGGAAGAGCTGTGGAAACAATGACAAGGAGACGGCAATGCGACCACGACTACACTGCTGGGGCATGTGGGGGGCTTTGCCGGGGGCAGGGTGCTGCCCGGAGGAACAGTGGGGTGCAGGAAGAGCATGGGTAGTGTAGGGCAGTGGGCAGCGGGGGTGGGCAGGGTGCAGGTGCACCCACCCACTGCAGTCACGCAGCATCCGACAGCCCCCACAGCCGCCAGCTCCCCTTCCTGCCCCGGAAAAGCACATCTGGAAAGCAGCGCCCAGCTGTGGGAGGTGGGGTGGTGCTCGGTACCCACGGGGACAGATTCAAAGCGCTTTTGGTGGCCCCTTGCCATCCCGCTACCCGCAGCTGAGCATGCCATTCGGAGACTCGTCAGGGAGATACACATCTCCCTGATAGCCACGGGGCACCGCCAGCAGCTCTCAGGGCTGGAACGGGTGCATGCGAGGGGGGAGAAGGGGCGGTGCGAGCCGGAGCCCTGGGGATGCTGGGGTGGTTTCGGGAAGGCTTCCCAGTGAGGGGAGGGGAAAGGGAGCAGCCGCAGGAGCAGCTGGAAGCGTTTGGGAGCTCGGGGAGCAGGCAGTGCTGGAGGCGGGGGCTGCGCGGGTGGGACGCCGAGCAGGAATGCAGGATCTGAGCGGGATGGATGGGAAGAACGGAGCCAGGCAGGCTCTGCCGGCGGGAAATGGCTGCCAGGTTAGGTCTTGAAACGAATCCCAGCTGCGCCCGCCCACCCATTCCCGGCCCTGGCTGCGCCGGCACATTCCTCCGCGCCGGCTGCCATAGCGCTGCGGGGGAGTGCTCTGCACGGGGCCTACTCCCGTCCCACAGCCACGGCCCCACAGCCACGGCCCCACGGACAAAGAGACGCCGTCTGTCTGTCTGTGGCACACAAGTGCCGCTTGTCCCTAGCGGCGTGCTGAACTGGCTGCCAGGAGTTGACAGGGACAGAATGCAAGGCTGCTTGGTTCCTCTCCCTAGCCAAGCCACACCATGGTCCCCCTCCAAGGGCCTGGAATCAGCCTGGACGAGCCCTGCCATGCTCCAGCACCCCCCAGCCCACAGCCAGCAGCTCCATAATGCAGAGGGATTGGCCCCCAGAAGGGCTTTTTGGGACTGTGCCACTACCTCGATCAGCTCCTCAGTCCACACCTTCCTGTCCATCTTCAAGCTGCGGACTTTGGTGATGCCAGGGCCCAATCCCCGGTGTTCCCCTGCCAGTGAGATGAGCCATTAGGGACCCATTTTGGGGTGGGAAGGGTCTGGGGGTCCCCAGGGATCCCCATTTGTGCCCCTCTGGATATGGGTACCTGCACATCTCTTGCAGATGACAACACAGAGGTTGATGGAGGCCCAGTCGGGTTTGGGGGAGCCGCAGTCGGCACAGAAGCGGTTGCACTCCACCGCCCAGATCCTCTCGGCCACCTCCGAGTTGGAGAGTGCCTCAGTGATGGACTGCTGCATGGCCTCCACCCACTCCTCCTTCTCCTGCTCTGAGTCAGCAGAGAAGCTGCCAGGAGGGATGGAGGTGAGATACATCACAGCTCAGGGTGGGCAGCACTCTCAGCATCCCCTCCCCACCCTGGGCTCACCTGAAAATCCTGTATGGTGTGGTGAGGTCAAAGCCCCGGCGATCCACCTCCTTGACGTTCCCCACATTCATCTCAATGTAGGTGATGCCAATCCCCAGCCGATAGTCCTGGTAGGGGAGGGTGGGCAAGGGATGAGGGGGGGATGGATGATGGGATCCAGTGCTTGGGAGCTGGGGTAACTCTGTCCCTTCAACTGCCCAGCTCTCATCTGGGGTGAAACTGGGGCACCAGAGACTCTGGAAGCAGCTGCAGTGGGTGTCATGCTCCTGGGAGATCCCAAGGCTCAGAGCCAGCAGAGAGGAAGGGCTCAGAGGGCAGCACCCTGTGGCTTCTGTGCTGCCCCTATTTGAGGGATGGTGGCAGGCCTGGGTGCCCTGGCTCACTGCTGCTCTGCTCAGGCTGGCAGTGCAAAGGGAAGGGGCATCAGGGTTCCCCATAGTGCCACAGCCCCCCCAGCCACCCACCTCTGCATTCTTGTAAAGGAACACTTTGTCCCCAGCCACCACCACAAAGAGCTTGTGCTTAAAGCCCCGCAGCTCCAGGAAGCCACTCTTATCAGCTAGCTCGGTGGCACTGTCAGTGGCTAAGGACATCGATGTCCTCACTGCAGCTTTGCCTTTCCGCTCCTCCGCAATCTGCTGCAGGGTCCGTATCCACTCGTTGCGGTCTGCTGTGGGGCCAAAGGCGAGAGGGGTCAGGATCAGCCTGAGCCCAGGAGCCATCCCTTGGGCTGGGTAGGGAGACGAGCTGGGGAACAGGGACCCCTGTCACTGTCACTCACCATCATTCTCAGCCCGGAACACGAAGTTGCGGTTGTTGGTGACAACCTCAAATTTCTGGTCTCCAACACTGGAGACGCGGGAGATGGAGGAGACAGGGATGAGCCGCTTGGAGTAGGTATCCTGGGTCAGGGAGTGGGAGACACGCTGCTCATGTCTGTGTCAAATGGGGCTGTTAGTGCCCCAGGTTCCCAGTGCTCCAGCTCCAGTGTCCAGGAGACTCTGAGCCTCATCCCCAGCACCCAGCCATGGTTGCTCTCTGGCATACTGACCATTGGTACAGCCACATCTCTGAGTTGGGATGCCCAGAGGGAGGCAGCCTTGCAGGGGCAGCTCCTCTGCCACCTTCTCATCCCAAACCCCCAGATCCATCTTCTCCACCCACCTTTTCAGTGTCAAAATAGCGGAGGTAGTCAGTGTCAAGCTTCACCCAGCGCCTCTGGTAGATGTAGGATCTGGGAGGGGACCGGAGGGACCCATTGGAGAGGATGCCCTTGAACTCAGGATGATTCTGCTTGCATGTTCACGCCCCAATTGCCAAAAGCCTGGGGCCACCTCGGCATTGATCCTGCCCTTTGTGCCCAGCTCTCGATGTCCCCAACCCGCCATCATATGCTGTGTCCCCAGCCCTCCATTCTGCCTTGTGTCCCCAGTCCTTGGTCTGGTGCTATATCCCCAGTCCTCTATCCTGCACAGGAATAAGAGGCCTGTCCCAGCCAGCCCTTGAAGTAACCAGCCCTTGATCCTGTGCCCTCTCCCTGTGCCCTCATGTTGCTGTTTTGGATAACAATGGGTACTTCTTGCTTTCCCCCAGACACCAATTAAAACATGGAGCTGAGAACAAGGGCTGCCCCTAATAGCTTGGCAGGATTCAATCCAGGAGGGGTCAGTGGCACCAGAGCAGAGGGAGAAGCTGTGCATCTCTGTCAGGATGGGGATACAGATGAGAGGCAGGCCTCTCTGGGGGCTAGAAGACAGCCCACCAGAGACCCCTTCTCCCTCCCCTGCTGAAAATGCAGACCAACCACGCACCACAGCAAAAGGCAGAACACTCTTCAGCCCATAGCTTTAGGATTAGGGCTGCAGGAGGAGCCAAGCCCTTTCCATCAGAGCTCCAGCAAGCCCTGCCATGCAGCCCCCTACCAGCACTGAACATCCAGGTCCCTCCATGCTGGTGGGGCTGTGGCAGCAGGGACACAGTTGCTCAAGGGCTTGTTTACTCAGGAAAGGTTTACTGGAGCAGGGGTTTCCCAGGGACCTTCCAGCTGCTCTCACTTCCCCAGCAGCAGGGCTGCTCTGTTGCAAACAGCTGAGCTTCCTCCTCCTCAGTGGAACTGCTGCCTTGGGGCTTACATGGAACACAGAGTAAGAAGCTCCCTTCACATCTCCTGCATGATTGTTGCCTCCCAGCTAGTGCAGGGGCTCTTTGAGTGGGCTCCCTGTGCATACTGTGCTGGCTGTGCTCACTAGGTTCACTAGACTCCCTGGGGATCACTGGTTCCCCATGACTTCCTGGCTCACTCACCCTGGAGCACACAGACACAAGCCCAGCACTTCCCCTGTTTTACTGCTGCACCACTCTTGACTATCCCCCATGAGCCCAGGATTTGGGGCTGCTATCCCATGGGATAGGGGTTATCACCACCTCCTCCTGCAGCAAACCCAGCAATCCCAAATGCACGGCTCAGCCCAGACACCCCACCTCATCCCTGACAGCTTCTCTTGTGGTCACCACTATTCCAGGGCTCCCCCAGAGGAAAAGCTGCTCTTTTCCCAGTGATGCAGGGTCTGAGAGGAAGGTCAAGCTGCAGCCTCCCCTTCTCAGCAAAGTCAGTACAACAACTGGTGAGAGAAGGCTCTTCCACAAAAAATGAGTGTTTCTAGCCTAAATCACAGGTTAGAAGGGAGCGGAAGGAACCCCCAGCAATGGATTTTCACCAAAGCAAATGCACACCCCCATGAGCAGGAATGACAGGTGAGAAAAGGAGGGGACAATTATGCTTTTATGTCACACAGGGACCCCAAGTACATCACTCACCCCTGTGGTGGGTTCTTGTCCAGCCACCCTTCTCTGATGGCACTGGTGCCCTCCATGCTGTCACTGAGTGTGCCGGGGCTGCTGCCAGGGAAGGCGTCAGGTGCAGGCGGGTGCAGGCTGGGCTCCCTGTCACTCCAGCTGCTGCCACCACTGGGGATGAGGAGCCGAGGGAGGGGGTTAAGAGCTGGCAGCTCCCGGGAGGGGCTGAGGTTCCCCTGCATGCTTCAGCCTCCCTGTGACCTTCCCTGAGGCGCAGGCAATGCAGGCCAGCTGTATGCAAGCAGGGACACTGGGGACAGTCCCCTCGGTGGAGTCCCGGCGTGTCCCCCAGTCCCAGGGACAGCCCAGGCCTGAGTCCCAGCTCTGGGAGGGGCGACGAGCACCCCCAAGACTGCAGCCCCAACCCAGTGAATGGCAGAGCTGCTCTCTGCTCACACACACTCACACGTGCTCCCACACACAGGTCCTGTGTGTGCCCATCTGTGGGCACGCTGTGGAGCTGTGCATGCACAAAAGCCCTGACCTGCACACTCACCTGCCCTGCCATGCACAGGAGCTCCCTGCCTGTGCTCACACCCCACACACACACAAAAAAAACAGCCCCTGGTACAGATATCCCTTGCCTACACACACACAGAGCACGTCAGCAGCATCACACACATGTGCCCTGCACAAAGCACGGCAGCCAAGCTCATACCTGGCAGGGGATGCACTGGGCTGGTCCTCACCAAACTCATCTTCACTGAAGAGGCTGTTGAAACGCACAGAGCGTGGTCGCCCCGTCCTCAGCTCAGCATCCTCCTGCAGAGACACACACGGGTGACACCTGGGTGCAGGAGTGTTCGCAGGGACCCCAGGACGAGGGAAGAGACGAGAATCTTGACTCCATGTTTCAGAAGGATGATTTATTATTTTATGATATATATTAAAAGAAAATTATATATTAAAACTATACTAAAAGAATAGAAGAAAATATTTCATCAGAAGGCTAGCAAAGGAATATAAAGGAATGGAATGATAATAAAATCTTGTGACTGACCAGAGAGTCCAAGACAGCCAGACTGTGATTGGCCGCTAATTAAAAACGACCACATAAGACCAATCAAAGATGCACCTGTTGCATTCCACAGCAGCAGATAATTCATGTTTACATTTCATTTCTGAGGCCTCTCAGCTTCTCAGGAGAAAAAAATCCTAGCAAAAGGATTTTTCATAAAATATGTCTGTGACACCTGGGGTCTCCTTGGTGCCACCACTGCACCGTGAGGGTGCAGGCTGGATGGAAGGAGAGGGGACACAATGCCATGTCACCAGCCCATCCCCAGCTCAGTGGGTGCCCACAGTGCCAGGGTGCCCAGGAAGGGGCATTCTGAGGTTCACAGAGAGAGGAAAGTGTAGCCAAGGGAGGAGCTGAACACCAGGATGGTTATTTATAGCAGCTAAAAAAGTCAGAGCTTCATGAGAAATCTGGCATTGCCTCCTTGGCCTGGTGTTCCCAAGCCAAGGTAGATGGGAGCTTCAGGTGTTCAGGGAGCTCTGCAGCTTCTGGGACTTCTCAAGTCCATCCATTCCCACCCCAGAGAGCGAGGGAGGCAGGTAGAAATTCACAATCCAGGGATTACATTCAAGATGCAGTGCTGGAGATGTCTAGCACACACTCGGGGGACACGAGTGTGGTGTGTGGTGTGCTGCACAGCTGGGGGTGCTCCCCAGAGGAACCAGTGAGTGCTTCCTGGGGACACGTGGGTGAGACCTGGTGGGTGCTCCCCAGGGACCCTCGAGTCCCAGCACCACTGAAAGACCTGATAGATACTTCCCAAGGACATTGAAGAACTGAGTTCCATCTCTGGGGCTCCATTCCCCATGGGAGACCCAGTGGGTGCTCAGGGAGGCAGAATCTCTCTCTAGCCACTGCCAACATGCTCCTCCAGCCCTAACCAGTATCTCTGGATCATCCCAAGGCTGGTACCTGTCCTTAGGACCAGTCACCCTGCTAGCTTCTGCCCACCTCCAGCCCCACGGTGGGACCAACCTTGGCCATCTCCCCCGTCGGTCTGGCTAATTCCTCCTCCCACGCCGAGTCCTCGTAGTCTGAGTCATCTGACAAAGGAGAGGGAAGATACTGGGGATCAGCTGGGGTGGAGCAAGGGGTCCCAGTTCCCCCTGCTACCCTGGAGCCTGTGGGGAGGATGATGCAGGCATGGCTGGCTTCTCTTTGCTTTGCCCTTGGCAAATAACCACCCCAATCTTGTGACAACAAAGGTTTTATCAAGGAGCTTGGGGAAGAGCTGAGAAAGGGCAAAGTCCCGCTAGTGGCACCTCCCAGCACTGTCATGACACTCCTGGCCTCACCAGAAGGGGATTGGTGACACCAGCCCCAGCACCATGGCTCCATCCAGGTTCTCGTGTCTCTGCCTGGGGGCTCCTGCTGCTGGGGGTTCCCAGAGGCTTTTTCCACAGCTCATTTGCCAGGATGGATTCCCCTCCCTCCTCTCCCATTCCTTATCAGCTCCTGAGCTTGTGCACCATGGAAATGAGATCCCAGAGAGTGATGGGAGTGAGAGATGGTTCCTCCTCACCCAGCACCCACATCAGGAGGAATCCTGATCGGGATTGTAACCCCACAGGGAACAAGTGGCCCCAGAGAGCCTGGCCCTGGCAGACACCCACTCCCAAATCCCACTGAGAATCTGGATCCGCTTCCTCCCAAAAAGACAACCCAGATGATGGTGTTTGTGCCCTGGCAGCAGGTGAGGATGCTCTCAGGCAGCAGGGGATTGAGGGGTGCAGTAGATGCTCACCTTGGCACCACAGAAACCCCCTGTAAACTCTGCATCCCAAACCCATCAGGGTGGGAGCAGCTTTCTTCCCTGCACCCCCCAACAAACAGACAAGCTCTGTCCTGATAACCTGTCCACAGCTTCTCCCAGCTTCTGAAACACACCCCAGATCCCAGTTAAACCTTTCCTGCAGGGCTGCTGGCCTTGAGAGGCACCCAGCACCCCACACAACTCAGCCCTTCCTCTTCGTTCCAGCAGAGCTGTTCCAGCTGAAGTACAGTCCAACCAGGGCTGCACCCTGAGACCAAACCTTCACCTCTCCATGGGAGTCCCCAGCTCAGCACTGCTCCCTGCAGTTGGCTGAGCCCCGGGGACACCCTGAGGATGGGGCTGGGGGATGCAAAGGCATCCTGGACCCCAGAATCAGGGACATCTGCATTTCACCCCCCTAACAGGTTCAATTTTCCTCTGTGAGTGAGTGTGGGTGCTTCCAGCACCCACAGAAACTTTTGCTCTGCCCTAGGAGAGGCTGGACCCAAACCCCCAGTCTACATCTCGCATGCCCTGAAACTACCAACCCAGGTCTTACACCCCTTCCCTGAAGTCTCCAGCTCAGACCTCACACACCCTAAATCCCCTAGCCCAGGCCTTGCACCCTTGACTCCCCCAGCCCAGAAGGCAAGAAAGAGGACAGAGAAGAAAGAGACTGCAGCAAGGACAGAGGAACAAGCTGACAAGATGGAAGGCACAGTCCCCACGGGATGGATGCTGATGGATTGGCAGCCAGCTATCCCAAGGCAGGATTTGTGACAGGGGAAGAGTGGAGAGGCCCCCCTGGTACTCACCAAACTCTGGCACGAAGGGAAGGGTGGCCTTGGAGGGCAGTGCCGGTGGTGTTGGTGCTGGCGCCTTGGAGCGGGGTGGGGGCAATGGGGAGGACAGGGTGACGCTGGCTGCTCTCTCAGTGATGGGCACCTCCTCCTTCACATGGATGCTGTGGGGGAGAGGAGCAAGCACTGCCTTATGCCAGCCCCTGCCTCACTTCCCAACCCTGATACACCTGCAGGGGGGTCACAGAGAACCCCCAAAAGGGACCAAACCCCAGCAGACCCAGACCCACAAAGCAATTCGTAAGACCCCATGGTAAAGCCTTTCCTGTGCTTGGGTTATATGACTACTTTTGTAGCCTGGAAATGTTTTCCTGGCATCCAGCCTCACTCCCCTGTGTGTGCTTCATGGCCCAGGATCCTTATCTGACTCTGGGACACCTCAAGCCACCCACAGCCTTGAAGCCACATCCCAGAGCAGGTTGTTTTCTTTCCTCCAGTCTAAACAATGGCAGAGTCGCTTCCTTAGCTGGTTTGCAAGTGTCCACAGGGTTCCTTGAGCAGGATGGGGGTCTGTGCCACCAGCTTCCTTATGGTGGAGTGGACACTGGACATCCAGGGTGGCTTCTACAACAGCAAGAAATCCTGGAAATGGAGCTTCTCCTGGCTCAGTGAGGAATGTCCCCAGCCCCAAAACCTTGACCAGTGGAGACAGGGACTATGGGGACTGTCCTTCTCTCCACAGAGCCCAAGCAGATGGGCTCAGCCACTCCTACCTCCTATTCCTTGCTTCTGGCTTTCCTGAGACTGAAAGGTGACAGGCAATCAATATAAACCTCTGGGGTAATGGTGTTTTCAAGGGCAGGAAATTAGGAAGTTTCTCCAGGGTATAAAAATACAAGGTACCTTTGAAGCATCCCTGAATCCAGGGAGAGGGCAGAGGCAGTGGTCAGAATTTCCACCCCAAGCCCCAGGCAGGTGAGCCCCAGGGGAGCTGCGTGCTGGCACCATCCCCATCCTTGCCCCAGCTATCTCCCACTGCAGCCACAAAAAGGAACAGCTGGTTAGACTGGATATTGGGAAGAAATTCTTGCCTCTGAGGGTGGTGAGGCTCTGGCACAGGTTGCCCAGAGATGCTGTGATTGCCCCATGCCTGAAAATGTTCAAGTCCAGGTGGGATGGGGCTGGGAGCAACCTGGTCTAGTGGGAGGTGTCCCTGCCCTTGACAAGGGGGGTGGAACTAAACAAGCTTTAAGGTCCCATCCAATCCAAACCATTCTGTGATCCCATGATTCCATGGCCAAGGATGCTATCAGCACACCATGGTTTCTGGGATGTGCCTCCCAGCACCATGGCTTGTGCACAAGAGCTTTCCCTTAGCTTGGAGTGAGCTGCAGAAGAAATTTCTCCCTGGCTGGAGCAGGAGGCAGGGGAGGACGGGAGTGCTGGCTCTCCCTGGGTCAGCCTGACCTCATTTCTCAGCAGCCATTTCCATGGGAACCAGCCACAACCATCCATACATTAGGGAATGCTGGCAGGGAAGGAGGGGAGCATGGGCAGTGAGCAGCACTGCTCCCAACACCACCAGGCAGGAGCTGCCAGAGCACCCAGCTGTGCAGAGACACAGAGACACAGAGGTGACAGTGCACAAGCCACAGAGCCTCCAGCAAGAGCCTGACTGGGCTCTGCATCTGTGCAGCCACCCAGGATGGTGTTTGCCCCCATCAGGAGTGTGGCTGAGGTGCTGCAACACAAGCCCCATGGCCAGCAGTGAGATGGCAAGCCTCAGGCCAGGACAACCCCCATCTCCTGGATGGGGACTACTCAGGAGGGTTCTGGCTCAGCCCCAGTCCTGTGCAGCCCCTAGCCCCACCATCCCAGGGACTATCAGGGTGGGCACCCACAGAGCTCAGGCACAAATAACACCCCAGTTTCCCAAAACACCCTCCCCACTGCTCTGCCTGCTCCACCTGTCACCATCTGCATTCCTGGGTTTCATGTCCCCCCATGGCTCCCTGGGGTGGCATGGGTGCCCTATCACCCCCTGCACTTCCTGGACCCCTCTGCAGCCATGCCCAAAGGATGCCAGTCCTGCTCCAGATAGGGTCTGCCTGGTGCCACCTCTGCCATTAGACAAGTGGCAAACCAGTGCCTTATGTGCTGTCCCTTATCTGAGCAGCACCTTAAATGCTACCCTTTATATAGGCCTCTCTTCTAAGGGGGGCAGAGAGGGCAGCTCTCCCACAGCCACCATCCCAAAGCCAAAGATCTGCCCAGGCCACCACCGCTGCCCAGCTCACCCAGCCCTCCAAAAAGGAGTATTCTGTCATCACTTCCTGGGACATCCCTTTCTACAACCCACTCCCCCCACCAGCTGCTCAGGGGGTGCTCTAACCCCTAGACCATCTCCTGGGCATGGAGAGGGTGTGCCCCCTCACTGACAGCCTCATCCCACAATCAGGATGCAGACATGCTCATGGGATCCTCTGTGGGGTGTCTAGGTCTGCACCATCAGTGGCCAAAACTGGGGGGCTCGCAGCCCTGCTGCTGGCACTGGGAGGGCGGCATGAAGTGCAGAACTGGTGAGAGAGAGCTCCCAGTGTTGGACACAGTTGCTGCCATCAACCCGTGGCAGGTGGCATCTCACACATCCCACACCCAGCAGGGCTGTGATGATCCTGTCACCTCCTAGCACAGAAATGCTTGGGGTGGCCCAGAGTTTAGGGGGGGTGGTGAGAATTCAGAGTTGAACATGGCCTGGAGGAAACCACAATATGGCTCTGCAAGCAGCTAGGAGGAAGCACCAGGGACCACGGCAGCAAGCCGGAAGTGAGGGGAGATGGGTGGATGGTGTCACCCCAGAAATGCCCAGGTCACTTGCTCTGCTCCCAGGCTGTTTGCATGCACAGGGCTGCTCCAGCTCTTCCTCAGCTCTCATTCTCAGAGACCCCTCCCGTGTGGGCACTTCCACCTCCACAAGGGGTTATGGTGGGGTCTCATTCCCACCCAGAGATCATCACACCTGCTGGCCAAGAGCCCCGGCCCCAGCCTGGATGCAGTGAGCATCACCCTGATGTGGGCATCAGCTCAGCATCGGCAAGGAACATCCAGACATGAGCAACGATCATCCCCAACATGGGCAAGCATCCCCTGCTGTGGTTGGTCCTTGGGCAGCCCAGCAGTATCCCCCCAACCTCAGGCCTTTCATGTTCGCTGGCTGCAGGCACCAAAGTCAGGTCCCCCCAGGGGGCAGGAGATGGTTTGGGGCCAACAGCAGCACCCCAGGGCTGTGGAGCTCCCTCAGACCCAGCACAGGGCCCTTTGGCCAGTCACCCATCACTGCAGGGAGCCCCAGTGTGGATTGCTTCCCAAACTCCCAGCAGATGCTTCCCCACACACAGAGCTGGGACCCAACAGCCACTATAGGGTGACTCATACCCTCACCCTCCTGAATGCCCCCCTAGTCTGTGCCAGCTGTCCTGCCCCATAGAACCTCCTCCAGCCAGGGCATGGCGAGGCACCAGCACTGGCCAAAAAGCCACAGAACTATGGAATGGTTTGGTTGGGAAAAGACTTAAAAACTTATCTCATGCCATAGACAGGGACACCTACAACCCCAGGTTACTCCAAGCTCCATCCAACCCAGCTTTGAACACTTGCAGGGATGGGGCAGCCCCAACTTCTCTGGGCAGCCTGTGACAGGGCTTCACCACCCTCAGGGAGAAGAATTTCTTAGGAAATGATAGCTCTTTATTTTCAAAATGTTCTCAAAACAAGAACCCAACTATAGCCAATATATTCCTGGTCATACAATTAAAGTGACTTTTGAAATCAGAGTTTTGGGGTTTGGCTGGTTAGTTCTGAACTCCCCAATGTATCCACATAATACACATATAACATACACATGGATGCAGAGATAGACTCCTGGATATATTCACTATAGCATCAAGATCTATGTGAGAAATATATACACACGCATACACACATCTATACACATACACACCCCCATATATTTTTCTTTTGTTGCTACCAAGCAGCAACACATACCCTGAGGTCTAATCTCTATGTTATGAGTGCATGATGGCACACCAGGTGCCAGGGCCCTGTGGCCACCCAGCTGTCCCACACTGGCACAGCCCCCGGGGCTCTGCCACGGTGTCCCCAGAGTCCCCCAAGCCACGGGAGCACCCTTGTGTCCGGGGGTGCTGTTCAGCCACCGCCGCCTGGCCCATCCCATCCCGAGTCTCACGGTCCTGATGCAGCTCCCAAGGGACCCTTATGCACCCCCAGATCCCGCGGGGCAGCTCCAGGGGGGAATCCCGGACCCCAGTGCGCAGCCTTGGGGGTGCCGTGCCAGGATGGGCAGCGTCCGTCCCGCGGCAGGATGCCCTGGAGTCCCGGGACAGCAGGAACCAGCAGTGCCTGTGGCTCACAGGCCACGGCAGGAAACACCCGGCACGGCGAGAGGCGCACCCGGTAGCGCCGGCAGCACTCGATCCCGTCCCAAAAATCCCTCCGCCCCGGGCCCCGCCGGCTGCTCCTGCGCGGCACGCCCGGCACCGCGCCAGCCGTGCCCCCCTACCTGGGCAGGTGACAGGAACCGCGGTGGGACCGATCGGCACCGCGGGGAGGGCCGGGGAGGCCGGCGGGGAGCGCAGCTTCTCACCCCGGCACTTCCTGCACCGGCTAAAACCAGCAAAACTTCCTGAGCTGGCCGAAGCAGAGGCATGGCTAACACCAAATCCTTAGAATGGCCAGAAAGAGCCCACGGCACGGCCAGCACCAGAACGCTGGCACAGCTGGCATCCAACACCCAGCACAGATGGCACTAAACCCACGGCACAGCTGGCACCAAACCAGCATGACAAGTATCAAACCAATGGCACATCCAGCACCAAACCAGCATGGCAAGTACCAGAACGCTGGCACAACTGGCATCAAACATTCAGCATGGACTGCACTAAACCCACAGCACAGCTGGCATCCAACACCCAGCACGGATGGCACGAAACCCACGGCACAGCTGGCACCGAACCAGCATGGCAAGTACCAAACTGATGGCATGTCCAGCACCAAACCAGCACAGCTTGCACCAAAGTGACCGCCATCAGCCTCATTGTACCAGGGCAGCTTTCTGGCCAGGGCAGGATGGAGAGTGGCTCCAGGAGGATTTGGATGACTGTCTCGGTGCAGAAATGCAGTTCCTGGGGTGCCAGGATGGACACTGTTGATCTGAAGTCCAAGGAGGCCCAGGGACAGGTGCTGCCCACCCCATGGCACGCCAGCTCCCCACATCAGCTGCCTGAGCCCCCTCCCCAGCTCAGCATCCCAGCCCACTCCCTGCAGGCAGGGGTCAGAGCACAGGCAGAGGGATCACCTCGATCCACCAAACCACAAAAAGCACATCAGGACACAGGGATGGAAAGCTGGAGGGGAAACCCAGCCCTCCCATTCTCATCCTGACTACACACATCCAGCACCATCAGTCCAGCTGAATGGTCCCATCCAGCACCCTCAGTCAGGACAAACCCAGCCTCACTCCCAGGACCCCCCTGAGGGGACCAGCTAGACACCCCAGCTCCAGAAGCATATCCCTTAGAGTCTGTGGGTCCTGGGGAGGTTGCAGGGAAGGACTCCTGGAGCAGGGGGGCCACACAAGCTTGGTGACATTCCCCCACCTCACCCTGGGAGGGTGCTGGCACCCAGGAGCTTGTCTGCCCCCTCCAAACTGCACTCCCAGTCCTCACCCCCACATCTGCTTGTGCTCTGCAGGATTTGGGAGTGCACTGGGTGGTTGGGACATCAAAGGGGGGCTGCAAGTGCTGCTGTCCCAAAATTCCAGCCTGCTCCCCTGTCATCTGGCCACAGGAGCTGGCAGCAGCTTTGCCCTGTGCTCCCCATGCATGGCAGTGCACTGTCTTGCACCCACTGGTGTCAAGAGTTCCTCAGGCTTCAGCACTGCCTACATTGCAGGCGGGGGAAAGGCAGGGCCCTACATTGCTGTGGGGATTGCACCCAGTCCATGCCAGGCTGGGGTGACCTGGGTGACTGGGATGAGCAGGGTGGATACATCCAGCTAGAGCCAAAATAAATAATTCAGCACCCCCTGCCCCGGTGCTGGTAGCCAGGGAAATGTGCTGTGCCCTGGGGCAGGGGTACCCCCACGGGTTGTGCTGGGGTTGGGGGAAGGGTTAGTACCCCCATGGGACATGCTGGGGCTGCGGGTACCTCCAGGACATGTGCTAAGGTCTGGAGAGAGCACAGGTACCCCAGGGTAACCCTTGAGGGTCCCACCCCCATCCCAGTAGCCCCCACACAGACCCAGCCGCCTTGGGGCATCCCCAAGGCCGCGTCCCTGCCACCCCCGCTTACCTCCTGTGGGACACAGCCCTGGGGGGCAGCACGGGGGGGCGGTCAGGCACTGGGGGGCCCTTCAGGCTCTGGCACTTGGTTTCCACTTGGTGTCGCTTGGCCGGCAGTGGCGGCAGTGGGGGTCTGGCCCTGCTGTCGGCGGGGGACTTCTCCCCAAGAGCTGCAGGAGAGGGATCCTCCAGGGCTGGGAGATGGCTGCAGGACACAGGGGGTGGCTCGGGGCTGTCCCCCAATAGCGATGGCGAGAATTTAAGAGGAGGGCGGCAACCCACCCTCGGTGGGATGGGTGGGGGCACCTGGGTGAAGCCTGCCCCCCTCTCTGGCTCCAGCGGGGGGGGGGGTCCCAGCGGGCACCGGCGGGCACCGGGGCTCCGGCTGCTCCGGCGCTGCTGCAGCGCTCGGGCGGAAGATGTGGCGCTTCATGGGGACAGGTTTGCTGCCAGGGGGCTGCTGAGTCCCGGCTGGTGGCGCCTCGGCGAAGGCTTTCTGCAAGCCCAGGAGGATGCGGCGGCGGTGGCCGGGCAGCAGCACCCCAAGGCGGGTGAGCCCCTCGTCCGTCAGAGCCCGGCAGTCCCACACCGACCACAGCCCGCTTTGCTGGAAGGTCTCCACATACTGGTCGAGGTGGACGGCAGACAGCCAGGCGGCCACCGGCAGAGATCCCTCCTCCTCCATGGCAGGGGGCTGGCCACGGAAACCTGCACCACTCAGTGCATCTTCTGTGGCCAGCAAGGCTCAGGATGACATCAGGACCTGGGAATGGAGACAACAGGATCAGGATCGGTCCCAAAACACACACCAGGTGAAGCCTGGAGTCCCAAAACCAACATTCCTAGTGAAGCAACCTGGTTTTCCTATGGCCTCCAACCATGCTGTGTCCCCAGGATCACCCAGTCCTGAATGGGGAGCTGCAGGGGTGTGGAAAGGTTGGAGGGTCCCAGTTTAGGCATTGAAACATGGAGACCATCCCTTTAGGGATGAAGGGGGCCTGGGAACCCCTAGATCCCCTGGGGCCATGGGGCCCAAGCTTGGTCCCAGGGGTTGGCATTTGGGCTGTGGGACAGAGCAGTAGGGGATTATCCACATTGTGGATAATCAGGGAATATGTCTGAATATGCATGATTCAAGGGCAGAGGAGCTGTGTGCTGCACCTCAGGGCTGTCACCCTCCACGATGCAGCTCCCCTGGTTTACAGTAGCAAACCAGGATAGGGTGACATGGACTGTTGGATCCAGAAGGCTGTCCCCTCTCCCAGGCTGTCCCTATCACAGCCAGTGGCAGGGTGCTGTCACTGGAGCCCCCGACCCAAACCACACCAAACCCCTCCTCACAGACCATATGCCCACTATGGCATTGCTCCCAGCTCCAGAGCCCTGTCTGTCCTTGGCATTGTTCCCAGCTCCAGAGCCCCGTCTGTCCCTGGCACTGCTCTGGCATGGCACCACACCCTGGAGCACCTGTGCAGCACCCTTGGTGCACACACCTAGCAGAGTGCCCTTGTGGCATCCAGAGCTTGGGACGTGGGGCTCACTTATGTCCCAGCTCCTCCAGCAGAACACCCATCCCACACCATAGCTGTTGGCAGGGCAAATCCCTGTTATCCCACAAGCAGCAGATGGGATGCCCTGCCCTTCCCACCCACCAGCATCATGGCCTCGGCAGGCTCCAGGCAGGAGGCAGATCCCGTCACGCCGGCACACACAGCACTGCTCGTGACCCCAGCACCATCTTATTTTGTGTTTGCTGGAGGTTTCTCTAGACCTGCTAAGAAGGAGCCAGAGGATTTCCTGGAGCTGTAAATAGGCCAGTCTGATCTGCTGTCAGAGTCACATTTTCTGTGACTCAGGCAGGCCCCTCAGCAGCACTTGTGGTTTTGGTGCAAAGTGCACAGCTGAGCAAAGCTCGCTCTCAACCCGGCACAAACTGGACACTGCCAGGGTCCCTGCAGCCAGTGACCCCTGCACCTGGAGACACCAGCATCTCAGTGGTGCTGCTGGGATGTGGCCACAGTGCCACTTCCCTGGCACTTCCTGGTACAGTTTGGCTTTGCTTCAGGCTCCAAAAATCAAGTGTCCAAGGAAGGAGCAACAGGAACCCAGGGCTGGCTGACCCCTGTGGCTCCTTGCTGGCAGCACCAGAGAAATCAGCAGCACCCAGGACCTTCCCACTGGTCCCAGCACCACAAAAATCCCTGAATCAGAATAAAATTCTCTCTTCCACCTCCACACTTAGAAAGTCCTCATGTATTACTGAAAATGGGTAAGTGATGGTGCTGGGTGACATTGCTGTCGCCACATCCCAGTGACACCAGCACAGGCAGGCTCCACCCCAGCTGGGCACTAGCTGTGGAGGAGCAGAGGGAAACACAGTGACAGCAGTATGGGGCTCCCACAAATGTCCCCCATCCTGGCTAGAGCCAAGGAATTGCCACCAGTGTCACCCACTGACACCATCCCTGCTGTGCCAGGACATCGATGCAGTGGTGAGACAGACCTGTCAGGAAGGGACAGCTGCACCAGCACTCACCACTGGCGCTGTCCCAGCACTATCTGGGGTGGCTGAGGGCCCTCCTTGCTGCTCACCGGGGACATGGGGACACAACTCCAGCGAGGGAAGTCCCTGGTGTGCCAAGCTGGCAGCTCCCGTTGCTGTCGGGCCCTTTGCCCTCACCAAGTAAATAATTCATCAGGCTTTTGCTAGGTTCCCTCCTCCAATCATTAATCATTTAACCTCTATGCTAAACAAGATGAGGATATTCCAGAAGCAAAACCAAGAGAGGGAGATGCTGTAACCCAGCTGGCTGCTGGGGTTTGGGGGGTGACCCTGGCTGTGGCCCCTGCCCAGCACAAATCCTCCCAGTGCTGACCCACTGCATTCCTCCCCGGGATTAGGCAACACCACAGGGGCTGTTTTGTAAGAGACTTAAAGGCTGGACAAATGGTGTGAGGAGAGAATGGCAAGGGCTGCCAGCACCCTGGCACTATGGCTGGTGCTCTGGGGGGATAAGTCAGGATGCCAAAATACCCCTCAGCCCCATCCCAAACCCACACAGCCCTCACTCTCCCAGTGCGGGAGATGAAGGATCTGGGGGTGCCTGGTGCTGGTTCCCTTTTTCTGCACCAAGGGGCTCAGGAAGCCCCTCTCTCCCCAAACCTGGGTGTTGGCTGCTTTTCTGAGGGCTTCTGCAGCTACCCCAGCCCACCAGATGCCCTCAACTCAAGAGAGCATTTGGGATGTACCTCTTCCCCCAGCAGAGCTGAGCATCCTGGCCCAGGGAGTAGCCCCCCGTGATGCAGGGGTGTGCCCACCCTTCTCCCACTGCATCCCGCCACTCTCTCAGGGCCATGGGCTTCCCAACCCTCAGGTAGGGTGCTAATGAGGGCTGGGCTTGCTCGATTAAGGAGCTGTGCATGCCATGCAAGCTATGGGCTCATACTGGAAGTGACAGACGAGCACACTCCCTTCAGTGGCTCCAGCTTCCCCTGGGTAATCACTGTTACCCCTAACAACGTGCCAGGTAGTGTGACCAGGGCCATCAGGATGTCACTGACAGAGCTGTACTCAGCACCCAGGCACCAGGTAATAAAGTGGTGGCCATCCCACAGCTCTTCCCTGCCACAGAATAGTGGCCGTGAGCCAGGAAAATCCAGCACAGGAGCCCTCTTGGGTGTCTGGCACCCACTTGATTGATCTGGTTCTCAGTGCAATTCCTCCTCCCTGCCTGCACCCCATGTTCCCCTTGCCCAGCTCTGTGGGCTCATTAATCAAGGAAAGCTCATTACCAGCACAGGTCCCTGGGTTCAGCAGCAGCAGGAGGAGGTGGCCAGCCTGCCCGTGGTCCAGCTGGAGCAGTGGAGGTTTGCCAAGGGGTCTCTGCCCGCCTGGCACTTCCTCAAATGCCACCTCAGCGATGGGAACTTTCCGGAAAGCCGAGCAGAGCTCTGAGCTAGGATGTGGTGCAAGAGCCCCAGCAGAGCTGTGAGGCCTCAGTGTGGTGAGGCACTGACCACAGCTGCCATGAGAAGGCTGGATCTGAGGTGGTGTGAGCTCTGGGTGACAGAAGGACGGGGCAGGGCTTTCAGCAGGAGAGGAAGGAAGAGCCAGGCAGGGTGATCTCTGGGAAGTGAGAGCTCAGCACTGCTGCAGCAGGAACCAGGTACCAAGGACAGGGAGTTGTGGGGCAGCAGGACAAGCCAAGCTCTGGCCACTGGGTAGAAAGGGACATGGCTGCCATGTCCCAACACCCCAGGACCCCTGTGGATTCCCTGAGAGGACAGTAAGCTGCCACCCACCAGGGTAAAGCTGAGTAGTAGAAGGACCTGTGGGAACAGGGGGAAGGGGCTTCTTCAGCCACCAAGCTCCAGCAGCACTGGGCAACCAGACTCACACCACAGCAATTTTTACCCTTTCTTGCCTAAATTAAGGAGAGATCCTCAGACAAGGGGTCACGGCCAGCCAGAATGAGGCCAATGTCACCAGTGTCCCTGCTGGATCCAGGGGGTGAATGTGATGACCCCAACAGACCTCCCAGGGCCACTGCAGATTCCCCACCCAGCTGGGAATTGAAAGCACCACATCCTCACCCTGAAACTGCCCAAGCAGAATCCTCAGCAAGCAGTGATTACCCCAAACTCCCCAAACCCCTTCCCACCCAAACCCTCCACACTCCACCTCAGTGGGTGCCCACCTGCTCAGCAGCACCCAAGGTATTTCCTGGGAAGGTGAGGCTTTTTCATTTTCAAGATCTTCCCAGCCAAAGAAATTGCAAATGATATTCAAACCCCCCGGGCGCTGTTCAGGGATCAAGTTCAGGCTTGTGGAATCACCATCCAGAAGTGGAACTGCTTCTCTGGAGCCTCCTCCCTCTGCCATGAGTTGCCATTTCCAGGTGGTTCGTGTGAAGAAGCCAGAGGGCTCACACACACACCAGGGTGTGCCCCGACAGGGGAGCTGCCCCAAGCCAGCTCTGTGTGCATAGAGGCGGGAGGTGGGCAGTGATGAGGTGGGTGAGAAGTTAGGAACAAGGAGGCAGGAAAACTGAGGGTTCCTCATTTCCCCAAGGTCCCACCTTCATTCCCCTTCCCCCTTGGAAGCAAAACCTAGGAAGGTAAACATGTCCCAGGCTGTGGCACCAACAAACAGATGAGTTTGCATCAGCAAACAGCATTCCCTTCCAAGGTGTTGCTGCCTGCCTCACAAATCTAGCCAGAAAAGGGGCAAATACAGCCAGAAATGAGCAAATCCAGTCAAAAAAGTGGTAAATCCAACCAGAAATGAGGAAATCCAGCCAGAAAAGGGGTAAATACATCTGGCAATGCTGTCGCTACCCACTGAGTTCCACTGGAATGCTCTCAGCTCCTGACACACTTTATGGAAGCTGCCAGCAAACTAGGTCAGGAAGCCAAACCCCACGTGCACAGCCACCCCAGAGGAGCCCCAGTGTCCCAGGGTCTGATGATGCTGAGGGGGACTGTGCCAAGAGCCTGGCTGCAGAGGATGGGTCCCTGTCCCTGATGGGTCCCCCTGGGAAGCAGGGCAGCTCCTTCCTCCATGAGAAATCAGCCCCATCCCCAGCACTAAAACCATGCAGGTCCTTCTTTCACTTTCCTATAAGTGGGAAGTGAAAGTATCATGGGAAGGGGTGACCCCTCCAGCTGTGGATGGGGTGCACCCTTTTCCAGCCCTGATGCCCTCCAGCCTCCTCTTCATGCTCATTAGGGGGCACAGGCCCTGTCCCCTACAGCAGGGTCACACCATACCAGAGCCATCCCCTGGATCCCCCCTGGCCACTACAGCACTGCAGATAAGCCAAGCCAGGAGATGCAGCAGCAGAGACAGAAGCACAGGGACTGCCAACCACATGCACCCACCCCCATTTGTAAAGGACCTTCTACACAGCCAGGCTCTCCCTCACCTGTAGATTTGGGGGACCCATCTGCAAAGTGTCCCCAAGCATCAAACCCCCTACAGAGTCCTGCCACAGGAGCTGCATCACTCCCTGCCTCCCACAAGACACCCCCAAAATCTCAAGGCTCACCTTGTTCTGAGGCTAAGTTCTAGCAGCAAACACATCCTCAATATTGCTCTAAATATCCCTATCCCTGATGTCCTGGCTGTGGCCCATAAAAACACATCCCCAGTGGCTGCTGGAGCACCCCCAGAAAGCCACCATAAGCTCTTGGAGGAGCTTTTTGTGCTACCTTTCTCCCAGCACCCCAGAATAGCCGCCCAGCCCTAGCACTCCAGTGCCTCCAAAAATTAGCTTTTGGGGCTGAACCCACAAATTAAAATTGCTGTCCCTGCAGTGGTGCAGCACCTAGGAACCGCCCATGCAGGTGCATCTTGTGGGCACCCCAAACACCAACCCGATGGCCCCATCAGTGTGAAGGTGTCCTGTGGAACCAGCTTGCCATTACTGCAGGACGAAGCAACCACCATCCCAGTTCCAGCTGCACAGCACTGCCAAAGCTCCAGGCTTCACCAGGCATATTGGAAAGCAGTGAGGAAGAGGAGGAGGAAAGCAAGGGAAGCCCACTATCAGCATCCCCTGGCACCTGGGTGCTGTTGGTGGTGTTAGCGTGGCACAGGCATTGCTTGCAGGGGCCAGTAGCTGACGCTGGTTTTTGGCTATGAACAGGGACATGCCAGATCCCCAGCAGAAAACAAATCTGCCAGCTGGGTCCTCGGGGTCCCCATTTCCCAGCTTCACCTCTGGCATGGGCAGCACAACCACCCAGTGTCCCCCAACATATCACTCAGCCCAACCAGGCAACAGGACCCCTGCAGTGGCTATCAGCAATGCCCTGGAGACTGGGACTGAGCTGGGTTATACTGGGGTTGAGCTGGGTTCTGCTCAGGGGAGCTGGGATACACTGGAAGTGAACTGGGAAGGCTGGGGTTGACCTGAGATGTGCTGGTATTGAGCTGGGAAGTGTTGGGGTGAATTGGAATATACTGGGGAGGAACTGGGACATGCTGGGGAATACTGGGATTAAACTGGGATGAACTGGCTTTGAGCTGGGATGTGCTGAGTTGAACTGGGGTGTGCTGAGATTTAGCGGGGGTGCACTGGGAATGAGCTGGGGTCTGCTTGGGGCAGCGGGGGGGCACCTGGGGAGTAGCGGGATTCAGCTGGAGCGTGCTGGGGTTGAGCTGGGATTGAGCTCGGGTGTGCTGGGGGTGAGCTGGAGTCTGCCGGCAGTGAGCTGGGGTCTCCTGGGGGGCACCTGGAGCATACTGGAATTGAACCAGGGTCGAGCTGGGATGTGCTGGGATTGTGGTGGGGGTTCTGAGGGTGAACTGGAGCATATTGTGGCCGAGCTAAGGTGTGCTGAGAGCGAGCTGGGGCGTACTGGAATGTGGCTGGGGAGTACCGGGGCTGAGCTGGGGCAATCTGCGGCACGAGTACCCCAGTCGGGGGGGTTGGGGAGGGCACACCACTGCTGCACTGAGCTGGAGAACAATCCATACTCCCCCACCGTCCCAGCAGCTCCCAGTATCCCCAGTGCCCCCCTGTCTGCCCACAGAAACACGTGGAAAGAAACACGACCTCCCCCAGGAGAGAAACCGCGCAGAGAAGGCAGTGTCACCCCTCCCCTGTCCCCTGTCCCCGCCCGAGCTGGGGGTGCCCCCGCAGCCCCCCGGAGCACCCGGTACCTCTGTCCGGTGGCAGCGACGGCTCCCAAAGGATGCCGGGGCGCTTCCCGGGGCGGGGGCACTCCGGGCCCCCCTTGCCAGGCCCGGGCTTGTTCCCGCACGGAGCTTTGGCTGCCTCATGGAAACAGGATTCAAGGGGAAAGCTGCCAGGACTTTCCCAAAAAAAATAATAAACTGGTTGCGCGTGGGGTTCTTCCCTCCCCGCACAATTCCCAAGGTCTTAGTGGGGGGTAAGAAGGAGAGTGGGAGGGCTGGGGGACACCGAAGGGATGTGGGGTGTCCATGGCCAGCCCTCACGGCTGCCCAGCCTGGGACAATGGTCCTTTCATCCGGCGCTCAGGGACCGGGACACGCTGGCTGCCGGCTCCGGGGGTGGAAGCCCCCCCTGCTCGGCCCCTCGCCCACGCGAGGCCAGGGCAGGAGGGGCAGGCTCAGCCCTACAGCCCGGCCATGGTGCTGATCAGGGGCAGGAGGGGCAGGCTCAGCCCCACAGCCCAGCCATGGTGCTTATCAGGGGCAGGAGGGGCAGGCTCAGCCCCACAGCCCAGCCATGGTGCTTATCAGGGGCAGGAGGGGCAGGCTCAGCCCCACAACCCGGCCATGGTGCTGATCAGGGGCAGGAGGGGCAGGCTCAGCCCCACAGCCCGGCTGTGCTGCGGCTCAGGGGCAGGAGAGGCCAGGCTCAGCCCCACAACCCGGCCATGGTGCTTATCAGGGGCAAGAGATGCCAGGCTCAGCCCCACAGCCCGGCCATGGTGCTGATTAGGGGCAGGAGGGGCAGGCTCAGCCCCACAGCCCAGCCATGGTGCTGCCACTGCTCAGGGGGGCTCGGCCAGGGGGCCAGCGTGAAATACCCCAAAAAGCTCCTTTACTGCCTACATCCTCCCTACTCCACCAGCCCACCACACCCCCCCTCCCTGCCCCAGTCCCCGGAGCCATCACATCCCCCACGTTATCCCATCCTGCTCCCCAGACCCAATCACATGCCCCTGCTCTCCTATCCCGGACCTTCGGATCCATCTGGGGGGATACCCTCCCAGAACCTTTGGCAGAGGATAAGGGTGCCATGGCCTTGCCCAGTTTGGGGGGTGTCACACAACAAAGTGCTGTCTGAGACCCCAGGGGCCAGCGGCAATGCCTGATCCCTTGAGGGCTGAAGCCTTGTACCCCTTCCCAGGAGCATTTCAGGGATGACCCATGTCAGCACCTGAGGATGTCCCTAGCACAGCCCTTAGATCACTGCCCCTCTCCACATATCTTACCTGTGCCCCAGCTCTTCTCAGCCCCCCTGGCAACAGACGTGTGCCAGAGCATATTCCATTTCCGTTTGGAGCCATCTTCTCTCTCTGGTCCTACAGCTTTGGGTCTCCAGCTGTACCTCCCAGAGCTGACAGAGCTAAACCCTCCCCACAAGGGGCTTTACCCCGTCACCTGCCCTGCTCCAGAGCTGTTGCAGCGTGTCCTGTATCCAGTTCAGCTCCATTTCCAACCTGCCAGGTGGGTGGTGGCCAGGTTCTTTTTTAATTGGGTTCTATTTTTAATTGGGAGCAGTGCAGGAGGGTGTGAAGGGGTGGAAATTAACAGGAGAAATGGGAAGCAAGTCCCTAGTGCCCACACCAGCGCCACAGGTGACAGACACAGGCACAGAGCATGGCACACAGGGGCACACAGAAGGGCTGGGGCCTGCTGAGGTGTTGGGGTGCCACAGCACTAGGAGGGCAGAAGTGGGGTGCACCCCAGAAGGAAACAAGAGTCCCAGGGCTCCACAAAGGACCCACAATCCAGGGAGTGCCAGCTCTGTTCCCCAGTATTCTCCTCCTGGAGAAGCCAGAATGTATCCCCCCAGAGTGCCCCCAAAGTTCAGCCCCCCCCCCCCCCCCCGTCTTCTCTCCCAGAGGAGGTTTTGGGGGTAAATGTACTGGTGATACTGGCTTGGCTGGGGCTGAGGGAAAACCAACTACAAGGGGTGTGTAGCCTCATGTCTAATCAGTGTCCAGTGCAAATTCATTTTAGGGGTTTCTCTGCCACCCTCTGGTGGCATCACCATCACCCAGAGCACCCCTGGAGGTGAGGGTCCCACAACCTGTGAGGGTTCCCCCAGCAACCACCATGAGCAGGGACCCCCAGCCAGGGCATATTCCATTGCACTATGGGGACAGGGATGGCTACCAAAGGACCAAGGTGGGACAGAGGCCGAGTCACTCCCGTGCCAGATTCAATTATTTTATTCCTAAATAATCAACTCTGGTACAAGGTACAAAATCTCCCATGTCCCTGTGCACCCCCAGAAAAGGAGGGGGCAGGGGCATGGCCAAAGACCAGCTCCAAACCCCCAGTCAAGGCCTCAAATTCCAGTGGAGGAAGGGTCCAGGCACCCAGCTTGGAAAGGGTCCCAATCCTAGAAAGGCAGGGGACAGGACAGGAGCCTTCAGAGACTCAGAGAACACCGGGAGGTGCCAGGAGCCCCCCCAAGTCCTCTCAACATGCCTGAAGATGCTGGGAGCCCGCAGAGACACTGGACACGCCTGGAGGTGTGAACTTACCCCAAAACCTCCCCCAAACAAACCTGAAAATGCTGAGACTCCATAAGAACACCTCCCAACATGAATGGAGATCCCAGGAGCCCCCAAAACGCCCACCACAACACATCTGGAGGTGCCATGAGCCCCTCAACTCCTCCCACATGCCTGAAGGTAAGACCCCAACATCCCCTCCAACATGCTGGAGGTGCCAGGAGCCTAGAAGCTTCCCCTCTACATGCTTGGAGATGCCAAAAAACCCCAAAGGCCCTCCTTCCCAGCATGCCAGGAGGTGCCAGAAGCCCCCCAAACCCCTCTGCACACCCAGAGGTGCAGGCAGGTGCTCAAGCACCCCCTGGTGCTGGTCTGCTGGGGGTGGGGATCCCATGGGATGAAGGCAGTTCTGTTGGACCATAACAGAGATGGGGAGCAGGAATGGGGGGCAAAGGGGGAGTGCAGTGGAAAGGTCTCCAGGGCTGAGGAGCAGGCACAGGGCCCCCCTTTTCCTCTGCCCCCCCAAAAGCTGAAGGTCACTTTGAGTTTGCCACCTACAGGGACAACACTAGTGTCCCACAAGGGCTCAGCGACCAGACAACCCCCAACTTCTCACCCTGGGGGACCCACTATGTCCCTGCTGTCCCCAGACAGGGGCACAACAATGAGGGGGGTCCCCCTGAACCCAAAGTGGGGGTGCATGTGTACAGGTGTGTGAGATAGAGACACAAACCATGTTGGAAGTGGGGGGATAGGGAGAGGAGCCCCCCAGGAAGGGGGGGAACATGTCAGGCTGTCCTAGCCAGGGGAACAAGGAGAAGAGCTTCCAGGGGAATCAGGTCAGGCTGTCCTCGTCGCTGCCCTCGCCACGGTCCTCCTTGCTCTCGGCCAGGGAGCTCTCGTCAATGTTTTCCAGGGAATCCGCATGCTGGAGGGAGAGCTCGGAGAGGGCCAGGGCTGGGAGCCGGCTCTGCTCCGGGAACAGCCAGGGCTTGAAGTGAGGGTCATGCTTCTGCTTCCAGTCAGGGTACTTGAGGCATGCCTTGTACATCTTCTTCATTGCCTGGGAGGAAGAGTGAGATGGGCACAGAGACCCCTCACCCCACACCAGCCCCACCCCCGTGCAACAGACTCACCTTGGGAGCCAGGAACTGGGAAGATTTGTTGACCACCCACTTCGGTAAGGAACCTGGAGAGCAGGGAGAGGCAGCTGGGAGTGGGACCCCCAGCATCCCCCCAGTGCCTAAAAACCAGGACCCCCACACGTGTGACCCCCACAGCACTCTCAGTGGGCACATGTCGCTAGAGAGGGAACAGGCTTCAATCCATACTGCTCTCTGCTCTTGCAGAGATCAAAAACAGTGATTTCAGCATTTTGGGTCCCTCTTCAACCCTCAAAAATGAAAGATTTCAAGAGAACAGGCCGAAGATGTTTCCTCCTGACATTGCTCCATGCCCCATCCCAAGATGCTCCTGCTGATGAGCCCTTCCAAGCCCACCTTGAGCATATCCACAGGTCCTCCTGAACCCACCCTGAGTCCCACTGAGCTCAACCTGAGACTTCCTGAAGCCCTACTGACCGTGCCCTGAAGTGCCAGAACCCCAAATGAATCCCCACTAAGCTGCTCCCAGCCCAACCTGAGCTCCCACTGAGCCCCCATTAAGTCCCAGTGCCCATTCAGCTTTCCCCAGCCTACCCTGAGCCTACCAAGCCACTCTTGAGCCCCCACTGAGCCCAAAGCCCCAATAGAGGCCACCCTGAACCCCCAATGAGCCCACACTGAGAACCCGTGAGACCCCCACTAAGCCCCCCCTGAGTTCCACCAAGACCCCACTGCCCCCGCCCCAAGCACACACTGACACGAGGGAGGACTTGAGGGTGCTGAGCCCCAGGGCACAGAGCTGGGGGTCCCTCTCTCACCTTTGGGGTCCACCTGTGCCAGGTAGGTGATGGTGCAGCTCTTGGCTCCCGTGCCCTCGATCAGGTAGCCTGTCTGAATGGAGACAGCCCGCACCATGTCCTTGCGGGGGGGATACTTCTGTGGTGGGCAACAGCGAGGGAACACGAGTCACTGGCAGGGCAGGTGGGGTACAGCAGGCACCAGCCACAGGCAGGGCTGTCACAAGCCCTTCAACTCTCCAACCTATCTCCCCAAGCTCTGAGTGAGCTCCAGCCCCAGCCCAGCACCCACAGCACCCCTGGTGCCCCGCTAAACTCACAGGATGCTTGACAGAGTAGTTCATGATGATGTAGTCAGAGCCCATGGGCAGCCAGGAGCGGAGTGTGACCACGTCCCGGTTCTTCAGGGGCTTGGGACACCTCCCTAGGGACAGCACCGGGGGGAATGTTCCAGAGTGAGACACCCACCTTCAAGAAAGGGGTCCCCTTCTGCCCTCCAAATTCCCTCAAACTGGTGTACAGGCTCCTCCCTTCAACACCACACACCATGGATCCCCCAGACGCCAAGCACAAGGTGGAGTAGTAGCAGCCCAGGGATTTAGCCCTCCCCTAGGAGCACCCAGATCCCCCAGGCCCCTCCTCACAGGCATAGTATCCCACATCGGAGTTGGCCGTCAGCCTCCCGATGTCAAAGGTCTCGATGACATTGGTGTCCCACTTCTTGCGGTACTCGATGTCATGGAGCACGTCGTAGAGCGTCTCCGCTGGCACGTCCCTGCACTCCATCCTGCACTGCAAGGCAGGGGCCATCAGACACCTACCAGGGGCCCCCAGGGAAGGAGCTCAGCTGTGGGGACCCCAACAGGATGGCAGTGGGGACCTCATGGTGGGGGGATGGCCATTGGGACCCCCAGGTGGGAAGGTGGCTGTGGGGAAGGCGTAGGAGGACAGCAGTGGGGAGGCAGTAGGGATCCCAAAGTGTGAGAGTGGCTATGGGGACCCCTGGGAGAGAAGGAGGCCATGGGGACCCCCAAGTGGGAAAGCAGCTGTGGGAAGCCCCAGCAAGTGGCAGGGGGGGAGGTGTCTCCTCTTATTTGTTTTTAAAAAAATAATCAATGCAATCTCCTCCCAGAAGACCTGGATTCCAACCTGGATCCCAGCCATCCCTGTAGCACAGGCACACAGGGCCTGAAGGCAGTGTGGAGCTGAATCCTGGGCGCTAGGAGACCCTGCTTTCCACCTGCCACCCCATCAGTGTGGATGTGCTCCCCGCAAAGTGGCATCCCTGTGCAGGGGTGCCAAGAGGAGCCTGTGCCTGATGTCTTGGGGCAGCATAGATCACAGAGAAGGGGTTGGGGGCTGCAGAGTGGGGAGCTGCTCCATAACTACGGCAGCCAGATCCAGGGAAGGCAAGGAGACAAGGACAATGGAGAAGGTGAAGGGAGGGGATGCCATCTGCTGAGGTCAAGGGTGCTGGAGCCAAGCGTGGGGCAGGGAGAGCAGCAGCAGCCTGTCCCTGGGAATGCCCTGAGGGCTCCTGTTTATCCCCAGGGATGGCATCAGCTCTCTGGCCCCCAGACCCTACAGTTCAGGATTTAGGGCTGGCCCTGTCACCCCAGCACATGGTACTAGAGACCCCCCAGCCCTGGGAAGGGGCACAGAAGCACCCAGCAATGGGGCACAGCCTCACATGGCCCCTTGGTGGGACACAGCCATGGAGCCCGTTCCCCCACAGCACCCATCCTCAATCCTATCCTTGTCCCACGGAGCCCAGCCTCACCCGCACAGTGCTCATCCTCAACCCCACAGATCCATCCCTGCCCCATGGAGTCTGCCCTCAACCCCACCCGGCTTATCCTCAATCTCAGAGACCCATCCCTGTTCCACAGAGCCCATCTCCAGCTCCTCCATTCACCCAGAAACTTGTCTGGGAACACCCACTGCTGCAGGGCAGGTTTGGGGAGAGCCTGCCTGGATGACTTCCTTGAAGAAGCCCCGCTCCCCCCTGCAGCCAGGCCAGCCCAGCACCATGCTCAGGTGCTCAGGTGCATTATTCCCAGAGCAGCAAGGCTGGTCAGGCCAGTAGTGCAGGACGTGCCCTGCAGGTGAGTCACATCCTGGGGGGGTGCCAGGGGGGTCGCAGGAGGAGAGGGGATGGTGCCACCTGGGAAGTGCCTGGAAACACATGCCCCAACCTTGAGTCAATATTGACTAATTGGGTGAGGAGGAGGAGGAAGAGGAGGTGGAGGAGAAAGAGATGAAGTCCCCAGGGCTGGGGTTATGCTGTGCCTGAGGGAACACAGAATAGGTGCCAGACTGTGCGACAGGAGCAGATCCAAAGGGACACCCACCACCCCTGCCTGCAGCCACCAAGGGAGTCCCCAGGCTCATCTTCACTGGCAGCTTTACCAACACCCCAGATTCCCCCTCTGCTGCATCCTACAGGATGGCTCCTGGCCATCCTTTGGAACAGCCCATTTAGAGGGGAAACCATCATCCTTGGGAAATCCCAGATGCCAAAGTACCAACTCACTGCCCCACCGGGTAGGATGGGGTGTCCTGGCTGGGTTCCCCCAACCTGTAGCCAGTCCCAAGGCCACCAAATGTCCCACTGAGAAATCAGCCATGGCACCGGCTTGTTCCCAGACTCCAGAAAACAGGTTAGACGGGAGCTGCATCCCTAATGGAGGGGGGCGGGGAGGAGGGGGCGGCAGCCTCAAAGCAGGGCGAGACCTTCAGGTTCCACTTAATTAGGTAAGGAATCCAGGAGGAATCCAGGATGAATTCAGGGGGAAAACAGCTCTTGGGAAGCTGCAGAGAATGCCCAGCACCCACGCAGAGACCCCCAGCAGGAGGGCAAACCCATGGGCTGCACCTTGCGGTGCCACGTCAGCAATGCCACATGTGTCACTCCCTTCAAAATCCAGCAGGAGCGTTTCATCCTGGGTGGGATGGTGGGCCTGGGTGCTGCTGGGGGCCACGGGGTGGGGGCAAGGACTGTTACCCCACAGGGTCTCCAATACCCAGTGGCACACGCATGGAATCAACACATGAACACCCAGCAGGACCTTTCCAAGCAGGATTTGTCCAGGAGGGTGTGGAAAGAGGCAGGACCTGCCTCAGGGACCCCCGCAGGCAAAAGACAGCTCCAGGTGCGGTGGCGGGAGCAGCTGTTCCAGGACATCCTGGAGTGGGCTGGGTCCCTGCCACGCCAACGTGGCACACTGGGATTGTGGGACAGGCAGGGGACGCACCCAAGCGCCACCTCAATCTGGGGCATGTTTTGGGATGCAACCCCCCAAAAGCAAGCAGCAGGGCTGGGGAACACGAGGAGCTTGGGGGGGCAGGGGGCGGTCAGGAAGCACTGTCACACCGAGCCATGCCCCTGCCGTCATGCCTGGATGGCACAGTGATGGACACTCTGCATCCCACCCACCACGGGTCCCCACCTCTGTGGGGATGGAGCAAGGTGCAGGTGGTACCAGTGACCCCCTACACCCCAGAGGCCACCATCCCCCTTCCCAGGGTTCACTGCTGCCACCAGGGCACAACAGGGACCCGTTCCTGGGTCACAGCAGCCCAAACTCCTCCATGGGGAGCGCTACAGTGGAAGCAACCCAGTGGTTCCATGGCAGGAGCCAGGCACAGCCACTGCCAGTGCCCCAGGGACAGGTTTCCCCAGCAGAGCCAGTGCCAGCTACTGCAGAGCAGAGTGAGCAGGCTGTGTCGTCACTGCTGCCACCGCCACCACCACCACCACCCGGGCTCGACACCACGGCAAGGATGATGCCACCTACTATACCAGGACAGCTTAATGGAGATGCCACCAGGGACAGGGACAGGGACAGGGACACCTGCCAGAGACTCCAGTGTAACCCCATCTCTACGCTGCTCCTGTCTCAAGTTGTCTCTTGATTCCCGGTGTCCCTGCTTTGCCAGAGGGAAGGGCCAGAGTAAGAGTGCACCTGCCTGTGCCAGCACACTGGCACCAAGAGGGAAGGGACCCACGGGGAAATGCAGTGGGGACATAGGGAGCTCTGGGCAAGGTGGACAGCCCCAGTGATAGCAGGCTGCAGGCTCCGAGGAGTCCCCAAGCCCAGCCCTGGTGTGCAGCAAGCATGGGAGGGACATTCCCAATGGGTGAAGTGGGGAGAAAGCAGCACCAGGACCCACGGCCCCACACGCCCTGGGGATTCCTGTCTGTCCCTGGCTGAGCCCCCAGTGTCCCTGCACAGCCCTCAGCGGTGCCTGCTTGTCCCTGGCTCAGCCCTGCTGGAGTTGTGTTTGTCCTGGCGTCCCCAGAGTGCCCATTTGTCCTGCTGTGCCAGTTAACCCTACCTGTCCCGGCGTCCCTGCTGCCATCGGGGCCCAGCTCGGCCTAGTCCCCCCTCGCCCCAAGGCGCTGCATCACCTCAGGGACTCCACTATTCCCTGGGATTCCCCCTCACCCCTGGGTGGTGGTTAAACCCCCGAGTTCCCACTCAGTCCCGGTTCACTGTGGGGTTCCCCCTCCCTCCCCCCAAGCCCAGGGTGCAGCATCGCCCCAGGGTCCCTCCTGCCCTCAGGTCTCCTCTCCTCGCCCCTCCCTCGCTGCTGGGTACCCCGGTCCCGGGGGGATGCCGGGGCGGGGGAGGGGGTCTCACCGTGGATTGGGGGTGCCCAGGGTGGATGGGATGTCTCACCGTGCACCAAAGTGTGCCGGGCGGGAGATCTCACCTTGATCTTGTGGAGGGCGCGCTCGGGCTCCAGCAGCTGCACCCAGACGCCCACCCCACCCTTGCTGTAGGTGAGGCTCCAACCCTGCTCCGACTCGCACTGCGCCCGGAACGCCCCGAAGTCCCGGTCGTCGGGGATCTGCACGCTGTCGCGACTCGACATGCCGCTGTCGTGACCTGACATGGCCCCGGAGCGCCGCAGCCCGCCGGTGCCGGTGCCGCCAGCCCCTAGGGCGGCATTGCGGGGCGCGGGGCGCGATGGGACCGGCAGGGGCGGGCCCGGGGCGGGGCCGGGCCGGGAAGAGCCGGGGGTGGGAGCGGGGGAGACCTGAGGGAAAATGGGGGGAATGGGAGCACCGGGAGGGAGGAGTTGGGGGGATCTCGGTGTGGGGCGGGGTTACCGGGAGAAGCAGCGGGGAGGAGCCGGGGGAAAACGGGAAGGTCGGAGCTGAAACCGGGAAGAGCAGGAGGGAAGGGGAGCGCTGGGGGGAAGGGCAGGCTGTGGGAGAGGGGAGCTGCCCGGACTGGCGGGATACCGAGAGCAGCTGGAGGACACGGGTGCAGGGAGTTGTGGCACTTGCAGGGACACCTGCACTGTGTGCCAGGGAAGGTTTAGGTTGGATATTGGGAAGATTTCTTCACTGAAAGGATTGTCCGGCCCTGGCACTGGTGGAGTCCCCATCTCCGGAGGGGTTTAAAAAGACAGATGTGACACATGTGAGGACATGGGCTAGTGATGGCCTTGGCAGTACAGGGAGAGTGGTTGGACTCAATGGTCCCAGCGAGCTTTTCCAACCCAAACGATTCTATGATTGCAGTCGGGGTAGGAGGGGACACGAGTGCAGGACAGAGCCCACAGCCTCTCTCCAGGCTGTGTGTCACCCTGATGTGACACTGCCAGCTGTGAGCCCGTGCCCTGTGCCCGTGCATTATCCATCCTTTGTGCCAGTGCTGGGCCTTGCCTGGCATCCCCACGATGCCGTGGCCAGGAGCAGGTGGGCATGCTGCCATTGGCAGTGCTGACTTGGATGTGTTATTTTTGGAAAAGCTCAGGCTCTGGCTCTCATCCAGCTCTGAAAATGCTGCCGACTCAGGATTTCTTCCTTCCCATTTGGGAGCATCAAGGAACTCTCTTCCAGCTCCCGTGAATAACTGTGTAAATGATGACAGAGCAGTGTCGCATGTACCTAGACTGGCAAAGCAAAGCCAGGAATGCGGGACAGAGCTGCTTATCCAGGATGAGGCCCTTCCCAGGGATGCCATAGTGGGAGGGATAGGAGAGCACAGGGATGTCACCATGCTCAGCACCTGTGAGAAGACAGGAACCTGGATCCACAGGGCTCACCATGCCACACCACTGCTGCCAGCATCCTCACCTGGGAAAAGGAGCCAAGGGAATCTCTGGCATCCTGTCCCACTGGAAGTGGACATCTGCAGTGGATGGCTGGGGACAGGGTGCTGTGGCTGGTGCAGGGGGACCCTCTCCCCTCATCCTTCTCTCCTTGCCCTTTTTGCCAGCTCTGCTGTGAAAGCCTGGGCTGTTCCCACCCTGTGTCCTGGGAAGCAGAAAGGTGAAAGCCATCACACTACAGCCCTTCCCAGCCTCCAGCAGTCCTGGCACTGGAAGCAGGAGCACCCACATTCCCAGCAAGTCCAGCCATGTGGCACCACATGCCATTCCGAATCTGGAACACAGATGGCATGGGAGTCATGGCATAGGGAGGACAGGCTGGGGGAATGGGGTGTCTGGGCTGGAGGAGCCAGGGAGCTGGGCTGGGGAGCTGGGGAAACTGTGCTGGGGAACTGGGCTGTTGCAGCAGGGAGAAGTGAGGGAGCTGGGCTGGAGAAGCTGTTGAGCTGAGCTGGAGAGCATGGTGGGAGGAGCTGGGAACCTGGGGGAACTGGGCTATCAGAGCTGGGAGAACTGGACTGAGCAGCTGAGCAAGGACAGCAAACAGTGTGGGGAAGCTGGGCTGGGGAACGGGGAGCAGTGGGCTGATCTGGCTGGGGAACTACAAGCACTGGGCTAAGGGAAGGGGGAAACTGGGCTGGGAAACTGGGAGCACTGAGCTGATGGAACTGGGTGAGCTGGGCTGGGGAAGTGGGAGCAGTGAGCTGATGGAGCTAGGGGAAGTGGACTGGGGAACTGGGAGCACTGGGCTTTCTATAACAACTCCCAGTCCTGCTGGCGTCAGTCTGGGTGCAGAAATGCCCATTTCTGACACCTTCCTTTCCCACACTCCCGGCTCTTTCCCAGCTCCCTGGGTCCCAATACTTATTCCTGCTCCACCATCCCACATCTGCCAGCAGTGTGTGGAGCTAAATGCAGGCATCAGTAATTCAGGGAATAAAACCAAGTATTCTAAAAATATTGATTTGTTTGTTTGTTTGTTTGTTTATCAAATCCCTAAAATGCACCTTCTTACCAGCTCTGTTTAATCCAGGAGTTTGTCGGACTCCGTGGAAGCGCTGGAGTGATGGTGGGACGGCAACCTGGACAAACAGCTGCTGGGATAATGGGAAATGGAGGGAATTGGGGTGCAACTGGAGGAAATGGGTAGAATGGGAATTTCTGGTGGCAAATCCTGGGCGGAAAGGCACTCACACACACATGCGTGCTCACGCATGTACTCAGAGGCATGTACTCCGAGCCCAGCCTGCAGCAGATGCCCAGGATTCATTCATAGCACCACATGAAGCCCTGCCTGGGGGTACAAGCGCTGAACACGCGTGTGCACAGCTGCACGGGGAGAGCACGCGTGCCTGCAGGTGTGCACAGGTGTGGCACTGCACGCGTGCCTGCAGAAACACCCCTCTGCGTGTGCGCCAGTGCACACGTGTTTGTGTGCGCCCCGTGCGTGAATAAACGCGTGTGCACGACTGTCCATGTGTGTGCCAATGTGTGTGCTTGGTGTCTCTCCGTGTCTGTCCGTCCGTGCACGCCCGTGCGCGCGACCCTTTTGCGTCACACGCGCGCCCCGCTCCCCCGCCCGGCGCTGCGCCCCCTGCCGGAGCCCGCCCGCCACTACTCCCCAGAATGTCCCGCAGCCGACGCCGGTTTCCCGGCATGCCCCGGGAAGGCCGCGCCGCGGTGCCTCATGGGGGTTGTAGTCCGGCGCAGCGGATAAGCGCGCCGCAGGGCGCGGTGGGGACTACATCTCCCGGCACACCTTGCGTGCCCCCCTTCATCAAGCTCCGCCAGCCGGCAAGCCGCCATCTTGTCCACCGGCCTCAGCGACGGGGGGGGGTAAGGTGCGAGCGGCGCAGCGGGAGGAGCGAGGGAGCTATGCTGGCGTCTCTGGCGTTCTGCCCGCTGCCGCAGGGGCTGGCGCGACTCCTCCGAGCGCGGCCATGGTGGTCGCCGTCACGTGCGACCTACGGGACTGCGGCGGCGGCCGTGGCTGAGGGGGCCGGGGCCGCCCGGCTGCGGCTGCTCCCGCTATTGGCCGCCAGGGGGCGCCGTGGGCTCGCGCCGACGCCGGGAGCGAGGCTGTCATGGCGGACCGCTGGCTGCAGGGGGCGACAGGGGGACCTGGGGGGGCAAGCCCCGGTAGCGGGACTGGTGCCCGGGGCCTCTCCGGTGGCTGCTCCGCCAGGCCCCACTTTGCCAATGGGGTCAGGCCCAGAGGGCTCTCCCTTAGGTAATGGGCCAGGCCTAAAGGGGACCACCGCAGCGGAGAGGCCAGGGCTGCCTATTCCAGGCCTGGCCGCACTGCAGACACCCCAGCCACCTGCCCCCGGCCCGGCCAGCACTGGCTGCCTTGTGCCAGCAACATCGTCCAGCCGTGTGGCATCCCTCCGAGAGCCGACGCCGTGGCCCTCGAGTGCAGAGCAGCGCTGCTGTCATGCGGGAGACCCCGGCGGGCGTCAGAGTGGAGCTGGGAGCCGCTGCCCGGGAGCAGGGCTGCCTGCCCTCATCGCTGCGCTGGTTTACTGCTACCTGCGGGACCGCCTGTCCAAGGGTGACTATCGCTGCTGGGGCCGGCCCCAGGGCGGGAGGCGTGGGCTGCAGCACGGACAGTCCCCTGCCCTTTGGGAGGGGATGTGGGGTCTCTTCTTGGGGATGGAACCTGCCTGCTGGTTGTAACCTGGGAAGCTCTCCAGGGAAGGGTTATCCTTAACACTTTAGTGCATAAAGGGGCTCTAAGAGAGCTAGAGAGAGATTTTGGACATGGGTCTGGAGAGACAGGATAAGGGGGAATGGTTTCCCACTGACTGGCTTCTTCTAACCCTGAGGGCAGACTTAGATGGAATATTGGGAAGAAATTCTTGCCTATGAGGTTTGATGAGGCCCTGGCACAGGTTTCCCAGAGAAGCTGTGGCTGCCCCATCCCTTGGACAAGGCTGGGAGCAGTGTGGTCTGGTAGAAAAGAGTCCCTTCTCATGGCAGAGAGGTGGAATGAGATAAGCTTTTAGGTCCCTCCCAACCCATCCCTTATCCCATCTCCCAGAGCAGTATGCTGCTCTTTCCTTCTCTAGCCAGGGGGTGTCATTCTGACTCTGTGGTAGGAACACTTCTGTGGTGTCTGGAAAGCTCTAGCTGAGGCTGACACTGTGGGGGGACAGTGTTCACTGCCCTGGGATGCCTGCTGCTTTTCTCAGGGTGTGTGGTGGGGGCTGGAGTCAGTCACCAAGGCAGCAAGGAGTTTTTAGATAACCTGTTCACAGGAATGGGCTCTTGCTCACTGGGGTGGTCAGTGAGAGCTCTGAGCAGCAGCAGCCCCTGTACATTCCAGGTTAGGATGTCCATGTGTGTTCTCCATGGTAACTCCCTCCTCCCTTCTTTCTGCATTTCAGAGGATGCTCTTCTGGAAGCTGCAAGGATTAACAACGTTTCAGAAGTCAAGAGGTGAGCAGGGTTCTGAGACATGAGAGCAGTGTGCCAAGGGCTGGGAGGGCAGAAAAACTGTGTCAGCATATGGGGCAGGAAGGGGCTGGCTGCTCCCAGCCCCCATGGGGTGCTCCCCTCACCCTCTCAGATCCAGAGTGGGTGGGGAGTGATGGGGAACACCCTTACCTGTTGGGCAGGAGGTGGATTGCAGATCCTTGTGCTGAGAGAGGACAGTGTGAGGCCATACTGTGGAGATGTGGGTGTACACACTGCAGAAGCTCATCTCTTGGGGTCTGTCTCTGAACAAACAGCCCTTGTGGGTTCCTCAGCCTGAGCCAGCAGTTCTCCAGGGGCCTTTTGTCCCACAAGGGGCAGAGGAGAGAGCTCTACCCAGCCAAGGAAGTTAGGGAAGTTAGTGGTTGTATGACCAAAGACATAGAAAGCATAGCTGTTAGGGAGTGGAGCATCTCCTGTCCCATGGCAGCAGGCTTTTTGTCCCAGTTGGGTGTGCCTGCCTCATTGGGGTGGTGCCATGGCACCTTTCAGGTGCATCTGGCAGTGTTACATCCCCTGAGGTGGTAGCAAAGGGCCAGTTTGTCACAGGCTCAGCATGTGACTAGTCCCCAGGAGGCATGTTCTTTCTGCAGCCAAACCTCCAGGGAGGGACTCCAAGGTTCTCAGGATGGTTTGTGAGCAGCAGTGCCATGTCACTGACATGCTCCAGTGACAGCTCCACCCAGTGCTGGGGACAAGCTCTGCGACTGTGTGAGGAAAACAAGTCTCCCCTAAAGTGGGAAGAGAAGTGTGAGAACCTTGGAGCTGCTTCTTGAACAGATCCTGGCACTCCTACCTGGTCTGTCTCGTAATGCCAGAGGTTTCCCAAGTGCTGCCCTCAGCCAGTATAGAATTCAGACCTTTTGGCAGCCTGGCAGCTTGTGTAGGATGGGAAGAGACATTGCTGCTCTCCTGTGTACACCACACGTGTGTTCCTGTCTCTGGCTGAGATCTCCCACCCAGCACAGGCACCTGGGGAGGTAGGAGCTGCCGTCCCTGTGTAGAAGCAGAGGATGGGTGCAGAAGAGGACAGGGAGAGGAGAGCCCTCTTGGCCTGCAGCCAGGGGATGTTCCATCCAGTTTCCAGGATCTTGGATGAAGCACCTGGCTCTGCTGCACCCCAGGGCTGAGATCTGGCCTAGATCAAGGGCCAAAGAGGATATTGGTGTGCAGCTAATTGGCACATGTGTTCTGCTGCTTGTAATTGCAGGAAGCTGCTGTTTAGGGATGTCTGGGTGATTTGTGAGCCTGGTCAGGCAGATCAGCAAGAGGGATGCTCTGTGCTCCAGCTGGTCAGGGCAGGGCTGGTGGCTGTACACCATCCTGCTGGGCTGCACGTCTACAGCGTCTCCCTTTGTTTCTGTGCTCTGTCACAGAGTCACAGAATCACTTGGGCTGGAAAAGCCCTCTGAGATCATTGAGTCCAACCATTCCCCCAGCACTGCCAAGCCCACCACGAAACTGTGTCCCCAAGTGCCACATCTACATGTCTGTTAAATCCCTCCAGGGATGGGGACTCCACCACTGCCAGAGCAGCCTGTGCCAGGGCTTGATGACCTTTTCCATGAAGAAATTTTCCCAAACATCCAACCTAAACCTCCCATAGCACAACTTGAGGCTGTTTCCTCTCATACAGTCATTTGTTACCTGTGAGAATAGCCTGACCCCCACCTGGGTACACCCTCCTTCCAGAGAGCTGTACAGAGTGAGAAGGTCCCTCTGAGCCTCCTTTTCTCCAGGCTGTCCCCCCAACTCCCTCAGCCACTCCTCATCAGCCCCTTTGGTCCAGTCCAGACCCTTCAAGCAGCTTCACTGTCCTTCTCTGGACCCACTCCAGCACCTCAAAGTCTTTGTGGTCACGAGGAGCCGACTCACACTGCACACAGGATTTGAGGTACCTTGCCCAGTGCAGAGGAGCAAGGATCTGCCTTGGGCTTGCTGGCCATACTGTGGCTGATACCAGTTAGGGTACCATTTGCATTCTTGCCACACCTGGCTTGTGTTCAGCCACTGTCAGCCAGCACCCCCAGGGCCTTTCCTGCTGTGCACTTTTCAGCCACTCTGCTCTCAGCTTGTGTCTCTGTGCAGGGTTGTGGTGACCCAGGTGCAGGACCCAGCACTTGACCTTATTGAACCTCATACAGTGGCCTCAACCCATCGAGCCAGCCTGTCCAGATCCCTCTGCAAAGGTTCTCCAGGGCCTTCCTTCCCATCCTGTTCCCTGTGGGGCTGGCAGCCCTCCCACTGTTTGAAGCTGTGCCTAACTCTGCTTTTTGCTTGTGTGAGAAGTATGATTGGTAAAAATTACTGACTTGCCCTGCTGCGGGCAGTTTCAGCCTCAAACATGATGAAGGGACTGGAGCATCCCTCTTACAAGGAGAGGCTGAGGGGAGATGGGGTTGTTCAGCCCCATGAAGAGACAACTTGAGAGGGGAACTCACCTTTGTCTGTCAATGTCTGCGGGGAGGTTGTCAGAGGATTGACCAGTTCTGCTCCATAGGGCCCAGCAAAGGAACAGGAGGCATCAGGAGAAACTGGTGCACAGGAAGTTCCATCTCAATATGAGAAAGAACTTTGTACAGTGAGTGTGAGTGAGCACTGGAACAGCCTGCCCAGAGAGCCTGTGGAATCTTCTTCCTCAGGGATATTCAAACCCCACTTGGACACAATCCTTTGCAGCCTGCTCTGGGTGAACCTGCTCAAGGAGAAGGTTGGACACGATGATCTCCAGAAGGTGCTTGCCACCCCAGCCATTCTCTGATTGCATGAATCTTTACAACAAGCTTCCACAGCCCAAGATTGCCAGACCTACTGCAGAGCTGACAGAGGAGACACAAACAGTCTTGCCTTCAATGCTCTCTCCATCTGCAAGGGGTAAAGTCCTGATTGAGCTTTGATGGGGCGGGAGTGTGACAATCCAGCTGGGCAGCCATCCATGGAACATTACCTGTCCTCCTGGCTCACTGCTGTTCCCTGGGGTGGTGTTTCTTATACAGCTTCAAGCTTGTGTGAAGTGGGATGCTGATCTTTTCCAAGTGCCTTTAGCTGACAGCTGTCATGGCCCTCTGCACATGAAAACATCAGAATACAGTTACTAGGAAATACAGTCTCAGTCTAAAGTGTGGAAAATGGCTGTGTGAGAGAGGCGAGAGGTACCAAGAAGATCATGAGATCCCACCTAAAGTACTGATTCTGGCTCTGAGGCCCTCATCATGAAAAGGCTGTGGAGCTGCTGGAGTGAGCCCAGAGGAGGCCATGGAGATATTCCAAGGGTTGGAGCCCCTGCCAGTGCCTAAAGGGGCTCCATGACAGCTAAAGAGGGACTCGAAGGGCATGGAATGACAGGGCAAGGGAGGATGGCTTCAAACTGATGGAGGGCAGAGTTAGATGAGATATTGAGAAGAAATTCTTCCCTGTGAGGGTTGTGAGTCCCTGGCACAGGCTGGCCAGAGAAACCATGGCTGTCCCATCCCTGGAAGTGATCAAGGCCAGGTTGCATGGGTCTTGGAGCAACCAGGTCAAGTGGAAGGTGTCCCTTCCCATGGCAGAGGGGGTTAGAACTCTCTGAAATTCGAAGTTTCTCCCACCCCAAACCATTCCATGATTCTGTGATTATTCCAAACAGTGATTTTTAACTCTGAAAAGGAGCAGGCCTTTCAGCCATAGCAGACAGAGCTCACTGGAATACATGTTTGTATTGCTGCAGGAAGAGTGCATATCCACAGGCTGAATCCAGCCCCTCTGCTGTAAGCTTGCCTCTACCATCTCTGGCTCTTCTGAGCTTCCAGCCAGGCTTTCTCATCTCTAACCACTTGTTGAATGCAGGGAACCAGGCTGAATTCTTCACTGAGCTGAAAGAATATGCTGACTTCTGAGAGCATCTCCTTTGGAGCATGTGGCAAACCAGCTCTTCCCTCCAAGCCCTTCATGCTGTTAGCCAGCACAAAATATAATACCTAATTGATGTAGATAGTTTAATTTCCCTCAGCCTCAGTTGTTCTGTGTATTTGGAGGGAAAGCAAGAAGCAAAGGCGTAAAAAATGCCCACCTCACCCCCATTTGTGTTGATATTAATATTGATTATTTGTGTTCCAGCTTTGTTTCTTAGTAAGCCACCCCAAGAGCACAGGCTTTCAGCAGTTTTCTCACCAGATAAGCATGATGGAGCAGTGTTTTCCTCAGCCCCGTGCAGCTGTGACTCATGGAGACACAGAGCATGTGTCAGATGGCTGTTATCAGCCTCATTTCTAACAGCAGGCAGCCACTCAGATCTGTGTGGTAATGAGATCTGGGGCTGACCAGGTGCTCTCCTGCTCTCCCAGGGATCCAGACAGATGTGGCAGAGGGGCAGGAAGCTCCATGTCAGTTGCTTCAGCTGAGTCTGCTCTCTCCAAGCCGATGTTTTAGTTGGAGGAGACGCAGAAACAGCTAAGTCAGGCTTGGTTGCCCCAAACAGTGATCTCTCAATTTTCAAGCAGTACCACTCATCTTGGCTCTGACTCATGGCAGTTCTGCCTCCTCCAGACTGTGCTTGTCTCTTCTCCCTTGTTGATAAGCAGCACAGCTCATTAAGCAAAATTTCCCCCAACCCTGTCCCTGGAAGTGTTTGAGGCCAGGGTGGGCAGGGCAGTGGAAGGTGTTCCTGCCCATGGGAGGGAGTGGGAACAAGATGAGCTTTAAGGTCTCTCCCAGCTGTAACCCTTTCAGTTCTCTCCAGTTTGGGGGGTGGACTGGGGGTACAGTCCCCCAGTCTTTTGTTTGCTTCCTGGCTCAAGTGTTCGTTACAAGAATTCAGAGACTGGGTAAAATATCCCTCTGCAGTGTGTCAGGCTTTGCTTACCTGGAGCATCAGATCATTGAAAGGCATTGTGTGGAGGAGGTGGGCCTTTATGGGAGCCATGTTGTACCTGTTGAAGCATGTTCTCTCACAGAATAGTTGTGTTGTGACTGAGGCTCGAGGGATGTCTGAATTGCCTGAAAGCATTGTAAGGTGAGCAGAAGAGTGATGTCATTGGCTCCTGGCCACTAGCCACCATGTACCTTATCTCAGTCCTGAACAGCTGTGACACATCTTCAGCCGTGGTAGTGGGAGCAGGTTGGAGGCAGGATTGGAAGATGATTTATAATTATATTTATTTCCATTGTTCCATGCTTACATGATGTTGAGCCTGCATTTGTCTGTGTGTATTTGAGTTACAGACACCTAGAGTTTTTAGGATAAAAAGATGTTTATCATGTAAATGTTCCCTTTAATCTTTTCTCCTAAATGACCACATTTTCCAGGACTGTGTTTCAGTGAAAGTTTTGTTACTGATTATTGAGTTTGAATTGGCCTGTGGCTGCAGGAATTCAGACCTCATACAACAGCCCAGATTTCTTCATGTTGGCAGTGAAGTACTCGGGGAGACGTATGTGTGCTGTGCTTTCCTGTTCTAGATAGCTGGGAAACTGCCCTTTTTGATCTGTTTCTTGGTGTATTTTGGCCTCCCAGGATTGAGTTTGCACACTGAGTCACAGAGCAGTGTTTCTGCAGTCTGTGCCAAGCCAACAGGAGATCTCATGCTTCTTTCCAAAACAGCTTTAAAGCCCATAAATCCCAGATCCCTCTCTCTGGAAGCAGACACGAAAACACCTGGAATATGCCTGGGAGCCATCACAGGGTTAATTCCAGTTAGTGGAGATGTTTATCAGAAGGGCTGAGTGCACAAAAGCCTCCTGAACAACTCTGGATTTGGAGGAGCAGCAGTCCACCAGCATGGGTGTGGCCTGTACAACCAGGGGAGCAGTTATTCCACTTTCCTCACAGCTCAGGAGTTAAGGCACACCTTGGAAGATGTGAGGTAGCAGGTTAAAAACATGTTGCTTACACAGCACATAAACTGTGAATGTTGGTGTATGTGAGGGAGTCTGACATTTGAGTTCAGACCTGCCCAGAGTAAGTCGAGCAGGTAACACATGCCACCCCCAGTAGGAATGGATTATCAGAAGCTAGTGTATTGTGCTCAAATTCCTCTGCAAACAGTGATGGCTCATTTCCCACTTACACTGCTGGCTCTGCCAGAGCAGGTTGCAGGCTGGTAGGGAATTTTTCTGGCACACAGCTCAGCTGTTGCATTGGGGTGACTGAATTAGGACTACTCCATGTAAGGTTTCACATTCTCTTCCAAACCTGGTGATGCCAACTGTCAAATCACAGAAGGATTTGGTTTGGAGGGCACTTTGAGCTCATCCAGTTCCAGCCCCCTGCCATGGACAGGGACATCTTCCACTAATCCAAGTTGCTCCAAGCCTTCAACCTGGTTTTCAACAGTTACAGGCACAGGGCAGCTACTCACATGTCTGTATTAGCCTTGTAATGCTTGGGTTGTACCTCTTTGACTTTTCCCACTCGCTGTGCTTCACCCATGGTGGTTTTGCCCGCCCTCTGTGCCCCCAGACCTGCTCTCCTCTTTGAGTTGGCTTCACCTCCTCAAACTTGGATTTATAAGAGCTTCCCTTTGATTTTGAGAATTTATTTCCAGGAGTTTCTCCTTGACCACTGGCCTCTATGCATGACCTGTTTGTGCTGTCAGGGCTAGGCTTACCAGGATTCCTCCAGGATCCCCCATGTCCTGGGAGCGGCTTTGCTGCCTTGAGAGCTGCAGAAAAATACTGTTTCTCTCCCCCTTCCCCTTTCCTTCCCCACAATGTGCTGCTCCATGTGTTTTCATGGAGCACCGTGGTGTGTTACTGGCCCTGCAAAGGTGGTGAGGGGTGAGAGACAGCAATGAGCTCCCTCCAAGAATACAGCAGCCTCATCAAAGGGTTCCAAGCAGCTCACTGTGTCCTCCTCTCCAAGCAGATCCTTTCCCAGGAAAGGAAAATCTAGCAGGGATTGTGCTTTCATATTCCAAGATATTGTTCAGTTGGGATGTTTTTCTTTCCCCCTTCTTCTGCAAAGCAGAGAGCAGTTCCCAAGAGGGTGAGCACATCTGACGGTGTCCTACACTCTGCAGTTAAACAGTGACATATTGGGACACGGCTGGGGGAAGTGTCTAAGAGGCTGACAGAAACAGAAGCTATTGTTGTTGCAAAAGTTCAAGTTTCCAGCTTCCTCTTCCTCCACCTGTCAGGATGGAGTGCTGGGCATGCTCCCAGCACTGAGCACAAACTCAAACATGCCCTCTGGGCTCGGCAGTGTCACCGAGTCAGTCACCCAGAACCCCAGTGACGGGTGAATAGGAGGCACATCTGTCCGGGGGCAGTGGGGGGAGAAGGCTCATCGCTGCCGATGTGGGCTCTTTATCTCTTCTGCGGGGATCAAAGTGCTACAGCTTTGGGAGCTGCTGGCTTGGGGTAAAATAGGGCATATGCACAAAGCAGTAGGTGCTGCTCTGCCCAGATTCCTTCAGCAGATTCCAGAGCAGACAGTGATGTTCATAGAGTCAGGGAATTGCAGAGTGGTTTGGGCTGGAAACAACCTTAAAGCTCACCCAGTTCCAACCTCTGCCATGGGCAGGGACACTTTCCACTAGACCAGGTTGCTTCAAGCCCCATCCAGCTTGTCCTTGAACACTTACAGGGATGAGGCAGACATGGCTTCCCTGGGCAGCCTGTGCCAGGGCCTTACCACTCTCATAGGGAAAAAATTCTCCCTAATATTCAATCTAACCCCGCCGTCTTGTCAGCTTTCTGCCCTAAAACCATTACCAAAAAAAAAGAACAAAAAGTTTTATTGAAATCCCTTAAATATGAGTACTTCCCCACTCTGAAATAGCACCAGCGCTGGTTTGGGGTTCTTCTCCTGACTGGGTCTTGAACCACAGAGTCCCAGAAGAGTTTATGTTGTAAGAGACATTTAAAGGTCATCCTGTCCAACTCCTGCCAGGGGTAGGGGCATCTTGGTGGTACCACTGCAGTCGGAGAACAGTTTGTCATTTGAGAAACACTGGAAATGGCGCTAATAGAGCTGTATCCATGTGAGAAACTCCTTAGGAGGGGAGTGTCCTGGATCTTACTTGGTTAAAATGTGGATAAACATCCTAAACATTGATCAGAGGATTTTATTTAATTAAAATAAAATACTCCTGCTGGTAAATACATTTGGCTGTCTGGGATCTGAGCAGTGGTCTTGGCTTTATCGATTGTCATATCATTAAATCAGGCGGAGAAAAAATAAATGGTGGGCCTGAAGACCCTGAACATAAAGTTCAGTTGTCTGAAAATCTGTTAAGTTGCTGAGCATCTTGCAATGATTTAACCAAAAAAAAAAAAAAAAAAAAAAGCAATCCAGCTCCTAAATGAAATGTCAATGCATATTATGGTAGATGGTATGATACAAGTAATTCCCTCACTGGGCTCAGTGATGTGGCATTCCAGATGCTTATGATGATCTAGATTCCTGAACAGAAAACTACTTGGCTGATCCTAATACCTTTGCTCCAAGCCTGTAACCTAATCCCACAGGAGGGGCTCCAGCATCCTTCCTGTTGGATGCATGATGACTAAACAGGTTTGAATGCCAGACTAGGGTCTTTGTCATTATTTTTTTTTTCAAGAATGAAGATAATTCATTATTCAGTATGTCCTTCCAGTGTGTCTGTAGAGAAAAAAGCCTTTCAGTACTCATACGTATTTTCAGTGGCTCCAAAGTGCCTTGAGAATTCTAAAATCACAGGATGATAGAATGGCTTTGGTTGGAAGGGACTTAAAGATGATCTAGTCCCAACCCCTTTGCCATGGACAAGGACACCTCTCACGGAACCAGGTTGCTCAAAGCCCTGTCCAACCTGGCCTTGGACACTTCCAGGGATGGGGCAGCCACAGCTTCTCTGGGCAACCTGTGCCAGAGCCTCACCAATTTCACAGGGAAGAACTTCTTCCCAATATCTAATGTAAATCTCTCATCTTTTAGGTTAAAACATTGTCTTTTTATTTTAAATAAGGGCTGATGTCCTGTCCTTTGTCTCAAAGGGAGATACTGAAGAGTTACACTGCAGGTCCCACATATGAGAAAACAAATGTAACAGGAGAAGGGGGTTGACTTCACACTGGCATAATGCAGGCTTAGATTGTATATTGGGAAGAAATATCCATTCACATGACTACCCCATCCCTGGAAGTGTTCAAGGACAGGTTGAATGGCGCTTGGAGCAAACTGGTCTGGGGGAAGGTGTCCCTGGCTGTGACGGTGGGATTGGAACTGGATGATCTTCAAGGTCATTTCCAGTCCAAACACTCCCATGAAATGTTAAAACTCATGACAGATGAAATTAAGACTGAGTCTTTGCAGCAGAGCAACCCAGTGGCTGGCAGAAGGTGATCAGGACAGTCTCTCTGCCCCTTTAATGTAAAATCATAAACACCATGGTCAAGTGCAAATGGGCCTGATACTTTGCAAAATTACATCAGTTAAACTCTCCTGAGGATGTTAATCAGTGGTTGGTGATGGCTTTAAGGCTTTTATTGCCAGGCAAAAGTTCCCAGCCTGAAGGAGTTTGTCTGCCTCTGTCCTGGCATAGCTGATGCCTTCTTACCTGCAGTTTGGTGTTGGGGTTACTGTGCCCCTTCTGGGTTCTTTCTTCAGGCTCCCTCTCCCTTGTCATCAAGATGCCTTTATTTCCTGGATTTTCAGTGGCTATTAGGCTGTCATCGTGACACATTGTAGGAAGGGGGTGATGTGAATTTTACTGCTTTCAAGTGATTTCCAAATGGACAAGTAAATACAATGAAATTCAGAAATAACTTAAACATGTTGGTCCACACCTCTCTGAGACAAGTGGAAGGGGATTGGGCATCACAGTGTCTGGGAAAGGATTTTTGGAAGCAGTTAGGGTGAGTCAGGGCAGACAGTAAGATGTCTGGCATTGCAGCATCCTGAGCTCTGGTGCTGGTGGGAATGGCTCCTTGGGGTCTGGGGGAGCTGGGTGTGGAGTTTGTTCCTGCAGTGACAGCAAGCGAGCAGTTTTCCAGCTGAGGGAGCAGCTCCCTGTGCCTGCACCGAGGACACAGCACACATGGCGGCACAGATGGAGCTGTGGTGTGGATTTCTGCTGCAGGCAGTGTCCTTCCAGCTGGAGCAGGTGATGGTGTGACCAGCAGTGGCCGTGGGTCTGAGTCAGGCTACCTTATCTCTGTTGTGAGTGCAAACACCTCTGTAAGTGGAGCTGCAAAGGGAGCTGATCTGTGCAGATAGCAATCTGCTATCCAGTGTGTCTGGGCACACCCCGCCTCACCAGGATGGAAAGCAGTGTGGCTGCACAGGGATATTTCTCCTTTCAGCATTCTGTTGTCTGAGAGTGCTCTTCAGGCAGCAGAAATGGCAGCACACTCTTGGCATTCACTTGCAGGGATGTGGTGCTGGCAGAAGGAGAAAGCATAAGGATATTTCACAAATTCTTCATAGAAAGGGCTGTCCAGCCCTGGCACAGGCTGCCTAGGGCAGTGGTAGAATCCCCATCCCTGGAGGGATTTAATACATGTGTGGATGCAGCACTTGGGGACATGGGTTAGTGGTGAGCTTGGCAATGTTGGGGGAATGGTTGGACTCAGTGGTCTAAGAGGGGCTTTTCCAACCCAAATGATTCCATAATTCTATGCCATACCCTGTGGGGGCCAAGGCTGCTCTTGTGCAACTCCCCAGATGAGTTTACTGAGCCACTGGATAATGCAGGGGCTGCAGCTTGACCAGTGTTAGCCATATGCAGGGCAATGTAGATCCAAACCCCCATAAGGCTGTAGGTGAATCATCTCTGCTCTCCATCATGCTGCTGGGTGGTTCTTCAGGTATTAAACCACACAGAAAAAGGAAATAAAAATTGGATCTGGAGTGGATTCTGTGTGAAAATTTGTTATCAGACTTCTTTGGACGAAGGTCCTGTTGACTGCCAGATAGGTGATTACCATTGAACTTTAAATTGTAACCCTGGTAATTTTCAGTGGTCACAGCCTCCTGAATCAGAGTTGGGAGCTACAAATGGAGGCTGCCAGCTATGATTCTGGTATTTCAGCTATTAGGTTTCTGTCCAAGTGTGAGATGAACAGTTCAGAGCAGCCAGAACCACAGCACTAGCACTGGCCACTCCTGTCAAAAAAAGGGTAATCACATTGTGCACCCAGACCCATAGCTGTGGATCATACCACCACTCCAGTCAGAAGAGTTCACCAACGTGCTTCTGTGTGGAGCTTGGCTGAAGCCATCTCCCTGTTGGCTCTCCAGTCCCAGTCTCTGTCAAATAAGGCAAGTAGTTCAACTGGAGAGGAATACAGGCTTTTTATTCACATGATGTTTATCTGGCTGGTTTGTCCAGTCAGTGCGGTGAACTGTGTTCAGCTGTGTTCAAGATACCAGCCAAAGTTCAGACATTGCTATTGGAAATAACTTTAGGATTATCATACCATATATCGTAGCACTGAAGGGTTTGGTTGGGAGGGAGCTTCAAGACTATCTAGTTCCAACCCTTCTGCCATGGGCAGGGGCACCTTCCACTAGACCAGGGTGCCAGAAGCCCTGTCCAGCCCGGTACTGGACACTCTCAGGGATGGGGCAGCCACAGCTTCTTTGGGCAACCTGTGCCAGGGTCTCACCACCCTCACATCCAATAATTTCTTCCCAATATTCCATCTAACCCTGCCCTCTGTCAATGGGAAGCCATTCCCCCTTGTCCTGTCAGTCCAGGACCTTGTCCAGATTCCTCTCCAGGTCTTTTGGAGCCCCTTTAGCCACTGGCAGAGGCTCTAAGTTCTCCCTGGAGCCTTCTGTTATTCAGGTTGCACATACCAGGTGTCTCTGCATATGAGTGTATTTGTTCCTTGGGATAAGTTTCTAGTGAAACTACTGTGGAGGTTTCCAGTGAGGTGGAGGAAGGTTGGAAAGACACCCTGGGTATATCTGTGAGTATTCCCTGGACCAGCATCCCTGCTTTCCTTTTTTTTTCCCAACTGTAGGAAGAGGAATATGGTTTGTTTACCTCCTTTTCACTCATTCCATCCCAGCACTCTTAACCAGTGAGAGCATTGCCACCAGAGCAGACCATGGGTGAGGAATTTGGAAAGGCTGTCTGAGTTTGGGATGTGTACCTTGCTAGGTCCTTAAAGAGCTGACCTGACTTGTTCAGTGCATGCAAGCACTCACACCTGACCTTGGCTTCCTTGTTGGGGATTCTGAGCAGAATTTTAAGACTTCAGGTGTGGTGCTTGCACGGGTGGGACATGGCTGCTGTGTTCACTTGTGTCTCTCCCAGCGGGGAGTTCAGTGACAGCTCTTCCCTGTTATACCTGTGTGGAGGATGCACTGTGCAGGGACAGCCTCACCCAGAAAGGAAAATGGAAAAGCCTTAATATGTGAAAAGGGAGAAGGACAAACCAAGGGGCAGAGAACTACTGACTCTTGTGTGGTCCACCCTGCTTTCTAATGCCTGACCCATGGCTTCCCTGTCTTGGTACTGGCAGCACCTTGCTCCTGCAAGAAAAATGGGTTTGTAATCATGGATTTGGATGTGTAGAGGGACCTTTTACACCGGCAGAAAATGGCAGGACAAGGGGAAATGGCTTCAAACTGACAGAGGGGAGATCTAGATTAGATATGACGAAAAAGTTCTTCCTTGAGAGGATGGTGAGGCCCTGGCACAGGTTGGCCAGAGGAGCTGTGGCTGCCCCATCCCTGGATGTGTCCAAGGCCAGGTTGGACAGGTCTTTGAGCAACCTGGTCTAATGGAAGGTGTCCATGACTATGGCAGAAGTGATGGAACAAGATGGTCTTCAAGGTCCCTTCTAGCACAAACCCTTCTGTGAATCATTCAATAATTCTATGACTTGAACATGCAGGGTTTAGAATTTGTCTCATTTAACTTGAGCTGTAAAATTTAACTGTAAAATTTGTGTCTCAATTCTGAACTTCCTTTCTTCCTTATGGTGGGCAGAGAGAACTGTCATTTCATACTGTCTGGGTTCAGCACATGTTTTAGGTTGAGCTAAAGTACCTGCTGCAAAACCTGTCCCTTGCCATTATCTTGCAAAAGCTGAGAAAATTTTGGAGACATGAGGATAGTTTTGTTCCTAGTATATTTTGGGGTTGTCTTATTTGTTCGTATGCTGTATGAGAAAACTGCAAAGTATTTGCAGGTGGCATGGGCTTTGGAGTTCCACTGAGCTGCTTCTGAAGCCTAGTGGGTGCTTTGCATCAAAGGATTCAAATGTCATTGGAGTTTGGGTTTATCAGTTTTGCTACTGATTGGTTCTTCGGAAATTAGACTGAACAGAATAAATAAATAAATGTACAAACAATACAGAAAGCAGGATGTTGGCATTGCACCTCTTGAAAGGAGTGGGATTGCCACAATCTGAATGTTTGTTTAAGTTTGGTCATCTTTGAGAACTGTATTGAATCAACTTCATGTTGGGTCTTCAGGGCCATGCTGGAGCAGGTGCCGGCACAGTAAAACATTCTGCTTTCCCTCATTAGCTCCAGAATGCCTGAGGTGCTCTCTTCATATCTGTTTCCTGACCATATCTCTCCCCTTTCCAGGTTGTTGGAAGAAGGCACAGATGTGAATGCAAGGCATAAGCTTGGCTGGACGGCTCTCATGGTGGCAGCCATCAGCAAGCACTCCAGGTATGTGCATCTCACATCATGATTATTCACTTCAACCTTTTCCTAAAGTCACACTGAACTCTGTAGACGGTCCTCATAAAGTTTGGGATGTGTTGTGAAGCTTAACCCAAGGAAACTTGTCACTTTCCTTATGCCCAGTATGTGGTGTGACAGATCAGGCCAGGCTGCTCCCCCATCCCACGGATGTGACAGCTGAACTGATGGTGCCATTCCACACCAGCTCTCAGGTTTTGGCCATGAATGAGCCCATACCTGTGGGATGTCGTTGTGGTGGGTACCCACTCCACCAGCCAAAATCACTACTGTAAGAGCTGTCCCATATCTTCTCCCTGGGGATGGTGTCACTGGGGCTGAATGCTGTGCCCTTGCTCCACAGTTCCCATGATGATCACTCTGGCTTCTTGTAACCTTTTAAAGACACTCCTAAATATATTCAGTCTACAACTAAATTCAATTAGGTTTTTTTATTTAAGGAAAAAAAGAGAAAAAGAAATCCAATTTTGGAAAATGTGGGACAGACGGGAGAATGAGCTTTGATGTTACAACCTCTCAGGGATGCTTTACTTAGTCACAAGTTCATAAGCAAAAAAGCTTAATTACTTGGGAAAACACAGGATTAAAGCAGTGCACAAAGGCTGAATATCCGCTCTCGGGTGACACTATCCCAATCCATGTGCTGAGTTCGTGTGTGGTGCAAACTTTGATGTGTGCTATGACAAGCTGAAAGTCGTGACCTCCTCAGGGAGCTCCTTAAAACAGGCCCAGAGGTGGGGGCTTGCGAATGTTTATTTAACTTTGATGTCCGAGCAGCAACGGGCTCTGTTATTTGCCTGTCCATGAAGGGATGGGCTTGGGAGCCTCCCACCTTTCCCAGTGGACAATGGTCAGCAGCAGAGTGTGACGACTGTTGACCATTCCAAGTGACTGGTGAAGCAGAACAGGACTTCCCGAGTTGCAAAGGCTAAGGGGAGACAGGGAGAAAGGCTGTTCATGGGACAATAATTACCTAAAATCAAGCCTAAAATCAAGTGGAAATGCTAATGAAAACATCTTGACAGTAAAAAATGTGTGGACTCCAGACTGGTCCCTTCTGAGAGGGCAGAGTCATAGCCACATCCGTATTTGTTGTGTACCTGGCCAAAAGAAAAATGGTTTGGCTGTGTTGGGCAAATTCTGTTTTTTTTTCCCACATTTTAGATGAATACTGACTTAGAGTGAAAATTAAGAAGACCTTGAATACCTGAAGCTCAGTATAACTTTTCTCCAGACAGCAGAAAAGTAATTAGATATTGTTAAACTTGATCTTAAAGGTCTTTTCCCACCTTTGTGATTCTGATTCTATCCTTTCTGGAGGCAAACATAAATGCAAGCTCATTCCTTATGTAACAGCTCTGGCATTGTGCCAGACAAGGGTTTGGCCCTCAGTCCTGCTTCTAGACTTGAAATGTTCACAGTGCAGAGTGGGAAATGCATTGAGCTGGAGCATGACCCACAGAGAGTTTGAAATTCCTTACAAATGGTTTGTTAATGGACCTAGTCCACAGGGTGAACTGAAACTAGATGTTGTGGCCAGGGTGTAATGGGGAAGGGAGGAGTCAGAGGCACAAGGATGCAGGATGGTTTTGTTTATAGAGTGTGGTCCCTCTGTAAAAGGTTATTATGCTCTAAATCTGCTTTCTCCAGCCACAGCAGCTGATCTCAGAATCAGAATCACGGGTTAGAAGGGACCTTGAAGATCATCCACTTCCATCCTTCTGCTTTGAACAGGAGCACCTTCCACTAGACCAGGTTGCTCCAAGCCCAGTCCAACTTGGTCTGGAGCGTTTTCAGGGATGAGGCTACCACAGCTTCTCTGGGCAGCCCGTGCCTGAGCCTCACCACTCTCTCAAGGTAGAATTGCTTCCCTATATTCAATCTAACCCTGTCCTCAAGGGTGAGGGTTAGATTAAATATAGGGAAGATGGCAGCGTGAAGCCATCCTGCCTTGTCCAATTGCTTGTGTAATCCACCTGATGTGATGGATTTGAAGTTGTTATGACTTTTGGTCCTTTGCCCCTCAGACCAGCACCCCTGGAGAGGTGAGCTGGGCTGTCCCTGGCTCAGAGATGGCTGAGGTGCAGCCAGCTGAACAGGACCTACAGGTACTGCTTGCCTGCAAAAAGATTAAGGTCATTCCATGTTTAACGTATTGGCTCTCTCACCGCTTCCTATTTTATGGTTAATGATGCCTCCACAGGTTTCTCAGCATGGTTTTGAAGGGCCGGGATGCTGGGAACTGAGATGATAAAAAGATGATAAAAAGACGATAAAAACAGCTCATAAAAAGGAAGCCTTCGTCCTCAACGCCTTTCCAAAGGTGTTTTTCAGAGAAGAACGATGTTTTCAGTCTCCACTGTGCGCTGGAGATTTCTGTGACCTGTCCTTTAGCTTTGTCATGTTTCCCAATTTCCACAGCCCTCACTCTTCCAATTAGACAGCCCCAGTCCATCTGTTTAATTTAATTCCAGAGGCACTGCTTTAATGATTTCTGTCAGTTGCCATCAGCTACAAGATGAAATCCAGCATGCTGGAAGGCAAGTTTGGGGTCCATCTTTTCTTTTTACAGCAAAACAATGATCATCTTCTTCCTCTTGGAAATGTCTTGTATCCAAAATATGGGAGGCATTAAGAAGCATTCTGCAATATTGCCATGGATGGGTCTCCAGGAGGAGACTGGTGTCTGCCTGGGAGGCGAGATACAGTAGTGGATCTAGTGGAGACAGATATTTAGGGTTTCTTTTTTTTACATGAGACAATGTCCAAATTATTTGGCTCCATGATGATACATGTTTTAACTGGGTTCTGGGCTAAAGACACATCATCTGTGACCATGTTTACAGCAGCAAAGGAAGGTTTTATGCTGTAATTCCCATTGCTGTGGGAATTACCATAGCATTGTCATATTTTTAGTATTTAAGCTTTAATTAAATGCATACTCAGTGCTTCGTGGGGTTTGTGCATTTGTTAAAATAAGCAATAAAGCTATCATAAATGAAACCCCAAAGCAGGTAGGACTGTAGCTGTGTGTCTGTATGTGTAGAATAGTGACCTTTTCTATATCTAGTTATCAGCTACTCAGGTTTTTATCATTTCCATAGAAATAAAGTGACAGTGAAATATCAAGTCATCTGCTCAGCCTCCTCTGCCTCCTCTGAGGCAGAGAACTCCTTGTGTGGTAGGGAGACCAAGGCACAGAGCAGCATGGAAAGTCTGAGTCCCAGTGGGATAAGTTTGAGTAGTTGTAAAAAACACTGGAACCTGCTTCTGCTCCAATTCAACTGCACTGGCACAACCCCTGGGCAGCAGTTCTGAAGGCTGGAGCATGAGCACGAGTCTGATGAGGAGTGGCTGAGGGAGCTGGGGGCCTCAGCCTGGAGAAAAGGAGGCTCAGGAGTGACCTCCTCACTCTGTAAAACTCCCTGAGAGGTGGATGGAGCCAGATGGGGGTCACACTCTTCTTCCCGGGAACAAGGGACAGGGGAAAAAAGAAAACAGCCTCAAATTGTGTCATGGGAGCTTGAGGTTGGCTATTAAGGAAAATTCCAAGCCTGAAAATATTGTCAAACCCTGGAAGAGACTGCCCAGTGGTGGGGTCACCATCCCTGGAGGGATTTAAAAGTCCTATGGAAGTGACACCTGGGGACAAAGTTTAGTGGTGGCCTTGGTAGTGGTGGAGGAACAGTTGCACTCAATGATCTGAAAGGGGTTTTCCAATCTAAATGGTTCTGTGATTCTGTAATTTTAGGGCTTCCAAAGTTTTCTGCATGACTCAGGTGGTGGGGAGGAACACCTGGGTGCACTCACAGGGATTCCTTTCTCAGCATCCAGTTCAAGTGCAGTTCAAGCTTGTGCAAGGCTCCATAAAGGCTTTCACATTGGCAGCAGCAGCAATGCCCATGTTTTAATTTCACACAAGTGCTTCAGCCCTCAGAACATCATTTTGCTCCCCTCTAGACTCGCTCCAGCAGCTTCACATCCTTCTGATTTTGGGTGGCCCAGAGATGGAGGCAGCACTGCATGTAGGGTCTCACCTGAGAGGAGCAGAGGGTCAGAATTGCCCCCTCCTCTGCTGTCCATGCTGTGGGATCAGCCCAGGGCATGGCTTTCTGACAGTGCACTGCCAGGACATGTTGAGCTTTGCCTTCCTGTTTCACTGGGGGCTTTAGCCTGCAAATTCCCCTTGACTCTTCCCCACATCATCTACTCATCTTCATTTTCTTTTTGCAGCTTTGACTTCCTGTACACCCTTTCTTCTTCTGCCTTCCTCTTCCTCTTCAAGGAATCTTTTTGCATTTCTTCACCTTTGCTTCTCAACATCTTTTTTCTGGGAATGACCAATGCCAAATGACTCCTCCCTGAGTATTGGCTCTCCTTTTCCTTCTCTGCCTTTCTGTGAAGAACAAAGGAACTGTGGGTCAAAGGTTCTTCCATGGAACCAGAACCAGCAGGGCTTGGGCCAGCGTCGCCTTGTCCCATCCCTCACCTTCCTCCAGCCCTCCTTAGGGAGAGCAGTCAGGAAGGAGTTTGTTCCTTGCCTCCATGTACATCGCTGGGAGCTGTGCCTCATCCACATGTGCATTGAAGATGCTGTGTGGCTGTCTTATATTGGTAATGACAATTCCTCATGCACTGTGATATTCTAGTGGGTTTGTTCTGAGATTGGTGAAGGGTGACTGATCTGGAGCTGTTCCCTGTCTACAGGCAGTGACATGATGAACTGATGCAGTCCTGTTATCTATATTAGGTACATACATCTGTTCCATGGGGGTTTCTTCACTCCTTTCACTTTAGGCAAGTCATTCAGAACTGTCTGCAGTGGAGCTGGAGAAATATCTGAGTACCTTTGGAAGAAGATAGGGCCCAATGTGTCACCTGTCAGGGAGCTGAGGAGTTGGGTGTGGGTTTCAGCTGTGGTGACAGAACATTTGGAGTGCCTGATCCTACAAACTGGGGCATTGATTTTCAACCACTCCCTTTTCTGGGTGTTTTTGATGAACAGTGACCACTTGGCTGTTCCTGCAGCTGTTACTCACACCTCTGCCTTGGCTGCACCCCCATCTCAGATCCTGGGGCATGAGCATCCCTGTTTTCAGGGATGAACACCCTCTGATGTCCTGCAACTCAGGCACAATGTGATTCTGTCAGTTTAGCAGGTTCCTGCACCTCTCCAAGCCACAGAAATGGCTTCTCTTCACATTTTCTTACTGCTCCAGGCAGGGAGCAGGGCTTCTAACCCTCCTCAACTCCCTTGTGTGCCTTCACCATGCCTCTAAAAGATGATTCACCCATGTCGCACTCTAAAGAAAACTGAAGAATATAACAATTACCACCCTTCAAGATATTTTCTTTTTTTTGGATTCCATAGTCCCTTTTTATTCCTTTTTGAGGAGTCAATCATTTTCATCTGGGTTAATAATAACACCTCACAGCACAAGGGGTTGCTGCGGCTGCTTGGCTTTCTGTGCCGTGGGTAGATGTAAACATGCTCCTGGGAAGGCACACACCCACATTTAGCTTCATCTGAGAAACAGTTCCTCCCAGCCCTCCTGCTGTGCTGAGTTTTACACAGTTAAGATATAACCAGGCAAGGATCTTCTTTGTGTCCAGGCAGGACATGTGGCTCCTGCCAGAGCTCGGGGCAGCCGCCTATCAAAACCCAGCCGGGCGTTTGCATTGTGCTGATAACACACGGTCATGGGGATCACCAGGCTTCTTGGTTCACCAACCCCAGCTGCCGGCGGTGGTCCAGGCATAACATCTCTCTTGACGCAGCCCCAGTCACCTCCCACCATCTCAGCATTGATTTCCCCACCCCCTGTATTGTATTTATGTATTTATTTATTGAACAATATGTTAGTCCAGCCATTACAAGCAGAAAGCACTTTCCCCAATCGATCGAACTGCCCAGCCAGCTCTAGCTCAGCATTGCCCTCTGAGTCATCACCAGGGTCAATTTAGATTTATATTCATGCTGATGAATAGGCTCTGCCTCTAATCCAATCAAAACTTGATCAGCAAATTAAAACTCAGCTTGTTGAGGCTGTTGAACCCAGGTGAGTTATGGAGGGAGCTGGAATAGCCCAGCTGGACAGTGGCATCCCACTCCTTCTAGGATCTGGTGTGGGGTGTTCTGCCCCAGTGCCTCACAGCAAGAGGTAAAACACAAAAAGTGTATGGGCCAGAGAATCCCTCATTTGAAACTCACTCATCATGGGATGGTTTGGGTTTGGAAGGGCCTTAAAGCTCATCTCATTCCAATCCCACTGCCATGGGCAGGGACACCTTCCGCTAGACCTGGTTGCTCCAAGGTCCATCCAACCAGGCCTCGAACATTCCCAGGGATGGGGCAGTCACAGCTTCTGTAGACGACCTGTGCCAGGGCCTTGATACCCTCACAGGGAAGAATTTCTTCCCGATATCCCATCTAACCCTGCCCTATGTCACTTTGAAGTCATTCCCCCTTGTCCTGTCACTCCAGGCCCTTTCCAAAGTCTCTCTCCAGCTCCCTTGGAGCCTCTTTAATCACCTGATTTTGCAAGTGCTTTCCTTTTTTCCAGGAACATTCACATGCTTTGCATTGCTGAGTACAGTTCCTTTGCATTTTCATGGTGCTGTACCCTTTCCTACAGGGTAATTTGCTTGAATGTCCCATTGCCTGCAAATTGCATAGGTGCAATTAATAGCTGTGATTCCAGGAGTCCAGCTGATAGACAAGTGCTTGGCGGGGTCGGCACATCCCAAAAGCAGGAGATGCAATTGAAAGATGATTGGAAAGGAAGGCTGGATGTGTGATGTGTTGTTATTAGACTAGTGCCAGTATTTTGGCACAGCAGATTTTGCCAGGAAGTGATGATAGTGATGATATCAGTGCTTATTATTAAACTTGAGCCTCCCAGCCATTGTAAGAGCTATGGAAATGTTTCTTACCACAGGGAATATGGTGCAGAGGGTAATTCACAGGGAGAGCAGAGCAGTTCTGCCACCATCACCTGCTACACCGCTCTCAGACCACCTTGCATCTAGCAGTTGTCCTCTGTTCAACTTCTCACAGAAGGTCACTTCCCCAAGAAGAATGCTGAACATGTAGGCAGTGGATGAAAAGGACAGGGCTTCCTGAGTATCCAAGAGCACATGGAGGTGGTATGTGAAGTGCAGGTGGGAAGAAGAAGGCTCATTTCAGTGTAGTCACTGAGGGCACAAAAAGCAGATGGATGGAGTTATGAGCAAAATGACAAATCCTGTTTTACCATATGATTCGTTCAGTACCTGTAGCTCATGGGCCACAATGTTGTGGTTAAAGTCCTACATTGGGACTTGGGATCATTTCCCTTAAAATGAAGATTCAAGGACTTGAAGGTATATCACAGCCTGTGAGCTAAAATTGAGGTAGAGGGGTCTCTTTGGTGGTAATAGCCATGAGAATGGGGTTCAGGAAGGGTGGTTTGACCATATCAGAACCTGTGCTTCCAAAGACTTGGGTGATCCATGAGGCTTAGCTGCTTGGTGGGGATGCTGGAAACCCTGATTGCAAGAATCACAGTAAGCCAGCTGCTAGGGCAAGATCATCAAAGGCTTCATTGAAACATATAATTTCTTGCCTGAAGGAGTTGTCCAGCCCTATCACTGCCAAGGCAGTGGCTGCCCAGGTCAGTGGTAAAGTCCCCATCCCTGGAGGGATTTAAAAGCCATGATTCCATGATGTTTTTTGTTCAGTAGGTAGATGTCCATCTCTAGCAGAATGGAGGTTGTCAATACAAGTCCCATAAAACAGCAGGACATAACCTGCCCCACCATCTTCCATCCTGCACCTCCTGCTTTCATGGGGGCCTCTTCTTCAAGGTCTTTGATGCAGTTCTCTTGATGACTGGGTTGACCACAATAGTACCAAGTACTGGAGATGCAGGATGTTTCCAGAGGAATCCAGCGCTGGATCTTCCAGAACAACTTTGCACAGATCAGTGACCTGTGCTAGAGCTTCCCAACTAGAAAGACTGGATGTGGTGCATCTCCCTCTGTTCCACGCTCTTTGACAGATGGCACAGTGCCAGACAGATGCTAAGGGTAGATGTGTCTTACCTAATGACCAGAGGTGGGAGAGCCTGGGTGGGTGGCCTGTGGCCACATCTATTCTGGGTGTCCCAGGCCATGCATTTGGCCTCACGGGGCCTTTCTTGCAGCCAGACCACTTCCTTGCTTTGCATTTTGTGGCAGCCATAGAGGGCAGTGGTAAAGGTCCAGGTTCTGAAGCAGAGGTGGTAGTGGAGCTAGGCATGCTGAGCAGTCCTTCCTAGAGGTGCTGAAGGAATTTCAGGATACATTTTGTGCCCTGTGCTTTTTCCATGCTCCTAAGGTAGTCCAGAAGGATCTATAGGCTTGTTGTAGCACTCCTACATGGGATGTCCTCATGATAGGGATGTCCCCATGGGAGGGCCTTAAGGAGCAGAGTAGCAAGATAGTGTAGACCTGTCTCTTCTGAACATGGAGCAGATGCTTGGATCAGTGTCTTTTCCCTGCCATCACATTGTCTGTTCTCAGATCATAGTGTGGCCAGGGAGTGCACTACCATGGAGGCCTGAGGATGACACAGTGAGGTTGTCTCACTGGAACTGTACTGAAGATTGTGGGTTATCTCCCATGCTAACCCTTCAAACAAAATCAAAACTACTTTGTGAACTGAGAGAAAACTCAGGCCCATTGAAGATATTTGTGTGGTAGAGAGTGAGCATATCTGTGATGAAAGGCTGCTCTGGGCTTTATGGCTTCCACTGCTGATGTCTGAAAGTAGGTGAGGTGATCCACCATCAAGAAAAATGTCAGCCTGTTGGAACAAGTACACAGGAGGCCATGGAGATGCTCCAGGAACTGGAGATAGGCTGAGAGAGTGGGGGGTGTTCAGCCTGGAGAAGGCTCCAGGGAGACCTTAGAGCCCCTGCCAGTGTCTAAAGAGACTCCAAGAGACCTGGAGAGGGACTTTGGACAAGATCCTGGAGTGACAGGACAAGGGGCAGTGGCTTCCCATTGACAGAGGACAGGGTTAGATGGGATATTGGGAAGAAATTCGTCCTTGTGAGTATGGTGAGGCCCTGGCACAGGTTGCGCAGAGAAGCTGTGACTGCCCCATGCCTGGAAGTGTCGCTTAACTGGATGGAGCTTGGAGCAACCTGGTCTAGTGAAAGGTGTCCCTGCCCATGGCAGGGGGCTGAAATTGGATGAGCTTTAAGGTACCTATCTAACCCAAAGCATTCCAGGTTTTCATGATGGCCATCCTTAGTGCCTGTTCTATGGTCAGGTATGATCATGGCTGTACACCTCAATCCACTCAAGAACCTGTGCATTGCAGCTTCTGATGACTGAAAAGGGGAAGGGTCATAATTGGAAATTGCTGTTTGCAGAATGAGAACCAGAACCTCTCAACCTAAATATTATAGAACAAACTATATTATCTAAATATGGATATAAATGAAATATGGATATAAATGGAACAGAGATGTAAATGAGCTCCGTATGCTCGCCAGGATTGCCTGAAAGGAGAGTGGAGCCAGGTGGGGGTCAGTCTCTTCTCCCAGGTAACAAGTGACAGGACAAGGGAAACAGCCTCAAGTTGCACCAAGGGAAGTTTAGGTTGGATATTGGGAAAATTTCTTCCCCAAAAGGGTTGTCCAGCTCTGGTACAGTCTACCCTGGGGAGTGGTGGAGTTCCCATTCTTGAAGGGTTCAAAAACATTGGGATGTTTGAGATAGGGATGTGGTTTTGGGGGGGAGTGATACCTAAGATTTTTAGCTTTTTATGTATTTTATATATTTGTAGCTTTGTAGATTGCTAAAGCATAGCTGTAGCTTCTAGTGTTTTTCCTATCTTTCCTCCCTACATTTAGGAATGATAAGCTAACCTTATAAACATATTCCTAAGTACTGTTTAGTCTTATTCCAAGAAGAGAACCAGCTACAAGGACATTATCTTTTCTAATCAGAATCTGGACCAGACATAACAGAAGTGGGGCAAAAGAAACCTCTGGACTGCTTCCAGTGGAGCAAGACCCCAGCAATTATTGCCTAACCAATTAACCTTTTAATTGGACAGTATATGTTAAGCACACTAATCAGCTAACCCTATAAAAACTGTAGAATTAATATGTATACCACATGCAGTTTTCACCACATTGTGTACCTGAAAGCTTTCAAGTAAAGATTTGCTTTTATATTCACTTTAACATTGTTGGAAAGATCTATTATATTTTCCAGGTATCAGTGAGTGACAGTGCTGGGAGAGCAGTTGGACTCAGTGGTCTTAGAGGGCTTTTCCAACCTAAACAATTCCATAATTCTATCACCTGCCCCCGGTCTTGGTGCTGTGCTCACTAGAGGTGACTTTATACATGGTGAGGAGTGCACCAGTGCTGGTAAAGAGCTGGCCTCTGCTATACCATGTTGAAATAATAAGATAACCACCCTTGATTCTGCTAATGCATTTATAGGGTAAATGGAAGAGGAGCTTAAGTTAAATTCCAGATATGACTTGACAAGCCACAGCCTGCAGGTACATGTCAAGCTGTGGCACACATCGCTGTCAGCCTGTGAGCCATGTCACTGGTGATGAATGCTAACAAATGAGTTACTGTCTAGTTGTCATGGGAAGCCTGCATGCTGAAAAAAAATTAAGAATTAACTGGCTTTAAGCTGCTTTCAGAAGGAGTGAGAAATTTAATTCTGACCTGATGATTGTTTGGATTTAGAAGTAGAGAGTGAGGACTTCCACACCAAAATGGCCTGGGCAGTGCGTCCCATGTCCCACTGCAGCATGTTCATAATGTGCAGCATTTGCTGGCAGCTCAAAATCCAGCATGTCCTGGACTGATCCCCAGCTCTATGGGGCAGCAGGGCAAGGGAGAAGCTTCTGACCCTCTGCTCCACTCTGATGAGACCCCACCTGCAGAGCTGCATCTGTCTCTGGGCTCCAACCTCAGAAGTATGGGAAGCTGCTGGAGTGACAAGGTGGAATGAAGCTGCTTGGATGCACCAAGGAGGTGCTCCAAGGTCTGGACCACCTCTGCTCTGGAGACAGACTGGGAGAGCTGGGGTTGTTTAGCCTGGAGAAGAGAAGGTTTCAGGGACACCTTGGGGCCCCCTCCAGTGTCTAAAAGGGCTGTAAAGTTCAAGTCATAGAATCACAGGATTGTTTGGGCTGAATGGGTCTTAAAGCCCATGTTATTCCCCCCCTTGCTGTGGGCAGGGACACCTGCCACTAGATCAGTTTGCTCCAAGCCTCCGTCTGGCCTGGAACACTCTCAGGGGTGGGACAGCCATGGCTTCTTTGGGCACCCTGTGCCAGGGCATCACCACCCTCACAGACAAGAATTTCTTCCTGATATCCAGTCTATCCTCTGTCAGTGGGAAGCCATTCCCATTGTCCTGTCACTCCAGGCCCTTGTCCAAAGTCTCTTTCCAGGACTTTTGGAGCTGCTTTAGGCCCTAAGGGGCTCTAAGGTCTCCCTGGAACCTTCTCTTCTCCAGGCTGAACACCCCCAATTCTCTCAGCCTGTCTTGTAGAGCAGAGGTGCTCCAGCCCTCTGATTATTTTCAGAGCCTCCTCTGAACTGCTTGCTGTGGGAGTTGTTTGCACTTCCTGTGGCAGGATGGCACCTTTAGTATCCGAGATGCAGGTGCTGTACAATTGCCTCCCAAAAGCAATGTAGTTTTGCTTCCCTTAATCTGCAGAGTGTTACAGTAATGTTCCTTTTTGCAGGAACAGGGGTGGCCTTGAAGCCAAGGTCTGTGTCTAGGAATATGCCTTGTGCTAGAAGCATGTCCTGTGCATGTCACCTCAGAAGGATTCCATATCTCTACAGTGTCACCTCTTCCTCCAGTCCCTCCCCCATATCATTCATTTTAGCCTATGCTGGTGGAGCTCCATTTAATGAAATGTTCAGTTATGGTTGTGAGTTAACTTCCCTGGAATGTTAACATCCCAAGAATATTTGAAGAGGGCTTTCTGAGCACTTCTCAGTCTCTGAAGGGCTTCAATTCCTCATCTACTACTTCTGCCTTACTTTCCTTCTGTTTTGTGACAGTGTGGTAAAGGCTCTGCTCACAGCTAATGCAGATCCGAACCTTGGGGATGATTTCAGCAATGTGTATGAGATTGCCAAAGAAAAAGGCCTCCATTCCTTGGAAGGTAAGATGGCTTGTGTGTAGCTACTGACATTTGCTTTTCAGGTCCCAAAGTTTTGTTTCCTGATCTGACCTCATGGGGTTTTTTTAGAGCTTGTTTCATCTTCTTCCTTTTTAAATGCAAAGTAATTGATGGTACTTGGGTGAATGTGTGTCTGAAGAGGAAAGAAACATTACATAGATATTATATAGAAGCAATCCTTCAATTTACCAGAGATAAACTGGTTTTATATAGCCAGAGCAAAATACAAAGTCATAGATAGGAATGTCATTCCATTGACTCACATGCAACCACATCTTGGGGAAGGGTTCAGGGCAGTGTATTCCACCAGCAGCCTTAATCCAGCCTTTTATCAGGAGCTGTGAAATGCAGACAGACTTGGCCAATTGAAGTAAAGCTGAATGATGCAAGTGACTACTGTTGGGTTTGGGCAGGCACCAGTATCAGCTCTCAGCCCTAGATGACTTTCCATGGAAACAAGGTCATTTTCTGCAGAGTCATGTCATCTCATTATGGATATTCTTGACAGATTGCAGTTTCCATGCTCGCCCCTTCATTATCCTCATCACTGGTTGATGCAGATTCAGAATCATAGAATCATGGGATGGTTTGGGAGGGAAGGGACCTTTAAAGCCCATCCAGCCCTGCCATGGCATGGATACCTTTCACCGGGTTTCTCAGACACCTGCTGTGTTTATTCAGACCTATTTAAATTTCCCAGATCGTTTCCACTTTTCATGACAATAAATGGTGGTAAAATTTTCTTGGTTTTATGATTATCAGGATATGTCTGGATTCTAGGTGCCCAGCTGTGCTTTGGAGCAGCCAGCTGCATGTTCAGAGATTCTTCTGTTTCTCATGCTGGCAGGAATGATACTAAGACTTAACCCCCCTAAAACGTCCCTGTCTTTCCTTCCCCATCCCAGAAGCCTTTTCTCTATCCAGACACTGTGCTGACCTGCCAACCTCACCTCTGAGCTGGCAGACCATGGGATGTTTCCCTTGCCCTGCCAGAGCCCAGCCAGCCACTGGGACTTGCATTCCAAGGTACCCCTGCATCCACAGTGGCTCTTTTGTGTGCTCTGACTTGTTTGGAAGTTAAACCTTGTTCCTGCTGCTCTGGGTGGAAAATGGAAGGAAGTCACACAGTTTGTCCAGTGCCTCAGTCTGTACAGCATGGTTTGCAGAGACTGAGTCATAGAGTCATAGAATAGAATCATGGAATTATTTCGGTTGGAAAAGCCCTTCCAGACCATAGAGTCCAACCATTCTCCCAACACTGCTGAGGCCACCACTGAACCGTGTGTCTGCAAGTGCCACATCCACATGACTTTTAAAGCTCTCCACGGATGGGCAGACAGTGCCAGAGCTTAACAACTCTTTCCATGAAGAAATTTTTCCCAATACCCATCCTGAATCTCTCCTGGCACAGCTTGAAGACATTTTTTCTTGTCCTGTCCCTTGTTCCTTAGGAGCAGAGCCTGACCCCCACCCAGCTTGACTCTCCTGTCAGGGAGTTGAGGAGAGTGAGAAAGTCCCCCCTGAGCCTCCTTTTCTCCAGGCTGAGCCACTGCAGCTTCCTCAGCCACTCCTCACCAGACTTGTGCTCCACACCATTCCACAGCTCTATTGCCCTTCTCTGGACATGATCCAGCACCTCAATGTCCTTCTTGGAGTGAGGGATCCAGAGCTGCACCCAGGTGTGGCCTCAGCACCCAGCATGGGGTCACTTCCCTGGTCAGGCAGGCGCACCATGGGTGCTGCTGAAGCACAGGGACATTATCCACGGGCCTGTCTGTGCTTTTGGCTGGGTGCTGAGCTCTGTGAAAGCCTAATGAAGGTGTAATATTTGAACCTTTCATAAAGCACAGGTTGAGTTAAGAAGATGGAGCAGTGAGGTGACAGCTTTGACAGGGCATTATTCTGTATTTTTAAAAGCTCCCTGCTCTCATCCCTCACTGTGACCCACCCGTGCAGCATTCCTACTTCTTGATGGGAGAGAGAGTGTACATAGATCATATCCCTATAGCAGGGAATGTAAAATGTATGAAACTGCATTAAAAAATGAGCAATAGAATGCCAATACATAATGCATGTACATAGACTTTATTTAAGATAAAGTGTATCAACCAAGAAAGTTAATTGTTTTTGTCTGCATTCATCCCTCTCTAATGTTATATATTTTGGGGTGAAGAAAAGATAAGACCACTCCATGAGAAGTTGCATTAATTCTTTGGTTGACATGTTTTATTAAAAAGAATAAATTCAGTTGCGTTTTTAAAAAGAGAGAGAGAAACTGCCTTTGTTTTTTCTTTTTTTTTTTAGACATTTACATATTTCGTGTATAAATATTTTTTCATAAAAACATCCAAATCGAGAGGGTGTGCTCCACAACCACTGCACAAAATATATTACAGACATTTATATGGATGGCAGGAAGGGAGACAGAGGGCTGAAAATTTCCAGGCACCCAGTGATGGATGGTGGACGAGGCTTCCCCTGACGCTTTATTGAGTTTCCGATGATTATCTTTCTCAGAGACATTTTTTACAGATGACGGCCGAGCTGTCACAACGGACCATGGGGGAAAAAAACCAACAATAATAACACTTTAATCTCTTTACTGCGCTGCTCCCTAGTATCTCAGATTCATCTTCCCTGACGCACGCAGTTCATTATCCTGCTCCTCCCTGGGTAGGAAATGACGACAAATAAATATACATACTCACCCTGTGTGCTTGGAGAAAGGACCCAGGGAAGGAAAGGAGCCAGGGCATTAATTGATCTTCCTGGAGGGACTGTGGTTCATTAGTGGAGATGCTGGGCTCGGACAGCATCAGGTATTCATCACAGTGTTTCTCTCTTCAGAACTTTTCGAATCTCCTAGAAATCTTTTGATGGCTCTTAGGAGGGACTGTGAAGAAGTCCCTGCAGCCCATCCGTTTTCCAGGTCTGCTTGCTTTGCCATGGCACAGTATAAGGTGCTCAGAGCACCTGGGAGCTCTCCCTGCCCCTACATCTGGGTCTAATGAGTTTTGGGTACAGATGCTTTCACCAAGGAGCTGGACACACCTCCAGGAGCAGAATTTGGCCCACCAGGTGGGTGGTATTCATTTGAAGGGAGACAGCATGCGCCAATTCCACCATCACTCATGCTCCATGGTAGGACAGGGTATTTATGGGGCTTCCTCTGGGCAACCTGTGCCATTATCTCACCACCCTCACAGGGAAGAATTTCTTCCCAATATTCAATCTTATACTGCCCACTGTCAGTTTGAAGACATTCCTACTTGTCCTGTCACTATCTGCCCCTGTAAAAAGTCACTCTCTCTTATTTTTTTTTGCTGATGACTAAAGCAAAGAGTTTAAAATCCGGGTTTTCTAAAGCCTGATCCTTAAACCAGCTACATCCTTAAACCCTGCGGAGAGCAGGGGTGCTGCAGACCCTTCCTTCAGAGCCATGCCCTGCTGAGACACGTGGACTTATGTGCTGGAGACTCCCAAAATCAGGAATTTGCTTAAAAGTCAAACCATAGTGGGGCAGCATTCATTCCTGTCACAGCCTCCCTTCTGTTAGCTAAAAACGTTATTTAGATTAGATATTGGTAAGAAATTCTGCCCTGTGAGGATGGCAAGGCCCTGGCACAGGTTGCCCAGAGAAGCTGTGACTGCCCCATCCCTGCAAGTGTTCAAGACCAGGGTGGACAGAGCTTGGAGCAGCCTGATCTTGTGGAAGGTGTCTCTGCCTATGACAGGAGGTAGAACCAGATGAGGTTTAAGGTTTGTTCCAAGTCAAGCCATCCTGTTACCCTACAATAAATGGCTGGAAAAAGGCTGAGGTCTTTGGTCAGGTGCTCTCCACCCACCTCCTCCCCTGCCTGGGCACTGTGTAGGCAGTCACTGGGATACATGGAAACCATGTTGCCCTTATCTCTACTGCTGCTCAATAGAGTGGGGGCAATGGCCACCAGAAACACCGAATGGGGTCCTGGTGGTCCCAGAAAAGGTCACAAAGCCCTTAAGAAGCTTCCTACCTGGTGAGGGATGGTGGGTTCATGCTGCTGCTGCTGCACATCCAGATGAGCAGTTCTGTAGTTCTCTCAGTGAGCTGAGCTTTCACTCTCTGTCCCCTGCAGTCCTTGTCACCCGGGAGGATGACTTCAACAACCGTCTCAACGTCCGAGCCAACTTCAAGGGCTGCACAGCTCTGCACTACGCAGTTCTGGCTGATGACTACCTGACAGTCAAACTGCTGCTGGATGCAGGTGAGTTTTGTAGTTCCACCCTGCTCATGGGCCAGGAGCACTTCTGAGTCAGCCCATCCTACAAAACTGTCAGGTTCAGACACGGGCCACACTCTGTCACTGTCAGAGTTTGGTGTGATTTGCTGTTTGCTTTCATCTCTTTACTTTTTCGTTTCTGTGTTCCCATTCATTTACTATGGTTTTTCTCCATGTGCTTTCAGTGGCTCTTCTCACCTTAGTCATTGAGTTTTCCCTTTCCTCCTGCAGTTAAACATCCAGGGAATCATAGAATACTGGGAATGGTTTGGGTTGGAAGGAACCTCAAAAATAATCCAATTCTAACCCTCTGCCATGGGCAGGGACACCTTCCACGAGACCTGGTTGCTCTAAGCTGCATCCCACCTGGCCTTGAACACTTCCAGGGATGGAGCAGTCACAACCTCTCTGGGCAACCTGTGCCAGGGCCTTGGCACCCTCAGGGGGCAGAATCTCTTCCCAATATCCCATCTAACCCTGCCCTCTGTCAATGAGAAACCACTCCCCCTTGTCCTGTCACTCCAGGTTCTTGGGGCACTCTTCTGCTCCTTTGGAGCCTCTTTAGGCACTGGCAGGTGCTCTAAGGTCTCCCTGGAGCCTTCCCTTCTCCAGGCTGAACACCCCCCACTCTCTCAGCTGTCTCCAGAGAGCCCTTGGAGAGCTTCTGTGATCTCCTCTGTCCTCACTCCAGCAGCTCCACACCCTTCTAATCTTGGGAGCCCCAGAGCTGGACTGGGTGCCCCACATGTCCCCACTAGTCTCTGCCTTTGTCATTTCCCACCTGCAGTATTCACTCAGGCCATCTCTCATATCCCTCATGTCCCTTTGTGGAATGGAAGGGTCCCTGCTACACCAGGAATGGATCTGCTCTGTAGATAAGGCACAGGATAGGTGCTGGTACCCAGATGAAAGTGGGGACACTCAAGTACTGTTGGCACTGGGACAATGCAGCTCTTGTGAGAATTGGTCAGAATTAGCTTATGCAGTTCCTGGTCCTCCAGGTTAAATCACAGGGCCCTTCTCCTCAGAGAGTGTTCTCTTGTATACTCACCTGGGCAACTTGTTCAATGCTCATCTGTGTTCATGGGGAGAAAGCTTATCAGCACTAGTGGAGTAGAATGAGAAGATGCATTTGCCAACAGAATAGGAATGTGCTGCCCTGGCAACAGTTTTTGTATCTTCCCTCCTGCTGTTCCATCTGGGGTGGTATTTGTGACTCTTGTGCTGTTCTCCAGAGCTGGCATCTGCTTAGTGTATATCTGCACATGTACAGTGTGTCAGACCACCAAGCTGGTGTATAGTTCTGCTTTCCTCCAGATGTGATGTCCTTTGTGCCCAGCATGCCTTCTCTTCCAGCAATTTCAACAGCTCTCCTCCTCCGATGTCCCCAAGGTCACCTGGAGGTGAGCCAGCCACAGCAATGCTGTCCCTGCCTCAGGTGTATGCTGCCAGCAGCCTTTGCCAGGTGGAACATAAAGTGGTCACCTGTCACAGCCTGGCCCTACCAGAGACAGGCTCACTAGGGTCTGGTTGACCAGATGCTGATTTTTGCAAAGATTTGAGGAATGTTGTAGTCTTTGTGGTGTGGGCATCTCAGAAGTTAATTCTAGGGAAGCACACAAGTATGTAGTGGTATGATGTGGTCTCATAAGGCTCATTCTTTAAGAAAGCAGATAAAAAGATAATAGAAAGTAGCATCTGTGATGGCTAAATGTCCCCAGATGGGATGAGGAAAATTAATTGTGTCAACATTGAACCTTGATACTCATCTGTATTATGTGCTTATTATCTTTCACAAATAGAAATATAAGAGTGAAAGGATGAGCTTCTGTAGCACTGAACTCCAGGTCAGAGTTTCCCTGGGAGCCTTACAGATACCAGACCCCCAGCTCCTGACCATAAATTAACCCAAAACCAAAGGAACCAATGAAAGAAATTCTGTTGCAAAGCCAGGGCTCCTTGCAGGGAAGAGAGCTGAAAAAGCAGGCAGCTGCTCAGGAAGCTGCGGGACTGTGTGGACATGATGACTGGGAAGTCTTCAGACAAAAATACTGCCCCCCCCAAATGGGGTCCACTGCATTTTTCTGACATAGAAGCCCCCTCCATGTTTACAGCATGTGTGGGCATTGTATGAACACAGGACCTGGCACAGTCCCAGAGCACATAACTGACTGCATGGCTGTTCCATGGGCCAACAGCACCTGCTCTGCAGTCACTTGGCCATGGGCACTGACAGTCAGAAGGTCTCCAACAAGACCTCTGGGATCCCACAGCTGTGGCAGGGATGCCCACAGGAGGGGCAGAGCGGAGCGGAGTGGAGAGGGCTTTACCTACTTGAGCAACGGTGAATGCCCAGACCTGGAAGGGCTTTTTGGGAGAGTGCAAGGGGCTCTGGAGTGTTACAGAGAGTGGCAGTGGAGTTGAAGGGCTGGAAAAGTCCTTGTCACAGCAGTATTGGGAACAGATCTGTGCAGAGAGTCTGTACTGAGACTAGAGAGTGTTTGACATATGTCATGGTGTGAATCATAGAATCACAGAATGGTTTGGACTGACCACTCCCAGCTCTCCCAGCCTGTCTCTGGAACAGAGGGGCTCAGCCCTCAAAGCACCTCCTCTGGACTTCACTCATTTCTAGGTCCTTTTGTTGTTGGACCCCAGAGCTGGAGGCAGCACGGGAGGTGGGGTCTCGGCAAAGGGGCAGAATCACCTGGAATAGTATTTTCTACAAAGATACCTGCTTCTCATTCCTAACTTGGAAGCCTTCCTTGCATGGCACATATTATCAGTTGATTGAAAGTACCAGGGCAGCTCCTTGGTTACCCTAAGTACAGGTAAAAGATGGGTGCAAATAACTGAAGTTGGCACTAAAGAATTTTTCTGTCCTGAATAAATCATTGTAACGGGTAAGTCCACCTTATTTCTCCAGTTGTGCCCTACTTAGCTCTCCAAGTACTCTTCCAGTCTAGGCCTCACTTCACAGAGGCAACTGTTCCTTTTGTTCCAGAGATATTTCTGTGTCTGTCCTGGAGCCACTGCCATCCCTGTGAATGGCCCTTTCTCTGCCTGGTGCCCACAGAGAGTTCTTTGTTAGTAGCAAAGTGTCTCAGCTTGAAAGAACTCCCTTGGATCTCAGGAAAAAAAAGCATTTAACAATCTGTGGGACTGTGTTTGTTTGGATACAAATGGAAGGATTGTGTGAAATCAAAGTAAAAATTCAGAACTTAGCCAGAGGATGTGATGCTCACTCATCACTGTTCCATTCTTAGTCCAGCCCCACAGAAATCCTTCTGGATCCTGCTCAAGAGCCTCAGAGTTCATTTCCAAGCGGAAATCCTTGTCTTGTAGAGCATGTCCCAGTGCTTGGATCCTGGAGACAGCAGCCCACCCGTGGGAATCTCCATTTGGCAATGGTGTGAAATTGCCATTGGAGCCCCTCCCAAGGTTGAGTTCACAGTGTTCCTCAGATTAATCCCTGTTCACCGTCCACAATACCCACTTACCCTTTGCAGTCATGGTTTAGGATGCAGATTTATGAGGATTATTTGCTAAATGTAATAAACTTCACCTTTCTGTCAGGTGGACTCTGAACTGCTGGGTTGACAGCAGACCCTCCCCTGCCCTTTCAGCCAGTTTTGGGTGCTGGAATTGGATTTCCTGATGGGCGCATGATAGGAGGATTTCAGGGCATTCACTGGAGGCGTTCCCCTCCTCCCAAAGCAGGGGATCCCTGCCTCCTGGTCAGTGTAGTCTGGGATGAATACATGGCCAAGGGTCTTGGTGTGGAGATCGAACCCCGTTCAGCCCTTTGTGAGGGTAATGCCCCTGTGCTGCCATTGACATCGCACACAGGGTGGCTCCTGGTTGCTGACATGGAACAGGCTCCTCTTGATCTCTCCCTACACCTGCCTTTTACTAACTCTCCATTTACTCTCCCTCTAACTTCTCTGGCTGGTGCTCTGCCCTCGGGCCAAAGCCATTAACTGCCCAGCCCCTCTCTGCTCCAGCCACTTCCCGACCCCCCTGTTGTTTTTAAGGGAAGCTCCCTGCACTTGCCCCTCACCCCACATCCCTGGCCTTTTGTGGCCCATTCAGTGACTCGCTTGACCCCTCCAGGACCTTATAGCCCTTTGGTCAGCATGTGTGTGCCCAGCAGACCGCGAGATGAAGTGGCAGCTCTGTTGTCCTTTCGGGCAGTTGTTGGTGACATTTCACAGTCCCCTGACCTGAGGCGACACCATAAATGTCGGTGTTTGGGGAAGGGGTGGGTGAGCGCTCGCATCCGCACAGTGCACCAGTTGCTACTGCAGGCACAATTGATTCCAGGGACTTTGTGTTTGGCTCAGAGGAAGGCAGGCAGGGTCACCAGCTTGCTGGTGACAGAAATCCCCTTGTTTTAGAGGGAGCTTTTATTATGTCAGTATTTAAGTGAAATAGCCAGTATTAAAAGGTGCAGCTTCTGGCAATGGTGTAACCCTGCCGTGGAGCATAGCCAATATCATTCTCCCTTCTACAAACAGTTCTGCTCCAGAATCTGTTGCTGAAATGCAGGGAGGCGCTGATTCATGTGTCCAGTCATGGAGATTGTTCAAGGGCTGGAGCCCCTCTGCTCTGGAGACAGTCTGGGAGAGCTGGGGTTGTTCACCTTGGAGAACAGAAGGCTCCATGGAGACCTTAGAGCACCTGCCAGTGCCTAAAGAAGCTCCAAGATAGCTGGAGAGGGCCTCTGGATAGGTGCATAGAGCCACAGGGCAAGTCAGGGCTCCCCACTGACAGAGGGCAGGATTAGACAGGATATTGGCAAGAAATTCTTCCCTGTGAGGATGGTTAGGCCCTGGCACAGGTTGCCCAGAGCAGCTGTGGCTGCCCCATCCCTGGGAGTGTTCCAGACCAGGTTGGATAGGTCTGGGAGCAACCAGGTCTTGTGGAAGGTGTCTCTGCCCATGGCAAGGGAATGGAATGAGGTGGGCTTTAAGGTCTGTTCAGCCCAACCAATCTTGTGATTCTGTGATTCAGAGCTAGGGACAGCACTGCTGCTGCTCAGGGATTTGCCCTGCAGGTAAATCATCCTTCTCCCAGCATGAGAAACTGTTCCCTTTTCACAGCCTTGTACTGGGAAGAGTTGTCATAGCTGTGGAAACCTTTCAGTAAATTAAAGTTACGCTAGACAGAGGACAGAAGAAGATCCTGCAGGAATTGTCTTAGGTTGGAGCTTACAAAATGCAAAATCAGAATATTGTGAGCATATGCTTATGTGTACACCTGAGAAACTAGGTACAGGAAGAAGTGTAGAAGCAAGGCTCCCCTGGTATGTAGCAGCTCACTGCCATTTTTCTAGGATCTCAAAATTAATTTCCAAGAGCTTTTCCAAAGTGTGTTTGGTGTGTGTGTGTGTGTCCATGTAGCAAGGTTGTCTGAACTGTCATCTGCTGAGGTGTGGCAGTGCACTGCTCTGTTGCTGCACGTAGGCCTACCCTTGCCTAAAAATAGAGCAGTGCCTTCCTTCAGAGATTGACCCATGCCAGTTCCTGGGACTTCCCCTCTCTCTATCCCCGCTGCAGAAACCAACACCTGCCCTCCTGCCAAACCTGAACAGGCTCCATATGTCCTCCATTCTCTCCTGTGCTCTCCTCATCCCTGACTGCCCTGCTTTCTATTCCCCATCTTCAGGAATCATCCCCTCTGCTCCAGCTCCTCCTAGCACCAGCACACAGGCTGACCAGGCTGTTACTGCATTGGAAATGTCTGCTACAGTACATCCACGGGTGGATCACATGATCACAAAATGGTTTGGGTTGTAAGGGACCTTAAAGGTCTTCTCATTCCACCCCACTACCATGGGGAGGGACACTTTCCTTTAATTTAGATTGCTCCAACCCCATCCAACCTGGCCTTGAACATTTCCAGGGATGGGGCAGCCACAGCTTCTCTGGGCAACCTGTGCCAGGGTCTCACCAGCTTCACATGGAAGAATTCCTTCCTGATACCAAATATAATCCTGCCCTCTGTCACTATGAAGCCATTCCCCCTTGTCCTGTCACTCCTTGCCCTTGTCCAAAAGTCCTCTTCAGCAATCTTGGAGTCTCTCATCTCTAATTAGATGTGAAAGAGAGAGAGGAAGAAATGAACATACATTTGTGAAAACATTTTAGCTGAAGCTGCAATAAGCTGGTCTGCTGAACTCGATTTGCTAGTAAATTTAGCCCAGTGCATTTGTCCATAATGTTGTGCACTCATCTCCTCAGTCCAATGTAATTGCAGATCTTGTGAGTAGGGTGACTGATGGGTAAACAGATTATGGAGCCAGCATTGCAAGGGATGGGCTTTGGACATCAGAAAACAAAAGTGCTTATGGTATTCTCTGGAAAAATCAGGTTCTAATTAATTGGGTTTTTCTAACCCAATTAATTTCTTATTAACTACTACTTAATATATCTTGGAGTGTTTTCTGTTGCATCCCAGATTAAAAGGGTCCATTCTTCCAGAGGGAGAGTAAAGGCTATCCCTAGAGAGTAGGCTCTCAGGTCCCCAGCAGCCACTTCCAGAGAGGAGAGAGCTTTGGTTTTAACACATCCAGAGAAAGTAACATTAAGGTTTTGCTGCAGTCAGCAGTTACTGCAGTAAAAAAGAGCTCAGGGCAGAACTCCTCCCTCTCTGCAACTCCCTGAAAGGAGGGTGGAGTCAGGTGGGGGTCAGGCTCTTCTCCCGGGTAACAAGCAACAGGATTAAACTGCCTCGAGTTGTGCCAGGGGAGGTTTAGTTTGGATATGAGGAAAATTTCTTCCCCAAAAGGGTTGTTCAGGCTTGGCACAGGCTGCCCAGGGCAGTGGTGGAGTCCCCATCCATGGAGGAATTTAAAAGCCTTGTGGGTGTGGCACTTGGGGACATGGGTTGATGCTGAGGGAGTGGTTGGACTTGATGGTCTGGCGAGGCTTTTCCAACCCAGAAAATTCCATGAAACTATTCTATGACTCTATGACAGACTCTGTAAACCACGCTGTGCAGAGTAAGGCTCTGCACAACCTGTGTGGATTCCTCCTGTTTTTCCTTTAGAGTGGCTGGGACAAGGTTTAGCTTGCAATCAGGTCAGAGCGTAGAAATGCAGCCACTGTGGGGGCAGCTGTCCCCAGGAATGCACGTCCCAGTGGCTGGCTGGGCCCTTTTTGGTGAGTCACAGGCATGGTAGCTGTCCTGGGTGCTCTGTTGTGGAGGTTTGCTGCCCTGACCAGCTGTCATGCCGGTGTGCCTGACATCTCTCTCCCTCTCCATGCTCATATTTACAAGGGAATCAGATAAATTCCGTATTGATTCCTTCTGTTGCACTGTAAATTTTGCAAAAGATGATTAAATAGTGCAATAGCATCTGCGAGTGCCGAGGCTCAATATGTTCTGGGCCGGCGTATCGATCCTTCGTCTGACCGCAGCCAGTTCCACTCCCTACCATGCCAGACCAGTAATTAAAATCCTATGAAACTGGGATTTAGAAACCAATCATATCCCAGCTTTGAGGCATCCAGCATCCCACAGTGGTGAGAGCAATAAGAGTCCAAAGTGCCAGCACATTTCTGTCTGTGTTGAAGCACTTAGGAATAGTTTTCCCTTAGGACAGGGGAGTAAACAGACCCCTCTTGAAGTGTTTCTGGGACAAACTTGACAGTGACAACATGTTTGGAATGATCTTGAAAACTCTGCACACATGGGTATATGGAGAAAGGGTGATGGATATATAGGAAGAGTATGATTTTGTAGTTTCCTCTCTCACACCTTACAAAACAAGAGTCAGGAGGCAGGTGGATTGTTTTCACATGCAGTTGCAAGTAGGCATAGACCAAATTACACTCAGGATCCAATAAAGCAAGAGTGAAGGTGCACGCATTTAAGACTTTTATTAATTATTTCCCTATTTCTTCTATTTCAACTTTCCCATTTGCCATAGAATCAGAGAACAGTTTTGGGTTGTAAGTGACCTTCAGGCTCATCTTGTTACAAACCCTCACCATGGAAGGGACACCTCTCAATAGATCAGATTGCTCCAAGTCCTGTCCAGCCTGACCTTGATCTTTATCACTTATGGAAACTCACCATCTTAGGCTGACTTCCAGCTTCTAATAAGGCTCCTAAGCTTTCATTCCTAAAGAAGGGGCTTCTTTTAAATCCTTTTTTTACCTGTGGATTTTTTACATTTAATTTGCCAGAGCAAGCACTTCATTGGATTTTCTTCATCTCCCCTGGGTTTGGAAGGATGATGGTGTGGTTTCTCCCTTTTACGAGAAGGTCCTAACTCTTCTTATGAAAAGGACTTTAATAAATATCATGGGTTTCTTCAGTCTATATCCATGTTTCTGACAGTTACCTGCTGGTGGGCTGCTGCTTTCTTTCGAGCAAGATCCATGTTTTCCCCTTGTGGTACAAAGCTCCTTGGCCATGGATTCTTTGCTGGATTTTCTGGCGAGGAAGTTTGGCATGAACATGTGTCCCATTGCAACGTGGTACTTAGGAGCTGAGGTTTGGAGAAAGCCTTTTGGTTTGTCCAAGGCTGAATTAAAGCTTGCACCTTGTCTTGGAAGCTTTCTGCCTGCCAGAGCTCTTACTCTCTGGCTTCCACCAGTTTTAACAATTTATTTGTGTTGTGCTCTTTATCCTTGCAGTCCCTGGGCTAGTTTTCTGTGTGTTGCAATGCCCTTCAGTGTCTCAGAGGGGTGACCTTCATGCTGCATTTTCCCTGTTTGGTCAGGGCATTTCATTCTGTACTAATCCTGTGTCACTGGCTCATACAATTGCCTTTCTTACCTTTTGTTTCCAGTCTTTAGCAGCTGACCTCACCACTCCACCAGTGGGGCTCAGTCCTTTCCTGCAGTCCAGTTTACATGCTGCTTTGACCAGTCTCCTCCTTTGCCTCTGTTCCAGCTTGTGCATCTCAGTCCTGAGACTGTTGTGTCTGTCCAAGTGCATAAGGATTTGTGTTCAGTCTGGTTCACAAGGTTTGGGAGTACTGGTTAAGCTGCACCTCCAAGAGGACCTCTCCTTGCTGGTTGCTACCTGCCCTTGTCAGCATCTGACCTTCATCTCAGACATCTGGGTATCTGCTTTTCCATGTAAACTCTACCCCAGAAATGTCTAATTCTTAGTTAAGTCTAAATCCTTCCTTCACAGAATCACATAATGATTTGGAAGGGACCTTAAACTCATCCAGTTCCAACCCCCTGCCATGGGCAGGAACACTTTCCATTGAACAGGTTGCTCTAAGACCCATCCAATCTGGCTGGATAAATTTAGGTTGGAAAGACTTCTTGTGCTTTGAGAGTGAGGCCACTGGACCAAGGGAGCACAGATCTTGTTTCCTAGAGCTCTGTGAGGGCTGCTGCCAGCCCATGGCTGTGCATTAGCCAGCACTTGATGTGGTGGAACTGGAGCTGGTGCAGGTGCAATGTGTGTGCCCAGGTAGACAATAAGACCAAGGGGGTCCTGGCTTGTGTCACCAATAGTGTGGCCAGCAGGACCAGGACAGTGACTGATCCCTGTACCAGGCACTGGTGAGGTCACACCTCAGATCTTGGGGTTGGTTTTGTGCCCCTCATGGGAAAAAATTGAGGTTCAAGTGAGACCTTCTCACTCTCTACCACTGCTCAAAAGGAGATTGCAGCCAGATTCTCACAGGCAACAAGTGACAGGACAAAAAGAAATGGCCTCAAGTTGCACCAGGGGAAGTTTAGGTTGAATATTAGAGTAAATTTCTCCCCTGAAAGTGTTGTCCAGCCCTGACACAGGCTGCCCAGGGCAGTGGTGGACTCCCCATCCCTGGAGGGACTTAACAGATGTGTAGATGTGGCATGTGGGGACATCCTGGTCTAGGGTGATGGCCAGTCACTGTGTCCACTTCCAGCACCCTCAGCCCCAGCCACCATGGCTTTGGTACTTCCAGGCTCCTCTTTCTCTCTTCAACAGAAAAAAAGAGTTTATTTCCCACTCACTTCTGGGATATTGGATCCAGCAGAGTCTGCTGCAGGGAGAGGGATGCTCCCCAAGTCCCCTCAGTGTGCTGGAGCACAGGATGGATCCAAGGCAATGACCTAGGCAGAATGGGTGCTCACAGAGCCTGGTAAAAAATCTTGAGGTACTCCTGGGTGCAGTGCCATGAGGAGCAGAGAGAAGTGCCCCCAAGATTCATCCTTACTGACTGTACCCAGACCTTGCCTGTACCTGTCCTGCCCAGGGGCCAAGTGTGCTCAGACCCTCCACACAGGACAAACTCAGTGCTGGGGTTCTACATTGGAGAGAATAGCTTTATTCTGGAGAAAATGGCTTATACTGAAGAGAATGGCTTTGTACTGATTCAATGGCTTTATACTGGGGAGAATGGCATCCCTATTCATGGCAGGAGGGTTGGAAATAAATGGTCTTTATGGTCCCTTTGGACTCAGACCAGTCAGCAATTCTGTGATTCTATGAATGGTTTTATAGTGGGGAAAATTACTTAGATTTCTCCCCACTTTTATACTGGGGAGAGTGGCTTTATGCAGTGGCTGTATTATGTAGGTGGGGATTTGTATCTTCTCCAAGATAACAAGTGATAGATAGGACAAGAGGAAATGGCCTCAAGTTGTGCCAGGAGAGTCTTATGTTGGATATGGGGAAAATTCCTTCCAGGGTTGTCCAGCTATGGCACAGGCTGCCCAAAGCAGTGGTGGAGTCCCCATTCCTGAAAGGGATGGCTGTGTAGTTGTGGCACTTGGGGTTAGTGGTGGCCCTGGCTGTGCTGGGGGAATGGACCCAATGGTTTCAGAGGACTTTTCATACCTAAAATGTTCTGTGATTCTGTCCTTGTTGAATGGCTTTATAGTGGGAGAATGGCTTTCCCTGACTTTAGTGACTGAAGCAGTGCAGTCTTCTGTGCTGGAGACTTGTCCAAGCACTCAGTTTCCACCTCCATCATATTGTACCTTTGGACACCAGAGAAGGAAGGTGGGAGACATTGAACATTTTGGCATCTTGTCTTTCCCTAACACAGGTCACCACAGGGCACTGCTGCTGCCCAGCTCATTTGCAGACAGGACCTGTGGAGTGGCATCAGACAGGACTATGTCATGCCAGTTCTCTGTCCCCACACCCACTGCTGGGAACAGCTCAGGACCCAAACACTCAGACAGAGGCTGCCTATGGGTATGCCCAGGAGCAGGGGGTTTCAGACCATCTGGCTGGGCTGTGAAACAAGGTCCCCAAGAGTCCTTTCCTTGTCCCAGTCCTCAGGGCTTTCTTAAGCTGTGATCTGTGAGCAGTGTCACTCTCTGGTTGTCTGTATGAGGTTCCAATGCCACTGTGTGCCCTGTCCTGTCTGTTAGAAGTGTGAACCTTGCTCTGGCTGCAGCAGGCTCAGATCTGCTAGTGTTCTGCCCTGACAGGATGGAGTGACAAGAACAGGGTCTGGGGGCTGCCGAGGACACAGGGAGCATCACTGGGATGTTTCTCCAGGCTCTGCCTATCCCTTTGGCGTTCTCCTTTTCCCCCTGCCATCTCTCCCTCCTCCTGCCATCCCCATCCCTATCCTGACAGCACTGGGGGACCTAAGTACCAGTATCCGCTGCATCGCCAGCTCTATTGACAGTTATCCAGAATCTGAAGGAATTCAAGACAAATTGTTAAGAGGATGGAGTTAATAAAATTTGAAAAATTGAGGCCTGTCACTCCACTAAACTTTTTTCGATCCCACTGACAGAAACATATTTCCCCAATGAGTGACCTTCTGCAGCTGCTGCAGCGCCACAGTGCTGGGCGGGTGCAGGGAGAGAACCCCCACGCTATTTATCAAATATTATCAGCCAGGGCCTTCTAATATGAGCATGGAGGGTGGGAGGAGGCCACGGGCTCATACAGCCTGAGGTGCTGCCCAGGTGTCCATCTCCAGCTACAGACAGCGAGTGGGAGGTGACAAATTGCCTTCTATTAAGTCGTGGAAGGTTGACGTCCCCTTGGATACTGCTGCAGCCTGTGGCACAGGGTGGGAGAGGGCAGGAGAGGAGGTGGGGATGTGGAGTGGGGTCAGCCAGGGCACTGACAGACCAGTGGCCACTTTTACCTTCTATTAGCAAGCCAAGTGATACTGTTATTTATGGCAGCATAATACTTTATTGCTGCCGGTACTCGAGGTTGGAATCGACCAGTTATAGGAGTCGGGTTCTATCAATTATTGCAGCAATTAGTCAAGTCGTCAAAGCCATTAACAGGGGATTAGGCCAATATTGGAGAGCCATTATTGATAGATCCAGGACAAAGCCAAACAAACCCTCCATCAGAAATGAAAGCACGCCTAGCCTCAAGTATGTCATCATTTGGAGAAGTCAGGAACATGCCCCGCTGGTCACTGACAGACCCAGGTGGGTTTTGACGGGGCAGGGGGGGATCATGGGAGCACTGTCTCTTTAATGTGTATGGAGCAGCCAGCCCCAGCAGTGTGTAATCTCACCTGTCTTGATCATGGTCTTTATTTGTGAAGACAAGGCTTGCCATAGAAATTAGTCCATGTCAAATGTTTATGGAGCACATTTTTCATTCTGTAAGCAAATATAGCTCCTTGATGGCAGTGCCTAGGAATGGCTAATCTCTGCGGCTCTGCTCCCACAGACTCCCCTTGCTTCATTCATCTGTTCTGATTGCTGCTTGCCCTTACTGAGCACTCCTGGTGCTTTACGCTGTCTCATGGCACAGAAGCAGCTAGGTTTGCCTCTGCCAAGGTACTTGTCTCACTCCCGTGTTTTCAGCAGGGTCACAGAATGATTCAGGCTGGAAGGGACACCAGTGGAGTCATCTGGACCAACTCCTCCACTCAGGCAGGAGCACATTGCACAGAACTGCAGTGGAAGGATGGGAATAGAAGACATCCCGGATCTGCTGAGCACAGTTAATGGGGTCTTCCTCCACCAGATTGCTTTCCAAGGCTTGATAACTAGTGGGAGGGTCAGTTTCAACACCAGTTTGGGGAGTTTGGGACCAATTTGAAGGTTCATTCTCATAAACTCTAGCAGTTAGGAGCTGCTGTGGGGTCATGGAGTGCACCAGTGTTAGTGACAAGTCTCTGCCTTAGAGACAGCTCCTGAGATACTGAGAGTCAGAGATGAATCCCGAGCCCTTGTTTGCCCCTCTGGCTATTGCCATTACCCCTGTGTCCTGATATCACCGAGTTTCCCTCCATATACTTCCCATCACTGCAACTGGACCAGTTTGACTTGGAATTCTCTTCTGCAATCCAGGGTATCTAGGAGGGAGAGCTCTCTCCATGTGTGTGTGTTTCTGTGGGGTGCCCATTCACCTCAGTCTAGCTCAGTGTTTGGGATTTGTTGGTTTGGGTTTTTTTTTAATTATACTGCAAGGAAGGGTGTGATTTTCCCTCAGAAGTGCTCCAGGGGCTCAGTGGAGCAGCTGGTCCACAGGCAACAGCCAGCTCCAGCTTCAGTTCCAGCTTCAGCTCCAGCTTCAGCTCCAGCTGGCACAGGCAGCATATCCAATTGAAGCTGTAATGGTCCCATGTGGCTCCCACAGGACTGAGAGTGGGTGCCTTTGTGAGACTGTATTTCCTTCTGGTGACCGTGTGCTCTCATCCCTGCACAGCAGCTCTTCACTGACAAGCCAGCTGTTAGCAGTGACAATCCCTTTTCTTCCTCCCTGGAGATCCATGCTTGTACATCCTCTCTTTCTGATCCAGACACCCTCCAGAGCAAAGATTAGGAGGGGACACAGCAAGGATGTGCTTCCTGCTCCTTCTGCCCCAAGACTGAACTCTGAGCTCCTGATCTTACTCATTTCTTGTGCTGTCAGGTGCCAACCCCCTGCAGAAGAATGAAATGGGACACACACCCCTGGATTACGCCCGTGAAGGGGAGGTCATGGACCTTCTGAGAGCATCAGAGGCAAAGGTGAGCCTGAGATTCTGGCCAGTTTGGGTTTCCTCTCTCACTACAGGAACAACTTTAAAGATGTCGCATGGATGTGGCACATGGGGACATGGGTTAGTGGGGGCCTTGGCAGTGCTGAGTCAGCAGCTGAACTTGATGATCTGAAAGCTCTTTTCCAACCTAAATCATTCTATGATTTTAGGGTGCAAGCAATGGAAGGCCATCTTAGCACCCCTCCAGTTCCATCCTTTTCCAAAAGAAGTCTGTAAAAATTAAGAACACAATGCATAAGGAAAAACATCCACTTCTGTAGTATTTTAACTGTGGCTCTGCCCACGTCTTCCAAGTTACCATTTCTCACTCAGGAGTGACCTGCCCAGGACCAGCAATGTTGCTCTGTAACCCCTGGATGCAGTAAAATCCAGAGCCTGTTTTTACTGTATTTTCTGAAACTGTCAAACAGGCAGGGCTGAGAATCAGAGTCCAGCTATGGCCTGGGATCCATATGTTCATGTGCACCAACCTAAGGTAAAAGGCACCTATTTCCATGGTGGGATCTCATCCCTTCAGCCTCCATGTCCCATTTGCTTTAAAGATGGAAAAGAAACACATTTGCCATCATGGTTCCAATAAAAATGCCAGGAATCAGTACATTTGTGGAACAGTGGGCTACTAGATAATGAGGGATCTGCAGTTAGATCTCAGGGATTTAAAATTCCTGGGCAGAGGCCTTGTTCAGTTAATTATCAATGGGTAGGAGAGGCCATCACAGCAGTGGCAAGTGATGCCTCATCCCTGGAAGTGTTCAAGGCCAGACTGAATGGGGTTTGGAGCAACCTGGTCTAGAGGAAGGTGTCTCTGCCCATGGCAGGTGTTGAAACTGGGTGAGCTTTAAGATCACTTCCAACCCAAACCCTTCTGTAATGCCTTGTGAGCATCATCTCTCCAAGCAGCACAGATCAGCTAGGGCAGGGCATTCCCAGATAAGGGGCATTCCCTTGTCACCAGACCACAAGAGCAGGAGCTGAGGCACAAGGGGACCAGGTTTGTTCCTGGCTGCAAAGTTCCTCTGACATTGTGTACCTCAGTGTTTGTTCTATGGGTTTGGAATTTAAACTTGCATGCTATAGACCTGAGGCTAACAACTTACCACAAGTGGAGGATGAAGGTAATTAAAACTGTGTCAATTACTGCACTGAGGAGGTATTACCATGAAATAAACCCGCCAGGTGTCAACTGCTGCACTGTCTGTGCTCTCCTCTTAAAAGTCAGCACTCAGGCAGGAGTTCAAAACCACATTCCCCAGTGCTAAATAAACTCTGTCCTTAGTAGGGATAGAGTGATCTTTCCTCTGGTGCTCTCCATACTCCTTCCTGGCAAAGGAAATGCTGCCATGGCTGTCATCTCTGGTCCTGATGGCTGCTTTTGTAGCCAGTATGTGGTCACTATAGTAGCTCTGAGAGGTTTTCATAAAATCATGAAGGAAGAAACCTTAAAGTTCATCGCATTCCACTCCACTGCCATGGAGGGATACCTTCCACTAGACCAGGTTGCTCCAAGCCCCATCCAGTCTGGCCTTGAACACTTCCAAGCATGGAACAGACACAGCTTCTATAGGCAACTTGTATCAGGGCCTCACCATCCTCACAGGGAAGAATTTCTTCCCAATATCCCATCTAATCCTGCCCTCTGTCTTCCAGGGGGAAGCCATTCCCCCTTGTCCTATCCCTCCACGTCCTTATTCAGTCACTCTCCAGCTCTCTTGGGGCCCTTTAGGCACTGGCAGGGGCTCTAAAGTCTCCCTGGAGCCTGCCCTTCTCTGGGTATACCCCTAGCTCTCAGCCTGTCTCCAGAGCAGAGGTGATCCAGCCCTTGGAGTGTCTCCATGTTCATCAGCTTCATTATCCATTATCTCTCCAGCATCCCTCCCAAGCATGGCTGCACTTATGAGAAAACACTCCAAGGGGAGAGGTCCATGAGCACAGCACCAGCAGAACCAAACCTTGGCATAAAACCTGCAAAGAGTGACAGTGTCTTTCACCTTACAGAAAAAAGAATTTGAAATACTAAAGGAAGACAGGATATAAACTGATCAGCCCAGACAATGTCAGTGACATGAGCTAAGCTGTGATAGCTTTGTGGACGTCTGGAGAGGGGTTCTTCCATAGGAAGGGCCAAACAAATCTTGAGGTAATTCTTGTGGGTTTAAGAAGGGTTAAAATGAGCTTTCACTCCTCCAAACTCCACATAGAAGGTTGTGGCCATATTAGCCAACAGCCGGCTTTCAAATAACCAAAAGAGACATTTTTCTCATGAAATGTGCTTAAACTAGCTACCTGAGGGTGTTCAGGATGGAAAAAGAAGCATGTGAGTCACAGCTGGAGGCTTGTTTTCTTGGAAAGGCCTATAAAAGGGGATGGCTGGGATGAAGTGGACACCAGCTTCTGGTCAGGAGGTCTCACACTGCTGCTTCCAGAAGGGAAAAGGCAACTGTATGCTCTTCCTAAGTGAAATTCTCCTTAAAAGTCCTTCGTCAGACACTGATGAAGACAGGGAAGGTCGCCAGATGGGTCTGATAGTGTGCAAAGAGGAGCTGAATGGCAAAGACAGACTTGCAAGAGCCACGCTCAGTCCAGGCACGCTATCCCTCCAGTGACAGAGGAAAGACACCAGTTTCAAGTGCTTTCCCTCCCTTTTAGTCATAGATACAGAAGTGCTTATTTTAATTTCTTCAGACTGTTCAGCACTGGAAACCAACTCAGGAGTCCTCAACATCAGGCAAGTGTGGTCTAAGCTCAGGAAAAGCACACACAGAGTTCTGGTTTGTTTTTTTTTTTAAAGAATAAAGGAAATCAAAATAAATTAAAAATACATATGAAAACTCCTTGTTATTCTGTCACAAGGATATGTAAATAAAATCTATGGGATATGTCCATCCCGTAATAGTTCTGCCTATTCATTCTCTAGCAGTGATTAAAATGAGCAATAAATTCTCAAAGACTCTCAGTGGAATGTGGCTGCTGGGGAGGATGAAACCCCGGGAGCACCAGTTTCCCCCCAGCTGAATATTCATCATAGGCTGGCTTGGCAGTCTGCTGGTTTATATACAAGTACAATCATCTTCCTCAGGAACAGCTCCAGAGATATATTTCCTTTCTCTCCTCCAACTATTACTTAAGCATAAAAACCAAGGCAAGTTTCAAACTGTTCAGGGCAGATTTCCTTATTGGTGCTGGGCTCAAGAGAGCATTTACCCCAGCAGATAATTCTACCCCTCCTGCTCTTAAACAGTTCAGTTATTTTATTCTCCACTTTTCTTCCTTAAAACAACATGTGCTGGCAGTCCAGAAGCCCCCTGTGTCCTGGGCTGATCCCACAGCATGGGCAGCAGGTGAGGTGGGGATTTTTCCCCTCTGCTCCACTCAGGTGAGACCCCACCTATAGAGCTGCCTTCAGCCCTGGGGGTCCCAACATCAGAAGGACATGGAGCTGCTGGAGCAAATCCAGAGGAGGCCACTGAGATGCTCTGAGAGCTGGAGCCCCTCTGCTCTGGAGACAGGTTGGGAGAGCTGGGGGTGTCCACCCTGGAGAAGGGAAGGTTCCAGGGACACCTTAGAGCCCCTGCCAGTGCCTAAAGAGGCTGCAAGAGAGCTGGAGAGGGACTCTGGACAGGGACGTGGGGGACAGGACAAGAGGGAATGGTTTCACACTGCCAGAGAGCAGGGTTAGATGGGATATTGGGAAAGAATTCTTCCCTGTGAGGGTGGTGAGGTTCTTGACACAGATTGTGTAGAGAAGCTGTGGCTGCCCCATGCCTGGAAGTGTTCAAGGCCAGGTTGGATGGGGCTTGGAGCAACCTGGTCTAGTGGAAGGTGTCCCTACCCTGTGGCAAAGGGGTTGGAATGCGATGGTCTATAAGGTTTCTTAAGATCACCCTTCTGTGACTCCATGACTGCCATGTCTGCCCCAGTGACAGGCAGACAGCTGTTACCACCTGCCAAAGCACAGACTGAGTCCTTCTCTTTTTGAAAATGAATATTTCTGATGCTTTTGACCTTGCATCAGGAGAACTTCTTAACCCACTTGAGTGCAGAAGTCTGGTTGCCTCCAACATAAGAGCAGAGCAGTGCTCCCTGCATGGCTCTCCAAGCAGGTAGCACTATTGTGCTCCACTTAAATGCTGATCCTGAGCCAGGCAAGGATCATCAGGACAATGGAAGATAGCTGCCAGAGGGTGGGAACACAATGCCTACCAACACCATTGCACACCACAAAGCGAGAAGGTGGGAACAGCTGGATGTGTATGGAGAGGGGAGTAGATGAGAGAGGAGTGGAAGTTTGTGTCTTATGTAAAATCCAGGATTAGTGGGGCTTTTTCTTGGAGGTTCTGTCACCAATGGATCTAAAATACATTTTTCTTGGTGGGTTTTCTTGTCCCAGTGTCCCCTGTACAGTGTAAGCTAAGGCAGATGCTCAGGATGCTCCATGACCCAGCCAGGAGCTGTGTTAGCACTTCTGGCCCACTGAGTAGCTGGCCTGAGTGCAGGGCTCTCCAGAACAGATCCTGAGCAGAAAATGGTACTTGTGCACAGGATTTGTACTGTGTCAGTTTTCCAAGGAGGGTGGGAGAGGGGATTGCAAAGGATGGGTATCCCTTCCTTCTCTTCCTGCACGTCTTACCCACTCTCCATAAACCCATGGGAATCACTGGGTGTCCTAACATCACTGATCACATTCCTGCATCTTCCAAAAGGCCAGAGAGGAGAGGGAGAGAAACGATTTGTCAGGATCCTACAGACACAGACATATGGTGAGGTCATACTCAATGCCGAGGGGATCAGCACAGGCAGGATGTCTGTCCCCGAGCTGCTCCACTGGGATCTGCAGGGAAGTTATTGCTCTGTGTGAGGATCAGGGCTCATGGCATCTCTGTTACACGTGAGACTGATAGCACTGGCCAAAATTGGATTGTTCACTATTTATTATTTTTTAACTTCTGTCAGAATCGCTGCTAGCCCAGGGGATGTCAGCAGCCTGACTGGGGGTTATCCACTCCAGCTCCAGCAGCTGGGTCCTGCTGCAGCTTTGGCACCTGCCTTCTGGCTTTGCTGGAGGGTGTTTCCCCTTAGTGAGATGGATTCAATGACAGGGTGCAGTTCTGTGGGTGCAGTTACTCACTTGGCAAACCCCATGGGCTCTTTGTGTTCTGTTTTCAGCCTGGCTTTAGGGGATGAATCTTCCCAAGGCAGTGGTCTCAATCGGGAATGTCTGAGCTCAGCTTGTGGAAGGAAGAGTGCTCAGCAGCCTTTCTAAAGATCTTAGAATCACAGGTTTTGGGTTGGAAGGGACTTTACAGCTCACCTAATTTCACCTCCCTGCTGTGGGCAGAGACACCTTCCACTAGACCAAGTTGATCCCAGCCCCATCCAATCTTGCCTTGGACACTGCTTGGGATGGAGCAGCCACAGCTGCTCTGGGCATTCTGTGCCAGGGTCTTACCACCCTCACAGGGAAGAATTTCTTCCCAATATCCCATCTAACCCTCAATAGGAAGCCATTCCCCCTTGTCCTGTCGCTCCATGCCCTTGTCCAAAGTCCTTCTCCAACTTTCTTAGGCACAGTGATACTCTGCCATCCCTGCAGGATCTGGTTGGAGTCTTTGAACAGAAAATGGTTGGAGGGTAGGAAGACAAATCTAGGTAGAACAGTCATGACTTTATTTCCCAAAATAAACAGCACCTTATGATTAAGAGCTATTGAGCAGTGCCATTGTTCCCCCCGTCACCAGTACAGAGGTAGCACAGGGTCTGGTTTCCCATCAGCAGAGCAGGATCCCTATTCCCACTCACCCCAGCTGCCATCCATGACAGATTCAGAAATTTCTTCTTTCTAGGTTTGGTGCATCCAGACCAAACTGCATCTGCCCTGGGGATGCTCTGGCTCCATGTCATAGAGATCCCCATACAGGGCTCTGACATCTGTGTAGTGACCCAATGCTGTGTAAAGTCTCTGATTCCTATGTTTTCTTCCCTCCACAGTTCCAGGAGGAGCAGCGCAGGAGAGAGGTGGAGGAACGGCGGAGATTCCCACTGGAACAGCGGCTAAAGGAGCACATCATTGGTCAGGAGAATGCCATAGCCACAGTGGGGGCAGGTAGGACCCTTCACATGCTGCCAACTCTGCCCTCCACACCTGCTCCACGGGGGAGACAAGCTGTTGCCTCAAGCCTTGATCTGAGGCTGCCTCCAGGCAGCCTTGCAAGGTTGCTGGGGAATTCACAGTGGATGCCCCATCCATGGAAGTGTTTAAAGCCAGGCTGGATGGGACTTCGAGCAATATGGAAGGTGTCCCTGCCCATGGCAGAAAGTTGGAATGAGATGAGCTCCCTCCCAACACAAACCATTCTGCGCTTATGTGTAATCAAGGCTCTGGCAATCTGGGCTGGGTTTGATTTGCCAGTCCAAAGCCTCTGGATCCTGTCAATAATTCCTGACCCATCCATGCATCCCAGTTAATGCCTGAAAATGGCATAGCAAAATAAGAGCTGTTGAGGCCAGGGCAGAATCACAAGGAACGTGCTGTCAGAAACACAAACCCTTTGCTTTTAGTTATCATAGAGGAGCCCAGTGTGGGCTGGGAGCTGAGAAGGAGCCAGGAAGGAGCTGGGAAGGAGTCTGCACTCCTGCAAAAATAACAGCCACCCTGTGTGTTCAGAGAGCGGCTGTGCCTGGGGGCAGCAGCCCGGCTAATTGGGGAGCTGTGATTAATGGGCAGTGCCTGTTCCTGACACAGGTGGCGTTTCTGCGCATTAACGTCCTTGCCTTTATGGAGGTTTTTCTTATTGAATTATAGGGAATGTGCTTGATACCCCTACAGCCTCAGGATATTGGACCAAAAGGTAGTGGGAGACTCTCGGTCCCCTCCTCCCCCCCCCCTTCCCTTCTTGTCCAGTTTTTCTTTTCATTTTCTTTTCTTTTTGTTTTCTGTCCAGAAGGATGAATTTTAAGACAGGACTTTCTCTCTCAAACACTTCCTCTCTATCTTTGCTATTTATTTTGTGCCCAGCTGTTTTTCCTGCTGCTTTGTAGACCCTACATCCTTCCACTCTGCCCTCACCACTGCCATTTGCTGGTGAGCAGACCTGCCACACACCACATCTTCAGATCCACCAAGCCTGCCTGATATGTTTAATTTATAACTGGTGCCTTAATTGAATAATTGGATTTAATCCGTCACTCGGTGCATGATCCAAACAGTCTCCAGAGGGGCTTAGCCAGAATACAAAGGGAACGTGTGATCTGGGATTAGAAACACAAGGTCTGGAGCAGTGGGGATAGAATGGAGTCACAGAATTATGGAATAATTTAGAAAAATGCTCTAAGATCACCAAGTCCAGCTGTTATCCCAGCAACCCCCTGCAAGGGATGCACCGGGAACGCTGGTGGGGAGCTCACTGCAGCCACAGCCCCAACAGCATGGCATCACTGCCAGAGGGAAAATCCTCCCCCAATGCCTCCATAGGACATACCCAAGCCCTGCAGCACTCTTTTCTGATATATGGAGCAGGACTGGGAGAAGGTGGATGATGGTTAACTGATGGTGACTGGGCATCTCCCAGTGTAAAAGGTTTCTACCGGTGCCTGACTGGTTGATAGTGGGAGGCAGCTTGCCCCCCCTCCCTCGATGGGTGTAGATGTTCAGTTCATCTTAACAAAATCCCCATTAAATATTCCATCTCCTGACATCAGAAACAGGCAGGTCATTGCTGCCATCTCAGGAACTGCTGGGATTCTCTAACTGGTACATACAAATGAGCAGCTAAAAGGCTTAGGCTTGTGTTTCCAAGCACTTCCATAAATGGTTGAGCTCTGGATCTGATTAGGGCTGCTTTGCCTTTTCACTGGAAGATGAGGAGGCAGAAGGAATCAGCAACATCTCTTCTCTGAAGTTATAAGTTAAAGGAGGCGTTTTTCCCAAATATATATATATGTAATTTTTTTGGGGTCTAATATCCTAAATATTATGCCAGGTAAAGAATATATTTTTTATATGGATATACCATGTTTGCTGGTCAATACTGACTTAGAAGTAGGGTGGTTCAAACCTACCACTTCCCCTTTTCAGGGGGAATAAACCTTGAGGGTTGAAGCAATCTGTTCCAGCTCTTCCTGAAGTTGAATAAGGAGAGAGGAAGAAAAAGTGTTGTTTATTTTTCAGGATTTTGAAGAAAGAGTAGTGCAGAAAAATCTATGTTTTAATGATAAAATACCCAATTTTAGAAGCTATGATATTGAAAATCAGTCAGTGTTTCCAAAGTGTAGGGAAATGGATGAGGAGGACTATCATACTGCTCTGGTCCAAAGGAAACTGGGGTTATTTTGGACAATATAGGATCCTTTATGAGGGCTGTTTTTTGATGTGTGTTGCTGCCTGCAGGTCAGGTGAAACTTTGCAAGGACACAGCTTTGATCTAATTTGGGGTTCCATAAGCCTGAGCCACCAGCAGCAGAGCTGGAAGAGAGCTTCTTTGGGAATGCTGCAGACCCTGGAGCATCAGTGCAGTACCTGGATAGAAGCAGTGATCCCTGGATGGGTTTGGCCCCAGAGCCTTCGCCCTGCGGTACCCCAAACCCGGATGGGCCGAGGAGCCCCGCAGAATGAATTGATTTGATAAATGGACATTTATTACACTCACAAATTGGCTGAAACCAATTTCAGTCACATCAAGTGCTGATAACTGCTGGGGTATTGATTTGTGTAAAGTAATACAGTGAATTTATCAGTTCAATAGCGGGCTGAAGGGCCTCTTGGAGACGCAGGGCTGCAGTCACACTGTTACAGATGGACGAAATAAAGCGAGAGCACGGCAGCAATGCCAGGAACAGCTCTGCAGAAGAAGGCCCCAGCGTCATCATCATCAGGCTCTTGTTTTGGACACTGGGGCTGAATGTCATAATGAGATTTCAGCACAGCAGTGTGACCTCCCTCCTGGTATTTATTTATTTATTTATGCCAGGAGGAAGGAAGGGGGCAGCTTTCCTAGAGGCAGAGCACAGATTTCATGCTTGGGTGACAATGAAGAGCGGTCAGCGTGGCCAGCAGCTGCTTTGGCGGTGCAGACTCCAAGGAGAAGAATGCTTCTGTGGCTTTCCTAGCTGAGATTTTTATCCTTGGAACTGGTACTGATGTTCTGCTTTGGTCCAGGATGGGGCTTCTGTTCCTACTGCTGAAGCTGAACACTGCATTGGACAGCCTGAGAGAGCCTCCTCCAGCCCCAGTGGTAGAACCTAGGGAGCGGTGTCCCTTCCCTAGGGATATCCAGATTTTTTATGTTTTTCCAAACTTCAAGAGTGCTGTGTGCTGGAGGAGTTCATCATTTTCAGGCTGCTTGTAGAAAAGCATTTACACTCTGTTGATCTGACTAGTGACCGTGGAACAGTTTGGCTTAGACAAGACCTTAAAGCCCATCTCATTCCAACCCCCTGACATGGACAGGGATACCTTCCACTAGACCAGGTCGCTCTAAGCCTAGTACCAGCCTGACCTTCCAGGCACAACTTCTCTTGGCAACCTGTGCCAGTGCCTCACTAACCTCATAGGAAAGAATTTCTTCCTAAATATGATGCTCAGCATCTACCAACAGAGATCACGTGCTGAATCTGAGCTCTGACTTTATGGTAGTTTTTTAAGGGATGCTTTATATCCCTGGAGTTGCTTTGAGTATTTATCCATAAACTCTGGCATCCTGCTGCAGAGGGGAGGGGAAGAAGGCAGCACTTAACCCCACTGTCTTTGGACCCTGAACGTGCTTGACCCTGTGAGTGGTCACTCCATGCCCCAAAGCAGAAGTTTATTACTTTTATTACCATTATTATCTTAGCTGAAATAGCTGCAGGAATTATTGGCGGTTGTGTTACTCCCCATCAGTTTTTATGAAATTTCCCACCCCAGGTGTTTGACCTCTCGTTCATTGCTGTAAAAGGTTGAGAAGGAACATGTACAGTGCTGGGAAGGGCACACAGAGGGATGCAGCACAGACCCTTCGCTGCACCTCCCTGTCAGTGGCAGAGCATTTTCTCCTCCTCATCTCCTGTGATAACCGTTTCCAGGGATGACATGGCCAGGGAGTAGCTGAAGGACAGGATGGGATTCCCACCAGTCTTTGCCCAGGATTTTGAACAGAGCCAGATTGCTGGCTGCTGCCAAGCTGGTTTGTTGTGCTGATATGCCCAAGCAGGGTGAGATGGAACCAGGCACCAGCCAGTGCTGCATCTGGCCTTGGCCCAAGCTAATGAAGCCTTGGCAGGAGTCAGGACTCATTAGCATGGCCAGAGGGACAGGTAATGCATCTGCCTGTGCCCAGGCACGGAATGGCAAGTCCTTGAGGCACTGGGGTTCAACTCCCACTAAATGCACAATCCCAGTACTCAGTCCCATTTCTGAAAAGGTTGGAACTGTGGTCTTTGAGGTCCCTTCCAACCCACACCCTTCTACAGTTACATGATTCTACATGCCTTGGATTTAAAGTTAAATTGGGGATTTTTTTGATGTTTGGACAGTGATGCAAACCTTCATCTTCATCCTGAGCTACCACTGCCTTTTGGGAAGCCCTTCTGACTTTCCCTGCAGACCTTACAGGGATTAGGAATTCAGTCCCACTCTCTTCCTAAGTGGCTGCCGTGGTTAATCACCTTCGTTATTAAAACTGTTCTGCTTTATTTGTAGTTTGATCCTCTCGCTCCAGCCCCTGGAGCACCTTAATTTTCTCTGTAGCTGAGCAAGTTCAGTGCCTTCTTGGGGAGATACTTAATGACTGTGGTCAGGTCACTCCTCACACCCCTCATCATTAACCTCAGCTCATTGATTTGTTCTTGTAGTGAGGCTTTGCGCTTGTTTTCCTATTCCTCACTGGATCTGCTGGCTCCCCTGCTACCTGGGTCTCCTGGAATACAAGCATGGACTCTGAGGAGCTCGGTTTCATGCAAGTCTTGCAGCTCCAAATTCCCATGAGACCCCTTCAGCTGCTGGAATATCTGACTTGAGCTGCTGCTGTTTAACATCTTTCCAGTGTGTCCCTGCTGGCACAGGCAGCATTTCCATGTCAGGCTGTAGGCTGTGACATTCCATTTCTTATTATTTGCAAAATGGAAATATTGTTTAAATATTTTTATATGCAAATATTTTTTGTGCAAAATGGCACTATTTATTTCCCATGTCGGTTTGTTCTCCTGTGCAGAAAGAACTAGTGGCATGCCATGCCTAGGATGCCTTTTTTTAGGTGCCTTCTGTTTACCACACCCCATCAAGAAAAGGGTTTTATGGACTGACTTTGAGATTGAATTTAAGAATTCTGCAGTTTTAAAAGCCACTCTCGTGCTCTTCTGCCAGCTCAGGGAAGAAAACAAACCCACAACTCCCCGCAGAGACAGCCAGTGCCTTATTCAAGGGAGACACAGGACTGAGGCACAAGGACAGAGGCTGAGACCCAGGATAGTGGCCAGAAGAAGATGAGGGAGCTGTGTTTTGAGCGTGAAGTCACAAGGAGAAGTGGGTTTATTCTTTCTTGGCTTTATTCCTGTTTTTGCTGTGGACACCACTGAAAGGCAGCAGAGGCCGAGCTTTGCCATGCCTGTGTGCAGCAGCATTCCAAGAGCTTTAAGGCACAGCTCTCCCAGTGTATTCCTTCTGCTCATCCCACCTCCAGTGCTGCTGTTTTCCCTCACTACTTTCAAATTCCTTGTCAGTTACAATTTTTGGGCATCTTGCCATTTTCATGCCCTGCTTCCTAATGTGCCACATTTTGGGTTCAGCTGGATCTGGGGGTGCCATGTGCCCATCATGAGACCTTGCTGGGTCTGAGGGGTCCTGAGACTGTACAGTGCATGTTCTCTTTTACAAAACACCTTACAAGATTTACAGGCTGGATTGAAATACTGCAGATAAAGCAGAAAGGCTGGGATGTCAGTTAATGTCTCACATTGAACTGGAAGCTGGTCTGATCCAGGGAAACCACTTCTGTGTTCCAGAGACCAGATCCAACCAGCAGAGGATGAGATTTGATCTTTTGGCCTCAAAAGCACTTCCTCCTCCTTTAAATAAGCCCAGTGCAATGATGTTACTGGTTTGGTGAGCACACTCACAGAGCCTAAGGCTGCTCTGGGGGGGCTGAAGAGTACTTGGGGAGCTGTGGGCACCCATGGGGATAGGAGCTACCACCTACTCTGCACAGCAGATCATGTCTGTCCTGAGAAACGGCTGTGCTGGTCAGACTGGGAGTTTGGGAAGGAATCAGGACTCTTGCCTTTTGTAAAATTTTCCACTGGTATCTCACCCAGGATGCACTTGGATGCTGCTATCCAGGGAGGCACTGAGATAATCACCACACTTTTCCCAATCCTTGCACCAGTTCAGAGTGTTTGTGACCTTCAGCTACCTCTTTCCTCCCATTCCATGCCAGAAATAACCTATAAACCTCTTCAAAACTGATGGTTTTTCCTCACAGAAAGGTTGCACTTGGGAGCTGGCGAGGCAGAGTGCCTTTCCATCCCTCTGTCCATCCATCCATCCTTGTCCCCCCCCTCCACCATCTCCCTGGCAACGCTGAGTGCACATCCTGGAAAACTTTATCCGAAATCTGCTCTGGGCAGCTTTCCAAATCCATGCTAACCTTATTAGGTGTCTCTGGGGCCTTGGCTAGCTAATCAAATTAGAGAGCGCTAATGGCAGGGAGGACTGGGAGTGGGTAGAGAGCAGTAAAACATAGTGTATACTTAGTGATAATTACACTTGCTTTGTGGCATTGATTTATATGCTTCCCCCCCCCTCTTTTTTTGTTTTCATTGTCTTCAAATGCAGCGATTCGGAGGAAGGAAAATGGCTGGTATGATGAGGAGCACCCGCTGGTGTTTCTTTTCTTGGGATCATCTGGAATAGGTAACATTTGGTTGTGGGGAGGGGGATGGAGAGCCCTGAGGAGAGGGGGTGGAAGCTGTTGCAGGGCTGCAGGGTCTGAATGAAATACCAGTTAAACACACTGTCATCTTTGAGCGGGTCAGCCATCCTCCAGCAGGGTGACCCCAGCTGGACACCAGCACACACAGTCACATCCAGCCTCATGCTGAGTTATCCCAGAGGACAGCCCCCCTCCAAGTCTCAAAAAGGGGCAGTTTTCAAAGTAAAAGTATTACTTTAACAACTTTCTGGTGAAAACCCCTCTATTCCAATGGGAATGGTGGGATAATAGTAGAAATTTGCTGCCTGCAAACTGAATCTCTGCTCATTTGCTCCTGTGGGCACAGATTGCTTTGGAATGACAGGGTTTTATTGACACCGATAAGATTTGTCCTCCAGCCCAATCAAATGCCACATGACAGCTGATCAGTTCATGAAATGGTCCAAATGACTTTTAGTTGTGGAAAAAAACCCCAACAAAACAGCTTCAGAGTAACTGATCTGTGACATTTGGAACAACCTCAGGGCTTCTCCTGCCTCCACTGCCTCCCAAAGGGCTCCAGAAGGTGCTGATGCTCCAGTGCTGGAGGGGTTAAAGGGGCACAGGTGAGATTTTGCTCCTGCTGCAAAACAGTACCAGGCCAAGCATTGACTCCAAATAAGTTGCTATAAAGCTGTATGAAATCAGGATAAAATATTTTTGATACTTCATTGTCCTGCTAGAGCATATCTAAAGACTCAGGGATGTAAATTGTTGGCTCTTCCACTCCCTTGGACTTCATGGGGGCTTTTCTTTTCTTTTCTTTTCTTTTCTTTTCTTTTCTTTTCTTTTCTTTTCTTTTCTTTTCTTTTCTTTTCTTTTCTTTTCTTTTCTTTTCTTTTCTTTTCTTTTCTCTTTTCTCTTCTCTTCTCTTCTCTTCTCTTCTCTTCTCTTCTCTTCTTTTTTATGGGAAGCATAGTTTCTTGCATCCTTACACATCAGGAGCTCTGATCCAGCATCATCCAAAGTCAGCAAAACTCAAACGGAAATCAAATGCAAAATTTTGGCAGAAATTTATCCGGTGGAGCAGAGCACAGCCCATGAATTCCTGTATTTGTAGCCCTTTTTTGGTGATTTACTGATCTGACCCACCAGATATATTGTCCCTGCAATACAACTGTGGGTAGATGTACAATACTCCAGTAAGAATGTACTTTTAAACCTATTTTCCTTTTAAAAACACATGGGTTTTTTTCTTCAGAATAGTTATTTCTGTCCCTGCTCATTTATTTTTCAGTGTGCAAGTAAGTCCTACAGGCATCCATGTCCAGTGCACTGCTGACAAGTATGCAAGGGACCAGTGTGAACCCCCAGAGCATTCATCCTCCAGGGGGGCCCTGGCTTCACCACAGCTTTGCTGGTCACCACAGGAGCCAGAATTGGCCCAGTCCTTCCCCTGATCAACCTGACAAAGCCAGCAGTGTCATGCTGGGGGGTAGCAGCAGGGAAGAGAAGTTTTCCACATTTAATAAAACTGCCTCTTCAATGAAGTTTTTCCCCAGATGGATGGGCTGGGAGAACAGGACATGGCCTGGCATGATCTGGTACATGTGTTCACCCTCAATAAATGCCTCATGCCTCTATAAATGCCTTCCAGGATGGATTTGCTCCATTACTGATTGTTCCTAATCCCAGAATTTTTTTTACTGTCATCTTATATAAAGCAAAATAAAAACACCCCATTTCCTTGAAATTCTTTATTTGGAGATTACAAGGCATTTCACGAGGAACTTGGAATATTGAGGGTAAATATAGCAGGAAATCTGATCTATCCAATATAGCAAAACTCTGATCTATCAACATCTTTTTGTGGAAAAAAATAAAGAGCTTTGTTCCCATCATGTGAGAGTCAATTAAAGCTGAAGTAGCCAATGCAGAGATGTTACTATTCTAATGCATCTGTTCACCCTGCCCAGGCTGGGAACACCACTGAATGTGATCCTGGAGACAAAACAGCAATACCACTTCCCAAGGAAAATACTTCTATTGGTTGCAGGAAGTTCCAGCCCTAGTGTTAGCAGAGCTGATGAGCAGACAGAAGTAGTACAGAGCTGGTTTAATGCAAGTTTATTTTTCTCTCTCCAAAACAGGTAAAACAGAGCTGGCCAAGCAAACAGCCAAGTACATCCATAAGGACATCAAAAAGGTAATGGCTCATCCCAGCTTTGTGCTGGCACTGAAAGGGATGCTGGGAGGGTCGTCAGGGGGTTCGTTGTCTGACTGTGCTGCCCTGAGAAAGGGCTTCTTCTGCACTGAGAGGGCCTGTCAAGGTCATGGAGTCACAGGTCTGCGTTGGAAGGGTATTTTAAACTCATTCAGTTCCACCCCTCCTATGAAATGCAGGGACACCTTCCACTAGACCAGGTTGCTCCAAGCCACATCCAAATTGGCCTGGAACACTTCCAGGGATGGGGCAGACACAACTTCTCTGGGCAGTCTGTGCCAGGGCCTCAGCACCCTCACAGGGAAGAATTTCTTCAATCTTCCCCTGCCCTCTGTCAGTAGCAGGCTGTTCCCCCTAGTCCTGTCATTCCATGTCCTTCTCTTGCAGCCCCTTTAGGCCCTGGAAGGATCTCTAAGGTCTTCTGGGAGCCATCCCTTCTCCAGGCTGAACACGCCCAGCTCTCCCAGCCAGTCTCCAGAGCAGAGGGGCTCCAGCTCTCAGAGCACCTCCATGTCCTCCTGTGGACTCACTCCAACAACTCCACATCCCTTTGATGTTGGACCTCAGAGCTGGAGGCAGCTCTGCAGGTGCGGTCATATCTGAGCAGAGCAGAGGGGCCAAATCCCCACTTCAGCCTGCTGCCCACACTGTGGGATCAGCCCAGGACACTGTCTATGCTCCTGTCTATGTTACCAGAATATTTGAATTGGAAAAATTTAAATTGATGTAACATTTGTGCCTCCTGTTGAATTTTGCTCTAATTTTGACATCCTGTGTTGTGAACATATTTTTTTGCCTCTGTTACTAATATCACTGTAAATTGTTAGAAGGATAAAATTCCAGAAATCTGTTTTCCGTGTCCCCAGCTCCACCATTTGTCATATCCTGCCAGTATGGACTGTAGCGATGCAACATTGATTTCCTGCTCAAAATTTTAAGTGCTGAAGTGTTTGGTATCCAGAAGCAGTTTGGATTATTTAGTTTGTTACCCAGTGGTTGGATTTTAGAGAAGATGGGTTGGAATTATTTCATGGAGGTGGTGGCTTTGCAGGAGAACACTTCAGTAGTGTCTGGGGCTTCTATTCCATTCTGTTCTGTTCTATTCTATCTCTATTCTATTCCATTCTGTTCTATTCTCTATTCTATTCTGTTCTATTCTCTATTCTATTCTATTCTAATTATCTCTATTCTCTCTTCTCTTCTCTTCTCTTCTCTCCTGTTCTATCCTGTTCTGTCCCATCCTGTCCTGTTCCATTCCATTCAATTCATTTCTAACCTGTTCCGTTCTTTCGATTCTGTTTCTTTCCAATCTATTCCAATCTATTCTATTCCATTCTGCCAATTCTATTCCATTACAATTATTTCAGTCCATTCAATTGCAGTGTATTCTGCTCTGTTCTGTTCTATTCCATTCCAATATTCTATTCTATTCCAGTCAAATCTATTCCATTCTATAACCATCTTCCATTCTAATCTATTCTGTTCCATTCCATAACATTCTATTCAATCCCTGTCTTCCATTCCATTCCAATGGAATTTTCTTCCATTCCATTTTCTTCCATTCCATTCTATTACATTACATTCTCTTCCATGTTTCACATTTAAGCCTCTGCCTACCTGTAAGAGGTACTTAGCTCTCTCCCATCATAAACCCAGGGAAAAGAGGGAAAGACAAGCAGAGCTCTGCAGAGATGAATCCCTCTTCCCCACATCCTCCAGCAGTGAATGGACACACAATGCAGCAACACCTGTAGAGAGACCAAACTGGAACCAATGCTACAAAAACAGCTGTTCTGGTTTCTTTTCCTCATGCTTCTATAAATGCTTTCCAGAAGCCATAAATCCTGGATCCTAGGATCCTAGCACCTTCCTCCCTAATCCCACATGTGGAACTGCTCCATGGCCAGACACCCAATGGGGAAATCAGTTAAACTCTAAGTGTTGTGTTAATTTGATAGCAGCAGGAGTCTGTGATTTATTAGGAATTAACCAGCTCAGCCATTGGTCCCCTAGTGAGGGATAAGAGGGGTCATACCCCCCACAGGGTCTGATGAGGGGCAGCAATTCACAGGAACTGATGAATTAAGAAAGGAAGACCTGAAACTGTCCCCCTTTCATTTGCAAGACAATTTTTTCCATCTTGCTCTGCCCTGGGCAGTTTGTAGATATTTTAATAATTTTCAGGGAAATTTTTGCATGGAAATATTTTGCCCAGAGAACCTGTGGCTGTCCTATCCCTGAAAGTGTTCAAAACCAGGTTGAATGAGGCTTGGAGCCACTTGGTCTAGTGGGAGGTGTCCCTTCTCATGGCAGGGGGGTTGGAATGGGATTGTCCTAAAGGTCCATTCCAACCCAAACCATTCTCTGATTCCATCATTTTCACAGGTAACAAATGACAGGACTAGAGGAAACTGCCTCAAGTTGCAAAAAGGGCGGTTTAGGTTAGATACTAGGGAAATTTTTTTCTGCTCAGCTCTGGAAAAGGCTGACCAGGGCGGTGGTGGAGTCCCCATTCCTGAAGAGATTTAACATGTGGATGTGTGAATGTGGCACTTGGGGACGTGGGTTGCTGCTGGGCTTGGCAGTGCTGAGGGAGCAGCTTGGCTCTGTTGTTTCAGAGGGCTTTTCCAGCCAAAGGGTTCAGTGATTGTGTTCTCTAATTCTGGGATCCTTGTGTGATGGTGTCTGTGAGTGTGCCATGTCCACATGTCCAGATGAGATGTATTCCCAGACACGTCTCCTTTTCCCTCTTGGACAGGGGTTATGGCTGGTTGGCTATCCCAGGATGATGCTGGGAAGTTGAGGCTTGGCTTCTCCTTGGGCAGCTGGATCAGAGGTCCTTTCCAACTGAAATATTCCTATTTCCAACTGAAATATTCCTATTTCCTCCCCTTCCCATCTAGGATGTGGATTATAGCTCCATGATCACAACATTCAGTACCTGCAGTGAATCATCAGCTTTTCAGATGCAAAATGGATACTTGGGTGGATGCTATATATTCTCTAACACTATTCTCTGTTTTAGGTGATCACCCACAAGCCCAGTTCACCTCAGCTTTATGATTTTTGCGGGATTTTTGTGGAGGGGTGTTTCATTCTTCTTGTGATTGATTTCTAAAAAGCTGAACCACAAAAATATCTATTTTATTTGGAAAATTTCAGCTCTGTCAGTACTGCTCCAGCTCTGGCAGTGAGCAGATTGATCAAATCTCATCCTAAATCTCTTGCAGGGTTTCATCAGACTGGACATGTCGGAGTTCCAGGAGAGGCATGAGGTCAGTAAATGGGCTCTGAAGGGAGCAGCTTCAGATTTAATCCAGAGAAAATGGTCATTTTGGTATCTCAGGGTGGGAGCACAGCAGAACAACAGGAGTTGCTACAAGTTGTGCATTTAATTGCAACTAAATTTCCAGAAAGCAACCTTAATTGAGTGTTGTGGTTTAGGCAGGGTACTCCCCAATTTAGTGCTCCCACTGAGACACTCCAAACCAGGAGCCTCTCACTCACTCCCTGCCTCCCCTGTCCCTCCCCACAGCAGTGGACTGGAGAGAACTAGAGGCTCAAAAGGTAAAGGCCGTGAGTTGAAATAACAACAGTTTACTGGAAACAGAAATGACATAAGAAAACAAACAAGCAACAAAATTAAAAACAAAAGTATGTAAAAGAGAGAGGGAGAGAGATCCACATGCAAAATGCTCACAGACCCAACCCAGCCACAGCCACGCTTCCCCAGCCATGCTCTCTAGCTCAGAACCAGCTACGTCACATATTCCACATCCTTCTGCTGCTCTTATTTGACAAGAAGGAACCCATTCTCCCCAGAAGACTCCTTTGCCTCTGCTCCCAGCAATGACATGAGGTAAGATAGAATATCCTCCAGGTCCAAGCCTTGCCCCTCCTGGTTACTGCAAAAATTAACCCTGTCCTGGCTGGAACCAAGACATTGAGGCAAATTAGGAGCAGAGACAAAGGACCAAGGAAAACTTCAACAATATGTGCCCAGTGCTGTGAATTCCCTTGAGGTGGGGTCAACTCTTGGGGAGAGAACAGCTGAGAAGAGATGGTGGAATCCAGAGGATCATCTTGAAACCCACTGCCACGTGCTGTGCATCACCTAACATTGCCCAGGCAGGCACAGCTTACCCCAAACCCTTATCCCCAAAACATGGCTAAGTCCAGTGTGGGATCTTTGCCTCAGCCTACCTTCCGTGTAGGAAAGGAGGGGAATCCAGCAGAATACAGGGCAATGGTGTCAAGTGCACCCCTCCCATCACAACTTCTGCCCAGTTCTTGTGCCACAGGAGGTCCAAGGTGCCAAGTTTTCTGTGATCTTGACAAGGTCACCCCTGGACCTGAGCCCTCCCTTTGGAGGGCTCTGTCTCCCCAAAAAGTAGCAAGGTCCTAGCAATGAGAGTGGTAAAACACTGGGACAGGTTACCTAGTGAACCGTTGGCTGCCCCATCCTTGGAAGTGTTCAAGTCCAGATTGAATAGGGCTTGAAGCAACCTGGTGGAGTGGAATGTGTCCCTATGTATGGCAGCAGGGCTGGCACTCCATGGTCCCTTCCAACCCAAACCATTCCATGGTTTGGCTGTGACTTTGGATGACACTCAGACCTGGGTAGATGTAAGATGCACCAAGCTATGTGTCAAAAACTGTCATTTTGACAAAACTTTCCTGTTTTCAGAAATACTATTCTGTATAAACTTCTAAATTTCTAAATGTTTTTAAAAAGCACCCTGCCAAGAAGTGATGACATAGGAAAAGTATTTTACTTGTGGCTTTGATTCTGCACCAGAACCACCTGCCATTTATAATCCTTTGAATTCCTGCTCTTAAAAGGCTAAAAGGGATGAAAATAGGTCTTGGACATCTCAAGACAGGTTGCTCAGACTCTGCATAGCAAAGCAGGGCTGGTGCCTTCCCACCTGCTCCTTGGATTCTGCTGCTTTGAGCTCTGGGCAAGGAATTGCTTAATCCTTATTTTGCTTAATTGTTGCTTATTGATCTAATTTTGGGATACCTGGGGTGTGAAAGGTGTCACAAGAAGAAAGAACATGGAATTTGTTTTGTCAGCAGCAAAGAGTGGTGGTGGCCTGACAAGCTACCAGAAGAGCTTCATTCCTACTGTCCACGGATCAGCCTTCACCTTTCCTGTTCCTTCCTCCCAGGTGGCAAAATTCATCGGCTCACCACCCGGCTACGTGGGCCATGAAGAGGGTGGACAACTCACCAAAAAGCTGAGGCAGTGCCCAAATGCTGTGGTGCTCTTTGATGAGGTGGACAAAGCCCACCCTGATGTGCTCACCATCATGCTGCAGCTGTTTGATGAGGTAAATCCACATCAAAGGTTAGAGTCAACACAAGGGACATGCAGAAGGGGACAGTGAGGGGTGGAAGGGGTGACAGGTGGAGGAGTTTGGGTTGGAAGGTACCTTAAAAGCACAAATAGCCCACCCCTCCTGCCATGGGCAGAGACACCTTCCACTAGACCAGGTTGCTCTAAGCCACATCCAACTTGGTCTTGAAAACTTCCAGGTATGGGGCAGCCACAGCTTCTCTGGGCAACCTGTGCCAGGGCCTTGCCACCCTCAAAGGGAAGAATTTCTTCCCAATATCCCCCCTAACCCTGCCCTCTGGCAGTGTGAAGCCATTCTTCCCTTGTCCTGTCACTCCAGGCCCTTGTCCAAAGTCACTCTCCAACTCTCTGGTTGATTTTGAAGGTCCCAGTCTGTCCTCAGAGGCCACCAAACTCCCGAGTAACATGCTGGAAGATTTTGAAGGGGTTTTTTTTGTTTGTTTTAAGGATTAATAACACCATTTTTCTTGCATAGATCATCACAGTAGCAGTTCAATGTGAAATCAATTCCTGTACCAGGAACTTGACAGGGCAATAACCCAAATGTTAATCTCAAGCACCCAACAAGGATTTGTGTCATTGTGCTGGATCTCTGCTGTTGGAGATGGATTGAGGAAAGAAACAGCCTGGAGAGATGCTGCTTTTTTCCTTATTTCCCTCTTTTTTATATTATTAATCAAGAGCACTGGTGCTTTGGAGGTTCCTGGATTGGTTTGGGGGGCTGAAGGTTGATGTCACACCAGCAGTGGCGGTGCTGGGCAGCCCTGGCTTGCCAGGTGATCAATCCCACAGGGATGAGGAGCTCTGCTACTCAGGTCACTCTGTTACAGCCATAACATGGTTATTTGTGGGCTCTGCCCAGCCCAAACCACAGCCACAGGCAGGGTTAGGGATAGTGTTAGCATTAGTGCTGAGCTGAGCCTGGGGCTTGTGTCAGACCTAAAACCATCACAGGGAGGTAAGCAGAGGGTCAAAGGCTGAGGAGTTACATATGGGCAGCCATGCAGTCTTGGAATCATTGAGGGTGGAAAAGCCCTCTGAGACCATCAAATCTAACCCTTCCCTGAGCACTACCAAACCCACCACTAAACCTAAATGCCACATCCACAAGGCTTTTAAATCCCTCCAGGGATGGGGACTCCAACACTGCCCTGAGTAGACTGTGCCAAGGCTGGACAACATTTTCAGGGAAGAAATATTTCCTGATACCCAACCTGTACCATCCCTGAGGCCGTTTGTTCTTGTCCTGTCCCTTGTTACCTGGGAGGACACCAAGACCCCCATCGCAGATCTAACTTCCTGTCAGGGAGCTGAGGAGAGCAAGAAGTGCCTCCTTCTCTCCAGGCTGAGCAAGGACATGGGCTGGCCCAACCCTCCTACTGGCAAGGCATCTCCCAGTGCTTCCATCAGTTCTGTCCTGGACAGGGCAGGCTGGGACCATGTGCAGGAGAAGTTCCTGCCATTCTTGGAGAGACAAGGACTTCTCCAACCTCATCCTTGCTTCCTTCTACCTCAATCCTTGGGTATCCCTTCAAAATTAAATTCACTCTGGGGAAAACAGGACCCATGTTCTTTTTCCTGGTGTTTTGGCTATGTCCTCCAGCACCTGCTGACACGGCTGGTGTCATCTTGCTGTTGTTGCAGGGCAGGCTGACAGATGGAAAGGGAAAGACCATTGACTGCAAGGATGCCATCTTCATCATGACCTCCAATGTGGCCAGTGAGGAGATTGCCCAGCACGCGCTGCAGCTCCGGCAGGAGGCCATGGAGATGAGCAAGAAAAGGATTGCAGAAAACTTAGGTACTGGAGCTTCAATCTTCACATCTCTAAAGAACCTCCCTCCTTCCTGATACAACTCTGACACCAGCTCAGCCATCCCTTGGCAGGGGGTACACCCAGATCCTTCAGTCCCCTCTCCACTAGTCCCAACTGGTCCACATGTCTTGGGAATGCTTCTCTGCCCAGAAGTCAAGAAATCCCAGAAGGGTTTGGGTTGAAAGGGACTTTAAAGACTATCCCTTTCCAACCCTCTGCCATGGGCCAGGACACTTTCCACTAGACCAGGATGGCTCTAAGCCCCATCCAGCCTGGCCTGAAACACTTCCAGGGAAGTGAGCACAGGATGAGAAAGGCTCTGAGGCTGGACAGAGCCTTAAAGATGCAGTCTTCCTCTGAAGAATACAATGTCAAATAATGAGGATTTCAGAGCAGATGGATTGAAACTGGATGGTTTTTAAGGTCCCTCTCAATCCAAACTCTTATGTGACTCCATGGGTCTCTTTATCAGTTCACTCCTCACTTTCTTTTGGAACCCTTCCAAATGCCTCCTGCAAAAGACTGTGGCTGTTTTAGGTGCTTATATGAAAGAGGAAAAGTTTTGTTTCCTCTCAGTCCTTCCCAAAAGAACTGAGCTTAGTGAATTTTACTTCCTTGTGGAATGGAAGCCCTGGCCTCACATATCAGGCTTCTGGAGAAAAATTCCCCAAAATGTGAATTAGGTAATAAAAGGGAAATGAGGAGAGCAAGGGCAGCCTCTGAGATTGAAAATGAACAACTTGATGTGCAACATCCAGTGCCTTTGCTGGTAGCTCTGAGGATATGCAGATGAATGGTGATGCTAGCACCAAGGACTGTCCCTTTTAGGCAGTGTTTGTCACATGGAGACAGGAAAAGCCTGTTTCCATCAGGTGCTGCTGTGCCTGTGGATAACCAGGAAACCATGGACAGTGACTGCATCCCTTCTTTTCTCATCAGTTTAAAAAGACTTACTTTGGGGTTTTTAAGATCGTTTTATGATCTTAATTGTCTGGATCCCACATCTTTCTCAAGGCATCCAGCAGCCTGTGCCATCTCAGATACACCATATTCCTGCATCAGCTCCACAGGAGCAGGAAAAAACACTGGATTTTGTCATCAAATCTATTTTCCAACTTCTTTCTCCCAGTCTCTTCCTTTTACTTTGGAGAAGTGGCTGTCGACACTGGCTTAATTCAGAATCTTTAAACTTCAGTCAGGCTGGGTGAAGGACAAAACACATCATCAACTGAACCTTCCAGAATAACATTTGAAAATGCCAGTTTCCCTGCTCAATGAGGAGAGCATTGAATTTTAATTTCTGGGACAGTACAGCTGCAGCAGGAGAGGAGCTGGGGAGGGCATTTGGGCACAGCAGCTGCCCTCAGTTGGGTTTCAAGGAGCTCCTGCCCATTTTCTGAGCTCTCAGTGTGGAGGTGCCGTGGCAGGAAGTCATTAAAGTGCCTGGCAGGCAGATAAATGGGAAGATAAAGGGAAGGAGCAGATTCTGCAGCGGGCTCTGCATCTACCAGTGGCAGGAGCAGATATTACATGTGAGAAGTGGGAATGCTGGTAGCAGTGCTGGCTCCTCTGCCTTTCCAGCTCTCCTCTGCCAAAACACTGGGACTTACTGGCATCCTTGCCCGAGAGAGAGGGGTTGGAGCTGGGCCGGGTATTCCAGAGCACCACTTTGGGCATTAGGAGGAAGCTCCTCACTCCCTACAGCTGCCTGAGCAGAGGATGCAGCCAGGTGGGCATCAGTATATCCTTCCAGTAACAAGTGATAGGACAAAAGGAAACAGTCTCAATTTATGCCAGGGAGGTTTAGGTTGGATATTGGGAAAATTTACTCCCCAGAAGTGTTGTCCAGCCATGGCACAGGCTGTCCTGAGCCGTGGTGGAGTTCCCATCCCTGGAGGATTTAAAAGATATGTGGATGTGGAACCTGGGAACACAGTTTAGTTGTGAGCTTGGCAGTGCTGGGGGAATGCTTGGACTTAATGGTCTCAGAGGGCTTTTCCAACCTAAACTACCTATGGAGTGGAGCCTGAGAACCCCTTCTGCCACTGCTGGTGAGGGGCAGCAATCTTCATCAAGGCTGCAAAGCTGAGACAGGGTCCCAGCACCCAGCATGGGTCTGTGTCCCCTGCCCTGCCCTGTCTTGCCTGCCAGGATCCAATCCAGAGCACAGGAATCTCCTCCCTGTGAGCACCCTGGTGTCAAACAGTACATGGAAGCGAATGAGGGTGGAATGGGTTGAAGCTGTGGGAAGAACTGGGATGATGAAGACAAAGACAGCACTGGGAGGAAGAAGGGTGATGCTGCAGCCAAGCATCCAGAGTGTCTGGGAGGCAGGATTTGAGAGCAGCCAGACCCTGGCTCCATCTGCAGTCAGCAGAGGGAAGTAGATTGCAGCCTGAGCAGTGCTGCAGGCACCCTGAGCAGGAGTTTGGTGCTTGCTGGAGAGACCACAGGCTCTTTCAGTTCTCACAGCCCCAGAGGGCCAGTGTGCTCTGTGTGTCAGGTCATCGGCTGCTCTGGAGCCCAACTGGGCACTTCAGCTTCCCAGAGCCCCTGGGAGCACCTCCTGTGGGCACAGAGCAGGGAGCAGAGGCAGAGCCAGGGCTCTTTGGCCATTCAAGGGAGCCACATCAGCATAGGATGTTCCCCTGGAGCGCCACAGCACCTGAACTGCTGTCCAAGTGCAGGGACACCACAGTGCCAAAGCAAACTGCTGGCACACGTGGAGGTCCCAGGTCTGTCCTGCAGTACCCCCCAGGCCCTTCCTTGCCCTCAGCTCCAGCTCACCCTGATGGAGATGAAGCCACTGTCCCACTGTCCCTACTGACACCCCCTCTTTCCACCTCTCTTGCAGAGGATGTCCAGATGACTGACAAGATCACCATTTCCAAGCAGTTCAAGGAAAAGGTTATTCGCCCCATCTTGAAGGTATGGACAGTGTGTTCATGGCTCAGGTTTGAGGTGTCCTGAGCTTTGGTCCCAGACTCCTTCCCTGTGTTTCTATACCAGCCATGAGAGAAGGGATGTAACCCCACTAAAAATGTTGGAATGGTCAGAGCCCAGCAGAAATAAATCACACCTTCTTTACTCTTGGAGTGGAGCCACGGTGCATGGTGCAAAGGGACTCAGGACAGGAAATGCTGCAGTGATTTGGGGGTTCTCTGTTCTCCCAAGGTCAGGAAAACCTGACTGCAGTGACATTCCCCACAATTTTCAGTTTAAGATGTTTCTGATGCTGTCCAGCTCCATGGCGTGCGGGTTATGGGTGGCTTTTGGGAGCTGTGGGAGTTGGGATGATCCCTGGGGAGCTCCTTCTGCAATACCACTCTCCCTGCTCTTCCCATCAGGGTCACCATCCCTCCCTGCTGACCTCCTCCCTTGTTCTTGCAGGCTCACTTCAGACGGGACGAGTTCTTGGGGAGGATCAATGAAATTGTCTATTTTCTCCCTTTTTGCCACTCAGAGCTCATCCAGCTGGTCAACAAGGAGCTCAATTTTTGGGCCAAAAAGGTAAAAAAAACATCAGTGGCTTTAGAGGAGAGTTCTCAGAATAACTCCAGAAGAAATCGCTTCTGGAGCACCTGCCCTGGGATCATCATACAAGCTGCTGAACTTGGGGTGCTGGGGAGAGCTGGGACCTCTGGGAGCAGCAGAGATGGTTCCTCTTGGACTGCAGCAGGAATAAGCTCCAGACTGCTTTCATAGATGTCATTTGTCTAATTGGTCTTTGCACATCTGAGCTCTCTGAGGGCTAAATGGGATTTTGGGGTTCCTTTGTTGTGGAGGAACTGGCCTGGTGGAGCTCAGCCCTTCTCAGCCCCCCAGTGCAGCATCCTCGCTGCTCAAGGAGAAGGGTGCCAGCCTTGCTGAGGAACATCCATAATTCTTCTTCCTTTTCCTCCCTCCCCGCTGGCAGGCCAAGGCAAGGCACAACATCACCCTGCAGTGGGACAGGGAGGTCATGGACGTGCTGGCTGATGGCTACAACCTCCACTATGGTGCCCGCTCCATCAAACACGAGGTGAAGGCAAGAGGGAAGCTGGGGTGAAGTTCATGGATGAAGTTCTGGCCCTGGGAGAGCCAGAATTGGAAAGGCATCAAAAGAGAGATGGAGTCATGGAGCAAATCCAGAGGATGTCTGAGGGCTGGAGCCCCTCTGCTCTGGAGATAGGCTGGGAGAGCTGGGGGTGTTCCAACTGAGCAAGAGAAGGCTCTGGGGAGACTTTAGAGACCCTTCCAGTGCTTAAAAGGGCTCCAAAACAGCTGGAGAGGGACTTTGGACAAGGGCCTGGAGTAATAAATTAAGGGAGAATGGCTTCAAACTGCAAGAGGGCAGAGTTAGATGGGATATTGGGAAGGAATTCTTCCCTGTGAAGGTGGTGAGGCTCTGATACAGTTTGCCCAGAGAAGCTGTGGCAGCCTGATCCCTGAAGTGTTCAAGGCCAGGTTGGACATGGCTTGGAGGAAAATGGGATAGTGGAAGGTGTTCCTGCCCATGGCAGGGGGATATGGAATGTTAACAAACTTTAAAAAGTCCTTTTCAACTCAAACCCTTCCGTGATTTCATGACTGTGTGGGTCTGACTGTCCTCATCTCTGGGGAGATGTCTGTGGTCTTGTGGAGGAAGTGGCACACCCACACTCCAGAGACACGGAAAAAATGGGATGAAGAAAAGGTTGCATGATTTTGCACTGTCTGAGGGTGGGGAGAAGGTGGCCATCTCCATGGGAGACTTTCCACAGGGATTCCCTGACAGAATCCGTCTGTCCCTCAGGTGGAGCGGCGCGTGGTGAACCAGCTGGCAGCTGCCTACGAGCAGGACCTGCTGCCACAGGGCTGCACCCTCAGGATCATCGTGGAGGACTCGGACAAGCAGCTGCTGAAAACCACAGAGGGATCTTTGCCCAGCACAGAGAAATCCAAGGTGCCGACCCTGCGGCTGGAGATTGTGGAGAAGGACCACAAGGCTCGGAAACTGGAGATCCAGGCACCGCTGAACCCCAAAAACATCACTTACTTCTTGTGAGTGCTGGGCACTCCCAGTGACAATAAAACACCCCAGGAGCTGGAGCGAGCGGTGTCAGAGAGGGCAGAGCCACAGCCCTGCCACCACTGGGTATGGACACGGACACGGACATGGATACGGGCAGGAGCTGCCCTGAGATGGGCATGGAGGGCTCCAGGGGTGCAGCTGTGTGTGACAAAGGGCCCTGGTGCCGTTCAGGGATGGGGCAGTGGATGGTCCTGGGGTTTCACAGGGTGGTGGAGTTTTTTAAGGAAGGGGGAAGCAAACTGCGGACCATGCGGGAGCCGGGGTGAATTTGGCATTCCCGTGGGAGGGGGCTTGCTGGGTCAGCTGGGCTGGCAAGGTGAGGAATGGGAACTGAGTGAGGATAAAAGCCACCAGGCACTTGCTCTGTATTGTCCCCATTTCTTTGTGGCAATAAACATGCTATGTGCATCCACTCGTTTGTGTCCCCAGAAGGAGCAGCTGTTGACATCACCACCCTCATCCTAGGGCATTCCTGGGTTTCCTGCTCATCACCAGGAGCCAGGAATGTCACCAAGAGTGGGGAATACCACTGGAAACTGGAACCCACTGTCACATCTCTCTAGCCCAGTCAGGTGACATCCTGGTACAAACCCCTGGCTGAATCTTTTTCTCATGACCTTCTTCCAGGAAATATTTAATATCTCAAGTGGAACTGAGCTGACCAAGTTGTCCCCATGTCCCATGGGGGCTCCTTCAGGGAGCTGCTCATGGTGGAACGGGAGACATGGTCACTACTGGGGCCACCCCAGACCGGGTTTTGAAGTGTAGAACATGAAATACATATGGAAATCGAACCTTCCCAGGATTAATGAGCCCCAAGCCATTGTCCTTGGGATGCAGATAGGATCTCTGTCCCACTGTTACCCCCCCACCCTGATGTCCCCAGGAGGGTTTGGTTCTGGAGCTGGTTCCTGTCTTCCAGGGATACAAGGAGGGTTGGTGGGGCTTTCCTTGAACCCCCTTCCTATCCCAGTAGCTTTTTTCCTGTCTTAATGCCAGGGGCTGGAGCAGGATCCCATCCCTGGAGGGTTTGGGAGTGTCACCAGGCTCTTCTGGAGCCTCCTAAGGTCAGATTCAGTCCCAGAGGTGCACACAGGTGTGCAATGAGCTCTGCATGTGTGTGCATGGCAGCACAAAGGTGTAGTGTGTACCTGTGCATGGGTGTGCACCTCTGGGCACAGCTGTTCTCTGGCTGTGCCCTCAGCTGTGCCCTGCCCTGCTGTGCTGTGTCACATCTGTCACACCGTGCTGTGCCATCACACTGTGCCATGCCACATTGTGCCATGTCATGCTGTGCCAGGTCACACTGTGTCATGCCAAGTCACATCACCCTATCCATGCCATCCCAGTACACACTGTGCCACCCTCCACTATGCCACATCCCACCATGCCAAGTGTGCCAGCCCCATGGATCGTAGCCCCACAGGCAGGAGCCAGGACCACATGGGCCCCCCACAGCCCTTTGAGGTGGTTTTCTTGGTGCCCATACACGTAAACGGGCTTCCACTGCCAGCAAGAGTGCCTGGGAGCATGGGACTGGGAGAAGAATCCTCTTTGCCTGTGCCAGACACCTTCAGTTCCCTGCATCTGAATCTCATGGTGGCACCCAATCCAGTCAGGGCACAGGGTGCCACCAGCGTGGGGGCTCAGGACACACTGGAGCACCCCAGCTTTGTCCCCAGGAACAGAGTTGCAGTGGACAGAGGCCTCCAGCACCACTGGGAGCAGTTGTGGGGCTGGGGGAGCCACCAGGACCTCCCGACACATCATCTGTGGGACTCCATGGGGCGATGAAGGCTGGAGAGTGTGGGTGACAATGATGAGGTGGGTGCTGTCATCCCAACCGAGCTGGGGCTGGAGCTGGGGGAGTTTGGGGTGTGATCAGAGGGGTCTTGTGGAGGGTCCCATCAGAGAGGGATCCCATTCAAGGAGTGCCATTGGAAGGAGTCCCCCATCAGACAGGTCCCATCAGGACAGTCCCTTTGGAGCCATTCTATTATAAGGGATCCCATTGGAGAGGGTCCCATCAGCCCCCCGCGACCAGCTCTGGAGGGACCCCGACACACCAGGCACATGGACACATCTCCAGGCCCACAGGCAGCTCCCAGCACACGATGGGATGGAGGGATGGGGGTCTCGGTCCCCACCTCCGCCACTGTGCTCGGCCCTCCCGCCTGCAGGGCTGCCCCTTCCGGGAGCAGGGGCTGCCAACCTTTACCCACCCCCGCACTGGGCAGCACCGGGACAGCCGGGCCGCTGCCAGCACCCATGTCCCTCCATCCCCCACAGCCCGCAGGGATCACCCCAATCCCACGGGAGCCGCGGGGATGCAGATCAGCTCCCTGGCTCTACCCCCGGCTGCACCCCATCCCCTCCGTGTTCCACTCCCTCTGCTCTCCCCCTACATCTCCCTCCTCCTCCTCCTCGCCCTCCCGGCTCTGCCCGTCTCTGGGTAGCACCAGCAGCTCCTTGCGTGGCAGATTGCTGCCTAATTAGTTTAGAGGGAAAACTTAATTGAATTAACTTTTCACAGCTCCAGCAGCCCGACAGTGGGGCCTCGCTCCGCGCCAGCCCCACGCCCTGATCGAATTAACTTGTTTAGCAACCTGCCCGCTCCGGCCGCGCAGCTGGGGAGGGCGCGGGGGGGCACCGCCGGCACCCACCGAGGCCAGGGGCTCGGCCGGGGGAGCGGAGACGGAGATGGACCGCGGGGGAAGTGGGGGCTGTTCCCAGGGAACGGAATCCAGGAGGGAGCGGGACCCTTTGTGGCTTGAGATGGGGGGCAGGACGGGCACGGGCCAGGACAGACGGCAGGGCACGGGCCGGGAGACAGGGCGGGAGATGGGGCAAAACGTGGGGCAGGACACCAGATCGGATATGGGGCAAAACACAGGGCAAGACACAGGGCGGAATGCGCGGCAGGAAATGGAGAAGAATACGGGTTAGGACAGGAGATGGGACAAGAATATTGGGGAGAAGGTGGGACAGGATGCGGGGCTGGATACAAGGCAGAACATGGGACAGGATAGATTCGAAGCGATCCCACAGGACCCGGCCTGAGCCCGTTCTTCCCCCACACCCCCACCCCCCCCCCCCCCGCTCCCCTGGGGGACCCAAAGCCCTTCATTGGGCACAATTAGACTTTTAAATCCTCTTTAGTGAAAGTGTTTGTCTTGAAAATGTCCCAAATCCCGCCAAATCCTCCCTCATCCCCCCTCCCCACACGCCCCTCCGGTGCCGCTGAAAGGGGCGAAAGCCTTTGCCTCGGTCCCTGCAGGGGGCCGGGGGGATGGGGTGCTTTGAAATTCATCCGGGCTGAAAACTGGGGAGGGAGATTGCAAAGGCCAGAGCCCCCCGAGGAGAGAGGGGTGGGGCTGGGGACCCCTCCAAAGCCGCCTGCTCCCCCTGCACCCAGGGACGGCGGAGGGCACCCAGGCATAGGGCGTGGTGCCGTTGTTTGCCCTCCTGCCCCTGGGATGCTCAGCCCCAGTGGCGTGGCATGGCATGGCATGGCATGGCATGGCATGGCATGGCATGGCATGGCATGGCATGGCATGGCGACAAGGAGGGAGATGGGGATCAGGATGGAGACGCACACAGGATGGGATAGGGATGGGCACAGGGACAAGACCGAGGACCGGGATGGGATGGGATGGGATGGGATGGGATGGGATGGGATGGGATGGGGATAGGATGGGGATAGGATGGCGATGGCGTTGGGGACAGGGATGATACAGAAGGATGGGACACGGGGGGAAGGTCCAAGCGCTGGTCCCAGGGCAGGCCCGCCAGGTGCTGCTCCGGGGGTGCCCAGGGGCCGCTGTGCCCCCGCCCACCCCCAGCCCCAGTAGCGGCTGCCGGAGCCGGCCCGAGGCGGGGGGTGCTGCGCCCACGAAGGGTTAAGGGGGGCGGGGGGCTGAGGGGAGGGGGGTGTCGGCTCCGCCCGCTCCCGCCGTCCCCGGGAGATATTGTCATGCAAAAGCCCCCGGCGAGCGCAGCCTTTGTCCGCGCTCCCCCCGCCGGTATATTAACGGGCCGGGGCGGCGGCGGTGGCGGGGGCGGGCGGGGGCCCGGCGGGCAGGAGGCGGCGGGGACGGGCGGGCGGCAGCCGGGGCCGCACCGGGCTCGCCATGGACTACTCCTACCTCAACTCCTACGAGTCCTGCGTGGCCGCCATGGAGGCGAGCTACGAGTTCAGCCCCTGCAGCCAGGCGGGCTCCTTCCAGTACAGCCCCATGCGGGGGGGCTTCGGGCCTGCGCCCGCCTGCGCCCCCCTCGCCTCCGCCAGCTGCGCCCTGGGCGCCCTCCGCGACCACCAGCCCTCGCCCTACTCGGCAGGTAAGGGACAGGGACCCCGACTCGCCGGGAGCCACCGGGGGCAGCCCCGGGACGGGCATCAGGGAACGGCCGCGCCGTCGGGGCTGGCCGGGATCGGACCTGGCGGGGGACCGGGGCCACCGGGGCTCGGGACCGGCGGCTGCTGGGGATGTCGGGGCTCGGTACCATCGGTCACCGGAGCCGTCGGTCTCTTGAACCGTCAGTGTTCGATGCCGTCGGTGTCCGGTGCTGCGGGGTCCCGGAGCCGCCGCTGCCCTGCGCTGTCAGAACTCGATGCCGACGGTGCCCGTTACTGCCGGTTCCCGGTAGCGCCGGTGCCCGATCCCACCGAATCCCGGTCCCGTTGTTGTCCAGTACCGGCAGTGCTCGGTGCTGTCGGCGCCGATACCATCGGTTCTCGATGCCGACAGTGCCCGTTCCTGCCCGTTCCCGGTGCCGCTGGTGCCCGGCACTGTCAGGATTCGTAACCATCGGTTCCCGGCACCGTTGGCGACCAATATCATCGGTTCCCAGTGACCCCAGTACTCTACACCGTTAGTGCCCGATGCCGCCGGTCCCGGGAACTATCTGTTCCCGGTGCCGCCGGTGCCTGTTCCTGCAAATTCCCGATACTGTCTGTTCTCGGTACCGCCAGTGCGCGCTGCCGCTGGTGCTCGGTGCTGCCCGTCCCCGTTGCCACCGGTGCTCGGCATTTCATGCTCGATGCCGTCGGTAGCGGCTGCTGTCGGTCCTTGGTGCCGTCAGTTCCCCCTGACATCGATTCCCGGTGCTGTGGATTCCCGGCACTATTGGCACTCGGTCCTACCGGTTCCCGGTGCTGCCGGTGCTCGAAGCCAGGGCTGGCCCGGCCCGGCTCGGTCCCTCCCGCCGCCCGTCCCGGGTCTCCCCGCTCGCCTCCGCCGCTGGGGATGACCCCTCCAAAGCACGGCCGCGGATAACCGGGGATCCCTGGAGCTGCGGCGGCCTCAGAAAGGGGCTGGGGAAGGTCCTCGCCCCTGCAAACCCACTCCCCGCTCCGCATTCGTTGCCACCGCGGAAGCGCTGCCTATGGTTCCGCCGATAACGAAGGAGCTGCCGATTGGCACCGGCACCGCGCTGCCCCGCCAGCCCTGCTCCCGCCCCGGGACCCCGCGTCCCGCCGAACAAACGAGCGAACGGGGCCGGGGTGCAGCAGGAGACAGCGATCCAGCCCTGCCCTCGTCCTTCCCGCCCTGCCCGCGGGGTCCTGCCCGGCTCATTGTGCCCGGTTCACCGTGCCCGGTCCATGCCCTGAGTCATCCTGCCCGGTCTGCCCCTTCTCGGTTCACCGCAGCCCACTTTGTCCTTCCTGGTTCATCCTTTGCCGATTCCTCTGCCCAGCGCATCCCCAGCGCATCCCCCTGCCCGTTTATGTATTCCCCATCTATTTCTTCCTATGCGATCCTTGCCCGATCCTTCCTTGCCCTTTCCTTCCCTTCCCGGTTCACCCCTACCCAGCTCATCCTTCTCGATTAATTTATCCCTGACCAGTGTCCCCTGCCCAGTCCATTCCTTCCTGGTTCATCCCTTCCCGGTTCACCCCTGCCCGATCCATCCCTGCCCGATCCATCCCTGCCCAGTGTCTCCTGCCTAGTGCATCCCTTCTCGCTCCATCCCTTCTCGCTCCATCCCTTCCTGGTCCATCCCTGCCTGATGCCCCCTGCCCAGGTGTCCCCCCGGTGCCCACCACAGCCCTCCCACTGTACCGGCTGTATTGAGTCCCTGTTTCCCTCCCAGTTCCCTACAAATTCTTCTCGGACCCGTCGGGGATCAACGAGAAGCGGAAGCAGCGGCGGATCCGGACGACGTTCACCAGCTCGCAGCTGAAGGAGCTGGAGCGGGTCTTTGCCGAGACTCACTACCCCGACATCTACACCCGCGAGGAGCTGGCCCTCAAGATCGACCTCACCGAGGCACGGGTGCAGGTCAGCTCCGGGGAGGGGAGGGGGCTGGCGGATGGGGATGGGCGTGGAAGGCTCTAATCCCCCTGGAGCAGGGCCCTGACCGTGGGACGCTGCTGCTCTTCTCCCGGCACTGGCAGGGGCGGCAGTCAGGGACCTGGCCTCGGCACTGCCGCAGTCGGGGGACACACTGCTGGACACGCTGCTGTCACCTTGCTCTGCTGGGAGCTCGGGGGCACAGCCTGACCCCCAGCAGAGTGTGGGAATTGGTTCATACCACAGCACCGTCACTGTCATCAATGATTTAGGGCAATCCCAAACACCTTGAGGTTGGTGAGAGTCCCAGAAGGACAGAGAGTAGCCCTTTGTGGGTGCAGTGTCCCCTGTGTAGATTCCTCCTGGGGGAGTCGGTACAGACACAGAGCCCCTGTGTGGGTGCAGATCCTCCTCTGTGAGCGCAGACACCCTGTGTCAATGCAGACCCGTCTTCGTGGGGTCCTTCTGTGTGGGATCCCCCCCGTGTCAGTGAATCCCCTCCTCTGTGGCTTCAGACCCCCCCGTGTCAGTGAATCCCCCCCTCTGTGGCTTCAGACACCCTCGGGGAGTGCAGACACCCCCTCTGTGAGACCATCTGTCCCCATAGGAATGTAGGGACCCGTAGGAGTGGGGGCCCTGGCCCCTCCCTCCAGGGGGGATGTGGGAAGTGTGGACCCCCCTGCTGGCACCAGGAGAGCCGGGGCTGTGGGCTCTGGCCGCACCAGGGGCGGGTGTGGGCGCAGTGTGGGGATGTTTCCCCCTCCCCATTTCCCTCCCCTGCCAACACCGGAGGACACACCAGCAGCGCCTGGCGTCAGCCTCACAAATCTACATTATTGTGGATACGGGGATCCCTCTGGAAATGTGGAAGACATTTTCCCCGAGGGACGGCAGGGTTGTGAAACCCACCCCGGAGCCTGGGAGGGCTGCCTGCACCCACAGGTTCCCCGAAGCCCCAGGGACCGTGGCAAGAGGTGCTCCCACCCCCTCCATCCCCCTCCAGGTGTGGTTCCAGAACCGTCGAGCCAAATTCCGCAAGCAGGAGCGCGCGGCCAACGCCAAGGGCGCCAGCGGCACCGGCAGCAGCGGCAAGAAGTCGGAGCCACGCTCCTCCTCAGAAGACGACGAATCCAAGGAATCCAACTGCAGCCCGACTCCCGACAGCACGGCCTCCCTGCCCGCCGCCGCCCTCGGCAGCCCTGGCGGCAGCCTGAGCCCCAGCCCCGGCGCGGGGGCACCCCTGGGACCCGGCCATGCCCCCCAGCCCCTCAAGGCGCCCCTCTGGGCAGGGGTGGGGGGCGGCAGCGGAGCCCCCAACACGGCCGAGCTGCTGAAGGCCTGGCAGCCCACCGAGGCTGTGCCGGGACCCTTCTCCGGCGTCCTGTCCTCCTTCCATCGGAAACCGAACGGCATCAAGACAAACCTCTTCTGATCGCCGAACCACCGGATCCGGCTGCCCCCCGAACCCCCCTCGGCCCCCACCCTGCCCCCTGCACCCGCTGCCCCCAGCACGGAGCCGGCCACGACGCTCCGGCGAGCGGGGACACGGAGCGGGGACCGGCCCCTGCCCCCTCCCGGACCCTGCGTGAGTGGGGGCAGCTCCCGGCGACACCCGTGGGTGCTGCGGGACCACGGGGGTGCCAGGCGGGGAGCACCAGCCCATGCTCAGCCAGCGTGCCCCTGGCAGAGCCTTCGGCTCTGGGGGCCCCCGGTGCACACCAGGGGTGGGGGCAGATGTGGGGCTCCCCACAGCGCTGCGGGTGCTCCAGCAGAGCCCCCTCGATGGTCTGTGCCGCTGGGCTGGGGGCGAGGAAGCACTTTATGGGGGGCTCTGGGCTCACCAGGGTGGGCAGCGCCGGGCACTCCGCTAGGGAGACGGCCCTTGGTGCGGGGAGGAGCTGATTTCACCCAGATCCCGCCTGCTGGCATGGATAACCCCCAGCAGGAAGCAGACACCCACCCCCAGCCCCAAAGGCTGTGGGCAGTAAATGCGGGGCTGGGAGGCTCAGCGCTCGCTGCAGGCGCTGCCAGGGGGGACAGGGAGCCAGAACTGCCGGGGTGAGGGGGCCCCTCGAGGGGCTGATGTGGGATGGACCCCTGGCTGTGGGATGGACCCCTGGCACAGCCAGTGGGGTGGCTCGGAGCAGCCAGGACCCCTTGCCAGCAGCGGGGTGGGTGCTCCCACTGAAGTTGGCACGGGTGCAGAGGGACCCCGCACACCCCCCAGAAGTTCCCGAGTGGGGGGTGGTGCTGGTGGTGCCCAGCCACCCACTACACCCTGCTGCTGTGCTGTGGGTTTCATGGTATGGTGAGGATGCTGGCAGCCCATCCATGGATCCCTGTTCCCCCTGTATCCCTCCCAGCTCTCCCGAGGTGGGTTCCCCACTTTTCTTTCGTTTTTTGGGTTTTTTTAAACCATTCTGTAATTTATTACCCATGTTTGCAAATGCCACTAATCCAAATTAAACTTAATTTATTGACAGTGCTGCTGGCCCCCAGCCCCTGTTGCACCCCACCCCCACCAGGGGTTGCAGGGGTGGGGGGGGCTGCATAGTCCCCACCCCTGGACCCTCTGAAACCCACCAGAACCCCCCAGGTGATGCCACAGACCCCCAGCACCTCAGGGATTATTTTGGGTGCCCCCACTCCAAGACCCCAAGCAGGTGTAGGACGCTGAAGGGGCACCCCATGGGACACCCCCTCAAGTGGGGTGAGGAGAGGGGTGCCCCACGCAGCCCCCCAAGCCTCTGGGGGCCCTCTGGGGGGGTGATGATGAAGAAGGTCTTGGGGGCATTGCGATGGTGACAAGGAGCATGCCAGGCTGTTGGGGGAGTGGTTTGAGGTACCCAAGATGGGCAAGAAGGGGACAAGGTGGTGCCCACCTTGCTGGCACCAGTACAGCCAGCTTGGAGGGGTCACAGATTGTGCTGGGACCCAGCTCTTCCCCCGAGTTCCCACCCTGTCCCACTCTCCACGCCGAGAGCTCTGCCACACCCATTGCATGAACAGGATAAAAATCACTCCAGGTTTACCAAACACCTCCAAACACAGGAGCTGGGGTTTAGTGGGGGGAGTTCACCCCCCCAGTAACGGGGGGGGGGTTGGGGTGTGCCAGGGGCACCTGGCCCATCCTTCATCTCAGCCGGAGTGAGGGGTGGGGGGGTCTGGGGGTAGCATCACCCCAACCCCCCTGAGGACAGGGAGAGCCTGGAGGGAGCATCCCAGTGGGGAAAGCACAGTGGGAGCAGCCCTGTCCTGGGGACTCCCACCCTGGGGACCCTCCTGGAAGGACACTTGGCAAGGCTGGGGGCTGAGCACCCACAAGGAGACCCGGCTGCCAGCCCTGCTGTCCCCAAGGGTGACACAGACCCCCGTGGGGGACAGACCCAGTGAGTGCCAGTGGGCAAACTGGCTGGGATGGGGGATCTGCCCCGGAGGCACTGCTGGTGTGGGCTGGGCTCTGGGGGAAGGCACTGAGCTGGCTCTGCTCTGACAGGATTCCCAGGCTGGGGATGGACTCCTAGCACGGGGACAGGCACTCCCAGAGTGGGGATGGGACCCCATGGTGGGGACAGGGACTCCAAGGGTACGGACGGAATCCCCAGAATGGGGACGACAGGACCCCTGGGAATGGACCCTCAGGGTGGGGTGGGACCCCTGGGAATGAGGACAGCATCCCCAGGGTGGGAACAGGGACCACCATAGCGGGGATGGGACTCCCAGGAATGGTAACAGGGACACCTGGGGTGGAGATGGAACCCCTGGAGATGGGGACAGGGACCCATGGGGTGAGGACAGGAACTCCCAGGGGTGGGGACAGCACATCCAGGGCAGGGATGGGGATCAGAGTGGGGATAGAACCCCTGGTGTGCAGATAAGAGGTCCAGGGTGGGGACAGGATCCTCTGGAGCTGGGACAGGGACCTACAACAAGGGGATGTGGCCCCCAGGGATGGTGACAGGCACCCATGGGTGGGGATGGGGATCTTCCAGGGTGGGAATGGGACATCCATGTTGGGGACAAGGACCCTGAGGGGGACAGGTACCCTGGAGTGGGGACAGGGATGCCCAGAGTGGAGACAGGAACTCTCACAGTAGGGATGGGACCTTCAGGGTGGGGACAGGATCCTTAGAGTTGGGGATAGGGACCTTGAGCTGGGCCTAGTGTTGTCTGTGGGGGCTGGCTGAGCTATCCCATCCCATCCCATCCCATCCCATCCCATCCCATCCCATCCCATCCCAGGCATCATGAAGGCACTTGGGTTGAGACATAACTTTGCTCAGAGCCTCCTCCTCCTAGCTGTGAGGGATCATGGGGGGAGCCAGGGTCCCAACCAGGGAGCCAGGTTACCCCCAAACACCTCTTCCCCCATCCCTTCTCCCAATAAATAAAAAAATAACTTAAATGTGAGGACACCCCGTGGGTATCCTCGTGTGAAATTATCTGACCAGGACCCACCACCCCCCTGTCCCCCACTCCCCCTTCCTACCCCATTACTCTGCACCCAGGGTGCAGGGTGGGCTGTGGAGGTCATGGGGTTCCCACTTGCTGCTGGTGATGGTGGGATGAATGGATGCAGGACATGGGGCTATGGGATGAAGGATCCTCAGCTGCAGGACGGACAGCTGCAGGATGTGGGATGCACATCCATGGGACCCAGGATATGGGGTCACAGGATGCTGGGCTGCGGACACACGGCCACAGGATCTGAGGGATCTGGGATGCGTGGCCGCAGGATCTGGGATGCTCAGCTGCAGGATGCAGGGCCACAGGGTCCAGGACACGTGGCAACAGGATACAGAATGCACAGCCATGGGATCCAGGATGTACATCTGTGGGATGCAGGATGCTGGGCCGCAGGACACACTACTGCAAGGTCTGAGACGCAGGGCTGCAGGACCTGGGATGCTGGGCCATGGGAAGCACAGGATGCTGGATGTGCGGTGGCAGCTACTTGCGGAGCTGGAGGCTCTCCAGAAGGATGCGCTTGTGGCCAGGCTCCAGCACTCCAGCCTCCTCCAGGTCCTCCTCTGTGATGTCACTGGGAATGAAGCACAAAGATGGGGCTCTCTGACCCTGAGGGGCACCCCAGAGTCAGGTGGGGTCCCCACGTGGGAGTCCGAGAGCCCTCACTCAGGCTGCTGGGTGCACACCCAGGCTCCATCCTGCCCCTGCTGTGGGGTTTTGTGACCCTCAGGGAGCAGTGGGGATCCCGAGAGGCAAGGGGCACATGGGAGCAGTGGGGACACCCAGGGGCAGCAGCCCTGAGGGCAGCACAGAACCTTTGGGTGCCATGGGGCCCTCCGGGGGCTGTGGGGACTCCCAGGGGAAGTAGAGACCCACAGTAGGCAGTGGGGAACCCCCAGGGATGGTGGGGACCGTTAAGGGCAGCACCCCAAGAGACCTCCCCAGAACCCAGGCATCCCTGTGACCCCCTGGGGAAGACATGGCCTCACTGGGGCTGGCCAGGCTGGTGGTGGGAGTGGGTGGGGGTCCCTCCCCACCATTCCGGGGGGGCTGCTCACCTGAGGAACTCCAGGTCGTCCCAGCCATTGCGCACCAGCCCCTCCTCGTACCGCTCCAGCCCAAGCGCCCGCAGCCACTCGCCCACGCCGGGCACGGTGCCCACACCACGGCCCAGCGCCTGCGCCCCAACAGCCTCAGCACCATTGGGCACCCCGAAGGGAGCCCCAGCTGAGGCACTGAGGACCCCCACCCACCCTGCATCACCCACCTCCTCAGCCAGGTCCTCCTGGATGCTCTCCTGGATGGAGTGGGGAGGGAAGGCAAGGGGGCGGCCATAGTCAGGGTGCAGGCAGCGGGGAGGCAAGGCCCCCTTGGCCAGCAGCGGTGGTGGGGGGACCACCCTCCCCTTCCCACCCCCGTAGTCCACCTCACTCAGTGTCTTGGCCATCTGCAGCACCGAGCAGGAGCGGTCATCCAGCAGCCCTCCCGGCAGGCCCCCAGGAGTGGGCAGTGCCCCAGCCGCAGGTAGCCCCCCGGGAACGGGCATCCCCCCTGCCCCCTCCATCCCAAATCCAGCCCTGGTGGCTGGGGGTGGCCGGGGATGCAGCTTGGGCAGGGGAGCCTCTCCAAAGGCAGCAGGGTGGGATTTGGGGTCGTCACACCCGCTGGATGCCAGCAGCTCCTTGGGGGTGCCCAAGAAGGTGTTCTGGGGGAGCTCCAGCTCCCGCGGCAGCGGTGGCGGAGGGAAATCCGGCGGGGGCAGGTTCAGGGTGCCGAGCTCCTCTTCCTCATCGCTCTCTCCACCACAGCATGCCGAGGGGCACTGGCAGCGCTCCGGCACTGCCAGCTGCACCTTGCCCTTGGGGGGCTTGCCGGGGTCCCCTGGCACCAGCAGCTGGTGGGGGACCCCCTCCAGCACGTAGTACGCTGGGTTGTTGAAGCTGTTCTTCAGGGGACCCCCTGAGAGCTCCGGCACTGCCTCCGCCTTGGACCTATGGGGACAGGGTTGAGCGCGGCACCCCCAGAGCCAGCCCCCTCCCCAGCCCTGCCCACGCTCCCTCACCGGCTCGGGGGGGCCTCGTCCCTGGGGGTGCTGCGGTGCGGGGCGGGAGGACGCGGCGCTGCTGTGGCGCTGCTCTTGTCGGGCTCCTCCGGGAGCTTCGCCAGGATGGTGGTGGGGGCCTCAGCACTGGTGGGCTTCCGCCCCACAGACCTGGCAACAGGAGGTGTTGGGCGGCCCATGGGGCTTGAATGTCCCCATCAGGGTTCAGACCCCGTGGGACGGGTCTCAGCAGCCCAGACCAGGGCTCAGATCTCCAGCATGGGGCTCTGCCCTCTAGGACAAGGTTCAGCTACCAAAACATGGCCAGAGCCACATTCAGAGGCTCAGAGCCCCATCCCTGCCCTGTGTGGCACAAAACTGGCATCAGGACTGTCTCCAGACACATCCCACACACCAACCTAGAGGGATACTCTAAGCAACACCTGTGCTCAGGTGAATCCCTCAGGCCTCTCAACCCCCAAGAACCAGTGCCCCCCCCCCCCCCCCCCATCAATCCCTGTCCCTCATACTTGGCATTGTCCTGGGTGGCCCTGGCACCTAGCAGCACCTTCCCTTTGCTGGCTGTCGTCTCATCCTTATCGATGCTGATCCACTCTGCCAGGGAACAGGGGCTCAGTGGTGGAGTCCTCTCCCCAGGGTGCCCCCTTGGGTGAGGGATGCTCACCATAGAGCCTCTCACGGGTGCCCAGGCGCTCCGTGGGCACCCAGACCTTCATGGAGCCACGGATATTGCCGGTCTCCTCACCACGGTGGGACAGGTAGGTGAGGAACTGCTGAGCTGTGCTGCCAATCATGGACTTCAGGGCAATGACACACTCCCCTGGGGGTGACAGTGGGAGAGGTTGGGGGTCTGCACCCCACGGGCCCCCTGGTGCTGGCACGGTGCTGGAGTGGACACTCACCGTAGGACTCGTAACCATCAAGGGATTTGACAGTGAGCAAGAGGTGCTGGTCCTGCAGGTACTCAATCTCAGAGAGGATGGGCTTCAGCTGTGGCAGAGGGAATGGGGTGCTGGCACTGAGCAAGGGTCTCCCTGTCTGCAGCTTCCCCCAGCACCCACCCTGCCAGCCCCCAGCCCCTCCTCACCGTGGGCAGCTGCCGGGATGACCACTGCACCTTGAGGAAGTTGATGTTGTCACTGCTCTGGCTGTCATTCTCGAAGCTCTTCTTGAACTCTGTGATGGTAGCAGGACATGGCATCAATCCTTTAGCTTTCCACGATGCCATGAGCTTCCTGGGACCCCTCTCAAGCCCTCTGGAACCCCTCACTGCCATTCCAGTCCTCACCTTCCAGGCAGGTAGAATAGAACTCGATAAAAAACTTGGTGCGACTGGAGGTCTTCACGATGGCTTCTATGCTCTCAAACTCGATGTATGCCTGCTCTGAGGACTTGGAGAGCCCTCCATGGAGAGGCAAGGCATTGGAATCCCCCTGGGGCCTCTCCATTTAGAGGGAGAGGTTGGACCACGGAGGGGCAGGGGACAGCAAGGGATCCCCTAGGGCATAGGTACCTTTTTTGGAAACGAACTGGGATGTCACTCCCACTTCAAAGGAGCCGAAGACGGGTGAGTGGTCACTGGTGACAATGTCATCTGTGCACCCTGCAGCCAGTGGGAATGGGGAAGAAGTCAGGATGGAGGGGGAGGCTGTCCCCAGAACAGAATGCTGGGGGTGGTTATAGTGCTCACCATAAGCGTTGCAGTTGACATGAGTCTCGGGGTAGGACTTCCAGAGGATGCGGTCACACCAGGACGGCACGTTGGTACGCACCTGGCAGAGGTGGGGAGTGGGTGGGGGTTCAGGTTGGGGTGTCCTCCACTCCCCAACTCCCCCTACCCCAGGACCTACCCCTGTGGGCTTCTGCTTGTGCCAGACATAGGTGTCCCTGGAGCCCCGCTCGTAGCGGTAGGTTGGGGGGAAGGTGATCTCCTCCTCACCTGCAGGGACAGCAGTGGGTCAGGACAGTCCCCACAGCAGGGGCTGCAGCACCAGACCGCCCTGGAGCCCCCCAGTCCTCACCGAAGCGCAGGAACACCTTGTGTTTCTCCTTCTCCAGGTTGAGCTGATCCACCTTCAGCAGCGGCTCCAGCTCCTTGCGGCTGATGTAGTTGAGGATCTCCTGTGGGGACCAAGGTGTTGGCACTGGGCTGGGAGGGGGACCCTGACACTCCCACCTGCCTTCCCATGCCCAGCCACCCCTTCCCCTGACCTGGATGTCCATGTCTAGGCGGTAATTGAGGTCCCCAAACCAGAAGAGGTGAGTGAAGCGAAGAGAGATGTCAAAGGAGCTCAGCTGCTTATCTCCCAGTGAGAGCAGGCGCAGGATGTCCAGGTAGTTCTGGTTCCTCCTGAAGCAAGGACAGGGTGTCACAGACATGAGGACAGAGCCTGTCCCGGCCCAGCCCAGGGTGGGGGTGCTCACCGTGCCGTCTTCTCATTGCCAGAGGTGAGATGGCAGTTGACAAAGCCAAAGGAGGTGCCATTGAACATGAAGGAGACACCCACAGCACCCTTGTTCCCTGTGAGGAATTGGGGACATGGGATGGGATCAGGCAACCCTTGATTCTACCTCGGGGACGGAGAGCCAGCCAGCCCCAGGTGACGGTGATGGGGCACAGTCCCCACCTAGCCAGCCACGCACATGCTGAGAGGCCTCCTTATGAAACACCCCCCAGAGTCCCCCTCATGCAAAGCACACTTATCCAGGGCCTCCACATGCAACACAAACATTTCCAGAACCTTCCCCGTGCACTGCACACAGAGCCCTCCTCATGAAACACCCGAGCCCTGGGACCCCTCCCTGTGCACCAAGACCACTCCACGTGCAACACACGTCAGGACCCCTCCTTGTGCAACACTGGGACCCCTCCCCATGCAATGCCCACACACCAGGACTGCTCATCATGCAAGGTACACATGCTGAGACTCCTCCTCATGCAACACATGCAACAACAGGACCCCCCCAGTGCAGACACCCCAGGAGTCCCCCCAGTGCAGTGCACAGCCCGTGTCCCTCTGTGCCCTGCTGTGGCCCTACCCAGGGTGTTGGCGATCCCTGTCTTGACGCTGGAGGTGCTGACATGGCTGATGCGGTTCTCGTGCTCTGGCTTCACCAGCACCACCACCTTGATGTTCCACAGGGACTGCATGGCCACCTGTGGGTGCCAGCACCCTCAGCCCCCTGCCAGCACACGCTGGGGTCCCCTGGGGCCACAGGGGCCCCTCTGGTGTGTCCACAGGGAATGCTCATTACTGCTTCATCCCAGCCTCTCCCACCAAGGGCTGCTCCCCATGGAATCCCACCACCATCAGTCAGTATCCACAGCTACCCAGCACCAGGAGACCACCCCAAAATACCTTGTGTCAGCAGACCCGGAGCACCCACAGCCACCCAGCACCACGAGAGCACCTCAGAACAGCCAGTGTCACAGAGCCAGAGCACAGCCACCCCCAGGACACTGAGCATCACACACCTCCACCACCCACCAGTGCCTGCACCCCCAGAGCCCCCGGGGTCCCCTGGAGCCCCTGGTGCTTACCGGGCGGTAGTCAACCTCGGTGAAGTCCTTGAGGACGGAGCGCAGGAAGTCCACCCACTCCTTGTCTCCCAGGGAATTCTCCTGGGTGCCAAAGACGTAGATGTCGTGCGGTATGGCCATTGTCACCTCGTCCAGGGTCTTGCCCAACCCCTTGGAGGTGATCCAAGAAGTGATGTTCTTGGGGGGGGGAACGCTGCCTGCAGGGGGACAGCACAGTTAGGGGGGGACCCCAGGGCTCTGACACTCCTCCGAGGGCTGCCCCTGGCCTTGCTCACCCATGTTCCAGGTGCCAATGAAGACAGAGATCATGTCAGGCTCGTCCTGGTGAGAGTGCTTGTTCTTCATCAGCTGCAGCAGCTGACAGAAGGCCTCACGTTTCTGCAGAAGGGGGCAGTGAGAGGGGGTAGAGGTGCTCCCTACAACCCTCTCCCGCCCCCCTACTTTGGCTGAGCCGAAGCTGGCACCTTCTGGGCATGGGGACCACCCCAGGGACTTCACCCAGCCATCAGGCACCGGTACTCAGCACCTGTCCCTGAGCCCTACCAGGGCCCAGGGGTTAAACCCTGCCCCACCCCATCCCTACAAGGGACCCCTTGTCCCCCACCCACCTCCAGCTGAGCGTTACCCACCCGAGCACTGACAAAAACAAAGTCTTTCCGTTGCGTTTTATCCTTTTCCTTCTCAAAAACGATGCCCAGCTTGTTCTGCACCCGCTGTGACTTGATCAGCTGCCGAACTGAGGAGGAGAGGAAAGAGCTCAGGAGAGTGCTGGCTGCTAGCTGGGTGCTGGAACACCCCCAGATCATGCTTTGGGGGACCCCCCAAGATGGGGACACCCCCAGCGTGAGGAAATCCCCCCGCTTCCAGCTCACCACTGAACCTCACAGGGATGCTGCCCAGCACAAAGGGTGCTGGGGCCCCCCCAGACACCTCCCCACTCACTCTTGTCATGGGTGAAGGTGTTCCAGTCCTCCTGGGAGTCCTTCTGCTTCTTCAGCACCACTAGTTTACCCCCCTCCACATCCACGCTCAGCGTGTACTTCTGTGACTTCCCAATCTTGGTCAGGTCCCCCAGGGTGATATCCAGCTTCACCTGCCAGGGGACACGGGATGAGGGAGGACAAAGGGGACACCTCAGCACCCCGTCTGACATCTGGCCTCCCCCAGAGACACCTAGGGGTCTGTGCCCTCAGTGTCACACTGGAGGTACTCAACTGATGCTGAAATCCCCCCAAAACTGCAAAAGGGGGCAGGGCAAGGGGTAGGGTAGGGCTCACCTCGAAGGTCTGCACTGGGATGCTCTTGGCCTTGCGCGAGAGGGGTTGAGGAGGGGTGGCAGGGGTGGCTGAGCTCATCTCCTGCAAGGCCTTCAGTGCCTGCCAGAGCCCCAGCAGGGTCAGCTGAGAGCCCACCCATCCCCCAGCTCCACCAACCCATCCAGTGCCACCAATCTTCCAGGCCCCACCAGCCCCCTCAGCCCTACCAGTGCCACATCCATTGGCCCTCCCCAGTCCCACTGGTGCCTCAATCCCACAAGCCCATCCCCAGTCCCCCAGCTCCACCAGCCCAGCAAGCTCTGCCAGTTGCCCCAGTCCCAGCAGTGCCCTCAGCCTCACAGTCTCTCTGATTCACCCAGACCCCTCAGAACACCCCCATCAGGGCATCCACCTCTGCCTCTCCAGCCTTACCTTCTTCTCGATGGAGGACAGGAAATCCTTCAGCACAGAGAGTTTCAGCACCAGGTTCTCCAGCTCCTGCTCTCCACTCTGCCCTGCTGTCTGGAACCCGCAGCAGGACACTCCAGCACTGGGATGTGAACGCCAGACCCACCCCAGAGCCTCCCCCCACCCCAAGTGGCAGAGCCCACTGGCAGTCTGGGATGGGGTAGGATGGTAGGTGCTTCTCCACAGTTTTTCCCACCACCTATGGATGGTTGGGTCTGTGGGTGCAGTTCATGGTGGGGGGACTGCCACTGCTGTGTCCCCATATTCCTTTTACCTGTTGCAGGATCTTGGAGACCATGGGGGAGCTCTGCTGGTCAAACACCTTGGAGAGGATCTCCAGCCCTGCCAGCACCTTGTCCACCTCACTGGAGAGGCAAGAGGAGCCGGCTCACTGGGTGGCACATACATCCTTCTGTCTGTTTGTCTGTCCCAGAGTCTGGCACTCACCTGTGCAGCCGTTTGCAGGAGGTGACGAGAGTCTTGTTAAGGTGGGGGAGGCTGTTGGCCCCTCCCTTCACTGCCTCCAGATCCAGGCTGTAGCTGCCCTTCAGGTACTCGTGAGAGATGCTGCTGAGCCCATTGGTGCTACAGAGAGAGCACCCACGGGGTGAGAGCCAGCAGGGAGGAGCAGGGGACAGGCAGGAGACAGGCAGACCCTCACCTCTCCACTGGCCTCTCTGGCACAGACGGTCCCAGGCCAGTGGGGCTGAGCCCTGCTGAGGTGCCAGAGAAACTGGTGGAGCCGGATCGTGGTGGCAACGGCGGCTTCTCATCCTCTCCATCTGCAGTGGGGCAATGAGGGGACCAGTTACCCCCACCCCAGGGGTCTCAGGACCCCATTCACCCACCCACATTACCCTGCCATACCCGAGTAGTCCCTGTCCTCCACGGTCTCCTTCTCCTTCTCCCTCTCGACAGGGAAGAGCAGGGTGCAGACCAGCCCCTGGTTGGGCTGCAGGTATAGGGCAATCAGCTCGCTGAGCGTCTTGAAGCGCCGCACCTGCACCCCCTGTGACGTCTGCGGGGACATCGGGACACCGGGCCCATCAGCACCTGCAGCCACCATCACCGGACCCCCCCGCAGCTGGAGACAACACCAAGCAGGGAACCCACCATCCAGCGATGCCACCATGCAGAGATGTCCCCAAACAGGAACCTCCCCAGGCAGAGAGACCACCATGCAGGGACCCCCAGGCAGGGACAACACCATGCAGTGACCCCCAGGCAAGGATAACACCATGCAAGGGTCCCCTCGTGTGGAGCTGCCACCATGCAGGGATGCTCCCCATGAAGGGACCCCCAGAGAATCCCATGCAGGGATCCTCCCATGCTGGGATGCCACCGTGCAGGGATGTTCCCATGAAGGGACCCCATCATGCAGAGACTCCCATGCAGGGATCCTCCCATGCAGAGATGCCACCATGCAGGAACCCCCCCATGCAGGGACCCCCATGCAGGATGGGGGGCTGACCCCACAGCCCCATGGTGAGGACCCAAGGCCCGTTGCAATGGGGCCTGCAGGGCTGGTAGCTGGGCACACAGGGTGCAGGCAGCAGCCATCCCTCAGCCTCCTCCCTCCCAGGGGCAGCTTTTCCTGCCTGCCTGGCCAGCACAAAGAGGGTTCTGTTGCTCTAAAAATACCCAGTGCCACAGCCGGCCAAGACAGGCACAGCCAAGCCATCCGGCACAGCCGGGCAGGCACGTGGCACGGTGCCAGGGCTAAGCCCAGCACAGCCAGAGGGACAGGTAAAGCCACAGCACGAGACCAACACTGAGCACTGCTGAGCCAGAGACCCCCAGTGCCCACGAGCCAGAGGTGTCCCATGTCCGCGCTGCCCACCTGCACGGCCAGGAAATCCTCCTCGTCCGGCAGGATGCGGTAGGTGTGCACGTGTTTCTGGAACCTGCGGCAGCAGGGAGGGCATCAGGGGGCTGGGGGGTGGGTGGTGTCCCCCCCACCTGCCTGCACAGACCCTGCCAGCCCCAAAGAGATGCCCAGTACTCATCCAGTCAGATCCCTACTTCACCAGCACTGACAGTGAGGAGCTCCAATACCACCATTCCCCATGGAATGCAATGAGCTGACAGGGAACCCATGGAAAAGCCACAGGAAAATGCCTGCAGGATGGGTGCTGGGAGCCTGAGAGTGACTCCCCTGCATGCTCCGACCCCACAATTGACAGCACTATGTCCTTGGCAGTGCTGCTGCCCTGCTGCACCGCCTGTCTGTGCCAGAGGCACTGTCCCCAGCCCACGGCACAGGCAGGAGCTGGCAGGAGCAGGCAGGAGCTGGCAGCCAGGACACCAGGAAACAATTTATTTTCCTGTGGAAGCTGACAGGAACCAAGGACACGATCCCAGGGCAGGGGGTGATGGGCAGCGCTAAGAGATGGGGTGAAAACATCAGTGAGTGCAAGGAGCAGGACTGGAAGCCCTCCCCATTTCCGGGACTCCAGGAGACAGGGAGCCTCAGCGCTGCCAGACCTCCCCACTCCAGGGCTGTCCGCAGGGACCACGACTCCTCGGCTGGCCTCTGGCCACAGAGGTCACCGTGAGCATTGAGACTGCTGTCACCACACCGGGGCCACTCAGCTGCCGTGTCCCCTGTCCCAGTGGCAGCTCAACACAGGGCTGGAGGACTGGGACAAGGCAGCATCCATCCCCCCATGCTGTGCTGTGTCCCTGGACAGGGTGCTGTGCCCCCACGTCCTATCCCCCCCTCTTGTCAAGTCCCCTGGTGTCACCCTACAGTTCTGGTTACCTTGCCACCACCCCACAGCACCGGGTCCCCTGGTGCCACCACGTTCCCTGCAGTGCCAGGGGGCCCATTTCTCCTGCCTCCTCTGGAGGTACGACCTACCCCAGCATCACTGGGGTCTTCCCAGGTGCCCCAATGCCCAGTCAGGGTCATTGTGAGGGTGGGACCATGGAAAACTCTCCGAGTGGTAGCAGGGGCTGAATGGGACTCCACTATGGGGGAGCTGTATGGAAAACCCTGCTAGGGTGGATGAAGGGATGAGGGGTTCCCAGACTCAAAGGAGTCTGTGAGAGAATTCCAGCTGGTAGGATGGGGGGCACAAAGAGACATCCCCAAATGAGGGTAGCATGAGGGGTCTCTGTGGGAAGTCCTAGCACACAATCAGGGTCTCCACAGCAGGAACACCACTGGAGGTGTGATGTGGGTGCAAGAGGAACCCCAGCGCAGCATCAGTATGTGGAACTCCAGATCGGAGGTGCAAGGAGCAGTACCCTTAGGAGGAACCTCAGTTGTGGGGGACATCAAGGGGTACTCTGTGGATAACTGGAGGGGGCTGGAGGGACACCCGGCACAGGGGGTGGTGCTGTGGAGAGGGACTGCAGGGCCCCCTGGCTGCCCAGCCCCGCACGGCTGTCTGTCTGTCGCTGCTATTTTGGTGAGCAGTGACGGGGAGGGGGGGCCAGAGAGCACCGGGCTGGCTACAAAGAGCCTTTATGCGGGAGCTACGGGACTCCCCTGTCGCTCTGACGCACAGCACCCTGCCACGACCCTGTCTGCACAGCGGGCACCCTACATCCCCACTGCTCTGTGGCACACAGAGGGGCACCTACCACCCTGCTTCACCAAGAGCAGGATGTGGGCACCCTGGCAAGGGGGATACCGTGTGCCCACTGGCACTACCCTGGCACTGGTGTCCCCCATGAACTGGCAGTGAGCCAGAATGGAAGCTCCAAGCCCCCACGCTCCTGTGGGACACCACACCAGGACTGTCCTCACTAGCACTGCTCACCAACCAGTGATGTCAGCACGCCCTGGGGTGCCACTGCTGTATGCTACCACTTCCCAATATGACACAGTGAGGCCACAAGTGTGACACCCTGGTGTGCCACGGTGGGACACCCCAGTGTGCCATGGTGAGGGCACACCGAGATCTCTCAGTGTGCCACATCCAGCCCAGTGAGTCCATGGCACACCAGTGGGAGGGTTAAAGGAAGCCGATGCTGCCGGGATCCCGCTGCAGTTCCCTTTCCTCCTCCTGATTCTGCAGCTATTTTTAGGCCAATGGCTCCACAGCCCTGTCCACCCACTCACAGGCAGTGGGGGTGCCTGGTGAGATCACAGCACCAGGGACTCCCAATAGCCCTTGTTGGAGTGCAGCCTCCCAACCTGGCATCCCGGTGATGGGCATTGCCATGCTGTGTGGTCCCAGTGCCACAGGCCAGCCACGTGGCACCCACGGCCTCCTTGCCAAGCAGTGAGAGACACCAATGACAGACACACCTTACCCAGGCACCCGTGCCACAATGCTGTCTGCAGCCCCCTGTCACCCACACTGGCGCCACAATGCCCTCCCTCCAGCCACATGGCACCATTAGGTGCTGGAATTGCAGGCTCTCCCCGTGCTCCTTGCCAGCCCAGCTCTGAGGTGGGGAGCCAGTGCCCAGAGCCACACTGTGTTTCCCACATGGCTGGGAAACTGTATTTGCCACTGTCCATGGGGCAGGACAACCACGCCGCCATGGAGGCTGCACGCCTGGCAATGCACGTGGCACCAGCAACCCCAGGCCAGGGCAGGCCAGCTCACAGAGCACTCCCAACTTTCCCACAGGCTCTCAGGGCACAGAAAAGCTTTGAGTTCAAGTGCCCTCACCACCACCCAACAACCACATCAAGGTCCAGGTGCTGGCACAGGTAGCCAGCCTTGAGCACAGCTGGTGGCATGCCCCAGGAGCATCCCAGCACAACGAGGTGCCAGAGGCTCCAAGTATGGTGAGGTGCTGGGGTGCGCCATGGGCAAAGGCACTTCAGGACCCCCAGGGCTGTCAGCCCTCACCTGTGATCTGGCACAAGCTGGGAGCCATGGAGTTCCATGGCACAACTCAAGAGCACAGACCTGTCCCCCCTTACAAGGTTGGGGACCCCCAGACATGAGGGCAGGAGCTGGAGACCCCCAGTGCCATGGGCAGGCTCAGGGACCCCAAGAGTGTGCGGTAGGTGCCAGGCCCCCTATCTCATATACCCCTATGGTAGCAGGGGTGGGTGACACAGCTCCTCTAGAGCCAGCCCAGAGATTCCCAGCCCCTCCAGAGTCTGTGGGTGTCAGGTCTCCTGGGACACCCAGGCCACAGTGGGTGCCATTGCCCTGGTGCCCTGCATCCCAAAAGTGCCAGTGTACCTTTAAAACCCCAGGTCCCCCCGTGTCCGTGCCCCCCCAGCACTCACTGACCAGAGCTGTCCCAGCCTCCCTGTGCCCAAATTCCTAGCAACTCTCACAGTACTGGTGACCCCCGTGTTCGTTGTATGCTTCAGGTGGCTTTCCCTGCCTGTAGCCCTCTTGGTGTTCCCCCCCTCCAACAATGCTCCCTGCGAGCTCCCCTGGATCCCTTCCAGTGATCCCCCCTGCCCGTGCTTCCTTGGCGCCCCCCTCCCGCCGTCGGTGCGTCTCCCACCGTTCTTCCCGGTGCTGTGCCAGTGCTTCCTTGGTCACCCGCCCTGCATACCACAGTGCTCCCCCGGATCCCTGCAGTGACCCCACCATGACGCCCCAGTGCTCTCCCCGGCACCTCTCTGGCGCTCCCCCAAATCCTCCCCTCTGCTGGCCCAGGAGCCACCCCGGCTGCCCTCCCGACCCCCGCCTCTCCCCGGACCATCCCCAAGGCCCCTCTGGTGCCGCCCTGAACACTCCACTCCTACGCCCGACTCTCCCCCGGTACCCCCGCCCCGTTTCTCCCGGGATCCCCCCAAAGCTCTCGCCGGTGCCCCCTCAAGCTCCCCCCTGCAGCTCTGCCACGGTCGCCCCCGGTCCTCCCCGCGACTCCCTGCCCGTGCCTCCGCAGCTCCCCCGGCCCCGCGCCGGTCCCCTCCCGGTGCACCCCCTCCAGGCAACCCCGATGGCCGCTCCCGGGTGTCCCCTCATGCCCCGCCGGCACCGCGGGGGTGTCCCCCCGGCACCCCCCTGCCTGTACCCCACTCACAGCAGGCAGAGCGCGTAGGCCCCCGCCACGCTTTCGCTGTCCCGCACCAGGAAGCTGCCGTCCCGCCCGGCCCGCGCCAGCTGCTCCTCGGCCGCCGCCCGGCTCAGGTCCCGGTGGTACCAGGGGGGCACCGGCACCGGGGCCGCTCCTCCCGCGCCCCCCGCGCCCCCCGCGCCCGCCATGCTCCGCCGCCGGGGCCGCGCCGCGGGGCCGCGCTCCGAGGGGGAGGGGGAGCCGAGGGGCGGGCAGCGGGGCGGGGAAAGGTGGGGGACGGGGACATCCCGGGGACAGGCGGGGGCTTCGGGGCTGGGGGCGCCGTGTGCCCCAGGGGGGCACCGATGAGGTACCCGGGGGCCCACGGGAGAGATCCAGGGGTGGCCACCGTGAGAGGCGATCGCGGGAGGAGGCCCACGGGAGTCGAGGACCCGCGGGGATCCTGGGGGAGCAGCAGGGGGACCTCGGGGAAGCAGCAGTGAGCAAACGGGGAAGCATTGATGGGATCCTGGGGGGCGCACTCGAGAGGCACCGGGGCAGATCAGGGGCCCTGAGTAGGATGTTCAGGGGGGCATCGGGGGGTCTGACCGAGGGGCAGCGGCACAGAGGTGCGGAGAGTACCGGGTAGCGGGGAGCAGCACTGGGGAGAACGGGGAGAATGAAGAGCACCGGGGCGGGGAGCACCTGTGAGAGGGAAAGCCCTTGGAGAGATAGGGGCACCAGGGGAGCGCCCGGGGCGTACCGAACGGAAGAAGGCACCGGTAGTGTGAAGGTACCGGGGAGCCGGGCACTGAGGAAAGGGGGGCCGCGGTGGGGCAGGGCTGGGGCCGGGGGCTGAAGAACTGGGAGGCACGACCCCGTTTCACCACCAAATCCGGGAACTTCTCCATGGGCCAGGGATCAGGACAGTGTTACCCCACAGGTGGGAACAAGGAGCATGTGGGGGGAAAAGGGACAACTGGGGGGGGCTCCGGGCCAGTGGAACTCCCTTGACAACCATGCTCCCACCTCAGGGTCCCCGGGGTATCCTCCCGTTTTTGCCCATAATTTTCCCAGTGTCATCCTGTGCACCCCAGGGTGTCAGTGAGGGCCTGAGTCCCTGGAGCCATGTCAGGTGCTAGGACGTATTCATGGATCCCATCCTCCTGGGCCCTAGTGGCAGGCAGCCCTGTGCCTGTGCAGTGGTTTGGGGGAGGCAGTGCTGGGTAGCCAGGTTGGTCAGTACAAATGAATAGGAGTGATGTCTGCTTCATCTCCCCACCAGGTGCAAGATGGGACAAGCAGTCCCTCAAACCATCCTATTGACCCCCACAACCATCACACAACACCCCAAGACCAAGCAGGGCAGGAACATTTATTCATGAGCCACATGCCTCGGAGCAGGGGGACACAGCTTGGAGACACCCCACGAGGAGGCACAAGGCAGCCTGGAGACCCCCCTGACCATCTACTGCCTGCTCCTGCCTGCAGCCCCTCCTGCTCAGAGCAGGGCCAGTAGGGTGAAGGGCAGCAGGAACAGCAGGATAGAGCACGGGGACTTTAGGGGAGCATCGCCATGGGCATAATATTGGGCGACTGCAACATTGGGGTTCCCCTGTGCAGGGTCGAACCACATCTGGATGCAGCGGCCGCTGCCACGGTGGTGGGATGTGTAGCGGTAGGAGCCAGACCAGACCTGCTCGCAGAGCGCAGCCGCCGTGGGGAACACAAACTTGAACTTCTGGCACATGGCGCCCTTGGGACACTGGTTGGTGCCTGGGGGTGGGCAGGGGGTGAAGTGAGTGAAGGGCTCTGGGAAATGGGTGTTGCTCCCCAGTGCATGGGGTGCACATGGGTCCCACTGGTATTGCTGGGGAAGAGAGAGTTGACCTCAAGGTGGCACAGGGTCTCACACCGCATTACCCCACACCCCATGAGGACCCTCACACCCTCTGACCTGCTCACATGCACACGGGACTCCCACCTGGCTTCCACCCCCACCCCATGGGGACCCTCACACCTCCAGACCCACTCACAGCCACCAAGGAGGGTGGACACAACCTCCCCTGCAGCAAGATGGAGGGTGACTGGAGACCCACAGGGGGGTCGAGGCATGATGGGGGGTGCCCTGCAACCCCCACTCACCTGTAGTCCAGTTCCAGCCCTTGTGCCAGTTGACCTTGCAGGTGACAGCATCCTGGCAATCCTCCCACCACTGCTCACAGTCCTCCTGGCACAGTGGCACATCCCGGATCCGCTCCTTCCGCCAGCTGGTGTCTGCCTGCAGGGCCCCCAGTTTCCCCCAGTTTCCCCCAGTTCACCCCAGGGATCCTGGGGGGTGGGTGAGGGCAGGGTCTGCACCTACCTGGTCGATCCACGGCCCCAGGTTAGGGGAACACTCATAGAGACATGTGTCCTGGATGAAGTGGCGCTTGCACTTCTCTGGCATGGCCCCACAGTGGTCCCAGTTGAAGTTGTACAAGTAGGACTGGTCCTGGTGAGCTTCCAGACTGGTGTTGGCAGTGCAGCAGGCATTGTCCTTCCAGAGGACACACTGCACCGGGGCAGCCGGGGCTCAGCTGGGACCCATCAGGACCCACCAGGGCTCAGCTGGGACCTGCTGCAGGTCCAGGGAAAGCACCAGTGCCCGTGGGTGGGTGGCACAGGGTGATGGAATTCATGTTGGGTCACAGAGTCCCCCAGCCTCCATCCTGGTGACCCCCCCAGCAAGTGACACCAGTGGGTGCTGGTGCAGTGGATGAGGACCGTACCTGCCCGTAGAGCTGCCCCTCAGGGCCAGGTTCTGTTTTGTGGTGCTTGGCATCCATGCAGACGTTGAGCAGCGAGTCCCGTGTCACCGTCACTGCTGCGGTGGCAGCTGGCCAGGCCACCAGCAGAGCAAACACCGCTGCCATTGCTCTGCCGGGGCGACAGCAGGTCAGGACAGCAGCACTGAGACGCGGTGACAGTAGAGACAAAGTCCCCCACTGTGCATGTGGAAGCATGGCAGCACATGGTCACTGCCACGACCACTAACAGTGGGGTCTGGGATCTTACCTGGGGGTGCCAGGGCTCTTACCTGGGGGGCAGCTGGACTCCAGGTGCCGTGGGACGAGCACAGCTCATCTCAAAGGTCGTGGTGCAGCACAACCCGTGGCCACTGATCACGGGACGCGGGAATGCAGCGGATTGGGCAGCACTGAGGGCACGGAGGAGACAGTGCACCCCGCCCTGGCTCCCCACTGTGTCCTGGACTGACACTCGTGCCCATCCTGGCCCCTCATCAGCCCCACATGCAGCTGGGATTCATCCTCCTGGCGCCGGGCTGGGGCCAGCACCAGCCAAAATCCACTTATGGCTGTTTTTCCTTCCCTCCAGTGGGAGGTGGCCTGACTCCCTGCCCCCCAGCACCACAGGGTCCCTGAGTGACTGGGGGGGGGAACACCACAGTGGGTAAGAGATGTTGCTGGCAGGGACAGGTACCGTGGCAGGGTCACAGATGGCCATGGGGTAAAGGCAAGTACCCCTCATTGAGTTCCAGGTACTCAGGGGATCACAGATGTCCCATGGAGGGGGAGCAGATACCCTGGGGAGAGCAGTCACTGGGGCTCGGGAGGGACAGAAACGCTGCAGAGTGAGACATGCCGGCGGGGGGAGGACAAGGAAGGAAAATATCCTGTAAGGGACAGATACTTCCAAAGTCACACGTGATGGGGGGCCAGACGTGCCCCGGGGATCACAGATGCCCTGAGGAGGGGGGAAGATACCCCCCTCACAGGTGACAGATACCCCCAGCCATGGATGACAGTTGCCCCTACAGGAGCAGATACCTCACCAGCATCACAGATATCTCCTCACTGGGGTCACTGTTACCTGTGGGGCTCACATACCTACCGTTAGTTACACATTCCCCACGGGGGGCACAGATATTCTGTGGGGATCACAAATACTCCCTGACAGGGGTCACAGATAACTCGGGGCTGCTCACCTACGCCCGGCCCGGCACAGCGGCCCCCCGACCCGGAGGGAACCCGGACCAGCGCCTGTCAATCAAACAGCGCCCCGCCCCCAGACGCCCCTAGGCCACGCCCCTCTTCCCCTTGTGGGCCTGCACTCCCTCTGCGCATGCTCCGTGCGCTGTAACTGGTTCCGGGTCGGCCTCCGCTTCCGGCAGGGCGGCTGGCGCCGGCCTGGCGCTGCTCCCGGGGCTCCCGCCATGTCCACGCTGTTCCCCTCACTCCTGCCCCGCCTCACCGAGTCCCTCTGGTTCAACCTCGACCGGCCGTGCGTTGACGAGACCGAGCTGCAGCAGCAGGAGCAGCAGCACCAGGCCTGGGTGGGCACCGGGGTGGCGGGGAGCTGTGAGGCCGCGGGGCCGGGTGTCAGGAGGCCGGGAACGGGTTCGGCGCCGGGGAAGCGGCCCCTGCTCCTTCAGCGGGCACGGTCGCGGTGCTCGCTGCAGCCCGGGTGTCCCGGGACAGGGGCCTCCTCCGCTGCGTGGCTCCCCGCGGGTGTTCACCGACTGTGCCCGTGTTTCAGCGTGCTGTGCCGGTGCTGCCGGCTCGGGCACCGCTGCTCTCGTGTCCGTCATCCGTGTGTCACACCGGCTCCGTGCGGGCTGTTACCGGAGCTCCCCGGTTACCGTGTGGGGGTTTATTAATAAGATGCTGCTGAACCGAGGCTCCTGCACTAGCTCCCAAATAATTAGTTAACTAATTTCCCGAGGGAGGCGAGGAGCGATTTCTGATCCTGGTAACTGACAAGTGTTTGTGCTGTGATCGTGGTTTGGTGCTGCAGTGCCCCTGAGTATGGGGGGAAGAACATCTATTTGATTAAAGTTTTAAAAAGATATCAGTAATTAAGTTTTTATAATTAAATAATAAAGTTTAAATCAATTAAAACCCCAGCACGTAGAAGAGGTTCCAAGTCCCTCTGGGTGGTAGGTGCTGACATAATTTAATTGAGCTTTAATTATCCACTGTGGTTGTGTTTGTCTGGCTGATCAGATGTCCCAGATCTGGTTATTTTTTGATAAAGAAATACATAAGCTTTGTGTTTGGGCTTCTGATGCCACACATGGGGACACCTCGACCCCTCTCAGCGCCAGAGTGTCACTGGGATCCCCCTGCTGGGTGCCAGGGTGTTCAGGGAGGGTGTTAAAGGTGCTCTTCCTTGCTTGGCTGGGGGATTCCAGGGAGACAGCAGGACTCTAGGCATGGTCAGTCAGCAACACAAACCAGCAGCTGAGCCAGAGGGGCCTGTTTGCTGGGCTGTCGTGGAGCTGTTGGGAGTGCTCACCCCCCTCTCTCCCTTCCCCAGCTCCAGAGCATTGCTGAGAAGGACAACAACTTGGTGCCCATAGGAAAGCCAGCGTCCGAGGTGGGTGTGTGCACAGGGAAGGGGGGGTGCCACAGGGCTTAAGGGGCAGACGGGGTTGCTGGAGCTGTTGTGTCCACAGCACTATGATGAGGAGGAGGAGGAGGATGATGAAGATGATGAAGACAGCGAAGAGGACTCAGAAGATGATGAGGACATGCAGGATATGGATGAGATGAATGATTATAATGAGTCTCCTGATGATGGGGAGATCAATGAGGTAAATAGTGTGAGACCCCAAAGCAGGGGATGTGAAGTATGTGGGACCCTGAGCATGAGCTCTGGGGGCTGTCTTCTCTCCTTCGCATCCTCTTATTAAGTTCTTGCTCTGGGGGAGATCTCAAACTTCTTTCTTTCCCAGGTGGACATGGAGGGGACAGAGCAGGATCAGGACCAGTGGATGATCTGATTCTGCCACAACCACACCAGACCAGAGGCTAGAGGAGAGCCTTTGCCCCCCACAGCTCTGGGGGACAGTTCAGTGAAGCTCCTCCTGCCATGGGTGCTGCGTGGGGCAGCAGGTTCAGGGCGAAGCCCCCCAGGGGAGCCAGAGGGGACACTGCCACCTGGCATATTGGAACTGACTCATCTTTTCTAATAAACTCAGTTTTCATGAAAACAACCCCAAATCTGGTGTCTGAGGCCACCAGGGTAGGCAGGGGGTAGGGCTGCTCCCCACCATCCACTGGTGTGCCTGGCCCAGCTCCCTGTGCCGTGCAGGCAGGAGCTCTATGGGGAATGAGCCCCTCCCTCGTTACCCACTGCGCCCAGCACAGACCACAGCAGCCGGTGTGTTTCCTGCAGAGCCCTTGTTGAAACCAAGGCAGGGGTTGGGGACCTGGCACTGCCGTGGTGACCGTGGCCTCCCCAGGGCAGGAGGTGCCTGCTCAGTGGGTGCCGGAGTAGTGGAGCTCGGCGATTCCGTCAGGAATGGTGCGGAAGTACTCCAGGCTGGCACGGTGCACCTTGCAGTGGTATTTGCCACAGGTCTTGGCGTACTGCAGGAAGTGGGGTGCCCCAGGGAAGAGGACGTTATCAGCCAGGATGGTGGCCCCCTCAGCCAGCAGCTGGTGGCTCTCCAGCAGCCGTAGATCCCGCAGGTAGCTGCGTTTCCAGTGATCCATGAAGACCAAGTTGGCGTTCACCAGACCGTGCTTCTCCCGCAGGCGGGGTATCACCTCCTCCGAGGGGCCCACGATCAGCTCCACCTGTGCTGCATCCCCCTTGGTCACTGGGGCAGGGTGGCACGGTGCCCACCCACCCTCCTGCTTCACATGGAGCAGGATCTTCCTCTTCCCACATGCACTACCCAGCAGGTGCCACAATCCCTGCAGCAATGGACCCTACCCATCTCCTCCCTGGTTTCCCATGCAGAGCTGGGCTTTGTCCCAGTGCCTGGGTGCTCACCGTCTGCTCGCTGAAGCCGGCCAGGCGGATCACCTTCTCGGCCACGGCAGCGTGTCGGGGGTCCCCCTCAATGGTGTAGAGGCGGGCGCCTGGGGGCAGCCCCTGTGCCAGCAGCACCGTGCCATAGCCACAGTATGTGCCCAGCTCCAGCACCCGCAGCGGTGCCTGCTCCAGCAGCACCCGCTCCACGATCCGCCCTGGCGTGGCATGTGCCTCTCAGCACCCAATCCATGTCACCCCAGCCCTGGGCAGGGCAAGGGTGCCAAGCAGTTCCCAAGGTTCAGAGGGATGGAGGAGAGCCATGCCAAAAATGCCACAGCCAGGTCAGTGATGCCATAGCTGTACCAACAGTGCCATGGCTCACTGGTGCCACAATCATGCCAACAATACTATGGCTATATCAACAATGCCACTGCCATGGTAAGAGTGCTGTGATCACACCAACACTATCACAGCCATGCCAGTGGTGTCACAGCCATGCCAGTGGTGCTGTGGCCATGCTGGCAATGCCATGGCCATGTCAGTGGTGCCATGGCCATGCCCAGTGCCATGCCCTGTGTGGTGTGGACAAGCAAGGGTGGCACTCACCTTTGTCGGGCCCCACGCAGCTGAGGTGCTCACAGTGGTAGCACCACTGATCGAAGGTCTGGAGGATGTGGTGGGGGTCCCCAGGGATGGCATGGGCCAGCACGTACTGGAAGGCACGCTGCTCCCGTGAGGTGCCAGTGAGCCGGTCTCGCAGCCAGGGCACCAGCACTGCCCGGTACAGCAGCACCAGGTAGTGCCGGTACCGGATCAGCAGGGTGACAATGAAGGGGAGGAAGGCGAGGGCAATCGCTGGAGACACCATCACAAGGCAAGCGAGGCTGTGCTTTTTGTTAGTTGACTTTGTTCGTTTCGTACTTATTTTGGGAGTTCTGCCAAATAGGAAGTTTTGCACCCTTTGTGTCTACTATCAGTAGCATAACCTTGGGCCCCGGCTTTGAATATCTCCCCTGTGCAGAGATCATTGAAGCGTTGTGAGCCCTTAAGCTATAACAAGGCAAATCTATCCTGTACGGGATGCTGTGGTAGGGTGTCCTCCCAGCGTGCCAGCCTCCCACTTATGCCAGGAGTTGGCTGCGCTGTGCTGTGCACCCCCTGGAAGTACCTCTCCCTGGGCTCCAGTGCTGCTGGGCCTTTAGGGCTGGGGCACCCCAGGATGCTGTGGAGATCCCTGTGCCAGGGCTAGGGAGTGCTGGGGACCCAACTGCCAGGGTCCAGATATTGGGGTTGGCTGAGCTGGCATCCCAGGAGATGCTGTGAGGGGCCTTGTTCAGCACAACCCTTGGACCCCCCCTTGGTCCAGCTTTGCTGCTCCCATCCCCCATATTCTGAACCTCACACCCTGCTCCCCACACCCTGCTCCCCACACCCGGAGCTGTTGGGGGTGTTTGTCCAGCCGCAGCGACAGGATAGGGCAATGGGGGTGGCACCTACCTGTCCCCACACTCCAGGCAGGCAGAGGCTGGCAGTCCTGTGTGGAGCCTTGCTGCCACTCAATTATTGATGGTGTCACCACAGCTGCAGCTGCTATCAGAGCTCCGGTTACCAGCTCAGTGTGGCTGGCAACACAGATGGGGCCAGGCTGGGGTGGGGAGGTGGTCCTGGGCTGCACAAGGGGGGCCTGGGGTGCTGATGCTGGGGTCTGGGGTACCAGTAGTGTGGCTGGGGTCCCAATACTGGTGTGTAGTACTAGGAGCTGTGGTCCTGATACTGGAGCTGAAGTCCTGTCATTGTGCACTGGGAATACTGGGTACTGGAAACGCTGGGCAACAGGAGCATGGGAAGCCAGAAGCACCTGGGAGCCCTAATTAGTGGAGCCCTGGGGACACTGTGGGCCCAGGGAGCATGGGGGCATTGGCAGCACTGGGGGTCTGGGGCACTGGGATCTGTTGTGGTTTAGGAATGGTACTCCCCTGTTCAGTGGCCCCACTGAGACTTTCCAAACCATGCCCATTCTCTCGCTCCCCTGCTTTCCTTTCCCCCTTCCCACAGGGGCAGGATGGAGAGGAGGCACAAAAGGTAAAGATCTCAGGTTGAGATAAGAATAATTTACTGGCTATAAGAAAATCAACAGTAACAGCAACAATATTAATATCAAAGGGTACAAGAAAATATTCACATGGAAGACCCTCTTCCAACCAACAGACAGTACCAGAAGCTCCCTCTGCCAATTTACTCGACAGTGAGCTGGCATACGACAATGGCTCTGTACAAACTTGTGCCACAAGGACTGTGTACACCAGACACATGGGCCTAAAGGGGACTTTGTTATTTGAATCCCTGTAGTGGACTCAACCTCCAGCACCCTTAATTCTCTCCAAGATACTGGGTACCTTGCTGCATGGTTCCACATGTCTCCATGCACTACTTGATCATCCTTGGGACAATGCCTTTCCCTCACACTTGACAGGAGTTGCCTGCAGAGCCTGAGAGTTTTTGTGCTCTTCCCGATGTTCACATCCCAGTACAAGGATCCCAGTTGCTTGGCTTCACTGCCATTCCCTTCCATATGGGCCAGGATATCCCAGCACTGGAGTAGCCAGGTCACCAGGGGCTCATCTAACTGGCGGCTGGGTCTTCTCACACATCTTACAGCTCACCTGGGGACGTGGACCAGGTGATTTTCTCTGGCCCTGCTCCTCCCCCTGTTCTGAGGGCCCTGCTCTGCCATCCCTCACTAACTGAGCTGGTTTTGTCTTGGATTCCTTGTTCCCTGCAGGGGTGGCTGCTCCCAGCACGGGCTGTGCCCTGGCTCAGTTGCCGTGGCCATGGGGCTGTTGCTGTTTCCACCTCCTCCTCCTCCCCTGAGGGTGCTCTCCACTGATCATTGGTGTGCAATAAAGAGTAGCCAGGGCCCAGCACACTGCAGTAAGCTGCCCATCTCTGCAGCTGACACAGCATCTCCTTGCAAATATTCTGTCACTTTATCAGAGGCTGTAATTGTTCGTGGGTGACCTCCCAAACCACCAAAGCAGAGAATTTCTCAAAAAATTGGCCAATTTTCTCGCATGTTCCATGCCACTCATGACTATTCACCCTCAGGACAGGTCCCTGAATGGCCTTCTTAGAAATCTCTGCTCTGCCTCCAAAGGTGACTCTGAACACAGTGTGGACTGCACTGAGACATACCAACAGGAACAGGCTTTCTTACCATCCAAAGGGAAATAAAAATGCTCAAAAGCTGTTGTAACAAGCCTGAAGGAGGAAAAGGGGGGGAAAAATGGAAAAAATCATCCTTCCCCGGTTCTCCCCCCAGATGAGGTATGGTTATTAATGGACTTCAAAGGGCAGGAGAGCAGCACTGAATACACATCCCAAAGGACCCTCATTGCCCTTGGTGTTATCGTGTCACAAACCCACCTCCCACAGTACAGCAACAAAGAAATGCTGATCCCTGTCCCTGCTCCATAAGAGGTCACCCCGAGGAGCACATACAGGAACAGAGCCAGGGTGAGCTACCATACCCACATGAACAGACCAAGTACCACTGTGACCAGCGGCCCTCGACCTAATACAGCAAATGCTGAGATCAAATTTGTTTCCAGCCTACTCTGTTGTTACCTCAACCCTTAGTGCCCCATGCTGGGTGACAAACAAGGACAGTAGTGGTTCAGCCAGCAACCAAGCCCGACCCATCCGCTTGCCCACTCCCTCATCAGAAAGATCAGGGAGAGAATTGGAACGGTAAAAACTGGAAATCTCATGGGTTGAGGTTAATACAGATTAATAGGGAAAGCAAAGACCACACACACAAGTAAAGCAAAGTAAGAAATTAAGTCACCTATGAAAAACGCTAATCACTTCTTTTAAAAATTTTTAAAGTTTAATAGTGTTACAAATGATCAAATTGTGAGCCAAAATTATCAAAAATTTAGCAAAGATTTATCAATTTGTCTGCGAGACCGAAGTTCGGTCTTCAAAACCACCACAGCCAAAGAGACAGCGTCGAGCCCGGGATGGGCGCAGGGTGAACACGGATCTGACCTCCCGAGGTTTAGAGTCTCCCCAGTTCACGCTCGCGGCTCCGCGCAGCGAGGTTTTATACAGTTTATTCTGCCCGAGGCAAAGACGACCAAATTTCCTTTGTGTCTCTTCACATGCATCGCTGTTGCTTTCCATGTGCAGAGGTGGACAAAAGCCTTGAGTCCGGGTGTGCCTTTGGCGTCAATCGGCTTCGCAGGAGCCGTGTATTCAGATGTATCAGGGTGGCGGCGCTGAGCAATCGGCAAGGCGATAATCCCTCTTGGGTGGCTCCCGGAAAACCGATCATGGCCCTGGAAGCTTCTATTCCTACGTTAAGACATCGATCATTATCTTGTGTCCGAGAAGTAGCTGAATCTGAGTAAGACATCTGCTCCTGGATGGGGTTGTCAAAAGACATGGTTTGGATTTCACACTATTTTATACCATACATTAATACCATTAATTATCCCTACCATATATTACAATAGTATTAAATGGTTATAAAAATAGTAATACAATTAGAGTAATAATAATTTGACAAATCGAATGAGGACAATATGAGACAATAAAGACAAAGAGTTACAGACGTCCGGGTACCTTCTTCTGGGCAGCACGAGCCCGAAATGGGACCCCATTAACAAAGGATTAACCCTTAAAAACAATAACCTGTTGCATATTCATACACTTCATACATGATGCATAAATTCCACTCAAACACAGGATTCTGTCAGGTCAGTGTCAACTTCTTCCTCTGAATCCTAACAGCGGCTTCAAGGCAGGAAGAAATTTGTTTCTTCTAATAAGAGGGCAATAAATTCTTTTTCTCTGAAAGATTTAGGTGTCCTGTGGCTGCTCAGTGCGAGTCCTTTCTTTAAAAAAAAGTATCCTACATAGCACAGTTTCTATTTTAATATTTCTTACAACCTAAAACTATATTTAACACACTACTTAAGAGAATTAATACAGCATTACTTTCTACACATATAATATTCATTTTAATATTTGCAAAAAGCCAGTCATAAAATACATGCATTTTTCACATCACCCCTTCACATGGGCAAGCAGGTGTTCAGCTATTCCAGGAGAGCAGGGCCCCATCACACATTACAGTTATTTGGGACAACACACACCATCACTCCAGGCATCCCCCTCTCCCTCATTCTTGCCCCACTGTATATTCTGAGCACCGGAACACCTGGGAACCCGAGGGCACTGGGAACGCCAGGATCCCGGCGGGCACGCCGGCTGAGCGCGGGAGCGCGCTCGGGACGCACCGGGAGCGCGCCGGGGGGGGCGGTGCCCTGGCAGCAGACACGTGACCCCGCCCGCAGGGCCGCGTGACGTAGCCCACGTGCGAGCATCGTTCCGGCCCACGTGACGGCCCCGCGCGCGCCCCCGGCGGCGGGCGCGGCCGTGTGTCTGTCTGTGTGTGTGTGTGTCCGTGTGTCCGGGTGTGTGTTCCCCGCCGCTCACGTGACCGGCGTGACTCGGCGCTCACGTGACCGCACGGCGGCGGGGCCGTGCCGGAGCCGGGGCCGCGCTCGCCATGGGCTGCTGCTACAGCAGCGAGGCCGAGGCCTCCGACCAGGTGGGCCTGGCGCCGGGGGAACACGAGGCCCGCGGCGGGGGTGGCGCCGGGAGGGACGCTCGGCCCCACTCCCGGGGCTTCCCGGTGGCGGGGGGGCAGGCGGGCGGCGCGCGTCCGCGGCGGGGCCCGGCCCTTCCCCGCTCCCGGGCAATGTCTGAGCGCTGCTCCCGCCTGTCGCCGCCTTCGTGTCACTCGTTTCGTGCGTGTCCCCCCGGTGCTGCGTGGGGGGCTGGAGGCGGGAGCTCGGGGGTCGTGCCGGACCCTCCCGCCGTCCCGCTGCAGGTGTAAGCCCAAGGCCTCACGCGGCACCGGCGGGAGGAGCGCCAGTTTTTCCTTCTTGGGGCAGCGTGACTGCCACGCAACTCAGGGGCCGGGACAGAGCTGGGGCTGTCACCTGTCCCGCGAAACTTAATCCCCGGGTGCGGCGGGAGCTGGGCTGTGACAGCCCGTCCCAGGGGGAGCCCAGCCGGCTTCCACTTGTGTGGCGAGAAAGGAAGGAGAAGGGTCTGGGCTAGAGTATCGCAGCAGCGTTTCCCAGCAGGAGGAAGGGGTGAGCAAGCTTCTGGTCGGGGAAGAGCTGGAGATGCCACTGGCGGCGTGTGTGGAGAAGTGGTTGCACTCCCAGCTCCATCTTGGGTCACAGGCTGAGCATCCTTTCAGGGCAGGGCAGACATGGAAAGGCTTGAGCATGTCCAGAGAAGGGAACGGAGCTGGAGAAGGGGCTGGAGCAGAAGGAGTGGCTGAGGGAGCCGAGGGGGGCTCAGGCTGCTAGGAGGTTCAGGGATTACCTTCTCACTCTCCACAACTCCCTGACAGGAGGGTGGAGCCAGGTGGAAGTCAGTCTCTGCTCCCCGGGAACAAGCAACAGGACAGGAGGAAAGGGCCTGTGGTTGTGCTATAGAAGGTTTAGGTTAGATATTAGGGAAAATTTCCCTAAAAGTGTTGTACAGCTGTGACAAAGGCTGCCCAGAACAGTGTTGGAGTTCCCAGCCCTGGTGGGATTTAAAAGCAATGTAGACTTGGCACTTGGGATGTAGTTTGGTGGTGGGCTCAGCAGTGCTGGGAGAACAGTTGGGCTCACAGGGCTTTTCCAATTTTGCTGATTCTGCGATCTTGTTCTCGTGGGTGTTTGTGCCCATGATCTCTCTACTGGGCTCTTCTCACAACCCCTGCAGCACCATTCAGCCAAGCCAGAGGATGGAGGGCTGGGCTGCAGCTCTGCATCTCCTGGAGTGAGTGGAGGAACATGCCCTGTGACTCTGGGAAGCCCCCACCCCAGTGCCTGGGCTTTGGCAGGTGGGGTTCACCTGGCTCAGGTGAGCCCCCTGCTATGCCAGGGTGGGCTCTCTCTGGTGCCCAGGCAGGGGTGGGGCACAGTAGGTCCACGTTAGCTGGGGGGTTTAATGCAGGTTGATGCTGGCTGCAGACTCCTGCCTGCAGGATTGGCCACTCCAAATGTGCTGCCTGATTTCAGCACCACTTGCTGCCTTTGTGGCTGGAGGGGCTTCATCTGCGAAAAAGCAAAATAATTGGGTAAAGAGGTGGCTGGCAGAGCTGAGGCTGTTCTGGGTTACACTGGGATGCACAGGGAGCCCTCCTGGCTGGTGAGGAAAAGGTGAAACTTGCCTTATCCCGTGGAATTAATGCTGCTGGTGTGGGGAAGCCAGGGCTGATTTTCCTCTTGCCTTTCCCTCAGGAGGAAGAGACAAAGCGGCTGCTGGAGCCGGCAGCCAGCCCACCCAACAAGGTGCTGAATGGAGCAGAGCAGAGCTACCACAACCTGCCGTCAGCACGCACCGATGAGCAGGCCATGCTGTCGTCCATCCTCGCCAAAACAGCCATGTAAGCCTCGGGCTGTGTCCCTGGGGCAGGCAGCACCCTCAGGCCATGCTCTGGGGCAGGCAGCACACATTGGGGACAGTGGTGACCCTGGCTGTGGCACACAGCTGGGGTTGCCTGGCTGTGGGCCCCGGTGGTCAGCCATAGGTGCTGAGGGGAAGGGAGAAGCTGTGGCAGAGCCCCCCATGTCCCTCTTCCCTCAGACAGCCCCTCCCTCAGCTTTGAGCCCCATGGGGACACAGAGAGAAGACCCCAGGTGTGAGGTAACCCCTCGGGTGCTGGGCTGGGAGTAGGGGCAGGGTTTGGGTGAGAAAGTGAGTCCATGGGGACGTGGAGGGGGTGGCTGGAGGGGCAGCAGCACTGCATCTGCTTCTGAGGAGGCTTTTCCTCAAATGTGCAGGGGCAGTGTGGGGAGAGGGCTGTGTCCAGCTTGGCTGGGAGGGCTTTGGGATGCTCGTAGGCCTTTCTGCTCCCCTGCCTGACATTGCAGAGCTAGTGGCCACTGTGTGTCTCCAGTATGCAGGGCCACAACAGCTCTGAGCACTGGTTTGCTGTGGGGTGCACACAATGGGCCTCAGCAGGGCCCTGGGCAAGCACCCAGGTCCTCTGAGCCCAGGGCCTGGTACAGGGGCTCTCAGGCTATCTGCCAAGGACATTGTCCTCCCAGTGGTTCCTTTTTTCTCCAGGTAGCTGCATGCCAAGCTTCCCAGAGCCCAGACCAGCCCCCAGCTTCCTGCAGCCTCTGCCTGCCTCCCTCTGCCCCAGGGCAGCTGCGGGCAAACAGTCCCTGGCATTTCCTTCCTGGCAAGCAGCCTGTCCAGCCTGGCACACTTGTGGCTGGGCGAGTTTGGCCTTGAGATGTTTGTCTTGGGGTGCTGGATTTTGTCTGCCCTGGTCAGAGGATGCTCTGAGATGGGGAGGGAACTCAGGGGGAGCAATGAGCCTCCAGTGTGAGCCACTATCTTGTGTCTCTGCAGCAACATCATTGACGTGTCGGCAGCGGATTCCCAGGGCATGGAGCAGCATGAGTACATGGACAGAGCCAGGCAGTACAGGTGGGAGCTGCACTTCTCCCCTGGGGTGCCCGCAGTCCTGCACAGCTGTGTGTGTGTCCCTGGCCAGGTCCCAGGGGTTTTGGCCTGGGGGAGTGAACTCGGCATGGAGAAGGGCTGCCTCATCTCAGAGAGCAGGGTGCAGCCTGCTCAGGGAAGGCTGATGGCATTCCAGGCAACAAAGCCCAGGTCAGAGGGCTCCTGTGTTCACCCAGCCCTTGGGGAATATGGTGGGGGGCTGGATGACTGCTTCTGCTTGACAGGTGCCTGTGTGGGAGAGCTGGAAGCTCCCTCATTATCCTGCTGCAGGGAGTGAAGAGGGCTGGATGATGGGAGTGCAGCACCACTGCTCTCCCTTTCTTCTCCTGGGGGTGCAGCACCCATCCATCTTCTGGATGTCCCCATGTCTTGGCATGGCACTGATGTTGGCTGCTCTCCCCTCACAGCACACGCCTGGCCATGCTCAGCAACAACCTGACGCACTGGAAGAAGCTCCCACTGCTGCCATCCCTGACTAACCAGCCGCACCAAGTGCTTGCCAGCGACCCTGTCCCCTTTGCAGACCTGCAGCAGGTGAGCAGGGCTGGGCTGAGCCCTGAGCCCTTGTGACGCTCCCCAGGACACATCCTCATCCTGGAGGAGCAGTAATGCCCTCCTGGCTTGCCCAGAGCCCTGACACAACTTGTTAGAGCTGAGGGCAAAGCCTAGGTCAGGTTTAAAACCTTAGAGGTGGGGGCGAAGCCCAGGACAGACTTAGGGACTTGTTAGGGCTGGAAGCTAGCCTGCAGCAGTTTCTTTGGGATAACTGGGGGTTTCAGTAGCCACCAGTGATACAGCCATGTCTTTGTGCCTGCAGGTGTCCCGGATAGCTGCCTATGCCTTCAGTGCGCTCTCACAGATCCGTGTCGACGCCAAAGAAGAACTGGTTGTACAGTTTGGCATCCCCTGAACCTGCCCCCACCACTGCTGCTTCAGCGCTTTGGGTTGTTTTCGGTTTTTTCCTGATTTTTTTTTCTCTTAATATCCCTTCCCTCCCCATGCTGCTGCCACAGAACTTGGACAGATACCCTGTTTCCGACTAAATGCCAGGGCGCCCATCATTGGCACGTTGAGCCCACCTGCATTGCTTGAGGCTTTCTCCTCCTCGTGGGTGGGTGGGTGGGTGTGCGTGGGGAAGAGGCTGTGTCAGCTGGATGCTGCCTTGCACAGGGACAAGCACAAAGGGAACAGCCGGTGCAAGGAGGCCCTGGTGTGGGTCAGCACCATATGCCAGGTCACCAGGATGGGTGGGCTGGAGCCAGGCAGATGTGATGCTCTGCATGGGGCCTGGTGGCTCCAACACCATCCCTTCTCCTTTTTACATGTTTAGACCTTTATTTTGGTTGTTTTTTGGTTTTGTTCTTTTTTTTTTAAATTATTATTTTTTGCCACAGTAGATAAAGCCACGTTCATCCAGTGCCTGTCTCCACTGTTCTCTGTCGGACACAGCATGGACGTGATGGGATAGCCATGCCCTGGTGGAGGGGGTACACACATCTCTGACCCCTGTCTCCACTTTGATGATGTCCCACAGGGACAGGGGGACCGGGAATGTATGATGAGCCACCTTTAAGGGCAAGGAGGCACCTGAGATTACGAAATGCTCAAGATCGAAAGGAATGTCAAAAGTCAGGGCTTGCAAATAATCAGAAAGTTTCATTAGTAAATTACACACTTGGCATGGAAATTGCAGGGTACCTTTTTATGGATAGGTTTCCGCAGCCTGAAGATGGATTTCTCATTTTCTATGCAAATTAGTTACCATGCACAGTCAGTTCTTTCAGGTCTTCCTGGAAATAGATCCGACAGGTTTGGGGGTCTTTGGTCATCTTAATCCTACCCACTTCCTGCCACTCATTCCTGTGCTTGTGCTGTATTGTCTTGTGCTTATCAGCAGGAACTACAACAAGGATGTTTTTCCAGGGCTGTCCTATCTCACCTTGCCTCCCTTCTTCAGCCATATCTTTTTCTTTCTCATGATGTGTTAATATCAACAGTCTTTGTTTATTACCAGCAGTCCTTGGTTGATTCCACAGCCATCCAATTATGTATGTTTGAGACATATGCATTAGCTCTCCTATGTTCTGGGAAGAGAATGCTCAGTGAGACTTACTTTGGACTGTGGTTTATAAGGTCATCAGAGAGTGGGCTTCAGTATGCATTAGCCCTTTATAATTGAGAGCTCAAAGGGTCTCACTTTGGATTGCTGTCTAGGTCGCAAGAGAGTGGGCTTCAGTCATAGTAATTTTCCATCCTGGCCACGATTTGAGTTGTTTGAAGGTTCAACAGCAAAAATACTGTTCCACTTGGGTTGTTACTCAGGCAAGAAAAATAAGTTTCCAAGTCTGTTCATTAAAAAACAGATGCTCAATAAACATCTGTTAGTTCCTTGGTACAGATTATATCCAATAAGCTCAAGAGGGGCTTAGTCTGGGTGGTCTTTGTGAAGGCCAAGGCCTAACAAGCATTTCTCAGGTCTTGGTGGGGCCTAGGCAGTGGTGGGGACATGTGCCACCACAGTCCAGTCCATGACTAAACTTAGCTGGTCCTCTACAGGATGAAACAGGGCTGTGGCCACAGGGACAAGCGCAGGACCCCCCCAGGTGAGAGGAGGCCCGACTAGAAGGTCAGGACAGGTTTGGGGGCTGGTGAGGACCCCTGCCTAGCTGGCACTGCAGGGCAGAGTGGGGTGTCTGCATGTGACACCCCGCCAGAGTGCCCCACGTGTCCCCTTGACTCACTGTGGGCTTCCAGTACTCCTTGTGGCCCCACACAACCCCCTCCACGTGTCACACAACCCCCTCTCATGTGTGTCCACCTCTGACTGGGGGCTTGAGACCCACACTCCTACTCACCGCCGTGGTCCCATCTGTGTCACTACCTTCAAGGGTGGGCCCTGCCTATGTTCCCCTTGGCCCCAGGCAGCCCTACAACTCCCCCGGCACTAGGGCTTCCCTCGCTTGGACGATTGCACGTGTCCCCCAGGTAGCCCACGGCCCCGCGTGCGTCCCGGTGACCCGCGGAGCGCTGTCCCCTCCGGTGCACGGCGAGACCCGAACGCCGCAAATCGCGGCCGGCCCGCCCGCGTGACGCCCCCGGCCCGGCGGTGCCCAATGGGCAGCAGCGGGGGCGGGCGCTGCCGTTCGAATAAGAGCGGCCTCGGCCCGGGCCCTGGCGGCTCCGGTGTGGGAGAGGATCGTCGGTACTGCTGGAGCCCCGGCGACGCCGAAGACGATCCCCAGCCACGGTCACGGTACGGGGAAAGCTGAGGTGACCCGCGGGGGAGGCCGGTGGTTCCCTCGGCGGGCGCTCAGGGTCGCAGAGCGAGGCTGTGCCGAGGTGGGCAAGGCGCGGAACCCTCGGGCGGGCGGGGCACGCATGTGGCACAAGCTCCGTCTCGGGCCAAGCTCAGCGGCGTCCCCGTCCCTGAGGACGGGGCATTCGCGGCCGGAGCGCTGTGGTTCGGGCGTGTGATTCTTCGTTTCTCGGGGCTTGGCAAAGTCGGAACCTTCGCCAGCGGCACTCGGCGGTGGCGTTCCTTGAGAGTACCTCTGCTGCCCCCAGCGCCGGTTTGAAAGAACCTTTTCCTTGTGCCCTTCCTGTGCCGTGCTCGGGACAGCCCCATCCTGCGGCCCTGAGCCTCCTCAGGCAGCCCAGGCGCTGCGGAGATGACTTCCGAGAGTCTCCGGAACGGCAGCGAGGGGTGAGTGACCCTTCCTCGCCCGACTCCTCCCTGGTCTAGCTGGTGACCCGTAGGGTCCGGTTCTTGTTCAGTCTGTGGCCGCGGGGTGTGTGCGTATCGGGGGTAGATTTTCAGGGGTCAGCTGGATGTGACTCCAGTCAGGTTAGAGGGAGACGTAGCATCGGGGGCCATTCTCTGCCGAGCCCCGGCTTCCCAGAGCTGCGCTGGGGCCGGGAGCGGGTCTGTGCCGGCCCCACCGGCTCAGCTCTCCGTCACTTGGCCTGGGCAGGGTGACGGTAGTGAAGGCGTCCAGGCTCGGACGATTCCCCTGCCCACGGCGAGGCGCCGGAGGTTTCCGTGCCGTGCGCCTTTAACGAGCGCGGCCCCGCCGCGGTGACGTGGGGTGGCGCAGGGCCAGGAAGGGGAACCGCCGCCTGCCAGCCCCGCCGAAGCGAAGCTCAACAACTTTCTTTTGTGCGTGGCCGCTGGCTCCCTGGCCCTTCCCGGCTTGCCGCGCTCATGGCGGATTAACCCCAGCGCGCCGACGACGGCCGCGCGGCCCCGGTAAGGCCCCAACAAAGACTTTCTGCTTCTTCCTTGTTTTGTTTTCCACGGGGCTGGGGGGAGCGAGGCGGGGGCGGCGAAGCTCAGCTCGCTCAGCTCCGCCGCCTCACCGCAGCGTACGGCTCCCGGCCCGACTCCTCGCCAGCCCCCGAGGGGTGCGGGTCCCCGGGGCCGCGGGTGGCTGCGCCGGGCTCGCCAACATCCGGGCGCTCGGGTCGGCGGCTGCTCTCCCCCTCTGCCCCGCGCCTGCTGCGGGCCCGTCCGTGCCGGGGGCTGCCGTGGCTCGCTCACCCCACCTGGGTGCTTCCCGCAGCCGGACCCTGGCCCGGGACAGCCCGGGGCCCGCGGGCTTTGCGTCCCCCGGCGCGTTGGCCCGTCGGGAGCTCCTGAGCGCGGGCTTGCGTAACGCCGTGTTGTGACCGGAGCGGCGCAGGGGAAGGAGGGGAAGGACAATGCCGCCGCGGCCGCCGCCACCTCCGGAGCTCGTTCCCCGGTGCCCACCGCCTCCCTGCAGCTGCTCTCGGCGGGGATGCAGCTGGAAGGCGCTCACGGCCCCTGGCGGGCTCCCGACCGCTTCCCGCCTGCCATCACGAATGGCACGTCCTCACGGAGGGTCATGGCGTTGTCTCAGGCGCTCAGGGTGGCCCGTGTCACCAGTGACAGGCCAGGCTGGGACCGCGGCAGGAGCGGGTAGCCCTGCGCGTCCAGATCTCACACCAGGCACCAGTGTGTTCGCAGACTGGTTTTGGTAAAACCCAGCTCGACGCTGGTGGGACACGGTTTTCACCCAGGGTCTCTCTGCATCCAGCGCTGCACGAGTGCTTTGCCTGGTGCCTTTGGGTGGATTTTTAGAGAGAGGTCTTGGCTGTGCCACCACGGGGAGGGACAGTAGTTGCTGAGTGACCCAGCCGTGGGACAGAGAGCTGGGTTTTAGCCAAATTGGAGGGAGGACCTGTCCTGCTGAGGATCCCATGTGTCCCAGCTGGACTGACGGCAGCGGGAGCTCTGTAGTCCCCAAAGCCACCGTGCCTGGTTGGCTGTGCTGTGCTGAGCAGCTGCAGATCCCAGCCAGGCTCCTGGCCCATCATGGTGCCGGTGTCCAGGTGCAATACAGGGTGAGGAGCCCCCTCCTCATCTGGGTGACTTTTTGGCTCCCAGCAGTCCCCTCCCCTGGAAGACTGCCAGGGTGGCACCGGGGGCAGCCAGCGTGGAGGCAAAGGTCGCTGTGAAGGGGACCTGGCAGTGATCCCAGATCCCGTCAGGGCAGCTCATCCCTGCTCCCTCCCAATGCAGCTGTGAGCTCCCTGTGCCCCCAGCAGGTGGTTCTTTCACTAGCAGCAGTGGAAGGGGAGCTGGCAGCGCTTCAATGGCTTGGCCATTGCCTTGCTGGGCCAGAAATGTTAGCGACATTTGGAGGCGAGGGAGGGAGGAAGGCACAGCAGGAGAATGAGGAGCCCGAGCAGCAGTTTTCCACTGACCCCTTGTCAGGATCCTAATCTGTGGGAGTGGAGCTGGCTGCTGCTCAGCATTGCTCCCCACTTTGAGCCTGTGGGGAAGCTGGAGGATGCTGGCTGCTCCTGCGCAGCTGGCCAGATGCAGGGACACATCCTTCCTTGGTAGGCACAAATGCCTGGTGCTGGGTGCAAGTAATTTAGTAACATAATTACTATAGTTTCTCTTTTTTATCCCTCCTCCCCCTTTGTTGATGGTTTTAGGTCTGTGCAGGAACCTGATAGGCTGGCCACAATGTCACTTCATGGCGAAAGAGTTGCTGCTCTGCTGGCTTGGGTAAGTCCCGCCTCCTGTGCTGGTGCTCGCTGCATGGGTGGGACATACTGCTGCCAGCTCTGGCAGCTTTGGGGCTCGATGCTGGGGCTTGTCACAGGAGGGATTGCGGCTGGGGCAGGTCCTAGGGTAGTCCAGTTCCTACTGTTCCTGGGCAGGTGGGTGTTTGCAGGAGAAGCCTTGCTCACCCTTCCTGTTGAGCAACCAGAAATGCTGGAATGGCTTGGTCTGGTCATGGAGACTGCCTGGGAGATGGAGCTGAGCCTGAAGCAGGCAGCAGCTGTACTGTAAAGGTGTTGTTGGATCTGTCTCACAAAGCACTGGTGTGTCCAAGTGAAAACTCCTAGAATAGTTTGGGTTAGAAGGGGCTTTTAAGCTCATTTAGCTGGAATGCCCTGCCATGGGCAGGGAGACCTCTCACTAGACCAGCTTGCTCCAAACCACATCCAGCCTAGCCTTGAACACTTCCAGGAATAGCAGCCATGGCTTCTCTGGACAACCCTCACAGGGAAGAATTTCTTCCCAATATCCCATCTAACCCTGCTGTCTGCTAGTGGGAAGCCATTTCCTCTTGTCCTGTCACTCCAGGCCTTTGTCCAAAGTCCCTTTCCTGCTCTTTTGAACCCCCTTTAGGCACTGGCAGGAGCTCTAATGTCTCCCTGGAGCCTTCTTTTCTTCAGGCTGAACACCCCCAGGTCTCTCAGCCTCTCCAGGGAAGAGGACTCCAGCAGTGTGATCAATGGGACCTGTGCCAGACTGCCAGATGTGGAGCTGTGGGGATCATGTTCATTTGTTCCCTGGGAAGGGGTTGTTTAAAGGAGTGGATTTACTTTCACCCCCAGACCAGTCTTGCTGTCCCCTGCCAGGACTAGAGGTGGTGAATGGCACAGCACAGTGTTGTCTTGGTTTCTGCCTTCTGACTGTCCTACCCCATTTCTAGGTGAACAGCACCAAGGTTTGTCCTGATCCCGTCAATGATCTGTCCCAGCTCCGGGACTGTAGTGTCTTCATCAGAATTATCCACAAAATGTGAGTATAGGGAGCTGTGTACACATTTCAGACCACACAGCTGGGTCTGTGCTGTCCCTGGAGCCATGGCCTCAGCCCCCAGGAGCTGAGGGGCTCCTGTCTTGGGCAGGATGGGAGTGGGGGTCTTGGGGTATTTATTCCTCCTCTGGCCTATGAGATACTGAGATCTCCATCTCCTCTGTGGCACTGCACAGCTGGGGTCTGCTTGCAGAGCTGTTGGGTCCCACAGAGCTGCCCAGGGAATGTTTTGGTCAGAGTTCCTGTCGTTTGAGACTTGTTATCACACCTGGCACTTAACATCTGGGTTCACTCCTGGCACTGTAGAAAAGACCTGAGTGCTGCTGCCAGTGGCACAGGGGGTCCTGCAGCTGCCCAGGAGATTATCCATTTCTGTTGATGCTGCTTTGGTGAGGGAACACCCAGCAAGTTTTCCTGGGTGGCAGCCTTGGGATTCTGAAGAAGCCTTATATCTGGAAAGCAGTGTAAAGAATGACAGTTTCTGCCTCACGAGGTGCTGCAGCCTGGGGATGTCAGGCTGCTGCTGAGTATAGTGTGGTCAGGATGGAGCCTGTGTGCTCTGTCCTGGGAGCTGAGGTGGCTGGGCAGGGATGGGAGGAATGCCTCCTTCAGGAATTGTGTTTGTTCCCCGGGAGCAAGGGGCAGCTAAAATCTACAGGCCATAATGGGCATCAGAGGTGGGACAAAACCTGGTGGTTAAGGAGCTGGCAAAACAAATTGAGAGGGTGTGAAGCTGCCATGCATTGCTTTCAAACCCTTCCGGTGGGAGGCTCACTGGGAGCCTGTCTCCTATAATTACCTCCTGCACGGGGTAAGGAGAGCCTGCCTGGAGCAGGGATCTGCCTGCAGTGGGTGGGGAGGAAGGAGCTGCCTGCACCACAGATATATTTAGTCAGACCTGGTTAATCTCCTGGGTCTGTGCTCCAGCTCGGATTAGTAGGGATCCTGGTGGCGTGTGCTCTCTAAAGAGGCCTGGCCATTGCTTGATAAAGTGGGATGGCAGCAGGGCAGCTGCCACGGCAGCTGGCTGATCTGAGAGCTCCTGGTGGCACAAGAGGAAGTCCGTGAGGAGGAGCAAATCCTCGTGGCCAGGTTCTTGTTTTTGGCACGTTGGGAGTAAGTGACAGTACTGAAGCGGTGCTGGTCAGGCATGATTGGTGTGGGTTTTGGGCATGCCATTTCTGAGCAGCAGTTGGGTTTAATAACCTTTGTTGATCTCTTCCAGCTCAGGATATTCCATGAACTGGTGGCTGCTCAGGAAGAGTGTAATTGCAAATAAGTGCAAGAGGAAGCTTCAGCTTCCCAAAATCCAGCAAGAAAAGCCCGAGGCTGCATGCTGTGGTGCTTCCCAGCCAGTGGGGCCACCACAAGCTCCCTGTGCTGTGCTGGATGCTGGGGCTGGCAGGCAGAATAGGAAGCAGTGCCAGGGGGGGTGTTGGCTGCCTGGCTCCAGCAGGGGGATTCCGGGGGATTCTGCTCCATGTGGTTGGTCCTGGCTCTGCTGGCCCTGCTGGTGTGGGGGCAGAAGGCAGAGTAGCACCCCAGAGCCAGCCCTGGCTCAGCAAACCCTGCTGCACAAAAGTCAGCGTTGGTCTAATCTAATTCCTCCAGAAGGAGTTAATGCAAACCTTGCACTCTTCCAGCCACGGGAGCAAGGAGGGGGAGTCTGTGCTGGAGCAGCCACTGCCAGAGAGGATCTCCTTCATCCATGGTTTCCTGCAGAGTAAGACCCTCCGCTGGTGCTGGGGAAAGTGACTGCCCCTGCTCGGTGCCCCTGACCTCTGAGAGAGTCTGGTTTGCTGTCTGCAGCTTCCCTCTCCACAAAGTGACCCCCTCACCCCACAGCAACAGCTTTGTGAGGTGCCAGCAGCTTTCCTGCAGCAGCCTGTGGAACGGGAAACTTCCAGATGGAAATCCTTATCAGAGCCTGGGTTCAGAGCAAAGGAGGTTCTGGGTGTGAAGGGCAGGGTGCCAGTGGCTGCTCTGGTGATGCTGCCTGGAGTAGTTTTCCTAGCTGGGTACCTGCTCTTCAAATCCCAGTTGAAAACCTTTACCCAAGCAGAAATCCTGGGAGGGGAAATGGGAAATATCTCACACTCTTCTTCAGTGTTATCACATCTGGCACTTAACATCTGGGTTCACTCCTGGTTCACTCTTGTTCAGTCTTTCCTTGAGGGAAGACTCCATATCCTACCTCATATCCCACCCAGAGATGGAGCTTTCTGTTTGTGCTGATGTTGGAGGGGAGATGCCAAGAGGGGGAGGCTGGGACTTAGAGTGGAATTCCAGGGAGGGGAGTGAAATTTGGTCAGAGTTAGTGGCCAAGGCTGACCACGGGGATCTCAGCCCTGGAGCCCATCCTGCCCCATGTCCCTTCTCCCTGAGGATGCATTACAGTGCCCTCCTGGCCATGAGTGCCACCTCAGGGGAGGCAGTGTGCCCAGTGGCTCCTGTGTGACTAGGAATTCTGCTTCATGTTTCAGAGCACTGCCGGCACAAAGTGGCTGCAGAAAACCTTGTCTCTGCACAGAAACTCCTGGATGGAGAGGAGCTGGCCCTGGCCAAGGTAACTGTGTGGTGTGTTTTAGTCCCAGATGGCACCAATGTGCTTGTGACTAGCCTGGGGTTACTCATGCTTTTCCTGTCTTGCTCAGGTGGCCGTGCTGCTCCTGTATCACACCTCCATGAGTTCCAAGGACTCTGGGGACTGGAATGAATTTGACTACAAGACCCAGGTAATCCCTTGGGGGTTCCTCCTCTGGATCTGGGGTGCAGGGGGAAGCAGCGGTTCCTTTGGGGGAAGGTGCTCTGGAACTTGCACTCCTGGGTCTCACTGAAAGACGGTGTGGAGTGGGCACTGTGGTGCTCACTGGTGGTTTTGGGCTATCAAAAGGTTGTGGCAGGCAAGTGTGGGCAGCAGCACAGGCAGGCAGGGAGCTGCCCCACGCCTGCTGTGGTGCTGCCTGTGACCTGCAGCAGAGCCACTAACTCTGCAGCTCCTCCAACACAGGTTGAACTGGCATCAATTGTCAAATTTGTGCTGGATAACGAGGAGTGCCTGAATGAGAATCTGGAGCCATTTCTGCAGAGGAAAGGTAAGTGCTGCCCTGGCTTTTCCTCCTGTTTGTGCTGCTGTAGCTGCCCAGCTGTAAAGGCAGCTGCACAACCCAGATGTGCTCAGGTACAAAACAGTCCCCTGTAAACTCCCAAGACTAGGGCTACCTCAGACCTGCTGGCTCTTCCTACTCAGCAGTACCTCAGCCTTTCCCTGGAGGAGAGGAGCAAGTGAGATGCTGACAGTCTGGTGGGAGCAGAGTTGCTGGGGAAGGCCTGTGGAGCAGGAGGGATGAGGATGTAGGGCAGGTTTTTGGTTTCCTCAGTTGGCTATATTCCATCCCTACTGGAATTTGTGGTTCCTGTGCCCCTGAGATTTTAGCTGCTCAGCCTTGTAGGTATTAAAGATGGCAGCCTTCTTTTCCCTTTTTATTTCCAGCAGAGACACCCTTGTCCAGTGTGTCCAGCAGCAGCTCTGAGGAACATTCCCCACTGTTCTCTGCCCCTTACAAGAGAGAGGTGCATTTCCTGGAGCTGCAGAAGATCGCTTCCTTCCCCAGCACCAAGTATGTGCCCTGCCTCCTGGCTGCCAGGGGAAATGGAGGAAGGGAGGGGTGGGTGGGGCGGCTTTTGGGACCTGCAGGTGTAGCCAGGCTGCACGCTGACTCCCTGGAATGCCCTGTTCTGCCTTGGTGCTCTCCTGCTGCACGTTGCTCTGGCATGATGTGGGGATGGAAGATGGAGGTGAGCTTGGGCTCCAGTTCCTTTTAGAATCATGGAGTTGTTCAGGTTGGAAAAGCCCTCTGAGACCATCGAGTCCAACTGTGCCCTTGGCACTGCCAAGGCCACCACTAAACCATGTCTCCAGTGGAGGCATTTTTCCATATTTGCCCCTGGAGGCCTCCAGTGAAAGACCAGCTTTTGTATTACCTCCTTTATGGAAATGGTTTTGTATGTGTGTTGTTTTGTTCCTAGATTTTTAAGGCAGCAGTTCCTTGGGGATCCAGGCAGGAGAACCTGCCCCAGAGATGGGGGTAGCAGAGTGGGTCTGGCTGCATGGGGCCTGGGCTGGCTCAGGATAATCCGGCTTGTGTGTGTCTCTCTGCAGCTTGCCCAGCACTCCGTCTTCGCCCATGGGGGACATCATGCAGACCCCCCAGTTTCAGCTGCGGAGGCTCAAGGTGCAGCTGGCTTTTGAGAGAAAGAAACAGGAAGAGCTGGAGGTCGAGGTGGTGGAGACTCACAAGCTCCTCATGGAGAAGGGTCAGTACCAGCACATCCTGGGGTGCAAGGAGGGATCTGGGGCAGAGATCTCCCCATGTTTCTCTGACTTCTCTTTTGTGACCCCGCCACAACTCTGCTCATGCATGGTCCATCCTGCCATGCCACAAGTGAGACTCCAGGTTCCTTCTTCTATCTTGTATTGCCTTATATATCCTGGGCAACAAAAGCCATGACTGAAACAACACCTATGCTGAGCAGCAGCACTGGTGGTGGCTCGGCTCTTTGATCTTCTGCTGCAGAGGGTTTGTGCAGAAATGCTGTTGTGGGGGCTTCAGGTGACAGGAAAAGTTGGTAATGGGCCCTTTCTTGCCCCCTTTCCCAGATGCTCAGATCACCAGGATGCAGCAGCAGATTGATCGCTTGGTAAAGCTCAATGAGAAACAAGCTGAAGACCTGTTGGAGCCCAAAGAAATGGAGGAGCTGAGGGAGAAGAATGAGAGGTAATCCTCCAGGAACATTGACTCCTTCCTCCTAGGTGGGACCTTGTCACTCCCACATCCCCATACTCATGTTGTCTGTCTCTTCCCTATCAGTGCATGAAACAGGCGAGAAAGCAAACCTTCTTGTTCCTCTGCCGCTGAGGAGAAGACAGCAGGCACAGAATCAAAAAAGGGGCTGGGTTGGAAGGGAACTTAAAGCTCATTTAGCTGAAATACCCTGCCATGGGCAGAGCCACCTTCCACTAGACCAGGTTGCTCCAAGCCCCTTCCTACCTGGCCTTGAATCCCTTCGAGGGCTGGGACAGCCACAGCTTCCCTAGACAACCTGTGCCAGGGTTCATCACCCTCTCAAAGAAGAATTTCTGCCCAATATCCCATTTAACCCTACCCTCTGTCAGTGGGAGACCATTCCCTCTTGTCCTGTCACTCCAGACTCTTGTCCAAAGTCCCTCTCTGGGTGTCTTGGAGCCCCTTTCTGTACTGGAGAGCGCTCTGTGGTGTCCCCGGAGCCTTCTCAACTCCAGGCTGAATGCCCCCAGGTCTCTCCAAGGGTGTCTCCAGAGCAGAGGGGCTGCAGCAGCCCTTGGAGCATCTCCTCTGGACTTGCCCCAGCAGCTCCACATCCTTGTGATACTGAGGACCCCAGAGCCAGAGGCAGCTCTGCAGATGGGGTCCCACCAGAGAGGAGCAGAATCCCCTCCTCCCTTGTGCCCACACTGTGGGATCAGCCCATGACACAGCTGTGCCACCGTCACGCTGCCCCATGCCCTCAGGGCAGTTATGGCCTGCAGCCCATTTTTATTGCAGTGGGCATGGATCCAGTCCCAAACCATGCAGCCTGTTCTAACAGCCCACTCTTAACCCAAACCCTGTATGGGAGCAGCTATTCCTGCTATGTGAGAAGGGTGTGTTCCCCATATGGGTCTCACCTGTCCTGGAAAAGGGGAAGCTTTCAGGGTGATCCTGGAACTCCTGACTCCAGCCCATTTCCTAGGCCTTTACTTTAATCCCATGTACTGGGCTTTGTCACATACTTGAAATCACCTGTCACACTGCGTCCTGGTCTTTGCTCTGTCCCTGTGCCATTGTTTACCTGGGAAGGCTGCCCAACCTCCACTGGAAGTGCCATGTCTTTTTTTGTCCTTTCCTCACGTATTTCCCTTTGCAGGGGGGTGGCTGGAGTCCCACAGCTGCCTCTGCTCTAAGTTTGGAGCAGCTGGGCTTCTGCAAAGCACAAACATTGCTTATCTGTACTCTGCCACCGGGTGGGACCCAGTTTTAGAGCTGGGTTGATGGTAGAGTCACATCAAGGCATGGAGATCCCTTGGAACCTTTAGTTTCTGTGGCAATATCCAGCAGCAGCAATCCTTGGTGATATCCTTGCCTGCTGCCAGCATGCACCGCCTCCTTAAGCACCTCCTTTCCTGCAGCCTGGTGGGGCGCCTGCACGAGGCCTTCAGGCAGTGCCAGGACCTGAGGACTGAAAAAGCCCAGATGGACCGAAAAATCAACCAGCTCTCTGAGGAGAATGGGGATCTTTCCTTCAAGGTATGGGGTGCAGTGTCCTCTCCGTGTCCCCACAGCCCAGCTGGTTGTGATGGAGCCTGGAGGGAGGATTTGATGGCCGTGCTGGATGCTGGGATGTTTATGGTTCTGCTAATGCAATCTTTGACCCAGTGACCAAGCCTGCCTTGGGCTCTGGATCCTGATCCAAATAGGAACTCTGGTGGGGGAATGGCAGCTGGGTGGAGCTGCCTGCATGTGGTGAACACCCAGAACCCAGGATGCCCATGTGTGCTGCAGCTCTTGGGAATGGGGAGTGGGTAGAGCCCTGAACAGCAAAGGCACACTCTACCTCTCTTCTGGACTGGGTGGATTTTCATTGGCAGCTGCGGGAGATCGCCAGCAATATGGTCCAGCTGCAACGAGCCCTGAATGAGCTTTCAGAGGAGCACAACAGTGCCATGGCACAGTCGCAGGAAAAGCAGCAGCAGCTGGAGAAGGAGCTGCATGCAGCCCTGCAGGATAAGGTCAGTGGGCTTGGGGAGTGGTGGGTGCCCCCCTGTAGCTTCCCCATGGTCCCCCCCGCAGCTGGGGGACACGTCAACTGCAAGCGGAGTGCAGCAGCCAGGAGCCCTCCTGCCCATTTTTGCCAGCACACAGGGAGAAGCTGTGGCAAGCCTCTCCCTGAAACTAAGGAAGGGTTCCCCAGGGTGGGACGGGCTGCTCTCCTTGGTTGGTCAGCTCTTCTGTCTTGTACCATGCTCAGTCCCATCTCTGTCTCCAGAAATGCTCCGAAGAGAAAATTGAGATTCTACAGGGAAAGATTTCGATGCTGGAGGACCAGTTGGCCAAGTTGGAGCAGTGCAGCACTCAGGAGAAGGGAGAAGTCATGGGGGACATTTTGAAGGTACATTGGGGGTCCTGCAGCTTCAAGGGCTTGAATGGTAAACTACTCCAGTTGGAGAGAGCAGCAGGTGCCAGGAGATGCATGGCAAAGCCATGTGGGGCAGAGCCTGCTGCTCTCTGCTGATGGACAGGGGATGTGGGGCTCTCACTCTGGGAGAGCTCCTTTTGGGCTGAATTTGCAAATCCTGCTGCCAGGGAGCTGGTGGCTTCCCCGGCCTGAACTGGTTGTGAAGAGAGCATCTCCTGCACGGTGAAAAGAAGGTGTTTGGTCCAAGGGAGCAGAGTGGCACAAGGCTGAGGGAAAAGCAAGGTGCCCTTGGGGTGTGGTGGGAGGGAAGGCAGGCACTGGGCAGCTCCCAGTGGGATGCAGCACGTGGGGCTCTGGTGAGCATGTTGGCTACAGCTTGAGTAACACTGGGGGGGGGTGCATGTTTTGTCCCTGTAGTAGTCTGACCTTGGCTGAGCACCCACCAAGCTCTGCTATCACTCCCCTTCCTAGCAGGATAGGGGAGAGAAAAATAAGATGGACAAGAACTAGTAGGTTGAGATAAGGCAATTTGCTAAAGCAAAAAGGGAAAAGTGAAAGTCTGTGTGCATAACAAAGAGAAAAGCAAATCTCTACTTCCCATCAGCAGCGAGTGATGTTTAGACACTTTCTGGGAAGCAGGGCTTTAGCACGTGTAGTGTCTGCTCCAGAAGGCAAACATTAACATAATGACTGCCCTCCATTCCTACCACGTCCCTTAGCTTTTATCTCTGAGCTGACATCATATGGTGTGGAATATCCCCTTGGTTAATTTGTGTCAGTTGGCCTCATTGTGCCCACTCCCAGACCTTTCCTGGAGGGGGTTAAGAGTTCATTTTCCCTTGGAAGCTTTCACAGTGTTGTGTTTTGCATGGGTAGGTGGAAAGGTGTTGATAACACAGCAGTGTTTTGGGTACTGCTGAGCAGCACTATCTGTCTGTCTCAGTCAGACCCAATACAGTCTCCCTGCTCTTCTGTTTGCCAGCTGGAGGAACTGAAGCAGGAAGTGTCCAACCTCACGGCCAAAGGACTGCAGCTGGAGGAGGAGAAGCAGCAGCTGGACAGCCTTGTCACCAGCCTCCAGAGCTCCCTCTCTGAGAGCCAACGGGCCCAGGAGAGACTGAAGCGAGACCTGCAGGCACGGGCTGCCGAGGAGCAGGCTGAGCGTCTGGCTGCCCTGAGCGCCCAACATGAGCAGGCCCTGCGGGAAAGGGACTCTGCCCTGCAGCAGCTCCAGCAGGCCAACACATCCCTCAGCAGCCAGCTGCAGGCCGGGGATGAGGAGAAGGCTGCGCTGAGCCGCAAGGTGGCTGAACTGGAAGGCCAGATCCTGGAGCTGGGTGCCCAACGGCAGCAGGGCATGGCAGCAGAGGCACTGAAAGCCCAGCTGCAGGAGCTGGAGGGCAGGCTGAAGGAGAGCCAGCAGAGGCTGGCTGAGAGGGAGAAGCTGGCCCGGGAGAACAGCCGCCTGCAGGAGCAGCTGCTCTTCCTGGAGGAATCCCTGCGGAACACTGAGGGAATATTGGAGGACGAGAAGAGACGGGCAGCTGAGTGCCTGGAAGGCAACCTGGCCAGGATCGCTGAGCTAGAGGCAGAGAGACAGCAGCTGGTTCAGGGCCGGGAGCCAGCCCTGCTGGAGCAGGGTGAGGACCTGGCCACACGCCAGGTGTCACAGGAGAGCCGGGAGCAGCCCGTGGGAGCCTCTCCTGCCGCCCGAGGGGAGGACGAAGAGTGCAGGCGGCTGAAGGAGGAAATGCAGGCGCTGAGCCGGGAGCACAGCCGGACCTGTCAGCAGCTGCAGGCTGAGCAGGAGAAGGTGGCTGTGCTGGAGGCCCAGGCAGAGCAGCTGGCTGGCCTCCAGGCTGACTTGTCCAGTGCTCAGTCATGGGCAAAGGAGAAGGAGAAAGAGGAGCAAAAGCTGAGGGCTGAGATGTCATCCCTTCAGGAAAAGATGGCTGTGGCAGAGCAAGCAGCAGCCCAGCGTGTGGCCAAGCTGGAGGCGGATGCCCACAGAGCTGCTGAGGCACTGGAGGGAGTCTCCCAGCAGCTGTCCCAGGAGAAGCTCAAGTCCAAGGAGTTGGAAGGCACCATGGATCAGCTGCGGATTGCAGAGAAGGAGTTGGTGTCCCTTCGCTCTGCCGTGCAAGAGAAGGAGAGCTGGAAGGAACAAGTGTCCCAGTGTGTCCAGGAGATGGAGAGGAAGAACAGCCTGATCAGCAGCCTGGAGCAGGAGGTCTCCATCCTCCATCACCAGGTGAAGGAGAAGGAAGGGGAGAGCAAGGAGCTGAAACGCCTCATCCTGGCTGAGTCGGAGAAGAGCAAGAAGCTGGAGGAGAGGCTGCGGGTGCTGCAGACAGAGATGGCCACCGCAGCCTCCCGTGCAGCCGAGAGGTGCTCACTGATGAAGGTGGAGGTGCAGCGGTGCCAGGACGAGATGGAGAAGCAGCGGATGACCATTGAGGCCCTGAAGAGGGACCGCCATAGCCAGAGCGAGCGGGAGGATGAGCTGCGGCAAGAGGCAAAGGTCTGCCAGGACAAGTGCCTACAGAAGGAGCAGCTCCTGGCTGCTCTGCAGCAGGAGCTCGACAGTGCTCGGGCCAGGCATGCCTCCCTAGAAAGCCAGCAGCGCCAGGACCTGGAGCAGAGAGCAAAAGCTGTGTCCACGCTGCAAGCCGAGCTAGCGCAGGCCAAGCTGGAGGCAGCCAAGGTGCCATCGCTGCGGGAGCAGCTGGCAGGAAAGGAGCGGGCCCTGCAGGAGTATGAGAGCAGCAAGGCGGCAGCCTTGGAAGAGAGGAAGAAACTCCTGGAAGAGACACAGAGACTGACAAGTCAGGTAGGGGTTCCACTCCCAGCAGGAGGGACATGGATGGGGGAACCCTCCTTGAAAAGGGGTGTGTTCAGCCTTCTGCACGCCCCTGAATCCATGTCCTGCTAAGCACAGGGACTAGGGGTGTGGGACACATTTCTAGGTGTGAAAAGGACTGTCACATTCAGGTGCTGGACTGTTTCCAGAGAAGGGCAGCAATGCTGGGGAATGCTCTGGAGCAGCAGTCTGATGAGCAGCAGCTAAGGGAGTTGGAAGGGGGGCTAAGCCTGGAGAAAAGGAGGCTAGGGGGGGACTGTCTCTGCCCTGAAAGGGTGAAACAGCTCCCTGAAAAGAGGATGCAGCCAGATGGGGGTCTCCCAGGTAACTTGTTCTGCCAGTTAACAAGTGGCATGACAATAGGAAATAGTTTCAAGTTGTGCCTGGGGAGGCTTAGGTTGGCTATTAGGAAAAAATTCCTTGCCTGAAAGGGTTGTCCAGCCCTGGCACAGTCTGCCCATGGCAGTGGTAGAGTCCTATCCCTGGAGAGATTTAACAGACATGTGGACATGCATTAGTGATGGTCTTGGCAGTGCACTCAGTCTCAGAGGGCTTTTCCAACCTAAATGACTCCGTGATTGTATGAAAAACAGCCTATGTCTCAGTGGTGTACTCACCTCTACTTTTTGTGCTTGTGGGTGGAACAGTTGGAAATAATCCAGAAGGACCAAAGTAAGCAGGTAACACACACCAAGAGCTGGCTGCTCAGTGACAGTGCACAGCCCTCCTTGTTTGTCATTTCCTGCTGGAGCCACCCTCTCCTCTGTACTGTACTGTGAACTGTTCACAGCATGGATCCAGCCATGGGGCACTTGGCTCCAAGTCTCTGGGTACCTTTACCACCTGGGTTAGCAACTGGGCTCCCATCCTGCCACCTTCTCCCTCACATTAGTGCCTGCCCCTTGGCATGGCTTCTCACATGCCCCACAGCAGCACATGCAGCAAGTGGCTGCCAGGAGCATGGAGGGCTCCTCAGCATAGGACTGTCTCAGTGCTGGGATGGCTTCTCCCCCCACCTTTAACCAAGGCCCAGCTCTTGGCACAACTGACATGAACAGTTGTGCTCAGCCAGCATGGCCCAGATGTGGCTAGAGCAGCATTGATGTGGTAGGAGTTAGCACTTGGGAAACAATGCTGGAAAAGCCACATTTCCCTGTCCAGTCTCAGCCAGAGCTGCCCAGGACTCTGCAGAGACCTTGTGGCTATGAGCAGGGGGCTGAGGGCTCCTCAAGCATCCCCTGGAGCAGGGAGAGCATGGCCAGGCCAGAACTTGCAGCAGCCAGCTACCTATGTCATGAGTGCTGGATGACCTGTGGGACTCCAGGTTGCAAGTGCTTGGGCACTGGGAACTTAACCCAGGCTTTGCTTCCAGCCCGTGGCTGCTCCTTGTGCTTGGGTACTTGCAGCCAGCCTTGCTGTAAGGATTAACATGGGGTGGGTGACTGTCACCTTGCCATGTCCTGGGATCTTCCTTGGCAGTGGGTGGTGCTGAGCAGTCACCCTGTGGCAGGAAATTTCTTCATTGTGCCCTAGAGCTGGCTAGAGAGGAGGGGCTGTGCTCCTCTAAAGGAAGATGGTAGTTTTGTGCCTGGAGCTGGTCTCACCAAGCCATGTTCTTTCTTCCAGGTGGACGAGCTGAATAAAAAGCTGACTCAGCATGAAAAGGCCACCTGGACCCAGCAGCAGAGAGTTAAAGTAAAGAGGGACCAAAAACTTGGGGGCTGAGCCCTGGAGCTGTTGGTGCTGCCAGGGAGCTCACCTGGGTTGCTTCTAAGCCAGTCTCTTCCCTGCCCACAGGCACTCGAAGGGGAGCTGCAGACAGCAGTCACAAGCCATCAGGAGAAAGTGGCAGAGCTGCAGGTGCAGCTCACCCAGAAGGAGCAGGCAGCTGAGCACTACAAAGGGCAGGTATGCTGGGGGCGGGTATGGCCTTGCTGTCCCTGACACTGCTGGGAAGCTTGACAGGATTCCTCTGCTTTATATCCTAGATGGAGAAGGCAAAAAGAGATTACGATGCCAAGAAGCAGCAGAACCAGGAGCTATCAGAGAAGCTGAAGGCCATGGAGCACCTGCAGAAAGAGAACACAGAGCTTCAGAGCAAATCGGAGAGGCTGGCCAAGGAGCTACAGCAGAGTGTCCTGCAGGCCAAGGAGTCTGAGATGAGCTGCAAGAATCTTACCAGCCAGATCCGCAGCCTGGAAGCTCAGGTGGGTATGGCATAGTTGAGCTTCACCCTCCTTGTCCTCACTTCATCACCACCTCACTTGGATGACACATCCATCCATTCCTCCTTGTTTCCCATGCAGGTGCAGGAACTCAGCAAGTTCCAGGGGAAGAGTGCCACAGTAAAGGGAGATGAGGCTTCCTTTGAGAGTGTGGCTGACCAGAGCACTGATAGCCTCGATGAAGCACAGCAGCTCAGCTCCCCCAGGTACCAGATCAATCTGCTTCCAGCACCCCAAAAATCCACCATTCCTGATGGCCTGGTCAGCCTGCTGGTGCTACCCTCATCCCCTGTCTCTGCAGGAAGGCTACCAGCTCTCAGCTGGAAGTCTCAGTGGTGCCGTCAGACAGTGAAGAGTCACTGCTGTCTCAGCGGCTGCCCCGGACGAAGTCATCCCTGGAGAGTCTCTACTTCACTCCCATCCTCTCTGAGACGCGGTCACAGCACCAGAGCAGTGCCAACTTCCCGGGAGACTTCTCGCTGGACTCTGGCTGCAAGACCCGCTCTGCCCGGCGCCGCACCACCATCAACATCACCATGACAGATGTGAGCAGGGGGCCCCTGCTGGGGAATGCAGGGATCAGAAGCAGCACTGCAGAGGGACCCAGCAGGCTGGGAACTGAAAAGCTGAACATGACTTGTCAATGTGCACTGGTAGCCTAAAGTCCAGCCATGTCCTCAGCTGATCCCCAGCACAGTGGGAAGCGGTGCAATGTGGGGATTTTGCCCCTCTGCTCCACTCTGGTGAGACCCCACCTGCAGAGCTGCTTCCAGCTCTGGGCCTCCAAGATCAGAATGACATGGAGTTGCTGGAGCAAGGACAGAGGAGGTCACAGAAGCTCTCCAGGGGCTGAAGTCCCTCTGCTCTGGAGATAGGTTGAGAAAGTGGGGGGTGTTCAGCCTGGAGAAGGCTCCAGGAAGACCTTAGAGCCCCTGCCAGTGTCTAAAGAGGCTTCAAGAGACCTGGAGAGGAACTTTGGGCATAGGCTTGGAGTGACAGGACAAGGGGCAGTGACTTCCCATTGACAGAGGGCAGGGTTAGATGGGATATTGGGAAGAAATTCTTCTTTATGAGGTTGCCTGGAGAAGCTGTGAATGCCCCATACCTGGAAGTGTCCAAGGCCAGACTGGATGCAGCTTAGAACAATCTGGTCTAGTGGAAGGTGTCCCAGCCAATGGAAAGAGGAGGTGGAAGGAGATGAGCTTTAAGATCCGTTCAACCTAAACGTATCTATGGATTTTTCTCTCCCAGAAACAGGCAGAGTCTGAGGAACTGGTCTGCATCAAGAACATCCCATTGGCTCAGTCCACAAAAACATCTTCCCCTGCAAAGGGCCGTCTGCGCTCAGGCGCCTCCACCCGCTCCCTCACCAGCTTCCCCTCCCAGGAAACCCTTGCAAAGCTGGAAGCCTCCTCCCCAGAGAAGACCCCTGGCCATTCAGTACTGCTGGGCCTCCCTGGGTACCGACCAGTCACCCGTAGCTCCCTGCGCTTGCAGCGGACCAGCAGCTCCAGCCTCGGTGTGTATATGGGCAGGGAAGGCACTTGGACTGCTGGCTGGGGGGTTCTGCCCTGCCTTGGGGGAGTCAGGTCTTACCTGGAAGCCCCCTGACCCTTCCTTGCTTTGGATTTAGGCCAGAGCACCATGAAGCTGGGCATGTGCCAGGATGAGCCGGAGCAGCTGGATGACTGGAACCGCATTGCAGAGCTGCAGCGGCGGAACCAGGCCCGCCCTCCCCACCTGAAAACCAGCTACCCGCTAGAGAGCATGGTAAGGGAGGGAGGGGGAGGTCAGGCAGCCCTTTGTCCAGAACTGGGGTTTGGGAGGGGGTCTGGGAACGGACAGTGCCCCTCAGCAACATCCCCACATCCCCTCCCCAGCCCTCCACCTCCTTGGGAACCATCACGGATGAGGATGTGAAGATGGGGGACCCAGAAGAGACACTGCAACGTGGCAGCAGGCAGTCCTCCCAGCGCAGCAGCCAGGCCAGCAGCATCACCACCCGGCAGCGGAGGAAGCGCCTCTCGGAGGAGACCCACCAGGGCCCTGACACCCCCCCGGTGAGCTCAGCCCAGTCCCCCAGCAGGGCACCCTACTGGGAACAAGGAACTCATCACAGCTCCTACTGGGAACAAGAGATGTTCCAGGTTTTGAGGGAGCTGCTGTGGCCCTGTGGGTAACACTCCCATTCGCCACATGTTCCCACTGATCCTGGATTCCAGTGCCCAGTATTCCCAGCATCCAGTGGTGTGTCTAGTACTCGTGATGCTCCCAGTGCTGGCAAGGAGGCCATTCCAGAGGCGAAGGGGCTGAGCCTTCTGCCTTCCCTGGGCACAGTGACCCTCAATCACATCCCCTCCCTGTGGCCCCTCAGTTCCCTCGTTGCTGTCAGCCCTACAGCAGGCTGACCCCCAGATGGCAGTACTAGCTGGTCCCCTGTTTTTCAGTCCAAGAAGCCAACCAGCTGCTTCCCACGGCCCCAGAGCTCCCAGGACCGCAGTGCGCAGAGTGGCTCCCAGGTCAGTCAAGACAGCGAGCAGCGAGCCCCAGCCACACCAGTAAGTTTCAGAGGGAAAAAGGGATCAGGAGGGACCCCTCTGTCCTGCCCCATGCTGAGCTAATGGTCCTGCCCCTCTTTTGCAGGCTCAGAGGCGCCAGTCGATGGCGTTCAGCATCCTCAACACCCCCAGGGAGCTGGGGAGGCGCCTGCTGCGCCGGGCAATCGCCCAGAGGAGCACTCCCACATCCTCCAGCGGCACCCGCCGCTCGTCCCGCATCGCCACCGCCCAGTCCCCAAAGGGCAAGGTAGGTACTGCCTGACCCCCTGGGCACGCTGCTGAGCTCAGGCTCAGTGCCCCCAGCTCCTGCCTTGGGTTCATACAGGCCATGGGGACAAGGGGCACAGTCCTGCTGGCCCTAGGGTGCTATGGCAGCAGCAGGTCCCAGCATGGGGCTCGGTCATGTTCATGGTCCCTAACCTCCCGTCTTTGCTCTGTCCTTTCCAGGCCAGTCGCCAGTCGCGCAAGGACAAGCGATCCTGAGGTTTCACCAGTCCCTGCGTGCTGGCTGTGCCCTGGCCTCCCACCTGCACCCCGTCACCTCTTCCTGCCCCCCCAGGGTCCAGGAGCACTGAGGGTGAACAGGTGGGGCCACCCACACGACTGCCTTGCATATCCCACTGACAACTGTGGGGTGCCCTGGGCACGGCAAGGCCCCCTTGCCCTTCCTGTACCCATTGTCATCCTAAACCCTTCCGGGACCCAAGGCAAGGGGATGCACAGAGGTTGAGGGCTGGAAACACGCAGGGGTGCAGGGCACGGGCACCAGGCTGCAGCTGGAGGGGCTGAGCTCTCTCCAGGGATATTCTGCAGCCTCAGCTACAGGGACAGAGGTTAAACTTAGCATCCCTTGGGCCACCACCTTTGCTCCCTGTGTGTGGGACCCCCACAACCTGCCCGGCCCTCCTGCTCCTCCCAGGGAAGCTGAGGCAGCATTTTTAAATGTTTCTACTTGTAAATAAAGTGTATTTTTCACCTGCTCTGGGGGGCCTGGCTTCCTCTTCCTACAGTCCACAAGCACTGGAACCCTTATCAGGGCTTGAGGGGAGGAAAAGCATGACCTCCTCCTTGCCCTATCACTGAACTACACAGGGTGTCCCAAGGCAGGATGCTCACCCAGGGACCCAGCAGTACCACCAGGCAGTCATAGTGCAGATTTCTGTCTTTCTTATTTTTCTCCTTGAACTTACTCTTCTGCAGTAGCAACCCCTGCCATTCCAGTGCAGCAAACCCCACCAAACCTGGTGATGGGGCTGGAAGCACCTTCTCCATCCTCACACCAGCCTTGCCACAGATGTCCAGGGGCTGCAGTGTGCCTGCCCCTTGGAGTACTGCAGGTTCAGCCCTCAGGAGTGGTGACACAGGGTTTGTCCCAGACTCTGTTGTCCTACTGCAGGCACTGGGGTGAGGACAGGGCCCCTGGTGTCTCCCTGCAGTTGCTGGCATGCTGCTCCATCCCTGCCACGCTAAAGGGCAGCTGGCAAATGGGGCAGGGCACCCAGGCATCAGGGGACAAGGAAGGCCAGGCCACAGTAGGTTCTTCTCCACACTGGGAGGAGTGTGTGGGGAGCAGATTCAGCAGGAAGTGGCCTGTGGAAAGGGAAGGTGATATGGTTGTCACAAGCTCACTAGTGTTGGGATGCTGTGGGGTTTGGGCTGACACCCTCCCTGATGGTTCTCATGGCAGCCTGGGAATACACTGTGATGCCCCTCCAGTGCCAGGGCACCAGCAGGAGTGATGTGTCCCAGCTACAGAACTGCCACCACTATGCCCATTTACTGGCCACCAGAGCACACCCCTGCCAAGCACCCACCTGAGCAGATGGGGCAGACACTGTCTCCCCCTCACTGCTGGCCTGTCCTCTGTCATTTCTTCTGACTTGTCTCTTGGGAACCACAGGCTTGGGCTCTTCCTTTCCCCCTGGGCATCCTTGAGATGGCAGCTGGAGCCCTGCACAGGGGTAACATGCTGGAGGTACCCTATGCCACATCCTGCCAGCCCAAAAGAGTGAAGGGCTGTGCCCAGAACTGTCTGGGAAAGGCTGAGAGCAGTAAACAGCCAGGTGAGGGCAGAAGAAGACAGTGGGATTACCTGCCAACAGGACTGTGAGCACAGTGCCTGTCCAGCTGCCTGCAGGTGCTCAAGGGAGCGGCAGGCACATCCAGTGCAGAGCCTGGGGAAAAGCAGGCAGGGATGACAGAGACAGGGGCACTTTGGGTTGAAGGAGATTTTAAAGCTCATTTTGTTCTAAGCCCCGCCCCCCCCATCATGGGCAGGGACACTTTCCACTAGACCAGGTAGCTCCAAGCCCCATCCAACCTGGCCTTGGAACACTTCCAGGGATGGGGCAGCCACAGCTGCTCTGGACAACCTGTGCTGGTGTCTTACCACCCTCACAGGGAAGAATTTCTTTGTAATATCCCATATAACCCTATCTTCTGTCAATTTGAAGCCACTACCCCTTGTCTTGTTCTCCCAGGGCATTGTCCCTCTCCCGTTCTTTTGGAGCCCCTTTAGGCAGTGGAAGGGGCTCCCAGTTCTCAGAACCTTCTCATCTCCAGGCTGAACAGCCCTGGATGTCCCAGCCACAGTAGAGGGGCTCCAGCCCTCAAGAGCATCTCCACAGCCTCCTCTGGACTCGTTCCAGTTGCTCCACGCTCTTCTGATGTTGGGGGTCCCAGAGCTGAGGGCAGCTCTGCAGGTGGGCTCTCACCTGAGCAGAGTAGAGGCAGAATTCCCCCTTGCCCTGCTGCCCACAGTGGCTGGGGGCCAGCTCAGGACACAGCTGTGCAGATTCACTCACCTGGCACTGCAGGATCTCCCACATCCTTGGCCAGCAGCTCCAGGTGACCCCCCAGGGTGCTCGTGCCACCTCTGGGCCTCAGTGCCTGGTTCTGGTTCTGTGCTGTCAACAGCTCCATCCAGGCAGAGTGGCTGAGGTGGGCTGGGCTCCAGTCAGCCCCTTCCAGCTTCCACAGGTGGCTCCTCAGTTGCTTCTCCTCTCTGGATCTCCTGGGGATAGGGAGGGGCAGCCTTGAAGGAGGTTGTTGCTATCGGACATGAAAGAACACAAGCGAACGACTGAACACACTGAGTTCCTGCAACAAGAGCCAAAGTTTATTGGTGGGCACCCCCTTTTATAGGGGCTTCAGAATTCCTGCACTTGAACATTTGATTGGCTGGGGTCTCAACACCACCCAGCTCACTGGCCAGCTCACTGGCTCACTGGCCACGTTTTAACTGTGCAGCTCCAGACCAGCTGCAGCTGTCACAGCACATGGTCCCATGTGTGCCCCACCGTCAGCTCTGAGCTCTGCTGTGGGGAAGAGCACTGCCCACTGTCCCAACACCACTCCTACCTCTGCTTGTTGCTCTGTTGCTGTGCCACCCAGGACATCTGGGGGATTATGGGCACAAGAAAGGGCAGGGAAGCAGAGCTGGTACAGCTTTCCTGAGCCCATAAACAACCCTAACCCCTGGTCTACCTGTCCTCTTCCCTACCTGTCCTTCTACCCTCCTATCAGCCTCATGCTACTGCCAGCCCCATTCCATCACCATCCCCCCTAATCAGCTCTATCCCATGACCAGGCCCACAGCTCTTCCCCATGCCCTTTTCCTTTGGATCAATCCTTACCTTCCTAAATATCTGAACCCTGCAGCGATTCTGGTCCAGCTTTGAGTCAGCTGGTGTCATCAGTGGGCACCGAGGTGTGACAGGGCTGGTCACAGGGCCATGAGGAGCATCCCACCTCAGACTGCAGAAAGGCACAGCTGTAGTTCCCTGGGGAGCAGCGAGAAGGCCAGGGGCAAGGGGGCTCAGAGCTGCTGACCCCACTGTGGGGCATGGCCCTGGCTCCTGCACGGGAGTGGGGAACAGGGAAGTGTCAACGTCAACACAGCCAATGGGACTGGCTCTCTCCAGTCACAGCTCCACACTCAGCTGCCTGCTGTGATCCTTGGGGCAGCCAAACCGGGGCTGTATGCTGTCCTCACTCAGCAGGTTCTCTGCTTTGGGATACTTGGGGTCCTGCACACACACCAGGGACACAGCATCATGTACCAACCCCTCCCTAAACACCCTTCCCTCCAGCTCTAGCTTGTTCTGGACATGGGGAGAAGCATGGAATTCTCTGGTAACCTACAGGAACAACATCCCATTTTGAGAGAGCAAGAATGATGTGAATCCTTGCCCTTCAGCTTAACAAGGTGAGGTAGTACTGCACCCTGTCATGGCGTGACCCACGTCTTCCAAGACCCCAAGCAGCTCAGAGGGATCAGCCCCACACCCAGCCCCCCAGAGGGAACCCTCAGGCACCTGGGAGGAGAAGGCCACCATACAGCTGATTTTCACCGGAGCCATTCAGGAGCCTTTGGAGACAACACTGCCAGAGCGTAACTTCCCTTCGGATGCCTCCAGTGCCTGGTGGGGAGAGAGGAGAGTCTGATGAGCTTGGGCATCTCCTGGCTTTGGAACCATTCAGCAGCTCCCCAGTCCCACCTCACCGCCTCGGTGCCCCCCAGAGCTGCCCCACCACCCCTCAGGTCCCCGTCCCAGCAGTAACCCCCAGATCTGAGTCACAATCCCCCAGCTCAGCACACAACGCCCCATTCTGCCACCCGGGTACCACCCACATGCCCCAGCCCTATTCTCCAGTGCCCTCAAGTCCTTACCCGCAGCTCCACGGCCCGTGTTCCCAGACGCACGAACAACGCCTCAGCGCTATTCCGCTATCGCTGTTACCCCCCAGTCGTTCTCCGCTTTCCCAGCCCTGTTAAAGCCCTGGCTCTGTCCCACAGCCTCTCCACGCCATCTCCCAACCCAGTTGGGGGGACTCCACAGCTCCTGACTCACCGCCCAGCCCTATCCGCACCGATTTCGGCCGCCCAAGTGACATGAGCCCCGATCCCCGCCGCTCCCGCCTCCCTTCAGCGCCTCTCCCGGGCGCGCTCCGGTTCAGGCCGCGGCCGGGCTCGCCGCGGGGCCTGACGGGACACGCAGCCTGCAGGGTCCGGGAGAACGGGGTAGGGATGTGCGCTGAGGGGCTCGGAGGGTCCCTGGAATGGGAAAGCGGCGACTTTGGGTCACTGTGATCTTGTAGAGCTTTGGGGAAATAGGTGTGGGGAGTGTTAGGGCGGCGGAGATCCTGGTGTGGGAGGACAGGGGCAGGGTGGCACTGGCAGCTTCCGACGGCCCATGGGGCAGGGACAGTGCGGGCTCTGGGGGGGCAGGAGGGCAGCCATGGAGGCATCGCTGTTGTTCCCGTGATGGTTTTAAATGTTCCTGGGGATGAAAAATTACAGAACTGGAAAAAAATCTGTCTGGAAAGATGGAATTGGAAGCAGGGTGGGTTCTCTGTCACAGGTACGTGCCACTTTCCTGCACTGCTGCCCCGGGCTTTGCAGTGGCTTTTCACCTTCCCCTGTGCTTCGTGCTTGGGAGGGTTTTTTTCCACTTGCAGAGAACCAGGAGAACTTGGTTCCATCCTGTCTACACTGTGGGAGCAGCTGCACAGGGGTCATAAGTTCACTTAGCTTGTACAGTCAGGTAATTTTTTTGTGCCTTTCCTTAAAAATTGTCAGATGCTGGTGGTTGCTTTGGAGAAGATTCCTGGCAGGGCCCAGTTGTGGAGATTCCCTAGTGCATGGCTGAGCTGTGGGAGCTTGTACCTTTGCCCTGTGCGTTGTGTTGCTGCTAGAGAATGGTGCAGTGGGGTGATGGGAGGATTGAATCCCAGATCAGTCACTCTTGAGTTGCTGCTGGTTTTATTTTAAGATACTCCTTGGTGACTTTGTATGTAAAAATGTGGAAGATCCAAATCTCTGATCCTCAGAAGTGAAATTCTCACTTTTCACTCCATTAGGGCCTGGCAGAGAGGGCATCACAAGGAGGCAGCAAATGAGGAGGTGCATATAGGACTGCTTATCCTTGTGATTCCACAAATTGCTGGGGCAAAACCTATCTACTTGTGCTGTCCTGAGGCCTTGGCAGCTCTTTGGGCAGAGCAGTTTGCTGATGAGCCACTCATGGTGGGGACCAGAATAAAGCCAAGTGTCCCATGGCTCTGGCTCTGCCAAGGCCACCACTAAACCCTGTTTCCAGTGGAGGCATTTTTCCATATTTGCCCCTGGAGGCCTCCAATGAAAGACCAGCTTTTATATTACCTCCTTTATGGAAATGGTTTTGTATGTGTGTTGTTTTGTTCCTAGATTTTTAAGGCAGCAGTTCCTTGGGGATCCAGGCATGAGAACTTGCCCCAGAGATGGGGGTAGCAGAGTGGGTCTGGCTGCATGGGGCCTGGGCTGGCTTAGGATAATCCAGCTTGTGTGTGTGCACGATCTGTCCTTACGAACGGGTTTGTGATTGATCTCCGTGTGCAAAAGAACCGACACGGCACAGGGGATTTGCAGTAATAATCAAAACAAAGGCACCTTTATTGAATGACCACAGCAAAATGTGATAGAGGGATTAAGGGAGAGAAAAAAATAGAGAAAGAGAGAGAAGAGAGAGAGAAAGAGGGGGGTATAGCTACCAAACGTAGAGACGAAGTCCTTTGGTCCAGTCCAGTTGAGGATCCACCTGTTACGTCGAGGGAGATCGAGGATCGAGGATCTGTTACGTTGGGGAGATCTCAAAATCTCTAGCTAACTCAGAGGTTTTTATTATGATAACTCTATCGAAAATTGTGAGAGGGGGGAGAAACAGATACAATAAGGAATAGATGTAACAGGTAGTCCATGTTCTCAGCAGTAAACGAGAGCCATTGTTTTTGTGGTCCAGTGGTCACATCCTGGAGGCAAACATCTGGCTTTGGTCAGCTTGCCTCCCCCCACACATCTCCCCTGGGTTGGGGGTTTCAGTCCCAGTCCTTGGAAGGAGGAGAGGGGCCTTTTCACAAAGGAGTTTCATGTCTCAGTCCTTGATGGAGAGGCTTCTTACATCCCAGTCTATCTGTCACGGTGGTTGTAAAGCAGGTGAGGGTCTTCTGTAGGAGACCACCTGAACTCAGGAGCAGTCAGCCAGGCCGAGAGATGGGACAGCTTCCAAGGCTATTGTTGCAAACAGTGCGCGGTGCTCCCTTCTCATTGGGCTCAGTGTAGCATACAGCAAACCACACCTGTGAAAACAATAACTTAGCACTGTGCTCTCAGGTCTCGGGGCCTTTGGCGTGTGTAACTTTCTCCTACAAAGCCAGAGATTTTCAGATGGGGGGGTCTTCTCTTCGGTGGTCTCCCCCATGATGATCGTGAGGCAGATGAGGGATTTTTTGGACAGACTCTCGTACGATCCTGTGACTCAAAATTGTCTTGAAGGGATCTTCATCAGCAGGGCTCTGAAATGTCACTGATAGGTCTTCAGGATTCGCTGTATGTTGGTAGTATAACCCAGAAAAAATAGAGACAGTTTGACAGAGAGAGAGAGAGAGAGAGAGAGAGAGAGAAAGAGAGAGAGAAAGGTGAAAAAGAAGGGATAGGAAAAAGAAGGGGAAAAGGGAGACAATAAACATAATTAATATTGATTATCATAACAATTTTTACAAATGGTTGATTAATAAAACAATATTTTTGTAACAATTTTCAAAAATTATTGATTAATTACAACAATATTATTTTTATAACAATTTTTAAATGGTTAAAACAAATAATCAAAAGCAAAAAGCAATAAACAAATCATAATGCAAGTATTAATTTTAAAATAATTTTCTAAAACAATTCACAAAAAAATTGAAAGTAATTCTCACCAAATCATAAACAGGAATCAGGATTTACTCTAAAACACATATGCTTAATTCATAATTGCCTTGTGTCAAATGTCTTGGGGATGTCCACAGTGTAGGGGACATCAGCTAAGTTGTGTGTATTAACTACAGATGTCAATCTTGTCAGCTGTTTCACCATCTTCTAATTCATAACGAGTAGGACTGCTGATAACATAAAACCAAACAGAATTAAAATCAAAAGGATACCAATGGGATGACACACACTGTTCAAGACACTCATGGAAGTAGGAGACCACCCAAAAAACAGTATCCCACAACTTGTGCTCAGCATCTTCCTGCACTCTTTCCATGACATGGTGCATCTGTCTCACATTGTGATGAACAGTTACCAGAGTTTTCCGTCCGTTTTTCTTAATCTTCTTGAGGATTTCAACTAAGTCTCGATAGAGCAGCAGTTGTCTTACCAAAGTGAGATTCATCCCAATAGGAGTAGGCATCAGTTTGTGAATCAGTGTGGGGTTAGATTGCAATAGGTAGTGAGAGGTAACTGGAGCTTCATAAGAGAAATCACATCCTGTAACCTTGGTAAAGTTACAAGCAGAAAAATTTGAATGATTTTTAGTATCTACTACAACATTTTCTATGAATACAAAATCACAAATGGTTCTAAAGCATGCACATCTATTGCTTCTGTATGTAAGAACTGTTTCAGAAGTCTCGTTAGGACAAATTTCAAAATGACAGATACTGTGCCTAAACAAATGTCTTGAGCTATGATTACATTGCTTTCACAGATGAGCCCTTGTTGTTCTCAGGTAATACAAGATTCCAAATTAACAGTTTGCCATTTCTTACCAATTTGACGGGCTCATTCTCTATGTTCAGAAAGATAGAGAATAGCTCCGTTGTAATTCAGTTCTAATGCTATAACAGGGAAAATCAAGTCCACTGAGGCATTGCCTATGGTTAACACAAAAGCTGTGTCTGTGTTTCAAATGGAGTCATAGGTCAAAATTCACTAGGTTCCACCAGGATTGGAATTCTCTTTCAAAGTCAGTGGCACTGTCCCAAATTATTTTCCAAATTTCATTAGGAAAAGTGCCTTCTTCACCATCTCTTACAATTGAAGCAGAAACTGAGTGCATCCACAATTGTGCCTGGATATAGTTGAGAGCCAAAGAAACATTGTTTTGAGTAGCACTGAGTGCTGCAGTGTTACGCCATTTCCTGTCCCCAACCCCCTCTGGAATGTGAACCTATTTCCCATCCTCCTTTGCCCTCCTGCCTAGCTGCCTATCAGTCAATCTCCCCTGGGCCATCCCCTCCTCACACCTGGTTGGCCTTCACCTGTCTCTTCCCCGCCCCCTGGTTCTGGGCTTAAAAAGGACACCAGACCATGCGGCCAGGTTGTTTGGTGTATCCAGTTCCATCAGGGAGTTCTGTCCAGGGTTGGATCCTGGAGCTGTTACAGTGATCTACGATGCATCAATAAACCTTGGACTTAACTTACAACAGAACCCTCTCCTTTTCTCTTCACTGCCGCTGGAACCTTTTCCACCAAAGGTAAACTGAGTTCCCTCCCTGCCTGGATTTTTCTAAGAACCACAGCTGCTGCATTCAGCCAGCCAGAGGTATTTCTGTGGAAAAAAGCCACAGCTGCCACCTTTGGTTCAGCAGCAAGAGCCAGAAGAAGCCAAGCAGGACACACTCGGAGACATCGGGTTCATAAATTCTATAACTGAGTGCGTCAATTGCCGATTTGTGATCATTTACATTTACCTTCTCCCAATTTGGTAATATGTTTGATAGCAGCCACTGGTGTGTTCACAAAAGCCAATAAGAACAACTGCAGTGGTTGCTGTAATTTGATCAAATCTCTAATTGTGACAGCCAATTTATTCAAGTTCAATTAATTTACATGTCATGTGTAATATCATCACTTGGTGTTACCATAAAGGGAAGGGAAAACATGATTTCTGTTGTCCATCACTAGTGTTAGGGTTTATGAGGTCTTTGTGTCCCTCGGAGTTCTTCTGTAAAAAGTAAACACATGAAGAGGCAGAAAAATTTAGAACAATGGAATTGTCAGAGAGGTTTTGAAGAGCAGTGGTACTTCCCCTACAGCTGCGGGAGGTCCACCAAAAGCAGGTTGTCCAGGGTAATGTGCTGGGTTCTTGAAATCATCTGGTCTCAGACGTTCCATTCTCATACATCAGCCAAGGTCCCACAGAACCATATTCATCATTCATAGATTGACTCTCACAAGCTGTGGATCGACAAATGACAAGTGAGGAAGCGAACAGACCTCTCTTGGAAAGTCTAGCCTTTGGCAATGCCAACCCAGATTGTCAATGGGTCATCAGCGCAATGCCAGGATGACCATCCTTGGCAGAACTGGTGGAGACATGCAGCAAGGTGGGAACACCTCAGCATGTTGCATCGATCGTGAGGGACGAGCTGAGAGGAGAATGGGAAGAACACATGAGAGGACACTCAGACAGTCGGAAGAAAAAGTGCTGGAGAAAATGCTTCAACGGCAGAATGAAATAATGGTCAAAGTTCTCGCAACCATTCAAAAGAAGAACAACTCATCAGGAGGACAATGCTGAAAGTGTGGAGCGTTTGGACACATGAAGAAGAATTGTCTGCAGGCGCATGCACAAGTGCAGGCACCAAAACCGGAAAAGCCACTCTGTGCATGGTGCGGAAGAGGAAGACACTCTGTGAGAGAATGTTATTCTCAGACGGACGTGGAAGGAAATCCTCTACCGTATCTGGGAAATGGAAAAAGAGCGTGGGAAATCATCAGCGCACGTTGACACAAGTGATGGCGACAACACAAGAGCAGACAGGACAATCATCGGAGAACGCGAAGAAGATGCCCTCAGCAAAGTCCTCAGCCGATTCCCAGCGACCCAGAACTCCTCCCACCAGAAGCACAGTGCACATTGGCAGATTCAAAATTAGTGTGTTTCTTGGATGAAAGTCATGTGGAGATACCAACAGGCATCTGCGGGGATTCATACAAGAAACAAAATTTTTTAATAGTAGGACAAGACAGAAGTAGCATCCTTGGACTCATTGTTTATCCGTCAGTTGTTTCTGCAAACAAGAATACAGAGCTGACAGTTTCGGCAAAAGCTCTCCGTCCATCGTTGACTGTGGCAGAAAACACTCCGGTCACAAGAGCTTTCGCCTTGCCACCACATGCCATTGGACGTGTCATGTCAATTTTCAACAAGGAAGGGCTTCCTTTGAAGGACCATGTTGAAATACATACCGCATAGATAAAGCACATAGGTCAAGATTGACCCACTCTCACTTGTCAATTGACTTGTGGAGACAGAACAATAGCGGTCAGAGGAATGATTGACACAGGGGCAGATGTCACAGTAATATGAGATTGGCCGCTTGTGGTCATTGACCTCAAGGATTGTTTCTTCAGTATTCCGCTTCATCCAGATGATGCTCCAAGACTTGCCTTTTCTGTTCCAGGTATTAACAAGGAAACGCCTCTGCAGCGGTACCGTTGGGTCGTTCTTCCTCAGGGACTGAAGAACTCACTGACAATCTGTCAATGGTATGTGGCACGAGCTTTGTCGCCAGTGTGGAAGAAATTCCTGAAGGTGAAAATCATTCATTATATGGATGATTTGCTCACTGCGGCATCAACACAACAGAAGCTGCAAAAAGCTTGTGACTGTGTGATTGCAGAAGTGCAAAAGGCAGGTCTGGAAGTCAGTGTTTCAAAGATTCAGGAGGTCGCACCTTGGAAATATCTAGGGTGAAAGATCTTGAAGAAAACAATATGACCTCAGAAGATGGAGGTCAGTACAAAAGTCAGCAACCTGCGTGATTTACAACAACTCCTAGGAGAAATCAACTGGGTGAGACCAATTTTGGGAATCACGAACAGTGACATTCCAGCGTTGGTCGATCTTCTGCGAAGAGACACAGGCATCCGATATCCCGGGAAACTCACGCAGGAAGCGAAGAAAGAGTTGGAGAAAGTTACAGATGCTTTTCAGAAAAGGCAAGCACATTGATTCGTTGAATCGTTGCCTTTTGAGTTGAAAGTGCTGGGAGAGAAAACACAATTCCATGGTTTGATCTTCCAATGGGATTCATCTCAGATTCTTTATTAATCATAGAGTGGATTTTCTTACCATACAGGCCTTCAAAGACGATTCTCACAGATCTGGAGATGGCGGCACAAATCATCATGAAAGCCAGAACAAGGTTGCTGACAATGGCAGGACAGGAATTCTCTAATATCCATTTACCATTGAAGAAAGATTATTTCGATTGGGCGCTGCAAAAATCAAAAGTCTTGTAAATTGCATTGTTATCCTTTCCAGGAACTTGCACAATCAATTTCCCGCAGCACAAAATGTTGCAATCACAAATATGTTACAGAGCAAAGCCAAGAATAAGTGACGAACCTCTGGACAGGATCACAGTGTTCACTGATGGCTCAGTGAAGACACAAAAGTCAATGATCACGTGAATGAACTCAAATACAGCAGAATGGGACTCAAACATGAAGACAGTTCAAGGCTCTCCACAAATCGTGGAATTGGCAGCTGTTGTCAGAGCATTTCATTTGTTCAAACAACCTCTCAATTTGGTCACAGATTCCGCATATGTCGCGGGTGTGGCCAGACGATTGGAAGGTTTGCTCTTGAAAGAAACCAGCAATGAAGTTTTAAATTCATACCTGGTGAGCATGAAAACATTGCTAGAACGCAGGGAACACAAATGTTTTATCACTCACATCAGAGCGCACACAACACTTCCAGGATTTCTAGCAGAAGGGAATGCTTGGGCAGACAGGTTGACAATGCCCATTTCACAAACACTTCCGGACATTTTTGAGCAGGCAAGACTAAGCCTCGCATTTTTTCATCAGAATGCACAGGCGCTGATGGAATCCTTTCGTCTCACAAAGATTCAGGCGAGGGAAATCATTAGTGCTTTTCTGGATCGTCAGCTTGTGCAGCCACCTGCCTCCACAGGAGCAGTCAATCCGCGGGGACTGCAAAGTCCTCAGCTGTGGCAAGCTGATGTCACAAAAAATCCTTCATTTGGGAGGCTCAAAAATGTTCATGTTTCAGTTGATGCATTTTCCAGAGCAGTCTTTGCTTCAGCACATGCGGGTGAAACAGCAGAACACGCTTGTGGACATTTCTTGCAAGCATTTGCATCATTAGGTGTACCTCAAGAAATAAAAACAGACAATGGCCCAACATATACAGGCAGGATGCTTGACAAATTCCTGAAAAGGTGGGGTGTCAGACACACATTTGGTATTCCACATTCACCCACAGGTCAAGCCATCATTAAAAGAACACATCATACCCTGAAACCCCTTTTGGACAGACAAAAAAGGGGGGAGCCAGAGGCGACGCCTCACATGAAATTGAACAGAGCGTTGTATGTGTTGAATTTTCTTAAAAGCCTGTGCTCAGAGCCCAATCCACCAATCTTGAGACATTTTTCAAACAGCTCTCAGGCAAAACTAATGGGGAATCCTTTGGTTTTGATCAGAAACCCAGAGACCGGACAAATAGAGGCTCCTTTCAAACTAATTACTTGGGGCAAGCGTTTCACTTGTGTTTCCACAGGGCGAGGTCTGAAGTGGGTGTCGGCACGACATGTGAAGCCATTTCGGACGCAGGAGCAAGAGAGCACTGATCCCAGAAACAGAGAAACAAGCACTCAGACAGAAGAGGAGGCTCAAGCTGCAAACAACAACTCGGAAGAGAAATAAAAAACCCAAAAATTTTGGTGGTTTTCCTTTGGGGTTTTGAGTGAAAAGATGGCAATGGCAATGTTTTTTCACGAGGGTGAAGTTGTGAGCTTCATAATGCTCATGTGCCTCATTCCTTCATCTGTTGCTTTAAGCAATGGGGCAAATTTACCCATTGATCAACCAAAACAAAATGTTTGGGAAGCTTTAGACCAGGCAGCAAATTTAGATAGTATCTGCCTGACGCACTCAAGACCAGGGAGACAATTCTCGGCAAACATGGTTGGATTGCCAGTGGACGAATGGCTGATTCCAGGACACCCTCCAGTTGAGATTTCACAGGTCGTTAAAGATCCTGAGTGGTGTTCTTGGACGCATCTCCTTCCCGTGGCTTCTACTGAACCTCAGGAATTGGAAATTTTTGGGTCCACAATAATGGAGCTATGCATGCAGTTTGAAATTCCCAATGTGACAAAAACAAACAAAACCATCGATGTCACTCCAAATCATGAATTTTATAGAAATGCGTCCGCTTGGTGCAAACACACCGAGACGACAACCAGAGGGTCATTCCGAGTTCCAGTGCAACTGCCAAGAGGACTCTTTTTGATTTGTGGGGACAGAATTTGGCACAGTATTCCTGAAAGTGTCAAGGGAGGTCCATGCAACATTGAAAAAATTTCAATGTTGTCACTAGATTCGAAATTGATGAGAGCAAAAACATAAAGAAAAAAGATCATTGCAACACTACAGTGCAGATTGTGATGACGAACTGTACACTTGGGACAAGCCAAGGAGAATTGCAACAGCAATTTTCTCACCTCAGACAGCGTCAGGGGTGGCCTTGATTCAACTGGACCACATGGGTTGCTGGTTCAGCAAACATACTCAATCAGTCTCTCCTGCACTGAGTGACATGTTGAGAGACATAGGCAGTGTAAGACGAGCAACTCTTTAGAACAGAACGGCTGTGGGAGCTCAGAATATCGCTCCTGATATCCAGAGTCACCGAGAGAACCCATGGGGGGCTCAGAGGTCCTGGAATGTTGCTAAGAATTCTTGGTGGCTGGACTTTGACCCTGTGGAGGATGTGTATGAGGACGTGAGAATGACCACTGTTTAAGTGGTGAAGAGAATATATATTTTCAGAGTAAAATATGTGTTTTAAGATCATGTACAGGGGGGTTATATCTCTGTACAGGGGGGTTATATCTCTGTACAGGGGGGTTATGAAGACAAGATGGAGGAATCGGAGCATGCCTCATGCTTCTTTCTTCTTCTTCTTGTCTTCCATCTTCCTTGGTGATGTTGGCACTTAGGGATTGGTTTAGGGTGAAAGTACACTTATCAATAAAAGTAAAAGATATTGGGGATAAAAGGTAAATATAGTATACGTAGTTTTTGTTATAAAAGGACACGACCGCCCCGTGGGTGGTCAGAGTGCCCTTGGCTGCCTTGCTGGTCAGACCCCGGCTGGCCTTGAAGAGTCCAGACTCGTCCTTTTGATCCGCGGGCTGTCCCGAACCATCCTGCTCGTGCCCAAGCAGAGATAACAGCCGGATTGGGCACCTGGCGTCCCCTGGGTGGGCTCCTGAGGGGTCCCAGCCGGGCTCCCGGTGAGCACCCAGTGGGCTGCAGCCGAGCAGCAGCCGGACAGCAAGAAGATTGCGAGTGAGCAATTCCCAAGCGGACAGTTCCCGAGCTGGACGAGTTCCCAGGAGAGCACTGATAACTCCTGGGGAAAGCAGCCGGCAGGATCTGAAGAAGCGGCAGCCTTGAAGTCCATCGCATTCCTTCTCTGCTGAAGACGGCTCGTAGCAGAACAGCCCGGACAGAGATCGGAACGGCGCCTCTGACCTCATCTCCTGTGACCTGCTGGCCGGTGTTTCGGGAGCCTCTGGACTGCTTTGACGACTGAATTCGGTGAGAAAGTCAAAATAAGAACATGGGGAACACATATTCCCAAGAACAATTAGAGATTTTGTCCGCCTTACAAGGTGTGGCACGAACACACACCGCGGGGATATCTAAAAAAGAACTTAAAAATCTTTTACTATGGGTCAGACTCAATTATCCACACTCAGAAACGCGTTTGTTATTTGAAATTGGCTTTTGGCAAGAAATTAATAGGCACCTTTATCTTTTAGCAACGAGAAAGGATGAAATGGCTATGAGGTTACTAGCTCCAGCCAGGACCATGTTGGAGGCAACCTCAGCAAATATAAAGAGGTCTGCCAGGCAGCATTTAGCTGCGGATACCGCGGAAGCGGGGGGGGAGGAGCAAAGTCCTAAAAGGAGGCTTGCTATAGTCCCCGTTACGTCACGGGAGCAAATTCCCGGGGAAAGTAGACGAAAAGAGGTGTTATCGCCTCCTGTCCCGATAACCCGAACACCAAAGAGACCCCCAAAGTGCCCTGAAACCCCAGAATATACAGGGGATTTAGGCAGCTACTCAAATACAGATACAATCCTGAGTACAGATGAACTGGGGTTTTCCCCGAGCGAGATCGAGGAATTGGGTGGTCCCGAAGAGACGTGTCCCCCTGATCCTCGGGAACCTGGGGAACAGGGGTTGGAAGTGGCTGCAAAGTCGAGGGGCTCGGAATCAGTTCGGGGAAAGGGGGAGCGCTTTCTTGCGGCAGCGACGCGGCGGGAGTGGAGCCGGCGGCGCTGGCTGGTGGGGGGGCAGCGGCGGAGGCGGGGGATGCGAGTTTCGCAGCGACTTTTGCGGGCGCGGCGTCGGGAGCGGCGCCGGATCCTGTCACACTGATATGCGGGACGGGTAATGCTGACAGAGCTTTACGGGAAGACTCGCAGGCACCAGGTTATGCGCTAAGTCGGCCAGCTTTCCAGGAGCGACTGCAGCGCTCCGGACTGGCGCCATACCTAGACGCAAGGGGCGTTCTCTGCTGACGAATCCGGAAGCAAGGATGTGCAGATCGGCCTGTATCGCTGCACAGGGAAAAGTAAAAGCGGCAAGAAAACCGGGCGCACTGGCAGGAGATGCATATGTGTCCATAGAGGGAGAAGGGGGGTCAGAACCAGGCTTAAGGGAGGAAATATCGGAGGCGGAGTGGGACAGAGCCAGTGACGTCAGTTCAGGGGCGGGAGGAGGCGTTCCCGAGGGCGAGCGCGCGCGGAGGAAGAAAGTGGGGCGTGGTAGAAGGCGAGGCAAGTCCCCTGTGACGTCTCGGGCGAGGAGGGGTCGTGGGTGGAGTTCCACATCCCGGGACTCCACCCCCTCTCCGGTTCCGGCTCTCTCGGCCCCGATCCCTGAGGTTCAAAACCCTCTCGGCCCGGAGAGACAGTCACATATGCAATCTTCATTGTTGGCTCAGTCAAAAGTCGTGCAAACTCGATCCAAACAAAAGCTGCAACAATATTTAAAATAAAAAATACAGCAGTCCGCTGAACAGGAAGAACCGATCGAGTTCGTGACGTCAGCACAGGCATCCAGGCAGATGACAGCGCCACCTAGTGGGGGGATGACCACACTGCAGGACTCGCCAGACCTGTTCGGCCGAGCCACAGCGCCACCTCGTGGTGGGACTGCAACATTGCAGCAGTTTTTTCCAGCTACATATAAAAAGAAAATTATATCTAAAGGAGCAACAATAAAACAACAAAAGGATTATCCTTCCACTTCAAGAGTTCATGAATTTGAAGAGACTTTAAATGAATCGCAAATGCAAGGCGAGGATATAATACAAATAACAGCATCACAGGGAATTCCAGCATGGATGCTTTCAGCAGCAGAAGCAGCAAAAAGCTTTCTGCATTCAATTGAAACAGCAAAAGAGACAAAGCAACGAGAATTTCAACCTTCTTAGGAAGAGTTGGGAGCAAGGTCAAAGACCTCAAGACAGAAAATACGAAGAAAAAAATCGCCAATGACTTCCACAGTCCCATTGTGCGTGCAGCTACCCATGGATCTTCCAGAAGAAGAAGAAGAACAGCCAGTGGAAACAATGGACTGGGATCAAATTAGAAAAGAGTTGTCAAAAGAAAGAGATTTGCTTCAAGGATCGGGAGATTTAACAATGCCAGTGACATATGATGCACAAGGACAAAATCCAAGGTGGGAAAGGATGGGTCATGAAGTGATCAAAGATCTAGCAAAGGCAGTAAAAACCTATGGACTGAATTCGAAGTTCTTCAAACAACTCCTGAAGGGGACATTCAATTCATATGACCTCACGCCATTTGATATTAGAAGCCTTGTGTCAATGATTCTTACGGATACACAGAATCTTATCTGGGAAAGAAGGTGGCGAAGATACCTTGCAGAGTTGAGGAACAGCTATCAAGGTGGGCCGAACGCAAACCTCACCGAGGCACAGTTAGCAGGGGATCCTCCAGATGACAATCCAGCAGAACAAGCAGTGCGACTGCCGAGACGAGTGTTGATTGATATCAAAGATGCAGCACGCAAAGCAATTGTACAACTTGCTCCAGCAGGTGCTCCAGATATCCCATTTTCGTGTATCAGGCAAGGTCCCGCAGAACCCTATTCAGCATTCATAGATCGGCTTACGCAACCTGTGGACCGGCAAGTGATTCATGACGGAGCCAAGCGACCTATTGTAGAGAACTTAGGGCTCGCCAACGCCAACCCGGATTGCCAACGGGTCATCAGTGCAATGCCAGGACAGCCATCCTTGGCAGAAATGGTAGAGGCGTGCAGCAAGGTGGCAACACCTCAGCATGTTGCGTCGATCGTAAGGGATGAGCTCAGAGAAGAGTGGGAAAGAGAAACAAAAGAACGCTCCGAAAAGCAGTCACAAGAGAATATGCTGGAGAAAATACTGCAACAACAGAATGAAATGATGAATAAAGTTCTTACAACTATCCAACAACAGAAGAGTAACCCATTGGGAGGACAGTGCTATAAGTGTAAGGCATTTGGACACATAAGGAGGAATTGTCCACAAGCACATACACCAGTGCAAACATCGAAGCCGATCAAACCACTTTGTGCGCGATGTGGAAGAGGAAGACACTCTGTAAAAGAATGTTATTCCCAGGCGGATGCAGAAGGAAATCCTTTACCACATCCAGGAAACAGGAGAAAGAGCGCGCAAAATCGCCAGCGCGCGCCGACACAAGTAATGGCGATGACACAAGATCAAGCAGGACAGTCATTGGAGAACGTCAAGTAGACGCCCTCAGCAGAGTCCTCAGCAGATTCCCAGGTGACCCAGAACTCCTCCCACCAGGAGCACAGTGCACACTGGCAGCTTCGAAAATCATATGTTTTTTAGATGGAAGTCATGCAGAAATACCAACAGGTATTTGCGGAGACTCGTATAAAAACCAGGATTTTTTTATTGTGGGTTTGGACAAGAGTAGTATTATCGGTCTCATTGTTTATCCAACAATGTTTATCCAACATTGTTATTACAGCGGACAAAAATACAGAATTGACAGTGTTGGCAAAAGCTCTCCGTCCACCATTGACTGTGGCTGAAAATGCGCAAGTTGCAAGAGCTTTCGCCTTGCCATCGCATGCCGTTGAAGAAGTTATGTCAATCTTTGACGGGGAAGGGTTTCCGCTGGAAGAACATGTTGAAATCCATACTACTTGGATAAAACACATAGGCCGAGACCGACCCACGCTTACTTGTAGATTGACATGTGGAAACAAAACAATAGCAGTCAGAGGAATGCTCGACACTGGGGCAGATGTCACAGTAATATCTTACGTCTTTTGACCCCGGGATTGGAGCTTGATTGCACCCTTGGGATCTCTCTCAGGCATAGGGGGAGCTTCTCTGTGTTTGCAGAGTGAGAATTCCGTCGTCGTCACAGGACCAGGAGACAAAACGGCGATCATTCGTCCTTTTGTTGTGCAAAAGCCAATCACGGTTTGGGGAAGAGATCTTTTGGCTCAGTGGGGTACGAAGATCGAAGTGGATTTTTAGTAGGGGACACTGCGGCACTCGCCACGTTAAAGTTAAATTGGAAGACAGATGATCCAGTTTGGGTGGATCAGTGGCCCCTTGAGCGGAAAAAATTGAGTGCATTGAAAAACTTGGTCCGAGAACAATTACAGAAGGGACACATTAAACCAACAAATAGCCCTTGGAATTCTCCAGTGTTTGTCATCAAGAAGAAGTTAACAGGCAAAAGAAGATTGTTACATGATCTCAGGAAGATCAATGAGGTTCTCGAAGACATGGGTCCTCTCCAGCTGGGACTTCCATCAGTTTCGATGATTCCTAGAGATTGGCCACTGGTGGTCATTGATATCAAGGATTGTTTTTTCAGCATTCCACTCCATCCAGATGATGCACCAAGATTTGCCTTTTCTGTTCCGAGTATCAACAGGGAAACGCCTCTGCAGCGGTACCATTGGGTTGTTCTTCCTCAGGGTCTCAAGAACTCGCCCACAATCTGTCAATGGTATGTGGCACGAGCCTTGTCACCAGCACGGAAGAAATTTCCAAAGGCGAAGATCATTCATTATATGGATGATCTGCTCATTGCAGCATCAACACAACAGGAGCTGCAAAAGGTTCGTGACTGTGTGATTACAGAAGTGCAGAAGGCAGGCCTGGAAATCAGTATTTCAAAAGTGCAGGAGGTCGCACCTTGGAAATATCTAGGGTGGAAGATCTCAGAGAAAACGATAAGGCCTCAGAAGATGGAGGTCAGCACCAAGGTTAACAACTTACATGACGTGCAACAACTATTAGGAGAGATCAACTGGATGAGACCAATTTTAGGGATCACAAACAGTGACATTCCAGCGTTGCTCGAGCTGTTGAGAGGAGACGCAGACATCCAATCTCCCAGAACTCTCACGAGAGAGGCAAGGAAAGAATTAGAGAAGGTTACAGAAGTGATTCAAAAGAGACAGGGACATAGTTTTGTGGAATCTTTGCCCTTTCAGTTAGCAGTGATGGGAGAGAAAATACAATTCCCTGGTCTGATATTGCAATGGGATGCATCTCAAAAAGATCCTTTAATAATTATAGAATGGATTTTCCTGCCTCACAAGCCTTCAAAAACAATTCTTACAGACTTGGAAATGGCGGCACAAATCATCATAAAGGGAAGAACAAGGTTACTAACGATGACAGGAAGGGAATTCTCGATTATCCATCTACCTTTGAAAAAAGATTACTTTGATTGGGCGATGCAGAAGTCGAAAGACTTGCTGATTGCATTGTTGGCGTTTCCAGGAATTTGCACAATTAACTTTCCACAGCACAGAGTGTTGCAGTCTCGGATATGCTATAAAGCAAGACCAAGGATAAGTGAAGAACCTCTGGACGGGATCACAGTGTTCACAGATGGCTCAGGGAAGACACACAAGTCAGTGATTACATGGAAGAACTCGAAGACTGGGGAATGGGACTCAAATGTGGAAACAGTTCAAGGCTCTCCACAAATTGTGGAATTGGCGGCTGTTGTCCGAGCATTTCAGTTGTTCAAGCAACCACTCAATCTGGTCACAGACTCCGCATATGTTGCGGGTGTAGTGAAACGATTGGAGGGTTCGCTTTTGAAAGAGGCCAACAATGAAGTTTTGTACTCATATCTAGTGAGCATGAAAACCTTACTAGAACAAAGAGAACATAAGTACTTCATTACTCACATCAGGGCTCACACAACACTTCTGGGATTTTTAGCGGAAGGGAGTGCTCAGGCAGACAGATTGACAATGCCTATTTCACAAACACTTCTGGACATTTTTGAGCAAGCGAAATTGAGTCATGCATTTTTTCATCAAAATGCACAAGCGCTGATGGAATCTTTCCGTCTCACAAAAACAGAGGCGAGAGAAATCATTAGTGCTTGCCCAGATTGTTAGCTTGTACAACCACCGGCTTCAACAGGGGCAGTCAATCCACGAGGACTAGAAAGTCTTCAACTGTGGCAAACAGATGTCACAAAGTATCCATCATTTGGGAGGCTCAAAAATGTCCATGTTTCAGTAGATACATTCTCAGGAGCAGTCTTTGCTTCAGCACATGCAGGTGAAACGGCAGAACACGCATGTCGGCATTTTTTACAAGCATTTGCATCGTTAGGTGTGCCTCGAGAGATAAAAACAGATAATGGTCCAACCTATACAGGCAGGGTGCTTGACAGATTCTTGAAAAGGTGGGGAGTCAAACATACGTTTGGTATTCCACATTCACCGACAGGTCAGGCAATCATTGAAAGAACTCATCATACCCTGAAATCCCTTCTAGACAGACAAAAGAGAGGGGAGCCTGAGGCAACACCTCACATGAAGTTAAATAAAGCACTGTATGTGTTGAATTTTCTTAACAGTTCATCCTCAGAGCCCAATCCACCAATTTTGAGACATTTTACGAACAGCTCTCAGGCAAAACTAAGGGAGAATCCTTTAGTTTTGATCAGGAACCCAGAAACAGGACGGGTTGAAGGTCCTTTCAAATTAATCACTTGGGGAAAAGGTTTTGCTTGTGTCTCCACAGAGCGCGGTCTGAAATGGGTGTCGGCATGGCACATCAAACCATTCCGAACGCGAGAACAAGAAAACGCTGATCCCAAAAGCAAAGAAACAAGCACTCAGACAGAGGAAGAGGTTCAATCTACAATCAATCCTGAAGAGAAATAAATATAAAACTTTGGGACTTTTGTTTTGGTGTTTTAAAGATAAAAGTAACAATGGTATTTTATAAGAGTAGAGTCATGAGCTTCGTAATGCTCGTGTATCTTAACTCTTCATTTGTTGTATTAGGTGAAAAGGAAAATTGGCCCATCAACCAACCAAAAATGAATGTTTGGGAGGCACTGGCCCAGGCAGCAGACTTAGATAGTATCTGCCTGACACATTCAAGGCCAGGAAAACCATTTTCTGCGTGCATGGTTGGATTGCCAGCAGACGAATGGCCGATTCCAGGACATCCTTCGGTCGAAATTTCACAGATCGTTAAAGATCCTGTGAATGAATGGTATGCTTGGATCCATCTTCTTCCTGTGGCTTCCACCGAACCTCAGGAATTGGATATTTTCGGATCCATGACAATGAAGCTGTGCATGCAGTTTGAGATCTCGGATATAATAAAAGTAAATAAGACCATTGATGTTACTCCCAATCATGACTATTACAGGAATGCGTCAGCTTGGTGTAATTACACTGAGATGACCACCAGAGGATCACTCCAGGTACCAGTGCAGTTGCCAAGAGGTTTGTTTTTAATTTGTGGGGACAGAATTTGGTATGGTATCCCTGCAAATGTCAAGGGAGGTCCATGCAGCATTGGAAAGATTTCAATATTATCACCAGACTCAAAGCCAACAGAAAGACAAAAACAAAAAGAAAAAAGATCATTACCACATTATAATGTAGACTGTAATGATGCAGTGTACACTTGGGACAAGGCAAGTAGAATTGCAGCAGCAATTTTCTCACCCCAAGCGGCATCAGGGATAGCCTTGACTCAACTGGACCGCATGGGTTGCTGGTTGAGCAAACATGCTCAATCCGTTTCTGTCGCACTGAGTGACATGCTAACAGATATAAGCAGTGTAAGACAAGCAGCTCTCCAAAATAGAGCGGCAATTGATTATCTGTTGCTCGCTCATGGACATGGCTGCGAGGAATTTGAAGGGATGTGTTGCATGAATCTTTCTGATAATTCGAGATCTATTCATGAAAATATCCAGAAAATAAAAGATAGTTTAAAGAAGCTTGGCGAAATCACTGGTTCCTGGATTGATGAGTTGGTTGAATTTTTTGATCCTTCTCCCGTATGGAGAGGTTTTTTAAAATTGGGACTTTATATTTTGATAATTCTCTTAGTCCTCATACTTTTGATACCATGCATCCTTTCATGTATACGGCATGTCATGAGTCGAGTCGCTAAAGAAGTGTTCTTAGTGCAAACAGAGGGGGGAGATGTGGGAGCTCAGAATATCGCTCCTGATATCCAGAGTCACCGAGAGAACCCATGGGGGGCTCAGAGGTCCTGGAATGTTGCTAAGAATTCTTGGTGGCTGGACTTTGACCCTGTGGAGGATGTGCATGAGGACGTGAGAATGACCACTGTTTAAGTGGTGAAGAGAATATATATTTTCAGAGTAAAATATGTGTTTTAAGATCACTGTACAGGGGGGTTATATCTCTGTACAGGGGGGTTATATCTCTGTACAGGGGGGTTATGAAGACAAGATGGAGGAATCGGAGCATGCCTCGTGCTTCTTTCTTCTTCTTCTTGTCTTCCATCTTCCTTGGTGATGTTGGCACTTGGGGATTGGTTTAGGGTGAAAGTACACTTATCAATAAAAGTAAAAGATATTGGGGATAAAAGGTAAATATAGTATATGTAGTTTTTGTTATAAAAGGACACGACCGCCCCGTGGGTGGTCAGAGTGCCCTTGGCTGCCTTGCTGGTCAGATCCCGGCTGGCAGAGAGGAAAATCTTTGTAAGATAAAATTAATAAACATTCCGAAGACCGAAGCCTTGAAGAGTCCAGACTCGTCCTTTTGATCCGCGGGCTGTCCCGAACCATCCTGCTCGTGCCCAAGCAGAGATAACAGCCGGATTGGGCAAACGGCGATCGATAATCTGCTGCTTGCACATGGACATGAAGGTGAAGAGTTCGAAGGAATGTGCTGCATGAATATCTCTGATCACTCGAGGTCTGTGGGAGCTCAGCATATTGCTCCGAATGTCCAGAATCACCAGGAGAACCCTTGGGGGGCTCGGAGGTCCTGGAATGTTGCCAGACATTCTTGGTGGCTGGACTTTGACCCTTCTGAGGATGTGTATGAGGACATGAGAATGACTACAGTTTAAGCGGTGGAGAGATCACACATTTACAAGGTGAAATATGTATTTTGGGATTTTGGTACAGGGGAGTTATATCTTGGTACAGGGGGGTTATGGAGACAAGATGGAGGAATCAGGGCATGTCTCATGCTTCTTCTTTCTTCTTCTTGTCATCCATCTTCTGTGGTGATGTTGGCACTTGGGGATTGGTTTGTGGTGAAGCTGCACTTGTTAATAAGGGTGAAAGGTATTGGGGATAAAAGATAAATATGATGTACGTAGTTTTTATTATAAAAAGACACGACCGCCCCGTGGGTGGTTAGAGTGCCCTTGGCTGCCGTGCTGGTCAGATCCCGGCTGGCAGAGAGGAAAACTCTGTGAGATAAGAAATAATAAACAATTTGAAGACCGAAGTATTGAAGAGTCCAGACTCATCCTTTGAACCACAGGCTGCCCCGAACCATTCTGCGCGTGTCCGAGCAGAGACAACAGCCAGATCAGACATTTGGCGGTCCCTTGGGTGGGCTCCCGGTGGGTCCCAGACGGGCTCCCGGTGAGCAGCCCAGCAGCAGCCAAGCAGCAAGAAGACTGCGAGCGGGCAGCTCCCAGGCAGGCAGTTCCAGAGCTGGACGTGTTCCCAGGAGACCACTGATAACTCCTTGGGAAAACAGCCAGCAGGACCTGAAGAAGCGGCAGCCTGGAAGGACATCGCACTCCACTTCTGCCGAAGAAGGTTCGTAGCAGAGCAGCCCGGATAGGGATCGAAAAGGCGCCTCTGACTCCATCTCCTGTGACTCGCTGGCAGGTGATTAGGAGCCTTCGGACTGTTCTGACGACAAATTCGGTGAGAAGGTCAAATTAAGCACATGAGGAACACATACTTCCAGGAACAATTAGAGATTTTGTCTGCCTTACAAGACGTGGCACGGACACACACCATGGGAATTTCAAAAAAAGAGCTTAAAAATCTTTTACTGTGGGTCTGACTTAATTATCCATATGCGGAAACATGTTTGTTATTTGAAATTGGGTTTTGGCAAGAAATTAATAGACACCTTTATCTCTTAGCTACAAGAAAAGATGAAATGGCCATGAAATTGCTGGCACCAGCCAGGATTATGTTAGAGGCGATCTCAGAAAATATTAGGAGGTCAGCCGGGCAGCGCATTGCTGCAGGTCCTGCAGAAGCGGGGGGGAGGAAGAGCGAAGCTATAAAAAGAGATTGGCTCTGGTCCCAGTTAGCCCGCGGGAGGTAGTTCCCGGGGAAAGTGGATGAGGAGAAGTATTATCGCCTCCACTTCCAGCCCCCCGAACACCAAAGAGACTCCCAAAATGCCCTGAGACCCCAGAAAATACAGGGACTTCAGGCAGCGACTCGGACACAGATACAATCCCAATTCCAGACGAACTAAGGTTTTCTCCTAGCGAGATCGAAGATTCGGGCTGTCCTGAAGGGGCGCGCCTTCCCAATCCGCAGGAGCCTGGGGGAACAGGGGTTGGGACAGAAAGCAGAGTCGGGGGGACTCGAAATGAGTTCGGGGGGATGGAAAGCGCTCTCGCAGCGGCTGCTCAGCAGGACCGGCGCCGGCGGCGTCAGCTCGTGGGGAAGGCGTGGGGGAGGTGGAGGACGTGAGTTTTGCAGCGAATTTTGTGGGCGCAGCGTCCAGAGTGGCACCAGACCCTGTCGCTGCAGTGCCACAAGTGCATGAGACGGGCAAAGCTTGCATGGCTTCTAGGGAAAACTCTCAGGCAGGGGTCCCTGCGCCAGGTTTGGATGGCGCTTTGGGAGCGGCTGCAGGGTTCCACCTGTCGCCACAACTAGGCGCAAGGGCCGTGCTTTGATGAGGAATCCGGAAGTAAGGATGCGGAGATTGGCCCGTATCGCGGCACAGGCTTAAGGAGGGAGGGAAGCCACACGCACCAGCGGGAGATGTAGATACATCATCGGTAGATGAGGGGGGGTCAGGAACAGACATTAGGGAAGAGACATCGGAGGCAGAGCGGCACAGGGACAGTGATGTTAGTTCAGGGGCGGTAGGAGGCGTTCCTGAGGGCGTGCGTGCCCGGAGATTGAAGGCAGAGTGTGGTCGGAGGTGGGCCAGGTCCCCTGTGACGTCTCGGGCGAGGAGGGACCATGGGCGGGGTTCCACATCCCGGGGCTCCACCCCTTCTCCGGTTCCGGTTCCCTCGGCCCCGATCCGAGGTTCAAAACCCTTCCATCCCAGAGAGATACTCATGTATGCAATCTCCATTGTTGGCTCAGTCAAAAGTCGTGCAAACTCGGTCCAAACAAAAGCAACACCAACAATTAAAATCAAAGGCGCAGCAGTCCACTGAACAGGAAGGATCAATTGAGTTCGTGACGTCAGCACAGTCATCCAGGCAGATGACAACGCCACCCGATGGGGGGATGACCACAATGCAGGACATGCCAGACCTGTTCGGCAGAGCCACAACGCCATCTCATGGCGAGACTGCAACAATGCAGAAGTTTTTTCCAACAACGTATAAAAAGAAGACTACATCAAAGGGGACAACAACAAAACAACAAAACAACAAATGAATTATCCTTCGACTTCGGGAGTTCGTGAAGTTGAAGAGACTTCAGATGAAACACAAGTACAAGATGAAGACATAATACAAATCACAGCATTGGTGGGAATCCCAGCATGGATATTTTCTGCAGCAGAAGCAGCAAAGAGTTTTTTGCATTCACTTGAAACAGCAAAAAAGACAAAACAACAAGAATTTCAACCTTCTTTTACAGATTTGGGAGTGAGGCCAAAGACCTCAAGGCAAAAAATGCAAACCAAGGAATCACCAATGACCTCCACAGTCCCATTGTGCATGCAGCTGCCAATGGGGCTTCCAGAAGAGGAAGAACAACAGCCAGTGGAGACAATGGACTGGGATCACATTAGAAAAGAATTGTCAAAAGAAAAGGATTTGCTTCAAGGATCAGGAGATCTGACAATGTGTCGTGGGATGACCGCTTTTATCCCAATATCGTGTATTATGTCTGGCAGCTGTGGGTTTTTTTTGTTTTTTTTTTTTCTCTCTCTCTCTCTCTCCACCCCCCCCCCGGCCATCTTGCCGCAGCGGGGCGGGGAGGGAGGAGGGAGGGGGACTGGGTGCACTTTGGCTTTTGGGCTTTGGCTTTTCGGTTGCTTGGCTGGCTGGCCTGCTTGCTTCTGCTTGCTTCTGCTTGCTACTTCGCTTGCTTGCTACTGCCTTAGCCCTAGCTGATAGCTGCCTTTTTCCCTTTGCTGCTTTCTGCGCTGTTTTTTTTTCCCCTTTTCTTTCATCCTCTCTTTCTTACCCTCCCCTGAAGATACTGGACCAGCTCTGGACCTGACCTGGGACGTCCGACGTCCGGCGGGATCTCTGGAGCCTGCGAGAGAAGCGTGGCACCCTCCACAACACTGAACTGGTTTTCTTTTCTTTTCTTGTGTTGGGGAGTGTTCTTTTGTTATTTGTCAATAAATAGGTTTTGTTTTCCACTTTGCTCCTCCGAGGAATTCCTTCCCGAACCCGGTGTTTGGGGGGAGGGGTGGTCGGGGGGGGGGGGGGGGGAACTCCCTTTTGGAGATTTCCCCTAATTTTGTCCTGAACCAGGACATCGTATTTTTGGTGCGTTGGCCAGGAAAACAGGAGGCCAAAGACAGTGGAAAACAAACCTATAACAATAATATTTTGGTCTTGGTTGTTTTGTGGGCATATTGGTAATTCATAATGTCATTTGGGGTGAAAGTTTGCCGGTATTTCTGGTCCCTTGGGGTTTTTGAAGCTTTAATACCTTTGTGGTCCCTAGGGTTATTTCCTTACCCAAAAATAGCTCTGGTGTTGTCCATAAAAAGTAGCTTCTGTAAGCAGGGGGCACGAACCAGAATAGTCATTGGGCTGGTCTTATGTGTGCTGATTTGTCGGAGGTTTATGGAAGACCTTGTTTCAGGAATGTATGGATTGCTGTCATGGCTGTGTACTCAGTTAGTTTGGGGAGAAGAAGGGGAAGGGGCTTCTCAGCTTTTGTCTTCCTTCTTCTCCTCCAAATTGTTGACATGTCTATTAGGAAATGTTGAATTTCCCCTTGAAGGAACTTCTCAGGCATACGCCCAAGGAAAGAAGGACAATCTGGCTTAGAGAGGCCCTGCCTCTAGCCAGGAAGAGACACGGGAAAATCGGGTTTTTTGGAAGGTGTGGATCAGATGGCCTGGCACATCAGAGCCACAAGACTATGAAGCATTGGTTGACACTGGATCACAGTGTACCTTAATGCCATCAGAATACGTGGGGACAGAACCTGTTTCCATTGCTGGAGTGACGGGGGGATCACAACAGTTGACTTTGTTGGAAGCTGAGGTGAGCTTGACTGGGAAGGAGTGGCAGGAACATCCGATTGTGACTGGTCCAGAGGCTCCGTGTATTTTGGGCATAGACTTCCTCCAGAATGGCTATTACAAAGATCCTAAGGGATTCAGGTGGGCTTTTGGAATAGCTGCAGTGGAGATAGAGGGTATTAAACAATTGAATACCTTGTTTGGACTATCAGAGAACCCATCTGCAGTAGGACTCTTGAAGGTAGAGGAGCAACGAGTACCAATTGCCACTTCGACAGTGCACCGCAGGCAGTACCGGACGAATCGAGATGCCGTGATCCCCATCCACAAGATGGTTCGAGAGCTGGAGAGCCAAGGGGTGGTCAGTAAAACCCACTCACCCTTTAACAGCCCTATCTGGCCCGTGCGAAAATCTGACGGAGAATGGAGATTGACTGTGGACTATCGTGCCTTGAATGAAGTGACTCCACCACTGAGTGTGGCTGTACCGGACATACTGGAACTGCAGTACGAGCTGGAGTCCAAGGCAGCAAAGTGGTACGCGACCATCGATATTGCTAACGCGTTTTTCTCCATCCCTCTGGCAACAGAATGCAGGCCTCAGTTTGCTTTTACATGGAGGGGAGTGCAGTATACCTGGAACCGACTGCCCCAGGGGTGGAAACACAGTCCTACCATCTGTCATGGACTGATCCAGGCTGCACTAGAAGAGGGTGAGGCTGCAGAACATTTACAATATATTGATGATATCATTGTTTGGGGGAACACGGCAATGGAAGTGTTCAAGAAAGGAGAGAAGATCATTCATATTCTCCTGAAAGCTGGATTTGCCATTAAGAAGAGCAAAGTCAAGGGACCTGCCCGAGAAATTCAGTTCTTGGGGGTGAAGTGGCAAGACGGACGGCGTCAGATTCCTGCGGATGTTATTAACAAAATCACTGCTATGTCCCCACCAACTGATAAGAAGGAAACACAAGCCTTAGGTGCTATAGGTTTCTGGAGGATGCACATCCCCGAGTATAGTCAGATTGTGAGACCCCTTTATCTGGTTACCCGCAAGAAGAACGACTTCCATTGGGGCCCTGAGCAGCAGCAAGCGTTTGTCCAAATCAAGCAGGAGATTGCTCATGCTGTAGCCCTTGGTCCAGTTAGGACGGGACCAGATGTGAAGAACGTGCTCTACTCTGCGGCCGGGAGCTATGGTCTGTCCTGGAGCCTTTGGCAGAAGGTGCCTGGAGAGACCCGAGGCTGACCATTGGGATTTTGGAGTCAGAGCTACAGGGGGGTCTGAAGATAACTATACCCCAACAGAAAAAGAAATCTTGGCCGCCTATGAAGGAGTCCAAGCCGCCTCGGAGGTGATTGGTACAGAGGCACAACTTCTTCTGGCACCCCGACTACCGGTGCTGGGATGGATGTTCAGAGGAAAGGTTCCCTCTACCCACCATGCCACCAATGCTACTTGGAGTAAGTAGATTGCCCTCATTACGCAGCGCGCTCGAATTGGGAAGTTAAATCGCCCTGGGATCCTGGAAATAATTACAAATTGGCCCGAAGGTGAGAGCTTTAGTGTTGCGGATGAGGAACAAGAGCCAGTGACCCGGGTTGAGGAAGCTCCACCATACAATCAGTTGCCAGCAGAAGAAACATGTTACGCTTTATTCACCGATGGTTCTTGTCGCGTCATAGGGATGAAACGGAGGTGGAAAGCAGCTGTATGGAGTCCCACTCGACGGGTTGCGGAGGCTACTGAAGGAGAAGGTGAATCCAGTCAATTTGCTGAAATCAAAGCTATTCAACTGGCCCTAGGTATTGCAGAGAGAGAGAAGTGGCCAAGGCTCTATTTGTATACCGATTCTTGGATGGTAGCCAACGCTCTATGGGGATGGCTGAAGAGATGGAAAGAGGCGAACTGGCAGCGCAGAGGAAAACCAATTTGGGCTGCGGAAGAGTGGAAAGATATCGCTACTCGGTTAGAGAAGTTACCTGTGAAGGTTCGGCATGTAGATGCCCATGTCCCCATGTCCCCAGAAGTAGAGCTAATGAAGAGCAGCAAAACAACCAGCAAGTACATCAGGCTGCAAAGATAGGGGAGTTGAAGATAGATCTCGACTGGGAGCATAAGGGAGAGTTATTCTTGGCACGATGGGCCCATGATGCCTCAGGCCACCAGGGTAGAGATGCCACCTATAAATGGGCACGAGACCGAGGGGTGGATCTAACCATGGACAGTATCTCTCAGGTTATTCGTGACTGTGAGACGTGCGCTGCCATTAAGCAGGCCAAACGGCTGAAGCCCCTCTGGTACGGTGGGCGGTGGTCTAAGTACAAATACGGGGAGGCCTGGCAGATTGATTACATCATGCTGCCTCAAACCCGCCAAGGCCAGCGCTATGTACTAACCATGGTAGAAGCCACCACGGGATGGTTGGAAACATACCCTGTGTCTCATGCCACAGCTCGTAACACTATCTTGGGCCTTGAAAAGCAGGTCCTTTGGAGGCACGGTACTCCCGAGAGAATTGAGTCGGATAATGGAACTCATTTTAAAAACAATCTTATTAATACTTGGGCTAGGGAACATGGCATCGAGTGGGTATACCATATATCCTATCATGCACCCGCTGCAGGGAAAGTGGAAAGGTATAATGGATTGTTAAAAACCACCTTAAAAGCATTGGGTGGGGGGTCTTTAAAAAACTGGGAGCAGCATTTGGCGAAGGCTACCTGGTTAGTTAACACTCGAGGTTCCACCAACCGAGCGGGTCCTGCTCAGTCTGAGCTCCTTAATATAGTAGATGGGGATAAAGCCCCAGTGGCCCATGTCAGAGGTTTGTTGGGAAAGACAGTATGGATCAACCCTGCCTCGAGTACAGACAAACCCATCCGTGGGATTGTTTTTGCTCAAGGACCAGGTTATACGTGGTGGATAATGCAAAAAGATGGAACAACACGGTGTGTACCTCAGGGAGACCTGATTGTGGGATAAGGCTCATACATGAATGTCATTGTTTGCTGAATGTGAGACAGAAGGAAACTGTAAGTGTCAAATGTCTGAGCAAGTAAGATGAGAGGAATGCGTAAGTGTCAAAGGTGTGAGTAAGTGAAATGAAAGTTTTTTATTGTATGTTCACGATATGGGATAAGGGGTGGAGTGTCGTGGGATGACCGCTTTTATCCCAATATCGTGTATTATGTCTGGCAGCTGTGGGTTTTTTTTGTTTTTTTTTTTTTTTCTCTCTCTCTCTCTCTCCACCCCCCCCCGGCCGTCTTGCCGCAGCGGGGCGGGGAGGGAGGAGGGAGGGGGACTGGGTGCACTTTGGCTTTTGGGCTTTGGCTTTTCGGTTGCTTGGCTGGCTGGCCTGCTTGCTTCTGCTTGCTTCTGCTTGCTACTTCGCTTGCTTGCTACTGCCTTAGCCCTAGCTGATAGCTGCCTTTTTCCCTTTGCTGCTTTCTGCGCTGTTTTTTTTCCCCCTTTTCTTTCATCCTCTCTTTCTTACCCTCCCCTGAAGATACTGGACCGGCTCTGGACCTGACCTGGGACGTCCGACGTCCGGCGGGATCTCTGGAGCCTGCGAGAGAAGCGTGGCACCCTCCACAACACTGAACTGGTTTTCTTTTCTTTTCTTGTGTTGGGGAGTGTTCTTTTGTTATTTGTCAATAAATAGGTTTTGTTTTCCACTTTGCTCCTCCAAGGAATTCCTTCCCGAACCCGGTGTTTGGGGGGAGGGGTGGTCGGGGGGGGGGGGGGGGGGAACTCCCTTTTGGAGATTTCCCCTAATTTTGTCCTGAACCAGGACACAATGCCAGTGACATATGATGCACAAGGACAAAATCCAAGGTGGGAAAGGATGGGTCATGAAGTAATTAAAGACTTAGCAAAGGCCGTGAAGAGCTATGGGCTGAATTCACAGTTCTTCAAACAACTCCTGAGGGGTACATTCAATTCTTATGACCTAACGCCATTTGATATTAGAAGCCTTGTGTCAATGATTCTCACGGACACACAGAATCTCATCTGGGAAAGAAGATGGCGAAGGTATCTTACAGAGTTGAGGAACAGCTATCAAGGTGGGCCAAACGCAAACCTCACAGAAGCACAATTAGCAGGGGATCCTCCAGATGACAACCCAGAGAACAAGCAGTACGACTGCCAAGACGAGTGTTGAGTGACATCAAGGAAGCAGCGCGAAGAGCAATTGTGCAGATTGCTCCAGCGGGAACTCCAGATGTCCCGTTCTCATGCATCAGGCAAGGTCCTACAGAACCTTATTCAACATTTGTAGATCAACTCACGCAAGCTGCGGATCGGCAAGCAATAAATGAGGAGGCCAAACGACCTATTGTGGAAAACTTAGCATTCGCCAATGCCAACCCAGATTGCCAACGGGTCATCAGTGCAATGCCAGGACGACCATCCTTGGCAGAGATGGTGGAGGCATGCAACAAGGTGGGAACACCTCAGCATGTTGTTTCGATTGTGAGGGACGAGCTGAGAGAAGAATGGGAAAGGCAGATTAAAGGACAATCAGAAAGGCAGTCAGAAGAAAATATGTTGGAAAAAATACTTCAATAGCAAAATGAGATGATGAGCAAAGTTCTTGCAACCATCCAACAGAAAAAGAGTAACCCATCAGGAGGACAATGCTACAAATGTGGAGCGTTTGGACAGATGAAGAAGAATTGTCCACAGGCACATGTACCAGTGCAAACACCAAAGCTGGAAAAGCCACTTTGTGCACGGAGTGGAAGAGGAAGGCACTCTGTAAAAGAATGTTATTCGCAGACGGACGTGGAAGGAAATCCTCTACCGTATCTGGGAAACAGGAAAAGGAGCATGGGAAATCGTCAGCGCGCACAGACACAAGTGATGGCAATGACACAAGACCAAGCAGGACAGTCATCGGAGAATGGCAAGCAGATGCCCTCAGCAAGGTCCTCAGCCGATTTCCAGGTGATCCAGAACTCCTCCCACCAGGAGTACAGTGCACACTGGCAGCCTCTAAAGTGTCGGGACCCAGGACATCCCTCTGGCTGTCCTGAGCAGCCAAGACCCTTGCCAGGGGTCTCAGAGACCCTGGCACAGAGCCCAAAATGCCTCTGTGGGTTTGATTATGGCCCGTCGAGCAAACTACCAACCTTCTATGAAGATCAGTAAGTCACAACAGTTTAAGTAGAATATTAGTGAAGCTATCACAGGGTGGAAAAGTAAATTTTAGGGTTTTTGGTATGGGGGTTCAGGAGGCAAGATGGAGGGAACTGGGTGTGTCCAGCCTTTCTCCTTCTTCTTCTTGGCCTCCATCTTCTGTGGTGATGTTGGCACTTAGAGATTGGTTTAGAGTAGAAGCTCACTGTCTAACAGAGGTGATGGGTATTGGAAAGTAATTGTAAACATTGTACACGTAGTTTGTAGTATAAAGACATAACAGCGCCCCGGGGGCAGGCAGAGTGCCTTGGACTGTCTTGCTGAGCTGACCTCGGCAGGGCAGGAGAAAATTTTTTATAGATAAGATACAATAAACAACCTTGAGACCGAGAAATGAAGAGCTCTGACTCCTTCTTTAAGCGCCGGGCTGGGAAAACAGACTTTGGAACTTTTCTTGGGGTCACTCTGACAAACTAATGATCTCGACACTAAAGTAGTATGTTTTTTGCATGAAAGTCATGCCGAAACACCAACAGGTATCTGTGGGGATTCACACAAGAAACCAGATTTTTTCATATTAGGTTTAGACAAAAGTAGCATCATTGGTCTCATTGTTTATCTGACAGTCATCTCAGCAGACAAGAATATGGAGCTGACAGTTTTGGCAAGAGCTCTCCGTCCACCATTGACCGTGGCAGAAAACACTCAAGTCGCAAGAGCTTTCGCCTTGCCACCACACGCGATTGAAGAAGTCATGTCAATCTTTGACGGGGAAGGGTTTCCTTTGAAGGAACATGTTGAAATACACACTACATGGATAATGCACATAGGTCGAGACCGACCCACACTTACTTGCAGGTTGACTTGTGGAAACAAAACGATAGCAGTCAGAGGAATGCTCGACACGGGGGGCAGATGTCACAGTAATATCTTACGTCTTTTGGCCCCATGATTGGAGCTTGATTGCGCCCTTGGGATCTCTCTCAGGCATAGGGGGAGCTTCTCTGTGTCTGCAGAGTGAGAATTCCATTGTTGTCACAGGACCAGGAGACAAGACAGTGATCATTCGTCCTTTTGTTGTGCAAAAGCCAATCACGGTTTGGGGAAGAGATCTTTTTGCACAGTGGGGTACGAAGATCAAAGTGGATTTTTAGCAGGGGTCACTGCGGCACTCGCCACATTGAACTTGAATTGGAAGACGGATGATCCAGTTTGGGTGGATCAGTGGCCCCTCGAGCGGAAAAAATTGAGTGCACTGATAGACTTGGTCCAAGAACAATTGCAGAAGGGACACATCAAACCAACAAACAGCCTTTGGAATTCTCCAGTGTTCGTCATCAAGAAAAAGTTATCCGGCAAATGGAGACTGTTGCATGATCTCAGGAAGATCAACAAAGTTCTCGAAGACATGGGTCCTCTCCAGCTGGGACTTCCATCAGTTTCGATGATCCCCAGAGATTGGCCACTTGTGGTCATTGACCTCAAGAATTGTTTCTTCAGTATTCCACTTCATCCAGATGATGCACCAAGGCTTGCCTTTTCTGTTCCGAGTATTAACAGGGAAATGCCTCTGCAGCGGTACCATTGGGTCGTTCTTCCTCAGGGTCTCAAGAACTTGCAAACAATCTGTCAATGGTACGTGGCATGAGCTTTGTCACCAACGCAGAAGAAATTCCCGAAGGTGAAGATCATTCATTATATGGATGATTTGCTCATTGCAGCATCAACACTACAGGAGCTGCAAAAGGCTCGTGACTGTGTAATTGCAGAAGTGCAAAAGGCAGGTCTGGAAATCAGCATTTCAAAAATCCAGGAGGTCGTGCCTTGGAAATATCTAGGGTGGAAGATCTTGGAGAAAACGATAAGACCTCAGAAGATGGAGGTCAGTACAAAAGTCAGCAATCTGCGTGATTTACAACAATTATTAGGAGAGATCAACTGGATGAGACCAATTTTAGGGATCACAAACAGTGACATTCCAGCGTTGCTCGATCTGTTGAGAGGAGACACAGACATTCGATCTCCCAGAACACTCACGCGAGAAGCAAAGAAAGAGTTGGAGAAAGTCACAGATGCAATTCAAAAAAGACAAGCGCATTGCTTCATGGAATCTTTGCCTTTTCAGTTAGCAGTGATGTGACAGAAAACACAATTCCATGGTCTGATCTTCCGGTGGGATGCATCTGAAAAAGATTCTTTATTAATCATAGAGTGGACTTTTTTACCTCACAGGCCTTCAAAAACAAATCTCACAGATCTGGAGATGGCGCCACAAATTATCATAAAGGGAAGAACAAGGTTGCTGACGATTACAGGAAAGGAATTCTCGATTATCCATTTACCTTTGAAAAAAGATTATTTTGATTGGGCGATGCAGAAATCGAAAGACTTGCTGATTGCATTGTTAGCATTTCCAGGAATTTGCACAATTAATTTCCTGCAGCACAGAGTGTTGCAGTCACGAATATGCTACAGAGCGAAACCAAGAATGAGTGAAGAACCTCTGGATGGGATCACTGTGTTCACAGATGGCTCAGGGAAGACACAAAAGTCAGTAATCACGTGGATGAACTCAAATACAGCGGAATGGGACTCAAATGTAAAAACAGTTCAAGGCTCTCCACAAATTGTGGAATTGGCGGCTGTTGTCTGAGCATTTCATTTGTTCAAGCAACCACTCAATTTGGTCACAGATTCTGCATATGTTGCGGATGTAGTCAGCGATTGGAGGGTTCGCTTTTGAAAGAGGCCAACAATGAATTTTTATATTCGTATCTAGCGAGCATGAAAACATTGCTAGAAAGCAGAGAACATAAATACTTCATCATTCACATCAGGGCTCACACAACACTTCTGGGATTTCTAGTGGAAGGGAATGCTCAGGCAGACAGATTGACAATGCCTATTTCACAAACACTTCTGGACATTTTTGAGCAAGCAAAACTGAGTCATGCATTTTTTCATCAAAATGCACAAGCGCTGATGGAATCTTTCCGTCTCACAAAAACACAGGCGAGGGAGATCATTAGTGCTTGCCCAGATTGTTAGCTTGTGCAACCACCTGCTTCCACAGGAGCAGTCAATCCACGAGGCCTGGAAAGTCTTCAACTGTGGCAAGCAGATGTCACAAAGTATCCATCATTTGGGAAGCTCAAGAATGTCCATGTTTCAGTAGATACATTTTCGGGAGCAGTCTTTGCTTCAGCACATGCGGGTGAAACAGCAGAACACGCTTGTCGGCATTTTTTACAAGCATTTGCGTCATTAGGTGTGCCTCAAGAGATAAAAACAGATAATGGTCCAACTTATACAGGCAGGATGCTTGACAGGTTCTTGAAAAGGTGGGGGGTCAAACATACATTTGGTATTCCACATTCAACCACAGGCCAAGCGATCATTGAGAGAACTCATCATACCCTGAAATCCCTTCTAGATAGACAAATGAGGGGGGAGCCTGAGGCAATGTCTCACATGAAACTAAATAAAGTGCTGTATGTGCTGAATTTTCTTAATAGTTCGTCTTCAGAGCCCAATCCACCAATCTTGAGACATTTTACGAACAGCTCTCAGGCAAAACTAAGGGAGAATCCTTTAGTTTTGATCAGAAACCCAGAGATAGGACAAATAGAGATTCCTTTCAAACTAATAACTTGGGGCAAGGGTTTCGCTTGTGTTTCCACAGGGCGAGGTCTGAAGTGGGTGTCAGCGTGGCACCTCAAACCATTTCGGGCACAAGAACGAGAGAGCGCTGATCCCAAGAGCAGAGAGACGAGCACTCAAACGGAGGAAGAGGTTCAAGCTGCAAACAACTCAGAAGAAAAATAAAAACACAAAAACTTTGGAGGGTTTTACTTTGGTATTTTAAGTGAAAAGATGGCAATGATTTTTTATCAAGGGTGAAATAATGAGCTTTAATAATGCTCATGTACCTCAGCTCTTCATTCATTGCTTTAAGGGACAAGGAAAATTACCCTGTAAATCAACCAAAGATGAATGTTTGGGAAATTTTAGCTCAGGCAGCAAATTTAGACAGTATCTGCCTGACACATTCAAGGCCAGGGAAACCATTTTCTGCATGCATGGTTGGATTTCCAGCGGATGAGTGGCCGATTCCAGGACACCCTTCAGTTGAAATTTCACAGGTTGTTAAAGATCCTGTGAATGAATGGTATGCTTGGGTCCATCTTCTTCCTGTGGCTTCCACTGAACCTCAGGAATTGGATATTTTCAGGTCCATGACAATGGAGCTGTGCATGCAGTTTGAGATCCCAAATGCAATGAAAGTAAATAAAACTATTAATGTTACTCCCAACCATGAATTTTACAAAAATGCATCAGCTTCGTGTATATACATTGAAACGACAACCAGAGGGTCACTCCAAGTACCAGTGCAATTGCCAAGAGGATTGTTTTTAATTTGTGGGGACAGAATCTGGCACAGCATCCCTGCAAATGTCGAGGGAGGTCCATGCAGCATTGGAAAAATTTCAATGTTATCACTGGATTCGAAATTGATGGGAAAATAAAAACAGAAAGAGAAAAGATCATTACAACATTACAATGTAGATTGTAATGACGAAGCGTACACTAGGGACAAGGCAAGCAGAATTGCAACAGCAATTTTCTCACCCCAAGCAGCATCAGGGGTAGCCTTGACTCAACTGGACCGCATGGGCTGCTGGTTGAGCAAACATGCTTAGTCCGTCTCTGTCGCACTGAGTGACATGTTAAAAGACATAAGCAGTGTAAGACAAGCAACTCTCCAAAACAGAGCGGCGACTGATTATCTGTTGCTCGCTCATGGACATGGCTGTGAAGAATTCGAAGGAATGTGCTGCATGAATCTCTCTGACCATTCAAGATCAATTCACGAAAATATTCAGAAAATAAAAGATAGCATAAAGAAGCTTGGCAAAATCACTGGTTCTTGGATTGATGATTTGGTTTAATTTTTTGATCCTTCTCCTTTATGGAGAGGGTTTTAAAAATAGGGCTTTATATTTTAATAATTCTCTTAGTCCTCATGCTTTTCATACCATGCATTCTTTTATGTATACGGTGTGTCATGAGTCAAGTTGCCAAAGAAGTGTTTTTAGTGCAAACAGAGGGGGGAGATGTGGGAGCTCAGCATATCTCTCCGAATGTCCAGAATCACCGGAAAACCCTTGGGGGGCTTGGAGGTCCTGGAATGTTGCTAAGAATTCTTGGTGGCTGGACTTTGACCCTTCAGAGGATGTGTATGAGGACATGAGAATGACTACAGTTTGAGTGACGGAGAGATCACACATTTACAGGATGAAATATGTATTTTGGGATTTTGGTACAGGGGGGTTATGGAGACAAGATGGAGGAATCAGGGTGTGTCTCATGCTTCTTCTTTCTTCTTCTTGTCATCCATCTTCTGTGGTGATGTTGGCACTTGGGGATTGGTTTGTGGTGAAGCTGCACTTGTTAATAAGGGTGAAAGGTATTGGGGATAAAAGATAAATATGATGTATGTAGTTTTTATTATAAAAAGACACGACCGCCCCATGGATGGTTAGAGTGCCCTTGGCTACCGTGCTGGTCAGATCCCGGCTGGCAGAGAGGAAAACTCTGTTTGATAAGAAATAATAAACAATTTGAAGACCGAAGTATTGAGGAGTCCAGACTCGTCCTTTGAACCGCGGGCTGCCCTGAACCATTCTGCGTGTGTCCGAGCAGAGACAACAGCCGGATCAGCCTGGCTGGGACACAGAGGTTGTGCCTTTTGCTTTTGCTGCTTTTGCTTTTCGCTCTCTCTCTCTTGCTTGCTCTTGCTTGCTTCGCTCCTGCTTGCTTTTGCTCCTAGCTAGCTTACTAAACTGTCCAAATTGCTTCTGTCGTGGTTTGATCGGAAATGGGACATCTGGGATATATTGTTTTATGTTGTGGTAACCAATGGCTGTCCGGATTTTAAGATGGGCATCTGTTTTGGCCAGTGAAGTATTTGGATACGCCTCTGAGACCACAAAAACAAAAAAATCCAAGGGGTTAAAAGAGCAGGGAGTTGCTCGCTCGGCCCTTTTTTGTTTCCGGCGAGGGAGCAGGTCGGACCTTCCCCCGCCCGGTGTCCCCTGCTGGGCGGGGGAGGGGAAAGCCACGCGGCCGTGAGGGAGGCCTGGCCTGGCCCAAGGGTGGCGCAAGGGTGGCCCAAGGGTGGAAGAATGGAAGGAGCACGGAGAGGTATTTCTTCCCCCCCTTCCCCGGGAGACAGAGAGAGAAGGCAGCCTGTGCTTGTTACCTTGAAACCTGATCTCATGTCCCGGCGGCAGGCAGCACGGCTGAGAAGGAGGAAAAGGGGGGGGAAGGAGGCAGTGGGCAGCCCGGCCGCTCAGGAGAACTTTTAACCCTTTTGTGGACAATGAAAACTTTACAAGAACATTTCCCTTTCCTAGAGAAGGATAAGAGTGGAGGATAAAGGAAGAAATAGACCAGTGAGAGGCCTGGCAAAGAGAAAGATGTTGAAGGAATGGGAGGAAAGATGGAGTGGGTTTTTTTCCTGAACGCTTTTCTCGTTGTAAAAAAACCATGAACTGACTCCTGGTGATACAGAGACTGCATTTCAGGGGGGAAAGCGAAGACTCAGAGCTAAGAGAGTTCAGTGTGGAGACCCCTCGGCCCCAGGGGGTGTTTGTGAAGAAAATGGGGGGGACAAAGGTCCCAGAGATGAGACTGTGCTCTGCTTGGAATGAGACGAGGCATCCTTAAAAGGTCCAAAGATCTACCCTGAAGCACACTTCTGTCCCATGCAAGGGATGGTGAGAGCATCTCTTTGCATGGAAGGAAGGAAGGAATCACATGATAGCAGCGAAAGACTTTTTTTTCTTTTTCCCGGGCGGCTGCTGATTGTGAAAAAAGGTTCCTGGTACGAGAAAGGGACTCCGTCTACTTCTTGATGAGCTGAAGATTCGATTGTCTAAAGGGTGGTGCCAGACCGAGTGTGGATATTTTTTGAGAAATGTAAATGTACTGGGGATTTGGTGGGAGGAGGAAGTAGTGGAGTGTTTCTGTATAGTTTTCATTTTCCTTGTGTTTATTTCCTTTCCTTTATGGTTTAGTTTTTTGTAGTTTTAGTTAATAAAGTTTTTTTTCTTTTTTTTCCCTAAGGTAGAGGCCTGCTTTGCTTATTTCCTGGTCTCATCTCACAGCAAACACCAGAGAAGTATATTTTCATGGGGCATTGGCATTGTGCCAGTGTCAAACCATGACATTTTTGGTTCCCTGGACCGGGAAATCGAATTTTAAAAGAGTGATGGGATGAAGCTGTGAGATGGGACCAAAGAGGAATAAGAACAAAGCATGTACTAAGTTAAGGTAAATGGATAGTGAGAATTTGAGATTAGAAGCTTTATTGTGTAGAAATGTTTTGTAATTTACTTAATAATTTTAGAATATTTGTGGTCTCAGAGGCGAAGGGTGGAATGTCGTGGTTTGATCGGAAATGGGACATCTGGGATATATTGTTTTATGTTGTGGTAACCAATGGCTGTCCGGATTTTAAGATGGGCATCTGTTTTGGCCAGTGAAGTATTTGGATACGCCTCTGAGACCACAAAAACAAAAAAATCCAAGGGGTTAAAAGAGCAGGGAGTTGCTCGCTCGGCCCTTTTTTGTTTCCGGCGAGGGAGCAGGTCGGACCTTCCCCCGCCCGGTGTCCCCTGCTGGGCGGGGGAGGGGAAAGCCACGCGGCCGTGAGGGAGGCCTGGCCTGGCCCAAGGGTGGCGCAAGGGTGGCCCAAGGGTGGAAGAATGGAAGGAGCACGGAGAGGTATTTCTTCCCCCCCTTCCCCGGGAGACAGAGAGAGAAGGCAGCCTGTGCTTGTTACCTTGAAACCTGATCTCATGTCCCGGCGGCAGGCAGCACGGCTGAGAAGGAGGAAAAGGGGGGGGAAGGAGGCAGTGGGCAGCCCGGCCGCTCAGGAGAACTTTTAACCCTTTTGTGGACAATGAAAACTTTACAAGAACATTTCCCTTTCCTAGAGAAGGATAAGAGTGGAGGATAAAGGAAGAAATAGACCAGTGAGAGGCCTGGCAAAGAGAAAGATGTTGAAGGAATGGGAGGAAAGATGGAGTGGGTTTTTTTCCTGAACGCTTTTCTCGTTGTAAAAAAACCATGAACTGACTCCTGGTGATACAGAGACTGCATTTCAGGGGGGAAAGCAAAGACTCAGAGCTAAGAGAGTTCAGTGTGGAGACCCCTCGGCCCCAGGGGGTGTTTGTGAAGAAAATGGGGGGGACAAAGGTCCCAGAGATGAGACTGTGCTCTGCTTGGAATGAGACGAGGCATCCTTAAAAGGTCCAAAGATCTACCCTGAAGCACACTTCTGTCCCATGCAAGGGATGGTGAGAGCATCTCTTTGCATGGAAGGAAGGAAGGAATCACATGATAGCAGCGAAAGACTTTTTTTTCTTTTTCCCGGGCGGCTGCTGATTGTGAAAAAAGGTTCCTGGTACGAGAAAGGGACTCCGTCTACTTCTTGATGAGCTGAAGATTCGATTGTCTAAAGGGTGGTGCCAGACCGAGTGTGGATATTTTTTGAGAAATGTAAATGTACTGGGGATTTGGTGGGAGGAGGAAGTAGTGGAGTGTTTCTGTATAGTTTTCATTTTCCTTGTGTTTATTTCCTTTCCTTTATGGTTTAGTTTTTTGTAGTTTTAGTTAATAAAGTTTTTTTTCTTTTTTTTCCCTAAGGTAGAGGCCTGCTTTGCTTATTTCCTGGTCTCATCTCACAGCAAACACCAGAGAAGTATATTTTCATGGGGCATTGGCATTGTGCCAGTGTCTAACCATGACAGCTTCCTGGACTGTTTCTCCTCTCTTTTCTTCGACCATCCCGAGCCTGCTCTGGACTGGGACCTGGGAACACTGAGAGTTCACACCTTGTGGCTGCAGCAGTTGCCCCAGCGCCGGAGTTACTCAGGACAGAGCGACCACCCTGAGAGAGACTTTCTGAATTTGTCATCTTTTTCAGAGCAGTGTCATCCGGTATTGTTCATTTGTGTGCTGGGGGGTGCTGTACCTGCCAAATAAACAGGTTCTTTCCACTTCTCTCTGAGGAATTCTTCCCTAACTGGTTGCGGGGAGGGGCCGTGTGGGTTTCTCTTCTGGAGAGGCCCTCCTTTGGAAATTCTCTACCAAATCTGCCCTAAACCAGTACAAAAATCTTAGCACCCAATGTGGGGCTTCAGAGAGAGTGGAAAAAACCCTGTTTTGACTGCATTTTGGTTGCCATTACTCTGTGTTTGTTGAAATCAGCTAATAGCCATGGTTTTTGAACTCATAATGTCTATTGGGGTTAAGGCTTGCATGTATTTCTGGTCTCTAGGGTTTTTTGAGATCTTAATACCTCTCTGGTCCCTAGGTTTATTTTCTTATCCAGAAATAGTTCTAGTAATGTCCTTAATACGTAGTTTTTATAGCAGAGGGGCAGTGACCAGAATAGCTATCCTGCCGGGCTTGGTGACAATGATTTGTAAGAAGTTTATAAACATGCTGGAGTCTGCTCCAGGTATGAATGGTTCCTGGCTATGGTTATGCATCCAGTTTGTTAGAGGAGGAGCAGCAGGGTTTTCAGCCTTTGCTTTCCTTCTTCTTCTATGAATCGGTTGCATCACTAGTGAAGGATGTTCAGTTTCCTCTCAATGTTAAAGAAACCATCTTTCTGGTATTCAATCTGATAACCTTCCTCTATACAGCCTGCTGCTTCTCTAGAATGAGGGCTGAGATTTCTAGATGGGCTGATGAGACCCCTGACTCAGGAGTAGACCTCAGTGTGGAAGATCCTAAGTGGTGTGGAAAATGGGAGGATATGGGCCAAATCCTGAAGGAATTCTTTGACCCTGTAGTCTGGGATTTTCCCCATGAACAAATTCAGAACCCAGCTGAGGTGGGGAAATATCTGAAAGAGAAGTACCAGCATGAGCCTAAGGAGAGAAAGATCATTGCAGTGAGCTGGGCCCTGGCATATGCTTATCTCACACTGCTAGATACTCACACTGCTAGACACCATTCAGAAATGGTGTCATCTGGTTACCCAAGGTCACAGGATTAAGAACTTTGAGAATGACGAAATCAGTAATGCTTGGATAAAGTGGTTTAAGGGCATACCTCACCGTAAACTGATTACGGCTCTACAACTTAGAGCAAATGTCTACCTGACGAGAGAATTCCTGGCTAGGGGTAGACAAGAGGATGTGGTTCGATCATGTAGGCATTGTGGTGCCAGATTTGAAACAGTTGCACATATTGTCGGGAATTGTGCTATCACTCAGGATGCCAGGATTCAGAGACACAATGCTATCTGTGAAACCCTGAGTGATGAAGCTAAGAGGGAAAAATGGACGGTATTCCAAGAGCCACACCTTAGGGATGATGTTAATGAGTTATTTAAACCGGACTTAATTTTTGTGAAGGGTTCCAAGGCGGTGGTTGTGGACGTGACGGTGAGGTAGATACTGTAGGGCGGCAGACAGAGGCAGGGGGGCAGGGAGATAAATCAGCTATCCCAGTCACTCAGACTGTAGCAAACACCCCAGACTCGAAGCCAGCAGCCAAACCAGATAGTGAGCCTAAGCCAGCATCTAAACCAATGGCTGTTGCTACCAGTATTAGAATTGGGAAATGCACGGACAAAACCAATCGACCAGTGGATGATGATGATGATGATGCAGAAGAAGGAACCTCAATACCTCCTGACATAAAATCAGGAATCAAAGTGGCAGGTGCAAGACCAGATGCAAATATTGACTCCTTTTCCCTGAAGGACCTTCGTGGACTACGGAAGGATTACACTCAACGACCTGATGAATCCATAATTACTTGGTTAGTCCATCTCTGGGATGCTGCAGGGGAGGCTACAATTCTGGATGGCACTGAAGTGAGGCATTTGGGGTCCCTGTCACAGGATCCTGTTGTCACCCTGGTTTTTTAAGATTTTCTAAGCCTTCTGATGTTGATATTCTTGTAGGGAACTTTCTCACGCACTTTCTTGTAAATAACTTACTGTTTGCATTCCTTCGATGGAGGAGGAGAGAGTTGATGGACTGCTGGTTTAACCAGTGTCATTGGAGAGGTGTCACTGTCACCCTCCAATCCGCTGTCACCTTTGTAAAACTATAAATATTGGAGTCAGAAAAATAAAGGTCCCTGTTTTCCTTCATCTTGAGAGCGGGTGTGCTTGTGTTGTTTCGTGTCCTATAGCGACATCTGGTGACCACCGAAGTGTATTGCAGCCTAGGCTGAGACGCGGACCACGAGCGAGTTAGGTGAGGTGTTCCCCCCCCCACACACACTTTTTGGTGCTTTGCCTGCTGTTCTTGGGACAATGGCAACCTCTGTGGGTGTCGGCGACGATTCCCTCATTTTGGACCTCTGGAAGGAGGTTCTGGAGTGGAAACAGGTTTCTGTTTCCTGGGATGATTTTGAAAGATTGATTCTGTGGGCCCGATAATGGGGGTTTTTTTCGGTCCCTGGGAAGGTGTTCTCCAGGGAGGAGTGGTCTCTCGTGGGGGTCCGCCTCATGGAGGCTCTCTTTGATGACTGCACTCCGGACGTGGGGTGACTGTTGGTGAAATGGAAAAGATGTGAGAAGCTTTGGTGTGGGTCTAGTTCTTGTACTCCTCGGAGTTCCCAGGGAAGCCCCTCTGTCTCGGACGTGGAGGAGGGGGAAGGTGAACTTCTCTGTGATGTAGAATCCCCCTCCCCGCTGCAGGACGGTGTGTCCTGCGCAGGGAACGGGTTGCCCTCTCTTTGTGCCTTCCCAGCGTTGGAGGGTCAGCTTCCGCCTCGACTTGAGTCTGATTCTGTGACGACCTCTTGTCCAAATTGCAGTGTATCCACCACGTTCCCCCTGAGCGCAGCGGGGGTGGGCTCTCACGCCCCGAGTCGGGCTCCTCAGCGCTGGAGGCAGTTTTGCCCGTCTCTGGGTCTGTGCAGCCTGCTGGGCATGCGCAGTCGGTGAAGGCAGCCGGGGGTGGGGCGTTGGTCAGTGCTCCTTCTGGCCCCGCTCTGGTCTGCAGGCAGCCTCCCACTCTCTGCTCGGTGGGGGCGGTGCCCGCTGTGGAGTCCGGCAGCTTGGGGCGGGGTCTTATAGGGGGCTTGCCCGGCTCCCTTGTGCCGCCCCGCAGAGATGCAGCTCCTCAGGCCACGTCTCTCTCGGCATCCCACGCCTCCCCCGTGTCGGGGGCTGGGGCCCCCGCGGTGGTCTTGTCCCGGCCCGCGCCGGATTTGTGGGCCGTACCGGCATCTGCGTCCGCCAAGGCGTCCCCTGCCAGAGCTGTGGCACAGCAGGGCACTGAGGTATTTACCTTTAGCGCAACTGCTGACACGGCCAGTGGGAGACCGGTGCCTGCCCAGGACCATGGCGCTTTCTCATCAAATCATTGGACGCTTCCTGCGTGCCAGGTGACTGTGCGCCCAAAGCACCCTGAGCGTTTCTGGCAAGAGGCCAAGACTAAGACTGACAAGATGAATGATCCTGTCTCCTTGTGGCATCGGCAGGGTCACGGAGTGAGCTCTTCTGGCTCTGCCGGTGCTGCAGAGGGCGCGGGGGCGAGTGCTGTTGTCCTGGCTCCCAGCCAATAATCCCTTGTTCCCGTGGGGCCCAAGGACCGGGACACAGCAGGTGCCGTGGCTTTGCCAGGGAGTCCCCAGGCTTTCCCTGTGATCAGGGGCGTTGCTCATAACACCCATGAACCTCTTTCATATAAGCTGGAGAAGGAACTCCGTGAAGCAGTTCCTCAGCATGGGTTGGGGTCTGCTGAGGTTATGCAGACTCTCCAGAGGATTTCTACGGATGCGTTGATGCCTCATGATCTCCATCGTGTGGCACATTCTCTTTTTAACCCTGTGCAATTTGGTGTTTTTGAGACCAATGGGCTCGTTTGGCGGCCCAAGCAGTGATGCAGAATGCTGCACTAGCGCAGCAGGACCCCAGGCGTGGGGTTGTTGCTGACCTGCTGATGGGGACAGGGCATTATGAGACTGTTCAGAGGCAGGCTGGATTTGATCTCCTTGTACTTGACCAGTGCCACACACTGGACATGGCAGCGATTGTCCAGACCTTGGAGATGGCTGCTCTGAAGCAGCCGTTTTCGACCATTGTCCAGGGGGATGATGAGCCTTTCATGGAATTTGCGGCAAGGCTGATTGTGTCTGTGGAGAGGCAGGTGCCTGATCCTCTGGCTAGGAGCGTTACGATTGCAAACCTTGTCAGGTGTAATTGCAATGCTGCTTGTAGGAAGGTCATAGTGGCTCTGCCTGGTGTCCCTACTGTCTCTGAGATGGCAGAGGCCTGTGCAGACATCGTTCCCCCGGGTCGGAAGTTGGCCGCTGTGGCTGCCGCTGTGCAACCGGCCACATCAGGGGACTGCGCAGGCTGGCAATAAGCGAGGGAAGAAAGTGCAAAAGGTCAAATTCCCCACGTTCTTGTGCGGTTGGTGTGGTAGGCCGAATCACATGTCCCATGTTTACAAGGTGACTGTTCATGTTAACGGTCAGGCCTTGCCGGGCTCAGGAAACGTAAAGCGGAGCGCGCAGGAGGGACATGCCCAGACACAAGCTTCTCTCCATGCCCCAGAGCCAATGGAGGTCTCCTTTGCCAGCTTGCAGCCAGCACCCACGGATCAGCAGGTGTGGATGTCTGCACCGCAGCAACAGTTGTCTTAGAATCTTCTGAAATACGTAAGGTTCCCCTGGATGCCTTTGGCCCCTTGGGTGGGGGCATGAGTGCTCTTCTTATGGGGAGGTCTAGTGCCACCCTTCAGGGCATCATTGTTCACCTGGGGCTCATTGATGCGGACTTCACAGGGCAGGTTTGTGCCATGGTCTCCGCATCCACCCACCCGTCACGATCCCGAAAGGGACGCAGCTTGCTCAACTTGTGCCTTTTAAGTCCTCTGTTCGCAGGACAGCTGACCAGTCGTGTGGAGCTGGTGGCTTTGGATCCACTGGGCCGCCTCAAGTTCACCGGACTGCCGTCCTGACCAAGGACCGTCCCGAGATGCTGTGTACCCTGTCTGTTCCTGGTGTGGTGCTGTCGGAAATTCACCTCCGCGGGCTTCTCGACAGCGGTGCTGACGTCACAGTTCTCTCCCTAGCTGCCTGGCCCCTGGAGTGGCCCTTGGATCCGGTGGGGACGTCTGTCGCAGGCCTGGGAGAGACGGCGCAATGCTATGGGAGCCAGGGGCCTGTGCTGGTCACGAACCCAGAGGGACAGGCAGCCTGGGTTAGGCCTCATGTTACTTCTACTCCTGCCAACCTTTGGGGGAGGGATGTTCTGTCTGTCTGGGGGGTGCGCATTGGGACAGATTTTTGATGGAGGCCACTGCAGTGAAGGGTGCAGAGTATCCGACGCCTCCTATACGGTGGCTGGTGGACAAACCTGTCTGGGAAAATCAGTGGCCCCTTCCTCAAGATAAATTGGACAGCTTTCGGAATCTGGTGCAGGAGCAGTTGGACCAGGGCCATCTGGAGCCTTCTTCCAGTCCCTGGAACACTCCTGTCTTCTGCATCAAAAAGAAATCTGGGAAATGGAGGTTGTTGCAGGACCTCCGAAAGGTTAATGCCGTGATAGAAAGCATGGGAACATTGCAGGCAGGCATGCCGTCGCCTACCATGCTTCCCGCAGACTGGCCGGTCCTCATTGTGGATCTGAAGGATTGTTTCTTTACGATTCCTTTGCATCCCGATGACAGACTGAAGTTTGCCTTCTCAGTACCAGCGATTAACGAGGCTGAGCCCGCACAGAGATATCAATGGAGGACATTGCCTCAGGGAATGCGCACTTCTCCTACCATATGCCAGTGGTATGTGGCCCATGCCTTGTCTGGAGTTCCCAAGCAGTTTCCTGATGCATGTCTGTATCATTATATGGATGATATTTTGGTGGTTGCGTCCACCCAGGATAAGCTGCTTAGGTTTCAGCCTCGGTTGCTCAATGCTTTGCATGCTCATGGACTGCAGGTGGCTCCAGAAAAGGTTCAACAACAACCACCTTGGAAGTACTTGGGGGTCAAAATTCTGGAACGGACGATCCGTCACCAGGAGGTGCAATTTGTGCATTCTGTGAAGACACTGAATGACGTTCAGAAATTGGTAGGTGTCATCACTCAGTTACGTCCGTACTTAGGATTAACCGACGCACAGCTGTCTCCTCTGTATGATTTGTTGAAAGGAGATTCTGATTTAAAGTCACCTCGCACACTGGCCCCTGAGGCACGTGAGGCGTTGGAGGTGGTACAGCGAGCTGTTTCAGCTTACCAAGTTTATCACATTGACCCCTCCGTTGATGTCACTATGTTCATCACCACTCCAGGTTCATATCCCACAGGCATCATTGGCCAATGGAGTGACAAATGGTCTGATTCCTTGCGTGTTCTAGAATGGGTCTTCCTGCCCCATCAGCCACAGAAGGTGACAACTGCATTGTTTAAGCTGATTGCTCGTTTGATAATCAAATGCTGGCAACTGTGTTTGCAATTGATGGGTGCAGATCCTGCAAAGATCATACTCCCGGTGCAACGGGAGGATTTTGATTGGAGCTTTGCAAACAGTGTGTCCCTGCAGAGTGCTCTGGAAAATTTTTCAGGGCAGATCACTTATCATCTGCCCAACCATAGGCTACTGCATATGTGTTGTGGGTTTACAGGAAATAGGTTTTTTGGGAATGGAGTGGCCAGAGGCCAATAGGTGTTCAGATTTTAAATTGACATCAAGCTTGCCCACTGAGGGTGGATGCGCCTCTGAGAACACAGGAGTTAGAAGCAGAGTACTCCCTTGGGCTGGCTCTCTTTTGATTTCCGGCCAGCAAAGAGGCAAGGCCTCCCCTGCCCGGCTTTGAGCTGGGCGGGGGAGGGGAAAACCTGCGGCCCGGCAGAGGTAGGCCCTGACCCCTCAGCATGGAAGGGTGGTCGGGACACCAGGAGGCGTTGGGCAGCCCCCCCAGGAGAGAGATGAGAGAGAGAGAGACCCTGAGAAGATTTGGGCAGCTCCCCCCCCCCCCCCAGCTAGAAGATGAGAGAGGGAAAGCTGCTACGGGCCTGTGGCCTTGAAGTGATATCGGCTGTGAAGAAGGAGGGGGAAGGGGGAGCGCAGCAGGGAGGGAGCCTGGCCGCCTGCAGAAGTTTTTTTCTAACCCTTTTTCTGGACAATGAAGACCTCACAGAGCATTTGGACCTTTCCTGGAGGGAGATGGAGTGGATGGTAAAGTGGACATGGGCAAGAGAATTATAGTCGGAGTAGTGAGTGAGGCTGCGAGAGTGAAGAAGAGGCCGGAAGGAGATGATGGAGTAGCTGATTGCTGGACTCTTTTTGGTAGCCATTGGACAGAGCCACGTTTCCTTGTGATACAGAGACTGCGTCCAGGGGGAAGCCAGGCCTCAGAACCAGGAGGGTTCAGTTTTGGAGACCCCCCGGCCCCAGGGGGTTAATAAGTATGGGGGGGACAAGAGGTCCCGAGATGAGAGAGAGAGACTGTGCCTTTTTGGAGTGGGACGTTGTATCCTTAAAAAGACAACCCTCGAGCAGCTCTTTGGTTTGTGTTCCAGCGGTGAGAGCGCTGGGCATGCAAGGAAGAGGTCACCATGGCCCCAAGAAGGACTCCTTTCCTCTTGATGGACTGGAATTGAGTATTTTACTGGGTGATGGATGGAGATTTGAAATTTGGAAGATGTATTGGAAATGTGGTAGATGTATTGGAAATGTGGTGGGGGGACGAGGAAATGTTCATGGCATTTGAGAAATTTTCCCAGGAAAGTTTCAACTTGGTCACAGATTCCGCCTATGTGACTGGTATCGGATAGCGGTTGGGTCATTCGGTTTTGAAGGAGGTCAGTAATCCTGCCTTGTTTCATTTACTGAAGACCTTGTGGTGTGCCATTCAGGCCTGGGTTCATCCCTTTTATGTTCTGCATGTGAGGAGTCACACCGATTTGCCAGGCTTTATTGTGGAAGGTAACGCAAGGGCTGACAAGTTGGCTAACCCAGCGTGGGTGGCGCCTCAGCCTGATACACTTGTGCAGACCAAGGCATCGCATGGGTTTTTCCACCAAAATGCACATACCCTGCAGAAGCAGTTTCAGCTGACGCCAACTGAGGCTTGTGACATTGTTGAGTCATGTGATGATTGCCATGCACTTGCTCCGCCTTTGCCAGCAGGGGTAAACCCCAGAGGCCTTAGGGCCTTGGAGCTTTGGCAGACCAATGTCACCCAGATTGCCAAGTTTGGTCGGTTCAAGTATGTGCATGTCACGGTGGACACGTTCTCCTCTGCGATGTGGGCTTCGACTCACAGTGGGGAGAAGGCCCGTGATGTCCTCGCCCACTGGAGGCAGGCCTTTGCCGTTCTGGGCATACCTTCTGCTGTGAAAACCGACAATGGTCCTGCTTACGCATCGCAAAAGGTGCGGCAGTTCCTGCAGTTGTGGGGTGTCTCGCACAAGTTTGGTATCCCTTATTCTCCGACTGGCCAGGCTATTGTGGAACACGCTCATGGTACTCTGAAGCCGGTTCTTCAAAAACAAAAACGGGGAATGCAGGGTGAAACCCCGCACAGTTGGTTGGCAAAAGCTTTGTGCACAATTAATCATCTCACTGTGCCACACAACTCAAATAACTGTGTCATTTTGAATCACCATCTCTCGTTGCAGGCTGCGGACGAGGCACATCAGCCTCGGGCGAAGGTTCAGGTGCGGAATTTAGTCACTAAACAGTGGGAAGGTCCCTATGACCTTATCGCTTCGGGGTGCGGGTATGCTTGTGTATCCACAGATACTGGGGTGCACTGAGTACCTTCGAAATGTGTTCGCCCTGACCTGCGACCGCAGGGGCAGAATCCAGCTGACAAGCAGGATGGAAACCGTGACCAACCTGAAAGGAACCAGGTGGGTGAATCATTGGGTGATGACTCGAATGCAGATGATGAGAGTGATCGCTCTGATGATTCCTCTGCAAATGGACACTGAACATTGTTCACGTTTCCTTTTTCACATTGTTCATTTCCTTTTCGTTTTTTCTTTTTTAAACAGAAAAGGGTGAGATGTCACCCTGGTTTTTTAAGATTTTCTAAGCCTTCTGATGTTGACATTCTTGTAGGGAACTTTCTCATGCACTTTCTTGTAAATAACTTACTGTTTGCATTCCTTCGATGGAGGAGGAGAGAGTTGATGGACTGTTGGTTTAACCAGTGTCATTGGAGAGGTGTCACTGTCACCCTCCAATCCGCTGTCACCTTTGTAAAACTATAAATATTGGAGTCAGAAAAATAAAGGTCCCTGTTTTCCTTCACCTTGAGAGCGGGTGTTCTTTTGTGTCCTATAGCGACATCCTGTCATCGACCAAAGAATGATGAGGGGGGCTAATCCACACAGCCTCTGGGCACGGGTCTTGGAAAATGTTGCACAAAGATACCTGTGTGCAGATGATCTCTATATCCAACAAACACAGTGGAAGACCATAGAACAAGGGATCCAACACCTGAGAGAAATGGCAGTGGCAGAGATTGTCTTCTCAGATTACGGGATAACTAAGAATCTAGACTTAGTACCATGTGCGTCTATGATGTGGCAAAAACCTGTGCAACTTGGGCCACATGAATATGCTTCTGCCTTAGCCATAATGAAGAGGGATGAGAGGGATGAGACTGTGCTGGATATGGCAAGGAAGCTCCAAGCATGCGCAGATGCTGTGCATGGTCCAACACATGCCAGAATTGCAGCGGTAGAAACACGTCTGCAGAATTTAGAGGATAAGATAGAGGAGAATCATAAGAAGCTCAGAGAGGAGATTAAAGAAGATTTTCTCCAAATCTCAGCAGTACAGATCAGAGGTTCTGGTCTCCAAGGCAGATGTTTCCCAGATGGTGAGAGAAGGTACACCCCGCAAACTGAGCTGTGGTTCTACCTGTGTGATTGTGGAGAAAACATGAGGAGGTGGGATGGAAAGCCTACTGCTGCTCTGGCACTATGGGTGTGTGAATTGAAGGAAGCCACCAGAAGGAAAGCACCTCCAGTTGCCTGTAGCCTAACTGCCAGGTATGATGATGATGAGATGTCCAATCCCCTTGAAGGAACATCCAAGACATATGCCCAGGGAAAGAAGGATAGCCAGGCTTAGAGAGGCCCTACCTCTAGCCAAGTGGAGGCCAGGGAAAATCGTGTTTTCTGGTCTGTGTGGATTCATTGGCCTGCCACATCAGAACCACGAGAGTATAAAGCTTTGGTTGATACTGCTGCTCAATGTACATTAATTCCATCGAGACATGTGGGGACAGAGTCTGTTTCTATTGTTGGTGTGACAGGGGGATCCCAGGATTTCACTTTGGTGGAAGCTGATGTGAGCCTGACTGGGAATGAGTGGAAGAAACATCCTATCGTGACTGGCCCAGAGGCCCCATGTATTTTGGGCATAGACTGCCTTTGAAGTGGGTATTTCAAAGACCCAAAAGGACTCAAGTGGGCATTTGGAATAGCAGCTGTAGTGACAGAGGGCATCCAGCAATTGAACTCCTTACCTGGGTTGTCTGAGAATCCATCTGCAGTAGGATGCCTGACGGGAGAAGAACAGCAGGTGCCAATTGCCACTTCCATACTGCATCGCCAACAGTATAGAACTACTCAAGATGCTGTGATCCCCATCCACAAAATGATCCGTGAGCTGGAGAGCCAAGGGGTGGTCAGCAAGACCCACTCACCCTTCAACAGCCTCATTTGGCCTGTGCAAAAATCTGAAGGAGAATGGAGATTGACTGTGGACTACCGTGCATTGAATGAAGTGACTCCACCACTGAGTGCTGCCATGCCAGACATATTAGAGCTCCAGTACAAGCTGGAGTCCAAGGCAGCGAAGTGGTATGCCATTATAGACATTGTCAATGCATTTTTCTCCATTCCTCTGGCAGCAGAATGCAAGCCTCAGTTTGCTTTCACAAGGAGGGGAGTGCAGTATACCTGGAACGGACTGCCCCAGGGGTGGAAGCACAGTCCTACCATCTGCCATGGACTGATCCAGGCTGCACTGGAAAAGGGTGAGGCTCCAGAATGTGGAAGGGGCTAACAGCAGGCCTGTTAGCTAAAGCAGCGAGAAGAAGCCGAGAAGTAAGAAGAAGCTGATAAGGAGCTCTCTCCAAGGCTGTAACCAAGGAGATCGAGAGAAGAAAGATAAGAACACCTTGCAGCTGGATGAAGTAATGTTAGAAAGATAGGTGGAGTCATTATAACTTTAACCAATAGCATTATGTTGATTTATTGTGGCCAATAGATCAAGTAGAAGAAGTATCAACAATTGAAAAGTGTATAAAAGTTAGCTATGTTAAAAAATAAAGTGTTGCCAACTGAGACTGCTCGTAGTCTCTGCTTTATGTCGTGACCGCCTCGACAACGACATTTGGTGACCGCCGACGTGATAAGAACATAGTCGGTGGGGGCCCGGACGGGGTCCTAGCAATTGGCAACCATGACCCACTGGGACGTAGTGAGGAAGGCGGCGTTGGTGCAGCTGAGAGTGGCAGGTAGAAGCCACTAGGAAGTCCAGACCTGATTTTCTCCAATCAAGACACCTAGAAGTAAGTGAGCCACCAACTAGTAATAATGAGACATAATTTATCTAAAGAAGAAGAAAATGTTCTAGCTACATAGAAAGTTTTGTTAAGAAATAAAAGAGTTAATACGTCAGACTATGCACTTCGTAGTATATTGCTGTAAGCTAAATCACAAGATTTTGGCACTGATCCCGACACAGCATTTAGTGTTAAAGCATGGAAAAAAGTCAAAGACAGACTGTAAGAAGTCATCCGAGCGGGAGATAAAACAGTTGTCGATCTAGCAGTTACTTAGAACTCGCTCTTTGAAGCATTAAAAGAATGGAAAACAGAACAAGAACAAGCAGAGCGAGATGAGGATGAAGAGTTGGGGCTGTTAACAGAACCTTACGGGAGAAATGAAGCAGAGGGGGCCTCTGATGAAGAAGAAAGTCCAAGTGCCATGCAAGTTACTTGGCAAGCTGCCAAAGCTTCCGAGAAAGCTGCCAGAACTTCTAGGAAAGCTGCCAAAGCTTCCAAGAAAGCTGCCAGAGCTTCTAAGCTAGATGCCGAAGCTTCTAAGCAAGCTGCCAAAGTTTCTGGGAAAGCTACCAAAGCTTCTAAGAAAGCTGCCAAAACTTCTGAGCAACCTGCCATAGCATCTTCTTATCAGACCTCTAAACCTCTTTATCTCACACCTGCGCAGCAGCTCGCGATGGTGCCTGTATATGCTACACCGCTACGCCAGTTAGCTGAAATGTCTCTAGCAGAGGGAGAAACCCAGCCATCTGCCCCCCCGCTTCCCTCCGCTTTAGTCCAGCCATCCGCCCCCCCGCTCCCCTCTGAGCAGCTTGAGCAACCTGCCAGGCCGTATCCTCCGTTACCTGACAGTGACAGCAACAGCGAATCAAGTGATGAGTCGCCTGCAGTAACACCTGAGCTAGAGCAAGGAGCTCTGGTCCTTTCATCTTCTAAGAGCTCTAGCCTTACTGCCCCATGGACTTTGCCTCCATATCAAGTAACTGTGCTTCCTCGACACCCTCGGAAGTTTTCAGAATTTGTCAGCAGAAAAGCAGTTGAAGAAAAGAATTGAGACATCATAGAAAGATTAGGTACTCCAAGAGTACCTCAAGAGAACAGTGCTAATGCAAATGTTGCTTGTGATAATCCTATAGCTTTTCCAGTTTTTAAAGCAGTTCCTAGAACAGAGCAGAATGACAGTCATCACGTCTTTGCCTAGAAAGTTGTGCAAGACCTCCAATCAACAGTAGCTCAGTATAGTATTAATTCCTCACAAGTAACGCAATTAATAAGTGTAATTAATGCAGATTTGCTTGCACCTTTTATAACATCACGCATCTTGCTACAATTCTATTCCAGCCAGTGCAATACAGTGTATTTCAAAAAACTTGGAGGCGACTGGCTGAGAGCACAGCTTTAAAAAATATGCAATTGCCTCAACACGACCCTCGTCATGCTGTAAGTGTTGATGCCCTACTGAGCACTGAGCCTTTCGCCAATCCAAATTTACAAGCAAAGTAAGATCCTTCGATTTTGGCGCAAGCTCAGCAAATTAGCATGAGTGCTGTAACTAAAACAATAGAAATAGCAGCTCCAAAACAGAAATATGTCTCCATACAGCAAGAGTTGAGACAACCATCTTTGCAATTTGCAGAAAGACTTTCTGCAGCTATTGAGAAACAAGTAGATGATGAGACTTTGCGAGACAAATTGTGTCTACAATTAGCTAAAGAAAATGCAAATCCAGACTGTAGAAAGATTATTGACACTTTACCTGAAGAGCCTACCTTGTCTGAAATAATTACTGCTTGCTCGAAAGTTAGTTCAGTCGAACATAAAATGGCAGCTCTTGCTGCAGTGCTAAGACCTTCAGCAAAATGCTATAATTGTAGACAACAGAAACACGCAAAGTCACAGTGTACTGTCCAGAAAACCACATTTAAACCAAGTGCAAGCAGCAGTGTTGTATGCACTCGCTGTGCTAAACCTAAGCACTATGCTAAACAATGCAAGAGTAAGTATCATGCAAATAGTCAGCCATTGCTGGGAAACCCAAAGAAGAGCGTGAAGAAACGCGTAAAGAAACAAATACCCCAACAACCACCGCAACAGCAAATGCAAGCCTTCCCAGCAATGCAAAGCTACCCATTTGCGAACAATACTCAAGAGCAACAAGCGAGTCCGCAAAGATTGATATACACACTGCTGACACAGTAACCATTCTAACGAAAGAAATATGTCCAATAAGACAGAGATTGAGTGCGTTTTTGATAAAGAAATCAAATACCACACTTAGAAGTATTCATGTGCATCTAAAGCTTATTGATGCTGATTATTTAAAGCAGATTCATGCCATAGTATCCATTGATGACCCTCCTGTCACTATTCAGAAAAGAACTTGCATTGCTCAAATTGTACCTTTTGTGAGTTCTGTTCCAAATACAGTAGACCGAAGTCGCAGCACAAAAAGTTTTAGATCGACAGAAGTACCTCAAGTGCTCTAAACTGAGAAAGTAACGGAGAGCCGTCCAGAAAAGACATGCACTCTCACCGCCAGTAGATGTCGTCCAGAAGCTATATCAGTAACAAGTTTGATTGACACTAGAGCAGATGTCACAATACTTTCACAACTTTGCTAGCCTCAGTTGTAGCCTCTCACTCGTGCAAGTTTTAGACTTCTAGAGTTAAGTAGTGCTACAAGTGGCCTGTCAGCCATTGTAATTAATGTGAAACATCCTGATAGCCAACAAACTAACATCAGACCCTATGTTGCTGATGCTCCTCAAAGTTTATAAAGACGAGATTGCTTATCTCAATAGAGTGTCAAAATTACTACAGATTTTTAATGGGGGCCACTGTGATGCAAAGCAATGAACATCCAGTTGTAGCCCTGACATAGTTGACAAATAAGCCTGTCTAAGTTCACCAGTAGCCCCTTACTACTGAAAAGCTTACTGCCCTGCAAGAATTAGTCACAAAACAATTGCAAGCAAGACATATTGAAGAATCATTCAGCTCCTGGAATACCCCTGTTTTTGTAATAAAAAAGAAATCGAGAAAATGGAGACTTTTACATGATTTACAGCAAGTAAATGCTGTAATGACAACAATAAGAGCTTTACAACCAGGCCTTCCTACACCTACAATGATTCCACAGGAATAGCAAATAGTTGTCATTGATCTGAAAGATTGTTTCTTCACTATTCCATTAGCTGAGCAAGACAAAGAAAAATTCGCTTTCACTGTGCCTTCTATAAATCACGCGGAACCCGATAAAAGATATCAATAGAAAGTACTTCCTCAAAGCATGAAAAATTTGCCAACTATTTGTCAATGGTTTGTAGCACAAGCCTTGTCAAAAGTGTGGGAGCAATTTAAAAATTGCTACTGCTATCATTACATAGATGATATCTTGTTAGCATCTAGTAACAAACAACAGTTATTAGCTCTTAAACAATCTGCTGTGACAAATTTGAAAGCTTTTAGTTTAGCCATTGCCCCAGAAAAAGTGCAAGAACACATGCCTTAAAAATACCTAAGTATGTTAGTGACCAACACTCAAGTTATGCCTCAACCTGTAAAGTTAGACATAGATGTTAAAACTGCTACTAATGTACGGAAATTAGTTAGCTTAATAAATTAGATTCGATCATATTTAAGCATAACTAATCATCAGATTCAGCCATTGTTTGATTTGCTATCAAGCATCACCTCCTCTACTGATAAGAAGCAATTGACCGTAGCAGCAAAAAAGACCCTAGAAGAAATTAAATTAGCCCTACCACACAAATTTGTTAACAAGATAGATACCTCTGTTAGTGTTCAGTTGATTATTTTGAAAGACCATGAAATACCATGTAAGATACTGTGTCAATAGAATGTTAATTAGAAAGATCAACTGCATATTCTAGAATGGATATTTTTATCTTTCAGATCTCAGAAAACAGCTCCAGGGCTTTATGAGCTTTTTGCAGATATCATCAAAAGTCGCAAGCGTTGCCATGAGATTTTAAGACGCGATCCTGTGACCATTGTGATACCTGTACAACAATAGTATTTTGAATAGTGCTTTCAAAATAATCATGAATTGCAATCTGCCTTATCTTGTTTTACAAGCCAAATTTCATACCATTTACCTTCTCATCCTGTTCTAACACTGACTAAAGAGATTCCTTTTAAAAAGAAACAAATTTGTTCTCCTGTTCCAATAGAAAGTATAACAGTTTTTACAAATAGATCTGAGAAAACCAGAAAAGCAGCTGTGGCTTAGAGAAAAGATGATCACTAAGAATATGAGACAATGATTCAGCAAAGATCTCCTCAACTAGTTGAACTTTCTGCTGTTCTTTTGGCTTTTACTTTATTTCCTAGTTCTGTGAATATAGTTACTGATTCCATTTATGTTGCCAATTTAGTTAAGCGTTTAAATCAAGCAGTGTTATATAACATTCAAGAAAAGCCATTGTTTGTCATGTTAATGAAGTTATAGACAATTATTAGTGCTCAAAAACATCCTTATTTTATCATGCACATTCGCAGCCATACATCGTTACCAAAATTTTTTGTTGAAAGCAATGCCTATGTAGATTCTTTAGTAGCTGCTGCTGCAATCAAAACTGTACCGAATGTATTGCAGCAAGCAAATTTATCTCATCAATTTTTTCATCAGAGTGCTCAAGCTTTACAGCAGCAATTCAAATTGTCTCCTAGTGAAGCAAAATCAATTCTTTCTTCTTGTCCTGACTGTCACATGACTCATGTTACTCAGTATTATAGTATCAATCCTAGAAGTCTTTCTGCGTTAGAAGAATAGCAAACTGATGTTACTAAAATGCCAGAATTTAGTAGTTTTAAGTATGTTCATGTTACAGTTGATACTTTTTCTCATGCAATAGTTGCTTCAGCATTCACAAGAGAAAGAACTCGAGATACTATTCGCCATTTTTATCATGCTTTTTCTATCTTAAATGTTCCATGTCATGTAAAGACAGATAATAGCCCAGCATATGTTTCGCAGAAAATGCAAGCATTCTTTCGTGCTTAAAGCATTCAGCATTCAACAGACATTCCACATGTCCCCACGAGCCAAGCAATTGTTGAAAGAGCTCACAGACTTCTTAAACATCAAGTTCAAAAACAAAAAGGGGGAATGCAACAGGAGTCAGCTCAAGTGAGATTAGATAAAGCTGTTTATGTGTTAAACTTTTTGCGTCCCCTACCTGACTCACAGTTATCTCCAATCTTTTACCATTTTTCTTCTTTGAATTCTAAATGTTCTGAGTTGGCTGTATGATGCTTTTATCCCCAATCGTCTTGTTCTGTTCTTACTAAATAGTAAGTTTTGCACCTTTAAGACTTATTGCAGACAGTGAAGAGAGAGAGAAAATGCAGGGTTTTTTTTCCTCCAGATACTCCTGTCTCTCCCCCACATTCCTTCTCCTGGCCAGCAGTTGTTGTCTGCAGACAGACGACAGACAGAGCGCTTCTTTTGCTTTTAAGTTAGTTTTCAACTAGCTGAGGCAAAGAAGTTCCCTGGACTGTAGTTTGTTTTTTTTTCTTTTTTTTCTTTAGACCTCTTGAAACCTGCTCTAGACTGAACACCCAAGAGAGCATCAGCAGCTCACATTTCTGGCCCACCGGGCCGGGCCCGGCCTGCAACAATCCCAACACCGGAGGGACTGACCAGAGACTGAGTGAGCTGCAACCCAGGAAGGGGGTTTTCTCAGTTTGTCATTTTTTTTTTAGAGTGACAGAAGGTCTCATTGTTTGATATTGTTTTAGTTTTATTGTTTAATAAACAAGTTTTTTTTCCCACCTTTCTCCAAGGAAGTATTGTTTTCCTCCCGGACCAGTTGAGGGGGGGAAGGGCCGATTGAATCTGTTTTCTTACTAGAGCTACTTAGAGAATTTTTTTTCCCAAATTTACTCTAAACCTGGACACTAAGCAACCAGATTTCCATAAGAATGTCAAAGTATGAGTTAAAAATTTAATTGCTAGTAGGTGGTCTAGTCCAGTAGAACTAGTAACCTAGAAGAAAAGTTATGCTTATGTTTTGACAGATAATGGTCCTCGATGAGTTCCTGCTCGCTGTGTTAAACGTTACCTAGAGCGCACAAGAAAAGACAGGATAGATAGTTCCGCAGCTGAAGCAGAACGTGCAGATGACACTAGCTAAGACCATATATCAGTACTTAAAGATAGATGAAAGACAGGAATGATTGTATTAAGAATAAGAACTTTGTTGATAGTTGTGATTGTTAGTTTTGTGTGTCCCCTCTCTGCTTGGATTTTTGCAAAGAGCCCTGCAAAAATCCATAGCAGCTGTATTTACAAGTCAAAAACAAAAAGGGGGAATTGTGGAAGGGGCTAACAGCAGACCTGTTAGCTAAAGCAGCGAGAAGAAGCCGAGAAGTAAGAAGAAGCTGATAAGGAGCTCTCTCCAAGGCTGTAACCAAGGAGATCGAGAGAAGAAAGATAAGAAAACCTTGCAGCTGGATGAAGTAATGTTAGAAAGATAGGTGGAGTCACTATAACTTTAACCAATAGCATTATGTTGATTTATTGTGGCCAATAGATCAAGTAGAAGAAGTATCAACAATTGAAAAGTGTATAAAAGTTAGCCATGTTAAAAAATAAAGTGTTGCCAACTGAGACTGCTCGTAGTCTCTGCTTTATGTCGTGACTGCCTCGACAACAACACCAGAACATCTGCGATATATTGATGACATCATTGTGTGGGGGAACACAGCTGCGGAAGTGTTTGAGAAAGGAAAGGAAATCATCCAAATCCTCCTGGGAGCTGGTTTTGCCATTAAAAAGACCAAAGTAAAGGGACCAGTTCATGAGATTCAGTTTCTAGGAGTGTGTAGTGATTTTACAGGAAATGGGACTTCTGGGATTTGCTGTGGTTACCAATAGGTGCTCAGATTTTAATATTGGCACCTGGGGTGGCCACTGGGGCATTTGGATATGCCTCTGAGAACACAGATAGGGGTTAAAAAACTGAGCACGCGGGGGAAGTTCCTTTTGGGTTCCAGCGAGGGAGCAGGTCGGACCTTCCCCCGCCCAGTGTCTCCTGCTGGGCAGGGGAGGGGAAAAGCCATGTGGCCCAGGAGAGGTAGGCCTGACCCTGAGGTGTGGAAGGGTGGAAGAAAGAAGTACCGGGAAGCACCAAGCAGCCCATTCCACCCCCACCCCCTCCCCCGCCTCCTTTGGAGACAGAGAGAGAGAGAGCGTGCAGCCTGTGCTTGAGACTGTGTTACTTTGAAACTTGATTATATATGCCGGCAGCAGGCAGCACGGCTGAGGAGGAGAAGCGGGGGGGCGGTGCACTGAGAGAGAGTACAACTGCTTGGAAGAAGTTTTAACCCCTTTTGTGGACAATGAAAACCTTACAGAACATTAACCCTTCCTAGAAGAGAGATAAGAGTAGAGGATGAAGAAGGAAATGGGCCAGTGATGAGGTCTGGCAAGAGAGAGAGAGATGTTGTAGGAATGGAGAAGATGGAGTGGCATCTTTGCTGGACTCTTTTTTTGTATAGCCATGGACTGTTTCCTTGTGATACAGAGATTGCATTCCAGGGGGAAGCAAGGGCTCAGAGCCAAGACAGTTCAGTGTTGAGACCCCTCGGCCCCAGGGAGAGTAAAAGAAATGGGGGGGACAAAGGTCCCAGAGGTGAGACTGTGCTCTGTTTGGAACGGGACAAGGCATCCTTAAAAAGACAACCCTAGAAGTAGCCTTACCCATGCCGGTGGTGAGAGCACTGGGCATGGAAGGAAGATGTCACAGTAGCAAAAAGATCTCCGGGCGGTGCTATGTGTGTCAGGAAGCTCAGGGCACAAGGAAGGACTCCTTCTACTCTTGATGAACTGAGGATTTGGTTATCTAAAGGGTGGTGCTGGACCAAGAGTTGGTGATTTGGGAAAGTAAATGTATTGAGAATTTGTTGGGGAGGAGGAGGGGGAGTGTTTCTGTGCAGTTTTCATTTTCCTTGTGTGTTTTTTTTTCTTTCCTTTCTTTGTAGTTCAGTTTTAGTAGTTTAGTTAATAAAGTTTTTTTTCTTTCCCCGAAGTAGGAGCCTGCTTTGCTTATTCCGAGTCTCACCTCACAGCAGACGCCAGGGAGAGGATGTTCTCATGGGGGCACTGGCATTGTGCCAGTGTCAAACCATGACAGAGTTAAGTGGCAAGATGGGCGGCACCAAGATTCCTACAGATGTCATCAACAAGATCACGGCAAGGTCTCCACCCACCAATAAGAAAGAGACAAAAGCTTTCCTAGGTGCCATAAGCTTTTGGAAGATGCACATTCCTGAGTAAAGTCAAATTGTGAGCCCTCTTTACCTGGACACCCGCAAGATGAACAATTTCCAGTGGGGCCCTGAGCAGCAACAAGCCTTTGTCCAGATTAAGCAGGAGATCGCTCATGCAGTAGCTCTTGGCCCGATCAGGATGGGACCAGATGTGAAGAACATGCTCTACTCTGCAGCCGGAAACCATGGCTTGTCCTGGAGCCTTTGGCAGAAGGTGGCTGGGGAGACTCAGGGTCGACCACTAGGATTTTGGAGTCGAAGCTACCGAGGCTCTGAAGCCAACTACACTCCAACAGAGAAAGAAATCCTGGCTGCCTATGAAGGAGTCCAGGCTGCCTCAGAGGTGATTGGCATGGAAGCACAACTCCTCCTGGCACCCCAACTACCGGTGCTGGGGTGGATGTTCAAAGGCAAGGTTCCTTCCACTCACCATGCCACCAGTGCCACATGGAGCAAGTGGATTGCTCTTATCACTCAGCGTGCACGTATAGGTAAACTGAATTGCCCTGGGATTTTTGAGGTAATTACAAATTGGCCCAAAGGTGAGAATTTTCGTGTCACAGATGAAGAACAAGAACCAGTGACATGGGCTGAAGAGGCTCCTCCATATAACCAACCATCCCCAGAGGAAACACACTACACTCTTTTCACTGACGGTTCCTGCCGCATTGTGGGAATGAACCGGAAGTGGAAAGCAGCTGTATGGAGTCCCACACGACAGGTCGCAGAGGCCACAGAAGGAGAAGGTGGATCAAGCCAACTTGCTGAACTCAAAGCCGTTCAAGTGGCCCTGGACATTGCTGAAAGAGAGAAGTGGCCAAAGCTCTACCTTTATACTGATTCATGGATGGTAGCCAATGCTCTGTGGGGATGGCTGGAGAGGTGGAAAGAGGCTAACTGGCAGCGTAGAATAAAACCAATTTGGGCTGCTGATGAGTGGAAAGACATTGCTACCAGGGTAGGGAGGCTACCTGTGAAAGTCTGCCATGTGGATGCCCATGCTCCCAAGAGTAGAGCCAATGAGGAGCACCAAAACAATGAGCAGGTAGATCAGGCTGCAAAGATAGGGGTGTCCAAGATGGACTTAGATTGGAAACACAAGGGAGAGTTATTCCTAGCTTGATGGGCCCATGATGCCTCAGGCCATCAGGACAGAAATGCCACCTATAAATGGGCACGAGACTGAGGGGTGGATCTAACCATGGACAGTATTTCTCAGGTCATCCATGACTGTGAGACATGTGCTGCCATCAAGCAGGCCAAGCGAGTGAAGCCCCTGTGGTATGGTGGACGATGGTCCAAGTACAAGTATGGGGAGGCCTGGCAGATTGACTACATCACCCTGCCCCAGACACGCCAGGGCAAGTGCTACGTGCTCACAATGGTGGAAGCCACCACTGGATGGTTGGAAATCTACCCTGTGCCTCATGCTACGGCCGGAACACCGTCCTGGGCCTTGAAAAGCAGGTCCTTTGGAGGCATGGTACCCCTGAGAGGATTGAGTCAGACAACGGGACTCATTTCAAGAACAGCCTCATCAACACCTGGGCTAGGGAACATGGCATTGAGTGGGTGTACCATATCCCCTACCATGCATCAGCTGCAGGAAAAGTAGAGAGGTACAATGGACTACTAAAAACCCAGTTGAAAGCTTTGGGTGGAGGGTCTTTCAAAAATTGGGAGCAGCACTTACCAAAGGCCACCTGGTTGGTTAACACCCGAGGTTCCACCAACCAAGCAGGTCCTGCCCAGTCTGAGTCCCTGAATATAATAGATGGAGATAAAGTCCCAGTGGTACATGTCAGAGGTTTGTTAGGGAAGACTGTGTGGATCACTTCTGCCTTGAGTACAGACAAACCCATTTGTGGGGTTGTCTTTGCTCAGGGGCCAGGTTGCACATGGCGGATAATGCAAAGAGATGGAATAACATGATGTGTACCTCAGGGAGATCTGATTGTGGGGTGAGAATGGTATGCAATATCACTGTTTGTTGGATGTTACTGCTGTTGTCTGTACATTAAACCATACAGACGTGAGATAGAAGGAAATGTGTAAGTGCTGAAGGTCTGAGCAAGTCATAGATGGAGCTTTGAGTGAGTAAGGTGAAAGGGGGGAATCCTGCAGCTCTGTAGTACAGGGCCTGGATTCAGTGGTCCAGTGTGGGGATGTGATGAGGGCATGATGGGTATTGCTTGTAAATTTTGGGGGAACAGATGGAAATTTTGTGTGAATAAATGCACGATGTGTAGTAGTATGTTTATGATATGAGGATAAGGGATGGAATGTCCTAGGGTGATGTTATGATACTTGTATCCCCATTCATGTGTTCTGTTAATGTTGGATATTATGTTCTGTACCTTTAAGACTGGCCCTGAAGAATGAAAGTTTTGTTTAGATTTTCTTATCAGCCTGGCTGGGACACAGAGGTTGTGGCTTTTGCTTTTGCTGCTTTTGCTTTTCGCTCTCTCTCTCACTTGCTCTTGCTTGCTTTTGCTCCTAGCTAGCTTACTAAACTGTCCAAATTGCTTCCTGGACTTTTTCTCCTCTCTTTTCTTCGACCATCCCAAACCTGCTCCGGACTGGGACCTGGGAACACCGAGAGTTCACACCTTGTGGCTGCAGCAGCTGCCCCAGCGCCGGAGGGACTCAGGACAGAGTGACCACCCTTCTTCCCGAGAGAGACTTTCTGAATTTGTCATCTTTTTCAGAGCGGTGTCATCCGGTATTGTTCATTTTGTGTGCTGGGGGGTGCTGTGCCTGTCAAATAAACAGGTTCTTTCCAATTCTCTCCTAGGAATTCTTCCCAAACTGGTTGGGGAGAGGGGCCGTGTGGGAGCTCAGAATATTGCTCCTGATGTCCAGAATCACCGAGAAAACCCATGGGGGGCTTGGAGGTCCTGGAATGTTGCTAAGAATTCTTGGTGGCTGGACTTTGACCCTGTGGAGGATGTATATGAGGACGTGAGAATGACCACCGTTAAAGTGGTGGGAAGATTATATATATTTTCAAGGTGAAATATGTATTTTAGGATTACTGTACAGGGGGGTTATATCTCTGTACAGGGGGGTTATGGAGACAAGATGGAGGAATCGGGGCGTGCCTCATGCTTCTTCCTTCTTCTTCTTGTCTTCCATCTTTCGTGGTGATGCTGGCACTTGGGGATTGGTTTATGGTGAAGGTACACTTGTCAATAAGGGTAAAAGATATTGGGAATAAAAAGTAAATATGATATACGTAGTTTTTGTTATAAAAGGACACGACCACCCGTGGGTGGTCAGAGTGCCCTTGGCTGCCTTGTTGGTCAGACCCTGGCTGGCAGAAAGGAAAATCTCTGTAAGATAAAAATTAATAAACATTCTGAAGACCGAAGCCTTGAAGAGTCCAGACTCGTCCTTTGAACCACGGGCTGCCCTGAACCATCCTGCGCGTGCCCAAGCAGAGATAACAGCCGGATCGGGCAGGCAGGGTTAGATGGGGTATTGGGAAGAAATTCTTCCTTGTGAGGTTGCCTGGAGAAGCTGTGACTGCCTCATACCTGGAAGTGCTCAAGGCCAGACTGGATGCAGCTTAGAGCAATCTGGTCTAGTGGAAGGTGTCCCAGCCAAGGGAAAGAGGAGATGAAAGGAGATAAGCTTTAAGATCCATTCAACCTAAACCCATCTATGCATTTTTCTCTCCCAGAAACAGCCAGAGTCTGAGTAACTGGTCTAAATCAAAAACATCCCATTGGCTCAGTCCACAAAAACATCTTCCCCTGCTAAGGGCCATCTGGCTCACTGGTGAGGTTCCGGATGACTGGAAGCTGGCCAATGTGATACCCATTCACAAAAAGGGTGCAAAGGAGGAGCCTGGTAATTACAGATCAGTCAGCCTGACCTCAGTACCTGGAAAAATAATGGAACAGTTTATATTAAGTGCCATCACACAGAATTTACAGGATGGCCAGGGTATCAGACCCAGTCGGCATGGGTTTAGGAGGGGTAGGTCATGTTAACCAACCTGGTCACCTTTTATGACCAGGTAACCCGCCTAGTGGCTGCAGGGAAGGCCGTTGATGTTGTTTACTTGGATTTCAGCAAGGCCTTTGACACTGTCTCCCACAGCACACTCCTAGACAAGTTGGCAGCCCGTGGCTTGGACAGGAGCACTCTTTGCTGGGTTAGGAACTGGCTGCATGGCCAGGCCCAGAGTGGTGGTGAATGGTGCTACAACCAGCTGGTGGCCAGTCATCAGTGGTGTCCCCTCAGGGGTCTGTGCTAGGGCCAGTTCTGTTTAATATTTTTATTGATGACATGGATGAGGGTTTAGAGTCTTTCATTAGCAAATTTGCAGATGAAACTAAGCTGGGAGCATGTCAATCTGTTAGAGGGATGAAGGGCTTTGCAGAGGGACTTGGAACGATTGGATGGATGGGCAGAATCTAATGGTATGAGTTCAATAAGTCCAAGTGCCGACTCGTGCACTTTGGCTACAATAACCCCCTGCAACGTTATAGGCTGGGGACGGTGTGGCTGGATAGTGTTGAGGAAGAAAGGGACCTGGGGGTTGTGTGGACAGTTTTTATTGAGACATAGTCCATGGGAAAAGAGATGTGAGAAAGTACATCTGAGAAAGCAACAGCTGCCTAATTCAAGGATATGGTTTCTTTGAGCAAGAAGTTGTTTAAGAAAATATGTGATAACAGGAGATAAAAAAGAAGCCACAAACATCTTGAGAAAGGTGGGACTGACTTTTTATAGCTGACCAATGGTGAGCTCTAGTTTTGCAATATGTATGAGCCTTATTACTGTGATTATAAAAGTGTGCCTATTAATCAATAAATTTGAGACTTGTCGATCATCAGAGGGTAAGCAGGTCTCCCGTCTACCTCGTCAAATGGTGACCCCGACCACGGACGAGCGACGTAAGACAGTTCAGGTCCCAAGCAGCCGGGATGGCAATAAGTGCGAACGAAGAGGGCTAGTAAGCTGCACCGTGCCCTGGGTGACTGTATGGACCAGCCTGGCTGATACGTGCTGCCGAGACCTTGAGGAGGCTGCAACAGCGCTGACAAATTAGGTATGGAAAGGCAAGCAGCATATGATTTCTTTACCGCTTTCTTGCAAAAGCGGCAGATTAAGGGGATAGATTTGAAAAAGCAGTTACCGGGGCTCCTGTCTTATGGGTATGCTAAGGGAATATTCGTAAATCCTTGTACTGTACATGAGCTTACAGAGTGGCGTAAGTTTGGGGAGGTGCACTGGGAAGCTACTTTAGATGATGATAAGACCGCTGAAAAGATAGGAAAACTTTGGAGGGTGATTCATAATGAGCTTCTGCAGTATCAGGCAGAACAGATAGCAGCTGCGCAGGCATCCGCTGCTCATACGAAAAACAGAACCTATGAGGGAGATTTATCCCAGGATACCCCATTACCCTCCATGTTTAATAGGGTGTCTTTGCCTCCTCCGGCACCACCGCCTTCTAATTCTGGTACCTAGGCAGTGAGCGAGCCGTCCGCACCCCCCGGAGAGAATGATTCATGGCCAAAACCGGCCCCGGCTGCCCTCCCTCTGAGCAGTGAGCTGATCCCTGGGGCGGAAAGCGACCTAGTGGGGGCCACTGCTGGGGGACGGGGGGAAGCTTGGGCCGCACTGGCAAAAGAGGGCTTGGAGAAAGGGGATGATGGTCCAATTAATGCGGCTACACAAATAACATGCCCGGTTATTTTTCCAACTCAGGCGGGGGGAGGTCTGCGAGCAATAATAACTGCTCTTCACTGGAAGCTACTATCACAGTTGCGATCTGGAGTTAGTCAGTTTGGAGTGACGACAGATGAGCTTATGGGGCTCAGAGCATTTCTCCGCACCGAAGCTCAGGCTCTGGTAGGACCGGATAAGAGCCGAGAGGTGATGAGATAGGTTAGACTGGCTATAGACAGAGTAAAAGAACCTGGAGGAGTGCCCATGTACATGGGAATTAAGCAGGGCCAGGAAGAACCGTTTGGTTCGTTTATAGATAAGGCTGCTGCCGCAATAGAGAAAGCAGGGGTACCTGAATACATGAAAGGGGCTATGCTCAAGCAATGTGCTCTTCAGAATTGCAATCAGGCTATAAGGAATGTGCTTAACACACTGGGTGTAAATTGGACCATAGAAGAGGCATTAGAACGAATGTCTCACATGCTGGTAGGGTCACAAGTATTCTTGGTAGACACTATCAAACAGCTGGGATTAGGATTGCAGGAACAGGCCAAAGCTTCCCATAATCAGGTGTTAGTTGCCCTTGCTCCCCTTCAAACGCCCGCCGCAGTCAACCCGGCCCCACCAGGCAGCCGTATGCGATGTTACTGATGTGGCGGCACGGGTCATATGCGCCGAGAGTGCCGAGCTGTGCGGATATGGTGCCAGAAATGTCGTTTGGATACACACAGCATGACTGCTTGTCAGTGGAGGTTGGAAAACTGGTCCCGGAGCGCGTTTCACCGCGGCCGCGCTCCGAAACAAGTCGCTGCTGCAACACAACCGACCTTCCCTGCTTCCAACCCGCCACCGCAGGAAGCCTCGGGCTGGACCTGGCAGTCGCTGTGGAAATAACGCTGATGACCCCGCACCCACAAAAGATCCCGACCGGAGTTAAGGGACCTATTGTTATACAGGGTCGAGCAATGGGTGCACTGCTTTTAGGGAGATTGTCTACCTCGATGCTTGGATTGTTTGTTTTACCTGGAGTGATTGATGCGGATTTTACCGGAGAAATTATGATTATGGCACACACCCCCTTTCCACCACTTCAAATTAGCAAGGGACAGAGAATTGTTCAGTTGGTACTATTGGAACAACTGACCAAGGGACTAAGACCCACACAGGCACAGGAAAGGGGGAGGAAGGGTTTCGGCTTTACCGGCGGCCTGACTTTGTTGACTTTAAACCTTAATGAGAGGCCCAGGAAAACGGTGGAGGTGGAATTTCAGGGACAAAAGAGTTCGTTATCAGGCCTTTTGGACACTGGGGCGGATTCCAGCATAATCACCCCTAGTTCCTGGCCTCAACACTGGCCTCTGCAACCGGCAGCCACCACAGTAACCGGGGTCGGAGGGTTAACCTTGGCGAGTTGTTCCCCCCGCCTTGAAGTTTGCATAGATGGAAAACAGTTAACAGCTATTTTCTCGGTAGTACAGTTACTACCCACTGTGCAGTGCCTTATCGGACGGGACATTTTGGCCCAACTGTGAGTGGTCCTCACCAATGAGCACCCTTTGGGGTAGTGGCCGTTGCTTGGACTTTCCCGATTCCCATTACCTGGAAGACTGACACCCCAGTGTGTGTAAAGCAATGGCCTTTAAAATGGGAGAGTCTTCAACATGCTTACGATTTGGTGAAAGAGCAATTTGAACAGGGGCACCTGCGACTATCCACAAGCCCCTGGAACACTCCGATTTTTGTCATGAAAAAGAAATCAGGGAAGTTTCGCTTGGTACATGATTTGCGTGCTGTTAATGACCAAATGGAACCTATGGGTGCATTACAACCAGGATTACCCAATCCTGCAATGATTCCTAAGGATTGGTCATTACTAATCATTGACCTAAAGGACTGTTTTTTCACTATTGCACTTCACCCGCAGGACATGATGCGATTTGCATTTACATTACCTGCCCTCAATAGGGAAGGGCCGGATCAAAGGTTTGAATGGACGGCATTGCCGCAAGGCATGCGGAACAGCCCTAGCTTATGCCAAATTTATGTTGATTCTGCATTACAACCTCTCAGAAAACAGTGGCCGAGTGTAGTGATTTATCACTATATGGATGATATATTGTTTGCCCAGCCTACGCCTTTTACTGAACAACAAATTCAGGAAATACGGACTGCATTAGCACAGTTTTCCCTTGTTATAGCCTCTGAAAAAATCCAGACAGCGGCTCCGTGGAAGTATCTGGGATGGATTATTTCAGAACAGATGGTAAAACCCCAGAAATTGCAGCTACAAACAAAACTCACGAATCTGAATGAAGCTCAGAAGCTACTGGGTGATCTTCAATGGTTAAAACCGATTGTTGGAACACCAAACGAGTTATTAGATGGCCTTCGTCCACTTCTTAAAGGCACAGATCCGACATGTCCGATCTGTGTTACTCTGGAGCAGCAGCACACTCTTCAGCAGATAATGGACTGCGTTACTCAAGGACAAGTTTATCGACGGGACCCAGACCTGTCTATGGACTTGACAATTTGGAACGGTCCCAAATACCTCCTTGGTGCACTGACTCAGTTGCAAAAGGAAATGGGGGAGATAAGGGTATTGGAATGGATTTCCCCCGCCTTACAGCAAACTAAAACTCTCTTTCAAAAGGTCGAAATGCTAGCAGACTTAATAAAGAAGGGCAGGGAGAGAATGCTACAAGTAGCTGGAGCGGAGCCGGCAGTAATCAGGATACCAATTAAAAAGGATACCCTGGACTGGTACCTGAATAATAGCAAAGAATTACAGGAGGCACTTTTAGGTGCAAGCTGTCCCATTGAAACAGGGAAGCTCCGGCAGGCGCCAATTCAGTGGATAGGGGAGTGGGACTGGATTACTCGCCCAAAATTCTCCTATTGTGGACGCTGTTACTGCATTTACAGATGCCGGCAGAAAATCTAGAACTGCTGCAATAACTTGGCAGGAGAAAGGGTCGTGGAAACATCAGATTTTACAAGCGGAGGCTGTGGACAGTTTACAGACTATGGAACTTTTGGCGGTAGTGTGGGCAATGTCGCAGTTGAAAGGGCCACTAAATATTGTAACAGATTCTTTGTATGTTGCTGGGGTTGTAGCTAGAATTGAAGATGCCTCCATAAAAGAGTTGCAAAATCAGAGACTGTATGAATTGTTGATACAGCTAAAAAAGGCTGCAAGGTTAAGGGAGCATGCCTACGCTGTGATTCATGTCAGAAGCCACAAGTGGAATGTTGGTTTGGGGGAGGGTAACGCTAGAGCAGACAGACTGGTAGCTGCGGTTCAAAGCACACCAATGCCAAGTCAAAAGCTAGCAAGGGAAGCTCACTCTATGTTTCACCAGAATGCAAAGGGATTACACTGAGAGTTTAAAATCACATTGGCAGAGGCAAAAGCTATAGTTAGAGCCTGCCCAATTTGTAGCCATCACAATGGGGGTGGCAGGCTAGGCTTAGGGGTAAACCTGCGGAGCTTACAATCAAATGAGCTGTGGCAAATGGATGCTACACATGTTCCTAGCTTTGGCAGGCTGAAATATGTACACGTGTCCATTGATACCTACAGTAAATTCATTTGGGCAACAGCACAGACAGAAGAGAGAGCGATACAAGTGGAAAGGCATTTATATAGTTGTTTTGCAGTAATGGGGACACCGAAAAGAATTATGACGGATAATGGGCCTGCTTACATTAGTCAGAGAATAGAAAAGTTTTTAAGAAGTTGGGGATTTGAGCATACCACAGGCATCCCTAACTCCCCCACGGGACAAGCCATCATTGAAAGGGCTAACAGTACTCTGAGAAGATACGTGGCAAAACACGAGGAAGTTGCTGACCCCCAGGCTAGGTTGTTGAAAAGCTTATTCATAATCAATCACTTGTGTGTATTTGGAGATGCAGGACAGTCCCCAGCAGAACTGCATTACAGGCCAAGTGACATCACCGAACAGAAAAAGGAGGTATGGGTAAAATACAGAGACCTCAAGACAGGGTTGTGGAAAGATCCTGCTAAAGTCATGTTTTGGGGAAGGAGATATCTTTTTGTCTCTACCCCTACAGGAGCTGTATGGGTACCTGCTAAGTGGACTAAGCCTGTTCTCGATGCAGCAACTGACAAACAACCTGACCGAGGAGGACAAGAGGCGGCTGGAGGAGGAGCTACCGCTGCCCCTATGACCACTGCTGTTACAGCTGAAAGGACATGCGAAGGCTGTCGACAGGGCTGTGATGTGCTGCCAGACCTTTGAAGGACTAATTACAACTATTGGGTCGCTGTTAGAATTTTGCATACAGGGACCGGCGGGTCAAAAATGTCTTGGCTGTAATAGCCTGTATTGTGCTGCTTGGGTGGCTTTGTTTTGCGGGGGTTGTGGTAAAACCTTTTGGTTAGAACAGTCATTGATCCATGAATTGTGGTGTAACAGGCGCTCATTTAACCATAACTTTAACGACTGGCAGAGAGAGCTGCGAGAACAAACAGGATTAGGACTCGATCAGGCTTTACAGCTTTTTGAAGCACCCGAACAACAGATCCTAGCTTATTATCGCTGGAAATTAAAGCATATCGTTGAAAAGGTTACAGCTCAGAGTAGGTCTCATATTGTCTCTGTGAGGTGTAAGCAGTTGGTATCCATAACACAACATTCCGTGGTAGGGCCCATTAGCAGAGATCCCGATAGAGAGCTGGATCAGTGCTTGAGTAGATTACAGGAGTTAAATCTACAACGATTAGGGACCGTAAGGGCTAAAAGGAATAAGAGGAGAAAGAGGCGTGAAGAAAAATGAAGTTTAACTGTGTTGTATTGCTTAGTGTTGTAATAGCCAGCAAACAGAAATTACACGCTTTAATTAGTCAAGAGATAACATCTGGGTATCATTAGCAAAACAAACTAATCAATCATTGCTTTGCTTTAGTTTAAGAAGAGTTACTAATCTTTTTTGAACTTGTCTTATAAGTTTACCTATTTGGTTCCCAGGGGAATATTGTAGTTTTGGGAACAGTGGCAGTTTATGTAAAAACTTGGGGGTTTTTTTTTTGGCCCGTTGCCAACAACAAGGCGGCTGCAAACAGGTCGGCTGCCAGCAGTGTGGGTTCATATTGTCCTTGAACACATCCCTGCGCTTTCCCCAGAAGAGTTAGATCTCTTTGGGAATGCAAATGCCGCCCTTACAAACAATCCGCAGGAGAGCTGGTTAAGCATTGACCCTTAAATGCCCAAGATTTAAATAAGAATAGAGTAAAATAGGGCTAACTTAGACTCAGCTCTGGAATGGCATACCAGCAAGACCAGAGGGGGGGGCATGTATTTGAGAAAACTATCACTGTTCCATCTTAATGTATCTTTCCTAATGTAAGGGTGTAAAAACACAAGCAATAGTTAAACGTAGAGGAATTTAGGTTTTTGGACTAAGCTGCATCAGGTGGTAGTAGCAACTATTTTACCTGGAAGTGTGGCAGATAAGGCAAGAAACTTCACAAAACAGATAGGATGCTGGGTTAAAGATGAACTGATTAAGAAATCACAGATTTTAGATATGCTTACTACAGATGTGTAAAATGCTTGTCACGCAATGCTTTAGAATAGAGCTGCTATAAATTTTTTGCTTTTAGCGCAGGAGCATAGATGTAAAGAATTTGAAGATATGTGTTGTATAACTTAAAAAGCTTAAGCTTAGAACCACGGTTAAAGAGCCTTGTGGTATATACAATATTCTAAGTGTAGTTTTGATGCTTTTACTTATTTTGCCTTGTATTTTTAGCTGCATTTCAAAACATAGTTAGTTGCTTGATACGAAAAGATGTGGCAAACAAAGCTTCTTGCTCAAAAAAGAAACGGGGGAAAATGTGGACAGTTTTTTATTGAGACATAGTCCATGGGAAAAGAGACATGAGAAAGTACATCTGAGAAAGCAACAGCTGCCTAATTCAAGGATATGGTTTCTTTGAGCAAGAAGTTTTTTAAGAAAATATGTGATAACAGGAGATAAAAAAGAAGCCACAAACATCTTGAGAAAGGTGGGACTGACTTTTTATAGCTGACCAATGGTGAGCTCTAGTTTTGCAATATGTATGAGCCTTATTACTGTGATTATAAAAGTGTGCCTATTAATCAATAAATTTGAGACTTGTCGATCATCAGAGGGTGAGCAGGTCTCCCGTCTACCTCGTCAGGGGGTGCTGGTTGACAGTCGACTGAACATGAGCCAGCAGTGTGCCCAGGTGGCCAAGAAGGCCAATGGCATCCTGGTTAGAATCAGGAATAGTGTGGCCAGCAGCAGCAGGGAGGCCATTCTTCCCCTGTACTCGGCACTGGTGAGGCCACACCTTGAGTATTGCATCCAGTTCTGGGCCCCTCCATTTAGGAGGGACGTTGAGATGCTTGAGTGTGTCCAAAGGAGAGCAACGTGGTTGGTGAGGGGCTTGGAGCACAAGCCGTACGAAGAACAACTGAGGGAGCTGGGGTTGTTCAGCCTGGAGAAAAGGAGACTCAGAGGAGACCTTATCACTCTCTTCAACTTCCTGAAGGGTGGCTGTGGTGAGCTGGAGGTCAGTCTCTTTCTCCGGGCAACAACAGACAGAACAAGAGGACACAGTCTCAAGCTGCGCCAAGGGAGATACAGGCTAGAATTAAGGAGGAAGTTTTTCACAGAAAGAGTGGTCAAATACTGTGGAGAGCTTTGTCGAGACATGGCTTGTGGGAAAGGGACATGAAAATATACAGCTGGCGAAGCAACAGCTGCCTTGTTCAAGGACACAGTCTCCTTGAGCAAGAAGCTGTTCAAGAAAATATGTGATAACAGGAGGTAAAAAGAAATCACAAACATCTTGAGCATGTAGCAAGAGAGGTGAAACTGACTTTTTATAGCGGACCAATAATGAGCTTTACTTTTGCAATATGTATGAGCCTTATTACTGTGATTATAAAGCATGCCTGTTAATCAATAGATTTGAGACTTGTTGATCATCATTGGATGTGCCTGTCTCCCATCGATTCCGTCAAATGGTGACCCCAACACCACGGACGAGTGACGATTGGGTTGGGTCCTGAAGCAGCCGGGACGGCAAAAAAAGCACAAACACAAAGGGCTGAAAAATGCCGCGCCGTGCCCTGAGTGACTGTATAGACGAGCCTGGACAATACGTGCTGCCAAGACCTTGAGGGCCTGCAACAGTGCTGACGAATTAGGTATGGAAAGGCAAGCAGCATATGATTTCTTTACTGCTTTCTTGCAAAAGCGGTAGGTTAAGGGAATAGATTTGCAAAAGGAGTTACCTGGGCTCTTGTCATATGGGTATGCTAAGGGAATGTTTGCAAATCCTCACACTGTACATGAGCTTACAGAGTGGCGTAAATTTGGGGATGTGCTCTGGGAGGCTACATTAGAAGATGATAAGACAGCTGAAAAAATTGGGGAAGTTCTGGAGGGTGATTCATAATGAGCTTCTGCAGTATCAGGCAGAAAAGAAAGCAGCTGTGCAGGCATTTGCTGCTCACACAAAAAACAGAAGTTATGAGAGAGACTTGTCCCAAGCCACCCCGTTGTCCCCTGTGTTCAATAGGGTAGCTTTGCCTCCTCCGCCACCACCACCTTCTAGTTCTAATACCGAGGCAGCATACGAGCCATCCGCACCCCCCAAAGAGAATGATTCATGGCCAAAACCGCCCACGGCTGTCCTCCCTCTGGGCAGTGAGTCGATTCCTGGGGCGGAAAGCGACCTAGCGGAGGCCATTGCCAGGGATTGGAGGGAGGCTTGGGCTGCACTGGCAAAGGATGGCTTGGAGAAAGGGGATGACGGTGCTATCAGTGCGGCTACACAAATAGCATGCCCAGTTACTTTTCAAGCTCAGGCAGGGGGAGGTCTGCAAGCAATAATAACTGCTCTTGACTGGAAGTTGCTATTGCAGCTGCGATTGACAGTTAGTCAGTTTGGAGTGACCAGTGAACCAGTAAAGCAGATGTTAGACTATATTTGGAATACTCAAGTACTTCTGCCTACTGATTGCAGAGGAATAGCGAAGTTAATTTTTACACAGCATCAGCAGCTCTTATTTAATGCACACTGGCAAGCGATTGTTAATGAGTGCGTGGCGGTACAGTGGCAACCGGGAGATCCTCTTTTTGGAGTGACAGCAGATGAGCTTATGTGGTTGGGAGCATTTCTCCACACCGAAGCTCAGGCTCTGGTAGGACCAGATAAGTGCCTAGAGGCGATGAGATTGGTTAGACTGGCTATAGACAGAGTAAAAGAACCTGGAGGAGTGCCCATGTACATGGGAATTAAGCAGGGCCGGGAGGAATCGTTTGGTTCATTTATAGATAAGGCTGCTGCCGTGATAGAAAAAGATAGAAAAAGGAGTACCTGATTATATGAAAGGGGCTATGCTGAAAAAATGTGCTCTTCAGAACGGCAATCAGGCTACGAGGAATGTGCTTAACACACTGGGTGCGAATTGGACCACAGAAGAGGCACTAGAAAGGATGGCTCAGATGCCGGTAGGATCACAAGCATTCTTGGTAGACGCTATTAAACAGCTGGCGTTAGGATTACAGGAACAGGCAAAGGCTTCCCAGAATCAGGTGTTAGCTGCCCTTGCACCCCTTCAACGTCCGCCACAGTTAACCTGGCTCCATCAGGAAACCATACACGATGCTACTGATGTGGAGGCATGGGTCACATGCGCCGAGAGTGCCGAGCTACAGGGATATGGTGCCAGAAATGTCATTCGGATACACACAATATGAGCCCTTGTCAGTGGAGGTCGGGACACTCCTCCCAGAGCGTGAATTGCAGCGGCCGTGCTCCGACACAAGTTGCTGCTGCAGCACTACCGACCTTCCCTGCCTCCAACCTGCCACCACAGGAAGCCTCAGGCTGGACCTGGCAGCCACTGTAGAAGTCACGCTAATGACTCCGAACCCACAAAAAATCCCGACGGGGGTTAAAGGACCTATTGTTATACAAGGTCGAGCGATACGTGCACTGCTTTTAGGGAGATCATCTGCCTCTATGCTTGGATTATTTGTTTTACCTGGAGTTATTGATGCGGATTTTATTGGGGAAATTACGGTTATGGTACACACCCTTTTCCCACCACTTCAAATTAACAAGGGACAGAGAATTGTTCAGTTGGTACCATTGGAGCAAATGACCAAGGGACTAAAACCCACAAAAGGACAAGAGAGGGTGGAAAAAGGTTTCAGATCTACCAGTGGCCTTACTTTGCTGACTTTTAATGTTAATGAGAGGCCCAGAAAAAGGGTGGAGGTGGAATTTCAGGGACAAAAGAGGACATTATCAGGCCTGTTGGACACTGGGGCAAATTCCAGCATTATTAGCCCTAGTTGCTGGCCTCAGCATTGGCCTCTACAACCGGCAGCCACCACAGTAACTGGAGTCGGAGGGTTAACCCTGGCGAGTCGTTCCCCCTCACTCAAGGTTCGCATTGATGGAAATCAGTTAACAGCTATTTTCTCGGTAGTACAGTTACTACCCACTGTGCAGTGCCTTATCGGACGGGACATTTTGGCCCAACTGTGAGTGGTCCTCACCAATGAACACCCTTTGGGGTAGTGGTCGTTGCTTGGACTTTCCCGATTCCCATTACCTGGAAGACTGACACCCCAGTGTGTGTAAAGCAATGGCCTTTAAAATGGGAGAGTCTTCAACATGCTTACGATTTGGTGAAAGAGCAATTTGAACAGGGGCACCTGCGACTATCCACAAGCCCCTGGAACACTCCGATTTTTGTCATGAAAAAGAATTTATGGAAGTTTCGCTTGGTACATGATTTGCGTGCTGTTAATGACCAAATGGAACCTATGGGTGCATTACAACCAGGATTACCCAATCCTGCAATGATTCCTAAGGATTGGTCATTACTAATCATTGGCTTTAAGGACTGCTTTTTCACTATTGTGCTTCACCTGCAGGACATGATGCGATTTGCATTTACATTACCTGCCCTCAATAGGGAAGGGCCAGATCAAAGGTTTGAATGGACGGCATTGCCACAAGGCATGCGGAACAGCCCTAGCTTATGCCAAATTTATGTTGATTCTGCATTACAACCTCTCAGAAAACAGTGGCCGAGCGTAGTGATTTATCACTATATGGATGATATATTGTTTGCCCAACCTGCACCTTTTACTGAACAACAAATTCAGGAAATACGGACTGCATTAGCACAGTTTTCCCTTGTTATAGCCTCTGAAAAAATCCAGACAGCGGCTCCGTGGAAGTATCTGGGATGGATTATTTCAGAACAGATGGTAAAACCCCAGAAATTGCAGATACAAAAAAAACTCACAAATCTGAAGGAAGCTCAGAAGCTACTGGGTGATCTTCAATGGTTAAAACCGATTGTTGGAATACTGAACGAGCTGCTGGATGGTCTACATCCACTTCTCTAAGGCACAGACCCAACAAGTCCGATCTGTGTTACTCCGGAGCAGCAGCACATTCTTCCGCAAATAATGGACTGTGTTACTCAAGGACAGGTTTATCCATGGGACCCAGAGTTGTCTATAGACCTAACAATTTGGAACGGTCCCAAATACCTCCTTGGTGCACTGACTCAGTTGCAAAAGGAAACGGGGGAGATAAGGGAATGGATTTCCCCCGCCTTACAGCAAACTAAAACTCTTTTTCAAAAAGTTGAAATGTTAGCAGACTTAATAAAGAAAGGCAGGGAGAGAATGCTACAAGTAGCTGGAGCGGAGCCGGCAGTAATCAGGATACCAATTAAAAAGGATACCCTGGACTGGTACCTGAATAATAGCAAAGAATTACAGGAGGCACTTTTAGGTGCAAGCTGTCCCATTGAAACAGGGAAGCTCCGGCAGGCGCCAGTTCAGTGGATAGGGGAGTGGGACTGGATTACTTGCCCAAAGCGAGAAAATTCTCCTATTTTAGATGCTGTTACTGCATTTATAGATGCCGGCAGAAAATCTAGAACTGCTGCAATAACTTGGCAGGAGAAAGGGTTGTGGAAACATCAGATATTACAAGCGGAGGTTGTGGACAGTTTACAGACTATGGAACTTTTGGCGGTAGTGTGGGCAATGTTGCAGTGATCTGGGTTGGCTGTATAATGCTTTTATCCCAAATCGTCTTGTTCTGCTCATGCCGATTAGTAACTTTTGCACCTTTAAGAGTTACTGCAGAGAGGGAAGGAGGAAGAGGTGGAGCGGCAGCAGGAAGTGGCGGGGGGGGGAGGACGGTTGGGACCGCGTGGCTCGGCGCGGAGGGAACTTGTGATTGCACGGCTCTGCGCAGCGGGAACTTGGGATCGCGCGGCTCGGCGTGGCCGGAACTCGGGAACCCGGGAGCATTCGTCGGCCATCGGACAGACACTGCTCTCTTCCCCGACATTCCTCCTCCTGGACTGTCGTCTGTGGATGGACGGCGGACAGAGCTCTTCTTTTGCTTTTTAGTTAGTGCTAGCTAGCGGAGGCAAAGAAGTTCCCTGGACTGTGTTTTTTTTCCTTTTCTTTGGACCTTGTGAAAACTGCTCTGAACTGAACACCCAGGGGAGCACTGGCAGCTCACATTTCTGGCCTGTGACAATTCCAGCACCGGAGGGAGAGACTGAGTGAGCTGCAACCCGGGGACAGGGTTTTCTCAGTTTTGTCATCTCTTTTAGAGTGGCAAGGGGTCTCATTGTTTGATATTATTTTAGTTTTATTGTTTAATAAACAGTTTTTTCCACCTTTCTCCAAGGAGGTATTTTTTTTTTCCTTTCCTCCCGGACCAATTGGGGAGGGGGAGGGGCCGATTGGATCGGTTTCTTCCCACCAGAGCCCTTTGGGGAATTCTTCCCCAGATTTACTCTAAACCAGCACATAAATTGGCACCCAACATGGGGCTGGAAAAAAGGTGGAAAAAAGCTCTATTAATTGTGTGTTTGTTGTTGTTAAAGCAGTCAGTAGCCATGCTGCTTGAATCCATAATATCTCCGGGGGTGGAAGCCTTTGTGTGGCTCTGGGCTCTAGACCTTTTTGAGATTTCAATACCTCTCTGATCACTAGGAATATTGTTCATAATACGTAGTTTTTACGGTAGAGGGGTACAGATTGGAATAGCTGTTGCGCTGGCCTTGGTGATAATGATTTATAAAGTGTTTACAAAAAGATAGTGGCGTCTGTTTATGATATGTATGGTTTATGGTTTCTTCATCCTATCCTGCATCCCAGTTCCAGTAGTACATTTTGGTAATTTATTAGTAATTACACTCAGTCTGTTAGAGGAGGAGACAAGAATAAGGCTTTCCAGCCTTTCCTTTCCTTTTTCTCCTGTGGATCTGCTATGTCACTTTTTGAGATTGTTCAGTTTCCCCTGAATGTTAAAGAGACCATCTTGCTGGTATTTAATCTGGTAGGCTTCCTCTATATCATCTGCAGCCTCTCTAGAATGAGGGCTGAGATATCCAGAGGAGCTGGTGAGACCCCTGACCCAGAAGCAGATGCAGGCATGACAGATCCTGAGTGGTGTGGAGAATGGGAAAATATAGGCCAAACCCTGAAGGAATTTTCTGATCCTGTAGACTGGGATTTTCCACAGGAACAAATTCAGAACCCAGCTGAGGTGGGGAAATACCTGAAAGAGAAGTGCCCTGACAATTCTAAGGAGAAAAGGCTGATTGTAATAAGCTGGAACCTGGCCTATGCTTATTGCACTTTGTTAGATAGTGTAGGGCAGCAAACAGAGGCAGGGGGGCAGGGAGATAAATCAGCAATCCCAGTCACTCAAGCTGTAGCCAACAGCCCAGGCTCGAAGCCAGCAGCCAAACCAGATAGTGAGCCTAAGCCAGCATCTAAACCCATGGCTGTTGCTACCAGTACTAGAAGTGGGAAATGCACGGAAAAAAATAACCAACCAGCGGATCATGACGATGATGATGGTGATACAGGAGAAGGAACCTGTGGAGAGATTAATTCAAGAATGGCTAAAAGAAAGAGGCCATGAGACATACAATTGAGAGAAAAGTAAAGGGATAAGTAAAGCAGTTTCTAACAGTTCTCAGCCTTCTGATTTCTATAAACAATTACTCTCTTTTGAAAACAATAAAGTTCTCAAGCACATCCTTATTCACAGCAAAGTTCTCAGGCAGCTTTCTCATAACAAGTGGGTATTCTATCTTTGGCTGTTTTGGGAACAGACATGGAAGTTTTGAGAACCATTCATATCAGGGTGAGAAAAGAAATCTTGGTATTGTAAACAGAAGGAGTGGTTAGAGCTTCTCTGTTAGCCTGTCATGTACTTGGATTACAGAATATGTATGAAGCTCGTTAACACTGTTATTTAAGGGGATTGATGGATCAATAAACGGAGTTCGATGCATTACCCGGGTGGTCGTTCTCCCTTCGTCTCCGACAAATGGTGACCTCCGACGTGATAGAAGAGGCAACTAAGCGCGAAACTAAAGCGAGGTAAACCCGCCGATACGCGGAAGGAGACTCGCCGATACGCGCCGTGCCCAGGGATCGCGAGCACCACGGGAGGTGAGGATTAGTTGTCCAGGTTCCGAGAAGCAGCCGCGGAACGGCAATAAGCGCGAAAACAAAGCGGAAAGAAATCCGCCGATACGCGCCGGCCCCGAGCGACCGTATAGACGGGTCTCGGCTTGGTACGTGCGGCCGAAGCCTTTTGAGGAGCTGCAAAGCGCGCGCATTTAAATAGGTATGGAAAGGCAAGCCGCATATGATCTTTTTATTAACTTTTTGCAAAGAAGGCAAATTAAGGGCATAGATTTGCAAAAAGAGTTACCGGGTCTTTTAGCTTATGGTTTAGAAAAAGGAATCTTTGTCAATCCCCATACAGTGCACGAGTTGTCGGAATGGCGTAAATTTGGTGAGATATTATGGCAGGCTACTTTAGATGATGATAAAACTGCCAGGAAGTTGGGTAAATTATGGCGGGTCATTAACACCGAGCTTTTACAGTTTCAAGCTGAAAAGCGGGCCGCGCACCAGGCTACTGCCGCTCATGATCGTAATAAAGATTACGATCAACACAGGGACTTTGATAGGGAGTCAGGGACCCCTCTTGGCCCTGCATCGACGACAGTCTTATTGCCGGCTTCGCCGCCTCCCTTGGCAAGCCAGGCTGCGAGCCAGGCTCCGATCCAGGCTCCGAGCCAGGTTTCCAGCCAGGCCCCGGTGAGCCAAGCTCCGCAGAGCACTGTATTGCCCGTTTCGCCGTCTCCTTTAACAAGCCAGCCCCCTCTGACGAGCCAAGCTCCGCAGGGTGCTTTAATGTTGCCTACTTTGCCGCAGGCTACACGGAGCACTTCAGAGTCTCCCGTATCTGCTATCTCACAGCAGTCGGGGCTACAAACGTATACTCCGTTCCCAAAAAGCAGTCAGTCGGTCCCTAAGTCGGAAAACGATTTGGCGGTGACGATTGCTAGGGATAGAAGAGATGCGTGGGCTGCCCTGGCCAAAGATGCCATGGAAAAGGGAGATCAAGAATTAATGGGTATGGCTAACGAGTTGGCTTGTCCAGTTGTTTTTTCACCTCAGGCCGGAGGCGGGATTCAGGCAACAATCAGTGCTCTTGACTGGAAACTGTTATCTCAATTGCGAGCTACTGTTAGTGAGTTTGGTTTTAAAAGCGAACCAGCCAAGCAAATGCTCGACTATATTTTTGACACTAGTATCCTTCTTGTTAATGATTGTCGTGGCATAGCTAAATTAATCCTTACACAACATCAACAATTGCTGTTTAATGCCCATTGGCAGGCGCTCGTGAATGAGTGCATAGCGGTTCAGAGACAGCCAGGTGACCCCCTGCATGGCGTCACAGTAGATGAGCTTATGGGTCTGGGACCTTTCCTTCGCACAGAGGCACAAGCTTTAATAGGTCAGGAAAAGTGCCGGGAGGCAATGCGGTTAGTCAGACTCGCAATAGAAAGGGTAAAGGAACCAGGAGGGATACCATCATATATGGGAATTAAGCAAGGCAGAGAAGAATCATTTGGTGCTTTTATTGATAGAGCTGCCGCTGCAATTGACAGGGCAGGAGTCGCTGAGTTTATGCGCGGGGCCCTTCTTAGGCAGTGTGCTATTCAAAATTGTAATTCAGCTACTAGAAGTGTACTTAATACCTTAGGTGCGAATTGGACTATAGAGGAGGCATTGGAGAGGATGGCTCTTGTACCAACCGGGCCGCAGGCTCTGGTAATAGACGCAATAAAACAGTTAGGAGTAGGCTTACAAGAACAGGCAAAGTCCTCTCAGAACCAGGTGTTAGCCGCTCTTGCACCTCTTCAAACGTCATCTGTGTTTGCCGCATCAAATAAAAGGGGCCATATAAAATGCTTCCGATGCGGAGGCAGGGGCCATGGGCGCCAGGACTGCCAAGCTGTCGGAGTCTGGTGCCAGAAATGCCGTACGGACAATCATCATACAAGCGTCTGCAAACGGAAGTCGGGAAACTTCTCCAGGAGCGCGTTTTCCCGCAGCAGCCGCGCCCAGACACAAGTTGCCGCTGCAGAAACAATACTACAGCAGGGAGCCGTCAACCCCCCCTCCAGCCCTCCACGGCCGGGAACCTCCAGCCCGCCACAGCAGGGAGCCTCGGCATGGACCTGGCAGCCGCAGTAGACGTAACATTAATGACTCCGCACCCGCAAAAAATCCCTACGGGGATCCAAGGACCTATCATTATTCAGAACAAAGCGGTGGGTGCGTTGCTATTGGGAAGATCTTCTGCATCTATGTTGGGACTGTTTGTTTTACCAGGCGTTATTGACGCTGATTATACTGGTCAGATTATGGTAATGGCTTATACACCTTTTCCTCCCCTTCAAATCAACAAAGGACAAAGGATTGCTCAGCTAGTGCCACTTGAGCAAATGACGAAAGGAATACAACCCATAAGAAGTCAAGAGAGGAAAGAAAGTGCTTTTGGTTCCACAGGAGGACTTACTTTACTAACTTTAAATCTTGCTGAGAGACCCAAGAAAAAGGTAGAAGTGGAATTTAATGGACAAAAAAGGTCATTTTCAGGTCTGCTGGATACTGGAGCAGATTCCAGCATCATTACTCCTCACTGCTGGCCTCATCACTGGCCGTTGCAGCCAGCAGCCACTACAGTAACCGGAGTAGGAGGATTTACCCTGGCTAGCCGTTCACCCCCTCTTCAGGTTTATATCGATGGGAAACAGCTGACAGCTACCTTTTCAGTGGTGCAGTTACCACCTACTGTTCAATGCCTTATAGGTCGGGACATTATGGCTCAGCTAGGGGTGATTTTGACAAATGAACACCCTTTGGAATAAAAGCCATTGCTTGGACTTTCCCAATTCCCATCACCTGGATTGTTGACACTCCAGTTTGGGTTAAGCAATGGCCTCTGAAAGGGGAAAGTCTACAACACGCACATCAGCTTGTTTCAGAACAGTTTCAGCAGGGACACTTGCGTTTATCTACCAGCCCTTGGGATACTCCAATTTTTGTAATCAAAAAGAAGTCAGGAAAATATAGGCTGCTCCATGACTTGCGTGCTGTTAATGATCAGATGGAACCCATGGGTTCATTACAACCTGGATTACCTAACCCTACCATGATCCCAATGGATTGGCCTTTGCTGATTATTGATTTAAAGGACTGTTTCTTTACTATCGCTCTTCACCCGCAGGATATGCGACGGTTTGCCTTCACATTACCTGCGATCAATAAAGAAGCACCTGACCAGAGGTTTGAATGGACTGTACTCCCACAGGGAATGCGCAACAGCCCCACCTTGTGTCAACTTTATGTCAGTGCAGTTTTGCAACCTCTTAGAAAGAAATGGCCTAATACAGTGATATATCATTACATGGATGATGTATTGTTTGCTCAGCCGATGCTTTTCACACCACAGCAAGTCCAGGATATAAGAACTACACTGGCACGATACTCTCTAGTAATAGCTCCTGAGAAAATCCAGACAACTGCTCCCTGGAAATACCTGGGATGGTCTATAACAGAACAAACTGTTAAACCTCAAAAGCTGCAATTAAAAACGAAAATAACCACCTTAAATGATGCTCAAAAATTCTTGGGTGATTTACAGTGGTTAAAACCGATGGTAGGAATACCCAATGAATTGCTTGATGAGCTGCGTCCACTATTGAAAGGAACTTATCCAACTCATCCAGTGTGTATTACTTACAGGCAACAACGAGTCATTCAGCAAATTATGGACTGTATTATGCATGGACATGTTCATCGAAGGGATCCAGACTTACCCATAGACCTGACTATCTGGAAAGGCCCACAATATCTCTTGGGTGCACTTACACAAGACACACAAGAAGCGGGGAAAACAAGGATATTAGAGTGGATCTCCCCCCCTCTACAGCAAAGAAAAACTCTTTTTCAAACAATTGAAATGTTAGCGGATCTGATAAAGAAGGGCAGAGAAAGGATGTTGCAGGTGACTGGGGCAGAACCAACTGCCATCAAGATACCAATGAAAAAGGATACCTTAGAGTGGTATTTAACTAACTCAGAGGAACTGCAGGAAGCTCTCTTAGGTGCATGTTGCCCTATTGAAACATGTCAACTTCGACCAGCATTGATTCAATGGCTAGGGGACTGGGATTGGATAACTCGTCCAAAGCGAGAGAAGTCTCCTATTTCAGGTGCCATTACTGCATTTACGGACGCCGGCAAGAAGTCAAGAACTGCTGCAATAACCTGGCAAGAAAATGGAGTATGGAAACATCATATTCTGCAAGTAGAAGCAGTGGACTAAACCTGTTCTTGATGCAGCGATTGCTGGACCGACTCACAGAAGAGGACAAGAACCGTCTGGAGAAGAAGCTGCTCCTGATCCTGAGACCACTACTTCTTCAGCTGAAGGGACACTCGAAGGCGATCGACAGGGCCATAACTCACCGTTGCCGGACAACCAGGGAACTGATTGACATTATTGAATCATTATCATCCTTCCACATAAGAGGACCGGCAAAAGAGAACTGCCTTGAATGTAACAGCCCCTATTGTGCTGCTTGGGTTGCACTGTGTTGTGGGGGTTGTGATAAAACCTTTTGGGTGGATCAGTCGTTGCTTTTCCATTTATGGTGTACAACCTGTAATTATAGACACACCTGGGAACATAACTGGGAGTGGGCACTGCGGAATCAGACAGGGCTAGACACTGCATCAGCTTTAAACCTTTATGAATCTCATGAGCAGAAAATCTTAGCCTATTATCGGTGGGAGGTACAGCATATTTTGAAAAGGGTTAAAGCTCAAAGTGCATCATATATAGCCTCTGTACGGTGTAGAAAACTGGTGCCTTTAACACAACGTTCTGTTGTAGGTCCTGTAAGAGGAGATCCCAATCAGGCATTAGACAACTGCATTAGAAGGTTACAAAGGTGCGGCCTTCAGGTGTCGGGAACAGTAAGGTTAAAAACTGAGAAGAAAAAGAAGGCTAATTCAAAAGCAGAAAAATGAGGTTCACTTTTATTGTATTGTTTGGTATAGTCGTAGCTGAAGAATTAAAGGTGGCACATTTTAATCAACCTAGAAATAATGTATGGATAACACTTGCTAGACAAATTAATCAGTCATCGCTTTGTCTCAGTCTTGGAGGAGTTACTAACCCATTTCGAACATGTTTGGTAGGACTTCCAGTATGGTCTCCTCAAGAATTCTGCAGGTTTATTAATAACCGCGCTTTGTGCATGCACAATATGCTGAATATTAAATTGCCCACACAAAAAGGGTATACTGCCAGTCAGAGTGACGGCTACCGTCAATGCCTACTAATTCAATCACTTAATACTCCTTTGCATTCCCCACCTGAGGAGTTAGATCTTTTTGGAAGTGCAAATGCTAGTATGACCGGCACTTCCAACGGTGGGTGGTTCAGTTTTGATTACTCTAATTTTCAAAAGATGAAGCAGCATAAACAGACATGGGCTACTTTGGATTCTTCTCTAAACCCAGAAATAGTATCCAAACAGCTTTACGACCAGTGTAAGGGCTCTAGTATTATGACACCTAAGAAATTACCCACAGGGATATTTCTAATCTGTGGAGATAGAGCCTGGAATGGAATACCAGCCCAACCGCAGGGTGGACCTTGTTATTTAGGCAAATTATCACTATTCCACCCTAACATATCTGTACTGATGCAACTAACTCATAAGACTAGCAGGGAAAGGCGCAGCTTACATAACTTAGACTGTAGTCAAATAGGAGATCCACTTTTCTGGAGTAAATTTAAACAAGTGATGGTTTCAGCTCTCCTGCCATGGGGTGCTGCAAGCAAAGCGCTGACTCTAGCAAAACAGATAGGGTGTTGGGCTAAGGGTGAATTAAATAAGACATCACAGATATTAGATATGTTAACTGCGGATGTACAGAGTGTTAATCATGCTGTTTTACAGAATAGAGCTGCTATAGATTTTTTACTGCTAGCACAAGGCCATGGGTGTGAAGAGTTTGAGGGAATGTGTTGCATGAATTTGTCTGATCATTCTACATCTATTCATGCTAAGTTAAAAGAGCTATGGTTAGGGCTTAACAGCCTTAAGGAAGAAGAAGGATTAGGGATTGATGAATGGCTTAAAAGTTTAGGATTGGGACCATGGTTAAGAAACCTTGTGATATACGCTATAGGGATATTAGGTGTATTTTTATTGCTTCTACTTATCTTACCTTGCTTCTGTAACAGTATCCAAAAGATGGTTAGTAGAATGATAGAAAAGACCTGGCAAACTAACCTCTTTTCTCTCAAAGAAAAAAAAAGGGGAAATGTGGAGAGATTAATTCAAGAATGGCTAAAAGAAAGAGGCCATGAGACATACAATTGAGAGAAAAGTAAAGGGATAAGTAAAGCAGTTTCTAACAGTTCTCAGCCTTCTGATTTCTATAAACAATTACTCTCTTTTGAAAACAATAAAGTTCTCAAGCACATCCTTATTCACAGCAAAGTTCTCAGGCAGCTTTCTCATAACAAGTGGGTATTCTATCTTTGGCTGTTTTGGGAACAGACATGGAAGTTTTGAGAACCATTCATATCAGGGTGAGAAAAGAAATCTTGGTATTGTAAACAGAAGGAGTGGTTAGAGCTTCTCTGTTAGCCTGTCATGTACTTGGATTACAGAATATGTATGAAGCTCGTTAACACTGTTATTTAAGGGGATTGATGGATCAATAAACGGAGTTCGATGCATTACCCGGGTGGTCGTTCTCCCTTCGTCTCCGACAGGAACCTTGATGCCTTCTGACATAAAATCAGGAGTCAAAGCAGCAGATGCAAGATCAGACGCAAATACTGAGTCCTTTTCCCTGAAGGACCTTCGTGGCTTACGGAAGGATTACACCCGACAACCTGATGAATCCATAATTAGTTGGTTAGTTCGTCTCTGGGATGCTGCAGGCGAGGCTACAATTCTGGATGGCACTGAAGCGAGGCATTTGGGGTCCCTGTCACAGGACCCTGTAATCGACCAAGGAATAATGAGGGGAGCTAATCCACGCAGCCTCTCGTCATGGGTCTTGGAGAGTGTTGCACAAAGATACCTGTGTGCAGATGATCTTTATATGCAACAAACTCAGTGGAAGACCATAGAGCAAGGGATCCAACGCCTGAGAGAAATGGCAGTGGCAGAGATTATCTTCTCAGATGACGGGACAATTAAGAACACAGACTTAGTACCATGCACACGTGTGATGTGGCGAAAACTTGTGCGACTTGGGCCACATGAATATGCTTCTGCCTTAGCCATAATGAAGAGGGATGAGAGGGAAGAGACTGTGCTGATATGACAAGGAAGCTCCGAGCATATCCAGATGCTGTGCATGGTCCAACACATGCCAGAATTGCAGCGGTGGAAACACGTCTGCAGGAATTAGAGGATAAGATAGAGGAGAATCATAAGAAGCTCAGAGAGGAGATTAAAGAAGATCTCCTCCAAATCTCGGCAGTACAGATCAGAGGTTCTGGTATCCAAGGCAGATGTTTTCCAGATGGTGAGAGATGGTACACCCCACGCAGCTGTGGTTCTACCTGCGTGAGTGTGGAGAAAACATGAGGAGGTGGGATGGAAAACCTACTGCTGCTCTGGCACTATGGGTGTATGAATTGAAGGCAGCCACAAAGAGGAAAGCAGCTCCAGTTGCCCATAGCCAAACTATCAGGTATGATGATGATGAGATGTCCGATCCCCTTGAAGGAACATCCAAGACATATGCCCAGGGAAAGAAGGATAACCAGGCTTAGAGATGCCCTGCCTCTAGCCAGGTAGAGGCCAGGGAAAATCGTGTTTTCTGCATTGTGTGGATTCGTTGGCCTGGCACATCGGAACCACAAGAGTATAAAGCTTTGGTGGATACAGGTGTGCAATGTACATTAATTCCATCAAGACATGTAGGGACGGAGTCTGTCTCCATTGCCGGTGTGACAGGGGGATCCCAGGATTTCACTTTGGTGGAAGCTGATGTGAGCCTGACTGGGAATGAGTGGAAGAGACATCCTATCGTGACTGGCCCAGAGGCCCCATGTATTTTGGGCATAGACTACCTCCAAAGTGGGTATTTCAAAGACCCAAAGGGACTCAGATGGGCATTTGGAATAGCTGCTGTAGAGACAGAGGGTATCAAGCAGTTGAACAGCTTGCCTGGACTGTCAGAAAACCCATCTGCAGTAGGACTCCCGAAGGTAGAAGAGCAACGAGTGCCAACTGCCACCTCAACAGTGCACCGCTGACAGTACCGAACGAATCGAGATGCTGTGATTCCCATCCGCAAAATGATCCGTGAGCTGGAGAGCCAAGGCGTGGTCAGTAAGACCCACTCACCCTTCAACAGCCCCATTTGGCCTGCGCGTAAATCTGAAGGAGAATGGAGACTGACAGTGGACTATCTATCATGCATTGAATGAAGTGACTCCACCACTGAGTGCTGCCATGCCAGACATATTTGAGCTCCAGTACAAGCTTGAGTCCAAGGCAGCAAGGTGGTACGCCACTATAGACATTGCCAATGCATTTTTCTCCATTCCTCTGGCAGCAGAATGCAGGCCTCAGTTTGCTTTCACCTGGAGAGGCGTGCAGTACACCTGGAACCGACTGCCCCAGCGGTGGAAGCACAGCCCCACCATCTGCCATGGACTGATCCAGGCTGCACTGGTGTCGTGGGTTTACAGGAAGTAGGTTTTCTGGGAATGGAGTGGCCAGAGGCCAATAGGTGTTCAGATCTTAAATTGACAGCAGGTTTGGCCACTGAAGAGTGGATGCGCCTCTGAGAACACAGGGGTTAGAAGCAGCACTCCCTTGGGCTCGTTCTCTTTTGATTTCCGGCCAGCAAAGAGGCAAGGCCTCCCCTGCCCGGCTTTGAGCTGGGCGGGGGAGGGGAAAACCTGCGGCCCGGCAGAGGTAGGCCCTGACCCCTCAGCATGGAAGGGTGGTCGGGACACCAGGAGGCGTTGGGCAGCCCCCCCAGGAGAGAGATGAGAGAGAGAGAGACCCTGAGAAGATTTGGGCAGCTCCCCCCCCCCCCCCCCAGCTAGAAGATGAGAGAGGGAAAGCTGCTACGGGCCTGTGGCCTTGAAGTGATATCGGCTGTGAAGAAGGAGGGGGAAGGGGGAGCGCAGCAGGGAGGGAGCCTGGCCGCCTGCAGAAGTTTTTTTCTAACCCTTTTTCTGGACAATGAAGACCTCACAGAGCATTTGGACCTTTCCTGGAGGGGAGATGGAGTGGATGGTAAAGTGGACATGGGCAAGAGAATTATAGTCGGAGTAGTGAGTGAGGCTGCGAGAGTGAAGAAAGAGGCCGGAAGGAGATGATGGAGTAGCTGATTGCTGGACTCTTTTTGGTAGCCATTGGACAGAGCCACGTTTCCTTGTGATACAGAGACTGCGTCCAGGGGGAAGCCAGGCCTCAGAACCAGGAGGGTTCAGTTTTGGATTTTGGAGACCCCCCGGCCCCAGGGGGTTAATAAGTATGGGGGGGACAAGAGGTCCCGAGATGAGAGAGAGACTGTGCCTTTTTGGAGTGGGACGTTGTATCCTTAAAAAGACAACCCTCGAGCAGCTCTTTGGTTTGTGTTCCAGCGGTGAGAGCGCTGGGCATGCAAGGAAGAGGTCACCATGGCCCCAAGAAGGACTCCTTTCCTCTTGATGGACTGGAATTGAGTATTTTACTGGGTGATGGATGGAGATTTGAAATTTGGAAGATGTATTGGAAATGTGGTAGATGTATTGGAAATGTGGTGGGGGGAGGAGGAAATGTTTTTTTTTTGTGGAGTTTTCATTTTCCAGGGGTGTGTGTGTGTGTGAGTGTGTGTTTTTTTTTTTTTTGGTTTTTTTTTTTTTTTTTTTTTTTTTTGGTTTTTTTTTTCCCTTTGTAGTTTAGTTAATAAACTTTTTTTTTTCCTAAGGTAGAGGCCTGCTTTGCTTATTTCCTGGTCTCATCTCACAGCAAACACCAGAGAAGTATATTTTCATGGGGCATTGGCATTGTGCCAGTGTCAAACCATGACAACTGGAAAAGGGTGAGGCTCCAGAACATCTGCAATATATTGATGACATCATTGTGTGGGGGAAGACAGCAGCAGAGGTGTTTGAGAAAGGGGAGAAAATCATCCAGATTCTCCTAAAAGCTGGCTTTGCCATCAAGAAGAGCAAAGTCAAGGGACCTGCTCAAGAGATACAGTTTCTGGGAGTGAAGTGGCAAGACGGACGGCGTCAGATTCCCACCGATGTCATCAACAAGATCACAGCAATGTCTCCACCATCCAGTAAGAAAGAAACACAAGCTTTCCTAGGCGCCATAGGTTTTTGGAGGATGTATATTCCCGAATACAGTAAGATCGTGAGCCCTCTCTACCTGGTCGCCTATAAGAAGAACACTTTCCACTGGGGCCCTGAGCAGCAACAAGCCTTTGCACAGATCAAGCAGGAGATTGCTCATGCAGTAGCCCTTGGCCCAGTCAGGACAGGACCAGAGGTGAAGAATGTGCTCTACTCTGCAGCTGGGAACCATGGCTTGTCCTGGAGCCTTTGGCAGAAGGTACCTGAGGAGACTCGAGGCCGACCACTAGGATTTTGGAGTCGAAGTTACAGAGGGTCTGAAGCCAACTACACTCCAACAGAGAAAGAAATCTTGGCTGCCTATGAAGGAGTCCAGGCTGCCTCAGAGGTAATAGGGACTGAAGCACAACTCCTCCTGGTATCTCGACAACCAGTACTGGAGTGGATGAGCCTTATTACTGTGATTATAAAAGCGTGCCTGTTAATCAATAAATTTGAGACTTGTTGAACATCATTGGATGTGCCTATCTCCCGTCGATTCCGTCAAAATACTGGAATCGTTTACCCAGGGAGGTGGTGGAGTCACCATCCCTTGATGTGTTTAAAAAAAGACTGGATGTGGCACTTGGTGCCATGATCTAGTTGAGGTGTTAGAACATGGATTGGACTTGATGATCTTAAAGGTCTCTTCCAACCTAGAAATTCTGTGATTCTGTCTGCGCTCAGGTGCCTCCACCCGCTCCCTTACCAGCTTCCCCTCCCAGGAAACCCTTGCAAAGCTGGAAGCCTCCTCCCCAGAGAAGATCCCTGGCCATTCAGTACTGCTGGGCCTCCCTGGGTACCAACCAGTCACCCGTAGCTCCCTGCGCTTGCAGCGAACCAGCAGCTCCAGCCTCGGTGTGTATGGGCAGGGAAGGCACTTGGACTGCTGGCTGGGGGGTTCTGCCCTGCCTTGGGGGAGTCAGGTCTTACCTGGAAGCCCCCTGACCCTTTCTTGCTTTGGATTTAGGCCAAAAGCTGGGCATGTGCCAGGATGAGCCGGAGCAGCTGGATGACTGGAACCGCATTGCAGAGCTGCAGCGGTGGAACCAGGCCCGCCCTCCCCACCTGAAAACCAGCTACCCACTAGAGAGCATGGTAAGGGAGGGAGGGGGAGGTCAGGCAGCTCTTTGTCCAGAAATGGGAGGGGGTCTGGGAACGGACAGTGCCCCTCAGCAACATCCCCACATCCCCTCCCCAGCCCTCCACCTCCTTGGGAACCATCACGGATGAGGATGTGAAGATGGGGGACCCAGAAGAGACACTGCAACGTGGCAGCAGGCAGTCCTCCCAGCGCAGCAGCCAGGCCAGCAGCATCACCACCCGGCAGCGGAGGAAGCGCCTCTCGGAGGAGACCCACCAGGGCCCTGACACCCCCCCGGTGAGCTCAGCCCAGTCCCCCAGCAGGGCACCCTACTGGGAACAAGGAACTCATCACAGCTCCTACTGGGAACAAGAGATGTTCCAGGTTTTGAGGGAGCTGCTGTGGCCCTGTGGGTAACACTCCCATTTGCCACATGTTCCCACTGATCCTGGATTCCAGTGCCCAGTATTCCCAGCATCCAGTGGTGTGTCTAGTACTCGTGATGCTCCCAGTGCTGGCAAGGAGGCCATTCCAGAGGTGAAGGGCTGAGCCTTCTGCCTTCCCTGGGCACAGTGACCCTCAATCACATCCCCTCCCTGTGGCCCCTCAGTTCCCTCGTTGCTGTCAGCCCTACAGCAGGCTGACCCCCAGATGGCAGTACTAGCTGGTCCCCTGTTTTCCAGTCCAAGAAGCCAACCAGCTGCTTCCCACGGCCCCAGAGCTCCCAGGACCGCAGTGCGCAGAGTGGCTCCCAGGTCAGTCAAGACAGCGAGCAGCGAGCCCCAGCCACACCAGTAAGTTTCAGAGGGAAAAAGGGATCAGGAGGGACCCCTCTGTCCTGCCCCACGCTGAGCTAATGGTCCTGCCCCTCTTTTGCAGGCTCAGAGGCGCCAGTCGATGGCGTTCAGCATCCTCAACACCCCCAGGGAGCTGGGGAGGCGCCTGCTGCGCCGGGCAATCGCCCAGAGGAGCACTCCCACATCCTCCAGCGGCACCCGCCGCTCGTCCCGCATCGCCACCGTCCAGTCCCCAAAGGGCAAGGTAGGTACTGCCTGACCCCCTAGGCACACTGCTGAGCTCAGGCTCAGTGCCCCCAGCTCCTGCCTTGGGTTCATACAGGCCATGGGGACAAGGGGCACAGTCCTGCTGGCCCTGGGGTGCTATGGTAGCAGCAGGTCCCAGCATGGAGCTCGGTCATGTTCATGGTCCCTAACCTCCCGTCTTTGCTCTGTCCTTTCCAGGCCAGCCGCCAGTCGCGCAAGGACAAGCGATCCTGAGGTTTCACCAGTCCCTGCGTGCTGGCTGTGCCCTGGCCTCCCACCTGCACCCCGTCACCTCTTCCTGCCCCCCAGGATCCAGGAGCACTGAGGGTGAACAGGTGGGGCCACCCACACGACTGCCTTGCATATCCCACTGACAACTGTGGGGTGCCCTGGGCACGGCAAGGCCCCCTTGCCCTTCCTGTACCCATTGTCATCCTAAACCCTTCCGGGACCCAAGGCAAGGGGATGCACAGAGGTTGAGGGCTGGAAACACGCAGGGGTGCAGGGCGCGGGCACCAGGCTGCAGCTGGAGGGGCTGAGCTCTCTCCAGGGATATTCTGCAGCCTCAGCTACAAGGGACAGAGGTTAAACTTAGTATCCCTTGGGCCACCACCTTTGCTCCCTGTGTGTGGGACCCCCACAACCTGCCCGGCCCTCCTGCTCCTCCCAGGGAAGCTGAGGCAGCATTTTTAAATGTTTCTACTTGTAAATAAAGTGTATTTTTCACCTGCTCTGGGGGTCCTGGCTTCCTCCTCCTACAGTCCACAAGCACTGGAACCCTTATCAGGGCTTGAGGGAAGGAAAAGCATGACCTCCTCCTTGCCCTATCACTGAACTACACAGGGTGTCCCAAGGCAGGATGCTCACCCAGGGACCCAGCAGTACCACCAGGCAGTCATAGTGCAGATTTCTGTCTTTCTTATTTTTCTCCTTGAACTTACTCTTCTGCAGTAGCAACCCCTGCCATTCCAGTGCAGCAAACCCCACCAAACCTGGTGATGGGGCTGGAAGCACCTTCTCCATCCTCACACCAGCCTTGCCACAGATATCCAGGGGCTGCAGTGTGCCTGCCCCTTGGAGTACTGCAGGTTCAGCCCTCAGGAGTGGTGACACAGGGTTTGTCCCAGACTCTGTTGTCCTACTGCAGGCACTGGGGTGAGGACAGGGCCCCTGGTGTCTCCCTGCAGTTGCTGGCATGCTGCTCCATCCCTGCCACGCTAAAGGGCAGCTGGCAAATGGGGCAGGGCACCCAGGCATCAGGGGACAAGGAAGGCCAGGCCACAGCAGGTTCTTCACACTGGGAGGAGTGTGTGGGGAGCAGATTCAGCAGGAAGTGGCCTGTGGAAAGGGAAGGTGATATGGTTGTCACAAGCTCACTAGTGTTGGGATGCTGTGGGGTTTGGGCTGACACCCTCCCTGATGGTTCTCATGGCAGCCTGGGAATACACTGTGATGCCCCTCCAGTGCCAGGGCACCAGCAGGAGTGATGTGTCCCAGCTACAGAACTGCCACCACTATGCCCATTTACTGGCCACCAGAGGACACTCCTGCCAAGCACCCACCTGAGCAAATGGGGCAGACACTGTCTCCCCATCACTGCTGGCCTGTCCTCTGTCATTTCTCCTGACTTGTCTCTCTTGGGAACCACAGGCTTGGGCTCTTCCTTTCCCCCTGGGCATCCTTGAGGTGGCAGCTGGAGCCCTGCACAGGGGTAACATGCTGGAGGTACCCTATGCCACATCCTGCCAGCCCAAAAGAGTGAAGGGCTGTGCCCAGAACTGTCTGGGAAAGGCTGAGAGCAGTAAACAGCCAGGTGAGGGCAGGAGAAGACAGTGACCCATGGGATTACCTGCCAACAGGACTGTGAGCACAGTGCCTGTCCAGCTGCCTGCAGGTGCTCAAGGGAGCGGCAGGCACATCCAGTGCAGAGCCTGGGGAAAAGCAGGCAGGGATGACAGAGACAGGGGCACTTTGGGTTGGAGGAGATTTTAAAGCTCATTTTGTTCTAAGCCCCGCCCCCCCCATCATGGGCAGGGACACTTTCCACTAGACCAGGTAGCTCCAAGCCCCATCCAACCTGGCCTTGGAACACTTCCAGGGATGGGGCAGCCACAGCTGCTCTGGACAACCTGTGCTGGTGTCTTACCATCCTCACAGTGAAGAATTTCTTTGTAATATCCCATATAACCCTATCTTCTGTCAATTTGAAGCCACTACCCCTTGTCTTGTTCTCCCAGGGCATTGTCCCTCTCCCGTTCTTTTGGAGCCCCTTTAGGCAGTGGAAGGGGCTCCCAGTTCTCAGAACCTTCTCATCTCCAGGCTGAACAGCCCTGGATGTGCCAGCCTGTCTCCACAGTAGAGGGGCTCCAGCCCTCAAGATCATCTCCACAGTCTCCTCTGTGTTGGAACTCAGTACATCCCTCTGGGTGTCCAGAGTTACCAAGAACCCTGCCGGGGAGCTTGGAGACCTTGGCATGCTGCCCAGAACACTCGGGGATTTGATTTTGACCCTATGCATTTGATGTCACTGGCATTGTGATGTCTCCCGAACTTTGTAATAAGACTCTTTCTTTTCCTAATTCTTTTCTTATATCTGTCCAATCCGTTGTTTCAACTTCCTCTTCTTCTGGAATCTGCAGCTCCATGGGTATCTGTATGTACAGTGGAGTTGCAGAAGTCATTGGTGTCTCTGGAATCCTTGTTTTGTTGAGGTCTTCGGCTTGCTCCTAAATCCGGAACAGGAGTTTGGAGTTCTTGTGCTTGTGTTCCCATGGCCGTGCTTAAATATTGTAGAAGGTATTTGGCTGCACTCCTTGGTACAGTGATTGTTGGCTTCCTGCCTGAAGAACTGGCTGCTTTTGGTGCTGAAAACATCCATGATGGAACACTCTCTGAGGCAGTAATGTGTATTGTATCATCCTGTTGTTGTGCCTCATCAGAAGTGTCTTGAGCTTCATGAGATTCAGAAGCTGATGAATACTCCATTTGCTGTGTTGTACTTGTCTTTGATTTAGATTTCCTTTTGTATGTAGCTGGAAAAAATGTTGCAATGTTGCAATCCCGCCACCAGACGGCGCTGTGGCTTGGCCGACCAGGTCTGGCATGGTGTCCTGCAATGTGGCGGCCGCACCACAAGGTGGCGCTGTCGCCCGCCTGGTTGACCGTGATGGAGGCGCGACCGCGATCGGTTCCCGTTCGGCTGACTGCAGTATTCGCGATTTTGAGTGAGACCGAGAATGTGCGATTTTTGACTGAGCTAGCAGCTGAGATTGGATACGTGTGTGTCTCCCCGGGACTGGAGAGGTCGGGATCGAAGGGATTGGGACTGGAGGGACCGGACTCGGAGAGGGGGTGGAGCCCCGGGATGTAACCGAGCCCCGAGCACGCCCCTTCCCAGCCCATGTCGTCACAGGGAGCGGACCCGCCTCCGTCCGCGCTCAGCCCGCGTCTTCCGCGCACGCGCGATCGCGGGAACGCCTCCTTCCTGCCCTAGACTGGCGTCACTGTCTCCTTCCCGTTCTGCCTCCGATGTTTCCCCCTAGTTTGATCCGTTTCGGAATCCCCCTCCTCTTCCTCTGACACTGTATCCACACCCCCAACCGGCGCACGCAATTCCCGCTCGGCTTCTGCCCGCGCTGCAATTCGGGCAGATCTCCGCGTCCCGACTTCCGGGTCCGGCGTCATCACCGCGCGCCTGCCGCGTCTCCCTACGGGTGCCGGCTGGGACTCTGCAGCTGTCCCGCCGGCCTTGTCCCCAGACGCTGTCGCTGCGGTCTGAGAGCGGTCCCCGGGTGGCTGCGCCACATTTATCTCGCGATTTCTGCCCCTCGCTCGCGTTTTTTGCACCGCGCCGCCCGAAACTGCGGCCGCCGGCACCGCGCTCGCGCCAACCGCGTCAGCTCCCGAGTCTCCCACCGCCTCCGCCCCCCCTCGCCGGCTGCCCCCGCCGCCCGAGGCTGCCCCCGGGACCGCGCCCGCCGCGAGAGAGTTTTTCCCCCTCTGGTTCCACTTCGGCCCCCCTTCCCGACTCTGCTGTTTTCCCTCCCCTACGACCCTTTGGCTTCTGCGAATCGGGAGGCCACGCCTCTAAAACGGCACAGTCCGATTCCTCGAATTCGCTTGGGGAAATTTCAGCCCTGAGCTCTCCCGGGAGTGAGAGTGTGTCTGAGTCTGAGCCCGACAACCCTAAAGTATCTGGGGTTTTCGGACGCTTTGGAGGTCCCGTGGGCTTTCGGAGTGAGGAGGGAATCGGAGGTGATGAGGCTTCCTCCTGCTGCCCTCCTATGGGAGCTATTTCTGTTTCCCCTGGGACAATTGGAACAAGAGCCGCCCTCCGCTTCTGGCTTTGCTCCCCTCCCTCTGCCCCTGTGGGAGTTTGAGCAACCTGCTGTTTGGCAACCTTCCTAGATTTTGCTGAGGTTGCTTCCAGCATCACCCGTGCAGGTGGTATGGATAATTACAGCGTACCCATAGCAAAAGATCTCTTAAGTTCTTTCTTTGAAATTTTCATCGGGTGTGCCTCTGCCATGCCTTGTAAGGCTGACAAAATCCTTAACTGTTCCTGGGAACATGTTACCCCCATGTTCTTAATTTTGACCTTCTTACCAAATCCGAGTCGTCAGGTCAGTCTGAACGTCCAACTGGAAACCGGCCAGCAGTTCACAGGAGGGTGGGTCCAGGGCGCCTTCTGGCTCTGCTCCAGACTGGTCTGCTACGAGTCTCTTCGGCAGAAGCTCTCTGGATGATCTTGACAGTGGCTGTTGCTTCTTGGGCTGTTCTGGCTGCTTCCCAAGAGGCTTATCAGTGCCCCCTTGGAACGTGCCCAGCCAGGGATGCCGATTCTCAGGCTGCTGTTGCTAATTGCTGCCCCGAGATGCGTAGGATGTCTCTGCTTCGGCCCGCGCAACGGAAGAACGAGTCTGGACTCTTCACTTTTCGGTCTTGAGGTTGTTTATTAATTCTTATCTATAAAATTTTCTTTCTGCCCAGCGGAGATCCGCTCTGCAGGGCAGCCACGAGCACTCTGACCGCCCCTGAGGTGGTGTTGTCCTTTTATACTACAAACTACGTATATCCTATTTACACTTAATTCCCAATACCTATCACCTATGTTAGACAGTGCACTTCTACTCTAGACCAATCCCAAAGTGCCAACATCACAGCAGAAAATGGAGAACAAGAAGAAGAAGGAGAAAGGCTAGACACGCCCAGATTCCTCCATCTTGTCCCCATAACCCCCATACCAAAAATCCTAAAATCTACATTTTCACCCTGTGATCATTTTGTTATTACACTATTCAAACCTGTGTGACCTTCATGTCCTCATACAAAGTTGGCAACTTGCTCCAAGTGTCAAAATCAAATCCCCAGGTGTTCTGGGCAGCATGCCAAGGTCTCCCAGCCGCCCAGTGGGGTACTCGGCAACTCTGGACACCCAGAAGGATGTACTGAGTTCTGACACCTCTGGACTCATTCCAGTTGCTCCACGCTCTTCTGATGTTGGGGATCCCAGAGCTGAGGGCAGCTCTGCAGGTGGGCTCTCACCTGAGCAGAGCAGAGGGGCAGAATTCCCCCTTGCCCTGCTGCCCACAGTGGCTGGGGGCCAGCCCAGGACACAGCTGTGCAGATTCACTCACCTGGCACTGCAGGATCTCCCACATCCTTGGCCAGCAGCTCCAGGTGACCCCCCAGGGTGCTCATGCCACCTCTGGGCCTCAGTGCCTGGTTCTGGTTCTGTGCTGTCAACAGCTCCATCCAGGCAGAGTGGCTGAGGTGGGCTGGGCTCCAGTCAGCCCCTTCCAGCTTCCACAGGTGGCTCCTCAGTTGCTTCTCCTCTCTGGATCTCCTGGGGATAGGGAGGGACAGCCTTGAAGGAGGTTGTTGCTATCGGACATGAAAGAACACAAGCGAACGACTGAACACACTGAGTTCCTGCAACAAGAGCCAAAGTTTATTGGTGGGCACCCCCTTTTATAGGGGCTTCAGAATTCCTGCACTTGAACATTTGATTGGCTGGGGTCTCAACACCACCCAGCTCACTGGCTCACTGGCCACATTTTAACTGTGCAGCTTCAGACCAGATGCAGCTGTCACAGCACATGGTCCCATGTGTGCCCCACCGTCAGCTCTGAGCTCTGCTGTGGGGAAGAGCACTGCCCACTGTCCCAACACCACTCCTACCTCTGCTTGTTGCTCTGTTGCCGTGCCACCCAGGACATCTGGGGGATTATGGGCACAAGAAAGGGCAGGGAAGCAGAGCTGGTACAGCTTTCCTGAGCCCATAAACAACCCTAACCCCTGGTCTACCTGTCCTCTTCCCTACCTGTCCTTCTACCCTCCTATCAGCCTCATGCTACTGCCAGCCCCATTCCATCACCATCCCCCCTAATCAGCTCTATCCCATGACCAGGCCCACAGCTCTTCCCCATGCCCTTTTCCTTTGGATCAATCCTTACCTTCCTAAATATCTGAACCCTGCAGCGATTCTGGTCCAGCTTTGAGTCAGCTGGTGTCATCAGTGGGCACCGAGGTGTGACAGGGCTGGTCACAGGGCCATGAGGAGCATCCCACCTCAGACTGCAGAAAGGCATGGCTGTAGTTCCCTGGGGAGCAGCGAGAAGGCCAGGGGCAAGGGGGCTCAGAGCTGCTGACCCCACTGTGGGGCATGGCCCTGGCTCCTGCACAGGAGTGGGGAGCAGGGAAGTGTCAATGTCAACACAGCCAATGGGACTGGCTCTCTCCAGTCACAGCTCCACACTCAGCTGCCTGCTGTGATCCTTGGGGCAGCCAAGCCGGGGCTGTGTGCTGTCCTCACTCAGCAGGTTCTCTGCTTTGGGGTACTTGGGGTCCTGCACACACACCAGGGACACAGCATCATGTACCAGCCCCTCCCTAAACACCCTTCCCTCCAGCTCTAGCTTGTTCTGGACATGGGGAGAAGCATGGAATTCTCTGGTAACCTACAGGAACAACATCCCATTTTGAGAGAGCAAGAATGATGTGAATCCTTGCCCTTCAGCTTAACAAGGTGAGGTAGTACTGCACCCTGTCATGGCGTGACCCACGTCTTCCAAGACCCCAAGCAGCTCAGAGGGATCAGCCCCACACCCAGCCCCCCAGAGGGAACCCTCAGGCACCTGGGAGGAGAAGGCCACCATACAGCTGATTTTCACTGGAGCCATTCAGGAGCCTTTGGAGACAACACTGCCAGAGCGTAACTTCCCTTCAGATGCCTCCAGTGCCTGGTGGGGAGAGAGGAGAGTCTGATGAGCTTGGGCATCTCCTGGCTTTGGAACCATTCAGCAGCTCCCCAGTCCCACCTCACCGCCTCGGTGCCCCTCAGAGCTGCCCCACCACCCCTCAGGTCCCCGTCCCAGCAGTAACCCCCAGATCTGAGTCACAATCCCCCAGCTCAGCACACAACGCCCCATTCTGCCACCCGGGTACCACCCACATGCCCCAACCCTATTCTCCAGTGCCCTCAAGTCCTTACCCGCAGCTCCACGGCCCGTGTTCCCAGACGCACGAACAACGCCTCAGCGCTATTCCGCTATCGCTGTTACCCCCCAGTCGTTCTCCGCTTTCCCAGCCCTGTTAAAGCCCTGGCTCTGTCCCACAGGCTCTCCACGCCATCTCCCAACCCAGTTGGGGGACTCCACAGCTCCTGACTCACCGCCCAGCCCTATCCGCGCCGATCTCGGCCGCCCAAGTGACGTGAGCCCCGATCCCCGCCGCTCCTGCCTCCCTTCAGCGCCTCTCCCCGCCGCGGGACCTGACGGGACACGCAGCCCGCGGGGACACACAGGCGGCGGGACACGACACGCAGCCCGCGGGGACACGCAGCCCCGCGGGTGGAGCTCAGGAGCCATCTGCGCCGTGTCCGGAACAGCGCGCGGCAGTGGCGGAGAGGGGTGGGCGGGGGCAGGGCAGCAGCGGCACTGCCAGCACGGCGGTGCGAGGCGGTTTGTGCTGCCGGTGCTGCCCACGGGAGTCACGCGTCCCGCTGCGGGCCCACACACGGGAGCCAGCAGCCAGCCTTGACAGCTCACCGCTCTTATGCGCCCGGAGGGGCGTGTCCGGCTGCCGTTCCACTCCTACCCTCTTCTGATTGGTGGCCGGGGCAGCGTCGCGCCCAGCGATTGGCTCAAGGTGCGACAGCTCGCCTGATGATTGGTGGACGGTGGCGGAAGAGGCTGGCCACTGGGGGGCGGGGCAAAATGGCGGCTGTGCTGGAGGTGGAGGTTGGCGGCCCCGTTGAGCGTGAGGCGGAGGAGGTGCGGGCATGGGGCTGGCGTGGTGTGGTTTGGGCCGAACCGGGTCGGGCAGGGGAGGCGAGGCGCGGACGGTCTGCTTCAGCGCCGTGGGGTGCTCAGTGAAGGGCAGACACAGCGGACGTGGGGCCTTGGGGACGGAGGGTCCGGGAGAACGGGGTAGGGATGTGCGCTGAGGGGCTCGGAGCGTCCCTGGAATGGGACAGCGGCGACTTTGGGTCACTTTGATTTTGTAGAGCTTTGGGGAAATAGGTGTGGGGAGTGTTAGGGCGGCGGAGATCCTGGTGTGGGAGGACAGGGGCATGGTGGCACTGGCAGCTTCCGAGGGCCCATGGGGCAGGGACAGTGCGGGCTCTGGGGGGGCAGGAGGGCAGCCATGGAGGCATCGCTGTTGTTCCTGTGCTGGTTTTAAATGTTCCTGGGGATGAAAAATTACAGAACTGGAAAAAAATCTGTCCGGAAAGATGGAATTGGAGGCAGGGTGGGTGCTCTGTCACAGGTGCATACCCCTTTCCTGCACTGCTGCCCCGGGCTTTGCGGTGGCTTTTCACCTTCCCCTGTGCTTCGTGCTTGGGAGCTTTTTTCCCCACTTGTAGATAACCAGGAGTATTTGGTTAAAGCCCTGTCTGCACTGTGGGAGTAGCTGCACAGGGGTCATAAGTTCACTTAGCTTGTACAGTCAGGTAATTTTTTTGTGCCTTTCCTCAAGAATTGGTGGTGTGGCTTAAAAATTGTCAGATGCTGGTGGTTGTTTTGGAGAAGATTCCTGGCAGGGCCCAGTTGTGGAGATTCCCTAGTGCATGGCTGAGCTGTGGGAGCTTGTACCTCTGCCCTATTGCTGCTGGAGAATGGTGCAGTGGGGTGATGGAAGGATTGAATCCCAGATCAGTCACTCTTGAGTTGCTGCTGGTTTTATTTTAAGATACTCCTTGGTGACTTTGTATGTAAAAATGTGGAAGATCCAAATCTCTGATCCTCAGAAGTGAAATTTTCACTTTTCACTCCATTAGGGCCTGGCAGAGAGGGCATCACAAAGAGGCAGCAAATTAAGAGATACATTTAGGACTGCTTATCCCTGTGATTCCACAAATTGCTGGGGCAAAACCTATCTGCTTGTGCTGTCCTGAGGTCTTGGCAGCTCTTTGGGCAGAGCAGTTTGCTGATGAGCCACTCATGGTGGGGACCAGAATAAAGCCAAGTGTCCCATGGCCCTGGCTCTGCCTGTGCAGAGGCAAAGGTTTAATTTCCTATCCAAATGTTTGATCAGTTGGGAGATTTCTGCTCCCTGCTTCTTATTCCTGCGTCTTACAAGCAGAAAAAATGCTGAATTGAAATTCCAAAATTTCTTCAGACTTTCACTAAAGAGTATACCTTGTCTCAACCTGCCTTGGTTGCACTTACAGCACTGTGGAGTTTTATATTCCTCTTTTTTCAGGTTATTCCTGGTTAGGTGCTGGGAGACAGAGACTGAAGTTGGGGCAATGGGAAAGTGAGATCGGGGCTGTTGATTGCTCTGGAGCTTTGAACTGAAATCAGCAGCTGCTTATTCTCCATCCTCAAGGCATTCTTCTTGCCTCCTTTGGAGATTTAGAGCATAAGTGGATTACAGTCAGCTCACAGCAGTGTGTGTTTGTCCAGAGATCCTCCCAGCTCCCTGGGCTGTGAGGAATGTGTGGCTCCAGCTTTGCTGTTATCCATATCAACAATCCTTGTGGTTTTCTCAAGGAGATTATTCTGTGAGTGTCCCAATGGTGGGGATCACAGGTTTGTGGAGGCTTTGGGGCAACAGCTCCTGCAGGAAACCAGGGAGTGGCACGAGGTTCTTCCAAAGGCCGTGATGCCATGTCCAAGGAGAGGATTAGACTTTAGTCCTAGATATCCAGTTTCTCCTAGTCATGACCTGAAGGAGGCTGAGGTTTTTGAGAGACTCGTGAATTACAGAGGAGACAGAGAGCAGAAGAACTGTTCTTAAATCCTTTTCTTTAAAACAAAAAAGTTGTCTGAGAGCTGTAGTTGATATCACGCTGGGTCCTGTGTTGGTGTGGCAGCTGAAGGACGCCGGAGCAGGCTGGTGTTGAACACTTGGTAGAGCTGATCTTCAGCTGCTTCAGTCACCCTAAATGTTCTTGTCAAACCCCTCTGGGGGGTGTTCACAGGGGTCCCAGGACAAGGGAAGAGATGAGAATCTTGACTCCATGTTTCAGAAGGCTGATTTATTATTTTATGATATATACTATATTAAAATAAAATTATATATTAAAACTATACTAAAAGAATAGAAGAAAGGATTTCATCAGAAGCCTTGAAGGAAAGGAAGTGGAATGATAAAAGCTCGTGACTCCCAGAGAGTCTAAGGCAGGTGGACTGTGATTGGCTGCTAATTAAAAACAACCACATGAGACCAATCAAAGATGCACCTGTTGCATTCCACAGCAGCAGATAATTATTGTTTTTCTTTTCCTCTGAGGCTTCTCAGGAGAAAAATCCTGGCAAAGGATTTTTCAGAAAATATCATGGGTACACCCCTCTTGGTAAAGGGAGATTTAGGAGTAGTGGTTCTTCTACCTAGCTGTTGGGGTTAGAAAGAGACCCAAAAGACTCAAAAACTGCATGTTAAAATCAGACAACTCCAAACTAGAAGTGTTATGAATGCTTGCTGGCAACTGCAAGTGCTTTCTTCACCATTCCTGTGCATTTTTAGCTCTAACCCAAAAACTTTGTGCTAAGACAGTGTGCAGATCAAGGAGGGGTTAACTGGAAGGTCTGGCTCAGGGCGGCTGCTCTGCCAAGTCCTGTCTGACGGTCATCAGATCCCTCTCAACATCCCTTCTGTCATGTCCTGCCCCCCCCCTTAATAAAGTTATTTCAGGAGCTTTGAGCTCTGGGGAATCTGGTGAAGCTCACTCCTTGTACTTGAGAGAAAATTGTGTCCAAGACCACGGATCCCTGATTGGCTTTCGAGCACAGCTCAGGAGAAGCCTGCTCTGAGCAATGCCAGCAGTGTTTCCACAGGATTTGGAGCTGAGGCATCTTGAATGCATTTGCTGGAAGAATTTGGAGATTCAGGGAAGATGTCAAAGGAAAGAGACTGGTAAATATCCCAGTCTCTAAGATGGGACCAACACTGTGGAGTGGCTGCTGGTGTGGTACAAAGGAGCAAGCTGAGCCACTGTATAGAAATGAAAATTATTGCTGTGGTTGGAAGGTGCTTATCAAACATCTTCATCCAGCAAGGGTGGGGCAGAGCCTGGGAGGAGTGGGGGTCTTGTGACAGGAAGGCAGTGGGAGCACCCGGGTGACTCCCACAGCTTGCAGAGGGATTGACCTGTGCTGGAGCCAGCAAGCACTAGGGGATTCTCAGAGTCTCCTGTGTGCAGTGACCAGCAAACATTTTAAAATCTCCTTTTCCCTGTTTGTTTGGAGCAGTTGTTGCTCCAAATTGCATTGCAGCTTCTGAACTGATGGATCTGGATGTGGCTGCTTTAGGAACAGAGGTGCTAGGGAATTTGGTCGATACAAACATCCTTCTTGGTGTCAGGTTGTCGCCACCTTCCCTTGGCTTCTGACACAGTTCAGCGAGCTCCAGCAAGGATTTTCATAGCTTTAGGTTTTGCATCTAAGTCCTGGAGTGTTTCTTCAGGCCTTGATTCTCAAGGGCAGAATTTCTCACAGGTGTTGCTCTGGGGAGAAGCTCAGCAGATGTTCCACATCAGGCAGATGGATTGCTGTGCTGTGTTTTTCCCTACCTCCTCACCCTGGGGTAAAATTAGGTGCCAGGGAGGAAACAAGGCAGCTGTGCATCCTCAGCTGAGCCTGGCTGTGATCAGAGCTGCTGCCTGCAGACACCTGTGTGCTGGTGATGGTGAGCAGGCAGGTGAGGTGACTGCTGCACCAGCCTATGGAGAGCCACAGCATAAAAGTTGGATCCAAGCCTGTGGCCCTGTACCCAGTGAGGTGAGGTGGAGCTCGTTCCTGTGTACACATCTCTGGTGTGTGCAGGAAAGAGTGATAACAGTCTGTGTTTGTGGAAACAAGCCTATGGCTTGTTTCCAGCGTTCATCTCCTGTGCCTCCAGTGTCTCCAGCACTGTGAGGATTTGTAAACCCCACATGTATGTTCCCAGCCCAGGTGAGCTGCTCTTGATTGAATCTGAGTTTGTGTTTCACCAGGAAAAGGTCATGGGAAGAGCTGTGGGATCCCCTCCCCAGTGCCATGGTCAGGGTGTGCTGCCTGCTCAGTGACCCTGGGTGGGGACATGAGCAGTGCTGGAGGCTCCTCAGCAGTTAGGCGAAGATACTGTGAAAAACGCCAATCACTTGTTTTTAAAATTTTAAAAGTTTAATAGTAATAAAATGGTTATAAAAATAGTAATACAATTAGAGTAATAATAATTTGGATAAATTGAATGAGGACAATATGAGACAATAGAGACAAAGAGTTGCAGACATCCGGGTACCTTTTTCTGGGCAGCACAAGCCCGAAAAAGACACCTGTTAACAGAGGATTAACCCTTAAAAGGAATAGCCTGTTGCACATTCATACACTTCATACATGATGCATAAATTCCATTCAAATACAGGATTCTCTCTGGTCATCGTCAGCTTCTTCCTCTGAATCCTAACAGCGCCTTCAAGGTGGGAAGAAGTTTGTTTCTTTTGATAAGATGGCAATAAATTCTTTTTCTCTGAAAGATTTAGGTGTCCTGTGGCTGCCTCATTATTTTCTTAAAAAATATTCCCCTTGCATAGTTCTTATTTTAACTACAAAAGTTACCTTTTAACTACAAGACTACATTTATCATATTATTCAGCACTACTAATCAATACATCAAAATACATATAGTAAATATCTGCATAGAGCCATATAATATGCACTTTTCACAATATCAAGGGAAGGTTTTGCCCAGAGAAGCTGTGAACTCCCCATCCCTGGAGATGTTCAAGAGCAAGTTGGATGGTGCTTGGAGTGCTTGGAGCAACCTGGTGTAGAGGAGATGTCCCCATGGGAGGAGGGTTGGAGTAAAATGAACTTTAAGGTCTCTCCAACTTAAAGCATTCTGTGGTTCTATGATTCTACATAAAGCTCGAGGTGAAAGCAGAAATATGGTGTAGAGACTCCCCTTGCTCCTCCCCTGTCCAAAGGTGAGAGTATTCACGTTTTTTGTGAATCTTACTGGAGAAGATAGAATACAAGTATCCATTGTCAATCATCACTAATAACAGTGGCTCCCCTTGCTCTCTGTAGCTCCTGCCTGTGATGTTTGGGAGAAATTTCCAATTATCTCAGCAAAACAAGGCATAAATATTTCTTTTTCTGTGATTTTGAAATCTTCTTGGCATTGATTTGTTGCTGGTGTGTGACGTACTGTCCCCTGTCCTGCAGCCTAGTGAGATTTTGGACTCCTACCACTGGTGGGAGCACTGGCTTCACTGGGATCACCACTCTGTGCCCTGAGACACTGGGTTGTGACTGTGGGATTTAAGCCAGTCCTTTTGTTCTGGTGACATGGGATGTTGGACAGAGCCTTGGCTCCAATAAAATATGGGAGTGTAAGTAAGGTGGAAAAGCAGGGAGAGTCGCTGCTCTTCCTGGGAATGTGAAGGACAGCTCTGGGCTGTGCTGGCACTGTGGGCATTTGGAGGTTTCTTATTTAAAGCATCTGAATCCAGAGTTTCCCAGCAGCTGATTTCATGGCCTTTTTTTTTTTTTCTCCGTAGCTTGATCTTTCACACTTGTCCCCAGAGGAGAGATGGAGGTGAGTTTTGGGAGCTGATTTGGAGCACACAGCTCAACTGAGCTCCTGCTGCTGAGCAGAGCAAGCAGCAGCACAGCCTGTGATCACAGTGGGGCAGGAAAGGATCACGATTTTTTATGGGGGGAAGTGTGGGCTGTCTTGCAAGGCAATAGTTTTTTTCTTTTACACTGCTGCTAAATATAGAATCACAAAATAGTTAAGGTTGCAAAAGCCCTCTGAGATCATAGAGTCCAACCATTCAGCACTGCTGAGGTCACCACTGAACCATGTCTCCAGGTGCCACATCTACATGTCTGTTCAATCCCTCCAGGGATGGGGACTCCACCACTGCCCTGGGCAGCCTGTGCTTGGGCTGGACAACCCTTTCTGTGTAGAAATTTTCCCAATATCCATCCTAGACCTCCCCTGGCACAGCCTGAGGCCATTTTCTCTCGTCCCATCGTCCCATCGCTTGTTAGCTGGAAGAAGAGCCCAACCCCCACCTAGGCCCACCCTCCTGTCAGGGCCTTGTGGAGAGCAAGAAGATCCCCCCCCAAGCCTCCTTTGGTCCAGGCAGAGCCTCCCCACCTCCCTCAGCCATTCCTCACCAGACTTGTGCTCTTGACCCTTCTCAAGCTCTTTTACCCTTCTCTGGACAGCCTCCAGCCCTTCAATATCTGCCTTATAATAAGGGGCTTGTAAAATTCCTCTTTTTTCCTTAGCAAAACGAGTTTAATCCAGATGCTTATTGAAAATCACAGTTAGACTAGACTCTCAGTATTGCACCAGCACAGGCTGACTTGCTGGAGCAGCTCTGTGGAGAAGGGCCTTGGGGTCTTGGTGGAGAACAAACTGTTCCTGAGCCAGCAGTGCCCTGTGTGCCAAGGAGGCCAGTGGGATTCTGGGATGCATTGGGAATAGCATTGCCAGCAAGTCAAAGCAGGTGATCCTACCCCTCTACTCAGCCCTGCTGAGGCACCTCTGGGAGTGCTGTGTCCAGTTCTGAGCTCCTCAGGACAAGAGAGACAGGGAGCTCCTGGAGTGGGTCCTGTGGAGGCTGCAGAGATGATGAGGGGACCAGAGCATCTCTCCTATGAGGAAAGGGTGAGGGAGCTGGGGCTGTTTAGCCTCAAGAGGAGATGACTGACAGGGGACCTCATCAGTGTCAGTCAGCTCTTAATTCCACCTTGGTTTTGGTCAAACAGCACAAGCTGGGCAAAGAAACCCCAGGTGTCTGGTGAGTATCAGGCTGGAAATAACTTGTTCCAGAATGCTCAGGGTGGAGAGAAGCAATTTGCTGGGGTTTTGGGGGTTTTACCAGATGTCAGTTGTTCCCCCACTCTCCACCCTGACCCTTCCAGCCTTTGGACAAGAGGGTTAGTGGTTCCAAAACTGGGCTGAGGGTTTGGTATTGAGAATTAGCATACACTCTGGGTCAAACAGTTGCAGTGTGCTCCAGGAAGGCACTGCTTGATCAGGAAGGTTGAAAGAGATGACCCCACTGGTGCTCCCTTCTAACCTTGCCCATTCTGGGATTGCAAGTTATGCCAACTGTGCACTCCATGTTCATTAGGACAGGTACATCAGGGGGAGTTCTCCACCTCCTTCACACTCAGATGGGCAAGGTGGTGTTCTTGGCTTTCACCAAGTGTAGAAATGAGCTGCTCTCAGAGCAGCCTTTTGTCCCTTCCCCTCTGGATTGTTCACAAACACAGTTCTTCTTAGTGCAGTTTTTCCATCTGCTCTTACTGGCTCTCCTGAGGTGTTTGTAGCCCAGCATGCAGCCTGCACCAGCGTGCTCTTCAGCCTCCTTTTCCTGGTTGTTGCAGGGTGGAGCACGTCCGGATGCACGCCAAGCACCGCGGGCACGAGGCGATGCATGCCGAGATGGTGCTCATCCTCATCGCCACCCTCGTGGTGGCACAGCTCCTCCTGGTGCAGTGGAAGCAGCGGCACCCTCGCTCCTACAATGTAAGTTACCCCACAGCCAGTCTGCCTCCCACGCTGCATGGGAGTGCTGAGCAGTGCCCTCCTTTTGCTGATGAGGGAAAGTGTTCCTGGTTTTCCTGTTGTCTGGTGTTGATTCCCTTGTTTCTCCCAGCACATGTGTGATTCCAGCTGGGGATGAGGATGGATGACTCGGAAGGCCTCAGGTTTCTGTTGGAAATGATGCAGACAACTCAGTGTGACGTAGTGCTTTCAATCAGGGATGGACAATCAGATCCTGAGGGGTGTCCTGAGGGAAGCTGCATTTTGTGGGTGCTCTCTTGGAAGCAATGGGGGCTTCTTGCAGCTGGCAGCCTGGGTTTGATGGTTCCTGTGATGTCTATAGAGCATGACATGGCACAAAGCATCAAGACTCCATCAGAAGGGTGCATAAGAGCAATTTATTATAACAACATGTTTGTTGCCTTTATAGTTTTTCAAGGTATTTGCATTTGCTTAAGGGACACATTCACTGCCCATTGGTCATAAGAAAGAAACAAAACTCTCAATAGGTAAAAAGGAGCCACATAATTCTGTGAGCCAGCTAAAGTCCATATCTCTTAATTTTCTCTCCTTCATCATGTCGCCATGGTGACAGCCTTGGTGTCTTCCTCGAGAGAGATACGGGGCTTTCCTTATCTTCAGGAAGCCTTCACTGGCTCACAAGAGCAGCACAAAATGCCTTTCCTACACTGCAGCACTCTGCTGAGCAGACCTGCCACTTGCTGATGCCACCAGCTTGTCTGGGTCTGTTAGTTAGCTGAAGCAACTTCCTGGTCATAGTAATAATATTGATTAATGTTTCCAGGTAGCACCTGTAGTCCTCTGTGAACTTTAAACCAAAGCTGTTTGCCTCCAGCAGCACTGTAGGAGCTCAGCTGCACAGCTGTAGGTCCTTTTGGGAATAGGCTGTAGTGCAGAGGCAAGCCAAAACTTTCTTGCCTTGTGTAATTCCTGTCTGAGGTGTCTGTGGTTGCAGCGCTGGGATCCTGGGAAGGTGAAGGTTTATGTAGCTGCCTTACAACAACTAGTTGTGTGCATCATCTGCCACAAATTCCTCTGGAGATGATTCCTCTGTGTTCTCCTGCCTGCTGTACCCGTTGCTCCCAAAAACGACGTGGCTGCTGCCTCTGACTCCCTCACAAAACCACAGAACTCTGTGAGTTGGAAAAGCCCTCTGAGATAATTGAGTCCAGCTGTTACTCCTGCACTGCCAAGCCCTGCACTAAACCTTCTCCTCCAGTGCCACATCCACACAGCTTTTAAATCCCTCCAGGGATGGTGACTCCATCACTGTCATAGGCAGCCTGTGCCAGGGTTTCACCACCCTTTCTGGGAAGAAGTTTTCCCAGTATGCAAACTTAACCTTCTCTAGCAAAACTTGAGGCCTTTTCCTAGTGTCCTGTCACTTGTTTCCTGGGAGGACAGACTGAGCCCCACTTGGCTATAACCTCTTTTCAGGTAGATGCAGCGAGCAGGATGGTCCTTCCTGAGCTTTCTTTTCTCCAGGCTGAGCCTCCCCAGCTCCCTCAGATGCTCCCTATCTGACTCATGTCCTCATGAGCTCTGAGCTCTTCTCTAGGTGCCACAGGTCAAACCTCCCCAGGTTCCTGGTGCAATCCAGGGCCATTTGATGCAGGCAGGAGAATGGCTGCCATGGCTGACAGTGTGTTTCTGATGTCTGGGGAGCAGAGAACGAGCTCCAAATGCCTTTCCTCTGTTTCTGCAGATGGTGACCCTCTTCCAGATGTGGGTAGTACCTCTGTATTTCACTATCAAGCTGAACTGGTGGCGGTTCCTGGTGATCTGGGTGCTCTTCTCAGCAGTCACAGCTTTTGTCACCTTCCGGGCAACTCGAAAGCCTCTGGTACAGACAACACCCAGGTTTGTCTGCTGTTCCTGGGAAACTCCTCAGCCCCAGAGTAACCATTACAAGGATCTCTTTCCAGTTTCCCTGCACAGATGTGTGTTGAGCTTTGCACCCTGGCAGTGTGAGAGCCCTGCTCATGTGAAAGGGTGTGAAGCACTTAGCTGGCAGCCAGCCCAATATACCTGGTACCTGGGTGGGGGGTGGAAAGATGGGGAGTCCATGTGGGGTGGTGTCCTCACCCAAGGCATTCCCAGCATGCAGCATGCTTCCTTATAGCCTTTGGAGATCATGAGGATTCTGTTCTGGGAGCAGCCTGTGACAGGTTGAATTAGGAATGTAAAGCTCTTGCCTGTGTGTAGAGGTAGGTGAAGTGTCTGCAAAAACGCAACAGGTATGAAAAATAAAACTCTTCAGATGATTGGCACACTTTCATTCAGGGAAAAATGAAGTAATGAAATTCTTTGTTTTAATTCTTTACAGACTGGTTTATAAATGGTTTCTACTAATATACAAGATCAGCTATGCCACTGGGATCGTGGGGTACATGGCTGTCATGTTTACACTTTTTGGACTTAACCTATTATTCAGGTGAGTGAATCTTTCAGCTCCCACTCCTGGGGCAAACAATGGCGTGGAACACACCTTTGGCTATTACTCTGGAAAATCAGTTTACTTGGCAATCTGATTAATGGGACCAAAGAGACTATTGGGGTGTCCTTTCACTCCTGGGAGGATGACAGGATGCTGGTACCTGAACTGGTCTGGGTTGCTGGCAGGCCCTTCTTCCAGCTCACTTGTTGGAAGCTCCCCCAGCTCTGGGGGTGGCAGTGGCTTTTTTTTTTCTTTTTGCTACACCTGCAAGTAGCAGCCAGTCCATGGGTGGTGGCAGAAGACTTTAGCCCAAACCAGCTTCATCGTTAGAGAGTTTGACTGCTTCTCTGGAATAATGCATTCTCTAGAATATGATTACAGTGGCTTTGCCCTCCAAAAAAACCCTGTTGCTGGTTTTTCTGTTGTAGAATCAAGCCAGAAGATGCGATGGACTTTGGCATCTCCCTCCTCTTCTATGGTCTTTACTATGGAGTGCTGGAGCGGGACTTTGCTGAGATGTGTGCGGATTACATGGCCTCAACCATCGGGGTGAGTTCACGGTGGATTGTACCCCAGGCCAGAGTTGTGGCCTGTATCAGGAGGCCTGAAACATGTTGGGCTCTGCAGCAGATTTGGCTTCCCTCAAATGGGAATTCCCCCCCTCAAGGAAGGGTCCCTGGATCTAAAATAATGAGTGTCTCTGAGATCCTTTCTGAAGAGTGCAGCCTCTGCAGGGTTCCATCTCCAGGACAAGAAGTTCTTTCCTCTGAGGGTGGTGAGACACTGGCAGAGATTTCTCAGAGAAGCTGTGGCTGCCCCATCCCCTGGAAGTGTACCAGGCCAGATTGGATGAAGTTTGTAACAACCTGGATTAGTGGAAGAGGTCCCTGCCCATGGAAGAGGTTGAACTGGGTGACCTTCAAGGTCCCTTCCAACCCAAGCCATTTTCTGATTCTATGGAGAAGTGGAATGATCTGTTTAGCCCTGCTAAACTGACAAGTATTTCTATTCCTGGGCGTTTAAAATCTCTAATGAACACTCCCATTTCTGACACCACTGTGCTTGCATTAACTTGTGACCTGCAGCCACCAGGGAAGGATTCACACTGTGGGCTTCCTTCCTTGTACCTGCTGCAACTTTAGCTGTCCCTGTGGACAGAGGATGCAGTGGCCTAAAATCTGTAGCCCACTCACCTGGTATCAAAATAACTCACTCCACCAAAAATACATTACCTAGGACACCAGTGGAGTAGGTCATGTTTCTTCTTTTCAGCGCTGTTTAGGGTCTTGGACTTTTCTGAGCTTTCTGCTGCTGTTCCTTGAGGTTCTACTCCAGCCCCTAGCTGAACTGGTGGCGGTTCCTGGTGATCTGGGTGCTCTTCTCAGCAGTCACAGCTTTTGTCACCTTCCAGGCAACACTAGGACACCTTGGCACAGAGTGTCTCTTAGATTCTCAGGGCTCTGTTGGATGTTCAGAGCAAAGCTGTGCCAGGGCTCTGCCAGAGGCATGTTTTGCTGATGGTACTAAACCAGGAGGAGCTGTGACCTCCTTGGAGAGAGAGCTGGGCAAGCTCCAGCTGTGTGAATTTTAACAGGGGCCAGATTCCCTGCCTGGGATGGTGTAATCCTGGTTCTAGGTACAAATTTGGGAACAAGAGTCCAGAGAGAGTTCTATGGAAAGGGATTAGGGAGTTAGGGTTTACAGCAAGTTGAATATGAGCCAGTAGTGTGTCCTGACAGCTAAAAGGGGCCAGCTATGTCCTGGGATACATCAGGCACAGCATCAATGTATGGCCAGGGGAGGTGGTTGTCCAGCCATGAGGAGAGGGAGTGAAGCTGAATTGGGGACAGGGTGTGCAGGTTGGACATGGGGTAAAGGTTATTTACCCAGAGGGAACAGGCTCCCCAGAGACATGATCATGTCATCAAGTCTGCCAGAGTTCAAAAAGTCCCTTAGTCATATGGTTTAGTTTCAGGTAGTGCAGTGAAGCAGCAAGTTTGACTCAATGATCCTGGGTGGTCCCTTGCAGCTGGAGTGTGTGGGACCTGGTTTTGTGACCACACTCTCTGTGTTATGTCAGGCCTGTGCTGAGAGCCTGAGAGCTCATTCCCCGTGAGGGTGGGGGATGGAGAGGGGTGACTGCTCTCTCTGTGCTTTGCTGAATGAGTGTCAGGAACCTGCAGGGCTGGAGGTGGGGGCTGTATCTGACTGGCAGCCCAAGGTTGTTATTTTGGGTCAAAGATGTGACCTCCAGCTTGTCCTGCTCTCTTCCCCCCAGTCTCTGCGCTGGCAGGCAGCTGAAAACCCACCTGGCTGTTGGGGAGCAAAGAGGGCTGGCCCCTCGACATGGGGAGGGGGTGCATGGGGCTGGGGCATGACAGGCCACTGCATCACTGAGCAGCTGTCCTGTTGTAGTTGTTTCCCGCAGCCGGACCTGTAACAAGGTTTTTCAGCCCCAAAGGCCAAGGCTGGACTTCTGGGGTGCTGAGCCCAGCCCTCCTTAAGAGCTTAGCTGTGCCAGTGCAGGTGTGGGACACGTGGCCTGCCACTGTCACTGCTCTCCCTCTGCTCTGCCCTCGCTCAGTTCTACAGCGCCTCAGGGATGCCCACCAAGCACCTCTCTGACAGCGTCTGCGCCGTCTGCGGCCAGCAGATCTTCGTGGATGTCAACGAGGAAGGGATCATTGAGAACACCTACCGCCTCTCCTGCAACCACGTGTATCCTTCTCTGCAGGTGCCAGCCCCCTGCCTCACTGGCCCCATGCTGGGGTGGGCAGCAGGGAGCTCCTCCCCTGTGCCTTCTCCCGTGCTGGGTGAAGAAATGCCTGTTCTGGGAAGCGAGGCTGTCCGGCTGACTTTGCATGTGATCTGTGCCTGTGTCATCACTGACTTGGCATGGGAAGAGGTGTCCCTGAAATTACTTCGTTGCCACTCCCAAGTGGTTGTTTCCTCTTCCTTCTCATTCCCAGCTCCGTCTGCTGAGTCATGGAGCTGCACCTCAGTTTTTACCTGCTTTTGACAATTCTGCTGTGACCCATCTGCCTGGCAGTGCCCCCAGCAGATATTCTGGCAGAGGTGATGGTGTGAGGTCAGGACATGAGGCATCCCTGCTCCATGCACACTGGCCCCTCATCAGAGACACATTGCAGTGGGTCCCAAGTGTCTATAAGGAAGAACTGTGGGGAAACACTGCTGGCCCCCTCTGAAAACAGCCCCCTGGTCCAGCACTGCTGATTGCTACCTGCTCTGGCCACAGCCCAGCAGCTTCCTCCTTCTCCAGAACTCCTCCAGGGTTTCCAGCACACTGGACTCACTCAGCCCTTCCTGTCAGCTGATTGATGAGAACTGGGTTTTGAAACTGGAAGTCCTAGTTGGTGCTCAGTCCCAGCTGAGGTGGCACGTTGGGGTTTTTTCCCTGTAGTGACTCAGTGTACACATGGGATTCCTCTGGCACTGTGTATGTTACTGCCTGCAAGGTGGTTTCCAGATTGGGCTTGAGCAAAGGTCATGCTGGCACAACAGGAGCCTAAATTTAACTCCTGGGAGCTGTTGGTGAGATTTATGGCTGACACTGTGCAAGGGCCTGGGACTGCAGCAGCTTGAGGTGGCATGGCTGTCAAAGGACCTGGTTGGTGCTCCTGGTGGTCCTCAAGGGTGATGGCTGACTGGGCACTCCTGCATCTATGGCTCCAGGGCTGACAAGGAAGTGACTCGTGTTGCAGCTGCCTGGCATTCTTCCATGTTTTGAGCAGCAGAGATATTCTGGGAAAAGTCTGTTTGCTCTGTGACACCCCTGTACGTGGCAGAGTCATCTGCAGCCACCACATATTTTCCTGTAACTTCTTCAGGCTGTGCTCAGATTGTGCAAATCCTTTTGACAGAGCATAGAAAACACTTGTAAGTCAGACCCTTACCTTCAGAGAAATTCCTTAAATATTAATTCCAGGAAGCCTTTGAAGAAGGCTTCCAAAATGCATGCAGTTCACAGAGCTCTCCCAGGCTGTCCAAACCTTCTCAGTGCTTGGGCACCATCACTGAAGAGTTTCAGTCTCCCTGGTGCCCATGCATGGGTCAGGGCCTTCATACTGCTGCCCTGGCTCTGTTCTTCTGCCCCATGAGCTCCTTCTGCTGTCCTGGAAGCTGCTGCACCTTTAGGAAAGGGCTGTGGTTGTTCAATGCACCATCCTCACATGGGGGGATGTTTCCATGGCTCTGGGGGGACTTCCTTGGCCTTGGTGGTTTCCTCTACACTGAGCCATGTATCCCCCTCTTCTTCCAGTTCCCCTTAACGTGCCACTCCCCAGGTTCCATGAGTTCTGCATCCGGGGCTGGTGCATTGTCGGGAAGAAGCAGACGTGTCCATACTGCAAAGAGAAGGTGGATCTCAAGAGGATGTTCAGTAATCCGTATCCTTTCTCCTGCTGGGAGCCAGCACTTTGAGAAGGGAAGCAGTGGGTAGAGCACACAAGGGGTGAGAGGCTTGCCTGGCACCCTCAGTAGGTCTCTGCAACACATGGCGCTGGCAGAGACCCTGCAAAACCCAGGGCAAGCCTGGCCACAGCCATCCCTCCGTGAGGACTCATGTCTGTCCTTCCTGTATGCTTGTCCATCCCTTATGAAGCCATGGGGGGGTCTCAATAGCGGAGCATTGGCCCGAGACCTCTATCCCCAGGGGGACAGATTACCGGAGACCAGCTTGCTTGGACCCAAGCCACGGGGGAGCCTTCCAGCCAGCAGGGTGATAACAGCTCTTCTAGTGATTGTCAGCTCTTTGGGATTTCAGCTGCTGCTAGGCTTGGCTTCCCCGGGCACAGGGCTTCAGGCAGACGGAGAGAGAGGAGAAGAGGAGACACCGGCTGTTCCACGGAGATGGTTTATTCGGGGGGTCGTGAAAGGACCCAGTTCTTCTTCCGAAGTTAGTAGGGTACAGTAAGCTACTTTTATACCCTTGGCCAGGCTCCAAACTTGACCAATGAACAAAGGTTAGAAGGACTACAAGCGACCAATAGTAAAGTTAACAAGACTTTTCTCCTTATAAGGGTACAAAGATAAGTTGTGAGTCTGGGATTGGAACACCTCTCTGCTGCTGTGTCAGCATTCCCATTGTTAAAGCCTCCACGGTGCCTTGGCCAGGCTTGTGGCGTTTACTACACATCCCTTTGGGCACCTGTGTTCTCTGTGTTCTCTGTGTTCTCCCTGCTTTGGGGCACCTTTGGGTGGCTTCTGGGTGGGCTGTGCTTCTCTCATCCATTTCCCCGCAACTCTTTAACTCCTTCCTGCCCAGCTGGGAGAGGCCTCACGTCATGTACGGGCAGCTGCTGGACTGGCTGCGCTACTTGGTGGCCTGGCAGCCGGTGATCATCGGACTGGTCCAGGGAATCAACTACATCCTGGGGCTGGAGTAAGGGCAGGCGGTGGGGAGCCGCAGAACCACGAGAGGACATTGCCACCAGGGATGCTGGCTTTGCTCCGTCACCTCTCAGGACCTTGGCCACCACCAAGGACAGCAACATCAGGGCCCCTCCTGCTGGGGCTAGGGGAGGATTTTTCTAAAAAGCAATTATTTTAATGAGCATATTTAAAACTTTCTATTGCAGCCAAAAAGAGACGCTTGTCCCCTTTCCCTGTCCCTGTCCAGCCCTTTGCAGCGTCCTGCTGGGCTGAGCTTTGGGCTGGGGGCTGTTCTCCAGCTCCTTCCTGCCACTCTGTCAGGGGAGGCCACAACAGAGAAGGGCCAAGGCTTTGTCAGCTCCCAACGCCAGCACCCTGGAGCAGCCTTGCTGGCAGCGAGGATGGGATATGGGGGCTGCAGAGGAGAGGCTGGAGCCCAGTGCCCTGAAAGAGGGGATGGAAGATCACTTGGCTACCCCCAGCTGCCAGGTCTGCTCTGGGGGCCATGGGTATGCCAGCAGGAACCAGGTTGCTCTCCAGCATGGTGATGGTGGGCTCTGCCTCGGGGAACCCTTTTGTATGCTCCCAAATTTTTTGTGTTCCTCCCTGGAGTCCAGCAGTGTCCCCTGACTGCTCTGAGAGGGTCAGCCAAGGCATGGAGTGGGGCCAGTGCTGCTCCTCTCTGTGCCCTTGTGGGTGGTGGTGACGGTACGTCAGGAGCAGCCAAGAGCAGGTGCCCCTGCCCCGGGCGCAGGTCCGCCCTCACTGCATATTGCTCTTGGCACTGGAATAAAAGGGATGGAGTTAAGGTTGGGCTGGTGCTGGCGTTTCCCTGCCCCAGCATTACTCCATGACATCCTCCTGGCCTTGCTGGTAGGAGCCATGCCAAAGTCCTGCTGGGGCAAGTAGCCTTGGGCTCAATTTTTGATGGTGGGGGCAAAGCGCCCAATCCCAGGGCCAGCGGTGGTATTTTGGCATGTGGAGACGAGTCATATTCCCTGAGGGCACTGGGGTCTGGTGGAGGGCTACAAGGCAGCTCCGGGCTCAGGGGATTTGAGAAGCGGCCACGGTGCTGACATGGCTGTGTGGGCTGTGTTCCCCCTGGGGAACCCTAGCACCGTGCTGAATCCTCTGAGTTTTCTTTTGAGTGAAACCACATTGCAGTGTTGTGCCAAACACCAAAATAAGAGCCCTGGAAACGGAGACGTGGCCCTGGGTTTTTCTTGATCGTCTTCCTTGCTGCAGGGCATGGAAGGTTTCATCTCTCCTAGGGGAAGAATATTGGGTGGATGATGACCAAGAACCCATCTGCATTCCTTGCTCACCTTTTTCACCCTGTAGCATCCAGAGCTAAGCTGGTTGATATTGTTGGGAGCAGGAAAGTGGCAGAAGAACTGGGTGCTGCCCTGGGAGCTGCCTCTTATTCATCACTGCCCATTTGACACCCATGGTTGCTGTGAGGAGGATGCAGCCACTGGCTGTATCCCAGCAGGAGACTGGGAACGTATTGCACTTGCCAGGTCTCCAAGATAACACTCCTGTTCCTGTCACCCTCCTTCTCTGCTGGGAATGGATAACAAAACTCACTGGGATTTCAGGGACTATTTTCCAAGATTTGCCAGGGCCTGTGACTCAGGTGGCTGCTTCTGCCCTATTGCTGTACCTGCACTGGCTCCTAGCCTTGATGCTGCTGGGGAGCGGGATGTGGGGCCTGGACCCTGGTCTTGTAACCAGTGGGTTGTCAAAATCACATCTGCTGTCAAGGGATTGGCTCTGGGGGTAGGGACTGCTGTGGGACACAGGAGATGGCTTCTTGCAGCCAAGAAGTAAAGCCCTGGGGGTTTCTGTCTGCTAAGCTGTTGTCCTTCCCCAGCTGGGACACCGAGGGGCCAACATCCAGGCTCTCCCAGCCACTGTTGTACTCATCTCCTGGGGGCTTCACCCACCTTCCTCCTGTGCAGACCCTGCCTTGTCCCTGATCCCAAAGCATCGGGGAGCAAACTAACCTGTTCAGATCCTGTGATACTCAGCCAGCGTCCCATGTGCTGGACACTGGGTGCTCAGCTGTGCCCCACATCCCTGTCGAGCCCATGGATGCTCCCCCCAGGCTCGGGGGCGGTTGTGGCATGCTCATCACGGGAATGCCTGAGGGATGTGGGATGTGTATCCCCAGGTGCAGGCGACACAGAGCACGGGGGGCATGGAGTGCTGGGGACACAAGGCATGTTCGGGGGGCTCGGGGTCATGGACATCGACATGCAGCAGCGTCCAGGTGCGGGTCCCCGGGCGGTGGAGTGGGGGGGCGGGCCGAGGGCGGCTCCCGGTGAGTCACGGCTGCCTCTCGCCCCTCCCCGCGCCGCCTCATTAAAGCGCCGCCGAGCCGAGCCGTGTGGAACGCCGTGCCCGACTGTGGACTGTCCGTATGTACCGGAGCGCTGGGCGGACAGCCTTGGGGGGCACCGGCCGCGACCGGAGTGACCGCGGGAGGAGGATGCTGGGGGGTACGGGATCGTCGCCTTGGGGAGTCCTGGGGGGAGCATGCTGGGGCTGCCACGGCCGGCCGGGAGAGCACGGACCATCCCAAGCCCATGAGGAGCATCCCTGTGCCCAGCACTGAGCTCCATTTTTGTCTGCAGAGCCCCTGGGAAGCCCTGCCTGGATCCTCCTGCTCTGCTGGGGCCTGGCTGCTTGCTGCACAGGTAAGTGGGGGGGTACTGGGGAGCCTAAGGTCAGCCCTGTGCTCTGCGCCTCTCAAGAGGCTTGTTCAGGGGTCTGGGGATGAGCAGTGCTTCTGTTCCTTTGTGGGACCCTGCCTCCTCACCCACTACAAAAATGTCTCAGGGTCACTCTCGACTTCCCAGCTCACCCCTTTCTGCTCCCCCAGGTGCCATGGCCATGCGGCCGCCCAGCATCACCACCCTGCGGATGCCAGCAGAGCTTCCTCGCCCAGGTGAGGGACCCTCGGGGCCTTGGCAGGGCCTGGGAGTGAGGAGGCTGCCGTGGGGTTCAGCTCCTGTGCCAGCCTCCAGCAGACACAAGGTGAATCCTCCAGCCACAGCCAAGATTTCAGGGTGCTGATGAGGTGGGGGAATGTTCCCCTTAGTTAGGGAGGGGGGCTGTGCCTGCGCCTGGGGGGCACTGGGGACCCTTGTGGCCCCCCTGACCTTCACCCCCCCTCTGGCTGCAGGTGAGAGTGTGACTGTGTCATGTGAAGCACTGAGTGAGCTTCCAGAGATGACGCTGCTCTACTGGCTGGAGAATGGCTTCTTTGTGGAGAGCCTGCACCCGGACGGGGCTGTGCGTGAAGGGACAGTGCAGTGAGTATGGAGACAGGGGCAGTGACAGCGGGGCAGCCCAGGCTGGGACAAGGCCCCTGGGTCTGCCCATCTGGGCACTGACTGGTCCCTGCTGGCTTCACAGAGAGGAGCTGCAGGGCTCGGGGTGGGCCCTGCACCGTGACCTGCACTTCAGCTCCTTCAACAAGCAGCACCTGCACACCAACTTCACCTGCGTGGTGCTCAGTCCCCTCGGTGCTGACACCAGGGAGGTGCAATGGCCGTCCCAAGCACCAGCCCCTGTCACTGGGAACAGTGGGGGCCTGGGCTGAGCCAGGGAGCAGCTCCCATGCTGGGTGAGCACCCTGCAGTGTAGCTCCCTGCTCTGACAGCCCCACACTACTGCATGCACATGTGATACCCCCAGGGAGGCCTGTCTCTGTGACCTGCTTTGGGGATTGCAAGGCCCCACGTGTGCTGGTCCACTGTGAGTGGGGCTCCTGGTGCCCCAAGCTGAGTCAGGAGCGCTGCCTGGGCTGGAACAAGCTCTGCCCATAGCTGGCTCTGGGACCCCAGAGTTTTATTAAAGTACATCAAGGCTGCCCAGTGTCACCTGCATCCTGGGGATGGTGCTGTCCAGGGGTGTAGAGGGCACCCGTGGGATGAGGAGGGAGGGAGAGGAGGTAGCCCTGGTGCCCCTGAAGGGCAGGATCCATTCCTCACCCCCTTCCTGCCAGGCAAAGGGCTAGAGAGCCACAGGGAATACCTGGCACAATGGCTGTGCCCTGCCCTGGAGGAGAGGGTGGGTGGAGAAGCCCTGGGTTGCAGGCACCGTGGAAGATGGGGCCATCATATCCCTCTCAGCACTTGGGGCACTGGGGCTGTTCCTCAGCATGGCATTGCTGAGTCCCATCTGCTGCTCCATGGGGCAGCCCCTGTAACCATCCTGTGCTGGCAGGGCCCCTCCTCTTGTGTCCCAGCCCCCTTCTTGCTCCCCCAAGTGCTTGTAGAGGCTGCAACCCCTCTGGACTGTGGGACAGGCTGGGGAAGAGATCCCAAACCCCCTGAGCAACCCCTGGGCTATGGGCATCGCACTTCAGGATGCTTAGAATGTGGGAAGGATAGGGATGGGGGGGATGGAGAACACTCCAGATGGAGCCTCCATGAGCTGCCCTCAGCCCAGGGAGCTACAGGAGTCCCCTGGGGACACCCCCGTCCCGCAGTGACTCTCAGGAGCCACGGGAAGGCAAGCAGTGGAGCAGCCACCCGGGCAGGCAGGGACCTGCCCGAGGCAGCCCTGCTGTACCCCCTAGCCTGGTTAATTCCAGCCTCCATCCCCTCTCACAGACACCACACACAGCTGCATCCTGACACCACAGCTGCCACTCAGCAAAGGCCCCTGCCAGGCTCAGCCAATGTCCTGGGGACAGTGGCGCTACGGCCAGGCTGAGCTGGGCACAGATACCTGCCATGCAGGACCCTATGTGGGTTTCTCTGTGTCCCCCATCCTGTCCTACTGTCCCTGGGATGCTGGTGGCTCCATCCCTGACCCTTTCTCCTTGCCTGGTGTGATGGCAGTAGCACATTCCTCACTGCACAGCATGGCACCCAGCCCTGCCATGCCGTGCCATCTCGCACCATGCTGTGTCACCCTGTGCCATGCTGTCTCCCACTGTGTGACACTTTGCTGCCCACAGACGCCATTGCAAACCACAGCTCAGAGCAGCTTGGAGCTGCTCAAAGCCATGTGCCCATGGCACGCCCCTCACCACGACCAAGACTAAGACCACCCTGTCCTGGCAAAGATGGTGGGACAGGACCATTCCCTGCCACATGTCCCCGTGGCCCAGTGGCAGGAGAGACTGTCCTGCAGGGACATCAACTCAAAGTCACAGTTGTAGGTGCTGAGCACAGTCAGAAACAGAGTTGGATGAGAGTGATGTCAGCAACCTCAAACATCTGGAAAAGTGGGATGAGGACCTCCTTGTCCTCATGGAACAAGTCCTAGGTAGGGACTTGTAGCAGGTCTCCATCATGAAGATGCTGTTCCAGTTGAAGGGCAACTGCCATTTTCCAGAGGGAGGTGGAGGTGGAGCAGCCAGCATGGATAGGTTGGTGGCACTGGCATGCTCCCGTGGGTACAGTAGTAGCTAAGAAGGTGGGAGCTATGTCCAGCACCATCTCCTTGATGAGGTGGAGGTCTTGCTGGTGTGAGGGGCTACCAGTGGCCAGTCCTGGCCAGCAGATGCTCCATGGTGGTCAGAGCCATCCTAAGGGAAGCCCCCAGATGCTGCAGTGCTGTGGACAGGGAAGCAACTGGTTGTTCCACAAGTGGCTGGGGAGGTGTGGCAGCAGGAGCAAGGTCAGGTCAGGGAGGGTGGTGGGGCCTGGGAGGGGCTGCTGAGAGATGCAGGGCAGGCTGGGGAAAGCACCGCAACCTGCATCAGAGGGCAAAGCCCCTCCTCGACACACGTCTTGGCACTGACCCAGACACTGATGCCAGCACCAGCTGAGATCTGCCCTGCTGTGTCACCCTCCAGGAACAGCCCCACAGCAGCATGTCCTTGGGGAGACATGCCGGTGCATGAGTGCAGGGTGCTCCTGACCTGGGATGTGGTGCTTGTCCCAGTCCCCTCATGCTGCTGAGGAGAGCGTAGGCTGTGGCTCAGGTCAGCAGCAATACCTCTCCCTGGGTACCCAGGTCTGCACAGCAGGGCACAGCACACTTGGAGGGTCAGAGACAAAGCAGGGGGACCATGGGGCCAGTGCTCATGACACTGGGATGGCAGCCTACAGCTAGGCCCCCAGGCTCACTTCCAAGCCAAAGTGAACCCCCAAGACTTTATCACTCATGTGTTCAGCCACTCCTCCTTTGCTGGCAGCAGTGACTTGGCCATGCTCAGCCATCACCCCCACATAGCAGCATGGTTCATGTCCATTAGGAGCAGGGTCCTCCCCAGACAAAGGGCACCATCAGCCAGCAGGGAGATGGACAAAAGCCAGATATAGGGGGATATCCGTGGGTGATGGGGGGTCGGGGGACACCAAGGAGGAGGGGTCCTGGGGCTCGCTGTGATGGCACACAAAGGATTTGCTATAATGGGGGAAATGCAAGCAGCACTATCCCTGGCTGAGGGCAGGAATCCAGCTGAGGGAGCTGTGGTGAGGAGGAGACACTGTCTTCTTGGGGGACCTGGGATGAGTAGTAAGATCTGCTGTGAGGAGAGCCTGGCCAGGGCAGCCCTGGAGGCCAGGGAGAAAGGGAAAGTAAAACCACAGGGTTTCTGTGCTCGATTACTGTAAATTATTCTGGTTCTCATTAGTGGCTGCTTCTGCTTACTGTGGATGTGACCTGTGGATGTGTCCATGTGGAAGCAGGACACCCCAAAGCATTGGTGACCGTGGGTATGTCTGTGGTGCAGCAGGAGCACCTCTGAAGGGAATGTGGTCCAAGGATAAGACCACTCCAGAGAAAGTACACCTTGAAGCATCTGTGGCTGTGCTGGAGGTCATGCTGGAACACCTCAAAGTGTGTGGCCATGCACAAATCCCCAGCAGAGCAGGTACACCCCTGGAGGCACTGCAGCCATGCAGAAGTTCAGTGTTGGATGGGGCCTGGAGAGCAATCTGATCCAGTGGAAGGTGTCCCTGCTTATGGCAGGGGTTGGAACAAGGTGAGCTTTAAGGTCCCTCCCAACCCAAACCATTTTGTGATTCTGTGACTTAGTGAACATTTGTGGACATTTTATGGGCATTTTATAGACATTTCATAGGAGTGGTCCATAGACTAAGGGAATTATATCTGTGCATATTAGCCAAGAGTGGGAAGGGGCTGGTGGATATTGGATATCACAGGACCTGGGAGGATGTACATGGCATAGAATAAGGAATGGAGAATGTACTGTTTTGGACAGAGGATAAGTTCCATTTCTTCTCTGGGCTGTGGGTTGGGTTTTTGTTGGAGGGAGGATTGATAAACCAGGGATGTTTCAGTGAATGCTGAGTGTCAAGGCCTTTGGTGCTCCTCATACTGCCCCACCACTGAGTAGGATGGGGCTGTGAAAGGAGTTGGAAAGGGGCATGGCCAGGACATTGGACTCTGCCTGACCCCAGGCATATTCCCAACCACTGGTTGTCATGGTCAGCAGTAGAACTGGGGAGGTTGATCTGGGGGGTCCACTGTTCAGAGTAGAAACAGGAAAGTTGTACAGACAAATCCCTGGCTTTAAGCCAGGCGTCACAAACAGAATTTTGAGGTTTTTGATCATGGAATGGTTTAGATGACAACAAGCCTACTGGCGACAAGCCTACTGGGTACACCTATCTCAGAGGGAAAAAGATCTTTGTGCAGGAGTTAGCAGGACATGTTGAGTGAGCCTTAAATTGGATTTGGAGGGGGAAAGGGATAAAAACCAGGTCACTTGAGATAAGCCTGGGAGTGGCTTGACACTGTTCAAAGGATAGTGTGTTAGTGAGGTCGTTCAGGCTACCATCTCAGTAGACATAGGAAATGTCTGCTTCATTGCCATGAAGCAGCAAGTGTCCAAGTGTTATTGGTGTGCTAGAAACCATGGAAGCTCCTAAGAATGGTCACTCAGGAACTCTCCCCAAAAAGGCATTGGGATTGATAACCCAACTGAAGTGCATCTGCCCCAGTGCCTGCAGTGTGGGCAGCAAACAGGAGATCCTGGAAGACATGTTGCAGGAGGAAAACCATAGCATCGTGCCATCACAAAGACATGGTGGGATGACTGGCACCACTGAAATGGTGCAATGGTTGGTGGTGAACTCTTCAGAAGGGACAGGCAAGGAATGAAAGGTGATGGGGTAGTCCTGTATGTGAGGGAGGGTTTTGACTGTCTAGAGCTTGACAGTGATGATGCAAGTGTTGAAGGTTGGTGGGTAAGAATTGTGGGGAATGCCAACAGAGCAGATATCCAGGTGGGAGCTGGGTACAGATCACTCAACCAAGGACCAAGAGGCAGACAAGAAGTCTCATGATGGCCAGCCCTTGTCTTCATGGGGATTTCAACACACTAGACGTCTGCTGAAAATACAACCAGCACAGAGGAGAGAGTTCAGGAGGTTCCTGAATGTTACTGTACAAGCTGATTTGTACTGGGCAATTAATTCAGCTATAAATAAGATACTGAGCTGGCTCCATAAAACCAGCCCTTGAGTTGAGTGACAGGAACCTCAGCCAATTATGTAGTGTCCTAAGCCGCAGACATCTCACTGGTCCGGGAGCTGGGCAGTGTAAAAGATCAGACCAATGAGTTATCCAGACTGGGTTTTTCAGATCGCCTTTATAAAGAGGAGTTTGAAGAATAAACTTGCTCTTTTGCCACATGGACATTGGGGTGTGTGTGGTCCCCTCTCTCACAGTAACCATAAGTACCTCAAAGGTACATAAGGTCCCTCTCAAGGCTCAGGCACCTATCGGGAAAGGATTGAATGCATTGTTAATTGGAAGGTCCAGTACCACAATACAAGGTATCATTGTGCACCCTGATGTTGTTGATGCAGATTTTACTGGACAAATACATGCAATGGTTTCCACCTCTACTCCACCCATGACTACACCTGAAAAAACCCAGAACTGCTCAACTTATCCTTTTTAAATTTTCTGTCCCCAAAACAGATTCTAAGGAGTGTGGAGACCAAGGATTTGGATGAACAGGACAGCCACAGGTGAGCTGGATGCATGTCATAGGAGATCAAAGACCTAACATGGTTTGTGCTGTTACGATGCCTAAGGCAAATCCTTTGCAGATAAAGGTCAGTGTTTGCAACTGAATGCCAGAGATCCTTCACAATTTATTATTCCTACAACATAAAAACAGTTTGAATGGTGTTTTGCTAACTGGACAGCCTTGCAAAGTGCTTAGCAAAATTTTTCTGACACCTCGGGAGGGTGTCCTGAAGGGCAAAGGAACCCAGGAAGGTTGGATGTGCTGTAAGAAGGAATCTTCAGGGCACAGAAGCAGGCTACACTGAAAGAAGAGCCAGAGGGAGGGGAACTTGGTCTGGAACTCAGAGAGTTTATAATATTTGAAAGAAGGGGCAGCAAGTCAGGAAATCAACAAGGATGTGATGAGGCAGAGAGAAAACAAGAAGAATGGGAGCTCATCTGGCCACTGCTGTAAAAGACAATAAAACAAATGTGTCTATAAGTACATTAACCACAAAATGAGGGCTAAGGAGAATCTCCTTTACTGGATGGCCGGGAAATCTAGAGACAAATAATGAAGAAAAGTCTCAGGTACCTTGAAAGGTGGTGGAGCAGACCATCCTGAGTGCCATAATGTGGCACGTGCATAACAACCAGGGATCAGGCTCAGTCAACATGGGTCTGTGAAAGACAAGTCCTGCATGACCAACCTGGCTTTTGTGACAAGATGACCTGCTTGGTGGGTAAGTGAAAGGCTGTGGATGTTGCCTACCCGGGGTTTAGTAAAGCTGTTGACACCATTTCCCACAGCTTTCTTGAGGAAAAGCTTTCAGCTCATGGCTTGGACAGGTGTGCTGTTTGCTAGGAAAAAGAAAATGCCTGGATGTCCAGGCCCCGAATGGCACCCTAACTCCTCCTGACTTTACCATGTGTCTCAGTTTGGAAAGACATGAGTCTGCTAAGGAAGGAAGGCAGGAGCTTCTTCTGAAATGGAGAATGTAAACTCTCCCCACCCCTCTGAATTGCTATATATTTTCAATTAAGGGGCTCTCAGGTGAAAAATATGAGAACAGGAAATAACAGTTCTTTAATAGGCAAGAAAATAAAAGGATAAAATAAAACAATGCAGTACACTAGAACAACATTGACAGTCAGAACTCAACCTGACACCCTGTTGGTCAGGGTGCTGGTAGCAGTCTAATTGGAAATGTGGCTGCAGTCCTCCTGGAGTGTCAGGTGTGGTTCTGCTGGAGCAGAGATCTTGTAGAAAAGCACATAGTCTTCTAAAGATCTAGTGGAAGAAGAGGCAGCTGCTGCTCCTCTGGGAAATCCAGTGGAGAAGCTATGCAGTTATTCCAGTAACTCCAGATTATATCCAGGTAGGAATGCTTGGCTCCTCCCTCTGGGCAGAGCGTCTCACAATGGGATGTTATAGTTCTTATCAGTCATGCAGTGACATTCAATAGTCTGTTATCAGCATATGTTCCCTCCTGAGGGAGGAGTGATTGTGATCATTCAAAGAGAGATAAGGAAAACTGCCCACTTGACAAAAGCTAACTGCCATACTGATGGTAATAGAATACATCTTGCCTTGCAATCTGGAGTACCAGTATCCACTGATCCCAGAGGAATCTGGAGCATGTAAAGGCCAGGCACTATTTTTGAAAAAGCAGCAAATATATTTTCATTTGAATAACAGCAAATCTTAGTCTTTGTTCCTTACATGTGCCCTACTACAGTGCCTTTGCTCCACAGCACTTTGCCTCATGATTTTTTTAATGTAGTCCTACTGCATTTCCTTGTGAAGCTGCTTATAAGTTCTTGCAAATAATCTCACTGCTTATTCAGGGCAGTTAGTCCCAGGCTAGCAGCAGAAATTCTAGTATTCAGTAAGTACTCTGCTGTTAAAACAGGAATGTAAAACATGCCATAAAGGTGGTGTTTTCCATGTGGATTGTGAAGAAGCATACACAGTGTTTGAACACTTGAGAGCCAGCTGTGCCTCCGCTAACTGTGACTGAAAATTTCATAGTCACAGAATATCTTGACTTGGAAGGGACCCACAAGGATCATTGTTTCCAGTTCCTGGTCTTTCACAGAATGCTCCAACAATCCTACCCTGTGCCTTGAGAGCATTGTCCAAATTCTTGTTAAGCTCTGGCAGCCTTGAGGCCACGACCACTGCCCTGGGGATCCTTCTCACTGCCCAACCACTCTCTGGGGGAAGAACTTTTTCCTAATATCCAGCCAAAACCTCCCCTGATACATCTTCAGGCCATTCCCTCAGGTCCTGTCCCTGGTCACAGAGAGCAGAGAGCAGTGCCTGCTCCTCTGCTCCCTCTTGTGAGGAAGCTGCAGACTGCTATGAAGTTTCCCCTCATAGTCTCCTCTTCCCCAGGCTGAAAAAGCCAAGTGACTTCAGCCATTCCTCTTATGGCTTTCCAGTTACTCCCTCCAGTTGGATGGACAAACCCATGTGCTGCCATTCAGAGAAAGAGTAACTCACTGTTTTGACTCTAAAGGAGGGGGGTAAATAAGAGAGAAACGTTTAATAGCTTGTATTTTTTATGAATGAGGCTTTCTCTCTCCCTTTCCAGTAACTCTTCCTAGCAGGTATTTGTGTTTCAAATTTGTTGCTTTGTAATCGAGGTGAAGTAACAAAATCTGCAAAGTTTGCCTTTCATGTGTTGCCATTGTTTATACACTGTATCTGTATGCCTAAGGTAATAATTAATAGTTCTATGAATAATAACCACAAGGAATGGTGGAGTGCTTTTGCTCCATTTTGCAAAGACTCCTTTAGGCAAATCTTAAAAGGGGACAGGAATTTTCATGGGGATTATTCCAGCTGACAGGATTTGAGATTTTTTTTAGTTAAGACTGCTTTGAGAAAAGCATTGGAAAAGAAAGCTCAAGGAAAGAGCATCTAGGACCTCTGTTTTATTCTGCCATTTAATTTATAAATAAAGTCAGTGATACAGGAAACTAAATATACTATTTCTCGATAGGTCTGGAGTCTCAATGGCAATGACAACATTCACTATCTGAGTGAACAGAGCTGAGATTTTCAGCCCCAAGGTGCCCTGCTCCAGAGTTTCATTCTCCAGCTGCTTAGTGACCACTAATATTTCATACCAGTTTTTTGATCGTGCAACTTTCTGCTCTTTTTTTTCCTAATTTAGGATCTGAACAATAGAAAATTAAGTGCTGCTATAGACTGTAATTTTCAGCATTACGTTTTGGGATTAGGTAATATTTAGTTTCATGTAATGTTTAACTTGAACTTTTCTCCAGGTCACATTAGAAAGGGTACTGGGAAATAACCAAAATTGCTGTCAAACTTTATGTCCTAACATTCACTCAGTGTAAGTACCCTTGTTCCAGGGAGTAGTTGGTTTGACATACAAAAAAGAAAATTTAAAAAGGTCTTAAAAAAATAAATGTAAGTACTTTAGTGTTGAAGTGCTCAGCTTGAACCACCAAAGGTAGCTCTGTTTTTTGGATAGTGCTGATCACCCATCCTTGGGATGCCTGGCTTCCCAGAAGTTTTTCCCTTTCTCAGGATGCACGAATAAACAGGGCTTTGACTGTGCATACCTTAAAATTACAAGAGCACTTCTTGTATTAAAATACAATTGTGTACTTGTGAGCCTGCACATTCATGCTTTATGCATGGATATAGACTTGTAGGTTTTTTTGAATACTTGGACTTGAAATCCCAGGGAGTACAACTCCACCAATCATTCTACTTTACATCTGTGCAAAACAGTTCTATCTTCCTGTGCTGGTAAAGCTTTATAACACTTCCTTCTCACTTTCCATTTATGTAAATGCTTATCCTGATGCAATTCAAGTGTGAATACTCAGGTCAATGTGTGCCTGCCTTCCCAGACAGCATGCACTGTGCACACCTCCAAGCTGGAATAGCTCCAGGTGTGTTCTGGCAAAGCAAATCCTGCCACTCATCCTGGCCCTCTACTCTTTATTAGGAAAAGTGCAAGCTGCATGTATGAAACACAGCATGAAAATGAAATTCTTGCACATGCCTCCTTTCTCCTCTCTCAGGGTTGAGAATAACCAGGCTGTGACCATCTGGGGGAAAAAGGGAGATATCACCACTCCCAGTTCTTTGGGAGGAGAAGGTTTCCTCCTTTCCCTTGAGTTTTCTCCTGTTATTCAGCCTCCCTGCAGTTCCATGTCACAGCCTTCCCTGCTGTAACATTTGCCTCTGCTGTGGACAGAAGCTCTACATAGGATGGACAGGCTTGAGGATTTTACAGAGGTGTTTATAGATGAATTGTCTCTCCTGGAGTCTGTGTACACCTGAAAATCAAAATACCCATACAGTTAACATTTCAAGGGTCAGTGTGTTGTTCAAGATCAGTGCTACAGTATTGCCTATTTTATCTTGCATTTTTATCTTGCTGGGAAGGAATTTGTTCCACTGCCCTTGAGCACTCCACCTCTACAACCTAATGCCAGTAGCCCAGGCTTCAGCTGCACAAGCAGACACAAATATCATTTTCAAGCTATTGACAACAAGAATGAACCATGCTGCAGCCTGAAAGGCTGTAGAACTTCAGCTTTGATCACAAACTTATTTGCCTCAATTTATTTGTGGACTAACTAAATAAGTACAGTATTTGTTTAAGCAAAGACACTGAAAACAAAATTCCTGTCAGCCATCAGCCCACTTAGGGAATTCCTAAAATTCCCATGGAGTAAAACCAGCAAATCCAGCATTTTGTTTTCCTTAAGGCCACAGTCTTCCTAGGGCTTCCTGATCAGATTATGTGGCTAGTCAGATTAAGTTTATTCAGGGACTGACTCATTGCATTTTCCTGTAATCTTGTATTTTAACACCTGATCAGTTTAAAATGCCATTTTAATCTAAATTAGATTGGTTTTCTATTCATCCTGTGTACATTACTCAAGATTTAAACTCCTCTTTGCTTAATACACCACTTTCAGATAGGCATATGTTAGCACAAGTGATGAATGAGGGGTTTAATTCGTTTTTTTCTAAAGAAAGAATGGAAGATATCAATTTTATAGGCTTGGAACTTCCATTGAATAGGATAAACTTTCCTTGTGAGAGTAGCATTCTCACACACAATAGTCAAGGGCTTTTTATTGCTTTTTGCAGTTTTCTTAATACACAGACCTGCAATTAGAGGGAAAAAAAAGTGGAATTATCAAAGCAGATTAAAAAAACCTGAAATGTTGCTACTACTAAATAAACACTGAAAATCTCCTTAGCAGTCAAAACCTGTGAAGCAAAAGAACAAGGATAGAATCTTGTGCTAGAAAACCTTTGGGATAACACGTAATACACCATGGGTTTCCATGCTGGCTGGAGGACACACATCTAAAACTGTGCATGGCTGAAACAATCAAACAAATAATTTTCTGCTGCTATTTATATCTAGTCTGATTTTCACTTGAGAGGCCTCTCACTCAGGACAAAAAAAATGAACAAATTATTTACTACATTTAGATCACTCAAAATAGTTTTTTTCAGAAGCAGGTTTTTGCTACCAGAAGTAACTATTTCCCTAAAGTAATTGGTATTTTTGCTTGTTGCTAAGCAGAGAATGCAGCTTCCCTTCTCCCCTCTCTATTGGAGAGATTCCAGCTGCAAAGCAGCAGTGGCCTTGCCCCTCCCAGGCCAGCACTGCAGGCTGCAGGTAGCTTCTGGCATCCAGTTTTCAATCAATTTGGGTATGCAAATGTGCTACCAGTTTTATTACTCCAGCCACTTTCAAGCATTGATGAACACTGGGTATAAGGTTGGGCAAGAATAAACCAGCTGTCTTGGACAATTATATGGAAATAAAATAAAAACCAGCTCTTTCTTAGCTTGAGCTTCTGTAGACAAAGGAGTTATTCTTTTCATTAGAATAGATACATAAAAGTAGGTAGGTTTTGGTTATCCACCAGTGAGCAAAAAACATCCAGATAATTTGCCAAGTTCAGATTTGAAATCCTATTCTTGTTTCCTGAGTTCCTGAGTTCAAAAGTCTTCTAATATAAACTAGGAAGCTGAAAAAAGCTTCTATGATTTTTACAGAACTTCTATACCTGCTATATTACATAAAGACAAGTCAAATAGTTTATGGAAGCCAGTTGTAAAATCCATTGTTTCAGGTGGACAAGACTTTGAATAGTTGTACTGATTATACTGGAACTCTAGCTAAATTTTACTGAAAAATTAGGGAAGAGAAGAAAGTATACCCACCAGTTTTCTGAGAAAATTGCATAGAAAATCTTGACATTTAGCATAATCTGCTGCATTCTTTGCATTTCTATAGGTTATGTCTGAAACTATTTTGGTGAGTTCAAGAGATAAATTATCTCTGTTAAGGGAAGTGGGTAATGCTCAGAGAGTGACCATGGTGGAAAGATGCACCACACACACCATATTCTCCAGTTTTCTGAAATACTTCATTTTTAAATTTTGGAGATAAAGGAGAACAGAACTACAACAGGCAAGAAAATCATCCCATATTTTATTTCATCTTAATGGTAATATTACAAAAAAGGGGTCTGTGTATCTCCAAGAGCCCTGATGAAGGCAGTTCATCCCTAAAAATTAAAGCAAATAATTTTCAAGTTTTAAGCAATGGAGACAGCAATGTGGTTTGATTAAGAACCATATGATGCATATTTTTCTGTAGATAGTTGTTAGCTTAAGAAAAATATGCATTGCAGGTGACTTTGACACTTCACAGACATACAACCCTGAACATATATTTCACTTCTTGCATATCCCTCACCAAAGCCACACAGAAACTAAATCCTGAGAACTGGATAGGAATGTTTCTGATTTGCAGGGAACAGAGAAGAATAGACATATTTCTGGAGTTTAAATTTCCTGGAATGCCAGAATTTAGACTTTTGTTTGGATTCAGATGGATGGAGCCCAAATGTTATCAGCTAAGCTAAACCTGATTGGTTGGCTGCAAACCAGTAGAGAATGTTAAAGGTTCTCCATTCTTCAGGTACTGAGAAAAAAGAGATAAAACTAATGAGGATTCAGCAAAGCATTTTAGTCTAATGTTTGATGAATATTAAGCCCTCAAATGTTAAGTGGAAAAAGCAGTATCACTCCTTTTGACACAAGTGGGAATTTGAATCTCTTTTACTTACTCCAAACTCTTGTTGTCAACATTGTCTAGGATTTCTTGCAAAAAGTACCTCCAACACAGAAAAATCCAAATAATTTAATTTAGCTGTGAAACTGTTGATATTACAGATTTCTGGTCTATCACAACTGTTAGCCACTGTTAAGGACTGAAAAAATGAGCAGGGTGGAAGTCTAGAAATAGGATTTCCAATGTGATTAAATGCTGAGATAGTGGAAACATTTCTAGCAATAATGATACTGCAATAGCTACAACTTGTGTGAGTCTGACCTTTGGAGGTAAACATCAGCCAGCAGCTGGACTGGAATTTCTGGTATGTTCCACAACGTAGATTAAATATTTGATTTAAAAACTTAAATATCTGCATCCTTCTGTCATGGTTTGGGAATAGTATTCTTCACTACAGTACTCCCACTGAAAAAGCCTCCCATGCTCCCTTTCCCCCACCTCCAACTGGAAGCACAAAAGGCAAAGCTCACAGATTGAGATAAGAACAGTTTACTGGAAAGAGCAATGACGTAAGAAAAAAAACGGGAAAAGGAATAGGACAAACAGGAACAAGAATATTAATAACAGAAGTCTAAAAAACTAGGTATATTGCCATGTTTTCTGAAGTGCTGCAGACAAACATTCTGGATGTGATTTTACATGATAAGGGCCAAATTCTATATCCATCATGTGCTTTACTGCTGCTTTCACTAGAACCTGTCATCTTTGGTCAAAATTTGTCTCTAATGCTTTTTGGTGCTTCAAATCAGTTACATCAAATCAGACAAATTTTCCAACACCTTTATAACTTCTGTTAAGAAACTGCACTGTACTTCATTGGCTGTACCATCATATAATAATATGTCAGGAAAACACAGATGCTCCTGGTAAATTTCAACTCCACTTTGAAAACCAAAGGGCTGGCAACTGAGAATCCAAGAATCTCACCAAAAATGCTCCCAACTATTTGAGGTGGCCCATGGCTGGAGTGGGAACTTGCTCCATGGTCATAGGTATGTGTGGAGTTGCTATTTTGCTTTCCAAGGGTAAATGAAGCGGGGGCAGAGCAACTGACAAAGCCTGGATCTATCCTATAGTAGTCGCTGTGCAAGACAGAATGAGAGGTGATCCCTGGTCCTCAAAACTTACAGACTAAGGCTGGAGCAGATGTAGCTTCACATGGATCAACATCAGGTTTTATCAGCACTTCACATAGCTCAGAAGGATATGTGCTGTGCCCAGCAACACTTCTGCCCTTAACTGCTCTCCCTCCCTCCCTTTTCCCAGTATATCCCCACCAGTTTAAGGGAAAGGTTATCACAATGTTACTTAGCAATTCAGGTATAAAACAAAACTATCACTTCCAGCCCTTCTTAGACTGCCTCACTCAGGGAAGTGGAGAACAGGGTCCTTTGTCACCCCTGTCTGGTTGGAAGCAAAGAAAGCAGAAAGGAGAAACAAGCAGGAATTGTCCTGCACAACTCCTGGTCCTGTCTTTACCTCTGCACAGGCCAGGCCAAAGAGCTGCTATAGAGAAGAATGTGTCCAAGATGTCTTATAAGCAGATGAAACCATTTAGAACAAAAGAATGAAGAAAGAATCCCAAACTTTAGTCACAATCCATTTTCAAAATCAGTGTAGTTGTGTTTTCTCCTTAATGCAGAACTGCGATATGGCTCTAAATAGATGTGACAGATAATGAGTGGAAAAGCAAAGTAATATTAACCATTGAGAGATCTTTAGTATTGTAAAGAAATTGCTTTTCCTCAGTAGGTAAAGCTAAGTGATCTAAATCAGTAAAAGGAGGAGATATTTGGCAGCTTGGCACCAGTGCTAATGAAGCAAATAGCCTACCCTGCTTTCACCATTTGTCTGGCTCTTATTTTGGCCAGATTCCTTGGAATACACATCAGTTTTGTAAGAAGTCAGAAGAACCACACACTAATTTTCACTAAGGAAAACACAATTCACAACTGCAGCTGTTCCGTGCCTATCCGTGACTGCAATTACTGCCTGGCAAACTTGGTGTGCAACTGCAAAACAGTGCTGCCTTCTATGATGGAAAAAAATACCTACAACAGCCACCTGACCATCTGGTTCACAGACACCTCTCTGTGCTGGAGATGGTCCTCAGCTTCACAAGCTGAGGTGTGGGATTGTCAAGATCCATAATTTTACGAACAGGTTTCATGATGGTTCGTTAATGGATCTCAGAGTGCAAAAAACTGACATGGCAAGGGGATTTGCAGTAATAATCAAAACCAAATGCACCTTTATTGAATGACCACAGCAAAATATGTTAGGGGGAATTGGGGGAAAACGAAAAAATAGAAAAAAGAGAGGGAGGGAGAGAGGTATATAGCTACCAAATGTAGAACGATGAACTCCTTCAAAGTCCAGCAGAAGGAGTTCCCCTGGTCACATCAGGGGAGATCTCAGAGATATTGGTCAACTCAAGCTTCTATTATAGTCCTTTTTTGATAGGGGAAGGGGACAAGTCTTGAAATCGAATCAAATGTAATAAAGAATAGTCTATTGTAATTGCTGATGGAAAAAAAGAAGGCATTGAAGAAGGGTACAAACAGTCCATATTCTCAGGAGGAGGCGAGAGCCATTGTTTTCTTGGTCCAATGGTCACACATGCAGGTGTCCAGCTTGCTTTGGTCAGCTTGCCTTCCCCACACACCTCCCCTGGGTTAGGGATATCAGTCTCAGTCCTTGGGAAGAGGGGGAGCTTTTCCATATAGGGGTTTCATGTCTCAGTTCTTGAGGGAGAGGCTTCTCCCATCTCAGTCCATCCATCACGGTGGTTGTAAAACAGATGAAGGGTCTTCTGTGGGGACCACCAAAAGCTACCTCAGAAAAGTCCAGCCAAGCTGAGAGGTGGGGAAATTCCAGGGCTATTGTTGCAAAGAGCGGGTGCAGGCAAAGAAAGGGCAGAGTGCCCCTTCTCCTTTTACTGGGCTCAGTGTTGCATATAACAAACACACCTGCAAACAATAACCTGGCAAGCCAGAAGCTCTGCTCAGACTTCAGGATCTTGGCAAGTAACCATCTCCAACAAGACCAGGATTCCAAAAAGGGTCTTTCTTGGTGGTCCCAGTTTCTGTCCTTTTTCACCACAGTTGTGAGGCTGATGAGAGAAACTTTGGACAGAGACTTACAGGGATTTGAAGCTGTCCTTCTGTGGCACCACTCCTCTCCCAATGGAATCTTTGGCCATTTGGGGACTTCGAAAGCTCCAGGTAAACAAGGTCAAGGGATGATTTCCAGTGCAGAGCGTAACTATCTCCAGCAGCAGCAGCAATGACAAAGAAGACTTGCTTGAGGTGCACAACAAAGGCAGGAAAATGCTTACACATATTTTTTCTGGATATCTCTCACTTTTCAATGGGTATTCATTGCTGAAGTCATACAGTGTGGAAAATGTCTCTAGTATCATTAAGCACTTTCCCAGCCTGCTGTACTCTGATGTTTTCTCAATTTCAGACAATGAGAGCTGTGTTGTAACATTCATTTACTGAGTTATTTAACACAGTCAGTAGTGAGAGGCATGGGAGGCTGCTCAGAGTGATGGGATGCCTTTAAGTTTGTCTGGTTTGTCCAGGAGGATGTGTTAGGGGACTGTGAGAGAATTCCACAAGGAGGTGATTGAAATAAGAGACTCATCAGATTAATTCAGCAAAGTCTTTCCTAAAGAACAAAATAAATGTGAAACAACTGTTTTCCAAAGCATTGTGAGATTTTTTTTGTTCATATATTCTAGGCTGACAATTAAAATCTGCAGATAATTTTTTTTTTCAGGTTGTGCCTTGACAGAAAAAGGCATAACCATGTAGCTCCCATTGGAGAAGAATCCAAGCCAATGAGAAAAAATATATGAAAACTTCTGTCCAGAGAAGCTGTGGCTGCCCCATCCCTGTGAGTGTCCAAGGCCAGGCTGGATGGAGCTTGGAGCAACCTGGTCTAGTGGAAGGTGTCCTTGCCCATGGCAGGGGGGTTTGAACTGGGTGGTCTTTAAGGGTCCTTCCAACCCAAACCAATATGGAATTCCATGATTGTCTGTGCACTTAGGGGAATGGCTATCAAGATTCTGAGGAATCAGTGAAGATTTCTATTTTAAATAATCATAGTGATATAACGGTAATCAGTGGTGGAGCAGTTTTGCTCAGAAGCAAAATTTAATTTTTCAGAAGACTTAAATACATGTCCAACCCCCATTACTGTGAGCTTTCCCACTGAAATTAGCAATGTGATAACAATTGAATTAATGGGGTCTATTTGCAATTGCAAATAAATTTAAGCATACTGGTGTTTGCAAGCTGGGTACTGAACTCCATTTAACTCAGCCAAAGAACAATTGAATCAGCTGTTGTAAAGACACTGTTTCCTCTGTCAGCACCTTGGCAACAAACCATAAGCCTTTTTCTCCAAATTAGAAATATTTCCAGTGATACCTCTCATGAGTGTCTATTACAGACACAGGCAAATAATTCATGTCATCTGCCCTTATCCAGCTGTCTCTGCAAGAGAACTAACCTTGCTTTCACAAACTAGCAACTCACCAATCCTACGTAGGAGAGTGTTGTGTTATTAAAAAAAAAAAAAAGCTGGTACACACAAATATATTGATTTCTAAATGTTACCAAGGCTTTCTCCAAAATCTGGAAAAATGAAACCTAGATGATCTTCAGCAAAGATCTGCTGCCCTCTGGTAAGAAATGTGCTGAAATCACAGTAATTCCCCATTACCATGACAGTGGTGTCCAAAAATTCACACGTGCAGCAGTAGCTGAGGATGTATGTATTCTGGCCTTGTTGGGAAGAAATGAGGTGAATAAATCCATGGGCCTTCTTACAGAGCAAATTAAATTTCTAGTTACTTTTGCCACTGTAATGTTCTCAATAAGGCTGGTGCAAATGACATTTTATTACAGTGCCCAAGTAAGCACTGCAGGATTTTTTCCTGGAAAGAGCAAAAAATCCCCAACTACAGAAGTCCACAGCTTCAATATTGTAGTGAGCTTCCCAACGGCCCTATTCTGCCCCAGCAGATACGAAGAACCCACTACCAATTCTATTTTATACAGCTTTGCACTACGGAAGTACTGCATTACAAGCTCACAGAATTTTTCCAGAGCAACGTCTCCAAAATGCATCTACGTCTGGTATAATAAAACAAATTTTATATAACAATCATCTCACATGATGGACCTTTTCTATAATGTGAAAAACGCCAATCACTTATTTTTAAATTTTTTTAAAGTTTAATGATAATGAAATGGTTATAGAAATGGCAATATAATTAGAGTAATAATAATTTGGACAATTTGAATTACTACAATACGAGACAATAAAAACAAAGAGTTACGGATGTCCAGGTATCTTTTTCTGGGCTGCATAAGCCCGAAAAAGGACACATGTTAGCAGAGGATTAACCCTTAAAAGCAATAGCCTGTTGCATATTCATACATCTCATACATGATGCATAAATTCTATTCAAACAAAGGATTCTGTCTGGTCAGTGACAACTTCTCCCTCTTAATCCTAATGGCGTCGCCCTGCCTGAGCGAGGCAGGAAGAACTTTGTTTCTTCTGATAATGGGGCAATAAATTCTTTTTCTCTGAAAGATTTAGGTGTCCTGTGGCTGCTATCTCGGCGCGAGTCCTTTCTTTAGAAAAAAAGTATCTTACATAGCATAGCTTCTATTTTAATATTTTGTTATAACCTAAAACTATATTTAACACGCTACTTAAAGAGAATTAATACAGCATAACTTCCTAACACAACACATATAATATTCATTTTAATATTTTCGAAAAGCCAATCATAAAATACGCATTTTTCACATTTAACATAAGTCACTTTATATTTTTATCATCCTCCTCTCCCCTTCCGCACCCCACCCCCCCCCCCCCCCCGGTCCCCATTCTCGCCCGGGTCGCGCCGCTCTCCCGGCACAAGATGGCGCCGGACGTGAGGGCCCAGCGGGGGCGGGGCGGGCCGCCCGAGCCGCCGCTTCGCGCGCTGCCCGCCGCACAGGCGCAGTGCCGCGTCCACCTCCCGCCGGTGGCGGAGCCGGCGGCAGGGGGCGCTGCGGGCGGCGGTGCCATGCTCGCGGGGCCGGGCCTGGGCCGCAGCGCGGGGTGGCTGGAGCGGGCGGCACCGGGGCCTGGCGGGGCGGCCGGCGGGTGCCTGGCGGGATGTTCCGCAAGGCGCGGAGGGTGAATGTGCGGAAGCGGAACGACTCGGAGGAGGAGGATGAGGAGCGCGACGAGGAGCCGCCTCAGGAGCCGGCGCCGGCGACCGGGGCGGCGGGGGAAGGGCCCAGCGAGGCCTCCGTGCCGCTGGCGTCGGGCGCTGGGCTCCTGCCGCTGCCCGCCGGCTGCGTGCCCCTCGCCCTGCCCGGCAGCCCCGCGGCCTTCGCCTGCGCCGCGAGCTACGGAGCGGCTCTCGGCCTGGGGCTGGGCTTGATGGGAGGCGACCGAGCAGGCCTGGGGGCTCTGCCGGCGCCCGCTGTGCTGCGGCCCCCGCCTCCGCCGCAGCCCCAGCCCCAGCAGGGCAATGGGCTGCCGGTGGCCGGGCGCCCCAAGGAGAAGAAGCGGTCGCGGGAGAACAAAGAGATGCCGAGGGCCAGCCTGCTCAGCTTCCAGGACGAGGAGGAGGGTGAGGCGGCTGGTTGCCCGGCTTTTGGGTCGCTTCTTGCGGGAGTGGAAGGGACCCGGCGCTGCTCGGCCTGCACTGGGCCTCCCCGGGACCTCCAAGAGACCCGGAATCCGTTTCTATTTTTTAGGGCAGTCCCCGGTGTGGCCTGGGGTGATGCGGGATCACATAAGAGGGGGCGGGCCCTGAGGGCACGGTGCGGGGGGCCAGGGATGCTCGGGCCCGGCGGAGCCGCGCCTTGCCCGGCCCGACATGGCTCCTGCGGGGCCGGCAGGCTCCCCGAGGGCTTGGCTGCCGTGTAGGGCTTCAGATTGCCTCTGCTTCTGTGCTGCTGGTGCGTCGCTTGTGCTGCGTTCGCTGCACCTGGTGGCCCGCAGGTTTGTGCGGGAGTAAGTGCAGCCAGTAGTCTCCCCCTGGAGCCAGCAGTGGTAGCTGAGGAGCATCTGTCCCGTGGCTTTGTGTCGAGCTTGTTTTAATCTGATGTGGCTGGTGTTCGTGGGTCATCTCGGGCTCATTGCCTGTTGTCCGAACAGTTCGTACAGTTTTGAGTCGTCTTAGAAGGAATTCTCTTGAAATCACTGAATCTTCGTTTCTAAGACTCATGATTTGAAATCTTGATGGAAGTACTGAAGGCGTAGAATTAGACTTTCAGTATAGACTGTGAAAGAATGCTACAATGTTTGTTAATGGCATTTGTGAAGTTCCAGGTACAAAATTTAGAGATTTAGTAAATAAGTATGCTTGACAGATCTGATGTAATGTTATCCAATTTCTCTTTTAAAGAAACAGAAGAAGTTTTCAAAGTGAAGAAATCAAGTTACAGCAAAAAGATTGTAAAACAGTTGAAGAAAGAATACAAAGAAGATCTTGAAAAATCAAAAGTTAGAACAGAGGCCAATTCTCCAACAGATGGTAATTGCAAAACTAATAATAATAGTAACTTATGTAATGGAAAAGATAAAGTACTGTAATTTAATGTATTGTTTTCAGAATGAATTGTTAGTCTTCTAGAGAATTTCACATTTAGAGCTGAAGTAGAGCACACGTGAAATGTGTTACTTGAGCCTTAGGAATGCTATTCTGCATTGGTAGAGAGTGCCTTGATTCTCATGTAGAAATTAACATAGAAGGATGGAACTTCTCAACTCTGTTAGATGGTTTTTAGTAGACATTAGTATTCTGAATTGCAGCTGTGTTTATAGCAGATGAATTGCTTATTGAATTAGAGAGGAATTCCATTCGTTTGAAAACATACCTGGTGCTTGTCTGACAAGATGTGTCCTTGTAATGCATTTTCTTCGAAAAGGAGGATTTTTGGGGTGAGCAGAGTGGTGGTCTTTATTATTAAGTTGATTGTTAAACAGCTGCCTGTTTCAGGACTTGGACCTTTCAGTAGACTTGATTAGAATGATAGACTCAAAGTGTTGGAGCAAAAGGATCTGTTAACAATGTGTACAGTCCTTGAGAGCTTGAAATAGAGCCTGGGACTTCAATTTCATTGTACAATGGTTTTTTGGGAAGCTCATTGGTAAAGTGTAGTGCTTCCTTTTCCACTTAAGTTTTTACATAGATTATGTAATACTACAAGCACGAGCTTGGAGGCTTACGATCTAGAGAAGCATATGGAGGTTGAACATGGTTCCATGCAGGAAGTACCCTTTTTTAATTTAATTAAATTATTTTTGAAGGTTTTTTCTGCATTTAGATAACCCACATAGTCTTTCTTATTAAAATCCTTAAATTTCCTATGCAGTGGTGTGGGGCATGAGCAAAACCAGAAATTATAATTTCTGTGGCTAGTGTTCAGGTCATCTGTTGGATGGGACAGGACTGAGAGAGTAGGCTGGATTCTCTAAACAAGAGCTTGAGTCTGAAACCTCAGATATGTGCAGCTTGGTTTGGATAGCTGGGTTTAGCATGCATATTTTTATACATTATTTATACTTGCTGCCTGTATCTGTATGTTACCCACCTAATGTAGGGTGTAACCCAAGAGCAAAATAAAGGAATCTTTTGAAATCAGTCGGTTCTTGTGGAAAAACATGATGTAACACAGGCAGTGCTTTCTCATTGAAAGAGACTTTGACAAGGTTTAGTTCCCCCACTTTCTTAATAGTTGACAATATGGAGAATGTTTAGTGGTTGGTGGGGCCTGCCTTGTCGCATTTTATTTTGAGAGGATGTCAGTGATTTAATCACAATTAAGAAAGTGTGTTTTTTTATATGCGTGTTTTTTTAAATGACAATAAAATTATCATTTAACATTTTCGTTTAATTTTCACTTTTGGTTGTTATATCTTTAAAAAATACTTCTGAGTGATCTTTATGAATGGAGTAAAACATGGACTTTGCTCTCTTATCAGTTGAAGCACCACCAGAAAAGATAGGACAGAATAAGGATATAGGCCAAGAAGATGGGACTGCAAACAGTGAGCATGGTGAAGAAGAAATGGAAGTTGAAAGTGAGAAGGAAGAAGAAAAACCAAAAGCTGGTGGTGCTTTTTCAAGTGCTCTGTCATCACTGAATGTTCTCCGCCCAGGTTGGTTTTAGTAATATGTCGGATAAATTACCAAGTGATTTAGCCAATGTTTATAGCAGACTAATGTGTGAGAGATAGGAAATAGTTTCCAACAATTTAGCATCTGACAGTTCAAGCAACTGCTATTTTCTAAAGGTGTTCAGTTTTACAAGTCTTACGGGAGAAAATGTTTCGCTATGGAATGCTTCATCCTGATGTCAGAAGCAGGAATTTGTCTTTCAGGTAGATGACAAACTGCAAGAAATTCTAGATTTGGAATAGGTGACTTCATATGAGATATAACTGCTTTCAGTGAAAATTTCTTCTTTAATTAAAATGTTTCAATGATGGGTCTGCAAGGTATCTGAAATTTTTTCCTATCGTGTTTTGTATACTGAGGTTCTAGTCAGGCCCTGAGGCCAAAGAAATCCTCTGAGAAAATATTTTTGAAACTAGTTTGCTTATTATGGTAATTTGCTCCCCAAATACCAGCTGGGTGTCCCGGGCCCACACATTGATATATATGACGTATGTAAGTTGCATTTTGTGTTGTAGATTTTAGAGTTTTCTGATTAGGTCTGATGCTTTTCATGTTTCCCCTTGATTGTACAATTTTCTTTGTATTAGATTTGGTGTCCTCTTAATCTCTGGTCGATGACTGTCTGTTGAAATAGTTGATGCTTTTTATTTCCCCAAAATAAGAAGAGCTGGGAGCAATATTGGGATAGGAAATTACACAGTCATGCACCTCATTTTCTTCCCCCCTTTGCAATAGTCAGCTCCTCTAAAGGGCTTCCTCTTTGGGAGTATTTCGCATAGGAGCATTAGGCTTCTCTCTTATGACATGAGCTGCTGGAAGCAGAGCCAGACTTTCTGTGATGATCCTGATTTTGAGGGTTTCTGGTCAGAAAGTTGACATGTTTAGCACCTAAGATACTTTCAGGTGTTTTCTGTGAGTATGGATTTGCTTCCATACATGTTTTTTTTTTTCTGTGTGCAGAGATGATTTGATATAGTGACAGAGATGAGCAGTTAGAAATTGTAACACGTGTTCTGTTGCAGAGGTTGTTTAACCGTGCCCACATCTGTCTCTAGGAGAAATTCCAGATGCTGCTTTTATTCATGCTGCTAGGAAAAAGCGCCAAATGGCTCGTGAGCTTGGAGACTTTACCCCCGTTGACAGTGAACCAGGTAAAGGCCGCCTTGTTCGAGAAGATGAAAATGATGCCAGTGATGATGAAGATGATGACGAGAAGAGGAGGATAGTTTTTACAGTGAAGGAAAAATCCCAAAGGCAAAAGATTGCTGAGGAAATAGGTAAACCCTTTTTTGGAAGGTCAGCTGATAAATGTTCACACTGTTTTCACTGCGAGTGCTCCCATTCAGCACTTTTAATCAACATGTTTTTCAAACAGTCTGGAGTTGCATAACATTTCTGAGGAAAAGTACTATATAATGGAATATGCTTGTAAAATTTTGAGCACAAAACTCCATTCCTGTGCTCACTGCTGATTGTGATAGAAACTTACACTAAGGATCGATTCTTGTTTTTCCTGTACTCTGTTTTTAGGAAGTATATAATTATGAAAAGAAAAACATTTGATACAGAATTCTTGCTGGCTAGTAGGTAAAATAACCTTTTGGAGAAGGAGTTAGACATTAGAGGATTTTACCAGCAGCGAATTGTAAATTTTCCCACTGGATCTTTCAAGTGGAACCCCTGTGCTAATAATTCACAGGCCAGTGTCCTTAATTCCTCATGAAGAGAAAAGGAAAATGCTCTGAGATGTTCTCACTGAGGCATGGTTTCAAGTTTTTGAATCTTGGCCCTTGCAATTATGAATGCATTATCTTCTTTTTCTTACTTGTATGAAGGTATTGAGGGAAGCGATGATGAAGCACTAGTGGCAGGGGAGCAAGATGAAGAACTCAGTAGATGGGAGCAAGAGCAGATACGAAAAGGAATCAACATACCCCAGGCATGTATATAATTGTGCACTCTTTTTTGATTTGTTTCTGCAAGTATTGGCTAAATCCGTTACAAACTTGAGTAGTTTACAGATGGCTGTTTCATTTGAGAAATCAGGTCTGTAAATTCTGATGCTCTTTAAAGAGAAATAGTGTAAGTATTTAGAATGGTAATGATACTAAGAATTTGTCCATTTACCTTCTTGAGGGCATTTGTTTCTTCTGTCTTAGATATTGGATGCTTAAATCCCCTTGATAGTTACATTTTGTAACTGTATCTGCTTACATTTTTCAGTTTTATTTGAAATGTGGGAAGAAGTAAGTTTCCCCTTTCTTTAAAGGCTAATATAGTACAATTGCATTTCTTCTGCCACTAGGTTCAGCCAAGTCAGCCTGCAGAAGTGAATAATGTGTACTACCAGAACACTTACCAGACACTGTCTTATGGTTCATCATATGGCATTCCATACACCTATGCTGCGTATGGATCATCGGAAACCAAGTCTCAAAAAACAGATAATACAGTTCCTTTCAAAACTCCCAGTAATGAGATGACTCCTGTTACTATTGATTTGGTAAAGAAACAGCTTAAAGACAGGTAGGACAGACCATCTTTTTAGACTTAAAGACCTGTCCCCTAGGTTTCTGTTCCTCAGGTGTCTTTTAGTCCTGGTGAGCAAACACAGAGTTTCATCGCTGGAAACTGACTGGTACATCCATTTAAAAAAAAAAAAGGCAAACAAAAAAGCTCAAAGTGAAGATGACATTGACACTTTGTTCGAAAATCTCCTTGGATTGCTTCTCTGGAAGTGAAACTTTAAATATGAGGCCATTGATCTTGTTGAAGAGAGGCCTGAGTTCCATCTTCTGGACACTGCACAGTCTTATAGTGAAGAAATGAAAGGCCAGTGAGGTGTTTAGCTTATCAAGCTGCATTCCTTTAAACTGTGAATCAGAGATTTCCCCTTCAGTAGATAAAGAATTTAATTTTTAGTGTATACAGGGATTTTTTGGCTTAAACACTGTAATCTGCTTGTCAGGTATGCAGAAGGTATGGAATGAGCAACACAATTGCAATGAGAAATCATATGTAATGAACAGCTTGCACTTTACATGTCTTCAAAATTGGTTTGTATGCCCCTTGCAGTGTTGCAGCCTTTGACAGTGAATCAAGTTAGTGGAGGAAAAATAATGCTTTGTATAAGCTGTGGTCCCTGTCCATCCCTAACCTGTTCTGCCAGCTTTTCATTAGGGACAGCCTTGCACTATTCTGTGTGCTATCCGCTCCTGTAGAAGTTTGTAGGAGTGGCCAGTGCTGTGCACTGCAGCAGTCTAGCAAATGAGTGTGGATCATTAGCCTGGCTGTTCATGAAGAGAGGGGAGAAGGTGGCAAATAAAAGGTCAAGAATTTCTTTGCAAAATTTCCCATATATAGGCTCAGTACTTGCACTGTACTGTCTGTTTGATGTCTCAATGGTCTGAAGTAGACAGACTTTTGGATGTAAATTTACTATTTATCCATTGCCCTTCAGGTTGGACTCTATGAAAGAAATGCACAAAGCTAATCGGCAGCAATATGAGAAACATCAGCAAAGCCAAGAGGACTCTACCAAGGCAATTGAAAGATTAGAAGGGTCTTCTGGGGGTATTGGTGAACGGTATAAGTTTTTGCAAGAAATGCGAGGGTATGTCCAAGACTTGCTTGAGTGTTTCAGTGAAAAGGTAAGGATGCAAAAACATTCGTCTCTTTAAAAAAAAAAAAAAAAGGTCTCTTATTACATGCCAAACAGCACATCTCCCTCTGTTTTTGAAAAAAGTCCTTTGAGAGCATATTCTTCAAAAGGTTTGGTTATTTGAGGATTGACAAGAACTTTCTATCATGCTAAGCTTGTTACCAGAAATCTCTCCTCCCAGCTCCCTGACTTTAGATTACCTAAAAACTTGCAGTTTTTTTGCTTCAGGATTTTTGTAGATACTCTGGCTTTTCAACTTTACTCAGATACTCCTTTTTACTCGTGTTGGACATCAGTTTAGCAAAAATAAGGGCTGAATTTACATTACTACTTTCTGGAGTGCTTGATGTACACAATAACAGAGGCTTGTATTTTCTGTGTTGTTACAAACTTCCTCCTGCCAGATGTTTGTTGGTATTGCTCTGGAGTCTGAAGGAGAGAAGTTTTAAAACTAGCATAGCTGTTCAAAGACACCACATTTTAAAATATATTTCTTTCATGTAGTGTGACACTTTAATGCAACTCTAAGTCAAAAATTTAGTCTTTTTTCTTATGTTATGCACTGTGCTTTGATTACTTACTTTGTTGTAAATATAATAGAAACTCTTGAATATATAGATATATTTTTATATATACACACGTATTAAGCACACACAGAAGCTGTAGAATTCAGTTAGCAGTATATTTGCTATAATAATGGAGAAGCATTTTGGGTGCTGATGGGTTAGATATTAATTGTCCTCTCTTAGTGCAACTGGGAGAGTCTGGTCTTCGTCCTGTAAAAGTGGAAGAGTAAGAGGAAACCCAGGAAGTGTGGGACAGTTAATTCACCTAGCTGAATGATTAGTATAACTAATCAGTATAATTACTATAATTAGTTGCAATTGATTGTTCACTTAAGAAGCCATATTCCTGAGTCTGTATTAGCATTAGCTGTTGAAGATCAATAAAGGTACTTTTGTAAGTAGCGCTGGCAGTGCTGGTTGCCCAGATGGCTGATTTCCTATTAAAGATGAATTTTTACATTTTTACTCTGAGATAGATTTGTGTTTCAGAAGCCAAGTTAAATATCTGTGTCTCTATTCAGTGTTTTCTTCTAAAGACCTTTTGTTTAATTACTTTTTTGATGACTATAAACCATGTCTGGAGGTTCTCCTTGATAGCATAAGCTGTCTTGTTCAAATATTTTTAAGATGTGACTTGTGTCATCTCAGGCTTCTTAGAGGCATTCATAGAGTTTTGCTGGTTTCAGGTGGAGGCTGCTGCTGTACTTGTATGTAAAGTGAGTTGCAAAAGCAGCAGGATGTGGTCCGTCTAACAGGAACATTTAATTTATTTTGATATTGTTTGCTAGATAATGTGGTTTGGAATTCAGTGCTTTCAGCATGACAAAAGTACCAGCAAATTCAGAACCAGTAGCCCACAGGACACGGAAAAGTTTTCTAAAAAGGAGGTGTCGGAAGGGAACAAAGTCAAGTCATAACATCAGTATCAGTTTGTACTTAAATGAAGTGCAGTAGGACAGTAAATAGTTCTAAACTTCTGAGTGTAGAGATAAATTACCTTCAGCTTTTTTGTAGAACCTGTGGCCCTGACTGCTTCTATTTAAAATGTTATTATTTACAAAAATGTATGTAATTATTATAATATACATGAGAATATGTATATGTGTAATAATAATAATACTATATGTGTATATACATATATATATGTACTTACATATACAAAAGCATATATTTAAATATGATATTTTGAAGAGATTCTGAATGTTAGGATTACTTTGCCCAATCTTAAGGCTCAGCAGAGTATGAGAAGACAGCTATTATTACACAGATTTTAGAAAGAAGCACTAGAAAGGTCAAATCCTGTGTAATATCTTTTTTCCTCCATAAATAAGAGAAACAATAGGTGGAAGATGGTTGCATGGCTTCCTTCAGAAGTAATTACTGTAAAAATTATGCTTTCTGAGAAGGCTGGCGAGTCACAATGACATTTTTACATTTTGAATGTAGGAATGTACAGTGGATACAGAAAGATTGAATTGTTCTGGGTGTACCTTTGATAAGTCGATGAACTGTTACTTTACCTGCAAAAAATGAATTACCAAAACACACTCTGTGTATCTGAATTATCCTTGTGATCTAAATGTTTAGGGACTTTTCTGCTTTTCATCTTCCACTGTTTACAAGGAAAGTGAATAAAATCCTTTTGAAAACATTGTATTTAGGGTACTCACTAAACAAAACAGGGAATAAGGGCTATAACTTAATAGCAGTCAGTGAAATTGTTAGCCACTCATTAACCACAGTATTGATTAGAGGAGAATAAGGGCTTCTAAGTCTCTTGTATTCTGAATGGGAAATATTTTGAGTGGATTCATATATTTGAATATATCACTAGATTTCTTTTTTAATCCTGAGAAAATTACAGAAAGAACCTGAGAAAATTACAGAAGAATGGATGCATTGAAAAATTTTCATTTAACTTTTCAATTTTAGAATTTCTTCTACATGCCTAAGAGAATAAGCTGTATTTCCTATGGTAAACTGCAGTAAAGCTAGTATTTTTTAACTATTATTTCTGTTTTCAAAACTGTCTTAAATTCCAGATATGAACTTCCATCTCTTGGAAGATTTTTCCTTCCTTGTCTTTCTCTCTACTCTTTTCTCCAAAAGAAAGGTGTGCATATTGTTGGTGCAGAGCTGCTTTCATTTTAATCCTTGGAGCCCTGTTTATCCCACAGAGCTAAAACCTTTTTCTTCTCTGATGTGTATGTCAGTCTCATTGAGCTGAAATGGCCCTGTAGCTATCAACTCAGAATTTTACGTTTTACTGAAGGAGGTTCTTGAATAGTTGCTGAGTCACATTCTAAAATACTTCAGGAAAAAATATTTGATTGTATCTTCTGTTTTGAAAAAAACATAATCCTGGATGGTAGGCAGCAATGAAATATAAAAGGCTGGAAGACTGTGGAGTAAGCATACATCTCAGAGGTAAGGAGGACATGGCTTAAGTGTTCATACCAAAAGGACATTTTTTTCAAATGAAATGAGAAAAAAAGAAGAGCAATAAACCTGCTATTTAATGTCAGGATATTCCTGGCTGTCATAATATCATCTATTTTTGTTAGAGATGCTACCAAAATAGTTCATTAAAGAAAAAAAAAGTGACAGGTCTGACATGACCTACCTGATTAATTCAAGGTTATACTCAATGCAAAACTTGCAGAAATTGTACTATTTTAATTTTAGTGATAAGCTAGAGGAGTATTTGACCAATTTGAATTACCTGTTAGCATGACACCCTTATGCAGGATTTTATTACATTTCACTAATAATATTTCAGTATGTGCTATTAAGAGTGAGAGGACACAAAACAATAGCTGCTGGCTTCAGTAGGTTGGATTGATGGGTGTTTTTTTCACTGTGTACAGTCAGATTATTTTCTCACTGAAGTGTAAAATTCTTGTTTAGAGATAGAGAGGAAACAATTGACGTCTGAGACCTTGACATAACATGTAACACACTTGGTAGGGAAAGCAAGAATACTGGAGAGAATATTTCACACTCTAAATAGGATGTCTCGCTGTGTAGACTCATTCATTGCTTTCAGAATGCTTTTGTTCTGATTGAAAGCTGCCAATATTAAATGTATACACTTTCCACACTGAGCTATTTCCTGTGCAAGTGGTACAGAGGAGTGAAAGGCAGGACCTTGTGCTGCAGGGAGCACAGTGGCAGCGTTCTGCTCCGGCATAGACTGGGACCCCAGAAGCTGAGCAGCCCAGGATCCGGGTATTACGTGGTGTGTTGTATTTTTACAGGTGCCTCTGATTAACGAACTTGAGTCTGCAATGCACCAGCTGTACAAACAGCGAGCTTCCCGCCTTGTCCAAAGACGACAAGATGATATTAAAGATGAATCTTCGGAGTTTTCAAGCCATTCAAGTCAGTCCATCTTGAAGGTTTTTATTATTCATTAAACAACCTTGTTTACTTAGTATGACTTAATTGAAATGTAAATGTCTAATGTATGACTGTCTTATTAAAGTTTATTCTTACTCTTGAGATGAGTAGAAGCAAGTTTAGATGAAAGTTCTCTAATCTGTTTTATTTTAAACTCGAAACCACTGTAACTCTGACTTCACCTCTCCTTTCTGTTTTTCTTAACTATATTTTCTCCTTCCTAGCACTAAAAATGTGTGCATGGTGGCTGTGAGTGTAGTGGTAGTATGTGACTCCTCTTTTTCTTATATCAGGACTTTAAAAAAATTTATTTTAACCTTCCTGAATCTATAAATTTCATTTAACACGTATAGTTAACTATATGAAGCCACAGAGCACTGGGCTAGCCTTCTGTCTAATATTCTGTTTTGTAGCCAGTATAAGTATTTGATTTCAGACATTAACTGGTAAATTAAAGAACTAGAAGACTAGTTAGACTAATACAGTGCCCCTGTATGAAATACAGCTTAAGAATAGGCAGTTAAAATGCCTGCTTCCTGTGAGTTTTCAGATGGGGGATTCTCACTAAGGAGGTTTCTTATGGTGATTACTCTTCAGTACGTAAAACTCTACAACAGCATAAATGTTGATTTGGGTGGGATGACATGTTTCTTGGAGGAGGTTTTATTCAGCATATTAAATCAATGGATGAAATATCCTATTAATAGGAGTCCTCTTTATGCCTCAGAGAGCTTCCCAGTTTTAAAAATGGCATTCTGTCCTGTTGCTGATGTAAAATTCTATGATCAATGCCGTTTCCCTGTCCTGCCACAGTTGTCAGAGGTGAAATCCTGTTAATACCATTAGCTAGAACTCACTGAAGATGATGAAATGTTAGGGTATCAGAGTTGGTCATTTCTTTATAGAGTGGTTAGCATACATATTCTTTTTAGGACTATTATGTGGAGTCCCAGGCATCACATGGCCTTGCAGTTTTATCATGAAAATGCTGTTTTGAGAACTAGAAACCTATTTCCTAAAAGAAGCTTAGGATGGATTTTTTTATACTGATGTTTAATAATAGGATGGCAATAGTTCTCATTGCTGAGGTTGGGTTTTACTGAGAGATCTTATTTAGTATCTGGAAGTTTAGACAAGACTCTTAATAGTTCAGGTATTGAATTGGAATATTGACATAGATTGGCATTAATACTTTAAATGATGAATTTGTAAATAGATTTTGTCAAAATATGTAAATTTATTCCTGAAGTTTGGATTGGCTGTTGTTTAAATGTTAATGTTTATACTTTATTGGGTGGACTTGAGCAGTGGCTAGCATTCAGTCTACTGTTTAAAATTCACCTGGAAAGGAGGAACTGGAAACACTCCTGCCTGCTATCTGTTGCTCTGGCTGTGTTGTTTTCTGTAGCCAGGAACATAGATAAGCAGAGCTTGAAGAAAGGAAGTAAGATGGTTTATCTTTCTATAGGTTTTGAGGTGTTTTAAACTTTAGGGATATCTGAAGCATATGAACTTAGAAATAGCATGACTAGAACTCTGAAATAATGTATATTCTTGCCCCAGTCACTCTTGTCTGCTTCATTTTTTTGCTACTTTTCTTCTTAAAAATTATGTGGTGAATGTGTTTATGTAAGGAGCTCTTTTTTCTTGGACATTTCATTTAAGCTATTTCTGTTAAAACTCTTGACTTCTGTGTAGTTCAGCACTGTTGTGAGAGAGATAAGAGTGAAGTACAGTGAAAACTATTTGACATTTAAGTGGAAATTTTTCTGAAGTCCACTGCTTTCTGTTTTAACCTCTGCACGTCGTGAATTCAGGCTTCTGGGGGGGCATTGTGGGTTTTTTTCTTTTTTGATACTTCAACTTTCTATTTCAAATTACACTTAGTTTAAAAGTGGGTAAAAGGCTCTTATAAAACTGCCTACAGCACATTTATAAAATTATAAATAAGCATTTTAATTTTCATTGATGTAATTTTACAGATAAGGCACTGATGGCTCCAAATCTTGATTCTTTTGGGCGAGACAGAGTGATCTATCAAGAACAAGTCAAGCGTCGGACTGCAGAAAGAGAGGCTAGAAGGTATAGAATGAGATTTCTTTTCTCCTTTAGGAGTCTTTGTCTGCCTGCAAGATACATAGATAAATGACTGTCCTGTGTCACTTAGTGATGTGAGTGGCAATGTTTGCTTTTTTCCTGAAAAGGGAAGAAAACCCTTCAGCTGCTATGCTGGGCAGGGGTATTCTCATGTATCCCAGCATATCGTGCAAGTGTACAAAACATTCCTTGATACTGATTTAAAGTCCCTAAAAGAAAGCACAGTAAATACATTCCATATCTATATGGTCTGTGCTGGTTTTGTTTCTTTTCACTGTTTGAGGCAGCAGTGTAGTGGAATGCTTGAGGTCATGGCATAGTAGAAGTGCTTTTCAGCTTGATTTCCCTAGAACTAAAAGGACAAGCCTGAGTGGGCTTAGATGGGGAAAACAGCTGGTTTCTCTTGCTTTATTGGAGCTGGTTTGTACTGCTGCTCCTTTGCAGAGCTCGCCGCAGACAAGCGAGAGAGCAGACTGGGAAGATGGCAGATCACCTGGAAGGCCTTTCCAGTGATGACGAGGAGACTTCAACAGATATCACAAACTTCAACCTGGAGCGAGGTTAGAAAAGCTACCCAAGCTTTATTGCAGAATCACAGCATGGTTTGGCTTGGAAGGGACCTTAAATCCCGCCCAGTTCCACTCCCCTGCCATGGGCAGGAGCACCTTTCACTAGACCAGGCTGCTCCAAGCCCCATCCAAGCTGACCTTGGAACACTTTCAGACATGGGGCAGTCGTAGCTGCTCTGGGCAACCTGCTAGGGCCTCACCACCCTCACAGGGGAAGAATTTCTTCCCAGTATCCTTTCTAATCCTGCCCTCTGTCAATGGGAAGCCATTCCCCCTTGTCCTGTCACTCCAAGCCCTTGTAAACAGTCCCTCTCCATCCTGCAGACTCCCTTCAGTACTCCTAAGGCCACAATTAAGTTACCCTGAAGCCTCTTCTCCAGGCTGAACAATCCCAATTCTCTTACATAACAACATATTTGACAGGATCCAAACACAGCCCTGTTTATATACTTCACCATATTTTGGAAGGAATTTAGGAATTTTTGATTCCTGAATCATCAATGTGCCTGGAATAGTCTCTATCACCAACCTGTTGTGTGTCTTGCAGCTGACTGAATAACCCATCCTTAGTGAGGTTCTTTTTATTTAATTCTTAATGCTTTTGCTGGCAGGCAGTAAGCTTTTGGACTGTTAGTAAGTCTTCCAATTTATAAGGTAGTTTATCATTCTTGAAATACATGTTTGTCTTGGGAAATTTTGAAAAACTTAGTGCTTTAGAAGTCTTTTTTTGATTCATGGCAAGTATTTAGTGGAGTTTTGATTAAGTTTCTAGAAATGCAATGACAGAAGTTTTGTACAGTCTTATTGCAGCCTGGCAAAGTTTGCAAATGATAGAAAAAATGTTGAATGCAAACATTGCAGAAAGATCTTGTGATACAATTAGCATTTGCTCTGATTAAAAGAGAATCAGATTAGAAGAAGGGAGGAGGAGGAGACCAGCAAGGATTGCATACATAGAACTGCTTGTGTTGCATTTGAGGAAGGATTGAATGGTTTTGGTCTCTCCAAGGAGAACAGTATCAACTTTTCACAGTATGATAGGACCATGAAATTAAGTGATAGGGTAGGTTTAAAATAAAGAGGTCATTTCCTACAGAGAAGGTAATAAATGGCAAAGTGAATGAACATACTAGAAGAGCAATTAGGTGAACTGTCTGGCTGTTCGGTCCTTTGGAAGTGCAGACAATTTCCACGCCTTTAATTGCTGGCTAATTTACTGCAATTTTATGATTGCACTGATTTTCTTCCTACAGGTCTTGGATAAACAGAACAACTGTTCAGGGTTGTTAGGTGCTGTAATTAACTTTGTTAAATTAAATTATCTAGATTCAATGGGGCTGAATTGCACTTGGTAACTTGGCAATTTATGTGTGCAAAAGCATTTTGTAGAAATTTCTTCAGTTTCTGAATAGGCTTTGTGAAGCTTTTTTACTGTTGTTTGTAGTTCTCATGTTGGTCCAGAAACAGCAGTGGAATAGAGGATTGCACTTTGGACCTAATAACTTTATATGTGGTGTTTTTTCTTAATCCGAGTTTGAAAAGTGTGATTATATGATATAATCTCCTGTTCCCTCAGCCCTGCCTCTGCCTGCTGTGTGTACTAGTTGTGTTCATTGTGTAAGGGTTACTACCATGACCAAACATTTACAACTGTGGCTGCAGCAAATACGACTGATTAAAATGGAACTAGCCCTGAGAAGGAGAAAAGATAAAGGGAAAATAATATATAGAGGAAAAAAACATAAAAAAAAAGCAGGTGCTAGAGGATTGTAGTCATTACCCTGTGCTAGCAGGCATGTTCTGGGCAGCATTTTAATGTGGTGCCTGCCGGGACCCACCCTGTCTGAACTGCCAGTTCAGTTGGCTTATCTGAGATGCTCTCCTATATTTGCACTTGGATTATCAAAGATGTAGAAGAATCTGGGTTGGAAGGGACCTAGAGATCAGCTGTTGGAGGCCCCATGCAAAGCAAGGCCAGCTTTGAAGTTAGATCCACTCTGAATACAGCCCAGTGTGTCACCAATCCTAATTACATCTGGTAACTTAAAATCCTTCCATGAAATGTTAAAAGTGAGACCTGTGATAAATGAGTCAATGGGAGATTATTTGTGCTCCTGTTTTTATAGCTTTGTGTGTTTGAGACAGGAGTAACTGAGCTTCTAAAGGTGATGGGGTTTTTTTGGTTTGGTTTATGGGAGTTAGCTTATGCCAGTGAGCATCAAAGAGTGTCTTGAAAGAGGCATTACAGGGAGTAGGTGATTAACTTTTTGTTCCTTTTCTCCCCTGCTAGATCGTATATTGAAAGAATCCAGCAAAGTTTTCGAAGATGTTTTGGAAAGTTTTTACTCCATTGATTGCATCAAGTCACAGTTTGAAGCTTGGCGCTCCAAGTACTTTGCTTCTTATAAGGATGCTTATATTGGCCTCTGTTTACCAAAGCTGTTTAACCCTTTAATCAGACTTCAGCTGCTTACCTGGACTCCTTTGGAGGTAAGCTTTTCTGCAAGCAGCTTCTGTGTTAGCTGCTCTATGCAGGTTCTTTCACACTTGAACAAAGTAAATTGCACCTTTGATGTGTGCTTCTCCTAAAGGTGTGTTCTAGAGATGAAGTTTCAAATGGGCACCTGTCTTGGGGCAAAGTTTTTCTGGGGAGTGCCTGGACTAGTTGATCCACTGTATTCCCAGCAAACCAGAGTTAGCTTTGGCACATTGCCAGATCCTTCTCAGAAAGTGATCAAGACCAAAAAATCTGCAGCTGCCGATGATAGTGGGTTGGAGCTAGGTGATCTTTAGGGTCCCTTCCAACCCAAACCATTGTATGGTTCTGTGAAAATACCTTTAGTCTTTAAAATTCTTCGGAGAAAATTGTGACACTAGATAATGCTTTTTTTCATCAGAAGTGGAACTAAGAAGTTTGTTCTTATGTGGAATTACAACCTGTGTCTCTGGGTTATGTATCTGTCTCTCATCTACGCCTCCATGCCCTGTAGAATTCTGGCTGGCAATTTCCAAGTCTTTTTCATAGTACTCATTGCCCAGGTATTGTGTAGGGAGCATGGGAAAAGCAGGACAGCACTGTGGCAGCCCAGTATCCCTGGCACACATTTGTTGTCCAGCCTGGATACCAATGTTTTCATGAGATGCCACCAGGATAAACGGTTCAGGTAGCTTTTGACTCCCCCTCTGTTCTTCCTTTTTTCAGAAGTGCTTTTTTTCCCCCTTACCTACCAAGAGAATATCTGCAGAAGGGGTTTTTCTGTTTTCACCTCTTCTTGAAGTGCAGAGGAGGAGGAGGCATGACTTCTCTTCAGAGAAAGTTCAGAGTATTAAAATAATTTTATTAATTCGATGTTTGACTTCATTAATCAAACAAGGAAAAAATCTAAGAAAGACACCATCATTAAATATAAAACATTTTTTGTGTATTCTCATTTCCCCCATGCGATTTCTCTGAGTTTTTCGGTTGACAAACAAAGCTCATGTTAGTTGGGGACATGGTACAGAATTGTAAAGTCTAACTGTATTTGCTACTTTCTGTTATTATTCTGGTAAGCATTTTGTTGAGGTAGAAAAATAGCAGGGTGCTCATAGAAAGGGGTTTTAAATCCAGAAGGCATAATTTTAAAATGCAGCACAATTGAGCTGTACTTCAATTTATACCCTAATCTGTAGGCTTTTGTTTGGTTTAGGTGTAAGTAGAAAATAACATTTGTGGGGCAAAAACTGTTTAAAAATCAGTGTTGCTTCAGCCATTTTCTCTTTTCATTACATCTACTGGCTGTGCTGGTAGGATGAATTGGTTCATTTGGCAGAGTGTTTTAAAGCTGTTTTTGTGAGTGTATCATACTTGCATACATAGTATTTTTTCTATGTGTTAACTTCAAATCTTTGTTTAGGAATCTAACCCAAATTCTTTTTTTTTTAGGGCAAGTGTCGAGATTTTGAAACAATGTTGTGGTTTGAGTCATTGCTGTTTTATGGCTGTGAAGAGCAGGAGCAGGTGAAAGATGATGCTGATATTTCACTGTTGCCTACCATTGTAGAGAGAGTTGTTCTTCCTAAATTAACAGGTACAGGCTTAAAAAATGGGAGGGAGGGGATTATGGAGTCTGATGCTTCTTTGTGCTTTCAGATTTTACTGTTTTGTAAATAATTGCTTGGATTTGAGTATATCATACTCAAATAATTATTTGTATAATACTCAGATTATTAATTGTATAATAATTACTGTATTTGAGTATTTGTAAAGTGGAGTAATTCTTTAATATCTTACAGTAATTTCTGAAAATATCTGGGATCCCTTTTCTACCACACAGACATCTAGAATGGTAGCAATTGTACAGAAACTAATAGATGGATATCCCTCAGTGGTGAATGCAGAAAACAAAAATACACAAGTAAGTTGTTGGATTTTTTTCTTAAATGTACTGCATAAGTTAAGGAAGTTGAATACATTTTTAATACCTTAAGTTGGGAAGTACAGCAAGAAAAATTTTAAAATTATTTGGTGCTCTGCAGCCTGATTGTGGGCAATAAAGTATGCTGATAAATTAAAAGAAGAAACTCAGTAAAGCCTTCCCAAAATAGATACTAGAGATAAAAAGATACACCAGATATAGTAAGACTTGGTCTCCAGTTTTGCTGTAAGGGATGGCTACAAATACTTGGGCTTTTCTTTTTTAGATCTTGGCAGCCTTTTCAAATGTGTTGCCTGGAAATTGGGTTGTTTTACCTGCCTTCTGTGAATGAAGGAAATGGTAATAAGAGTTCAAGTTTTAATTGAAAGTGTCAAATTTCTGCTCTGTTAATTATTACAGACTTCTTTAAGACTATTTATTTGTGTGCTCAAATGTGTATGTATGTTTACTGTTATGGTCACAAGTGTTCTTTGTTGTTTTAAAAATCAGTTTCTGAGAGTTTAACTACTAAGCAGTGCACTGGACATTTAAAACAAAATTACTTTTGTAATTTTGTTTCAGATGCTTTTAAAGGCCTTGTTGCTAAGAATGAGGAGAACACTAGATGATGATGTATTCATGCCCTTGTATCCAAAAAAGTAAGTTTACTTTCAGCTATGGTGTTAGACCTTTCTTAGCAAGTCACTGTGTTCTGTCCATAGTTAAGAGGGGTTTTTCTCAATGTGGTTCAGTGCCTGGGTACAGGAGATCTTTTGTTATCCTTCTGGGAGCACTTAGCAGAGACAAGAAGGAGGATGAGAAGGAATATTTATGGAAATTAATTGTGTCTTGGAAAGAAAAAGCCAACAAATTAAAGACAGAGATGTGGTCTTGGTTGCTCATTAAAGAAATGTCTTACTTTCCAGCATCTTGGAAAACAAGAACTCTGGTCCATATTTGTTTTTCCAACGTCAGTTTTGGTCCTCTGTTAAGGTAAGTGAGTAAATATGTCTGGTAAATCTTTGATCTGAGACAGTGTAGCAATTAAATCCTCCTCAAATTTGTGGAAAACAGTAGATGGAAACTGCTTCAACTTCACTTGCAAAAACTCCAACTCTGGATTCTTAGTCTTTGATAATGCACTGTGCCCTCTTCAAGGTGTGTCCAGTCACTAGTGGTGTCCCCCAGGGCTCACTTTTGGGTCTAGTCCTGTTTTATATCCTTATTGATGATGTGCATGGGGGGATCAAGTGCACCCTCAGTAAATTTGTGGATGGCACCAAGTTGGGCAGGAGTGTTGATCTGCTGGAGGGCAGGGAGGCTCTGCAGAGGGACCTGGTTTGCTGAGGCCAGGGGGATGAGGGTCAGGAAGGCAAAGTGCTGGATCCCTACACTTTGTCCACAGTAACCCCAGAGCTGGGGGCTGAGTGCCTGCAAAGCCACTGGGCAGGAAAGGCCCTGGGAGTGCAGGTCAGCAGCAGCTGAAGGTGAGCCAACTGTGCCCAGCTGAGCAAGAAGGTCAAGGGCACCTGGCCTGTGCCAGCAGTGGTGTGTCCAGAAGGACCATGGCAGGGATTGTCCCTCTGTCCTGGGCACTGCTGAGACCACACCTCAAATGCTGTGTCCAGCTCTGGGCCTCTCAGTTCAGGGAGGACATTGAGGGCTGGAGCATGTCCAGAGATGGGAACAGAGCTGGGAAGGGTCTAGAGGAGAAGTCCTGTGAGGAGCAGCTGAGGTGGGGAAGGGGGGAGACAGGACAGGGGCACCTTCTCACTGCCTGACAGAGGAGTGTGCTCAGGGGGGTCTGGCTCTGCTCCCAGGCAGCCAGTGACAGGATAAGAGGAAATGTCCTTAAGCTCTGCCAGGAGAGCTTCAGGATGGACATGGGAAGAATTTTTTCACAGAAGGGGTAATTAACCATGGGGATAGACTGCCTGGCAAGGTGGTGGAGTCACATCCCTGGAGGGGTTTTGAAGAAGGAATCCATATTCTGGTTAAGTTGACAAGGTGGTGTTTGGTCTAAGAGTGGACTTGGTCTCAGAGGTCTTTTCCAATATAATTGGTTTTTTAGTTGAAGAGGTTGTCAAGTGGAAGCACCATCATTTCAACTTGAATGTTATGGGGTCACTTAGCTTACTCACCCCAGGTTTTTTATTATCCTTGTGCTTGTCAGAATAAAATACACTACTTTTGGGGAATGTGGGAGCTCAAAGCTGTGGCTGTCATAGTTTATTTCCAATAAAAGACTGTGAAGAAAATTAACTCCCAGCTAAACAGAAAAATAGTGACTGATATTGATTGAACAACTACTCTCCATGGTTACACTAACAGAACTCTTCTCTGGAATTTGCTGTTCAAATGGCAGCAGCAAGGGAGACTGTATTCTGAATAGGTTTGCAAAACATTTAAAATATCTTAAAATGTTTTATATGTTTGATCAACTCCCTGGTTTCAGTACATTTTGGAATAATTATTTTCCCTGTGTTGTATTTTTAGTTGTTGGGAAACTTTCTCCAGTGGTATGGAATCCTCTCAAACAAAACTCTACAGGAGCTGTCCATAGATGGGTTGCTAAATAGATACATTCTTATGGCTTTTCAAAACTCAGAGTATGGAGAGGATAGCATTAAGAAAGCTCAAAGTGTAAGTAAAATCAAGCATCGTTTAAAGTAATGGATTTAAACTGAAAGGAAAATATAGTTAAAACTTGACATGGCCTATGAAATCTTGGCTTTGATACCTCAAAAGCTGTAGTCAGGGGAAAATAGGTTGGTTTTTTTTTTTTGGTGTAGTATACAGAGTAAAGAAAGAACCTTCTCTGGCTCATGCCTGTAGATGGATTAGGTATACTGTGGGTTTCAGTGCTTTACTGTGTGGATTATGGTGTGGGTTTTTCTGGTAGTTTCCTCATTTTTTCATTTAGTTGGGCTTTATCCCTGCAGTCTTACTAGCCAACCTTCATAAATTATACATGTTACATAGCTTTAAAAATTTTGTTACATTGTGTTTAACTTCCTTTTTCCTGTTTTTCATAGGTAATTGCTTGCTTCCCTAAGCAGTGGTTCACTAATCTAACGGGAGACAAGACTATTTCTCAGCTAGAGAATTTCTGTAGATACCTTGTTCACCTGGCTGATACAATTTACAGAAACAGCATTGGTTGCTCTGATGTAGAGAAGAGAAATGCCAGGTAACTTAGTTTGAGTTCTTGTCATTTGATGTATTTTGCCAGTGCATGCAAACATGAGTAACTCTCTCCATCCTGCTGTGTGTCTTTGGAAACTTTGAATTCACATGTCAGAAATGGATATTTTTAAGGTGTCTGAAAATAGCAACCGCTGGAAATACTGGAACACTGATAATATATTTTGCACTACTGCTTAGTGTCCTGGATTCTTAAGGGGGTTTATAAAAAGCAGGGAGAAGCACTTTTTATGTGAGCAGATAGTGTCAGGACAAGAGGGAGTGGCTTTAAACCTGCAGGAGGAGATATTTGTGTTAGATATTGGGAAGGAATTCTTGGCTGTGGAGGTGGTGAGGCCCTGGCACAGGTTGCCCAGAGAAGCTTCTTGTCCCTAGAAATGCTCCATGCCAGCTTAGATAGAGCTCTAAGAAACCTGATCTGCTGGAAGGTGTCCCTGTCCATGGCAGGGAGCTGGACTGAGATAAGCTTTAAGGTACCTTCCAACCCAAAGCATTCTATGATTCTGCCAAATTTTGTAGCCACCATCTTTGGGCTGTTCCACCTTGTGAGCCTGTTGCTGATTCCTGCGTAGCGGCTTCTAAATTGCAAACTCTCCTGTGTAAACAGTTCAAAAGTTCTGACTATTTACACAACCAACTAGATGAACCTGATTTGCCTGAGATCCAGGAGTAACTTTACTTGAATCCAATGATCAGCTTAATTAAAAGTTTGCATTAGACACGTTACTGCTGGCCAAGTAAGCTGACATGCAATGGGAGCAGCAACAGCACAGGAATGAACAGTCTTGGTACAGTCCTGTGTTTCAGTGTAACAATTTGGGATTTTATTTAAGTTTTTGAACTCTCTTGTTTTGCTGGTGTGTTTTTAAATTTGAAAGAACTTTCTTCACCGGGTGAAATGATAGCATGGTAGAATTTTTTATTGGAAGAGAAACATCCAATTATCCTATTTTCATAGCAGGTTCTAATTTGATGTCTGTCTTCTGTCTTGTTTTTTGCTAACATTTAACAGGTCTGTTGCCATTAACTTATTAAGCAAATATATGCAACAGAAATATGAAATATATGACTCCATAATGTAATCTTCTGTTGGAAAATTAATCAGTATCATTGATTGTTCTGTTTCTGTATTGACTTCTCCTGCATCTTTTTAGGGAACACATCAAGCAGATCATAAAGCTTCTAGCAAGTGTCCGAGCTCTGGATCATGCCGTTACTGTTGCAAATGATCACAACGTAAAAGAGTTCAAGATTCTAATAGAAGGAAAATAGACTTTTCCCACCACTCATTTTGAGCTTTAAAACCATTCCTGATATGTAATTTATGTACATATGTAAAGTTTCTTAAACTGTAAAGTATTGATCTTTGTTTTAATACAAAGTGCATTCTTATATACAACATCCTTAAAAATAAAAATCATTGACTTCATTGAAAACAAAAATGGAATCCCAAGATTGTCATCTTTCCAGAAACAGGATTTTTCCTCAAGTTTCTCAAAATCTTGTTCACAAAAATACTTTGTGCCCATAAATCAGTGGCCATCTACTCCTGTTGATTGTTCCATGGTTAACTGGAATATGTATAATAGATTCTGTGTAATACAATGATGCATATATTTATACCACCATGTTGCTTTCACACTGGATATAGAGATGTTGTACTGTTGCAATAAGCTTTTCATTTGCTAAAAAATACTTATTTTGAAAATAAAATGATCGTATTATTGGTCAAAAGGGCTGGTAAAACATTCAAATATGTGAAAAGTCATGAGTTGAAGAGTAGGAGCACATTGATATGGTCCTGACCTTTAAAAAGCAGCTCTGCACTCCAGGTGGAGTAACTAAAAAGTGATTTGCATTCAGAAAATGGAACTCATACCACTGTTCTTCAAAAGGAAGATCTGGATAAATGGTGAAGTTTTTTTTTTTTTTCCATACAGGCAAACACAGAATTTGTGATTATTGTGCATGTGTAGATGGTGGCACTTCCTAAGGTCAAAAGACCTTTCATTTTGTAGGACTAATTTTTTAGCTCTGACCCTGTTTTTGTTTTGTAATGTCATTCATGAAACCTATTTCTTCAGGTTAGAGTGGCTGAAGATATGGAGCAAAACAAAGGTATTTTGAAACCTTTGAAGTGTTTATATTGTAAATGTTAAAACATTACAGTTCCCTCTGTTAGGAATATTAATCCACAAACATCAGAGGTTTGTGTCCAAAAAGGAGACAGAGGAGTCCTTTCTGTCTTTATTCAAATAAAGGGAGAGGCCATGGGACATTCCCATGGGATCTCTCAAAGTTTTGGAGGACACAGCCTCCTTTCTATCCTGATTTCCTGGGCACATTTCCCTTCTCTCTTTCCCCATTGGCTGAGGTACTTGAGAGGTACAGACTTCCTGGAATGCCTGACCCCAAAGATTCCCCTCTAATGTATAACCCTCCCTTTCAATTTTTAATTCTTACAGAATTTAGGGGTTTTTCTTTCCCATTGTTTCTTTAATCTTTCAATGTCCAATTTCATTTTTCAGCAAACCTAAAGTCTATTTGTAAAAGCAAGTATCTTTTTCCATTCATCAATCAGTGGAATCCTTCCCATTGTTTCTTTTATCTCCCAGTGCTAGTTTTACCTACCAGCAGACCCACAGCTTGTTTGTAAAGACAAATCTGTCATTCCTGTCACCACTAAATATTATTTAGGTGTAGTCCTAAAAACCCCAAGGTGCTTAATTTGAATGTAAGTGGAAACCACTTCAAAAATCTGCTGATATGGATGAGAGCACTAGTGACTTGATCTTGGGGTCCAAGGCAGGTGGAGAGCTGTAGTAGCCTTGGGTTAAGAGCTATTCTCCATATGTGCCCACCTTTTTTTGTTGGGGAACTGCAGCAATTAAGCTGCATACTGAATAATATTTATGCTTATGGCATGTGATATAAATGAGTACATTAAACACACACCATCTGGAACATGGACACTTCCTTGGGACACTGGATAGTTGTTTTTTTGAACAGTTGGGATTGATGAAGCACACTCAGAAATACCTGCTTTTAAAAATTGCTTCAATAAACTCATCTGTCAAGGAGTTGCTGCAGTACAACTTGGTAAGCTTTGTTGCTTTAGGAAGGGAGTGAAGGAAATTATGTGGGTACTGGTTCTGGTTGAGTATTCCAATATGTCAGAAAAAAAATAATCTTTCAAAGCTGGATTTCTCAAATGAACACAACGGGATCAACACTGGAATTCACATACCTACATAAATCATAGTTTAGATATTTGAAATAGTATTGCAGTTGTAGTTGCATGATTTAATAGTGACATATTTGACCTTCTCTGCTAAAAATGTTACTGATTTCAGTATCTTGAAGAGGAGCAGAAGGGAACCTGTAAGAGAGCTGGAGAGGGTCGTTGGATATGGGCTTGGAGTGACAGGTAAGTGTCAATTGGAGCTGAGGGAGCCGTCACAGTTCTCTTTATTATTGATACTGTTGCTGTTACTGGTTTTTTCCCTCCTCACTTTTTTCTATGAAATCGTTCCTATCTCAACCCATGATCTTCACCTTTTGTGCCCCCAAATCTCCTGCCTTGGGAAGGGGGAGAAGTGAGTAAGTGGCTCATAGTTTAGAGTGGTTTCAGTGGGAGCAGTAAATCTGGAAGTACCATTCCTACACCATGACAGCCTTACTTGGGTCCCAGTGTGAGGCACAATGAGGGCACAACCCACAACAGAGTGGGTTGGAAACAAATTTGATCTCAGCATTTGCTGTATTAGGTTGAGGGCCACTGGTCACTGTGGTGCTTGGTCTGTTCATGTGGGTATGGTAGCTCACCCTGGCTCTGTTCCTGTATGTGCTCCTCGGGGTGACCTCTTACGGAGCAGGGACAGGGATCAGCATTTCTTTGTTGCTGTACTGTGGGAGGTGGGTTTGTGACACGATAACACCAAGGGCAATGAGGGTCCTTTGGGATGTGTATTCAGTGCTGCTCTCCTGCCCTTTGAAGTCCATTAATAACCATACCTCATCTGGGGCGGGGGGAACATTTTGAGCATTTTTAATTCCCTTTGGATGGTAAGAAAGCCTGTTCCTGTTGGTATGTCTCAGTGCAGTCCACACTGTGTTCAGAGTCACCTTTGGAGGCAGAGCAGAGATTTCTAAGAAGGCCATTCAGGGACCTGTCCCGAGGGTGAATAGTCATGAGTGGCATGGAACATGCGAGAAAATTGGCCAATTTTTTGAGAAATTCTCTGCTTTGGTGGTTTGGGAGTTCGCCAATGAACAACTACAGCCTCTGCTAAAGTGACAGAATATTTGCAAGGAGATGCTGTGTCAGCTGCAGAGATGGGCAGCTTACTGCAGTGTGCTGGGCCCTGGCTACTGTTTATTGCACACCAATGATCAGTGGAGAGCACCCTCAGGGGAGGAGGAGGAGGCGGAAACAGCAACAGCCCCATGGCCACGGCAACTGAGCCAGGGCACAGCCCGTGCTGGGAGCAGCCACCCCTACAGGGAACAAGGAATCCAAGATAAAACCAGCTCAGTTAGTGAGGGATGGCAGAGCAGGGCCCTCAGAACAGGGGGAGGAGCAGGGCCAGAGAAAATCACCTGGTCCACGTCCCCAGGTGAGCTGTAAGATGTGTGAGAAGACCCAGCCGCCAGTTAGGTGAGCCCCTGGTGACCTGGCTACTCCAGTTCTGGGATATCCTGGCCCATATGGAAGGGAATGGCAGTGAAGCCAAGCAACTGGGATCCTTGTACTGGGATGTGAACATCGGGAAGAGCACAAAAACTCTCAGGCTCTGCAGGCAACTCCTGTCAAGTGTGAGGGAAAGGCATTGTCCCAAGGATGATCAAGTAGTGCATGGAGACATGTGGAACCATGCAGCAAGGTACCCAGTATCTTGGAGAGAATTAGGGGTGCTGGAGGTAATCTATAAGGATTCAAATGATGAGCAATTCCCAGTAAATCCAGATGAAGTCCAGTGGCCACAAACTCTGTGGCAGAAGTTCTGACAGAGCATGCCAGTGTCATATGGCAGGTCATTGGCAGTGCTGTCATGGAAAGAAGAACGAAGAGTAGTTATCAAACTTCTTTATCAAACTCCAGTTACATGAACTATTTTTCTGCCCTCCCCTCCCCAGTCCTGTGTCTTGTCCAAGGACCTGCAGCAATTAAATGAGGACTACCAGTGATTAAAAGTGTCCCACACCCCAGCCCTAGAGCCTGGAATTTCTGCTATTGGAAGCAGGAACCTTCTGCTTGAGAGGGAGGGTGCACACCATGAGTAACCTCTGCTTTTACCTGCACGACCATGGAGAGCACATAAAGAAGTGGAGTGGAAAACCCACCTCTGCCCTGGCAGCACAGGTACAAATGCCTTTCCCATTTTCTGTGGGCAAGTCCTCAGACCCTCTTGATTCCAGTTCATGTTTACAAGAAGTGAGCAGTGAGTACTATGATGAGAACTAGAGGGGCCCTGTCTCCTGCCAGGTGCAGGAAAGGGACAATCTGATCTATTGGACTGTGTGGATTTGATAGCCTGGCGTGGGATATAAGGCTTTAATTGACACTGGTGCACAAAGCACCCTGATGCCATCAAGATATGTAGGGGCAGAATCCATCTGTGTTTCTGGGGTGACAGGGGCATCCCAACAGCAACTGTGCTGGAAGCTGAGTGAGCCTGACTGCCAACAAATGGCAGAATCACCCCATTGTGAGTGGCCCAGAGGCCCAGGACATCCTGGGCAGAGACTGCCTCAGGAGAAGGTATTTCAAGGACCCAAAAGGACATAATTGGGCTTTTGGGATAGCTGCTGTGGACACAGGAGATTAAACAGCTACAGCTCACACAGAAAAATGTACCAGTAAAAGAGGAATTGCTGGACTGCCCCTTCTCCTCACTGCCTATCAGTGCACCACAAACACTGGGGCTATGCACTCTTCTTGCCAGCTGTATGTAGGGTCTCATCCTACAGTCTGGTGAGTCCATGTGCCAATTTGAAATCTCCAGTAACCCCCAGAGCAAGGTCCAAGAACAAAAAGAAAGTGCTGGGCATCACCTTCTGCTTGCAGCCTGTGCACACCCTGGTTCTGCTCAGTTTCCTTGTCTATGTACCTTCCCATTCCTTCCCTCTTACAGACCCAAGATCCCAAACAGTTCACTAACTGCTCCCACACTGACAGTGTCCCAAACAAAAAGCCTGTGGTGCCTTTTTCCTTCCCCGTTGCAGTTGCTCAGCTCCACACGATGGCGGCAGCGCAGCGGCAAAAGAGGTAAATGTCCTGACTCTCCAGAAGCAATGAGGCGTGCACATCCCAAGCTGAAATCGTCAGTACTGGCAAAAAGCAATGTGCCAGGGCAGAAAAGTTTGTCTGGCCTTCAGATTCCATTTGCAGCCCTTAATTCACATCACACTCTAGCAGCATTCACTCCCTCTTACCTCTGGAAAACTGCTGTTCCATGGGAAGGAAGTGCTGATCACAAGCTGCCCACTGGAGGAGAAGGCCAGCAGGAAAAGTTCCAGCCTGATGTGTTGGAGCAATCCTTGGACTTACTCGATTTTTGAGCTTAGCCTGAAATTTCCAAAGTGGGGTCCAGGAACTGAGTGACAGTACCACTCCTTATGAAATATAGAAGATAATGCCAGTGTTGCTGCTGCAGATCACAAGCTTCCAAAGGAAGGTAAAGGCCAGCAAGAACTTTGTCCTAAAATGGTTTTTGTGCAAGCAACCCTTGGATGTGTTCTATGTACCTTTTAAGAGTCCTACATTCACACACCACGTGTGAAAAATGGACCAGCCCAATGGACAGCTGTCAGTGATATTCCCCAAATACCCATGATCTCTGGGGATTCTGTGACTTCTGTTGTGTTTTATCCCTGCACCTGTCCCCTGGGTTTTAACCTTCTACTTTGTTAAGAATAATAATTTCACACAGTTGATTATTCTGCATTCAAGTGTTGTAAATATGGGTAGTTATAATTACAACAAACAATTATGTAACAATACCAACCAACAGTGTTGTAACATTCATTTACGTTATCTTCACATGTTGATTTTTCACTGCCACCTAAAAGTACCTGACAGGCCTGTATAAATGCAACCTGATGAGGCTCCATCTGAAGGACTTCAGTGGATCCTGTATTAAAGCAAGTCAAGTGTATTTTTAACAAGAGTCAGAGTAACAGCAATGAAAACTCAGAACCAACAGAGGCTGTTCATTGAAAATCCTTCTTATTTCCAAGGTCATTGCCTGAAAAAGTCCCAAATGTTACCAGGCTGACATGAAATGTATCATCTGATTTATCACCACTGGGCTGAGAAATAAAATTGCAATATGATTTAGAAATTTTGAGTCCTCTAATCACCAAATACTTCTAAACAAAATCATGCCAGTTCACCTGAAAGCTTGAGGCTTATGGCCTTCCACAAGTTATTTAAGTTGAATATATACACATTCTGGGGTGCTATTTTGATTACTGAGTCTTGTTTCTTCCCAAATCTCTCACATCCATCTCCTCCTCTTTCACAGTAAATATGAAATAGCAGATTGTAAAAAATTAGGAAATCTTGTTAAAGTATCATACTGAATTCTTACTAGACTATTAACATATACCAAGAAAGCCTTAAATGTTATTTCTCAAGTTAACAAGATATACTCAACTTACTTGTATTGCTATATTATTCTCACTCATTACTTATTTGTTAACCATTTTTAGGTTTTTTTTTTAATTCTGCCTACCTTGGCTCTGTCATTCATATGAAACAGCACGTCTTCCACATGGCAAATTTAATCTTCAGTAGGTTGAGAAGAATATCCATGTATTTAAGAATATGCAATTAAAAAAGAATATCAATAGAACAAAATACACACTATTGAGGAAATATCATGAGTAATTTAGTAGACACCCAACTCTGGTACAATTACCTCTCTCTGTATTAAATTTCAGCTTTGTCTGAAGAATCCTAAGCTACATGTTTGGGCCTATTGAATTTATAAACTATATAGAGACTACTTTGCTACCATTTTCACAACTGTTTGAGCAGTACTACATAAATGAATAATGTACCAGTAAAGACTTTCACAGCAGAAAACTTACACAAAATGGAAAAGCCTTTGTAGAAAGGATAGTGGTTTTTATTGCAGACTTAGAAAATACTGAATTATGAAAAATACAAAATCAACTGTTGTAATTATCTGTTTATTTTACAATCTGTATGCCATCATACCCATATGGCTTTAAGATAGTCTGTTCAAAGTATTTTAAAACATGCTTTAACAAAGTATTTTACAATTTCAAAAACGAGTATTTTTTTACTGGAAGAGAAAAAAATAAAACCAAACTTCAAAAACATTTTCCTGAGAATTCTGTATCATAAAATTGTCATTCATTCATAACATTTGCAAGTTGATGATATAGGCTTATAGAAGTCAACATGCAACTTGTAGGTCTATGGTATTAAATAAATATTTTAAAAATTACTTAGATGCAGCTGGTCAGGCAAAAACCTACCCTCAAACTTCATCAAGTTCCCTATCAGGTTTAAAAACATGATGTTACTTTTATCATAGGTGAATGACTGCCATGATTCCAGCCCTGGAATCCCTCCACCATTGGCTTTATGGAATTCATGCTGTGGCTGATTCCCAGACTCCAGCAGTGGAGCACAACTCTTTAGGGATATTCCAGCCTCACACTTGGTCATCACTGACCTTGTTTTCTAATATCTGCAGTCAAGTGTTCAGGGCTTTGGGCCACTGGATAAGCTCCCAGACAGCCATTCCCTACAAAGATGCTCCACCTCCTTATAATAAGGACTGACCCCAAGGAATTCCATTTCCAACTATGTGCACTATTAGGACAATGTTTTAATGCCATTGTCCACGTCATTTCAGAGTATCACCAACTTTAAAAGTGATAGTAGTTACGAAGAGTAGAGGTTTGGGCTTTGAATTTTGTTTTTTATCGTTTCTTGTTGGTTTGCTTTTTAAACAAAATGGAGACATAAGAGCAAAATGCTTCCCAGGGTGGCAGCGTGGGAGGGAGACAGGATTAAATTAACCAGGAATCTACAGAAACTGAAGAAAAAGCCCAGAGAGCTTCATAAAGTAATACATATACAGGATCATCATATCTCAATTATGTAATTTAAAAGAATTTAATCCAATTATCATGATGTCTGCCATGTAGTATTTATATCTGAATTTCAATTACTGCAAGCATCGTGATTTATACAAGCTACGAGCCATCAGCATATTTTTTCCCTTAAAAAAGTAATGATATATGATGAAAATCCAAGGATTCACTAGAGATTTGAATCAACTTTCAGTCCCATAGGTGAGGTAGTGTAGTCATTTGTGTTGCGTGCTGGTTATGAGAAGTCCTGTTGAAATCTGGTAATTTTTAAATTTTTGTTTTAAATAAGTGGCTTACTGTATTTATTAATGCTATGTTACCTATGGATGGTGGGGAGAGGAAAAAGAAGAGCATTGCCAAGAACAAGTTTTGCCTTGCTGCAAGGTAAAACTGAAAAGCAGTATTTACAAGGGCCATTGTTTAGTTGCTGCCTACTGTACATGCACACAAAGACACAAAAAGCTAATACACATTCTGAGGTAGGAAATGAAGAATTCCACTGGCTTGTACAAGATTCTTCATGTTTTGTAAACCAGCAAACCCAAAGTTTTCTGTGGTGAGGTTCAATACTTAGTTCTGGTGTGAGAATAGCATCTAAATAACAAAGCGTCATTGGTATACAATATGCATCCACTGCCATGTAAAAATCTAGAAAATGTGGGTTATTTTCAGTAGCTGAATTTCTCCTTCACAAAGTAATAAAGGAAATATCTCCAGCTCATTTCCTCAATAAACTTTTTATATATCTATGCTAACAGCACAAGCCATTGAAAATATACTACAGGTTTAGCCATAAAGTATCCTGAAGATTGATTTTGAAATAGAACTTTACTGGTCCCAGTGATCAGAGAACAAATATTTGTAACTTACTTTAGGCAGTTAGGCACTGAAAGAAAAAAATGTGGCCTGAATACCTTAAAAAAAAAAAAGTCTGTCCTTAGACTTTCACAATACTTTGATTCCAACTTGCCACAAAGAAGCAGCAAGCTTGAAGGTGCTAGGACAGGAAGTCACAATACAGCTGTTGGTTTTAACAAGCCTATGGGATTCAGATGCCAGAGGATCCAATGCACACTCATCCAAGAACTGCACCAGTTTCAGATGTCTGCCTTCCACAGGGCCTTGTTATTCTTCCCACTAAATTTAGAGAAGAGAGTAGAATGTGGCAGCACCTCTGCTGCTCCAGTTCTTTTAATTCTGTACTAGCGTGACAAGTCAAAACCACGTATTCAATAAAAGCCTACTGCTAACCAATTCTACTACCAGTAGTAGTAGCTTACTACTTTAGTTCAGTAAGTCTTCTCTGGGATGGGGAGGGGAACAGCACGAAGCAAGGAGCTATACCAGAGTGCACTTTTCAAAATCTCCTCATCCTGTCATGTAACTTAGCCCATCTACAAAATGAGCATTTACAGTGCTATATATGCTTCTTAAGGTTTGTCTACCAGGAAAAAAGAAATCTTAGAAGAATTCCAGGTATAGAAGTCATTGTGCATAAACAGCTGTCAGGAGGTTTTCCTTAAAATGCAGAGTGGCATTAAGTCCTGTGGCATAAATCAGAGTAGGCTGCTCTGTACATGAACAAAACTTCCTCACAAATAAGCACCTGTGCATGGAATTTGTACTTTCCAACAGCTTTCCTGAACCCTCCTTGGCATCACCACACAGAAAAAGCCCCAAGGCTGACACATACAAATTACCTTCTGGAACTACACAGAACAAACCCAAAGCTTGCCAAGTAATAATGGTGACCATGGAATTGTCAATATAATTTCAAAAAATTAAACTTCTATCTTCTCTCTCACTTAGTAAGTTACATTCCAATAAGGCTCAAGCCCACTTCTGGTTGCAATGTTGAGAGGCTGGCATGGGAAGGAGAGATTCATTCATCTGTAGTGCATTTGTCAGTCATTTGCTGGCAGAAGTCTGTGATGCCACTGCTCTGCCCACAGGGCTCCAGGAGCGATGTCAGCTCCAATGTTCGGGCAGGAACCGGGGGCAGTTCTTGTACTTGGTCGTACGTGGCCTCACAGACACTTTTGACACACTGGTAACAGGAACTCTGCTCAGCTGTAGGGGTGACACCTGAAAGACCATTTGCTGATTCTACAGATGCTTGTACCACAAGCTCACTATCAGATGGAGCTGTTTGTTCTCTTTTTGGGAACAAAAATGAGAGTGGACAATCTGAAGAAGAATATTTTGCAAGTATTTGTATTTGCTCTTGACTCAAGGCTGCTTCCTTACACACCTGCTGGCAAAGTCCAGTCAGATTCTGCTTTGTCTCACCCAGAGTTGATAAAATGTGGTTTCTTTCCTTCAGCAAATTCTCCTTCTCATTTTGCTGCAAAAAGAAAAACAGTATTTTAGTCTACATTTCAACATAAGAACTATGGTTTAAGCTCCTATCGATGCTAAACCAAGACTTTAAATACTCTGGTCTGCTGAAACAGAAGTAATTTGGCATTAAGAAGGAAAGCAGAAACACAATCAAACACATATCAAAAGCCCAATCCTAACATCTCTGGAAGCATCATCAGGTAAGGTATTTGATGTGGTTTTTCAGATATGCAGCTTTTTCCAAACTCATGCTGGCAGACAAAGGAGAATTTGTTGTTACTGAGCAAATGAAACATAGCTGCACTTACTGTAAATATTCCTGAAACACTCATTCTACAGGATAACACAAACCATTACCAATGAGCCAATAAAACATTAAGCAGTCTTCATAGAGATCTGTATTTTAAAATTGAAATGCTGAAAATCAAACACCCCATTTTAATTGTTGATACTATTCCACTAGGTGAAAGTAACTTCCATTCTCAAGAACTACCAAACCCACTACAAACAATGGAGTTAAGTATAGTTCCTAAATTAGATAGAAAATTTAAGAAAGGTAAAGGAAAGAAGATGTGGTGAACCACTAACAACCTAGAGATAATGCAGGAGGATTGTCCAAGCACATAACAACAAACAAGATGGCAACTCAATAATAGATATCAAGTAGAAAAAAGTAGCCTGTATTAAATCAAGCTTTTATTTGGCTTCAATGTTGTGAATTTTTCTGAGGTTTCTGATAGAACTGGCTAAAGATGAAAAGACACTGATAACTGAGAAGTCTAATCACAGAAACAAGCAACTTTTTGAATAAAGACAAATGAGGAAATGGCAAAGGACAGGGAACAACCAAGACCATCATGAAGAAGTTGAATGAAAAGGACAAAGAACCCGAATCCAAACATGTCACAACACATACATTGTAAATCCTGCAATTAATTAATTAAAAGAAGATAGAGTTTTGAAGACATATAAGGCTTTAAACAGTTTTCAAGTTTTAATCATAGGATATGTGTTACAGCTACTGTTATGTCAATTCACTCTTGGAAAGTTTTATGATTTTCACTCCTCCTCACATCCCCTTTTGCAGAGAAACCTCATACTGCAACCTCTACAACTTCTTTTTGAAAGAAATGATTAAGTTTAGGCAACATTTGGCAAGAGGAACAGTTGTTGCCAGTTCTTCTAAAATTAGAAGAAAGAGGACTTGGCTAATAAATTTCTATTTGTCAGCATACTGGGATCAGCTGTTAACCATAAAACATGCCACACTGGAAAGGAGCCATCAGGGTCACTGAGTCCAACTCCTGGGCCTGCACAGGACACCTCAAGAGTCACACCCTGAGCCTGAAAACTTTGTCCAAACACTCAAACTCTGTCAGGCTTGGTGTTGTGACCACTGCCCTGGGGAGTCTGCTCCAGTATCCAACCTAAACCTTCCATGACTGGACTTTATGCTGTTTCCTCGAGTCCCTGTCACTGGTCAAAAAGAGATTGGCTCCCGCCCCTCCAGAGGATGCTGAAAACCTCAGTGAGGTCTCCTTTTTTCCAGACTGAACAGACTAAACGCCCACAGTCACCTCTCATAAGATTTCTCCCTTCCAGACCCTTCCCCATCCTCATGACCCTTCTCTGGATGCTCTCCAATGGCTTAATGCCATTTTTTAAACCATGGTGCCCAAACCTGCTCCAGCACTCGAGGTGAGGCTGCCCCAGAGCAGAGCAGGACAATGTCCCCTCCTGCCTGGCTGGCCATGCTGTGCCTGATGCCCCCAGGACATGGATGTCCCTCCTGGCTACCAGGGCACTGCTGACTCCTGTTCACCTGGCCATGGACCAGGAGCCCCAGGTCCCTTTCTGCAGCTGCTCTCCAGCCTCTCCTTCCCCAGCCCATGCACACAGCCTGGGCTGCCCTGTCCCAGAGCAGAATCTGGCTCTTGCCCTCGTTAAACCTCACATGGTTGGTGACTGTCCAAGTCTCCAGCTGGTCCAGGTCTCTCTGCAGGGCCTCTCTGTCCTTGAGGGAGCTGACAACTTCACCCAGTTTAGTGTCATGGCAAACTCAGGGTGTGTTCCATTGAGTGCTGTGTCCAGGCTGTTAATGAAGGTGGTGAGGAGCACAGGGCTCAGGGTGCAGCCCTGCAGAACCCCACTGATGTCGCCCAGTCACTGTCACCATTTGCTCCTGACCCATGACCCAGCTGCTCTCCCCCACATGATGTGTTTACCCAGCTGTGGGCTGGATATTTTGTTCAGAAGGATCCTGGGAGAGCCTGTCCAAAGCTTTGGTGAAGTCCAAATCTACTGGCTTTCCTAGATCACCCTGTCATACAAGGAAATCAGTTTTGACAAGCAGGACTTTCCCCTCATGGAGCCGTGCTGGCTGTGACTGATCCCTGCATTGTGTTCCAGGTGTTTTTCAATACTGATCAGAATAATCTTTCCCATTCTGTTAGGCAGATCACCTAATACCTTTTGGGTATGTAGAGGCACTCAGTTGTGTATTATGGACTGACAAATTATCTGGACTGCTATTTAAAACAAACATGAACATTCAGAAATAGTTATTCCAGCATCAATTCCTCACCCCCCTTCTGAAGCTGTTGACAGGTTAATACACTTAAATATTTTTATTTTATTTTATCAGCATTATACTAATACTACCAAAAAATGTCACTTAGTTTTGAGGCCATAGTAAACTGAGAGCTCTTTTGAATCTCCTGGTAAAGAATGTACTTAGTTCACTCACCTCACCCTGCTATAATACATATAACAAGATCTCAATTACATTTTTCTTGGAGCACTGTGCATCTTCCTCAGCTACAGAATTTTCAGCAAAGTATTGCTACTGGAGACCAGTCGTCTTCTACTCCGTTCTCCCTGACAAGTGCCCCCATTTTAGAAGTTTCCAAGTGAAAAATCCAAGGATGAGTCAGGTTGGAAGGGACCACAGTGGGTGATCTGGTCTGACCTCCCTGCTCAGGCAGGGTGATTCCATTGTCCAGGAGAAAGTACAAGGAATGTGAATATACACAGGGTCTCTGAAAGAGCTGTTTCTAACAAGTCAACATCTCCTAAAGTAGCCCTTGCATGTTCTCAAATACAGAATGTTAGTGACCAACAAGAACACCCAGACTCACCTAAAAGGTCAATAAGCAAAGGCTATATGGGGAGGTAAAAAAATGATTTTATCAGTACAAAAGATCAAAAGACATGATCAAAGGTAACTCTCCCAGATAACAGACTCAGCACTGAACAGTATTTTTCTTTAATATAAGTAGAACTTAACATAAGATTTCCAATTTTACAGAACCACTTGGGAGGGGAAGTACCTCAGCAGGTCTGTAGTCTGACCTGCTGCTCAGAACAAAGTCAGAGATCAGGTAAGATCAGGCTGCTCAGGGCTTTGCTCAGTCACGCCATAAAACCCTCAAAGACAGCACACACACAGCCTTTCAGGCTCCACTGCCTGCCTGTCCCCACTGGAGGAAAAAACTTTCCTTACACTCAGATGAAATCCCCCTTGTAATTTAAGACCATGTCTCCTGCTCTCTTGCTGCCAAGTTCTCCCCCAAGAAGCTGGAGATCTTCCACTACCAAAGGCTCTCTAAGCTCAAGGACTGCCCCACAGACATGGGCAGGCAGCCATTAGGGTCTCCCCACTCCATTTCCAGGTAGAAGCCCCATTTCTTCAGCCTCTCACCACAGAAGTACTTCAGGCCTGGCCATCCCAATGGCCTTCACCCAACCTTCCTTCTGCCTATCAATGTGCTCCTGGAACTGGGAGGGGTGAAAACCCAGCAAACAATTCAGTGTTACTATGCCAAGACAGGTAACAACCACTGCCCTCCCAAGGGGCTGCACTCCTGTTAACACAGCCCAGGACACTGAGGGCCTTTTTCTCAGTCTGGACATGCTGCTGATCCATGCTCAGCCTGCTGTCTGCCCAGGCCCCAAGGTGCTTGTCAAAGCTACTTGCCAGCTGTTAGTCTCCAGCCTCTAGTCAGGCAGGGGTCATTCTGTTCCAAATATAGGACTGTTCCAAGAAACACACCAAAAGCATCTTCTGAGAGAGAAAAAAACTGAAGCAGCACCAACTAGAAACTAATACAAGACAACATGTTGCACATACTGAAAACCAGGATGAGGAATTCCACGAAAAAGTATTTCCTAACTGGTAGTACAGAGTATAATCTACCAGCCAAGAGCTGTCAAACTATAGCTACACCATTCTATTCCCTCTCAAAGCCACATTACAGATGATACCATGAGAAGATCAAAGTCTCAAAGGTGTGAGACACGACTGACACCAAACAGGAACAAGGAAAGAGCCATCCTGCCTGAAGCAACCTGGATGTACCACACATAGCTCCTCCATGACATGTCTTTTTTTCCATCCACCTGGAAGTCATGCCTGGACAGATCTTGATGTTTCTGTATTTGTGTACAGCTTATACAAATTTGATGATATGTCAGGCATGGTGAACACCTCCAAACAGAGTCTTTCTAGGAATTTCTGAAGAAACTTTCAGCACAGTTGAAAAAAACATATGCAACTGGAACATGTTTGTGCCTAGAGGATGATTCATATAATTCAGACCCCACCTCACAGTTCTCAAAACTCAACACTTATTATCTAGGCCTTGCACAGTGTTACCTGTCAAACAGCAGACATTCAGTCTGTTCCAGCACAGGTCCACAGAAAGAAGGATATTATGTTATAATTATTAGTCTCAAACAGCCACATGCCTAATCTTGCAGGTCAACCTTTAATTGCCTGCCCAAGTATTGCAAAATATTGACAGAGTTACATAACAGAAATGACAACATGATGACAAAACCAGGCAAAAAGTTCTGAAATGTCAGAAATGCAACTTCTCTCTTCGTAAAGATATTATTAGTACAATCACCTGATTACCCTCCCTCAGAGAGCACCTTCTTCATTGAGCACAACCTGCTCTGTCAGCTTATCAGAGCTCTATGGCACTGCAAGCCTTCCTTCAAAGCCCATCTCCTCACTGCAGAAGTAGGAGTAGATGCAGCTGCTGATCACAAGAAAATAAGTTTCCAGTCAGTGGAATTTGGCTCTAATTTTACTTTCCTTTTCACTTTGAGTCAAAAAAGATGCAACGTGACTGCTATGTTCCAGCTGATGCAGACACCAAATTCAGGTACACCAAGCCTAAAATGCTCCATGGACAAAAATGAGAGTACAGTAGTCCTTAACAACTGAACTGTTTCATGCACATGGTTATGATCAACTATGAAACTGAGATGAGAGTCAAAGATTTGTTTTTCTGAAAAGCTGCTCAATTATCTTCTTGCCATTGTTATTTTTACATAATCTTAACCTCAGATTACCTATATTTCTCTTAAGTTACATGTTTATCTTTTTATTGCCTTCTTAAGGAGGAGAAAATATATTAACAGATGGCTGCTGAGAAATCTGGATGCATCAATTCCTCAGCTACAATCTTGATGCAACTGCTAAAAAGGCAAGCAACTTCCCAAGTTCTTCTGTATCTTCCGCCTTTCTGCAAGGGTCTCATTTTTAACATCCAAGACTCAGGAAACAGTTTGCCAGCCCATGTTGATGTGTTCCAAGAACAGAACTTACACAACTAACAATTGCGTAACTGCAAACCTCATCATGAGCAATACCAGGAGCTGAAGAACAAAATCTTGAAGCAAGAAAGGGGAAGAGGCAAAAAGCAGTAGGATAACAATCTGGGAATCATTCTGTACAATTAAATTCAAAGCTTATGGGTTTCAGAAACTTAATTCACCAAAATTATGCTGTGATGCATGTTTTATTTGAATGGAAACAAGTCCAGAGAAGGAAAGATACATGTACTTTAGAGCAAGGCTCAGAAAAATCTAGAACTGCTATTAAGAAGTTATACAAGACTGATAAAGTTTTTAAAGCTTGAGTGGAAAAAGCAGTAAATCACCCCACGCTCAAGCTACTGCCAGACAGGTAGTCAAGATGTTTAGAGAAAGACATGACAACAGCAATGAGTATTTATACATACCAGTTTTTCAATTTCAGATTCAAGATTTTGTATACAGTCAAGTTTTCTCTTGCGACATCGCTGTGCTGCAATTCTGTTTTTACTTCGTCTTCGGATATCGTGAATGCAGTCCAATTGTTCAGGAGTTAATTTATGCATTTTCAAAAATGACTGGAAGTCATTTCTGGAAAGTGAGATAATCCTTTGTGCATTAAATGGCAGTTTTACCTAGAATGTGAGATACAGTTGTAAATCCAAGGTGGAAATGATATACACAAACACCAACAACTCAAGTATCCATTTTAAGCATTCTTTACCACACAACTAACTCATCTTTATTCCTACACCTCAGAGACAAGAGCAAACTAACCTAACCACCAGATGATGGGATAAAATCCAGGGGATCCAACTACAGGAGCTCAAGCACAGCTGCAATAGAGTATCTGCACATTTACATTAGATCCTTACGAGCAGATTCAGAGCAGGCTGAAAGCTCCTTGTGTGTACATCAAATATGCAGGCGATCCACTCTAAGAAGATGAGTTACAGTTTGGTGAGATACAAAACAGCTGTCAAGACTCACTAATATAGTCTAAAGTTTTCCCAAAGCTGTTATTAAGACTGCATCCTGCATACATTTTTATACCTATGCTTTTTTTTTTTTCTGCAGGAAAAGTTCCTCTTAAACAAGCACTTCCTTAAAATACAGAAATTACAATATTTGTCTTTTATTTTTTAGTGTTGGAGAAGACAGAGGACCAGGCTCTTGCTACTGTTGTATACCTGAGCTACAAAAGCATTTGAGATCCCAAAGTGTTGACTAATACTGAAAAACATATTTACCTTTACAAAATAATCACCATGGTTTTGAGTATCCAACTACAGACATTTTATTTTAATCCTGACATTTGAGTATAGTAAGTTGCAGAATATGTCACCTTGATCTGGTCAAAGATCTGAATTTAGTTTAAAAAGAACACAGAGAAATCTTTTCTCTGACTGGCTACTACTGGTGACAAACAGGCAAAAAATAATAAAAAATCCCAGAGTACTGTCCTCAGCAGTGATACCACCTTCTCTGTCACATAAAGGTGAGGAATGTATTAAATAAATTCTGGCCTTTTGTTTAGCATTCCAGATTTTTTGTATTGATTTTGTATTGATGGCAGGTTTCACTTATGTTCAGTCTCAGTAAGGCCCTGCATTTTGCAAGACAAAAACCTTAGTGCTTTAAGAACAACTGAATTTTTGTAACACTGAATGATCCATTGTGCAGAGTTACACTGCAATTCCATGATTCTAAGAACTGAGATGGAAATTGTTCCAGGTATATCACTTAGTGCTAGAGAAGGTGATATTCTTAAACAGTCTTAAATACACAGCTACTGAAGTCAGCTTAAAAGCTTAATTGTCACTTCACATTAAATCTGAAGTATCATTTCTCTCTCACCTCCACCCCACTGCTCAGAATAAAACCAAGAAAACTGGTAAATTTCTATTAAACAAAGGTTCCAAGTTTCTATTAAGCAAAGGTTTCAAGAAGTTTAGAGCTTTCTTAAACTCTAAACTAAAGCAGATTAAAAAAAATATCTAAGAATGAACCTTCATGCCTTGATTTAAGGCTCACAACCTTTTCTGACAGTTGTCCCAGAAAAAAATCTTAAAAGATCTAATATGTAGGCATCTAACACTTCAGTATCTGACCAAAAATACTTTCATACTTTTATTCAGTCTCCCTGAATTAACAGTGATCCTCCATATAAATCTCTGAATGGTTATTTAAAGTTTCAGTTCCAGACTTTTTAAAACAAGCAGCCACAGAAAAAAACCCAAAACAACAAAACACAGAAAACTCAGATTTTTTAATATGGCCTTAAACGACTGGGAAGCAAAGGATCCATCAGGATGTTCTTACCTCACATTCTTGTTCTCTTGCTGAACAGGATTCACTGTCCCCCTCAGTGTCAGTCTCTGAGTCCTCTCCCAAACTTATCACATAGTTATAGGGACACTGTTCTTGTTGCTGTCCCTGAACATAATCTCCACTGTTTATTTCAGAGCTGTTGGAGCATCCTTCAGTGCTAAGGTTGCTTATAAAGGGGCAATTGACAGAATTCAGTGTTGCAAAAGTTCGCTGAGGGCAAGGTTCAGGGCTTTCACTGATCCTGATCCCCAGCCACGGGCACTCTGATTTTTTCCCCGAGTACGAGGGCTCTGAGTACTCTTTAGAAGGTGGCAAATGCACTTGACAGGCATCTGTGTTGTGAATGTCACTCCAGAAGCCCTGTGCCAGCTGTTCTGCTATCTCTCTCTCCACGCTGCTTCGATCTCCAGCTGAAGTGATGTTAGTGGCTTCCCTAATGCACGAATCCACCTTTGAAGATGGGTTACCTTGACTTTCAGTTTTGTCATTTCCAGCTCCAGTACTTGACACAGTTTTTTCAGCTAAGACTGTGTTGTTTTGCATACTACTGAAATTCAAGTTACCATATTGCTCACAACTATGTAAAACAGACGGAGAATTTAGTCCATGAGGTGCAACAGAATTTTGGGGGAAAGCAGCAAGATCCATTTTCTCCACAGGACATGGCACATTCCGAGTTACAGAATCTCTCTTTGATTCTTCTTTTTTCTGAATGCCTTCTTCCCCTTCCTCCATTTCTACCTGAGTCTCTTCACAGTTTGAGATCAGCTGCATAGGCACACACTCCTGAGCTTTTTGTATGCCATCATTATCAGGTATTTCCTTCTCAAGAGAAGTTGCAAATGGGGGTACCTGAAGGTCTTTAATACTGGAACTGGACTCTGAAGTATTAACTTTGTCATTTCCAAAAGCTTTCTGGAATTTTCTATACTTTGGGCATTGGGAAGATAAGCTGGAAGCACTACCCCTTTCTAAATGTACAGGATCACAATTTTGATTTGCATTATTTTGGAGAACAGGCGATGATTTAGCATTTTCTTCATCTTTACAGGACTCTGTGTCAGGAATTTGACTATATTCCTTTTCTAGAAGAGCTTCTACTTCACAATTTATTTCTAGGTCTCCATCATCCACATTGCCAGTTTTAGGGTTTGCTTTCTGACAATGCTGTGTGCAACACTTCTTCCTAGGACATTCCTGCTGATCCAATTTAAAGTCCAAAAATCTGAATTTGAGAAACTGAAAGCAGGACTCTTCAATGTTGCGTACACCCAAAAATTCTGCACATTTGCAAACTTCAGACACATTGTCTTTATTTAAAACAAGTTTTGCTGTATATGCAAACTGAAGCAAAGGACTAAATCCTTTAAGTGTTACCTATTACAAAAACAAATGAAAAAAAATTAGTATGGTCGAATTAGTATGGTTTAAGCAGAGAAATACACAAATTTACCTGTCTTGCCAGCAGGACAGAGCACAGGACAAAAGCAGCAGACTTGTTCTACTGTGAAAACCTAGTCAAACTCATTCTGAAACAATTCTTCTGATACAATTTTATCATGCACATTTTGTGACAGTTTTCCTTATTGTGATCTGTGTCTTAATAAAACGTTCTTACAGTACTAAAAGAGGAAAATATTGCTGTATACTGAAAATCAGTAACCAGATTCCAACCTCACAAAGATATATTTCAAAGCAAGTTGTACACTAATTACTCTATAGTATGCTGCTGGCATTTAACAGAAATTGCTCTTCGAAAACTACAATTAATCACTTAGTCTTATGGGAGTTTGACCACATATGATTATTTACTACTACAGCCACCTACTCCTTTCCTCTTCCCATAGATTGGAAGAAAGGCACTCAAAACTGGTACACCAAACAGAATTCTCAAATTTAAAGCCCCTTTAGAGCAAGTGATTTTAATTGAACACTTATATCTTCACAACAGTTGCCTATCAAGGAACCCAGAGAGAAACAAAAACTATCATTAGAAACTGTGCAAGATCTTCTACACATGAAACAATGTCTAAGGAATTGAGTAGAAAGCCACAAACAGATTACCAACTACATGATACTTCCTTTAGCCTCTTCTCTGCAAATGGACAATAAAGCAGCATGTCCACTATTAATACTCAAACTCAAGTCCACACTCTGCTCCCTGCCTTTACTGAAATGACCAGTTTTTATGTTAAATAAAGCACTCTATCAATGCATTAACTACACTGAATCCTTCTGCCAGTAAAATAATGATTTATTCATGCAATTCAATTTAAGAATCAGATGAGGGTTTGTTTACTTTGATTTTTTTTAGTAGTTGTTTGGAATGTTCTCTTTAAAGGACACAACACATGAAGTGAAGTTGATGAGATCTGCACAGAGACCAGTCCTTTAAAACTGTCTGTAAACACTTATGACCTTCCTAAAGAATTCTTAAAATAGCATTTGAAATATGCTCTGGAGGTTACACCACCACATTAATTCATCCTTCATAATGTGGGGAAGTAGAATGTAAAAGACAGTTTATCCATAAGCTGTCAACATGTCTTCAGACTCAGTATAGTTAACAAAACAAAAACATTACAAACAATTAACAAACATTAACATACATAACAAACAAAAACATTAACAAAAGTGGTTTTATAAATAAGTAGCATTCATAAATGAAACTGAAAGAAAAAATACAATGTATTTTAAAACTGTACCTTCTTTCTATTTAAGGGAGAAACACTGCAAAAACTGCAATGATCGAGAGGGGAAAAACACTCTACTCCTTTCACTTTCTCTTACACATTTCTGGCTACCTATGCTCAAGCAAGAAAAAAATCATAGAAAGACTCTTAATGTGACTGAGCTAGAAAAGCAACTCTTGCAGGAGTCATTTACCTAATTTTTATTTGGGATGAAAGTCAAAGAATAAAAACACTGGCAAAAAACCAACAGATCCAAGACCAAGATGACAGCAGTTAAGTCTTTACAATATAATAGATATTAAAAACTTGATTTAAAAAAATATTTCTGGTACCCCAGATTGTGGGCTGGTGTCTTTCAGCTCTTAAATCCCCTACTCTAAATCATCAGTTAAACGCCAGCGTCCCATAAAAGAGAACTGAACAAAGCAGATTAGAAGCACTGGCAGGTAGAATGCAGAAGGGAGTGACACTCACCTCTTCCGGTAAAGTGATGATAAGATCAGCGTCCACCTGGCCCACAATTCTTGAAAGGAAGTAACTGCTGCAAGCTGCAAGCACAGCTTTGTGAGCCCGAAATCGCTGATCTTCCACTAAAACGGTAACATCACAAAGGATATCTTGCTTTCGCTGATCGTCAAGGCTGAGGAGTACATTGGTACTGTGCACTGAGGATTCATAGGCAAACACCACGCTGTTGTTCTCACTTAGAGACATTCTGTATCACAGCTGGTGGTGTGAGGCTCAGGGGAAAGCATGCTTCTGTGCTTCAGACCTGCGGAGCAAACAAACAAGTTGTACCCCTGAAAGTCATGTCCAACAGGAACCTACTGGTACTGAAACATGAGCATGTTAAACGTGCACTGTTCTGGTCTAATTCTTCTTCAAATTAGTACTTTAAATAAATACATGCTTGTGATATTTACAGTACCCAAACCTTGAAATGTACATCTTAACACAGCTTTTATAATCTCACGGACCAAAGAATGCACTTCAGCAATAAAGAACTGTTCTTTCTTAGCCAAGTGATTCAGAGACATAAATTTACTGTAACACCTAGAAATTATCTTTCACTCTTAGTAATTGGTGTATTCTAACTCCAGCACTATGAAAATGTAAAGAGAAATAAAACAAATGCATTAAACTAAAGTTCACCAAAATACTATGCGACCTACTTCTGTTTACTCATTCACCTAATGCAGACTAAAACATATGTGTTCTGTCTTGTTTCAAAAGTATTTTGTCTGCTAAACCAATCAGGCACTGGTAAAATACCCTGATTTTCTAGTAGGTTGGTGTCTTGTTTTAAAATCTGAATTCTCTAACTGCCTTAACGCAAACTTTTTCCCTCCCCTTTTCTTTCATGACTACTTGATTTGTCATACTTGTTACAAGTTTGCTTTCCCAATGGATCATTATGATTCAGATCACCGGGCAATGGAATAGTCTCTCTTCTGACAAAGTTCTAAAATAACAGTATTCATTGGATAATAAACAACAGATAAAGTTAGACAATATTTAGAACCTTGAAATATATAACTCATATATAACGGTTCTGAAGATTCTTAAATTTGCAGAAGAATAGAAGGGCTAAGGAGAAGGCAGTTCTGCTAGAGAGTGCAAAGTTTGAAAGTATTTCCAAATCTGATCTTTACATTGTATTTCACTTTCAATTAAGCCCTTCTTCCAACTAAAAGGAAGAAAAAAGATTATTAAGAAGTGCCCTTGCTCAATCAAGAAACCACTTAAGTCAGATTTGGAATTATCCTGCAAATAAAATATGGCGTTACTAGGACACGTTATACCTTAACAAAGCAAGCACTGAGATTACACTTGAGCCAGAGTTCCTGTAACTGAGCGCAGCTGTGCAGACTCACTGCGGCTGACAGGGGACTGCCTCATCCTTCTATTGCTCAACAGAGCTTGTTGCCATCTGCCAGCTCCCAGCAATAATGAAACTGTAGCCAGTGCAAATCCTCAGCTCTCAGGTGTGGGGAAACTTTCACAACACGGGGAGCGCACAGGGCATGGACATGTTTAAACACACTGTGGAAAAAGCAACCACCCAGTGCTCCTGGCTACTGACTGCTCCAGCTATTTCCATGGCACAGGGGCATTTTGAGGGAACTTGGGAACAGAAAGAGGGAAGAAAAAGATCCCCATTTCCAGGGCAATAGCAGCACAGTACTAGTCTGGATCCCAGTGAAGTGCAGAGCACATCAGCGCTACCTGCCTTCCCCACTCCCTTATGGAACACTGTCTGCTTAACTTCACCAACAAAATGTACAAATGTATGCTGATAACAGAAAAATCCCTAAAGTTCCACAAACCTGGAGTTTTTCCCTCTAAGAAGCAGTAGAGAAAAGTGCTATATACCATGCACTGTTAATCCTAAAGGGCTTGTTTTTGGAAGGAAACAGTTTAAATGTTTTCATATACCTAATAACAAGACTACAGATTCATTAACTTAGGAAATATTTAATTTCCAGTCAATTTACATGGGAACAAAATTCCTCATGAAATTCTATCTTTATAAGAGCTTATGAGAAGTAATCAGTCAATATAAATTATATATTCCTAACTGGATTGCTCTGTAGCCTAACTTATCATATTGCTCACATCTTACAGCACACAGAGTTTAATGAAGTGTAACTCTGTATTCGTTACAAGGTGAAAAAAACCCAACACCCCAAAAAAGGAACAGAGGACAAACCAGAAAAATTGCAGACTAAATCCAGCGTGGTGGGGAATGCAGGGAAGTATTATAGACAAGGACATATTCTGGGTGAACACTTAGGCAAACTCATGAGGCAGACCATAGATAAAGACAAGCCTTAAAGTGTTCTTGTTTTCCATCTTCAACGAAGAAAGAGCCCTCAAACAGACAAGACATATCATAAATGATGCTTTTGGGTTTTTCCTGATAGAATAATCTATTCCAATATCCAGTTCAGTTCATTACACTTCCCTAGCACAGAAGGCTAAAAGGAACACTAGTTCATTTCTACTTATATAGATACAGACAAATTAATGCGAAGAAGAGTTAACCCTCCTTCTCACTTATCTCTGTGAGACACACACCATCCTTTTGAAACAGCTTATGGACAACCTGGAGCACTGAGGGAAAGCTTCCAATGTTTCATCTGCCAAAAAACCCAAAAAACCAAAAAAACCCACAAAAAAAAAGCTCAACACTGAAAGACTACCTTCTGTTTCTTGAGAAGTGAATGAAACATTTAGTTTGAGCATAACTCCATTTAACACTTTACTCTGACAGAATGTTGTACTTCCTAATTGGACTTCATCAGCCAAGTTATGTCCCCTCTATATTTAAACACGATGACAAGTTTGAGGTATCCACAATACAGCAAGCAGCATTTAATAAGCATTTAAAACTTTAGGGGAGCCTTTTAAAAAACCCCACAAAACAAAAAAAATTACCACTCCTACACTACACTCAAACACTAAATTCCTCTCAGTCTTTGTAAACTTTAGGTACTCAAATACAATAGAAAGAAATCCAAAGGTAAAGCATCAGAAAACTGAAAATGCTGGTGAAAACAAAAGCACAAAATGGGAAAGAGAAAATGCAACCACTGTAAAAAGCTGTTACACTTAAGAATTAACAGAGGTCAAACTTGTGAATGTCTGAATTCTGTTTTCCAGTTGTGTAATAAGGGCAGGGTTACATATTTATGATACTATCTGTCACGACAGCCAACCAGATTTTCCACAGCAGTGTGAGAATAAAATAACTTCTCTATAACTAGATTTGTTCTGCACACATCCACAACAAGAACACTTCCTGTCATAGCAAAGAGAAAAAGTACATCTCCTCTGTAAATGGTTTAATTTCTCTTCTACTATAACTGTTCTTCTAGAGTGCTCAGAATTCTTAAAATTAGTTTTATTTATGATTAGGTGGACAAAGGGGGAAAAAGGTATGAAGCAAAGAAAACAATTCAATTAAACGTACAACTTTGTGCTGCAACTGTCATGAGGACAGGCCTTCTAGGCTTTTCTGTCCATTTTATGTAATTTAACTTTCTACAAATATTACTTATCAGGCTCTTTTTTCCACTCTCAGAAATATTATTAATATCAGCAACCAGGTATTAAAAAGGAAAACTGATTCTAAAAACAACAATAACAAATCATATCCTTGGAAAGCAGCCTAAAACTCCTATAATGCTATTTGTATTTTAAAAGTAACCTTCAATCAAGGAAAACTAAAAGTAAGTACAGATAACTTGGAAAAGTATTCCACAAGCAAATGACTGTATGTGGAAATCACAGCTCACAAAGGAGGTGCCAACAGCCATGTGACTGAATGCAAAAGATGTTAAGAAAAAAAATCCCATGCAAGAATATCAAGATATTTGTAACAGATATTGCCATAAAAAATATGGAGAGTCTAAAAAGATCTTCCAAAACTTAAAATAGTTCTTATAGCACAGGTTGGAAAGACTGAAGAAGTAACACCATGAAAGCTCACTTACTACAAATCCTTAGTTTGTGGAAGAAAACTAATAGTGTGAGAATTCCTCAAATTCCTCTCACCTGAAACCCTGCACACCTAATAACCTCATACTCTTGAGACTGAAAATTAAAAAAGCTTCTGAATGTAAGCATACACACATGCCAGTATAAAACCTACATGAACACTTGAAGCCACCAATCAAGTTCTGCTTTGAGAACACAACCAAGCCTGCTACTACAAAGCTTTCATTCTTTATCAGTGATCTTGAGATAAATTATGTTTTGCATAAGGACAAAAATATTTCCTCCTAAGTACTAGCTAGAAAACTTTATTCTGCTTTATCAAAGAGAAATAACTCCATTTTTTCTCCCTACTAGTATACAATTATGAAAATAATGCCCAACAGTTACCTGCTAAATTACCATATCTTCAGTAAATTTAGACATCTCTCCATCCAAATGATTATTATATCCAAAGAACATATAAATACTTATCTTAATGGAAATCAGTACTGCAACCACATTTAATAAAGGAATACACATTTAAGCACACAGTATAGAGACCAAAGCAAGATGCTTATCAGGACTCATTGTAAAATACACATCCCATCCAAGGCCCATTTTTCTCATGCATTCAAAGTCATTAATTACATTATTACAGAAAGGTAATAGTGAGGCACAGTGAGTGTAAGGTACTTTAAAATTAGGCTGCAGGCTTGCTCATCTGAGTGCTTACACCTGGTAACAATTACTGCTCTTTCCTAGCTGGCTGGAGAATAAAGACAGATATAAAAGAGTCACTTGATCCTCAGATAAACCATAAAGTCTCCCCATTGATAGTTAAAAAAAAATTATTACAAATATGAGAATCATGATGGTTGAAATCAGGTAAAGCTAAAGCTATAAGGAACTGTTGTTGCTAAGTTACAGAAGAAAAATAGTAGTAAAACAGGTAACATTGTTGAGGAATGTGTCCAGTGGAGGTAGAGTACAAGAGCAGGAACAGAGTACCAGAGTAGAACTCAAAATAGCGTGATGTATTCCTCATCCACACAAAAATCTCACACAAGGCAGACAAAGTTTCATCCAAGCTCAGCACCACCACATGTAAGAGGGCACTCAACATCCTGTGGACAAATAAGTGTCCTGGAAGAGTTGAGGGAAGCTAAATGGCATCAAATTGTCATTGAAGGTGACAAAAGCACACACATTTGTATATATGCTTACCAAAATGCTTTTTGAACATTCTGAATGTTTCAAGTGTCATTAAAAATACTAAATCAGAGCACAAAAATCCATGAAAATCAATGACAGCCATATCTTTACTACTTTGAAGACTTAGACTTTCAGGAAAAAACAGCTAATTACATTCTACAATCTTCACTCTTTGTGCTAAATCCAAGGACCTGGAAAATTAAATTCTGGTATCTAATGGTCACCAAGATGCCCTGGGAACACTGAACCCAGAGGCAGCATCCATCTCCACATATCCAAGTTTGTCTTCCAAATTCTTTTTTTTCCTTCCAAACTACAGGTTTTTCAAATTCAGGAAAAACAGACTGAAGAGCAGAGTAAACCAGAGGAGGTTTTGATACAGAAACCATTAGACACTCTCCCTGTTCAGCTGAGGACCAGCACTGCAGCAAGCCTTGCAGAGCAGCCACTCCTGTCCAGCAGGACCTCTCTGTGTTTCTGTGACTAGCAATTTCCTTATCACCAGCTGAACAATGGGGAATAGAGGACTCATCCAAAGGCACCCGATTTAACCCATTCTAGGATCCAAATCTAACAATTGTCTCAAAGACTCACTGCCAAATAAAACACAGGAATCCACCTTGTTACCATCACTTGTAACATACCTAAGAGCACCCAGGCAATAAACTAGCAAAAATGGACCCGTGGTCCTTGTGTTTTAAGTTCCACTAAGCCACAGTTCTAGCAAGAGCCAAGCAAAAACACCTGAGCTACAGGAGTTACATCCTATGAGCTCAGTGTTCTTTTAAAGAGCAAAAGCCTCTTCTTTTCCATCGGTGAATAAATCCAATTCAGATATTCCTATAAAGAAGAGTTAGTCTTTTATTCCTAGACTCAGATATCAACCATGCAGCCTGACCACCCAAATCAACTCAGTCTACCTGTGTCTGGCTTTTTTCTGATCTGCACCTACCATATAATTTCCATACATGATCCAGCTTAAGGTTATAAAAAGGCAAACAAACTCCTGTTCCTCAGGCCTTCCTTAGTGAACAAGCATCCAGCAACACCACACTAGGTATCAATCCTCTCCAGCAAATGCAGAAAGTGTCACTTGTACACTGGTGAAGTTCTGAAATCAAAGAACAGAGAGCAAAGCTCCCCTTGGTAGCTGCAGAAGCCAGGCAGGACACACCTTGGCTGTCACTGCTCTCTAAGCTGCTTGAACCAACTTGGGCACCCAGACAAAAATTCAGTTGTGGTCACAAAAATTATAAAACTAGCAAGATTAATTTATCACCTAGCAGACAATAATGGTCTGTTCAGTTAGCACCATGCTTCTAAAATATCTGTATTCTTGGAACACTACAAATTCCTCAGTTGGCAAAAATACAATTGTAGACCCTCAAAAATACAGCCTGAAGAAAACAACACTCTTGGTGCTATGCCTATGATGCTGATCTGTTGATTAAGTTCTAGCAGGTCAGTCATTCCATCAGTTTTCTTAGGGTTGACATTTACATTTACTTTAGCCTATAAAAAAAAAGCTCTGTCATCCACACACCTGAAGTCCAAAGCGACAACTGTAATTTACTACTGCTAAAACAAGACAGTTTAGATAAGACACAGCTCATTCAAAACACACTGCAAAGGCTTTTTTTTCTACAGCTTTATCTCTCTGTCCTTGCCCCCAGCTATCTCTCCTTTTAAGGAAATAGTTATATTACAGATGAATGCCTACAGTGGTTAATAGCTGCTGATTCACATTATGCTGACAAAGAATGAACAAGCACTTTAGTGTGCATGTTCATTGCTTCATCTTCAAAAAAACTGCAAAAGAAAAAAGTGATAAAAAAGCAAAAAGCAAGCTTTGCTACCCAAGAACAATGCTTCCTCCTTTAGGAAGAAAGTATATTTAATCTTCAGTTATTAGCAGAGTCATAATTCTAAATTGTCTCCTTTATTAGTCCAACACATGGAAGATATTATTCACAGCTCAATTACCTATATGAGATTTAAAAAAATTACTAGTTTGTATTTTTGTAGCATAATTTTAAACACTGCATTTAGACTCCTGTCAAGTCACAAGTGAGTATTAAAAACAATCACTGAAGTCTGAAAAGTCTTAAGTCTGTGCTAAGAGTCTTAATTTGTTTTCCAGGTTTTAACACTGAATACACACTTTTTTCTCAATATTTGCAAAATATATGAGAAAATGAGACATTGGAAGGAGAGGATGGGGGATCCCAAGAATGCTAGTAGTCACAAGCCTCCAGAAGCTATGATTTTAGAAAGAAAAAAGAGATTGATACCATGTAACCATAGACATTTTCCAAAGAACAGAAGTTTGAAAAGCTTCCCCAGAGGATGACGAAAGTCCGTATCAAAGCCAAATAAATCCCAAACTACTCTGCACTTTCCCATTATTTGGGATGACGCTAATTGTTCAATTTTTGGATCAGGGATGAAAATCATGATGTGGGATTTGGTTTGTTTCACTGCTAAAAAATGAAATAGGTCTGAAGGGATTTCAGAGGCTCCTCTGAAAAATTCCATCACTTACAGCCCTTCAGTTTGCTAGTATTCACAGAGAATTGCACTGGAAAGATAATGCACACACTTTCTAAAGAACTTTAAAAAAAAACCCCAAAGCACCTATCAACAACAAAAATAACCCCAAACACAACACCCCAAAAATACAAGTAAAATATGCTTTTCTTTTTTCTTAAATAAAAACTGGGTTAGATAACATAATATTCACTTATCCTAAGTAAAGCATGCACAACTAAAATCTACTGTCAACTCCTGCCTTTGCTTAAAGGACAAACACCTTTGTATTTAGAGCTACATATTCTACTCATTGCTACAGTTAAACAAACGACATCATTAACTTCATCTGAATTACTATCACAATCCACTTACAAGTATATATGTCAAAATGTCTATGATGAATACTAAATTAACCATTTGATGTACTTGGAAGGACACAAGAAACAAGATGAAAGAACTGTGAAACAGCTATATTTCCAAGTCAAAGAAAATACTGGTTGACAATATATTTAGAATCTCATTTCTGGCATTATCTGTTTAACTTTGATTTGTTTCCATGACAGTTCTTCACAGTATGTGAAACTGAAAGAAACCAGCAAATGTTTTAGACATAAATCAGAAAGAACTTCAGAAACATTTATATGAAAACAGAACAGCACCGGTTTATCAGAACTAACAATATATAATAATAAAACTTAAAAAAAAAAATTATATATGCACTAGACCAGGCTTCAGATAATAAAGGTCTAGTAAATGTCTCCAACAAATCACAAACTGTCTCAGTCTTCCCATCCTGTAGAAACTGTAGACTATTTCCTATCTGACATATGATGTCAAAAGACACGATCTTACTAGCTGACCTGTAAAAAAGCATTTTTGGGATGCTACCGCATGAAATACTGACACCAGCTCTGGGGACCCCAACATCAGAGGGACATGGATCTTCTGGAATGAGTCTAGAGAAGAACACAGAGATGCTCTGAGGGCCGGAGCCCCTCTGCTCTGGAGACAGGCTGGGAGAGCAGGGGATGTTCATCCTGGAGAAGAGAAAGCTCCAGGGAGACCTTAGAGCCCCTGCCAGAGCCTAAAGATGCTCCAGGAGAGCTGGAGAGGGACTCTGGAATGGCAGGACAAGGAGGAATGGCTTTAAATCAAAGAAAGCAGGCTTAGCTATTAGAAAAATTCTGCCCTGTGAGGGTGGTGAGGCCCTGGCACAGGTTGCCCAGAGAAGCTGTGGCTGCCCCATCCCTGAAGTGTTCAAGGACAAGCTGGATGGGGCTTGGATCAGCCTGGTCTGGTGGAAGGTGTCCCTGCTCATGGCAGGGGCTTGGAAATGGATGAGCTTTAAGGTCCCTTCCAATACAAACCACTCCAGGATTCTGGGATTTGATGACCTTAAAACTAGCATGAACAAGGCAGGCAAGTGCCATATATTTACTTATCACAGTATTTGTCAGTGGGCCAAGACTGGAATCCAAACACCTACAAACATTACATTAGCAGTTCAAATAAAGTCATTCACAAACAAAGTATCTCAACAAAATTTTTAAGATTAATTGAACATTCTTTAAGACACAGGCTCTCATTTAAAGACATTTAGTTACTGATACCCTAGGCTACACCTCTCCCACTCTCCAATGTATGTTTAATGATTAAACTCAATTTATTTGTATTCCACCAATGCTTCTAAAGTCAATTTATCCTTCACAGCACGCTTTCCCCCTTTTAAAGCTTCAGTACCTGATTGGTCAGTTGAGCCTTCCTCTGACCTTCTAACTCACTTTTATACCAAATACTACATTTTCCCTTCATACTTAACAAGAACAAAACTTTCTTTCACCCTTAAGCATGACTTAACGAACAAACACTGCATACTGCTGGAAACAGTGTGACTTGTGGTGCAGTCTTTGATTCATTACAGCAAAGTAAGCCTTTCCATCACTTTTAGTTCCCTCTCAAGACTGCTTACCTCTGAATTAGAGGTGGGGGTAGGGAAACCTGCAGGTAGATCCTCACACATTATCCCCACTGTGGTCACATCAGGCTCAATCTACACAACTCAATGATTGGTTCAGCAGTTAATTTTGGCTCACTCAATGTACTGTTCCTACCCACACTTGCATCAGCTAACACATTACCTCTGGTTTAACTGAGGACTACATATAAACAGGACTCACATTATGAATACCACAGGGTTTTCTCCTGCTCCCCAAAACCTCCCCCACGAAACTTTCAGTGGTCAAATTCTACAGGACAATTAAAATGCCAGCATTCAGACACAAACATGAACCCTCTGACTGATCTACCACTCTTCTTTGTCCCCACACAGTGCAGGGAGAAAGACAGGACTGTGGTTAAAAGAAAACCCATTAAGTGTTTATAGAAAAGGGCTGATTATCAAACGTGGAAGGGGGGGATGACAATGACAAGGAGACTTGTTGAGCTATGTTTCCCTGAACCATGGAGCAGAGTTATTTGGGACTTAGAAAACTCATGTGCAAAGACCTGTCTACTCTACACCTAACAAGAGTGCCTGCCTGACCCAAAGGATCAGGTAAATGTTATGGGCTTTAATACTAGACAATTCTATCATAAGAAATTTTTTAGTGGTCAAAGTATCCTTTGCATAAGAATATTAGTACCTATTAAAAGCAATTAAACATTTAGCACATTAAGGTCCTCCACATTTTTACACATAAACTCAAAGATACAGTTGATGGAAGCTAAAGCTGTACTTCAGCACTTTAGTTAAAACCAGGAGCGTGCTAGCGAAGCAAACTTCCCAAACACCCCATTTATTATGGTTTTGTTCACATCACAAGATGAACCCAGACAACAAGAGCAGGCTCGTTTTTGAAGTAAATTGGAAAGCACACTCTAGAAGTTCTCAAGAATTTCAAATACTAAGGGATTTAACTTTTTTTTTTCAGATTTACTAAGCCAGGTCAAAGGGAACCCTTCTGAAAAACACAGTGGGTATTCAGTTCTCAGTGACAACTGTTTCCCTCTGTAAATCTGCCTGTTTTGGGCCTCACTGCTTGCTAAGGCACATACAGGCTTATTCACTTGAGTTAGGGCATCCAAGAGTAATTACGCTATTTAAGTAATCTTTAAAGTTAAACTCATATTACAAATCGTATTTTGTGATTTACCTCAGATGGTTTAATTCAAACTCATCATGTTGACAGGAATATAGACCTTTCTTTTCTTACTGTATGGTGTAATACTTGAGGTTAAAGAACTGACTCTATATGCTAGAGCATTCCGAGTGCCGCATCACCTTAATTTACAGTGCTTCTGGATTGCAATTACCCCATTACTGCAGCCAGATGTTTTCCACACAGAGAAACTGCCTTCCTCAAGTGCCACAAATTAATCGTCAAAATTTACTCCACGTACAGTTATCTTTACTGCTACAACACTTTCTCCCTCCTTTTTTAGTTCAATAAGAATTTGGAAGACCGAGTTGTAGATGATTTTGGGATTACTGTCAGGCTAAAAGGGGTAACTGTTCTTTTGCGATCACTACATTTCCACCAAGCCCCAAAGCACGCCGAGGATCTCAGCGCACAGAACAGGACGGACAGGATTTGTATTTCGTTGTTTACAATCTAAAGCAGACCTTCCCCGGCTCCCCTCAAAGGGAAATACACCAGCTGCACGGCGGAGCGGGGATCCCGCCGACCTCCCGGCGGGGCTGAGCCGGTTCTTTCGCACAGCACCGGGCAGCGCGGCGTGGGACACTCGCCCCTGGGTCAGCGGGGCACAAGGGCACCCTGCGAGCCGAGGGGAGGCACGGAGCAAGGAACGGGCTCGGGCCAAGGAGGCAACACCCTCAGCAAGGCACCGAGCAGGAGCGGGCTCGGGGCAAGGGGGCAACACCCTCAGCAAGGAGCGGGCTGGGGGCAAGGGGGGCAACACCCTCAGCCAGGCACCGAGCAAGGAGCGGGCTCGGGGGAAAGGGGCAATACCCTCTGCAAGGCACCGAGCAAGGAGCGGGCTCGGGGGAAAGGGGCAATACCCTCTGCAAGGCACCGAGCAAGGAGCGGGCTCGGGGGAAAGGGGCAATACCCTCTGCAGGGCACCGAGAAAGGAGCGGGCTCGGGGGAAAGGGGGGCAACCCCTTCAGCAAAGCACCGCCGACGGAGAGCCGCCGCCGGTGCCCGGCGCTGACGAAGCGCCTCCGCCACCGCCCCGGCGCCCCCGCGGGCGGGACCCCCGACCCTGCACGGGCCGGGCCGCACCGGGAAAAGGCCGCACCACCGACACCACCCCTGTGAACGCGCGGCGACCCCCGCCTCGCCGCGGCCTCCGCCCGAAGGGCGCCGCCTTCGCAGCCCCGCCGCCAGCCCTTCACCGCGCACGCTCCCGCCGGTGGCCGGTGCGCTGCGGTCCGGCTTTACCTCGGTGCCCGGTGCCCCGCCGCCGCCGCGCGCCGTCCCTGCTCGCCCCGCGCGCGCCGCCCGGGCCCGGCCGCTCCCGGCTCCGGCTGCGGCCCGACTGCGGCGCGCGCCGTCAGGTGACTGCCCGCAGCACCGCCCGCCCCCCCGCGGCACGCCCCGCGCACGCCCCGTGCGCCCATTGGATGCGGCGCTCGCCGCCGACGCGCAGCCGCCCACACCGCCGCGCATGCGCAGCTCCGCCGGCGCACGGGGCGGCTGCGGAGCGCCGGGACATGGCGCCCGCCGGCCCATGGCCTGCCTGGCCTGCCCTCTCTTCCTGCCCTCCCTTCCCTCCCTCCCTTCCCTCCATGCCCTGCCCTGCCCTGCCCTGCCCTACCCTACCTTGCCCTACCTTCGTCCCTTCCTGCTCTGCCTTGCCTTGCCCTGCCTTGCCCTGCCTTGCCCTGCCTTGCCCTGCCTTGCCCTGCCTTGCCCTGCCTTGCCCTGCCTTGCCTTCCCCTCCCTTCCCCTCCCTTCCCCTCCCTTGCCCTGCCTGCCCTCCCTCCTTCCCTCCCTCCTGCCCTCCTTTCCTGCCCATTCCCTTCCCCCTGCCCTCTCCCTCTCTTCCCTCTCAGCTTCCACGTACCTGTTTATCCAAGCGCACCAGGGAAGGCAGCATCCTCCAGGAGCTCCTGAATGAAACCTTAATGACAGCAAATGATGCACTGCCAAGAGTGCTAATGAGAATTTCATTGTTCGGGTATTTTAACCCAGTTTAACAATTCAGTGTGACTTCGAATGATTCTTTTTTAATGTCTCGTAGAGTGACATGCTATTTTACGCTGTATTTAAGTGTCACATAACTTTCTTCAGCTGTTTTTACAGTCGAGTTTCAGTTTTGGTAGAGGCTATTACAGATTTTCCTTCAATGTCTGTTTGCTAATGGCCTTTCACCTTGTTAAGAAGGCAGAATTTAATTACTTGTATTTATTAGTTGGTCAACGTATTCTGCAGTACAAAAGGCTGCATTGCAAAATAACCTAAGCAATTTGTTGGAATTTAAATTTAAGAGCAGCTATTAGGTAATGATATCCAAAATGTAGCATTTGTCTTGAGATATGGTTACTAACAATACCTGGGGTACTCTGAATCAAAGTTTCTGTGCCTGCTTTTTATGTTTTCTATGACTTGTTGTCATGCTCTTACATCTCTTGGGAATTCCTAATCCCCTGGTACTCACACGTGAAGTGGGGAATAAAGACAACCGTTTAGATGGTAAACACTGAGTTGCAGAAGTATGAGATTTTTACAGCGTTTAAGCATAAAATTTAAAATACCTACTACTAGACTGAAAGTTGGGGTTTTTTGGGTTTTTTTGGTCTTCCACAAAGATTTTTGTGGGGAAGAGAGGGAAACAGAAGAGGGAAGAAACTAATAAAAACAAAAGGAGCTCTTATTTGGTTGAAAGATTGACTACAAAATCATGGACCACACCCACCAAGAAGGGATCTTCGTCTCCTGTTCTGGATCTTAGGGATGATGCAATTCTTACTTCCCACACAATAGGGAGTGAAGTTACAGTGTAATAGCTTGGTTCTCACTCACAGTCAGACTGAAGAACTGCATAAGTTTTCTGCATTGAAGTCAGACACAACTAGAAGAGGAAAAATACAAAAAAAAAAGAAAAAAAAAAAGAGTCCATTTTTTTCCTAAAATGAAGAAGTAAAACAAGTAAAAAGGAGATCTGGGAATCTAAGCTAAAAATCAAGGACATACATCCTCCTGCAGATGAATGACAAATGCTTTAAGCATTTAAAAGAATATAAAAACTCGGGTGACAAATGCTCACAAAGTTAGTGTGCATGATAACAAATAATAACAATATCACCAGAAGAAAGCAAGGGAAAATGTCCCTTGTTTTGAAATAGATTTATTTTTCTGATACATTGGTGGCATTATTGGGACTTTAGGTCCCATTCTGTCAAATGTTGTTAATTCCTTATGGAGCCTGTCTGTAGCTGTCTTTGTGTTGGTTTCTGGCACTCTGAAAGCTCCAGCTTTAGCTCCCACCGGTTTGTAACTCAATTTATTGAGCTCTGGCTGCCCTGTGGATTGACACTGGTCCAGAGAGATGAAAGTGCTCTAATCTGCAGGTCAGCTGTGTGAACTGCAGGGCACAGGTTATACTGTGGAATACTTGGGCCATCTTTAATATTGGGTTTATTCTCTTCTGCCCTTGTCCCCTCTCTTCATCCTTTTCTATGCTGAAGCTGGTTTCCTACCATGGAAACTTGACTAATAAATACTCCAGAGGTAAATTGTGACATATCCCAAGTTTTGGGAAGGATGGAAGTTTGACAGGAACGTCTCACAGATACGTATGCTTAGCAGAAAGATTTTTGAATGTAGAAACTGAAGAAAGAATAGAAATGAAAGAAAGTTTTGATATAGAAGAAAAGAATTGCAGAGCCAGTTTTACTGGATAACCAAGAAGGCAAAGGGTATGTTAGTTAGAAGGGGTTTTTATGACTTAGAGCAAAGGATAAACCCACCTCAAACAAGATGTTTTTACCAAGCAGAAAGATAGCACAGGCAAACAAGACTGCCAATGTTGCAAGTAGAAAAAAGGTCTCAGAATTTTCTACTGCAAGAAAACTGAAACACAACTTCTAGCTTAAAAAGAAATGTACTAACTTTTAGTGATTGGAGAATAGTAACATGAATATGGTAATTATAGTTGTTATGACAGGCTATAGGTAAAAGTTAAGGTATAGGTTGGTTCTTCTGTATTAAGATGCTCAGCAAAGTATATAATGCATTGTAACCAAAACTGACCAGGCCTGCCTGCAGCTGGAGCTGACAGCTGTGGGCACAGGCTCTGTCACCCATGACCCTGGACTGCTGTAATGTCTTGGATACAATAAACTGCATTTTGGAGAGCAGCCTGGAGTCCCACATCTCTCATTCAGGCTCTTACACCAAGGCTAAAGGTGAGATTCATCTCACCTATCTTTAGCCATCTAAAATTTAGCTGTCTACTCAAAGCAACCCAAGGGTCCTGTGCAGTTGAGGGAACTAGACAGGCATCTCCATGGGGTAATTGTTCCCTTTCTGTGGCAGGTGTCTGACACAGCGCTGATGAAAGTCCTTTTGGAGATGCCTGTCCCCTGCTTCTGTGGTGGGAATGTGGATAACTGGGTTAGGTTAGAGACAGAACTCCTGGATTAAACCCATGGCCACGGAGTTCTGCAGGATGCTGCCATCAGAATCCTTCAAAAGTGCTGGGGAGTCATTAGGAACAATCCATGTTGAGGGCCCATCTTGTAGGCTCATGGGGCAGAGGCTGATGACCCTGCTGTGCACATGGCCGCACCAAATTTGACTTCTGTAGGCATCATATAGAAGATTTGTCCATTTTACATTCCAGTAAATGAAAGCCAAACCACTCCCTCCTGTGAACTTGCAAACACAAAAGCTGTTTTCTAATCTACATTTAGATAACATTTTCTAACTGTAAATTGAGCTATCAAGGGGCTACTGTGGTATGTATCTAAAAACCTCAGGGCTGTGTCAATATGTATGAGCTGAAAAACGGACTCTTATTTTAAAATGGTTTTTGAAGCCTTTGAACACATTACTTAAGAATTTATTTCCATACCGTCTTCTGCTGTATGTGTGTAATACTGTTCTAATCCTTGGGAACACAGATGCTTATTTTTTTGTGGTTTCTGGCTTACAAAAGTCCTTTGTTTGTCCTGGGAAAGCATGGTGTTAATCATAGGAAAATATTTTTACATTCCCTCTTTACAAAAAATGAGAAAAAAATGTTTTCTATCTAGAAGTAAATCCTATTCTAGTAAACCATCTTTTAAAATGCAATTGTAAGTGTAATTCTCTTAAACCTACATCTAATATGGTCCAGATTCACATCAAATCTTAAAATGAAAACTGGTGTCTCGGTTAAACCTAGTTTGTTTCCTTTTTTTTTTTTCCCACACAGATATCATTTTTAAAACCACCATCCTTAAATTAAGCAATAACATTTCAATGGGAAAAAAGAGACTTCTTTAATAGAATGAGAATTATTTTTGATTCTATGAGAAGAGATATAAACCATGTGTAAAGAATGGCAAAAAGGTGGGAAACAAGGGGCTAGCTGCAGAAAATAAGGAGTTCTGCTTAGACAGGCTGGGGGAGCTGTATGAAAAGACCAAAGAATGAGAATTGCAGCAGGACAGCTGAAGAAGCATCATAAGGGTACTTAACTTAAAAGAGGAAAATTATTTATTAATGAAAAATGGATTGGCCTTCCTGGAAGCCTGGAGTAAACACTGTCAATGGCTGTGATCCTGTCAGACTGCAATGCCTGAGCTGACTGATCTGGGAGAAGACCAGAGGTGTTTAAGAGGTGATGTGAAATTACTGCAGCCAGGCTGTCCAGACCAGGCATTTTCACCCAGTAGCTCTCTTGAACCCTGTGAGGAAATGCAGGTACAAGTGGGGAAGCCAGAGCATGTCATGCAGGGCTGGATGGATGTTTCCAGCCTCGAGCCATGCTGTGGGATCCCACTGGGAGGGCTCTGGGTGAATTAAAGTCCCCGTGGCAGAAAGCTGCTGAGCCTGAAACCAGCAGGCTCTTAGTTTCCAGGCATGCTCATATCCACACATGGACTGGTGGAAACGCCAGGAGTTTGGGGAAGGTAGAGGGAGACCTGGTGAAACACCTGATGCCTGGAGGACTGAGGATGTGCATTCCCAGGACCACAGACTGAATGCATAAACAGACCCCACCGTTTCCACGTGAAGGGAAGTCATCTCTTCACAAAACACACTGCTAGGGTGGTATGAAAAATGCCAATCACTTGTTTTTAAAATTTTTAAAAGTTTATTGATAATAAATGGTTATAAAAATAGCAATATAATTAGAGTAATAATAATTTGGATAATTTGGATTAAGACAATATGAGACAATAGAAACAAAGAATTACAGATGGCCAGGTACCTTTTTCTGGGCAGCTCGAGCCCGAAAAAGGACACACATTAACAGAGGATTAACCCTTAAAAGCAATAGCCTGTTGTATATTCATACATCTCATACATGATACATAAATTCCATTCAAACACAGGATTCTGTCTGGTCATTGTCAACTTCTTCCTCTGAATCCTGACGGTGTCTCAATCCTGAGTGAGGCAGGAAGAAGTTCTTTTCTTCTGATAATGAGGCAATACATTCTCTTTCTCTGAAAGATTTAGGTGTCCTGTGGCTGCCATCTCACTGCAAATCCTTTCTTTAAAGAAGTATCTTACATAGCACAGTTTCTATTTTAACATTATGTTATAACCTAAAACTATATTTAACACACTACTTGAGAAAATTAATACCGCATAACTTTCTAACATAACACATATAATATTCATTTTAATATTTGTGAAAAGCCAATCATAAATACACATTTTTCACAGGTGGGAAGAACTCATCTCTTTAATTTATAATACAGTCTATTCAGAGTCTCCTGAAGTAGCAATTTGGGATTACCCTCTGCATATGCTTAGTTTAGGAGAACTAATTGCTGGTAGTGCCATATTCCCACACATAAGTGGTTACTGCTTTCACTCTGAGCTGCTTTAATCCAGAAGTCTACTCCTTCATGCTTCATTATCGGGGCTATCTGGAGTACTGGTGTGTTGCTCCTCTAGAAAAAAGCTAACTCTCCTCACCCCAGATTATAACCCAGGGAATGTACAATATATTTGCAAAAATAGGTACCCTGAGATTTTCTTAAATGACAAAAGTATCTGTGGGTGAGACACTTGAAATGTTGAAACTTTGGACCTATTCCCTATGAACTGTAGTCATACCCCTGAGAGGAGAAGGATGTTGAGTCATAATGAAGAAAGAAAAGAAAGAAAAACTGAATGTTTTTTCTATTGCAATCATCCCAGAGGTCAGACACAACCAAGACAGACAGATGAACAACAAAAATACTGGTTAACTGACTCAAAAGGTTGGTTTTTCAGGCATTGGATTGAAACAGTTCAAGTACTCTGAAAGGAAAATATAGAAATGAAGCATATTTTCCTTTTGAGTCTAATGCCTGAAGAAAGATTAATTTTAACATTTATTGGTAGAAAGCTTCTGAAGGATTTACACTTAGGCTGTCTGAAAGCTACTGTGGATATATGAGGACCAGAATAGAGAACAATGAAATTGCATTTGCTTTTGGATGTGTCTGATAGTGGCATAAAGTAACATATCTTTTGGCAGCATGATATATTTTTTAAGTACCTTATGAAGCTACTCTTTTGCTTCAATAAGTTCTTCTTTATGATCACTCACCTTGCTTTTGCTACACAGAATGATTGCAAAAGTGAATGATGTATTTGAGGACCTGGCTAAGGCTGGAAAGCATACCAAAAGTAGGAAAGAGTACCACGCATCCAAACACTTGGCTAAGTTTTAATTTCACAGCATAAGCATATTGTAGCCTGCTATTCATGTATTGATCATTCAATGACTTGCCAGGAAATTAGTTTGACTGTTTGACACAGCTTTCAGAAAAAGTGATTTATTTTTCTGAGGTTGTACATTTCCCCATTTCCCCATTTGTCATAACAGAGGAAAAATTGATTCAGCTATCAACTTCTGTCTCGAGCTGCACATGGAAATGCCCCACAACAGAGGCTGTTCAGTTTCTAGGACTCATTACCAAGCTGGAACCTCAGCTGAGAAACCAGGGTGATTGCTGGCTGTTTGTGACCCAAAGACCCAACCTTCACCCATCTGCTGTGTCTATCTGGATTGCCCTTCTGTTCTCAGGACTGGCCAGTCAGCTCATCATGGGCCTGGGTGTGACTGCCAGTCATGATGAGTCATGGTTTAAGTGCACAGCTCTGCTGAAGGGAAAACGAGGCCCATTTTATCTCTACTTTTGATTTTATCTCCAGGTTAGTTCTGTGAAAGTCACCAAAACTGCTACACACAGCAAAAAGTAACCTGGTGCAAATCAGACACAGAAGTAGATATTGCCATCAACATGAAAATTAATGGAGGGAAGGAGGGAAGGAGGGAAGGAGGGAAGGAGGGAGGGGAGGGAGGGAGGAAGGAAGGAAGGAAGCAAGGAAGGAAGCAAGGAAGGAAGGAAGGGAGAGAGAGAGAGAAAGAAAGAGAGAAAGAAAGAGAGAAAGAGAGAAAGAAAGAAAGAGAGAGAAAGAAAGAGAGAAAAGAAAGAGAGAGAGAAAGAGAGAAAGAAAGAAAGAAAGAAAGAAAGAAAGAAAGAAAGAGGAGAAAGAAAGAAAGAAAGAAAGAAAGAGAGAAAGAAAGAAGAAGAGAAAGAAAGAAAGAAAGAAAGGAAAGAGAGAAAGAAAGAGGAGAAAGAAAGAGAGAGAGAAGAAAGGAGAGAGAGAAGAGAAAGAGAGCAAGAAAGAGAGAAAGAAAGAAGAAAGAGAGAAGAGAGAGAAAGAGAGGAAGAAGGAAAGAGAGAAAGAAAGAGAGAAAGAGAAAGAGAGGGAGAGAGAGAGAAGAGAAAGAGAAAGAAAGAAAGAAAGAAAGAAAGAAAGAAAGAAAGAAAGAAAGAAAGAAAGAAAGAAAGAAGAAAGAAAGAAAGAAAGAAAGAAAGAAAGAAAGAAAGAAAGAAAGAAAGAAAGAAAGAAAGAAAGAAAGAAAGAAAGAAAGAAAGAAAGAGAAATAAAGAAAGAGAAAGACATAAACGTGCAGTTCTCTGTACTGGCTCTGACAGTTTCTCAAAACCAGATCATTGGATGATGCACAAACTAGTGGTTGGTGTTTGTCAGAGAATGAAAGTTACTGAAAACATCAAGCTGACAATTGGAAAGTGCACTTGCAAATCTGGAACTTGTTATGGAGCTGATGGAACTGATTATACAGTGTCATTTCCTGATAACTTGGTTCTTTGCTAATTTTTTTGTCTTATGAGGCATAGTTTAGCACACAATAATCAGCAAATTTCCTACTGATTGTATTTTTCCTCTCCCCTCTCTGCACAGCTCAGGATCCATGTCTTAGGATTCTGGTTGTACCAGGAGCAGAGGGGAGACTCAGCCTTTTTTAGAAACTTTTTGGAGTTGAGTTTATCACAGTGCAAATAGGAGCTTTTTGAAACCAGTGTCAAAGCTTATCTCAGGAGCAATTTCTCTTCCCCTTTCCTTTCACAGAATCACAGCATGGCTGAGGTTTTAAGGTACATCTGCTCCAAACCCTCTGCTCAAGCAGGGCTACACAGGGCTCAGGATCATGCCTTTGACACTTTTTGATATCTCTAGGGATGGAGACTCCACAGCCTCTCTGAGCAACCTGTGCCAGTGCTTGGTCACCCTTACTGTGAAAAGGGATTCCCTGATGCTCAGATGGAGCCTCCTGTACTCCACTTTCTGCCAGCTGCCTGTCACTGGGTGCCATTGAGAAAAACCCATGTCCATCATCTTTATACCACCCCTTCTTGTATTTTACCTGCTAAGATCTTCCCTCAGCTTTTGCTTAGCAGGGCTGAAGTACTAAAGGGAGGCTGAAATAGGCCAAAATGCCTTGTGAAAGACATATTTACTCAGCAAAAATCTCTGGTGCTGTTCTTGCATGATTCCAACAATTTTCAGACAAACCCATAAATATTGGTCTTAATGGCAGAGTAGGTCTTGAGTGTTTTTGGAGCCTGGGTGCTGCTCCAGCCAGAGCTTACATAGCCTGGGGCCTTTTCAAAGCTGTCTGCAAAAAAAACACCTGAAAAAGTCAATGAAGGCTTTTTAAAACTCATCCTGGATGGTGCAGCAGCCTACTGTTACCTGCTTTGGGGCTGGTTTGATATCCAAAATGGTCAAATCTATGCTAGGCTTGAGTGAAGTGGTGAAAAGCAGTCTGTGAGTATAGTGGTGATAGTTTCTTTGCAAATTCTCTATCTTTCCTGAAACTGGCCCCTATCTCTTGCTTGCAGAGCTCACATGGGGTTTTCAGTCCCCAGGAGAGACCAGCTTAGTTAGGTGTTGGCTGCTTTACCTCTTAGCAAAAATTTGGAAGGTTGAGAAAAAGAAGGGAAAGCAGAGGAAGCGAAGGGTTGCCACACTACCAAAAGGCTGGGAGAAAATCTAATTTTTGTGGGTCCTTCTTTGCCCACTTACTTCCTGATAAAGAGAGCTACAAACTTGAATTTCCTGTAAGGTCATTCCTGACTGTTGTTTTTCTTAGGAGATTAATTTTTCTCTTAGTATTTCTTAGAATCTGTGATTCTTTTCTCCAGTACAAAATCCTCCTTTTTTATCTATCTAGCAAATTCCAGCTGTATCGACTTAAGGACTGTCCCACTATGTTGCTGGTTGCAGTAAGGCTTTGTGTAAGACTGTTGTCTGTGGGTGGGTGTATTACCCAGGAGGGCAAGACCCTTACAGCCTTTCTAAGAGGATGTGACCATTTATGAGACCTGCAGAACAGTCTTCTCTACCTGCTTATGCCAAGCACACTGCTGCTCTTGGGGCATCCAGAGAAGTGCTTGGCAGAGCAGTCTGCTGTGACTAACCCCTCAAAATGCCCTGGGGCAGTGATGTTCCCCATGTGTGTCCTACCTGTGCATATTACCTACTTCTCCTCATGTCCCTCCACCTTAGAATGACTTGGAGAATTTGGGATTCTGGAGTTCAGGTGGAGTTTTGCAAGTCAGGGTCAACTTGTTTACATCTCTGTTTGCAGCCATGGCAGAGCACAGTGAGGTTTGGACCTGATAAGCCTTCAGCTCTGAGTGCTCTCTCACATGCCTTAGATGAATCAAAATTGGATGTTTTTCTCTGAGCATGAACTTAATAAATACATACAGAAATTGCATGTAAATACACAGTAGTGGCTCCTGTGTTATTAACAGATCATGAGAAGTGGATGAGGGTGAACAATACAGGGGCATTTTTAACAGCATTTCTGAAACAAAATAACAAATGTAACAGAAGCGAATCAACTGCCACTGCAGCTGGGAATGTAGTAGTAGGCTTTGGGACTGGCACTTACAGCCTATGTAAGGAATGTTTAGACAAAATTTTACAACTCTAGGGTTGTGAGTTGCAAATACTCCAAAGAGAGAGTAAAATGGAATACAGTATGGGCTGAGTCCCTCTTCTGCTAAGACTAAGACATTTAACAGAGCACATGTAGATAAGTAGAAGAGTAGTCCCACTAGGATCTGAGTGAACAAGCCTTTAAAAATCTGTTCAAAACATACCCTGTTCTGCTGCATATCAGGAAATGTCGGAGAAGTGTTTTCTCCATCATTCTGATCTGTGCAATTTTAACACCACTTGGCAGTTTCATTGGTGACACAATGTGATTTAACAAACTGAAATGATACAGCAGAATAAGGAAACTTTCAGACACTCATCTCAAAAAAGAAGGAGTAACAGATATTTTCTGTAAAACCAGTTTTGGGTAAATGTCCTTGTGTAATAATAATTAATGACAAATTTCACCATCTTTGGAAAATTACTTTTTTTCACAAATGTTTCATATATGACATCTCTAAACCTGTCTGTCAATATACATTGAAATATATATACTGAAAATACATTGAAATATATACTGAAATGTGAAGTGATATACAGATAAAACACAGTTTGAGGTTCTACCTGTTCTGTCTGTCATTGCCCAAATCTTGCCTGTTTGACTGAGACAGATCATGTGTCATCACAGGCATGTTGATTTGGATTAGTAGCTGTTCTTCTTCCAGTAAGGAGCTTTTAATTGTTTTTATGTTGCCAGCAGTTGTATTTGTAAGGACATGATGACTAAGCTTCACATGTTTCTATTAATACAAAGTTGGCAGTCATTGATATCAATACTTGCTGTTGCATAAAGTGAGAAATATTTTGATAGCCACTTAAAAATTTCTAGAAACTTCTCAAATGTACATTGCAGTATAGATTTGGATTTAAAGGTTCTCAGTTGCACAGGGCAAAGGAAAACTCATTTCTGTCAGGACATGAACAGCCTGCTTGGGTTCTTTTGTTATTTGCCAACTGCAGTGGAAATGATGCAGCAGAAAAAAACTGCTGAGGAGTCAGTTGTATTTTCTAGGTACTTTCTGGTTTTGAAGTAACACTATCGATTATCACAAATGGTGCAGTTTGAATTCAACTACTGCCAAGTTTTTACACTGCTGATGCTGGTGAGAATAGAGAAATCAACATTAGAAGCAACTTCTTAACTCATATCTTGTCATTTTCAATATTAAATATAAAATCATATTTAAATTAAATCTCACATATTATTTTCATGATATTTCTTAAATTACAATGTATCCTAAGAGTAGTGTAAAGAATAATGTGTATTGGAGAGCAGTCTGCTGCTGCTGCTGCAGAAAGCTGTGATTTACCAGAACAGGTGGAGAACCAGAAGGTCATGAGTTAATGTGCAAGGTGACACAATGCCACTGGTACTATAAATCCCTTCATGAATGATTATAAAGAATATATTTATCTCAATCAAGAAAGACAGCATTTTCACCAGATAAAGTCTGTGATGGAGGTCTCTGACAAAGAAAATAATGATCATAGAATCACAGAATCACAGAATCACAGAATATCCTTAGCTGGAAGGGACTTGAAAGGACTTTAAGTCCAGCTCCTGACTCTGCACAGGGCAGCCCCAAGAATCCCACCCTGTGCCTGAGAGGGCTGTCCAAACACTCCCCTAGCTCTGGCAGGCTTGGGGATATGAGCACTGCCCTGGGGAGCCTTCAAGGAGTTCTTCAAGACTCTTCACCATAATCTGAGAGCAAGTGCTGCCCAGGGGAGCAGAGCAGTCCCCCAGCCCAGGAACCTTCCAGGGGTTTGCACAGCTCAGCCCTGGGGAGAATTGCTGCTCTCAGTGTCATTCCTTGCAAAGCCCACTGCATTAGCTGGGGTGGGTCTGTGGGTCACTTCTACCCTAAGGTGAGACAGAGACTCTGGCTAAATAATTAGCAAAGAACTTAGCAAAAACTTAATGTTGTGTTGCAAATGAAAGAGGTTATGTTTTATTTGCAAGTATTGCTCTTCAGTGATTCCTGTGGGCAGCGGGAAGAGGTAAAATATTAACTGGACTGAAAGGGGAGGGAGGCAACTTCATAATAGCTGGTGTGTTTAAAGCACTGCATTTGATAAAGCAGTTCAAACAGCACCCCTGAGCTGGTGATGACAGAGTAGCACAACTGCAAACACTGCTCTGTGGGAAGAGTTTGGAAACATGCCTGGGTATATCTAGGTATACAAATACACCTGGTTTGCTAAAACTGACCTCCACTTACATCCAAAATGCAAAACTGAGCAGTGGGTTCCTTGATTCTCCTCCTGCACGGAGCTCCATTTCCTCCATCCTTTCCTGTCTGACCTGAGCATCTTCTCAGTGCCCCCAGCTGTGCATGCACAGACCAGCTACAGCCCAGGACAGCTATTGCCTGTCCCTAATTAAGTGCACGGCTCGAGTTTTGAGGAGCAGGAGTGACATTTGCAATGTTCTATGCTGCAAAAGTTGCTGGGGAAGGACCCATTTGCTACATGACAGGATCAGGGTTCATCTCTGCCTGTGTCCTTTGACTTCCTCAGCCTATTTTCTGGTGTTGGGGACACGGTCTTTGAAGCTGACAAAACTTGCCATTACATCCCTCTGAGCATTCTTTGAATTATTTTGGTAGAAATTATTAAAAAGCCACAAAAAACCAAAACTGCCATCACCAGTTTTCCTTAGTTCTTCTAATCTCCTTCTGATCATTAGTTCTCCAGACATTAGCCTGTTTATGTTGATCAAACACTGCTCTTCTGAAGACATCACATGGATTTTATTTTAATCCATGTGCACTATTTTAAGCTTGGAATTCATGAATTATAAAAAAAACAGGGAGCAGGCCATAAAAAATGTGATTGTTAGCTTGGATTAAACTGAGATTTTTCAGATGCTGTCAGAGTTTCACACAACAAAATACAACATATTGTCACCTGGCAGCTACCTTCCAGATGCAAGATATCCCTGATCCATTGGCTACATGGCCATCATAGTTGAGCAAGTATTATGGTGTGTAATAGATAAATAAATAAATTAAAAATTAAATTCATCCAAAGGGGAAAAATGGTATTTAAGTATATAAAACCCTGGAATATTCATACAGTAAAAACATAAATTTTAACAACTGATGGAATTAATTATAATTAGTTAACTAAAAATTTCTCTGGAAAACAAATGAGAAGTGCTGAGAAAAGCTGTGCTGTTTTGGGTAGAATTTAAAGTCAGCATGCTCATAGAAGCTGTTGAAGTACAAAATATGTTTGCATTATCAGATAAAAACAGAAAACACAATTCTGTGAAAATGAGTTCCAGAAAGGAAAGGTGCCTCCATATCAATGTCAGAGCAGACATACCAGAGGTAGAGTCCTCTCCCTATCCTACAGGCTGTGAGAGAGAAATAAGCTTATACTAGGGAAAAAACCTGTTGCTGTTAGTTAAAACAAAGAAAAAAAAAGGAGTTCAAAAGCACATTGAGGAGAAATAAATCAATGAGTCTGTAAGAGATGGGAAAGCAGAGTAATTATAAAACAAGTAGCTAATTGCAACAGACTTACAATCAGGGAAAAGCTGCCCATTAAGAAAGTTAATTGGCTGTTAATGAATTAAGACAGTTATGTTGCTACTAATAAATCCTTTTTTTCTTTTAATAAAGCATTGGTGTGGGTATTAAGTTAATTTTTCTACAGAAAGAGCCATTTGAACAGAAGGTTAGAGCAGTTCTAATGCAAAACACAATTAAATGGTTCAATTCAAAAAAAGGAAATTAGAAACAAAATTCTAGCAGAGAACAGGTAAAAAACCAGAAAATTTCAGCCCTGAGAGTGTTAGTAAACAGCATTAAAATGAAACATTTCTGCTTAATCAAAAAGGGCTGTTGTCTCACACCAATAATGGATGGTTAAACTGCGCAAAGGGTTTCCAGAAATAATTAGGCAGAAGGAAGGATGAAACTGGAGCTGAATTCACAGAGTGCATAGCCCAGCTTAAAAGAAAATTAGTAACAAAAACAAGGAAGGAACCACCTGGAATAGCAACTGAAAAAAAAAAAAAAAACCAATCCAGATCAGTTGTCCACAGTGAATGGGCAAATTGGGAAAAGTGGGCATAGCAAAGGATGCCAGGCAGCCCAGGCACTCTGCCTGCCTTCCTCTCTCCTTCCCTTGCTTCCTCCTTCCCTTCCTTGGAGGTCTGTTCCTGCTTGGAGTTTCTAGGAGTTCCTCCAGCACCAGAGATGAATCACGAGATATGTCCTGGGATTTTTGGTCCTACAGATTGGCTCTGGAGAGGAGGATTGGTAGGACACCACTGCATACTTTTCTCCTCCTGTTCGCTGCACATGAATGAAATGGTTTATGAAGCCATGGGGGGTCTTACTAGCGGAGCATTGGCCCGAGACCTCTATCCCCAGGAGGATAAAAGTTCTGGAGACCAGCTCGCTCAGACCCAAGCCACGGGGGAGCCTTCCAGCCTGCAGGGTGATAACAGCTCTTATAGTGATTGTCAGCTCTTTGGGATTTCAGCTGCTGCTAGGCTTGGCTTCCCCGGGCACAGGGCTTCAGGCAGACGGAGAGAGAGGAGAAGAGGAGACACCGGCTGTTCCACGGAGATGGTTTATTCGGGGGGTCGTGAAAGGACCCAGTTCTTCTTCTTCCGAAGTTAGTAGGGTACAGTAAGCTACTTTTATACCCTTGGCCAAGCTCCAAACTTGATCAATGAACAAAGGTTAGAAGGACTACAAGCGACCAATTGTAGGGTTAACAAGACTTTTCTCCTAATAAGGGTAAAAGATAAGTTGTGAGTCTGGGGTCGGAACACCTCTCTGCTGCTGTGTCAGCATTCCCATTGTTAAAGCCTCCACGGTGCCTTGGCCAGGCTTGTGGCATTTACTACAAATGGTCACAAACAGTTTTCCAAGGAAGTTCCAAAAGACCCACTTAGAGTATCACAAAGTTTATAGGGCACATTTTTCCAGATCTTCATTACTCTGCTAAGTCTGTTCTTAAGCTGAGACATCATCAAAACCTTCTGGAGGTCAAAGAGTGCAGATGAGCAAACTTTAGGGTACTTTTCCTGCATTTCTTAGCTCAGATCCCCAAGCAATAACATTCTTTCAGCATGTTAGAAAAGCAGTGTCCTGCCCCTGGTCAGCTGTCTTTCTCCAGGGTTTCCACTTATTGGAAGAAGCTGCAAGTTGAACCCTGAAAAAGCTCAAGTTCTTCTTGAATATAATTGTCCATACAGTATAGACAACTGTCAGTTTGTGTCTCATACTTCTTCATTGCAGCAACATAATAATATTTTTTAAAATTGTTCCTTTGGGTTTTTGTTGTTGGTTTTTATATATTTTTTTAAACAGGAATGTTTACATTGTACTTTAAATCTCATTTTCCATTTGGATCTGCTTTTATTGTTGAGTGCACTAGAGCCCTCTGGAGCTGCAGGACCACTTGCCCTGCATGTTTGAAATCTTTTTGGCTTCTTTGCTACTTGGTAGTGCCTCTGGAGCTCTGGTGACAAAGGACCGTGTTTTCTGTTCTCTACAGACTCTGATGCCTTTTACCAGTTACATGAAGAGCAATAGGCAGAATCAGGAGATCAGGTTGTGGAGCAGCCCCTTTGCTCTGCTTTGCCCTGCAGAAGTTGGAGGTGACTCCATAAGGAGCAGAGGTCACACAAACCTGCTGTGCTATGTGTGGTCCACAGTGGGGCTTTGCATGAGACACCCAACTTCAAGAGAACAATGTCTGCAGCTTCACAGACTAACCATAAGACTTGAAATTCCTTGTCATGTGTTATGTTTGTTCCTGTGCAATATCCACCTTTGTGGTGTTGGCAGAATAATTTGTGGATAAGTACTTGGTTTCTGGGGTGGTTTTTTCAAGCAAAGCAGAACAGCATGATACTGATGCTACTCAGAATCTGAGTTTTATGTACTTTCTATATCCACACAATATGACTCAGAATACCAGGAGTCTTGGTCTTAACAGCGGTCCAAGAAGGCACTTGAGTGCAAGTTTTGACCCAAGTTTTAAGTATTTCACATAACTGTGAAAAATGCGTATTTTATGATTGGCTTTTTGCAAATATTAAAATGAATATTATATGTGTTGTGTTAGAAAGTTATGCTGTATTAATTTTCTCAAGTAGTGTGTTAAATATAGTTTTAGGTTATAACAAAATGTTAAAATAGAAACTATGCTATGTAGGATATTTTTTTTCTAAAGAAATAATTTGCAGGGAGACAGCAGCCACAGGACACCTAAATCTTTCAGAGAAAGAGAATTCATTGCCCCATTATCAGAAGAAATGAACTTCTTCCCGCCTTGCTCAGCTGTGAAGATGCTGTTAGGATTCAGAGGAAGAAGTTGACACTGACCAGACAGAATCCTTTGTTTGAATGGAATTCATGCATCATGTATGAGGTGTATGAATATGCAACAGGCTATTGCTTTTAAGGGTTAATCCTCTGTTAATGGGTGTCCTTTTTTGGGCTTATTTTGCCCAGAAAAAGGTACCTGGATGTCTGTAACTCTTTGTTTCTATTGTCTCATATTGTCCTAATGCAAATTATCCAAATTATTATTACTCTAATTATATTGCTATTTTTATAACCATTTTATTATCATTAAACTTTTAAAAATTTTAAAAACAAGTGACTGGCATTTTTCACAGAACTACAGAATGGTTTGGGTTAGAAGGGACCTTAATGATCATCTTGTTCCTATGCCCTTTCCATGGCCAGGGACACCTTCCACTAGACCAGGTCTCTCCAAGCCCTGTCCAGCCTGGCCTTGGACACTTCAGAGATAATATTTCTATCAATAATTTTAAACCTCTAGAGAGGCTCTGGAGCTTATCATTGATGGTAAAAATCTCTTTAAATGGTGTAAAATATTCCTCTCTCTGGGAAAATGAAACCGTTTTGCTGTTCAGGTGACTCTGAATCTTTTTGCAGCTGGTAAGAGCAATCACAGGAGTTTTTAATGCCTCTTGCTTGCAGAATCTCAGCTCTCATCAGAGTCCTTTTGCTCTCTGGTGTGCCTGTTGGTTAGCTGTTTGTGTCCACCCCCTGACTTGTATCTGAACAAAATCCCTTGTACAATGGAGCCTGAGGCTTTCTGTCCTGCTCCCTTCACCTGGAATAAACCATTCCTTGTGGAACCTCAAGATGGAGAGCCTCCTCCTTTCTCCTCTGCCTGCTCCCTGTCTGGCTTGTGTCTGGCACGTGTCTGGCACCTTTGAGCAAGTGGCTCTGAAGGTTCTGCCTCTGGTAAATCCCCATACGGAGGCAGGCCCCACTCCTGGCGTGGCGAGGGAGCTCTAAGAGCTAGCCTGGGTTCCAGCAGCTGCTTCAGGTGACTAGACCCCTTTGTCCCTAAACAGTCAATGCAGAAGAAAAAGACCTCTATCCCAGGCACTTGAAGTTGGAACAAACATTTCCTGCCTGCTCTTGACCCCATTCCCAGGGCAGCATCAGCCCCAGATAACGCATGATCCGAGTTGCTAACATCTCACTGTGACATTTTCTCTGTTGTCCGAGTTCTTGTCAGATGTCACAAGAATCTTTATGCAGTCTTAATTTTCAAAGGTGAAGTCTGGCATGATGTAACATGTCAATTTTTGTTTATTTCAGAAAAATAAGATACTCAGAAAGGCCTATTACCCAGCGTCTGAGAATGAAGTCCCAAGAGACTCAGCCTGTTGCTTACGCAAATACTACTTGGTTTTGAAAACTCAAACTTCACAGTGATCAAAGCTCAGTATAGACTCCTCTTCCAATTTCATCCTTTAGCTGGAACTGATTTTTAACTAAAACAGAATTAAAAATGTGTTTAATATTTAAATGAGGCTGGAGATATGTATTTATTTATTTGTTTTGAAATAAAAGTCTTCAATTACACATCAGTAAGGTTGAGACTAGCTGAGGATGATGTGCTTCATAAATCTTTTGCTTGCAGAAGAGAGATGTTAAGTAAATACTTCTCCTGAAACAGGAAAGTGCATAATCAGACAAAACCCTCCAAATACCGAAATAGTAATTTTGTTTGTTCAGTTGTACATGTACATAGGTCAGAGCTCACTGCTATATATCTTATAAAGGCACTCAAAGTTCCTTGTCTTTTGTAGACACATATTTTGATACTCCTGAATAGGTAAAAAGAAAAAGAAAAGAAAAAGAAAAGAAAGGGGAAGGGGAGGGGAGGGGAGGGAAGGGAAGAGAAGAGAAGGGGAGGGAAGGGAAAGGAAAAAGAAGGCAAAGCTTTGGTTTTGATTAGTACTGATTGATGATTCTGATTAGCAAATCAGAAAATTAGGAACAGGTTCAAGCCAAATTTAAAGGCAGTCTTCTTCTTTCCTAGGTCCAGATACTGGATTATATTGTGTTTGAACTGGGTATATTCTTCTTTCACAATTTACAAAGACCAAAGGAATGGCATCGACAGCAGGGGAGAAACAAATTGTAAGATGGAATCACAAGCAAAATTGTGGCCATGTATGTCTGTGTGAAGTGTGAATTTGTGAGGAGAGAGGTCTGTGTGTTGCCAATGCATCAAAGTAGGTAGGAAGAGATGGGATGGAGTTGAGCTGTGGGATGTGGGACGTGGCTGCAGAAGCACCTGGCAGGACAAAGAAGCACATGGCATCACAGAGAGGCTTGTCCCCTCCAGACCCTGGGAGGAGGAAGTGTCACCACAGACCCCTACGGGCAAGGAACTGGCTGGAAGGTGACAGAGGAGTGAACAGCACATAGTCACTCCATAGAAGGACATTTAGAAAGTGTGTTGCTGACCTGCTAACATGGGATAGGTCATGTAGTGAGAATTGCCATGTAGGGAAATACCAAGCCTTGAAAAGTATATGGAACCTGTTTGTTTCTTTGAATAAATGATTCGGATTCCCTGCCGGTCTGGGTCCAGGTCGTGGCCACTCACAAAAGTTCTTGTGTTAATTCAGAGTAAATTCAGCTGGGACATATTTTAGCTCTACATTTTTACTTCCCACATGCAAACTGAAAGTTTTATTTGCTTATCACACACCCAAATTCAAGTAGCAATTCATGTAGAGAGCAGAGGACCCACCTTTAACCAGAGCACTCCTACTCTGCCCAGTTCCTACATCAAAAGCAGAAAGTGCTTTCTCCAACAAAACGGTGCCACAACCACAACTGCAGGAAACATTTTATTTCTCTATCTCATCTTTGAAGCAGCTGAGATCTCCTGTTGCTGGAAGAACAGGGAGCAGTATTATGAAGAGAGAGAAAAGGAGAAATGGGGTCTATCAAACAGACACCCATGGCATTTTTGTCCTAGTCCAGTATTTCCGCTATATTTCCCAAAAAACCAAAGCAAGAGGAGCATTTCTAAAATTTTAAGTAGTATTATGCTGTTAGTCAGCCAGTTAAGAGCTATTTCTAAATGTATTTATAGTCCTTTGTAAATGCTTGACCTTTCTTCTGTGTTTGCTTGCTTTTTTTCTTTTTAAACTCATACAGTTTCATATAATGACCCTACAGAGTCACTTCATATGGGTTGGCATGGCTGCAGATGTGTGAGTGGGAACAAATGTGCTTACCAGGAATGACAAAGAGAATGTTTTGTTCACCACTTCTGCATTACAAGCATCTGACTTGTGTGGCTGCTGCAACTGGATCTAAACCAGCTCATGGTGCTGCACAAGATGGTTTTGTAATGCACCTTACCACACAAAGGTCCTCCCTGCTGATAGATGCTGGGAAGTTCCTTTCAGCACCCTGACAGACGGCTCAGTGGAAAGGCCCTGTTTGTAGCTCAGTGTTTGAAAACTCCAAGCATGTAATTAAATTCCAATGAATCCCAAAACAGTCAAGGTTCAAGTGAGGAACTGGTCTCTCTGGCCTCAATCCAGCAAAACACTTCAGTGCATGAGTAAACCTCCTTTGAATAGTCCTATTGGAAAATCAGGGGGAACTACTCATTGCTTCAAGTTAGGGATATGTTGAAGAGATTTGTTTGATGTGGCCACAGTGGCCCACAGTAAGTGCTGTTTGAATCAGAGCCTAAATCCAGTTTACCGTGTGATGCCTTTTTGGCGTTGCTGATTTCTTACCAGGCAGTCTTGCTCATTTAGGCTTGGACAGCTTCATTTCAAAAGCAGCGTTAAGCACTTTAAAATGCCACTTTCTCATGATAAACATTCACAGATTATTTCGTTTTAGACAGTAAGATAGTGGTAGATTTATTCTGGCAATCAAACTGTGAGTTGAAATTCTCTTGAACAGAATTTACAGGATTAGAAGAATATCATAAACATCTGAAAACACTGCACATGCAGTTGTACTCAGGAGATACAGAGGTCTCAAAAACTGCCAGTAAAAAGGGTGTCTTTGATAAAATCCTTATCTTTTGTCTTCATGTTTCACCTTTAAAGACAGTGTAACTAGAATTTTACCTCTTACCATGTTTCAGACAAATGACAAAACATAAACCTCTTTTTATTAATTGAAGGTGAATTCTGAAGCAGCTGAAGTTGAAGACCAAAGTTAGTAGCATACTTTTTCTGCTCTTTTACCTTTCAGAATGTTCTAGGGACCCAAATTTTCCAGAAACAAGTTTGTTCAAGTAGATGGTGGGATGTGCAAGAGCCACTAAATTCATTACTGGTAAAGAAAGCAGTTCTAATATTCCAGCACAACCACTTTGGGTTGTTGAAACTCAACCTGTGGTTGGAACCTTGCCCATGCATTAGGACTCTCTTCTGAAGCCTGACACTTCCCTTATTCAGATTACTTAACCTAAATACAAAGAGAAAAATAGGAAGAGAACACTCGTGCTTTCTTTTAGAAATGGGTCACTCATTAATACCAGAGTGTATGAGATTTAAGGTATATTCAAATTTACCAGCTAAAAGAGGCATATTGGTCACTTGTTCTGTACAGTGTTATTTAAAACATATTTGGCTTTTAGTTATTGTACCATTAAATAAACACTGCAAAGTCCCTGCAGTTGGTCAGTACTGTCTAAATCCATATAGGCCAGATTTCCAGGTATATAAATCCAGCTGAACTCCAAAAGTGGTTTGAACAAACAGAGATTTTATCATATAATTGATAGAATCATAGAATGGTTTGGATTGGAAGGGACCTTAAAGATCATCCAGTTCCACCCCCTTGTCATGGGCAGGGACACCTTCCGGGTTGGTCCAAGCCCTATCCAAGCTGGCCTTGAACACTTCCAGGGATGAGGCAGTCACAGCTTCTCTGGACAACCTGTGTTGGGACCTTAAAATCCTCACAAGGAAAAATTTTTTCTGAATACCCAACCTAAATCTACCCTCCTTCAGTTTCATCAATAATTTTTAATTATGAGCTCTCCCAACTTTTGTAGGATGCCAGAACTCATGTAACTTGGGTGCTCCTGTTAGGTGCTGTTCAGTGTTAGGTGTTGAAAACTACACCTCCGTTGAAGTATCTCTAGTATCTTAAAAATATTGGATATCACTCTTTGGGTAGTTTCAGATGTGGTCAGATAGTGATACAATTGTACACTGACCTTTACTTAGTTATATAAAAAATTATTTGTTATAAATAAGTTAATAAAACTCCACTTGGATGAACATTATTGTACGTTTTTAAGGTATCTCTGCTTTTTAATAATAATGTCCCATTACCCACCAGAGGGAGCTCAGTGAAATGTAAGGGCCTCTTCACCAAATTAGTGAGAGCTATTTGAAGGGTTATAAATAGATTTAAGCACAATTTTAGCAGTTAGTGCATAGCTGGATGTAATTTATATTAGCTGGGAACTAATGTGGGTGGTTTGGGTTTTTTTGCTTGAAAGAATACTCCTTTTTTGAAATTATGTCAAAAAGAAGTGTTCACATTCTTGGCACAGATAATTTCATCAGAAAGTACTTCCTTATATGTGAGTTGCTGGCTTTTATATTCACAGCCATGGAGGGAGTGCCTTGAGTAAGTCTATTATTTAGAACAGCATTCATAAGAGTATGTCTGAACGTGCCTCTGTCTTCCGTGAATATTAACATTGGTATTTTTTGTACTGATGTCTAATCAGGAAACATCTATACTGATGTACTTGCTGACCAGGAATACAAAAGGGTCTGACCACAAGACAGTCAATTTCCTTAGCAGATAATGTTAAATGATGCATTTGCTTCTGACTGCTTTAAGGAGGTCAAAATGGTTGACTTGTTTCAGCTGTCCACACACAGCAGAGGAATGTGGGAGTCAAAGACCCAGGCTGGGGAGAGCACTGTGATGAAATGGCTGTGAAGAAATCTGTGGTCACAAGGCAATGTGGGTGGTGCACTGACGTTTGTCATACACCTGTAAGAAAGTTACAAGACAGAGGTGAAAGTTTTTCAATCACAGAGCATCACACTGCTGCTACTCCTTCATGTGGGAAACTGGGGATCTAGTTCATAAAAGTACCAAAGTCTGCTTGTGCAGTGAAAGCAGCAAAAGACCATTAGTGTGGCTGCACTTATTTTAGTACTGAAGTGCTCTGGCTTCAATGCAGTTTTTACTTTACATAGGCTATTTATCAAGGTTTTATTTATCTTTAATGCAAATACAGCAGTTGGCATAGAATTGGGCTCAATGACCCTTATGGGACCCTCTCAACTCATGATTTTCTATGATTCCATGATTAGCACAATAGTCATATTCTGATACTGGTTATTCCTCTTTCTGTAGAAGAACAGTCTGCAACGCTCTGACATCTGTACCACATCATAACTCTGTTAATTCTAGACAGAGCTGACAAAAACATTACCTTAATGAAGTAAATATTCCAGTATAAAATTTTAGTTGAAACTAGGCTTGGAAAAGTGTTGGGATACATCCATACAAAAGCTTCTTAATGCTGAGCTAAGGACAACAGCCTATACATTCTATTGGTGCAAGCCATAAGCAGTCAGAAAGCAAGCAGTTAAGGCAACAGCTCACTCACCAGTTCCTCTTCCCAGCTGTACCTACTTCCTTTCCATCACTTAAAGTTCTCATATTGCTTAGCTCATTCCTTGCACCCAGAGCACAGTTTGGCATCTGGCTGCACATTTGTTACATCAGCACACACATCCTCATTTCGTTTCCCTAATTCCTGTATTAAAACTTAGTATAGGATTAAGATAAATAACTAAATTCACAAACCACCTACTCTCATATTTTCTAACCAGTTCAAGGAAACCAAGCATGTCTCAGAGCAGACACCTGCAGGCTGGTAGAATTCCTTGCTGCCACATACCAGCACCAAACCACAAAGCATCACACATAGCACTTGGAAACCACCTTGAGCACATGGTGATCATCAGACCATGTCATAAGATCATCAGACAACTGGATCTGAGCTCTGGGCTGATGCTGCTTACTCATTGGGGATGGATTGTGGTCAGGGGGATTGAAGGAACTGAGGTTTAGAAGGGGGAACTGGTAATTGGTGTGTAGAAAAGCGACTCATATACTAAATCTTGTGCTTTCTACAGAATAAACCATGCAGTGAAGGAAGCCTGGGTTGATGATAACGGTGATTTGTGAATGGTTGTCATCTTTCATTCATATGGGTATGAGTAACACATGACATTACTTGTTAGGAGCACTGAAGAACCTAGAGGTGACTGGCACTGTCCCAAGCAAGGTAGATTTTTCATTCTTATAAAATAATCTACTTTGAAGTGTTGGCCTCACAGTTTTGGTGTGCACCTGAAAGACCACCTTGGTAACTCCCAGTTTAACACTGCAAAGCCAATGAAGGAAGTGTTGAGGTTGAGGCTGCCCCTCCAACTCTGCTTTGCTACCTTTCTTTCCTCCGTAATGTGCACCGTGGTGCAGTCATGCACTTGGTGTCTGGTCTTGTCCCACAGAAGAACATCAAGACAAACAGCGGGGCCCAGTTTTTTGGTGCTTGTTCAGTCTTAGTCTTTCTTTGCTGCACACCTTCCAGGCTGTCACAAAGACAGTTAATAGTTTAATTGTGGGTTTTCCAGGGATATGTATCACCATATCATCCATGCATCTGCGTGCCATGACACCCCACCAGGAGGGGGAAGACCTTCAGAGCTGTGGGTGCAGAGGCATGACTGTGAAAGTATGAAGATGGGAGACATAAGTCATGGCAACACCCAGGTTTTGTCAACTCTCCTCACATTCCTGCTGGACAGGGCCATTACTCTTCCTGTTATATCACTGCCTGGACCAAACTTCCTTTCCCTGCAGCCCTGTTCTTCCACCATTGCACATCTTGTACCCCCCACAGAGAGAGAGGCAAGACTCTTTCAGACAAGTCTGTGGGGGTGTTCGCAGGGGTCCCAGGACGAGGGAAGAGACGAGAATCTTGACTCCATGTTTCAGAAGGCTGATTTATTATTCTATTATATATGTTGTATTAAAAGAAAATTATATATTAAAACTATACTGAACGAATAGAAGAAAGGATTTAATCAGAAGGCTAGCAAAGGAATAGAAAGGAATGAATAACAAAAGCTTGTGACTCTCAGAGAGTCCGAGATAGCTGGACTGTGATTGGCCATTACCAATTAAAGATATACATGTTGCATTCCCAAGCAGCAGATAATTATTGTTTTTCTTTTCCTCTGAGGCTTCTCAGATTCTCAGGAGAAAAATCCTGGCAAAGGGATTTTTCAAAAAATACCATGGCAACACAAGTCTCTCCTGTTCCTTTAGACACTTCTACTTTGTGCGTTGATCAATAAAAGAATTTTAGATAGGGAACACCACCAAGTGGCTTTATGGTTATTACTGTGACTAGCTAATTTCTGCAAGTTGTCCTGCAAGGAGATGAAGCAGCAAAGGGTCACATGGCAGAGCTCCCCAAGCACACAACCCAAAGGAAGGCTGAGAACATCTCTCTGTCCCACCTGTCCCCACTGTTAACAGTGTGTAATCTTTACAAAGGCCTAGATGATGGAAGCCTCTGGTGGAAGGTGGCATACTTCCAAGGATCATTAATTCACAAAATCAAACAGAGTAGAGGTAATCCTGAAAAGGGAAACATTTTTTTTTAAAAGGCAACGAACCCAAACTCACAGCTCCTCATCTTCCAGACGTTCCAAGTGTCAAATCACCCTTGGCTCTGGCTGTTTCAAGACTGCATGAGTCATATCCTTGCTAACTGGAAGCCTTAAATTGAGTTTGTTCAGCATTCTTTACGACGGAAGGAAGCTGTTTAGCAATGATAGAAAATGGAAAGCACAGGTCTTGTTTTTGTTTTAAAGCCATGTACTTCACTGTGCCTTAAGTGGTTTGAAGAAAATGCATTTATTATGGTAGTGGCATGCTTACTTTTGCTATCCTGAATAACCTGGATAACAGCAAGAAATACACTTTGTCTGCAATACAGCTGCAGTTCTCACAGGTTGTAGTCACATGTTTTAAAATTGAAACTTTCTTTGGTACTTGTTTTCAAAAACTAAGTTTTTGAACTTCTAAAAACGTATGTGAAATAATTGTATAAAACTAGTTTTTATACTGTGATAGATACAACAGGACCTAACATGCAGACCACTTCAATCAGAACACAAACCATATTGTCTACATGGAAATACAGGATCAGTACGATAAATGCTTTATTAAAAAGCCTAATTTCAGCTATTTAGTCAACAGAGCTCCACTGTATCTAGAGAAAAACTCAGAATGTCCAAATTGGAGACTTACTGAATGTAAGAATATTTTAAACTATTAAGCTCTTGATAAGCAAATCAAGAGATGGATGATAGATACAGCAGTTACCTCTCAGAAAGTTGTTCCAGCTACCTTTACTCTTTTCAACATCTGGATGATTTTCCGCATTATCTTGACTATGCCACATTTTAATTTAGCTTGTCTATGAATATTTTTGGAAAATTCCATTTCCCTACCTTCTCGCCTTTGAATCCCACTTCCCCAAATATTTTTTTTTTAAATAATTTTCAAGAGACACAAATTTTTCATCCTTGGTACTTCTGTATCAGTTTTACTCATTTATATTGCGATACAATTTCTCTGACCTCCTGCTCTCAGGCACATGAGCATGCATGCATTTGTATGAACAAATATGTTCATACAAAGCTTTTATTTTTTACTTTAACCATAACTAAAAGCAGGAGGAAAATTTGATTGCACATAGCTAAACTCCAAGTTGAATATAAATCTTTGACTTAAATTAGTTTGGGATGGTTCAAGAATTTCATATTTATCCAGGCTTGTAGGCTGGCCCACATAAAAAATTTGGCATCTGCACCTCTATAAAATATTTCTTGAAATCTTCTATACTGGTCAGTACCTACAGGTTAGGAAAAACATATTCCATGACTATTCTCCAAGTGCTGATTGCCACAAATGAGGCCCAGCTTTCCTGCTCCACCTGACTGTGGCTCTCTCTCAGGTTTTCCTCCCAGCATATGATCTATAATTTTTCTGATATCTAAAACATAGTGACTGCACTTCAATAGAAAATTTCAAGGTGAGCACAGTTATTTGTAAGTAAAGGTCTGCTGTCTGATCCATTGGCATCCAAAGACAGTCTGTCAATAAACTAATTTTATGTACTTTATATGACTTTCAGTGAATTCACTGAAATCATCTGACTGCATGTTGTCAAGGCTAGATGGAAAAACCTTTGGCTAAAATGACAAACTATTTTAAAATGAGAATTCTCTTGTTCAAAACACACGAACACAGGCAAAAAAAGGCTAATTCTAGCTTCTGTGGTGCTCTGTGCTAAAGCAAAGCTCTGATTTCTCTTCAAGTTCTGTTTTCCGACAGTGCAAAACTCAGACAAGACTTTTCCAGCACTTTCAGGCCTAATAATTCCAAGTGTTTTTTATTAACTGTGTTTTTTTTTTCCTTCAACTTCCACAAAGTACAAGGAAGATTGGATCCTCAGATAATAAGAGGAATAAATAAATACAGTGTTCCGCTGCTCAGGGAGCATTCCAGTGGGAAGCCCATGCCTCAGGAGTGGTGATATCCCAGGTAGAGCAGGAAGCAGTGCCAAGTTTGGATGCTGACACTGCTCTGGTGGCTCAGGAGGAGAAGGGGAGACAAGGTTGTCCTCTCCTGCTGCCTCTTCATGCTCTCCTGCTGCAGTGCCAGGTGCTTGGAGTAGCACAGAGCCAGTTTTCCCACCTGTGCTGCAGGGAATACTGTAGACAATTAGCAGAGATAAATTACAGGCAGCTTGTAATTCTTTTTTTGTCCCCTTTGCTGCCGGGAGTTGTTCTGATTAACATGAAATTCCATTTTCATGGTAGATTATTGATAATAATTAAAGGTAAAGTCCTGGTGCTAATCTTAACTTCATAGTTTTCAATTACTAAGATACAGTTCTAATAACACATTAAGTTGAATTCTAAGCTCATGAAGATGTAACAAGCTGCATCTGACAAACAGAATTTAAAATACAGGGTGATTTGAGAACATTCAGAACATAAAAGGGCTTTTCTACATCCACTTTTAATGAAAAACTGCTCTATGAATAGAAATGGAGTTATAATGAAGATTTTTAGGTTGATCCAGGAAAAAAAAGGGATAAATAGAGCAAGTAAAACTGACATTTTACTTCCCAGTTATTTGTCTATCACAGAACTCCCATCCCTACTTACAGCCACTTATGTTTCAAAATAGACCAGAAAATAAGAATAAAAAAGCCTTACAATAATTTTACTGACATAGTCTCAGTTGAAAGTATGATGAAATTATGATTCTTATATTAATTTTTCATTTCTTGCATGCCTAAAAGTACAATAAAAAAGCACTCAAGTAATCTTTACACTTAAGGCAGGAAAGTTTGATCTCATCTGTTTCCTTTTAATTTTATAACTTGCAAATTATCACTGCCAGTGCATTTGTTTGATAAAAAATAATTTTGTTACTTCCATTTTTAATGTGCAGTTTTTCAGATTTTATACAACAGTGTGAAGTTGACATCAAGTATGGTTTTTACTAGTGAGGAGATCTGCTTCCAGATAACTTCCAAACACTTTATGCATGAGGAAAATAATTTAAAAAGAATTTACCAAACTAAAATTAACATACATGTATTCCATATATTAACATTGTCCCAGTCCTTAGTAAGATCCAAATTTCCAACACAGAGACTATTTATATAATTTTCTAGTGTGTCCATATCTTCTTAAATTGGAAGAAATATGTTTAGAAACGAAACCTGATCCACTAGAACATATAATGGGGATAGATTAACTTCAATTATGTTACTTGAAATAAAATATTCATTATATAATGGATGAAATATCCATTATATTAAGCTACTGGGTGGCAAGCATTAAATCAAATTCAGACTTCTACATACTCTGTATCCGTAGTAAAGCGTTGTAACATATTCAACAGATCTTTATTTTAAAATCTGTTTTCCATTCCTGTATGAAGTGCCTCCCATGAGCTGGTTGGGAGTTATGAGGAGCCCTGTCTCTTTTGGTACTGTATCCTGAGCTTTTCCAGCTGCTCCACGCACTGTGTCTGGGCCAGCTTCAGCGTCCGGTTCTCCTCTGTCAGCTGTGCGTACTCCTTAGCCAGCCGAGCAGCATCCATGCTCTCTTTTTCCACTTGCTCCAGCCTGGCAATCAGCTCCTTTCTGATGATTATGAAAAAAATCCCAATTATTACAAGTGGCAGTAGGCAAAAATTTGTTGTCCTCTGTTAGGTCAAAGATGGGCTGTGTGTTGTGAACTTAGTTTTTATGACTTGAACTTGTGTGAAACAAGGACATAGAAAATTCATTTTTTAGAGTCCAGTTTTTTTCCCTTTGTGAAAAGTGCCAATAACTTGTTTTTAAAATTTTACAAGTTTAATAGTAATAAAATGGTTATAAAAATAGCAATATAATTAGAGTAATAAAAATTTGGACAATTTGGATTAGGACAATATGAGACAATAGAAACAAAGAGTTATGGACAGTCTAGGTACATCTTTCTGGGCAGCATAAGCCTGAAAAAGGACACCCGTTAACAGAGGATTAACCCTTAAAAGCAATAGCCTGTTGCATATTCATACACTTCATACATGATGCATAAATTCCATTCAAACACAGGATTCTGTCTGGTCATGTCAACTTCTTCCTCTGAATCCTAACAATGCCTTCGAGGCAGGAAGAAGTTAGTTTATTCTGATAATGAGGCAATAAATTCTTTTTCTCTGAAAGATTTAGGTGTCCTGCGGCTGCCATCTCGGTGCAAGTCCTTTCTTTAAAAAAGTATCTTACATAGCACAGTTTCTATTTTAACATTTTGTTATAACCTAAAACTATATTTAACACACTACTTAAGAAAATTAATACAACATAACTTTCTAACACAACACATATAATATTCATTTTAATATTTGTGAAAAGCCAGTCATAAAATACACATTTTTCACACCTTTAAAAGACTAAGCTTCCAAAATCTCGGATGGGTTTGTTGTTCAGCGACCAAGCCTGAAAAATGCTGTGTTCATGTGTCTGTATTTGGGGCTGTTCAGCAGAAGAGAAGGGTTTGGGGAGACCTTAGAGCTCTTTCCAGTACCAAAAGGGGCTCCAACAGAGCTGGTGAGGGCCTCTTGACACAGGTGACAGGACAAGGGAATGGTTTTAAACTGAAAGAGAGCAGGAAATGGGATATTGGGAAGAAATTCTTCCCTCTGTGGGTGGTGAGGCCCTCAGGTTGCCCAGAGAAGCTGTGGCTGCTCCATCCCTGGAAGTGTTCAAGGCCAGGTTGGATGTGAATTGGAGCAACCTGGTCTAGTGCGAGATGTCCCTGCCCATGGCAGGGGGTTGGATCTGGATGAGTTTTAAGGTCCCTTCCAATCAAAACTATTCTATTGATTGCATGATTCTGTGATCTCTAACTTCAGTAAGAGTTGAGCACACAATTCACGGTGGAGAATCAAGTTCCTAGAGATGACTTGCTAATACTTTGCCAGAAGAATAACAATTAATTTTTCTCTCAATACCAGGTATCGCTGAACGAAAGTGAGGTGTTCTTGTTTGGTTGGTTAGACTTAGAAATAAATAAAATTTATTTATTTTGTTTGGTTGGTAAGTTCTGTGAAGTGTGCCTAGTTTCCTCTTCTCTACTACAAACAAATCCAGTAAGTAGTAGGCACTGAATCTGAGCTATATATATATTTCTATAATGTGTTTAGACTCAGATCTTAGCCCTATTGCTGAGGAAGAGCTGCAAAGCTGACCCCTCCTGGTCCTCTTAAGTACAGACACAAGAGGATTCAAGCTGTGACTTCTTCTGGATGGAGTCACACACTGCCCTGTATTCCCAGAGCTGGCCAGGAGCTGGAGTTTCCTGTATAGTATCAACTGAAATTACCTCAGCACAAGTTAAGATAAAAGAGCTCTTAAAACACGCTGAAGGCATGAGTAACTCACAGAGAATCTAATTGCTCTCCCCTTAGTCACCCACCAGGCCAGCCTGGCCTCTGGGTTTCTTTTTCCCTTTAAGTCAAAAATTCACTCATTACAGGAAGTCTCTTCTAAAAGGTTCTTTTGATCATTCTATCTCAGAGATTAGTTAATCTTTTAACTGTTCATAGCCCTGTGACTTTATTTCTCAGTCATGTCAAAACAGTGCTTGTAGATCAGTGGAAAGCTGTTCATGCCTTCACAGCGGATAGATTTCACTGCAGTCCTTAAAGGAGCCCACTTGTCAGGCTAGACCAGTGCTTTCAGACAGGAAATTCCTAGAGATCAGCAGTTCTATTCCCACAGGTCATAGTGTTCATGGAAAGATAACATTTCTGTGTCTGCTGATCACTTCTGTTACTTGTAGCTGAAAAACTACCATGTAGAGCAGCAAAACTGTAAATCTGGTTTTTGAAAAACACTTCTGTGTGGCCTCCATCTAGGATCCTCTGTCTTTACTGCAGCTTTCAGTGATAGCAGAGTTTGCCCATGGTTTAGTTGACTGTTTGCAGTCACAGTTACTGCAGTTCAAGGAGTCACACCTTAGAACAGACCCTTGGTACAGCCAATTCTACCAGCTGTGCTTCCCATAGATTTAAAAAAAAAAAAAAAGAAAAAAGAAAAAGAGAAGAGTTGGCAGCTGTTACAGAATTTTCAAAGAGGCAGCATATAGGCATCCTCCTATATGATAGCTTTGTTTTATACTACTGAGGGAAGGCAGAGCAGCAATGCTGCAGTAAAGCCTCTTCTGTTTCCTTTCACCAGGTGACAGGTGCATTCAATCAGGCCCTTGAGAGGAAGCATCAAGAGGGTATTTTTGCTCAGTAAAATTCTATTTACATTTAACACAATAAAGCTGTACAAGTTTTAAACACAGCAAGCCACTAACAGGTTTATTTCTCTGTGGCTGGGCCATTCTAGATCAACCAGTTTTCACAGAAGCCAAGACAATTGTGCTAGACAGCTCCTATTCATGGGCCTGAGGCCATGGAGGAGTGATTTCATGTGAGAAATACATTCAGAGACAATGAGTTTTTACAACTCCAGATGTTTTGGGATTTTTTTTTTTTTTTGGTTTATTGTTTCGTTGGTTGGTTTTGTGTTTTTTTTCTCTCTGGACTTCCTCTGCAAGACCTTTATCTCAGGAGACCAAATAAGAACTTCTGCAATATTTCTTTGCAATTATTCTCTGTTGCAATATTGGACTGAAGGGCTAAATTAAGCTCTTTCAAATTACAGACTTTAAAATCAGAAGTGTCCAAGTAAGTGAATTCAGAATAATTCTTCCTTACTTTTCTTACACTCATGAGCTTTTTGAAAGGGAGATGCAGTGAACACACTGCTAGGTAATCAGCATCTTAAAAGCAGGTAAACTTTTCTGTGGGAACTTTCAGTACTTGAAAAGGAATGGCACTGACTCTCCTGGACTTGAGCCAGGAGAGGCACAGACAGACAATGTGCAAACTCAGACAGCTCTGGTAATGAAGGTCAGTTCTGATTTGATGACATTCTGTGCAGGCTTGGCTTTCATGCTGCTCTCCTGTAATATTCAAGCAGCACAGATAACTCCCTGCCCCCTCCCCAGGATTTAGATTTTCTATCAAACAAACTGTAAATGCATTAAAATAAAAATATACTCATTGCTGTAGTCCACACTCTTGGACCTTCCTCACAGAAAGCAGTTTCTTTGCACTGAGGTAGTAAAATTGCACACTTCTGAGTCAGCAGAACCTACTTAGTCCTTTCCCATCAGGATCAACACCTGTTTACAGGATAGGGTGATGTTTCAGGCTAATACTGTCAGCTTGCCATAGATCTAAAATTAGATTACCAGGGAATTGCTAAATGTTATGAATGGTGTAGTTTAGAAAGCTCATAAAAGGATGAGGACAGTAACTAACATTTACATCTGATCTAATCCTAGATTTGAACTTAGCTGTCAGAGGTTAAAGAACACCATGCTAAGCTCTTGCACCATCTAGACCTTGTTGTGGATGCTTAATAAATAGATTTAGCACTGTGTAATCTGTGTTTTCTGTTAATGGTTACCTCAAGTTTAAATATTAACAGTATTGATAAGGTATTTTCCAAACTAGTGCTGAGGTACTCAAAGCTTTGAGCCAATCTGTAACGTGTCCTTGAAGTGTTCTTTTTTTGGGGAGCAGTTTAGGAGGCAACATTAGTGATTTGCATCATAAACCCATCAACCACAAGCAGGAGAAAAACACAGCACTGTCTTAGGGAAGTTATTTCTCTTGTTCTGGCCTTAGTGACTAAACATGCAGAGAACAGAGCTCCTCAACACTCATATTCACAAGGAATAAATACAAAGAAAAGTGACAGACTAAGCAGATAAATCTATCTGGAGATAAGTGTATTTAGAGATGGACTGGACACAAGGAAAACAGTTTCCAGAATACAAAGACTTAGATTTGCCTTTTCCCCATTGTGAACAAGGTATTCAGGATCATGCATCTGTGGCAGTACAGTATCTGCTCCAACAAATGCTGTGTACTGGGGGCCATAAGGTCATTTTCTCTTCCCACATTTGCCATGGCTTTCCTATCAGGGGAATTATGAGACCCTGCAAGGTAACTGCTGCTTGTCCTTGCATAAGTCTACTAATTAATTAAAAAACTACACCATTAAAGACACTGAAGTTTGCTTTAACATAAATGAAAATGTGTCTCAGATGCCAACATATAAAAGGTCATAAAATGACAGAATAGTTTGAGTTGGAAAGGACCTTCCAAAGGCAAGGACACTTCCTCTAGAAGAGGAGGTCTCTCTTTGTATTAGAAAAGCTGTAATTTAATTTCTAGTATTTGGCAAGTAACATATACTTTGCATACGTGTGAGATGATGAAAAAACATGTCTAGAGTGGGAAAATTATTGAGCTAAAACATTGCCTTTAAGGTTTACACCAATCTTTTTCTGAAGTACCTAGAAGTCTGAAAACTACTTGTCTTCCCACTACTGTGTTGGGAAAGACACTCAAGAAACTGTACCTGGAGAAATCCTCTGGACTAAAAAGCATACAAACAGTCCTAAGATCATGAGAGCAAGCTAAAACATATGAAAGGCTCCTACAAAATGAAGCAGTCATCTCCACTGCATGTCATTTGCCAAGAGGGGCACTGGGATGCTGGATTTTGTCACCAGTAGCGTGTCCAGCAGGAGCAGGCCAGGGACTGTTCCACTGCGCTGGGCATGGCTGAGGCCCCTCCTCGAGTCCTGAGTTCTGGTCCAGCTCTGGTCCTCTCCCTACCAGAGGGGCACTGAGGGGCTGCAGTGTGTCCAGAGAAGGAAACAGAGCTGGGGAAGGGTCTGGAGCACCAGGAGCTGCAGTGGCTCAGCCTGGAGAAAAGCAGGCTCAGGAGGGACCTTCTCAGTCTCCACAACTCCCTGACAGGAAGGTGCAGCCAGGTGAGGATCAGGCTCTGCTCCCAGGGAACAAGGGACAGGGAGAGAGGAAATGGCCTAAAGTTGTGTTAGGGGAGGTTCAGATTAGGTATCAGGAAAAACTTTTTAATTGAAATGCTTGTAAAGTACTGGAATGGCTGCCCAGGGAAGTGGTTGAGTCACTGGAGTAGTTATAAAAACATGTGGAGGTGGCAGTGGAGGACACAGTTTAATGGTGAACAGGGAGGTGATGCTGGGCTGGTGGTCGGTAATCTTGATAATCCTAAAGGTCTTTTCCCATTTTAACAATTCCATGATTCTCTGTCTACTCTAATGTGTAAAAGAAGGAAAAGAAATCATATCCATGGCCAAGAGAATGAGTGATCCTAAACCAGGTGGTGATCAAATGATATTTTCTGTAGAGTTATATTAGAATTGTCTGGGGGAGGAAAAAGAGATAACCATGCAGTGCTAAGAATATAAGATACAGCTAGCAACCATGGCAACTCTAATATTTAACTACATAATCCAGGGTCATTATCTAGTAATAGCAATATAACAAGTGCTCAAAATAACCAGCCATCTCATCCCTTTCACCCAAAGTTAGATACCCAAAACCATCTGTTATGGAAATACGTGTGTGTTTCTGGAACATAAATTAAATTACATTCTGTGCCCTAAATGTGGTGTGTTCTCGCTTCCACACCCTTTTCTTTATTTTCAATCATGTCTTCCATTCCAGAGTGGTTTTTTCCCTTGTACTACGTATGGCTGGCATAAATGTGAAGAGTTTGAGTGAAGACAGCAAACAAATTGTGATTAAATTAGCAAGAAAATCTACCCAATGTTCTTTCAAATTCTTGCTTCCTTTTTTATTCTTGAGTAACTTCTTTTCCCATCTTTATTTGCTTTGTCCTTTGATTTTCCCTTTTTTGATACTACAACCTCTTTTTCTCTCTCTCATTTCCCATTTTCCTGTGAAATACTTGTCATCTTCTCTCCCACTGCCAGTCTAGTATATTCTCTTGCCATCTGTATTGCCCAAAAGAGAACAACTAAGTAAGTTTGTTCTCACCTTGATGAAAAGCAATCCTTGTCATTTCACTTCACTGACTTTTTACTTTGGCTGTACTTGATGCTCACATTACACATCAAGCTAAGCAGAAGTAAAAGCCTTTGAAAAGTTGTAAAAGATTCAATGTTTTTAACTATTATTAAAATAATAGTTTACAACTTTCTATGTCTTATAAAATAATAAAAAATATACCAGTATATATTATTTCATGTAGGACAGGTTACACTAAACTTTGGAGGTAGAACAAAAAATATTTAAAGTAGAATTAATTCCTTAATTTCCTTCCTATAATTAATTCTTTTTTTTTTTTTCTTTTTTTTTTTTTTTTTTTTTTTCTAAAAAGCTCCAATACCTGTACAGATATTTGTCAGGTTAACATTATTTCATTATTTCTTCCTCTTACCCAACAAATAAAAATATTTGCTCAATCCATTTTCCTCTTTTTTCTGTCAGTCATAGCCTTCAGCATCCTGTATGTGTTGTCACAGGCACCACAGGTACAGAAACTTCCAGGTGAGAGTTATTGGAATGATCTATGTAGAGAAGTTGGGAGCACTGGCAAGGTTACTGTCCAACAGTGTTTGTGATTGCCTTTGGTAAAAATGCACACTGAAAAACACTTTAAAAGCTGTTTGTTCCCATTACAAGGGATGCAACTTGATCATTGTCCATTTTATCAAAATAGTATTTAAGAGAAATAGACAATAGATAGTAGGTGTAGTAGACAATTGGGAATCTTCATTTCCATACATTCAAATTCAAATGTAGAAGAAGATACCCAGAGCAGGGGCAAATTTTAGAAAATTGCAAACTCCATGTTTTCAATTTGATAGTAATTTGTTTTGAGGCTAAAAGCTTGTGCATCTCATCAGACTTTTTAGACAAGCGAAAACATTCTTCCCTTTTTAAAATGGAATATTCAATAATTCCAGTGATGGGGCTGACAGGGCTGTCTGGGCAACCATTTCCAGTGCCCCAACCTCCTCACAGGGAAGAATTTCTCCTTAATATACAATCCAAAACTACTCTCTATCAGCTTAAAATCATTCTCCCTTGTCCTATCTCTACATGCCCTTGTAAATAGCCTCTCTCCATCTTTTTTGCAGGCTCCTTTCAGGTAGCAAAAGGCCACAATTATAAGGTAAATATATAAGTGCATGCATATATAAGAATATACACATGTATTTATATACGTATATACACTTATATGTACACACACAATGCAAAACATGCATGCCACCCCAGCCATTATAATCCACTCTTCATTCAGTATATGCTAGTCCCTAAACTGCTTTTAACTCTCTTACTGTAAGTGCTGAGAATGTTTTTAGACATAAATCAGTGAACATGAGAGCAAAACTCCCTTTTACTTCTTTCTTATTCCTTTGCCTCCACACTTATACTCCCTTTCTATCTAGTTTTAGATAAAAATCAAGGCTGTCATGCTCAGGTTTGTTTGCTTACGTGTGTGTAAATTTACATGTGTCCTAATAACTTTTTAATCCGCCTTTCAATTTCAAACAAACCATGTGGTTAAGAGGTCCCAATTAGTTTCTGAAGGGTTTAATAAAAACAGACTGCTCCAGAAAGGAAAGACACACAATGGTGGAAGGCATGAGACCCGCTCCAAAATACTACAAAATGGATGATCTACTTGGAGGAAGGAGTTATGAACAATCCACATCTGAAGAAAAAATATGTTCAATTTGCACTTGCTGCTTGTTAAACCTCAAAATCAGGCAATCACAGTGCACCAGCTTGTAGGAAATATCTTTGATTCCAGTGCTGTAGGATCACTTTTTCAGATTAAGACACATGGGAGGTGTGAAAGGTGCTGCCCTGATATTTGTCATGTTTAGGTATTTCACAGCTCTACAGCATTTGAACAAAAGGTTACAAATATGTAATTAGAAAGTACACGTGGGTCTCAAAATATAATTCCATTTGTTGCCTTATACAGCCACTCATAACATCTGTTTACTGAGACATGGAATTCCCAGAACAGGTTCAGCAAAGACAGCAGTGGTGGAAGCTTCCTGACATTGTTCCACTGTTGACGTCCACTGGTGGAATGAAGGAAAATGCCAGCCTGAAGCTCTTTAATTCAACCAAGATAAGCACCTCTGAGAGGCTGACCTCTGGGCTTAGACGTTGATTAGGGTAATTGTGAGTTCATTTAAATAATTTTGTGCATGTACCTGCCATTCTCAAGAAGCAAACCATTTCTAATTTAGCTAGTACACAGACTTATAGACAAAAAAATTGCATTCAAGCAGCAATTTTTTTTTTATTCCAGAAAGTGTAAAACCATATGTGAATGCCTCATTTTCATGGGCTCCAAGCATTCTTCATAAATAGGCATAACTGATTCCGGTTTGTGCCAATAATAATAATAATGATGGATTTATATTAGTAGACTCTAAAACCAAAATGGTTGAAGTCTACCTTTGGCAGACTTACATCTAAAGTCAAGCACTTAAACAATCATTTAATATTTTATACTGTGCTTTGATTTTCAGAGTAGACAAAGACACATGGTTTCCACTGAATTGATTGCTAAATATGTAAGCAGCTTATATCAGACAACCAAATTTGAAAAATCATTGCAAATTTAAAATAAATTATTTATCTTCTCATCTTTTTAAAAATACTAATTACTTTTGATTGGCCAAGTTCAATTAATGATAAATCAAATGCAAATGCTGCAAATATGAATCAAATGCAAAATGCATTTTCCCATGATATTGGACATCATCTTTTTTAGCTTTTGATCCAGTCTGTTAGCATCTGAGTGCCACACTGATCCTTCAGTGGAAGGGAATTTGCAGTGGGAAACTTCAACTAGCTTTGACACTTTAGGCAAAAAGTAATTATATTGTGGCTCTAGCCATCAACCCAGATAAAGACATCTCACTTTCTTACCCTGCATAGTTTGGATTCGGGGAGTTCTTTGGCTGTCTTTAAGACTATAGGATTTCAGGTTTCCCTCTTGCTTCTGATGCTGAAGGTTCCCATGGATGCAAACTTGGTGAACTGCAGGGTCAGCTGGGCAGAGATTTCATTATTCACCTTCTTTGCTCTCTCTGAATTTCTTTTTCAGGTTTCTTGTGGAAAGGGACCAACAGCCACAGAGTGCACTTTGCCATTTAATAGTCAGGCAAAAGATGACAGGGTTATGAGTACAGGCCATAAACAAGAAAAAAAGCCTCCAGCTTATTCACTTTGGGTATGAACACCTGAAATGCCAATGTATATTAAACCAGTGTACACAAAAACATGTACACAAAAACATGTTTACTAATATTGTCAAGGATTTCAAGCCTAAATCAGGATCCATTTTGTTCTTCATTAAAGTGTGCAATGTTTATTGAAAAAACTAAAATTGAAAAGGAACCTACACCAGATGAACTGGATTGTTATGTGACCGGGAGGCTGCCAGTGAAGCTTTTAAGGAACACCCGCAAAGCTGAACTGTGACAGCCCTTAGTGGCCCCAGTTGATCCTGTAGAGCAGTGGCCAACTTGTGCTCATCAGGCAGAGGCTTGAAATCATGGGATCATAGGATGGCTTGGGTTAGAAGGGACCCCCAAGATAATCCAGTTCCAACCCTGTGCCACAGGCAGGGGACACCTTCCACTAGGCCAGGTTGCTCCAAGCCCTGTCCAACCTGGCCTTGGACACTTCCATGGATGGCACAGCCACAGCTTCTCTGGGCAACCTGTGCCAGGGCCTCACCACCCTCAGAGGGAAGAATTTCTTCCCAATATCCCATCTATCCCTGCCCTCTGTCAGCTTGAAGCCATTCTCCTTGTCCTGTCACTCTGGGCTCTTATAAATAGTCTCTCTCCATCTTTCTTCTAGGCTTCCTTCAGACACTGGAAGGCCACAATTGTAATATATGTATAAATAAGTATATACATATATAAACATATCTGTATAGAAGGTCAGAAAATACAATGTTAAACTGTCACCTTTCAAACAGGGTTTTGCAAAGAGAATGTAGGACAGTAAATCCTTTGGGAAAGTTACTCACTTTCTTTCTTCCAGCAGAGCAATTTCTTTCTTGACCTCGTGGTACTCTTCTGCTATTTTGCAGTGCTGTTTATACACCTGCATAGATTCCTTAGAGTCATGACAAGGAGGCAGAGGCTTTAAGAAAAAGAAGTTTTTTGAATGAAATATTAGTTTAAAATATTAGTTTAAAAATTAGTTTATTTTGAAAGTACAATATTTATCTGAATTCCTGTGAGAATACCTAAATATTTTTTACCCTTAACTGCTGTATATGGCCAACTATTCCTAGTGAAGGCCTTTCAAGGAAGGAAAAAGCCCAAAACAGTTCCCTGCATAAGAATATGTGTGAAACTTCAAAAATATATCTAAAACTTCAAGCATTGTCAGAATTATCAGAACTTTCCTTGTCAGCTTTGCAAAATATCCCTGAAGATTTTTCAAAGAAAGATTTCTCCTTTGCCTCCCTCTTTTTCAGCTATAGTGATATGGAAATGCTAAAGCTGATGCATTGATCAGACCTATCACACACATCTTTACACTGCCAGGAACAGACATCATTGCACCAACTTCATATTTTTTTTCAATGCATATTGAGTGTAATAAATACGGAAAATAAAACAAAAAATCTTCATCAAAATTCTTGAAAATCATCACAATGAAAATACATTTTGGTTAAATGTAGGTGCTTTTTGCTCCTTTAAAAAGAATGCATCTTAATTCAGGCTTCAGGTTTTACTGTCACATTTTGGTTATAACACTTTCAGGAAGTATTTTTAAGTTATTAGCCATTAATCTATTGACTGTAAATGAACTCCAAATAGCATGCTTGAGCCACCTGTTTGAAGTAAAAGGAAACACTTAAAATAGTTAATTTACTGTCGATTTAAATAACATCCAATTGCATTTCACAATATTAGTAGATTGCTTTGCATTTCTTGCTGTCCTACCTTGACTCTTCTGTGTAGTATAATATTCCCTTAATGACATCATTAGGAAAAGAAAAGCCCAAGTAGGCAGACTTCTCCTATTTATGATCCTGTAATCCTTTCTTCAATCTAAACTGAAAATTTAAATTTTACTAAACATGTTCAGAGACAAAGATTAAAAACATTTTTGTTCAGAAGACAGGGTGAGCTGGCTTCAGACATAACCCAAAGCACAGATGTAAGCAATGTATGGAGCTTGCAAGTACTTGTAGCTGGTATGTGATTCCTCACTGAAATTTTAACAGACACTCATATTCCATAGTCTAAATTTAAAACTCCTGCAGCAGAATTGTTTCACCGCACATTGTTTCATTCTTCCTGATCTTGGAGATTTTGGGAACCCAGGAGAAGGGCAGCCCAGTATTTGATGAATCTAATCCCTATAAAAGAGCTTTTAATTGCATTTCAGTGTGGATGAGCAAGAGCACCATTCATATAGCCACCCAAATAATAAGCATAAATTTAGAAAGACTGAATATAGAAGTCTCAGTGCTCTAATCCAAGAATGTGTGGATGAGCCAGAGCAGCATCTCTGCTATCTACCAGAGATCAGCCACCAAGTGTGTCACAATAAAACAATTTCGAACAGTACCAAGGGGAAAGTCCCCAAACAGTGATACTTCAAAAGAAAAACACAACAAAACAAAGCAGAAAAGACGTTGGATTTGCTTCCAATTTAGTTTCCACTAATCTAGCTGGTTTAAACCAGTTTAAAAATTAAAACAGTGCTCAGTTTCTATATTCCAGCTTCCCACTCAAAAGATATATATAGAGGGCTAAAAATTATCAAGTCATGGTGAAACTTAGTATCTAAGGCTCACTTAGAACCAGTTGCTGACTTTCAAACCCCTTCCTATTATTGTTTCCTCTTCAGTGACATTTTCTCTTACACTGATATTTTAGCACTTAAACTAAACTTAAAACGAATTAAACAATCAGTTTACTAATTTCTATTCATAAAATTATTTTCAATTTGTCTGATGGTAGTAGGCACTATATCAAGAATCTTTTAAATTATTAATGTATTATTTCTTTAAAACATTAATGTTACAGTGTTTTCAAATTACTAGATAGAACATTATTGGATCATATCATAGAATGGTTTGGATCGGAAAGGACCTTCAAGAGCATCAAGTTCTAGCCCCTCTGCTACAGGCAGGGACACCTTCCACCAGGCCAGGTTTCTCCAATCCCTGTCCAACCTGGCCTTGAACACTTCCAGGGATGAATTTGCTTTGCTCCTCTGTAATTTGCAAACTACTAAGAAAGGCTCAGAGATATTATCTACAGCATCCATGAGGAGTTTCTGGTCAGTAGCATATGAAACAGGCTTATTTAGCAAACCCTTTCTCCTGCAATAACATGGGAAAAGGAGAGATACAAATCTCCATTCCATGTGGAAGGACTTTTTTAATGGTCTGTGGCCAGGCAACTGAAGATACTGCAGTACAGAATGCCCAGTGGCATTCCATGAGATCTGTATAACATCTTTATGTTAAGGGATTGCTAGTTTACCAAAGTGACTAATTTCAGAAGGCCTTAATAAAGTTCAATTTGCAATGTTATTTTTTTTCACTCAGAAGTAAACAGCCATACTTTACTTTCCTCTTAGAACAGCCTGAGCTTACTGTACCTTGCCTGTCCACAAATTAATATAAATAAAAGCATACCTGCTAGACAAGCAAAAATCATCCCTGCCAAAGTAGGTTACATTTAATGGCAACAGTTTCTGCTTTTAATCCTGTTTATTTCAGGCTTCAGTGTCATCCACCCTCATTTTCCTGTGCTGGCAGAATATGCACATGCAGCATCTCTGATCTTGTTCACAAAGCTGTACAAAAGCTACAGCTGTAAGTTATACTGGTGGTCTGTCTTACTAAGCCTGATTTTCAACAAGGTCTGATTTTTCCTTGTATTTTGTTGAGTAACTCACTGTAACATTGAGAAATGTTCTACAGAATTCAGCAAGTAGACACTAAGAGATCCTTTTATAGACCATCCTGTAATTGCACATGTATATGTAGATCTTTACAACACATATGTACTGTTTATTTAGACTTTTGTTCAGAATCCAGGCATGAAAGATGTTGGAGGATGACATGCAAAAGTAGTTCATGAAGAAACAGAAAATCACAGAATGTTTGGGTTGGAAGGGACTTGCTTTCCTTGAAGGAAAGGGGCTCCATTCCTTTAATCATCTGGATAGCCTCCTCTCTGCCTGCTTTTTAAGGCAGGTTGAAGGAGATCTTCTAAATAAAATCTTTGCTGGGGTGACACAGAAAGAAAGTTTTCAAGTTTGGGCTTTTTTTTTTCGTCACTCACATGACAAGTCCTTTTGCCTTGCCATATGAAAATCAGCATTCCATATCCAAAAAAGCTGTAGAGTTGGCAGTGCCACTCAACTGTTCCAAAGCTTTAAAACAGTTGATTTTTTAAAATTCACCATCATTGCACTTATGTGTTTAATTGTGAAAAAAATTTAAAATTTTGTCCTGAAAAAGTTGAAGTTTCAAGAAAAAATTGTATCAGGCAGTTTTGCCAGCTCATGTGGACTTGTCTAGAAGTCTTCAGCACTGATCTAATTAAAGAGTGGTGTCTTGCTCTTTGTAAATTTGGTAACTTTCAGCTGAACTCTTCTGGAAAAGTGGAGAATCCAATGTTAATATTTTGAATATGGCCTGTGTTCATTATATGGCCCTGTGCACTCTTCTATGATAGAAAAACCCACATTGTGCCAATTAAAGATAGCACATTGAAGCTACTTTTTGTTGTGCAACTGGAACTCTTCCACCAGTTTCAGATACCCATCTTAGGGTGCATCTAGTCTAGTCTAGTTTTACTATGAATGTAAACAGTTCTCTTTCTTCCAAACAATTCAAGTCAACTGGATGAGAGCAATTGTGAGTTTTGCTCTTCCTGGGAGATTTTCCATTCTTTTCTAACCATAGTATGATGCTCTGACTTGGTGAACATGCATACACGTTAACATACATGCATAAAATGGTCTTACATAATCTAAGACCAAAGTTATCACAGCAGCATTACAGGAGACTTATCAAGTTCATAGGCAATCAAATCTAATTATAGAGCAGCACAGTCCTCTAGGAATTCTCATGGAAACCAATACATAATAAAAAAATTACGGCACCCTCTTTAAAAAAACAGTATGTTTTTAAACTTTAGAAAATTAATTTATGTGTCTAACAAAATCCTGACATTCAGTAGCAGCAATTAAAGTTCCAGAGTAAAGAAGGTTTCTGCTAAATGCTTATATCACACACAACACACTGCCCCTCTAACATTTGCATTACTTCTTTTATATGAGCATTTTCTACTAAAGTGAGAAAAACTATCCTTTGACTAAAGGTTGGATGTTATAAATGGTTGGGGCTTTTTCTGTGTTGCAGCAATTTTATAGTCATCTAATGACACAGATTTGTAACACGAAATATGACATAAATGTCTCTCAAGCTCACAATTTCATGAGACAAGATCACAGAACCATTGAATTGTTTTGTGTTGGAAAGGACTTTAAAGATCACCTCCTTCCAAGCCCCTGCCAGGGACACATTCCACTAGACCAGGTTGTTCACAGCCTCATCTAAAGATAAAGAACTATAGAACAGCCTCTAGAAATATCCATATGGGACTTGTGTTCTTCCCTCTCCAAAATCAAGCTCTCAGCTGGAATAAAAATTGTGATGGGGAGCAAAGAGATGAACTGAGCAAGCCCCAGGAAGTGTTGGAATGGGACAGGCCATGCACAGGGCATAGCAATGCAGGTATGAACACCAGATACCCTCCTCTCCATTCAGTGACCTGAATAACAAGGCCTTGGGTGCTGATGTAGGTTTCTAAATACAGCACATAACCTGTAGTAAAATTTCTCTCAGAGGGTCACTGTGCAGCTCATCAAGGAAGTGCCTTGCAAGGACCCATCCAGTCAAAGCAAAGGTTAAATTTTCCCAGTGACAGAGTGCCAGGTGTAACCAGCCCATCTGTGCTGCACTGCCCACCACATGGCACACACAGGAAGGGGGAAAAACACCAAAGCTCAAATAAGTAGGTATTGCTTGTCAGTGGGAAGAGAATAATTTCCAATACTGCAAACAAAAGGAATTGAAAACAAGAAGTTTATTAATATGAGTTTTATTTCACTGATAACTTAGCAGGAAGTTATTTTAATTGTGTGTGTTTGCTTTTTTTAATAATAAAGCTGCAAATATAGCTTAAACTGACCTGTTCTCATATGAAGGGCTTTCATGTCTGATTAACCACAGACCACGTATATATTTTGATTTAATGTAGTTGAGTTATTTTTTTTACAAATTGCTTCTTGGAATGCGTAGAAAAATGTAACATTCAAAAAAGTAATTTGAAAATAAAACATGCTAGTCTGAAGCTAGCTAATACATCAGAATACACAGAGCGATCATTTTTATTCTCAGAAAGAAGCTGCAACTAGAACTGTCCTTTAGTAAGAGTCCTTATAGAGAATTAGCTTTTTTGCTAAGTCTCCTAGAAAGACCTTCTCTCCAGGCAATTCCACATCCACCTCTGTAGAGCTTGACCAGCAGGGTTTGTTACCCTGCCAAGGGGAGGCTGCACTGAACTTTGCCCTGCCATTTGATACTGCTGCCCAGGGAATAGGTATGGAAGAACTGTGGGAGGAAAAGTGGGACCACTAGGTAATTCTGCTCAAATAGCCAAGTTGTCTGCCAAGGCCTAACATAGGAAGACGAGGGCTTGAAGCCTAAAACAGAGGTGCAAATTGCTTGGTACTCAGGCTGTGGTCTGCTGCCTGCATACATAGAATTCTAAGGCTCTGATTTTCCAAGTGACTCGCTGAACTTACATAGCTTTGAAGCTGCTTTCAAAATCCAGCTTAAAGATCAGCTAATTTAGGCTTTTTGTTTGTTTGTTTTTAAACCAGGTTCCAAAATTTTCCTTTGTATGTTTGAAATCTGTAAAGTTATTATTTTTTTTTAAGGTGCCCATTACCGTATAGCCAGATAACCTGCATTTATAGTTTGCTTCTTTAAATAAAATTCAAATGTTTTTTGACTGTATTTATGGCACACTGATGAAAATCGTGTGGCTCTCAGAGATGATATTTTTATTATGAACATATGAACCAGCATTCTTACAGATTCAAGCATTTCATGCTGCTATTGCCAGAGTTGATTAAAAGGTTTAATTTCACAACCCTTCATGTGTGTGCTCTGTATTAATGCACTTCAGGACAGAAAAAAAACATGGATGGAATGACAAGGCACACCACCATTCAGTACTTCTGCAGGTCCTGGTGAAGCCCATTTTACCTGTTTCTGTAATACAGGAGCTACCTGTTTCAAAGCTGGCATGAATTTCAAGCACATGCCATCGAGTTCTGACAAACCCACAGCAGTCTGGATTGCAGCAATTGAAAAAACCACAATTAATAAGAAATATAACAAGGTAAATAATAACTTTGTAACAAATATTGATTGTTTGAAATTTTAAAGCAGATTAAAAATACTGTCATTACATTAAATAGTTATCACATGAAACTGTAATCCAGATTGACAAAAGCAAGGAAATTCAAGTTTTTATTGCTAAATTTGAATGCAATGTTATCTCTGCGTCAGCTCAGAGCCCTGCATTGACTTCACTGCCCTTGGATGAACATAAAGGCATTGCAATATAACCATGCACATAAGCTTGAAAACAAAAGGATTAAGTGGTACCACAAATTTTATACTTTTAAGTGGTTGAGCCAGACAGGTAGTTCTCATAAATTATCCTTTCAGCTACCCTGATATTACCAACACAGATTATGAAGGATAATAAAAAGAAAATTACATTAACCAAAGCCTTTGATTGTTTCTTTGAATTTGTTATCATATTGAGATTATGAGAATAAAGGAAGGCTTTCTGAAACAAACGCCAAGTACTTAACAGGCCAATTGGGTGCACTTAGGGGGATTGTGCTAGTGTGTACTTAAAAACTTTTACTGAAGGGCTATTATATATCCAGAACACTTGAATGCTTCCACAGGAGTACTTTCAGCCTATTATGAAATCCCATATTTAGAGTATATTATAGATTTCAGAAATGTAAAAGTCATAAAAGTCTTAATAGGAAAAATCATCACTTGTCCTTCAAAGTACTTATACATAATGCTAGTAATATTGGTTTTATGTAACAATAGCAGCAATAATAATCATACTTTGCTCTTTTAGAGCAATCCTTACCTACTGGTCTTAATGCTCTTCAACAAAAAAGGTAAAAATTATTAACTTAATTTCAGAGATTAACAGAGAGATGAAGCAACTCCAGGATTAAGCAGTGTGTTACCGAGAGAGTTGGAAACAAAATGCAAGTTCTTTACTTTCAAATCAGTGCTCCAGCCATGAAACATGATTGCTTTTCTCAAATTGAATTCTTCTAAGGAAAAAAAATACCGATCCTGTTTGCTGCACTGGAAGGTTAGTGGAATAAAGAGGTTAGCATACTACCTGGTTCCTTAATTCCTATTTATGCCTAAAGAACCTGCCCATATCCTCAGGATGAGAGGGATAGAGCAAGAAGAGTCTCTGTCATCCTCCATTCCTTTCTCAGTCATCCTTTTGGTGAGAGCAGTGGGACAGAAGCGTCACCCTTGAAGTCAGCAGCCACCCTGTGCTGCCTCACCAGTTGATGGGCACAGGAAAGATGACATTATTGCAAAATGAGTGGTCTACTAATGCCCTTCTCAATTTACAGTCAGGAAACAACTGCCTTCAGAGTGAAATATCAGAGGAAGTCTGAATGCTCCTGGGAAAAGAGATGACCTGAAGTAGTCTACCAAAGCCAGCAAACACTCCAGAATCACCACAGAGGAAAGGGAAATAATCCCTGGATGCAGAACTGGCTTTGTGCCTAGAGGACCATGGAGTTGCCATCAATTGCACACTGTCCAGTATACTGGGGGACCATCATTCTGTGCTGACAAATCAGACTGGTAACCAAAGGATTCTCTTTGAATGCAGCTGAGAAAACTGATGATATCAGTCACAGCACAGCCTGCAGGCATTAGAATGTATAATGCCCCTCTCATTCCTTCTCCCATCAATTGAACAAGAACTTTCTTATTGCAGTGCAGCAGCACTGCAGGAATTGGGTGGAAAATCTTAAAAGCAGGCAAGATTGTTAAAATAGTAATTTCCCTGTGGTTGGACCAAAAATTTTCTGTAGATCTTGAAAAAACAATGTTTTCTTCTATGGATATATGTGGTCTTATTAAATGTCAACAGGCTAGAAAAACTTCCACTATAGTGTAACGACCTGAGGCTTTTTATAACAACAAATACAGCGAATGTAAAGTATAACTGTCATAAGAGAAGGAAGGTTTACCTGCAGCTGCTGATCTAGTTCTGGAAATGCCAAAGAGAAGTTTTCAGAGGAAGCATCATCTAAAAGGTAAACACAATGTTAAAAGTTATTGTCTACTGAAGAGGGCATTTCAAGTAATGTGTTTAATGAAGTTCTATATTGCATATATGGACAGTAATATTGGGATCCCAAAAACACCCCCACATCTTATCTTTTACACTTGAGATGCCTCAGAATCCTTGAAAATACTAGTGAATTGGTAATAAAAAAAGTTTATGTTCTGGAAATATGGAAAGTCTATTTCGTATTGTGATTAAAAAACAAAGCAGTTGGTCCAGTAGAACATGTGATAATTTAATAAAACAAATAAATCTAAGCTGTTTTTCTTCCTGAGCTCTCTCCACTACACTGCTAAGTAAAGAACTGTCTTAAAGGACTTTACCTGTCAACTACAATCCTTATGGGCTAGAGTTAGTTCCATCATGACAACAAACCAAGCTGTGTTTTTATTTATTTGTTTGGGATTTTTTTTTTTTTGTTTATTTTTAGAACAGGCTTCCAGCAAAGGTGGGACAGATTGCACCAGTTATGTCAGGGTTGTGATGTGGACACCTGCCCACTAGTAGCTGGCCTGAGATCAGAATCGCACTTGGTAGCACCAGTGCAATATTTCTTTCTCGGTGACTTTCACACTCTCAGTTTTGCATTGGACTGTGACTGTTTATTCATCTTACTACAGGTTATGGGAGGTGAGGAGAGTGTTACTATTAGCTTACAGTCAGTTATTTGTAATGTGTCAAAATTAAATAAGGATGGCTCTTCCAGGAGAAAATTGCTATCACAGTTCAGATCCCGCAACCTGCTGTGTACTTGTAGGCTTGAACACAGCAACAAAACCCCAACAAGATCAAGAGGACCTCATATCAAAGAAGGATTCTAAAAGAATACAGACTAGGATCTAAATTATTTCTCAAATATTTGATATATCTTTCTCCTGGTCTCTGTGGTTATACAGCAAAGGAGGTTGAGGGGAAAAAGTAAAATAAGTCACCTTAGCCTATATAAAATAAACTGCTGGCTAACACATGGTCAGAGCTTTATTCAATAATATAGCTACAGCTGGGCAGCCTCTGGGAAGAGATGCTCAGAGAAGAAAAAAAGTATAGTGATACAAAAGCAAAAGCTCTTCAAATTCCTCAGGAAATAAAGTGAAGTTCCTGTATTTTTGTGGAGTAGTTGTTTTGCTGCATAATCAAAAAGTCATACCCATGTCATGTAAGTGCCCCCCTTCTTTCTTCACACCACATGTCAAGCATGCCAATTCTGGAGAACACTTAAATTGCTTTAATTGTACAGAATTGTATCATGCTAATATGCAAGTGTTTATCTTTAATTTGCTATTGCTTTCTTGTACAATATATAAATAGACTAATATTCTAAAAGAAGAAAGATGAATCATACGGCAAGGCTAAAAGGAAGGGCGGAATAAGACTCGGTCTGACTAGGGCTACAGCTGCTCTACAGGTATTTGGCTGAATAGCTGTTAAATATTCTGACAGAGATATTGGACCAGAGTCATGGATGGCACTTAAACTGCTATTTGTTTTGGCAATTCCAACAGTACAATCTTTGCTATAGGAGCTTTATTGAGGGATCTTGAACAGCTTTAAAACTCAGAAAAACACAGCAAAAGCAACACTCCAAATGATTAAAAAAAATTGAAAAAACATCAGAGTAATTACTTTTTCACAGGATCAGCTATTAATAAGAAAATAATGCAGTGTCAGAATATTGGAAAATAGTATTCTGAAAGGAACCAGTTAAAAAGTTTGGAAGTACATTATAAAGGATGGAATAGAGAGAGAAATTAATGTAGAGGAAATCCTTTCAATAAACAGATGCTCCCTGCTTATTTTTTGAACTCAAGTGACTGAGTCAATGGTACTAAAAATAGAATGCACTGGTATCCTAACCATTATGACATACCATAGTACATTTTATAATGGGCTTGCCCTAGCATCTATTGAACAGCTGCTAGGGCTTTTTTTAGTTATACTAGTTTAAGACTTGTTTAGATCATCATCTGATGTGCAGAACATCATCGAGAAATGCTGCAGACTTCAGTGTTTTGAAATTATCCTGAGTTCCTAATTCTCTTCGGCTCTTCTGAGAATTTCGGCTGAAGTATTAGGTTTACAAAAATTAACAGAAATGCTCATAACTAACTACAATCTTGTTTTTCACAAAAAGAACAACAAAAGGCTTTCTCCACAGCTTTGTGTGAAATAAATTATTGCCCCAGATCAGTATTTCACTGTTGTCAAAGTAACAACCACAACAATAACAATAAAAATCACTTGGTAATAATGAAAACTTAAATTTCACAGAAGGGGAAAGCAAATGAAAGCAGTCATTCACCTCCTAAAACTTTTTTGAGGATGTTTTCAGGATGTCAAGGGGAAAGGTAGAAACTCTTGCATTTTTTTTCAAAAGAATTGCTATGGCCCTTACCAGCAGTACCAGTCAAAATCACATTGACTTCTAGTCTTAAAAATTATTGACTCTGAAAATCAGATACAAAAATGTCTGAAAGGCCAATGAAATTATTCTGAAGATCAAAACGTTCTCAAAACTATCTCCTGATCTCTGTTTATTATGTTCTACTCTACCTCTCCTTAACTAGAAAACAGAACTCTGAAATACCTATTTTCTCCCTTTCCTCAATTAACTATCAATTTTTAATGAATATCTAGATTATTATAAGGAGTCACTTATATAATCAAAGTCCTCTTTTATAATAGAGTTAGTGGCTTTTCTGTCACAAGTCCCTGAAAATATCTAGGCTGATTCTTCACCAGTTACAAACAAAAACTTATCCCTATAGTCACTATAAAGAAACACATAAGGAAAGGTTCAAACTGGCTGTTGAAGACTTATTTAATTTAAAATAAAAATATATTTAAAAACAGAGAAAACAACTCACTGCACCTGAAAATGAGTCAAGATTTGGTCAAAAGGAAATAAGAAAGAAGGAAAAAGTACATGTGCATATTATGGCCCTACCAGCAAAGTCAACAGGACTATCCAGTGATGTGAAAGAATCAGATTGGGGATTTCCTTACAGGCACCTAAGTTAATGTATCTGTCACATGATTTCCAAATGAGCAGCATTTCCTGATTTCCCATGGATCCCAAATCTAATTTTGAAGCTCTATATTTAAAAATGACCTAAAGATAGGTACCCTGATTAAAACCCATGCGTTTTTAGCCAAAGACTCAGTTTGTGTGCATGAAATAGTGTGATTTTCATGTTTGTTTTATCAGCTTCACATGTTTGCTTGGCTAGCTGCTGAAAACTGTCATTTGTAACAAAGAGTATCTAAACCCTATTAACACTGATTGGCTTTGTAAAAAAGCTCAATACTAGCCCTGAGGCAGCTGATACGTGCTAAATTTGCACATTTGAGAATGAAGCTTGATTTCTGGAAAGCTTCACTTATTTAATCATGTTATGGCCTCCTGGAGATTCCAATATCCCAGACCACCATCATGTAGTCAAATCAGAGAAATCCTTCACATGTTGCTGTGAAAAGATTTGGGTCTGGCACAATGAAGTGTAACACCCAAATCTTTTCCTATTTGGCTCTCCATTTAACTGATTTGTGAGCTAAAGGCAGTAAATCCTTTAAGAACAACATCTGATTCACTTCCAGTATAATCTTGAAAATTAGTTTCTCTATGATCTTCACTAAGATAGACAGAAATAGAATATAAAAAATTTAAATGTGTTGAAAGCACATTAAGGTTGCTAAATCAAGCACTTGAAACTTAGGAAATGCCAATCACAGCTCTGCTTCCTTGAGTAACTGAGTTATGATCCAGTATTTAATTATACAGTCAGGTCCTATTTTTTTTCTCCTACATGTGTGGGCCAATATATTCAGATCTCTTCCTCCTAAATTAAAGAATCAAATTGGTAACATAAGTAGGCTGCTATCCTGTAAGTGGATCAGCCCTTGCACAGGAAAAGTGCTCAAACTGAATTGCAAGCCCCACAACTTGCACCAACAACAGCGGCAAAATGCCTGTCAGGGTCCAGTCTTGGCCCTGGGAGGGCTGTGAGATGCAGCAGCTCTGGGCCTGGACACTGGCAGACAAGCACAGACTCATCAGATTCATCCTGGAAGGCTGTGTGGCTAAGTGACTGCAACTTGGCACTGCTCTGTGCAGCTCCAGGGCTTCTATTCACAGCCCTGCCTGCCACGACCTCGCACAACCTCGCAGTTACCTCACTGGTAAAATAGTGGGGAACGGCCACTGCCCCACCCAGGAATAGGATGTGAAGGCTTGCTCAATAGTGAGAGTTGTGGACCTCCCAAAAATAGAAACAGTCCATAACAGAAGAGGTAAGAGCAAAATCCTTCAGCTTCATATACCTTCACTCAAACCTAAGCATCCTCAGATGAAGGTCCCTTTGAGGCTGTCTCACCTGATTTCCCATCTAATTCCCAAAAAACCAAGCCCTATAGGTTGGGTGTAGATTTAGGAAATAGTTCTGCAAATTTTAGCCATATATTTAAGCAATTCTCACTGGTTGTCAATCAATGTGCTGGAAAACCTCTGGAGCCATCACAACCAATATAAGGGTGGGGCAGGAATTTGAAGGTTGCTTTTGAAGAAGCAACCACTGCAAAATAGTTTAGCATGATGAACTAGAAAAGCAAAAAATTCCTTGTAGTCACTAGGATAATGAGCATAACGAAGAGTAAAATAAGTAATTTTGCTATGCTTGCAAAAATATGACACTGTTCCTCTGTCTGTCAGGTTCATTAGAAGATCTACATTTTGCCTTTGTTGTCAGTGATTTTTCTGTAAAGTGGTCTCAGAGGTAGACTAATTTCAAATTAAAGAACTCACTAACAGAGTTTAGACCCAGTCATTTATCACCACATGCCACGAGCAGAACTTTTCAGCTAGATTCAAGCTTTTATTTGAGAAGGCGAGGTAAAGAGAGATGAATCTATAAATCTTCCCTTAGAACTATTACACAAAACAAATCCAGCTGTCTAAATCCCAAGAAGTTCATGTATTTGTAAGACTGATAAAAAATTAGGACATATTCAATTTCATGGGTAACTTTAAATTGATGCTGACAAACCACAATGAGTTTTCAACTTTGGAACACTTATTTGAATCTTGGAACACCACATTCAGTTCAAGCTGCATTAGTTTCCAAGTGATGTAAGATAGGTTGAAATAGTGTGTGTCCAATTCATTACTTTAAAATGGTACCTTAAGTCAAACTGCTGTGATACAGTGCACAGACACACCCTGGGAAATGTGTTAGTGAACTTGAGTGAAAGGGCCAAACATAGACATTTATATATACAGGAATAAGAGATACACAATAAAACTGTCTTCTTATATAGCACCCTCTGATGGGCTGCTCCTGAGACTTTTAAGGAACTGATTACTCTACTATCACATTAAAAATACCTCACAAAGCTGGCCAGAATTTCAGTCATCAGGTGCTGACTGACAAATAATGTAAGACACATTATTTCTTGTACACTCAGGATAGGCCAGCTCTGGTTTTGTAGGTCAGTTAACACAAAGTAATTTCTTCTCATAAGCTGACAGTAGTTTTTCCTTTCAGTGCTCCTCACACCCACTGCTTGGTTACAATCCTAGCCAGTGAGATAATCACCACCCAGAAGAAACATTCCATTTCCTCTTTTTATATCCAGTTATGCTGTCAGTTCCTCCTAGTAAGCAGTTGCACAGCCCCCGGAAGGAGAATGCAGCCTTTCTTGGCAAAATGTGTCACTGTGCCTTTCAAGTGAGGTAGAATTTAAGGAAAAGCTTAAGTCAGAGAGATTTCCTCACCACTTAGCCCTTGCCAAGAACTTATTGTATCCTAGCAGTGCATGAGCTTCAGCTGATGCTTTGCTATCACACATCAGGTCACTCCTGTTTGAACTGAAAACAAATACCCTCATCAAGGAGAAAAAAAAGGTGAAAAAATATAAAATACTAAGGGGAAAAATCACCTGCTACAGAATACCTAAAGGTCTATCTTTTGAATGTTTTGTAGCTCATCTTAAAAAAAATATGTTAAATACTTGTTTGTACTCTCTTGATTCAATTATGGTTTGTTGGAAATTTTCACACCTATTAAAAGTTTATTTCCTTTGCCTTCTTGAAATATACTTAACATAAAAGCACTTGAAATTCTTATGGTATGGTAAAACAGTAATGTTGGTTTAGACCTCGTGGTAGCCCCCAAACAGAGGTCATGTAGAGGGAACATTGCACTCACTCTACTGGTTGCTGGTTTTTTTTATCAGTACTCATAAAGATTCTTGATTACACACTGTAGGAACAATTGTATATATACAATAACAGATTCAACATTTTAACAGTTTTAACATTTGCAACAATTTAACAATATGTAGAAGAAAAAGATTACCTTACCCTAACTGAGTTTATTTTTGTAAAGGTTAAGAAAGAGGCTGGAATTATTAGCAGGATAAAAAGGTAGAAAATAAAATATGATGCAATCTTAAGGAAGTTAGGCTTCCTGCCTTTCATGTTCCCTTCTTGCAAGCTATTCACAACCTTGTCATTTCCTACTGCCGTCTCTTGTCACAAACCACTCTGCTCTCTTTGATTTTCCCATGGTCTCAACTTTCCCTGACTTGTTTTCAGCGTCTCACATTAGCATTCTTTTTTCATAATTTGTAGGAGCATTTCACTTTCTTTCACATCTCTCTTCAAGACCTATCTATGCCATAATTCCTGCAAGAAATTTACCATGTGACTGTATCTTGAGAGATTTGAATAATTCCTTACTGCTCTCTGTAATAAAAATGTAATTACCAGGTTATTTTAATTTATGAAAAAGGCACATAGATTATCACATATTTCTTTATATTCCTTGTCCCAATCTTTCTTTATCACTCATCTTTATGAATTGAAAGTTAGGTTCAATAATATATGAAGATGTTAGGTTTTTAATTCCCTTGCTTAGGGGATGAGAGTGTATTTCAACATTGTAGCTGAAAATTCGTAGTACACAACAATTAGCTAGAAAAGATAACACATATTTTAAAATATTTTTTAAATAGAAAATTGCATTCAAGCTGAGATTCTGTTCACACAAACTTTAGGCACCAACCATCATATTATCCTACAATGCAGAGTCCCATAAAGCTCTCAACAGCATAGGTTTCAGTTGTGCTTATACCTCATGCCATAAACACATCTCAGCCCTGACTCCAGGCACTCACCTTTAGCAAAAGCAGGAGCCAACTTTTTTTGGATGCATTTAAGCTTCCCCTTTGATTTATTTAATTTTGACTTTCAGTGTTTGACAACCGTTCTCTGGTCCTTAATAATATTGAAGGTGCAAACCAATAATATTTATCTACTCCAAAGGGTCCATGTGTGTACAGGGTATGTTTGGGGAAATTAATACTCCCTCAGCATGAGCTGAGAGGATAAACATCAATGAAATTCTGCTGCTGTCTGAGAGAACGTGCCATGTGGGGCACCTGTTTCCTGAAACCTTTCACCAAGCTGGGCATGTGTGGCACTTTCCAACCTTCCCCCTAGAAAAAGTCTCTTCCTCCTCTAGGCAAATTTATCCTTTTACTTTCCCTGTTTTGCAATTCCACACAATCAGACATACTGCACATGCAGGTAAATTTGATAGTTAATTACAGTCCTAATTGCATTCCACAGACTACTGAAAGAAAGTAAAGATTGAAACTGTCAATCTAGTGGATTTAGTCTAATGAAATTGTTAATGGAAACATTAAAAGTTATCAGACAGGAAAACTGACCACAAGATACCACTCATGAAAAAAATCCATCCATTACACTGGACTACATTAGATATTGTAAACACTGGTAAATTAATGTAAAATTTAAAAGCAGATGTGGTTTTAAATTTAAAAGCATTGTGTTTTACTCCATAAATTAAACTGTACCTGGGGAATCATTAAGGCTGAAGGCAATTCGTACCGGCTTATCAGCAGGTACCCTGGCCGTGGTGATCATGTGGGCACTTGAGTCAATGCTTTTACTTGTTTGCTCCAGCTGCAATAATACAAAAAATATATTTATTACAGAGCATGTGACATCATTTAACAAATGAGTTTTAATGCTTTTCATGCACTCACAGCTGCCTTTCCCATCCTAGCTAGATGTTTAGAATCAAAGTCAAGGGAGTGCCATTTCTCTTTTCCATTTAAAAAGAATTTAAGTGAAATTCAGTGCAGAGACTGCTTTTATTTTTGCTATTTATAGATTAGAAAGAACGATGGCAAAGGAAGCTGCCTCTCTTCTCACCTGCTTGCTCCCCGCCATTGCCCCTTCAGCAAGCCTTGACTCGTGGCAATACTGCCTGGTTCTGAAGGTGAAGAAGGAAGAAGGGGTGGGGAGTTGAGAGTAACATGACCCCAAGCCTGCCCTGTGATTGGAACCGTGCACACCACTCCACATGGTGTCAATGAGGAGGAACTCATCCTCCTACCTTCCACCCATACTCCCCCAGCCCAAGTGTGCCTGCAAGTCACACACTTCACGGTCAAAAATTCATGGGGTCTCCAAACCTTGGTGGTGATTCTTCAGTGGAAGCCTGCGCAGGTGTAGGGGTCTGTCTGCATGGATTTGGCGCCTGGGTTGGGACCTTACTCAGTCCTCTGTCTTTCTTCTGAGACCATTGATTCCAAAAAGTGATTTTACCCTGTGCGATGAAACCCTGTCCATTAAGAAAACTGCTAGTTCATTTCAAATATGGTGCTAAAGAACTGTTGAGTAATAAAAGAATTAGCTACTAACAGTATAATTAAAACATCTCTGTGCCATCAGAAGTTGTACTCTGAGCTCTACTATGTATATTTTACCTTTTGAATGAACAGTTTTGGTTAAACTCTATTGAATAGCTGAATGTAAACAATCCCCTTGATTATCAACCACAAAGTTGCTAAAATTCAAAGATATTAATCTTCTGATTAGCACCATGTGTAGAGAATGCAAAGTTAGTGGGACTTTGTACATGCAAAAGATCTGCCCATAAAGAAATTATTTTAGGACTCTGGACTGCTATCCAGCACACATTGTATTCATACTAAATGGGTGGACAATTATGCTTTCAAATTACCATAAAAAATTCTTAGGGAATTAGAAACCAAATTCATCAGGAAAATACAATTAGTTTACTAACTCATTGTCACCAGACAACAGGGCATTTAGCTGGTGAAAACAAGAGCCAGTTTCCCAAGCCAACAGTCTTGCAGTTTTACAGTAAAGTAGCTATTGTGCTGCATGAAAATGCTACCAAGTCATTCCAATTCATACTGAATTATTTGGCAGTCTCAAAAAGTCAATAGAACAGAACACTATTTCAGGGGTACAATCTTCCTTGATGATGTACAAGTGAATCAAATACTTCTCTGGCATCAATGCCATGCAATCAGTGGAAGAGGATCAAATTTGCATTGGGTCCATTAATTTCAGCATTTCTTGTTTATTTGCTTTGTCTCTCTTTATATTTAGCTAGCAGAGTGATATGGTTACTTGCTATTTGAAGTGCATCATCTTTTCTTACAGTAACAACAAATAATCTAAAATCCTTACTTTGAATAAATTTTATTTGGAGTTGGACATGTCTGTTTCTGCTAGTATATGAAGGATATCAGGGATTGCTCTTAATTTCCCATTACTAGTATTCAAGACCCACAAAAATGGATCTGTTATCTATAGAGCAGAGGCAAAGAAAAGCAAAATAAATTGCAGCCATATATGCTTTAGATTCAGGAAAAGACCCTCGGAGTCAACTATTTTTTATTTTGAAGTGCATTGCATCAGAGTAAATAATTTTTACCTTCTTAGCATTCTTGATCTCTTCCCCACCCTCACTTCATAGGAAACATCTGAGACATCTCATTGTTTTCAAAATACAACAGAATTACCAATGCAAAATTCTTAAACATATTTCCCTTCCTTAGTTCCCAATACAAGGTAAAGAAAAAAACCTCTCCAAATGAAGAGATTTTAAGTGATAAGCAAATCCTTTAAAGAAGGCTTTTCATTGTTCTGTGCTGCTTGTACAGTTTCTCTGACACTATCTCAAATGGTCTTCCACATAAGAGTATACTTCACATTTCACATCATAGTCTAAGAAACTAAAAGGATGCCTACTGCTAGAGTTTTTAAAGTTGCCATAACAATATTGCTACAAGACTGGTTTTTATCCCAATCACATACTCTGTGGTGTGCAACGTTTTTAAATTAACTCTTTTAATCATCTACTCTGTGAGGGCAAAAATCAATACCCTTTCAGTAAGAAATGATGAATTCTATTGAAACACAAAAGAAAATTTTCATTTTCTTCTAACTCAGAAAAAAAAAAAGACATCTCACCCTTATACACAGCATTTACCCTGTTATCATTTTTAATATTGCATTTATCCCTTCTCTCCTTTTTTGGTGAAATCCTCAAAAAAGGATTTTTCTTTTTCTCTCCATCACAAAAAGCAGTCACAGAGAACAGAGAGGGATGGAAAAAGCCTGTGTGCAAACAAGGTGATATTATGAAACATGCAGACCAACTGCCCCTAATTCCCCACATGCTTTCCCCATGAATGAAGAAGTGTCTCTGTAGACAGAGATGAGAATGAGTGGGCAACCTGGAACTTAATCAGATTTAATGAGCAGCTCTCATCCTCCCAACAATTGCCTATAGAGCTGGCTGGCTGCTGTTCCTCTGTAAAAAACCTGCAGCAGAACTCAGATTAAATGCTGTTAGAGCTCTATGGATTTTTTCACACCTGTTGCCTTACCTCACTTAGCGGAGTGTCTGCACTTGTATAATCCAGGGCCAGCCACTGCCTTGGCTCGTCGTTGCCTTTATGGAGTAAAGCTTCAATAAAAGAAAAGGCTGCACCTGCTGCATAGCAACAAACTGACAAGGTCTGAGAAGCTGAGACAGCTGTCAGGGCAACATGCTGCTACCTGCACTTCCCATAGGCTTTGCTGTCCCAAAAGATAACCCTTTTCCACAATTCTGATTTTCCTTCCTCTCCTTGCCAGGGATGAGGGATTATGATGCTGTCACACTTCAGGGAGGAAAAAATCCTTCTGTTACAGGCATTATTAAAGAGCAAACTGTGGTGAGCCCAAGATTTTTAATTCATTAGTCCTGGCAAACCTGAAATACAAACAGACTTGCTTCATAGGACAGGAATGTTTTCAGCATGACCCAATCAGTGTCTGTGTCTATTCCAGCAAACTGGCAAAGATAGCATGACTCCAGTCAGCAAAAATGTCTGCAGCTCCAATCAGCTTGGGCTGACACTGCCAACTTGGACTGGCTGCAAGCACACTCGCAAATGATAGCAGGGACTATCAAAGCTGACAACAACTGATGCACTCGGCCTCTTGGGCTTAAGTTCGTGTTGGCTTTGACCGAGCCAGGTTTGTTTAAGAGAAGCCACTAGCCCTTCTCTTCTGAGGAGATAACAGGCAAATCTCAGAATGTGCAGGCTGTAAAAACAGATGTATTTATAGAGCAGCCAGTGATGGCAGTGATAAATGAAGCTGACTCAGAGATTTGACAGAACTCAGAGGATTTCCCAGAGTGATTTCAGATAGCTTTTTTTTTCAAATTGCTGGCAAGCAATTTAACAGAAAAATCTTGAAGTATTACAAGAGATGATTTTTTTCTGTTTAAAGTTGTATTTTGTATTTCTTTTGTTGTCAGAAAATAAAAGTTTAATCCCCGTCATGCACATGTACTACTTACATGACTTCTTTGATTGAGTGCTATCACTGTCATTGGAACAAGTGGAGAAAAATGGAGACCAATTACAGAATGATTTTACAAAATATCTTTACTGTTTTGTGCTTGATGAGAGGGTCTCCTTCAAAATGTATGTGAAGGTATATTTCATCTTTAAATTCCTAATTGAAAGAGCTTATCTAACCCAGATCTGTATAGACACATTCCTAGATTCCCTTGGCTCAGCTGAAATATAGAGACATTGCTGGACAAATAGACATGAAGGGCTAAAGTAAAATTTTCATTCTTCCTCATTCTCTCACCTTCTGACCCTAGACCAGGACTGATCTCACCAGGGCAAAACTCTGGAAGCTGCCAGTTGCCCTTGCGGCCTCAAAAGACCTTTTTTATACTTCAAAATTACTGAACTGCAAAAATATCCTACCCACACTACCTTTACCCCAGGAATACCTGGGAAGGCATTGGACAGCTACACCAATAGTTAGGCATCTCTTGAGGCTGTCTTTAACTGCAGTGGGACTTCAGAGCTCTGGCCCAAACAGCTGGTGGAAAGCTGGACTGCACTATGACTACACTGACCATTTTCTCTTCTCTTGATGTGTTTCTGGAAAGATTGAGGGCTCCTCCATAAATGTCTCCTTTGGAAAGGGCAGAAGACAGATTTGCCTCTGATCACAACCATTATAGCAAATAACATTCCACAGCTCAATATTATCATCAGCTGATATTGATGTCCAGCTCCACATCCAATTACTGTGAAAGTATTGGAAAACACAGAAAATCCCGGCTCCAATGGAGTCACAAAAAATATTCTGCACCAGTTTTCATGGAGCCAGGGTTTTCCCCAAATGTAAAATATTGCTTTGTATGGACAAATGGTATTCAGATGAAACTCCTACTTTCATTACATGCCATTACAGAAAAGCCAAAGAAAGGCTCTCTACATGAAATCTTAACACAAGCAAAGTTTCCAGTATCCATGACAGCAAGGGTCTTGGACATAAGTAATGTCTGAATAGGGCAGGGTGCTTTTTCCCAGATGGTTCTGACGCTCCGCATTTCCAGACTGACACTTCAGTTGCACTCACTTTAAAATAGCATGTGCACTTGCAAATTAAGTAGATCATCATTTTATGTGTTGTAGCCACTGTATCCATGTGTTTTTGAATTTCAGTGTTTCTAGTTAAATCTGTATTATTCACAGACTCATGGAATCACAGAGCTTTTAGGCTTGGAAGGGACCTCTGGAGATCACCCTGTCCAACCCCTCCTGCCAAGGCAGGGTCACCTGGAGCAGGTGACACAGGAATGTGTCCAGGTGGGTTTGGAATGTCTCCAGAGAGGGAAACTTCACAAGACTCCTGGGCTGCCTGTTCCAGTGCTCTGCCTCACTCCATGGAAAAAGTTCTTCCTCATGTTTGGTGAAACTTCTTGTGTAGTTTACGGCCGTTGCTCCTTGTCCTGTCACTGGACACCACTGAAAAGAGCCTGGGCACCACTTTCTTGTCACCCTCCCTGGAAATATTGTATGGATTACTGAGATATCTCATCATCTCATCTCATCTCATCTCATCTCATCTCATCTCATCTCATCTCATCTCATCTCATCGTCTTCTCCAGCCTAAACAGGCCCAGCTCCCAGTCTCTCCTCCTAAGAGATATTCCAGAACCCTCATCATCTTTGTGGCCTCTGCTGGACCATCTCCAGAAGCTCCACGTCTTTCTTGTCCTGAGGAGCCCAGAACTGGACACAGTTCACTCTTCTGTGAAGTGTGCTGCCTCTGAATTGTGGGCTAAGATCCAAACCTGCACAAACCAAAAGGTCCCAATTTGCATTTAAATATCAGCTCTGTGCTATACACAGTGATTAGTCACCTGAAATCACTACTTTATGGGAGGTGGCATATTTTTAAAATGAGAGACTGTTATAGCATTCTGTATACAGAAGATCAAATCTGAAGCATCAGGATGAATGATTTGACTGCAATTGCTTTATCAACTATCTATTCTTGGGATGATCCTGCTAAAACTCTCAACAACATGGACTCAAACAGCATATTTTAAAAAGTTCTTGAAATTACTTTGTAAGAGTAAACTAGGGAAGATCTCAATTTTAAACAATGGAGAAATTGAAGTCTAGGATGCTTCACTTTGTTGACTGGCTCAAATTAATAGTCCAAGGCATTTGGGTAGAGATAAATCTCCCAATTCTTACTTACTAAAGAGATGACTAAAATAATTGCACCAAAACAAATTAATCTCCAATTTCTTGCAACACAAAAATAACTTTTTCCTGACAGACTGCACATATACCTTACAGTCATCTCTGTGAAAATTACAGAATGCTGATAACTCCAGGGTGGTTTTTGTTGGTTTTATTTTTTGGGGTTTTTTTCTGGTTTTTTTGTTTGTTTGTTTTTTGTAGTTTTGGTTTGGGTTTTTTTGGTTTTTTGTTTTTGGTTTTTTGTTTTTTTTTTTTTTTTTTTTTTTTTGGTGTGTGTAGGAGCATAGCATGCCCTGTTCCTTTTTCAGAATACTCTTAGTGATCAGGTTCCTGGTATCCAACCAAAACTCTTTCAGTCCTGCATCACATTATGAAATGTATTAGTCAAAAACACCTTAAAGGAATATACTCTAAATTAGGAACAATGGGACCTACTGATATTCAGTAGTGGAAACATGCAAATTTTCAAAAAGTTTTAGGATGAAGTAGCAGTTATTCTACAGATGTTAAAAAAGCCAATATCTGCAATCTAATAAAACACCTGTTGCCTTCACTTTTTAGCTGTGCTACTTTCAATTCATCTCAGTGTCCTGGTATAAGTAGTATTTTAGTAGCATATGATCTCATTCAAGCTAAAATGGTGTTTTGCAGATTGCCAGTCACTATTTAAAAATACACTTTAAATATTCTAGCATATGGAAGATGTTCCAAGAAGAAATCAACTAAAAAAAACATATATATTGCCTGAAAACAATCCAACATCCCATATCCTGACAACTGGAGCAACCAACAGAGCATTTCCTTAGTGTTCTTGGATATTACCTCCAGTCTCCTTGCCTAGGTAGTGTTTTAACACAGGTAAAATAATATACTTTCACCAAAGTTCTATTCTTTAAAAGGCTAACCCCCATCAGATTAAATAAAATCATTAATACCAGCAGGAAAATACATTGTGCACTGATTTACAAAAGGGGACATAAGCAAATTTGTAATGAATGGCAAATTGATATGTAATAGCTGAATTCATTTACATAAGATCACACAGATTTAATAAAGGAGATCATTGCCAAGAAATTAAAGATTGGCTTAATCAAGGTAATGTGGATTTACAGGAGCTGAACCCAGTAATATTTACACCTGCCTTGAGATCATCTACAAATAACTACATTGTGAATTATTTGAAAATCTGATTGGTGAAAAACTCCATCACTTCCACAGCAAACTCCAGGCAGAAACTGTGAAAAGCTAATTCTGCTGGAATAAAACTGAAGCCTTTGAGATATGATGCTGCCACAGACCCTTGTGAAACTCTGCATGGAAAACAAGAAGAAGTTGAAGTTAGAGATATTACTGGAAAAGCTTCACTATTGTCAGAAATCAACAGGTGCAAATTTAAACTCTTTATTCACATCAGCATAGAGATGAAAATAACCTTTAGAAGGTAATTATGGGAAGAATGATGGTGGGTGAACTCAGCAGGGAATGCTGAAGGAGGACACAGTTAGAAAGTGCAGCAATTCCCTGGGAGGTCAACAGCAGAATGTTCAAAGGCAGCATTGGCTAGCACTGGCTAACTGGAAACATCAGCATTTAAACAAAAAATGCATCAATTTTGCTTATCAATTGTGCAGCTAAATTGCATTCAGCTTGGTCCTAGATGAGAAAGATGGTCCATGTAAAATGGATTAATCACTCCATTGCAACTGGACTTGCTGTTCCTGAAGGAAATGCTTAGCTTACCTCATTTAAGAGCTCACCTGAAGAGGACACTACAAGATATTACAGCCTCACTTGCTGATGATGGCTGAGGTCATCATGCTATCATGGGTACATGCACAAGACTTTCAAGGCAGCACACTCTTTCATGAGGCTTTGCTGCTCTGAAGAAGAAATCAGCATGCAGAAGAATGTGACAAAATCCCAAACAGCAGCTGGTATTCTGGCAATACTTGAACCCTCACTACTGATTTAGCACTGAAACTGCCTTCAGTAATACTGGAAAAAGGGGCCAAGGTGGACACAGGGCAGCACTTTTCCATGAGAAAGAACCACAGACAGTGTAGCACAGGGGCAAGAATGGGCATAGACTATGGGGTGGAATTAACACCACTACTGCCCCCAAAGCCCCCAGCCAACCCATTTCCTTCCTTCCTTCCTTCCTTCCTTCCTTCCTTCCTTCCTTCCTTCCTTCCTTCCTTCCTTCCTTCCTTCCTTCCTTCCTTCCTTCCGCCACTTCCGCCACTTCCTTCCTTCCGCCACTTCCTTCCTTCCGCCACTTCCTTCCTTCCGCCACTTCCTTCCGCCATTTCCTTCCTTCCTTCCTTCCTTCCTTCCTTCCTTCCTTCCTTCCTTCCTTCCTTCCTTCCTTCCTTCCTTCCTTCCTTCCTTCCTTCCTTCCTTCCTTCCTTCCTTCCTTCCTTCCTTCCTTCCTTCCTTCCTTCCTTCCTTCCTTCCTTCCTTCCTTCCTTCCTTCCTTCCTTCCTTCCTTCCTTCCTTCCTTCCTTCCTTCCTTCCTTCCTTCCTTCCTTCCTTCCTTCCTTCCTTCCTTCCTTCCTTCCTTCCTTCCTTCCTTCCTTCCTTCCTTCCTTCCTTCCTTCCTTCCTTCCTTCCTTCCTTCCTTCCTTCCTTCCTTCCTTCCTTCCTTCCTTCCTTCCTTCCTTCCTTCCTTCCTTCCTTCCCTTCCCTTCCCTTCCCTTCCCTTCCCTCCCTTCCTTCCTTCCTTCCTTCCTTCCTCCCTTCCCTTCCCTTCCCTTCCCTTCCCTTCCCTTCCTTCCCTTCCTTCCCTTCCGCCACTTCCTTCCGCCACTTCCTTCCGCCACTTCCTTCCTTCCGCCACTTCCTTCCTTCCGCCACTTCCTTCCGCCACTTCCTTCCTTCCTTCCGCCACTTCCTTCCTTCCGCCACTTCCTTCCTTCCGCCACTTCCTTCCTTCCTTCCGCCACTTCCTTCCTTCCTGCCTTCCTTCCTGCCTTCCTCCCTCCCTCCCTCCCTCCCTCCCTCCCTCCCTTCCTTCTGCCACTTCCGCCACTTCCGCCACTTCCTTCTGCCACTTCCGCCACTTCCTTCCTTCTGCCACTTCCTTCCTTCCGCCACTTCCTTCCGCCACTTCCTCCCTCCCTCTCTCCCTTCCTCCCTCCCTCCCTCCCTTCCTTCCCTTCCTTCCCTTCCTTCCCTTCCTTCCTCCCTCCCTCCCTCCCTCTTTAATTCCCCTCTTTTCTTTTACCCTTTTAGCCAAACCCACTTCTGCATGCTCACATACTAGGTCAGGGACTAACACCAATTTTCATGCCAGGTGTGTAATTCAATAATAAAACTTTCTGACTGCTGACCCTCAGACTTTTCTCAGTCGTTTTGATCAATTTACATTGATGAATCTCAGGTACTTCCTTCCCCTTAAGGGTGGGTCATCATACCCATACAATATGGTCTAAGTGCAATACTGACATGAAAGACTCAACATCATCTAATTAATTCTTCAAGATGACATATTGCTTCTCAAAATGACAATATTGATATTTCTCACAATAAAGAAATGCTAATTGCCTCTGCTTTCAGTTTTCCACCAAAACCCAAGCAAACAAAACCCAAAATTAACAAAATGTTCACCTTTTTTGTTTGATTTTGAGTACTCCACAGGAAAGAATTCTGATGGTTTTATCACTTAAACTGAAACATGTTTGCTGCAGGGTTTTTGACAGATTGGCATTAATAATCTCAAATATATGAGTTACCTTTGAAAACCAGTGATTTCAGACAACAGAGAATAAGTTCTAACTTTTTAATCCCTTCCTTACACCTAATCCCTAGTATGACTAGAAGTAGCTGTTTACAGAAACCTGCTCTTCAATGCTGCCCCTCAGAGGGCACATTCTAGAAATTCACAGTATCACAGAATGGCCTGGGTTGGAAGAGACCTTAAAGATCCTCTGGTTCCAAACCAGGCCATAGGCAGGGACACCTTCCACCAGACCAGGCTGCTCCAAGCCCTGCGCAGCCTGGCCTTGAACTTCAGGGATGGGGCAGCCACAGCTCCTCTGGGCAACCTGTGCCAGGGCCTCACCACCCTCACAGGGCAGAATTTCTTCCTAATATCCAATCTAAACATCATCTCTGTCAGTGGGAAGCCATTCCCTCTTGTCCATCACTCCCTTGTCTAAAGTCCCTCTCCACCCTCCCTGCAGATTCCCTTCAGGTATAGGTAGGCTGCAATAAGGTCACCCTGGAACCTTCTGTTCTTTCAAGCTGAACACTCCCAACTCTCTCAGCCTTTCCTCATGGCAGAGGTGCTCCATCCCTCTGTCCATCTTTGTAGCCTCTTCTGGACTCATTCCAACAGGTCCATGTCCCTCTTGTGCATTTGAAGCCTACAGACTGTGCTGCTGCTGACTGTTCACCAATACAGCACATTCATGTAAAACTTCTTAGTTGCTTTAAAGAATTGCTTTTACTACAGCAATTTTTGTCCAAAAAAGAACCTTGATGCCCCATTCCACATTCATGCCAGCCCCTTGTGACAACCTTGTTTTAATTTTATGATTTTTGTCATATTATCATCCATAATAATCTAAAAGCAAAATGAAACCTCCAAACTAAACCTGTAATAATTTTTTAAATAAGCTCCACTGGCAGTACCAGCTATGTGTTTTAGCACCATGAACTAGAGACAGGCTGCTGTAGCTCCTGTTTGAGGCATCTAAACCTTGTTTCCAAAAAAAAAAAAGTGTGCACATACATTTTTTTGGGAAAATTGTATGTTCCAGGTTGCAGTTTAGATGATCAAATTGTCTGTTACTTGAGAATTTAAAGTCTTCAATAATGCAAAATTAGAAAATTACTATTGAACTAGCTAAAAAAGAAATACTCCCATCCCATGTACCTAGTTCTTAGTTTTACAGCCATAAATAAAATCAAAGTGGTTTAAGATGAACTAAGCCAGCAATTAATATAGCTCACAATTCTTGAAAAGCTTTAGAGTGCTCTTTGTGCAGAGAACTGACAGTTTGTATTACCACAGCTTAGCAATTGATGATATTTAACATGGAAGCATTACTTTCAAAAGTTACAAAAACTGTGGCAAACAGACATTCCAGACTGGTTGTGAATTTTAAAAATTTCAAAAACAAGTATAAGAAAACAGTTTCAAATATTTTTCCTTCTCCAAAGTTTTTTACAAGCCACAATTTGCCATTAATGATTACAAAAAAGTGAAAATTAAGAAACATTGTCTAATTTCTTGCTGATGAACCCCCTTTCTTTAAAGTTCTGTGTACCCATATATTAGATGGTTTTGCTATTCCTCTTCATACCACCATTCAGAAATTTCACCATAATCTCACTTAAGCTTCCTTAAACCAAGAAATAGACACAAAAGGTTAAAGCAGCAGGTTTCTGTGAGACTGTTAGATGCTGTGTAAAGACTCCTTGCTTTATTCTACTCAGGGTGAAACATCTAAAACATGTGTCTGGAATCCTCTATCACTGGCAAGTAGAGATACATACCCAACTGAAAATAATCTATTCTTCAGACTACTGAGAAGTCTGCAGAACATTTTCAGCCTTTTGGAACCCTACATCATGCAATGGTGTAATACAGCTGGTAATCCCACTTGTTCTAAGATCTCCCTTATTTTCACCCTATTGATGGTCTGGGATATTTTATTATAACTCTAAATCTGACAATAGATTAACTGAATAAGCCACACTGTTGTTAGTAACTTAATCTACATAATCAATGAGTAAAATAATTTAAAATTTTTAAACAGTAAATATATTGTGCATGGGCTCTTTCATTGTTTCAGCTTGGAGTGTGATTCTAGTATATAATATCAATTATTAGCTCTCAAATTCATAATCCTTTGTAAGTCTCATCAGAACTGAGAATTTTCTTTCATAGTTTTTTTGTACATGCCAGCAGTAATAGAAATTCAACACTGAAGACAAATTGCTGATTACACTGTATTGTAGAAAATTAGAATCATGGAGGCACAGCTTCAGGGAAAAGACAACTTTCTAATATCCAGCCTAAACCCACACAGCTGACGCAGCTTCATGCTGTTCCCTGAGGTCATCTCACCAATCACCAGAGCTAAGAGACAGGTGCTGCCCCTCCACTTCCCCTTGATTTGAGGAAGCTGTAGATGGTGATGAGGTCTCCCCTCACTCTTCTCCTCGATGCCCACATTTTAGTCAACAGAACTCAGAACCTGAGCCATAAAGATGCATAATAAACATTTCGACATTCACTTTAGTGTACTATGTTAAAAAAAAAAAAAAGGGAAAAGGATGCTCCAATACATCATGGATAAAATCTATTTTTGATAACCAATGAACCCCTAGCCTGCAGAGTTACTAAGATAAGCAATACTGATGATGACAAAGAGTTTAGACAATTATCCTTCAAAAGAAAAAAGGCAGAGATTTCTTTATGGATCAATTACTGTTTCAAGAATCTTAACCCCAGTACAGGGTTTGAAATGAAATCTGCCTGATACTCCTGAGTCACAGAATCATTAAGGTTGGAAAAGACCTCCAAGACCATTGAGTCCAACATTTGACTGAACACCACCATGTCACCTTCACCTTGGAACTACAATGTCTGGTGACATCCTTTAGCTAGTATCAGTGAGCCTGGGGCATAACAGCAGGATGTCACCTTTTTGTTGTTGTTGTACATACTACAACACCGGTACATTCACAATGATCTGTTTTGAAGGTATGTTGGAAAATGTTCTCTGCTCATCCCTTATATGTAAACTGTGTTGCACTACTTAAAGAATACCTTGGTTAACTGTCTGAAATTATTTTATTTATTTATTTATGTGTGTGTATATATATATATCTCACTTTATTTTAAAAAATAAACAGTACAGTTTTCAACATAACAGGTTTTTTAGGCTCTGTGAGCGTAACCGCTATAGTGGGTCTATAAGTTGCACAGATAATTTGGCTTAACAGATGCCAGCTCAACTAGCCTAGCTCAAAGTAAACAAGTCCCAGGACACAATAATGATAGGTCAGATTCAAATCCAACCAGAGGACCCCAGCCAACCCCTCTGAAGCACAGATGCACCCAAATCATTAGCCAGTGAGTTAGGTGGAGTGGAGACCTTTAACCAATCATATCTGTAAGGGAGAGAAATTTGAAAGCCCTATAAAAGGAGCTGCCCCACAATAAACTTAAGCTGTTACTGCATGAGCCTCATCATGTGCCTGTCACTTGCCTGTCTCCAAAACTGTAACAGCGTGTATCCACAGTTCAAACAGAATATCACACTTTGGCGATTTAGTGTGCAAGGTTGAGAACAAGTCCCATGTGATAGTCTCAACTTTTGGTAAGAATCCATTCTGTGGCTTTTGGCCCATAGTGCATTATGGCATGATTCCCTTATTTGTGCAACATGGTGTAGTATCTCCTGCTATGCATAAATGCACAGCATTTTTTATTAACGTTTCCTTAAACACCTCAAGAACCGTGTAGGAAAGACTATGCATTTTCCACAGTGTGGGCTATTGTAAAAGCAGGCGACCCCAACGTCTGGGAAGCATGATGCATCTGACACCATGATATCAGAAGGCTAATTAATTACTTTATTATACTATATTATTCTATACTACACTACATCAAAACTGAAACTGCACAAGCACTCAACTGAACAAAATCTGGTTTTGTGTGTCCAGACTGTCTCCTGCCCGACAGTCTGGACACACGCTTGGCCCTGATAGGCCAAGGGAATAAAGCATCATCACTTTGGATAAACAATCTCCATATTGCATTCTACTTTAGCACAACACAGGCACAGCAAATGAGATAAGAATTGTTTTGATCATTCTCTGCTTCTCTCACTGCTTCCCTCAGGTTCAGAGAATGTGAATCCCACAGTGGGCTATGGTTCTTAGTTACAGCTGGGCAGGCTTTGCAGTGGAGAAATGAGGGCTGCAGGGGTGTCTTTACAGTTCTTTTGATATACAACCAGGCACAGATTCAGGCCAGTTTCTGAGCTGCTGGCAGATACATGGCTGACAGAGTAGCCAGGAAATAATGGGACACGTTGAAGTTCCCCACGTCACGCTGGTGGGTCACATTCCATGCTGGCAGCAAGGACAGAGTCCTTGCACACCCTGAGACAGAAGACTCCCATTGACCTGAGTTCTGGAGAATGAATTAATTTCTCAACAGGTATATTCAGATGATACGTGATGAACAACCCTGAAATTAATCCTCAAATGATAATGGGAACAATATGAGAAACAAAATTTTTAGTTACTTGGGGAAGGCCTTTAAAATTATTTAGGCAGATAAACAAAGTACTAAAAATTGGGAAAGCCACTGTCTCTTTCCTGAAGATCTCAAACTGTTTTAAACTTCCCTCAGAAAATTCGAAATTGGGCATCAAAGTCACAATATGACAAAGTGAAGAAAGAAGACTGCAGATGTGAGTGGCTCAGGCACTAGACAGCGTAAGCTGTGGTCTTGATCTCAGAATCCTGCCTTTTTAGCTACTTATTTTTTTGCTTAGTGTTTTCAGAGCTGAAAGAAATGCAAATCAGGTGTGGTAGCACCTTGTTCCCAGAAGGCTGCAGATAGATGTTATTTATTCTACTCTTCATTATTTCATTTGGGTATTATTTCTGCAGAAGTCTTCATTTATTCAATGCTGGGTTTGCCCCTCTCTTCCACTGTTTCCTATCTTTTCCAATTACACCCTAAAAGTCCCATTTCCCTCACTCCTCAGTTTGGCATTCTCCAAGTTTCCACCACCACATAGGTCCTGGTAAGTCCTTCCCACATGACAAAAACAGCTGAACTTTCAGGAGAGTAGGCATATATTTCCAGGTATTTCTAGGTTTTACTCTACTGGATAAGAGTTCCCATATGACCAAGCTGAAAACTTGGTCATATGTTTGGTCATATGTTGGTCATACATTTGGTCATACTTGGTCATATGTTTTCTTCATATGAGGAAAAGTGTTTTGCTAGCCCTTATCTGATCCGGCATTTTATTTCCTCCAGCAAAACAGAACTCACCATCTAGAAGACATGTAATTTTTTCCCAATTATGTTTTTTTCTTATGGCAACAAAACAAGAAGGATCTCAACAATTTTGCCTTCTACCATGAAATAAAGGCTCTTGGATTGTATTTGGTTGAGTACCATACCAGTGTCACAACATATGTTTTGTTTGTACCTGCAATACAAACTCAATATAAACAGCATTGACTCTTTTCTGAGACTATCATCCTTTCCAATTTGCTTGTTCTGAGGAACTTCTGATTTCTTGTCACTTGTGCAGATGGAATCACAGAATCATTTAGGTTTCAAAAGACCTCTAATACCATTGTGTCCAACTGTTCCCCCGGCAGTGCCAAACCCACCACTAAACCATGTCCCTCTGCCTCATCTAAAAGTCTTTTGAACACTTCCATGCTAAGGCAATACTCCTCTAAAATCCCCAGAAATGCTTTCCTGTGGGTCAAGCTAACTGGATTAGCTATAGCAGAGAGAGCACACACTGAGGTAAGAGTTGCAAATGGTAAGGAAATTTTGCTTTCCTGTTGTCACAATCTGCTAGTACAAGCAGGGATCAAGATGTTTCATTTTACCAATCTCAGAGTGCAAAAATAACATAGAGGGGATTTCAGTATTAATCAAAACAAATGCACCTTTTATTGAGTGCCCACAGCAAATGCAATAGAAGGATTAGAAAGGAGATAAAGGCTGGAGAGAGAGAGAAAAGGAGGCGGGAGGGTATAGCTACCAACGGAGAGACGAAATCCTTGTGGTCTGGTCAACAGATCTGTCTTGTCACGTTGGGGAGAATCTCGAAGTCTTTGGTTAACTCAGGGTTCTGTTAAAGTCCTCTGCCAATGGGGGAAACAGGTACAGGACAGTGGAGATTAAATCCATCGAGAACAAGTACTGACAGTCCAGTTCTGAAACAGGACAAACCGGTCCCAGCAGCGAGCAGGACCCATTGTTTCAGCACTGGTTTCTATGGGAAACCAATCTTGGTCCAGCGAGCGCACTGGCAGGTAACACTCGGCAGACATCCCACTTCCGCCAGCCCAGCGACCCTGTGTTAGAATTTTAAGGGTCTCAGTCCTTGGGAGGGGCTTCAATCTCTGTCCTTGACGATAGTTGTGAGGCAAATAAGGGATTTTCCGTGGGGGATCACCAAACTTAGCTCAGAAAGTCTTTCTCCAAAGCGGATGGCATCTGGTGAAGAGGTGGGGAAATTCATGGGCTGTTGTGATAAGTGGGATCATCCCTGCTTGAAGCAGTGGTGGCACAGCAAGCACACCTTCAAACAATCACTTGGTGAACATCACATCAACCAGGCCAGAACTCCAGACAGGGTATTCAGGGTCTTGGTCTCTGTCCTTGTGATGGTCGTGAGGCAAATGAGGGAAACTTCGGACTGTCTCTTACACTGCCCTGTGACTCATGTTGTCACCAAGAGAGCTCCATCAGCAGGGTTCTGTGGTGTTGTTGTCAAGTCTTCAGGACTCATCAACGTTGGTAGCACATCCCAGAAAACAGAGACAGTACATCAGAGAGAGAGAGAGGGGGGAAAAGAAGGAAAGGAAAAATAGGAGAAAGGAAATAGGAAACAATAAACAAATACAGTCAATATTAATTAAAACAATTTTTTCAAATAATCAAAACAAATCACAAAAATAAAAAATAATTTTCACAAGATTACAAAAAATTATTTCAAAACACACATCCAATTTTTATAATCTATTTATAATCTATAATTATGGCTTACTCATATAGTTTGCCTTGCATTAATAGCCTTGAGGAATGCCCACAAGGGAGAGGACGTGGGCCAGGTTATAGATGGCATTAACTATAGATGTCAATTGTGCTAACTGTTTCATCATTCTCCAATTCATAATGAATAAGATTGCTGATTAAACAAAACCAATCAAAACTAAAATCAAAAGGACAATGATGGGATGACATAATTTGTTCAGGACACTTGTGGCAGTAGGTGACCACCTAAAAAGATTATCCCACCACCTGTGTTTGGCATCTTTCCTTACCCTTTCTATAACACGATGTATTTCTTTCACATTGTGATGAACAGTTATCAGGGTTTTCTGTCTGTTTTTCTTGATCTTTTCCAAAATGTCAATTAAATCCTGATGAAGCAACAATTGCTTTACCAAAGTGAGGTTCACCTCAATGGGGGTAGGCAGCAGTTTGTGAATCAGCATGTAATTGGATTGTAAAAGATGATAAGAAGTAACTGGGGCTTCACAAGAAAAATCACATCCTGTGATTTTAATAAAGTTACAAACACAAAAATTTGAATGATTTTTAGTATCCGCTACTACGTTTTCTACAAATACAATATCACAAGCAGTTCTAAAGCATGCATACCCAATGCCTACATATACAAGGACTGCTCCAGAAGTCTTGTTAGGATGAATTTCAAAATTTCGATCTGTCCAGACAAATGTCTCGAGCTATGATAGCATTACTTTCACAGATGAAGCCCTGTTGTTCTTGGACAATACAAGTTTCTAAATTAACAGTTTGCCACTTTTTGCTAATTTAATGGGCCCATTCCCTATGCTCGAGAGGACAGAGAATAGCTCCATCATGATTCAGCCCTAATGCAATTATAGGGAAAATGGAATGCACTGAAGCCTTATGTATGGGTAGTATAAAGCCTGTGGCTGTGTTTGTGATGGGGTTGTAAGCAAAATTCACCAAGTTTCACCACAATTGGAATTGTTTTTCACAATCAGTGGCACTGTCCCAAATTATTTTCTGAATTTCAGTGGGAAAAGTACCTTCTTCACCTTCTCTTGTAATTGAGGCAGCAACTGAGGCATCCACAATTGAGCCTGGATATAGCTTAGAGCCAAAGAAACATTGTTTTATGTAGCACTGAGTGCATCAATTACCAATTTGTGGTAATTCATATTTATCTTTTCCCAGTTTGGTAATATGTTTGATAGCAACACTGATGTGTTCCCAAAGTCAATAAGGATGACTGCAGCAGTTGTTGTAATTTGGTCAAATCTCTAGTTGTGGCAGCCAATTTATTCATTAATACTTCTGAATCAATATTATTTAGAATCCCCAATCCTGTTCCCACAACACTGGTTATATCTTGGTGTCTGTCTTTTAAAGGCGTTCTGCTTTCACAACCAGGTTGTTCAGCCCTAAAAGGAAGTTTGCAAAACAGGTGAACAAGCTGACTGAATTTCTGAGACATTATTTTGCATTGGCAATTTGTTTAAGAGACTATGCTGGTCTCTTGTTGTTGACCTGTTTTCCTGATTATACATGGTCCAATTTTAAAAATTCTTGAGCTTAGCATAACTGGTGGTTGGGTGGTAGGTGTTACCATAAAGGGAGGGAAAACATTATTTTTGTCATCCAACACTAATATTATCATGGTTTATCAGGTCTTCATGCCCCTCAGAATTCTTCTGTGAAAAAGTAAACACAACAGAATTCTGCCACCAAGAGGCAGAAAAAATTAGAATCATGGAATTATCCAGTGTGTATTTATCTGATGCTCTTTCCCCAGAGCATTGGAAGCTACCCATGCATGTTTATTCTGAGGGGTTTTTAGCACAAGTGGTACTTGCCCTGTAGTAAGGGAGGTCCACCAGAACAGGTTGTCCAGGGTAATGTGCTGGATTCTTAGGATCATTTGGTACACACAGCATAGGAGTCAGTGTAGATACAGACAAGAGAGGCATTCTGTACCTGACATTGGAAAACACTCCAAACAGCTATCAGCTCCCCTGCCTGAGCACTGTCTTCTCCTTCAGTAATAATTCCTTCACCAGAGGAAGTGTGGAGGGCTGCTGCCCTGTATCTCCACACCTTTCCCTCTCGTTTAGCAAAGGCATCAGCAAGCCAAGAATTTGCTGATAGTTTGGGGGTGAAAGGAGGGGCTACTTTAGTTTCAGAGGCAGGTTTGTCATGGCTGCTACCCAAGCTCTCGGTTTCTTGTATCACTAATTTTTTTTACAGCTCCTTTTGTTATTGAGAAGATGCTACAGTTATGTTCAATCTGAGCATACCACTTTCTAACTGAGGCCCTCTGGACCACCCTGTCAGGTGGGGGGGTCCTAGTACTGACTGTCTTAATAACTTTGAAAGGCCCTCTCAATACAATTGGTTGTTGTTGAGCAATTTTTTCCACTTCTATGAGAGCTAAGCTAACCACAAACAATCCTTTTTCCCAGGTAGTGCATCTCTTCTCAGGATCTTTGAAACCACAGGAATAAAAACAGGCCTTGCTGGACCCCTAGGACCCTGCTGCCAGCCATATGTACTGGCAGGCCTGAGGAGGCAAGTGCCCATTCCATCTGGAAAGGATCTGTAGGATGAATAGGGCTCGGTGCTTGATGAGCTGTTGCTTCAAAAATCAGCAATTGCAATGCTTCCTTGTGAGAAGGAGTCCAATTCCATTTCACCCCTTTCCTCAGCAAGTCACAAAGGGGAACAAATGGGTCGTTCTGGTTACTAAGAAATCTATCTGGTCCTTCTACAGGAGATATAGCTGCTATGGTTATTTGAAGAAGAATTGCTGTGGGTTTAAGTGATTCTGGAAGGCCTCGAATTAAAGGAGCATAATTTCAGGCTTTACAGGTAATTGCATGGGTGACACACAGCCTGTAGTTAATTTTCTTTCATGCATTATTTGCAAGCAGGCAGCTTTGTGAATGTTTTCCAGGAATTGGTCGGGGGTACCAACTATGGCTAAGGGGTCTCCCCTTTCCAAGGGGTTCATTCCCCTGGCCCATAAAGCTGTGCACTGTGTCAGGGACCATGTGTCACACTTACATCCTGTTGTTAAGGTAACTCCATGTCCCCAATATCTACTGGCCTTCTGTTCAGACAAATGAATTTGATATCCCCCAGTGAGAGGCACTCAAAATATGTATTCTGTCTCAGACTCATGAGGGAGATGCCCGTAATCCTTTTTTATGTGTAGGTCAAGATCCTCATCATTGATATAGTTGTATTCTGTTTTAATTAGAGGTCTCAAGATACAACAGCAATGTTCCCCACAATTTTTCATAAGAGCTAATTCTTTTTGAGGGTAATTTTAATTGATGTGAGGAGTTTCCTTCTCCTCTGCCTCTGTTGAGGAATCAGCATTCTGTGAATTCTTAAAATATTCATCTCTCAAGGCAGCCTGTAATAAATGATTTTCATTTCTTTCTTCATCTAATCGCTTTTGCAAAATTTCCACTAAGTTTTGAAGGGAGTCTATTATTGCTTTTTCCTCACTTCTTCACTTAAAGTGACTTTCTATAGCTGCTGTAAGACAAGCTCCCAAAACTGAGCATAAGATAGTTTTATTTTTGTCTAGTTTAAATTTTGTTTTGTGTTGTAAAGAACATACTCTATCAATAACATTTTCCACATATAAACCAGTTACTTTGCGCCCATTCTTCTCCTCCTGGAGAAGGTTTGGCATTATGTTTAGACAGTAGAGCATAAAATTCAGCTTTAACTTTTACACTGAGGTTTTCAGTCATTTTGTGAAAGGACCAGAAAACCACTACAGGGAGGTACAGACTTAAGTTACACAACCACAAAGCCTTTGCTGTGTTTCCCTTCGCTTCCCTGGGTGGGTGAAGAGACCAAATCTGCCTGGGAGGTACTCCTTAGTTACTCCCTGTTGCCCTTTGCTTCCCAGACAGTGCAGATTCACACATACACAAAAACAGTTTCCCCTTTTTACACTATGAGTCTCTTACACCTGTTTTGCTTGCAATCCTCTGCACAAGTGAGAGAAGCCCAGGATGAGGGTAGTGTTTAAGACCCATAGAGCAATGACCTAAGGAGGACTTAGCTGACTGGACATACTCTAGTTGATTAGTCTGTTCCTTGCCATTACATTACAAGTGACATAAATACAATCTGGGGGAAAGCTAAAGTAACTGCTGCTGCCATTACTAAGACAATTGTTCTGAATGTTCAGCACTATGTGGTTGACAATTTTTTTTTTCAGGTTTAAGCATGATTCTCTGCAAACCTCGCATGACCCTTAGCCTTCCTTCAAGATGCCACTTAGATTTTTATCACTGGCCAGTATCATTGGTGAAACACCAATTGTTCTACTCACACTTCAGCAGATGCTTTTCAAACCCTGCTATTCCATAGCTGAATAAGCAAACAAAAAATAATGTTCTGTCCTTCTTATGAACTTCCAAAGATCATGTTAAAATTTTACCCTCCTAGAATTTGACAGACAAGTGCCTACAGATAAGCTGGGGATTTCCATGTGCACAATTATAGATTTTGGGTGGTGAAAGTGCAGCCAATAGCCAACCCTCTGACCTTTGCATGGTCCTTTAGCATGTCAATGTCTATGCAAAAAATAAATGGTGTAGATGCATGGCTAAAAAAAGATCAAGGCCAAGTCAAAGTTGTGATTAGACAGTCCCAAAGAAATCCTGGTTGTAACATAAAGAGATGTTTTAGTGTTAATTCAATACAGCTTAATACATAGATATTGTCTATACTCATAGTCACAAGCATACATATATATTATGGTTTTAGTGGTATTCTGGCTTTAAAAAAGGTAGGTAGCAAAAGCTTTGACAAAAGCACTGAAGTCCAGTGGAGTAAGTGCCGTGGAGGGAGCAGTCAGGTATTGTCTACTATTGAGAGGTTTCTGGGTGGATTGCTGATTTTCTCTGTCAGAAGTACTGTTGCTGTTAGTGCTTGTTTTCTAAATTCATCGGTGTTCCAGTAAATTGTTCTTACCTCAACCTGTGATCTTTACCTCTTATGCTGCCTGTTCTCCTCTCCATCCCACTGTGTGGTGGGGTAGGATGGAAAGGGAGGACAGTGAGGACATGGTTTCAATGGAAGTGGAAGCAAAAAATTGGAGATTACCGTTCCTAAACAACAACACCTCTCAGCCATCTCTCCTTCAGGCTGGACAAGCCAAGTGACTGCAGCCACTCCTTGCAGGGCTTCTTCTCAACACCCTTCACCATCTTTGTAGCTCTCCTGTGGATGTTCCCTAATAGCTTTATACCCTGCGGATATTGGGGTGCCCAGAACTGCCCCCAGCACTCGAGGTGAGGCTGCTCCAGCACAGAGCAGAGCAGAGCAGAGCAGGACAATCCCCTCTTTGGCACAGCTGGCGATGCCAGGCCTGATAGCCCCTAGGACACAGCTGGCCCTCTTGTGACTCATATCCAACTTTCCATAGACCAGAATCCCCAGGTCCCTTTCCCCAGTGCTGCTCTCCAGTGTCTTGCTCCCCAGTCTGTCCATACATGTGGGGCTGCCTCATCCCAGGTGCAGAATCTGGCACTTGTTTTTGTTAAACTCCTTACAAATACCTGGAGACAGCAGAAGACAGCAATGGCACAGAGAGAATGTAAATTATAATGAGAAAAAATTGTGCAAAGACTTGTAGAATTAGGGCGAAGTACAAAGAGTTATTCAAGCTGTATGCATCAATTGGCAGACAGACTAGCAGACACCCATCAATTCATAGAATCTAAAGTTTTCTGTGCTGACTTAGAAGTAAGTACCTCCTCTGTTCTCCATGGCTAACATTAGATTATAGAAGTTCCTTTATAAAGTATCTTGACCCTGGAACAGGGTATTTCCTTCTTCCCTTACTGCAGTGTGGTGCAAGATACACTGGAAAAAACAAAGAGAGGGATAAATGGGGTTGTTCCCCAGCAAATCTTTTTGGAAATGCCTGCACTCCTTGGTCATGACAGACATGGCTGAGTAAGTTCCCTCTTTTGCTTCAAGTGGCATCTACCTCCAAATACTTCTGGCAAAACTGTATACAGAATTTTTGAAGTTCATTTGTGGGGCAAATTACGTAGTTTCCCTCTATGATTACTCTTTTTAATACTTCCGGGGCAGTGTACAAAACTGTTACTCTGTTACCCTGTTTTTTGGGGTAAAGTGATTTAATTTTAAGAATTATGGGACAGTAAAATTAAACTGTGTTATTCTGAGGTTACTTAAGCAACACATATCAAATGATTTAATGAACCTTGCAGGCAGCCTGCTGTAGAGGTGGGGAAACAGTCTCTGCTGGCTTACAGGCTCAGGTACTGCAATATTATTTCTAAGGCCCTGAACTTCTTGTCTTTAAACAGTGTATTTGATTTTGTGTGGCACAGAAACGAAGTTAATAAAACTTGTCAAACTTAAAGGAGATCTACTTTCTCCTGGCAGGACCTCAACTACCTGCAGAGGTGTCAAGGTGGGTCTCCAAGCTGCTCTTCACCATGTTTGCAGTGAGCATATCACTTGGCATTATCCTGGATAACAAGCATTTGACTGTACTGCATCCAGCCCTGGGATCTCCAGCACAGAAAGGACAGGGACATGTTGGAGCGAGTCCAGAGGAGCCCACCAGGATGATCAGAGGGATGGAGCACCTCTGCTGTGAGGAAAGGCTGAGAGAATTGGGATTCAGCCCGGAAAAGAAAAGGCTTTGGACTGACCTCATTGGAGCCTTCCAGCACTTGAAGGGAGCCTACATGGAAGACAGGAAAGAGATTATTTACAAGGGCATGCAGTGACAGTTCTTCAAAATGTGGAATATATGAAATTATCATAAGAAAGGCTATTCTTTCATGTTTGGTCTTTGTATACTTTCAAGCTGAATCGACAAGAAGGGAGATTTAATCCCTGAAACAGACAGCAGCAAACAAGCAAGTTCTAAGTGATGTCCAGGTGTCAGAAAAGCAAAATTATTTGTTGTTAGAATTGCCTTGTTAAGGTTTAGGGCTTGACATGCTTTAATGAGCTCAGATGTAGGGGAAGGAAAACAAAGGGAAGGAAGAAGGATACCCACTGATATTGGACACAAAGAATGCAGAATTTATGGGCCAGAAGGATATCTGGCAGAAAAAAACCCAATAAAGCCAATTCAGCAATTCAGTGGAAATCAGCTTGAACTGGGTGAAGGGTAAATCTGGCAGGAGGAGATCATTACCAGTGATTCACAGACCACCAGCTCAAGAAACTCACAGACTCAAAAGACTAATTGGCATGAGAAGCAAGAATCATTAAAAAGGCAAATAGGATACTAATTAATAAAAGAACTGTGTAACTTGCAGCCAATGAACACTAACACCTTTGCTTAAATGTATTTATAGTAAAAAGTTTTGTTAGCATACATGATTTGTGGAAGACCACTGAGCACCCAGGCTTGTGCAATTCTGAAATAAATTGTCAATCTTGAGCGTTTAATTATTGGCATGTTGCACACCAAGTTACGAATCTGATTTTTGTGGACAATAACAGGACAAGGGGAAACGGCTTTGAGAGGAATAGCAGATTTGTCTTTACAAAGAAGCTGTGGGTCTGCTGGTAGATAAAACTACCTCTGGAAAATAAAAGAAACAATCAGAAGGATTCCACTGATTGATTAATGGAAAAAGATATTTGCTTTTACAAATAAACTTTTCGTTTGATAAACGAAATTAGACATTAAGAGATGAAAGAAACAATGGGAAAGAAAACCCCCTAAATTCCATAAGAATTAAAAATTAAAAGGGAGGGTTATACATTAGAGGGGAATCTTTGGTATCAGGCGTTCCAGGAAGTCTGTACCTCTCAAGTACCTCAGCCAATGGGGAAAGAGAGAAGGGAAACGTGCCCAGGAAATTAGGATAAAAAGGGAGGCTGTGTCCTCCAAAAATCTGAGAGATCCTGGGGGAGTGCCCCATGGCCTCTCCCTTTATTTGAATAAAGCCAGAAAGGACTCCTCTGTCTCCTTTTTGGACATAAACCTCTGGTGTTTATGGATTAATTTTCCTAACAGCTTCAAAATGAAAGCAAGCAGATTTAGATTGGTTATTGGAAGAAAGCCTTCCCTGTGAGGGTGGTGAGGCCCTGGCACAGGTTGCCCAGAGCAGCTCTGGCTGCTCTATCCCTGGAAGCGTTCAAGACCAGTTTGGATGGGGTTTGGAACAATCCAGCCTAGTGCAAGGTGTCCCTGCCCATGGCAGGGGTTGAAACTGGATCAGCTTCAAGGTCCCTTTTGACCCAAATCACTGTGTGATTCTATGATACTTCTTAGTTTTCCTATCTGTGCATTGCGCTTCCACTTGGACAAGTAGGTACTAAGTGACACGCCTGACAGGAATCGGCTCAGTTTTATGACGTTTATCATCGGTGGCCATGAAAACTCCGCACTGTTCCTGGAACTTCCATCGCAAAGCGTACCGAGGAACGCCCGGGCGACGGTCTCCTGACCTGGACACGGAAAGAAAGAGGGAGCCACCCCACTGGTCCGGTGCCCCCCCGGCAGCGACCCCGGCCCGGCCTAAGGGGGCCCCCGCGGCCTGAGGGGCGGCCCCGGCCGGCCCGCCCGCCCGCGCGCCTGCGCGGCCCCGCGCTCCCGCCGTGCCCTGCGCGCTCCCGCCGCCGCCGCCGCCGCCGCGCACGGAGGGGAGCGAAGATGGCGCTGCACGTCCCCAAGGCCCCGGGCTTCGCCCAGATGCTCAAGGAGGGGGCGAAGGTGAGCCCGCCTTTGGATGGACGCGCGGATAGATGGACGGACGGGAGGAGTCTCGGGGTGGCGGTGCGGGAAAAGCCCCGGCAGGCCGGCAGGGCCCGGCGGCACCACGTGTCCCGCGGGGCGGGGGCCGGGGGTTCGCGCCGTGCCCCGCTCCCGGCCCGGGGCTCCCCCGCTCCCGGCCCCGGGCGCTGCGGGGATCAGGACCTGCCCGTCTTGCGGGGCGGCGCCCGGCGCACGCGGCCTTCCAGAAATCTCTGCGGGCCGGGATCGCGCTGCCCGCCCTGCCCGGGGCCCGGCCCTGCCCCTGCATCCCGGCCCCGGGATGCGCCAGCGCCCGACTCTGTTCCCAGAGCTCTGGCAGGGGTTGGGTAGCAGCATTCGGCCTGTAGTTGAAGCTGCTCAGAAGTATCCGAATCGTTCTCGATTTTTTTTTCTGATACTTTTGTCCCCGATGCAGAACAATGAAATGTTTTCTGTATATTTCCTTGCCAATAAATCCTGTTTCACTGTATTTATGTTAACATAATTAAGATTTTGGTAGAGTTGAAGGCCCGTATCTTAATAAAAAGGAGAAGCTTTCTTTGAAAAGTGGGCAGAAAGCAAGAAGGTGTGGTGTTTTTTCCTTTTTTATTCATAGAATCAATAGAAGAGTTTGGATTGGAAGGAACTTTAAAGATCATTTAGCTCCAAGCCCCATCTGGTCTTGGACATTTCCAGGGTTGTGCATCTACAGTTTTTCTGGGAAATCTGTGCCAGATCCTCACCACTCTTACAGGGAAGAATTTCAGGGCTTCCTAACACTTCATCTAAATGTACTTTCTTTCAGTGTGAAGCCATTGCCCCTTGTCCTGTCTCTCCAGGCCCAAAGTTCCTCTCACCAATAAAGAGAGGAAAATAGGAAAGTTTTCCATTTGCCGCTGCTTAATGGAAAGAAGAATGGAGGTAGCAGCTCTGAAAGCCCTTTGTGTTTCTTTATAGAATCCTTCTTGGAGCCAAATAATGGCACACGTTCAGGGCAGGGGCATAACAGGGAAGCAGAGTGGCCTCAGTGGTAGAAAATTCAAGGCCAGAACAGCAAGGCCATTCTGCAAAATAAGGAGGCAGCTGGCAATCTAAGATGTTTGGTTATTACTACTTTTCTCCCTTCCCTTACAGGCTGCACAGTAGTTTTTATCCTGCTTTTTATTTCTTAAGGTCCTTTCTGGGGATCCCATCTTGTCTTAAGGTTTCCAAACTGAAGCCAGGCTGATTGCCTTCTCAAGCACAGATATTTTGCTTAATCATTCTGCTTCTGAATTTTCAAACTGCACGTTTTGAACATAGAGCTGAGTTAAATTATTTTTGTAGTATACAAAGGTGCGAGTAAAGCAGGTACAGAAACTATTGCCCCTCTCCAGCTGGGTCTTGGTTATTTCTACTTCTTTTTGGCATGTCACAAAAATTTTTTAGAAGGCTGAAGGGATGCAAACTGTATTGCAAGTCAAGTCACTGTTCAGATTTTCTGTCTGGAAGCTTTTTGTGCCTGCTGAGCTGCCTAGTTGAGAAGGTGTACACACTAGTTCTTGCTGTCTTTGGGTAAGGTTTGGTGTCTGTTCAAACTGTATGTGAAATATCAAACGTATATTAATGAAAAACTTTGAGGGACTCAGTAGATTGACACGGCTTTGACAAGAAATAACTAGTTCTTCACTTTTTTTTGTTAGCCTAATTCTGATCAGTCAATATTCTCTTTAGCATTATTCAGGACTAGAAGAAGCTGTCTATAGAAACATCCAGGCATGCAAAGAACTTGCTCAAACCACCCGTACAGCATATGGACCAAATGGTAAATAAATCCTAAAATTACTGCTACATTTTTGAGACAATGCTATGTTTGGAGGCTAAACATACCTTGACAAAGAAGCAGCTGTTTGTTTCTGGGGGAAACACATTGGACTTGCTCTAAAACTGCAAATATCTGACTATTCCTTTGTCACTGTAGAAAACAGATTTTGTTTTGACAGCTCTTGAGTTATGCTCAGTGTCTGCTTTTGCCAGGTTTTTTAGCAGTTACTGTGTTCTCTTTGAAACACGGTATAAAATATATGAAAAAGCATAAAATTTAAAGGAAACATGATAACATTGTGGGTAGTCATAGTGAACATAATCTTGTTCAGTCAGATGGAAAAAAATATTCTCCTGTATCATTTAATTAAATTCTGTGCTGGTATTTCAGAACAGAAAACTGCTTACTCAGAAATTACTGCTTTCTCCTTAATGTCCTACACTTCAAGTATTATTTCACAGAAGTGTTTTGAAGTTCCTAAATTAGAAACAGAGCTAACTATTTTAATGTACAAGATACACCTGAAAGTTAGGAGACAGTGTCTGTGTAGATATTATTGTTTGCATAAGGAATTATTTTATAAATTGTTTTGTTTCCCCATTTAGGAATGAACAAAATGGTTATCAATCATCTGGAAAAGCTTTTTGTTACAAATGATGCTGCTACTATCCTGAGAGAGTTAGAGGTGAGCTTTCTTCCTTCAGATGATTGTGAACCAGTGTTTCTGCTCATGAGCTGTTGTGATTCTGACTGTCAGTAAGGAAATGTCACTCTGACAGGTTATTTATGTATGTCACTTTGGAAGTCATTTACTTTTTTCACTGAATTTGAGGTCCACAGGGAAGAATACAATTCTTTTGTGAAGCACCATTAATAATTGTAGGAGATGCTTAATAATTCCTTCCTTTCCCCCAAAACGAGTAGGTTTAAAAGAGGATATCTCTAGAAATGCAGTGGTTTGGAAAAGTCTGCATGACTCAGCTGTTGAATTAATCTCCCAGTGTTGTTGCTTGCCATGTTCTCCTGGCTGCTTAGAATCCATCAATTGAATTTAAGAGTCTGAGGCTATAGCAGCATCCTTCTGTAAATACTGTGAAGGCATGAAAAGACTTTCCTAATTCTTCCTGCGACTTCAAATTTATATTTGTGACATAAAATGGATATTTTACTGAATTTTATACTTAGTGATAGAGACTATGTAACTATGAAGTATTTACTTATTGAATACATTTTGTTGGTGTTCAGTGTGAGTAAAGTTACTGTGGAAGTCTCAGTTCTGTTTTTAAAAAAATACGGTCTGCATACTAGTGGCCTACTCTGATACGTTTTGCGTGTTACTTTCTGGTATAAAATGGCAGGTATAAATATTCAGGAATATGGTATTTTATTGCATTTATCTATTTGAAAGAAAAGTGAAGCAGTGCAGTCTTTAAGCAGAACCCTCCCACACTCTCCCCTCTTAAAATGAAACTGTTATTTATATGTGTATTTCGTATGTTACACATGAATTCAATCTGAAGATCTAAACTCCAGAGTGTTTTCCTGTTGCAGAAATCAGTTGTGGAGCCACTGCATCCTGTGAAAGTAGCTCAGAACCAATGTCAAGGGTATCTAATTTATGTTGTAGTGGCAATGTTCAGTTCTCTGGGGTTTTTTTAATATGTTTTTCTGTTTTTTCTTACTAGAGAAGAGAGCTTAGAAAGATGCATAGAAAATGCCTGAAGCTGCAGTCTTAGGTGGTGTGTTAGTCACCAAGATGTGTAATTTCTTTAAAAGGTCCAGCATCCTGCTGCGAAAATGCTTGTGATGGCTTCACACATGCAAGAACAAGAGGTTGGAGATGGAACAAATTTTGTCCTTGTTTTTGCTGGAGTTCTTCTGGAGTTAGCAGAAGACCTTCTGAGGATGGGGTTATCTGTCTCAGAGGCAAGTTATATTCTCATGACAGTTCACAGAGCTTGAATCCAGATTGCTGCTGATCAGTGTTCTTGGGTTATAATACTGAGAAATCATCTGCTTTCTTCCCACCTAATTTTTTACATGAAGATGTTTGAAGGGGAACCATGTGTGATTGCTTACTTCCTTTTTAAACTCGCGTCTGTTAATGTTTTATGGCTATTTGAAAAGCAGTTAAAGCAGTGTGAAGTCCTGTAGTGAATATTTATTGTTTGCTGCATAGGTGATTGAAGGATATGAAAAGGCTTGCAAGAAAGCCCTAGAAATTCTTCCAGACTTGGTGTGCTGTTCTGCAAAGAACCTTCGAGATGTTGAAGAAGTGGCGTCTTTGTTGTACACGTCAGTCATGAGCAAACAGTATGGCAATGAACGGTTCTTGGCAAAGCTCATTGCTCAGGCCTGTGGTGAGTGGGGCTGGAACAGCTGAAAAACTGAGTGGGTTTGGTTATAGTCCTTACATCTTCATGGAAGAATGGGAGGATGGTTAGTTCAGGTTGGATTGGATAGAATGCTTTACCTCTGAAATGAGGGTAATCTTCCTCATGTTGAACTCTGTGTTGGCATTGTAGCTCAGAAAAGGTTTGCCTTTCCTACTAGGCATTTCTAGAAATAGCTTTCAAGTCCTTTCAGTACAGAAATCCATCTTTCTCCGTCTTTTAATATCATAAGGAGGACATATTGTGCTTCACATAAGCTGGTTTTAGTCTCAGCCACAGAACAATGGAAGTAAGACTGTAGTTCTGTTGAGTTGTTATCCCTTTAGATTTCTGGGATAAAACCTTCATTTTTAATTCCACTGATTTCTCTCAATATTCTGGGTTAGACTTAGCTCTTGACTCCACCTGTAGGAGTGCATATTTGAACTTAATTACTTGAGCAGCCTGAATAAATGTTTCTTTCTGATTATTGCTTTGTAAAAACAAAATTTCTCTTTCGCTTTATGCCAGTTATTAGCAGGTTATAATTGTCTTGAATTTAGGCAGATATGTCAAACTACTGAAATTAAATAGTTGAGAAAAATTCCAGGCATTATTTATGATGTCATTATTCTACTTTATTTGTTAGGCAAGACTTATTCATTATTTTTCTTCTTTTTTTTCCCAGTTTCTATTCTTCCTGATTCTGGTCATTTCAACGTTGATAATATCAGAGTGTGCAAAATTGTGGTAAGTTTGAAGTAGCTGGCTTTACTGTAATTATTAAGGTAAATAGTGTAAAGAGGATTAATCTTTGAACTTCCAGAGAGTCTTTTCTCATTTTGTTGTGGCAGGTGTACTAAATTTTGGAAATTAGTCTTTCTCTTGTTTAATGCCCAGTAGCAGCATTCAGAAACAAAAATCATTAATATTGGAAATAATCTGAGACGGGAACCTGTTGGACAATGTTTGTTGTTGCTGAATGAGCTGAAGTCTCAAGGTGTTACATACATCCAAATGCGTGTGAGGTCTGCTTCTCAGGCACAGTAGTGCAGCTTTCTGACCACAAATAGTCAGAAATACAATGTTCCCCCACTCACAGAATCAAAGAACAGTTTGGTTTGCCTTAAAGATCACCCAGTTCCAGTTCCAGCCCTCTTCCATGGGTAGGGACATCTTCCACTAGACCAGGTTGCTCCAAGCTCTGTCCAGCCTGGCCTTCAACACTTCCATGGATGGGTCAGCCACAGTTTCTCTGGACTGCCAGGACCTCATCACCCTCACAGGGAAGAATTTTTTCCTGATATTTAATCTAAACTTACTTTCTTTCAGTGAGAAACCATTCTCTCTTGTCCAGTTACTACTTGCCCTTGTAAAAAGTCTTATATTCCATTTATTTCCTTTCAGGGTGCTGGTATTTCTGCTTCCTCAGTACTGCATGGCATGGTTTTTAAAAAAGAAACTGAAGGAGATGTTACTTCTGTCAAAGATGCAAAAATAGCTGTGTATTCCTGCCCTTTTGATGGTATGATAACTGAAACTAAGGTATGTTATAGCTCAAAATAAGTTACATCTCTATTTATGCCTATGTGCTCTTATTTTTAGACTTAGCTATAAATATTCTCAACACTTGGTGATTGAGATATTTTGGTGAATATTGATTTTCGTGGTATAGAAAAGTTCTGAACCTTGATTGCTTCACAGGGTTTTTGAGAAAGGGGAGATGGTCTTGATTTTTTTGGGTTATTTGAGCCAAACTACAGCTTGAATTTCTGAACCCCAAGGTTGTCTAGAATTGCCTGGTGATTTCCTTTTTTTTTTCTCCCTTGTTTTACCCTGTTGCTTGGGGAGCATGTCAGTATTACAAAACAGGATGACTTAAGGTTTACAGATAGGTTGGGAGACAAAATGATTTGTCAGGAACTTGTAGGTATGTGGTTTAATGCTGCATTTTAACAGTGTATGTGTTTTACTAGGGCACCGTCCTAATAAAGAATGCTGAAGAACTGATGAATTTCAGTAAAGGAGAAGAAAATTTAATGGATATGCAAGTCAAGGCCATTGCTGATAGTGGTGCAAACGTGGTAGTGACAGGTGGCAAAGTGGCAGATATGGCTCTTCATTATGCCAACAAGTACAATCTTATGTTAGTAAGGTAAGTACTAGGAGAGCATGAAAGCATTTGGACTACCAGATTTATGAAACGTACTTGCCAAGTTAAGACAATATTTTTGCACGTGTTAACACTGTTATGTAAACTTGTTTTTAAAGGTTGAACTCCAAGTGGGACCTGAGAAGACTGTGCAAAACTGTTGGTGCAACAGCCCTACCCAGACTGGTATGTACTTCCCAAATGAGGTGCAGGAGGATGAGAACTGATGAGCAGGTTCAGTTCTTAACTCGTGTTTTTCTTTCTAGACTCCCCCCACTCTTGAAGAAATGGGTCACTGCCATAGTGTGTATTTATCAGAGGTTGGGGATACACAGGTTGTGGTGTTTAAGCATGGTATGTATGTCCTGTAGAACTGCTCACACTGCTGTTCTAAAGCATGATTGTATGTGCTTTGGATATAAGATTAATGAATTAATTCAGTAATGCATGTCTCTGAACAGAAAAGGAGGATGGAGCCATTTCTACTATCCTCATTCGTGGATCTACAGACAATCTGATGGATGACATAGAGAGAGCCGTGGATGATGGTGTCAATACTTTCAAAGTACTCACAAGGGTAAGTAATGAGAGCACTTGGGTTATTAAAAGTGAGCAGTGGATCAGTTTGAGGCAAGGCTTGAGCCTACTCTGTGCTCATTTGCTACCAAAGGCAGGAGATACTAATCTGCTTAGGTGCCTTCTGGAGCTGGAGAGTGACTGTGTGGGCTGAGGTGTGGAGGGCTGTGTAGAGAAAACTGATTTTGTTGTGAGCACAGGGTACATGGAAGGTGGTGTTTAACATGAACTGCACTCAGTTTTCCACTAATGAATGAGTGCTTGGAGATGGATTACCTTTACCACTTTATAAAGACAGTCAGCTCTTTCTTGACTTATTCCCTAAATGTTTTGTAATGTTCCTTGGAAAGCAGGCACAGAAGAAAAGCTAGATAGCTTTGTCACTTGGGATCAGGAGAAACTGATTGGTTGCAGACTCAGTTTCTAGTTCATTGGTGATAATTCATTCTTCCTCCACATAATACAGGTAGGTTTTTATGAATGGAAGAACTCGGTTTTACAGAGGATTTTTTTTTGTGTGAGCAGTTTATGTGGTCTTAAATATTATTATTTAATTTTTCTTCTTTTTATACAAAAATAAATATTCCTGTATTTAATTGGAAAACAGCATGCAAAAGTTGTTAAAACTGTTAGAATCTTAATATCCTCTACATGCCAAGACATGGACATTGATTTTGAGTACAGAAATGCTGTGCATTTATGATTGTCTCCAGGAGTTGTCCTTTTTTAAGATTTATGATGATTACTTTGTGGGCTAAGAGACCAGAGTTAATAAGTAAATTCTGGTTTGCCAAAGGATGTACAAAATGCTTAATTTAAAATGCAAGAAAACAAAACAAAAAGTCCCAACACCTCATAATACCTGTTGAGATATTAAACTTAGTGTACAGTAGATTGGTTTCCTGGATGATATTTCCCACCAAAATAATGGAAAAAATGAGAAAATCTAGGAATGCTGTTACTGTTAACCAGGAGTCGAATTTTTTTTTAAAAAGCCAAGAAATCTGAGACACTAAACCCCACTGCATTACTATTTTGGTTTTTACAAAAGAAGCTGTTTTTCTTGAAAGACATTGGAGTAAATGAATAAATTCTGGTAGATTTCCCTTAAAATGAATGTTTGTTCTGAAGTGGATTCTAAATAAGTCTCTGTGGAATAAAGTTCTGTTGCATTCCTGATAGACTAGAAAAATCCTAAAAAAATACAAAGTAGTGGATACTTTAAGCAAAACATTGTGTTTTGGTGTGGTCTTTCCACAGGATAAACGTCTTGTTCCTGGAGGTGGTGCAACAGAGATTGAGTTAGCCAAGCAGATCACATCTTATGGAGAGGTGAGGCAAACAGGCTTCTTGGCTTTTCATCTTCACGCACACATCTTACAAAAAATACAGATATTATTTCATACCAACATACATATTTGTGTAATAACAAGTGTGAGGGGGAAATGCCTCCCTGTCTTACAGTTTTTGAAATGCTGATACAGTTTTCACCTTCATTTTAGACTTGTCCTGGGCTTGACCAATATGCTATCAAGAAGTTTGCTGAGGCATTTGAAGCCATTCCTCGAGCACTGGCAGAAAACTCTGGAGTAAAGGCTAATGAGGTCATCTCCAAACTTTATGCCATGCATCAGGAAGGGAAGAAGAATGTTGGATTTGATATTGAGGTAAATAGTCTCTGATGTTACTTGTTGCCCTGCAGTGCAGGGTCGTACTTCATAGTACTTCTATCAGTATGAAGTATTTATAGATTATTTTAAATTGTTGGGAGCTCTGTGTTGCACAGTCTAGACTAATAACTTTTTTGAATTGAAATCTTTAAATTTCTTTCTTTAAAAGCAACCAGTTCAGTTCAGTATAGTATAATGGCCTTATGTCAGAGGTGGAGGGGGATACTGAACTAATGTGACAGGCAGTAGGTCTTCAGAAATGACTGACTTTGTCTTCCTGCTAATGGATTAGGAATGAAGGTTTTCTAAAGGGAGAGGATGAGATTAGAAAAGTGATATCACCTTGCTAGGTGAAAGCCTGAGAAAGTTTTGAATGATGTTTTTTCCCCATCTGACAGGCTGAAGCTGCTGCAGTGAAGGACATGTTGGAAGCTGGTGTGTTAGACACGTATCTGGGAAAATTCTGGGGTATCAAGCTAGCTACAAATGCAGCAGTTACTGTGCTAAGGGTTGATCAGGTAAGTTTATATGTATTTGGGTGCTGAATTAAAACCTGGCAGAATCCTCCTGCAAGTAGGTGGAATCTCCTGCAGATGGAAGATGTAAACATAATGCTACTTGAAAATGTGGTTTGTTCATTTCTGGAAGCCAGCAAGGCATTTGTTCAAGAGCTTGTAATCTGGAATGTGGCTGCTTCTATAGCAGTACTGTTAATGTTTATTGGGATTTTTTTTTAAAGATTTTGTTGATATTTTGAAAAAAGTTTATATTTGTATCCAGAGAGTTACCCTAACTTCTGTTAGGAACAAGCATTAGTAGAAGAAACTTCTCCCCTATATTTTTACATGAAAATCCAACTTTTAGGAAAAATTGAGGTTATAGTCTCAAGGATAAAAATCTTTCATTATTTTGTGAAACTTCAGCAAAAATGAATTTGCATGTAAAATTTTTGTAGATTATTATGGCAAAAACAGCAGGCGGTCCAAAAGCCCCTAAGCAACAAGGACATTGGGATAAGGATGACTGGAAAGATGAGCCTGAAAACTAGAGTGCAGTAAGCTCTGTGTCCCTAGCAGAGAGGTATCTGTGAGTGCCTGCATGAGTTCATTGACAAGCACATGGAGATTGTATGCTCCTTGAGAACACATAACACTGCTGTCTTCTGCTGTGTGCTGATTTGCTACATCCTGTATTTGTGCCCTTTGCAAATGGATTCTACTCCTGAATCCAAATTTTCCTGGAAGGGATGATAAGTACAAGTTCAGATTTGCCTTACTTGTCCATGTAGCCAGGGCAGAGAATGAGCTTTAACGTGGTAGGACTGATGGACTTCATGGTTTTAAACTGTGATACTTGGAGACAGTAATTGAGAACAATAGCTTTGATAATCCTTTCTGTAGTGTGCACCTTGTAAACTAGTCTGCTGTTGGCCTATTAAAGCACTCACTTTCTGTAGACTAACTGAAGTCTTACTTTGCATGCAAAAATGAGGTAAAATATCTTTTTACTATATCAGGGCTCAGCCTCTACCATTCTCAAGAAAAAAAAAGTTGTTAATATCTCAATTAGATGGATATTCACTGTCTTGGGTTCAGAGTAGGGAAATTGCATGAATGTAGTGAATGCTAGCAGTCAGCATCATGTGGCTGTAGGAGAAGGGTACAAGCCTGATTTTAACATTAGCTTTTTCTACTTCTCTGTTCTCTTCAAGATCATTATGGCAAAACCAGCTGGTGGCCCAAAACCTCCATCAGGAAAGAAAGACTGGGATGAAGACCAAAATGATTGAACAATTTATCTGTATTTCTTAAGTGACATGACTTTGTGAGTTTTTTAATATACCAGTTGGAGCCTGTCACAGTGTTTTGCTCTTGCCTTTAAATTATAAACAGTGTCCAATGGAGTGCAGAACTTCAAGCACCTCAATAAATGTACTCACTGTTAAAATGTTGACTTACTTCATTTGGAGCTGGCATGACCTGTCGTTCCTAATCTGTGAATGTGTAGGGGATTAAAGACACTGTGGGTATGATGGGCTGACCCTTGGCTGGCTGCCTAGTGCTCTCCCAATGAAGGAGGCAGAACTTCTCAGGGGCTGAGTGAAAGGGGGAGATCACATACCAATTCCTGTTGCAGGCACAAGAGACTCAATGTGCAGGGAGACTGACTGTGAGCCTGCTGCAGGGAGCTCATGAGATGCAATTGTTGTGGGTCTTGCTCTTATTTGTGCTCCTTGGCCAGTACTTGAGTGTAAACAGTCAAATCAATGTTGAAATAATTGTGCTGGCAGCAGGTCTCCTGCATTAAGTATCCCCTTTCCTGAGACCCCACTTGGAGCACTGTGTACAGATGTGGTGCCTCAAACATAAGAGAGACAAAGCACTTTAAAACAAGTCCAGAGGAGGGGCACCAAGTTGATAAGGGAACTGAGCACCTTCCCTATGGACAGGGGCACAGAAAGTCGGGGCTGTGTAGCCTGGAGAAGAGAAGGTTGTGTGGAAACCTCACAGCACCTTCCAGTGTCTGAAGGGGCTACAGGGAAGTTGGAGAGGGACTCTGCATCAGGGAATATAGTGACAGGACAAAGGTGAATGCCTTCAGACTGAAATAGGTGAAATTTAGGGTTGATACACAAGAAGAAATTCTCCCCTGTAAGGGTTGTGAGGTCTTGGCACAGGTTGCCCAGAGATGCAGTGGCTGCCCCATGCCTGGAAGTGTTCAAGGCCAGGCTGGATGGAGCTTGGAGCAGCTTGGTCTTGTAGGAGATGTCCCTGCCCATGGCAGGGGTTTGGAACTGGATGATCTTTAAGGTCCTTTCCCCCACAAACCAATTTATGATTCTATGATTTATTTTTTTTACTTGCAGCTCTCACCTCACTCTTTTTATTCCCCATGCTCTCAAAAGGGCATCCTGACAGCAGTGAACTGCATCACATTCTAATGACCTTAAAAATAAATGCTGAGCAGCACTAGCCAGCATGATGCAGACGACTGGAATCTTTCAGCTGAAGCCCTCTGTTAAGATTAATCTTAGGAAGTAAACAGCTTATGTGTCTCCAAGTAGCTTGAAAGGAGAACTGCACTTGAAATCCAAGCCACTTCAATAATTAATCCTTTTACTACTCTTGCCAGCGCTACTCTATGTCACAACCAGAAGGGAGTGGAAGGCTAAATCAAGTCTGGAGCTATCTTATGTCTAAATAAGGCTGCCATACAACGGCTCTACTAATGCTGGCTTTATAGTCAGTTGTTGGTGAGGCTGAAAAATAAACTCAGCAAGTTTTCAGAAGGATTGGCATACTGCTATAGTCAGCTGCACGAGGGTCACTGCTGCTGGCTCTAAGGGTTACAAGAACAAGATGCCCATTTCTTAGTAAGGCTCTTGTGAAAAATGCACTGAATGCAAGCAGCTGCTGCTCTAGGGTGGCAGACCTTTTATTCACATGAAAGCCAGCATGAAGCTTGTGGAGAAGAGAGCTTCCAAGTTACAAGTCAGTGCAAGACTACTGGTCTGTATGCCTGCTGTGTGGAAAGGCTACATGGGGCTGCCTGTAGTGAGAGTGAGCCAAGCACTCAGCTTTGCCAAAGCACCAGCAAAAGAATTCCTGGAGCATTTGCAAACTTGAGAGCCCCTCAACTGGACATTAAGAGAGCTGAAGTTGCAATTGTTTTGGCTCTTAAGATGAAGAAACAGCTTCTTATGTTTGGAACCCAGGTCTAAAAAACGCATGGGAACACATGATAGCCAAGACTAACTACAGTTCAAAAGTAGAGCCAATTGCTTTAAAGTGAAAAACCTGCTAATCAAGATTTATATCAATACTAGTGATTTGCTCGTTCCTTCTCAACTATATATATATCTACACAGCATCGGCACATTCTCTCAAAGTGGCAGAGGCTGTCCTTAGAGCAAAGTGTTTCCAGCTGCAGTTCTGACTGACAGATGTGCCAGGACAGAAGGCATTTGCCAACCTACCCTCTTTCCTGTGCAACCTGCCATTCTCAGTGCAGATATTTTCACACTCTTTCATTGTCGCCATGTCCAAGCAACTAGAGATTACACAGATGGCAGTGTCAAGACAGATGTTCTCAAAGTACCTACTTTTCTTAACAGCTTTTGAACTGTGCACAATGCTCTGTATCTTCTTTCCCAGATAGACCTGCTGTCACTTTTTCACTCTCATATTGGAATATTTACCAATATAGCCGGACAGGACGTGCCTGAGCTTGTCTGGGCCTTGGTGCTGAACCAAATAGCTGCACTGTGGTGTTTTCACCCCCGAGACACTTTTGGCTGGCTGGGTGCTGCAGCTGAGCACGTGGAGGCAAGTTCAGGCATGCAGGAGCTCTGGTGGTGGTGGGATGGAGCTTCCTCTCGTGAGGTTTACCTCTGGTGGAGAAGCTTTAAGGTGATGGTGAAGGAAAGGAGTCGGTTCTGATGGAGGGTTTCGATCCAGGGCTTCATTCTGGCCCACTGGCCTCTGAATGCAGCAACAGCTCCAACAGAACTCTCTGAACCGTGTGGTTGCTGTTCCTTTTAACCCCGGGGAGAGGGGGAGGGAAGGGGTGGGAAGCCCGCCAAACAGGCACATGAGAGGAGGTCTTAAGGGACAAAGGACACCTGGATGGCCCAATGCCCCCCGAGGGGTAGAGGCATCCTTTGAATCTGCCTTCTGGAATTCCAGGATTGACAGACAGTGCTGGGAGGGGAAAAGAGAGGTGACTGACACACCTGGGAGGGAACTATCAAGGGAGGGACCCAAGGTTCTGAGGTAAACCATGAAATCACAACGCAACACTCTCACATCTTTGTTGCAAACATCCAGCAGCTGTTTGCACAGAAACAGGCTCTAGAAATAAAAGCGAGCTTTGGGCTGCACCTTCTGCCTGCCCCACCTAAGCTACATCAAACTCACCAGTGCCCTCTGTCCTTCTCCACTGCATCTACCATTGTGTTCTCTGGATCTCTGAACCTAAAGGTAGGCACAGTTGTTTCCACAGAGGGGTTGGAAGAGGCATAGGTAGCAGCACAAATAGCTCTCACTGAACTTTAATCCTTACCACTGCCACCGTGAGTTTGGTTGGTGGGCCGGTAACAGTCACGGTGTGCTGCAGCCGCCAGCCCGGTGCCCTGAGGGTCCGTTCTTTGACTCTTGTAACCAGTCCTGCTTTTACTCTCCTGGAGGGGAATAGGCATCTGTTTCTCACACAGAAATAAATGAACTTCAAATATGGGATTATTTCCTATTAACTATATGAGTCATAGGTGATGGATTTGTAAGAAATAGTTGTATTATTATTGTTTATTATGTACATAGAAGGTTTTTTCCCAAAACAAATCAGATTTTGACTTCTGATACTAGCTGTTGGTTTACCATAAGGGAAGTAGTAAAAGCAAAAAATAAGGCAGCTGGAATGGATCTATGTTTTTTGAGAAACCTTACCCTTCAGTTGAATGACTGTTACCCTGAAACAAGACAGAAGATTTAAACTGGTTTTACCTTTATGGAGAGATAAAACCTAAACCAAAAAAATTTTGCCAAATGTTTGGGGAAACTGTAGTGCAGTATTTGCATTCACAGAAACTACTATTCAATGAAATATATGATGATGTCAGTTTAATACTTCTCCGTATCTTGAGAGGCTGGACCTCCAACCATCTACTTTTCCATAACAAAGAGGAGAAAAATAACTTCTAATTTTATTTGTTCTATACTACAGTGAAAGAGTGGCCTATGTTCTGAACACAAAAAAAAAAATTGTATAGATAGTTTGATTTGGACTAAAATAAGTCTTTAAAGATAATAAAAAATATATCATTTCACAGGGACAAAAATGTTCAATCAAATGGCATAGACAAAACCATTGAAACAGCATGGCAACCAAGTCAGGTGCAGTTTAAGATGAAAAGTAGAAACTTCATTTTCTTCTTCACTATGAAATTAAGTAACAGGTGATACCATGTGGTATTATTTCATTGCTCTTACAGAACATTCTAAATATCAAGAAGGGATGCATCTGATTTCAATAAAAATTTCAAAAGAAACAAGGTTTGAGTCCAGTGTAGATACTGGTCTATACCTGGCAGGACAGTTTCCTCTACAGATGGAATGAAATGTTTGACTCCCTGAAATTCAAGGAAATTTATTTCAGTGCAATCTAAGAACTTCAGGAAGTAAGATAACTCTGTAGACAAACACATTGATTCATGGTTAAAGAAACAGCAGTTCTAAAGAAATCAATTTTGATGCAGTTACATGTTATTTTCTGCAAGGGACGTTTCTTTGATCTCAGGCTTAGATAGGTTTGATAATAGCGATTTTTATGTTTATTTAAATATCAGTGAACTTTATCTTTGAAGAAATCACAGGTTTTAGTTTAAAAAAAAGAAAAGAAAAGGTAAAGATATGTGTTGGTGAAGAGTCAAAGTAGTCTATCAAAAAAGGAAGAGACTAGTTAAGTCCAATAGATAACCTGAAAGGACACAGATGATAATATTATTCCATCTAATTCAAAATCATAACTGCATTTCAAGCTCAATGGGAAGTATTAATTTTTAGCAATACATACTCCCATCCTATACTCAATAGAGATTAATGAACATTCAAAGAATGAGCAAAATCTGCAATTAGAAATAATTTGTCATTTGGACGGTGTCATTGATCAACATCAGCTTTCAGTAGTATTTTTGATTTCTTTTGAAAATTATTTATTTTCTATTCTTAATAAGTATCCATAGAAAGATCCTTCAGCTCCCATTCATGTGCACACCCTGTCATCATAGACCAGAGAGGGGTTGTCCATTTCTGAGGTCCTTTCTTGATAAAATTCACATGAGCATGCTTAATAATGGTAAGAAAACATGGTATTCCCACCAAGTATGCTTGGTGTCCTAAAAAAATTTTATCTAAAAGTGCAGCTGCCCAATACTTGTAGAGCCAGCAGAGAATTCCTAGTTTGTTACTCTGATATGCTAATTTGTCTCCTTTGATTCTTCTGGGGAGCCTGGTTTGATCATGTTTCTAGATATGCCAGATGCCTAAAGTGAGATTGAAGGTTTCTACATTAGGAAAGACTGCAGCTACAACAAATAGAAATATGTTAATGTCACTAATGCTTTTCCACTCTTTTTGGAAGAAGTCAGTTTTTATAAGTGATAATAATAATGGGGGGAAATTCTCTCCAGTCCTCAAGGAATGGAGTTGGAATTTTTATGCAGATTTTTCATCTTCACATGAGTTATGAAATGATGGAAAATTATGCATTGCCTCACTGCATTATCACAAAGCATGTTTATCATGGTTTAGTTTGAATGACAAATTTGCCATTTCTTTCTCTGTTATTAAGATTTTAAAAACTGCAAAACCCAAAATCAAAATAAATTACGTGACACAAGGAAAGTAGTGTAATTAGATGTACTGTTTAAGGAAACAGTATATTCATTTAAGCAATGAAATTATGTTGTCTGAAGAGAATATAAATATTTTCTCATTTACCTGCCATTTCTTTAGCTGTTTTTAACATTCAAAAGGATTTGACCAAAGAAGCATAGGAGCCCTTTTGAGATCTTCAGTGTCGTGGAGGAGTCTTCACAGCTGTACACCAGTAGGGGATGCCAAAAGAAAGCGTAAAAGTCATCTTGTCCCATGAGCCTATACTTCAAGGTATTTCATACTTTGGTCTTTGAATTCTGAAGTCAGAAGGTTGAAAAAAAGAGTATTAGTAGGAAAAAAAAACCAAACACAGAATAATTGCTACAATGTAGTGATTAGTAATCAAGATACAGTAAAACTTTGTAATGGAAGAAGCAGACTACATTATTGGTATGCAAGTAGTGCTCTGAAAAATTTGAAGATAATAGGATAATATGCATAATAAATAGTAGGGTTGTAAAGAATCAGCCAATATGTTTTACCACAGGAAAAATATCCTATTTTTTTCTTTAGGGAAGTATCTAGGTTTGTATTTATGAGTTTAGGCCATCACAAGTATAAATTAATTCACTGACATTTCTCTCTGAGTTTGGCAATTGGTTTATAGGTTGCCCTATGATTTATGATTTATCATTTATGGCATATAATTTTTAATACATTTTTCTAATTAAAGTTCTGTTTATATATCATATGGTAATTTAAACAATTACTTTTATTAGATGATGTATATAAAATATATATTATCATTTATATATTATATGATGTATATATAATTTTTATTCAACCCAATATAATATGATGATACTATATTGGGTTGAAATGTCATTTTGCTTTATGTTTGTTGTTTTTAACATAGTTTTTCTTTGCAGCATTTGCATTCTGTGGTGCAGTTGTATTAAACTAACAGAGCTAGGCAGGCATTAAATCAAAAGGCTTCAGTTATATGATGCTCAAATTCTGAGATGTCACTGCAGTTGAATTTGCAATGCAGATGATTAAGTTTGCATGAACTGTGATTTCTATAAACCTCTTTGAATACTGGAGAACTCCACATGGAAAACAGAAAGTAACAAAGGGACAGACTCAAGTGGGTTGCCTAAACTGAGCTGTCATGGTCTGGGAATACCAAGACATGAAAGATGTGAACCCATTGGAACAAATCCAGAGGAGGCCACGAGGGTGATCAGAGGTCTGGAACACCTTTCCTGTGAAGGTAGGCTGAGAAAGTTTGGTCTGTTCAGCCTGAGGAGAACTTACAGCACTCTTCAAGTATCTAAAGGGATCTACAAGAAATCTAGAAAGGAACTTTTTCCAAATGCATGTAATGGCAGAACAATGGGGAACATCTAGCAAATTACAGATTCATCTACTTTCTATTGATCTTGTAAGATTAATCATCCCAGCTAGCATTTACAGCTCTAAAAGTTATGGGAGTTTGAGAGAAGATGCAGCCACAAAGAAAAGACAGCTTTGGGAAAGAATGGAAATGAAGAAAATGATCTGGTGTCCATATGTATATATTGCACGGCTATGTTCACTGTGGCTCAATTTGTACAGCAGAGAGCCTTTTTTTGTGCCAACTGACATCTTTTATGGCTTGTAACTCAGGTTTCAGTGCTGTGCTAATCAGATCTTGGTGTCATAAATACTTTGCAGAGAGTGACTTATCTGATTTTGACAGAATAGGGTACTGTCACCTTGACACTTCAACTGCCTCACATATATGTATGTCCTGATGCTGCCTTAAACTTAGCAGGGGAATCTGAAAATTACCAGGAAGTTGAAACAGATGAAACTAACGTTTTTATACAAAGAATACCAAAAATATTTTTATGTTTTATGTAATATGGTATCTTTTCAGAAATTTAAAAAAATATCCTGTAACTAGCAAATATATTCTCTTCCACAGTTCAACGGGCTACATTAGGTTATTATTTTCATTGTTCAAATTCTATTTCTTGAAGAAGCATGTTGATTACTTTGTATCTACAAAGTTATTCTTTTCTAATCATCTATTGCACAAATGGTAGTCAGTTGTGCTGCATTGCAGCATCAGTTCAGTGCATCAAAAATCTGTGCATAACAGGGAGACAAGCCGCCAATCTTTAGGACTTCTGCTAGCTTTTATCATGTTTAATTTGCTTCATAATTCATATTACTTTCTTTCTGATTTCTTAGAAGTTGATAAAGAAGAAAACACACACTACTTAAGTAATAAAAGTGCAGAACCATTCTTCTATACAAATTAGCTGCTGAAAAAGTTAAATTTCCCTTCTTCCTAATGCTGTCTAAATCCCAGTTTCCAAACATACCCTCCATCAAGACACTTGACATCTTCATTTCACCTCTCTCTGCTGTTGTCAATCCATGCATTTGCTCCAATTAAAAACTCAAAGAACAACATTTAAAAGAGCTTTTCTCTGGACAGGAGCATACTGAAAATATTTCTGTTACAGTGGGAAATAAATAAATAAATAAATAACATATTTTATCTCATTTGCATGGCAACAAAGTCTTCTACCTGGGAAAAATATACTATCAAAGTATAAAATATATTTGAAAAATTAGGTTAGTCAGGTCGAAAAAAAGAACAGGTTCTGGAAATATCTTTTGATGAAAAGAATTTATATTCACCTTCACTGATTCCCTTCTGAAACACACTTAACTTCATTCTTCCTTTACATGTCAATCTGTCTACTCCAGCAGAAGCACAGTGGCACTCCTGATCTGCAAGGTCTCAGAAGTCAGGGCTTCTGAAGACTTGCTATGGACTTTTCTAATGTCTTCTAGCCATTAGAAAATTTAAATAATAATTTGTTCCATTCTTTCTTACGTAGTTCACTATCTATACAGGATGTATATTTTTGCATTTGCAGGAAGTTTGTATGGATTTGAAAAGTATCCTCATACCAGTGTCACAAGAACCTTTTTAATCATCTTCAGACCAAGCAGTTCTCACAATAGCCTAACTCATGAATGACTTGCAAGTGAGTTGAAGAAACAGAGCAAAGATAAGTAGTGTTCAATTGCAGAGAGATGTTTAGGAACACCATACCTTAATATTTTTAATTAGTAAGCATGGATGGATCACTTTTTTTTCTTTAGTTGACTATAGAACCAATGTTACTTTGCAGGACAGTGTTTGGATTGAAGATGCCACTGGCAGCTAAGAGGATGGCTACATAGAAGGTGCTACTTTTAGACCAGAACATTCAACCACTGAAAGGCAGATAGGAAAATAGCTGACCAGTGACAGCTCTGACAGGAAGAGTCTGAGGATTACCCTGTGGGAACAATAGTAATACATTTCAATTTTAAAAAACCATTCATTTCAGAGGACCAAGCATCAGTAAAAATGAAAGGTCAAGTAAAGATATCCTAGTGCTCTTCTGGATTTGCTAATTACATTTAGACTCAATGTTCTTAAAGGTCTTTTCCAACCAAAGTGATTACATAATTCTCTAAGTCGCACATCCTGCTTGTCCTGCTTTAGGGCAAATTTGGGAGAAAACCTCCAAAAGGGGCCTCCCAGAAAGCAAACCCACACAGCCCCTCCCTGTCACCATGATATTTTCTGAAAAATCCCTTCGCCAGGATTTTTCTCCTGAGAAGCTGAGAAGCCTCAGAAAAGAAATGTAAACAATAATTATCTGATTGCTTAGAATATGGTCTGGAGATTGTTTACCCACAAGTGCATCTTTGATTGGTTCCATGTGAATTGTTTTTAATTAATGACCAATAACCATCAGCCGTGTTGGACTCTCTGGGCAGTCACGGGTTATTATTCATTCTTGTCTAGCCTTCTGATGTAGCCTTTCTTTATTCTTTTTAGTAATATAATACAATACAATATAATAATATAAACCTTCTGAGAACTTGGAGTCAAATTCTCATCTCTCACCTCGTCCTGGGGACCCTCACAACATCTCCCCACAACCAGTTTGGGAAAAATTTCCTCAGAGAGAAGTGGAACAAACCTGTTTATTTAAACAGGCATAGCACTCTCCAGCACAAAATAAACAATAGCAGATGACAAAACTCATTCACCCCTCTGAAGAGACAACAAATTCAGGAACTCTCTCCTGTGGGTGGTCACTCTGTTTTCAATCCCTCTGGCACTGGGAATGGCCACTGCCCAGAGCAGGCCCCAGCAGGCCACAAAGTGCGAGCTCTTGGTGCTGCCCAGCTCCCAGAGCAGGTTAGAACAGTTCCAAGAAAAGGGAAAGGAAAAAAAAAAACAGTCCACGGAAAATTTCTCTGCCTCAGTGTGGTGTTGATGGGTCCCCAGGATGAGGTGAGAGACGAGATTTGACTCCAGGTTCTCAGAAGGCTGATTTATTATTTTATGCTATTATAGCATACTAAAAGAAATTATGTACTAAAACTATACTAAAGAAAGAGAAAGGAGACATCAGAAGGCTAGACAAGAATGAATAATAAAAACCCGTGACAGACTCAGAGAGTCTGACACAGCTAGACAGTGATTGGCTATTAAATTGAAACAATTCACATGCTTGATAAACAATTCTCCAAATCACATTCCAATGCAGCAAGACAGAAGATGAAGCTTCCCAGGAGAAGAAATCCTGGTGAAGGGATTTTTCAGAAAATATGGGGACACCTCAGCTAGCTAAACTAACTAAAAAGCAAAGGAGCTCACAATACATAAAAGTTATTTATAGACTATAAAGTCTTACATCATTTTCTAAGTGCCTGCAGATCACTTGCCTTGCTCCTGAACATGCTGCAGCTTCATAAGATTCTTAGCTCTCCAAAACCAGCTTTTGGCAACAACAGGCTGAATTCCAGAATCTGCTCAGGAAGGCTCCTTCGTTCTGGACTATGTTAGTACGAGGCAAAACTGTTGAGTTTTATTAGTTCAAAAAAAAGAATCAATGCTGTATGTATAAGGAACCTGACCCCTATCCAAACCAGCTGATACAAAGGCATGGATGATTAAATTACTCTTTCAGAAGTCACAGAAATAGGTCTGTCTCAAACCCTTCTACATCTTCCTCTTATGAACTCTCAAAAGTAGTTTCAAAGATAGGGTCTGTACTGCTGTACCTTCAGTAATTGTGATTTTTTTTCCCCCCTCCATCAAAAATCACACAATCAGCCAGCTGTGAATGTGGGATAAGAGGCACTGGATCATCCAATAAAGTCACCTGCAATTGAGGTGAGCAGCTGCCTCTCCACTGAAAGAATATCCAAGGTAAGAATCTTGTTTCTGATAAGGAGGCACTTCTAAGTATGGAAAAGTCTCTATGTCTTGCTCATCTTCTGGGTGGGGCAAGATTTGTGGTGTTTCTCATCCTTCAGCATAATGAATACACTTACCTAAAATACCTAAGCTGAGAATGATTTTTCATGTGTTGAAGAAATTCTAAATCCTCTCTTGTGCATGTATATATAACCTCTTTGTACTCTTCCTTTACTCACTTCACTGAAGCCTGCTCACAAAGAAATGCTTTTCCCCCCAACTTTCTGATGACCAAGACACCAAATGCTTGCAGAGGAGAGGAAAAATAATTAACTGAAACACATTCCCCTCTGAGAAGAACTCAGCTGATTGCACTGCAGCCAATCTACAAGAGAAATACAAACTTCTGTCTTTCATCTTGTGCATGCTCTCCAAAATACCTGACCAGCTAGAGAAGAATGGAAGGTTCACAGAGGAATTCTCTCTGCTGCTCTGCAGTGGGAAGCACTCAGCTGGCTTTCCTTCACCTGGCCATCTGCTTTTGGGGTTTTTTAAAATTAAAAACAGCCTAAAGACTCTGCTTTTTCAGGTTTGACTCACAGACAATACAGAAAGCATCAATTCCTTCATGATAGGATAGCAAAAAGGATTTGTCAAAACTTAATTGCCATCAATGTCAGCAAGGCACAGAAGTGTGGCCTCTGCCAAGGCTTCTCGTGAATCTGCTCGGGGAAGGAAGGCAGGTGGAGGCAGGCAGGAGAGAAGTGCAGTGCAACAACTGTCCCAACACATATGTCCCCAGTAATGGTTTTGGAAGCTGGCTGCACTCCCTGACCTATTGTATTTGCTGGGAATGTCCTGACGAAGGCAGGGATGATGCATCTGACTCCATGTTCTCAGAAGGCTCATTTATTACTTTATTATACTATATTATATTAAAGAATATAGTACTATACTAAAGAATACAGAAAGGATACTTACTAAATGCTAAAAAGCTAATAATGAAAACTCGTGACTCTTTCCAGAGTCTTGACACAGCTTGGCCCCAATTGGCTAAAGAGTCAAAACAACTCACACCAGAGTCCAATCAGGCAATCACCTGTGGGTAAACAATCTCCAAACGGATTCCAAAGGAACAAAACACAGGAGAAGTAAATGAGATAAGAATTCTTTTCCTTTTCTCTAAGGCTTCTCAGCTTCCCAGAAGAAAAATCCCAGGTGAAGGGATTTTTTCAGAGAATGTGAATGCTACACCTGACCTGCCAGTGATTGCAAAATTTTTGCAGTCCTGTTTTCAGTGAAGGTTTGTAGTGTCTTAGAGGGAAGAGTTTAAAGGGTAAACCTTGTGTCAATACTGGTCTAACATTCCTTAGCTGCCAAAGTCTTGAAGAGCTACCTGCTTTGCATCTTGTGAAGTGAAGGGACAAAAAGAAATTTCCATAGCAATTATTGGGAGCAAGTGAGGAATGGCTACAAAGAGGACAGAGCAGAGGGTATGTTAAATGTGTGTTTTGTAGGATCAAAAGGCAGACAAATTCTGCACATTACCTGTAAGAGGCAATAAAGAAAGTAATTAAGAGCCTGATGCAAATAAAAAAAAGCCAGTGATACTTTATACTCCTTCATATTTCAAAGGGACTGAAACCAACCTTACTTTAAAAGTCACAATCGTGTCTCCTCTATCACAGTAAACTCAATTTAAGGGAGAGATGAAAAATGGACAGACATCACTGGAAGACTTGGTACAGGTAAAAGAGTTTGAAAGCAGTGTGGAGTGTTATACAACATACACTAAAAGGAAACTGATCAGAAAAAAAATAAGAACAAAGGACTTTTACAATTACCTACAGCTCAAATTCTACCATTCAAAGGCTTGGACAGAGCTGATATCAACACCACAGGAACATGTGGGGTTTATTATGTCTTTCTTTGTTTTGCCTTAACTGAGATTGTCTCCTCTTTTTGTTCCATTTTCTTTTGAAAATTGAGAAATCTTTCTCTTTAGGGGCTCACCAAGTTGAGGTCTAGGGAAATCCATCTCAAAGCTCCACCCCACAGAAGATCCCCTGACAAAGCTACAGAGTTTGCATGGGAACTGAATCAGGAATGTATAATTTACATTCACTGCAGTCTAGCAGGCAGCAGTACCTTAAACAGGAGCTCATCCAGACATGGAAACAGCACCTGTCCTGAACTGGTTTGTGATGCTCAATCTCCTGACACGTCAGTGAAAACTCTGATTGCCAGGAATCTTGTTGAGATCTGTTGTTTTTAGCTCCTTTTGTGAACACAAAACAATATTTGGTATCAGAAATAACAGCATTGTAAAACACAGACGGAAGTGTAAACTCACTTCTGTATGTAAAACACCTATGATGGAATATGTTTGGAATTCATTCAGGACTGCATTTGCAGAACAAAAATTAGAATATTCTCCAGACTCTGAGACAAAATACTTCAAACAAGCCTCTGCTTTTCTCTTCAGGTTTTACAATGACAATTTTAGAACAAAATACCCAAACAGAGAAAAAAATCCTGAAGTTCCTAAGCCATCTGTACTAAAGGCAACTTTATGCAATGTTACTTCAACAGTTATCTTTTTTCCTCAAAATTAAATGAGATCAAAATTCAGTATTGTGATGTGAAGGAAAAAGACCCAACATCCTAACAAAATTCCAGTTTCTAACAGAAAATTATAACCAATGGTATGTCAGCTGTTTTCTTAGCAAAATACAAATAATTTATTCTTCTATGCATATTTTATAGCATTTTTTCCCAACACAGTAGGGAAAGATGAAACCATAATCACAAAGTACTGGTCTCTGCATAAAGCAAACAAACAGAAATGAATGCTGATTATTAAACCAAATGTCTCTCATGAAACCAAAACCTCCACTGGCAGCATTCTCACTCCAAACAGTAGCAGATGCTAAATTTGTCAGCATCAAAAGACTGAAATAATTACTAATTATTTCAAAAGTTTTAATTTCTTTGTATCTGTATCAGATTTTAAACTCACATGATAATGAGACAGTCACGTGATATCCAGTACTAATTACAGCTGCCTGCAAGAATGAGTCCCAAGGTGATCCACTGCATCCCAGCTGAATCCTCCTTCATCAATTGTGAAGTGATGAATTTCTTTGTTGGTACAAGCAAAGAGAAGTACAAGGAAGCTGTTTTCCCATGGGAACACTGCTACACTTCAGAGTTTGATTTTTTTTAAAATAACTAGTTATGAAACTTCACAATTTTTCTGCAGAACATCTCAGAGCCAGCAGACTGACACTGAGAAGCTGCATCTACAATTTTACACTGTTTCAACAAGTGTTTTCCCCTTTCATTTTGCATGGTAAGATGTATCTGACAAAGTCACTGTTTTCAAGTTCTGTAGTTCAAACATAAATATTTTCAGATCTTCATTCAAATAGTTAAAAAAATCCTCACCTGGCATTCCTTTTTGTGTGTCTTCAGACTTAACCTCAGATGCTTTCCATGTCTCCTAACTATGAAGCTGCATCTAGAACCAAACAGAATTTTAAAATTTAAAAAAAGCTATTTTTCCTTAACTGATCCCTTATCTGCAAACACATGCACAAATAATGTATATTCAATACTTGTTTAGAAGTACACAGTAAATATGATTACATATAATTAGTTACATCTAGTTAGATGCCATACGTAGATCCAATTCAAGACAGCATTACTAAGTTTTGCAAAATGAAACCAAACTCTTATTCTCACATAACTTGAGGAAAAACAGCATGTGAAGTCCTATTTTTTCTATACAACCAACTATGTAAAAATACCACTGTTTTAATCAGCTTTTCTCTAGTACAGCTGCACTGAAGTTTATTTCCTCACAGCATTTACAATTCCATGGAAACAAGTGGATTTTGTTACCAGCTACTTGGAGGTTAATCAGTAGAGTAAAACTGTGACTGTATAAAGTGTAAAAATATCCAATGGCAAATACCTAAAAAACTCCCACTGAGTCAAAAATTGCCTGAATTCTGAATGGGGGTTATTGCTGCTTAAAAATAAAAATAAAATTTTTGCTTTCATATAAAATAAGTTCAGCTCAGAACATAATTATTTATACAAAAAAGCACTTTATACTATGTATTATGATGAGAAATTATTTTACATTTGTTCAGTAGCATAACTTATTTTAAAATAAAAACTGTCTTCAAAAGGCCTCAAAAATAAACACACCACAGACTTTGTATTCTTCCTACTAGAGAAGGAAAGTGCCATTGCCTGGAAAATGTCAGGATCAATTCTGTGTATTCCTCACAGGCCCTTAATTCACCAGTGAGGATCACACAAGTTGCATAGGGACAAGTCAATTCTGGTATGAGCCTGAAACTTTAAAATTATACCACTCCTCCCCCCCCCCCCAGGAAAAGAATATATTTTGCTCAAGAGCTCAGCATTATCAAATTGAATTAATTACAGAAAATAACCTTTCAGCAGCTGAGAACACTTAAAATTACACCTGACACATTCATACTTCATTTACTTCCATGACAGGATCACTGTCACCTGTTAGGTTGGTGTGGGAAGTGCTGACAGAAAAAGTAAGTTTCAGGGCAAGTCCCAAATTACAAAACTTAGCCTATTTACTTACACAGTGTGAGACATTCCATTTCAATCAAACCCTCAAAAATCAAAGAAATACAGAATGCCCAACAGGCTTGTGCTCTGCCTTCTCATTTTCTTACCTCCCTTTGAAAAGCAACTCTTGACCTTGTTAGTTAAGACTTGGCTTTCCACTGGTTGCCTGAGGTGAAGTTACGAACTTAGAAATCTGAATGATAAATTCCCCAAGCTACAGCTTAAAACCTATTGACACAATTACAGTTTATGCATATGTCATGGACATATTTTATGAAAAATCCTTTTGCTAGGATTTTTTCTCCTGAGAAGCTGAGAGGCCTCAGAAACGAAATGTAAACATTAATTATCTGCTGCTGTGGAATATAAACAGGTGCATCTTTGATTGGCCTCATGTGGTTGTTTCTAATTAATGGCCAATCACAGTACAGCTGTCTTGGATTCTCTGGTCAGTCACAAGATTTTATTATCATTCCTTTTCTTTTCTATTCCTTGCTAGCCTTCTGATGAAATCCTTTTTTCTATTCTTTTAGAATAGTTTTAATATATCATTTTCTTTTAGTAAATTATATATCATAAAGTAATGAATCACCCTTCTGAAACATGGAGTCAAGATTCTCATCTCTTCCCTCATCCTGGGACCCCTGCAAACACCCCCACATACATATGTTAAGCAGTTCTTGTATTTAATTCATTTTATCAGTAACAAGAACATGCAGAGATAAAATCTTTTCCACAGCTTTTCTTCTTAGCTCATCAGCTTCATTCAGAATCAATGTTTATTAACTGCACAGCCAGAAATGACAGTGCATGAGGAAAACCTGCTCAAAGGCTTTCCATGATCATTGCTGGGCCTCATGTCCACAAGCTTAAAAGACAGAAATCTGACTGTAAGCACTCGTGTAAGGTGTAGATGATGACTCACTGATGATTATTTTATTAGTTTTAGTAATTCTAATTTCAGTTTCCGGCTGTCCCACACTGGGATGGCACCACAGAGGCCACCAAAGCCAGCCCATGTATTCAGCTGTCATCGAATTATTACACAACTTGGAAGCACACCCTGCCACCCAGCAGGATGAAATGGGTGGCAGTGTCTTTCCTTGGAGCATGTCCTTGACACCCAGCACTGAATCCCTCCTTCCATCCAGTGCTGGGGACACGGCCCCGCTGCCCCCTGCTGCCGTGACAGATTTCCAGCACAGCCTCTGTGGGGAGCAGGGTTATTAACTGCAGATGCTACCATTGTCCTGAGCTGCTGTGAAGCCTCTCTCTGCACTGTCAGTAAGTGCCACCTTTCACCTCAGAGCAGCACAAGTGGCTCCACACTCTCCCCACTAATTAACTGGTTATGACAACCAGCGCTATGGGCAGGTACTACTTCCTTACTTTTTTTCTCTTAACCGTTCTGGTTTCTTGGACACATTTAGTTTTCCAGTGTTTTCAGGTTCATTGTCTCTAACTATACAGCCCAGAGACAGCCCATGGATTCATATAAGTTATCTGAGAAATCTCAAGATCTTTTAACCTAATCTTAAAGCCTGAACCCTCCGGAATTATAACTGGTGATGCAACACTCTTCATTACAGACAGGAACTGCCACAGGAGAAAAAGCAAACAACTTTGGGTAGCTGGGTTTGACACAGTAGAAAACTTCATTTTCTTCACAAGCTTTTTTAATTGTTTCAGTTTGAGAGGGATAATTTTAGGCTTTTTACTGCAAAGTGACAATAACTGCAATTGCATAGGAGTATAACCAAAGGGCCTCTTTTCATCTTGTTTCATGCTGTGTGTTTTTGTTCACAGAGTACACAGTACATATTCAGTAAATAGTAGATATTATGGTTAGAGCTCTCTGAAAAATAAGCTTTCCAGGGTATGAGCTGTTTTCATAGAACCACATAATGTTCTAAGTTGGAAAACACCTTTGAGATCATCAAGTCCAACTTATGACCTAACACCACCTCATCAACTAAACTATAGCACTGAGTGCCATATCCAGTCTTTTTTTAAACACCTCTAGGGATGGTGACTCCATCACCTCCCTGGGCAGAATATTCCAGTGCCTAATCACTCTTCCAGTGATGAACCTAAACTTCCCCTGGTGCAGCTTAAGACTGTGTCATGTCGTTCTGTCCATTGCTGCCTGGTGAAAGAGACCAACCCCCACATCCACCTTTCAGGGAGTTGTAGAGAGTGATAAGGTCACCCCTGAGTCTCCTGTTCTCCAGGCTAAACACCCCCAGCTCCCTCAGTCCCTCCTCACAGGGTTTGTGTTCCCAGCCCCTCACCAGCCTCGTTGCCTCCTCTGGATGCGCTCAAGTGTCTCAAGGTCCTTCCCAAACTGAGAGCCCAGAACTGGACACAGCACTCAGGGTGTGGCCTCACCAGTGCCCAGTACAGGGGGAGAATGACCTCCCTGCTCCTGCTGGCCACACTGTTCCTGACACAGGCCAGGATGCCCTTGGGCTTCTCGACCACCAGGGCTCACTGCTGGCTCATGTTCATGTCAGCCAGTACCCCCAGGTCCCTTTCTGCCTGGGCACTGCCCAGCCACAGTGTCCCCAGCCTATAGTGCTGCAGGGGGTTATTGTGGCCAAAATGCAGGACTTGGCACTTGGACTCATTAAACTTCATCGTGTTGAACTCTGACCATCCATCCAACTGATCCAGGTCTCTCTGCAGAGCCCTCCTACCTTCCAACAGATTGACACACACTCCCAGCTTGGTGTCATCTGCACATTTACTGATGAAAGGCTCAACACCCTCATCCATGTCATCAATAAAGATATTGAACAGAACAGGTGACTGGCCCCCAGCTGGATGTGGCACCGTTCACCACCACTCTCTGGGCCTGGCCATGCAGCCAGTTCCTAACCCAGCACAGAGTGCTCCTGCCCAAGCCCTGGGCTGCAGCTTTTCCAGAGGTGTGCTGTGGGAGACAGTGTCAAAACCTTGTTGAAGTCCAGGTACACAACATCCAGAGCCTTTCCTACATCCAGCAGGTGGGGCACTTGGCCATAAAAGGAGATCAGGTTGGTCAGGTGGGACCTGCCCCTCCTAAACCAATGCCAGCTGGGTCTGATACCCTGGCCACTCTGGAAGTGCTATGGGATGGCACTCAAGATGATCTGTTCCATAATCTTGCTGGGCACTGAGGTCAGGCTGATGGGCCTGGACTTTCCTGGATCATCCTTCCAGCACTTTTTGTGGATCGGTGTCACACTGGCCAGCTTCCAGTCCTATGGAACCTCCCTCAAAAGTGAGCCAGGACTGATTGTCCTTCACAGAAGTGGCCAGATTGAGTTCTAATTGAGGGTTTGGCTCTGTAATTTTTTCCTACATGACCAAGCAACTCCCTTAAGCATTTCCTGAGATACCTGACCCTCCTTCCAAAGATGGTACACCCTCTTTTTTTTCCTTAGCTCCTTCAAAAGCTTCTTGCCCATGCAGACCAGTTGTTTTCCTTGTTGGCTCATCTTTTGACACACAGGGACAATCTGTTCCTGTGCCTTCAAGAATTCTGTTTTGAAGCATGTCCATCCTTCCTGGACTCCTTTGTTTTTAAGGGCTGCTTTCCAAGGAATGCTCAAAATAAGTCTCTTGAATAGGCCAAAGTCTGCTCTCTGGAAGTCCAGTGTGGAAGTTTTGTTGATGCCCTTCCTGCTTCATCAAATATTGAGAACTCTATAATTTCATGATCACTGTGCCCCAGAGGGCCTCCAACCCCACATCTCCCACCAGCCCATCTCTTTGCAAACAGCAGGTTTGCATAGTCCCTCCCCTGGCAGGCTCACCCACCAGCTGTCACAAAAAGTTGTCCTCCATACACTCTAAAAACTTCCTGGATGGCCTCTTCTCTGCTGTGTTGGGCTCCCAGATGTCTGGTAGGTTAAAGTCACCTACAAGAACAAGGGCTGGTGATCCTGAAACATTCACCAGCTGCTTACAGAATTAGTCGTCCACCTCTTCTTCCATGTTGGGTGGATGATAACAGGCTCCCAGTAGGATGCCAGCCTTGTTGGCCTTCCCCCTGATTCTTACCCATAGGTACTTGACTTTATCATCAATAATCTCAATTCCCACGGTGCTGAGAGCCTCCCCAACACAAATAACCTCTCCTTCACCTCTTCTCCCTCTCCTGTCTCTCCTGAAGACCTTGTAGCCATCCAGTGCAGCACTCCACCCATGTGAGTCATCCCACCACATTTCTGTGATGGCAGCTACATCACAGTTCTGCTGCTGCACCATGGCCTCCAGCCCTTCTTGTTTGCTACCCATGCTGCATGCATCAGGGTACAGGCACCTCAGCTGGGCTGCTGACTTCACCCCTGACTCTGGCTTACCACCCTTGGGCCTGCTTCCAGACAGCCCAGTTGTATCCCCATCCCCCTTCAAACCTACTTTAAAGCCCTCTCAATCAGCCCTGCTAATTCATGGGCTAGAATCCTCTGCCCTTGATAGATGGAGCCCATCTGGCTCTAGCAGGCCAGGTGCTGTGAAAGTTGCCCCATGAGCAAAGAATCCAAAACTCTGCTAATGACACCAACCCTTGAGCCACTTGTTGATAATGTGGGTTCTCCTGCTCCTTGCATCATTTATCCCTGCCACCAAAGGGACTGAGCAGAACACTGCCTATGCTCCTGCCCTATCAACCACTTGACCCAGTGCCCTAAAGTCCCTTTTAATTGTCCTGACACTCCTCTTTCCAGTCTCATCACTGCTAGCCTGGAGAATCAGTAGTGGGTAATAATCAGAAGGCTCAATCAGCCAAGGAAGTCTCTCAGTGATATCCCAAACACAGGCCCCAGGGAGGCAGCAGACTTCTCTGTGGGATGGGTCCTGTCGACATGCAGGGTGCTCTGCTCCCCTCAGAAGGGAGTCACCCACTAGGACTGCCCTGCTTTTCTTTTTAGTGTCAGAGGCACTGATCCATCTGACAGATGGAGTCTAACTGGGAAGCTCACTGGGCAGATAATTTTCTTCTACATCATCTGGCTGACTCTGGATCCAGGGCCTCAGACCTATTCTGAAGTGGCACCTGGGTAGGTGATGGGGGTTGGGAAGAATTTTTATTACCTCCTCGAGTAGGGAGCCATTTCCAGTCCCCTTCATCCACCAGGTGTCCTCCTTCTGCCTGATGGTAGGAGACAGAGGAGTCCTCTGACTCCTGGTGGGCTTCTCTCAGGGATGGAAGGGTGAAACTTCACCAGTCTATTTCCTATTCACTTTCCCTAATACTCCCTAGTCTTTCTACTTCCTCCTTAAGCTTTCTCATTTATTCATGAATATGAGCAAAAGCAAAACAAGCCCCACTCTTCAGGAAACCCTGCCTGGCTTCCATAACCCAAGGAAAAGGCAGGACCCAAACAGAACAAAAAATGCTCCACAATCCCTCTTTTGGAAACAAGAGATCACCAAATTGAAGGCAGCTGCCCAAGGCACTCCCAGCTCATAACCAAATTATTCTTGGAATTGTAGGGAATAATGCAATTACAGAGAATCCAGTCAAAACACCTTGGCTCAAAAACTATGCACTGTAGTTTAGACTGCGCTGAAAACTTGGCTCCTGCTCAAAATCATATGGGCTTTCCAGATCATGTGTCAGAATATCCTATCATATTGAGCAGCTCAGCCAAATTTCTTTGCCTCCCCACCCAAGAGCAGCAACAGTACTTCTTCCCCTTCCGCTGTTCCCCTCATTTTGTGGTTTTCCCCTCATTTTGTGGTTAGAGGTTTTTCTCAAATCAGCTGTTTCAAACCTACTGCTCCCAGTGAGGATTGACAGCACCTTCTTATGTGACAAAAACAAATGCTCTCTCTTCTTTTAGATCTAACTCAGACCCAAATTGCTCTGCAACTTCTCTTTATATTATCAAGGCTCACAAAGCCCTCCCTTCCCTGAGCTGCCATCTGTGGCTTTACTCTTAGAGTTGCATTTCTCAGAGGAAGGAGAGGAAGTTTTTACACTGAGTGCATCACTACAATAACACCATCTAAACACTAATATTAATAATCTGCATGTAACACAGTTGTTAATATAAAATAGATGCAGCATGTAACTAATTTTTCCAGATTCTATAGGTCTGTGATCATGCTAATCTGTATCACATGAAGGACTCATCCCTTAATTTTTAGATGAAAGCAAATGTCTGTCATTAGAAACAAAAAAAACCAACTTAAGCAGACAAATACTGGACATATATTCACGAGACTGTAAAGCCTGAAAAAGGTTTGGAAAAATTCTCTAACTGAAGTACTACTGAAATATTCTGTAACACCTGATTAATTTTTATGTCTCTCTTTCCAGATATAGTTATATCCATTAATGAAATTTAATCCTAAAAGGAGCTGGCAACCAAAACCACTACAACAGTTTTGACATTACAATATAAACGTTCCCTATACCTCCGTGTAATTTAGAAATGAGATTTGAATTGCAGGTATGTTTTTCATAATGACGGTCTCTTGTCCCCTCCAGACATTTTTGTCATTGTTAAAAACTGAACTAAAGCATCCCAGAAGATGCTCCCACATGTAATTGCCATCTTCAAAATGATAAACGAACACCAGAAACATATATTCCATTTCACATATCTATTTTAGACCATTTTTACCATATAAATTTAGATTACATCTGTTAACAGAAATCCTTTGTCCAGTTTTCCATTTACTAAATATCCACTCACCTCCCACCCCCCCTAAAAAAAAAAAGTCCTCCTTTATTTATCTAAGTAAAAACATGAAGAAAACAAAAAAGCAAAAAAACAAACAAAAACCCCAAACCAAACCAAAACAACAACAACAAAGCCAAAAATACCTCCCACACTTTCTAGTACTGTCAGCATCTATGACATCAGCAATTTCAGTTCACCAAACCTAAACCTCATTTCTGACATGCATCTTTTGTTGAGAGTGAAGGAAACTGCAAAATTTCATAAAGCTCAAAGGGACTGAAAATGCAGCAATGACGCAAGATGAGGCTTTAGGTAGCTGTAACAAAGGAACCAACAATTTAGTAATTTTGCTATGTCAAGATATTACAAATAATGGTAGATAATCTTTTATGGCTTTGTGTTGTAGCCCCCACAGTGCTGCTGTTGACTTAAGACTTTTCAGGTACATCTCAATGTCATTCAGAAATCGTAAACCCAGTCACCTTTGCACTGAGTTGTCAAATCTACATAAGTCAGTCTCTCTGAGAAAAGAGCCCACTTACTATTGGTGAAAGTATGATTAATAGATAAGCTAATTAAAATTAAAATTCTATTTTGGAAAGCTTTACCAAAGCATTTTAAAAAAATTTTCCTCTTTACTCAAGACACATAACTCATAAAATCAAATGCCCAAGGCCAAAGCAGCACTGTGCCGAAGACACGCCAGGTATTCTGAAAGCAGTTTGTACCTCAGGAAAAGTGCAACATCTCTGGTTGCTTCAAAACTCTGCCCTCCAAACCTCAGTGTTGCTTTCTCTTATCCAACTGACCTAATGATCTCCTAATAGCCAGGACAAATTAATTCAAAATCCCACTGGATATTTGCCTGGACCTGTGCTTCCTGCTGCTATCAGCAGCTGAGAAAAGGGGACAATCCCCTGGGACCTGGCACAGTGAGGAGCAGTTCATGATGGCTTTTACCATCTTTCTGTTAGGTTAGGCCAATCCTTCAGCCCAGCCTCTCACTTCTGTTCCAGCCTCTGCACAAAGGAGAATACAGCAGCAGCAGAAGAAAGGAATTCAACAAACATTTCATGTAGATAGAGAAGTGTTCCCAGTGTGAGGAGCACACCTGCAAAGCTTTCTTGAGAAGGTACAATTGTGCCAGCTCTGGCACAGGGGGCAGACCCACAGTGTGGCTGCAGTGCTGGCACAAAAGGAAGCATAAGAAGGTTGCTAACACTTATTTTCCAGCCTTTTGAGCAAGGCAGATTCTGTCTGCTGGGAGGAATTAATCAGACCTGCCATTCTCATTGCTCTGGCCTGGGCAGCACCACCCTGAACCAGCCAGACACTGCAGAGCTTCTCAGAGCTAACAACAGAAACAGCTGGAGCTGAAGCAGCAGCTTCCAAGGACAGAGGGTCCAGAAAGATGTAAGACGTTCAGAGGGTACCAGAAAGATGTAAGGCACGTTTAAAGCTGTGGTAAGATGAAAAATGGGATTTTGGGTTTATAAACAAAGACTTGTTTGAAGACAGGTCTTCTCTATGGAGGGGATTGAAAACAAACTACATTTCAAGAGAAGAGGTTCCTGCAAAAACCTCTCGGAGATAACGGCCAAACACGACTTGCTGGGCTATGTTTTCTAGATAACTTTTTTCCTGGTAGACACTGACTCACTGAAATGCATACCTCATTATTCAGTCTCTTTTTACTAACTTTTTTATCAGATACTTAATGAAAAAATGAAATCAGTGACAATTGCATCGTGACTTAACCACCCCTATCATTTCTTGAAAGTCAGTTTCTCAGACAATGAAAAAAACCATAAAAAAGAAAGAGAAAGAGACAAATAAAGAAGTTCTCATGGTCTGTTAGGAGCCAGAAAACAAGTTCAGCTTTGTTAGAAAATCCCATCAGGGCTTTCCAGAGAGCTGCATGAGATTACATTTTCAAAAGGAGCATTTGAAAAGATTTAGGAGCATGTCCCACTGATAAAAGTGATTTAGACTAACAACCTTAAGCATTGTTTTATGTCCCGCTTCATGCTCTGTCTTGTCCAGCCCAGTGAGGGGTGGGGTTCTTGCACAGATCCTGACAGATCCAGGTGCAAGGTGCAGTTTCTGCAGCTTCAGGATGGAGGTGACTGGCCCTGAGCAGGAAGAGCAGAGGGGACAGGAACCTTTCCTGGCCAGCACAAAGCACTGGTGGGGCAGGATTGTCCTTCCAGGCTGGGCTGGGAATAGAGCAGCTTCCCTTCTGCTGCTCATGGCTCAGCTTCAAAGCAGAACTTCAAGGAAACTGCACCTTTTGTGCTGCCAACCCCTCCAGCAGGGGCCATCTGTCACAGGTCACCACATGCCCAGCCCCAGACACCCTCAAAAGCAGATGCCTTGACAGTGGCTTGCCAGCTTCCCGTGCCACATCCCTTTCTCCTGCTCCAGTCTGTGATTTCTTTCTTGTTCTAGTGAGAAGGCTTTTTAGGAGAGAGGCAAGACACACAAAATACTTATGAAAGTAATTGAAAGTATTTTATTCCACTTGCACTTTTACAACAGAAAAACTGTTTAAAAAATTCACACCTACCATGGTATGCTTGACCTAAATTCTTCAGTACTGTTCCTTCATTTTGTGAGACTAGAAATAAGTCCTAAATGTGTAAAATTTTGAACATGAAACATAAAAATTGATGAACCTATTAATGAACTGCAGTGTTCACTTTAAATTGATTGATTTTATGGTGCTTTGTTTTTTTATTGACAATAAATTACCATTCTGTGTCATGTTAAGAACTTGTGAATTTTCACATGGGATAGGTAGGAGTGCAATTTTGGCCTAATAGTTAAATTAGGTAGATGGTTCTGCTAAAATATTTTGCATTAAAGGAGCTTTTCATTTAGGATTTCTATTGAAACATAATTTTAAAAAATGCAAATAAGTGATTGGATGCCCTCCAGCTCTCAGCTGCTAGATAAATCAAATAAATTTGGTCTAAACAAACTCTGAACTCCTGATAAAAGCCCTGTATTCAACCACAAATCAGGTGTCAAACTGGAGTGAATGCACTGGTATAAACTGGTTGCTTTTTCACCATAGCTGAAAAAGGTATATAAAACCCAAGCCAAACCATTAAGCACATGTATGTGGCCCACACGCAGATTTTAGCAATAAGTTCTACCTACTCAAGCTTTTTGTTGGATCAAGACTTCACTTTTTACCCATCCAAAGCTCCATTCCAGTTAAGAGAAATGTTCTCTGAATTATGGGCTGAGTAAGAAATTAATATGGACCCTGACTTCTGGCCAGACATTGTTACCACACAATTTCTTTGCCATTGCAATTCTAATCTGCTGTGCTATCTGCTGTTTGAACCTCATCTCACTACAAGTTTCCAAGGAAACAAATTTAGGCCTACACGTACATTAACGAGAATGGCACCTCAGGTAAGTTTGGTTTCATATGATGGACTAGTCCTGCCTTTCACTTTGCTTACATTCACCAAACTTGACATTGAAAATAGTCCAGAGCTCAGAGGAAAGACTGAAAGGTCTGTGCTGCGCCCTCTTTGTTCATTGCACACTTCTGTCTCTGTTCAGAAAGGTGAACCTTATCGCTTCTGAAAGTATGTTTTCTTCTTCCTGAGCTTTAAGTGGATGCCAGCTATGACAAAACCTGCCAGTGTTGCTGCTGCGCCAGAAACCAGGTAGGCAATTCCCAGGAATGGGTTACTTCCACCACTCCACACCACGGTTGAAAGAATCACATGCTTCCTCCCCTTGAATCTGGTAACAGGGAAATCTGAGAGAAGGACGTTAAGATTTCACTAACAAAATGTACATTAAATGCTCCAAAAGCTTTCCAAGGCATAAAGAGATTTAAGGCCTGCATTTGCTGCCAAAACTAACTCATAGGTGATGTTTCTGCTATTCTGGATCCAAAAACCCAGCTGGTCTTGGGGAGGTGGTAGGCAGCTGGTGGTAAGAAACCCAGTTATTTTAGATACAGTCTTTGTGTGCATGTGGAAATACTTCCTTTTTCAAAACACTGTAAATTTCAGATTCATAATTTATAGGACTGCTACTGCATTAATTTGCTATGAAAGCTCAGTTGAAAATGAGCCTTTTGGGAAGCTTATCATGATACTCCACATAGTCTCTGAGAGGGTAACTGCTCAGCTCTACCTCGTATGTTGTAGCCAGACTGTTATACGAGTTTACCTTTCATCTCTCCCATGGAAGCTTTCAGAGTAGAACCATGACAGAACATTTACAACCACATTTCCATCAGCTGAGAAAGAAGAGCAATTCATGGTCATGTTGACATAACTCCTGCTGACAAAAGGAGTTCTTCAGTCAGCAGAGTTCCTACTGTTGGTTGTGAGGGGACAGATCACCAGCCCAAAAGCTCTTGTCATGGCCCAAATCCCTCCAGGGCTCCCTGACACAGGAGTGTTCCTCATGTCTTCTTTGCCAGTTGCCCCACAAATCCTATTCACCTCCATGTCAGTGTAGCTCTCTAGGAGCCCTAGGGAATGTAAAGGATACTGTAGGAAATCTGGAAGGTGTAATTCCCTGCTGGCAGACCCTCAGCGAAGCGCCGAACACGTCTGAGGCGCCGGTAGAGATTCCGGAACGTGGCAAAGGCCGACACTCGCATCCAGATGATGAAGTCATCGTTCACATAACCATTGTTCCTCTCATCTTCCTCGTCTAACAGGTGCACTGGCTTCTGCCAGTAAGGAGGTCTGGCTGTCCCTGGTCACAAAGAGACAAAGCAGGAAAGACACTGTCAGTAAACACTGTGGTTCCTGAGATTCTGGGCCTCACACAACCAATGCAGAATATGAGCAGTGGAAGAGACATAAGATGCTGTCCAAAATTATATATATGCCAGGTAACAGCATCTCCAAGCATGTCCACTCACCTCAAACATGAATTAACAGTTTAACAGTATCCAGGGGCTGCTACACATTAGACCCTTCAAGCACAGAAGAAACAAAGTGACTCTCACAAGTGAAAATACTGTTTATTCTGGGTTCTTGTCTCTTCAGCAAGCAATATGTTCTCAATAATGAGGAGCTTGCCTTAATTTTTACACATTAATATATTCCTGTACAACTAGAAAGGCAGCTTTTTGCAGCCTAATGGCACAGCCTACAACATTTAGAATCTGTCCCATGAACATGGCTTACATCATTAGCTCCTGCATATTGCACCCAGCTCAGCACTGCCCTGATCCACAACAGGCAGCTTTTAGCCCCAATTCAATAGAGATCAACCACAACAAGGAAACAGCCCTAGGAAACAAGTCTGAAAGAACTAGTGACAAAAGCAGCCTCTCATGTGTCACAACTGCCCAAGAACCTGCAAAGGCATGAGGGAAAGATGGGACATGCAGTTCTCCTTCACAGATGTTTTCAACAGGGAAAAAAAAAAAGCAACTGCTTCCTTGCTTTCTCTGGACAGATTAGGCATTACAAGAAAGTATAAAGAAGGGTGTTGATGTGGGCTAACTTCAGTCTTCCAAAACCATTTTTTCTCAATTTCTATGGTCAATTAAAAAAGTTAAAAGGTGGTATTTTGGCTAAATGTGCCTTCTGCTATCAGTCACCCTCTAAACTCTGCTTCTTCAACTTGCTTTCTTGCTATTTCTCCCAAAGGTGATTTTTCTAAAGGACATATGAAGGGGGGAAATAGGGAAGCCATTGAAAGATAAGGACCACCAGCAGAACCATTCTTACCTGCAAATGCAGAAGAGAGATTGTATGACTCAGGATTGCGAAATTTCACATTTTTATCTGTCCACCAACTGTTTCCAGTCTTCAGCAGTGGCACTTGAATCATGGATGAGTTGTAATTGTAAAACAGATCAATAGTATCTGCAGGGAATACAAAAAGCAACATCTGTGACTCAAAGACAGTCATTCTAATTGCCAGCGTGACTAACAAAAAAAAGGCACACTGAAGCATCTTTCAAGTGGATAGAAAACCTGAACATTCTGGGTCTGTATGGAGCACTGCACATTTCACAAGAAGAACTATGGTACCAGAGTCTTAGAACTACTGAAGTTTTAGAGACTGAACATTTCCTACCAATCCCTGTGTATGTTGTGCATGCTTCTCATGTCCATCAACTGCTGTGGGACCACCTTCTTTGCAAATCACTTTCTGAGCTCTCTAGCTAGTTAAAGAAATTACTGTCCTAGCTAGTTTCCCCTAGAATTTCTTTGACAGTTGTCCCAAAACTTTGCTACACATGGTGTGTTTTCAGGGACTAGGGTAGAGATAAAAGCACAATCAAGGGAATCCAGTCTTTTGGAAATAAAAATTTGCTTTAGTTTTATGCCAGTTAGAGCTTGCTTACCAACTTGGACACAAACACTTTCTTCAATCAAAAACTATTTAGTTAAAATTGTGCCTAACCATGCCATCCAGTTTCAGTGGGTGAACAGCACTTGGCTGTATCCATTACTATTTTCCTACATAGATTAGTTTAATATAAGGCAAAAACATTATAGGATGCATTAACAGCTCTGTAAACCCTGAAGCAGCCAATGGGATGATGGGCAGGGACAATCAGATGATACAGATGGGGAGAAGTTGCCTTTTAGGAGACATGAAAAGCACAACTCAGCTGCATAAGCATCAATGAAAAGATACTTTTTTTGTATTTTTGTTTCCTTCTACAAAATCTGTGTTCATGCAGCTCCTTGAAAGTTCAGACACACTCTTCTGGGAAATGATAATTTCTCAGAATCTCTGCTGGTCAGAGTGACTCTGAGATACGTACAAACTTCTTTTTCCCAGCCCGGCCATCAAAGAAGGAGTCAGGATTTTTCTGTTCTCATTCTCAAGGTTGCTTATTATCTCTTATCTATAACATTCTTTCTCCGACCCGCTGAGGTCTGTCTGGCAGGTTGGTTTGAGGCACACTGACCACCCTTGGGGCGGTGTTAGCTTTTTATACTAAAAACTATGTGTACAATATTTACCATAACTTCCCAATACCCATCACCTATGTTAGATAGTGAGTTTCTACCTTAAACCAATCCAAAAGTGCCACCATCACAGCAGAAGATGGAGGCCAGGAAAAAGAAGGAGAAAGACTGGACACGCCCAGATTCCTCCTTCTTGCCTCCTGAACCCCCATTCTAAAAACTCCAAAAATCTATTTTTCACCCTGTGACAAACTAACTATTTTTCTACTTAAACTCTCTTGACTTGTAATTCTTCATATAAAGGTGATAATTTTCTCCATGGGTCAAAATCAAAGGCACAGGGGTCTTGGGCTCTGTGCCAAGGTCTCTGAGCCACTTAGAAGGGCTTCAAGTCCCCCAGGGCAGCCAGAGGAATTTCCTGGGTTCTGACAATCATTCTATGGCCCACCACATCCCCAGATATTTGTCACCACTTCATTAACAGGAACTGCAATACTCTGAGCTCTGCCTGCTCAGTTTCTTGTCTTGACTCTCCCTCCCAGGCTCCAAAACAGCGTGGGCTGCACACAGCTGGGCTCTGCTGGCCTAGGTCTGAGCCCAGCCCAGTAAATCCCACTTCCAGCAGCAGGTGGGTAAGCAGACAGATGAAAATCAAATGGATCTAGAAGTTACTGAATGCAACTGGCTTTCACAAGTCCCCTGGTGTGGGTGGTGCAGCTGCTTGGAAAGAGCTGCTGCATTCTCAAAACCTGCTGCATGGAACAGGTTAAAAAAAGTGTGAGAGCAAGGAGTGGTAGAAACTGGAAGACAAAAAAGATGATAGAAGTGGAGAAAAGTCTGTAGGTTTTTTTGTTGCTTTTCCTTCCAAAGATACATTCTGAAATCTCCCAAGCGTATTCAGAAATAGATTATGCCCACTAGATTACTACAAAGATCAAATCCAGGATCAAATTAAGACTATGTATGCTTCCAGCATTCTAGAACAAAAATCAAACTGGGTAGATGCAAAGATCCAAAGTAAAGTGGAGAATGTGGAGAGTCCCTCCCTCTAAGCACATGATTGTGGGAAGGCAGAATCTGGGCTCTCCCATCACTGTATAAGAATGTGCTTTTTAGCACATTTTATGGAGAAAAGATTCTTTTTCCCACATGAAAGGATGGGGAGATCAAGATGTTCAAATTGTAGATATCAAGCAAAGGCCTCCATGCTAAAGTAAGCAGGTGTTAAAGTAGCTGTGATCCTATGAGAAGTTTGAACAGAGAAGGAGAGAAGAGTGGTGAAGATCCTGTGCTCCCAGGAAGAAGATGATTTCAGATACAGATAATGAGAACCTTTGCCTTTAAATAGCTCATCTTTAAAACGGTACCACATAAGCAAACATGGCCCATAAACACAGCTGTGGGAAAAGCTTGAAATCTATTTTTCACCCTGTGACAAACTAACTATTTTTCTACTTAAACTCTCTTGACTTGTAATTCTTCATATAAAGGTGATAATTTTCTCCATGGGTCAAAATCAAAGGCACAGGGGTCTTGGGCTCTGTGCCAAGGTCTCTGAGCCACTTAGAAGGGCTTCAAGTCCCCCAGGGCAGCCAGAGGAATTTCCTGGGTTCTGACAATCATTCTATGGCCCACCACATCCCCAGATATTTGTCACCACTTCATTAACAGGAACTGCAATACTCTGAGCTCTGCCTGCTCAGTTTCTTGTCTTGACTCTCCCTCCCAGGCTCCAAGCATAAGGGATATCAGCTCTTCAGTGATTATTAGCTCTTTGTGATTCTAGCTCTTTGCTTGCTAAGGTGCCTCAGGCAGGCCAGCAGATGCAAGGAGAGAGAGGAGAAGGCTATTCTGGCATTCCACAGCGATGTCTTCATTGGGTGGTTTGCGAAGGGTTCCAGCAACAGCTCCTCTACCCAGAACAGGCTAAAACAGCCCATTATATAGGGCAAAGGGGGATCAGAAATTGTCCAGTAGCAGGGGCTAAGGAGAAGAAACCTATGGGCCTACAGAGAGATAAGCAGAGGTCCGAAAGGCGGAAGAGAGGGGCTTCTAGCTACTCACCATGACTTGGCATTTCCTATTTTTAGGCCTCTGCCCTCCACAGGGCCCTAGCAGGCCCATGGCCTGCTACACAGTACCAGGTCTGCCCTGGCCTGGGGTAAGGGAATAGTCTGAAGAGGGAGTCAGGAGGGGCAGAGGAAGGTCCCACGTACCATTGAACATGCTGTTGGCAATGGCCCCGCACGGCGCCATCGGGGTCCCATTCCTGTAGGTGCTGAAGGGCGCGCAGTAGCTCCTCTGGATCTGCATTCAAGGTCACACAACAATCAGGCACAGAACCGGGGTTTGCTTTTAACTGGTGTCCTCCCATGCCTTCTTCTGAAAAGACACTGAACAATTAAGTCTCCAGTACCTTTTGGTCACATTATAGAGACAGTAAATGAATGGGTCTGTAGTTCAGGAACACCTTCCATATCTAGGCACAGAAACCTAAGGTCTTCACCAAATTCTGCAGCCGACTTGCAAGCTCTAGACTACAAAAATCAGGTTTGGGGATCTGCTATTGTGAAATGGCTACAACTGAAAATGTTCCAGTGAAGCCTTGGCTTACCCTAGAACATCTTATTTTACCTTCTTTTTAATTCTGACCTGGGCTGAATTAGTGCTGGAGAACAGCAGATGCAGTTGGCCAAATTACTGCAGGTCAACAAGGCCAAATCTTGATGTATGAAGATAGAGAATGAAAAACAGAAGTCCACCTCAGCTTTACCACATCTTTCCTACCCCATTTTATAAGAAACTATAAATCTTCAGGTTTCAACATAGAAATATTTTCAAGTAACTCCAAAGAGCTGTGTAACTGATTGGCACAAAAGCCAAAAGCAGCTGCATCTTTATGCAAACAAACAAGTTGACAGGACACCTGGAGAGTTTTAAGAAGTGTTTTATAGAAATGAGGAACGTGTCTTGAGAGTTGTAAGAAGCATTTTAGAGAAACAACAGATTACTATGGCACAATCATCATATATACTGAAAAGAAGACACGTGGACTATGTGTATATTAAGAAATGCTACTTTTAAGCCAAAGAAAATATGCTTTAGATTTGTAAGTAAAAACCTGAATGCCATGATTGCATTCTCCAGTTTCCTTATGCAGGTCTGCTGCAGGTGATGCTGTCTATTCCCTCTTTAGACTTCTGAATTGCATACTTAGAATGCTACATGATCACTTATTTCAGAACTAACCTTTTGCTGCTCCTTGCCTGCTTCCAAAGCCAGATGGCAAAACTAATGACTCAGAATAACTTAATTCCCTAGCACAGCTTAAAACACTTCTGGCTAAGAAGACTGACAACACAAGAAGGAAAAGCTTTCTGCATATATATTTGAAAAAGACAATGTATTTTTAATCAGCACTACAAGGTGTAGGTTTGAGAACTGCAACACAAGACTGACATCTTTTATTTACCCCCCACCCCCTTCAACCTTCCTCTCCTATTAACTTATTAGGCATAATGGCCCCAACAAGCATAAAAGCCATGACCAAACACTGAAAATCGGTACTTTATTATTCCCTAGAGGCACTTAAACACACTCATGGTTCTCCATATGGTCAAAGGCACACCTGCTGGAAGTGCTGCTGATCTCACAACAGAAAAAGAAAACTTACATTTACATTTCGGCCCAACAGCTGCGCGTCACTTCTTGATTTCACATACCGACGGTGGTTTTGAAAGAAGTTTTGCAGACCATAGTACATAAAAACATCACCCTAGAATCCAAGGATAAATCCCTTCAATAAGGAGAGTTCATGAAGGCAATGAGAAAACTTATTACTTGGTAAAAAAGAGAAGAAGAGAGAACTCATATTAAAATGTCTGTAACTACACCTTAAGCAATACAGCAGTCACGGGCTAGAATCTAATCTTTACCCTAACTGGAAGATTTTATGTTTTGGCACAAAATTAAACATAATTTAAATCACCAAACAAAACCTAAAATAAAAGTGCCTGATAATTATTTTACTCAAGATGGCATGGCTGACCATGAACTTGCAATGACTATGAATCATATTGCAGAGACAGACACTCATTTTCCATTAAAGAACGTGCACAAAATCCTTCACATTCAAAGAATAATTCTGGGCAAGCAAATCATGCATGAAGGGTAATTATGCAACTATAAAAAACCCATTACTCAGTTAAATTAAGTTCTCATCTCAAACATCACTGTAATCTGAAGAATTACAAAGTATTTTAACAGCCTTCTCAATACTGAAGAATCCTAAAGTGACTTTAAATTACACTGTCATTTTAAGGGATCATTTATTCAGTACTAAGTATAAAATCTCTTTGGCAGAACATGAAGCATTTTAACAGTCTCAATAACATGACCTGGTAGTTTAGGAAGGAAATTAAGGATATTTTTTCCAAAAGAAACTTCAGAATCACATTGCTAGACTTGAATTATTTCAAGGACCTTGGGGATTAGCACCACAACTCTTGTACAAATGACTACAGGGGTCTACTTATGTAAAGTGGTCAGAGCTTCAGATTTTCTTCTCACTTGAGAGCTTAGCAGGGCAGCAACAACCAATCCCAGGCCAAGGGCAAGGCTTTGCCTCTGACTCAGAGAGAGGTCACCTCCACAATCAAACACCATTTCCTTCACCTCCTTCTCCATGGGCATCTCCCAGCCACGGGGCTTGGTCTTGATTATAAATACCAAAATGAACAACAAAGGCTAAAGTGTAAAATTTTGAGCATTACATCTTCTGAAAAAGTACAAAGCAAATTCAGTCAGGAGCTCTACAGAACAGAATTACTGTCTTTTATCATTTAGGGATGTAAGTAACAGGTGGTACTCAGCAGCCTGAGTTGGTTTTTGCACCCACTTACCAATATATCTTCCTTTAGCGTGAAATTAATAGAACAGCGGCATTCCTTATTCCAGTTAGAGGAATCTTCACGGAGCTTTGAACAATATGAGCATTTATCTGAGTAATCTATCTGTCAGAGAAATGAACAAGCAGATATATTGTAATAAACAACATGCTCATAGGAATGGGGTAGTGTTTTAGGTCCAAGGCTTCTCAGAGCTGTTCTCTTCTAAGCGACTCTGGACTGCCAAAAACATTGTTGAAAATGTAGAGGCAAAGTGAGGACTTTGCTTCAATGAACAACCACAACATTCATCTCTATTTTAAAGCTGGTTTAAAGCCTTTTGGTGACTGTTGCAGAATTTTCATGTCTGCTCCTCAGCAAAGGAGTGCTGCGTGAAGAACACTCCTGCAGCTTGGGCTGGCTGACCAAGTAATGCTTGACAAATCCCCACATGGATCATGGCCCACCCCCACTGAATAGCCTGGGTGTGGTGCTCAGTGCTGGCTCCAAACAGGAGTCCATTCACAACACCACAGATCTGGATAACCTTTTCTGCAGGAGGGATTTAAACATTACGACTCCCTGTATTTCAAGATTTTGCCCAGCAAACATGTTTGTTCTTATAGTGTCAAACACTCTCTGAGGGATTTGCTTATTTCCCTTCAAAACCCCAGAAGATAATGACAACATTTTGGCAGTAATTATCACCTGTATTTCAGATATTACCACCCAGTGCTCTGATTTTATTGATGACCAACTGCCTCTGAAGATTTTCACAGGAATACCAGCTGCTGGACACATGTCCAAGGCATAAAGCTACTGCTATCATCCTTACTCAAAAGCAAAAACTCAAAGCCTTTTCTCTCCAAACCTGGCCTGGTTTCTACTTTACAGAATATCAAAGAACACCACTCCCAAACCAACCTGTATTTCTCTGACGCTGTTTGCAGACAGGACAAGGCAGACTCCCACAATGAGGCAGAATGCCCCAGTCAGAAAGAAGCTGGAGAGCACAGATGCAATGGTGAGCTGAGGCTTCCAAGCTGGCAGCCTCTGCTGTTTGAATGCACTGTTATCTGGACATCTGGAAGGTTGGGCTTCTTCTTCTCTGGGAACAACACTTCTCTTGGTTTTCATTTTCTTCTTGGTGAGAGAAAGGAGTAATATCCTTGTGCTGGAGAGTGTTTCAGCTAAGATATTGTCTTTATTGTTAGGAGACTGTATTCATTGTTCAAACTTGCATTATGATGAGGAATTACTTATTAACTAGATCTCTCTCTTCCTTGTTTTCTGTACTTGTGCCTGGATCCCCATGATCAGCTTGTACCAATCAAGTGATTGTGTACTTTGATCAGGGTGTCCAGTCCATTCCTCCTGGAAAAGCTTAGATATATTTTTCCTGCTCCACAACTTATTAGGATTTGTTATGACTTATTCATTTGCAGGGATACTGGCAGCTATACTGGGATTTCTGTGTAATTTCAGATGCATTATTTCTTCTCCCTTCACTTCCATAGCTGCCCAGCTAACAGGCATGGCATACAAAGAAAGGAGTTCTACTCCAGGTGCACTGGATTCCACTGGGGAGGACTGCAGGTGCTGAGACAGCACTGCACAGAGAACATGGTTTTGGAAGACCAAACCAGTTTTCTTAACCTATTACATTCATTGCTATTGACTGAGATGCAATTAAAGGTTATAAAAAGGTTGTGTGTTCTTTATCACAGAAGGACAACTAATTTTTAAAATATCCAGTTTGGATCAATGGCTTTCCAAGATATTGATGATTTCCTCATCTCTATTCATCTCGTTCTCTGAAAAAGAATCCATCCATTCCCTACTATCTGCAATAACAAAAGAATCACCCAGAGATCACCTCATTTTAATTTAAATGGACAGACATAAGAATACTTTTTCCACACTTCAACAGTTTAACCAAAATAAAATCTCAGTATAATATACAGATAATTTATTATGTAAGACCAAAAAGCATTTGGTTAGCTCTAGAACAGATAAGTGAAAAATACCTTTTCAACATGTTACTGAAATTCATACAACTTTTTCAAAGACCCCCCAAAAGCAAGTAGATTACCACTCTCATGACAGAAATACATGTCTCATTTGGGACAGCATAGGGAGGGAACAGAAAAGTGAGCTGTGCAAAGACTTTCACACCCATATTTGCACATCTTCAAAGTCTTCCTTGAGACATGTAGCAGTATACCTAGCAGGTGAAAGCAGCATAACTCTGATTTCAGTATGACATTGCTCCTGCAATAAAAATAATACTAGAACTACAAACAAAACTTCTGGGTTTTTATTAAAAGAAAACTCAGAAAAAGTTGCAATGTGCTGTCTGTATTGAGACCTCTGAAAAGTCAAAATTCAGTTGCAGGCAGGATAATAGTAAAATGCAGCTGCAAATTACTTCCTTGTTGGTAAACTCATTAAAAGAGTCCCAGCTTCACAGATCCATCTCTGCACAGCTTTATAATACTCTTCTCCAGTAGGTCAATTGTTTCTTTCTTTATCTGAAGAAAACAAAAATCAAAGAAAGCATAAGAAGTTACTGATAATGATACCATTATTTATTTACTCAGACACCTTACTATAGGACTAGAAATTAAAGAAGAAATTCCTATACAAGGTCCTCTAGAACATTTCCACTTTTTAAAAGACCCATCATTTGCCCTGCAGCCCTGAAGTCTCATTTCACATGGCTACAGAAAGGTTGTCTTTGGCAGAGTTGATAAAGCACACCACAGCAAAAGGCCCATCCTGGGCTGCAGAATCCCTACAGAACTTTCCAGATTGGCAAAAAGCAGATGAAGGGCAGTGCAAGAGGCACAGCCCTGTCTGAGACACCTGAACGGAAGTGAGCATGAAGGTCAGGTTTGCTGTGCTGCAGTACAAAGTACTTTGGTTTATAACACTGATATGGCCATGGCTTATGGCTTATCTAAAGATAAAACAAATGTATTGCAAAGTAAATATTGACTACATACTTCAGAGGGAACACGAGATTCTTTATCAACATGCTTAGTCCAGAGTTTCCTTATAGCTCTCTCTTACCACTTACAAATCCCTTGTTTGCAGGTTTTCTCTCAGGATTATAGTCTCTCACGCCTTCACTTTGCAGAGGAATAAATGAGGTAAGAAAGCCCAGCCAGCCTCAGTTTCAGACTGGATGTACCACACAAAGGTGAACACAGTTGTCTTTCTATCACAAATCCTTTTCTCACAAACCTTTTATTTTCATGACATCTGAAACTTAAACTTAACATATTTTCAAATTTACTGAAGGCTTGGTGTGTGTATTGTTTGCAGACAATACAATATTGGGTTTTGTTGAAAGGAAGCTTGTCCTTTGGTCAGATCAAATTTTATTCACACCTTTATGCTTTACTTTCAGTGTGCCAAGACAAAGTCGGATAAACTCATTCACTCTTCCTGTGGTTTCTCTGGGAGCTTTCATCTCCTCCTCTCTCCATTGTTTGGGATTAATGAAGTGGGAGACACAGAAACAGAGAATGAAAAATTCCAGCAGCATTAACTAATGAGATGCTGAAGGATCTGACAGAGCAGTGGATCAGGGCATCACCCCTTGTGTGGATATGATGGCATACAGAACTGCCATGTGGGAAGATCCATGTGTTTTAAAATTAATATATGTATAGAATATAAATATAATATTATAATAATTATATTTTATATTATAATATAATATTCTAATATATTATTAGAATATAAATATAATTCAGTGTACATAATTCTCCATCGAACATCACGTGACTACCAAAACAGCAAGTACAATGGACATGTGCTTCCAGTTGTTCTTGCTTTCTGGTTTAAACACAATGAAATTCAGCAATGTTGCACCTTAAGTATGCAAAGAAATTATTGATAATTGATGTTTGCACTGAAAATAGGCCAGTATGCTGAGTTTCTAACTTTAAGTGTACAATTTTGCCTCCATAATTAAAACAGGTGGAAGAAATCAGTACAACAAACAGCCTATTCTAAAAATTGCCTTTGCTACTGTATTTCCACTCTTTGAGACAACTTACGGATATTCATAGCATGTATTTGACATTTTTCTATACAATGAGAAAGACTGACTAGGACTGTATTCCATATTTGAAGCCCAGAAGTCGCTTGAACTTCCCATTGGTTTATATGTGATGTTAAAATATCACCAAAACATTATTTGTGTGTCTTTCGCTTTTGACATTCCTTATACACAACTTTAAGGAATCTGCCTGATGTCTGCAGTGGGATAAATACTTGCAAAATACTCCACTTACAAAGCCCAATATGTTAAAAACCTTCCTTTATGATGTGTTCCATGAGTCAAGAGCAGTTTGAAGACTTTTCTGTAATTATATATTCACTATTCTGTAATCACACACAAATATCTATTGCTTATCCTAACATAATATATGATGGTTCAGTGTTCTTACTTACCCAGATTTAACTTGAACTAAGCTTTAAATTTTTATGCTAAGACAGCCTTAGGATTTTGCCTTAATAAAACAGACTTGGAGTCACAACGTTTGGCCTATATTTCTAGACAGACACACAGAACTACTGTGATGCTCCCTACAGTGAGCTGAAAGGTATACTTGAGGTTTGCAATAGCCCAAAATGAAATATGGCAACATAATCTTCATTTTTTGGAGGTGGATCACCTATGGTCTACTTTATTGATGTTGACTTCAGATGACTTAACAAATCCATCCCACTGCCATCAACACCTTTTGTATTGCCTGTGATTTTGTACTGTACTGTCTGTGATTTCATGCTTTCTGTTCTTTAAAAAACTTACAGGTAAGTGCAAGCACCATACAGAAAAAGCCTTATGTATTATACAATAAAAGCCTTATACATTAGCCACAAGAGGGAGCCTCCTTGCCACTAAAAAAGCAAAGGCAGAGGGTTTTTTTGCTACTTTGTTTCTTCAATGTATTTTTTTTAGTTTTGTTTTGTGTATGTGGGGCTGTAAAACGCGGCACATTCAAATATTTAGATAAGCACATAGATGGATTAATGACTGATAATTTGTTTCATTTGTGAAATTTGTTTCACTTTGTTTCACTTAATGTTTATGTGCAAAAGAATATCCAATCTTTTTAAATGTTCATATGCCATCTTTTCCCTGGAGATTCCTTCCATGTATGGGCCATCTTTAAATGCACAAAACCTCAAGACACTGTGCAGGAAATTGGGAGCTTTCTAACAAGCATTAATAGAGGAAACTGCCTCTTCATCTGGCTAGAAATAGGTGATGCTCCACAACATACTGTAAACACAGCTTGTTACAGCAATAAATAGAAAAGTTGGATTACAGAACTGGAAAGAATTGGGAATTATCTTAGAAAGAGTGTACAAGTGATGGATGGGTCTAAGTTTTTTGTATCCAACTGCTTGTCAAAAGAAACAAAACGAAAAAAAAGACAAGAAAGACAAAAAAACCAAGACAACTGTCTGTAGATTTACTCATATGATGCTATCTTGCTCTCAGGTGGAGAAACATAGACGTTTGGCCATAGTTTTGTTTAGTTTCCTCAAAAACTTTTCACTGAATCACAGTATATGCCGAGTTGGAAGGAACCCAAAAGGATCAAGTCCAAATCCTGGCCCTTCACAGGACGCCCCAAGAGTCACACCCTGTGCCTGAGAGCATTGTCCCAACACTTGAAGTCTGTCAGGCTTGGTGTTGTGACCACCTCCCTGGGGAGCCTGTTCCAACCACCCTCTGGGTGAAGAACCTAATATCCAGCTGAAACCTCCCCTGATACAACTTCAGGCTGCTCCCACAAGTCCTGTCCCTGGTCACCACAGAGCAGAGATCAGTGTCTGCCTCTCCTCTCACCCTCAAAAGGAAGCTGTAACTGCAGTGAGGTGTCTCCTCAGCCTCCTCTTCTCCAGGCTGAACAGCCCAAGGGACCTCAGCCCCTCTTCATAGGGCTTCCCCTCGAGGCCCCTCTCCATCCTCATGACCCTACTTTGGACACTCTCTAACAGCTTTATGCCCTCCTTATGTTGTGACCAGAACTATACACAACATTGCAGGTGAGGCCAGCCCAGCTCAGAGCAGAGCAGGACAATCCTCTCCCCTGCCCAGCTGTGATGGTGTCCCTGATGCCCCCAGGACAGGGTTGGCTTTCCTGGCTCCAGGGCACTGCTGGCTCAGATTCAACTTGCCATCAACCAGGACCTCCAGGTCCCTTTCCATGGTGCTGCTTTCCACTGTCTCATTCCCCAGTCTGTCTGTACATCCAGGGCTGCCCCATTCCAGATGCAGAATCCAGCACTCCCCTTTGTTAAATTTCACACAGTCGGTGATGCCCATCTCTCTCATTTGTTGAGGTCTAGGACTCTGTACAAAGTTCTCCTGCTGAGGGAGCTTCCTGAGGACAGGTAGAATATCCATGGAGCATAAACAGGTGAAACTCACAGCACAACCATAGAAGTCACAGCTGTGACTTGCAACAATAAAGGAAAAATTCTTTTTCAGGAGATAATTCTGAGACCCGAGAGTACAGACTTCTCAGTCAACGTGAACTTCTTTGTGTTCCTTCCCACTGATGACAGCTTTACAGAAAGAAAACTTTACTGACCAAGTCCTGAGAGCTACCAATGAAAGTACTTAATACACAGAATGTAACATATACAGGTGCTTATACAATACCTCAGGGATGTCCATCATTCTCCTCAGTTTCTGATCTCTCCAGTTCCAATCCAGAATCATATATTTCGTGGAGTTTAAGCACAGGGCATCTAAAAAGGCAACATAAATTTCATTACCAAGATAATATGACATGTGCTTTCAAAATTATTTCTGGCTTTTACATCTTTTGCTGTCTGTTTCCAAGGAAACTAATCTTTGAACACTTAAGTACTACATTTGCTGCTTGGAAAACTAATGCACTGACATTGCAAACTCCCTTAGCCACATAATCTCATGCCTTTTTGGAAGATAAACACAAAACCAGAACAACTACTGTTGCCAGACTTGTCAAGAGCTTAACATCCTGCCAGAAAGTAATTCCTCAAGCTTCCTCTTGATGAAACCACAGGAGTTGAATTTCCACAGCTGATGTCACCGGTAAGTTACAAGGACCCTAACCTGAAAACTGATGTTAACAGGAATAGACAGTGTTCAGCAATTTACAGGACAGAGTGCTCTGAATATGAGTCAGGTCAGTGGTGCTGCTGAAGAATTTCTTTATCCTTCAAATAAGAAGCGATGAAAAAAAGGTCCTTTCTGAACTTGCTTTTCAGCTGTTCTCCTATTTTTTCCCTGGTCTTCTACATGTTGCTCACCATTTTTTCCCATCAGTTTTGATTCCTCTCCCCTCCCTAAGTGTCCCAGCACTGCAACACTAAACTGTCAAAAAAGAACTAGAGCTTGGGATAAAATTTAACAGTTCTAGGGATGGGGATCCACAGCTTCTCTGGACAACCTGTTCCAGTGCCTCACTACTCTCATGGCAATGTGCTGATGTGCTGAGCACCAACATTTAATCTTGGTGGAAGCAACAAAATGATGTTGCTCCTGCACTCTTTTGGAAGGAGCAGTAGAGTCCCAAACCACTGCCAGTCCCTGGCCAAGAGCCCACAGTCAGAGCAAGACAATGTCTTGCATAAGAGGAACAGAAAGAATTGCCGTATCATTTTGTCATTTTGTTGTTTCTTTTTCTTTGTGTACACACTGTCTACTGAGTAAGTAAAAATACTCAAAATATAAAAGATTTCTAGAGAATAATTAATTTTACTACAGGCAAATGAGAAATAAGATCAAATCAGCAAGCAGATCTTTCCTACACCCCTCACAAAAGTTTACACTAAGCTCACAGTAACAGATGATACAGTGACTTCTGCCACTATTACCTTTTGATTCACTTGCACTGTTTGGTTTCCTGGAGCTTTAAATCTCACATTATGGTTTTGCAATCATTTTCAAGTCAGCATAAATCAGTATTTCTGCCAAAAGAGGAAGTCCCCCACCTCTGCCTGCTCATTACCTGATTTTGTGTGCATGCTGGTTTTGGTTTAATTGGGGTCATTTCACTGAGCTGCCAAAGACTCTTGGGCTTTCACAGGGAGCAGGAATATGGAATAAGCACTGACTGGCAGGTGAGAGGAAGCATTTCTCTGCCCTTCTCTGCTAATACTGGCTGATGCCAGCTTAAAGTGATCATAAAACAAAGTACCAGGACCTTGACCTTGTTTTGACTGACATAGCACAAGTGAAGAAACAGAACCATACAGTTGAGTACCCAAATCTACATGTCCATGTCAGCCTAAAAAAAACCAGTTTAAGTTTCACTTCTCATGAGACCAAATATAAAATGCCAAGGGAGGAAACCCTCCTTATTCTCCTACCTTGCTCCACTAGTGCCTTTACTCTCCCAGGAGTTCCAACCCCAATGTGGAACATGCCTTTCTCCAACATATTCATTTGTTCCTTTATCTAATTTGAAGAGAGAAAGAAAAATCAGCAGTAAACTCATAATTGTTTAAAAATTTCTTCTCAAGGAGTTGGAAATAAATTCAAGATCTCATTGTATTTCTTTCTAGAACACCATCAAGTAACAAACGATATTTGCCTTTCAAACTCTGTCAGATGATTATATCTGGAGGAAAATTTAAGAAATATAACAAGCCAGCTGGGCATCACACTTCTCTAGAAGTTCAATCTTTTTTAACTTAAAAATCTGCTATGGCACCAACTATTTTTGGAGGTGAGAACAGCAAGATTCCTTCAGCATTTAAACAAATGCTCTGGAATACTGAAAAACTTGAATTAACTCTGAAGTCTTTCAAGATGAAGATACTGGAAAAAGATGAAATAAAGCAAATGACATTTGTGTGTTTGACAGCATTTATATCAAAGGCCAAGTGTTCATTCATTATTCCCAATAATTTGTGCTTTTTAACAGGTGTGGATACTGGGGATCCAGGCATTCAATTTTCAGAATCCAATGGATGGTGTGTGGTGGACAGTTTGCTGGCACAGAGCTGTGTGTGTGAGCCTTCTGGCACTGAATGAGCACTTGATGGGGATGTGAACAGTGAAACTCAGCACGTGCACAAGCATCTACACTCTGCACAGGGTTGCACCAGAGCTATTGGATATGGTGCTTAATGAAATTCTTCCCACTGCAGCAATGGGCTACCAAAGGAAGCACTGCCTAAAGCAAGGAACTTCATACGAGCACTGTATAAAAGGCACTACTGCCAAAGGATTTAAAAAGAAAGTCGCATCACACTATTTAGCTGTTTACTTGCTCTATTAAAATTCCCTACCTTTATGTGCTTTGCAAACAACTTGATGACTCTGCAATCTCCTTTAAAGGCTGTCATTGACCTAATAATAAAAAGAAATGAACGGTGAAATACAAGAAGCAGGGCTGGGCTTAAGACCACACATGAGGAAAGAAAAACCAACTGGCATTTCTCAATACGTTTGAGACACACACAGTCCCCCAGTGAACTCTGGTTGTACTCTGAACACTGTGTACATTCTTGTTTGCTACTCATCAACACAGATCAACAACTGGACAGACACAGTGGAAGATATCAGGGCAATATTGTTTAGAAAGATTGTCAGATAATATTTAATATTATGGACTGTGCTTTCACAGCTAGCTTAGTTCAAAACTGGTTAATCACCAGTACTCAAATCCTAATTAAAAAATAATTTAGTTACTGAGATAAAGACATTAATGAATATGAGTGTGTGTGCAGAAAAGGAAGGATCTGTGTATGGACAAATCTACATTTCACAGTCTTCCCGCAGCGTGGCTGCTGGGAAAACCTAGGCTGCCACTGTCTTTACTGCAGACATTGTCCAAATTCCAATTAACCAAATGAATTTGTTAGAAACCTTGACTTGTTTTTCTGACACTCCATTTTGGCACACCATAACAACTCTATGTTCTTTATTCATCAAACAGGAGACAACATATTCAGTATTTGTTTAATGTCATTTAAGACAGCTTGTTCTGCATGCTTCTTAAAGTGCACCAAATTTTCAATTTGCAAAGCTAAAGGTTTATCTACATCTAAACCACCTGAGTCTCGGGTGCTAGTCTCTGCATGCATGACTGGCACTTATCTGCCTTATCTATGCTTATATCTGCGTCATGGAATCAAACTTCCCAAATCTACATCTTAGTTTGTACTGACAGATAAGTAGGGTCAAGACATAGAAGACAAACATGAAATTTGTGAGGTATCCATCAATTCATCAGAGTCATCAAAACTTCTGGCATGAGAAGTAGGAGGAAAGAGAAGAGGAAAAAACAGGGACAGGGCACACTGAAAATTGTCATCTCTGCCCAGCAGTTCTGCCAGTCTGAGCCAGCTGAGAACACTGACACAAACCTGGAGGCACTCAGGCCAGACACACCTTGGCATCTGAGGCCCTGAAATGCCATGTCCTCGCTGCCTTTAGTGCAAAGCCTTGACTTCTAGTGGCGGATCATGATGCGTTATGGGCTTACTCTGATTCCGAGTATAACATGTTCCACGTTTTCCCTAAATTGGTTACACTCTACTTTTGGCTTTTAACAAAAGTAAAGCTTCCCAGGCAACAGAAGTACTGAGCATTACTTGCGTCCAAAACCCAACACCAACTCTCAGAGTTTAAAGAAGGAAGGGATATTGCATCAGTTTGAGTCAGTGAATTTGCTGGCTAGCAGAGGACAGTGTCCCAGTTTTGCCTTTTTGCCTGTGGTTCCAAGCCAAAACTCCTGACCGACTGCCAACCTCAACACAGCCCTTGCTGCTGACATACTTGATGAGCTCCAAGGAGCGGAGGGCAGAGCTGCAGAGAACCAACATCACCACTGACTTCTTCTCCTTGTGGCTTCTCCGGAGCTTCGCCCACTTAGGACAGACTGCAATGGAAAAGCCCTTGTAGCCACACAAAGCACTGCGTGTCACAGTTTAAATTACTAGAGTACATGATGAATGGTAGCCAGCAGCAAGAACACACATGCTGACTCCTCTGAGGTCTGGAACTTTGGCATCACTTTTGTATTTAGTCATGGCTGAGAAACTGGAAAATGGAATGCCCAAAATAAATAAAATACAGAAATATCACATAACTGAAGAAACTAGATAAGCATGAAAATCAACAGTTTTTAAGGTGATGAGCCTATTGTCTTCATTTGCCATATATGGCAATTTGTATCAGAGAAAATCAAGTGCAAAGATACATTTACCAGACCAGAAGTTCTATATAAATATACAAGAGAAAAAAAATTCACTTGGTTCATGTCAGCAGACAGCTGCAGGACTTTCATTCTAAGATAATACATACACCTACTCATGAAGCCACAATAAATTACTGACAAATAATCCCTAGCAATTATAAGAAAGCCTAGAACATTTTTGATACAAAAAGAAAAAAGATAAACTAAATAAGAGCAGAAAAACCAAGACCTGTCATTAAAACTTTTTTAAAAGCCGTAATTAATATTTCATAATAAACAATATTTGGAGCTACATATAAAAATGCAGTAATATCGTCTTAATAATATTTTTCATACAACTTTCATCTAGGCCGACATTTAAACTTACTTTCCTTCAGGTATGAAGAAAAACTGTGGGTAAGATCATTGGCTGGCAAAAAGCAGGAATCTGAAAACATAAAGGAAAAAATATTTTTGTTGGTGTATTTTAACAGCAAAGGGAGAACATATGTTTGCAGCAAAACCACTAGTTATGTTGATGGAATCCCACCTTCATAAATCCATCATCAATAAATTATCATTTCTGAAACAAAAACTAACGTAGAAGAAACTTTGTATGGATTAAATCAATGAAGGTAACATCTCTGAATTGCAATTTCTTTTTTTTCTCCCAGCCTGAAACCTTGAATACTGGGCTGCAGTACATGTGTGATCACATGCTTTAAAGAAAGTTTTCATATGTCTTTGCCACAATGAATCAAAGCCTCAGCCAAAAGCCTTACATCCCTAGACTGTTCCTCCAACGTACCTGTGATGAAATATGTTTGTACATCCCCTAAATGATTCATACCGTGTAAATGCAAGAATCTACCAATAATTTACTTGTCAGTAAGTTTGTTCACCTTCTGGTCTTTCATATTGTGGCAACCCATATAACTATATCAACCCTAACAGCAACACCTCCACTGCATTTTCAGTGCCTTTCTCTTCCTCCATTTCCTGCTGACTTCCTTTTCTCTGGTCACTGTGTTAACTAGGAAGTCTTTTAAAAGCGCTCTGTGGCAGACATGCCATTTAACTTCATATAATGGCAATGAAGGTCCTAACAGGTTCTTTGGAAGATCCTTTCTCATGCCTATATAGAAAATCAAAGTTCTTAAAAAGGTGATTAAAATTCCATAGTCTGAAAACTTGCCACTGTTGTTAAGGGCTCTTTGCCTGATGGAACAATATGCTTTTGCAGAGCATTAACAATTCTTCTGTCCTTAAAGACTTACATATTTGTCACCATCTTGCATAAAGCACAGCCCCTCAGGGTGTCCATGGATGTTTGCTAATACATTTTCTAAACTAAGGAGGTTTCTTCAAAGACATTATTCTTGTTCAGATGGATGGTGCCCTGTGCTAATGCTGAGAGCATCCATCCAAGTTCTCCATCAAAACAGACAATGTGACAAACTTGCTTTGTAGCCAATGCCCGGCAGTAAGTCTTGTCTTGCTAAAAACTTTTATTTTGCACTGATTCCTATTAAATCCTGAGACTGACATTTACTAGAACTTGAGCTTCAAAGGAAATGAATATGTACAACTGAAGCATCAGCAGTTGATTTACTTTAAAAATCATGTTTAAAAGATGCACTTGATGCTGGTGGGGATGGGCAGGGGCTGATCTTCTGAATACATGTTCTAATTAGTGACTGACAGCTCAAGAGGTCCTTTCTGAAGGACACAGCTTCAGTCACTGACTCTTCACCAACACTGCAGTATTTACAACAGTTTTAAATAGAAGTTTCAGAAAGGGGGAAGAAACACACAGCTCCAGACTGCAGCAAGACACCATGGTGACTTTCTGACCAGCCCTGACCTTCTGCACTTTGCCAGTGAACAGGGACACAAAACTGCAAAGTAGCTGCTTGTAATTTACTTGGTGCTTTGACGTGAATGACTTGACAGCTGTACAAGTTCATAAACTCCTTGGCACTCTAAGCCTTCAACTCCCAGCAAAAAAATGAAGGAAAAATATAGCCATCCAACACATATGGAAATGGGTGACTTCAGTAGCCCAAAGGGCTCTTTTAATAAGAAAGAAACGCAACAAATTTATTATTTCCTAAAAATCTTATATGACGAGGTAGACGGGAGACGTGCTTACCCTCTGATGATCGACAAGTCTCAGATTTATTGATTAATAGGCACACTTTTATAATCACAGTAATAAGGCTCATACATATTGCAAAAATAGAGCTCACTATTGGTCAGCTATAAAAAATCAGTCCCACCTTTCTCAGGATGTTTGTGGCTTCTTTTTTACCTCCTGTTATCACATATTTTCTTAAACAACTTCTTGCCCAAAGAAACTGTGTCCTTGAATTAGGCAGCTGTTGTTTTCTCAGATGTATTTTCTCATGTCTCTTTTCCCATCAACTATGTCTCAATAAAAAACTGTCCACACTTATATACAAAAAAAAACCTTAACACAAGCTTTTCAAAGAAATCTTTATGCGATTTCTCCAGGTTTTCTTGATCCAGTAACAAAGCTGAGACTGCCCCACACAAATAAAGAAGGGTCCACTTAGAATCATGGGGAGTAAGGAAGAGCACATTTACCTAGAGAGACAGGTTTATGCATTAATAAAGCAAAAGCACTGCTGGACTAGAAGGTTTCTGCATTGGGCATAGGTCACTGACAGTGTAAGAAGTCCCAAAGGTGAGTGCAGGTTGGTTACCAGGCTGCTGCTCTTCATGAGCCCTACCAACAAATAACAGACAGTGTCTCTGTCTGCACAGGAGAGGCAAAGAAGTTCAATGTTGCCATCATCTCCAATGCAACCTCCTATTGACAGAAGCTAAGCCTGCTCTGTCCTGCTTTTTGCCTCTTCTATCTGGCTTTTAACTGGAGGCAGGATACCGGGAACAAAAAGGGTCCCTATGGCAAAAATTTGGCCACTTCACACATGGACCAAAATTATCACCTCAATTCATGCCACTCCCTGAAAAACCACTGCATTTAAAATCTCATACCCATATGAGAATGATGCCTCATTATTTCTTTGTCTATTTCTGTCAGCCCCTTATTATGCATTGACTCAGATAATCCCAGAACAAAATCCATCTCTCACAGCATCTTGGGAGCTACTATGAGGAATCATAAAAGTATTATAAATCATAAAAATCAGCTCCAGAAATTAATACTGTATAATAAAAAGAGATATTGTTCATTGCAATGTTTTATTTTCATTCCTCAAAGAAACCTCACATTTATTCCAAAGAAACCAACATTTCAACTTAAACAGCAAATTAATATACAGTAAGATAGAAATATAAGAAAATATGTTCATTAAAAAGTATAAATCAATTATGTCCCCAAAATCTTCTTTCCTCTGCAGAAAAAGAAGTCAATAGTGTAATGAAAAAAAACATTATTTATATATTAAATACAGGATAAGTTACCTGACAGCTTTAATTCCTCTATTTCAATCACAGAACGGTTTTCTCCAAAATGTTGACTAAGCAGATTTTGTAAATCTGCAGGGACACCAGGTTTTGGAGCAGATTTTTGCAGAACATCAGAAATCTTCTTCTAAAAAATCCAAGTAAAATGGATTAATATGGTATTTCTATACAACTCTTTGGCTAGCTAACAACACTGTACATAAATGTTCCTCCCTATCTTTATACAGCTATATCAGTTCAGTTATGGCTTAATTGGGAAAACATCTTACAATGGGACAAGATTCCCTTTGTGCCTTTAGAGGGAATGCAGACTTCAGATGCAAGCTGAGATAATTGGACAAGATGGTCTGTGACCCTGAACATTAAAAATCTCGTGCACTCACCTGAAATGCTGCTGTAATAAAAACATAACTGAAAGCTCTTTTTGAGTTTTGCTATTGCTGCAATTTAGTACCAGATTGAAAATTCAGGCTTTTTTCCCCTAAATTGTTTTAGTTTATTATTCTTAAGGCATAACAACAGGAATCAAATGATCATATGTGATGTGGTTATATTTTGATTTAAACAGGGTAACTCTCTATCTATATTTGGAAGGGAAGATGGTTAGCTATATGCACAGAATACCATGCCAGGGTGATGAAAATTAGTTAAAAAAACAGAACCACAGGTCAAGCAGAAGGAATTCATAGCTGCTTTGTCCTCCCACACTGTAATTTTTTTTTTTAACTACTAATTTTTAGAGACAGAACATGAGTTCATAAAGATTGTGTTTTGCACCTTAGGAATGTTACTAAGTAAGAGGTCTGAATTCTCCCTGAAGTGAAAGGATTGCGGTATTTTTTGCCATAATTATATGGGATATGTGGGTAGAATAGCCCCAGGTTCCCATTGACTGATCTGCCAGCATTTAGAAGAAGCAAATGATAAGTATTTTAGAAAACAGCAAATTTGCAAGGATAGAAGCAGTCTGGAGAGAATGACAAGAATGTGATGCCTCTCTAGTTCTTGCTGAGGTGTGTTTAGATTTTGAAAGGACAGCTCAAGGTTTCTCAGCTGTGTAAGCTAAACTGAACTCATCATCAAGGGGACAGACACATGGTAGCATAAGTCTAGAAGTGAAAAGGAGCAAAGGGTGTGGTCAGGATGGAGCAAAAGGGTCTGTGTTTTTGAGGCAAAATGGGATTTCACAGAGATGAGGTGGATCTGGAGAAATTTTTGGCAGCTTTGGAGGGACAGTGGGTACCTTCAGTTTGGCAGGCTGAGATTCAGAACAGCAAATATCAGTGAAAATTTTGAAGAGAAGTATGGCAGGAATTTTAATGTCAGGGACAGACCTTCGTCCATCCACTCTTTCCCTTACTCCATCTCAGCACCCACTCCCTCCTCTGTTCCATTCCCCATCACTTTGTCTGTCCCTCTTGCCCAAAACAGCCCAAATACTCCAATAACAGCAACAGGAGGGGCAGAATGCTGAACAGGGAAGAGCCATCAGGAAGCTGCCAAAACAGCAAAGGCAAGGCAAGCATTGCCTCTCCCAGCCACTGCCACTTTGGCACTGCCTGTTTCACCCTGCTAAAAGCCACCTGGGGTTTGCAGGACCCCAGCTGAACCTTTGACAGTGGGGGACATGGAGATGAACTGATTTTGCCTTCCTCAGTCTAGCTTTGGCCTGCTGCAAAGCCCTCTGCAGTCCCTGGAAGACTTTGTGGAGGACCTCTGACTGTTCTGCAGGTTTCTGCAGTGCTTCCATCTGCAGCATTCCTTCCCAAGATTCCCCTTCACTTACCACTGTTGTATTTTCCTGCCATGGAACAAGTGCCTTCACAAAGCATGACCAGAGGCCGTGGGAGCACAGCCAGCCTCTGTGAGACCCACAACCAAACCTCTCCATTGTTCTTCCCAACAACCCCGGATGCTTTTCCCCAGCCCTGCCTCACAAGCTGCCTCTGAAATGACCCACATTTGGGAACCTCTGATTTAGCAGACAGCAAGACAGAACTGTCAGGCTCATTTTACTTGGTAATTCAGTGTAATTCACAGGACTGTTACGCCATTCATTGTGCCACTTGGTTCCTTCAGAAAAATTACTGCCCTCTGGAGGGGTGAAGCCTGATACAATGAGAAATTCTTTAAGAGCAAGAGCAGGGACACCTGAGCAAACTCTCTTCCTTCAAGGAGTGCTGTGGGGAAATGTTCCTCATGCAGGAAGTTTTATTATTTTTCTTCCAATTCCTTCCAGATGCTTAAAAACAAAAGGGCTTTCCCCCCTTTTCCTTACTTTTGGAGACGGCACTTTGTTTGGAAGCCACAGATCAACATAATATATGTTTCCTAATGGGATTTTTTCACAGGCTGTGTATGTCAGCTTAGTGGCCCACTGAAAGCAAAGGTGTAAATAAGCAGCTGCTGTTGGCCTGAGAATGGGGTTCCTTGCTAGGTGGGTTTGCCAGCCTCTGCCATGGCATGCCTTCATTCTGGCTCCAGTGGAGTGAGTGCTGCACTTACTCTGCCAGAGCCACATTGAAAGCAAAATCCCACTCTTCCCTCTTCCCATTCCCTGGATGGTTAAGAAGGCTAACATAACATAAAAAGGCCACCCCTCAGCCTTGTGAGGGTGCCAACTATTTGCAGTCTGTCCCCCTACAGAAAGACAATTAACTTGCCTGATGCCAGATAATCTCCATTTAGACTGCAGGGTGTGTTTGTTGTTGTGGGTGAGGATGGAGCACGGCCAGAGGGACAATACAGAGTATTTATTTATATACTTATGCAGACAGAAGAGGAGTGAACAAGGACAGTCCTTGGCTCAAAAGATGGAACAGCAGCTGGAGCCTGACCACACTGTGGGAATGGGTCAGATTCTGCAGCAACTGAAGTTCCACCTTTCTTCCATACAGTCACCCTTTCCTGGTGGGCAACACTTGCAAGTGGGGCGTAGACACACACAACCTGTGGCAGAACCAGCTGTTGGTTTCTCTGGGTCTGGATTGAAGGCACTTGAGATGGTAGTTCATGTTCAGACTCAGGTGTTTATTATTTCTTATCAGTAAAACAATCTCACTACTGTGAGTTCGGCAGCTTTTCATTAGCAGACACAAAATGGCTAACAATGTCTTGTTACAAGGTCTTTTAAGACTAAACTATCCAATTAAGAACTGACATCTAGATTATTTTCCCTTTTCTGATCCCAAAGAGCCCACAATGCAGACTTTTCTGCCCAGTTACAAAATGCCACCCAAACCCAAGAAGAAGAAAGAAGAAGAAACAAGAAGAAATCCAGGACAACATCCTGTGCCCTCCATCTTGCTTCCATCCACAACATACTAAAAATCCCCAAACCTAAATTTCTCACCAAGTGATACACCTACACTACTCTCTATAATCTACTTCACACTTTTGTGGATTCTAGTCTATCTTGAAGTCTAGGAAATTTTCTCCATGAATGAGGGTCAAAGTCAGTGCTCCCCTGGGGGTCAGGGCACCCCAGAGCAGACAGAGAAATATTCCCAGTGCCCTGAGTTTCCACAACAGCCCTTGAGTGGAACACAGACAATGTCACAGGTCAGGTTGGGAACAGGTATCTCAAGTAAGGTTTAAAAATTAGGAATTTCTCTTCTCTAAAAGAGGCTGCAATATTATGACCATATTAGTTCTCATCGTCATGGGGTTGTCTCCATTCTGCATCTTGTAGCAGCATACAAACCCACTGGCCAGACCCCAAACACACTCTGGGACACCCATACCTTCTTCCTCCTCTTTGCCTTCACAGCACTCTCTTGCTTTTCTTCAGGCTGACTTAAAAAACACTCTGTAGGCTGCAAAACACATTAAAAAAAAAGAGGTAAGAAAGAAAAGTCACCTAAGGAAGGCAAAGGAAGTAAGAGAAGATACAGAAACTGTAATGCTGGGCTAGGAAAAAACCAATTAAAACTGAATTTCCCCACCCATAGAAGGAATCAAATCCTTACAGCTGTATGTATACAAAATAATTTTGGAATTGAGATTGCTGCTGCAACCAAGAGAGGGAATAAAAGAAGAGAAAATTGAAGCATTCAGGGCATAGCCATAATACCATAAAATGGTGAAAAGCAGGTTTTGATACATTAAAAAAATCAGGAGGAAAATATGAACAAAATCTACCACTAAATTTATATTTTTAGTCTCTCCAATTGTGAATGATAATGTTTCTAAACTTTGCCAGTAGTGTTCTAAAATAACTGGGTCTAAGGTAAGCATCCAGACAGTAAAAGTAACATGGAACTGGGCAAGATTAATTAGAAACAATCATGCTCTGAAGTTCCTTCTACACTTGTAATACAAAATGTAGGAAAACATATTACAAATTTGTCCTACCCCATTCTTGCTTTGACTTTTCATAGCCGGCAGGGTCAAATAAACACAAGAAAAATACATGGTGCTATCATTAACCCCCTTTTGTGCCTGAGTGAACAGGCTGAATTGGTCCATTTGTACCAGAGTCCCTGTTCACATAATCAAGGGCTAGGATTTGACTGTAACCACCTAAAATTTGACCAAAACAGAGGAAGCAAGGCCCAGACTTCTTTTGAGTGTAGCAATTCTCTTGCCTTCTTAGGGCGTTCTACCTAATGGAAGTGTACATTTATCTACACAGACAGGCTTTGGAACTTAATAAGTCACTTGATGAAGAGCTTCAATGGGAAAACAGGCTGAGCTGCAGGAAAATGCTCCACACCACGATGATGCATTTGGCTGCAAAATCTGCTCTTGTGAGAAAATGTGGAGAGCACCCATCACATGGGGCATTCCAAAGCTCAGGAACAGCAAATCCAGCACTCCTCCCTGGGGAAAGCCTGAAGGAAAAGTATCAGCAGGAAAGGAAGCCTAGCTGAAAGCCAGAGAAGCTGCTCCTTCGTTGCCTTGGGAAGGCAGCTTCAGTCAGACCAAAGGAAAACAAAGAGGAGTTCAGAGTACCTGAGCTGTTCTGAGTCCTCCCTGCACTGCTCCACCTTAGCAGGAGGACACTGCATGGCAACTGGTGCTAAATGACCCAACCCAGCACACTCCTGCCTGTCCAAGCCCACTCTCACAGCCTTATCAGAGGCATTTTTTGAGGTTTAATTGTTTATATTATGCCTTCATTTCTCTTTTCCTCCTGCTCCCCTTGATAAATCAGCTATTAAAAAGGTAACCACCATGCTCAACACAAATAAATGACCTCTTACTCTCTCTGCTGTGATACAGGCGCAGCCACTGCCCTTGCCAAGGTGGGAGTATTGTACAGCAGTGGCTCTGAAACTGGTTGAGGATTGAAATGAAACTTAGGAATTACCAGAGAAGGTTTGGCTGGGGACTTGCTACAGCTAGCAAAGCACTCTACAGCTGGAATGTAATGCAGCCTGCATCAAAACCCACGAGAAGTTGTGATAGGGATTATATCTTGCCTCAGAAACAGAAATATGTCCCTGTGATTTTCCCAGCTATAAACAAAGATTATCTTCACTAGAAACGCAGGGAATGACTGCGAGCGGAAACTCACTTTAATTAACAAAATTCTTCCAGAGTTAATATGAGTTTTTTGCTTTATTTTTGTTTTGTTGCCATTTTAAAAACCTGTCCTGACTCTGATTCAAGTGTTTTTAAATCACCACTATACGTTTCTTCATTCCTATCCCTACCATTAGCATTCCCAGACATTGAGACTGAAACAGAGCTACCCTCTGCTCTACTCTTACACATCCCAGCTGTCCAGAGATACTTAAAGGCCATTAGCCAGGTGTTTTAATCATAAATTTTATGTTCAACATCATATTTTATGCAGAGGACAAGCCTTTGCATTGCTCCAGTCAAGGGCTACCTACCAGTAATCAAAAAGTCAGAGAAGGGCCAACCTGAAACTCTGTCCTCCAGTAGAGTTTGATGGTTCCCTATCACAGTGGTGCTTCCAGCATACTGAAAAATGTCCCTCATCCACTTTGGGCCCATTTCTCCCTTCTTATACATCATGAACTGCTTTACATAACTCTGCAAACACTCCCAACTCGTATCTGTATGAGAAAAAAATGAAATGTGCCACACAGCTGAAAAAATTTCTCTGAAAGAAAAAAACTTCTCACTGCTAAGCTTTCATTCAAATATTTGAAAGTACCACCAAATGCCATGGTTTCTTTTTTGAAGGCAGTATGTAACCCTTTCTTTCAACAGCCAAAGAAACAGCAGGCAACACAAGCATACAGCAGGATTGTAGTCAAAGCCTTTCTTCCTTAGAGAGAAGCATGTTAAGACTCAAAATTGCCTCCTTTATACTGCATATATATATATATATATATATATATATATATATATATATATATATATATTTAGGTGTGGTATAATATGCCTAAATTATTAGCCCAGCAATACTAAATCCACATTATTCAGACATTAAAAATAGTGACACAAAAAGAGAAATTTTGTGGTGGTGAATGGCTGTAAACTTACACATCTTTGATGATCTGCAGTCTAAAATATTTCAGCATCTGATCTATCCTGAACTTCTGACCCTTATCCAAGCATTAGCTGCCTACCTACTCATGGAATAGCTCTTTGCATGCCACCCTTAAGAAAAGGTCATTTGCATGCTTTTCTTATGCAAGACACAAAGCAGACAACCACTGTTTTTTTGATACAGCTCCCTTTTGCTCTGTGTTTTTATGCTATTTTTACATGGAAATTCTTAAAATGCAGAAAACAGGAAATTTGTGCCGAGACCAGTGATTTATGAACTAAAATGTCATAAATTCCTTGTTTGTTAATCATACACAGAGCATAAAATATTTCCTGTATTATATTTCTAACATGCTTTTTTTCTTTACACGTTGCCAAAGTGATGGGAAATTCAAATGTAGAGTGAAAACAGTCTTGCATGTGTGTGAAAGTTTACATTCCAGGTCAGCCACACACTCTGACTTTTGGAGTTTGTGACAAAGTAAACACATCACTGCATCATTCAGACTGGAGAGAGATCACTCATTTCACTGTAAGCCTGAGGACAGCCTGCAGACATGGAACATGGATGCTCACAACTCTGTTGGGCTGTCTCGTGACAGGCTTTGAGGTGCCAAGTCCATTGCAGAACAACTTCCAGCCTCTGAATAAGGCAGCATGAGTAAAATGGGTTTTGTTATTTGCACCAGAACTACAAAACCACCAGCTTTCCATAAATAACTCTGATTTGGTATGTCTAAAAGACAGGCAATAACCCACCCATGACTTTGAGCTCCCAAAAGCATTTCCCTCTTGCAGTTCCACATCTAAACATCAAATCATCTGATTCCAACATGCAGGTTGATATTCTTTATGTGATAGCAAGAGCAGTGGCAGGTGTTCTGCTACAGCTGAGCAGTGCCAGGTTACCCTGGTAAAGTAACTTGTGTTGGCTATCCTTTCTAAGGCTCTCATAAAAAGGGTCAGCAACCCCTCCATACAAAGTGTCTTAACCTACTACTAAATGACTAAGTGAAAATGGTGATAAAAGGTGGCTCCATGAGAATTCTCACTCCTCAGCATCTGACCCCCTGGCAGAGCATGTACAAAGGCAATACAGCTTTCTCCTGTATTGCTTGGTTCTCTTTCCTAATCAAAACACTGATCTCATTCAGAATATTTGGATCACTTCACCTTTGGTCTCTTTGGAAAGACATCCAAAAGCATAGTGATTGCTACCATGTTGTTTACACTTCTCTGTTACAAAAAAAGAACATCCCTGCAAATGGCTTTCACTTGGGCAGTTGCCTAGGCATTACAGAGTGAATTTACTATTGACCTTGGGGTCAAAATTGATATCCATAACCTCAAGGAGAGAGAGCTTCCAATGCAATTTTAGCTCTCTGACAGCCACTCAGTGAATTCTCCTGGGTGGTATGAAGAAGGCAGAACAAATTTACCTTCAAACAAGAAACTTCATAAAATCAGCCAACCTCTAGATGACTTTTTCCCTCAAACTGGGGTGATGCTGATGTTCCTTGGCATACTCCATGTAATGCTGAACAACACAGTTCCTCTTGGCATTAAATGAAGGTTTTAGCAGTGCAAGGGGAAGAAAACACCAATCCATGAATACCTAAAATTCTTTTTCACTTGGACCTTGAACTGGGGACATGCTTGGGTAGATAATAATCTGTATAACGAGTAAATATACCTTTCCAGACTTTGTGTGTGCAGGGAAAGGGAAAAAATTGCAGGGGAGGATACTCAGTAGCACCATCCAGGCTTGTACCACTGGACAGTCACTTTGTAGGACAGGCCTGGCAATCTCAACTCACACAAAAAAAGTGTGAAGTTCTTGCTGAAATGTATTAGAATGTGATCACTTCCAAACAAGGCAACATAATTAAAAAAAAACCCAAAAAACTGAACAGGTCAGATAGAGTGAAGAAAACTGTCCCTTTACTGAAGAAAAGGACATTATGTTTCCCTATGCATAATCACTGTTGTGCTAAATAATTAGTTAATTTACAAACCTGCTTTCTTTTCTTTTTCACTGCAGGTTTGGAATCTGAATCTTGATGTGTTGCTGTCCTGTTTTCACTTGCTTTTTCAAAAGCTTCATCATCTGAAGGATCTAATCAAAAACAAAGAAGAGTTCTTGTTACTGCTTTTCAAATCCATCTACCCATCTTTGCATTCAAAAACAGGCATAAAATCTCTAGCTGAAAGGTTGTCACCAGAATACAATCTCATGATCGGCAATAAATTGCTAAGTTTGCTGATACTTCTTTCAGAATAAAGTTATTTGCTCCTACTAAAATAAGTCTTGTAGATGAAGGAAAAAAGATCCAAGCAAACACATGCACAAAATCCCCATTCCAAGCTCCCAAATGCCTCACTGACACACATTAAAGAAGAAAAATTAAAAGACAGATATAATGTTCAATTGTATAAAAAATACGCCCACTTCCTGCAAATACATTTTAATTGTGCTTCTTACTTCAGCAATAATTAGACAAAGGCACTGCTCCCAAACTTTGAGCAGAATGTCCACAAGACTAAAACACACTTATGTTTTAAAAGACAACTAATTAAATTCAGGTGTCTCTACCCATTCTCTTCTTCATCTCTTTTATCTACAGAGAGACTTTGGGGAAAAAATAAATGCACAGCAACAGCTCCCTCCAACAGTGTTATAATAGTGCTTTAGATGTATTCAAGCACAGACTTTTCTATTGGGGACTGAGTTACTTCCCTGATTATTGCCAGAAGTGTTTTCATCCATCAAACGGAATTAATTCAACTTCTGTAATTGGAATATATCTGCCCAACAGGTATTCAGTCATTATTGCAACCTCCTGTATTCCAAAGCTGTAAATTCACAGCTTCAAGATTAAGTTATTTATTTTGAAAAGAAAGGAATAGAAGGATTTCTTAAGCATCACCTGAAGTATAGATGATATATCTATGCATTACTAGCTGTGAACAGAGTAAACTGATAGCCAGAGAACATGAGAGAGAGAAAATCAGTTATAGCTGATATTCACAAATTCCATGTTCAAACAGCTATCTACTGAAAAAGGTAAGTGAAAGGATAAGTGAAAAATTTGCAAAAGAATTTAAGGAAAATGTAAGTAAAGGCATGAAAGAGGGGAGGGAAGAATCTCTATTAATCCACAAATGTAGCATTATATATTATATGGCAATAAGGCAGTGGCTTTAAAAATTCTAATGTGACAGAATGGGTAACAAAATGGGTACATATTTATTCCTAGAAAGACACCATCTCATAATCTTCACTCCTTTTTCCCACCTTGAAAAGCCTGTGTAACAGTCAACACCCTAAAGTTGGGGCCTGACAGCTGTTTGGAGTTCAAGAAAGTTTAGAAGTTGAAAGATAGTAAAGAAAATCAGCTTTGTTTTAGCAGGTTGGATACCATTTGCCACGAAATCTTACTTGATATAGGCTAGATTCTTGGCAAACCACAAGAGCTTCAGAAAGAGAGCAGCAACTGAGAAGAGAATTTGCTTTCTGTTCAGTAAAGAGACTAGGAGACTCCCAAGTGAAGAGGGCAGATAAATATGTTAATGAACCTAATTAAAACCAAAAAAAATGCCATGGAAGAAATGACAGCACTTGGTTGCATCTCAGTATAGGATGAAGTCATTCTGAAATCTTAAAATAGGAATTCACCAAGCTCTAGAGCAAATGCAGGAATGTGTGTAGCAAGTGAACATCACAGCTCAGCTGACCTGTCTGTTTCATTCTCCTTGCAGGCACAGCCTCAACCAGAGCTGAATGGACAGTGGCCACAGCTCTGAGTGCCAGAGCCCAGGCAGAAATGATGTGCCTAGTCCTGTACAGCCCAACACACAGCAGCAGGTGAACAGGGCAATGAAGAAAGCTCAAAGTTTGTTGGACAAAGCTTTGTCTTACATTACAGAGCAAATATCTTTCTCTTGAGGATGTCCAAGTGCTCCTGTACCATTGTTCCAGATTGCAAGGCAAGATGTATTCTATTACCATCTGTGTGGCAGTTGTCTTTTGTCAAGTGGGCAGTTTGCCTTATCTCTCTCTGAATGATCACAATCACTTCTCCATCAGGAGGGGACATCTGCTGATAACAGCCTATTGAATGTCACTGCATGACTGATAAGAACTATAACATCCCATTGTGAGATGCTCCGCCCAGAGGGAGGAGCCAAGCATTCCTACCTGGATATAATCTGGAGATTCTAGAATTACTGCACAGCCTCTCCACTGGATTTCCCAGAGGAGAAGCTGCCTCTTCCACTGGATCTTCAGAGGAAGACTGCACCCTTCTACAGGATCCCTGCTCCAGCAGAACCACACCTGACACTCCAGGAGCACTGCAGCCACATTTCCAATTGGACTGCTACCAACACCTTAATCAACAGGGTGTCAGGTTGGGTTCTGACTCTGTCAGTGTTGTTCTAGTGTACTGCATTGTTTATTTTATCCTTTTATTTTCTTCCCTATTAAAGAACTATTATTTCCTGCTCCCATATTTTTTGCCTGAGAGCCCCTTAATTTAAAATTTATAGCAATTCGGAGGGGTGGGGAGGGTTTACATTTTCCATTTCAGGGGAGGCTCCTGCCTTCCTTAGCAGACACCTGTCTTTCCAAACTGAGACAACCATATGGCTGTCCCTGCACAGCAGCAGACCTTTCCTGCCTATTCCTCCCCAAAGCCACTGAGCACTTATGTCCCCCAGCCACTTTGGAATCTCAGATAAAACACTTTGTTAGAAGAAGCTAAAAATCACATCATTCAGCATACTCCAGAAAGTTCAAAAGGTGTCTTGGCAATTCAGTGTTACCACTGGCCATTACCATGGTCTTGTTGCCCTGTGGATCACCCTTTCTCTGGCAAATTTATTGAGCTGTATCTTGGTAGAGCAGCTTCTGTATTTAAGGGATCCATCACTGACTTCCGTCTCATTTGCCCTGACTCCAGAGGTACTGAAAGAGTGACCAAAGTAACACACACCAGCTCCACATCCCTGGGGTCTTGAACACACTGCATTGAAGCAGACTGTGGAGAGATGATATAAATGAAATACATCAAAGAAATCAGAATTGCCTCTTCATCCCTCTTGCTCCCTGCACTTGAGCCCCAAACACTCACTCTAAAATGAATTTGTGCATGTTTCACTGAACTGAACTGCTGTGTGAGCTCTTTTCAATGTTTCACATTGAAAATAAATTAGAATTGCATCAAATAGATTCAAGGGAAGCTGCCTGTGATCTGCAAGCATTCCTTCTGAAATCCCACTTGGCATGCTCTGAAAGGCAAACAGGAGTTGTGTAAGTCTTAAATAACCTCTTCTCTTTCTCACAACTGAAAGACATGCTGCTAGCAATAGAAATCTAAAACTGGACAAATGGTTTCCATGATCTGAAATAGCCTGACAATGTACCACCTGTTCACTGCTCATTTAAGTTTTGGACAGCACTTCATGGTGCAATGTCCTCTGCTCTCAGCAAGAAGTGAGATAACAGGGCACAGACTCAGACTCAACAAACATCAGTTCAAATTTGAGCATCTTTCTGCAGCACCTGAGTATCTTTATTTCATATAACTGGAGAACTTTCTATCTATTCCAGAAACAATCACCCATGTCCCAGTCAGGACAGCAGCTCATCTCAAGCTGTAATTGCTTGTGACACCATGTCAGCTCCTGTGATGACAGCAGCATTTTGTTACAGGCATCAAAGTACCACAGGCCAGACTCTGCCAAGCATGCTCACATTAAACTCTGTACCTTTCTCTGCAAATAGTTACCTTGATGTCACTGGGGTTACTCACAAAATAAATCATAACTTGATGCAAATCTATGCAGAAGCTCAGAGATCACAAGCGTGTCTGTAACAGACCAGCACTGTTTGCCCTGCTCTGAGGTGTTGAGCTTCCCAGGAGACCTCTCTCTGCCAGAACAGGAGAATTCACAAATCCTTCCTTAATAATAAGCTGGTGAAAATGCAGAACCTATCTGATTAATACAAAGTTGACTTTCATCTGGCCTGAGGTGCAAAGGAGTGGGCAGGCAGGCGCTGACAGGACACACTGCTTGCAGGGTGATGCTGTTGAGCACAGCAATTCTCTGCTTCCCTGAGACTTACACCATTTACACTGCCACAAGGTTGTCCAAGGCACCAGAACAGTCACAAAATGCTCTCAATATAGAAAAATAAATGGGAATTCCACAACTCTCCATATGTTTTGCTTTGGTATTACATCAGCAGCATCCACATACTAACAGTTGGCTTCCCAGTCATGAAGTATTTATATTTGATCTTATTTTGAAGCATACAAAAACTGAAAAAGCCATTTCTGCTTCACAAATGCACACACACACACAAAGACTTCTTCATTTGTATCAATCACTGTTTAAAATCATCTAGTGCACTGGTTTCTAACTTCTTTCAAATTTAATACTAACATATGCATGTAGTCTAAGCACATCAATATGTGTACTAATTATACACATGTAAACACTCATTAATACGTACACATCTGCATGCTTACACACATTCACATAAAAAGTACAGAGATATTTAGATAATTTAACAGGTTCCCTTTAATAATCACCTTTATTAACTACTATATTCACAACAAATTCATATTTTTTTCATTATTTACTGTGGTATTTTTAAAGGGAAACAAGACCTTAACGATACAGGATGAAATTACGTGTGCTTTGATGTGAATGCAATTTTCTTCATACAAAATAGGTGGTACATACAAATTTGCATTTGCTAGGCTGATTTGTGAGACTTCTGACCTTCACATGCCACTCTTCTACTCTGAAATTATTAACATAGGAGTTATAATGACAACGACATAAATAATTAATTTCTGTAAGAACCAAGGCTGACTGAAAAAGTGAAACTCTTCTAGGCATGACACTTTCAAATGCCACAAAATAAACAAAAAGTTATGACTGAAAATAATCTTAAAATTCTTTGGGAAATGCAGCTTGTGGTTCAAGCCAGCCTACAACTGAAATAAAGATAAATGCAGCTCACAGAAATTATGCCAGGCATAGGAAGCCTGTTACAAGACAGGAATATGAAGAAAACAAAAGGAGTTTTTGAGAGAGGAAGGAGGCAAGGTTCTTAGAACTCTTCATAATGTAGGAACAACCAACATGTAATTAAAAAGAAAACTTGGAATAGAAGTATGTTGTTTTGCATACATACCCAAAGATAAGTGAGAGAATAATTTCTGTTAGGTGTTTTTTTGTTTTGGCTCAGGGTTTTTTTTTTTTTTTGTTCTGGAGCTAAGCAAGATGAAGTCTTGATCAGAGTCCAAAAGAGTCCCAGTGACAGGCCAGTACAGGACAAGTTCAATTCTTACCACTAAATGATTCTCTGTGACAAAATTTGAAGGGAAACTGTTTTACATGCCCACAAGGGAGAATCCACCAACTTTTATTTGATGTATCTGCCTGCAATCAGACATATTCTGGGTCAGAAATCCCTGTTTTTTTCCCTTATGCTTTCATCAGGGCTATGTATCAGCACTAAACTAGAATTACATGAGAACAAAGTCTGTACAAAATTTATTATTTCCCCCCCCCATCCCTTTTCCCCTTTTTGATTTCCATCCTTCTCTGCCTGTTTTGAAACTGTCTCATATCTGAAACCAGATTTTAAATATAGCCTCTGTCCCCTAATTTTTAACAAGAAGTTCATTACACTGTGGAAACAGGTTTTGTATTTGTTATGCTCTCTTTTTAGTTTCAGCTATGTTCCAGGAAATTATGTGCTTGTCATTATTCTGTAGGTGGACATAGTTCAGTTTGGGTGTGCTATGATGGATTAATTTCAGGTTGATTTGTAACTGATATTTTTATTTACTGGTTGATTAAATTGTACTGCTCTGTGTTCATTAATCTGGGGCAAAATATTTAGATTTCTCCCACCTCTAAATTCAGTAGATTGAAACACATTTGATGCCAATTAAAATGCCAAGTGTGTTGGGCACATCTTGAGACTTTTCTTAATTGCCATTTTTCTTTGGGAGGAAGGGAGAAGAGGGGCAGAGAAAAAAAAATTCTGAGAATTCCTTATTATTCTCAGTTTTGCTATTAAAAACTGGCCTCAATCTTCAGTGAATCAAATTAAGTAATCTCAGGGTCAATGCACTACTTGAAACTTTTCTCACTGCATCTCTCCTGCACGTCCCATCAGGTACACACAGTGCAAGGTCAATTAAATTTCTGTAAAATGTAACAGCTGTCAGCAAAATTGGCTCCCAAGTCCCTGCTCATCCTTGCTGAGCTGAGAGGGCTCCTGTTGCCAGCAGAGTTGTGCTGACCACAGTAGCTGGGCTAAAAGTGGCAATGACAATATTTTACAGCACACCCCTCTCCTGGAGGCAGCAGAGAACACAGGGCTCAGGTCCTGCCTTGATGCCCACCAGAACCCAAAAAAACAGAGGAGCTCTTGTAAATGCAGCAGGCCTGGCTGGTGGGCTGGTTAACTAAGAAAAAAGGATTAACATACTTTCCTGACAAAAGGGAAACATTCTGCATAGCAGTGGGAGAAGGGGGCACAGAATTCATCACACACAGTCCAAACCTAAATTACTCAGCTGTGTGTCACCAGCACAGCTAACCCCAAAAGGAGAATCTCTTTCATGTCTACCAGGTCAATCCTCCCTAAATTCCCTCTCTGTAGGCAGTGGACAGCTTTGATTTTCCCTGTTGAGAAGGGTAAGAATAGCTCAGATACCCTGGAGCCCATGGTGTAAATCCAACTGGCCGTGCAATAGCCATGAAGCTCTTTTGGGGACTTCCAGACCATGCAATGGCTAAGAACACAAATTTTATTATTAATATGGTTCTTGTGACAAATTTCTGGCTATTTATCATGGCAATACTTCAGAAATTTCTAGTAAATGAGATAAAAAATGTTAGACACAAAAGCAATCTCTCCTTGGGAAGATCACCACATAACCATTGCATTAAAAATAGCCACGACAGTGTCAGCATCCTTTTCTTTTCTCAGCTTGCTCTGGCTAAATTAGAAAGGGTCCCCTGGCAACTCAAGAAAAATAAGTAATTCTCCCCATCACAGATGTGCATCAAGTGCAGTGAGTGGCACAACTGAGAAATCTAGATGACACATTACACAAAAAAAAATCCCCAAACAACAAAACATCTCCCTACCTCCTTGACTAAGGATTAGCAAAATAATTTCAAGCAGTAAAGTAAGACAAGATCTAGTCTTAGAAATCAATACAAGAACATATACTCACAAGAAACAGAAAAGATAGTATTTAATTGTATCAAAAGACATAATATTACAGCTCAGTGGAAAACTTAGGCAATTTTTGCAGTTTACCTTTTAGAAAATGGGCACATGAGTCAAATGAAATGTCTTCATTCATAGGGTCTTAAAGTATTTGGGTATTTTGACCATTTAGAACTAAAGAGGGAACAGTGAATGCACCAGTACCTGTTGTTGTCACTAGGAAGCACAAAGCTGCACAGAAAGCTCTCTTGCAGGTTGTTACCAGTTAGCAACCATTCCTCTGACTTTATCAGCCTGCTGCAACAGAGACAGAGCTGCCTCTCTGCTCAGGCTGGGACAACCTCCATAGGAATTACACATGGTGCCAGGGCTCCATCATCCCAAACCATGCACAGTCCCCCTGGTCTGGGCAGTTTTGCCTTCCAATCCCTACAAACTAAAGAGACCCTTCCCAAAAGAGATGCCTTCCAGCACAGCAGTGATTTTGATGTCTGCAAGGATGCTTCAAACTGCAGACTTTACCTGCCAAGGTATTTGAAAAAGGGTATTTCCAAGTGTGCTTGTGAGGCACAGCTGATGGGCAAGCAGTGTGGGACAGCACAATCAGACACAGTCCCATCAAAGATTCAAAGGAGCTTCAGCTTTGTCCCCACAGGTAACATTCAGATAAATATAAACATAAACTTCTTCACACTCCAGCCAGGCTGAGCCTGTGCCAAGCCCCTCAGTAGGAATTCCTGTAATAGCTCCTAAGGACTGGCAAAAGTTTGTACTACAAAGTGAAAGACAACATTCTTCTGGAAATGCAGACCCTTTCCTGGGGCAGTTCTAAAGGCATATCTAGCACAAACAAGTATTTTTGCCCAATAAAACCCGTGACAGAATACTCAGCTTAGGATACTTTTCTTTACCCTGATGGATAATTCAAAGTAAAATCACTGTCCATTCAAGCACAAAAGAATAGGCCTTAATAGAATAATACAAATTAATTTTCATTACACTCTGATATGACAAAAAATGGTCTTTTATCACAGACATAACTATCTGTAATGCAAAGGATTTCCCACAATATATTTCTAACAATTACATCTCCCGTTTTTTGAATACTTTAACATTCAAAACAGGTACTTACAGACTAATTTTTGACATGACTTGCTGACTGGGAGTGAATTATGAGACAGAATACAGGGCATATCAGAGAATAAGACCACAGGAAATCCTCTGTTGTATATATGTAAGCACAGGAGAATAAATTTTATATGATCAAGACTAGGCCCAGCTTGTAGTATAGCTACAACCTTGCCCTCCTCATAATTTGACTTTTTCATTGTTATATTTTGCCTGTAAGACAGAAAGATGGTAGAAAAGCCACAGAACATGACTGATCAGAGGTAAAAAGTAGTAGGCCACTCCCCTTCTAATAAGAATCAACTTTTTCACCTGCTAAGTAGAGGCTGAATATCCCACTTATGCCTTGGACAATGAAAAACAGCATCACCAAGGTGAGCAGAGGGAACTCAGTATTCATTTAGTCACTGGAGTTTTAAAACCCACGGTAAGAAAAGGACAAACATGAAGATTTGACGTGACAGGAACATGACAGGTCCTTTTACTGTTTGCCATCCAATTTAATTTCTTCATTATGAGCTTGCCAAAAAAGAACAACCAGAGACTTCAGCACAGGGTACAAATCATACAAATCAGTTCTGCTTTTTGTACCCTTCACCAATGAGTGAAGGCTGAGATAACATCCACAAATCACTTCAGTCTACTCTTTTTCTTCTGTTCTCTCAAAAACGATCCTTCATGCTGAAACTTCCAATAATCTCCTTATAACTACAAGTTTAATTCAAAAGCATATTTCTAGAGAGATGGGGAAGTGTGAGACTCTTTGGTTTAATCCTGTGCAACAGTTTATGCTCACAAGACAACGTTATCCAACTCTGAAAAGCAGGGGAACAGGGCAAGCCCGGATACAGCTGACCACACTGGAAACTGTCTGAGCCATTATGGTTCACAATCTCACCTTGTAAATGCTTTGTGGGATATTTAAACAGCTACAAATGTCTAGGAATTTGGGGTTAATCAAAAGAAAAATCAGCTCACGCATACTAGTTACAGAATGTTTAACAGTGTTGAGGGAGAATCCCATGAGCCTGGCTTGAAATAAGTCTCAACCCCAACACAGGCATAGGAAACTGCCTGGGCTCTGGAAAAGTCAGACCAAACTCATCCCACAGGAAATACTACCAAAGAAAGCTGGGCAGTTAAAACCTGTCAACAAATATGCAGAAAACCCATTCAGAATCATAGGGAAAACACAAGAGCTCAGGAAAAGCTAAGCACAAACTAGGGCCAGACTCTCTATTGCATTTTCCTCTTCATGGTACAGATAGAAAAATTAAAGTCATCCTAAAGAAAACTTGAGTGTATACAGCTGTCAAACCAAGCACTTTCCCATCCACCTTGATGAGCACATACAACCACTTTTAAAGCCTTTTCCCCTTCCTCCAGGAAGTTTGCCTCACTGGGGTTGGTCATGCAACATTTACAGCCCTGTACACATGAACAGTGCCACTCTATAAAAGCCTCTCCAAAGATTAACTCCCTGCTCAAAGCCAACCAGTGTATTATTTGTATGACCAAGAAATCACTCCTTCTCCACAATATTCCTATGGGAGAAGTGCATGGCCCAGTTCCTGCCAAAGCCTCACTATGCCTGCGCTTTAACACCCACCAGGCACTGTGATTCCTTCTCTTTCTAAGATCCATCTGTTATGTATGGAAGCTGCTGCTTGCTGCAGAGGGTGCAAAGCTGGTGAAAAAGAGGGTGAAAAGTATACTACTCCCTCCTTAGCCTCATTACCTTCCTGGTCATAGAAGGGATTTGTGGTGAATTCAATATCCTAGCACTAGAGAGACTGGTAGATTTGGCAGTGGCACTGTGGAGCTGGAACTGGTAGGGTTGATGTGGCTCTCATGAGGGTACCACCCTGGAGCACAGGCAGCACAATGCTATCCATGTTTGGTGATGTTGGTGACCTGTACATTCAGAATTTCACTACTTACAGTGCTATTCAATACACACCTATCTGGAGGTAGACTTGTTCCTTTTTCAGGTCCTCTCTTCAAAATCCAACACCAACATTCTTCATTTGTTATAATATTAACTTCTGACAAACATTTATTCATGTTAGTGGGGAAGAAATAGGTAAACTGGGAGGAAAGATGAACTTGGATAAATCCAAAAAACTACTTAATGGGTGGGGTCTAGCCTAGGTCTGACTGTGACTGAGTTTCAGCCAGGAATGTAGCATGGTCCCAGATGTGATGTCTCTCTTAATACTGCCAGAGATTCATGCTTTTTTACTGTTCTCCATATTGGGAAGCAGCTGTGGCTCACAGCTGCAGTTCTTGCTGTGAGGGTAATGCAGAGAGTCTGGCTGATACTGTGCACTTCAAGTCTATAGATCATGATAAAATTACACAGTGGAACTTGCCAGAAATAGCAGGCTGCAATTAAAAGGATATATAGCACACTTCACAAAAACTTAACGGCAGAAATTATTGTTCACAGAGACATTGCTACTTTACTGACTACTGATACCATTCCCACGTTTTTGGCTCATGGATGTTTTGCAGATGCACACATCTGTAGTATGCAGTTATCACAGTCCTGACTTTTCACAGGTTTTCTCTGTACATGGAAAGCTGCACGCATGCATATCATGTAGCATACACTCACACAGATGTCACCACCAAATAATATATCCCACTTAAGAACAACACTGCAAACAAATAAAGTCTTTTATCCCAGCTCTCCTACCCATCTTTACACACAAAATGAAATGACATTTTGAGCTGCTTTGATTTCTGAAGCTTTTTTTATTTAGAAGCCTTCATATGACATAGAAGTATCAGGTCTCCATTTGACAGAGTATCAGGTTGACTCATATCAAGTTAAACTCTCCTTCAGGCAAAGAACAAAATACCCTGACATGTTGCCACACAGAGTTAGAGTGGCAAATTCCCCAGATTATAACACATCTGTTGAAAACCAGTTCCCTAGCACAAGAGTTATGTTTCTATTCCTCTTATTCTTTGCTTCCTCCTCCTCTGCATATACTTCACATTTCTCTGCAGTTTGATTTCTGATATTGCAGGTTCTCATCCCCTTTAAAGCCATCCTAGCAATCCAAATGTATATGGTACTAGAATATACATTTGTGGATTTAACTGACTTTTCCAAAAAGTCTTACTTATTATAAGAGCAAGTAAAAGGAGGGCTACTTTTTTATAGTGAGAAGCATTTAGGGCAATTCTGCACACTCTGACATGTTAAGGCTTTTCGGAGGAGGAAAGGCATCAGGCTTGTCAGCTATGTCAGTGCTCTCTATTTAAGACTAACAATTACAATGCAATCTCTCATCTGCACAGGCCTTTTGTGAACTGACATGCAGCTCGTTTGTTTAAATGATCAACTAAAGCACATTATGAGACAATCAGTTCTAACTACCAGGAAAATAAGAGCCCATACCTAAATTCATTTGCTGCAGGCAGGTGGTGGATTGCTTTTCTGTCCCTTTATGCTGCAGTCCTGCTGCCTTAGATCTTCTCTACTAAGAGGGGGACATACCAGGAGGTCAGTTTTCTGACAAGGTCATCTGCCTTCAGAGTATGAAGAGAATTGCACAGAAAGTGGGTTGGGCTATATTTAGAGTTTGGTCCAACTCCGTGCCAAGGTCCCCCCCGCTGTCTCTCTCTTGCAGCACCGTCTCAGGTTTATTCTTGCAGATTCTCAGCCCACAGAACACACGAGAATAGAAAAGTCGCTCTGAGCTATTGCTGGATCGAGGGTTTTTTGCAATTTGCTAAAAACAAGTGGATCAGCAGTTCAGATGAGAACTCCTTAAATCACTCACTCATCCAGTCTTTATTTAAGTGGATTTTCCCTTTTCAGTTGAATAAGGGGAGGAAACTGCCTGGGATAGAGCAAAAAGACTCTCCTGAGCTAAGGTAAGGTTGCTTCATTTTTGTATTGTCATTGTAATTACAGCTCAATTAATGATTTGGATCAGATATGCTTCTTCTGCTACACCAGTTTTGCATGTCAATATTAAAGGTATTTTTGGATCATTAAATTCTCCATGTAAAAATACCAATTCTCATTATCACTGTTTATAAAAAACGGGAAAATAAAAGGGTATCAGCATGTGTAAGAGAATATATACTATCTGATTTTTACCTGCTTAAATTACTTTAAAAAATAGTCTGTATCATTCTGAAAATGAGAGAACCCCAAATGTGTGGCTGTATGCACATGATTACATATACAGGCATGCATTTAGATGTGCTGAGTGATGTTTCAGCCACATTTTTTTGCACAATATGAGCAAGCGTGGCAGCAAGTTTGTGATATTGGGGTCGTTGCAAATGGCACAGATATGAGTAAAAAAAATAAAATTAATAAATGAACATGTGCTCAAATCTCTTTAACGTTCCAAAGCTGCTCAGCTCCAGAGTACAGGCACTATTACAGATCATATTGCATTTGGTTTCCTTTCCACTGTATGCTATACACTGGTTCAGCATTGCTTCTTTTTTTAAAAACACACGTGGCTCAACAATTTTCCTCATTTTAAACTGTTGTGATTCTTAAGGGAAAAAGCCTCTGGACAGAATACATCACTGCATACCTGTCAGGAGATCCTAACACACTTCAGGTCACACGGCCATCATGATACTGTAGTGTGGATCCAACATGAGGAGAATGTTGTCATGTAAAGACACTCTGGAGCCATGGATTTAGCACTGGCACACACACACACTTTCTAATGCAACATGACCTCAGCAAGACCACAGGAATGGTAACAGGAAAAAACTGGGTAGGAAGGTCCACTGGATCCAAAGGTCCAAACACTGATGGGACAGCACCAACTCACTGCACAACATAATCACTGTGTAAAAACCTTAGCAGAAGCAACTAAACAAAGGCAGATGGATTCTGGATTAAAATTCAGCAAAGAGCAAGAGAAGTCACTGTGAGTTCAGCTAAGGTGACTGGGTGAATTCCTGTACTTATTTCAGGTTGTCTTAATACAGCTGCTGGTTAAACAATGCCATGCATCAGGCTAGAAAACATTCTAAGTTGGCAAAAGTCTTATCTGCTGAAAAAACTTCTCATTTTGCTCACTGTCAACTATATATAAGAGCTTCTCATCCTTTGCTTCTGATTTTGCTTAGTAATTTATGCTTGGAGTCTTGAGTGTTAAGTTTATTTGACAGGAGTAATAAACACAATCCATTTCACACAAAATACTTCCTAGCAGTGCTAAGACTGTTTAACAAATGAAAATTATGGTAGCATGCCATGGAACCAACTTGGGCTGTGCTGCATGTGATAACTGATTCATCCAGAAGGTTTATATTGTGAGAATCTGAAGAAGAGGCTGTTAAAGGAGAGTTGCTGAAATACTGCAAATGCATTTATCAAATTTATCAGCAAGTAAAAGATGTCACAGCATAAAAACACCTAGTGCAGTCTAAAATCCGAACAATCTTTTATAAACAATAGTTTTACATTGATAGAAAAGGGGGGAAATACATCTTTATAAATTTTAAATGTTCATTTTAAATGTTTGCCTAATTAATCAACTTAGTTTTTGTGACACTTTGTGGTACTATTCTCCATTTGCACATGGGAAAATATTACTTACTCCCTCATCAATATTAAAGACATCAGGTATGTAGGGTTGGCTTAAAAAAAAGCAGTAGTGCTGTGACTGAGCTTACTAATGCAGTGCTCCCAAACACCCCCTGGCAGATGGACAGGAACTGCTGTGTCAGTGGCAGACAGGACTGGCTTGTTTTGAAGGAAGGGTCATCACACCCTCCCCACAGGAGCTGAGCCTAAAATGTGTCTGTCACCCCAACTGGTGGGAGGTTTGTTGACACAGAGATGACAGGATGACAGCTTTGGAAAATGGCAGTAGGATGATGAATATGGGCATGGCATTACCAGAAGAAGCTGGAAAGAAGCATATCAGAGTGAACAGGCCTCATATTCTAAGGTAGACAAACCTCAATCTGCTTCTAACCTCTTTCTGGAACCAATCCTACTTGGTGGGCTCTTCCTCCTCCTATTCTCTCCTCATAAAACTCCATTAAAAAATTCCAGCACTGTGAGGAAGCTTTGTCTTGCTAAGGTGGGGTCTCCAATGGGCACAATATGTCCATTCTAGTGGAGACCACTATGCAAGTGAAAACAATTTAAAAATAGTAAATTAAAAGGAGGAAATTTATTTTTTTCTCCTCTCATGTAAGAAAGAAAGAAAGAAAGACTGAAACTCTTCATTTCTATTTAGAGAGGCTGATGGGGCTGAAACCCACCTTCCTCCCTTGTGGTGGGAAGGCATGGCCATACATATTGAATGACATGTCCAAGGCTGTGGAGGAGGAGGAAGGGAAAGCTTGGCTGATGATGTGTGCTGCCAGCTGGCCAGGCAAAGCTCCAAGAGGACATTCACTCACCCCTTGCTTTGGCACTGTCCCTCTCAGCTGACAGGTGTAAGCAGGACCAGAGCCAGATGGGTAAATCCAAACCAGTGCCAGGGGGACAAGTCCCACCAGCAGCCAGATCCCCTGCTCCACTCACTGTATTTACCTTCTGCCTTGGGGGCTTTCTTCTGGTGCAACCAAACAACAAACAATCCTGGGATTTTTCTCCCTCCCTGCCAAGCTGAGCAGACAGAAACAAGCTGGGATTTTGGGGAGAGTCAAAGCATACCTCAGTAAAGACCTTTAACAAGAAGTCCTGCCAGGTGCCATGGCAGCAATGCTACACAGCTCTGCAGTCAACCTGCAGGACCCAAGACCCATCTCCAGCCACAACCACCAATGCATAGCTGGTGCTGCAGCTGGCATCGAGGCAGGGACACCCAAAAGGGGCTTGGAGAGTGTGAGAAAGCTAAAGGGAGCTCTTGGAGTCAGTCTGTGAGTACTGGGGTACAGCTATGTGCCTGCATAAGGGAGGAACACAGAACTTGGCATGAAGACAGGTGGCTACAACTGCTGAAGGAGATCTGTCTTAAATCCTGCACTGAAATTTTCTTTAATAACCTTTAGTGACTATTGCCACAACTTCTGAACATACTTTCCAGGAAAGGATGGATGATGATATGCTAATCATATCATCATCCATCCCTTCCTGGAAAGTATATTGTATATCTTATACTATGCTGTATAGGAAAGAGAGATACTTAGAGACAATGAAAAATTCCAAAGCTTTAACTAAGCAAACAGTTAATTAAATAATTATAGTCATTCAGCTAAGCAGTACTTTCCCCTGAGACTTACTTGTAACAAGGACAGGGAAAGAAATCAAAGTTCATACTCACAACCAGGCACATAAGCCCAACCTTTGTCTGAGCTGCTTTCACAAATCCATCTTTCAGAAATAGGAAGGAAAAAACCCTAACACCACAACTTTTCCATAAGGTGCCCTGCTGGTAGAGTGATATGTCTTTGCAGAAAACTGTCTGCACTGAGAAGAAGACTAGACTCATCATTTGCATTTTCTTTCTTGTCCCAATAAAGTGTTGGGACTGACAGAAAGATCTCCAGTACTGGTTTTCATGTTTTGCATTACAGAATATCACTTTTAACTGTGGCAAACTGAGTGTTGCCTGCTCAAAGCACAATAAATCTTCATGCTTACAGCTAAGCACAGTAAGGCACAGGACAAGAACTGCCCTGGAACAGTGAGGTACTCTTCAGGCCTGCAGCACCACACTGCTTGGCAGCAAAATGCCAGCTCTAAACTCAGGAAAACTGCAGGCAGACCACAGTCTGCTACACCCAGTGCCCTACTTCTTGCCCAGACAACTTTGGGGTCCTACTCAGTACAATTTTCTGGCTCTCAGTCCTTACTTTGGTGATTATTCAGGATGGGTATACAACCCATTCACGTGAGAAGATGAAGGTTGTCAACTTTAAAACAATTTCCAATGACAATCCCACCTACACAGTGTGGCATTAAGCTATGCAGGAAGAAACAGTGAAAATTTGGATTATATAAAACTGACACAAATTTCTTATCTTCCATTACATAAGCCTAAGTTCTTTCAATTGCAGCAAATTCAGTGACCACTACTGATGCTAAAGTGCCACAGAAAGTAATCCAACAACACTTGAGTTCTTCTGTGTCAAACACCAGAGGGTGAAAGTGAATATAGACAGCTGCAAACCAGTAAATTAAAATTTTACATAAAATGAAACATAGTCCTGTTAGAAGAAATCCTTGGAAGTAAACTTTCTCACTTTTCACTCACAGCCAGCTTTTTAGTATACCAATCTGATCTGCAGGCATTCACTTCAACAGGAGAACAGAGTCCAACCTCTAGCACAAATAACATTGCAAAAAAAAAAAAAATCATGGTTGTACTTTAGCACAGTCCTCATGCACTTTTCTTAGTCACAAATAATATTGTGGGTGAATGTAAGAATTAAGGAGGGAAAAAACCCTCTAAATGGATGTCAAATAATTGAGATACTCTCCCTAAAGAAACAACGTAAAAATCATGTACAAAGTACAGTAAAAATAGGCATTTTACACCATCTTGTCTGTCTTTAAGAATACAATTTAAATAGCAAATGAGCAGCAACCACTCTTCCTGTCACAGCGTTTTCCTCTGCTAACATAACCCTTAGAGATGCTATCCAGTCAAACTTGATGTATGTTCTCTCTCACAACACCTGCCTGAAAGAGGGGGACAGCAAGGAAGTCCCACTTGGAAGAAAGTGATACGGTACAGGATGAGCTTGTCAGTGTATGAGAAAAACGAAGGGTTGAGATGATGTGTCAGGGCTCGTGTGCTCGAGCACCTGCTGCTGCTGTGCAGTTCTTCTCACCAAGCCAAGCCAAGGGGCTGCACATTCCTTGCTGCGCATTCACCCACTCACCAGCACCAACCCACTTAGAAAGAGACACAACCAGGCTGTGTGTGGCAATGTTCCTCACTCGGGGTTCATCAAATGTGAATTTTTCTTCACTTGGAGTCACCAAAGGTGGTGGTGTTCGCAGGGGTCCCAGGATGAGGGAAGAGACGAGAGTCCTGACTCCATGTCTCAGAAGGCTGATTTATGATATATATTATATTAAAGGAAAATGGTATATTAAAACTATATTAAGAGAACAGAAGAAAGGATTTCATCAGAAGGCTTGAAAGGAATAGAAAGGAAGGAATGAATAACAAAAGCTCGTGATTCTGAGAGTCCAAGCCAGCTGATGTGATTGGCCATTAATTAGAAACAACCAACATGGACCAATCAAAGATGCACCTGTTGCATTCCACAGCAGCAGATAATTATTGATTTTCTTTTCCCCTGGGGCTTCTCAGGAGAAAAATCCTGAGAAGAATCCTGAGAAAATATCATGGTGACAGCTGTGATGGAGTTTCTCAACACAGACAAGCAGACATCAAGAGGTTGAAATTATATGACCTTTTTTGCAACTTGAGGCCCTTGAAGGGGGGAAAACAGAGCTTTTCTTCCCCTTCACACTAACTTTCATCTCACTTTCAGCTGTCTGAAGTGCAGACCATGAAGTCTAATTATAGGTTTATTGAGTCTTCCCAGAGATTGGCTCCTTACGTGAGCAAAGAATTTTACAAATCTCTTTGGGAGCCTGGATATTCCTCCATTTTAGATTTCCCTGATGTCATAAACGTACAAGGTGGGTTTCTCATCAAGTTTGCTCCTTGACACTGAAACAAAAGGAAGAAATGCCAGGCTTCATCAAACAGTGCAGGGCATGGAGTGATCACTGCAGAAGGCTCAGATAGACTCTTCCCCACTGTCCTCTCCTGTGACATGTCATTTAAATAGAGCTGCTAACACTGAAGATATTTTTATTATTAAAAGTACAAAGTTATGGCATGTACTAAGCAGTCAATATTCTATTTTACAATTGCATAGATTAGCTGTGTTTGCTTTGTGTAAATGCCCAGAGCATGTGGTCAGAGGAGGGAGTTCTAGAGGATTTATTTGGATGGAAGTCAGGTGCATGTATGTGCTCTGTTGTACTAAAGAGATTGGGAGTATGCATTGATGCATTGAGAGGGACTACTTAGCCTTTAGCAAACCACTAGGACTTCTTCCACCTCAGTGTGTCTTACTGGAAAAAAAAACCCAACCCCCCCCCCCAAAAAAAAAAAAAAAAAAACCCAAAAAAAAAAAAAAAACCCCAAAAAACCCAAAAAAACACCGAAGAAGAAGAACGTAGAAATGTCCCTTAATGGGGTTTGTTGGAGCCTAAATAACATATATAAAGTTCTGTGGGATTCTGAAAGTACTACAGGAAAATATAATAGTTGTTTGTTATATCTGGCAGAAAGAACATGAAATCCCTTTCTTTGACACTTGAAAAAGCATGAGTGCTTTTAAAAGTATTTTTGAGACTCCAAACCCATTGCATTCAGATAATTAATAGGAAGAACAAACTTGGGGCTCACTCTGTCAAGAGCCACAACTCGGTTGCATTTTGATTCCGAGTTACAATCTCCAGGTTCCACTACTGACAGCCACAATCAAAAGTTTCTTTGCCATGTCTTTGCTATTCAGCAGTTTTGGGGACAGTGCCTATGACATGACACAAGAGAAAGATAAGGGTGAGCCTTATCCAGAGGGTTTCACTACTACATCCAGCTCAAGGACAAACTGCTGACAGACTTGGCAGAGCTGGGGCCAGAATATCCACAGGGTGGGAGAGACAGAAGCAGTTCTTTATCGAGGTCCTGAAGCCTGAGCTTGAGACAGCCTCATAAGGCAGATGTCCTCTGGTATCCTGTACAAATTCACATGATGTGAGCTCTTCCTTCGAGGCCCTGTTGGGAAATGCAGTCTCCACCTTGTTGATTTACTCCAGGACTGCTGATAAGGAAACCCCTGTGGAGCAGAACACTACCCACAACCCAACAGGGATGAGATAGGCAGCGCATCTGCAGAGAGAGATCAGTGCCTTAGCCAAAGTTACAGAAAACAGCAACTGTAAGATATTCCATGCCTTACAATATGGGAAAGAGTAACCCTCACGTCAGAGATACTTTGTCTCTCACTGTTTGTCTTTGGGAGCAGAAAGAATGGCTATATACAATTAATGATATCAAACAGAGCCCAGGCATAGCAATAAAAACCCCAAACAATACATTAGGTACTCTCATGATCATTTTATCCTTTTGTTTTTGTTTTAAACTGAACTAATTACTTAGCTCAGCAATGGTCAGGACTAGAAGGCTACACCAGGACAGTAATGAAGGTATAACCCTGGGGAACAATTTTGATTATAGTGAAGGTTTCAGCTGACTACATTTTAATTAATCTGAGTAGTACAGCATTCTGAATCCCCAGATATCCCAGATCAATTTAGAGACTAACATGACTCATTTTACAGCATACTTTAACATTGCTCTAATAAATTCTTCAACAGTTCTTTTAAGTCTCAGAGGTAATCTAATTTCTCTTCTATTTTTACTATAGAGGCTTTCAAAAGACATTTCAACTATATATCATTAAAATCATGTGGCTGTGGAATGCCAAATATAGCATCAGAAACCAAATAACGCTTCCATACTGGTATTAATTAAAAAGCACAAAGATATTCCTAATTACAAAAAAAGGGTTTTATTTGTATTGATAAAGCATTTTAAATTTAAAATGTCTCTATTATAACAAAGATGAGCCACAGTAGCATTTGGTTAAAAGGCACAGCAGTGAACTAGCATAATAATATGAGATAACATGACAAGATAAAAGCAGGATGTTCAGGGTTCAACACATGATGCAGTGTCATATACATTTTCTGTATAATCCAGGCATAAGGAAGACATGCCTAAAGTCTCACAAAACATGCACAGAAATACATGGCAAACAAAGAAGCAGACCCCAAAATAAGCAAGTTTTGAGCTCATACATCATAAGACCCATAAGATGATGTCATTTATATATTTAAATTCAGAAAACACATAAATTTTCCTGTGCACTCTCCTCTGCATCATTAATTCACCACTGTTTTGCTACTGTATGGAAATGAAAACGTTAACTTCCCCAGTACTCTCTCTGCTTCTACTGAGACACTGCAGACCCCAGTATCAGTTAAATGTGACCTGCAGAGGTGGCTGCCCACCACCAGCAGCATCCCCACTGTCCCCACCCAGCAGAAGCATTGGGCAGTAGATAGCAGCTGCAGAAGATATCAAATCTTCCTCCAAGAGGGATGTAAAAACCAGGAAAAGATCCAGACAATGTGAAAAGACCAGGAAAACCCTTGAAGACAGTATTCAACCAGAAAGGGCTTAACCCAAGAGAAGGGCAGCCAGCACAGACCACTGAAGCCAGTGGCAGTGGTGGCAGGGAAGTGAATGAGGGCAAGAGATGTGGAGCTCTTAATTCTGAGGCAGAACACTTCTCCTTGTTGTCATGTAGAAAATGCTTTTCCTCCCTCTCCCCTTCTCACCAGGGTGAGCTGCTGCACCCCCTGCTCAGGCTCTGGGCAGTCATGTTCCTTGGTCCCTGCTAGAGGCTCTGTCACACAGGAGTGGAAGCACACTTGCTCCTGGCAGCTCCTACCCCTCTGAAGGGGTACCAAATCCCTCCCTGCTACACCACCAGGCCAAATGCATCCCCAACTCTGCCAGCTGTTCATTGTTGTTACCTAAATCTTTCAAAAGACAAGCACTGAAGAGTCTGGGGGAAAGAAAGAGAAGTAAATTCACATGTCCCTTAACCCCAGTGTATCCATAAAGCTGACAAAACCCAACCCAATTAAAACAAAGCATGAATTAGATTAATTTTCCAGGGTGAAACAGTTCTGTGCAGGATAAAAAAGCACATCTCACTTCTGTGCAGGAGCAATGAAGTAAATGTGATTTAAGAGAATGGTAATGGATTTCCTTTGACAACAGGCAAGGTACAGACCTATGGCCGCATCTCTAGTAAGGCACTTAGCTCATTATTTTCTGTTTGCTTCTGCTAACCCAACAGTACCACAGATACTCTATTTTGCAGTTGTCATTACCCCAACAGTCACAGTAATAATTTTTTACAGTAATTAATCACAGAATTGGGTAAAGGTAATGGCATTCTCTGGAGCATGTAAAGTTATTCCAGGTTGGAAACCAGCCATTCATGTTTAGCAGTAATTGTGAAACCAATACTTAAAGAGCTTGGACTGTAAACCTGAAAAAGGAAAAAGCATCAAATTATTACTGCCGAACAGGGCATAAAACCTGCCTATTTTATTTGGAGAGGCAGTCTCTGCACAGATTTGCAAGCCTCAGCCATTTAAAATTTTTTCTGGTTTTTTTTTTTTTTGTTTGTTTGTTTGTTTTGTTTTGTTCACACTGGGCAACCAACTGAGTATTTAGTTCAGGTTTCAGAAGAGCTTGAGTGATGTATTTAACACCCACTGGGCCACCACTTAGACTGTGTTCAAACTAGCAGGAAAGAAACAGCTGCAATTGCTCTCCCTGCCTCAGGTTAAGCACCAGCACTGGGAACCCTGTACCAGCAAAGCGTGAAAGTACCAGCATTTACATGCTGCAGCCTCAAGTGATCTAGAATTCCCCTCCTGATTTTCTATTTTTCACTTATGCTGTATCTTTTAATTGCATCCAAGGATGTAGAAAAGTAAATAACATGGTGCACTTCACCTTGGGCTGACCCTAAAAACTTCAAACTTGCTTCAAAACTGCAAGTTTGGGCAGATCATCCCTCCTCAGAAGGGAGTCCAAAAGAGCTTCAGCCACTCCATGGTTCTGAACAATACTCTGGCTGACAAAAAAAAGGAGATAGGTCAAAAGCCTCCAACCTGTGTACAACACAGAAAGTATTCAAGAGATCAAACAATTCTCAACTTCCAAATTGAATATGGGAAGCAGAAGTGACTGCAGAGATTTTAATTCAAAAACCTGCTTCTGTTCTGGTTTGTTGGTCAAGACTTGTGTCAGCATGTGTCAGCATGTATTTCACACACATGTAATAAGCACACTTGTAGTCTGCTATACAAGGGTGAAAAAAAGTTCCTTCTGCTGTACTTTTGTGTTCAGTGGTGGGGTCATTTTTTCTAAGAGAGAGAGTTTTGAAGGGTACAGAGCCAGGAACTGGACATGATCACACATCCATAGATCTGTGCTGCACTGAACACAGTCTGCTCCAAGGTGTGAGCAACTGGCCTGCAGAAGGAACAGGAGTCAGTCCCAGTGTGTCTCAGATGGTTCCTCTTGCTCCTGTCAGGAGGCCCAAAGCAGGCAGCTGCTCCTCCTCATCAGGAGGGCTTGCTGTGGCATCCCAACAGATCAGGCTCCATTTCCCATCAATCTATACATTATTAATCTTATCTGGAGCAGACAGTGCTGACGCCCAGCTTCCTCAGCGTCTGGAGGAATACCAGCTGTCTCCAGTTCAGCACAAGGAAATTGAATCTCTGCATGTATCAAGAAGAAATATTTCTTAAGGATTCAGGGTCCTTCTCCTCTCCTTTTCCCTCTGCACTACCAAAATAACTGCCTGGGATTCATATACCACTCCATGGCTCTGCATGTCCAGGAGCAACACACTCCTTTCTTTATCCTCTGCTTACAAAATGACTGTGCCACCTTCTCTCACTCAAGGACCTGGCCCCATCCATTGGAGGTCCATCCATTGGAGGTTCTTTTGGATGGGTTACACAAGCACTGTCTTTATCAGACCAACACAGGGAGATGCCCAGATTTTGCAGCCAGTGGAAGATAGGGCAGCACACCTCTCAGAGCACAGGAATGGACACTAAAGAAAATTACTGTACTCAACAATTCCTTAAAATGTACCTCTGAGAAGTCCTTCATATTCTTTGTTCTAAGGTTCAACAATTTCTATGGTTCTTTTTATCAGCTTTGATGCATTACAGACAAGAGATACCACACACTTGCTAATGTTGTAAATAAAACAGTTCATTACTACTGAAAGACAACCAAATTGAGAAACAACATCTAACCCTGAACTTAAGAGCAGCTTTATATGGGATAGCAGATAAGATTCATATTCATCAGCCCTTCTTAGAAGTGATCTTAAAGAACCTGATGGCAAGTTACACAAACAGGGGGAAGAAATGGATTTTTACTGACTTGCAGAGCTTTTGAAGTTTCTAACCATTTCAGAGATGTTCTCATGGTTGTGTGGACATGCCACAGACTGGTGGATTACAAAAACATGGTTTGATTAACTCCTTAAAATGGTATATCAACTCCTTAAAATCCAAAGAGCACTAACTGCTGTAGCCAATTTTGCATCAGAAACTTGTTTCTTTGACCAGTTTTGCATTTCAGGCTGCAGTCCAGCAGTAAGTTGGTTTATGAACAGTCACATTAAGAGACACATATCTTGCATATCTTACCCTCTCAAGGAACTCAGGGGTCTCTACTGAGTCAACACTACATGTGAAGAAGCACTATTTTAAAATAAAAACATTTCACTCTGAGGTAAAAAGTTATTTCCAAACAGTTTTTGATCCCCTAAATCAATTTACTGAGACTTTGCTAGCAAGTGGGAGAGTTTTCTACAAATCAAAAGGTTACAATCAAGTGATGAAAGCAACCAGAAATGGTTCACAAGCAGACATTTTTAATGTAGAAAGTGATACACCATGTTCAGGTCTAATAGAAGCACATCAGATGTTGTTATGAAAAAGACACTAATTTGACCCACTGTTTCCCACAGGCTTAAAGCACTAATAAATCCATGTTTGTGTCATTAATCTGTAGAACTAATGACCAGTAAGAATGCAGTAAGAGGTGACTAAAGCAATAGAAATGGTCCATTATACAGATGCTACTGCCATTGTGTGTGTGGTAAAGGAGTATTAAATTCAAAAATTGTGTTCATTTTACGCAGTTGGGCTCTCCAATGAAAGCTGGATCTGAATCATGTTAATGTAATAACATGTTCTCAAGTGCTGTTTTATTTTTTCAATTGGTAATTATAATTAAACACTCTGGCTGAATAGTATTACCCTCACCCACATACACCATCAAAACAAGATGTCAAATTTACTTTTCCTACAGCTTGATTTTGGCAAAGCAAGTAATCTGTACTCTCAGGTACTATTTAGAAAGCAAGATCAGCAGATTGAGCCATTTACCTCCTCAAATACTGCACTTTTTATGTTGCCATACTTGCCACATAACTTCAGCCATGACAAATAAAAATCTGTCATTAATCTGTGTTTGACAGGGCTCTTTATGCCTCTTGGAGAAGGCTGATAAGTTTGGTGTGCCCTGGCATGAAGGGCTTGAAAACAATAAAATTTCCAAGTAGAAAACTGAAACATGTTATACATCCATACTCAAATTCCACAAGGCAAACCTACTCACATAAATTTACCTGGCAAACATGCATGAAGGTGCTTTGACTGTTTATCATTGCAACAAAGGAAGACTGGATAAGCAATTATATCTCAAGAAATTAACTTTAGCCTATGGGCTTCCCCACACTCATATCTGGGTTTGACCCTTACAGTCACCTATGTATTTCTACTAAGATACTTTTACTAAGCCTTCATCACAAGGCAATGGAAATTAGTTCCCATTAACTGATTTCCAATTAACCAGAGGTCTTAAGAATCTGATGTCTCACATTCTAAAGTAGAGTTAGGGCCAAGATCTGCCTGTTTATACTGGACAAAGCAATTTAAATATACACTAGTAAGAGAGTTAGATTTTAATCATGTAAGACACAGTATTTGTCCAAGCAAAAAGGACAAGGGGAATACACTAAAAACCAAAAGAAAATAAACCCCCAAAATGTGGCTGTTGAAAGAAAATTATGGTTGCATCTCATGTTAGAAATGTTGATATATGAATTCAGAGTTGCTGCCAAGGTTATGGTCATTCTGAATACATACTGGTTGTTCAGCTTCTACCCACCAGATTTAAAGAATAAAACAACACACAGGTTTGCACAGATCCAATACTTCACATAAAACTAACCAAGTTGTTTGCTTTTTTGTCTTGTTTTGTTAAAACCAACTACCATTCTGCATGTGTTTAGAAAAAGTCACATTTTTCAGGAGTCTTTTAATCAACCGTAGCAATTTATAAACCCATTTCAAAAATAAATATTTGGAGGTCATGTAAGCAATGAACTCAGAGAATGGCTGAGATCCAAGCATTGTGTAGACTGAATGACATGATCCTCCAGACATTTTTCTGCCCATGTGGTGCCATCAAAGAATTCTGGGGGGAGTTTTTGTTTTTTGTTTTTTTTTTTTAAACATCATGACAAAAATGAAGAAGGAAATAGAGAGACATATGAGAACTGTGAAGTGAGACAGGAATAATGCAAGAGGGGTCATATCCCATCACTCAAACATGGGCCAGCAGAAGGGAAGGAACGAGATAAGAAAAATCAGAGCAGCAATGGCAGCCAGGTCTTTTCTTGGAAAGAGCTTAAGAACAAAACTAAAATCAAACACAACCATCACATTTCTTTTCAGACCTCAGCTACTCTCTGTACTCTCCTCTTCTCACCAGTTTGGACGTGACTTTTGCCAGGAAACCACCTTCAATTGCCCATTTGGATCATGAGGTGCTTGAGGAAAGCACTGAGGACTCGGCTGTCATACCAACATTAAATGTGGTTGGCAAAATACTCTGCTCCACTAATTACCATTCTTCAGTCAAAAAGCTTCCTAGGGGTGACCAAGGAAAAGGGGAAGGAGAAACAACACCTCACTGTTGATAAATTATTTGCCATTTCAGACCACTGGAAAACTCTAGGAAAGTGCTGCCTCTCCTTTAGTTTAAATATGAGCACAAGAGACTGAGGCACCTTGAGGCCACACAAAAGAGTCTTCTCTGGACTGGCCACCAACCATGCCAGGTCTCTGTAGCAATTTGCAGCAATATCCTTCATTGGATTATGCTGCTAAATTAGCTGCAGATGCCTCTGTAGTCAATCTTTCCTCAGCTGTGTGCTTCAGAAAAAATGAACTGGAAAAGTCTGCTTCATCGGCTCGGTATTGGCCACAAAAAACTGCATGAAACCATGAAGTCAAGCTCAAACACCCCTGGAGAATTCTGGAGCATCACTGTCACATCTCCATTTTACAATTTCACCCACTCAGCTGAAAGGATGTTTAAAACCAACATTTCTGGAGACAAAGAAAATCCCATTTCATTCTTCTTTCATTACTGTAGTGTGGCTGAAACCTTCTATTCTCAGAAAAGCCAAAAATAAATAAATGCTGGTATATGCAGGGAAGTTTTAGCCTCAGAAATGGAATTTCTCGTAAGACCTGCTGAGCAGCTGAAGACATAGGAAAGAACACTATTCCTTCTCTCAGCTAAAGCAACTGCTACCATGATTATATCATCTCCCTTTAAGGTTCATTTGCACAAAGGGAAGTGAGCCTATCAGTAAATGACAGACTAAATTATCACATGCTCATAAACCTCTCCTTCTATAACTGCTGTACATCAGGGGATCATCATGAAAGCAGATCCATACTCAAGGTGAAGGCCTTCCTGTAAACTTGAGCTCCATTTCAGACCCTGAGATGCTGTTCCTTAACAGCATGACATGAGCCATTGTGCTGACAGCCAGGCTGTTCCTGAGAAACACCATTGCACTTCCATACCTGACTCTTCTCCTACTTTTTTAGGTTTACCTCCATATCTGAAAAGCTTGTTTGGTGCTCCAACTCATCCTATACCATGAGCTAAAACCCTAAATGTTAAACCCTTAGTTCCTTATTTTGGGTTTAGGTCTGAGACTGAGAATCTAATAAAACCCTGGATACTCAAACTATGTCCTGAAACTACAAAATACAGTCCTTTTCCCAGCACCTTCTGTATATACACTGGAAAAAAGACTACAAAGCTTATCAGAAGAAAAAGCCAACTTCTCTACAAGTAGAGTGAGATTTCAGAGGGCAGCCATAGTCTCTAGTGTAAACAGATATGCCAGAGCAAGGGAAGATGATTTTCCCCAAATCACATGCCAAGTTAAATCACAACACCAAGAACAGTATGCAAATCTCACTGATGTGGTAAAACATCTGCAAGTCCATGTGTGGCTTTTCTACTTATTTATGTGTCTCTACATCTTGTTATTTTTCACATGCTGAATACTCAAGACTAAACTATGCTTCTCCCACACTTGGGAAGTGTTACATGGAACTGCTCGTTATTTTCACAGAGTGAATTACCAGCAGAGTGGGAAACATACCTTTGTTCATCTAAAATCCTGTGTCTTTATGCTTGCAGTTACCATATTTCCCTTAGGGTTACTAGAAATAGTACCATATTTCTCTCATTTCTGAAAACTCTTTGTGGTTAAATAGGGCAAATTCTCCCAGTCTCTTACTACTTGTAAGGTTGTTTCTCCAAGTGCCCACTGTGCTGAGTTTGGGTTACAAGTTAGATCACAAAAGAAAAAGCCACCAAGCATCCCCTATAGTGTTGGTGGCACATAAAGAGGAAAGCTCTAATAGGCAGGGAAAGAGAAGATGCTGTATTCCTCCTACCCTCTGCTTTGTATGTGTAATATTCCCATTTCTCAGGACACTCTTGGTGACTCCCTGTCCCATGTAGAGCCCATAATGTGATTCCCACTGCACATCCCCTTTTCTCTGCTTCCTAGGGAGTCAAGATTTATACATGACAACCACAATATGTCTGTGTGTATGTCTGTGTCTGTGTGTTGATCCCAGAGTTTCTGTCTTGGCCCACAGCCACTGAGCCAAGGTTTGTCAAAAATCTGGGGAAAGCAAATTCCTGCAAGTTCTTACAAGTTTTGTGAAAACAGGCAGGAAGGCATTTCTATAATTATCTTTGTGAAAGGCGAGGCTGGCATGTGCAATCCCAGAGAGACGGGAGCATCCCAGCAAATTCCTCAACCATGGGAAAAGTATCCACTGAGACTCACAGTCAACCACTGGACACAAATTTATAGGCAAGTAGGCATGTTCAACCCCAGTGCTCAGAAAACTACTCATCTGGCTAGGCAGGCACTGCAAAACATAGTCATTTGAATGATTTATTCCATTCTTTCTTCTGAATCTTTCCCAGCATTGGATCAGGAGGGAGCAAACTGGTGGGTGACACACATTTGCTAGCACAGCAAGGATCTTTATAAAAGCAGATTTTGTATTTTCCAAATTAAACAGAAAAAAAAGCCAATGACAGGGTGTGGTAAGGGATCCTGTTTGTTTCTAAGCCTCTTTTCAAACACTTTGCATGCATGTACATTCAAATACAGAACAGCATCCATTCTGAAATAAGCACCAGGGTAGAGCATATCTTGGGGTCTGTATATCAAAGCACAGATGTCTATTATGAATGTTTTCATCACACATCCCTGGTCAGCACTGGCTGGGACTGCTTAAATAAGAGCAAAAAGGGGAGGACTGAGTCCATCACCACCCTTACTCAAGCAATGCCCCTTTAGTTGCCCACACACAGTTCAGCTGCACAAACCAGCTTGGCAATGGTCCTTTACTGGGGCTGTTTACTGCTCACCCTGCTGGTGATGATCCAGGGCAGTCTCAGAGCAAAAGCAAGCCACTCACCTGGGAGATCTGCAGGCGACTGGAGGAAGCAGGCTGTGAAAATCCAGCCAGCAAAAACCACTGCAGGAAAACAGTGCTTGTACAAACCTTATCAAGCCACATAATACTTCCCTGCCAGTGTAATAATGAAGGGGAAACTATTTCCCACCACAGTTTACTATGTGAGGATGTAGCCTCAGTACAAAAGGACGTGTGAATTTCCAGGCTAAAACAGTTGTGCCAGACCAGACTCTTAAGGAGTTCAGACCTAGACAGGCACATGTCACATTGCCCACAGCAGCAGCAGGGTAACAGCTCAGAATGGAGGACAGGAGACTCAGACATGGGACTGCACTGCCCAGAGGGTCTCACCTGTGAGTGAGAACTGAGCTTTGACACATCTTCTCCTGAACTTTTATCATCCCAGAAAATAAACACAGTGTGGCAGAAGAGCTGTGGACTCCCTACAGCTCTGTCCACCTACCCCAACTGCATCAAATCTTGCAACTTAATACCACCATCTTCTCTGCACCCCACAGAAAGCTTCCTTTCTTTCCCCCATGAAACTCTGAATGTTATTTTTCACAAGTTGAAATTACTAACAGCAATAGAATTCTTACACTTCTGTTTTAAAATTATTTTTCATAAAGCTTTATGATTGCACTAAATATATATCTACTCCAACCCTCTCCACTCAATCCCCATCTATAGATCCTTTAATGGGATTTATTCCATTTATTTTCTAGTTTCCCAGGTGATGACACGACAGACCTTCAACCTGGTCTTGTGCAATCAGCAAAGGAGAGGTCAGTGAATTGGCAATAACAAAGTATTTGAGAGCCAGCAACAGGGAGGGGGAGTTCAGATATTCAACAATAATGTGCTAGCACAATTGCATCCTTCCTTCTATGATGACTCCAGCATAAGTAAAAGCTTCAGGAGCAGATTCTTCATAATTTTCTAGATTGTTTTGATGTGGTTACTTAAGCACAGTTTGATTTGCTCGCCTTCATCTGTGACTGGGATCTGCAACAGAGACAAAGATCTGGTGCCTCAGGTCTAGAGAAGGGACCAAAATACAACAGGTCCTACACATCTGTGAAACTTGTAATTGGCAATCAGGCAAGGATCTGAGTTTAATATTTTGTCCCTGTTTTTCTGTTGCTTTCACATTCCCCAAGTCAACAGCCACTTCTCCTTTCAGGAATTTGGGATGAACATGCATTTCTTGCCAGTTCTCCCAGATGAGCTCAGTTGGTCAGAGCATGGTGCTGAAAACAGCCAGATTGTGAGTTCAATTCCCATATGGGCCATTCACCTTCGAGCTGGACTCAATGATCCTTGTGGGTCCCTTCCAACTCAGAGTATTCTGTGAGGCAGGAATGTCTGCCACCATCAACAGAGGCACAGTGCCTCTTCCACAGCATGCAGGGGAAAACCATTTCAGCAAAATTGCTCTACCAGGGCTGGGTCATCCTGTCAGTGAACACAGGCTGCATGGAACTCCTGAGCAAGTCAGATCCCTGACGTGAGAAAAAGTTGGCCAGAAAGACATGCATGGGAGGCAAGGGAATGGGAGAACACTTCTCCCCAGTAATATGAGGTTTTGAAAAGGCTGATGTTTGACATTAGAGAAATGCAAGGCTGAAACATCTCTTTCTAAAAAGCCTTCCATGCATGGCCTCCTGCATAGCAACATGAAACCCCTGAGTAGGAAGTTCAAGAAAACACAAACTTCCTTAGCACAGGAGAGCCTTGTTAGCTCACCAGGATGTGGGAATCTATATGAAAGAAAAAAGCAGCGAAGTAAGTGAAGTATTTTTAAAATATCAATTGAAATCCAGACCAGCTCTCCCTCCTCAGTAAGGCTTCAGTGTAGTTGCTCCTGTTAGTGAGGGACTAGAAGTGGTGATATTTCAGGCCTATTCTTCAGCAATGCTCTAAAACCCCTGCTCTGAAGCCAGCCTGCCACTCAGGCACCTTGCTCTGTTTGCACACAAACCCAAGTGGAGTAACCTGAGGAGACATTAGCAACTCAACACTCACCACAGTTTCATGCTGTGGTCTGACCAAGCGGCACAGGCTCTTAACCACAGCATGCTGTGCATGCTAATCCCTCCTTGATACTTCATGTCAGCTCCCACTGTGAATCAGCACAGAGAGCAATGGATTTTGGCTTGACAAGTGGACTCAGTTGCACTTGCACTTTTTGGACGGAGAGAGATTGTCATTCCTACCTACATTACACAATGATCCTGACTGCAGTCCATCAACATTCTCCAAACGGTGCCCTGGCAGAGCTAATGTGAAGCTAGGGATGTCCCAGCTGAGGCTGCCTGAACAGCTCAGCCATTCCCTTCAAGGGAAAACACCAAAGGAGTTGATGTCATTTACACTTTACCTGACTGCGTCGAGCAAACTTGCTGGCAGCCAACCACAACACAACAGTGACACTTCAAAAGAAGTGTTCAGGACGTGCTTTTCATTACCACAGTCAATTCAAACACAGCATTGATGCCTCCACCTTATCCCCTTGTGCAAGACTGAAAAAAGCCAACGCAATAGCTACATGTGGATGATGAAAACATTCCATTGGGAACTGGAATATGCTGAACACTGCACAAGAACATGAAGTTGGATATTTTCTGTATCCAGAAGTGGTTTTCAATGACATATTAGGTTTCCTAATTTTTACAATTCTTCTTTGAAGTTCAGGTCCAGCGCAATGTGAGCAGTGCAGCACAGAAAGCTGCACAGCCAACATGGCACAGGTAACAATTCCTCTGACTGTGCGCACCCAGAAAGGCTAGATACTTTGAGAGGTACCAACAGCATTTACAGCTGCCTGACTGGAAGAAGCTGTGGATACAAATCTGTTCCAAGCAAGGCTGCTTCTCACTCATCTAGACTGGGAGCAGGTCTTTCAAACACTCAATAAAGAAAAAGCCTTTGAAGGCATGACTGTTCTTAGTGAATGTGCCAAGAAACCAAGAGCTCTGCTATAATGGAGGGAATCACTTACCTGCAGACAAGATACTGCGCAGGATCACTTCTAAAACAAAGTCAGTTACTTCCTTCCAACTGCTATCTGAAATCTGCCAACAGCCATAAGAAAAGTATTCAAGAGAAAAAATAGGGGTGCACAAACACAGGGATTAGCTGAAAATAGACTGTCGTTTTTTTATTACCATTAGTATTTTCAATTGCAAATGGAATCAGACTACATTCTCCTAGCGATAATGTAATTTAAGCAGTTATTCAGCATTGTGTTGAATCCATATTCTGTAAAATGTTAACTTCCATGCCAAGTTCTTCCCCCTATCCCATCCCTAATATACTTGTTCCAAAAAACCCACCGTATTTAATCCCAAAGTTTATAAAACAGATAAAAAAAGCTGTTGCAGTCAACTCTAGAGAATTACTTGCCCGGTTTTCTCTTGAAATCTCTATGGAAACTCCTGCTGGTATAATATTTAAGACTTTAGTCCCTAAGGCAACGTTTTCCATATGACCTCAGGCCTAAAGCTACCTATGTTGCGTCAAAACTGCTCAGACATGTTGTTGCTGGCATCAGCTCAAGTTCTTTTAAAATACAGTTAAGATGTGCAATAAATAGAGAACAATGAAGTCACCACATGAGAAAAAATTTCAAAAGTTACCGATCAGAAAAACAGATTCTGCACAGAAACATGAGCAATCATTTCAAAGAAGTGGCTGCGTGCCCTCCTCTCTCAGAGCTTGCTCAGCCATTACGCTCTTCAAAGTACTGCATGTCACCCTTCAGCTCTGTCAATATGCTATAGATCAAGGGTGGAGATACAGGTTAGTATATGTCCCAAGAGAGGTGAATATATTTGAAATTCCATCTGATCCTCATCAAAGGAAAAAATTCTTCACCCTTACTTCAGAGTGCAAGAAGTTACCAAATACCCCTGAGGATGATGGCTGCCCTTCTGAAATAAGGCCTTTCCCCCCCAGAGCAACACCACCAGCTCCAGGTGGACTATATGGGTTCTCCATGGGATCTTCACCTTTCAATAGTGGCTCAGAACCAAGAATGTTACTATTGAAGAACAAGGGCGGAAGGGCTGAATCCCAAGATAAGCAGCAGAGCTGACCTCATCTGCTGTTCCCTAGGGCATTCCACTTAGGATCGCATGAAGTTCCTGAAACAGCATATGAAAAACAGACATTGAGGTTTTACTATTCATAGGCAGGAAGTAAACAACATTTAGCAGGAATTAAAACCACTTATTCAGAGAAAATTAAAACACAAACCCCACATACAAATCATGCTGGGGTTAAAGCGGTACTTTAATCCAATGAGGGAGCACAGGAGGAACAAGTCACAAGAAAATCCACACCTGTAGTGCACACACACACATATACCTGTGAAGGTATGGAGAGAACTAGACATGCAGGTATCCAATGTTCTTCAAGAAACACAGCCACTACATTAGAGTAGTAAGAATTTGGTTCATATCCATATCCAGAGAAGTCAGTAGAAGATAAACAGCTACAAAAACCTCCAAAACAAGTAACACATTTCTGCGAGCAGAAAATCAAGCTCCTGGTGAGCACTTCTGAAAGTCCCCATCCTACATGCATGTTCTGCTGAGAGAAACTTCACAGCTCACTTTAACAGTGTGAGCTGTCAAAACACTGCAGCTATTGATCACTTTGACATCTGTCCCATGCAGATGAGTCTCATCTGCGTTTCCCCCTTAATATGTGAAAGAAATCTACTCTATAAAGTATGCATTTAAATATTCTCTAATACTGAAGATTATCTTTCTAACATGCTGCAGATATTCAGGGGAAATTAACTAGGTTAATTAAAAGGTTTGAGAAACATCAGCAATACAGATAAAAAGCAGAAGATACATATGATGGGCCCAGAATTTCACACCTATCACTGCAGCAAGCCATGTTCTTTTATTCAAATCCTTTCACTTTTTTCCTGCTGTGATGACCTCGAAGACAAATATCTCTAGGCCTTAACTCACAGGCACCTCAGCTGCCTGAGCTGCAGCATTAGGACCCACAGATGAAGGCAGCTGCCACTGTTCTCCATTCATACATCATGCCACAAGCTCATGTGGACTGCACTGCAAACAATACAAGCCCTCTATTGGTCCCCTGCCACCAAACTGGCCTTGAGATCAAGTTAAACTAGAACAACCATATCAGGATAACATCACAGAGCAACTATTCCAAGGAAAAGGCTTTTGCTTGGGTTAAACAGATTTACAGTGATCTCCCCTAAATATTTCTCTCCCCCATACTCCCCACCCCAGTACCCTGCAATTTGTTGCAAGCAGTTGAAAACTACTGAATACTCAGTACTCTGAGATCAACATTTTTGTGTTTTCTTCCCTTAGAGGCAAGTTAACAACTAAGGAAGAAATAATTTTAAAAGTACAATACTCAGTGCTTATATAATGTCAGCAACTCAAAGAGGTGCACATACATTTTAATGTACTTATCAATTACAACTCTAGAAAACTGGACATGCCTCTACTCAGCCTTTCACAATAGACATCAATTTTTGGCCAAAAAACTTTGTTTGTACCAAAAAAATCATACCTTTTAGGACCTTAGAAAGATGAAGAAAAACAGTCTTTGGTCAATTGCATCTAATGCAGCCTAAGTCTCACACTCTGCTATTAAAAAAATCATTCTCTTGATGTAGCCAAGCTGTACTGCACTGATATCTGGGTATTATCCTGGTGCTGGAAACATCTAATTCATAAAAATCTGGAATTCTATTCAAAAGCTGATAGGACATATAAATCTCAAGTGACAGGTACACTGGAGACAGAGAACAGAGAGCATCTTGGTTTTGAGTCCACACATTAAAAACCATAAACATTTACAGTGGGTTCTGCAAGAGAACAGACACAAACTCCAGGGCACCCCAGGGCCAACTCGCTGCTCTGGCCCCCTGGCTTTGCAATTCTACATATAACTGAAATAAACCCAGCTCAAAGCACCATTGTGAAAACTCAAGGTACTCAAAAGTTGCTCCATTTACGTGTTCTCATGTCCTAAGAGACGGGCAGAGAACACAACAAAAATATTAGGAACTGGGTTTTAGGAACTGTGATCTCACAGATGAGAACAGAACTATTTCAAATGAAGTCAATGAAATTATACCCACAGACATGAGATCACAATGTGGTGCTCAAAAAATACCTTCAATCATAAAATCCCCAGATGCAATGCCTGTGGCCAACATTTATATTAGCCACACGTGCATTATCCTGAAATAAGGTTTTAATTATTTTTATAGTGAGATAATGGTCCCTTGATGATCCTAAAGTCTAGTAGCATGTAGCAATTAAATTTTATTCTTGAGAAGACATTAGCAAACATCTGCTACTTTGAATCTATACAAAAACAAGCAATTTTTCCATTTCTTCACAATAATAGTGACTTTTCCACAATATCATAAAAGCTACTGACAACTACATACAGAAATTTGAGGAGAAAGCAGGAGAAAGTCTTCTCTGGGGCCAAGTACAAACTGGAAGTTTTACACTTTGCCAGCTGCAAGAAAAATGGGAAAGAAAACACTTCATTCTGTAATAAAGTATCAGCTAACACACTTAGCAGAAGGAAACACATTCATCACCATACAGATCTGACTTTCATTCAGTGAACTAAAAATATATCTAGAGAGGTTTGCTAATATGGTTGACCTCAAAATTTGGAACTTCCTTCCTTCCAGATGCAAAATAGCTCAAAATTATGCATTTTCAGGTAAGGATCCAAGGGCCCCTCTACTGTCTATTCCCCACAGAAGTTAATCACCAAGCACTACTGAACACACCAGTGCTTGAAACTAAGGAAACACTGTTATCCCCACATGGATAGAATATTGAGCAAGTAGCCTCTTCTGTGTTTTCTAGGATACACTTTACAGAGAATATGCCTTTTCTCCCTACCAAACAGTTTAGAGTTGCAGTTGTTTGACTTACCAAATTAAAAAGATTAGCCAGCCTATTAGGACAAATTCCTGTGATGAGCTGATTTTACACAGCCTATGATGTACTGATCTTACACTGTCAGGGATCAATAGTGCCAGGAGGATTCTCCATGCACAGGGACACTAAGTGATAGAACTGCAGCAGCTTTCCTTCTTGGGTGACCCTTAACATTAATCCAACATAACGTGCTTACAACATTCCCAAGTACCCATGGAAAATAACCTGGCAGATTATTCTCTGTTCTGTAGTTTTTCCTTCAAATAAATTACAGGTCTGGATTTTTTTTATAACTTCAGGGTAGATAGTGAGTGGTTCAATACTCCCCTCAGTTTTTGGCTATGTTTGTACAGTCCAGAAAAAAGGAACTGCTCTAAAGTGGGCACACATTTTTAAATTACAAGGAAATTAACAGGATCCTACCCTTGATTGTTTAAAGAATTCCTTCAGCTGTTTTGATATATGTGGGGGTCTATACAAAACCATTTGGAAGCAACAGTTTCATCCCAAACCAGAAATGAGACTTATTTTATTGGCATGGTGGTGAGGAATGTGGAGTTACAAATCATGCAGTCATTAGGAACAGCAGACATCTCAAAGACAAAATCTAAATAAATGGACTAAGCTTTTCTATAGCCACTGGCAAAGAAAGTGAGTACAATTATGTAGGAACAAAGCAACAGTACAGTTATTGCTCAGTGCATAAGCCCTGAGCAACTCAGTTTTTGTTATGCAATATTTAATTCAGAGGAGTAAGATACCCTCAATCTGAAAACTTTAATCCAAACCAAATTAAAATCCTAGGGAAATGTAGCAAGCAGTTTAAAACACATTCTAAATAAAAACACAGAAAAATTGATGTATATCTTAAAAGAGACGAGGATGTATAGTTCAATGGGTTTTGTTTAACTGCTTAATTTTGAGGTCAAGACTCATTTGAATATTTATTTCATTCAAACTACAGATGAGGAAAAATATATTCACTCAGTCTATAACAATCTTGTGTATAGCAAATATTTACTTATAACAGGCCTGCTTCACTCTACTTTTAACTTGCCCTTGAACTCCATCTTCTTAAGATGCCTTTGCAGTAAAAAAAGGTGGTGAAGTTTGCAGACTGACTTAACATTACATGGAAAGAGGAGCTCTTCACAGCTGGCTCACAGTAACACCCTCTGATCTCTTCTTGGCAACTGCTGTAGGGACCCACTACCTCTGTAAGCCATGAAGAAACAAGAGATGGGGGGAAAAGCCTACAGGTTAATGTGGTGGTTTTTCCATGTTTCATTCAGAGGTGACAAAGAGACACAGCTAATTATGTCTAAGACAGTACACAGCTCTGACCTGCTTGTCACATAAAACCAATAAATTGCCTTCCTAAGGACGTAGCACTAACCTAAATAAATTGTAGGCATCACAATGTCAGGACTTTGAGGTCATGCAGGCAAGCTAGGGCATTCAGAGTCAGGTAGGCAAATGTCTCATTTATGTTTCTAAAACTCAAATTATGTGGTATTTCACAAACCTTTTTCTACTGAAACATCTTAGTTGGTTCATCCAGTTAAAAGGCTGCAGGATGAAACTGTGATATTGTGAAGGAAGTAAATTGCCATCCATTTTGTGTAGGAAGGATGATGAAGACATGGGAGGAGCATCCATAAAAGCAGTAAAGGAAGGTCCACCATATATAATTGTACTGCTCTCCATTGCTGTGTAATCTAGTATAAAACTGGTTCTTGTTTTCTCCTTAGTCTCTCATCCTGCATCTGGCAACTCTTCCCATCCTTTATGAATGATCCTGATCATTCACAGCTCTCTCACACTTCAACTTTATTAGCTCAGCTAGCCTACTGGGGGTCTTTATGGTGCCTTTGACTTAAATAGGAATTTTTCTGTTGGTGCAAAGAAATTCTGACCAAAGTCTTCAAATAGTGCCAATACATATGCTTATGGCTAAATACAACAATTGTGAAAAATGAGGCAATACAGCAGTCAGATCCATTACGTGTTCTTGCAGTGACTAATAATTTCTTTTGTGTTTCAGAAGATTTTTAATAGTCAACTGAAGCATGGGAAAATATTTAATGTGATTTTCCAAAGCACTGTATTTCTGAAGCTCTGCCAGTCATGTAGTAGATTGAACACAGCATTATGAAGTATTCTCACACATAACCACAGGGACTCTATGACACAGGTCATTTAAAGTCTTGTGAGATTCATTTACAATTCTAGGTAAAGCACATTTCTGAAAGTATTTCACTGGCAACTCTCTGAAGTTGCGTTTCAAAAAAAGAGAGTGCAAATCTCACAGCCTCTAGCCCCAGCAATTCACATCCTATAAAATATTCAGAATTTTTATCTTTTGCAGAATAGCTGGAATCACATGCTCTTGCAAGACAATTTTTATATTTTTTTTCCTTAAACAATAAAAATAACAAGAGCTGTTAGCAGGTTGGAAGAGGGTCAACAAAACTAGTATCATAGGCTTTTTATTTTCTTTCTTTCAAGCTCCATGGGGAGTCTAATGATCAAAACTTAGCAAAGTGCGTAAGTATGTTGTGTAACAGGATTGTTAGATCTCTTGGCTTCAAACTATAAAACTATAAACCAAAATTCCTATTATGGATATTTCTTGATGTTTGGTGGTCTGTTATGCATTCCCAATATGGATAGTAATTTTCATCCTCTTGCCATTAAGATTTCTGATTAAAAAGCATTGCTGCAATACTTCCATGAAATTACTGTAATTTGGGAATTTTTCTTTTGAAAAGAATATAACAGAATAATTAATGTGTCTATCAATTCCATTCACTTAGTTAACACCAAAAGTGGATGGGAAGAATTATAACCCCTTGTTTGCTTTGGCTATCACATTGACAAAATGTCATAAAATCAGGGAATCATTTAGGTTGGAAACAGCCTTTGTGTTGGACCCACTTGGAGCATTTCCACAATGGCAGAAGCTCCATCTACTTCTGCCCACAGAGACCTGTCTGAATGGACAGGGCAGACTCACAATAAACATCTGAAATAAAGCTGGGTCTTCCCAGAAGCATTTGAACTAACACTTCACTACTGATCTACAAGAAAAGGGAAAGCAGACAAATTTGAAGCATATTTTGTATTTATGCTTAAGCAGTTCCTGGTTGAAGCTTAAAAAGCTGGTTTTGATCAATGAGGTTCTCTGTTTCTCTGTTCTATGTTAAGGAATGCCTTGCCTTTCTTTGATGAGATGGCCTGAGCCTTGCCCCCAGCAGAGCCAATATTTCCAAAGCTTTCCTTATTAAAATGCTTCATCTCTTTGGAGGGGTTTTCTGTACAGTAACCCGCTGCTGTGGATTACGACCAGTGAGCAGCAGGTTTTGAGCTTCACCAGTGTGACTAAGAAAGGAATCCAGCCTAAGTGCCATAAACACCATAAGCCAAATCTTAGTCACACAGAATTCAATGGCACACTTCCTACTGATTTTGTGGAATTCAGAACTTAGATAAGTGTCTGTGATTAGAAAGTAAGTTCTGAATCTATTAAAAAACACAGAAGGAATCTGACATTAGACTTCCTCAATATATGTACTAATGTAAAGCCTCTTGCTGCATTTTCACAAGTACCTAATGCTGAAACTTTTCTTCCAAAATTAAAATTTCCTTTGGCATTTCTTACACAGCATTCTACCTTCCCACTCTCTTGGTATTTTACAAGCAGATCTTAGCACCATAAAAAACCACACCACATATAAATACACACTACACCAGATATAACAGACTTCTCGCAAAGAAAGAGAATTCAGAAATTCAGTGGTCAATTGAGTAGTTTTTCCTCTAAATAGCCATGTCAGCCTCCTAATAAATGTAAAGTAGCATTTTAGATCTTCATGTATTACTGGAACATTATTTCTTAACCCCTCAGAGAAAATATGGATATGTAACAAGTTTTTTAAAAAAAAAAACACCAGACCCAGATGCCCCTGACATCAAAATAACCAAAACAAGAAACTCGATCAGGAAATTAAATAAGTTCCTAAATTTCTGCACATGGCTGGACTTGCCTCAACAGGCCTAATATGCATCTAATATGCATTTCTAAATATAAATGAAAGTTAGTTGGATAATCTTGTAATCACTGTAGATTTTATCGCATATTTTGAATAGTTATTTGCTTCCAAAATATGCTAATATTTAATTTAGCTGTTTCATTTAGAGTTTCTTTTTCCAGAAGAAAACAGAATTCCTTGATTTTGATTATTGGCCCTGAAAACTGGGGTAATTTATTTCGAAATCAGTCAAGCTGTGTCTGTTTTGTGGAGAGACAACATCAACTGTACACTACAAACAAACCAACTGACTGCTACTGGGTTTATAATTTCTCATATTTTAACACACTGAAGGCACAACACTTCAGGTGGAATATTAAAAAAAGCAAAAGTCAACTTGCCCTAATCAGATGTACTGCATGATTTAATTTTGGTACTAGTCAGTGGTAACTGAAGTGCAGAAGTGTTTCAAGCAAATTTTTAATTATGCAGGCAAACTGGGAAAAGATGACCAGAAAAGACTAAAACATAAATCAAGCTAATCCTGTATAAAATTAAGATAAAGCACACATGTCTTTGAAAAAACCCAAGTGGCCAGATTCCTGTAAGAAGCAGTGCAGATTTTAAGGAGCATTGTCATTAGATGAGTCCTTACTCTGCACTTGCACCTTCCACAACCATTTGATGCACCAGAAGACGTTGGGAGCAGCTGAGGTTTTGCTAATCCCAGACCTACACAATCATCAGAGTTAAATGAGAGCTGACTAACATGACAAGGAGTTAACCCTTTAAATAAGATGTTGTAGGGCTCCTCCTCAAGGGATTTTTTCATTGCTATAAAAACAATGTTCTAAAACCAGCTTCCATTGCTAGAATAAAAACAAATGCTGCTTCAGTACCAAATGTAATAGTTTCAGTATCAATGTAAAAATAGGCTTCAAAATAACACTTTTCCAGAGGTCATGGCTCACAGATTCCAGGCAATCCATCATCAAAACCTTTCAAAAGTAGGAGCCAAATTTAACTTCAGCACCTGATAGGATGGTATTAAACAGACAGACTGGCACTAAAGGATTCTTACATAGGAGCTTACACAAAGCCCTCAAAAACATGTGTTATCATAAAACATACTTAGGCAGCTCATGTGACCTCAGCAAGCAAGCATGGGTGAGTTCACCTCATATGGCACTAAAATCAATGCCGCAGATTTACTGCTTCCTTCTCCTGAAGTAATGATGAAAGCCATTCTTCTTCCATATTACCTCCTCCACTGAGCTCTTCAGGCTGTTGTGTTCTGCTAAAGACATAAAACTTCATAAAACTTGGCCATTTATTTGCACTAAAATATAGAAACTGATTCATCTTCTGCAGCTGCTAGCTTGTTCAAACCCCAATTTAGATTGTATCTGCCTCATCAGATTTCCCCTTTGGTGATACCTGAGTAATTAGTTTTATTTTCTCCACACAAGCCTGTTTTTAACATCTTTTTCCTAATTGAACTGACACAAGTTTTTCAAATGGAGGAAAAGTAAAGCTATAAACTTGTTTTGGGGCAAGGGAACTGCTTTTAATTTTAACTTTTAATAATGCATGATATATGGGTCATCCAAACGAGCAAGACTTTAAAATTCAGAGGAAAGTAACTGTGATTAACAGATGGTTTTACAAGAGCAGTGGTGAATAAAACCTAGCCACTAGGCAAATTCTAACAAGCCAAATTGACCAATGTCAAGGAAAGAGGTGATGGCATTCAGCTGCTAAATAAGCACCACTTTTAAAAAGTTTTTTTTAAAAACAATCTTTGGAATTTATTGCCAGATTTTATTTGCATATTTTCCACTGAATTTTATGATAATGTCCATCAAGAGATGAAAGTCGTCATGTTGTGTTACTGTTCCTCTTATCGAAGTATTTTGGACACTGATCACAGCATTATGAGGAATGATATCCAAAACTCTAAGTCACAGGGGCATGAAAAGGTTATTAAAGGCCATTCTGTCACAGGAGACTGAAAAGGCTTCAAGGAAGCACAACTGGATGTCACTGCTTGTCAATGCTCAAAAAAAGTCAGTTTGGCCATATAATTTCCTTCACTGCCTATCCATACCACTAGCTCAAGCTCCTCCTGCTCCATACAGGTCTAAAAATACAGATGGTTACCAGTCTCTAAAACATTTCAGTTTGCATGTTCCTCATCTACTTGATTTTAGGTGGCTCTCAGTAGGAGAATAAGTGGAATAGGTCTGATCTGACAGTGCTGTCAGAACTGAGGCTGCACAGCCCCACGCTCCCAGGTGCAACCAGCAACAAGGCTGAAAATAGTGGAGAACACACAGCCCCTCCTCAGGTGAACAGGAAGGGGTCTCCTAGTCAGAATATGCCTGTTTTATATGCATGCACGTGTTCTCATCATGCATATGTGTGTGTATATTTGTACACACATATTTATTTATTATATGTCCACACACATAAGCAACACAGATTCCTTCAGCTGCTGGGCTTCCAGAGTCTACCCAGCAACCACTGCTGAATCCCAGTGCTCCCAGCTGCTGGCACCTGGACAAACAAGCCCACTCCAGCTGCTGGCACAGACTGTTACACATATATCCAGATATCTCCAAAAAGTGCTCACTGACTCATCTTGATGGGTTTCAGATCTGGACTCTGGGGCTGTTACTCTCCTTAGACAGTCCTGGAAAGGACTCCAGACCTAGTGTCCTTTGTATCTTCAGTTGGTTTTCTGCCTGTCATTGTGTCCCTGTGTTCCTCTGGGCCTGCTGAGGTGGGACTTTGCTGGGCTGATGGCTCCAGTGGTGGCCAGGCAGGAGTCCAGGGCAGGGTACCAGCTGGGATCCTCTGTTGCCTTTGTGCTCACAAAATGTAGCAGATTGTCCCGTACTAGAGTGACCTGGCAATTGAAATGCCCTGCCCCACCTCCAGATTTCTTTTGCTTTTCAATTAATTTATTTTTGTGTAATTGGTGAACATCTGCTCTTCCTGCTGAGCATTTGGTATAATTTAGAGGAAGAATGAAAGGCATCCGGTATTGGAAGCACAAACAGAGGCACTTCATTTCAGACAAAACAATCCTCACAGAGAGCATGAAAATAAACTCCAAACAAATGCAAAGGTGAATTTTCCAAATGCCAGTCCGCCTTGCTTTAGGAGATGCATTGAGCATGTGTGTGATTTTTAAAAACTTTCATTTTACTATCAGGCAAAGAACTCCATAAACCTCATTCAACATTCACCCTAACTGTGGGTATCTTCAGGTTGGTCCCACCCAGAGCTCCCAAGCTGGTTTTGCCACACAGGATGCTTTCAGCTGGTCCAGCACATCCCCTTGCGAGGAGAGGAGTGGTGGCCAGCACAGCAGACAGGCTGCCCTGGCCCATGCAGGCAGAGCTGGGCTGGCTGACCACAGTCCTGCCAAGAGGTATTTTAGCTTTGTGACCAAGCACTGCAGGCAGTGCTGCACTTGTGGGGAGTTGCTAAGTATTTCAACCAATTCTTTCCAAGCATGGGGAAAATTACTGCTGCTTATGTAATCTGTCTTTTGCCAAATGGGAATCTGGGAGCTCAGCTGAGCTGACGTTAGCATTTTAAGTTAAGGAGCCAAAACATTTTTCACTCAGATGCTCTTTTGGTTTCCACCATTAACTACAGATTCTGCTAAAAAGTTACATCACAGTCCTAAATGTCAACTACAGCATTAGGATCAATCAAGGTGTTTTGTTTGAGGTACAGTTTGGAAGGCAAATTTTGGGAATACAGGCACATCAGGTCGTACATAACAAAAGCAGCAGCAGCAGCATTGAACTGTGTAAGCCCCACAGGGCCCAGGTACTGTGTGGCACTTGGATATCCCATGTGACAGTGCCTCCCAGAAAGACACAGCCCCAAGTGTCTCCAAACAACCTTCCCACCTTGTTTCTTAAATTGGAAACTTATTTAACCTCTTAATTGCCAGCACATAATTGCATTGATTTACACTCACAGTCTGTTTGTAACATATCCCTTGAAGAAACTGAGTTCGTCGTTTTTATACCACTTAATATAAATATGCGTCATGGAAAGGAGATGTGTACGCCAAGAAAAGAAAACAGAGACAATTAAGAAGGATCTCTCTCAACCAAAACAGCATACTGATTAATTGAAAGGTTGTTTTATAATTTGTCAGGAAATGGCAGCAAGGACTATCAATTTCAAAATAATAAGCATAAAGTCAATACAGAAAACCAACTGAAGGAAGTCTGTTATGAAGTCTTTTACAGCAGTAATAAACTCCAAATCCTGGAAAACTTTAAATGGTTCAAGACCACATGTTCTTATCAGGCATAAAAGCTGGCTTATAAACTGCATATTAATTGAGAACAAAGCAATGCCGATACTCTTCAGACTACATCTGTGATGAGAAATGGCTCATCCAAAAAGAAGCCAACCCACCTGCCGCTCCTGTCACTTGAGTTTGCGTCAATTCTTACTCTCAAGTCAAGTTTCTGCTAGCTTGAATGAGAGTTGATCATATTGATGCTCAGAAAACCAATGTCTCAAGTTTAGAAACTTAACTCTTGTATATGTACACAGGAAAAACAGTTTCTTCTGTTCATCTGATGAAACCTTAAAAGAAAACAAGCCATGGGGGCATTCTGGTACAAACAGGTGTGACAGAAATCACGAGCTCCCTCTTCTGTAAATACCTTTGGTTGGCAAAGCATTTCTTTGCCCTTTTATCTACTAAGGGATGACTTCAGCAAGGTTAAGGAAACTTAAAGCTGAAAGCAGCAATACTGGTTTTAAGTGTTTTTAGTTCAAAAGCCCCTAAACACGTTCCAACAAGAAGCAAATACAAATAAACAGACAGGTGGGTGTTTTGTGTATCCCTCTTCCTTAATTAAATTTCAGATGCCTTGTAGAAAGGATATACAAGTGGTGCCACCCCCAAACCAGCCTCTGACTGTGTCACTGCTGTAACTGAAAGGGTTGAATTTTTGTTATTCTCAAACCCAGCATCCTGCAACAGCAGAAAATGCTTTTACAATCTTCTTACATGCACTTCTAATAAACTTGATGAACCAAGTTTACCTACCACTCTCTCATGTCTCAGCATCAGTCAAGTTTGTTTTGGTAGCTATGGGCTTGCTCCCTTTTCACTATTTCCTCCAAAGCTGATCTGTATTTTCAGCTATTTTAAAAAACAAACAAAAAAACCCTAAAGAAAACCCCCATAAAAGCAAACAAATAAACCAAAAAGGCAAGGTCAATGAGATGCAATGACAAACCAGGTTTGCTTTACTTGATCTAGCTAACCACAACACAGCGACATGAAAATTCTGTCTTTCTTCAATACTATACTCCAGCTGAATACCATGTGTAGGGGTAAGAGTAGCAGAGCCTTGTGACACTTGCAGGCCCCTCAGTGCAGTTTTCTGTGTGATAAACAGCCCCATGGCAGTCAGTAAAGCTGATTCTCAGTGAGCCAACGACAGGTGTCATCAAAGTAACAGGAACCCGCAGCAGGGAAAAACCACGGCTCAACGCCAGGGTCAGTGCCTCGGGCTTGACTCGTTTCTGGTTATGCCAACACACTTCAGCTTGTCACAGTTACTTTGAAAACCCTACAGACTCCCTAAAATTATTTCTGTAACAGCAATAAGCTGGAGTACAGTGAGATTTGATTCCAATCAGTGTGATGACAATCTCACCAAAAAAAAAGAAAACATGAGGAAAACAAAGGAGAGATGGTTGATCTTGGCTATGGCTGCCACTGCTGTTGCTTTGCTGCACTTTATTTTAAGTAAAGCTACATTTTTAAACACTGACAGAGCTCAGTAAAATTTAGTAGCTATAACTTACAGTTAATCTTGGTTAGATTCTCCATCACCTTAAGTCTTTAAATCAATTTTGGGTACCTCCCCAGAAGATAAGCTGTAGCTCAGCCAAGTTTACTGAGCCGTACAAAAAACTACTAGATTAGGCTCTCTGGTTTGTGTTTATGTAAGATTGCAACCATGACATAATGTCTCTAACCTTAAGTATCCACTAAGCTATAGAATCCGAAATTCAAAGGCTGTATGTGGCATCTATTGACTCTAGTGCACCAAAGGTGGGCATGTAAAACATCACATGACAAACAAGAAAAAAACAGTGCAGTAACTCCAACATTGGCAACTTTGGTGAAGTATGGAAAATTACTGCACACACTATTATGCTGCAAATACAGCGCTGAAAATAAAATTCACATCTTATAACAAGACAAACAACTACAGAACATATCTGTCTTACCAGTGCCATGGCAACTAGTAAAATAAAACACACACACTGACCTGAAATAGTAGCAACTTCTTCCCGTTAAGAATATTGCTTATAAGGGAACAAGCAAGAGCTGACTGACCACATATCCATAAAAGCTGGGAATGTTTTCTGTTTCCAGAAAGTGTTTCAATGCCTTTACTATTTTTACCAAAATAAAGAGAAACCAAAACAACCAACCAAGAAAAAAAATGAAAGAAAGAAAGAAAGAAAGAAAGAAAGAAAGAAAGAAAGAAAGAAAGAAAGAAAGAAAGAAAGAAAGAAAGAAAGAAAGAAAGAAAGAAAGAAAGAAAGAAAGAAAGAAAGAAAGAAAGAAAGAGAAAGAAAGAAAGAAAGAAGTGGGTTTGTCCCTGATTTTACAGTCCCCAAGTACAAGCTGAACATATGCACACTTCAGGGACTTTCCATAATCCAAACCATCCAGTTTCCACTTGCCTCAGAATGTGCTGATAAAAACAAACTCCCTTAACCAGACCCTGATCCCACAGGCTGACCTAACCCTTACACACAAGCATCCCACTCTTTTGTCTCACCAAAGAGACAATGACCTGCTCACACAAGTAGGCTGACAAAGTAAAAAAGGAACAGCTGCATCTGCCCAGCCAGGGATTAACTGGCATTTCAGCCCTGTCTGTCCACTGAACAGCTTTCACATTACTAAGATTCACCACTTTAATGCCATTCACTCCAGTGAATTTTTAAGAAATGCTATACACAATTGGATAGACCTGTAGGAAAGGTTGTACCAGGTTGACTGGAGACTCCTTCCTAAAGAAAATCTTGTACAGGATGTTTCACAACTGTGTATCAGATATTGTCCCTTATCACTGCTGGCAGATTTCAAAAGGGAGAGAAGTCCTAAAAACAGCAAACTCCTAAAAATCTGGTAAAAATCAATGCAGAGAAAAGAGACTATAATCAGAGTGTGTCAGGAAAAAGCCCCCAAATGTGAACTGTGCCATTGTCTGTCTTATTTGGTGGTACAGCACCAAAACAGCTTCTGAGTGGATGTAGCAGACAATGGCTATTGCCCAGTGTGTATTCAATAAGGAGAACAGCGTGGAGTTGGATGTATCCAAGCAGAAGAGGATACACATCTAGTCATTATCCTATTTTCAAGCCACAGAGAGTTTGCATTTGCTTGTTTAACCATAATATATTTTTTCTATTAGCAAATGATTATGTATGTATGTTCACAAGTTCTCCACATCTGAGCAAAAATTCAAAGCAGAATCTCCTGCCTAGAATCAAGTATCAATTACCATCTCCTACAATAAATCTAACTGCAACAGAAATAATCTTACACATTGCACTGGACATTTAAATATTGTCTAGCAAGCAAAAATAAGACCTAATACATATACTCACATATACCCCTTCATGTCTTTACTGTGACTAACACAAAAGTCTGATTTGCTAGAACTTCATAAATTTGTGAAAACTAACATGGAAACTGTTCTGCAGCTCAGTGACCTGTTGGAACCAGCTCAACACAAGTGCTGTGCACACAGTCCTTGCCAGTAACACAAGCCTGTGAGCCACCAAATGGGAAGGGAAAACAGCAAAACAACAGGCATGTTTTTGCATTTAATAACCAGAAACAGTTTGGACTATGCTATAGACTTTGCTATTCTCTACCCTGTTCACTGACTTTCTAAGAGCTCCCATTTAAAAACCTAGAATAACTTCTCATGAACTACTTAATCCAGTTCCCCAACCTGAAAGTCCTAACAGCTGCTGCTGTTTGAAGCATCCAGAACATTACTTGCATATACTTTGTAAAAATGGCATTTGCTAGTAAAAGTAAAGCTTTCAAAGCTTAGGGGAAATAGCCTTGGGGTTTTCCCCTTCTGAGAGCTTAAAGTTTTATGAGTGAACCTAAAGGACTGCCAGACTTCTAAAGTGACAACACATTACAAAAAAGTTTCCTATGTGTTTTGCAAATTTGAAGTCAGCCACATTTCACTACTGACATAAGGGTTTTTAATATCAGCTCTAATGAAATATAATTCTCCAATGACATAACTGTGAAGTACAGCATTTTCATTTCACTAGCTGGCAGAGAGGTTTTGGCCTTATTATTATTACTATTATTATTTCTTATGTAGAGCCAAAAGTGTTCTAGGCCCTGCACAGACATGCCTGAAGACAAAACCTTTTCCTTGTATCTGCTGTAAACACAGAGACTGCAGCATATTCAGCTTTGCAGAACAGGTCAGGCATTTTCACACAACTGCTATGGCCAAGTCATATGGTAAGACACAGAAATAAGACAAAAATGTAAGAAATAGTTGGCTTTCATCTTCTCTACAGTTTCACTTTCACTAAATCTCTTTGGGTAGGATTGGATAGTTTCTGGTTTGGGAGAATGCCACTGTTAATTGGAAAAAATCCTACAGTCAATGAAGAAATTCCACCCATCATCATAAAAGCCTGAGGGGAGGGGGGCACAAGCTGAGGGTTAAAATGATAGTCTTATTTTTAAATCTGGTTCTTCCTGAGGTCACAATTCCTCTGCTGCACAAGAGAGGTGTTTATTTTAGAATTGATACGTGCACAGCTCGCAACAGTTTAACCACACACCAATAAAAATTAAAAAGCTCCTGTTTCGAGAAGAGCTCTGCCTTCCCTAGACTCTGAACACCCAAGAAACAAGGATGACAGAAAAAGCTACCCTTATCCCATCAGGGCCTACACCCCCTGATGAACTAGATGAAATCCAAGCATGCAAGATAGCAAGTCAGAAAGAGAGACTTGTCTACTCCAAAGCCCCTGAATAGTTGGTAGGAGCATCTGACATGGCCACTTTGTTCTGAATTTGTCCTGGGAACAAGCAACAATAATAACAATGCTGTACTCACCCCTTCACCTACACATCCTGCTCAATGCATGTCTCTTCAAGTAACCCCATGGTGTTGGAACAGAAATTGCCTCAGTTTGGCTGGTGCCTGCATGCTGTGCTTTGGGATGGAGCAGCGACCCTGGTATCAACAAGTGCTAGGGGATACTGACACTCCAGGGACACCTCCACACACAGATCCAGCTCAAGAAAGAATTTGAGAGGGGTATCTCATGGCATAGTTCACAGTAACAAGTCTAGGCCTGACCTGCTAAAACACACACAGAAGGGATAAGCCATACTGACAGGTACAAAGGGGACACCTCTGCTGTGGCAACATCTCCTAGTGGCTGTCATGAGTGGAAGGTGACAGGATGCAGTCTCTTTGCCACAGGGCTGATGCATACTCAACTTGAAAAAGAATAAGAATTCAGTACATTAAATTGAAAGGTGGAGAGAAAAGCCTCCAAAAATATACAGGGCAGATGGTTGGTGAGAGTTAATTTGCCAGCTTCTTGTATAAGTCTTGAGATAACACTTTGTTAGATTCATAAAACACAAATGCACTAGATCAGCAGCAATTTCCCCTTTGGACTGGACTCTAATCAGGGTATCTTGGTACCCTTGCCCTCCTGTTGCATCTTTCTGAAATTCCAAGGCACATTTTAATGGGGGTTTGCAGACCTTGAACTGCAGCCTGAACATGGTTTGACCTCTCAGTGAACCACTGACAGCTGCACATAACTTTCATTTGGGGCAACAGCAGAAGCTGAAAAGAAATTATGTTTGATTTCTCTACTTTGGGCGGCAAGTGAGGAGAACAGTCCACATAATGCATTATGGTGCAGCTTGCAGTGGTGGTGGCTGTCTCTTTTGGTGCCTCAGCTCATTTCTGTAAAGACAGCTATGCAGAATGAAGTAAGTGTTATCCTTCAGCTTCTCTAGACTGCTGACAAACATTACACTGGTCTCCAACGCTGATGGAACACAGAAGAGAAAACACAGAGTATGACTTCCCCAAAACGGGCAAAAACTTTGGTCCTCTCTGGAGGACACTCTGGGAAGAGGCAGAGGATAAATGGGGTCAGAACAGCCTTTCCCAGCTCCATGCAACCAAACACAAATCAACAGCAACAGAGGTGTTACCTCTGAGGGGCTCTGTGAAGCTTGCAGCAGACAGCAGCACAGTAGGGGGAAAACTGCAATGCATATCTGCTCTGCACAGCCAAGAGATCACAGTCAGGACTAACACACTTGCTGGAAGCGTGGCCCCAGAAGGGAGAGAATCAAAACCATGGAAGGGTGGTGGGGTTTGTCCCACTGTAAATGCTGTCATTTACAATGGAGAACAAGTGTCACCGGATGCCTGTTGCAGACACTCAGAGTTTGCTTTTCACGACGTCATGTAATGATGCTTTGTACTAAGATTTCATACAGTAGTAGTTCTTTCATTTAAGTAATTATATTTTCTGCTTGTAGGAAATGGTCTCCTTTGACCATACCAAATAAGCTATTGTCCCACCAATCATATTGCCATAATCAGGTACCATCATTGGCTTTAAGGCAGTGCCATTTCTTAAGAGCTCTTACCTCTTTATTAAAGGACAATGAAAGCTTAAAACCAACAGAATACTCTTCTCCAAAGACAACATCCCTTTCCTCAAGCACTGAGGCAATAAATGGCATAGAAAGGAGAAAAAAATACTGAAATAGTTACAAAAATTATCTAAAGCCTCTGTCTATGAACTCAAAAAATGCTATTTTTCACACAGTTCTAGAGTCCTACTATATAAAGTTATGCTAAAGCAGTATTAAATCCTCTACATATTCCACCCACACAAACAAAGCAGTCCTCTCCTATCCCTCCACAGCTTCCAGCCTCAAATATTTTGGCGTAAAATGATCAGACAAAATAGGGGACTTATGTTTTTATTGGTTCCTCCAGACTATGACGACATTTCCTAAAACACTGAGCCAGGAAACTATTAATGTCTCTGAAAAAGTGGAAAGGGTCAGGCTATTTTAAAGGATGTGTTTGCTAAGAGGCCTTTGTTATAGATGTATAGGCCACTTAATATTTGATTAATAATAACAAAAGTATTTCTCATTCCCGTAACATTTCTAGCTTGAAGGTATATTGTGAATATATTTGTTACATTGTGTTACAAATATGTTCTTGTTTTTCTTGTGTTATGAAAGCATTACCCCTTTTCACCTTTCTGAGAAATAAAATAAGCAGGCTAATAAGCTTGCCTAAGATTTTGTAAAGTATTATATCCATTCCAAGATCAGAATTTCCCACAGATCTGTATGTGCTCCTAATCACAGGCTTTTATCGGAGAGAGAAATGAAAATGGTCTCAGCTTATCACCATTATAATATTGAAAGACCTGGAAGATTTGCTAGATTTATCTCAGCTGTGTTGGCCTGCATTTGGCAGCACAAGTCAGGTCAGGCACTGGCAGATGGGGTCAGAAATCCCTTTAAAAAGCTCTGTGTGTGTTATATATAAGCACTAAACCAGAGCAACAGGTACTCTAACAGGAGCACAGCACAATGCAGCACAGAGAGATCCCACAGAGATTCCTCAGAGCTTTCTAGTTTTCTAGCACATACTACATGTCTATAGCTCTTCATCCTGGCTGCTTTGTCAGTCGGTCTGGGAAATGTCAAGGGGGACACAACAGAGTTGCACAAAAGCCTCAGAAGTAAAAATGCTCCAAAGACATCGCCGCTTCTTTTATGGTCACACAATCTCACCCACAAACCCAGTTCTGATCCTGGCTGCACAAGAGTACGTGTGAAGGTCAGCTCCCTAATGCAGGAGTGCAAAGCAGATAGCACCATGTGTTTCACACAGGAGAGCATTGAGGCATCCTAAAAGAAGTACAAGTCACTCTGGTTTTACTGACTAAGGAACTTCACTCTTCTGTCATGTCTCAAACAATCACAGGGGGTGAGACGACAAACGCTGCAGGTAAAAATCCCACTATTTCACAGTGCCACCTCCTGGGCAAGCAAGACTGGAAAAACACCCTCATGTGTTCCTTCTCTACTGCAGCATCCAACGTTTTAGTGTCACTTCCCCAGCTCTGGCAGGCCAGGCATTACCTCTGTTCTCAAAAGGCAGGCCACGAATGCACGGAAAGAAGGGCAGATTGTTTACAGCTCTCCCCATGAAACGTGAGCTGCAGCAATCCCACTCTTGAGTGAGGCTGTAACTGCATAGGCAAGCACCACGCAAACCCACAGGATTAAGCTCACTCTGGGTTGCTGGCTAATCATAAATTAGCAATCAGGGCTTCCTTTCAACATCCAAACAGGAAATGGGAGTGGGGGAAGTGAAAGCTCAATAATTTCTTGCATGTTAACAAGTTACATGAGCTACTCCAATAAAAAAGCTTTGCTAAGTGAACTTAAACCTAGCACACAGTCTGTCCCAAAATGACAAGCATTTATCTTTAAAACCAAGCTGTGCATTTTGGAAAGACAACGGATGCAGACATTTAAATCAGCATAATTTAATTACCAGGATAAGAGGACATCAAGCAGTGATCTGAAGTGGAGGATCCTAGTTTACTGTAATCACTAGCATTGAGACTATAACCCCCAAACCCAAGGTGGTAATCCTGGCATCTCTCTTGAAATTTAGTGAGGAAACAGAATTAGAATGGAAACATTTTACTTATCACACACTGTTAAGTCCATAATGGCCTCTGACAAAGGAGCAAGAAAATCAGCCCTAATGTTAGCTCAACTTCTTTCCACTATCTTTTAGGGATACTGCACTCTTTGGCTGTGCACATCCCATAATATTTACTTGGTCACAAACAGTTAAGTGTCAGGAAAGCTGGGAAATAAAATCCCTGTAAGACACTGAGAACCCTAAAATGCCTAAAGGAGCACAGGACTTCCAGGCCTCCATGTGAAGCACAGCAAGGAACATCTCTCCATCTTTAGGTTAAGAGATCACAGCCCCTGGCAACTGGGAAAAGTCTGGCCCATAACACACTCCTAATTTGGTGCTATCTTCATAGCAGGAGGAGGAAAAACAATTTTGTGCAACTGTTGAGCAATTCTCAAGAGTTCAAGGCAGATGAAAGGCCAGTTTCTTGGTTGCCTGAAGATATTAAGACAGATTAGGGACAAAAGTAAGATGACTTAAATAGGTGGATGTAGACTGAAGTTTTGAGGGAACAAAACTGCAAGGTAGAATTCCTTGTTTTTTATGGATGTACCCAATTAAAAAGAAAAATCTCTTGGAAGAACTCTGTAATATAGACAGAGATTATTTCAGTGGGCTGCATGAAGAACAGAACAGAAGCAAAGGAATTTGGAAAAGAAACCCTGCTGTCAATATAACCACTACACAATCTCATTATCTCCCAGAGATGCAAGCAAGAACAGACATATAACATAGATAGTTACCATGGCCCACAATAAACTGGCTACAATAAATAAGGAGCTAAAACTGCGTGGGTGCATGCTCTGCATTATGGAGTGTGAAAATAAGTTTTTTCCCTACTTTCAGCAGTAGAGACAGAGGCACTCCTAGTTCCAAGGCAGCATTTACCATGAAGTGTTGCCAGCCATAAGCCACCTCAATGAACTTGTTTCACTGTGCACATAGCTGGAAATGCAGACCTTGCTGTGGACTCTCATATTGTTCGGAGCAATAAAAAAGGGGGGAAAGTCTGCTGTACATGTACATCTGATTTTCAATCCTGGATCCCTTCAGACTTCTTTCACAGTTGGCATTCCCTGTTTCCAAGGTGACAGGAGGCAGAGCAGATATTTAATCAGCCTTGGTTTTAGACCACCCATTTACAAAAACTCTCCAGAAGAGTTCTGAAAGCTAAAAAGCAAGGAATCTGTAAGGCTGCGGGGTTTGATGTTGGGGTTTTTGTTTCTTAGACACAGTCATTGGTAGTATTACATCTGTCACTGGTGACTTCTGCTACAGTACTCGTATTGTGACCTGGCACTCCAATACTCATGGTGCCACCTGTGTCTAAGAATTTATTTCTGTGGAGTCACTAACTAACCATTTCTTTTTTAGGATGTTTGCATCCAGGGCAGCAATGCCACTTCCTACTACGTGATAAAGACCATGAGGACTTTGCAGGACTGCCACCTGCTCCATTGCCAACATGACGGCATCTGCCAGAACATTCAGGTTTCCAGCCTGTGATGCTCCAGCAGGTTAGCTGATCTTCATTTAACTTCTGTAGTACCAAATGGTTTTCCTTAAGCCAGAGACTTCCAATTTTCCTTCTCTTTACTTCCAGTGAGAGAGGTAAGAGTTTCCAGACAAGGTTTCTTTGGTAAGGAGTGCTGATGAACTCATACCTGTTTAACAGCTGTCACTCTATCAACAATCCACTGTCAAAAAATGGAGAAGGAATGTGCTTGACAATGTGAGAGACAAACTATGATCTGTGTCCTCCTTGCTCTACATTCATGTAAAATCCAAGGCTCACATGTGCCACTCACTTGAGTGTCTAAAGGAAGGTGTAGCTGTGACCAGTTTCTCTGGATCAGACACCAGGTAGCTGTTAAATAATATTAAGAATGATTTCACCATGTGATGCTTGTACTGGATCTCACCCAAAACCTTTATATATTACTTATACTACTGTTTTGCTGCAAATGTGGTCTCACAGCAAAGTAAGAACTTTGATGAATACATGCATGAGATCATCCAGAGGAGGAGACTGCATGTTTACAGAGGTGTGGAAACACTTGACAAAATAATTATCTTTTTCAGTCTGTATTCCAAAAAACAAGGGGTTTTTTTGAAGATGAACTCAGGAGTTTCCTGAGTTTTGTTCATGGAGGGCAACCTAATGGGTGGGACATCCAGCTAGCTGCTGCATGATCAAAAAAAAAAAAAAAAAGGAAAAAGAATCAGTAGGACAGGGCAGAAAAGCCACAACTTGGAAATTTTCCTGAAGGTCACATACTTAGCATCTTTCAGGTTAGTCTCTGGGAATCCCTGACTCAGATGTTGAATTCTTGTGAGGAATATGACTGATCCTTGTGCGGAGTCTTCCTCCTCAAACACATATTTCCAAATGTTTTCTTGTTTTGTGATGACTACTGGGCTCTGTGTTACACAAACAGAAGAATGACAAGGCAAGAGCAGACATGCTAACGTTTCAATTTATATGGTGGCTGTAAATGCTTGTATAAGCTCAAAACAAGGGGTAGTCTTACTGAGCCTCCAGCTCTAGAAGCAGCTTATATATTTAGGCGGTGGTGGAAGGGAAGGGGCTTTTATTGCTTAAATCTTCAGTAGACTTTTAAAGCTTATTTTCATAGTCTAAAGGCTTGGGAAAGTAATGATAATTTGTGTATTCTTTAGAATACCACTGTCATTGTGGTCTTGTTATTTGCATGATTTGGTTCCTCTGTACCACAAACATACAAAAATTGGAAATATTTCTGCAATTGAGAGATTGCCTACAGAGGGAAGAGGAACGGCTGTGGAGATGACACCTATAAAGATTATCAGCATCCATTTACATACCTTCAAGTGCAAGGGACAACTGTAAACTGTACCTAAGATTTGAGCACACAACTGTGCCAGATAATAGTTCACTCATGGAAAAAGATAAAGAAGACTTTTGGTTTGCTGGTGCTCTCCTGCACTGAAATTTTCTGTGCATATTTTCAAAGGCCTCTCATTCCCAGCTGCACACAGATTTACAAAATAAGAGATGTTAGCAACTTGTTCTCCAGTTTGCAGGGATGGCTGAAGCTTACTTAATTTCTGGTAAATTAATGGAGAACATCTACCATACTCCTTTGGTACAAGCAGGTGGAGAATTCCCTTCTGCCAAAAGAAACTACCTGAGGAACAAACTAGGAGTCTTTCTCAGCAAACTTTCTGACTTTTAATTTAGATGTTATGAGGAAGAAAGCCACCAGTGAAATAGAGAAGCAAACAGATAAAAATCTCTGGAATGTCCTCTCTGCTCAGAGCTCAGGAAAACTCAATTAAGCAGGGAGACCTGGCGTGAGCCCCACGCTCCCCCAAGACACAAGGGACTCCTCAAGGGTGTGAGAGCTGCAGTCCCAACCAAAAATTTTCTTTTGTCTCTGTGAATCTGGCAGACCTGACAATGAACTTCCCAACTTCTGGGCAAGGAGAGCACGTGTTGGGTCACGCACTCGTGCCATGCTGGATCATGGGTACTGCCTGTGGCTGGAGGACTGCGTGACAACAAGAAAAGTGTTCTGGCATGGCTGGAGCACCCTTGCTCAAAGGCCTCCTGTCAGTAGCAGGAATGACTGACTGGCAGAGATCGGCCTTAACTAAGTCAACTCCATTTTTCACCTCATCCCACAGGACAGGTGTGGCTGGTTGGGAAATCAAGGCTCACAACCCTGCCCCGTAGAGGGAGGAGGAAGCCCAGCTGCCTCTGTGCAAACTGGGCTCGGTCCAGGTGAAGCTCTGGGGTAACGTGAGGTCAAAGCCTGGTGTGATGATGGTCTGATGTTCACTGCAGGCACTGTGCCAGGAATGGTCAGTGAGTCACACAGCTCTCAGGAAGGTGCCTGGGCCATGTGAAATAGAGATTCAAGAAACACCACTTGCTTTTTTAGCTGAAGATCAGACAGTGAGGATAAGGCAAAGTCACACAGCTGCTGTGGAAGCAAAGGCTATGCCAGGCAGCAGGTTTTCTAGGAGACAGCCAGCCAAGGAGGCTGCATCTGACCCGTGGTCTGTTTAAGAAATCCAGCCTCGTTGTCTTCGATTTTTATCTCATTCTGATCATGGGTTAAGCAAGGCACTCAGCCTATTGTTCTTGCTACGGGATAAGTAACTAGCTACATGTAAACAAAGCAATTAAGCTCCATAAGGAACTGTTTGCCCTTCAAAGCCCAACTAAACATTGCATTTTGTTTTGGGAATCCAAATATGGTAAATTTCTGACAGTTAACTATGACCATGGGATTGTTTCCTGCACAGAAAGAGCTCCTGAAACATGCACATACTGAAAAATTAACTTTCATTCTCTTTACCCTGACATTAACCATCTAAAGACCCTGCTGTGCTCACTGCTAGCTGTCTTTTGCTGAGTATCACCTTCGCATAACTAATTTATGATAATTTATGATAATTTTTATCAATAGAGAGAGAAGCCTCTTAAGCTGGCATAGCTTGTTCTAAACCCCGCTCTTCAGCTGTAAAACCACCGGGCTCCATCAGCATCCCTCCAGGAGAACAACTCTCAGCTGTTAACTCCTTAATGTATTTGGTAGTCAGACAATTCAGTAGGGAGCAGCACAGCACAGAAATACACACCAACTCATTTTTTTCTTATTAGCTGTACTCTTGTTGTACCTAAAACCCCTAATCAACATCAGACTGTCAACTTGCTGAACAGAACAGCAAGAAGAAAGAAGGAACAGCAGAGGAAGAAAGAATCCCATCCCAAATGTCTTCAAGACCAGAAGAATGGATACTTTAAACCCAACACACACATCCAAATCAGAAAACCCCAGCTCTACCACTGCTACTATGTGTACATGTTCAGCTTTGTAGGCTGAACTTATATATTCATAGAATGTAGTAATGTAGCATAGACAAAATAAAAAAAGAACCACGAAAATAAAACCAGAAAGGAAATATTACTAAATCCATTTGGGGCTATTAAAAGCAAAAGTAAAAATGCATTCTGGCATAGCATGCATTATGAAGCTCACTTTTGTATTTCAAATGTGCAGTTTGTTCATTTGCAAAGTTTTAACAGATATCTCCAGTTACACACCTGCACTGCAGCTCTCTGCTGTGTCTGTCACTGTGGGACAGAAGCACCTGAGCTGAAGCAGGCACAGGGCTGAGGGAGGAAAACCAGGAGATGGCTGGAAAAGGACATAGTGGGGTGTGTGCTGAGCCCTGTGTCAGAGAGGTCCCAGCACACCAAGGGGAAGGACACAGCCTGGAAGGTGATGGCTTTCTGTTCACAAAGTTCCCACTGGAAATCTGAGAGTTAAAACCATTGTCATGGATCTTCTTATACCCATTAGTCACGCTCTCCCAACAAACTCTGTTGGGATATGTGTGGTATCTCTGCTTACACTGCCTCAGAAACATCCCAACCTTCTGATGAAGTTCCTAGATAAATTGTGAGTTTTGAAATACAGATAGACAAAGGTTAAGAAAACAAATTGTCTTACTATTTACTGTGGTGCTGCAACAGGCACGTCTCCACCTCTGATGAAGGATGAAAAACACCATTTTGTGCAACAGAATGGCAAGGACAACTGTTGGGAGGCTGAAATGGCCTGTTATGGTGGTGTTATCAACTGACATAGCTGTGGGAGAAGGGGACACAGGCTGTGCAGGTGCTCTTTCCAGTATATTAACAGAAGCAGCACAACTTACATAAAGAAAAAAAAAGGATATGAAAGTACTTGATTTAACTAATTTTATAAATTCTGAGTACCAAAATGGGAGGCAGGACCAGGATGAAAGCCTTAAATTTCTTCCTGAGATTCACCCACCCTCATCAATACTACTGGGCATCAGATTTTCAGAATTTACCTTCTCTATTCCTTGCAAATACTTACAGGCACACCTTCAAAACTGCTCATGTACAATGGAGGATCTCTGAGCATCCTGTATAGGAGGCAACAGTGCCAGGAACACATAGAAAAACACAACTGTTTCTAAATCAAAAGTCCACATTAACTGCTGTCCCACAGGTTTCTACTTTTTTGACTACTGAAGGGAAACCTTCATCCAGCAGACAATAAAGACCTAAAGCTGCTTCTTGAGATATACCTTAGGGTGGGATAAGTTGGGAAAGGATGCAGGCCTAGGGCAGAGCTTCTTTGGAGGCACATAGGGACTTGGAGAGTTTGGGACTTATCCTATGGAAAGATCAAGTTAACCCAGAAGAGGCAGAAAGCTGTGAAGGGCTGGACACCAAAGCCAGGGGTGAGGGGGCTAGACCTGGGACAGACTGTAGGACACTTGTTCGTTCCTAGTCTCAGTGAAACTGGTGTCTAGGGAAAGATCCAATTCTTCTTGCAGCCAACACTGAAACAAGATACAAGGTCTGTAGCTTTCTTATAACAGTGTAATTGCAGTATAGGAATTCTGGTTGTGAAGGACGTGAAACTGGGAAGAAAAAGGAAAGCTGCTTCTACATCTATGCAGTCCCTAGGTATGCCAAAGCTCAAGCTTTCATCAAATGGGCATAACTACTTTCAGCAGGTGCTACATGTCCTTTGCACAGTTCAGCATCCATCCTTTCCAATACAACATTTCAGAGGAAAATATTGCAGGAGTGCAGGTCAAGATGCACTCTTTAAAATCTAGAGTAGTACAAGCATTAGGTTTACCCTTAATCCTTACTTAAACATGGTGTTTCTCTGCCTCCTCTAACCTCTCCACCTTATTTTATTCTTGGATCCATTAACTTGGCTCTTTCTATTCTGCCTTCATTCTCTCTGGTTTTCTTCCTCTTCACTAAAACAGCCTTTCCCTCTTGCATGCTATTTCTGTACAACAAAAATTGTAACATTAATTTGATTTCACGTGTGTAGCACAGTTGCTTTTACTTTTGTATTCCCCACATTTTTCCTTCCATTAATACTGTCCACAAGCCCTCTGCAATAAGGCCTGTTCAAATTTGAATTGTGTTTAGCAAAGCAGCTCCCAGAAGACCATGACTGGTGCCTCAGTATGCCCTGGACAACAGCACTTAACAACACTGGCTCTTGAACTCCTTACACAGCCACCACCCTCGTCCACCTTAGGATTTGAAATTTAGGCCAACATATTAATACTGTGTCATCCCCCAGTAGAGTACCTGAGGCAATTTTCTTCAAGGTTACTTTGCCAACAACTCTTAAGGTGGTTGAAGAACTCTACCTCAGAACCCAGGCAACAAAAAACCCTGCTGTACCATGGAAAACTTCCATGGTACACAGCAAAAGGCCTCTACCTTCCCTCCCTAGGAAACATAAGGCACAGTGCCTACCCTGCCCTTGTCTCTGCAGGTCAGAGGCTTGGGGAGCACTTGCATCCCATGGTGTGGAGCATGGCAGTAACACCTAGAAAGATCATTCAAACAAGGTAGGACCTGGGCATCCCATTTCTCATGGCACCATCCTCAAAATATACAACAGCTACCAAACATCATACTATAAATTTCCCACTGAACCTAAACCACTCCTGACAAATATCCAAAAGAAAAAGAATAAAAATATTTCTATCTTTAAACATGCTGACTGGGTAAACAAGATTGTAGCTGGGCTTCTGTTATGTGCCCTTTCCCCATGTGCAGGCTAAAGCAGACAAACGTTTACAACAGACACTCATGGCCCATGGGCTGCCCTTCCCACCCCTCTGCCTGGCAGGAGCAGAGCAAGGCCTGATCACAAGGATAGGTTCCTGCTGATGCTTAGAAGGTGATGACCCTTGAGCACTGTGCAGATGCTGAGCTCCTCAGCCTGCTGAAATAAATCATTTCCACACTATGTGTGAACACCATGCTACCAGGGCTACAGGTACAACTGTCACCTTTTCTTCAGGTCCTGAGTGCCTGATGGACCCTGTTTGTAGCTACAGAATAATGCCTTTCTGCATCCTCCAAAAGCTATCGTCCTTCATAATTTTTTGTGGGGTCAAGTTACTCTCAGATAATTATCTAAAATTTAAATTAAAAAGAAAATCATGACCAAAAATGGTCCTCTCCAGCTCTCACTGAAAGCATTTCAAAGTCCATCTGTCCATTCCATTGCCACCAGTCACCTTCCCCTTTACAATGCTGTGTGCTAGAAGTCATTGTGTCATTAATGTGACAAATCTAATCATCCATTACATTAATACTTATTACACTATGTTGCTTTTGGCCAAAACTATCATTCATACATAGAGGCATGTGCCTTTTATAACTCAACATCTTTGGAATAGATTAGTTTTTCAGTGCACTTTTAATATTGAAGCTTTATGACAAAAGATCTCTAAGCCTACACATATCCTACTACCTGTAATAACAGTCTTCAAAACTCTTCAAGATGACAACTGAAAATCTGTCACCTGTAAAGAGCTTGCAACATTTCAATCCCATGCAGAAAGTAACTTCTGTGCCTTAATGCTGGCAAGCAAACACAGGAAATAAACATCCAAATAAAGATACCTGAGGGACTTTTTTATTTAGCACCTTAAAGAATACAATGTTTTAACTTAAGTAGAATTCAAATAGTTAAAAATAATTTTGTGACAGAAGTTGAGTACAAGAGCTCCATTTCAGGTAAGCACCTGAATTCCTGACTTATGCTAGATGGAAGGTCTGACACATCCAGTCAGGCCTGATTTCCAAGGACATCTCTGTATTTCCAGCCCAAGTATATACTGATATATCACTCTACAGTAAAGAGGGAAAATCCTTTTCAAAGCTTCTAACATCTGAAATGCTTCTGAAATATGGATTTGCTACTCTAGTCAGAGCACCTCAGATGCACTTATTCTTCAAATTTCCTCTTTATAAACCACACCATTAATAGGAGACAACTTGTAATCTACTGAACTGTCAGTAAAAGAGCCAACAATAAAAATCAGTCAAGTGCTACTGTCTACCCAGTTTTTCTGGTTAATTCTGGTGGTTTTGTCAACACTGTGTTTTCTCCCCTTCCTCAGTGCCTGAAAGAACAAACACAAAGAGTGTTTGCCTACTTAGCCATGCAAACACAGCGATGGCAGAGAACATGCTTGAAAATTGTGTGAACTATTATAGAGAGACAAAATGCATTCTTTTTCTCTTGAGTAGTCACAGTTATTACTTGTAACAGGAATATGCAAAAACCATTAATGTGGATGTATGAACTCTTACTTGATGATATGCTGTAGTCCATTTCATGTGAGGAAGTGCTGTTACAAGGAATACTAGTGAGAGCATTTTGATACGGGCCACAGAACTGGCTAACACCAGTTTCACTGCTCAGTGTAGCATATTTTTCCTATTATGTAATGCTTATTGGAGGTATTATAATGATACATAGCTGAAAGCCATCAGTAAAAGCTTTCACAAGGGACCATGCAGAGAAAACTGATACAATGATAAAGAGACAGCACTTGATTGCTTTTCCTTATATTCTTTTGTATCTTTCGGTGGCTGTTAAATCAGTATGTTCCGATCAGATCTCTTAACCTCACCTGCCACCTTTATGATACCATTTGTCAGACCAAATTTAGAAAACAGCTGCTGGGAGAAGGCTGCTGTCTCATCACTTGTGGAAGGTCACTAAATAAGGAGGCAGCAGGAGGGAGGTCTCTGTCAGGTCACTTCACATCATTACAAGCTGTACAAGCTCCATCTTTTCCAGGATGATTTCTTTCAGCACATGCAGATGCCAAAATGGTTAGAAAACAGGCTAGCTATTTGGGGCAATTAGGGGGAAACCTCTCAAAATATGAAACCATATTAGGTGGCCTTTTATTGAATATGCCTAATTTAAAGTTTATATGCCATCAGGGCAGACTCCCAGAAATCCTCATGAATGCAATGTAATCAAGCTTTTATTAAAACTAGACAGACATTTTCACCACCAAAGGCAGGATTTCATTAGGAACCTTTCTCTGGTTACTCTGTTGAACTTTCTACATTTACAGAACCCTGTCAAAATTATATCTTTAAGATTTAAGACTGAATTAACTGATACTTTCCAGGGCGCTATTTATCACCAAGAAAAAGTACACTAATTTAGATAGTTTAGGGTATTCAGATCTTATGTCTTTTCTTTTGAGAAACTTCAACTGTGCTGGTGAGAAGCAGATGAAAAACAACTGCTTCCAGTCTCAACCTCAGATATTAAACAACCATTTAATTATTAAAAGGAATAAAGTGCAAAGCAAATGAAAGTTCAGAAAGTAAACAGTTTGATGTCTCAAAATCCTTCTGTCACCAATAGACCACAAAGGTCTAAGAATCCATAGCAAGTGGAATTTAATACAATAAACAGGGTGGAATCATTATTAAAAATTCATGTGAAATTAAATGACTGAGCACTACTTCAAAGCAGCTGGCTATACAGTTACTCCACCAGTATATTCATAATCCCATTTCTTGACCAAATACTCTAAAGTCCATACAATATAATTATGAAATGCTGAATTGCATGCAGAAGTCTGCCTATAAGTTCTTTAAAATACCGCAGTGAAAGGATGCATATTCTAACCTCACTGGGTAAAATATAATTTTGGACCCCCTCTATAATTCCAGAATGAAATCACCACAATTGGTCTAAAAATGCAGTATTTTAAAATTGAATACCCCCTATTTTGGAAAAAAAAAATTCTTGCATCTTACAAAGGGAGAGTGAAAGGCATCTCAAGTATGTTTATCCTTAAAAACAAGATTGTAAGCTAATGGAGAAAAATCTCCCAGCTGCTTAAAGCAAAGAAAACATTCAGTTACAAGTCCCAGTCCATTTTGGCATCTGATCTCTCTTGACAGTGCAGACACAGAGAGAGAGCACAAGGTGTAGGATGAAATAATGCCACACTGTTCCATAAGCGGAAAAGGGGTAAGACCTAGAACTATTTGCTGATAACAAGCCCATTAACTCATTGGTTCCAGATGATTCCTCCTCTTCATTTGCTTCTTTGGCGCCTTCTGGGCCACTAGAAAGGCAAATTCCTTCAAGCAGAGATCTCAATAAGGTCATGCCAAACATCAAAGGCACCAACAAAGATGACACACAAACAAATATGTGAAGGGCATAAAAGAAGGCGAGTCTGGAGCAGCTGTCAGAATAAAGGAAGCAAGACTAAGGCTGGGCAAACAATAAGAGATCAGAGGAAGAAATGCTGGCAGATTAGCATCAAGCTGAGCAGTGAAAGCAGAAAAGGAAAATTCGTTATTGCTCTCCCCTGGAACACAAAAGCAGTCAAGTTAAGAGGAAGAACTTGGTGAAAGAACACAACTGTCACTATGACATTAGCCTTGCCAAACCTTAAAGTCCTTTAAAAACAGGCAAAATCAATGTCTAAGACAGCAAATGAACAGGAAGCACACTCTATTTATCTGGCAGCCAATACTGAGAAAGCATGTAGGATGAAATGACAAAATTTTGTCCTCATATGAATGCAATCGGAGAAGCTGGAAAGGAGGAAAAAGCTGAAAATACTGCAAGCACAAGGGAGGAGAATACAGAGCTCCAATTGCATGTAGGCAAGTGACACAGCTCCAAAGACATGTCTAGACACACTGCAATAGTTCTTTGAGGGTCAGGTATGGGAGTAGCCCAGCTGTGACTACAGAACATGAAGCAGTTTATTAGCTCATATACCAACCTTGTTAGTAATCAACCTGGTGAGAGCGATTCTCTCCAAGTAGCAAAAATGTGGTGTATGGGTATGGGGAACTTAATGCTGTGGAGGATAAGTGAGACCCTCCATTCCTATGTGAGTTTTTTGTTTTTTTGGAAACAGCTTCCAGCTGGGAAGAATTTGGAAACTACATCTCTTGGATTCAGTCCTTGAAGTTTGACAACAGCAGTTTTGGCTGCAAAGGATTCTGGAGTTGCTGAAAACAAGGAAAAGAGCATCTCTGAGCTACAAAATCATTCACTAATTTTCTAATTTATCAGTCAGAAACAAATTAGAACTCAGGCCTCCAACCCAAAATCCTTGTCATAGTTACTGCAACCCCTATTTTTAGTAGGGTAAAAATTATATCCACACAACAATAAGACAGGATTGTGATCTGAAGTCAAATTAGTACCATAATGATTTCTGGATCAAAGAACTTGAAGTCATCTCTTCTGTCTGTTCACTCAGTCCTCCAAGCAACTACATAATGCCAAACACTGTGGGTTTGGATGCATGAAAAGCCACTCACTGGAGCTTGTTCAGTTTCAACTCAAGTACACCACCAAATCTTTTCATAACAATAATTACTTCAACAAATTCAGGATGGACATTAACTCCAACAAAGCCTGAAATAGCCATATTTATATGAAGTCCCTGATTAATGTCTTACCACGTCCAAGTGCTTTAATAAAGTCGGGAATTGAGTATGTGGATCTTCACATTTGGGTAAATGATGACTGTGTATAAAATGGAGTTTCCATCCCATCTGCCCTACAAACTAAAACAATGTGGTCAGCCAGTACTGATTTTTGCGGTGCCTGTAGTTTATGTAAATCCAACCTACCTCAAGACTGAGAAGAGATCAGATCCAGCTGAAGATTTTTAAGAGGAAAGAGTATTAGATGTAGACAGGAAAACTAAAGATCCTCACACAATAGAGATACAACTTGTGCCATGGAAGCTCATTGATCAGTCAGGCCGCATAAGGCTTTTGGGCATGAGCAACACTTTCATGAACACTTCACCCACACTCTAAGCTGTTACAGAGACATCCTCAGAGCTATTGGAAGACAAAACTAATGGAAGGATGAACCATGACTCTGTATGGGCAGTGTCACAGAGCTGGTAGAAGGCTGAACCATGACCTCAATTTCACCCTCAACTCCTGTCCAACTACGCACCTTAACAAAAAGGCCAAACCCTATATTAGAAGCACAAGCAATTCTTAAGAGATGCTCAGGCTATGGTCTGAGATACATCTGTTCTGTGAGGAAGAAAGGGAGGGAATGAAATAATCAGCCTTAGGGCACACTCCAGTATTTCTTCCATGATTTTTGTACATGAAGTCTTGAAACATTGCATTGTCTCAGGACTCCAGGCAGTTTCCATCAATGTAAAAAGGAAAAAAAAAATCAGCAGTCGATGATGAGAATTATTTGTGTTCATAGGTGTTTGTTTTTTAACGTATTATTAAAATGTTGAACTGAAGTGAATTAAAAAAAATATTCTGTGAATATTGTGGTGCATAGACAAATATGAAATAAATTCGTGAGTCTTATTTCCCAGTGTAAAAGCTTGGTCTACATAGGAATTCAGTCTCCAAACCCAAATATTTTAGAAATCTATTCAATTATGTAAGTCAGACATTCTATTATTTTCTCTTATGGGGTCTAAAAAAGTATCAGTCAACTTTTGTGCTGTTCTACCTTGTGACAACTCCACACTGTAGAATGTCAGAAATGAGGCAACTGAGGTCAGAAGCAGTCCTTGTAGTTTAACTCTGCAGTCATTTAGACCAAAAGAATATTTATTTTCAGCTCCTACACAGGCATTCATAGAAGCTTTTAGAGGGATCAAAATGTCCCATTAGCATTTCCCTGAGGTGCTACAATACAATTCAAGCCTGAAGTCATTAAAATTTGGTGTCAAGAAGTAGACTTTTTGTAATTTTCATTGTTTCCTAATTAGAGAAGAGACTATAGGGCATGAGTGGCTTATAAAGTTACATAACAAAAATAGCATTAATTTTAACAATTTTCTAAATGTAGATGTAAACAATTAGCCAAAATACTGCCTCAAATATTATCATGTCCAATTAAAAGAAAAAGCTTTTAAAAGCACTTAAATGCAGTTATAGTAGGAAAGCCATAAAATCCTATTTTAGTGATGTAACAAGTCTAATCTGAACCAGGTGCATGAAACATCAATCCTAGAATGTCTTTATTCTGTGGGTTTATATAAAAAAGAGATGAGATCAAATCTGCATCTAAATTCAACAAAATAATTTTTTTAGAGAAATACAAGGGCTGAATTAATGGAAGACCATGTGGACAGGTCAACTGATTTTGTTGCAATATATTGCTCAAATAATCAAATTCAGCTTTCCCTGTCCACCAAACACATCGTTCTCTTTGTGCCTCCCAGTTTCTGCCAAACACTGATGTGTGAGAGCAGGACAAGGCAAGCAAGATAAAGATCCTTGAGATGGGCGGTTCTTTAATATATCACCTATTATTTGGTGTGTATATATATATATATATATATATAAATATAAATATATAATATACATTATTAGTAAGCATTATGTCCTCACATACATTTTCCCAGCTTGCCTTGACATCTCCCAGCATACATCTCCTCACTTTTTCTGTGCTTCCATGCCCAGTTTCTCTGAGCTGTGTGTTGTAAGCTAGAATTCTCTTGTGCTCAAGGTCTTCTGTGCTTCTCCCCTGTGTTCCTGCACCTTTACCAATTCTTCCTTAGCAATAAAAAATTTACAATAGACTTTTCTCCTCTTTTTCTACCCACATAGTAAAGAGATTCCTTCACTTATTATGTGCCAGAGCAAAAACACAAAATTAAAGGACTAGGTATTCTGCTTCTGGCATAAATGACAGCCCAACTATTGGGACCTTTGCTTCTTCTCTAGAAGGAATAGGCCTTAGTTACTTTTTTAGGTTTTGCTTTTTCACAGTGAGACAAAGAAAAATCTATAGTTCTGTAGCCCACCAGCAGTGTCAGGGTAGTCAGGTTGCTCCTAGGGATGACAACAGCCAAAGACAAGCAACAACCAGTGACAACTCATCATCAAGCAATGAAATTCAAATAAAAGTAAAGATTGACAAAGTTTAGAGTTTGGAACAATAAAAAAGCAAAGCAGGAAACATAAATATGGGATGGAGGACCCCAGCTGAAGGGAAACAGAGACAAGTGACAATACAAAGCTGTGCAGCCCGTGGGAGACCACCAAGTCTGGGATTAAATCCCATAAAAAGCTTCCAGAACACACTCAGGTTTGTTCTGAAAAACTGATGGCTATATGGGAATTATGAATATCAATAAATATCTTATTGAACAGCTCCTTATTTGATTCAGAGATCAGGAAATATAGGAATCAAATGCCAGCCAACAGAAATGTCACACTTCTCCAAGCTCAAAGAACATTGCAACCTTAAAAAAACCCATATTGGGTTGAAGAGCCTGATTTAATTCTAAATATCTGAATAGGGAAAAAAAAAAACAAACACCAAACCAGGGCCAGTGCAGCAGTTGGGGTTGGAAAGCAAAGCAGAGCAGTGACAGTTCTGTTCTAGTTTTAGATGTGCAGTACACAGAATCAGCTGAAAATAGCCAGGCAATGATGACTGCTGCATTCTGGAGATTAGGATCAGGCAAAGGCTTTATGCTGGCTGCCAGCACTTGAATAGTTTTGAGACATTTCAGAAGACTACGTGATTCCAGAAGACCTTTTTTGTTTTTAAACTCGAGGGTGCTTTTAATAGATGTTGAGTACAGTCAGGCCTTGTTTGAGAAAAGCTTTACTTACTTCAAAATAAGCAGAATCCAGACAAAATGTTGCATAGGGTCACTGTCACTGTCTCCTAAGGACATCTTTACGTAGGAGCTCTTCCCATTGTGTTGAAGAAATGCAACTTGATGGTGAGGGCAGAACCACCTAACTGGCAGCAAAAGGTGTAAGCTGAATAGTAAGGGCAAGGGCAGTAACTCCAGGACAAAAGCAGTGCCTGAAAAGCTTGCTCCTGGATTCCAAGCTGTGAGTATCATCTGCCCTCAGCAACTGCAGCTTGGGGCAAAAGTGATGAGGGAATTACTGTTAGCTCTCACTCACCTAAGCAGGTTCCTCACCACATACAAGAGAACAGTCACAAGCACTAAGGGAAATGTCTTCATGTTTTGGCCAACAGGGCACGAGATTAAAAGAGATGATAATTGGTGTGATTTAAAAAAACCTGTGAGCAGTGACAACTGGATAGCTACTGGATTCTAACCTGAATTGAATCAAAGCATCTGAAAAACTGAGACACAACAAAACACAACACTTACTCCACTTTTGACACACAGTAGTCAACAGCTATAGAAATCCTTTCTCCTCCTTTTTCCCCCCCCAAGAAATGGAAATAGTGACTCACTAGCTCTGCATCCTACAAATCCTACACCCTACAATGAAGTTTAATCATTCACAGCCACTCCCATTACACTGCAGTCAGTTGAAAAAGCTTTAGTTTTTAAAGGAAACTTGTGATTTTCAGAGTATTTTCTCCTCACACTGAAGGAAGCTGTTTAAATCCCTCTCCTTTATTACACGCTCCAGTACACCAAGCAGTCTGAAGACAGGGAAATGGATTAGATAAATAGAAATACTTTTGTTATGACCTAATTTAAGGATCTTAAAAATAATACAATAGCTTCAAAAACTGAAAGGCATCAAAAGGCTTAAAAATTTTGCAAAGACATGAGAGTGCAAGATATCTGGAAAGTATTGATAGAGTAACCTTTAACTTGAATGAGAAACAGGAGGCATTCAGAGACACATGGTTACCATTCACACAAATTTATTACCAGGGCATTTCTGTTACTGTAATACTCTTTATACCAGGAGCCATATGCAATGGCTCAGCCTTTTATGTGCAATGTCCGTTTATGTCATGTTGCTGAAACATAAAGAAAGGTTTGAATTTGGAACTTGCTGCCCGCCAGTACGATGTAAAAGATCAAGGTAGTATAGCTGCTGCTCTTTTTAAAAGAAATCAACAGCCCTAGGAGAAAGTAATCTTGCAGCTTTTACAAAATTCACAGTTAACAATAGAGGAGATGGCTATGACACAAAATTATACTCGCCCCATAATGCATGCAATTAACATCAGTCTAGGACACTTCAAATTGCACCTTTATTAAAGCTGCCTAATGTTTCTACCAAACTAATGAATGCACTGCTTCCTTGATTACCTGAAAAATTGATTTGAGCATTTGCACTAGCACTGAAACTTCATTAGCATTACTGCTTGTTCTACAAAATACTTTTAGTAAACCACTTTCTACCTCACCATTGATGGTTTTCAAATCAGATGCATATTGCCATCTCTATTGCAATTCCCTCATTAATTAATTATACAGTTTATATTATTTTCCATAATGCAATCCTCCTTCTTGAGAAGCACTTAAGACATCACAGCAGCCTGAGTAAAAAACTCCAAATTATAAATAGTATCAGGCAGTAAGTGTCTAGGACCCAAATAAGGTGAAGTAATTTGTAAACTGGAGAAATAATGAATTGTAAGAAAAATTATTCCAAATCTTATAACAAACTGCTTTTCCAGTGGGTGTCTGCCTCCACCTGTAAACCAAATTCACATCAGGAAGACATGATGGGAAGAACTCCTCAGCCACACGCTGCTCACTTCCAAGTTCTTTGATTCTCATGTATGATGCCTGACCTCAAATCACTCCGTGGTTTGTTGCATTTATGGCTTCTCTTAAAGTAGTTTACTTTAGGAGAAGAAAAATACTATGTCTAAATCCACAGGAAACACCACTGCCCCAACTCTAACCAGCATTTGTGTCTCCTCTTACTGCTACTTTCAGTTCCACTGCATGTGTTTGTATCTTACTGTCATGTCCTGTACTCCTTGTCATCTCTCTGAGCTTATCTGCACAGCCCAATACTGCACTGTAAAGCCCTGAATTTATGCTCAGATGACTGCTGAATGCCTTCCCTTTTTGTGTGATACAACATGCCAGTGGGGTTCTATGCAATAAAGCAGGGACAGAGGAGCTGCAGCCAAGGGGAGCTCCACAGGACACCTGGGCCAGTGGATAGCACCCAGCTCAACACCTCTGAGAGCTCCAACCTGACACAGTCACAAGAAATCTACATGTTACAATGGCTCCTTCTCTTTTTCTTTACCACAATGCAGCCAGAGACAAAAGCAGCAAGGCTACAGCCAAGGTAAAATCTAGACAAAATTCTTCTCATAGGTAAAGGGAGATGGGCTTATTAAGAAATATGGTATCCTGTGAATTCATGAAACCTCAAAAGCAAAAGAACGTCATTGCTCCAAAAAAATCAAAGTGTCTTCATGCAATACACTTCCTCCCCCAGTTTCCTTGACAATTGCTTCATCAAGACTGTCCCTTTTCCAGCATCTTTCTACTAAAAAAGTTTTCTTTGGAGAATAATAGTGCATTGTACAGATGGAACAGCTTGTTTTGCATCTTTGTTGGCTAAAAAAAACCGAAACCAAACAACAAATGCAAAAGTCACCCCAAAGCAACAAGAAAGAATAATTTTTTACTCAGAAAAAGCATTCCTAATATAAGAAGAAAAAAAAATACCCCACGCACACAGCAGAAAGATTGGTGATTGTCTCACTCTGCTGGAATGCTTTACAAAATCCCTTATATCCCCATATGGAATAAAAAGTCCCAGCAGTTCTTGACACTTCCCCTATATTTTACAAATACCTCAGTTGAGAGGTCATGTAAATTTTGCTCAGTTCTTCAGTGTGCTTAGGTAACTCTATAGTATTTTAAAGGCAAACTTCAGAAGACAAATGCCATTTAACCAACATAAAAGATCATAGTGGAAAGGAAAGAGAAAAGCTAATTCTAATTCCAATTTCTAATTTCCCACATAAGTTACACATTAAATTCCATGACATTTCAATGGGATTGATAGTAAGACCAATATGACCTGATGAACACACACCACTCTACCCCACCCGAGAAGCGACAGGTTTCCAACCAGGGTTGTACCATACTGAAATAGAATATTGGCCAAAGATAATGCCTCTCACAATATGTGTAAAGTGTAGGGGACACAGCATTATTGAAGTCACTGGGTGTTGCAGACATCACTAATGCACATAATGGTTTATCTTACCTGTTAACTTGAGGGTTTTCACAGCTACAGTTCAATTCCTGTTCTAGGCCACAAAACAGAAAACAAATGTTTTTGCAAGCCGAGGCAGTTGGAGAATTTTAAGGGCCTATTCTCTCAATAAATACAATAATCTGAAATTGTTAAGTGAAATATTAAAAAGAAATGTTCTGTCCAGCTTTGCACATTCATGGAGATGGCTGTTTTCCTCCTCAGCAGCACCTGAGCAGCTGGTAAGGGAGAACTTCAGGAAGCTGCAATGTTGCCATGGAAGACATTGTAACCTCAAACCTTTAATAACAGCTGAAGCACAGTGTAGGCTGGGTGCAGCACAGTAAAATTGCACAAGAGATTAAGGACATGTCATTTGGGTAGGGCAATGTAACAATTTCACACCACTTGTAACCAATCTCTTGCTGCTCCTGTTGTGCAATTAATGCCATTCACACATTAACAAAGGAAAAAAAGAAAAATCCTCAAGGCTTCACTGCTTTTCCTAAAGTGAGTACACTGTTGCTCTGTTATTATAGAGACATTTCTATTGGTATGGATGACAGATTGAGGGTTTATAAATTACTAATTCCCCAAAGCTGCTTTAAAGCTTCGATTTCACAGATTTTTTAACTCAAGTTCCATATTAGAAGAGGGGATTAGTGTCACTGCTATAGAGATTACTGCACATTAGTATAAAGACTTACAGAATTTTGAGTCAGTGCCATCAAAGCAGAGCACTGTGCTGTATGGAAAACTGTTACTGCTCTTATAATAGTTCATAATATGTTCAGAAAGGCAACAAATCTGAAAAAAAGAAGTCTCAGCTCTAATCCATTATATTCATATACTTAAAATAATGCATGCAGTGCTTTACAATCCTTTGCTCTTCCATAAACATGGTGTAATTTTGAAATTTAAGCAAAAAGACTGCTCTGATTTATTTGCAGATTAAGTTGTATTTTTGTGCTAAATGCTCAGCTACTCTGCCCAACAGACCAAATCATGACATTTGTTCATATATGGTTATTTGCAGTTAAAAGCTCTCTCCATCTGCCTGGAGGTTTATTAATAACTCATCACCATGGTATCACAGCATCTTAAGGAAAATAAAACACAGAGATAGTTGCTAGGCTCTCCAGCCTCTAGGGCTAAAAGGGAATATTTCTTGAGGAAGACTGGGAGAAATTCTTTTCTGCATTCACTTATCACCCTTGAGGGTAAGGCTAAGCCAAGAGATGGCCCCCATACTGTGTTCTGAAAGCTGCAAGTATTGTAGCCATCACTCAAACACGTCACCCATGATCCAATTCTCTGCACTAGCACATTAAAAACAAATATCCAGAAATCCAAACTGTGAAGGAAACCTAAGGAAAAGGAGATTGGGGTGAAGGAATGCATCAATTTCTGCAGCACTCCCAGAGTCCCTCAAAAGGACTCTGCAGCCACATCACTGTTGGCCTCAATCATATTAACCACACTAAGCTGCTTGCTAACATGCACTGAACCCTGCACTGCCTTGCTGCAAACACATCTGTCATTAGTGGGGGAAACAGAGCACAGGTCCATGGCACATCCTGTACCCAGAGGAGCTTCAGCTGGTTCTCACAAATATTTTCACATGTACTGAATATGAGAAGTGCAACCCTTTACCTGTAACACCCTACCCATCAATACTGTGAGAGGAGAGGTCCCTGTGGTTCTGACATGTTTAAGCTCCAGAAGAAACAGGCAGTCTGAACTCTAGTAAATTATCTGCTTCAATAAGTGAAGTCAGCTCTAAATATGCTAAGATCTTCAGAACAGTAATATAGGGAAGCATCAAACTTAAATGCAGTGAAACACACAGAGCAGACAGGGCTGGCTTGCAGATCACATCCCTTTTCAAAAAGCAAGCTTTCTTATTACAGGTTGCCACACCATTACTCCAGGAAACAATGTGACTGCAAAGGAAAATCTGTAAAAACAACATGTATAATGCAGGGTACAAGAGTGTGCTTCCTACTCACAAATAACTACAGTATTGACTAAATGTCTTCTAAGGCCAAAAAGCAATGAAGTCAGAAGTCACACCTTCAGTTGGTATGCTACTCTGATGAAGTGTCTCGTGAGCAGGAAAGCTTTACAGAATCATTACATCTTCTGTCAGGGAGAAACATCCAGCCATGCTAACTATCCAATCTACCCTCCGAGAGAGGGACTGCCAGGGGTTACACTATTTCCTTCCCTCTTCCCTGCTCAGACCAGAAACCCAGCATGGCTGCAGAAAGAACCATAGGGTGTGGCAGATTCATGTCCAGTGCCATCTCATTAAAGTCACAACACTCATTTGTTTCTTCACATGTAAGGTTAACCCAGCAGAAAGATCATGTGGCTCAGGGGACAGGGAAGACCAGAAACACCAGAGCCTTTCCTGCTGAAGGGCTGGCATGACACAAAAAGCCACAAGCAGCAAGCCTGCCACACTCCCACAGAGACACTGCCATAGCTCAACATACTTCCTCTCAGAAGGGTTTTCACTCTTGTGTGCTACTTATTCAGTATTTTAGAAGAGGGAAAACTGCTTTTTATCACCTCTTTTTCACTCATATTACTGCATACTGAAGCAGAAGTCTGTCACCTCCATTAAGTATAAGAGGCTGTATTTTGATCTCTCAGGTGGCCTCATGTTAAGTTTCAAGAGCAGTTAAGACAGGAGGAGACTGTTGTCCTTCAGCTGGCTAATTAGTGCAAGCAACAAGAAAATATTTTTATTTTTGCTAGATAGTTGTAGTTCTGAGAGGCAATGATTCCAGCAACGTGAAGCTGTGTGCTACTTAGGGTCCTCCTTTAGGGCGAAAAAGAAACGACAGGTCAAGGTAAAATTGTCTGGAAACAAACAAATCACCCTGATCTGACCCTGCCTGTCAGGGTGCATTTTGTCCATCTCTGTACCCAAAACATATATAACTAGCTCTATTTTCTAGAACAGCAATTGTTGATTGATGAGTCATCTTTCCTGTAAATTTATTTTTTTAAGTGATTTTGGCATTGTTCCTTGAAATTCCTCTCTGGCTATGTAATGGAAATTTTGACCTCATACTCTGGTTTCTTTAACATCACAGATACAGAGATTATGAGTTTAGGAAGATCAAACAATTGAATAAAGGATGCAATGTAGAAATCTGTAGCTCGAAAAGAAAGCAAGATGTACTAAAAAAACCTCACAATTAAGTATTTAACTGTGTGGCCATTAGGTTATGTTCCTAATAATACAGCAACTCACTTACTGAAATTAAGAATTCATGGGAGAGAGGGTTGCTTCCCTATTTTTTCTCCCAAAATTGATTATGTGGTTAAAGTTGCTGGCAAGTGAAACTCACCAAAATATATCAAAATTTAGTGTTTTCCTATTAATTAGCAACTTCCCATATTACAGTTTCTAAAGCATACTGCAATTAGTTGTCAGAAAACACAAAGTAGAAAAATGTAAATCAGAAGAGTGTAGAAAGAAAACAAAAGCACCAAAGAATACATTCATGAGACATAATTATTGCAGAGGGCAGCATAAAACTCTTCAGACTCTAACCACCAAGGGTAAGGGCTTCTCTTCCCTATTCTCCCCCTGTTTACAGGCAATGGAGAGAGTACATGGTAGCTCAAAGTCCTCAGCTATGCTGAGTTCAAAACATATGAAAAAGAACTCAGAATTTTGAATTGCCTTAGTCCCACAAGAAGAATTAGATAGATTTTTATAGCAAGAATAAAAATTAACACATCTGAGAACTACTTCAATCTATCTAAAATATCATTAAATAAATGAGAATCTCTTCCTTCCACCCAGCCTGGACTCAGCTGTCCGGAAAACTCCATAGTGCTCAGAAACAGACAGTGCCATAAGCACCTGCTGGAGCCTGGAGCCAACATTTGCAATTAGCCAGTTGCAAATCATCATGGTGAGCTAAATCTATAGAGTGGCACATTCATGGCTCATGAAGGCCAAACCTATTGAAAATAAATTTACATGCCTATCTTCCAGCTGTTAAGTGGGATGGCCAAGGGACATGACAACATGAGCTTCATATTTTGCATTCTTGGAAAAACTCTAAACAAGATTTCTCAGAATGACAACACTGTTATGGTCTCTGATAATTCTTCGTGGTCATGCAGAGGGCATCCCACTCCATCCCACCCATATTCACCTTGCTCCACCAACCAGTTTTTATTCAGGCTGAGCAAAAGGGATCAGATAGTTGGGAATGAGCTCTGCTAGCTTCTCTGACCACAGGGCAGCCCACACCAGTCTTTTCACAGGTTTCATTAGACACTGAACAACTTAAATGGCCAATTTAAACCAGAAAGATCACAGCAAATTTGAAGCTTTGAAGACAGTCAATGCTCTTGCCCATCAACATGGCACTCTAAATGGAAAGTGTGCATCCAGCAGTAAATTGGCTCTGCTTAGGTAGGCTGGGACATGTGACTGTGCTGCTGGGACTGCTTTGAAACTCATAGGAACATGTGTTCTCAGTCTGTGGACTTGAGGGAATGAGTTAATGTGACTTGTACAAGTGTGGTGGCTGACTGATAAGGTTTCAGAAAACGTGATAAGATAGTACTGGGGAAAAAAAACAACAGTGTTTTGTAACCAGCTCTTATCATAACTTAAATGAGGTTGAGTTTCCAAAAGAAGACAGTAAAATTATTTGGTTTTTACCTTTTCAGTCTCAGCAATCAACCTAACAGCTGGTAAAACTCGTTGTTATTTGGAAAAAAACAAACAAACCAACCTTCAGATTTTCATGTAGAGAACATCTATAAAAAACAGCTCAAAGTTTTGAGGACAGGTAACAGCCAAGTTGAAACTGTTTCTACATATATTAATAGCTCAGAGATGACTGTAGAGTAGTAAAACAAAGTCTCAGGTGAAATACAGAGATTTAATGCAAGCTAGTACAGCCTCCCTTACATACAGTGACCAGTTGGTGCAGGAGAGAAATGGCCGAAAGCTTTCTTATTACATTGATGCGATTTTAAGTAAAGTATTTGAAAATTCTCCATATTATTCTCTTCAGCTTCACAGGCAAACTTTCACTGATGCAAATAGAAGTCAATACTGAGGGAGATGGGCGTCCTTTTGAGATAAACATCGTTAAGAATAGTAGGGCAGAACATAGGGAAAAATATTTAGCATCTGTGTAGTTCCTTCAGCTGCTAGGGAAACATCCACCAGATGTTCCTAGATGTTACCTCAGCTGCCTCCCAAACCACTATCACATCTGCGCTCTTCCTTACTGAATACCAGTGGTAACTGAACTAATGCTTCACTTAACTCATCTTTGTAAAATATTCTCAACACCCCCGAGGAACTCCTTTTTAAGGAGTTATGCTACCCACAAAAAGTAACGTGAAAATCCCCTGTGATTACATGATTGAATTTCCCGAAATTCTCTAGTTATTTAATATATAGGGAATATCATCATCTATACAAAAGTATTACTGGATGTGATGATATCTTTTCACAAACACAAGTACTGAAATAGCAACAGAAATAATGGTCCACAGAAACTACCAGAATTAAAGAGGAAAATGGGAAGGAAGAAACCCCATTGTTATTAAATGCTCCTCCTTATCAGGGAAACCAAAATTCTTCCTCAAGACCTTCCTTATACACCTAGAACTGAAACTATTTTCTGTGTTCAGCTACTGAAAATCCCCTCAACCTATCACCTTTGTGGTATGCAAGATTTGCTTACACTTAGCAGCAGTGGAAGAGTTGCAATTGTATCCAGTAGAGAAGAGGAAGGAACACAAGAAAACCCCAAGCCACCAAAAAACGCCATGCACAAAAAAGAAAAAAACCCCAAACAACCAAACATAAAGACCACACAGATCAAAACGTCTTATCTTAACACTTTCTATTCTGGAATTTTAAAAATTCAAGTTTACACATAAGCAATATAGAGCATTTGTGTATGATCTAAAATAATCCAAAAGGAAGTATCTTCCTAAGACTATTAGTCCAGTTTATCTATTATTCTCAATGAACATAATTTTCAAAATGTGTATGGAAGTAATGATTACTTATTCCAAGCTCTTTCAAGCTTGGAATAAGTATTCTCCAAACTTTGTATTTTCAGCCCAAAACATTTTTCTAGTTATTTTCCAGGTATGCTGCACTCTACTATGTAATGAAGAGAAAAATACAATAAAGACATCAAAAAAGCAAAAAATGTACAAATCCATGTCACCACTTTGCTCTAGCTGATACCCTGCATGACCCCAAACAAATCACTTAGCTGCATTCCCACCAAAAATGGAGAGGGCTCCAGACTCTGAAAAATGACTGTCAGACCAAAAAATGTTTACAGAGCAGCTTGCAATCATCAAACAGAGGGCTCTGCAAATGGAAAGTATTACAACATATGGGATGTTCTAGCCATGCATTTAAAAAAAACCCGAAGAGCAGAAAAAAGAACCTTCACAATCATGACTAGGCACATGTTCCAAACAGAAGTTAAACTCCTGCTTCTCTGGTATAGCTCTTTAATTTTTCATTACTTATACTTAATTAATACTATATCTATAAACAAGAAAAATAAATCAGAAGCTCTTTCATACAAAAAGTTAAATTTCCAGGTACCAAGGTCTTTTCTGCAGGTTTCAGTCACCTTTATAAATTAAGGGATAAAAGGAAAATAAAAACAATGTGTGTCACGTCAGGATGCGAAAACGCACATACTAACCAGTGATTTGACAGATGGAATGAGAAGCTCTTGCCTTTTATTTGCACATGAGAAATGAAAATAATTCAATGTTTATTTGCAGAAGAGAAATCAGGATACATTTATTTGCAGGAGGAGAGGCTACCACTATCTGAAAGGAACTCAGAAACTTCTTTTTCTTCTCCTCCTTGGTAAAATTTGGATGAAGGAACAACGAAACCAAATGCCACTGTTTCCTAGTGAAATACTTGTTCAAGCAAACAAAGAAATACATTAATGATTACAAAGAGATGCATAAAACCAATTCCATCTTGTTTCCAAATGCATAGCATAAGCAAAACCTACTATTTTCTCCATAATTATTTTTCCTTATTAAAAAAATCAGCTATACCTTTCATTCAACACGTAAATCTAAACAGATAACAGAAATAAGCATTTTCTTTCCATGTGTGAAATTAACGATTAACCTCAATAATTAAAAGCATCAGAGTGCCGAACACCCATTGGTTTATCCAAGCATTCATCTATACTGCACATCTGACAGTGGTTTCAAAGAAAATCTGGATTGAATAATATGATTCAGATGTGAAGAGACTGACAATGAACAGCATTTTAGTACTGCTCAGTCACAAACCAGCAAGCTTTAGTACTGCATGTCCACATTAGGAAAAATGAAACGGCTTCTTCCGAGAACAACATGCTGGGTCTTTGACCCCTGTGCCTGCATTTTTCCTCTGAAAACCAGGGGAAATTTGTTATCCTCATTTCCCTTGTTCCTTACAGCCATACAATCTAGTGTAACTACTAAAAAAATCACAACTTTGCTTTTAAAATCTTAGAAAAAATGTTAATTAATTACCCACTTTTGTAACTTTTCATAAAATAATTTTATGATGCTGTTGTTTTAAAAGAAAAATGTTCACACAAGAATTAAAAACAAAGCCATGAAATACTTTTCTCAAAGATTACTAAGTGGACTAGATGGCCTATGATAATGCAAAAGCCACTCAGGGCAAGCATGTCCTGATGTTAGCATAAATGATTGGCCTACCCATGGCAAGGAGGCAACCACAGAGCTCTGGGAACAAAACATGAAACACAGTGACTCCTTCCACATTTTGTAAGGGCCTTCCTTATATCCCTTCAAATTCCTACAGGAAAGGGTCTTTTGGCAGTTTTCATAAGCACTAATTCTTCTATAAAATGAATGAAAAAAACCCACTGTAACTAGACTCATCATATTTCTCAAGTTTTTTAGGCTATGGTGGACAGACAAAATTTATCCTGCTTTAAAAGAAACTTCACAAATGCAAGTATATATCACAACACACCATTAGCAGATGGTGATTACAGAACATTTTTGAGGGAGGCTTGGATGTGCTTAATCATATAATTCACAAGAAAAGACAGATGACTATGGATATGTTCCCACAATGAGGCACAATTTCCAAAATTCAAAGCTGAAAATAGATTTCAGAATAGAATTTGAGCAGATTTTTCAAAACCAGCAAGACGTGACCAAAAAAAGGACATGACTACAGACTTGTCCTGTCCCTATAATCTTTCTCTGGACAGATGACATACAAGACTAGGTAGCCAATGGTCTTACAATCTGCTTCTCAATGCTCAGCAGAAGCCAGATATCAAGAAGTGATCCCCTTCCTTAGCCAGTCTATCCATGCGACTGATGGAATGATCTTTTTATTACTTCATTTTTTAATGGCAGTCTTTTTACTGTTAATAGATGTGGTTTATGCAAATCTTATCCACCACAGATACAGATTTATAAATTACTCTAAATTACAGTGTTGTAATGGGACAGTGTTGACATGAAACTCAAGTAGTGGAGGATTTTCCAGAGGCACAATGCCTAGAGCCAAAGTTTAATTTCAGCTCAGAAGTAGATTCCCTTTGCACCTTTAGGTTACTCATCTCCATTTCCTCCTCTCTAAACCTGCCTCCCAGGATAGTGCTAGAAGTTTACTCAATGAATGTGAATCATCTTAGCACTGCCTCCTGAAATCCAGATATAATCAAAAATGAGCCAAAGCTTTATTGGGCGAAAGCTGCATTTGAGGAAAAGCGTGCCTTCCATTATGCCTGTTAGAAGTGGTCTCACAAAACACCAAAAGCAAAGCTGTGCTCTTTTTATCTCTGCCAACAAATGCAGCAGTCTGCCTTTAAGTGTACTTAGCTTTCCTAGAGCCACAGTCTGACCTGGGGCATCAGAGCTTCTCTGCCAACCAGCTCAAGCTTGCAATGCAGGACTCAGCAGCCAGGTGATAATCTGTGTGCACCTGCCTTCACAGCCCCCAGATGCAGGGCAGAGACATCACTGCTGGTGAGCATGCATCCTCTGCCAGGAGTCACCTCTCTTCAAAGGAGATGTCTCCCTTTTCCTACACACAGCCAGAGGGCAGGTCAACACTCCTCAAACTTGCCTAGCTGCTTGCATGATCATTCTCTAGTCATTTCCACCCAAAACACTTTAGCACAGATGAGCTCCCTCAACTTTTTTGGTTGTTCTGAGCCTGCTTGTTCTGACCAAAACAAGCCAGGGAACAATTGCAGCTGAGAAAGTGGGTATGACAGGGTAGAATTTTGCAAGAGATGTGCTAAGTGTTTGTATGTGACCAGCACACCATTAATCAATGCCCAAGGACTTGTTCAAATTATGCAGCTGCCAGATGTGCTCTTCCCTGTGCCATTCACAAGACTCCACAATCATGAGACTCCCTGTGTACCAGATTTGATCACCTGCTCAAGTACTTTTGTATGCCGTGATCCCAGTTGGTTTTGGTATCAGTATCAAGAAAATAATTTCAGGCACGTATTCTTGAAGAGACTGTTTTTTTTATGTAATACTAAACAGCTTTACATTATAGAGCAAAAGGAAGGGGAGCTACTTGAAGTATTCTAACTGCTAAATGTCATTAACTTTCCATCTGGTCAGCTCCTGGCAATTCCAGAGGTATCACAGCAGGCATGTTCATGTCCCACCTCCCTGTTCGTTTCTCATGACAGTCATCATCACCCCCTTAACTTTTTGGCCATAAGGATCACTTCAGCATATAGTGCAGGCTAAAGATCCTCACAAAGTATTTTCAGTCCTTAACTACAGAGCTGTGAGACAGCTTGTGGATGAATGTCCAGTTTTAATGACAAGACAAAATGATGGAGAAGCTGTTATTACTCTCAAAGGCAAGCTGTTCCTCTAAGTTCCAAGAACAGTTTCTGCAAGTAAGTGTCATGAGAAGAGATGCCAAAAAAAAAAAAAGAAATTAAACCTACATCAGATATTTAATACACAGAAAAGAATTAAACTGCTCTCAATTTTAACTTTCTCCAGGTCTGACTGTTTCTGTACCAAGTATATTGCCAGATCCACTAAAGAAAGTGAGGACAAAACCAATGCATGTGTCCAGACACACACACTGCATGGCATCCACCTCACTCAGACCTCTGGGCAAGACTGATTTTAACTTCACTGATTTACCATCCTGGAAAAGAGATTATATTAAGATTTGTAACTGATAATAAAAAACCCCCAAACATATATTAACACAAGACAAAACATTAGCATCTTACAACGGAATTATCTGAAGCCTACCACTTATTTAATTTCATTTCATCAAAACAAGAGAGGTGCTCTGCTCATAAGCAAATGTAGGCTGTTTACTGATATTATGTTACAATCAAGACATTACAGGTCCCTGTAACTGACACCAAACCAGAGACCTAAATGCTCAAAGAATTAATGCTTTCACCTAATTCTAATTTAATTCTGGTTAAATTTAGTTTCAGTTGGCAATTCTGCCAGGTCAAAAAAAGAGCAGATGAACTCAGACATGCAATCTTTCCACTGTACATATAATTCCTTAGCAAACTGGTGCACACTTTCCATCCATTTACATTCACTGGCCCCAAAGCACCAACAGGGTATGAACTCCTTTCCCCTTTTTCCCCAAAGCAACACTGTCTCCAAGCCTCATTACCTTAACTGAATATACTTACAGGACAACTACAGCAGTTACACACCTAAAACCAATACATTAGTCAACAACTGATTATATTAAAAATGTGATACTCATTTGAGAATATCCTTATAAAAAAACTTAAGAAATCCCATGATTTTTTATGAGTCTTTTAAACTGTAATCAGTTTATAGCATAGAAACTGAGTCAGCTGCTATATAATCAAGGCTCTTCATGAGAAGCCCAGCTTTGCAATGACACATTGTGCATTGTTCTCAACCTGCATGAGCCTGAAACACTGCAACCACTACCAAAAGCAGCTCACAGAATCTTCCCACTGAAATCCACAGGAAGGTATTTTCACCTTCCCTTCCCAGTCAGAAACTGCTTTGTTAGAAAATGGTGTCTGCCTTCCTTTGCCAGAGCTACTGCCTTCTGAACACAATTCCCACCTTTTGGTATCACTAGGTAATTAAGTGCCTCTAGTATAACTGTGACACCTCCATGCCTCTATTCTTGTTCCCTCCCCAGTCTGCAGTCAGGCTGTGGGGGCCTTGCCTGAAGCAGTCTTGACACCTCCACAGAAGGAGTCCCACGGCCCTGAAATGCTGTTCTCTTCTTAACCTGCTCAATGAGCTTGGCAGGACAGATCATACTCAGATCCAGCTTTTGGTGTATGCCCACAAGTCCAGATCAGGAATACTGGTAGGAAGGGGTGTTGCTCATCACTGCAGAAGACCAGCTCTGTAGGAAAATGCAAAAATCCTCCTGTGCAAAGCTTCCTTTTGTATTTGGAACAGACTTTGGTTTAAGGAAAGGCAAATTTTCCTACTCAAATGGGAAACAAGCAGAAAATGTAATGCATATGAGTAAAAACTCATGTGCGTGAGAGCTCCCATTCCTAGTAAATAATTATTACCTGCAGTAACAGGCAGTGCAGATCCCACCCCTCTCCTTTCTTTGAGTATATGTGTGGTTGGATTTTTTCCCTGCTTTTCCTCCCCCCTCTTTTCCTTTTTCTTCAATTATAGCATCAAAAGAAAATTAAGATCTTTTGGAGACATAAATGAAGCATTCCTGCTCTGGAATGGCATCAGCATCTGGACACCTGGCAAAACAAAGTTTAATTCCTACTGTATCTATTTCTCAACCCCCCACCCCCGACAGCAAGCATGAAGAGTCTTGCTTTTCTTCTTATTTACCAACAAGAATTAAAGCTGAGAATGTTCAGAAGTCCATTTCACTAGGTTTTGTTCTGGTTACGTTACAACAGATTGCTTTGATCTGGGGAGAGGAAGGAGGAGAGGAGCACAGCACATTTTAAGTTCACAAAGCTACAAGCCAAGATGCAAAAAACTGAAGCATTCCAAAGTTAAAAATAATCGTCTTTAAACTGCAAGAGCAGAGCTGTAATTTTGAGCAGTACAGCATGACATCACAGTTTATGTGGGGCCAGCTCCATAAATCAAACTGTGCCTAATTAGAGACCATACTGCAAATCTACATTATTTGGATGAATAATTAAAACAGGACAGTCCATAACACAAGCCAGATATGTTTACTAAAATATGTTTTTTTCAAACTTTTATGTTCACTACTGCTCACAAAGCTTTCACATTTAGAAAATTACAGACCCCTAAGCTTTTATTTTAGGCTGACTCCACTTTCAAGGAATTCTTCAATTAACTTTATGTTGCTTTAAGCTCCTCATCCAATGAGAAAACAATCTGTGGTTTCTTACTTCTCCCAGTGCTAATGGCTGCCCTCCATGTTTGATTTGCAGACTTACTGTCTTTTTAGAGCCAGGATCTGTTTGTCTAAAATCAGCCTAGTTGTCATAGTATTGTGACAAGTCCTCTATAAAAGGAGAACAAACCTTTGTGGTGGGTTAACTGCTAAGAATAGTGAAGGTTGTTCTCACAATCTCAACAGATGAGTGCCAAAATTAAGGCACATTGAGCAATACACCTTGAGCTGAAAGCCCTGACTACCTCAGCTGCCCTTCTTTCCCACCTACTCCAAATTTTCCAATTTCTGCTTCTTTGAGTTGTTTTTCTAAAATGTGTGCTTTTTCTCATATCTAAAAGCTATGACATACTCACACATTTGTAGCATAAAAAAGCCCCCAGTGCTATCAAACATTACTATCTGTAGATGGTCAGGACGCCTCTGGAATTGTTGGAAATGCTGTGGAGACTTTGACTATCAGTTACTGGGTAGATAATGTCAAATCAAGAGCCAAAGAGTTTAATGAAAAGCATGAGCTGAACAAAAGGGATAGGATTTATTCCTAAACTGCACATTTTTCCTCCTAGTGCTTAAGAAATTTGTGTGAAACTTTTAAATCTCAGAAATAAAGAAAAACAGGGGAGAGTTGGCAGCTCTCCTTCCCTTTCCCTCCTGGTATTTGGCTTGGTAAATGGACCAACATACAGATGATTAAAGGAACTCTGAAGACAATGACTAAGAAGCAAAATGTTTGACAGTCTCAACAAAAAAGGACTGTACAAAAATAAGAGTTATGTCTCTTAGTGCAGTATTATGTTGTGCTAGTAATTTTTTTCTGTAGAATGTTAACCAAGCACAGATATGGAGAAAGTATCATTCACTTCTTAATACATAGATTTTTAGATAAAAAAACCCATGGGGTTTTAAAGAAATCAAAACACATTAAACATTAAATACACAGCACAGCAATATTTATAAAGACATGACAAATGAGCCTCCCTCAACCACAGCCACCATGATCAGCATATCCTTAAATAGGAATGTACCTTTCAGACCTCCATTTCAATTCTTAGTTACAATAAATAGACAGCAAACTTGCAATTTCCATTTTTTAAAATTTAAGACTGTCTTTGTGCCCAGAAATATTATGACTGAACTCTGTTAACTGCAAGCATTCAGAGCCATAGCCATTCCAATTCCCTTACATTCTCAGTGTGCAGCAACAGTTTTCTCAGAAAAAAAAAAAAAAAAAACAACCCAAAAAACCCCAAAACAACAAAAAACCCCAACCCTGTAACTATTTGGACATACTTCTGAAAGCAACAGTGAAAATTAAGAAAGCAGCCTTCCCAAAGAAGTATCTATTTTTGAAATGTGTGCTTTTAAAACACAATGCTTATGGAATGAACTACTTCAGTTCTCTTGTGTAAACTTGTACAGATTGTTTGCTATTGATCTTTTGAGTCATATTTTGGCAGCAAACTGGTATCCTTGTAGAAAATATAAGTACTGCAGAACAAGTGATGTAATCTACATCTACACTTAATTATTTTTTTCCTTATTTTTTTTTGTTAAATTTATATTTTAAAATAATCTGAACTGCATACTTCATTTCTTCCTCAGATGAGGAGCTTTATGATAGTGAAGATCTTCAGAAGAGACAGTTTGTCTGTAAGAATGTGTCTCCTTTAATTCACAGGACTGAATTCAGATCAAAGAAAGTAGTGTTTCTATCTGTACTCAAATCTAGGTCTATTAACTGTTTTCTTAACTGAATGACATAAAGTGACTCTATAAAACCAGTGCAAAACCTGATCTCAAGGAATTGAAATCCAGGGTTTTTTCACAGTGTATTGTTCTTTCCTCCCTGCCTCCAAGCCACTCTCCATTCAGAAAACAACACACAGAAGAGAAAAAAGAAAACTGCACTGTAGCAAGGCTATCCACATGGCCCAGGCTTGTGCTGTGTGTGCAGTATATATACATGTACAGCATGCTGATGTGGCCCAGAGCAGGGGCACAATGTCCAGGTTTCTGGTCCTTTGTGGAGTACATAACTCTGCATGGCAGTTGGACACAAGTAGGCTGAGAGAGCATATGGAGGTGGGTAGCTGACAGAGTGAAACTAATGCAATACTCCAGACAGGTAATTAAAGCTGTGCTCAGTCTCAAACTCTCAAATATGGTAATTCTTTAACCAAGAAAAGAGATTGTCAGGGAAGGACAGCGGTAAGTGAGAGAAAGTACATAAGCAAGGGCATGTGCAGGACATGGAGCACGAATGCTTTCCCCTTTCCTCCTCTCAGGTTTCTCCCACTGAGAACCACTACCTGATGGCCTCAATCTCTTCTAAGCCTGGTTAATCTAAAAACAAGAACACAGTCAAGGCCAGTATATAGAGAACAAGTATAGCAATCCTACCTTTTAAATCCTAGATCAATGTTTTCTTCCCTCTCTGAAGCAATGATTGATGACAGCTTTCTCACACCTTTTCCTCACTCTCATGCCATCAAGTGCCACTACTTCTCTACCCTACTGTCCTTGTCACACTGCTTCCCACCTCTTCCTCAGTGCCACCTGAGATCCAGTCTCATGTGGAGCCAATAAAGGACAAACACCATACACCCAACTCTGGGCAACTACAAGCTTTGTCTCTAGAAGCACAGCATCTTAAACTTCTCCTTCCAGAGCATCTCTAATGGCCCTTCAGATAGGGCCCTGCAGATAGGGCAAAGAAGGAGCATATTTAAGACTTGAGAAAAATTCAAATTAACACAGCTTGCAGTGACTTTATTAGAGGCTGGAGCCCACGTAAAATCTGTTCAACTAATGAGCAAGAGATTTTTGCCTTACATTTCACAAAGGATCAGACTAGATGACTCCAGAGGGTCCTTCTGACTAAGTTGTGACAATACATATGCTAGAGAATTTTAAAGATCAGGGTTATTTCCCAGTATGAATTACACTATTCCTTGTTTTAGTTTTGATCTTCTAAAAGGAGACAAATCCCAAAGGAATATTATGCACACAACAACCCAGAGCCTACCTTTAGATACTGTCCAAATGACATCTTTTCTGACCAAGGAGATAGTAATACCTCTGTTTTCATTAATTCTCTATTAAGAATCACAGGATTCAAATTGTTGATTTCCAGCATTACCTCATGCTGGGCCTCCCACTGATTAATTAAAACTGTATTTGTAGAGGAAAAAGAGCAAAAAAGCAGAACTGCAGTAGTTTGAACCAAGAGTGTCCCTGATAAAAGAAACGGTCTGCTGTTCTCAACTCCTTTCCATAGGTTGATTGTGAATTGTAACCAGACAAGATCTCCTTTTTCAAGCCTCCAGAAACTGGCAAACATGTCTACTGCACAGGAAGTCATATTTATAGTTGCATTACTTTCCACAATAAAGCAATTCTCCTATAATCAGAAGGCTTGCTAAAGGAAAGATCTTTTTCCTTGAGATTGCAGCCTCTTTACAGAAAGCTTCCAACTCTACAATTAGTAATGGCTGAGGAGGGAAAAACACAGTTCAGCAGAGCCCCCACATCATTACACAGCAAAGACATACCAGGATTTTTTATTTCAAAAAAGAATAAACAACTCTGAAATCCTGGTATTGCAAAATTACCCCGTTGAGTTACAATTTAATTTTCAGTGTGTGTTTAGCTGACCTGCTTTTTACTATCTAGCTTTAAATTCTTATTGGATATAGACAGACAAAGAGCTTCTACTATATAAGCCTTATTATATACTTGGGCAGGGCCTTTGAGCATGCAGGTATTCCACAAAAAATCTGAAGCAGTACATTCCTTCATTTAAAGGAAATAGATTTCAAACTCCTCCAAATTACTACAGGTGACAGTTAATAACCTGCTCGTACATTTTTACTATCATCCTGCATACAGAAAATTATTAAGAAAAACCCAAACACCTACTTGAAATTTTAGAATTCTCTTCCAGCAACTGTATCAGAGTATTTAAAAGGGCACAGCACTAGCTTTGGCCATGAATTCCCCCTCTTCCCTTAAATACAGAGAAAAAGAATACAAATTTTTTAAGGAAGAGAGAGAGATTAGTACTTTACCCAAGTAGAAATTCTTCAAAACCAAGAAACCAATGCAAAACTCATCCTTACCTAAAATTAGAAGAAAAGAGAGAGGAAAAGGTAAGAAAGATTAAGAATCATCCCTTGGAGCATTACACCTTCAAAATAGCAAGAATTCCCGAACAAATCTAAAGTAAACAAGTTGCACCAGAACAGGAAATTGCAATTTCTTAGAAACAGTAATTAACCTTGTGAGGAAAACCATTACTAATATAAACAAATAAACAATAAAGGAGACCATTTTAGCAGAGGGAAACCTGTCTTGATGCAGCGTGACAAGGGAATATAAAAACACTTTGCCTGAAGTGATGAATCTCTAAAAAATATTGGAGCAATTCTGTAGCAAGGATCATGCAGACACAAGCTTCAAAAAGGTAATTTTCAAGGTTTCAAAGAGGAGGCTGGACCGCAGAAATTCAGAAACTTTTAAATACAAGACTCAAATTTAAACTGAATGTAATCTCATACTGTTGTCACACATAAACAGGAGGATTTTGAAGGATATCCATCAGGCTAAATTGCTTTTATAATCATAGTTTTCCATGCCCAATCCTTGTTATTTATAAATAACTACAGCTAAAGTAAGCACAAGTATCATGGTGATTATTTCATTATATTAAATGATGATCAGAAATAAGAAAAGACAAAAAATCAGAAACTTGAACTTTCATCAGAAGCTGATGTTTTAAAAAAATTTGCCTAAGGAACATGCATACAGAATTGAAAACAGATCCAACATTCAGAATGTAAAATCATTATTTTTAGATAAAAACTAATTCTCAAATATGAAGTAGTTTTTACTTTCATTGCTTGCATTTCTTATATAGCTGCAAGTGAGCAGTAGTCCTCTTGTATTTGTTTGGTGGAAGAAAAGAAGTTCATAATAGTTTAAGAAAGTTTTAAATAAAATAAATACCAAAAACAGAAACATTTTTTATTTCAGATTTTAAGTCAACTATCTGCAAGAAACAGCATTTCAGACTCTCCTTATTTGTTCTTGTTTATTACACTGGCGCCCTTTGTGGCTTCTTGTATTTTAGCAACTGCAACATACACAGTAAAGCTAGCAACACAACAGAGGTTTAGCAAAGGCAGACATAATTTGATTTTTAAAAACCACCACAGAAAAGAGCAAGAAGCTCTATAAACACTGGAACCAATGTGGTTTGGTTTCCCATGAATTTGTGTCTTACGGGGATTCGGAACAAAGTAAGTAGGTCCACAAGCTCACACCAAGCTCTTTCTCTCCTACCTAGGAAGCCACTGGAATGAAATTTGCCAAAACTTATTATAATAAAAATCTGTTTCTCAGCTGGTCCTCCCCAACATTGGGAACGACTGTCTGAAAAACAGATAAAAGTCCTTCTTCCCTAGAACAACAGGTCAGTGACAGAAGTATCAGATCCAATACTTTTAAACAGGTTCATTCCATTTTTACTAAGTGGTATTCAACTAAGGAAATAAACTCTCTTCATATCTGAACCAGCTTCTAAAATTCTATATGATATTAAATGATATTTATATGATATATCTTTATATGATATTAAAACAAATCCCCAGTCAGCATATTCCAATATTTACAGCCAAGGGGGGGGTTTAATAAATTCAGAAATGGAAAATATTTGTTATAGAGATCTAAAAGACAAATACACCACCTATGCCTCATTACCCACACAAAGCGAGTTTTTCCTACCTTTTCTAAAGAGATTTGGGAAATGGAAATTTCCAACACTAGAGAAGTGGTAGAAAATAACATGTACAAATTAAAAATGTCACAGGGTTGCACTCAGGAAGCTTATGAGGTTATCTCTGGAAACACCTTCTCAAATGGAAAAATGGAGGCAGCAGCAATCATGGGAGATGAGGGAAAATCAGGGCTATCTAAAAACAAGACAAACTCACCAAAGCCCAAGAGGAAATCTGGAACAGGAATGAAGGAAGATCTCTGACAGTAACATTTTGCACTTTTCTCGTGTTGTTAAACCGAGGAGCAAGAGGGCACTGAGAAACCCTCTGAATTCCCCTGCCATTATCTACCTGCAGGAGCTCAGACTAAGGGCTCCCACAGTGAGCCAGGAGTCAGGCAGCAACAGTCCTGAAAGGGTTTCTTCAATTCCACTTGTACTACTTAAGGGTGGTGGTTTTGTTTTGTTTATTTGGGTTGGGTTTTTTTTGAGTTTTTGCTTTGTTGTGGGTTTGTTGGTGTTTTTAAAATTTATTTTATTTTTTAACCCTGAGATTCCCCATATCCTTTGGGATCTTGTAATATGAGACTGTTGAACTGATGAATGGGTACCAGAAACATCAAAAACCTGAAAGGAGATTGGAAAATACATTTCTATGCACTCTCCCTGGAAGATAAGATGCCAACACCCAAGTGAAATAGTTTGTTGCAGGCTTCCTGTGGTGCTGGTACAACTAATGTACTAGCAAAGGCCACAGCAAGAAAAGCATACACAGCAAAAATAAAATACTAAATCTTCATTGTTTTGGACTTTTTCTGAATATGTAAGACTCTGATGATGTCCTTTTGCATCACCCTTTGCATGGTGATCTTTGGGCACACAGAAGATAACTACTGAAATACCTGGATGACCCTAGCAAGCCTTTGAGAAAGGTACCTAACTGCACACAGGAACATGTGGTGGGTGACCTTGGTGTTATCAGACAAGGTCTCTGAAGCTTGATTAACACATCACAAATGCCAAATAAAGAAGAACATGTGCAAAAGGCACAGTACTCCTTAGGTGAACCTGGATTTAAGTAGCCAAATAAATATGACTGAGCTACAGTTATAGCCATTTAACCCACTTAGTTATTTTGGCTTGGGACATTTGTTATCTGGCTACCTAAGCCAGGACACTGCTGCCAACATCTGTTTCCTGCCTCTCAGGTCCTTCCTCAATCAGAAGTTCCTCTGGATTTGTGGGCTTGCCTGAGCCAAGGAGCCAGACAGAGCTTGCTCTCTCTCTCCAGGGCTGTTTGCTGCTTTGTGCAGCAAGAGGCAACCACAACCTGATGAACTGGAGGGTGGTGATGTCCTGCCTCATAAACCTGCACAAGTAAAAGTACAAGTTTTACAGAACAGTTACTTTTGACACTTCTATTTCATTCAGTGCCTTTCAATTTTGCAAAAAAAGAAGACATTTTATTTTAAAGCCTTGTTTGATTAATTTTCTAATTGCAAGCATGGAAAAAGAGGGGTTTGGACATAACGCAAAAAATCAGTTCTACAGCCAAGGCACTGGCTATTTCACCAGAAGAAAACAAAAGCCAGAAATACCATTTCACTGCTCAAACTGAAAGACAGATTCTAGAAACACAGCTTACATAAAGGCACGTGTCAAACAATATGCTTATTTTTTGCCTAAACACTGACTCACTGAATAAAATCTATGTTACTCTTTAATGTAAACAGTTCCTTTAAAAGCACGAAAATTAAATACAGACAACATTAAGCTGAACATGAACTTTTGCCATCCCCATTTAGGCATCTGGATAATTATAATGATTAACTCCATTAGCATATGCTGCAATGTAGGTAAAAGCATTCACATTGCATTAGAGAACTTTTAGATATTTTAATGAGATGTTTACAATAAGAATTCACTCTCTGGTGCATCTTTTGAGATTAACAGATCATAGGATGTTTGTTTTCCTTTAAGATATGTTTGCAAAATGTATTCAAAGTGCACATAAAGTTTTATCTCAGGCATCAGTATGGCCTTTATTAGAAGTAGTTGAGCCTTTTAGAACTAAGTTGGGTGGGTTTGGGGTTTTTTCTGGCTAATTATTCAATTTGACCACTCTTTTCTCTTAAGGCAATATTATTTCCAAGAAATGTCACTTTTCCACTTATCAAGGTTGTTTACATTCTACACAAATGTTATGCTCTCGAGCTTTCATTTTTGAAAATTTCAGAAAGTAAAGGGGATGAAGCTGTGCTTGTAAAAACATTCTTTAGTTAAACAGAATGACTCTCAAGGCATTTTAGGTTTCCCACAAGACATTTTTCTGTCTATCATTTTAGAAGTTTTTCCCACACATTGTGTTCCCAATATAGGCTTTGGCAGGTTGTGAGATACAAGCTGGCTGGAAAATGATAGCCTGCTTTCAGCATATTCTTGTGCAGTTAAAACATTAAGCAGTTTTTGCACAAGATAATTCAGACAGCAACTCACACAGAGAAAAGGCGACAGTTTCAGCTGAGGAAAGCTGAAGTCCTAAAGGATGCCAAAGACTTTGTGACAGTTCTACAGAGAAAACAAAGGAACCTTGAAAAAATAATCAGCATTACTTGAAAATTCCACACTGACTTAGTTCTGGTCTTTTAAACGAGACTTGAGAGCATGTGACAGTTAATGGACACACATACACAAATAGGAGAACAAATATTGTCTGCATGTACACTGAGTCTTCAAAGAGTATCAGAGAACATGCCCTTGTTTTCATGTCAGTAAAATGAATTTCCCAAATGCTTCATTAAGGAAGCAATAGGTGAACCAAATTTGATGGGAACTCTTGCACCTGCAAGAGTTGCTGTTTGTATTTTGTAAGCTTTTCTCTGTACAAATACACAAGAAGAAACAGGACAGAGGCGGCAACTGACTCAATGTCCTGTTGCAAAGCTCACTAAATTCAAAACACTATCACTGCTAAACCCATGAATGTGAAAAAGACTTCAGTTGATAAAAATCAGAATTCATGTAAGGACAGAGAAAGTTTCTAAAGCTGCCTGGATCAAAGATATCTAATGGCACTTTTCATTTAGTCTTATGGTCAGCTATCTGCAAAAAGTGTATTGAATGTTTCATAAACAGTTTAAAACAAAAGTGCTTCTAATCAGATCTGGCAGGAAAGGGAGAAATGCATACATAGAATGAGGTAAGTGTGATCTTGCCCAGCTGAAGAACAGGGAATGGCAGAGCTTCAGGCCATGACTCACACAGACACTAAACAGTAGAGAGCTACAGATAATTCTCAGGTAAACTTTGCATGAGCCACTACGTCATCCTCCTGTACCCTTCCTGCATTAATCATGTCATTAGTAACCTGACGCAGCCCAAGAAGAATGTCTGATTTACAGGGAGCCGAGCAATGCTAACAGAACAAACCCTTTGGCAGGTCAAAAAAAGGAAAGACCAACCTAAATGTCATTTTAGTTTGAACCACACCCTAAAAGAACATGGAAACTAGGAAAAAGGAAAAACAAAAAAAGGTATCTTCCCACCGTGAGATCACATACTTCATTAAAAGCACCTGATGAACCAGTTAAGAGTACAAATACGAAGGATTTGCAAGAGTGGACGGATCAAATCCAGCCCAAACATGTACCTAAACAAAGCAAACGGGGCAGGGGGAAACCCCCAAGCTTTCTTTTGAAGTTTTTACCACAGTTACGTAATTTCCATGTTAGTCTAGATGTTTTTAAACATCTTTTATAGTGTACAGTTGGGAACCTATTTTACAATCAGTACAAAGTGTACTGTTAGGCAAGATTCATGTCTCAGCTAGGTATCTTGGTTACTCCAAAAAATACAAAAAGGATAAGGGGAATCACTGGGGCAAGTGAAGTGAAAAATGGAAACTTCAGAATTTATTTTAAAAATTATTGCTCAGTCTGAACTGATAGCAGTCACTTTGATAAATGTGGCTATAATCTACATTATTGTATATGGCTATTTCACCTTAAATATCCTGTAAAAGTAATGGTCACTTGAAGGAAGGGCAGATCACTGCCATTCATTCTGAAGCAAATTAAAAACCCTGTTGATTACCTTAAAAGCAGAATGGAATTACCCTTAGTTTCTTGAAACAAAATTATCACCCCAAACAAGGTGTGCAGGGAGTTGCAGCTGCTGCGTTAAAACTCAAGTCCCACAAAAGCTATTTCATAGTAGCAATTTCCAGAAGAGCACCACAGGAAATGTGTGCTTAACTCTAAGTGTATGGCAAACCCACTTCTTATACTGGTATTTTGTTCAGTTTCTCATGGTTTCATCTGTTTCTAAGTCTTCCTAAGCAGACTGTCTATTTTTTTGATACTTCCTTCCCATTGAACACTCCTTTTCCCCTCACTTTCTTCTCATTTTATCTTAGCAACAATTCTGTGAACTATGAATTTCTTACCTTCACGACTTTGAACCACAGGGTTGCAGGTCTTCTTTCCATATTAAAGCAAAGCTCTAGAAATTGAAATCTCCTTTGTCTTTGACCCTCTACAAGAGCTGAGCTGAAACAGCTGAAATGTGTCACCTCAGTAAGAACCAGCTAACCATTTTGTTCCTCATTATTAACGGCATCCATTTCACAATATTAAAAGTAGTGTACAAAATATGACCAACTGTACAGCTAAAATGGTAGCACAATAATCACAATATTAGTGGAATGCAAAATAACGAAGAAAATGCACTTATCTTCTCAAACCAGTTTGGAAAGCTTCTCCATCATGCCAAGACAGTAGCCCTATATCTCTTAATGAAAATTTTAAAAGAGATGTTTTGAAGGTTTTCTAAACTTATGTAAATGGCATGTCCCTTTCCTGCCTTCTTGCTTTAAAGCCAACAGTAACTTGAAAGAAGCAAAAAATTCTTTTGTCCCTGGTAGTTGTTCAATGTCATGTGCTGGAAAACACAGATAACCCCAAATCTTAAATAGGCAGTAATCTGCCTTACAAATATTCCCTTTGTCATCAGTCTTTCTGAAGGTCAGGTAAAGACTATGTGGACACAGTGAAACAACTCTCAGAAGAGCGTCTACATGGATAAACAGGGTTTGCCAGAAAACAGTAGGTGTTTGTGCTTCATTCAGCAAAAGTGCTAAGGACAGTTTCACAACTTAGGTTTATTTTGGGAGGAGTGGGAATATCTGGCTTGTCTTTTTTTAATTTAAGACGTGAAATCAAAGAAAAGATTTAGAGATACAATGCCAACAGCTTAATGAATATTCTGTAGTGTATATAAGCACCCTGGGGAAAACCTGCACTCAGATAAACAACAGATTCCATCTTCCCCTGCCTTGAGGAATATAAACCAGGCTCAAAGTTTACACCTAATTCAATAGTGGCTTTCAAAACAAACATATTTCAGACATATCTAGCAAATACTCCTCTTCCCACTCTGCATCCAAAACTTTCTCTTGGAAACAAAAGGCCTCTTCCTTGACAAAGATTTCACGGGTATCTTCCAAATCTGCCAACAGCGGATTGCATTACATAGTACACCTAAAAATTTTAAACTGACCTTTGTCCCCTCTGAGAAAGCTGTCTGTTCTAAATGGCCCACACACACTCAAAGAGAGCCAAAGCCCACAGAGACTCTTTCAAACACGTTAGGTATCTGTCCCATGGGGAGAGCCTGTGTGCGTCTCCAGGCACACACAGAAGGGTGAGAAGAGCTTTCTGCTGAAAGTGTTGAATATCCCACAGCACATATCTGTGTCCTTAGAGGCTTCTCCTACACCTCCTCTGTGGCACTGCTTCCTTTGCCAGTATGAGCTGCAGAATAGCATGGAGGAGGAGGGCTCCCTGCCCACTGAGGCTGCACATCCACTGAAGGGAGAAGGAAGCTGCACTGTGCCAAAGGGAACATGCAGTGGAGCTTGCATGGTTATTATACACCCCTTCCAAGCATACCGAGTTTTCTGGTGGTGGGGACCGAATTTTATGCCTTCTGCCAACTTAAAAATCTATCCTTAGTGAAGAAAAACAAAACCCAAGAAACAAAGCAGACAATGGCTGCAGAGACTCCAGAGGAATGTAATGATTGCAACAAAAGGCAGCAGCAGTAGTGTGACAAGGGGTCAAAAAACAAGCTCAAATGACTCAGACACAGAATTAAATCCCAGCAGGATTTCCTTAAATCTCCTTCAGAGAGTGCAGGCCTTCGTGCAGTTTGTAGTCAAGCTCTTTTGGGTCAGTAAAAAGAAGGCTCTATCTGGTCTTTCACCTCTTGATCAGAAGGATGCCATACTAAAACAGGGCAGCATCACTACCCTCTTCAGCAGAGCAGAAACAAGCTCAGGAGAATCAAATGGTACCCTCTGAAAGCAGAGTCAAAGCAGAGCACACACAACTCCTACCAAGCTGCCACAGGAGCAATGCAAATGGTTTCCTTGGAGAGACTGTAAGAATTCTGTAAGAAAATGGTCAAGAGGGTTTGTGCAACTACTACTAAAAAAATGCATCAATAGGCTGTAAGTGCGGAGAGAGGTGACAACAGTGCAGTGATTTAGGTATCTCGTTTGTTCAAGAAAGGCATGTCTAACCACCCTAAACTACAGCCTTGCTCTTTGGAAACACTACCTACCCTTGCCACTATTGGAACTTTCACGCACCCTATGAATACTTTAATATTTCCTTTTTGTTATTAATTCATATGTAGACGTCATTCCAAGTCACACAAGAGAGAGCAGGGTGTTGTGATTGTGAGCACTTCTACATTTTACAGGTAACTATTCACAAAATCAACACCTTTAACTCATCTATGCCAGGCCTTATTTCAATTATCCAACTATAAAAGCTCAGTAGTATGAAGGTTAAAACATTGATTTAAACAAAAAAACTCAATTACTTGTATTTTTAAAAAACCCCACCGACTCAATTCAGAAATCCTCCCCTCTTCACCAACAAATCTGCAGATTTTTAAACAGAGCTTTCTAAGCAGTTAAGAAAATATATTCCTTGATGTCCTGCGTATACCATGGAAGAGCCTTTGATGAGGACAACCACACAGCCTGGTTTTAGTTTCTTTCAGAATACCAAGACAAATTCTTCTATACATTTGATGAAGAGGCAAATGCTTCAGATGCATGTCTAAAGATGCAGGAGAAAGATCAGAATACACTGAGATCAAAAAGGGACAGTCACAGAATTGACTGGAATTATGGACTGAACAGAAACAAAATCCACATTTATTGGTCAAACCCAACCCAATACACTTTGAAGAAAAATACAAAACAAACAAACACAAAAACCTTTAAATAACATCTTTTTTACATCGCTGTTACAAGAAAGCATGTTATTTAAGTTCCTTGTGGTAGATCTCCTTGAAAAGTCAAGGAGACAGACTGATGGACTAACATAATTTCTCATATTTTGCATTGCCAGATAATTTTCTAAGGTGAATATTTACACTGCATCTCACAATTTTTTTTCTTTTAACAAACAATTAGTAAAACAGGATTCTGGTTTTATCTCCCTCCTGGATCTTAATCTGTAACTGTTTGGTAATTACAAAAACTTTCTCCCTTTTGACTTTGAGAATGAATTCTCTGCTTCATTATCAAAAATCAGAATTTAAACAAAAAAGCCACTATAGATCCAAAGTTTTGTGCCTCTAGCATTTAAAAGCAAAAATAAATAAAATGTAAGTGACAACTCAGGGCATCTGTAATCTTAAAAACTCAAACATGCTTCTTTTGTTAAAAGGTGTTATTGCAGCCTTTCTGGTATTTGTTATCTTATTAAAATAGCCAAGAGAAAAGTGATCAAATGGCACATTACCTGAAAAAGTTTGAGGCAGACAATCATGGGAATACTTGAGATTACCTGACATTGACATGGAGACAATTCATCACACCCAGAAAGCAGTGGGAAATCAACATAGCCTAGCAGAACTTTAGAAATCTAAGTGTTCAAGAAAGAGTTATCTAGAGCAAATGAGCTAACCCAGACTAACTGGTGCCTTCTCCCTCTACTCTGTCATTACCCATCAGTAATAGATGGTTTAATACTAGAAATGTATTATGTGGTTTTTCACTCTTGGCAATAACTTCCAGGAACAGCAGACAAATCTAAAATATCATTCCGTTTGAAACAACTGTGTGTGCATATCAAATGACCTGATACCAGCAAACAACAAAAAAATATGTCTTCCTGTATCTAAATGATCCCATTTTCCTTCTCTTTCTTTTCTGTTACATCCTTGGATCGCTTTCTAAAAGCACAGATCATACTTGTTTCATTCCTCAGCATGCAGCAGGGCTGAGTTTGGTTGCACTCAGGTCTTCCATCCACCAGCCTTCCTTTATCTCCTCATGCACCTCACCTGAGGTCCCAGGTCACACCTCTGTAAAAAAGCCCAACCTCTGCTATTATTCCATTCAGCACCCACATGATCCCGGGCCATGAGCTGCACTTTTCAAAGGGCCCTTCAAGGTCAGTGACCCAGCTTCACAAACAGGCAAATTTCCAAAGAGGAAATTACTACATGAGTTCCAGCAGCTTGAATTTGTTCACTCCCTACCAACATAAATTAATATTTTGTTAAACTTTAGAAGAATATAGGAAAAAAGTTCAGAAGAAACAAGTTCTTAAATGAACCAAAGAGCAGAGGCTAAATAGCAGTGCTTTATTTTCATATTCCTACAGGCATCTGCTAGACTTCAGTTAATCATATTATTCATGTGCAACATTTTAAATGGTAGAATCTTTACAGGATCAGAGTTAATAATTTATTAACTCATAATGAATTATTTTATAAAAATTTATCAAGCTAATGCTGAAATAAGAACCTCTGTAATCCAAAGAAAAAACCTCTCAAGCAGTATTTACTTATCCTTGTTAAAAAATAATTACTTTTGATTTTTACTGCAGATTCATACTATAAGAGGCACAAGAGGCACTAAGAGGAAATTTAGGGAAAATATCCCTAACTATCAGCAGAAGAGCTCTGAACTGGTAGGAATTATTTTTATTTGCATGCTTTTATGTGGGTACTTCTGAAAAATAAAAATAAAATACAAGCTCTCTCATGTATGAACTTTTCAGTACAATGAAAATAAGAAGAACCTGTATATACAGGACATTTTTTGCAGATAACTTGGTAGATTGACTGGTGAAAAATATTAAATCTTTTAAAAGCTAATTCTTTTAAATTATAAGTCAGAGAATGCATTAGGGGGAAAATGATATTTTGTTCTGCTTACTAGGGAACTCAGTTGATTAAATTAGTGAAAAGCACATTAGATATCAAATCAGTCTTTGAGCATAAAGTAAATGAGAAAATGTAAGTAGACTTGTATTCCTCCTCCTTTAGCATTTTTCAAGTCAAAGATACACCTTAAAATAGTAAACAAAACTATCAAAAATTATGTGAAGCCCCCATGTGTTTAACAAGTAGGTTCATACAGCCAGCAGTATCATTATATTAAATACATACAGAAGTTACCACAATTGCTTCTGCCATTTGTACATTAGAGCAACAAGCAATGTTTTTTCTGGACTGAAATGATGTTTCTGTAAACATAGCCTGGAATTTCAGTGCTTCATTTAAATTAATATGGATCTTATGGTAAGTGGCCCCAGGAGAAAGCATATTTCTGATGTCTTTGCATGAAACACACACCTTCCTGAAACACTTCCTGTCTTGCACCCGTTTTTGGATTTTATCACCGTTGTCTGACAAGAATGAGGTCAGCTAGGATTTGTAGCAATACTTTACAGCAGCTGTCCGGCATTTCTTTGAAACTCCACGAGCCTTTAACTCCTTAACTGCCTCACCAAAACAGACATTGAAGTCTTGCAGGAACACTGGAACAAAAATGACTTTTCAGGGTGCTGAATAGTCTCAAAGGGTTTAACAGAGGGAAGTAAAAGACTGAGCTTTTCAGGCAAGCAAAAATGAGCAAGATCATGAGGAGGGATGAGAACTTAAGAAAGTGTCACCACCTTTGTGGCAGCCAGGGATGGGGAGGCAAGACAACATGATATATACAGTGATATATACAGAAGGAAGAGACATACTGTGTTTGAAAAACAGCAGAGAGATACCCAGGTTTAAAATAGTCAGGTTTATCAGCATTCTCCCACAGAGAGCCACTTGGCTGACTCTCAACAAATAAAACAGTCCATTTGCTCAGTAGCACTAATAAAGCTGCACTAAAATTGTATAAGCAGCAAAGAGAACTCTGAATTTCCACAGAACTTAGTTATAAGGTTACACAACAAACTTCCATGCCCAATACTTTCACAAAACTTCCTGATGTTTTAAAACTAGTTGTCTCAGGTCAGGTTGACTGTCAGAAACCTTTGAAATTTGTATAGGAAGCAGCATTCACACAATCACTAGCATGAGCTCGGTGCATGAATTAATCTCTCAGTAGCAAAAATTGATTTGATTTGTATCAATCATGCCCATATTTCCATTAAACAAGCCAAAATCTGCACCCATGTTACACAGGCTGTGGGAGGGTAGACAGAGCCACAAAGATACAGTATGGTATCTGGCAAACAATCTTTACTTGTATGAAAGTTAAGGTGTTTAATTATTTTTAAGTTCCACTCCTCCTCCACTCAAGTAAACTTACTTGCTGTGAATTACCTGGCCAGGGCTTCCCTTGGAGCAGCCTTAAGATGATCCAAACTTGCCATATCACCAAACCCAATTTCTCTGCTTTGTTGTTTTTTCACACATTGTGTAAGAGCTGTGGAGGAGATGAGAACAGCTCTACACCACACCACACCACAACCTCTCCAATTCAGGCACCAGAAAGGACTCTGAGGGAACAGCAACCAGCAGTGCAGACTATATGTTAAAAATGCTCAACTATAAGATCGGTGGGAGACTGTGATCATGTAGCACAAATATCCTGGTAAGAGAGATACCCAAAGCATATTACTTTGCTTTTTCACTGCGTTCACAGGTGTTGCACACATTTCCCCCCTTTATGTCCAGTGATCCTAGTTTGCATCTTCTTCCAAGAATACTGTGATGACTTTGTGATTTAAACCATAATTTAGTTACAATATTAAGGTCGGCATAGTTTTAAAAGACCACCATTCCTCCCTAGCTCCATACTGCTCACACTTTGCAGGGTTTTGGCAGCACGTGACTTAGCTCATCTACTATCAGACTGTGAAACACTTCTGAATGTACAACAGATCGAAGAAAGTTACAAACTTGACTTGGGGGGAGAAAAAGATTTAAAACCAAATCTTTCACAAAACTGATTCTGTGTTACAAAAGTCTCTGTGTGCCTCTGGCAGCTTCTGTTCCCACCTGAGGCAGGGCGTACCCACATGTTATACATGTGCGTGCAGGTCTGCAGGACAACCTCCATGCTGCCTTCCAAATGGCAACGTTTCAAGAAGCAGCTGCCACTGTACACCTTGCTGTGTACAGCAGCTCGAGTTAAAAGCAGAGAAGCAAGTCAACACACAAGAAATTAGCTCAGCAAACCAAGAAAAACAAAGAATGAAAAAGTAAGCAATTTCCAATAAATTCACTTGGCTCTAAATGTACAAATGCTTAGGAAGCAAAAAACATTCAAATGAATGTTCCTTGTCCTATCACAACAGTTCCTGATGAATTTAGTTACAATAATCAGAGTAAATATGTATTTAATTTTATTATACATAATTGAAAGATAAAATAGAAGGAACAAATTAAATTATAATAGACCAGAAATATTTTGGGGTTTGAAAAATTGCAAAAGCTCACATGTTCCTTGAGACTCATACAACAATTCAAATGAATTTGTCTTGGGTACCCAACAGTCCAAATACAAGCAACATTTTTTGGGGACAAATTATCTTTGATGAAATGGAGAACCGCTGCCCAATCTTACAGGGAGGTTACATGATTAATTTTAGCTTTTGCTTACTGATGAATCACTGACTTCATCTTAGTGTAGCTTTAAGTGCCTATAATTGGCCATTCCATAAGCCTATTGCAAGGCTTATGCACAAGTACCCTAGTGTTAAAGGGGAGAGGGGTGGAAGTGAGGAGAGCATGGGAAACCAGTTAGGAAGGCTTTGTGTAAACACCTGAGAGAAACAAAAGAAAATGCAATAAAAGAACCTCTGAGAGCTCCAGCTGCTTTACCTGATACATGCAGGTTAATTTAAAACGTTCACAGCAGCCCTCAGCAAAGTATCACCTATCCTAAAAGACTTGTAGTTGGAGGCATGAGAATGTTCACTGGTTCATTCAGTTGAACAAAAGCAGACAGGAGCAAGAAGGAAGCTTGAATGATTTTGCCAAAACTAACAGGAAAGCAACCCCTGACAGTTTTGGTGTGGATTCTGCTCTGGAAATATAAGAACCAGGAAATATAAATAAGGAAAAAAAAATTCACAAAGTCTTATGAGGACTGTGAAATAATTTCCACAGGACTGCAGAGGAAGTCTCATCCCTTGTAATACCTTAAACTAGATGGAACAAAATAGTGGAAAGTAACATAAGGAAAAAGCTAGTACTGGCAAGTAGACAGGCTATATGGAATACATTTTTTTCTTGCATCTCTGACTTCTATTAACATTTTTGTGGCTCTTGAGGCAGCAAGGTAGGAGCTTTGGTTTATACTCACTAAGCACAAGCCAAAAGCCTCCCACAGTTCTATTTGGTAACTTCAGCTTAACATGCTCAAAGACACACAGACTTCTGACAATGATTCAATTTCCCACTCAAACATAAACTATGCCAAAACACACCCAAGATTATTTCAACTAATAAACACCTGATTAAAAATCAACTTGGTCTTTACATCAATTTAAAAGACTTACCACAATCATTGTCTAAACCATAGTGTGTTGCAGGAAGCACCAAAAGAAAAAAATGATTGATAACATTCTCACAGTGTTCCTCTGACAGTCATCACTTCTGTGATTGCACAAAGCTTAGGACCCTGCACTTGCAAGAGTGATTCTCCTGCACTTGACTTGTGCTGTAAAAATCATCTAAGGATGTCAATATCTTGACTCCTGAAGACTAAGATTTGGGACAAATACTGTGACAAAGTTCTTACAACTAAATAGATCAAAGTCCTGTCTCCTGTCATGGTGCACAGTTTCAAAACCCTCTCAAAAAGCTGTCCTTTGATTTAAACTTCATAGACATCTCTTCACAAGAAATACAATACTATGTATTGTAATATGTACACAGTTACCCCAACTTAAAATAGATGCTGTTCAGTAGCATATTTATTTTCTTTGTAAAACAGTGACATTTGAACTTCAGATTTTTTTTAATTCCATCTAACTCCCCTACTAAGTTTGTATATTGAGTATTAAAGAGACAGCTGAAGCAAAAAGTAAAAACAAAAATTTCAACACAGGGACACAAATGAAGTGCAAGGTAACTTGGGATGTGCTGGACTTCTAGATCCTGAAATTGTGTTCTCCAGATGGTTATTCTTTCCAAATTTTCACAGTTACAGTAGTGCAAAAGGTATATCTTGTATGGTTAGCTCTTACCCAAGAGGTTTTTCCAATGTAAGTAACATCTCTAACAGACCATTTTGATGAGCAATAAAAGAAAAGACAAATTTCCACCAGACAGTGAAAGGAATAGAGCAGAAACGTATGTCAGGTAAAACACTGATTGGAAAACTATCCCAGTAGTCCTTAAGAGCAGCTAAAATCTGGTTTTTCTAATCAGGACTGAGGCACATTTGAGAGGCTGTACTGCCCATAAGAGCAAGCCTTCTCCACAACTACCATTCTGAAGCTTACCATGGTAAAATAAATACTAAATTTGTTCCAAACACATGAGACAGAAGTTCTTAGACAACCCAGTTCAACAGAAAACACATGTATCCAAACACAATGTCCTGTTCCTATATGTATTTTCTCCTACAGAATGGTGACACGAACTAAAATTTCATTCCCACTGAGACATCTGTTGAGTACTCATGGAAAGATGAATCACTGTTCTCAATGGAAATAACGACTCGTGACAGCAGTTAACTCCTAACATGTAAAGTATTGCATGGGCAAAGTTAGTCTGACTCCCTAGTGAAAATAATTAGTGGATTGCTACAAAATGTATTTCTCTACCTAGCTTTAAAAGGTGCTGGAGAACTAACAGTCTAAAGTCTTACCTGTGCTACAGGAAAAATGCATCAGGAAAGCCAGAGGCTGATCTAGTTCAAGAACCTTTTTGACAGTGGCCAAAAGCAGATGTTTGCAGAAAGACAGCAATGGGAGTGATCCTTCTCCTAGCATGCACTCAGCTGTCACTTAAGGATTTAAGCTGCCTTCAAAACATCCTTCTAAACTACCACAACTAAACTGTTCCTCTGTGGATCTCCTCAATGAAAGTACACTGGCACCTGTGCTGTATCCTGTGGCACTCGCCTCAGGGGTTTAGCTACAAGCTGTACACCAAAGATTTCACTTTGTTTCAATTCTGTGGCAAACCAATCCACTGAGTGTCCCTCATCATCATGCTATGAGCAAGTAACTATTTCCATTTACTTCATGGATACTGCTCAGCATGTCTGAGTCCTAAATCACGTCTCTTGAAAATTTTCTTTCCTATTTGAGCAGTCATTGGTCTGCTTGTCCCAGGATATAGGAGCATAGGTAGTCTAGTGCAACTTTACATTTCATGAAGATATGGAATCAACTGCATACCATACCAAAATATGTTTGCACAAAGGCATAATGATGCCTTCTGGCTTAGCTTACCTGATGTGTTAAAGCTCTCTGGTTTCTGAGCATTGCTAGAGACTAAGCTGAAGTACTCCCAGAACAATGACAATGAATCCCCCACAAGCCCACTTTGCTGTGTATCAGTTGCTATCAGTTGCCTCAGGACTTTTTCTTAGAGACAGAAGTACCTAATTAAACAGGCTGATAAGCCATCTATTTTCACAATTTTCCTGCTACAATTCTGACAGTTCTTAAGCAATGCAAACTCTGGTGCACTGAACAAGAAGCTCAAGAATTCTGAGAAGCAACACTGATTCCTTTGAGAAGGAAGAGGGAAGGAACAGGGCTTTCATACTTCACACAACAGGGAAGGAAAGAGGCCTTCATACTTCAGAGTTTAGGTACTTAACCAACCAATCTGCTGCTACACTGCATGAGGAAACCAGGGCTTCTCCCAAGTGGGAATCCACCTTTGAAACTGTGAAGTGCCCTCTGAACACCAACTCCATCCCTTCACTGCTTACAGCCAGACAGGCTAGGTAGATATTCACAGCTAGTGTGAAAAACCTTCCTGCAGAAGCATTTCTATTAAGTGATCTGATTGTGGACACACAGTCATCCTTTTTTTGCAAGGTATCGCAGTCTCAGCCCATACAATTCTTCCTCACAGTGCAGTGAGTTTGAGAAACATGTATGCCTAGATAGTTTTAGAGACAGGTAATGTTACATATGTAAGTACATATGAGCTTTATTTGTGTCCCACAACAGGGCAGAGTTATTCACAGCCTTCCAGATGCTCTGTCCTGTTCACCCTGCATGCACAGCTTCCCTGACACAACGATGACAATGACACTCCAACATTGGTGACGTGGCCGCTCCCCCAAAACTGTCATATGTGTTTTGTCAAGAGCTTCTTTCCTCCATCCCTCCCTCCCTTCTGTCCCTTCATGCTCCCAGGCCACGCTGCTGTCCCCAGTTCCCAGGTCAGCAGGTGCAGAGGAACTCTGCGGGGCACAGCAGCAAACCTGGAGGCAGCTGGGGCAGGAGGACAGCAGGGACCCAGAGGACCCCTGGCAAACACCACTGCTCCAGCAGCTGGACAGTGACCAAAAACTGCCTTTGCTGGACCTGCCAGCAGGAGAGCAGATGACCAGGGTCCATGCCTATCCATGCAGCTGCAAATTCGACAAAGCTATGCCTTACAAGTGTCCTACAGGCCCTTTGGGAAGGCAGCCTTAAATCTCCACAGGGTTACGTCTTGCACAGGTGGCCTGTAGAACTTCATAGGATACTGGTCTTAATATTTTTTTCAAAGCTTGCTCACTACATTTATTACTGCAGTAGTGACTAAGCCTCCAAACTATTTTTACAGGCCCTGAACAATGGTAATCATTTAGGATCACGTTCTGCTTGCTAAACTGAATTGTATCTTAAAGCCCCACATCTCTGATAAACTCTGTTGATCACAGAACATAAAGGATATCAGTTGGGATAACACTGGCTTAACAGACATTTGAAGAACACCACAAGAATAAGAATTTGCTGTAAGGCTTCTTCACTGTTCAGATCCCAGAGAAATGCAGTGCATTGCAGTATCTCCTCACCAACAACTTCATTTTGAAAGGCACAATGAAGATGCAGTAAGGTAAAGATGATCAGGTTTCTGAATGATCACTCTTGTCAGTTTTTTTCATTGGCATTTAGGAGCCCTATCTAGGACCTAAGCAGGACATTAAGAAGCTGTATATATCATGTTCAAATAACACAAAACTAAATCTAGAATGTACATTTGTAAAAGGCTACTTTCATTTTATCCCAAAAAGACTGGATTTTACTTAACTCATAGGAGAGCAACTGATTCCGATTTAATTCTATTTCCAGAAACAAGAAACACCAGTATTTACTGTTGAAGCCTTTGTCTGTCACCACATACATTTTAAACAAATCACTAATGTTTAAGAGATGGGTAAGTTTCAACAGCTCTAATTTGCACAAAGCTGAAACTATGACCTAAACAATTTCACTATGTAAATGCTCTGAGGATAAACCTACATAATTTGTCTTAAGCTCATGCAAAACCAGAAAATGATGATGAACAGTATTCCTTACATTATTAAGGCTGGTGTTAAAAGCCACAATCTACACCATATTTATCATATATAGGCATTTCTTCTGCATTTTTTCCTTCAGTTCTATCCCTAAAAACCAAGCCAGACAATCAGTTTACTTCTCAGTTATGAATATACTTTCCCATCACTTATTCCAGTAAATTCTACAGTTTGCTGATTGTTAAGGTTTTTTTGTGGTGGTAGTGGTTCTTTGGTGAGTTTTTTCTTTGGTTCATGGGGGGTGTGTGTGGGGGGGTGAGTATGTTTTGGTGTATTTTTCCTAGTTTTCTTCTTTTTTTAAGGCTCTATGACAAGAACGTGACCAAAACTTAAATCAAACATCTTACTGATTCTACACTTGTTTCTTTAATTAATAAATGTTTGTGTTAACAAGAGACCTTTAAAAAGCCACATTTTGAGACTGTTCAGACTATACTTAAAGGAAAATACATGTACTGAGAATTATAGGAGCAGTAAGAGTCACAAAATACAGTCCTTAACCCTGTAATCCAATCTGGCACATGCAGCCCCACAGACTTTTATTGGGCCTATCAGCACAAGGAAAGCTTGCAGAACCCCACCATGTACACTCTGATGTTTACTGGATATTTGGTATTAAATGATACAGGACAGATTCTCTGGCCTTTCATTTAAGAGCCTTACCTTTATTTTACCTCTGGAAATTTAACTTGAATTTTGGCGTCAGAGAAGTACCAGGATCTGTGATTGTTCCTCAAATGGAACTGCTTGCACATACAGGAGCATCTAGCTATTCAAGGCTGTGTATCATCTTAATCAAGGTAAATCCACTCTACTGTTAACACTTTCTAAATACTTATTCACTCAAACAGAACTGATTTGAACAGAGCACTAGGAAAAATTATCTTAGAGAAAGAACATGCATGGGAACATATGGACAAATACATTGAAATGTGCATTAAAATTACTTCTTTACAACCACCAAATAATCAAAAGGGGGAAGGGGTGTCTACTTCAGAATTTATCTTCTTTTTTTCACACAAAGCAAATGTTCACAAACAAACTTACAAGTCAGAAGTTTTTACAAGTCAATATCTTTTCCATATATGTCTATGTACTGTATCTACAGGAGAGATGTCTTTATGTTCAGATGATGAGGTGCACTGACACTGTCAGAAGTGGCATTATCCCACTGGTTTAATGTGTAACAAATTAGCATTATTTATGTGCAGAAGAGGCACGGTGCTCTCAGGAGCTAAATATTAAGCTTCTGATAAAATAATTTTGGTGAAGTCTTGCTAAGCAGCAAGTTAAGGATCTGTGCCTGCAGGATATGACTCATTGCTTCATTGAATGTTAAATGCAAACATTTGGAGTCACCTGTTCATGCCCTCCTCAACACACCTAAGAAACTATGGACTTGTCCTCAGCTGCCAGGAAAACACCAGCAGAAATGTACTATAATAGACCAAAAAACTAATTTCAACATGGCTCTCCTGGCAGATCACCCCACTTATGGCAACTGCTGCTCAGGGAGCAGTTCCTTCCCCAGAGTTGTTACTATAATTGCAGGCAGGAGGAGGGTCCCTGTTGTGTCCCCCAGGTCCCACCTTGCTCTACACTGTTTGTCACTGGCCATCAGGGGCTAGTGGACAAGCTTTCTGCACATCTCTATCACCAACACACATGTAACAAAGCCACACCTAAATGTAGGATAACTGGTGCCCAGCAGTTAAGCTGGACAATACAAAGATTCTGCTTTCATTTTAAGCACCATTCTTCCACAAGGATAAGTAGGTGTTTCAAGTGGGCTTGCCAGAGAGGCCTTTAGAGGGGTGGGGATGAGGAAGAAGGCATCCAGACCTTGGTGTTCCTTTCAGACCTCTCTGAACAATAGACTTTACAAAATAGTCAGAGATGCTCTCATTTAGATCTGCATGATCTGTTTCCTCCACTCTCACTAGCCACTGGGCTAGCAAGCTGGCCAGAGACACATTTTATTTGAGCAAGTGTAAAAACCAAGAGAGGAACAAACAACAGTATGTGCTCTACACCACACACCTTGCCCTTCCCCAAGGACTCAGCTACACCATCATCAAAACCAGGATGAAGCCACAGCTGCAGCCACAAATCAACAATTTTGCCTTTTTGTGTGAACCTCCTGTGGCAAAACTGGGGGGTGCTTGTGCAGCAATGAAAGGAGGACAGGGGTTTTCTCTACCTGCCCTACATTAAAACACAGGTGATGGCCTAAAGACCAAACTGCCAATATGGGGTGAGAAAAAGAAGAAGAAAGCACAGCTAGTGACAGAGAGGAGGGACATTTACCTGGCTCACTGACCTCTGCTCTACACTTCCTTTTTACTGGGAGGAGGCATTTTAACTTCACTGCTCACAAGAAACTTGCTATTAGAAAGCTGAGGTTTCCAGTGTGTTTTCATTGCATTTTGCAAAGTTCCATCATCAGAGCAGGGCATATTCCTATGGGAATACTGTAAGGCATTAGAATAAATAATAAGAAGTGTTATGGCTAGTAAAACATGTAATGTGAAAACATACAAAAATTAATTTCACTGTGTACAGTTTCTTTTAAAATTCTGTGCTTTTCATGTTTTCCTGTCAGACACATATAGGCACAGTCACTAATATGAACAGTATAGAAAAATATAAGCCATCATTGTAATTTTAATTTCACTTATTTAAACTAATAATCAATTTTAATGAAAAAATTATTTAAAAAATTAAAACGAACTACAAAGCTGACTTGAGAATCTACAAGGAAGCTCACATTTCCCGTCTGTTCATTTGTGTGGAGGTGAACATGCAGTAGATGATTTAAAATATCCTGCTGCCATGAGATCAACGAGTTAGATGTTAATAAGATGTTAATAGGAACAAAAAGAAAGAATAAAAGAAGACAAAAAAAAAAAAAAGAAAAATACTCCAAAGCAACAAAAAGCAGAAATACATATTCATGTCACAAAAAGGAGTTTTGATTCGAAAGACCAACACAAGACTTACTTCCACTTCCACAAAAGCCTAGGAATTAATGTTTTCAAAATTTCTTAGGATGACCTTGTAACCCCAGGGCACTTTTAACAAAATGCTGCAATTTGTCCACAAGCATCACAAGAGTCTTATGGCAGCATATGAGGAGCTGCATAAGCAGGATACAGGGCAGTGCCAGTCAACACTCCCAGCTCACAGCTGAGGAGAGAATTCCTGCCATTCCTCCCTTCCCAAACCAAAGCCCCAAACCTAAACCTACTATATTCCATATATCTGCATAGAAAAGTGAGAGGACTGGAGATCTGAGAGAGATAATATTTTCATTAAACTCCTGGGAAAAATATTTCAGATATTTAGCCAAATTTTCCTCTTGAATATTAAACACAGAGGATGTGAGCATGGGGAATGAGTTGAGGAAACTTCCATGGCCATGCATATGTTGTTATTTTGTAGCTGCAGCCAGAAGAGGAAAATACCAGAGCCAATTTTTTGTACAGCTAAGAATTATTCCAGTCAGACAAAAACATGTTAGCCTGCTGTTACATACTGAGGTATTGTCATGAATGAGAAAAGCAACCAAGGAGAAAATAAAACAATATCACACTGGTTTTGTATTATAGACTACCAAAAAAACCTTGGTATTGCTCCAAACTGCCAAATTACAGAATGTAATGAAGATCAAAACTTTCAAATATACAAGAAATCCAGTCCACAGCTAAAAGAAAATCCTAACACCTACAAAAAAAGAAAATGAAATGATTTCATTTATGATCAGATAAAGCAACAAAATAACATTGTCCAATTTCTAGACACCAGTAGAACACAGTCATTGGTGGTGAGAGTATTAAAAATGTTTGGCTTAAACCAACAACTTACAAAAAAATCCCTGACCCACCAACTTGGAAACCCTAGGTCTAGATACAAGCCTGAAGTCCTACCTAGCACGCACAGATGCCTTGTGGCAGCATGACAAAACCAGTAAAATGCTTCAAAGGAGAAACACTACTCTCAACAGCTTCTAAGAGTTAAGAGCTCTCTACTATCAGAGCCTATGAAAATTGGTCTGAATAATAAAAGATGCAAACAGACATAAGAAATAGATAAGAAAGAAAACCCAGGCCTTAAAGGATAAAAATAAATTTATTTTCATGAATGCCATCTAAAGGTGGGGAATTCCAACTTAGGGAGAAATTCAGAAACTTTCAAAGCTTAGCTCTTATGTGTTCTGTGCTCTTTTGATAGAAAGAGATTTTTGGACAAATCAAACCAAAACCAAGAAGCAAAAAACCAAACTCCAAAACAAACAAACAGAAATGAAACCAAAACAAAGAAACAGGCAAACAAAGATGTAAAATTTCTGTGATGTGCAAGTCATACCTGGACATTTCACTGAACACAATAGCCACAAAGGCAGAAAAAGTTATTAAAATAACTCAATTGACTCATTCTTACACAATACTCTTATACATGCACTGTTTAAGACAACTGTTTGAAGAGCAACCCACAGAGCATAGTGGGGGAAAACCCAACAGAGTTGGTTTTAAAAAGTTATTTTATTCATGACTTTCTTGGTAAAAGTAGGAGCATCTGTGGATTCCCCCACCTCCTCCTTCTTCAAACAAGGCATCTCCTCTCAGAGCAGGCTGCAAATGATCAAATCAATGGAATCATGTTCTTGATTGTCTTAACCAGCTCTCCATAGACATGAGTTCACAAGAGAGGCAGCTTCCTCAGACATTAGTAAAGACCTTTGATCTGTCTTTGAAGAAATTTTTCTCAGGATATTTAAAAGCCTGTGGTTTATTTTCATGTGTAGAGAAAAGCAACACTGAGGTGAACACTCCCACACAAATGTCTCAACAAATCTACGCTTGTCAAAAATATGCTTGAAGAAAATTAACATATATGCATTTTGATGATGTACATTTTTATTTTGTAGTTCTCACTGTAGCCTCTGCTGCTTATTTCACAACTCATGGACATAGGGAACTCCATACAAACGAGCAATTTTTTTGCCAAGCGAGCAAACAAAACCCCATAAGTAGATTGGAAATGGAGATGGCCGCAAGGGTTAAGAAGGTTCGGTCTCAGATATCCAGACCAATTAGTGTGGGGTAACAAATTAACTTACACTAGATAACCTATCCTAGATAATCCTTGCTTACTAACCATACATACTTTCACAAAAGCAAGATGTTTCAAAATTTTGTGGACTTTTACTGTGCTTTTGACAAAAGTATCTTATAAAAGCTAATTATTTTGTACTTGCTGTGAGCACCAAGCACAAGAGCATTACACAAATACACACTTGGTACATGAGTACATCATTTAAAATATTGTATGTATGTGTGTGAAGACACACATGCACACTGAAATACAAGAATTATCACTGCCTTCTTCCTTTTCTTTTGCTCACAGCTGTTCTAGCTAATAACATTGTAATGTTTTATTTCTTGAGTTGGATTCTTTTTGAAGAATTGTGATTATAGGCTGCTTTTCAAAGTGATCTTGTACCACATTACCAGCATGTTGAAGGGCAGAGAAAATGACTATCACAAGCACTTTGACAGAGAAAATTTACCTTCTGTCAGAAAGATGTGACCTTATTACAGTAAACACCACTGAAATGGTGCTGATATGTGCAACTGTGCATGTGTAGGGAAGTTAACCATGAAGTCAGAAGTGTAAAAATGGCACTGGGCTGAGTAAACTTGCTTTGCCTTTTATTCTTACAAGCTTCTCTTAGTTATATTCAGGTTTTGCATCGGAATTGTTTTGATAAATATTTCTAAAATGAGAAGATGTGTCATGCTGCTAAAAACATGGGAGAAAAATATTCAATTTATAGTGGGTAAATCTTGCTTAGATGATTAAAATGGAACATTAAATATTTCCATTTTGGCAGTGATAGGATGTTTCGGAAAGTGAGAGAGAATACTACAAAAATTGAATTTTTAGGGTTTTTTTTAAACCTGCTATCACAAAACTCACCTTGAAATATTTATAGACTTACCACACATGGTAAGTGTGGTATTTTGGCTGCATACAGTCTGCTAAGGGCAGCAAGAGAAGTATAGGCAATTATCTAACCTATATTGTCAGGAAGAGAAAAATCGTTGCTTTTGTAGATTCCGATTTACCAAAATCATGTTGAACCCAGGGAAGAAAGGGCCCATCTGTGCCTAAGCAAACACATGGAACATTTAGGAGAGACTTGTGCAGTAAGAAACTTTCCCTGGTTTTTAAATTCTGCCAAAACATGTACTTACACAAAACTAATACCACTGCTGAGACAATACCTTCATGTAGGTTCACACCATGAACCTCAGAATTCATTTACTAAGTTTCGGTAGAGAGAGAGGGAAAGCAAAAGCCAGGAGCTTTTGTATTAGGTATTATAATATCTAAGTATATGTATAATGTGTAGGTTCTGACCTGGGAGGCACACGGATCTCATGTGAAAGAGTGAGAAATGAGATATGAATATATGAATGAGATCAGATTGATAACCTGTAGAACATAAAAGCCAGGGAAAACCCTCAATAATTTTGCAAAAAACCCCCCTCAAACAAACCACCTCAAAACAAAACAAAACGCCTTCACCATTCAGTAGACAGAAGGTGTGTGACTTTCCACACAGAAAATTCTGGCCTATCCTGAAACCCAAAACTTAGAAAATTTTGGTTTGGGTTTTTACCTTGTGTAAAATAACAATATGCAAGACTGAAATCAAACAGATGGAGACCCCCTCTCACATCCTAAAATACCTCAGTCGAGCTATTGCCTGTGGGATTTACAGTAACATGTCACACATGCAAAAACCTATTTGTTTCACAGGTCTGAATATCCTTCCCTTCACTTTCCTTAAGGCTGCCATGACAGATGAATCTGGGAAGGGCCAATCAACGTTCCCAGTGTGTTCTTCCTAAGGATAGCCTGAGCTTGTTTCTCTGCAGCAAGGAGGCTGCACATTTTGTCCACTGTCTAACCAGGGGTCCCAGCCTGAATCAAGGCCAGTCCCAAACAGAGCAGAGAGAGGGGAAAAGGTTCTGACATCTCTACAAATTTCAGGGAAACTGATGGCTGCAGAGAGTTCAGAGATAGCCACAGTGAGGAAAAAGTGAAATTATCAACTGAAACACTGAATTATCCAGCTACAGAAATGTCTATGGTCCAGGTAGTTTCCAGATATTCAGGGAAAAGGACAACTTTAGACACATTGTTTCTAAGAGAGGAGCATTTGTGTTTCATGTAGCACTATATCATGGTTTTGCTTCAGGGAATGATGTAATTACAGAGCAATTATACATTGGAGCCAAAATTATAGCAGCTGAATAATAAATATTAAACCATGTTTATAATAGTAATAAATACTAAATTCAATAGTAAATTAAGTATTAATAAACATTAAACTACAAACATTGTATTAAATAATGTTAACTATTTCTTATGCTCATACAAAGAGAAAATTCTATACTTGCAAAGTAAATTTATGTAATTGAAATTGGAGCAGCTGAGTTTTATTTCTGTTTAATAATAAAAATCTGTCATACAGATAGTGCAAGATTCACATTTTTTTGTTTAGCAAGAGAAGCAGATTGACTGGCATTGCAGAGTTTACCTTTTCTAACACCTGATGTTATAGCAACATTTCTTCACCAAAAATCTCTCTTGCACTAATCCTTATAAATAATCCACTATTAGTGTTGAATTACAAAATAGGTATGAAACGTTTTACTTTAAAAAAAAGGTAAAACAAACCTGAACCCAAAGTGAGCATTCAGAACAAGCACCCAAACTCTATTAATCTCAGAGGCAATTCAGCAAATTGTATAAAATTCCGCTCAAGCCTCTATTCCCAGAAGTACAAAGCTAAAGACATTCTGTGTATTTTACTTTTGACTCCTCCTCAACTTTCTGAACCTATGAAAATATGGGTTCAGAAGGTTGAGGAGGAACCAAATATATTTGGTTTGTGCACGTGCAACTTCAGAGTCCTTCCACTGCAATGAAACCCTTGGCTTCACACTGTGGCCTCATGGCAGGGGTAGCACCTCACAGAGAAGACACATCACCTCAAGCATGTCCACTGTGTCTCAACTACTTGCTACAGGAACTGTACACTTGTAATGTGATAAATATACTGTCATCTTCCAAGACTACCATCAACTTGGCAAAATGCTGGACCACAAACTAGAAGAGCTGAATTCCTGTGGAGGAGAGAAAAGAAGGGTTTAGAAGAGGTTGTTTCAAATTATTACCAGAGAGAAGGAAAAAAAAAATCAGTCCATGCTTTTAAGTACTGATTTCTGAGCTGGAAGCTTTGTGGAATCCAAACCTTCATTTCAAATTTCAAAATAAATACCCAGGTTTGCCAAAGAAATGTTGTGTGATGCATCAAGGAGCTCAAACTCTATTTTCTCATGGATCATCACAAAGAGGTCTATTACCCAACCATCTGAAGAATCCTATTTAAAACAGAATTTGACATCCAGGAGAACAGGAGTATACACTCCTAATCATATATTCCTAATGTGAAAATTTCAAATTTGTTCAAGGTGAGCATCTTATGCTTTCATGCTGTGCAGCATGAAAGGTGTGCTTTCAACTGCCAAATATGTGGGCAAACACCACCTAAGACTTAGCAGGAGATGGGCTGAGACCAGTCATTCTACAGAATGGGCTTAACTTGAGCTCAAGGCCACAAAACCAAGAACTAGTCACATGGCACAGGTTCTTCTCTCTACTTTTCTTCTGGCACAAAATCCAGTGTTGGGGAGGAGGGGGGGAAATGTGTATGTGTTTATCTGTATCTATATATGTGTAGTTTGAGACATTACAAGAATGAAGACCAGATCACAAATTCACACACCAGTAATGAAATGACAGACAAGTGATACAGATATATCCTTCAAAAGAACCTGGTCAAAACCTCCCATTGCAGACTCAGCCTTCTGAAGATGACTGTAAGCCTGCACATACGCAAAATGGACCCAGGAAGATCTTAGCTACCACACTCACAACATATCCTGCAAACTACGGGATGGGAAGGGGGAGGAGGAGGAGGCAACAGATGGTGGAAATCTCACAGTAATTTTACCACTAGCAGAATACCATGACAATTCTAACACTGTTCAAAAGACATCTTACTGTCTCAGAAGAGGCTCCCTGTAGCCAAGGGATGAGGAATCTGGCTTGTGGTCAGATGAACATGAACCACAACCAGCACAAAAATGATATCCAGTTCTCACACATGCACTTTTCCTGTCTGGGAGTGTTCACATCCTTGGCTGAATCCAGATTTTCTTCCCATTTGAGTAACTGCTGCACTTGCAGGATCTCCAAGGGCTTCCAAGACCAAAATTTGACAAGACCCTGTGAGGGGGGAAAGAAGCTGCTAATTTATTTTCTTTCTGCTGCTTGACTTCCTGCAACTCTGCACGCCAACACATGCATCAGGAGACACAAGTAAGCACTCTTGCATCAGTCTTCCCAGGAAAATGGTTCCATGTTGCCATCTCCCTGACAGGATGAAACACTTACTTTTCCCAGATTCCCTGAGTGAAGAACCTGTTAAAAGAGTCTCTTTTCACTAAATGACCATCCTATGCACTAAAACAGCACAAGGTCTACTAAGAATGAGAGCAGAGCTCAAATGAGACAGCTGGTCATGGCACAGACCACCCCTCTGAACTGAACATCCCTCTGGATAGAAGCCACGTCAAATGGTTGTCAGGAAAACACTAATGCAGTCTACCCAAAAGGAAAGGCCGTTTTCTTTGGAAGTGGGGCAAATTTACCACAAAGCAATGTATTCCACTTAGGGGAAGAATAAATGTCCGAAGCACATTCGATCAGAAGGCACCAGTTCCAGGAAAGGCTCAGTGATGATGTGAAATGGCCACATCCTGGGATGCTAATTATAAAAAAGACTTTTTCATGTTCTACCCCAGTTCAGTAGGTGCATTTACTGGCCAAAAGGTCACACTAGGACTGCAAAAATTCACCAAGACAAATCTTTGTGGGACCCCTTTTCTTCTTGCCCCAGTACATATTAATAGTGATGGGCAGAGGATTGCAGATCTCTTTCCAAAAGACATGTGCTTTGCACTCTCATTACATTGGTTTGCCAAACAATCAGATCTCAACTCCTTTTACAAGTCAGTCTATTGGGAGGAGTCCTATCCATTTCAGCAAATCACAAGCACCGCCCTTTAAGGGATGCTAAAAACTAGAGTGACGTAATTCCTTGGTTAGTCATGGGTTTTTGCAAGAAGCAGCAAGTTCTTAACAATTCAGGGTCCTCACCCTGGGATTAATACAATATGTAGTCCTGTGAGGGAGTTTGCTAGCTCATAAATCAATCACTGACTAAAAAGGAAAACACCAAAGGTGAAAATAAATGCCAAAATATCTCTTAAAACTCTAAGATGAAGCCATCTCTGAAGGATATTTCAGTCCTTCCCACAAAGGATGCAGGGATTTCAGAACCACCTGCTAATTCGCTGCTGCCAAAGAGACATATGCAGTTTAACCTCTACTTCACAATATGATTGAGAGGGTGGAGACCAAGTTAACATCATAGAAACATTTGGTCCTTAATTCACCTGGCTCTTAAGGAAAGTATATTTTGACAGTTCAGATTCCTTGTTCATCACCAAGAAAATAAAATATCTCCTTTATATGCAGAAGGACATCATTCAGTTGAGACATGAACAAGATCTTTAAAACACAGAACAGAAAATAAACTGCAAAAAGAACAAGAACATGAACAACTAAGAAGAGATGCAAACTTTGTTGAGTCTCTAACTTGCAATTAATGTTTCAGTGTAACTTTAGGATCTGGATCCGGCCTACCAAGCTGTACACACATCTGATGAGCATGAGAACCATCACATTGTCACTTCAAGCAAGATACAAGTGCAAAATCTTCTGTAAAACAGGCACCTTGTAATGTGAAGGAAAGCACAACAGTGCAGAACACAGGTCTTGTGCTATTCCATTAGCACAATTACAGAAAACTAATCTCAAAGCACCCACAGTACAGCGGTCTGTGATTTCAGGAAATGTGACTTCATGATCTGGATGCTCCCTTTCAATTTTTTTAAATTTTGATGCAATCAATGGTACATAATTCATCAAATGAGAATGCTGGCAAGTATCCTTGCTTCTTCTGTTTACATAGCTACAATCCCTGCTGTTTAAAACAGATAAAAGATCACAAATGCAAGGCACACACAACAATTTGTTTTTAGCACTTGTTGTTTACTGTTTTCTACAGCATCTTATATTGTCATCCCTGCTGGTGGTGCAGAGAAAAAGAGCTTAAATTAACTTCTGTACAAAGGTTTGCCACAAGACACAAGAGTCAATTCTCCAGAAGAAATCACAAAGCCTCTGTGAAAGACAAACTCTGTTACAAGAAGGAACACTTTTTTCTTACCTTGTACACAGATGCCTTCATTATAGAATATAAGCGTTGCTTGAGACAGATATGCAAAAAGGCAAATTTTACACTCATTTGTCTAATCTTGAGAACCCAGGCTCACTGTATGGGTGCCACAAACAACATTTATGATACTCATACATTTTGTGGGTCTATTTACATTTTTACCTTGTGGGAAAAAACCCAACGAAATAAAACATTGCTCTTCATTAACCCTTCAAGAACATGGAAAGAGTTGCTCAAGACAGAAAATAACCCAATGTACCAAAACACACTGGTGAAAAATTTCAAATGATGCTACTTCTGTCTTAAATGTCTCATTACAGTCATTCCAGTCATACAGGGTCTAATAGCATTGCAGAAAACCAGCACCCTCTGGAATAGAATGGGTGTTTTTTATGTTTTGTACCATGGTGCAAGGGCATGAGTAGCTGATGTTCTGTCCAAAACATCAGGTGTGTTTTGAAGGTGAATCCCCCTTAGGTGGTGGCACATCTAGGGAGTCTGAAAATTTGAAGGTGGTGAGGAGTTTCAGGGTAGGTGAATGGAATGTTTAGTTTTGTCCATTTCTGAGTTCCCACTTTGCTTGCTACACCAGCAGTTACACTGTGCATTTGAACTTTTAAATTACGCTTCTGTTACTCATACCTACCTCCTCTGACAACCACATTAGCACTAACAGCCTTCTGTAGACAGACAATGCTATAAATAATAATGCCTATCAGTGTACAGGTAGTTAAGAAAGTTTAAATAAATGAACTGAGGAAGAATATGTTACTAAAGCAGGCTACTAATGCCAGAGTGCTTGTGCCTCTCATCAGCTACATTCAAGTACCATTTAAAAAGTGCTTGAAGTATACCTTCAGTATTTCACTTCAACCTCTAATAATTCACAGTAATTGCTTAATTGGATAAATATTTGAATTAGCAGATTAGTAGGCACTGGCATTCAGGAATGTCAGAACAGAATACAGGTAAAATATACGTAAGTGCTCTCAACAAGAAAAGGAAAAACTCCACCCTGGGAGACTGAAAAGATGCCATCCTCCATAGGAGCACAGCCTGTCTGGCAAATCAGCTGGGCTTCCCAAGGACCAAGTGCCTTTTGCCAGTGCAATAAGGACTGAACTACCTGATTAGGAAGTATGCATGACAAACCTAAAAGGCAGTCACAGGTAACTCTCTACAGTCGTGGATACTGGGTGGCATGTGGCCTTGAAGCCAGCAACATACATACACTGCAAGAGTAAATGCAGGGGAGGATGCCCTTCTTGGACTGTTTTTCCAAGTTCAGGATTTCCAGGTGCACCCAGTTCCAAAGCTTGAAAAGGTACGAGGCTCTTCCTCATGTCCTGGTTTCCCTTTCCTTCCACAAGAAATGTCAATAAGTTTGATACTAGCTTGATGTCCAGTTTATACCACTGCTGCAACTTGCATGCATGAAGGGGGTTTCTTGTACTATTTATGCATTTCATAGTGTCCTGTGCTTGTGCTGTCAAAGCTCAGAGTACATTCAGGTTACCTGATTTAGCTCACTACTCCTGCATTTCAACTTAAAAGCATAAGCCTTTAACTGCACCCAAAAGCCAAGTAGGCAACCAGCATCTCACACTCAAAGGAAACCAACAGCCATCTTCCCAATTAACAACAATCTGTAAGCAAGAGGCAAAAGGTGAGTATCCTAATAAACACACCACAGTGAATAAAGGGAATCTGCATTTGACTGGAAAAAACAGGATAAAGACACTAAAACTACTCATCACCAGGCTGCCAGCCTGCTATGAACAACTCTTGGTTTCCTGCATGCACTACAGTAAGCTCCCATCCTACCCTGACATTGCTGACGCTTCACAAAAGAGTTTCCAGTGCACACTGCCATGCAAATATGACACACCTTAGTTTTCTGAGACCTGGAGGAACACGTTTTTCTTATTAATGAGTGCTTCAAATCAGACTAGAAGAGACTTCAACATTATAGAAAATGTCACTTTCCTTTTTGGTAATGTTTCTGATCAATTCACCCCACTCTCAGACGTCATCCATTATAAACCAAAAGCTACTTCCACCTCCTCTGTTCTTGCAGAAAAACAACAAAAGGAATCATTCTTAGCATTCAGTGGAAATTTTCTATAGTTAACGAGTGCAGCCACAGAGTTTAAGATTTAGTCAGAATCTGGTGGGAGTAGGGGAGGAGGCTCCCAAAGAATTTTATCAGCCACAGAATTGAGGCAAAAAAGCAGCCAAGAAATCATCTAGTGCCTATCATAGACCATAATGATTTTCTGGACTTTTCAGCAATTAGCTTGGCAGTTTAATAAGAAAAATTGTGCCATATTTGTGTTTGGAACATGCGGAATTTCACCTTTGAATCACACTATTGGGTTATTGTTTGCTAGATGGCATCCATGACCACAGTTTTCCAGCAGAGGTGGACTATAATCCATTCATTCCTTAATCTGAGTGGCGATAACCAAAACACGAGTTCCTGAGGTTAATCAATATTTACACAGTGTTAGTCATTTATCTGCAAAGGCATTAGAGTATGTTTCCTCAACAGTGGCACTTCAAAGGGGCCTAGTTAGGATAAGTTTCCTTTTCACCAGGTACTAATACCTCTAGAGTGCTGGACTTATGCACTAAAGAAGTAGCAAGGTTTTATACTGCATGGTTTTAAGAGTGGACAAGTCACAATCTGCAAGGTTGTTTGGTTTTGGTGGTGATGGTGCTGAGGAGGGAGCATTTACACTGCTGCTCACTTCTTGCAATCTGGATGTGTTTGTTAGACACTGCATTTTGCCAAACATGGATAATGCAGCCTCCATACCTTGTAGTAGTGGAGGACTGCTTTTGTGCTCTCCCTTGGGTAAACAAAGGAAAACAGAACACTATTAAAGTGGAACAGAAAGATCTTCCTAGTTAAAAGCTTCTGAACCTAAATCTGCTTCATCATAATAAGTATCTATCTGAAAGGTGAGGTAACAAAATAGGAAACGTGGTTTGCAGCGATGCACCCAGTACTGCTGCTAAAGATGATTTCTTTGAAGTATCAAGGAGGGAATTGCTACAATGGCATAAGACCAGTAAACACTCACTTCACTACAGACATCCAGTAAGGATCATAGCCCAGTCCTGTTGGCTTGCATAAGGTTATCAGCTTTTGTCAAATGACAAACAGCCTTGTGCAGAAGGAGAATTACCATTCTAGAGGGAATAACACACACCATCAATTATAGCAATAGTTTTATAGTCTCTGTTAACTAAAACAATTACTTTTCTCCCCAATTTCCTTCAGCTTCAGAGATATAAACCATGCATTCCAGAACTAACAGCACCGAAAGCCCAACCAGACCAAAGCTGAGCCAGCCGAGGGCGAAAGACCACCACAAAGGAGAGGTTGGTTACAGTGGGAAAGGAAATGCACAAACACAGCAGAAAGAGAAGGATGATGTAGCCCGAGCCAGCACCATCCTGAGAAGTCCAAAGGCAGAGAAAAAACAAAAAAGTTCTGTCAAGAAAAGAGAGGATCTCTCTCGTGATGACTTGCTATTTCTTCTCAGCGTCCTCGAGGGTGAATTACAGGTAATGTACTGTCCTGCTTTATACTCCAAATTAAAAGACACTCCACCCTCCACCCCCATTATCCCCTCCACCACAAACATATGCTGCTTTTACATTAAGAAAACACCTTACACAGTCTGATACAGGACAAATATGAACTGCAGCATACAAAACCACCCCCAAGTTAGCTATAATAGCTATCAAACAGGAAACATGATCTTTGTACCACAAGGAACTCACAAAGCAGACAAGTCATAAAACTTTCTACCTGTGCTGCTCCATTCTAAGTATCTTGAATGCAAAGTATTTGTTATTGTACAGTTGATAAGGAGACCATATTACAGACCTTTAAGATATTTTATTTAATTATATCTTATCCTCCCACTCCTATGAAGTCATGAGCTTTACTCCCTATGAAACAGTATGTGCTACTTCACAAGAAAGAACTCATTTACCAGTATTCTAACACTCATGGCTAGAAAAATCAAAATAGCCATTTTATTTCCCATAATACAGAGCAAAAGTGTTACATGCCACTTAGCCCACAAGTTATTGCATTTTAAAAGTGAGCATTTTTCTACCTAGAAAAGGAACCATCTGTCAAGTGGTAAATGATGCTTAACCTGGTCAAACATCGTTTCAGGAAGTGGGAACCAGATTTCCAGTGAGCAGGGAAAATATTTCTGTGGTAGGCATATTACACAGAAGAAGTAACTTTAAAACTGCTCACAGGCACAGAAAAAAGCAACCTGGCCAAAGTGGCCTAAATGGGTGTAGCACATGGTGTCAGAGCTTATTACCTAAACAGCACCTGGGAAGTTCTACTCTTAAAGTGTGTGTGTGTATGTTTATATAATAATACAGGCATACTGAACAGAACACTCATGAGATATGAATATTTAATAGCTGCACCAATATTTGAAGGTAGATTCAAGGCAAACTTCTATAGATTGTTTCATTATCCAAAGAGAACAATTTCCATGTTTGCAAAACATTTCTCTCCTTCCCACTTGGCCTTTGTTAATTTAGGCTAAAGTTCAGATGTCACACATTTTTATATATTTATTTATATTATACACACACTCTTCATTACATGTGAATCATATAAATATAAATAAATATATTTACACACACACACCCTTCAATTATTAAGGTTTAAAGCTGGAATAGGGAAACGAGGAACTGGAAAACAATGAGCCTGACATCAACATTTTAAATGACATCTGAAATTTAAAAGGAAACAACACTATGAATGAAAAAGATAGGAAGTCATCTTTTATCCCTTATTTTCCACCTCCTGTACTGCCAAGTCAAATCACTGAAGATCAGCTGTCAATCCAATCACAACAATGTTTCTAATTTAGATGTCATTCCTTTCCAAGTTCCAGAGCATTGAAGGTGTACAAAGATCACTCTTCTATTTTTTTTCTGCTAAGGATTAGAAATAGACTGTTTTATATTTTAACATTTGTTTAAACAGTCATAAATGGGGATACAGAAGTCTTCCAACCAAAAGGAGTCAGACTAGAAGTCTTATCCTCCCCTGGTATGCCCTTCTCTCTGATTCCCTTCCTTCCTATTCTATCCTTCTAGGATTAGCACATACTTGTTTTTCACTGAGATGACTGCACAGCACAGATGTTTGAGGCAGTTCATGTCATTTGGATCTCTGCAATAGAGGCAGGGGGGCAACCTTCACCACTGGAGGATGCAGAGTGGGGGGAAAAACCCAGGAGGGATACATCTGTAATGGGTTTAAAATACAGAAGTCATCTACACCCAGACCACACAGAATGACCAACACTTGCAGGTTTCAAGAAACATCCCACCATCCTGCACTAACAAGTCAATTTCTAATAACACAAGACAAACTTTGCCCTAAAACTTTTTCTTGTGAATGCTACACATTAAGTCCAGAAACAGCAAAACAATCTAATCATTAAAGAAGTACTTAAGCTTTGATGAAGGGTCTGAAGATCTTGGAGTTGATGTTGAACTAATAAAATACAAAGACCAATATTTCCCTCATGCTTTTCAATTGTCTTCATATTACTGACTGTTTTGGAGCACTTTACACACACAGTGTTATTTTAGAAGTTTCTCAGTTTTCTTAAAATCAAAAGCAGAAATCTAGCCTGTAAATCCATAAATACAGTTTAACAAGATAAAGCCTTAATTTGTGTTTCTGCAGGCTCAAGATGAAGTTATAGGAGTACTTAAGGCCGAAAAAATTGACTTAGCCTTGCTTGAAGCACAATATGGCTTTGTTACTCCCAAGAAGGTGTTAGAGGCACTCCAGCGAGATGCTATTCAAACAAAGGCTGAGCAATGGCAAGAAGATGTCTATGAAAAGCCTATGGGAGAGGTAAGAATGAGTCATTGATATTTAACCATAGTTCCCACCAAATTCAACAGAAAAATCTCACCCACTGCTGGGGAAGGAGGCAAATGAGCTGTAAATCTGGAATGGAACATGAGTGTGAGTGAGTGCAGAACAAAGTCCAGGATCCAGCTGGGACCTGAATCCAGTGATCCTCACTTATATTGCAGACTGGGGTCTTTACACATCAGCATACCTGATTCTGTCTAATTCAAATCCTCTTATTTTTCTATTCTTTCCCCTTTCTGTTATCCACATTCCCAGCCCATACAAGCAGAATCCTCACCAGTCCCCCCTTGTCTCATGGAGGCCCGTCCAGTAGCAATGACACAGCTGTGCACCTCTGCATATCCCTGGTCCCATTAATTCAGGAGCAGTCATGGGGATACCTGCTTGGTCTGAAGAGTTACTATAATGAGCTGGCATCAGAAACTTCATCCAGGCAGAAATCTAATATTCTTGTGTTATACCTAAGTAACCTTTAGTTTAATTACACTGCAGCAGCAGCTGCCATACTTTCTGAACAATATTATCTGATTAGTTTCTGCCCTGCAATGCAAATCACTGGATATTAAAACACCTTCATGTCAGATTGTGTTTTTTTATCCCAGGTAGTTGTCTCCAATTCAGATAAACATTTTTTAACATACTGCTCAGTATAAGCATGACAAAATAAAAGCAGAAAATATGAATAAAAGTCTTCTATCAAGTGTTTTCCAAGTTTTTTTCAACAGAAATGTACCTAAGGACACAAAAATCATTCCAGAGAAAATTATGTCAGACAAAAGGTCAACTCTCATTTCAGAAGCTCAAAGGTTAAAATCTCTGGTAATAATCCGAAACAGATAAAGTTCACCTGTGAAGCTTAATTTATTTTAGAACATTGTGGTGTTATGTCACAGAAACTTTGAGCACAAATGGAAATGTTTAAGAAGTCCAAAACAGTTTGAAAACATAAGCTCAGTCAGTTACTTTATGTAAGTTTATACACTCTTTCCTTCTTACATTTAATGGCAGAGAAATCATTTCTAGCACCACTGGATTTGGCAATTTCAAAAGGCAAAGGTAAAGACCTGTGAGCAACTGAAAGGTAGAAGGACCACTGCCCTTTCCTGGTCTTGGCAAACCAAAGAATGCTGTAATAGGCAGGCATTCCACAATTTCAGTTTAAAAATCCCCCTGAATTATGTCAGAGATCCATTCTGTTGTTTTTCTGCAGGTTTTCTTTTTTTTTTTTTTTCTTTTTTTTTTTTTTTTTTATTTTTAAAACACCTATAAAGACCAAAGGAGATATGGAACCAGTCACAAAATCGAGGAATAGACCATTTAAATTCTCCCCTTTGCTACTAGGACAATGTACCCTTGTGTCTGCATGTGCATCTCACCCTTGAGAATTTTGCCTGGTAGCTCTGAACACAGAGAATCTTCCCAAAACTCAAGTGAAATTACAATTAATTTCATAAGGCAACTGTAAGACTTCCAGTCCTTTAACTTTCTCTCACAATTATCTTATCTATTTTAAATGTAAAGTTTCTTGGCGAATTTGATTAAGAATGTAGTAGGAAAATTTGGTGACTGGACAACTTTACTCATTGGGAACAAGATTCATAGGTCAGGAAATGTAGAAAGCAGCATTAATACATCTTCCTCTGCAAAACCTATCAGCAGTGTGACAGATCAAAACCATTTCTTCTTTGGCCATGAGAAGATAGTAATTTTTTTTTTTTGAAAATGGGTTTTTTCAATCAAGCTTGCTCTACAGCTATTTCTTTCTGCCTAAAACCTAAAAAAACCCCAAAACCTAAAAAATTTCAGATAAGATTACTGTTAGCACTTATATTTGAGTGTCATAAAAGAAATTAGACTTTTATTTAGGTTTTTGTTTCTGATTCAAAGGCCTGAAAAGGTTTTCCATTTCTGTGTGGCTTATAAATTTAGAAGTAGTCTGTTTTGTGAAAAAAAATTCTGTCTTCAGATCAATCTCCACTTCTCTTGAATAGACAATGAAGAGTATTCAGCATTCTAGTAAATGCAGAATAACAATGTAAGGATAATTTTCCCTGATTCAAAAATAAACAATGTTTTTTAAAGGAATCAAAAAAGTAAGAGATGGTGATGTAGGAAAAGAGAGGTAAAGATGAAGACACTGCAGAATTTGTGGTGTCTTTTTTTCTTCATGGCATCAGAAAGCAGATTCTGGCTTCCAACTTTCCCAATACAGTCAAAAAAAAAAAAAAAAAAATCATGTGCCTCACTGTTTGAAATAGAATGAACCTCCTACCACTTTGAGAACTCCTCTAAAAGAAGTGAAATGAGAGGAAAGCCCTGTATTTTGCATCCATCAAGGATAATTAAAAATTGAATCCATTTTTGAAATCCCACTGCTGATCCCCTTGGGGGAAGATGCACCTTCATCAGTATTTTAACAAAGTCTATTCAATTATGTTCTCACTACATCTGGTAAGTGTTGGTAAAACTTTCCAAGGAAACTTGCCCTCCACAGCTGTAGGGCACCAGTAAGTCAGTCACAGGAAGAGACTCAAACAGCAGCGCTGACAAGGTGGCATTCAGGAGAAGACCACCAATGCATGGAAATTTGGCTCAGCTAGGGTTGAAAAAGGCAAGGGAAGGAGTACTCCCAAAATCTCTGGTAATCCTAAACTCAGGATCATACATTTATAAACAATGACTGTGAGGATATTATTAACAAGAATAATATTACACTGAACTTTGGATAAAAAGTGTAACTACCCTGGATTTTCTTCTGGCACGCCACCAAACACAAAACAATCTAAAACGAGAAAGATGAACAGTTCAGTTCTGATGTAATGGGTATGAGATACACCATCCTAGTTTGACTTCAGTCAAGAGTTAGTGGCAAAATGTAGTTCAACTATTAAATTCATGTGAATTTTTAGCTTGCTCAACTATTCACAGTTACGTAAGGCTATGCCTCTGATTTTCCATTGTATTGTACAGCATGTTCAAGTATTAATTCTAGCAAAAAGCCCATATGGTTAGCAAGAACAAAACAACAAATCACTTAATTAAGATTTTATCACTTTAATTTTCAACAGAAGACATTTATACTGCTGCTTATTAGTCCTCTGTGGTTTTCAGCTAAGAACTGTGTAGGCTGAGTAAACTTGTGTGCATGCATATAAAAGGATATTTCTGCATGGGCAGACCTAGCATTTGGCCAGAGCAATCTGAGGAACCCAGGGCTGTTGGAGACGCTTCTGTGTGAGGATCCCACACCAGCAGGGGTTTACATGACTTCTCTCTCTTCTCTGCTGGAGATGTGGGAGTCAGCCACAAGATCTCACAGGGAAAATGCAAGAGTCAAATTTGTTCCCAAGAGAGGTGCCCTTATCTTGCAGAGGGCCACATCACTTCCTCAACAAACCACAAGGAAGTGCAGCAACCCAGTCCCAGTCCCAGCTTTGTATGGCCAGGCAGGGGAGGGGAAGGTGTGCTGCACAGGGATATACAAGTGTCACAAGGCCAAATGCCCTGTCCTGTTACATATCTCACACACAGATCTCAAGTGTGTGCATCAATTGTGATACAGGATTGCAGTCTCTCCAATTCTCTCCTTTATGAGCCACCTGTACCAGGAGACAGTCCTACAACTTCTTCCCTTCCCTCCTAAGCTCACAATCTCCACCTCGTTCCCAGCCATAACAGCCAAATGCTCACAGTAGAAATGATTTGACAGCATGCTTAGAAGAAACAGAAATGCATCTTCTACTCCCAGCAACAGGAGAAAACTGCAACATGCAAACTGCTTTAATGCAGCAGCTCCTACTTTTCTCTTTGATATGAGCAGGTTTCTCCAAGAGACCTACTCTTCTTTTTTTAAAATCTTTGCTTCAACTCCCTGCCTTAAATACACACCTCACCCATCCTGAACACCAGCCTGTAATCCCAACTGTTGTCATCTCAACAGTGACAAATGTGCTACTGTGAAGCATAAAAAGCTTCACAGGGAGCTGCAAAACAGCACCCTGGAATTAATAACTTTTATTTTTGCATACATGCTGCTTATATTACTGCTTGAATTAACCTCTTGTAGCCATTCAACAAGTACTCTAAAGCAAACAAAATATACAAAACATATAAAACCCTCCTGGTAAGTCCCACATCCTTTACCAAACAGTGCCAAGAAGCAGGACTATTTTATACTTGGTTATGTTGCTTGTTAATGACTAAACCTCATCTCAATCAAGCATTTACATGTTCAGAACAAGGATCATTTAATTTACGATCAGATTGTAGCCAGAAGTGTCAGTGTTTTCTTATGACAGCAATTTACACATCTCCTCAGATTTTTACATATACTTGTTCAAAGTGGTGGTCCAATCCACATAAATGCCTTTACTTTCTCAACCCCACCCATGGAGCCTGCCTGACCTCACACTGAGGGCTGAGACCAGCAGGCACTCCTGGCAAAGCTGATGCCCAGCTCATATCAATTTAAGCAAAACAGAGCCATAGTTGCAAGCAGCACTGCACCAGAACTTTGTCAAAAATCAGGAGCCAGATTGCTTTCTGACAACATTGTATATTCACCTGACAGCATCATCTTTAAAAAGGATTAGAAACTTACAGATGATGGCATTTATGAATCTGTAATACCTGTTCCAAAAATCCTTCTGAAATCTTGGGTGGTGGGGTGGTGTTAAGGTTGATAAAACATCTTTTTTGGAAGTTAGAAGGTAAACAAAAGACTTCAATTTTTAAAATTTCCACTTCTGGTAAAATAAGGGAGAGTGTGAAGAAATTAACATGGACGGTTTTCCTCACCCTGACCTTTTAAGGCAAACCAGTTTTCAACTGCTTTAAAAGATATAGAAAGCACAGCCAAAAGATTCCTGTATAAGGCGACTCCTGCTTACTAAGAGAGATTGCATATGCAAGGGTTTAGGTAAGAAATGTTTTTCCAGGAGAGGTCCTGCTTCAGGATCATGATTCCAGAAAGCTGTCACCTTGCCAGGGTAAGCATACAAATGACCAGTTAACAAGGAAAAAAAACATAATGATCTGCTGTAAGAGCACCACAAAATAGCAGCAAAACAAATAATCACAGGTTTCTTCACATTTCTTGATCATGCATGAAACAAGCTCAGCTATGTTACAACAGAAAAGACTCTCTAATGCCATAAGTGCAGAAAAAAATGGTTCAAAAAAAAAATTTCTTGGAGTATTTTAGACTCAAACCATTTTCAAAGCCTTGTGAATAGCTCCTTCTTCTTCATTCACAGCAGTGTTAACAAAAGGTTAACAATTATTTAGGAGGACCATAAGAGAATATATATATAGATTTAAAAGAAACTGAGATAAGCAGGGAAATCTAAGCAGAAATTGATTATATCCTCACTCATTCAAGAAAGTCATATTTAGGCATTCCAGCTCTCTCTGTCATCATTTCTATTGGCTAAACTGTGAATAAACACGAGGAAAAGATAATTAATCATACTCCCTGGAATTAAATTGTCCAAAACAAGCAGTGGCCCTAAGAAGCTGAAACCCCACTGTTTCTAGTGGCACATGGAATTCCTTGTGGGGGAAACATCAGAGAACCAGAACCAGCTTTGCTTCCCACACTGCCCATTTGTGAATTCTTTCCTATTAATAGAGTGAAACACTACAATCAGACTGACCTACTAGAATAGACTGTGGTTAGAAGGAGGCACTGGGCTGTGAGCTCAAAATTTCTCTTTTCCAAAAAGGACACAAGGATTCCTATGTTGGCCTGATGAGGGAGGCAGTCTCCAAAGGGCAACAAACAGGGAACAAAGCTGGTCACAAATACAGACTCTTCCCAGATCTTTTGATGGCCTCCAGTGATCCTCCCCGAAACTATTCAGCTAGATCAGTAATGCCCAAGGAGGAAAACCACTCATGGTTTCACACATACACTTGCACAGCTCAGTCACACACTGAACTCAAAATTGTAAGAGAATCTTCAGAATTAGTTCTCTCCTCTAACCACAGTTTTTGTGGAGTTGTTTTAACAGCATAAGTCTAGTGAACAGTAATGCTAATATCTCTGTGGTTTAGAAAAATTAAAAATTATTGCCAAAAGCTAAAATAGATTATTTATATTAAAATATTACTATATAGTAATATTCAGAAAATTTGAAATTTTTTAAGGGTGGTCAGGCATTGGAATGGGCTGCCCAGGAAGGTGGTGAAGTCACCATCCCTGCAACTGTTCAAGAAATGGCTGGGCAGGGCACTTAGTGCTATGGTTTAGCTGGCATGATGGTGTTTGGTCAAGAATTAGAACCAATGATCTTGGAAGTTTTTCCCAAGCTTAATGATTCTCTGATCAGGTGTTAAGCAGAATTCCTTGAAGAAGGGAATTTTATGCTCAAACTGTGCTATAAAGGTGCCATATAAAAGAAAAACACCTCACCAACATGTGCAATCTAAGGAACATAACAGGAAATGCCACCATTAAAAAGAAATACTTCTAACTATTAAAAAATTCAGCACTTACTTATTCCAGAAACCCAGAGCTATGCTCAGAGTAAGCACAAGAGACAGGATTGTTCTGCACTCTTGGCACAACCATGCATTTATTGTGAAACCAGGAAACTGCTTTTTGATCTAACTCTACCTTACAAAAGCAATTTAATGCTCTTATTTCCTAGGCAGCTATAAGTGAAGCAGCTATTTCTACTCAATCCAAAGTCAGTCATCCACTGTGTGAAGCACTGGATGATGCTTCTTCTGCCAAGACATCTGGTTCTCTACCACAGTGATCAATGAGAACAGCACAACCCTGGGAACAGTAATTGTTAGTTAAAAGTAGTTGAGGATCACTCATGATGGGAGGAAGAAAGGAAGGCAAATGAGGGTCTTGAAAAACAGTACTTTATTTTTTCTAATTTTTTGGGATTAGACTGACAGAATTAAACTGATACCTGATGACCTTGTTACTAGACTTATTATATTTTTAAGCTGCTCTCAAAACTCTTTTAGTAATAAAAGTCCAAGAAAGCAAAAGTTTGAAAATACTTCAGGAGTCTTTCTCTTCTTTTTGCAGCTTGATAAAGTTGTAGAGAAACAGAAAGAAGTTCACAGAAGAATGCTGGAACAACTTCTAATGGTGGAAAAAGCACACAGACAGACACTGCATGAACTAGAGGAAGAGAAGAGGAAGCACAGCAAATACATGGAAAAAAGTGATGAGTTTACAAACTTGCTGGAACAAGAATGTGAAAGGTAAGGTTATCTCTTACCATAGTACTAAGAAATATGCACAATTTAACATTACACCTAAGGTTCTCTCTGCTTTATTTTGCATCTACAAAAAATCAGACATGCTTGTGGAATTGTATTTTGAGAGTTCAGCTGGGAAAACATAAATAATGATTTCTAACAAACAATTATGTCTACATCTCCATCAGCCAGCAAGGTAGGTCAAACAGTTGGCAGATTCTTCAGTACTGTTGCAGGATGCCAAGGATGTTACACTGCAAAGAATACATGGAGACAAGCAGATGTACAATGTTATAACCAACAGGAAGCAGGTGAATCTTTCAGTGTGTTTTAGAAGCTTGGTACACGCTGCAGTACGTAAGGAACAGAACACATCATCAGACAGTATAGCCTTTCATGGCAGAAGAAAAAAAATAAGGAAAAGTAGATATTTGGACAAAATAAAGAAATACATAGTGAGAAAGCAAAGGCAGAGGATAAGGAAAAGTAGATATTTGGACAAAACAAAGAAATACATAGTGAGAAAGCAAAGGCAGAGGATAATGTCCAGAAGCTTTGAAAGTAAGAATGACAAAGGTCTCATATCAGAGTTGGCATAAAACCCATAAAAACAGCTTTATTTTTAAAGAGTAACCTAAAAGTGCCACAGCTTGTTTAAGCACAGTGTTACAATTTCAATACCAACTCTCAAAAGAATTAAGAATTAAATTTCATTTACTGTCTTTAAAAGAAGCCACTTTAGACTGTGCCTTCTTTGAATCTGCAATAAAACTGAACACATCCTAAGGAAAAAAAAAAAAAAATCAAAGAACATTTCCTATTCCCTGTATAGCTAGCCCAGAAGATAGGAGAATATTGTCTCAGTTTCCTTTCGTTTAGGAACAGATGGAAATGTTTGGGTGTGAGAACGTCAAGCCTATTCTAAACTGACATTATGCACAGATAATTCTTCCTTTCCTTGGCCTGTGTAAAATCATGTCCTACGTATTCTGGCAGCGTTCCCCTGTGCGCTGCACCTCTCTCCTGCACGTCCATCAAAGGCAGCACACAGCGAGCACACAGCCGGGTTTACAGCTCACAGCTATGAGGCCGGGCAAGAAAATGCTTTGCTCCTCAGAAAAATGTGTACAGATGCAGGCAAGCACAGACACACAGAGAAAAGCACATACTAGGAACTCTTCTTGGGAATCATCATCAATCAGGAACCAAACCCTGAGATCAAGGGAAGTTTTCATCTCTGCTGTCTTCTCCTCAAAATACGACATATTCATCTCTTGGAGGCAGAGTTAGACAACTCCACTTGCTAAGAGTGGCAAAATGTTACATTAGACAATGTGCTCACAATGTGAAAAGCTGCACACAGGGAAAGACTAAGCATTGGAGTAATTAATTAATTTTTTAAACAGGACAGACATTGGATTAAAACTCTCTTCCCTGCCCCTCTCTATATCCCTCTATCCCTTCCCCTCTGCCCCACCTCTGTTCCCATTCCCAAGAAAACTGTAAAGCATTTACTACTATTGTCTGCTACTTTTAGTCAAGCTGCCTGGAAAATGGTGGGAAGAGAGGGAATGCTGAGGTGCTTAAAGAGCCCTTAGAGGATATAATAATAGCTTTCAGAATAAGTCTCTTTTTTTTTTTTGAGGATGTATTTTATGTGGAAAACCTTAAGGGGGTGTGATGTCACTTACTGAGCTGATTCCAAATTGTTTGCCAAGTAATGTCACATCAAGATCTCCACACAGTTGCCTGCCATAAAAGAAGAAAACAAAAAAGAAAAGAAAAACCCAACAAAAAAACCCACAACCAAAAAAACACGCACCAAGACACAGCTTGCCCTACATAAGCCTGCCTGACATGGCAAAGTGACCTTTTCTTCCACTTGAAAATTCTTACTCCAATTTGCATTTTCTCAAATGCAAACTTTGCATTTGGATTAAGAACAAATAGAACTCTAGAAAAGTTTCACACATAAAGCAATGACACAAATTTTTGCTTACCCCCAATATAAGTCAAAAAAAAAAAGCAGGAAGTATTCACCAATGAACTTACTATTCTTTTTTAGCCAGAAGTAATATCCTCTTCTACATGATGGATATATAGCATTCCAAACAGTATTTCATGTTCAAAGCAAAATCCCTGACTTTCAATTAGCCAAAGATGTGCCTTGCTTTTATCAAAGAGCAAGACTACGGCATATGCTAAAGATATCCTTGGAGGGTATACAATGTATACAAGCCAAAGAAGGTACATGGGACTGTGATCAAAAGGAAAAAAACTTAGATGCTATGACACAGTGATGCTGAGATTCTGAAAACACATTTTTATGGCAAGATTAAAGAAATCATTAGTTAGATCCAAGTCTTACAAACTGTTCTGGATATATCTTCAAATAAGGCAGAAGGAAAGCACTTCCTTTGTGCTCAGAAAAACAAAGCTGAAGAATTTTTACATGAAAATGTTAGTGATGAATTTTTCAGATGATCATGTTTTACGTAAACTAGACAACCCTTCATCTCTACAGCTTTTGTATTGCCTTATGCCCTTCATTGATGGCATCTTTCATTGAAAGAGTTTGGACTGTGCAAAATATAAGTCCTCAGTGACTCAGTAAAAGCTCTTCACCTTAATGATTCAAGAATTTGACTTTCCAGTAAGGCAACAAGACTGTCCTCAGCAATTGTACGTTGTCAGATTTGGGAGGTTAAGCTCATGACAGGATGAGTGAAAACTTTCTAGATACAAGAATCAGATTAGCATTCAATGTTAACCCTTTAGGCAATTTAAGTATTTTTCTTGGTGCCAGTGAAAAACTGATCTTCCATAGTCTTGCTGTAGTTCAGAGACAAAGACTGATCTTCAAAGTGACCAGTCTCATTCCTAACAACAGACATTTACCAGCAAAGAATAAAACTATGCTACTTGTCATTGTAGTGATTCATCTTCAGCCACACTTTTAAGGAATGGAGCCACAAAAGAGCCACAAGCCTGACAAACTCCTAGCATATAAGGAAAAGACCTGGGGAGAAAAAGAGGCCAAATGGACAACTGGATAGGTCTTTTCTGCATTTCAACATGAATGATTCACTGTGTGTGCGCCTGCAGACCAGATAGAAACACCAAGACAAACAACCTGTGCATAGTAGTAGTAGAAGACTAAGTCAACTAGAGTCCAAAAGGAAAAAACTGGTTTTATTGTTAAAACATAAAGAAACAGCAGCAACAAGTTCAGAGAAATGTAAAAAATAATAAATCCAGAAGCTGGATGCACAGACAACTAGGTGCACCTCAAGAATCATACCATAAAAGCTACTGGCCTTGTTTAGAAGCTCTTGCATTTCATGGGGTTGGAAGATGGAGAGCAGGATTAAGGACTATGAAGAATACTTACTTCAGATTCTAATTCAGAGTCCACTGAAACTTCCCTGAGGATGTATGCATTTGTCCAAAATCACTTATCCACATTCCATATTTTCGTAGCACAGTTAAATAATAAAAGCTGCTTTTTTAGAAAACATTTTACAAGGGTAAAATATGAAACTGGAAGGTTTTCCAGATATGCATGTTCCCAGTTTGAAAACACATGCCATATGTATACAAGTATTTATGCATATACCTAGTACTCTCCACCCCACACACAAAAAAAAAAGAAACAAAAGAGCAAAATAGTAGAATGTTTAGCACTTACAGAGTCCTTTTCGACTGCAGATCTCAAGGAGCTTTAAGTATTATCTAAGCACAGTGATTCCCCCTTTTCCATCTACTGAAAGGAAATGAAGGTATGAGGAAAATAAACCAATCACAGGTACCTGAGAATTAAACTGGATGAAAGGAAGAAATGTCCCAATGTATAGTTCCACCTTCAAACCTTCTGTATTCTATACAGACTCTCAACTACACAAAGGGTAAAGCTTTATTACGAAGATACACCTGTTAAGAGGTCAATGTTATTCAAGATGACAGGAAAAAAAAGCAGTTTGCTAATAAGAGATGTAAATACATTTTTAAAGGTAGTTACGAAAAATTTTGCTCACAGAATCAAATATTAGCACAAAACTCTGCAGTTTGGTATAGAAGGAATTACTAAGATCTTAAAGCTAAGGATCACCTACTAATATGAGGGTCTTTTTCCATGAAACCTAAGACTACAGATGTGAGACTTCTGATTTCTCATCTAACAAAACACTACAAAACACTGCTCTTTGCTCCAACTGCTGCCACCCTCGGTGTCAGTCAGTTAATAGAACGACCTATTGAGTGATACAGGTTGCAAGTGGTCTCTGGAGGCCTCCAGCCCAACCTGCTGAGCACAGGGCTAACTTCACAGTCAAAGCAGGTTGCTCAGAACCTTGTCCAGCTGACTACTGATCATCCCCAAGGTAGTTGTGCTGGCTGCCTGGGCTCCCAATGCAAACTCAGGCATCTTCACCAAAAGACCTGCTCCCTCCGTTTCATTGTAGGCATCATTCTGGCTTCTATGTTCAACCAAAACTCTCAATAAAAGCTTAATAACATCTCTTCTTCTGGCAAAGCTCTGAACTTAATCCATCTTCACTTTCTCTGATAATTTGGCTGCTGTGGGCACAAATGAGCATTCAGCACTTCCTTGCCATCTTACCCACATGGTTTCTGTGACTCCAGAATGAGCTTGGGCTCATTTCTCTGAGTGTTCCACAGGGTACTCTGAGTTGGAAACTTACCATTGTCTACCTCTGCTCTGTTCATAGCACTCCACAGTTTTTATTTTCAATGTCTTTTCTTCATCCGTTCACTCTCTGTGCTTCTCCTCACAGAAACTCAAAGTCAGGCATCATCTCTCTGATGATGACTCAAGTGTACTCCAGCCATCACCAAAACAACAAATCTCACCATACGAGCAACCTGTCCTCATTTCCAACTTCATGAGAACAGAAGGGAATCAGTCTTTTATCCTTCAGCCCTTGGCTTCATCCTAACAATTCTCTAATACCTCTGTTCTTAAAACTGGGGTAACTTGTCACTCAGCCTGCTGTACCTAGACACATTTTTACCTGAGACTTCCTACATTTAAGTCTCACAAATTCTTGTTCCAAGCACCTCCAAGAAAAATAAATATTAAAAAACAAAGGAACAAACAAGCCAAACACACACACCCAAATAAGCCAAACATACCTTTCCATATTTCCAAATAATTAAATTATTTTCCAGGCCCTCACTTAAAAAATACTTTTTGATCATTTCCACGTTAGCTATTTCAGCCTTCTCGGTATCTTCCCTGGATGTACACTCAATACTGAATTAAGGCTACAGTTCTCTTGTGTACCCTCTTATGCTCTAATGCAATGTTATTACATGGGCTAAACATCACACTAGAACTGTACCAAAATTAAATGAGATTATAAGACTGCTCAGGGTTTGAGTTGGTAAGCAAGGCAATTTCATGAAACTGAGAGCTCTAGGCAAAGTGTTTTGGGTTTACCTTAAAGTGTCAGATGAAAGTAATTGTTACCCACAGCAGATCAAGTAAACGGTGCTTGAAATTCAGGACAGGGTATCAAGGAAAGAAGGAACCATTTTAACTAAAAGGTGAAGTGTATTAGTTGCCAACATAACATTGCTATACTTTAATTCAAACACATTTACACATTGGATTAGTGATATTTTCCATGCCCAGCTCTGGTAAATTTAAAATTCTGCAAGAATGAATATAATTAATATTTGCTATTTTTCTTAATGAAGCCTATTAAATATTATAAGAAGCAGGACTTTATCTCTACAGAGAGCTGCAGTTAAAATAAACACTGTCAACTTATTTATTCTACACGTGTTACCAGAGGTTTTTAATTTCATGCACACTGAACTATTGTTGTAGATTGCATTGTACTCAAATGCAATCATTTCCTTTTAGCTTTCTGGCAATGAGTTATATGTATTACATATGCTGGAGACTATGTCTTGCAAGTTGTGAAATGGATGCCAGATCTGTGTACATTTGACCTTTTTCATGGGTATCTTGTGTTCTGTAGGTGAATAAGAAAGACCCACCACAAGCACAACATTAACATTCTTATTCTACATTGCACTCCAATGGGACAGTCCCACTAATAACACCACTGAGGCACGAAGGGAGACTCGAGGAAGTGATGTACACAGATTAATTACCTCATGCTCATATGTGGAAAACTATGTACTGTTGCACTACATAACTTTCAACAGATGTTGTGAAATCAAATCTTTGTCACAATTCAGGGATTTGAACATGCTTACAACAGCCTTTGTGCATGATGAAAGATAAAAATACTTTATCTTAGAGTAAATAAATAAAATTTAGAGTTAAGATCCCAAAACTGTCAAACAAGGTCACATTTTATTTTTTCAATGCAAAATTCCAAGAATAAATACAAACAGAAAGAGGGCTCAGTGTTAATGTAACTGAGAAATTCTTTGTAGATCAGTGGTGCAATTCAAAATTATTCCACCTACTGTCATTAGCAAGGAGATGTGAAATCTAGATGACAAACATTTCTCATGCAACTCCACTGACATTGGTGGAGTAACACAGACAAATAGACTATTTGTCTATTTAAATATTTTTAAAATTCTGGGCACGCAACATGTCTGTTCACTGTTTCAGGCACACTATCACTATTAGCAACCAATACAATGATTGCCCACTTTGGGAGGATGAGGAGGGCATAATGAATAACCTTGGCCAAAGGACATTCTCCTACACTGCTACCCTCTCTCCCCTCATGTGTGGGGAAAGAGATTCTCATTGCCCTCCTCACAAAAGGACATAAATTCTGAAAGGGACAACTGTGGAAAGCCACCCTTTACCACCATGGTGGTGGCCCTGGTCAGCACTTTTAACCCTCATGGCAGAACTCAAAGGGAGGGATGACCTTTCTAAGCTGGCAAGTCTCAGCATATTTATGGCTCTTGTAAATCAACACCTAAGCAGTGACCAGCATGGGCGATGAAGCACAGGCCAAATATGCTCATGGGGAGGCACTGCCCTCAGTAATGGGGCACTTGCTCCAGTCACCAATTTACATTTCCAAATAAGACTGAGGGCACCACTCCATGTGTGGCACAGCACAACAAGTCTAATCATAACCAACAATAGAGGCAGATGACTGTACCAAGACCTGTGACCAAAAAAAGACAGGGTGCACTTCTGATTCATTGCAGGGTGGGGCTGTGAGAGAGGGAGAAACTGGCACAGGATTTTGTAACTGTAACTTTGAAAAGCAAACACACAACACCAGACAGACAGAAGAATCCCTAAATCGTTCTCAAAGACAGAAAACTTGACAATCTCATAATTTTCCCAAAAAAGCCATTGCTATGGGAAAAGATGTACTTCTGTTTGAATGTGGAGGAGGAGAAATTTCAATGAAGTTAAGATCTTTCTCGCAGCAGAAAAATTTAAGCGACTTACATGTGCTATAATTAGTTTCATATCTTAAAAACAGGCAGGAGAAAACGGCCATGAGAACTCAAAATGCAGGTCACACATCAGTTACCAAGACTTGTGATCTAAACTCAACCAAGTTTCCCATGGCATGCTGTGAGCTTCAATGCATTTATGCTGAGCTAAAGAACCTCTGAGTATTACATACACACATATGAGAGAACCATGCATGGGAGGCTGCTGCAATTTAAGAAAAATGTCTCAGCCTCAGTCTCTGTGCTGAGACAGTAATTTTAAACAGAGAATAAATAAAAAGATCAGAAGCACTAAATCTGTTAAGAACAGAGATTACTTGAAAAAATTGCTAAAAAAAACCACCAAAATCTTCTCCCATGGCAATTTTGATTTTCATGTACGTACATTATTTTGCTTCTTGAGCCTGAAATGCACATTTTAGAGCCTTTGAGAAAAACACTACACACTGGGACAAGGTAACACAACCTATTTAGAGTCTGAAGCTCAAGAGTGTGAACACATTGAAAAACTATGTTAAATATTTGTACCATTCTACTAAGAAGATTGGAAAAAAGCCATAGAAATTATCTAAAAGTTTGGGAAGGACATATTGAACTCTGGTCTTTAAAGTGATTCAGACTTGTGTATGTTTCAGTGTGTGTAATGGTGAGGCACAGATCAGGTGGATGGCTCAGAGTAGCAAATGGGAGTAGATACAAGAAAACCTACTGGACCATGTTACCTCTCCCTTGCAACAGAGAGTTGTTCTCCAAAAGCATTGTCAGCAATTTTACATCTCATTTCAGATGCCCAAAATACAGAAAAGTCCTCATCTTCCTAGAAATGTTCTATAAAAGTTGCATTGTCATAAACAGAATTATACTTTTCTCTTCATTCAATAATTCATTCTCTTTAACAGCTCAATACAGTACTTCCTCTACTGAATGATGCTAGATACTTGGCTAAGACTGACAAAGAACCCTAAGGTACCCATTTTGGTAACAGAGAGATCCATAGCAGATAAAACTGCAGGAGGAGAGTTGGAGTGGGCTGCAGTAAGGTCTGCTGCTTCAGGGTGATTCCAAATGGAGAACTGCCTACTCTCCTTCTGTAGTAGGTCTCAGCTGCACACCCCTTGGGATAAAATCTGACACAATGGCCCTTGTGAGGTGCAACTTGAAGGAACTTCAAAGACTGAGCAGGTAGAGAATTAACCAGTCCTTTCATGCTCCCACAGAAAAGTTTATGATGGGAAACGTGGCCAGTAAAAGCTGAAGCTTGTACAGACATTCTGACAAGGGAAGGCTCCAGCACTAGACTCTTGAACCATAACTTGATCATCAAAAACAGCAACAAGCAGATAAAAACCCAAACCCAACAGTCATGATGACTACTGAGATATGTTATGGGAAGTATTCTGCCATAGAAAACTTATATTCCTCTCCCCTCCCCAAAATAGCAGATTAAAAGTCCAAAAGGGACAACACTGAAATTACTCAGTTAACTGATTTATGTCTGCCTGATTTGACCTAGCAACAGTTACCTTCTCCCACACTCTGCCTTTGTGTTGTAGAAGGGAAACTCACTGAATTCAGAAAAATGGTTGTTCTCAAATGTGTTCATGAGCTTGATGAGATATACCTTGCACAGGTCTGCTCTCATTCTCTGACCAAGATCCACTAAGCATCTTCTGCAGACAGCATCCAACTTAAGGCACTGCAAAAGCACATCACTAAAGCTGCTTTTTGCCTTATTTACTTCTTTGCCAATACCTTCCAAGTTACAGTTTTGCTTGAAATTACATGAGCTGATTAAAAACCTGCAACTTAAAATAGAGGTCTTCACTTTTAAAAGCAGTCGTCAAGGTCTTTGGCATTTATATGCTACAGGAAAATTCCTTAGCCTCATCACTTTGATTCACAGCATCTTTGAGTCACAGGGTAAGACACATGCCCCACAAACATTATCAGGTACTTACAGGTAATAAACCCTGTTTTTCTTGAACTACCCTTCCATCTCAGTAAACTGTAATGCTTACCATCTCACTGCACTTCCCTACACACATGATAACCTCCTTCCTCCTCATAGTCTGAACAACATCAGAGAACCTTGTGGAAAACGGAAATAATCCCTAGCAGAAATGGAGACCATGCACCCTCCTCTCCCTTCATTCTGACTTGTCTGCTAAAAATGTCAGGGTTATCAGGAAATTCTGAGCAAAATAAACCTTATTCTGATGTATAAATTTACTACCATAAAAAAGACTTTTAGGAATGTTCGAATCCTACAATTTGCGTTTAAGTCATCAGGATATTGGGACATAATTTATTGAATGTTTAGACAAGATTTCACATGTTTCTCATTTCAAAATTTCATCTTGCATCCAACTGAGGAACTGAGAAGCAAAACCCACTCCCTGAAATCCTAAATTTTTCCCTTTTTTTCAACAGTCTTGCCAGCTAAACTCTGGATGTCTTTGTGTTCTGTCAGACAGGAGAATGAGTCAGTCTGTCCCTAACTGGCTTTCTAAAAAGGAAATTGAGAAGTTTGACGACATATTTGGATAAACGCGCTCACTGGATAAAGTTACTTAACATTTTATATCTCTAAGTTTGCTCTAAACCTCCAAAATCCTTATAGGCTAGATTTAAGTATAGCCAATAAAAACTATAGGTTATAAATAAAGTTAATGAAAACCACTCTATTAAAACTCCAAGGACCTTGTAAACATGCTCATCAAAGTTTATCAAAGCTTCACCACTGTAATATGGCACCACACCCATAAATCCATGTTATTAATTGCTATTCTTCCCCACCTGTTATTGAAATATCAACCCAATATAGATTGCCTTTGGTTCAGAATCCAGTTTTCTCATGGTCTCTGAATACAATATAGCAGCCAACACTAGCTCTGAATGAAGAAGCAGTGAGTAAAGTCTGAGTTTACACAGTTCAATTCTCCTGAAAAGACAATGAAAACTGCTGTGATCATCTGTATGTGCTTTAGGTCTCCCTGAGCGTAGCATTTGGCCTAGAAATAAAGGATGATTGAAATACACAGAACTGAACCTACAGAAGGGCACAAATGCTGAGCTGATTTAGTTTCCAAGCCCTCAGTTTACCAGAGGGTAAGGAGGTTTGTAATACCACTTTGGAATGCATCATTTCTTCCAAGAGCAAATATCCAGCAGCATGGTGTGTACCTCAATAATGTTATCAAAGGAATATATCTTACAGATTCAAGATCCTGATCTCTGTGAATTCCCATCTTCTTTAACTTCAGATGCCAAGTAAGAAAAGCAGGCATTCCAATACAAAGAAAGAAAAGAAGGCATTCCAAAGAGAGCTTTTACGAGCTGCACAACATAAAACATTATTTTACATGAATCAGCCTCTTTTCCACATATGTTTATAAGGATTATCAAGTTTTAAGATTAGTTTGGTCTAAATTTCTTGTCTGCAACCAATCTTAAAATTCAGCCAATTCCATATAACATCAGATTTCACTGCCAGCATTTCATTAGTGTCTGTTGTTTAATGGTCACACATGCAAAGATCTGAGTCTCAGAACAGTATACACAATCTTGCCCTTGTGTATTCTGATTACTAAATGCAAAGACAGGTGGTTTTATGATACACAGCAGATATCCAGAGAATTTCTTGGAGAAAAGGAAGAAGGAGTTATTAATGATAAAATAGCAACATATAAAAGAATTTTCCAAGAGCTTGGAGAATAAAAAATAGCTTTTTAGCCACCTGACAACAAGACTGTCTCCATGGCTACATCTTTGAAATAGCTCTAGTACCAAAGCACAGGTTCTGGCATTACAGGCATATTTCATAAATAAGCTGAGAAAATGATGTAGAAAGAAAGAATTCATTTTTATTTGACTGTGGAAGACTTTGGGCATAGGATGCACAACTTTACCTAAAAAAACCCCAGAAACAGGCTACTGGTATTTAAGCTTAAAATTAAGAAGAAGACTATTTAAATTTAACAGAAAGTTGGCAGATGCAAGCACAGTTCAGGATGACACACCAATTAGAGACACAATCATTAAAACTCTGTATTCTTGGAAATAAAGCATTTAAGTAGCTAATGAAGTTTGACAGGAAATAGCAAAGCTCTGTCTAACCAAAGAGCATTTCAAACAAGGAGAATTAAAAAAAAAAAACAACCTACAAACCAGACAGTCAAAGAACAAGGGTGCAAGGGCTCCTATGCAATTTCAAGAATACAAATTAGTCTGTCCAGTTGTAAATGGACAGAATGTGATTTTATACTTCTACACTGTGTGAGAAGAACATCCAGAGAAATATGATTAGACTATTGGTAAGTATTTCAATCAAAATTAGAGAACAGATTATGCTGATGTAGGAGCTGTACAGCTGCAAAAAAAAAAAAAGGAAAGCAGAAATGTGGAGCTGAACATGAGAAATGTATTTAACTGTGTAAAAGCATATCCAGACCTTCTGAGAGTTGAAGTACATATATGAACAGATAATCAAATAAATGCTTGACTACTGATCACCAATCCAAAATAATGATGAGGGCTTAAATCAGAATCTGGAGACCTTTCTCCTCTGAACAATGAAGTATAAAATTGATTTGGTTCATTTGTCACAATCACTTTTATATTTGTGTTGACTGACTAATAGTACTGGATTCCAATGTTTTGGAAGTCAAGGAGGTTTCCACATTAGACCGTTTATGGAGAAAGAGACCGTGAAGCCATCTGAATCCAAACTGGTAGTAGAAAAAGCTTTAAAGCAAATTTGTACAACACAAAGCAACAAGTTTACTAGCACTTTACCAGGACTAAATGGTATTTAAGTATACTAAAAGAACTTGTATAGAAAACTGATGAACTATGAGCTGATGAGTTCTTAAAGCTGACAGGGAAATGGACAGCACTAGTTTTTAACAAGAAAAGGCACTATATTAAAGAGAACTGGCATGCATCTGATGAACACAAAAATCTCCAGCCATTTAAGGCAAAAGCAGAATAATGCGGCAAGTCTGCTCTCCTTCCCCATCTGTCCTCAAGCAATGTTTGCTGTTCTGTCCTGTTAATCCTGGTATCTGAACAGAAGCAAGACTAACTGGCCTTAGAGCAGTTCATTTACCCCTCTTCCAGTATGGATATGTTTCTCTTTAATGTGCATAAAAAAGCCCTTGCGGGTTTGACTATTTACATACCATTGTTTGAAACAGATCTTTACAAAGGCCAATTTTAATTGAGTTTCTTAGCCTGTGCACCAATTCACTGTCATCCCATTTTTTCTTCCATAAGCTAAGTTCAACTAAAATGCAAGAAAGAATCCTCTGAATTTCTAAATGTCTACTGGGCTCTTGAAAACGAGTTATCTTTTCAGTGTCCAGGATATTAAGCAAGAATGCAGTTTTGCAGAAAACCTTTGTGTTCATCCCAACGGTGTGGAAAACCTGGTAGTTTGCAAATTATTCGACAAGAAAACGAAACCAGTCATGAAACAAACTTCCACAATTAATTTAGTTTCACTATACCAAGAGTCAGCTTTTTTCTACAACAAATAATGCTGTTTTTACAAAAATCTGCCTATCTTTATTGCACCCAAATGTAGAAGAAATATCAGAAGTTTGATTTGCCATTGCAAAAGCTGAATATTTGGATAGCTGTAGAATATCACAACCTTCACTTTTTCCTTCTTTTCTTTCTAAAAATCAAAGAATGAGATCATGGGAACCCATGCACAAGTCTCTTGAAAATATCTATAATGAAATATTTAGTCAAACTTGTAAGAAATAAGTACTAGCACGTGGCGTCATAGTTTGAAAAGAGTTCAGGCATGCAGCCTTCATCCTCCTGGAGAGCCACAGGCAGACTTCCCAACGAAATAAGGCATGCAGCAGTTCACAAAAATAATGGGGAGAGGAATAAAGATGCTGAGCTCAAGGGAACAGTTAGGCTTTTAAAAATTATTCCAAATAAAGCAGAGCTCTTCTACCTCCAAGAAGAAAGGGAGAGGCTGTTTGTTTTTAAAAGAAAAATACTAAAAATATCTTCAATTACATTTATCTCAAAAAATGCTGGAGAGAACATATCACAAGCCCTCTTCAAATGAATGCACACAAATAAAAGAGCAATTAGACAAAATGTATGTAATGAATATTTAAGACACTGAAATACCCTCAAGAATAAGGACAGAGGAATACTTGGATCCCAACACAAGATGGGATCCCCACTACCCACAACTAAGACCAGGAATGCAGAAAAAAATCCATCCTGAACCATCTGAACACCATTCCACTTCCTTGTAGCATCCAAACATCCACCTTAATTATTTAAGAAACTTCTCATGTTATTTTGTTTGTTCAGCTACAAATACTTATAATTGCAGTGGGAAAGAAAAAGCTGATAATTTGCTGTATAAGACTCAAGAAGTCCTTCCTTATTTCTCACAAACTCCTCACTTTCCTGCCTAAAATGCAATGATGACACTGTAAGTCATTACAGGTGCCCAGCCTTACTCACGGTCATTGCATTCAGAGTAAACACATAAAACAAGAGTACAAACAACAAGAATGCTAAAGTTTGTAAATACTTCATAAGGTATACACTAAGCAGACATTCACATGCAAGTCCTGTGCATTGGTTTCTTCTTTTTTTATATATGTTTATTCTATTTGATCCATCTGTTCTCAGATACTTCAGTTCTTAGTATTAAAACCATTCAATTCAATTTCCTTGAAATTTGTGTTCTTGTCATTAGCGCTATAAAGAATACGTATTTTTGCCATCATTATGGCAAAACATGTAGTTTTGGTTGCAGCTCAAAAAAAATCCCAACCTGCTCTTCCTATTCAGATTATGTTACTGTTTCTCCATTCTTACATGAGATGATCCTACGACAGGTATATCACAGCACCTCCTAGTAAGCCTAACATGGAGCAAGCTCTGTCCTCCTACTGCTCATGTCCCCTCTCTGCTCCCGAGTGTAGCTGCAAATTATGTTCAGAAACAACGAATGAACTCTGTTCCATGTTTGGCATTAAAGGCAGGATTCAGCCTATAGATCTAAAGTGGGGGACTTTGTTCAGATGCCTCCACTTTGGGGCTGGTGCCCAAGATCCCAGTGCTGTCCATGGGAATACAGCTCCACTCAAGTGACTAAAGACAGGCATCTTTACACTGAAATCCCAGTCCATAAGTGATGACTTGTAGATAACGTAGCTGGGTCACTACTCCTTTCCTAACCTCTCTTTGATGAAGCAATTTGCAGGATAAATCTGTCCTGGGCTCTTAATTTACACCACAATAACTTGTAGTTTCTTCTGCAGTGTATCTCCCACGTGTGCAGGGATTAACCAAAGGCTCTGATCCAGCTTATCTGTTTCACATCTACAGCATCTCCCCATTCAGATTTCTTACCATTCTACTTCTGCCTACACATTTAGACTTCACCTTTCAGTTTTAAGGAAACACCCTCCTGAAAGAAAATTAATTAATCAAATTGGGGGGGGGAAAAAAGGCAAACAGCAAAATCACAGAAATACTGGAAAATTATATATCATATATAATAATAATCTATATATATATAATATAACATAATTATAATTAATATATAATATATAATTAATTAATATAATCTATAATATATAATTAATATATAATTAATATAATATATAATAATAATCTATATTATATATAGATTTCATGGAAATCTACTAAATTGCATTTTGCACTCTGAGTTTGGACCAAGTGGAATGTCATAAGCAGATATGCCATGTATAGTGGAATTTGTGTCAGTCCTCACTAGGATATGCTTGGTAGTAAAAAATAAAACAGGAAATTGGTGCCAATGTCACATGGTTAAAAAAAGAAGAAATGTGAGAAAGAAAAGAAGTTCTTTGATTGCTGCTGCCTTTTCTCATTACTCATGTAGAGATATCCCTATTTATCAGCAAAGGAAGGAAAAACATATCATGACATTTTCATGGGAAGGGGAAAAAATACAACCCCTATTTGATTCTTAACTGTTTGGTTAAGTTTAGAGTTACAAAATGTGTTTACATTAAGAACCTGAGGTTTGTTTGAATGTTTACTTTATAAAAGTTCTGAGTTGAGAAGCTTGTAGAGTGAATTTCATGATACTGTCAGGGTAAATTACAGGTTTTGTTTGCCACAGCCCGGTGCAATGAGCAGCTGGCCAAGAGGCAACCAAAAGGGCATAATTTAAAACACTCAATCAGTTATATTCTGAGACATTTTGTTTAGTGTTTAATAAGCCCTCCAGGGACGGAGAAATTACTAAAGCACATTGTCTTGACATGAGCTAAAATGGTCCTCTCTTGTCACCATGTTTCTGGGAATTTGACATTAACGCAGTAGGTGAACCTAAGTCCATATAAATACACACATACATATATACACACACATATGTATATTAAGATACATTTTATTTTACAGATTTGCACATCTGATGTTCTTTATTGCTTTTCACCTTTCAAATGAGACATCCACAGCCAGTGAAATTTCCATACCCATTTATATACTCACTCTCTTTATATATTCAACTACTCTCTCTGCACAATTTCTTGTTTTATATGTTAAGAGAGGACACAATCAAATGCATCACACACAAAGCATTGTGAATGGAGAGTGAAGGCTCTTCAGGAACGGTTCTCTACCTTGTATTATGGAGAAAGAAAGCCTCTATTAATATAAAAACAGGGTAAATCCAAAATTAAAAGTACATAAAAAGCTTGTTTCTTTTATTGATAAAGAGATTGTGATACTTCAACCAGAAATTTCTAAGCCCAAAAGTTTAGGAAATTCTACTGAGCCTTTAGATACAAAATAAAGGCACTGAAATGGTTGACTTTTGTTTCTGAGGATTCAGCAGAATGCATGAAAAACAAGGGAAAAATATTATTTTGAAATCAAATGTATTTCTGATTCGAAATCAAAATGAGACATTATTATAGAACGAATTATTCTGTCCATGCTTACAGTTTGCCTCTCACACTTCTGTTAAGCATCCTATGCCAAGAGTCCTGATATTATGCGAGAACAAGTGTACTAACATGCCTTCCAAATCTTTTTATTCTCTGCTTCCAAGTCACTATGAAAGAGCAATGGCTGTTGTTGGTGCCCTTAATACACATAAATCAATATGAAAAAACGAAGATATTTTTAATTCCTAGAAGGAAGCAAAGAGAAAGGGGCCTGTAATGCCTTTTCCCAGGCAGGGAGGAATCAATCAGAAATGTAAAATTCCTGTCCTGGTGACCACAATCTCAAGTGCATTTAGGTTTCAATTACTGTCATCTATTTACATTGTTGAAATATTTATTTCATTAATATACAGTAAGGTATTTTTGCACACTTTAATTTCTCCACATTAATAAGCTAACATCCTAGGAGTTTACATCGTTTAAAAACATACAAACATTCTGCTTAAAAGGAAATGGTATAAAACAACATCAGAAGACATTCTAGACTTTAAAGCCTAAATATTTACATAGTACCTCTACTTTACTCGTGTTGCATCCTCCTCTTAGAATATTTACAAATTTCAATTTGTAATTTGCAATAAACCACAAAGCATTAGATTTGTTGTCCTAGTTTATTCAGAGAGATCTCCAGAGTAGGCAATTCCTAATCATCTCTAGGCAAAATTTCATCACAGAAAACAATCTACAACAGCATCAGCACTGCAGACTGGATGGAGGAGTAAACAACAATACTGATCCCCAAGACCCATAGAAGAAACTCATCCCAGTACAGTTTATATTTGAGACTGAAAACAACAACTCAAATGACATTGGATAAAAGGATTTAAAGAATTTGGAAGAAGTTCAAATCTACTCCTATTAGAAGTTGCAGCTAAGAGAACATCTCATCATCTCAGCATTAAAAAAAGCAGACTGACCACTACCATGATATCCAAATACAACTAAATTTGCAACTATACTCAGAACAGTTCATATCCACTGCTGTGCACCAGCACAGGTCAGACACACAGAAGTCAGAGCTACACATCTGCACAAAGCTTTTTTCAAATATCCAAAGCTCTATTTTAAGAAGCTAATAGTTCGGTAATAACAAGAGTGACTTTTTACAGGGCAACTAATTGCCAATACTGCTGGTAAGAACAGGAACCTAAAGAAGGATTTATCACTTTATTAGGAAAAGACAAGATATTGGTGGATCTTATCTAAAGATAGGTGGCATACAAGCATAGATTTCAACCTTCAGTCAGGGAAGGATGACAGCAGTGGTTGTCTCTCCTCCAGCATTTGCTATATGGTGACTGAAGTAAAATGGAGCAGTAGAACTTCTGTTCAATTCAGGAAAAGAAAGGGGAAAAGGATGAATTCACTGCTAGCATTTCACAAGAAATAACTATGTGTGCACATGTGTTCCATACCCAGCAAGCAGTCCACACGTCCCTTTGAAATCTGCCCTTCTACCGGATGGCTGCAACTCATAGCACACACATAAGCAACAACCCTGTTGCTTTAAAAAGCTGTACAAACCACTTGGAATATCCCACACCATAAAGATGCCACACATTGAGACCAGAGGTACATGGTGGGGGAGAACAATGACATAAGGCCACGCACTGATTCCCTTCTGACACCTGACAATGGGTCACTGTGTGTATGTTTTAGCCAATGTACTGAAGCAAAAAGCTCTTTCTCAATCAAACATGACAAATCCTCACAGCATTTTTGCTGGTGTGATGACCAATCCAAGGAAAAACTCAAATCAGCTGAAGTATTTATAATACAAAATGTAGTTCTCTCCTTAACCATTAGTTGCTCAGCAACCAAAACATGACCAGAGCAGCAGAACAAACCTCTTTAAATGCACTCTTCAAACTGATGCCTGATGAAGAGGCAGGGCCTCATAGAAAGGATACATGTCCTTGTCCCTTCTGACCTGCATCACTGTAGTCCACACATCTGCAGGATTCTGTTTGCATGGAAGTGATTTCACCAAAGTCAATTTACTAAAGTAAAAAGCCAACAATCAAACAAAATAACCCAAACAAATTACACAGCAATTGAACACATTTGCATTTAAGTTAAATAAGACATACAGAAACTATCAAGTAGAAAATACTTAATAATTTTCCTAAAACTTCTTTAAAATGTCTCCTCTTTCTTCCCAAACAAGCAGTACGTTAATAATTTTTGTTGCACAGGTTCCTCTCTCTACATAGTTAGAAATTCTTTTCTTCCTTTTTAACTCCAAAGATTTCTTTGAATTTCACATGCATTTTCCTGGCTTTCTGCGAACATGGGTGACAACCAGAATAACATAAATAGGTTTCCTTTCAAAACATTTGTTTTAATTCATTTTGCTGACAGAATTTGTAATGTCATTTACTCTGGTACAGATAGTAGCTCAGGTTTCTCAAGTTTTCAGGGTGTTACTTGTTAAGACAACACTAAATATGGAGGCTGTTTTCATTGTTTTGATTTTGTTTTTTTAAAAAGCTAGAGCTGGTTTTTAATCTATTTTTAGAAGTTTAGAACCATACTTTCTGAATTTAAATAAGATTGGTAAGGCATCTGCCCTTCACTCCCCAGAATAAGCTACAATTGCTGACATAATACAATCAATTTACCAGTATTTATAATCTCACATAAGACTTAGCACTTCAAAATTAAACCCTAGACCATAAAATCCCAGAGCCAGAAGAGGTCAGAAAGGAGAATGAACAAAATTAAATCTAGTAAATTTTCCTTTTCCATGCAAGGACTAAGATTCCCATGGCGTAAGGGCCATACAAGACCAATCAGTTGCCAAGTTACAGTTCCTTCAAAGGACTCACCCTTCTTCAGAAAACAGGCCACATTTCTGAAGGCAAATTTGGTGGGAGACATTCTCCCAGGGTTTTGATAAATCATTTTTCAATAGAAAGAAAGGCTGATTTCCTCCTAAGCATTTTTTGAGATTATTTGGATTGTAGAGTTTTCAGCTTCAGGCCAAAAAGCATTCCTAAACACACATTTTACATGTCATCAGAAGCTCCACAAGACTAGGTTTGAGCCTGATCTTCCCAACAACACTCTCCCTTGAAATGAATTATTCAACTCATTGCACAAAACTGAGGAAACAGAAAGAACTAGCCACATTCTCTCCCTATCACATACAGTTTCTGCACTTTGCTCACAGTTGTGCACACACTTATGCATGGGGAGAAACCCTTCTTAGAGTAAAGTCAGCTAGTTACCTCAGGATGTACTGCACACTGGAAACACTATTTTGGATGATGCCTGTTTCCAGGACAGCTATGCCATTCATTAAGCAGTACATCTTATGTTGCATTAAGCCATAACCATTTTAGCTAACTCAATATAGTAAAAATAAAAAAAAGGCACAAAACTGAATATTAAAATAAAGGAGGTTTTCAATTCTTCCTCTTTTAAAATGAGAATATGAATGAAGGTTGGTTTGTCAATTTGCACCCAGGTTTCCCCCTCTATTCTTTGGCTGAGGCTCTGAATCTCTCCTATCACCTTCCACTCCCTCAGAGAGCAGAGAAATTATGAAGGCACTGTAAGATGAAGACCACGTATAGAAAACCTGAATAAATGGAGCATAAATTTTTGTCTTTAAATAAATCAGTCCCTCAGAAGTTAAGTGTACCAATTATGTGGCTAACGTTAGGGCAACAAATTTTTCCTTGCCCTCCTATTGCCATATGCCTGTCATCTTTTTCCTACATTTTCCACTCACTGTTTCAAACATATGTTGCCACTTATATGCCAAGAAAGGAATCTCTGAATTACCCCCTTCAAGTATGATGGAATGGCAGACTGAATGGAGCCAGAGAGAGCACCATTAGCAGTTGTTCACACTTGTTTTCCCTTAACTTCCTCTTCTCCAAAGTTTATTCTTCCTATGCAAGGGGACATAGAACTATAAAGCCATCTATGACTCATGCTGCAAAATATATAGCTGCAGCCACGTACTGGAGAAGCAATTTTTTACCTTTTTTTTTAAGGCCATCTTAAAGAAACTTTTTCTCCTTTCAGTTTCCAGATGGAAGATTCCTTTGTGAATCACTTACCCAAGCATCAACACTGGTGATCCAACAGTCCTTTCATGTAAACTCACTGCTCAGTGGGTTTACCAGTGGTTTGCAGTCTCTCTCCCTGCAACTCCTGCTTCCCAGGGTCAGCTTGGTCATTTCACAATTCCAGAGTCGTGCACCTCAAATAACAGCTATAACACTACACATGCCCTTGTTTCTGTTGTCAAGAGAAGATCATGAAAAGCTAAAATCAGAGATAATCCTTCAGAAAGGTGGGCAGATAAAAAAAATATTAATACAGGGGGAAAAAATGGATGTATCCACTAAAAGAGAAGCGAGCAGTTACCTTGGTACCATTAAACAGAAGTAATCAGTCCATCAAGAAATTAATTTTTTAAACAGGTTTAAAATAACCAAGCATTTCCAAAAGGAGTCACTCGATGACAAACAGCACAAAAGTAGATAATGCTGGCCAGCTTCAAGAGAAGTTTCATGAAATAAAAAGTGTTACTAAACTAAATAGAATCAAAGTGAAACTTCATTATTTTCCTCTCATCAGTGCTCTTGCACTGATTATCAGCATCACAATCACTACATGGTAATACCTGATCTTTTATTTTTCTGGTTTTGTTTTTTGTTTCTTTGGTTGGTTGATTTCAAGATCTTGGGTTTTTTTTTCTCATTTGGTTAGGGGTTTTTGATAGCTCATTTGTTTTTAATGTGAGGAGATGCAGATAGATGTTTCCAAATAAAAAAATGGGAACCAATGCCAGAAAATTGCCTAAACTGCATAATTGGAGACTACAGAATTACCTTTTACCTCCATTTAAAGTCTCAAGAGCATAATGAAACCAATAGAGATGCACAGCCTGAAACCTGGTGTTTTCTTAATTTTGCAAAGCCACTGTTAGTTAGTTAAAAACATGGGTTTATGCTAAGAATGGGAACTATCCAGCATGTCTTACTTTTATTTACAGTTTTGTTATTGACTCTTCTTGGACACGTTAGGTTATTTTACCTGTTTTTTAAGCCGAATTTTCATCCCAGAGTTTGATGTTTACTTCCAAGGTGTCCTATGAACTGACTGCAATACATGTACAATTATGCTTTTCCTTACATTTCTGAGTATTCAGGACTGATTCACAGAGGCCAAAAAGCAGAAAGGTTATGTGGCAAGCTCCACTGTCAAAAAGAGAAATCCTACAGGCTGATGTTTCCTTACCAAAACCTGCAGGGTGTTTGTGGTGCTGTTTTCCTTAACACATCAGTCACATGTATATTTAGCTCCCCAAATTAACCAGTAATCCTTTGTCCCAATGTCTGCTCCCCCACTGGTATAAATATCACTGGGAGACTGAAACAGAAAGATGCCTACACGAATAACTATCAGGGAGAAAATGTCACATAGGCTCACCCCCCACCCAACCCTCTCCTCTCTACTTTTTAAAACAGAACTGCTAATAAGTAAAAGAAGAGCAAGTTGGTACGATGTTAAACATCAGCTATTGCCCATCCAATGGATGACAGCTGAAACTTGCATTCATCAAAAATTTGCATATTAGCTTTATTAAGTCTACCAAGTGCTCATCCACACTCTGTCCTGGGTATGCATTTAAAAAAAAAAAAACATAAAGAATTACACTGTGACTGGACAAAAATACAAGGGAGTTTTAAATTCTGCTGTATATGCCTTGCTTTTCACTTGAGGATCTTCAGTACTTTACACAACCCTGTTCCAGTGGTTCTTGAAGGATCAAGGAGAGTATTTTGAGACCAACACTTCTAGAATCAGTATCTGTTTCAAGATTTTTATGGGAGCACTGTCCATCTGAAACTGATGTGAAGAACTGGAGGGATTCTGTGAAATGACCAAATCCAATTTTTTATTTCTAAGGATATGTTGGGACAGGCACAATAACAGAAAACTTGTCAGCCACCTCCCACTCTCCAAGAAATATACCTCAAAACCAAAGTCAATATCAATGGATTACTCATACTGGAGCCTAATTTAGTCTGGGAGTTGCACAAGAGGGAAGAGAGGAACAAGACCCATGGCTTTGGGTTCAGCATTTTCCCTGAAAAACACTTTCCAGCCTCAAAGGTACACATACCCAGAGGCTGACTAGCAGCTTTAATTTGAAAGTTCAGTACAATTTTACCCTGAAGCCACATATAAAAACTGCATTAAGACAACACAGGAAATCACATGTAGATCATCATAACATAAAGCTCAGATTTTTTAATGTAGTGGTTTTGTTTGGTTTTTGTTTTTTTTTTCATGTGGTCTCATTTCCCTCAGAGTAAGGACTTACCTGTTTATTTAATTTGGTTTATGAAATCCAGGTTCATTAAAACTAGACTGAGATCACAAAAAATACCAAGACAATCAATAAAAGACCAAACTTTGGTATCACTTTCATGTAGCTTGAGAATTATAAGCTCTATATTATACCTTTCACAAAAAAAGTTCTTATTAAAAACCAGATCAGTTCTGAACTGGACCAATTAAAATCACCAGACACATATTTTGCACATATGGTCCTTCACAAGTGAATAACTCTAAAAAGTACTTAAATCAGCTTAGAAAGACAAACTTAATATTCCATAACCAAAAAAAAAATTATTTCCAGTATTTTTAAATGGATAATTTTCCAATAAATTAAAACCACAGACTGGGTGGAAATTGGTCTACCTCCTTTGAATTCATTAACAACAGGAATTATATCACATGAAAGTTCAGCAAATCAGTCTATAAATATATCCATAAAACTCTTCAGGTTCTTTCTGTTTGTTTCAATACATTTAAGTGCATTTACAGAAAGATGATGAACTCATTAAACCAATTTAAAATCTTATTTTTGTTAGCTACACTTTTCCCAAGTGAATCCTATCCCCAGGCTATTATTTCACTTCACAACTGCTGACAGGATGGTTAGGAAATGGTTAAGTCTGCAAGATTATGTCTTCCATATGCAACTACCATTCAGCATCCCACCCTAAGGGTACAATCAACCAATAAAGGCTTTGTTCTGATTATGTAATGCATGTATTTGATATCCCACTTGAGAGCTCTGTTGGATGTAAAGACAGCTATAGCCTAGTGACTTTGCAAATAAGATGATGTAATATTTCTTTGGAAGTAACAAAACATCTGAGCATGCTCACAGAATTCAGAAGCCCAAGCACTTTTCAGTCTGAACCACTCAGCCGCTTGAGAGCTGTGTCCCCCTTCATGGCTTGCTTGCTCTGTAGCACTTACAAACTTTCTGACACCAAAAACAGAATCACAATTTTCTTCCCAACTAGTCACACAAAAAACCACACTGAACAACCCAACTTCATCTGAATTAACACGTTCTCAAAAAATGGAACAAAATTCTCTCACAAATTGCATTTATGAACAAGAAAGAAAAAAATGTTTTCTTTAAGCAACTTTATAAAATGCATATGCCCAAAAGGCAGCAGCCAAAAGAATACCTAAGAGATCTGTGCAATTCCAAAGAGAGAAATAACATGTGGAATTCCACTTGTACCAATACACCCATAGCTTAAGAGTTGTGAAAGTGTTTAACTTGGGATTTGCATTCAAATGTTGCACATGAACACATTCCTGGTACATTCATTGTTCATCAAAGTGGAAACAGTAATAGTCTGTAAATGTCATAAAACCACGCACACAAACATACACTTTAAAAGGATTGTCATCTGATGGGGTTTTAGATATAGCAGCTTTCATAGTTCAAGTCAATGAAGAAGTGGTTTTAAAAGAGAAGAAAATTTTAGTGAAAGTAAAATATTCAAATATTCACCAGAAAAATGACACAACAAAACAATAATGTTCTATTATAAAATCACTGTCACTTAAGAAATTACTATGAGAGAGATGGAACAATATCGGGGTCAGAAGAATGAAGACAAAAAAATCAAAGCCAAAGCTCTACCAGAAAACAAAGTGACCATTTTTCCTCATTAGGAAAGATGTGACCATTTTCTCTGTCCTCAATGCCACGCAATTGACAGGAAGAAGTTGGTCCTATTTGAAACACAAGATTTCTAAGATAATTCCATGCAGAAATAAAATATCCAGGCATTCTTCTTTCTAAGCTGAGATTAATTTTCAAAGTGAAAGGCATTTGAGATTTTGTGCAGACTACTTCCTGATTCTGGACCTCTCCCCTTTCCCATTGATCTCCCTCAGGGAACAAAAGTGCAATCGATGAGCCTCCCTGCTTTCCAGTACAAATGCTAAAAATACCTCTAACCATTCCTTCCCAGTCACTCCATTGGACACTGGCATCTTCACACAGCCCTCCCTCCACCTTCCAATAACCCACTAATGGATTTTCTTCTTCCAATATGACAAAGACAAACTGGAACCTCACCTGACCATTATTAGCCTCTTTTATTGGTTTTGGCTCCTAGATGCACATAAAAACCAGACAGAGGAACAGAATAGCACAAGAAGAGAAAAAAAACTTGTTAATAGCTGGTGCAGTAGTTAAAGAAAAAAAAATACCAAACAACTTCACAAAGTGATTTGGCCTCTCTGTTATACTGCAGCTATGAAAAGAAACAATTTATTGTACTTGCAAAAAGATTCACAAACGTGATTCCCCATTTCTTTTTGTATTACCTATGTTAATGCTATTCCCTGTAGTCTCTAGGAATTCACTACCAAAAAAAGGCAGCTTTGCTGCTTTTGGTAAGTACCTAAAGTAGAGAAAATGCTTCCAAGAAAGCCCAATATCAAGGCAAAAGTAATGAGTTTGACTAAATGACCCAAATTCTATGACATCAATACACGTGGAACATAGACCAGGACATTATTTAAAGCTAAGGTATCACAAACAGCCTTCAGTCGTTCATTCTAAATATTAACTAGCTGAAAGAAGTCAAAATCCATCGGAACCATCGTTCATTGAAGTTCAGACACATCCAGAACTCCTTTGTGTAAAAGTGCATAAAGTTTACAGAGTGATTCCAAGAGATCTGGAGACACTTCAGAATTCCCTCCAACTCAGACCTTGCTCTCCACGAGCAAAGCCACAATCAGGGTTTCCACAAGCCCCTGAGCTATGTGTGTTTCTGCTGCAGGGATACCTATGCCTACCACAACTGCTCCACGAACTGCAACCATCTGTCACACTGACTGCTGAGAAAAATATACTTAGCAACATTTCTGGGCATGACTTGCTTTGATTTACATACACACAGATAGCTAAAAGTTAAGGCTCCACTTAGGTTCCCAAGCCCCAAGGTCAAAGCAATTTTATAGCTCTCAAAGTGTTTATTCTTGTCAAGCTCTGTATAACCTTATGTCACTCTGGACACATCTTGGGCTTCTAGCAAAATAACTCCTCCTATTTTGGTAGTGCTGGATTCATGTATGCTGCTACTCAGCAGCAATATCAAGGACTGATTTGTTTTATGTGAGAATAGCCTCTGCCCATCTACTATGGATATCTGAAATAAAAACAAATAAAGTCAGAAAAACAGAATAAAACAGAAGAGAACTAACAAACTTCATGTGCTCCAAACTTGAATCAAACTAAGAGGTCAAGCACAACAGGATCTGGATTTAACCAGTACAACATACATTAGGAATTCAAAAATATACTTGTTTTTTGCTGCTTTCTAGTTCTAGGCCTCTGTCTATGGTAAATGGAATCAAGACATTTCTGTATCATTTTAAAAGCTAAACACAAAAAGGCTGTATAAGTACTATCGTAAGTACTGCATTAAAATTACTAGAACCACTTTTCTCCTCTGTCCTAGCTACTGGTTAGAGTTATGCACAAATATTTACTTATTATATAGTTCTGTATTTACTGGAGAGGGGGCAGGGGGTAAATAACCCGAAGATCTACAGATTTATGGTGCTTAAATCTTCTGTAGAGTCACCTAAAAGTACTAAAGTCAATGTTCTTCTGTTGAATCCATTTAAGAAATTAGCTTATTTTTTCTTGAGTAATAGTACAGTCTGCTTATAAGATAAATTATTAGCAATTATCAAATGTACTATGTGATTTCATAGCAGAATATGCCACTACAGATTTCACTTACAAGAAACTGTATCACTACTAGAACCCAATACATGGCTCTCTTTAATCAATTCTATGCAGTTCATCCTGACTACACTCTTTGTAATTGCAATTTGTATGGACTGTAAGTATCTTTCATCTAATTCATATTAATCCTCGCATTAGAAGCTCCTGAGTTCACTGGCCAGAGCAAACAGAAGACAGAAATGGTGCTCTCTCAAAATTCTTTCAATCAAGTTATGCAGGGGAATGTTAAAAGGTACAGAAGCTTCTCCCTTACAACTAAAAATAGGTAGCTGAACAAAACAGGTTAAAAATAAAGTACTCAACAACTAAAAAATCTCCACAAAATAAAGCAGACTATAAAGCAGTGGGAAGGGTTGCAAGGAAGACTGTTTAAAGAGCCTAAGATTTTAGGGACTAAAAGAAAATTTTGCCTTTCGTACAGGTGCTGGAAGAGAATTTCCTTAAACCACTTTCCTTTGCGATTTAGTTCAGTTTTCAAGCATGAAGCAAGCTGTAGGCTATTCAAGCATTTAGTTCATCTCCTAGAAGAATTTCTTAGTAATAGTCCATCCTGTTGACATAACACCCGGAGACATGAGATCAATAAAAGTGTTCCCAGATAATGACACAACTTCAATATTGCTGAGTTAAAAGTAATGGCTCTTAAGGCTGATATGTCTCATGCCAGCTGCTGTAAAAAAGCCAAATTAATACCCTTTTGTATCTGCTCTCCTTCCTCACTCCAGGGTTTTGTAAAATTTTTGTTGCAGACTCTGGAGCTGCGGAGTGTCTGAGTCTGCTAAATACATTTCCCCAAGCCCAAGAGACTCCTTGAACAGTACCTGCTGTGGGCAAGACTAACACAAAGAGCTACATGTGACTATACCCTAGGAGGTCAAGAAATTCTGTAAATACTTTTCCAGACCAGAGAACTGAACCGCACAACTAAGTCACATTTCTAAACTATGAATCCATCAGATAGCTCAGCAATTCTGAATCCCAAAGGGATCAAAGTTTTATGAGCTACATTACATCCCTAGGAATCCACAATCTAAAACAGCCTGTTTAGGATCCATTTGCCTCTGTGTTATTTCAACACATACTCCTTGAACAGGTACCAAAATCACCAATAACTTGAAGCATTGTGCTTTAAACAGGAACTAACATATAGCTACTGAAATTACAGAGAATAAGAAAAGCCTTTTTGAATGTATTTCTTACCAGGAATCCTAAGAGGGGGGGGTTTTATCAAGGCAGAAAACATGTCTGTTATTACACAGATTTTGTAACATAGATGCAGCATCTTAAGACCCAAAGAAGGGCCTCCAGGCCCAAGAGCATGTTTGTGTTTTACTCTGCTAATACAGGCAGCCCAATAAAAAATACTTTCTCTCCTTGCAAATTTTACCTTCCTTAGCATCCATACTCATTCTTCTACGGCCTTACTCCCTTTTAAAAAGCTCTTTAACAGCTCTGTTTTCACTGGGTTAATCAGTAGGAGGCAAGAGAAGCCTGTTCAACAGAATTATAACAATGACATGTAGGCTTCATGATACATTTTAATTCTGGATTCTCTCTACTTAAACACCAAAAAAGAAAATAAAGCATAACAGCTTTGTACTCCACTTTGCATAAAATCAATGGCATCAATGAGCCTTCTTCCAGTTCTGATGCTGCACTCAACTCACCTAACTGTGTGACTGACAGGCTTGTGCTCCTAAAGTAGTCAATGGCCTCAGGAGGCTCCTGTAAACCTGCAACCCCCAAGAATGCACTGAATGCCAAATGCCTTCTACCTGTGTACTAGGCTTTGCTCTCCAAGCCACTGGTGGAACACCTCACCCAGCAACAAGTGCAGGAACAAGAGATGTGAAGGGAAAAGCATGAGGGAAGACATGGTGCATGATAGGGAGGAGCTGAAAGAGCCTGCAATAACTTGATCTACTTTTTCACTTTATGTCATCAAAGCTTTGAAAGAAACATCCTCCACTGGCACCATGTTCAATTCATGGCAGTGTGAAAAGCTGAGTCAACAAACCTGCACAGTTTTTATTCAAACAAGAATTACACTGCTCTGAAAAGGAGTTGATCACTTTGAATAAAAGGACTGAACTCACAACTTAGATTAATACATAAAAAAAGAGACAGGGATTCCTGTGGAATCAGACTTGAAGCTCAAAATGTTTCAGCCATACCACTTCCCTGAAGTTCTACAAAAAGAATCTTGCTTTGACTGAATTCAAGGGAAATGGATAAAGAAAAGCAGTACGGTATCATTTCTTCTGCAGTCTAATGACTAAAGACAGACATTTAAAATATGTTCTACTTTCAAGTCTGTTTACAGACATGAAACTGAGCACCTTCCAAGGTCCTAAGTCTTCACAGGATTACAACTCACTTTTGCTATTGCATTAATACTGAAATGGCTGTCGTGCCTCCAGAAATAGCCCAACTAGACAGGCATACTTGTGGGTGGTGGTGGGCTGTTAAAAAAATCTCTCTGCAGAACCCATCACAAACAAAACAAACCTCCAATCCCAAACTTCTTAAAATACACTCTTGTACAGATGTTTCATGAACTAAAGAACATTATCTCATTTTATCACAGAGGAAGGATTACTTGCTATATATATGTATGGTTTATATAGAGTAGGGGAAGGCATACAAATTAAATTCTATCCATGTTCATGATAAACTCTGCCATGCAAAAAGTTGTCCTTTTCATAAAAAATTATCTTGGTCCCATATACAAAATGAAACAATCTCACAAGCAGATACGAAGCACTTGCAAGTTCTCCTTAAAAGCCATTAATAGTTGAAAGGTGCAGTCATCAACTTCAACATAAAGGAATCTAATTATCCTTAATAGTTGGGTAGGAATTTTATTTGTATCTGCAAAAAGAAAGGGAGAATAAAGGAATCTGTAAACAATAGGAGAGTTTGAAAAAATATTTCTCCCTGCTGCCAAAAAAACTTAAAGCCACAGAGTAATGCAGATATGAATCTCTTTCCATCCATGGTCCATAGTAAAAGACACATGAATCTGAAGAATGTTATCTTTAGAACTTTCCCCTGCTTCTATCCCTTGCCTTCCACATGCATTTATCAGTTTTCAGTATATTTCAGACTGCAAATAAGCCATAATAACCTCCAAATTTCTCTTTGCAATATTCAAAAATTAGTCTATACATTAGGATATGAAACTCCAAAACACTTCATGGATGAAATCTATGAGATCATCAAGCATAATACTAGGAGAAATAATAAAGATAGATCATTAGCATCCTTCAAAACTTTTCTAATTTAAGAAATAATTAGAGTGAATCTTTTTCCACTGAGTAATGTCCAAACTCCCACAGATTTCAGAGACAAGGCTGAGAACACAGTGGAGAAAAATCCTTGAAGTCACAAGAGTTATTAAAACATGAAATATCACTCCCATTTATGCAAGGGAATAAAATTCAGCTTGTCAATTCTGCGTACGTTTCAGTTCTCTGGGTATCACATGCAAAACTTGAGCAGATCACCTCCAAAAAAGCAAATTGTTCTAAATAATGTAAAATACTAAAAAAAGCTTTGACAGTATTTGTACTTCAGTAGATGTTTATTTTTGGAATATGAAAGTAACCTAAAGATTTAGACCCCTGAGAGAATTTCAGAAGCCTCAAGCTTCAACAATATCTACATGAAGTAAATGTGACCAAGAGCCTGATTCAGCCAAACATTTCAATATATCATTAAAATCAGACTTCTGCTGAAGTCCTTTCCTTTTTCAACAAAAATACACAGGGCAATGTTTTAAGTGCTTTGTTGAACTCAGGCCCAAGTTCTAATTTCCTTTATTTATCTTAGATACAAAATGGCCAAAGGAAGGGGTCAAATGCTGCAATAGATAGGTTATGGGTTTAAGGACACTGGGACTGCTGCTATGAAACACCATGGGAAGTAAAAGAGAAGTTTAACCATGAAAGTAACAGGAGGAATTCAGATAGTTTAAGATAAAGTCTAAACAAATGCCTCAAAGTCTTCCAGCTTATTTGTCCTATCTTCTCCTGGCCTCATATAATCTTCCATCTTCCCAGTTTCTATTTTTCTAAAGTAAAATCTTGAAAGATTTTGTGGGCACAAAGAACAATACAAAACGATAAGCAGCAACTAGAAAAAAGTCCCTGCAAGCAGCTGCAGAGAGCAGCCCTGCACTGACAGGAGATGCACCAATGATTTAATTAGATTTTCTTTTGGTGTCCAATTTCTACAAATCAACAATCTCAAATCAACTTTTGCTGTCACAATACTTGCAAATGCACCAATTCTGTGCAAAACTATGTGTAGTAACTAAGGAAACAGAATTCATTTTCAAGAGGCAATAGAGAACAAGACAGGCATAGCTGCCTGCCCAAAGGCTTTTTTTTCCCCTTCAGTGTAGTTCACCAGTGCCAGGATTCCACCTACAGATACTGAAAGAAACTGTAAAAATGCAGTAAAGGAAGGCTCCTTTGCAACTCAATTCATTGCCTCAGATAAAAATGAATTTTTCATGTTATAGTAGTCCAGAACTTGGAATTTTAATAAAATATCCAAGCCCTTAACAGGGCTTGGGTAGCACTGCACGATGTTCCTTTAAGTCACAACAATATAAAAGAAGGAAGTCAGGTCATTATACACTCAGCTGATGCTCTTTGATAAAGCTGGTTTGCAGAAGGTCACAGATGTGCACTTTTGTATTGCAGAGAGGAATTAACTAAGAAACGAGGAGTTTGTATTTTGGCCATCCCCAGATGTAAACACAGACTTATAAACAGAAGGACTTGCATTCTCTATTCCCTGTTCCCAGACTACCAATAAACTTATCACCAGCCCTATCTGAGCTGTGTTCCTTGGAACTCCAGAATAGAACTAGATTGTGAGGGTGAATTTTTGATTACCAGCTTTTGAGAAGTCCTCTTCTTCAAAGCTGCTTATGGCCTAAAACAACTGTTTCATGTGGGAGAACAAAAATGCAGACAATTTTCATATAGACTAAAGAAACAGGGTGCGTGCAGGTGAAGGGAAAGTTGCAAAAAACAAAACAATTGCAAAGGGAAGGGAAGAAAAAAAACCCAAACAAACCCAGGACAAACAGTAGTTTTCACCTCTAAGGATTTCTATATTTATGCTCACATACATACACATAAGAAAGGATGCATTCACATCTAACTCACATCCTACCTACCTTGCACTGAGTAACTTCCCTGACTCCTCCTGCAAATCAGAAGGGGGTACAGCAGTACCTCCACAGCCTGCCCTTACACAGCACCTTGCACTTTCAGTTGTCCTGCCATTTTAAACAGCCCCAGCAGAAAGGCAGAGTTTGTAGCTGAAGATATTTCCCCTACCAAAGTCACCCAGATGAGCTTGTATTTCAAATGACCCACATTGGCATAATGCTTTTGATAAAAGCTAGACAAACTGTTAGCCTCCAAAACATTAGCCAAGGAACTGAACAGGCCAATATCAGCTAAAGGACAGGTTATTTTGCTTCTGTTTGGATTTGATTATTAACTCTCCCTAGAGCAGCAAATGAAATACTATCCTGGTCTGTCCATTGTTATAGTCAAATAAGATGTTTTCTATCTCCAAAACCATTTGGGAAGGGTTAGTATTAAATAATTTGAAAGTCTTCTGACAAGATACCCAAATCTGAACTTTCTCAGAAATTTACAAAGAGGACACAGTGAGATCACCCATGCAAATAAGCAGCAGAGTTCTGAGGAAGTCTTTACTCAGTAACCATGCAAGGGGTTGCCTGGAATTTGTCAACTGAAGAATATGTACCTTTTTCAGGCTACACTCAGGGTAAATATATGCAAGATAGCTAGAATATGTCTGTCTTGTTAATGAAATGCAAACAGCTTAATCACCAATTGTCTTCATACCTACAGACCACAAATAAGTAACTTGCCTTAGTGTTAGCATTATGTTCAATATGACAAAACAGACTAAAGGCAGGCAGAGAACGGCTTAAGCTACAGAGATGAAGATTAAAATTCAAGTGCTGCAAAAAAATTGTGGATGCACCTACTACTTCAACAGTGTAGAAAGCCTTTCAATGGTCTAATTTACCTACCAACACAAAAGCAGCTTGTTTCGCTGACTCCTGTTATCCCTTAGTGGATTTTCAGTAACAAATTTTGTACCTATTTCCAGTATTTCTTTCTTGTGTCAACAGCGTTGATCCAGGGTATACACCAAAGGACAGGGAATACAAGAGATACGGTTTAAGTTCTTCTATCTAAATCCTATTTTTTGGCTTTCTGCCTCTTTTCTAAATATTAAAACAAACAACTCATTTCTTCAAGACCTTCTTACTAAAAATAGTTGATTGGACTGCTTAATTGTGTTAGCTGAAACACAAACATACGAAAAAGGAAAGGGGTTTGTAGAAAAAACATTGAAGAGAAAAAAAAATCAGATTTCATCTGGCCTTCCCATCATCACTTAAGAGAATTGTTTTGTACTTACATCATCAGGAAATAAAATACTATCCTCCAAGGACCCCGACTCTTTACAGAAGGAAAAAAAAAAAGGAAGGCTCAAAGTTCATATCCCCCTCAGAGGAGCTCAGCTAAAGTTGCATTTTTTTGTCATAATAAAATTAAAAGAAAAAAAACTAACCAACAGAAAAAGCTCCCTTAGAACAACTAATTAAACAAGATGGCTTGGAATTTAGATTTTCTGTTTTCGAACCCTAGGCTGCGGGACTAAGTGGAAAACATTGTACTTAATCAGTAACAACCTAAAATGACTTTATTATCAGCGCTAGAGAGGAACTGCCCTAACCCAAACCTTCCGCACATTCTTCTTGGCCCTGAGCTGGAGGACAGACGCAATGTTTCACACAGCGCGGCGCTCGGACGGAGCCAGCGCCTGCTGCCGAGCTGCCAAGGGCCAGCCCGGCTGCCCAGAGGTGGCCGGGCCGAGTTGCCCACAGGTGGCCAAGCCCAGCTGCCCAGAGGTAGCCGGGGCGAGTTGCCCACAGGTAGCCGAGCCGAGCTGCCCAGAGGTGGCCGGGCCGAGTTGCCCACAGGTAGCCAAGCAGAGCTGCCCAGAGGTGGCCGGGCTGAGTTGCCTACAGGTGGCCGAGTTGCCCAGCGGTGGCCAAGCCGGGCTGTCCAGCAGTAGCCGGGCACAGCCGCCCAGAGATGGCCGAGCCCGGTCGCCCACAGGTGGCCGGGCCGAGCTGCCCAGAAGTAGCAGAGTTGCCCAGAGGCGGCCGGGCCGGACCGCCCACAGGTGGCAGAGTTGCCCCGAGGCGGCCGAGCCCCGCTGCCCGGCGGCGGCCGGTGTCCCCGGGCAGCGGGCGCAGCGGAGCGCACCGGGCAGCGCGGCGGGGCCGCACCGCGCCTTATATGGCGAGGCGCTGACGTAATGGTGCATAGGCTCGGGCCGCCCGCGCGCCCATCCCTCATTGTTCCGCGGGAGCGCTGGGATAGCGCCGGGATAGCGCTGGAATGCTCGCAGCAGCCCCGATGGCACCGCGCAGCGCCCCGCAGCACCGCCTCAGCCGGGATTGCTATAGCCCGCCAGCGCAAGGTAAGGCACAGGGTGGGAAGCAAGCTTCTTCTGGCAAGCACTGGCGCTTCTGGCTTTTTCCCGCTGAGATACCTTTTTTTTTAAAAAGTCACTTCCAAAAAAAAAAAAAAAAAAAAAGGGGGTGAGGAACTGCGAAACAATGAAATACCCCAAAACAGCACCAGGACATCTAGAAGATGTCTGGTGAATCCTAGATAGGGTGACTGTTTCAAGCGTTAAAAACTGTCTTTAAAACAACTCCTGCAGAGGAATTAATGTAACATTAAAGAAGGAGAGAGTTATGAATTACACACACTTTCCAAATGGTCGGATAAAATCATGACTGCATTTAAAGCAGTGGAAGGAGTCCAACAGTATTGTAATATATTAGGTAGAGCTACTGCCTCTCTTTCTGCTGCATTTACATGCATATGCTATATATTAGTAGACATGTACACACACATGTCTCTAAGCATTTACTATACTTTTGAACAACTTCTACTGTAGTTTTCAGAGCGATGTATAAATTTCCACACAGATTACTTTGCAATAAGACTATGCTATGTCTAAAAGAAAGAATTGCAACTAGTTTAATTGCTAACAAACTTTTCAACTCATACACACTGCTTCCCTCTTCTGTGTCTTGTGTGCAAGTGTCAAATCACAAGAGGGCAGAACTGTCAGATTTTTATGAAAAAACTTTTAATCCTGGTCAAACACATGATGAGTATGCGGATCAGAGCACACTGCTCTCTTCAAGGCTTATTCTGCAAGGTGTTCAACTGTATTGCAGCTATGAACTCCAGAAAACAGGGAATGATAAACAGCTCTGACGAGGAACAAAGCACCTTGGAAGATTTGACTTCAGTGTGTTTATAATTCACACCTCACTGTCCTCCCCGTTAATTAAGGGCCAAACCCTATCAAATCTTTGTTCACAGGAGCAACTGCAATTAAGTTGATTGTACTGTCCTACTTGCAAACTAGAACTACTGAGCGCTGTTCTTAAGAGTCCTATGTGCAATTTAAAATGTTAGAAAAGTTAGACCTTAAGACTTTGAATTTTGAACTCTTCTTACAGGTAAAACCTATGTTTGAGTCTTGAGTCTCCTTTTCCTTAGTACAAAAATAAATGCAATTTTAGGAGAGAAGTAAGGGTTCTTTTTCCATTTATTTGATGTTTTAAATCCTTCAAAATCTTTGTTCAATTACATATTTAGGAAAAATCAAAGCTGGTGCTAACAGATGCATTGTTGTAGTATCACACATACATGGATTTAAAGGATGAGCCAAAATATCTTGTGTGAAATTTTTCATAATTTTTTTGTGGCTTTAAACACAGAGAAAATAGGAAGCAGTTATTTTCAATATGCTTCTAAAAATGTAAATATAAAGAGACATTTCAAATATAATTCAGGTATTTGTGTATTATTAACCTGGCAATCAGATAACAGCCACATCCACGTTTCCAACAAATTCTTTTTTGTAACAAGCAAAGTTTATACCTCTGTTGAGAGAATCAGGGAAGAGGGCACTGTATAGTGTATATATAGAATGAAAAGAATCCTAGCAACCAGAACAAATGTAATTTCACAGTACAAAAACAATACCCCATATCAGTATCCTGAGCCCCTTAAAAAGTTTTCAGCTCACTATTCTGTCATATGTGCAGAGTCCTTGCAGTTTAAAAATGACTACTTAGTTTTCTAAATATCCAGTGTCAAGTTATAAAGTAGAAAACTTAGCTATCTTGTGAACAGATGTGTTAGGAACCAAAGTTAAGTGACAGTACTCAAAAAGAGTATCTGAGTAGAAAGGATGATCTGAAGAAGTCAAGAGACTATAATATGGCAAAGAAAAAATATTAACAGGAATGCTATACATGCAATAAATTTGATAGAAGCACTAAGTAGAAAAAAGGAAAAAGTGTCCCCATAGGTAAGAGACAATTTAAATCCAGATCCAACAAAGAAGGGTGACTTCTATCACTGATTACTGCTTTGGCAGTATCTAAAATAGCATCTGTGCTCTGAACACTGCTAGCCTAAAACAAATCATAACATCTATCAAAAGCCAGAACTCTCCTTCTCATAGTCTGTCTTCCTCAGATTAAAAAGAAAACATTCTTAATACTTACAGAACCAATTTTGCTCTCATTTATACTGGTAAAACTCCAAAATAATTAGATGGAGGTATAATGATTAAACTAACTCACTGCTGTTTCCCCCCTCCATCTCTCTATTACACTCCTTTATTAGATCAGATTTCTTAACATGTTTTGGGTATTAATTGATCAGTATTCCTAATTTTAAGTCATTAAAATGCTAGTTTCAATTAAAAGTAAAAGGACACAGTGAAACAAAAGAATCATCACATAACTCAGTGTTAAACAATTGTATTTCTTCATCTAAATTTTTATAGCAATTTTCACAACATCCAGTGCAAAAACGTTTAAGAACAAATATATCCTCCAGAAATGAAAGTCAACTTCCTATCAAACTGCACTGACCCTTTGTTCCTTTCCCGTCACTTCCCTTTACTCCACTGACAAACATGCTGACAGCAGAATTTTTAGAGATTTGACCCAGAATATAAGGGATAGTTTCTATTCCTCGTCAGTAGTAGTAAAATCAAATTATTTCTTGATTTGTGCTGAGCAACAGAATTTTCATACTATTCACCTAATAGCATGATGAATTACCAATGTTGTGCTTGTCATGGTATTTAAAAAAAAAAAGCCTGGTTTTACTCCTGGTGAGTTTATCCTCTGTGGCAGATCTTAAAAAATTGCTGCTTTTCTTCAGGAGAAATTCTTTACCACATGTAAACATGCCATGGACAACTGAGCTACTACAGCTCCTCTGGACCTTTCCTATGAGCAGCTGTTCTCAAATCCTGGGGGTAGTACTACCTGAATAAAGTTAATTTTAAAAGCAATTGAAATATCTAAGTCAGAGAAACCTAAGGAGTTTACAATGTAGGAAGACATATCTTTAAAATCCATTGTATATAACTGTAGTTCTGCCTCATTAATAGTTTCTCTCAACACTTTGTCACCAAGTTGATTTGAACTTAGAAACTGTGTCTTAGTAATAATTTGTAATTGCTTAGGGTTTTTGTTTCATACTGAGTAGATTCTGCCATGGCACCCTTAGGGTTTAAGTTCAGCTTCTTGATGTAGTTGAAAGCTTGGTTAGTTCAACCATTCACTAAAACGTATTACTCAGCTCCAAAAAGGTAGAAATCACTGCTGAAAAATTCTAAATATAGTGCCTAGTCTTGTGATTTAAGTGAAGTAATGGACACTTTGACTCTTAACACCTCTCAGTACCTTATGCTGATTTTGAGGTTTGCTGTGTTTTCTGTCAGCAAGACAAAAATCACTTTGACTGCATGTCCAGTGCGCCTTGATGTTCCAGAAGTTCAGTAGCTGTGCTCACTCCCATGCACCAGTGGTGCCCTCTCAGGCAGTTACAGCTCATCCAGAGTGCTCACAATTTCTAGCAGAATGTACTTGAACATTTTCTGAGGCAGTCTGTACCCCCCCAGTTAAAAACAGAACAAAAAACACCTCCCAAAGCAGTTCCTCACCAGGGCTGATGTGATGTGAAGAGGTGAATTTTCATGCAAATAATGAATGCTGGCTGAAGACCCAGCAACATCATCATAGAACCCTCCCTTAATAGCAATAGGGAAATACTGGGAGTGAATGTTCAACTCAACCTTGCTACACAACAATTCTACACAACTCAAAACCATAACCTTGGTCATTCAAGCTGATAAATGCATGGACTTCTTGCCTGTTGCAGAAGTCATGCCTGCTGCTGCAGCTCATCATGCACATGATGATGTAACACAGCTGCTTGACTTCAGCCTCAGGCTGGGCAGGTGACCAGCAGAGAGTGGGTGGTGAGGCAAAGCAGCAGAATTTGAGCCATTCTGCTTCATGCTGCATCCTCAAAGCAGCTGAGAAACCAGAGCCTGCAACCACCACTGCTGATGCCCAAACTTCCCAAAGCTTTACAGATGTACATCAGATAGGGCACAAAGCTCTAGTGAACATGACTGAAAACGTGGATGGAAAAAAATCCACTCCTGATAAGAAAAACACTCATCTTGCATACATGTCAGGGATGTGAAACAATACATCAGACTTCATTATCCTTTATAGATTTCCAAAGGCCTGGGAAGCAACACAACAACTGCACTTAAATGATGGATAGAGTTCTTAAAATCTGTCTTAAACCTAATAATCAAAGCATTTTCTTTCAAATTCATTGCAGACAGCTGATTTAAAACTTAGTCTTTTTTTATGAGAGACACAAAACTTATCTAATGTTTGCATAGCAACTATCACAATGACAGAGTGAGGGAATGAAGAAAAATTTTGAAAGTGAAATGAAGCAGCATGAAGCTACTGCCATAAAAAACCCACATAAAACTGGCTGCTTAAAAATAGAAAGCAATGCACTCATAAAACTTATATTTTAATTATACATTGAATTTTAGCATGTGGACAAAACTATCTAAGAGTTAAGTTAAAGCTGACCGAATTCTGTCAGCTTTCAATGGATTTAATCTTTTTTTGGTACAATTTATACAGCTTTCAGTCAGTACGACTAATTATGAAGAAAATAAATTTTAAAATTTTATCACATGTAAGTTCGGCCTACCTGAACCTAACATCACCTTTCACATTCCCAAACTTGATTCTATTATACTTAGCCACAACGAGGTTTCTCAGAAGAAGCCTAATAATTGCCACAGTTGTTTTTGTTTTTAACTTCAAAATGCTACCCCCTGGTCAAGCACATTGGCTTTTCTGAGGTGTACATTCTGTTACCAAAAATGTATCATACAAAAAAAAAAAAAAAAGGAAAGTGATTTATATTGGTCACTTGAACCTGAAGGTGTAACAATGCCACATTGGGGGCAGCCAATCCCTAATCTAAATATCTGAAACTCAGTATTGGAACACACTAACCTGGATGTAGGAGGGTGTGGGGAAGAAAAATGCAATGGTCAAGTGTTAATGCTTAAACCTGAAACATTTTCTTAACTTGCAAAATACTACTATATACTCTTTCATGTAAAGAGAAAAGTTTTTTTAATTAGCAGCCAAAGACTAAATTCCAAAACTAAACACCAAACTTCTTCAATGAAAAGGCCACCAGGAACCTTGGCAGCCCTAAACCCTCTAAAATCTGTGTTTCTAAAGACAGATCTGATGTAGAAATGAGCACGTTCATTTGCATGCATATGAGTAAGCAGAGCAGGGGGATGAAAGTCTCTACAGCAAAGTCAGCAAGTACAGCGTCACTCAGGACAGGCCAATTCCAGATGACAATTGCTGCCTCCGAGGGTGGTGCGGGGGTGGTGCGACACCAACCGGTGGAGAATGCTCATCAGGCTGCTGCTGGGAGATTCACACATTGCTTCCCTTTTGGCAAAGCAGCAGGCAGCAGCTGACAGGAATAGTCAGGCTTACATACCATACAAAGGAGAAGGGAGGAGTATGTACCCTGGTGTACAAAGGAGCAGCCACTTGGGAAGGGATCTTCTTGCCCCTCCTTTGGTCCCACTGGCCACCTAGAGCTATACAGGATTACTGTCATCTCTGTAAACAGCAAAATTTCCTTATTTCTGTCAGGATTACCTGGGTGGGAGGAGTCAGAAATTGCACTGGTAACATTTTATAACTTGTAAATGACCCTCTCATATATCTAGATTAAAGCAGTTAACTAAACAATTTGCAAGTTCTGCAAGAGAGAATTCCTTTATTTTCAGCATTTGAAACCACATAAATTAATGATAAAAGCTAACATCAGAAACATACTGTACATGAAAGCATGCTACAGTTCCTTCAGTGACATCTGAAACAAGAAACTATAACCTGAATTCCACAGACCATCAGAGATCAAGTAGGGCATGTAGCTAAATGTCACATAATGATACCGAGTTATAAATCAGTTTGGGCTACGCTAACAAGGCACAGAATGTTCAACTGAATTCACAGTTCCTTAAAGAACAAGGAACTCAAAGTCTTCATAAGAAGGCACAAGGGAAGCATACATCCACGTGATCCTGCTCTTTCCTAAAAAAGCCTTTTGCTATGACAGTTTTTGAAAGGCAAAGAACACTAGAAAACAACTAATGATGGAAAAAGTCAGTATCTCTCTTGACTTTAGGAAGACTGCTCAGAACAATTTTAAAAGAGTTTAAGAAATCATTGATCAAAGAAATGCTAGAACTAGTTAAATCCACTTTTTTAATCCCAACAGTTTAGGGGTTTTTCCCCTAGGAAATAGAGAAACATTGATTTTACAAAGCAAGGAAGTTACTCCAGCTGCTGAACACACATGCAAGTAGCTAAAAAACCCAAAACACCACAATCACCCTAAACACTGCTGTTGCTACTCTGAGTGGACATACAACTAAAGGATACAATTTCTTTCACTCTTAAGCAGGATATTTGATCTTTAACACAGTGAACAACCAAGGCAGCACAAAAATGGAAAAATCTTACTTCAACACATATAATCAACAGACCTGGGAGTAAAAGATGTTCTTCAGTTAAACAGTTCATCACAGGTGAAGAAGCTACTTAAACTATCACTTACCATTGAACTGTGAATTAAATCTGTGAAGCAAATCTTGGTTAGAACTATAACTATTTAAAAATTCTCATACTATCATCTTTAGGTCTCCACTGTCGCTTCCTGTCCTGTAATCTAAAACAATGTGTTAGTCCTCTTTGAAGAGGATCAGTTTGGAGAAGCCATGTAAACTTAAATGCTGAACCAGAGCACCTTGGCTCAGGATTAACATGTTTTAGACAAAACATGCATTGATGTTCCACCTTTAGATAATTCACCAAGTGCTCCCAGGTCTATGTGGCCACAGGTCTACTAGGAGAAAAGAAAATACAACTTCCAAACACTCAGCAGGTTTACAACAGATAGCATGAAAATGAATTATCTGCCAGGTCACTAAGTCACCAGAGCTATAGAAGCTCAGTACCTAGAACTGTATGCAGAAACAATTTGTAATGTATAAGGAAAAGCTCCAGTACAATTTCCAAAGGTCACAGAGTGAAAAGCAGTAAACTAGCAGGATTCTTATCACTTCTAGCTCTGAAGTTCAGCTGGTTAACCCTGACACAGTGCATTGCTACCATCTCTCTCACCTGTGCCTCCAACATGAAGTGCTGGCCAAGCCCATCTTAGAGAAAAAGGGCACCCTCATATTAGCAGGTCTATGGGAAAAGATGCATATTTAGCTTCAAAATGAACTTCTGTTTAACACTATTGCTGGTACTATTTTTACTTACAGAGTTGGCTGTTAGAAAAAGTTGCAGCTGTATCAGAAAATCTGATAAGAGCCTCAACTGCACTGCTTCATGCAACTTAGCATGAAGGAAAATTTAAATACATCAAGCGAAGTTTGCAATTAAGGTTTAAGTTTTCTGACAAAAAAGAAGAAATGGGGTGCCACCCAAGCCCAGTTTCAAACACTCAAAGTTTATTAAACATACACAGAGCTGCTTCAGGAAATAAGTGCACCAGAAAAAGGGTTGACTTTTGTCTGAGGATGTATGTCTGGTTTATGGGTATGAACAGAACCCTCAAGAAGTAATGGAATTTGAATCCTGCAAAGCAGTGACACCCCTTATATAATTTCTGGGGAATGTTTGTCTAATTGTTTACAATCAGCCTTATTCCTCCAATCACTGACAAACTCTCAGTCTTCCCCAACAGTGCCATTCAGTACTAAAGTATCTTTATTTAACTTACCATGTTTAATCTATGTCATTTAAATGCAAATTTCAGCACATAAATTCTTGCACACTGAGGATGATGAGTGCATAATAAAGTTTTCAGACAAATTCCACCTGTCTATGAGCAAGTGGCCACTGAGCAGCTTATCCAGGGCTGGCAGCATGAGTAGGATGCCTTCAGTCCAAAAGAATAAGTGAGCATGGCAGTATGGAAAGTTCTCAATTTTAGCACTGCTGATGACTGTTGGCTAACATGGCCAACTCAATATAAGGCCATGGTTAGCATAAGAGATAGGCACAGTGCCTACTCTGCCCATGGATGAAAATGCAGCTCCAGACATTTATTTTTGTATAAAATGTGTGTTAAAATTGTTTTAGAGAACATCCAGTTCCTGTAAATGTTATGGGAAAATGACATTTATGACTAACCAGTCTCCTCTGAGTGATATGATGTGGCTGAGTGCCATTTTCTGTCATACCAAAAATATTAACTAATTGAAGTTAAAAAAAAATCTGTATAAATTAGATCCTTGCACAATTATGCCCAATTCTGGTCAAGACAGCAGCACAAGCACTGCCTCAGGTACCTCAGAACAGAACCCATTTTCCCACCTGTGCCCCTCTTAAAAACATTCCATAAAAGAGGCCCACCCTGAACCTAGGCACTATGAAGTTACATACAAAATAAAAAAATTAAAAAAAAACCCCACAGGATTTATCTATAGAAATTGCTTAAAGAAGACTCAAACTCTTAATATTAAACAGTATCATTAAATTCAAGTGTAAAAATATTATGTAAGAGTCACAAACTTACAGTGAGCTGAAGCAACTGACTCATTGAGAGAATCAGAACTTCTGCAAACTACTGAATGAACTGAAGGATGCAGAGTAAACAGCCAAGACAAAAACTCACACCTCCAAATATTACTCTTCTAGCAGCAGTAAACACAGCATAGCAGTGACAGCAGAGTCGTATTTGCCTTACACAAACCAAACACACATGGCTGGGATCATCAGTCTAGTAGCAGCCTCACCAGAAGTATCCACAACTTGGGCAAGCTGCACTCTCTTGTTTGTGCCTAAGCTTTCCATGGGGAGTGAAGGTGAAGACAGGCAGGGCTCCAAAGGACACTTTTCAGGAGCTGAGTTAACTCCTGAACAGTTTTCCACTTGGTAAATCCCAGCAGGAGGCTGCAAGGTTATTGATTGCCTGTACTGACACTCCGAATAGAAAATGCAAACTCATTCACCTGCCCACAGGGCAAGGGGTGGATTAAGCCCCGACCTGTTTATCTCTGCAGGATTGAGTGTTTTATCACATTGGTGATTTTAAAAACAGCTCAGCAACTGTGGTCAAGCGATAACATTCTACCAGGAATAACGCTTCAAGTATACACTTGAAGCAAAACTCAAGTTCATAAAGACACACAGTTTTTCCCATAAATTTAACTTGTTAGCATGTAACACCAAATGCAATCATTTCAATGACACTATTGTTTTAAAATCACAAATTATAAAAACCAGTAGTTGTCTTGGTTCATTTTGTGTAATTACTGCACTTAAAACCTATTTGGATTAATAATAATTCTCAAAATCTGTTACAGTAAGTTAACACTGTTTTTCCATTTTAATAAGTCTGATGATCAGGCACAAAATTTCACTTGTTAAAGATGAAAACAAGACAGAAGCAGGACTTGGATTAGTAACTGAAGAGTTCTGCCTCAGTCTTGCTGCTTTGACCCCTATACCACATCTCTTGTGGTTCATCTTTCCATTTCCTTCAGAAAGCTTTCCATCTGCAAAACTATAATTTGCTGGCTGACGTAAATTTGAAGAGTTCCAAATTCTGGTGTTGCATCTGAAATTACTGGCTTTATTTCTGACTTAACAGGCAGAATGGTGGGAGACCTTGAGAGAGATGGGGGAGGAAGGAGAAGGCAGTGAATATGCAATATATTTTAAAGAATTTCTGAATTACTAACTAACAAAACCTAAGCTGGTTACCTTATTGAGGTATTTAGATTCAGAACAGAAGAAGATTAAGTCATGCTGTGTGCAGAATCATATGGCATTGAAATGCCAACAGTAATAGATACTGACTTCAAAGAATACCTGAAATAGCTGTTAAATCTAGAAAGAGGAAAGAAGAAAGCAGAGTGCATCTCAAAAGCAGTGACACATCAGAGTCCAGCTCACAACTCATTGTGCCATGTTTTCTAATAAGCTGAATGCTGAGACCCAGAGTTTTTAAGGCTAACTTCAAGTAAAGCTCATTAATATTGTGGTTTCTCAGGTTAGCATTCATTTAAAATGTTTTCAGGATAAGCAGACAAGTCAAAAAACAAACCAAACCAAAAACCTGCCAACAATTTAATAGGACAGCTCTTCTTCACTCCCACCTCCCCATCATAATCTCAAACACTGTAGATGGCTGCCATTAGAAGATTAAAAATGAACATCAGAATTCATAATTTTCACTCTGACATTCAAATCCTTACTGTCATAGAAAGCATTAATGCTTTCTACACAAGACTGATGTTTTGATAGGTGACTTCCAAGAACATCTAGATAAGGAAGGAATGTAATTCAAGATAGAAATTTTTTTTCTTAAATTGAGGTTTCATAATAAAAGAAAACTGAGTTTTAGTGCTGAAGTAAAATTACTTGAACTGGAAGTTATTCTAGTCTTAAATCTTAAATGAACCAATAAAAATTTGTTAAAATTTTCTCACACCATTTACTGTCATCAAATTTATCCCAGATTTTGTAACATTTATGAGTGCAAATATCCCTATATCACCAGTAATACAGCAGCTTAGTAGTTGTGAAATCATGGTCACAAACAACATCAGTGTTCCAGAATAATTGATTTTTAAAAGTATTATCTACATATGTTTACTCAGCATCACAGCTAAATACATCTGGTTATCCATGCGAAATTTTGCCCGTTAACCCAGAACTGGCAATACCATTCATATTCTATGACTTTTATTAAGACTTGTAAAGCAAGTCAGCATTTTAAGCATCAGATAAAATGATAATTACTTTGTGATAGTCTGTGGAGTAATAAGAACTCACACCCCTCTCATTAAAATTTCTCATTTTATAATATAAATTTCCTTATTGGGAAATTTGCCTTACACAGCCTCTTGCAGCTGAGACACCCTTTGTGGAGGTTTGTATTCTAGCATAAATGAATTCTTTGAAATTTACAGATGTAAATTAATGTAATGGAAAAAAAAATTTAAAATAAGTATTCACATTCTGCTGGGAAGTGCTGACTGATTCAGATGAAGCCAGCAGATTACACAAGAGCTATGGTATGTTGTTGCTGCTGTAATTTCAAAGGCTTTTGACTTTCTTTATGACAGGGGAAAAAGAAGCATTAATAAAGATAATAGAGAGCCATAAAAAAAAGCTGTAACACGTCTTCATAAAAACTGCACATCGGTAAATAGAACTGTAAGCAGTGGAAAAGAAAAAAATTTAAAAATGCATAGCCACCCCAAGACCAGAAATACATTAAGAAACACAAAATTTGTTTCAATGAACTGTGGAAGGCACAGACCGGCTTTCTTACAGAAATAAATATGTAACTGCACTGGTGTAAAAAAATTACAACAACTTGTACGATTTACCAGAAATGATGAAGCATGTTCCTTCTCTTATGAAAGGCCAGACCATGTCTTATTGCTAACTGGGAAGAGTGCCTCAAAGGAAGAGGCATGACTTCATCCACACTTAAAAGTTTTCAGCTTAAAGCTTTTACTTGCTTTTTACCAGGGGAAATTCAAGCATATGTTAAAAAACTTTAGAAGTAAGTGTCCCATGTAACAACCTGTAGAACCTCTCATAAACCACATCTTTCATCTGTGGAATGGTAAAGAGCATGACCTAGTTAAAAATATGGATCTTTATGGTTAAAAAAAAAAAATCACAGAAATTAAAATTAACTATCATTTCTGAAGAATGGTCTGATACAGATATTGACAATATGTACATTAAAAACTCCACAACACTGGAGAGGAAAGACAAAAGCTAAGGTTTACAAACCAGTATCTATTTCACTTGCATCCTTAGAAGACAGCCTTTTCTAAAGTTGCCACTACAACATAGCTTAAACAAACAAACAAAAAATAATTTTTATTCTTATTATTCAAAGAATAACTCATTCCAGAACTAAAAAAAAAATTAAAAAACAAAAGTGTTGCAATCTCAGCCTCCAGTACTTTCTTTGGTTTCTGTGAAACTTAGAATTCTGTAAAAACATAAATTAAACAATTTCCATGTAATACAGGTCACCCCAGGAAAATGGACAGTCCCTCTTAAAGACAAAACGTTATGACAGTGAACTGTTATGGGAGTCTCTACATTTTGTAGAGAATACAGTCATTATGTTGCCAAATATAATGTAGTATAGCTGAAGTTATATGCACTTGGAAAAAATCAAGAAAAACAAGACAACACAATTAAATGTACAGTGTTAACACCAAGAAGCTGTAGCCTGCATGCTGAGGGAAACAACTACAATGAACAGAGGAGAGCTGAGAAATACAATTTCTTCCAGGAAATAAAGGAGCAGTTAACTGGTACTGCAAGTAAGTACAATATTAAGCCACAATAAAGCAATAATTTATAACAGAAGCTCTGAAGTAATAAGACACTGCCCTGACTCTTTAACTACCTATCAGTCATGTTCATAAAAACAATTTTCAATGTCTGTTTTTGCTGGCCTCAATTCAGAAAGGGTTGTTGTAATCCTGTGAAGTCAAATGCTTAGAACTTTGTAAAAGCTTTGTCTAAATGATATACCTACCTTTGCCTGATACAAAATTACATGATCATGAAATTTAGCTGGCAAAGAAAATGATAAAAATATCTTATTGGATAGGGGAGTGTCCGTTCTTTTTAAAAAATTATTATTTATTTGAGCCAACTTTTTTGACCTCTGCATATTTTCAGTAGAATTGTGCTCTCAGATACCCTGGACACTGTTCTTCAGGAAGACAGCATTTTGGATGAAGTTAACACAAAGTATTTCTACCCTATCACCAAAGTCACTAAGTGCTATTATCAGTTAAAGCACTTCTTCAAGCACATGACTTCTTAATTCAGATAATTTACATAACCAAGCACTGACCCACAGAACTCGAGGTTCCAAAAAAAAAAAAAAAGCCCTGACCAAAATTAAGCAGTTAATTTAAGAACACAAGCAAACAAAGAAATAACACCAAAACCCCCAAACATTTTAGGGTCCTCTTCCATTCCTAAGTGCATATGTGCAGACACAGTCACTGTGACCTTCTGAACCATGAAACAGGAACCCAGCAGCCAAGGAAAATTCTTTGCAAATATTAACAGACTCCCAGTTGACTTCTTAAAATATCAATCTTTATCCAAGAAATCACTATCTATTCAGCAGTGTTGAGGGTATTTTCTATGTAGGAATATATGACTAAGCATTCAGTTATCAAAAGCAAGTGAATGACACAGTATCAAAAAATCTACTATGCTTAATACATTTCTTTTTTCTTTCTAGAAACACATTAAAATCCTTTAACTCCTAGTTGCTGAGCTATGGTCTTCACTTCAATCAAGTGATTTTAAGAAGTATTCTTAAAAAATGAAATAGATCTCAGTTACTACAAATATTTACTTGGGAGTCTGTCTGAATGTTAAAACTGCATTTTGTCTTTTGAATGAAGGAATCATTTTTAAATACCCGAAGTCTTTTTGCATGACCAAAGAAAGACTCGCTTGAAAATCCTTACACAACAATCCAGGTACCTGTAATAAAGGGACTTTTGTTCAAATAGCCCAAGCAACACAGACTTCACCAGATTTGACTTGTCAACTTATTATATTTATGTAAAATCATCTATTTGAATAATAAAAAATGTAGACAGCATCTCTATGAAAATTACAATTGTTTGTTACTATTTGGCCTAAGAGCTTCTTTCTAAAGCAATTTAAGAGGCATGACTTCCTGGATCATTAACACTTTCATTTGGCCAGAGAGGTATCAACTAGTTAATAGGGAAGTGTTGGGTAAAACACTGATTACCTAAGGTATTAATGACCACAGCTAAATCTGCCTTAAAAAATAAATTAAAGCAAAGCAAGCTAAAATAAATCAAATGCTAGTAAGTCCAAGTAACCATATTAGTATGTCTTAACTTCACGCACACACTCAAAACCTGAGTTCATTCCAAATGAAATTGTTAGTTGTGCTTCTGTTATGGTTTTATAGCTATGGCAACGGTAAATCATCAATTGAACTTCACTACTAAAGCATTCAGAGACAAGGGTGGGGAGGGAAAAAAGATTTTTACACTAAAAAGAATTAGAACTGAAAGTAGCACTGAAAAGGGGACTAAAGTTTGTATACCATGAACACAGTAAAAAGCTGCCTTTGAGATGGTGCAATCCTCCCCCCTGTCAACCAGCAGCATTCCTTCAAACTCATTTCACAAACCTCTCCCTCTCCATTTATACATTTTCAGTCTTGATAACCCAATCATTTCCTTCACATGATCTACGCAACTGAGTCTGTACTTACAAACGTCATACAATTCTAATTCTTTATTACTTCAACCCAGGCTTTTTAGATTTTGTTTAATACCAGAATATATTTATCTTGACTGCGGGAAAAATGTAATTGAAAGGAGGCATATGTGCTGGCCAAACCTAATCACACTTTAGATGAACTCCACAAGCATCTCCTTGACAAAGAAAGGTCCACAAAAGAACCTAAGAAGTGAGGTATTTGGAGGTTTCTTAGGCTCTTGTATAAACACACAACCTTATTCCAAGTCTCTTGCTAATTAAGTATGTTGCATCTCAATAAAGACTGAGTACCAACATAAACTTGTAAAACTAATTTTGGAAAATCATCGTGAAAACTTTCAAGAATAATGCAAAAGCAGGGATGCACTGAGGCATATCTGCAAATCCAGGCCTAACACACATTAAGACATTTAAGCTTTGTTAAGTTCTAAAGGCACTACTGAGTACCTGTTTATCTGCTGGCTGCATTTTTGTGTGTGTGTGTGTGTGTGTATTAGACACGAAGTAACAAGGCCTGCACTTTCACTATGGACAGACTTAGCTAATTTTGCTCTGGTGTTGCTCAGGAATTCACATTAGGCAGTCTAACTGCCCTTTGTGGCTACATTTCCTTCACATACTCAACATCCTCAAGGTTTGATTGTAAAATATCAGGATGGTTTATAAGTAACAAAGCTAGGAGGTTTATGATCCTGTAAATTATATCTGCCCTTAAAGGCTTGCACTGACCTAATTTCTCAAGCATTATAATAACCACATTTCTTTAAAAAAAAAGGCACACACAACACAAATACAAAAAAACCAGACAAAGCTTGCAGGCACATACCTAGCTTTAGCAAACAGCCGAGAAAAGTGCAGTTCCAGTGCAGAATAACAGAATAGTTTTGTTGCAGTGATCCCTGTCAAAAGTTGCAAATGTAATTAAGGAGGCACAATAAGAAGTTGTTAAGTCTAAATGATCATGCTGAAGTGTTCCTTACAAAAGACCTTCTGAATAGGAAGTAGGACCAGCAGCCACTTCCAAATAATGCTGCAAGGAGAGGTCTGCCTGTAGTTATGAGTGGATGTTCATGGACATCTGGCAGAAATGTCTTAGTATTTCACGTGTGTTTTTAAATGCCCACTAAAATGGCTACAAAATACAATATTATTTCCTCCCACAGATTGAAAAAGCTTCTTGAACAAGAGACGGTATATCAAGCAAAAAAAGAAAAGGAAAACAATAAGAAAATATCTAAACTGAAAGAAGAATTGACTAAACTGAAATCCTTTGCTTTAATGGTGGTGGATGAACAGCAAAGACTCACTGAGCAGGTGAATCAACAAAGTAAAAAAATTCAAGAATTAACCACTTCTACAGAACAAGCACATGAAAAGCTGACTTTTGCTGAAGCAAAAATTCAAGAAGAGAAACAGAAATCCAGCAGGCTGGAGGCTGAAATTCACGCTCAGAGCAGTAAGATTTCCCAAGATCAAGAAGCAATGATGGCCAAACTAACCAGTGAAGACAGCCAGAATCGCCAGCTCCGGCTCAAATTAACGACACTCAGCCGGCAAATTGATGAGCTGGAAGAGACCAACAAATCTTTACGGAAAGCAGAAGAAGAACTGCAAGACATAAGGGATAAGATAAATAAGGGAGAGTGTGGGAACGGTGCACTTATGACTGAAGTAGAAGAACTACGGAAACGACTGCTGGAGATGGAAGGAAAAGATGAAGAGCTCACAAAAATGGAAGATCAGTGCAGAGAACTTAATAGAAAGTTAGAACAAGAAGCATCACAGAGTAAGAACCTTAAAGGGGAAGTGGATAAACTTAATAAAAGAATTATGGAGCTGGAGAAACTAGAAGATGCTTTCAACAAGAGTAAACAGGAATGTTACTCCCTGAAATGCAACCTAGAAAGAGAAAAAATTTTAACAAAGCAGTTGTCCCATGAGCTGGATGGTTTAAAAGCTCGAGTTGGTGAGCTTGAAGCAATTGAAAGCAAGTTAGAAAAAACTGAGTTTACACTTAAAGAAGATTTAACAAAGCTGAAGAGTTTAACAGTGATGCTGGTGGATGAAAGAAAAACTATGGGTGAAAAAATAAAGCAAACAGAAGAAAAGCTGCAAGCTGCAACTTCTCAGCTTCAGGTGGAACAAAATAAAGTGATATCCGTTACAGAAAAGCTGATGGAGGAAAGTAAAAAGGCACTGAAATCAAAATCTGATGCAGAGGAAAAAATGTCCAGTGTTACAAAAGAAAGAGATGAACTGAAAAACAAACTGAAAGCAGAAGAGGAGAAAGGAAGTGATCTTGTTTCCAAAGTGAATATTCTAAGTAAAAGACTTCAGTCCCTGGAAGATGTTGAAAAGGAATTTCTTAAAAGTAAACGTAAGGAGAGTACAAAATCCAGCACCTCCTTGCAGCAGGAAAACAACATAATCAAAGAGCTTTCTCAAGAAGTTGAGAGGCTTAAGCAGAAGCTCAATGAAATGAAGTCAGTAGAAGATGATCTTATGAAAACTGAAGATGAATTTGAGTCTCTAGAACGAAAATATGTCAGTGAACAGGACAGAGCCAGGCTCCTCTCAGAGGAGTTGGAGGCTGTGAAAATGGAATTGGCGAGGTATAAATTAACAGAAAAGGCAGAGTCAAATCAGGAGCGCCTTTTTAAGAAACTCAGAGAAGAGGAAGCTAAATCGAGTCACCTTTCCAGAGAAGTAGATGCACTGAAAGAGAAAGTTCATGAATACGTGGCAACAGAAGACCTAATCTGTCACCTGCGAGGTGATCACACAGTCTTACAGAAGAAACTCCTCCAGCAAGAAAACAAAAACAGGGAGTTAGCAAGAGAAATGGAGAGCCTCACGAAAGAACTGGAGAGGTACAGATCCTTCAGCAAGAATATCAGGCCTGGTCTCAATGGAAAGAAAATTCCAGATGTGCAAGTTTTTTCTAAAGAAATCCAAACAGATCCAGCAGACAATGAACCACCCGATTACAAAACTCTTATGCCTTTGGAGCAAACGCTCATAAATGGGCAGCTCTATGAAGATAGCGATAATGAGGAGGAACAAAAAGCGTCTTTCAAAAGCAACCCATCCACAACAAATGCCGCCAACAAAAAGTTATGGATCCCTTGGATGAGGTCCAAAGAGAGCCATCCTCAAAATGGGAAGATACACACAAAGCAAAACGGAAACTGTGCACAGACTGGAGATCTAGTGCTAAGCCATACACCTGGCCAACCCCTTCACATAAAAGTAACTCCAGACCATAGACAGAACACAGCAACCCTTGAAATAACCAGTCCTACCACTGAAAGCCCTCACTCCTACACCAGCACAGCAGTTATACCCAACTGTGGCACTCCAAAGCAAAGAATAACCATTATTCAAAACGCCTCCTTAACACCTGTAAAATCAAAAGCAGGAGAAGGTTACATGACCCCAGAGCATGTAATTTCTCCTATTACTATGACTACTACTTTTTCAAGATCTCAGACTCCTGAATCGTGTGGTTCTTTAACTCCTGAAAGAACAATGTCCCCTTTGGCTTTGCCTGGCTCAAGTTCTCAGGAACAAACACTCTCCTCGGAGCCTTTGGAAATGGGAGCCAAGCACACTGTTTTTAGAGTATCCCCAGACAGGCAGTCATCATGGCAGTTTCAGAGATCTAACAGTACAGGATCAAGTGTCATAACTACTGAGGATAACAAGATCCACATTCATTTAGGAAGTCCTTATGTGCAAGCTCTCACCGCTTCCAAGCCCATCAGCCCTTGCAATGCAGTGCAAGACAACAGAACTCCAGCACTAGCTAATGGCCTGCCCACTAAGCCCACCAATAAAATCACCAGCAGTATCACTATCACACCAACAGCCACTCCTCTTCCACGGCAATCACAAATTACAGTAAGTAATATCTATAACTGACCCCCATCCATGCTGACACCCTTACCAGCAACCCATCCTGTTTTTCATCCCAGCAAGAATTATTTGGAACAGCCTCTTTGGGAGAGATCTGTGCATGAACTATACAGCAGCATATGGAACTAACGTTAAGTTTTGCCTGCTTAGTGTTATCAAGTGTGCACTTACTGTATATCTTCTCATTGAAATACAGTTATGTAAAATATTTAGTCTTGCACTTGTATAAATGCATCTTTATGTATTGCCATTTTCAAAATAACTCACATTACTTTTGACTGCAACTTGCCTTGGTGAAATATTTTAACATTACAAAAAAAACAGTAAATAATTGATTATTTTCATCATTGCTTGCTGAATATTTTTTGTTTGTTATGTGTGGTTTGTATTTTTTTTTGCATGTATGGTAGAATTTGAATTAAGCCATAATGCTGCCTGCTAACTTCAGATAAGACTTGTTTCATTATCTTCCCTTCTATTTCCCAATTCCTTCTAGCCCTCTCATTTCAGGTAATTATCACTACATCATACACAAAATATTATGTACTGTATAACAATGTTTGGTTAAAACTCTTTTTAATCCCCTATGCAAACTTTGCTTGGAAGTGAACCAAGTTCAGAAGCTTGTATCACAAAGTAATTCTCCCCAAACAAGGGTTTTTTTCCAATACAATAGAAAAACTGCAATCATTTAGGTATGCTGTAAAACAAGAAACAGTAACATTTATACTTCTAAACAATAATTCAGGAGAATAGATTTACAAACAATAATCAGATTTAATCTTAACTCCTAGTCACAAATCTGACAAACCGTATACATCACACAAGTACTCTGAAGAAGAAACGGGATTTCCAAACTATGGCATAACTTCATGTTTTTTTACTTCATAGATAGAGAAAGTTAGGCAGAAGCATTAAGAAGCTATAATAGATCAAGCCTCCAAAGATGCAGGCCTCTGGGTCTGGGATAAATAGAATTAACAAAGCAGGTTAAGGTATTTCAGTGACAATTACAGTATTTGTGCATAGGAAAAGCACAGAAATGTAATGTGCCCAAACATTCAATTTTAATTTCCCATGAAATATTACAAGTGTTGGAACAGCTTCACATGCAACGAAAATCAGTCCAGAAGATCTGGAATGCACTTTCAAACTCCTCTTTTTCACAAAAGCTGTACACTCCAAATCTAAATTGCAACAATTGTTCTTATTCTAAAAAGTTCTGTTCTATTTTCTATCCTTTTCTATTCTTTTATTCTAAAAAAGTTCTATTCTAAATTCCCATAAATTTGATGCTTTCATGGGTGTGGTGGTAGTATGTAGTAATTTTAAAACATTAAAAACTGCAACCTCCAGCAATCAACAAGGAAGTCTGCAAGTAAGCAGAGTCCCTATTCACTGAATCCTTATCTTTATTCTGCTTATATTCCCCAGAGGAAAAAAATATTTCTGCAGTATAACTTAGCAATGGATTCAGCAAAGAACCTTGGCCCATGATCGTACATAAAAAGGGGGCTTCTATCATTTCAAGTCCTTTTGATTGACAGGAAATTAAATGTTTATAACTGTAGATAATAACTACTTTTAGAACAGTTTCTATTGAAAAGCAAAGTCCACTGCCCATGTACACTTTTTTCAGTAAACAGTGGGAAGAAAAAAAAATTGTGTAAGATATGTGATGGAAATGGATAATAACATATGTATTACAGTTGAACAATGGCAATTTCAAAAAGAGAAATTGTGTGTGGAACTGCACAATCCCAGTTTATATAATCTGAAGTTACTAGGCTTCAAAAAAGGTTCCTCTTCCTTGTTTTGTCTCTCTCTATCTCCATGGCTGCAGAAGTGAGCTCTGACCAAGACCTGGGTCAAGAGTACGTAGTCTTATTCTGCAAAGCAAACTTTGACTTACACCTACTTCAGCAAAAGCTGCTGGTGAAGACAACAGCTAGAATTCAGGAAAAGCAAAATCATAACATTTTTAGAGCATGTTAATTATATGAACAAGTTATTTAATTAAATTCAGACTGCACATTCTTAACTGCAGGGCTCAGTTAAGAGCTCAGGAATCAGTACCCTCAAACTACATTCTCTGCACTTCTGTTCTTTAGAATACTGCATATCCTGCTGATCTATACCCAAGATCTCTGCAGGGACACATTAAAAGCATGGTACTGAATAACTGTGTCTGAAGTACACAGTTAGTATGCTGTTAGTATGCTAGCATATTAACAGACACCAAATTCTCCAGAAATTACAGGACTAATGCTTGTCCTCGAGAGACACTAAAATTTTCTTCAGTTAGACCTAAAAAAAGCATGTAGGAAAAAAAATTCAGATCTACCTTCAAAAATACACAGAAGTGTGTTGATCATTAACCACCTGGCCATCTACTGGAATATCTTTTAAAGAAAAGTACAAATAAGGGCATAACAATAAGCACACATAGTCCTTTGGACAGTTACCAAGCTTTGAAGAATAAGGAAATTCAGTCTTTAAAGCCAAGATTTGAATACAAAACCTAGATGAAAGTTCACACCATTTGTAAGTATAATCATTTAAGAGGACAGTACTTTTGTCCCTGTCTTTCACTCATAATGATTTATCAGTAACTGTCTAATTAACAAAAGACAATGGAAGCAGCCACTCATGACCATTGACTCTAAGTAAGAAGCATCAGCACTGCCTGGAAATGAAATTGCTACATTTCCTGAAAATGCACCCTGATCAAGAGATGCTTACATCCCCTACTGATGAAACAACCTCTGTGCAGATTAAACTAACTTCACAGCAAAATTTTTGTCAGTCATTCCAACAGATAAAAAAATCAAATAATTATTTTTGCCTGAAAATAAGGTATGCACAATGGAACAGGTTTGGTTGGTTTGAATTGCCAAGATCAATTTCAAAGCAGAGAAAATAAGCACCTGGATGTATTTGCCGAGAGCTGAAATGTAATTGTTTAAACAGAAAGAAGTTAGCTGTAATTTTATCATAAAATAGCAAATAGAACACATAGCTTAAGGAATCAAATTATTGATTTACAAATTAACCTCGAGTTGTTCAGATCACCACCCCATATTTCAGAGTATTTCCATTTTGCTGTGTGGGAATAGCCACCTGCTTCCTTGGCAGACAATAAGAAAACAGAGGAAGGAGAAATGTGACTAAATTATCTGCACATTGATTCAAGCACTCTGAACAAAAACATCAAGCATAATCATATCAAAGTTTGACAAGTAAGGCAGCTTTTCTAGGATTTCAGCTACTCTGTAAGTGGTAAGTATTGCTGTTAATTTGGAGGCTGAGGCACTTTTGCTTTCAGCAGTTGCTCAAAAGCCTAAAGTCTGACAGGTATGTAATGGTTCATTTAAATGTTACGGGGAAGTAAGGTCACATAATAAGAAGCATATATCAGAGGGATTAAGCTGTGAAAGAGAGCATAAAAACAGTTTTCAGCAGATCATAATATCAATTCTTCTCTTTTCCAAAACTCCTGGCAAGCATCTCTAAGGTCTAAAAATCTACCCTTTCTCCTTTATGCTTAGTTCCCAGCAAAAGGGAGAATTAACTGATTAAAACATGACAGCAGTTACTAGCCCACTTTCCTTCACCATGTTGGGTTTATTTCAGTGAATGATCAAATAGACACAAGTGAAGGCAGCACCAACAGTTTGGTGTTTATATGTGATTAAATTTCTCGGAAGAAATACTTGCAAATTTTGTCCTTTCAGGGAGGATGGATGAGGGGAGGGAAGGAGGGAAAAGGAGGAAAAGCAAAAAGAAGAAACACAAAGTGATAATGGTAATCTGAGACCAAAGCCCCATCCATCAACTCTGAGGTAGTATTTCAAGTTATTTAAAGACCTCCTTCAAGCCACTAATTAAGAAAAAATTGACAAAAATTACAGGAGCAGACTGCTAATCTGCTTGATCCAAAGCACCGTAGCCAATATGGTGTCTGGGGACAGTATGTAAGGCTGTAATAAGAAAAAGATCTGTATGTAAGCATTTCATGCAGGGATTAGGAAGGCGTGCTCCCCACACTAGGGAAAAAATAATCAGAAACAGAATTGTACAGCTCTATTTTCTGAGTAAGATTCAATGGATGCTGCAGGGTTAGATGATGGAAATGGAGGAACCATCTGCAGGATGACTTTGTCCCTAGGAAACAGATATTGAGACAGGCAAAACAAAAACTGACAACTGCCTAATCTCCAGGCTTAAGGAAAGACTACCAAAACATTATGTTACCAAGAAACAAGAGAAAAAGATCTTATGGTTCAAATGCAGCACAAGTGGGTGTGTAAAAATGTTTTAAAATTAACACCAAGTACTTATAGTGGGAAATTACTCAAAAAAAAAAAAAAAAAAGACAAACCATAAAAATTTAGGCAGTATGAAGTGTTTTCACAGATCTGCAGCCAGTGGCTGTAGATGAAGCTGAATTCTCTCTGTGCTGTAGCTAGTACATTATCCAACGACCCACCATACTGTGGGCACTCAGAAAGCCTCAAATAGCAGAGCTGCCAACTGAATAGTATTCTCTTCTCACCACAAAGCAAAGTATTCTTGAGAAACATTTTATGAGTAAAAGTGAAAAGGCCTTTTTTAATCAGTCTCTTCATTTCCCATGCAGTGGTCTGACATCACAGGATCTTCAAACAGGGATGGGCCAAAGAATCTCCCTCCCCTTTTTTCCCCCCTACCTCAATCCAAATTACAAAATACTGCCCTTTCAGTTGTGCTGTCACCACTTCCAGAAGGCAGCACTGCGAACCAGGTCAAGAAACTAACCTGGATTTAAAAACACAAAAGCAAAACCACAAACAAAAGACCATATGCCACAAATCCTCATTAAACAAAACAGAACAAATCCCAAACAACCTCAACAAAACAGGATCCATTTCACAGCACAGCTTTATAAAAGAGCTACATCAGCATAAATGCATGGACAAGCAAAAAGGAAAAAGGAGCACTTTGTAGTGCAATTGCTGCCAAAGTCCTGGACCCATCACCATTGTCTGCAGAGATACAATCTAGCACACACAAATACATCACAAAGCACTTCAAATATACAACAAACATTCAGCAGTCCCATTTAAATAATTCTGTACTTCTTGGGAGAGAAGTCGACTTGTGCAAAATCCAAGCAAGGGAGCTTCGAATGTGATTAGTACCTGCATTTTATTTTCCTTAATTGTCTCAGACTCAAGCCACTATAGGTCGTGTTTTGTCCTGAAAAACATCACTCTTAGCTGGACAAAAGGTAGAGTATTTTGTTTTAATTAGCATTTAATATATATTAGGAAAAAACATATATAAACTGAAAATAGGACTCTGATTAACACACCTTTTAATATGGCCTTCCAAGAGAAAAATAGCCTACTCATAGACAGAAAAAAGCCATGATGGTAAAAGCAAGGGGGTCTTTTTCCTTCTCCATGCAGAACCTCTCACCTTTTCACCATAGAAATTTGCTAACATGAGGAAAACATACTCAAAGCTTTCAAACAGACAATATTGATAATGAAGACATTTTCACATTAAAAGGCATGTATGTGTATAAGTGCAGTTTCAAACACCTTTTAAAACTGCCTTAAAAATACCCAAACACAAATATGTGCCCCCAGTCTGAATGTGTACTGAATGATCCTCCACTGCCAAGGAACTTTCTCAACACATGGCAGAGCAGCTTTAAACCAAGGGCACTGCTGGTCTCACTCAGGCTGTAATGTCTCCATCAGCACCTGCAGGAACACATCGGTGCCAGCACACCCCTGTGTGGGACACAACTGCAATTGCAGCATGTTCAGTATGCTAAAAAAGCCACACTTCTGCACCCCAAGTGCCCTATCAAGGTGCCAGGGATCCCTTGGACTTTCAAGGGGCAAAGGGAAGATGAACAATGAACAGTTGTTCATTGCAGCTGCATGGTGATGCTGATCACCCAGCCCCAGGTAACCTTGTCCTACTGGAGCTAACCCACAACATAACCTTACCTGTCCCTGCATCTTGTCAGTTATCTACGAGAAATGAGTCTTTAAGTTATCCAAACTTTAAAATAATATCATCACACTTGCCCGTGAAGACATGTCCCAAGAAAAGCAAGGTACATAACAGAATTTTAGAAACTGTAAAAAACCTGTCTCCAACCATTCTTCTTTTCCCCACCACCAGAAAGTAGATTTAAACTCTGCATTCAGGAAATAAGATCACAGCAACACATTCAAGTGCATTAGTGTAAATAGTGCCACATGTATGGAAATAATTTCTAATATTAATACTGATTTTTCTGTCAAAAATGCCATATTATTGAAATCAAGAGGGCTGTAATAAAGCAAATATCAGCAGAAGACTAGAAGACTCATAAAATAGAGCTTAAAAAGGATGTCAGGACATTTCTGACCCTATTTCCTCACTATAACTTGACTTAAAACCATCCAAATAAAAACCTAGTTCCTATAGTTTTAAAAAACTTCTGCAATGCCAGCTTTACAGTTACCCAGGAATCTGGAACAGGGTTGAAATACCTTTGTCCTTAAGAATCTTGCTCATTTCTAAACTAAATTTATGTGCTGAAATTGTACTCCAGTATTCTCTTTGCTGTCCCCGCACTGGACTTTGAAAATTATTCTCTCTGCAACACATATTAGAAGACAATTATCACATCGCTTCTCAGTTTTGTTTTCTCCAGATTAAACAAACCCAACTGCTCTTCCACTTAATAGCTCAAGTACTATGACTCTAGATTATTGAGGAGTCATTTTTCTCTCCGCTGAGCTGTTTATGTGGTGTGACAATGCAGTGAGCCAAGCCAGACACCAGCCTGGCACAGGTCTCACCCTAAGTGGGATAGTGAGAGTAAGGATTACACTGCTCCTGCCCACATATCTCAGTATAGTCACACACACAGGTGTGCTGCATGAAAGGAAACTCAGAGCAACTGAGACTTCTCACTTTGGATTCCTAGAAAACAAATGCCAGGATCTAGCAAAACAACAGTAAAGAAAAGGAAGTATCTAAATGCTCTGTGCAGCTGAGGATGCCTAACCAGAAATTTCAGCCAAAGCGCTCTGGCTTGGAGACCAAAGGGAATATTCAAGTTTATCACTTAATCTTAACTCGTTCTCACTTGCAGACCTGGCTTTCTTTCTGACTGCATTCAATCATCCAGGAACAAACTCAAGTCTGGCAAGAGGCACGCTTGTGCACATACAGACATGGACTTCTGAGTAAAGGATCTTCAGCACCATCCCCTGGACACTGACTAAAGCCGCAAGTGATACTCAAATTTTTTAAACTAAAAATTTAAGCAGTGAGAAAGAAACTTATCTAAAGTTTTTCTCCTAGATCAAGTGCTACAATTACAAAAAAAAAAGGGAAAACTTGCAGCGTAAATGCTACACGCCCCCCCCCATTTAAATGAATACAGTTCAAACAGGAAGCAAAGCACACGTCATGCTTTCAGAAAAAAAGGAAAGGATTAGGACCAAAAGTAGGAGAACAACTTCAACAGCACAGAAACATAAATATTTTCTCTCCCTGACACTCCCACACACACTTGCCTTAGCCCACTCCCTAAAGCAAGCATTGCATTCTGTTAAAAGCTGGCCCATATAAACAAGCTGCCTCTGTTCCCAATGGAGGAGAAAAAAAGGTGGGTATGGAATATACATCCTGATATTTCAGAGCATGCTTTCTCCAGTCTTCTTGAAATTAGAAGGGCCATTTTCACAATAATGTGAAAATTTCTCATTTGTCACCTGCGCTAGTGTTTGTCCCCATCTCTGAAGTACCCACTGTCATTTGCTGAGACAGCAAATGTAGTCCCTGTGTAGAGTTCACACTCTAGCATGCTTTCTGCTGCCAATTCCTATTACAGGCAGTTGATGTCTGCTGCAGGAGTTAATTTTAAAATGAAATTAAAATGCAGTCTTCTTGATTCTTAGATCATTGCCTGCCCTTAAAATTAGCTTTAACTGTTCCTTTCTCCAACTAAGCACTTATTTTCCAAGCCTAATGCCTTGAACCAATATGGTGCTATTACACTTACAGATAGACATACCACATAATCTAATTTAAAAGTGGTCAGTTTAATGATTTTGGGGTTGTCGTTGTTGTTGCAGTAATTATTTGCTGATGTTCACTTAGACACATTAAGTAAAGGAAAACTTCATAACTACTCAGACAGGTCACTCCTGGGCAACATTTTGTTTCTGAGGGTGTTTCAAGAGCATTAATGGGAACTCACAAGGGATCTCCAGACCATGAGAGGCAGTTCAGCTTGTTTTTTGAAGAACAAATATATCTTTTTTTCTCTTCTCTGACTTAGAAATATAGCAGATTTAAAAAGTGGCCTACAGATGGGAACTCAAGAGACATAGCTAAACAGCAATGATGAACACAAAGCCAGCAAATTCAGAATACAAATGAGAGTTCAAAAAAGGATGAGGAAGACTAAAAACATTCATCTTGAAGGAGAGAATGAGCTGGTAGAAAGGATGCATACAAGAGAACTGAAGTAATTCACGGTGTGCACACAGATTTCCCATACATAGTTAAAAATCAAATTGAAAAGGCTCACCAACATCTATATATAAGGGGTTTTCAGTCATTCAGGTCTGTCTAAAAACCAAACCAGACATCTGGAGATAGAAGCCTGCTATGGCCAATGTATCTGCTCACATGCCTCTACACTAAGCAGCAGGGAAGGACCTAGGAGTATTGCACAAGGGTTTTCAGTACACATACAACGAAACCAATGCACAATTTTACATATGGTTACTTCCAAGTGCTTTCCAGACAATTCCCACACAGTACCATTCCCTCCTTATGCACATCTTACAGCAGCTTAAGCACTGATCTAGTCAACTGACCCAAAATCTTCTGTTTATAACTCTTACCTGAGATTTGTCATTTGTCAAGTGCAAGTTTTAGAAAAGAAATAAAGTTTAGTCCTTGATCTAGGTACACATGTAATTGAATTAAAAAAGTTAAGTATCAATAAGTGTTTTCCTTAAATTTAAATTATTCATTCCTTCCTCTCTAGAATTTATATCACAAATGATGATAAATAAACCAATTTTTAAGTGCAGCATGAGGAGGAAGAGAACAAGATGGGCAGTTTGTTAAATCCTTGCCTTCATCAGAAGTTAGATTGGTACAATCAGTTAAGTGCAAGTTCAGTTGTTTATTTGCATAGGAAAAAAAAAAAAAGCCCCAAAATGTAACTGTTATCCTCAAGTTTAAGCCTATGCCAGGAGTTAGAGCAAGTCAGTTATGGTGGCTACCATCAAACATGACAAGTGAAACAGAGCAGCACAAACTCTGTAAGCAGATCAAACCTTGACAAGTCCACCAGTTATAATGCAGCTCTAGGAACTAAATGATAATAATGTAGATGTATTCAATACTGTCATTCAGAACTGCAAAATACATAGTTTTGAATCACAAAGAAAAAATGTGTTTGAAATGAAATGTGATGGCTCAGAACACCATGCTGTCAATGGTGGTTTTAATAAGCTAGACACTGGTGCAAACTATAGGTCAGAGCCCAGGGATATTTCAGCACCTAACTTCTCATTGATTCAATAAAAGCTTACAGCCTGAATACCACAGTCAGGTGCACAAAACCTGTAAAAATCTGGGCCTACAAACACCTTCCTGAAGTACTAACATGGCTGATCAATCAACTCCAGACAATACTCCAATCACTTGGTGACCTAAGCAATCTCTGAACTGGAACACTTCTCAAAAAGATCCTGAACCAAACAACCAAACACAACTCTGAGAGATACAATCTCACTTTAATATGCAAGACTTTACATAAATATTTTTATCTATTCACCTCAGTATACTTAGCAAATGATGGCTAATGTAATTCTATTTGTAGTTGGGAAACAGACACCTTTTCTATCATTGCTATAATTACATCAGGCAGTAGCACTGCTACCCAAACATTTTATTCTCAATACCATGCCTCATCTACCAGGCCATACCACAAGGTCAGAGGCAAAATCTTCCAACTCAGTACTCATGGAAAGCCACATAGCAGTAATGCAATTACCCCCTCCAACATCAGTTCCTTTCTTAACACATCACCTTTAGTAATTGAAGCAAAATGCTTTTGGTTTGGGGGCATGGAGTGAATTCTTTTTTTGCTTGCTTTCCTACTAACAATATGAATGCTAAAATTCCAGCCTACTATGAAAATGCATGTTGATTTTGTTTATTCTGCATTTAACGAAGAGTTTCAGTGGGGTTTCAGTGAAATACGGGGATGCAATACCAAAGGAAATCTTTGCTGCCACCTAGAGGTAAAATCTGAAGGAACACAGGGAAAGAAAATTCCATCTCCTTTTTCCCGCCTCACTTTCCAAATCAAATGCTTTCCTTTCTCAATGCATTAAAAAATCCTCTAAAGTGCTACAAATTGAAACATGCTGATTTTAAGAATAAAAGCATGAAAGAGGTTTTAGACACTCGGACTACGTATCTCCTCTTTGGTAGTGACCAGTGTTAAATGCCTGTGAACATTAAGTAGTACCAGGCACACAGAGTAGAAAATCCAGCCATTGGCAGCCTGCAACTTACAGCTGGAATCTCCACACATCTTTGTGATCAGCAGTCCTTGATCGATGCCCTGAATCAGTACAAATTCTCCCCAAACCAATTTATATCATTACCTCAAAAATTGTCTGTCCCAATGAGTTTCATAGAGCTCATTGACAAGGGAAAACACTTAACATAATTAATTCTCTCCCAGTGGATGCCCCCTCAAGCATACTAGAAAATTGCCCTATTCACCATAATGCTACATTTCTGCCGTTTATTTTTCTCACAACCATCTATTATCCAATCTTGAAGAGGTTTAGCATGTGTTATTAATCTTCACTCAGAAGACATTTCACAACTGGTAGTCTTTGCCACCTTTTTTGCATTTTGGCATACCCTTTATTGAGCTGTTTGGCAAAATCCAGCAAAACATCCACAATATAGGATGGGATGGCTTGGATTTACATACTAAAAAATGATGGGATTTGTTTTCTTCAATTCTTTTCCTAGTAATTCCTAACTTGTCTGTTACCTTTTTGACAACTGCCAGTTGCTGAGCAATAAGAACAATTTACAGGGGTGCCAAGATCTGCATTCTGACGGACAATAAATGTCACTACTGTCCATGAACTAGTTTTCCCTACGTATATTATTTTTCAACTATTAACACTGAACTGACACACATTTTTTACTCACTAACATGAGTTACTGTGAGCTCTTGCTTCTAATATTCTCCCTGTTATACCATATGCAAATATTAGCATTTCAGTACTGTCTTCCCAGGCAGTTTATGAATATGTTGAGTATCAGAGGGGTCTGTGAGATTCAGATGCTATTTCCACTATACTATTAAAAACCAGGTCACTGCTCTGCTACCTATCCACTTGTCACTTATTAACCTTGAGAATTTTCCTTGTTTTTCCACAGTTTGCACACAAAATCTTTTTTCACAAGATTCTTTTGCTAGAGACCACTATCAAGGGGTTTTTTTTAAACTTACCTAGGTCTTTCTCTCCCACATGGGTCTCATCATTAAACAACCCAATAGCATGTACCTATATAACACTATCTGACTAACAGACCTGAGTATTATCTCTGACAAGAAACGTGGATGCCTTCACAAAATCAGTAATCATGTGGGCAAACCTATTACTTAACTGACATTTCTACACTTTGATCAGTTCAACAATTACATTTATGAATCTTCTGTGAAGCTTTAATGTAAAGCAGCATTGCTCACCAACAATTTCAGTGGTGGATTGCAGATCACTAACAAGGAATCTGCATTTTTAAAAATCATCTCCTTCAGAACTAGAAACAAACCACACTGCTCTGGGAGATTGTTACCATTTTATCTCCTTGTTATCAAACTTCAATTGAGCCCAGAATAATTTTTTTTTCCTTACTCATGATCCATTAAGCACATCTGTAATGTACAAACTTTCCCTAGATTCCTCCACATTGAGCACATGCAATCATCTGATGTTGGTTCAGCTTTATTTTATTGAAAACCCTGTAATAAATAATTATCTACAGATAAATAGCAAACTTTTGATTTGTGATTACTTTTATTTTTTTAAACCTGGCCAGACAGATCATTATAGCCACTAGGGTTTGTTGTCATCTTACTGCAAAGCTCCCATACCTTCTCCGTGATTGCTCATGGGCAGCTCCTCACAGCACTGACTCCTCCTTCTTCACAGCACAGCCACAAACTGCAGCTCTCCTCACCCAGCTCACCCACTCCTTTGTAGCACTCATCTTCTTATTGGACACAGCTGTGGCCTATTAAGGGCAGGCCTGCTCCTAATCTTTGGTGATTGGTACAGCTGCAACTCCTCAGGTGTGAGATTACCTTCTGCACTATCTTTATTTTCTTACATTCTATCCCTCCACAAGGGTTTTGATCTAGCTCATTCTTACTCATAATTAAGTTACCATAATTCCAATTTTTTATTGTCCTCATTTGAACACAATTTCCATTTTGTTATCTTTAAAAAAAAATTAAGTGAAGTTCTTTTACCCTTAGCTTGACTGAAAAGTAATATAAAATGCTTGTGATGCAAAAAGGTTTTCTCATGAGTACAGTATGTTTAATAATCCTGGTTTCAGATAATGGTACTTTTCAAACAAACTTCTTGCCTTTATAGTTCGTCATCCCTTTTCCATGCACATAAGAACTTCTTTTTTTGGCATATTTACATTTTTTGCAATTACATATGACTATGATCATTCTGGAGGGGGAGCTGTCTCACAAATACATTAATTTTGTGTACAGTGGTTACTGTCAAGAATCATCTCTCACAGTAAAGTATGACCTGGGTATTGCCCTCTACTCAGGACTGAATCAGGATTTGCTTCTGCATGAGGAAGTTCTCTGATTATTCACCCAGAGGACCCACACAGCTCAATACTTGGCACTGCATCCTCACTCAGCACCTAGGGCTGATAGTCAGCTGACAGACAGGAAGCCCCTCTTATTTATACTTTGAGTTTCAATCCATTGAGAGTCTTTGATATTCCCCAATCAAGTAGGAAGTTAAATACAAAGCTTCTGTCTCATTACAAACAAGATAAAGGAAGTTTAAACAAACACTTCTAGAAGCAGTGCATTCAGGTTTACAAATTGGAAAAAGCACTACAAAGCTAAAAACACTGTTTCTCCTCCCTAAGGCATGATTTGTTTTCTCGGTTTATTTCAGATTACCAATACCTTCCGTCGTTCAATTCCAACTCGGATCCCCAAACCAAAGCCTGCAAGCACAACCAAAGCATCTGTCAAAATTCCTGCTGGACATCCCAACAAACCACTCCAAGAGAGTCCTTCTGGAAAGATTCGCATAGTAAGGACGGTGTCTAAAGCCTGCCTTCAAAGTGGAGGGAGAAGGTAAATACTTTTCTGTGATCTATGACATTACAATGGATTTAAGCCATCTGAATCTCAGCAGCAGTTGTTTCAACTGGGGAAAAATCAGAAACCATCCACACGGTCAGCATATCAACAGTCACCAATCACAGAACATCAAGACAGCCAAATTCTTAGGAGCCAAAGTTAACTCCAGGGACCATGCTCTGCTCCATTTTTATGGTGCATTTCCAGATTTTGCCACTCATAGTACAGGAACACAAAACACAAATAAGTTTCTACTATAAATTCAGTTCTGACACGTTCTACAAATAACAACAGTAAGGTTATCTCAGCAGATTTATAAAAACATGGCCAAATCACATGAAGAGGGGGTGCAGAATGTGTCATGTTTTCAAAACTGGTCTAGCCAAGAAGTGTCTCAGTATGGATATCCTAAGTTGAACATTAAGGGTGGAATGCAAAAAGGCATGGAAACATCTGCTCTTGTGTAATGCACTGAATTTAGAGAAATCCAGAACTCCTTGCTGTGCCAAGTGTCACTTTAAAAGCATGATGTGAAGACAAGTAACTCCCTCCTCCTTAGTGGGATTATCTCCACTCAATTCATGCAGATGTTAGATCAGGAAAAGAGATGGGAGAATCAAGATGGATATTGTTTGCATCAGCTATATAAATTTTCACCATTTGGACTACAGTATTTAGATTTCAGTTCACTTAAACAGTATTTTAGAACTGATCAAAATTAGTATCAAGCTTAACAGTAAGCTGTGGCTCACACAGAAGCACAACTTTATTCTTGCATTCTTCCATCATTTTGCCCTTCCTTACAACTCCTCACATAAAATTCACTTAAAATATGTAACCAGAAGCATTGCTCCTAGTGAAGGGTTTTTTTTTAATTGAAGTCTTTGCACAAGAAATTCCAGTTAATCCATGAGAGAATTTGCCTTTTTGCTTTTCTTAAAGCATAACTTCTTTAAAAGACTTAAAATTCAAGGTTTCCCTTCAGCCAATACACACACATACAGAAAAAAAACTCAAACAATAACCACAAATCAAAACATTAGAAGAGACTCCATGCTTGTTGTTTCCAATTTCCTGAAAAATAGCAATTGTTGCTCTGCAAGAAAATTCGTCACTGCTCTATAGAATGTTAAGAAAGACTAACAAAATACTACTACTACAGCAAGGAACCCCCCACAAGAATCCTGTAATACCAACTAACACTAGTCACTGCTTTAAAATATAAAAATTAATTTATTTCTCTGGTTTTAATGTCTCACTCATTCTTCTTCCCCTAACAGAGTGCATTCCAACAGTCTAAATGGCTCAACTGACAATACATGGGAAAACTCCTTACACATAGGTGTTTCTTTAAGAACTGCCAAATCCTAATTCCTAAATAAAGCAAAAGCTGGTGGTGATCACAGTGCCATAGCCAGAAATGCAATCCTTTTGCTGAAGCAAGGAAAGATTCTGATGCATTCAGTTACCAAAATTTTCCCTTCCATTTCACAGCTAAAAGTTTAACTTAACCACGGAGACAGTACAACACACAGCACTGCTGTGTGACTGTTTTTACAAACCCACAAGAAACCTATGCCTTCCTTAAAAGCTTCACAAGAAATTCTCTAGAAATACTTTAAAAAAGTTTTAGAACATCAGTCTACTGAAAAATTATTTCAGCTGTGTCCTACAAAACACACCTGTATTAATATGCAGACATTAAAGAATGACTTTGCCACAGTAAAAAGGAAAGGCATCCCATTTTATTAACTAAATCTGCAGCTATCAAGTTCTGAGAGTCCATATAATGTGTGCTCAGATCCCAACACTGCTCATAGAAGTACACAACTGTAACCTACAGAGTGAATGCACATTGATGTGAAGAGTCCAGCAACAGAACCTCAGCTCTGATCAAGCAACAGTGTTCCCACTCAATGCACTACAAAGAAGAGTCTCCTTCTCAATAGCTGCAAATCACACACCACAAATTGATGTTAACTGGCACCCTTCACTGCAAAGAAAAAGAAAACCTCTGGCAAAAGAATTCCTGCAATAGCATCCTTTGCTTTAGAGCCCACACAGGGCCCCACATGCACTGCCAAATCATAATCTGTGGTCCCATACTCACCTATTTTTGCTGCTGACATACAAGAGTTTTGCTCCTGCCTTGCAATGACATAATTAATTTTTACCAATGAGGGTCATGCCCCTCATAGGTAGATCCTCCTTATGGATGTAAAACTAACAAATGGGGATACTATACTCCTACAGGATTAAGGATGATACAGAAAGTATGGAGAATGAAAGACACGGAGGGGTAACTAAAAACGAGGAAACTGGAAAAATTTCTGAAAAACAGAAGTCCATCCCTCTCCCTCAAACTGGCTGGGAGATGAGGAACGCTGGCTACAAGCAAGATCTGGACATTCATAGTGCTGTGAGAATTGCTCTTTTCTGTTCACGGAGGGAAGAGGAGAAAGTTGGGATCCTTCACTAGTATGAAATAAACTCCTCCAAATTCCTTATCCTTTCCCTTGTAATTCTGAATCCAATATAAAAACCACATGAAAAGTCTGGACAAAGTTGTGGCACAAACTGGAAAGAAGGAAGATAAGGAAGTCCTGCAGTTGCATGACATGGGACATATGTAACACTAAACTACACTGCTAAGTGGAGAATAATCCCTAACATCTCCCTCCACAAATCTCATCTCAAAGGTTTGCTGAAGAGGTTAATAACCTCTTCAGACAAGATTCTTTAGTTTTTGTCGTGTGACAAGATATAAAGATGGGTAATCCCTTTAGCATTTTTTACCTTGGGTTTTGTGGGCTTTTTTTATACTTATAAATCATTTGCAGCAGGGTAAACATTCACATCTTAAGGTAAGAGTAATTATCTTTAATTTTTAATATGGACTGTAAAATAATGACTTCCAATGATATGGCCAAAAGCAAATTTAGAATTACATATCCATACACAAAGATATATATTTATATATATTTTGTGTTTTCATACTCTTTAGGTGGAGTGTATGAATGATGTTCACATTCATTTTAAAAGTAGCCTTTTCTAATTACAAGTGGCTAAAATACTTTTGACAGCTAAATTCTGATGAATATTCTGTAGGTCAGAGCTTATTCTAAGGTTAATTTTAAAGGATCTGGCAAAAGATCATTATTTCAAAAGTACGTTTGAATTCTGCTTTGCACCTCCAGTTATGGCAGAGATGTTATTTTTAAATAGGTCAGCAAATGAGGTTGGATAGTATTTTTTTAACAAAGGTTCATTTTTCACAGAAATGAAATTGACCAAGTCTTTCAAAGGTGCTCACTAATGTGCAATTATTTTCTTGTATTGCTGCCTGCATCATACATTGTGAACGGTGGTTTCCTCTTTTATGCCAACTGATCTGAAAGCATTTTACAGTATCGATAAGATGCTGTACAAATTAACCCTTGATTTTAAATGTTTTATGTGAAAAATAGCTACACAAAATAAAAGTAACAGATGTTTTATGTTTACTGTTAGCTTGTGTGAACTTCATCCAACAACAGGCTCCATAAAAAGAGCCTGCCAACAAGTTTACAAAGGTGGGCTGCAGACAGCAGAGTACCTGGTTTGCACAACACTCACCTGTGATCACTACTCATAACACACTCAAAGAATGTCCTAGGAGTATATTGGGTTAGACACCTCCAGAGCTTATTTTCCACCTGAATTCTTTCAGAAACTCTAATATGCTATTGCGAAAATCCCAAGTTTTTCATAACTGGAAAAGCTGTCATTCACAGTCTCACCTCAAAGTCAGATGGTTCATCCCTCATGTCAGAGGTTTGTAATCAAAGTCCTGCCCTGTATCCAATTTCTAGAGGAAAGCTGACAACATTGTAACAGTCAGCTAACCACGCACCCCAGATGAAAGTTGTGCTGGCAGAATGTGCCGGTAGGCTCTTCAGAAAAATTCCTAATCAAGAGCATTTACCATGGGCACTGGGACTGCTTAAGGAACCCACATGAGACTAAAAATAAAAATTAAATGCTCAGAAACCTAATTAGGTCTTTTGGGCCCTCTTTATTACATATATACAACTTTTATAGTGCTTCCTCTCTAAGTATTCTCCAAGTGTCTTTTCACAGGAAATAAGCACGAATTATCAAGACACTCCAAGAACTGGATTCTTTGCAGAGGTGCAGGTAACTCCCAGTAACGCACAACTCTTGCCAATATTGCATTAAAACAAAAATTTAAAAAACAATCAATAAAATAGGGCACTATAAAGTCTAAAGTCATTCTAGTTGCCTAGATCTACCCAAATTTTCACACTAAATGTAAGCATTACAGAGAAAACATTTTACGCCTTGTGGTTTTAAGACACATTGAAAAAATACAAGTGTATGAGCCAGGTACCATAACCATCAGGAAAGAAAAGACAAATCAGTCACAGCACCATACTCCAAGAAGCAGTGGCTGAAGAGAGCATTAACTCCTGCCCTTTTACAGTAACACATGGCAAAGGCGATGCGACACATCCCAGTGAGCACATGGGGGATGCTTTTCAAGTACCACAGATACTTTTCCCTCCAAAGGGTCTGGATTTGCTGTTTTCTAGGCCTTACAGGTAAGTTCATGTCAGTAATGGCAAACACAATCATACGATAGTCCGAGGTGGAAGGGACCCACGAGAATCATCCATTACGCAAAAGCCTTTCATCAAATAAACTCCTCGGAAGAAAATAAGTTTGGAAGGTAAATGAATGCAAGGGAGAGCTGAGCTCTGAATTCAAACCAAGAAGTTTTCCCATTCCCTTCGCTTTTCAAACTTTGCGTAAATGTATTTTTGTCAAGTGGTTTCCTGTTGTTACCTAGGTACTGCATTTTCATTGCCGCTCCATCGTCTATCCCAGGGCTCAGATCAGAGGCGGGACATCACCTCGCTGCAGGAACTCTGCTTAAGAGCAAACCCGCCCTCGGTAGCAACCAAAGAAAAGCAGGCACAGGGAAAAAAGCGAGTAAGAGTGGAAAACCTAGAGAAGTAAATTAAAAGTAGAGAAAGGAAAGGCGGAGAGGCGAAGTGGAAAAAACACCCAAAACCCAACGAAAAGGAAGGAGGGCAGGAAAGGAGGGTGGGGGGTGGCTCTCAGGCAAAATGTTTCAACCCCAGCGTGAGGAGGGAGCTCGGCGAGAGCGGAGCAGTACCTGGCGCGCCGCCCGTCCCGGGCTCGGTGTCCCACCACGGCTCCTCCAGCGTGTCGCCCATGCCGCCACCGCCGCGGCCACCGCGCCTGCGCACTGCGCGCGGGGCCGGGCGGGCGGGCGTGCCCCGCGCTGCCGGGGGCCGGCGCTGCTCCGGGCACGGCTGGGACCGCAGCTGACACTGCGTCTTATTACACAATAGTGTTCTGAAAGAGAAGAAAGCTTTTAAATGCATGCTGGGGATTTTTTTTTCCTCCTTTCTTTTTTTTTTTTTTTTTAGTGGAAAATACAGAAGCCAGAGAAAGAGGAAAGGAATTCAAACTATTGCCCCGTTCTTCACAACATTCGCTTAATTGCCCCAACCCGCTTTCACACGGTCAAATACCTACTCTCTTGGTTGAGGTAATTCACGTAATCTTTGCTGAGGAACCGATAGGCGCCTGCAGGGGGTGCGCGTTGCCTTGGAATGGCTATTCCCGGCCCTTTGGCAGCGGAGCCTGCAGAGCGAGCGTGCCCATCCTGGATCTCTTCCCGCAGGAGACGTCCCGCTCAGCCTGGGCGTGACCTGCGGGAGCACATCCCGAGTCCAGCCGTGGAACTGAAACAAACCAGTGTAAGGACTGGAATCCCTCGTAAGGCGGCACAGTTATTCCGTGTATAACCCGCTCCAATGATTTTTCTCAACTTCCATTGAAGTATATTATTTTTTCCCCCTTTGAGGATGCAGGTGGGTAAGGGACGTGCATAACAGAGAGCATTAGTGTTATTCTGCCGGGGGTTGCTAATGGACGTCACCAACTGATTTTCAGCTCTTGGCAACTGCGTGAAACTTGTGAATTTCCGCACTCGCGGAGTACGTCCCACCTGTGGCACATTAAACACTGTGGGGGAAGTCACTTAATCAAACCCACATCAGGCAGAGCGGTTCAGCTTTACGAAAACATTCAAATCTCTGGCAGAGCGACTCCCCCGCCCTACTCCAGGGGCGCTGCGCGGCCGCTCCCACAGAGGCCGCCCCTGCCCGGCTTCCGCGCTTTGCGGCCCGCGCCCTCAGCCCGGCGGCCGGGAAGGCGGGGACGGCGGCCGGGAAGGCAGGGAGGGCTCTGGGAAGGCGGGGACGGCTCCGGGAGGAGCGGCCTCGGGCAGGAACCGCCTCCCGAGCGCGCTTTACGGCCGGGCCAGCGGGCGCGTCAACAGCTATGGCGGAAGGAGAAGAGGCGCCGCCGGGCAGCTGGTGAGTTATGGGGGTGTGGGCGCCCTCCCTGCCGCTCGCCTCCCTCCCCTCCGCAGCGGAGACAGCGGAGAGAGGCCGGAAGGCCCCGCCCGCCGCCGCTCTCCCCCTGGGACGCGCCGCGCTGGGGTCGCGCTGGGAGCCCGCCAGGAGCCCCCGCAAACGCCGCCGGTGCTCGGCGGCTCCGGGTCTCCGGAGAGGAAGGGGCCCGCCAAAACACGGGCGGGACACAAAACGAGGGCCGTGCCCAGCCTGGAGCCAGGCGGTCGCTCCAGTTTAAAATGACAGCTTTAAGATGCGGTAGGAGCTGCTCCGGGAGTCTGCCTGGAGTGGAGTTGCTTTGTTCAGTTCAGCTTCCCGTTTCGCTGCATTCCTGCTCTCAGGAACAGGTGACAGCAGTGGGTCCTGCCTCGTTTTCTGAATGATTTTGCTCTCCACCTTCCTTTAGCACAGCTATTACTTATAATGGATTTTACGTTGAACCCCTAGGACAAGAATAGAGACTATTTCTGGAGCGTGTATAGGATCATTTTGATGGTAACAGTGATGTGATTTTAGTATTTGTTGCATGCGTAATCACTCAAGATTAGCGAGGCTTAAATAAACATTGTGTTTAAACACTGAAGCTATTCTTACTGCACCCAGCATCTCCATTTGCGTCTTCACTTTGTTTTTGTCTTTGCGCTTCTGCATTGCATGTGATTTCTTTCTGTGGCTCTGTGCCACACCATTGCTCTTTGTCCTTTCCACGTATATGCTTTTCAAGCAATTACTTTGCAGCTTTTTTATGATTATTTCCAACCTGAATTCCAGTCATTTCCAAGGTCTTGCTTGTAGGCTCTATTTGATGTAGCAGATTCGAAGTTTCCTGTGCTTAGTTATGTCACTGTAAAGAAGCCAGAACACACACACAGGTGTAGGTGTAAACTCCTCTTTGTCTAGTTTGGTTCTACAGGTACACCTCTTGTTTGAAACAACTTCATATCATTAACTAGAAAATGGAAGTTATTTGGTGCCATTTTTCATTCTTATGTTTTTTCTTTTAGTTACAGCCTCAAAATTTGTGAAGCTCTTTCTATAAGCACAGTGTTGTGTAAGCATTATTTCTAAATAGAGGTCTGACTGTTGGGCCATTTAATTACAAAGCAAGGGATGGACTCCCTGACAGTGCACTCTCAGCACTTTGAAATATAACCCTGGATATTAAATAAGAACCATACCTCAAATACCTCTGAAAAAAATACTTCAGATGACTTCCGTTACTAGTATTGGAATAATATTGCTGTCTCCCAGATCACAGTCAACTTCTCTAGAATTTCTATTTAGGATGAGGACAAGTGTGTTTCCACTTTCAAGGCACAGCCTGCTTTGTTGATATTCTGATTGGCAGCTTCAAAACTATAATCAATTTTATATGCTGATGGTACTAGAAAATGCAAACTTGAAGGCATTTGTTAAAACAGATGTAAGTCTTTATGGGAACAATTAAATAGTTTTATGCTTAAATGCTATATTTATATGTGACAGTGCATCCTGTTACTAGAGGTGTGTGTTGTGAATGACAAAATTGCATTCCTTATTGCTTGCTTAGAAACTTCATGTGGCTTTTGGGTTTGTTTTCCTTTTTTGGTTTTTGTTTAAAAAGTGGAGTATTTGCATTTTCATTTAAGGATTTAAAGCATTGTCCTGTACTTATATTTCAATTCTGTGAACAGTTGATGTTGGAAGAGCTTTTTGGTGTAAATTATTACACTATCATATTTCAAAGTATATAAGATTTCAAATTTTAAAAATACCCGAACATATAATGATACATGTGTATGCCTGAGCTCTACTGGGAGCAAAACTGGCAGTGCTGATCCTGTGTCCTCTCTTCACTTCCTTAGGAGGATTAAAAGGCAGATGGAGTCTTGTGCTCAGAGGCTGTTGCAGCGTCTTGAGAGTGTATAACCCAGATGTGCTCCATAACATAAATTTCCCTATTTGTTTTCCCTGTGTTAACTTGTCATGTGCTGCTAGTATGAATGATTTGGGTGGGGGGGAAGTGTCACAAACTAATCTGTACTGACTGCTTGGTGTTTTGCTCAACAAAAGCCAGGGAACTTGGCCACTGCACAATAAAAATTAAAAAGAAAACCCAGTGTCACCACCACCCCAAACTTTTGTATAGAGAAAGATGAGAGTGTAGGGATTTTTTCTTCAGTAAATATAAGAAGTTGTTATCAACACTTTTGATTTAAAAATGAGCAAAATCAGGTAGACCTTGTTTGCTAAATGTTTCTTTTGAGCTATTTGGCATATACTCAAAAGTTAATTTGAGAAATTGCCAGCACTGTTTTGTTCTGTGAAGCACAAAGGAGGCCGGCTGCTTTCAAACTGCTCTAAAAATTTTTTTGTCTGCTTATTTGTTTGTTTTAATCATAATTTCTGTCAATGCAATACATATAGTCAGTAGACTGTATAGACACAATAAGATGGCTTGTTAGTCAAAATTTTTTTAATTGGAAGTTATAGATTTTTCTCTCCTCATTTATCAAGGAAATCAATGATTTGGACCTTATTTTTCTTGTTCAGATTTTCAAACAGATTAATGGTTATGAATTAGTTTCTAAAACCTTTTTGCAGATGTTTGTTTAATACTCAAGCTTCAGGAAACTTGATCAATTAGTAATTTTTAAGATCTGTACTTGGGAAATCTGGACCTGAAGTAACTAAATATAACTGTAACCACAGATGGAATTGTTCCTGTACATTTAACTTTGCATTGGGATAACTCATATTATGGGTCCCAAAATGCACTGCAACTGCCTAAGACAACAGGGTGACAAACCTAGTTTCCATATATCTTTCCCATTCTCACAATCTGGCTAATTAGTACTTCGAGCTATAGTATTTCTTCTGAAGGCCCATGAACAGAAAAGTCCTTTCCAGTTAAGCATGAAATTGAAGAAAAAATGTCAGGGAATTGTTTTTCTCCAGAATTCTATTGGCGAATAAATGATGGCTCAGTGGTGTGCTGGGTACAATGGATATTTTGAAGCAAATGTGAGGGATTGATTTTTGCTTGTTTGTTTTCAGTAGAGAACAAACACTCATTAATTTCAGTTCAATATAGCTCTTGTTGAGGTTTTTTCCTGGGAGTCAGGAAAATCCTGAATTAAAAATAGGAACTGTAGTAATACCTTCTATAAAAGTATGAAGTTGATTGTAGTACTCTTAACACTTCATGTAGTTTATTGATCACTTACTATTATCTTTTTCTTGCTGTTCACATTCCCACACTTTTAATCCCTTCTCTAGTATTTATAAGTGATTACCAAGTATCTCAGTCATATATAAAGAATACTTAGAAAAAGTGGCTTAAGCTGAATTCCCAACAGTTGATCAATTTTTCTTGCCACCAGCTTAAACATCTTAAGTTAAAAAAGGACCTGTTTAATGTCTGTGAAGACAGCTACTTATTGATTATAATATGTCACCAGACTGGCATGAGTGTAAGAGATCCTTCTGTAAGTATGGAAATTTACTGCAGATGCTCTAATTGGAGTATTTTGTATTTTGGCATTTTGAACAGTATATCATGTGGGAATTTACCTTTCAGGCCATGGCTTGGGTGTAGGCTGGAATTCCACACATCTAACCAAAAATTTGAGTAGCACCTAGAGACAGGCAGTGAAGCCACTGAAGAGCAGAAAGTACAGATGTTCGGGTCTGGACAAATTTTTGCATAGGGAGAAATGCTGCGTTCTGTTCAAAATAAGTGTAATCATTATCCATGTGAACAGAAGACTTCCTAGCTGCTCTTCACTCATGAAAGACAAGGATCCAGATTGCTAGCAGTTCAGTGGAATATTTATAGAACTGACATAAATAAGGTAAAACGCAGTGAGTGGACATATGTTAAAGTGTTGATATCACTTTCTTGTTTTGTACTTTGCAAATTAGCCTGAACAGAAAATTTATTAGAAAAGAGCTTACTTAATCTTTGAGAAGTCCTTACTTACAGTCTGTGAGCAATCTTGCAGTTGATGGAGGAAATGAGCACCTAATTGAATCACAGCAGAACAAAGCATTTTTCCCCCTGCTGTTATTTCACTTAACTTCTTGTTGGTAACACATCATTCTCTTCATGTGGCAGATGGACATGTCAGCGTCTTGCTTTGTGAGGTGAAGGAGTAAAACTGGCATTTGCCTCTCATCTTTACAGTGTAGAAAGTGAGGGTGACAGCACTTGGAGGAAGTTGTTGCAAGTGGTAATATATTGTCAAGCAGCAGAAGCACACATTTGCAGATAACACGTAGAAGTTGGTGTTACATGCACAGCTTCTTGAATGCTAGATACTAGTAACTGGTAGAATTTGTACATGTGGATTTGTGAAACAGACTTTGCCAGGTGATTCTGTAATTAGTGTAGATATAGTTTTAGGTGTTGTTTCAAGTAAAAATTACTTTCTTATTCTCAAAAGAGTTTCTTTGGGTGACATAGGAACGAAGATAAAGTATTACAATTTAAGACTTTTCTACTTGAAATGGAACGTGTACCTGGCTGTTGCATTCATTTCCACATGCCTGTTTAATACTTGGATATTGTTGTAGCAACTAGTTGTAGTTCAGGACCTGGCTGTTGCTCTCAGGTCTGTTTTTCTTACACAGTGTTCACAGAAACGTGCAATGTGTCTAAGATCGCTTCATTCTCTCCAGCTGATGCTTGGTGTTGGCTTCTGTTGAAGCTAGATCATCCTAGAGTTTGTGCAGTTCTGCTGAGAGCTAGCAGGTCCCTTTGTTTAAATGTCATGGAAATACTTGATTTTTATTCAAGGCTTACTGATCCATTTATGTAGCTTTTCAGGCATTGGACATTATGTACACAACTGGGCAACAGGATAGGTGATTGAAGTACAAGTGTACTTCCATATTCTGCTTCCCATCTGTTTCTGTCTCAGGAAGGGGATTGGCAACTTATGCAGCCTGTAGCCCTATAACAAAACAGATTTTGGGATTTTTTTCTTCTTTTTTTACAATACTAAAAATGTGAGAAAATAAGGCAAGTCATTCTCTTTGTAATCTATGCTTTCTTTCATCCAGATTTGCAAAATTACTTGGAAAAAATAGAGTTGTGCCCCAGTGTATATTTGAAATATGATTTAAAAATGCAGACCAAAAAGTAGTGACAACGAAACTGCCTGATACAATGCAAGGAAAATGGTTACTCTTCAGACCTGTAAATACTTTGAGAACTCTTGAGTAAAGCTAGACAAATATTTGCACACCTTGTTCCCAGGTCTGAGATTTTAATCTTTTTGTCCCAGAAAATCAGAAATGTATGTTTGAAGTTTTCAGGAGACCAAACTTGTGAACTTTTTTATCAAGGATTTTGTTGTGGCTATATGGAAGTTAAAGCAGACAAGAGTTCAACAGCTGACATTTTTTTCCTGTGGCTATTGACTACATAGTAGTCATGGACTAATTGAGAATTATACTGATAACACTTTAACATCTGTTACTCCATGTGTATAAATAGATGTGTTATTCACCAGGAATGCATCTTCCCATGTGAATATCTGTCCTAGAGAAACAATCCTTTTCTTTTCCTCTGGCTATAAACCCCCTGGATGTAGATGTCAGAGCAAGTAGAGAAGAATTGAGAGGATATAGCAAGGGAGAAGTTTTGCCTATGGGACCTGTGTGTCACTGCCATTGCTGTTTTTCCAGTGAACCTGTTTTGCCACTGCTCTGCTACATGATATTGAAATCCTGAAATCATCAGATGTGGTTCTTCCATTACTGAGAGCATGGAAACATTGAACCAGTCTGCAGAAGCTATCAGAGAGATTGTAAAGTAATCATTCCTGAATGCTGAGGTTTTTCTTACCTGTAACACTTGTGAGCTTCTGTTGTCTTACTACAGCAATTGTCATTAGCGTTTGTCTTGTCAATTTGTGTATTTTGCTACTCTCTATATTATTAACATTTTTGTATATGTTAATTCAGATTTGTGCATATGTCCACACTTGAAATACTACAACCGTATAATTAAACAAATTTGAGTTTGACTAAAAGGTCTTTTCCCATTTCAGGGAAGGTGATGTTAAAAGCTGACTGCTCTAAACCTTTGAAATAAGTATTCTGTTTTCTAGGCCATCTAATATTTTATTTAAAATAACTCCACAGTTTAATTTAGGTGTAATATTTGCTTTGTGTATGTGTGAAAACTTGCTGAAATTGAAAGTTGCTGAAAGTTGTACACTGCAGCTGAACTCGCATTTTTATGATGCATTTTGCAACCTTGTCACTTAATGAAAACAAAAAAGCAAACTTTTTCTTGTATGTAAGTGGAATGGAATTACAAATTGAGGGAACAGCTTTAAAGTAGAGGAATAAATAACATTTAGCAAGTATTTCTTTTTAGTAATTTCCAAGTTGTGATATACCTTTGCATATGTGTGGGATTTGCCTGACAGTAGTCTTCAGTCTACATAAACATAGAAAAAAAGTATAATTGATTTTTTTAAATTACATTTCATTATTTTAGGATAAAAGATCTTGCAGACGCTCTAGACGAAGGAGGCTGTGATCTTGAAACTGTGAGAAACATCATTCAAGGAAGGCAGTTGCCTGCTGATCTAAGGGCCAAAGTCTGGAAGGTAAATATGAGCTTAAATCAAAAAGCAGGAAATACCTGAAGTTGTGTTTCATTTGAGGTAAAAGATTTAATTGCCAGGGATCTCTACAGAAGAGAAGTAGTACTGGAATTTTACTATGCATCTATGTTGAGTCAGTTTAAGAATAGTTCTCTTTTTTGGTTTTTTTTTTTTTTTTAATTACTGAGTTCAGTGTTTGAACAACTGTAAAAAGACACTAAAATATTGAGAGGGCTTTCTATTTTTATTTTCAGATTGCACTTAATGTTGTAGGAAAGGGGGACAGCCTAGCATCCTGGGATGGCTCCTTAGACCTACCTGAGCAGAGTATAATTCATAAGGATTGCCAAGAGCTAATTGGTAAGTTCTGTTGCATTTAGATCATCAGTTTGAAAACTTCTGTATTCTCCGTTGTCTTAAGACTTTATTTCAATTAAGTCATCTGAATGATGTTTACATTTTGGAGGAAGATGAAAGAGCAGATAAAAATCAGTAAGAAAACAATAGTATCTTACCTGTACACAGACTCTGGGAGGGTGACATCATGGGAGTTCAAAGTATTAGCTTGTAAATGATAGTTTGCATAGTCAGAAAGCTTTGTGAGATAAAAAAATGGTAATTGTTTTCCAAGCTCCATCTTTTAAAGCAGACATTCTTTATTTAGTGTCCTTCAAGTTTTTATTTGTGGAAGGTCTGGTTCTTAATCTGAAAACCTGTTGTAACACAAAAATGCTTATAGCATTTGAGAGAAGAAATATATTACACATTTTGGATTTCAAAAACTATTTTAAAGAAAGATACTTTTTAATGACATTTTCAGCAAAAAATGAAAGGCTGTGTTTGTGCAAGCAAGGTGCTGCCAGGACAAAGGAAATAATAATCTAGTGTGTTTACAAAGAGCTGCCACAGGATCTGCTTGGCAGCTCATCACAGAACTGGTAAAACCCCTGACATGATGCAACAGCATTAGTACCAGTGATCACTTGATGGAATCAATGCTGACTCTAAATCAGGATGCATCTCATGACTTCAATAAGAATCTTCTATTTTATTACCTATTATGTTATTTATTCTTGTGCAGTTGAAAGTTAGGGCAGAGGATGGAGTTGGTGCATGCATACATACCAACCATTTCTGAAAAGCAGTTCTACACTTTCTTACCCTAAAATCTAGTAGGAGTTATGTTCCTTCTCTCTCTGTCCTGTAAAGGAAAGAGATGGGGGTGGAATTTCCACTCATTTTTAAATCACAGTCTCTTCAGGAAGATGCAAAATGTTCTGATTATCTTCATAACATACAAAATAAAGCACTTCAGTGTCTGATAGTTCTCTTTTTGTATGTATTGACAAGTATTTTGTGATATGTAAGGATTTAAATTAAATGTAAAGTTACTTCAGAAAGAAGGTTATATGGTGACTTCAATTTTTTTGTTGGATTAAATGTCTGTTTCAATGTTTTAGCAAAGCAAGTAGTCTCCAGATTTTAAGTATATCCTCAGTTGGCATGTGAGTTTTATGTACTGCTTCATTTTTCTGAGAGATAGAGAAAAGGAATTGACTGGCAATATTCTTGATGGGAAAATATTAAAGATTTTTGTATAAAAAAATTTACTAACAGTCATGAGAATCATGGTCTTTTGTAACTGAGGGGGAAAGATATTCCTAGAAATTTAATGCCACTATGTTAATGTAGTGTGTACAGGTCTCTTTTCCCCATCCTGGACGTAATAAAATGTGATTTGTAAGTTAATGCTAAAATTTAAGTCTGTAAGCCTAGCTGATCTCAGGCTTCTGATTTAGATGAATTTACATGTCAGTCAACTTTTGAGGAATTGAAGGTATGCATTGTGGGTTGACCTGTGTTGATCTGTGAAATTCAAATGAATTTGTTGTAGAGTTGAGCCTGAGTTGTGTGCTGAGCACATCAAATAGGAGTAGAAGAGGAGCATTCTGTGCATTGAAAGAATCTACCTCTTTATTTGTATAGATCCTGGAAACCCCAAACTTTTTTCATCCTGTTGTTGTGTTATTTAAATGATATTTAAATGTCTTATCCTACTGGGTTTATAAAATCACTTGTGTTCTGTTACCTTTTTTAATGCCTTTCTGTAACAATTTAATCCAAATAGCCAGCTTTTTGTTTGTCTGGTTTTTTGGGGGTTTTTCTCCAATCATCCCTATTGGTGCAATTGGTGCAAATCTCATCCAATTTCTCTGAAAAGCCTCTAACCCAGTTTGTATTACTGTGCCTATTTCAGACCAGTTGTCAGTGCCAGAAGAAGAGAAGTCAGTATTAACTTTGGATATTGAGTCTGTTATTACTTTTTATTGTAAGTCACGCAATGTTAAATACAGTTCCTGCCTTGGCTGGATACATCTGCTCAAACCTCTGGTGCACCTTCATTTGCCCCGCAGTGATTTGTACAACTGCTTCTATGCTATCATGAATAAATTCATTCCAAGGTAAAACTCTTTCTTTTCCATATGTACTGTTTGTGTTGGCAGTAGAAGTATTCTCTGAAAGAGATGCATGTTGGTTTTGGCTAGAGTAGCACTGTTCCTAGCCATGTTGTCAGATGCTTTCATGTGATCAGAAATTTCAATATCTGATGGTTTGAAATCCAGGAGATGATTGGGTTGGTTTAAGATGCAAAGAGTTAACTGACTGATGTGAATGATCTATATTCAATATGACTTTTAAAGAGCTATCCTTTCATGCAATATCAAAAATCAGTTCATTTTTTATGAACTAATTCACACAGGTTATGTGAAGTGGTTTTTTGTTGCCTTTCCTAGCATTTTTGATATCTAAAATACTTCTGTCCCTTCAGAAACAGTAATTCATAAGCTCTAATGAAGTCTCAAAATCTCTTTAGAAGTGGTTAATATTTTCCTTATGTTCTTTTGAGTTGGGAGTGATTTTTAATTTTTTTTTAAGTTGCTAGGTATTTTTAATGACAAAATTTGTGCTTTTCATGCTGTTATGTAGGTGCTCTCACTAAAGTAAGTTTTTATGAATGTTGGAGCACCATGACACTTGAGCAAGGCTAGATGGTCTGTAATTAAAGATCTTAGTCTGATTGCCTGGAGAGGAGATTCCAGCCTGGCTGATGGATATGTGCCCAAAATATGAAAAATGCTTGTTTGCTGTAGTAGCGGGAAGCAAGCATTTATCAGTCCTGTCACTTGACTCAGCTCGTGTCCCTTTCTGCTCTGAAACACTCTTGGGCTCTGTGAGCTGTTTGGGAATAGTGACAGTATGGCCACAGAACACTTGTGCTTTCAGCTGTAGAAGGCTTGCAGAGTATTTGCTATTTGAGCTTCTCAGGAGGAATCTAGGTGGTGTTTCAATGAGATGTAGACTGTTTCCTGTTTTTTTTCTCCTCAGTTGGAGAATGAAAGTCATAGAAAGGCAATTTTCTGTAGATCAGTGCATCTCTGCTCCACTGGTACCATTCTGGACTTGTTCTGAGATTTAAATCTGTTTTAAATACTTCTGTATTATATAATCTGTCAGCAGTATTGCATTCTGCTGCCTAATTTAATGGGGCTTTCAGTGTGTGTGGATTTTTTGTTGATTTGATTTGCTTGGTTGGTTTTTTGACTCTTTGAGGCAAGTTGACTTCATGATCAGTCCCTGTGAATTAAAAGATCAATGTACAGGAAATTACATGATCACAGATACTGAAGAATTGCTACTGTAAGTCTTAAACTGTGGTATTACAGGGGAGTTCATTGTTTTTGTTGCTACTTTTTAGGGATTGTTTTATGAAGGGAAGACCCTTTCATCTGTTTAGACTGTTGCTTCAGTACCATGAACCTGAACTCTGCTCCTTTCTTGATACCAAGAAGATGACTCCGGATTCATATGCACTCAACTGGGTAATAAAGTGAAAGTAGGGAAACATAATGAAAAATAAATTTCTGTTAAAATTTAAGTTACATGTTGTCAGTTTATGGAAGAGTAGTACAGGCAATTAGAATTGCATATATTAAAATAAATTGCATGTTTTAATATAGTGTGGGCTTTTTTTCTTTAGTGTTTAGCATGAGGTATGAGGGCTTGTTAATGTCACATTTTTATTTTACTGGGTGAGTCCTTATTGAGACCCTGATACTAGGAAATTCTTGGAGTAAGGAAGAATGAGAGCAGCTGACATACTCAAAAAGCTTTTGATTGTGGGCAGCTGTATGTTGTACATATGGGTAACATCAGTCTAACAGGTCTTTTAAAGCTGAAGAATGAATTGTTTTAGAAACCTCCCTGCTAAGGCATAAATGTATGTCTTTTAGAATTCAGGCACATATATTTTACAGCTTTTAAGCATTAGTCATTTTCTCTTCAAAATTGCCTCAGTTTATGGGTAGTTAAAAAGATTCTTACCTCAGTCATTTTTTATAAACTTTGTGTAGCAGGACTACAACAAAATTTTTGTATCAAGACTACTTAGTATATGCAATAAAAAATCATGATACTGTGCTTGCACAGGCAAAGTCTGTAATTTAATAGAGAAGTCTTTGTTCTAGGTTCATCTCATTGGTAATCTAAAATTTTTTTTCAACCTTGTGAATTTTCAGTTAAAGAAGTGAAAATGAATGAATTATTAAACTGTGAGGTCTGTCTTTGGGGATTTTTTGTTTTTTCTTTTTTAAAGCTGCTGCCAATTTTAGTATAAAATGTGTCTAGGAAAAATTTTCACATTCACAAAATCTGCCTTTTGCCAGTCTCACGAGCCTTCAAAAGAGAAATCAGGTCCTTTTTTGTCACTCATTTTCCTTTTTTTAATAGAATTGTCCTTAGTACATACAAAATTCTTTGAAGTTGTTTCTTCGAATTTTGAAACCTAATTAGAAAAAGAATCTTCTCTCTGAAAGGTGGTAGTGAAGTGAGCTGGTGTAGCTGCCAGTCCTTAACACCATGCTTCTTGGTGTACAATTTTAGGAAGAAATCTTAAGTTTCCTTTTATATAATGAGATTACAGTAAAATTCTCTGTTTCATCTGTAAAAAATCTATCTATATAGGTGTATCACTAATGCTGAGAAGTATATAAGCAACATACCAAGACCTGCCATTGTCATCTTGTTCATGGATGTTTTGTCTTCAGTTGCGTTTGAGCCAGAATTGAATAGATCTATCTTTTGCTATTAAACTATACTAGGAAGTGTTGAAATATTCCATGATAGTGTTTTAAAGCTTTTGAAAGCTATAGCTGTGTTGACCCATTTGTGAATGTGTGTGGAATTTGTGTGCATCAGCAAGTACAGTAAGACCCCAGTGAAGTCAGGTGGTATGCATTTGAGTTAGGCATGATTGTAAATCTGGCATGTATAGTAAGAAATTCCTACCTTTTTTCTGCTTTGGACTTTGTATATCAGAGAGGACGTACTTTCAAGTAGGAGCATGGGAACAGGCAAAGAGTTTCTTAAGTGGTAATGAAAATTTTCTGATGCTTGCAAATGTTTAATTACTCAGTCATAAAGCATCATAATGTAATGCTAAGTAAGTGATGTTGTCGAACTAATGTTTCAACCATATTCAATTAGCCCAATTCTGCTGTGGAAAATAAAAATAATTATGTTTGCAGGATCCTTTCAGAGCCCTAATTGCTATGCTATTTGAGTAAATATGTTCTCTTATGATTGTCTTGTTGGTATAATTGGTATTTAGCAGTGGCTATGAGCTAAAGAGTACTCCAGCTTGATTGTGTTATCTGTGGTTGAATTTGCAAGGCTGGCAGTGTACAGCCAACTTTGCCTCCACGATAGTCATATTTATTCAAAGATAATCTGTAGTGTTGTACACTGTTTTCATAAAAGTTGGTTTAGAGGTTAGAACTGTCTTTCAGTACATTGTGCAGATGTAGGCTTTATCATAATTTTGTTGGGTTTATTTTCTTTTAGATACATTGTATCTCTGTTAAAAATGTATTCCTGATAAGATTGTTCCTGGTAATTGCTTTTTCTCACATTATTTTCCAAATTTTTAGCTTGGAAGCCTCTTCTCATACTACTGTTCAGCTGAAGTCACTCAGGCAATATGGGATGGATATCTACAACAAGCAGATCCATTCTTTATTTATTTCTTAATGTTGATCATCCTTGTCAATGCAAAGTAAGTGTATAGTTAATTCTTTGGGAAATTCTTTCCTGACACTGTTTTTATCCAGGTTTGTTTCATTTTGGTTTTACTGACTTAATCTATGCCTGTGACTTTACTGTTTTCAGAGACGTTATCTTAGCACAAGAATCAGATAAAGAAGAAATGATAAGTAAGTACTTCTCTTACATAGCTGCTAGTGAAATATTTACTATATACTGTAATCTCCATTTATTACTATTTTTTGTTGCTAAAGTGTTAATTTCCATGTGATTTTTCTCATTTTTTAATCCCTTCGCCACACTAATTCTTTCTCACTTTTGCTGCCCTGTCCTTGACTTTCTTTCCTTATTCCTTTTAGTGCTCCCACACCTAGTTCTGTACTTCAGTTTGAAGTACTGGAAGCAATCACCACAAACTGATCTTTCTAAGCCCAAAGCAACAGCTGTCAAATGCTTCTTTAAATCTACTGCACTTGCTGCATTTTCAGCATTGTTTTCATGCCCATTTGATTTGAGCCTAATTAATTGTTTTTATAGAAAATGCGTTAAATTTCAATGGAAAATTGAAACAACTCTTGCCTTTGTATTTTTTTTACACTCATAATACCATGTAATAAATAATCTCTAGTAGTTCAAAATGAGAGTGCTTGGAATTTTGTGTCTTTGCTGTATATGGGTTATCCTGGACAGAGAGCAGTGTTGTTGATTAAGTACTCATTTTAGAGGATTCTCATGGTCAGAGCTCTTTAAAAGTAGCTGACTTAGAATTGAAAGCTAAAACTATACAGGTAAAAAATAATTTGCATAGAAGGTTCAAACATCTAGCAAAAAGTGTAAGTTTCTATGGATAAGGAGTATTTCCTGTATCTTCACTTTTCATCTGGAGAGTGGATCAATATTCATGTTTAGTCAATACAGTAGATTGTTATGCCTTATTAAAAATAAGTTCTTTTATGATCTGTGTTGTTTGATTTCTGTGTCTGAAATAGTGTTGCATTTATGTTGTTTGTCTGTCTCAGAATTCTTAGAAACATCACCAGCCAATCTCGATTTAGAGGATATAGAAGATCTCTTCTCTTTGGCACAATATTACTGTAGCAAAACTCCAGCTTCTTTCAGGAAGGTAATAACAGTAATTTTGAAATTCTCTTCTTTTTGGCGAGTGTTTAAGCTCTTGCTGACAGTAACTTTGAATATTTCATTGCAATATTCTTCTTTTAAACATTTTTTTCATGTTGTTACTCTGGTGGTATTTACTGTTAGGATCTTTAAAAGATAAGGTTAACTGATATGTGAGAGAAGCTTCCTTGCAATATTTTCACTTCATGACTGATAACCTCATTTTCCAAATGAGGCTTTTGTAAGAACTGATGAAGCTAAACTTTATATTGACACAATTGCATTCTGGTACACTGCACAGCAGTGCTAGCTGTATTTGCAATAACAAAGAAGAAAAAGTCTCTTACTATAGATAAATCTGTCATCACCTGCACTGTTTTTGCAGCTCTTCCTTAGTCATGTATCTGACTTAGTGAATGAATGAAATAAAATATTTGGTAGCCATTGCCCTGGGATTGTATGTACTTCCTCTCATGTGTGTAGACAGATATAGGAGGTTTTCTTGTGGGGAGAAAACAAAACAAACAACTAAAAAACAAATACCAGAGCCACTGCATCATGTTGGCATGGTCAGAGTGGTGAACAAGCATGTTTGTAATGGAAGTGCAGACCTTGCATGATTTTTCAGAAAGAATTTCAGTTATCAAAAGTTTACTATGTGGACGGGATATGCGTGCGTGGAACTTGATGTTTGAGACGGATATAGTTTTATTTTAAACTTTCACACCTGAAGACAAAGGCTTCATTTAACCTTTTTTTTCCTTGCCTTAGGATAACCACAGTCTTTTTGGCAGCAGCTTGCTGGGCCTCAAAGATGATGACACAGACTTGAGCCAGGCTCTCTGTCTAGCAGTTTCTGTGTCCGAGATTCTGCAAGCAAATCAGCAACAAGGAGTCAGTATATTGAATTAACCTTCCCCCCAGTTTTATAGAAAAATGAAAGAATCTATCAGTAACCACTAGTTTTAAATACTAACAGCACAAATGAGTATTTGCTATTTCAGGAAAAGTATTTTTGTCTTCAAGTTTTCTCCCTTGTAAATGATCTGCTGTCTTTAATGCATTTGTGTTGTAGCAAGGAGCATAGGGGAGCTTAAGACAGCTGATTGGAATTTGAGGAGTGTGAGCTGAAAGTAGTATCTCACCAATTTGAATTCCTTTCCAAGTGAAGCTGCTGTAGAGGAAAATTTAAAACTCACTACTCAGTACTTTTGAGAAGAACGCTGTTAAGGAATATCTGTCTTTTGTCAGTGAAAGGTTTAAATGAAAAAAAAAAATTGATTGAACTTGTTTCAGTAGAAGTTGATTGGAGACGTAGATGCAGGGACTTGGCTAGAAATATTTAAGACCCATATATGGATCATAATCTAGTTAGAGTGCAGGGTTTCTTATTAACTGCTGACTTCTTGTTGCAGTTTCCAGGCCCCAGTTTTGTCATGCATAGTTTGGGTTTTTACTCATCCAAATAAAGTTAAGCATCTATCCAAGTTGGTGGGACATAAACCCATCCTTATGTGCTGTGCTGATTAGTAGTGGACTCTTGGATTGTGCATACCCACTATGTTTCCTCTCAGTAGAAATTATATAATTGCACTTGATGATCCTTTCCCATGCACAGGCTGATGTATTAATGGAAAGCTGAATCTAGAATCCTACTGGTGGTCTGGTGACTGTAGACAAAGTTCAGATTAATCAAATGAAATAAGATTTTTTTTTAATAGCTCTTAGCCCCTCTGAGCAGTTCCTGTAGTATGTGAGTTAGTATTAGAATGTAATTGAATTCTGACAATAATTATGCAATTTTGAAGTTGAAAATTTTCTCTTTCAGGAAGGAGTGAGATTCTTTGTTGTGGATTGTCGTCCTGCAGAGCAATACAATGCTGGGCATTTATCAACAGCATTTCATTTAGACTCAGATTTGGTTTGTATGCTTTTTGTTTCTTTACTAGTATTTGAATCCTACCTGAGACAGAAGGGGAGAGAAATGCCTGCCTTGAAAAATGAAGTATTCTAATTTAGGCTTCAATTTGTGGACTGCAGGGTCTAGCTATGTGATGGAAAGACTCTAAAAATTAGCTTCTCTAAAGGAGATGGTAGAACCATCATTTTACTGAGAAGTTTAGTCCTTAATGACATAAGAATTTGGGATTCCAGACTTCCTGTTCTTTGGTTAGGAATGGAAACCCATCCAGACTAAAGACTATACATTGCTTGGAGGAGAAATCCCTTTCTAGCATCCTTATTTCCAGTGAAAGGTGTAATTAATTTTTAGGAGAACACTTTCTTTTCTTTGTCTCTTTCTTTTGCCACAGCCTGTCTTATTACAGTCTGCTTTTACAGGGCATATATCTTGAAAAGGATTTGGTTGCTTCTTTAAAATTTTTTGCTGTACAATATGAAAGTGCATTGATTTTGGCACTGAGATATGCTATGAATTAATAACTTCAGTGAAGATTTTTGTACTTTATTTGATTATGAATTCCTAATTGAACATTCAGTCATATTTTTCTCTGTCCTTTTTTCCCCCCAAAACCACTTCCATTTCAGCAGTGTATTCATCACTTCTGGATTAGCCTTCAACTATTTTACTTTAAGCAGTCTGTGGAAGCTGTATGGAATGATTTATTTGAAATTACAGCATAAAAGACTTTTATACCTTAGTTAAGTTCAATTCTGCATCTAATATCTTTACCTCTCTAATTTAAATGATGTATTATTCAATATTATATGCACATGTGTAAATATAATATTAAATATAATTGCATAGGAGAGAAAAGGAAGCTGAAGGGCAAACTGAAGGAGGTTGTAGCAAGATGGGTGTCAGTTTCTTCTCCCAAGTAATGAGCTGCAGGACAAGAGGAAGTGGCTTCATGTTGCTCCAGGGGAAGTTTAGGTTGGATATTAGGAAAAATTTCTCCCCCAAAAGGGTTGTCCAGCATTGGAATGGGCTGCCCAGGGAAGGGATTGAGTCACCATCCCTGGAGGTATTTATTACTTGCAGACGTGGCACTTGGGGATGTGGCTTAACAGTGGAGAGTTGGCAGGGTGAGGTTTGTGGTTGGAGTCAATGACAAAGGTATTTTCCAACCTAAATGGTTCTTTGACAGTGTGGCTTTTAACCTGGATCAAAAATAATTTAGAAAAAACTTTGTCCTTTGTGGGTGTTCTGATAGTCTTAATTGAATGTCATATTCCATGTGGTAGAAATAAGCATTTAAAATTATTAAGTAGTACAAATAACTGATAGTATATGAAAAAGGAGTTCATGAAAACAAATCTTAAATTAAATGTGATCAGTTCATGTGCATTTAAATTGTATATTGGAATTAATGGTCTTTCATAAACCATGGTGGATAAATGTCACCAGGTTCATCCTTTAGAATAAAAAGTCAATGCTATGAAAATATTATAGGGAAAAACCTTTGTGATGAAAAGTCACTAATGGAATTTCAGTGCATTTAATATTCCTGTATGTGCAAAATATGCAAAAATTAATGTAAGGAGGGACAATGGGGAGAGAACACTTTGGAATCCACCTCATTTATAGTTAGAGGAAGTAGTGAGATTTAGGACTTGTGTAATAAAGCAGCAGTCTTTATCTCTAGGAAAACCCCAGTTAAAATTCAGCCTTATGTACTGATGGCTAGGTTGTGTACTTTTGACTTTGTCCTTCATCATTTGATCCACTGTACAGACAAAATGATGAGAATCCCTTCTGGCCCCTGCCTGCCTCCCTCAGTCCAGTTACAGATCAGAATTCTCTTACGAGTTTAAAGAAGTACCTTCCCCACAAACACAGGTTAAAATTCTAGCTGTGTTGAGAAAGTCCTGGTTTCTCCATCTCTTTCACATGGAACTTCTAGCAGCCCTTCATGTATCTCAGTCTTAGCTTTTTGAGAGTACAAAGAATCACAGATATCTCCTTGTACTCTCAATTGTAATTTCTTTTCCCAAATCTTGATAAGTAAATGAGAAAAAGCTTAGTGGGGAGGCAACAAGAGGAAGACTTTACTAGAATCTAGAAATTCTAGATAGTTTAAAGGGTTTCAAATCTTCCAAGTTAGGATGTGTTGTGCCCAAGCGTGTGTAAATATGGAAACCAGTCCCACTGCTGTATTACCAAATCTATGCAACATGAAAGTTGCAAAGACTTGTTCCACTATTACTTGATGCCTTCAGAAGCAAACTAACAAATGTAAGCTGTGCTTCTTTCCTGGGGTGAGAAAGTAAAGGACCATTCACAGTGTTCTTTATGTAATATGAGGTCTCAGTCAGGTTCTGTGTGTGTGACTTGCACAGTGCTGAGCTTGCCTTGCTTGTGCTCAAGAGTTGTAACCATTCTCAAAGTTTGTCTCCTTTCACAACTCATCTTACAATATCTTGGTGTCAAACAGCATTTTTTGTTTGTTCATTCCACAGATGCTTCAAAACCCATCAGAATTTGCACAGTCTGTAAAATCCCTGTTAGAAGCACAAAAACAATCTATTGAGTCTGGCTCCATAGCTGGTGGGGAACATCTCTGCTTCATGGGCAGTGGCAGGGAAGAGGAAGACATGTACATGAACATGGTGTTAGCACATTTCTTACAGGTACTATTAAATTGATTTAACAGCTGGAGTAAAGGGTGTCTGCATGTGCCATTGATGGTAAATGGCAAAACATTTTCTCCTTAAAATATGAACTGGTTTTTACATTACTCGAGTTTACAGTTTTTAGTAAACAAACTAACCCCTGTTCCATTACCATATTTGCTAAACTTATTCAACAGGTTTTAGCTCTGATCAGAACTGTCTTTTCTGTTGCAGAAAAATAAGGAGTACGTAAGCATTGCCAAAGGAGGCTTTATGGGTAAGCTTATTAATAATGAAATTTGACTTGAAAAATCCTGATATCTTAACACTGTTGATATTTCTGAGACCTGCTAAAAACCATCTAAATGAATAGCAACTAGGTCTCATTTGTCAGATTTTTGTTTTGTGTAAGTAAACACAGTGCACTTACACATTTGTGGTTAACTCTTAGGGCTTTCCCAAATTTCTGAGTGGTGAAAAATTAATGCAGAAATTGGAGAAATTTCTTCTTCCAGCTTGTCATTCTTGATGTTTTAGCCACTGTTGATTGCAGATTCATATGAAGATGCAGCTTCATATTATTATTAACTGCTGTTATGATTTCTTAAATCAGGAGTTCGTAATTGATAAGTTGATGTTGCTGGAATTAATCAGGCTCTACAGCAGTGGTGAGATCTGTGCTACAATATGACATTAATAACAATACAATAGAGGCATTATTAATCAATATGTGTGGTGTTGTAAGAGCTGTCTTCAAGATCAAAGCAGTGATTTATTTTTAATTGCTGCTGTACTCTAAATGTTTACTAAAATAGTAAGTATATTAGGTAGATAAATAGGCATTAGATAATTAGATTTTCTTAATGCCTTTATACTACTGAAAGAAAAACCAAGGATTATTATAGTGACTGCTGAATTTATGGATTTAATAGAATTGTGGGGAAAAAACTGTTACTGATTAGACTATACCCTACTGATTAGGGTATATACAAAATTTTCATCAACAGACTAAGTCCAGTGTAATTCTGAATGTTTTTAATGGCCTTTTAACAGCCCTCCAACAGCACTTAGCAGATATCAATGTGGAAGGACCAGAAAATGGATATGGCCACTGGATTGCTAGTACTTCAGGCTCAAGAAATAGCATAAGCTCTGTTGATGTAAGTAGAATTTTAGTGTCTTACAGTGGGATGGGAGCCCTAGGTGTCATGTATTTTTTCTTCACATTCCTCATTCTATTCCATAAAGTGCATCATTGCAAATCATGACTGTTTTCACTTGTGTGTTTAATTTCAAACTATCCTCACTGTCTAGTCATAGGTGACCTTAACATTTTTATCCTCTTGAGGGGGGAAGAGTTTGTAGGTAAGAACTTGCTGTAGTCATTCTCCAGCAGAATACATATAATAGACAACTCTTTCCTGAGCTCTTACTCACTCTGGGAACAAGATACTATGAAGTGGCACACAATTTCATGGCAAAGCTCAGAATTGTATCTTTTCTGCAGCTGATCTATTAGGTGTAGAATTGAGCTTTTAATTTAGATGCAATGTATCAATAATAGGATTCCTTTGTCTAGATGTCCATAGCAGAGTGCTCAGTAGTACAGTTTGTCAAGCTTGCTTTATGGGATGATATTTTCCTCAATATCATTGCTGTTATTTGATAGAATTCTAAAGAAATACTCAGTAGTGTAATTGAGGTTCTACTGAGTACCACAAAGTAAATTTCTCTTTTGTAGTCTGTTTCCTTTTTAATAAATTCATTGAGATGAAATAACATTCTTTTATATGATTAATCCTGAGAGGAGTTACTTTTACAGGGTGATTCTCCTAACGGTTCAGGTGATGGAAAAGGAGTGAAATCCCTAGTGAATAAAATGACAGTTGCTTTGAAGACTAAATCTGTGAATGTGAAAGAGAAAGTTATCAGTTTTATTGAAAATACATCGACTCCAGTGGACAGGTGCGTCATTTATATCTCACTGGGCATTAGCTGGGAGAAATTGACTTCCCATTTCATATGGCTGTTTGTAAGTGAAAACTGGGCTAATTAGGAGAAAGTTGCTTCCCATATTCAGTTTTTTAATTTTCTACCCCTATCCTTCTCACAATTTTATCATGATCTAGGGAGCCTACTGTGCTCCTTATATTGGAAGGCCAGTGTGGGTCCCTGTTGTCTTGAATGTTTATCTAGAATTTGTCAATTTCGCTTCTTCTAGTGTGTCAATTTTGTGTTTAGTCTGAAAGTGAACAATGATTTCACTTTTATTTCTGTTCCTCCAAATCGTGACTCTAATGATATAGATGAATGACAGTGGGATTCTGGATAGGTTCTCTTGGTTGGTTGGTTTTGTTCTGTTTTTGTTTTTTTCACTACTGCATCTTGGCAAATTGAGTTTATCTCTTTTAAAGATCTCGATTTTTTCCAAGTTCTTATGTAAAGGTGCTTTTCAAATGCAGAATCGATGCTTGTTTGGTTTTTGTGTCTTCAGGTACAGCAAGGAATGAGAATGTGCAAGTAGACTGAAGAACACTTTAAAATTTGGAAATGATCATTCCAAATAATTATAAATACAAGAATAACAGCATTCATCTGTCAGAGCTTAAAATGAAATGTTTGTTGTAGTTCTTTAAATTCCAGCCTTTGAAGGTGTGTGTTGAATACTAAGATTCTTGTATTCAGGAATCTCAGAAACCTAGCATTTCTTTGATAGCAGGATTGACAATACATTCCAAATCATGAGTAATTTTTAATAGTACCTCAGATCATTCCTTCTTTTTGTGTTGGAAAAAGTTTTTCTAAAATACTGTTATTACTTCTATTTCACCATTAGAGGCAAAAATTCTTAGATAATGTTTGGTAGCTTTTGCTTTGTGATGAATTAAACTGAATGACTGTGAAGATTTAAACTGAAAGAGGGTAGATTTAGATTAGATATTAGGAAGAAATTCTCTACAGGGTGGTGAGGCACAGGTTGCCCAGGGAAGCTGTGGCTGCCCCATCCCTGGAAGTGCTCAGGGTCAGACTGGATGGAGCTTTAAGCAGTGTGGTCTGGTGTAAGGTATCCCTGTGCAGGGCAGGGAGTGGAACAAGTTGGTCTTTAGAGTCCCTTCCAAGCCAGGCCATTCTGTGAAATCAAGTAATGCTTATGTGTACACCATAGGTAGCATAGGAAATGCATCTTTTAGTAGATTTTTTTGCAAATATTTCTTTACCTCGTGTCCAGCTTTCATGAAGCCTTGTTTTTATTTACAAGCATCCTCCTTGAAGAAGATACATTGCCAATATAGACAATTTCAGCTATTTATCTAGGTTTTTCCTTTACATTTTTTTAATTCTTTTGTTCTGTCCTCTGCCCCAATGTACTGTAGAATACCTTTCAATATTTCCTGGCCAGACAGAGCAAGCCTGGAGCGGTAAGCTTGACAATTAAGCAGTCTGACTAAAACCACCTTTCTTGTATTCAGCATGGCATCACAATGTTTGTAAGCATTGGTTACACTGACAAGATTGCTTGCATATTTTGATATTAATTTAATTTCTTGAAATATATTAAAACTGTTGCTTTTTACAAGCACTGGTCAAGAGACTAAAGGAAGAAAAAAGAATGTATTGGCAGTGCTTTCTTCTCTTAGTTTCTGCTTTGTTATTTCTGTTCTCTCCCTTACTATTGCTTTTTATGGTTTTTTTTAACCTGTCATTTCCTATATACATTTTATTAGTAAACTGTACTAGTAGAAGACACCAGGAACAATTACTGAGCAAATTATGGCTTAAGGTTTTAACAAGAGAGACTATAATTATGAAAAGTAAACTTTTCATAAAATATCGTTAGAATGTAGATATGACAGGGAACCCATACAGAAATTCTGTCTGGAAGTCTCAAATTTTTATGCATCTTATCAATTGGTGATGGAACATGCTGAAAGAAGCAGACATGCTCATTACTGGGAAAAAACAACCTGATAAGTAAATATGCTTTGCAATTCTACCTCATCTTGTTCATATAACTACTACATTTCATGCAAATGTGGAGGCCCTTCTCATTTGACTCACATACAGTGTCTTATAATTATTTCAGAAATAAAAATTGTGACTTGGGTTTTTATAAAATTACATGTGATAATTGAAGAGCAGCTCATGCATAATCACTTTCAAACTTTGGTTATACTTTAGGAGTTCTGTAGCTATTGACCCACTTACACTGAAATGCATGAAGGTTAGTGCTGGATGAATTACTGAAAATTTTAAAAGTGGGTTGTCTAGGTTTTTTGACTAATTTTTCTTTCAAGTAGTTTGTACATAATTTGAGCTGTGAGTCACCCTAATGCATCACAGAAAGGTGTTGTTCATGTGAGAAAAATCAGTAGTAATGCTCTGTAGAAGAACAATGGGAATGGCCCAATAGCACATAGTATGTTTTGTTAATTTAGAAATACTTAAGGTCGTGGGAATTGTACCCTACATTTTGTTGATCTGTTTCTAGAATATGGTAAGGAAGTGTTAAAATACCAAAGTAAATATGGTGATTTTTTGATAACTCAGAGATGCATGAATCTGTATTTGAAACCCAGAAGTTTTGATATTTTGAGATTTTACTTTGGTGATTTTGTTTATTCCTTTCACTCCTATTGCACGTCTTCTTTCATTAGGTAGATGCAAGAATAAATTGGCTCATGCTTTATATCCTTAGAGTATTTTCTTAAAATTACAGTTCTAAAAAAACCTAGAATGGTTTACAGTTCTAAAACCTAGAATGGCATTTTTTTCTGTATCAATTTAATTAGATCTACTTTGTGTTTATCACCAGGATGTTAATTTGGCAGGTTTGCCACCAAAGGACATTGCATTCAATTTGTAACCATGTAATGATGGTCTTCCATGTAAACACGTTGAAGGGAATCAATTTCTAGTTTAAGATGTTACCAGGCTTTTATAAAGTACCTTTATACTCTCTTGTTTACTCTCTTGTCCTGACTAACTTCATTTGATAAACACCAGTGAGATCTGCTTTTAGATCCTCTGCATAATTCAATTTGACATTATTTAAATGTGCTGCTTCTTACTCAATTGGTTATGTATTACTAAAGCATATTTACAAAAGCCTCCATATGGAAGCACTACCCTCTTGAATTGTCAGTGTCATTGATGCTTATTGTCTTAAACACTAATGAGCATGTTATTGTTTGTTTATTTTTGTGCCATTGTAGACTACATTTCTGTTTGTTTGGTTTTTAAACTTTTCCTTATTTTGTTTATATTAGTCAATTTTACCCATAGAAAATGTTTTTTTTTTCTTTTTTAACTTTCAATTCTATTTTCAGATATCCCTAAGTAATAGCATTAATTTAGATGTTACTAAACCTGTTCCCTGTCCAGCTTGGTTCTACAGTAGCATTTAAACTGGAGTTGTGAATGTACTTTAAACAGGAACCAAGGCTTAGAGTTGGTAGGAAACATAAACACACAATGTAGAAAAGGAGATTATTGAACTGGAGGAAAGGGACAGGCAGGCTTTCTGGTTTTCTTTTGAATAGTTTAAAACTGCTAAGTGTTGCCAGTTCTAAAGGCTAAAACTATGAACTGTTTGGTTTATTTCAAAAATTGCCTTTATTGTTGCTTTCTGAACTTTTAGGTTTTTCTCATATTTTTCAGTTATTCTTAACAGTTGAGAGCAAGAGCTTTTAATTCAGTTGTGACCATGTAATCAGAGCATTCTGAGCTGGAGCTTTAAAATACCTCAGGATTTGCATTCTTACTGTCACACATAAAGACTCAGTTGTGTGTTTGTGTCATTTGATATGATCTGTAGAAACAATTTAAGTGTGATTTTTGACAACACATGAATACCACACTGGTGCTGGGATTGTAGCAGTAGGAATTATTTGAGCGAATATTTCAAGATTTGACTCAAGCTGGAAATAATGAAGAGGAAGTCAGGGTTTAGTCTACCACAGATGGTTTGTAATAACCCCACTGTGTAGTTCTTAAGGCATTTTGGTATCTTTTGAGGAATTAACCAGAAGAATGAATTTCCAGATATGTTATTTAATAGTGTTTGTTTTTTGCTTTATCTGAATATGGCATCCTTGTGAAGTCACCCTGACTGTCCAGATATTGTCAGTTTTCAGGTCTCTAATGTATTTTGCCATTTGAGAAAGTTAGCAGGTGGTTTTTTTTTTTTTTAAACAAAACAGCATTTCTTTCCACTTTCTCTGTTACAACAGTCAGCCTCCCAAAGTGACTGAACTATGTGCTTTAACTAACCAAGTTGCTTGGTGGATCACTCACTTCTTCCTTGCAGGCAGCTTCATGAGAGTCTCTTGTCCTTCTCTGTTGCACAGCTGTGTTTACATTTTGCTAATATGTTACTGTGGAACTCAGACCATCAGTTTGAAAGTTGCTTTTCCTCTGTCCCTCTTCTTCTCCTGCCCTTTTCATTGCCCACAGACATGTCAGCAGCAGTGACAGAGTAGGAAAACCCTACCGTGGTGTGAAGCCAGTATTCAGCATCGGAGATGAAGAAGAATATGATACTGGTACAGTAGAAAATTTTTCTTTTACCTAGATTAGCTTATTTAGACAAAGTTATTAAACTGGACTAAACCAAACACTCTATCTTACATCTTTGTCTTGCAATATGATACTTTATTATTGTTGTTTGTGTATGTTATGGTAGTGCCTAGGACTGACCCTCTTCAAATACATAGGAGCAGATTAAATAAAAAGTAATTTGGGGTAAGCACCAAACAGCCAACAGGAAGAAATTGAAATAAGCAGATTTAGGGGATCTTTTGTCTTCACTTGTTATTTCTGAAGTAAAGATTGTTTTCAACACTGATCTTGTATGTTTAAGCTGGCAATTGTGCCTTTATTACTCACAACAATAAGCAAAATATAAAGGACCTAATTTGGCTGATATATCTCAGTTTAAATGTCTAGTATTGTCATTTAGTGTAATGATCTGCATTTCTGAAATACAGTTGGAGCTAAACTTCAAATGGCTAATGTGTGCACACCTCTCCAGTGTTTCAGACTTGGTTTTTTAGCACTGAATCTATTAATAATTGATTCATCTCTTAATATGCATGCAGATTACTGTAGGAAAAAAACCATGCAATTTTTATTTCAATTTTTTATCTCATTGAAAAACTACAGGCAAAATTGGAAAACCACACATTTCATAAAGGTTTGTTTGGAGGCTTTTTTGAGAGCAGTTCTAACATTAGAATGGTTCCAACCTACTGTTGCCCTGGTTTTGTTCTGGTAGTTTTAGTCCACTCCTAATCATCATCTCACAAATAACTCTTCTGTGGCCAAAAGGCATGTTTGGCTTGTGCTGGAGAAACAAGTAACTAGTCTGAGAATCTTTGATATACAAAAGAAGCAGTTCAGGAAGATTAATGAGAGTCACAGGTTTAAATAACATTAATGACAAACAGTTGATCAGCATCTGAAATAAAAATTATGGAGGGGCAAAGTGAATTTATCAGGCAGAAGCTTTAATACTAACAAGATATTTCTCCAAATGCCATGTAATTAAGTTTGCACAGTTATTTGAGCATCCATAATAGTGTTTTGCAAAGTCTGTGTAGTTTCAGAAAACCAGCTCCTCCAAGACAGAGTGTCTAGAACATGTTTTCAGTAATATTTTTTTACTAAGTTCTATTTAAGATTTGATTTTAAAAGTGCTATTACACTTTGTAAGTAAGCAGAATCAGAGCAATTGGAGTAAGCAAAGCCAACACATATGAAGTGAAATATATATGATCTTGATACAGAAGAATGCAAAAAGTGAACCTGTTTCTGAATAATTGGTTTGTGAAGTTTTAGTGTTTGGAGTTTTTCTGTAGTAATTGCAGCCTGCTCTAGGTGGATCTGCTGGAGCAGGGGGCTTGGACCAGGTGACTTCCAGAGATCCCTTCTCTCCTCAGCCATTCTGTGATTCTGTGACATGAGGGTGGATTATTGTTCCATTTGCTTCAATTGCATAATGTATTTTTGAGTGAAAATGTTTCCCAAAGTGTGTTTCAGATTCTGAATTGCATTGAAGTGAATAGTTTTACAAAGTCTAGGAAACTGGCTTTGAAAAAGGCTCTTTGAAGAGCTGTCCTGAGTTATTTCTGGGAGTAATTTGTATGGAGTTAATATAGTTAATTGTGTTAGATAACTAGGTTGCCTAATTTCTTCTAATGTAACACCAAAATTACTATGTAAACATAATCACCATCTTTAGACATAAAAGCAGTATTTTGCAACTAAGTAATAACACGTGCAGGAGTTTTGCATGTTTCACAGAGGTCCGTGCTGAAAATTTTGGGTTGGAATATGTTCTTAAATTTCCTTAAATAAGGATGTGAAGGCAAAGACAACAATTTTTGCTAATGATCCAAGGTTATCTGAGATAGTAAGTATAGACTGAGTCTTTTGCTAATCAGCATGACGGGATAATAAAATGGCACAATAAATTCAGTCTGAATTTAATGCAAGAAAGACATTAAAAAAACCCCAGCCACTTCTAGTTTTAGATCCAGTGTTGGTATAATGATTTGGCTGTGTCCAGCTGCAGTGGGTTTATAATAAGTAAGCAGTCATTAACAGTCAGAAAAGCAAATCAAATGCTTAGAAATCTATGGTTCACCCACACATTAAATATTGTGTGTCTTCTGCCCTTGATGTCAGAAACAATTTTTGAACAGGACAAGGTTCAGAGAGGCATAAGTAGGGTGAGGAAAGATGTGATATTACTTTCACAAAAGGCCCAGCTGAATATAAAAGTTTTGTTATGTTAGAGAGGCATTTTAAGGGAGGAAAAGTGATCCACAAAAATAATGCCTGGCCTTGAAAGGGATCAACAGGTGTTCATTTCTTCTTGTGAAAGAAACTAGAAGCCACAAGAAAAGGCTCTCCTGAACTGTAGGTGGCTTACTTTTGGTACTCCTTGCCAAAAGATATTGGTAGTTTAAATGCAAAGGGTTTATATGGCTTCAAGGAAAGTCTGGACAAGTGACTTCCATTGTGAAAGAAATCCATGAAACTTTACTGCATGGACAAATCGGACCAGCATAAGATATGCCCTGACCTAAAAATGCTTGTTTGTTGAGAGAAAATGAAGAGAGAAATTTCAGATACGCCTTTTTCTTTCTTCCCTCTCAATAATTCTGTATTGTTAGGTACACTTGCTTTGCACCAGTCTAGCTACAGTGGGTTTAAGTGAATTGAAAAGTTGGCTGATGGGTGTGAATTTTATTTTTTATAATATTTTTACTCCCTCCATTCAAACCAGATGAAATTGACAGCTCCTCAATGTCGGACGATGATCGAAAAGAGGTCGTCAACATCCAAACGTGGATAAATAAACCTGATGTGAAGTACAACTTTCCTTGTAATGAAGTAAAAGAAAATGGACATATGTTTCCCAGGTACTGAAATTAAGTTCAGTGAAAACATCCATCTTGATATACATTCTAAAAAAAAAAGTGCTGGTCACTTAACTTAGCCTGTATATTAAACTAAGAAATGAAAGTGTGAAAAAACTAGAACAAAGTGTTACTGTATTTGCATTCTTGTATTTGCACTGCTGTAGAATGGTAATTATGTATAAAACCTGGTGTAAAGTTTTGCTTTGAAGAACAAGGTAGTAAAGAAAATTGAAGGGGGAGAGAGGGGCTGTGCACCAATAATGCTGGGGGCAATGCCATGTTTGTTTTCAGAAATGGCTGTGCTACAGCACTCAAGGAAATTCTGAAGTCCTTTGTAGAGCTCTCTTCATTGGATATTATGAAAGTATTAAAACTGTTCCTTAGATTTGGTAGCTGTATTATCTAGCTCTCTCCATGTAGTTTAGTCATAGGATTTAAATTTCTAAATAGCTGATATTTAATTCATTAACAAAACTAATTTGTATTTTTCTTTTCCTTCAAGTCATCTCCTAGTAACAGCAACTCATATGTACTGTTTGAGGGAGATTCCATCACGAAAGGGACTGGCTTACATTCAGTCTCGACAGGCACTCAACTCTGTAGTCAAAATCACATCCAAGAAGAAACACCCAGAACTGATCACCTTTAAGTATGGAAATAGCAATACTTCAGGCATAGAAATTCTGGCAGTTGAAAGGTAAGCCACCTCAGTAGCAGAGGTGTAAATGGTAATGATATCCAGGGTGCTGTACACTGGAAATCAGGGCTATGCTATAATTCCCAGAATTGAGTTCAAAATAATAGTTTTTATTCAGGAATACATAAATCAGATGTGAACTAGGGAAAAAGATTTGCCAGTAAAATGATGGGTGTTTATTGTTTTACCCAGAAGACCCAGAAGAGAGGAACTGCACCTACAGTTGTTGGGGATGGGATGTGTGCAAGTGTTTTCTTTTGTAATAGGTCTTAAATAAAAATGAAATGGACAGTTCTCTGCAGCAAAAGTATGGATTTGTGAAGAGTGGGATTTAACAGTATGATGGAGTATTTTTTTTTTTTTTTAACATCTGACTCATAGTCTCTGTGCATTGTGCAAGGAGTCCAGAAGCCTAAATTCAAAACTCTGATTCTTGGAAGTGACATGTTGCCATGCTCAGTATTTGCATGCTTAAAAGGGGGAAAGGGTCAGATGGAGTGGTGTATCAGGCTTTTTTCACTGGTGTAGCCTGCTGTTCTTGGCAGTATTTTAAGAAGGTTGCTGATACCAGCTGGATGTTTTCTTATTTTCCTTGGAGAATTATGTGCAGGGGATGCTCTGTTTTCACAAGAGAGGGGAGATGAGTTTCCTACTTAACTAGGGATGTTCTGTGCCTGTTGGCTCCTTAGGTGTGTAAAGATAAATTAAAATTTTGCAGAGAACTTTACTGCTTGTTGAATTACTTAATCACCACCTTGCAGACTGAAGCAGTTTGATCTAGAGCTATAGGAATTGAAAGAACAAAAAACAAAATACCACAAAACAAAATCCAAGCAAGGACCTCTATGCTTCAGTCAGACAGTGCTATCTGTAGAGATCTGGAATGGCCTGACCTATCCTATTGTCAATTTTCTTTCCAAGATGGCCTGTAAAGTACTCCTCAACAATTCTAAGTTCACAAAGAGAAAGTTTCATAGTATAATCAGGAATTCATTGTTATTTTCTTAGGGTTTTTTTCATTTTAATATATTCCCTTCTTCCCTTCCTCCTAAACAGAGGAAGAATGAAAAGAATTCTGGAATTTATACTCAAAAATTTTATTGTGAATTAATGATGGCTTTTTCTAATTTTTTTTTAAGGTATTTGATTCCAAATGCAGGTGATGCTACCAAAGCCATAAAACAACAGATCATGAAAGTATTGGATGCCTTGGAGAGTTAATAACTAAAGACTTTGTAGAGACCAGTTTATAAAGAAGAAGCAACCAAGATACTGTATGTGGACACAAGCTGACTCTTTCCCAACTGAATACTAACTTAAGAGAATTTTTCTATTTGTTGGTGGGAGTGCCTGAGTAGCAGGCTTAAGATAGGGTAAATTATTATCCATTTCTGAACAGGATTTTTTGTTTGTTTGTTTTTGGTTTTTTTTTTTTTTTAATTTTTTTTTGTTCTGGAGAAGTGTTTATTATAAAGGTCAGTTTGTTTCTTTTTAATGCAGCTTTAATGGGAGTGATCTGCATCTATGCAAGAGCAGATGCAGCTGGGTTCATGTTAAGTATTTAAAAGAATGAAAGACTGTAAGATACAGAGGAGCAATTGAAAGCAATGATTTTTAAATTATTATCCCTTGTAAATAAAATGTCTCCATTGCCAACAGTCTAGAAATTGGATTTTGCCTACCAGGTAGTATCAAAGACTAATTAAAAATTTAGGTTTTTGAACAGGGCAGGTGTAAATCTTAAAAACACTGTTTTCACATTAAAAATGGTTAACTTCGGGCTGCAGATACATGGAAAAAATACAAGCAATTTGTAAAATTAAGGGGTTTTTAAGTCTTACCAGCTACTAGGCTAAATAACTGGAATTGGTGGTAGGGTTTATTTTTAAATACTGAAATTAACTGTAGTTTTTACTACAGGGTTATGATTTTTTTAATTATGCAAAATTTTACATTTCATAGGTTGAGGCTGTTTCCCTTGTAAAGACAAGTGTGTGCATTGAAATGCATGTTTCATGACAGAATATGACAGTTGAAAACAAGTTGCCTTGCTCGTCAGAAGCAAAATATCTAAGAACTTTAGATGTTTAAAACCCTTCAGTTCAGCACAAAAGTGAGTACACACTGACCAAAGGTGTGCTCAGCAAGAAGATGAATGCACAGAAAACCAGGGGAGAAATTCCAGTGCTGCCTACCTGTGATAAATGTGTTCTTAACCAGTTACCTTCATTGATTCAAGCATTTGTTTATATTATTTTGAGTAACAATTTCTAAATTAGTAAAGATTTGGGAGATGGCAACTCTATGACTGTTCATCATAAGCTTTCCATTTGTTCAAGAATTGTTCACTTGTTCAAAGCTCAGTACAGGAATGTTCTTATGGACAAATCTTTGTAGACTGATGGGAAATCACCAAAAACTGTGAAATAAAGATAATGGGGATTAGTGTTGCTGCATGAAATCTTCTGAGTACTTGAATCAAAACCTATGATTTGGTACTTCATCAGAAGGTAAAACAAGTTAAACTGACCTTTATAAGAAACAGTTATTCTAAGTTATTTTACTAGGAATCAAGCTAGGGCACCTTAATTCTGGAACTAATTACTTTTTTTTTCCTTCTTAGTATCTGAGTAAACACCAATAGAACTTGAACTGTTGAAAATATTTGCATGAAATTGCACCTGGGCCAATGCTCATGTATTTAGAGTTTTGCCCAGCAGCTGTTGTATTACATTTTCCTCTTCCTAGTCCCTCCTGAAAATATCCTCTAGAATCTCTGACTCTGTGCCTACTTCAGCAATGAGATTTTTTTCATGTAAAGATGTTTGTGCTACTGTTTATAAACTACAGTTGTAAATAAACCAGTACAATTTGAACATAACTTGTTCTGTCAAAAGGCATTTAGTTGCATACTGTGTAAATTCTCCAAATCAATTAAAAGTTTTTCCTAAGGTGTTTTGTAAATGGAAGTGAATTTGATCTTTGGAGTGGAAGATGCTGATTATGGATCATACTGCCAGTGACTTCTTAATGTAAGTACTTCAGAATTTAAGTTAATTTCATTAAGGACTTTTGGGTGAGCATTCACAGAAAGGTCAAAGTGAATTCACAAATTCACAAACACAAAAAGTTACAGAAAAGGTTTCTGCATAAATTCCAGACTTCTCAACATCATATTTTTATTATGAAAATGTTGACAGAATGATACAACATATTTCTCCTAGCCAGAAGGGGAAAAGTGAAAATGACAGTTGTTAAACAGGTGTATTTGAGTATTAAATGTGGAATGGCTAATGTGTATGCTTCAATGTGAGCACAGCAAATACAGCAGACCTTTGAGATCTACAGCAAGTAAAGCAACAGGAAGTCAGTTCTTAAATCCCTTCTCTGTAGAAACATTTAATCCAAGCCATTTAGGAGCTAATTATTTGTAAGTTTTAAGGGAATGTACAAGTTATCAACAGACCTCTTATCTTAAAAAGCTCAGCCCAAATTATGAATAATGTCAGTGGTGCTGGTGTATCTCTTCCCACAGTTTCAGGGCCACTTTTGCCTTATATTGTACATACCTGTAGTTACTGGCTTTGTTACAAAACTTGTATTACTAAGCAGAAATTCTAATTATAATACTGCAGTGATATTTTTTGAAAAGAAAAATCAAAAAAAGTTGGTATGCTACTTCCTGTCCCTTTTAGCTTCAAGGACTTTCTTAAAAATTTTATTTGCTGGAGATGTATTGGCTCTTTTCTTACTCTGCATGCACCATGGTCTTTATTGTTGAATATAAGGTGACAGTTATGATGCAGGAGTGATAGTAATGAGGTCTGGAGTAGGAAAGAAGGTCTTGGAGTAAACTTCCCTGCCAAATGAAAGCTCTTACCTTTGTGTCATAGTGGAAGTTGATGCTTTTGTGCTAACTGATGGCTCTCCACTTGTCTCATAAATTCTTTTAGATTCTGATTTGTCTGAGAATTTGTAAAGAACTTTGTGTGTTACCCACCAAGAATACTGTTGATTGCAGAGTTGGAATTTTTAAAGTTGCCTTTTCCTGTTAGCCCTAACACATGGGTCTCACCTGTGACTGGATCTTTTCCTTCCAATTACGTATCAGCTGTAGTTTCAGAACCTGGTACTGCCAAATTAGCTTTTTCAATATAGGTGTCGTCTACTGAATGTGTGAAATGTTTCCCTTTAGGGAAGGAAAAAGGTGGTACTATGTAACTTGTTCTACTGGCTATACTTCCTGCTTTCAGATACTTTTGTTCTGAAACTTGAAAAATACATTTTATCTCTCTGACCCATGGGAAACTGGATTTTTGGCCTGTGCTTTGCCCCTTTAAAGGATGACACTACTTGATTTCTTATTCTTTTTGTTAATTGGGAAGAAGTTGGGGGACAGCTGTTCTTTGCACCTGGAGCCCTACAAAGTGTGATGTTTGGGGAAGAAATTTTTTTTTTTAAATCACATATGCTCTTTCTACCACCATGGGCATGTATAGAAAGGAGGGAGGCCTGCTAAAGGCTGCTGCACTGTCTGTTCTGCCATCCTTTGGCTTGGTCAGATTGGGATGAGTGTTCCCTTTACTGCTCCCAGGGGCAGGTTGAACAGTTCTTTGCTTGAAGGAAGGTTTGTAATTGTTGCACACAGTAGTGGTTGTGTATTTTACAGTGGTTATGCACTTCCTATCCTTTATCTCTCTGCATGTTTCCTGAAAGTGGAGGTGTGTAAGAGATTGATCACCTTGGGTTACCCATTTCATCTTTACCCATTCTGCCATTATGTGCTTTCTGCTTACAGACATAATGTTGTGTGAGAAATACTGCTACGCAAAATCTACAGTTCTACAAACATGCTTTAAAAAACCCAAGGCTAGAAAATATGTACATGAGACAGCAATGTTTTGTGCTGAGTAAAGGGTAGCACTTGGTGTTTAAAGTCAAGGAAGAGCAGCATGGTATTTGGTGTGTTGGTTTCACAGAATTGGCAGTGTTGGACAAGACCTCTGGAGCTCATCTAGTCTGAGTTCCCTGCCAAGGCAGGGTCACCTACAGCAGGTAACACAGGGTTTGGAATGTCTCCAGAAAAGGAGACTTCATTGGGCAGCCTGTTCGGTGCTCTGCCATCCTCAGTGTCAGGAAGTTCCTTCTCATGTTGGGGTGAAACTTTGTGTTTTAGTTTATGGCCATTACTCCTTGTCCTGTCACTGGGCATCACTGACATTAGTCTGTCACCACTTTCTTGACAAATGCCTTCATCTCCTCCCAGCCTTCCCTTCTCTGGACTAAACAGGCCCAGCTCCCTCAGTCTCTCCTCATAAGAGAGGAATCATCTTTGTGGCCTCCATGGCACCCTCTCTAGCAGCTCCTTGTCTTTCTGGTTCTGAGGAGCCCAGAACTGGACACTGCTCCACATCTGGAGCACTGTGGAGATGTTTGTACCTTGGGGGATGCTGCTCTTGTAAAGAAGAAGGGGATGTCCCAGGTGAATGCGTTACCTGTAAGCTGGTATAGGTCCCTTGGGATGAGCCCTTAGCAGCCTTCGGGCCGGGCAGGGCAAAGCGGCTCTCGGCACATCCGGAGCTCTGAGGGCTCCGCTGTCGCTGCCGGCGCTGAACGGGCCCGGGGGAGCGCTGCCCGCTCGCTGTCCCCAGGCAGGGCGGGGGTCCCTCAGCCCTGCATTTCGCCCCTCAGGACGCGGTCCTTGCTCCAGCGGGGCCGCTCGAAGGCGCCGTGGGTGAGGCTGGTTCCGGCTGAGCCGCGGCCCGAGCCCGGCACTGCGAGTCCCGGCAGCCCCCGCGGGCCGCGCCGCCCGGGCGGAGCCGGGAATGTGGGCGGCCGGCGGAGCCATGGCGAGTGAGTGCGAGCCCTGCCCGTCCCTGCCCTCCCGCGGGCCCGGGTGTCCCCCGCCTCCCTGGAGCCCCCGGCCCCGGTGAGACCGGGACAGGCCTCGGTGCTGGGCGCTGGCGCAGCCCGTGGAATAGTGGAGGGAGAGGGGAGCTGGCCTGGGGCGCTGCGCTGGGCACAGACCGGGATACAGAGCTCCCCCGCCCTGCAGGGGTCAGCTCCTCCAAGAAACGCCAGCGAGCCGGCCGTGCTTCGCTCTCGGTGCTCTAAAACAAAAAACCAAGCGTGTTTTGTAGTGTAGTGGTACAAATGCGAACCATTATTTTACTCCGTTGCGCTTTTACCTGGTTGTGGCCTACATTGCTTTTGGTTTATCCTGGGAATTGCTTTTAACGCAGGTTTTGGGGCAGCTGGTCAAGGCTGGGAGCCGAGGTCTCTCTCTAAAGCCCTGCTGCACATTTCTCTGCATTTCTGTTGCTTCCACTTCCGAATGTTTGTTAATGAAAAATACAAGTGTTTTGTTGTGGCTGAGCTTCGGTTTTGCACCTTATCGAACTTCAAATCTGAGGCATATAATGTTATATTTATATATAGGAAAATTATATCAATTACCTTAATTACATTTCCTGGTGTTTTAAACATTATGGGTTTTTTTCCTAGTGTCTTTTTTTAATTTTTTTTTTTTTAACTCTGAAATATAAATCTTTTAAGGGGCCAACTTGTCTGAGCTAAAACACATTCCACAAATGCTCCGAAGTTTTTGACAGATCCCTGTTATGATTATCTCGGTGGGTCTGGATGAGTTTTGTTTGCTCAATAGAGCCAACAGTAAAAGTCTCTCACATAAAGAGTGGCAAAGGGAGCAGTTAATCATTTGCTTAACCTCTAGAAATTAGCTGCTTAGCTACTGAAGTAGGAACAAAGATGTATCTCAACTGCTCCTGACCCAGTCTCATCTTCACTTGAAACAGCTTTTCCAGTTTCCTTGACCACTGGGACTGTGTTGCTTTCTGCTTTGTCTTTTTTCTTATTGTGATCTTTGACTGTATGATGGGGGAGTTTTCCCCCAGACAGGAGATGCTATGAAACTGGGATACTTTTTTTATAAAGCCAGAGAGGACTGGTTGGTTGGTTTGTGTTTGTTTTAAAGAGAAGAGTTCCACTTGATCATGATCAGGGTGTATTTCCGTACAACCTGGGGTACTCAGAGATTAATGGAAGGAAATACAAGAGGTGTGCACAAAACTTGGCTACTTGGAGAGCCTGCAGTTGTATATCCTGCTTTGTGGGAGTAGAAGCTGTTGATAACACTTGCAACTTGGCCAGAAACCAGTTTGCTTAGAAATTATCAGGAAAGATGTTAACCTTTCTTGGTTTTCATAGGCATTTCCAAAACTAGGTGTGAATTTAGGGATAAAAGCTAACAATTCCTTTATTTGATGCTTTGGGGATTATCCAGTCCTTTGGTGTGCAACAAGCAGATGGGCTCCCACAGTGCACAGCAGCCTGGGAAGGAGGGGCTGGGGGCACCTGTGTTCTCCCTTTCTGTAACATGGTTCCTTCCCCTGGAACATGGGCTGGGTGTTTCTGGCTCGTGAGCTCTGTGATCTTTGCAGGGTGGTGGCCTTGTGTGGCTCCTCTTGGGTTTCAGTGCTCTCCCTGTGTTAAGAGACTGTTTCAGAGTCAGGGATAGGCTACAGAATGAGTTGGTAGTGGTTTGTGCATATGTTTATATATAAACTCATTTGTTTTCTTCAGTGCTTGTTACTGAATTCAGATTTGGAAGAGTTTCCTGTGGGAATTCTGATAAATAATTTTTTTCTTTTCTGCCATCAGCCTTCCGCCTTGCTCTTATCCAGCTCCATGTATCTGCTGTTAAATCAGATAATCTCCAACGGGCCTGTGGGCTGGTGAGAGAAGCATCAGCTAAAGGAGCAAAACTTGTGGCTCTGCCTGTGAGTAAAGATCATTGCCTACTTAGCCCTTATGCTTCCAAACCCTTCAAAACCTCTTTCTGGTGTTATTAATGCAACAGATATTCCTCTTCCTCCCTGAATAGCTTAGATATGCTGTATGAAACTTCAAAATAAAACTAAAAGCTAAAAAATCTCAGGGGTTGTAGCTGGTAGCACATTAAGAGGTGGGGAGTGAAAAGGGAAACAAAAAACAGGTTGATCTTTTTTGTAGTGTAAGATTCTGGTAAAGTTTTTGCTGGTTTAAATCCTAGGCAATGCCATCACTGATACATTCTGAATTCAGGTAAGTGACACTGTAGTTTGAATCTTTGCTGACAAAGTGTAGAAAAAGGCAATTTTCAGCTAAAGAATGTTGACGTGAAGGTGAAAGAGGGTACACAGTAGCTCTCCTTGCTGTAAGCATTCCAGATACATGAGAAACAAAATAGACTTAAAACATATTTCCAGCAGGTCAGCTGTAGCTGATTTATGATTAAGACACATTTCTCTTCTGACTTCCACATGTGGAAACATAAATAGCCACTTAAAATAATCAGTCACTTCTGGCTTGCATTTTGAACTTTAGCCATAATTACTTTGCTGAATTTTCACGCAGTGGGAGTGCTGACAACAGGGTGGGCTTCCCAGTGCAGCTCTGAGCTTTTCTCCTCTCTGCATGGGGTACTTGTGTTACTCCTGTACATCTGACACAGGAGTGCAGAGTTCATCTCTGGGTGAACTTTGGGTCTCAGTTTTACACACAGAATGTTTTCTCTCCTGCTGTCATGGGGAAGGATTGAGCAACCTTCCCAGCTCCTCTGTGCTAAGGTGTTTTTGCTTGTGTTGCAAATGTGACCATTCAGTGTTCTGCCTCTGCCTCCTGTGTAGAGATTACTGTTATTTACTGGCTTCACCATGTGTACAAACATTGGATTTTCCAGACTTATTTAGCTAAGATACTCACTTTGCCAGCAAAGATTTATGCTTTTAGAATACAAGTTGTGAAACATGGGCAAGGCATTTCACAGACTTTTGGGAGATACATTTTGTACTGACATTAGGGCATCGGCATGAAATATTTTCTTCCCATTGTTTTGTTTCTTTGGGGGTTTGTTTTTTGTTTAATGACTTTATATAAAGGAAAGTAACTCAGACTCAATATATGAAGATGGAGGCAGCTGGCTTTGCTTTCACTTTGAAGTTCAGCCCAGATTTCAAAAGCCTGGGAAGCTCATTTTAACAGCCTGCAGAGACTTCCCTTCTTGATTCTTCCATCTACAGGTTGTGCTGTGGGTTAGCTGGTACCTGCTGGCCTAGTGCCCTGTATAGGGGAAAAAAAACCTTTCCAGCTTGGATTGATTAATTCCACTTGAGTAGAACCTACCTCAGTTGTTAAGAAGTTTGCTTGAGCAGATGAAGCAGAAGTGTTTATTGTGTTAGTCACAGCTTGATTTTTTCCCCCCTTTTTCTTTGCGGGGATGGAGGTGTGTTTGTCACTTCTGGTGAGTAAAGGGAACAATGGAGGTGTCTGGGCTGGGAGTCCCTTTCTCACACAGAGAAGAGAAGTTGCTGCCACAGTTTGATAGCCTATCTGTGGGCTCCAACTGCACTCCTTCAGGGTACAAGAAAGTGTTGGGTGGAGTGTCTCAGGTCCTCACAGAGCTGGCAAGTGTGATGCTGAGTGAAAGTTCCTCATAACTTGGGCATCTCAAATACCACAAGCCGACCTATATTAGGCATCTAAACTACTCTATGAATCTGACTGTGTAAAGGTTACATGCCTGGTTCTAAGGGGATGGCAAATCTTTAACAAGGGCCTAAGGTGGAGGACACTGTTCACTTGTGAGGAAATAGTGTTTAAAGAATTGTTTTAGCAAAACAATAAGTAATTTTGTTAGAAACGCATGCTTTTGCAAATTTCCTTTTAAAAAATAAGAAATAATGGACTGTGGATAAGCATTTCAGAGTTTTGAGAGGATCTACTGAGCTTGTAACTTGTCAAAATGAGAACAGTGTAGAACTTGGCTCCTCATCCTGATGTGAACATCCCTCATCTTCTTACTAAGCCCAGAGCAGTGAATGTGTTAGCCTTGCATGATAGCTCTTGTTCTATTTGGCATGCACTCCACAAACACACCTGTTGTGTTTTCAACAATTGTTCAGGTCTCTCTGGCCTTCCTGGTTCATTTGCTGAGCTCCTATAAACTAAACTCCTGTAACCAAAGGTTGTTTGAGAACCTGGTTAGAGAGGAGTTGGAAAAGTTAGGTACGTCTCATTGGAATGGTGTTACGGATTTTAGTTTCTTTTTTTTCCCCCATCTAATTCTAGGAATGTTTTAATTCTCCATATGGAACCCAGTACTTTAAGGATTATGCAGAGAAGATCCCTGGGGAATCAACACAAAAGCTGTCAGAAGTTGCAAAGGAGTGCAGCATATATCTCATTGGAGGTAGTTTATTCTTAGTGACCATCTCACTGAGTGTCTATTACTGCCATTGGATCAAAATTACATAAATAATACAGTGGAGGAAATCTCTGTTCTTGCCTTTACAAAGGATCCATTCCAGAAGAGGATGGTGGAAAGCTCTATAATACATGTGCTGTCTTTGGGCCTGATGGTGCTCTTCTGGCAAAGCATAGGAAGGTAAGATGGCAGAATATTGTTATGAAAAGTTTTCTCAGCAGTGTTGCACAAATTATTTCGTCAGTACTTAAAGGAGGTATAAATTAGTAGAATCTTGCATTAAAAATAAGTTGTGTACCATCACCCATGAAATTACATCTAACTTTTATTTGGGGTATGTAAATACCACATCAAAAGGTGGTCATAAGTTTGTTCTGGATAAGGATCACAAAATACTGGAAGTTGTAATTGGCTTTCCCCATATGCTGGGAAAACCATGGTGAAGAGTAAAACCAGCTCACGTATTTCTGTACCCAGGCCTAAGTCTAAAACACAGTGCCACTTGAATGGGATCAGGATTTTCTCTCAGTTTCCTGATGGATTTAGTCCTTCTGTTATGATAAATACTGTTCTTTACATACTTTGTGCTATACATGTGATTAGTACAGACATGCAGAGTCCAAGTTAAGCTGTCACTGCTGTTTGCAGTAGATGTTTCTGGTTGTCATCTTCCACCTTGTCATTACTTTGTGCCTTCTGGAAAACTGCCTCCCATTTGTACCTCCAGAGTCTGTTTCTCTTCGTGGAACTGTTCTGTTCATTCTTCTCCCCAGTTTCTGTTCCTGGGACTGTGCACACAGGGGTCACTCCATGAGTGCACAACAACTTATTTCTTTTAAGGTTAAGCCAAAAAGATAATGCAGGGTTCGAACAAATAATGTGGTGCAGGTATTAATTTTTACTTAAATAATTAATTATTTTTAAATTTTTTTATTAATTAATCTGTTTGCTGATTTTACATTAGTGTTGCTAACTAGATCATCTTGTGCAGTTCTGTGTTGCCTTCCACCTGTCACAGCAGTCTGCAAGCCCAGGAGCTGCTCGTAGAATGAGTGCAACCTTGTGCTAAGTGTGAACAAATAATAAAATAAAACCAGCTCTGTTGTTAGGAAGCTCCAGTCAGGAACAACGCCTTCCATTGCAAGGGAGGGATGAAGGCAGCTGCATAGCTGAAGTCATGGCTCAGTGAAGATATTTTCTTGAGAAGTTTTACAGGAATGGGACTCAAATGTTAGAGACAAATCATTAGGTCAAGACATCTAGCTGTTTGGCATGTATTTTCAACTTTAGACATGTATATTTCTGTGTAGAAGAAAATACTTTAAATCATCTTTGGGGGATCTAACAATCTTAACCAATGTTTACTTTGGATCCTGACAAAAGAGTAGTCTAGATAACAGCAGAAAGCACATGCCTAAAGAGGCTCAAATACCAAACAGAGAAATTGTTAGTAATTGTTATTAATCATAGCATAATTGCAGGTTCATTTGTTTGACATTAATGTTCCTGGGAAGATCCAGTTCAAAGAGTCTGAAACACTGAGTCCAGGGAATAGTTTCTCCATGTTTGACACACGTGAGTATACAACAAGCTCTCTCTTTAAGGAACACTACCACAGTCACTCTGCAGTTCTCCTCCCCCTCCTCCTTTCCTACAGTGGATTTTTAGGCTATCAGATTGGGCATTTGATGACAAATACAGTTTAAATTTGCTTCAAGTGTTTGGGTCACTTCTGAAACTTTTAAAAAGGCAGTGTAGTTGCAAAAGGACAGAGGAGTACAAAGGGTTGAAACATATGTCACCCCACTTTCCTTAATTAAAGAATGGTCCTATTGATTTGTTAGAAAGAAGTGAGGGTATTTTTAATAGCAGTTGCAGCTTGAAAATTTTTCTTATAAAACACAGCCTAGAAAAGAAAGTATGTAACAGCTACAATGGTACATTGCTTCAGGTGAGGATGATGTAATAATGGAGACAGTTAACTAAATCAGGAATCCCATTCCAGCCTTCTTGAATCAACCATCTCAGATAAAAAAGCAAAATATCTACTCGTCCCCACCCCATATTGCTCAAAAGCTGACACAGTTTGTTAACTGAGCTCTCCAAAGAGTCTTGTCTGCCACAGTCACTTTCTCCTCCTTGCAATGTGCATGCTCTAAGAAAGTACATGACTATTTTTACTCCATGCAAAGCAGGGAGGGAGTGTTTTCTTTTATAAAAAAAAAATTTAAAAATTGCAGCTAAATGAGAGAGGAATATGTTCCACAAAGACCTGATACAACATGATTTTGTGGAAATGACTTTTCTTAAAGGGTGGATAAGACTGCTTCTCACACTATTTCTGTTCTCATGAAGCATGAATTCTCCCCCAACAATAGCCAGTGCTTTGACACACATTTAAATATAGCTTCTCCTGTTGCTGTGAGCCATGCAAAATAACAGTTGGCAGGATGGCTACAGGGAGTCTCGTGCTTGTTTTGTGTGCTTGTGCTAGTGATACCATTTCTGTCTCTTGTGTTTTGAGAGCAGCATACTGCAAAGTGGGCCTGGGCATCTGCTATGATATGAGATTTGCTGAGATGGCTCAAATCTACGGCCAGAAAGGTGAGGCTGGGTCACCTAAGGGAGCCTGGGCAGCTCTAAGGCCAGGGCTAGGCAGGGCTGGGTCTGGGTGGTCCGTGCTGGGTGACTCCTGTCATCAGGCATTCCTTGAGCCATGTCATCAGGTGTTCTTATCCCTGCCCAGAAACACAAAATGCATCCTGTGGCCAAGACTCTTACTCAGATGAGTGACTTCTCTCAGGGAGTAAAGTAAGCATCACTTCCTGATCCACAAGTGGTGGTGATCACCACTTGTGGTGATCCTCAAGTTGGGGTATCCCCACCACAGCTCTTGGCTGATGTTACCTGTTGTGTATGGACAGGCTTTGGGCAGAGCCTGGGAAGTATGGAAAGAAAATTCACCTTGGGTTTCAGTGTGAAGGGCCACTCTAGGGTAAACCATCTTCCCCTTAATGATGCTTAGGTTCTAATTGTCTCTTAACAAAGGTTGCCAGCTGCTGATATATCCAGGGGCTTTTAACATGACAACAGGACCAGCTCATTGGGAACTCTTACAAAGGGGAAGGTAAGATCACAGCAAAAGTTTATTCCCCTGTTCTAGAGGAGTTTTGGTGCATGGAACTGAACTTTCTTGTGTTCCAAGTGACACTTGTGCATCAGAAGGGGTGCTGCAGGGCCACTCAGCCATTGGAACTGCTCCATCCCTCAGGGCTTGCATGGGACACCAAAATCATTTTACTGTCAAGGAGAACAGCAGGAAGTTCTTGGCCTTTACTCCCTCCTGCCCCTGCTGTGCCCTTTCAGTGGCCTTTTCCCATGGCTTTATAAGCACCCTTCACACACAAATTCTAGAGAGAAGAGCCAGTAATCATTTGGGAAGTATTCTAATTACAGATAGAAATAGACTCTGAGATTCCTGAATGCAGATTGTTTATTCATTTGGTCACCTTCAATCAATTTCACTACATACTGGATGAACCTGTGAATTACATGATATTCTAGGCACTAACTCTGGAGCCACGTGCTAGAGACTTCTCTTTCCAGCCTTTTCTTTCTCTGACCTTTGTATCATTCACAGTTTGGGCTAGTTATTTAGAGGATATATAGCTTGTCCTTCAGAGTGAATTCTTTCCCTTCTGCTTAATTAAATGGTATTATAAAAACCAATTTTTCTCACTTTTTCCCTCCCTTCCTTCATTTTTTCTGTGAACACAGAGCTGTTGATAATCAACTCTATGTAGCTGCAGTATCTCCTGCTAGAGATGAAAATGCATCCTATGTTGCCTGGGGACACAGCACTGTAGTAAATCCATGGTGAGTTCAGTAAAATAAAAAACACCTCCTTTTCTTTGATAAAAAAATATTTTAGTTGGCAGTCACACTTCAGTCCTACTTTTCCATCTATTGTTAAAAGTGCAAATTCTTGGTAAAAAGCACATGAGACTTGAGCCTACGTTCTCAAGATCATGATTTAAAACAGTCAAATTAAAAAAAAACAAGAAGTAAACTAGAACTAGTTTGGGTATGTATTGATTTTGGTAGTAAAGATACTACTTAGTACTGGGATTAAGCATTAGTTGAACTGCTGACCTTGTCACCTTGTCCCAGAAGTTCAGTCCATGATGTGGTATGCATAGGGTAATTCTCTTAAACAGCTTACACAGAACTATCTCATTTCCTCAAAGAACAACACTGCTTTGACATAAGAAAGAACAAGAAGAATGTCTTCAGCTAGAGAAGAGAGATTCTGACTTGAGCAGAAGTCACGCAGGTGCACAGGAGGTAAAAGTGACCAAATCTTCAGGCAGTTGTTTGTGTTTCACATAAATCTACTGATAACTCATTTCCAGTTGTTTGCATTGTAAGAAAAACTTTGTTGTGAGTTTTTACCTTTATGTGATGAAAGCAGTGACAGAACACTTGGGGGAGACAGGATCATGTTCAGTAGTTCACGCAGAGTAAAAGGACACTATTAAAAGCCAGTAAGGTCTTCAGAGGAGAAATTGTTCATCTTTGCCAATGTGGTTGTTCCTTTCCCCTTGAGCTATGTTGCATGCTCACAGGCAGTGGCTCTCAGAGTGGCTTTTACCACAGTTCTTGATCTTTGAAAGACACTTATGTTAAGTATGTATATATCACATATAGAAAGTGCCATATATAAAGCCTGGAAGCCATTTCTGTCATGCCAGAGTTATGGATTATGATGCTATTTTTATGACAGCCCTGTCATTACAGCTGTAGGTATCAAGGGTAGGAACTCCTTTTTGTACAAACAGCAGCAACTGCACTGATGCCTTGAAACCAGTGTGTTAATCCTGTGAACAAATGTGCTTAATTTTGCAGGGGTGAAGTCATAGCCAAAGCTGGGGCTGAGGAAACAGTTGTATACACAGATATAGGTAAGGGAAAACTTGTTTTGGTTTTTTCCCCACTTTTTTTCTTGAATACAGGTTATGACACTAAGGAGAGACAGTTTTTTTAGGTCTGTGGCCTTACAGATGCAGCTGCAGATGATGCAGCACTCCTCTGCCTTGTCCACCTGTGCTAGGTTAAAGCAAGAACCAGCAGCCCTTGGCTGTACTGTTCCATGCACAGTACTCTATAGCTGTACCCTTCTAGTTCACTTCCTTAGGGACAGGGTGACACCTTAGGAAAGAGCAAATCTGAGGCTTCCTTCAGCCCTGGCTGCTCACTTGCAGTGCCCTACCACCCCATTCTCCATCAAAGCTGCTATTTTCCCTGTCTTACCTCAGAGCAAGCCAGGAGCTTTCTTTTTTGCTGCTGTTCTCTTAACTCTTTTCTTCTCTCCTGCAGATCTAAAGAAACTTGCAGAAATCCGTCAGCAGATTCCTATTTTAAGCCAGAAGCGTTGTGATCTCTATGGTGTAGAGATGAAAAAGTGAAGCTGGGTGAAGATGGAAGGTTCAGCTGTCACAATGGCTGTTGCCTTCATCTTTGAAAGGATTTCCTTAGTAGTTGCTCCACAATTTACTACCTAATGAGCCAGTTAAGAACCACCACATAACAAAAAACTTGGTGCAATTCTAGTATGATGGAAACATAACTTTGGTATCTCCTCTCATACTTAAGTATTTCATACTATTTTGTAGCTAGGATAAAGATGGAGATGAAATCAGTTGAACACAGCAGTGATTAATATTGATTTTTATGCATCATAATATTTTGGTTGCTTTCTGAGGGCTGTTTTGTAGAACACAGAAATGGAAATCTTGTTCTCTAGAACTCCCTTTAAAGTCAGCTTTGGTATTATGAATTTTTAAGTGAATTGTCAGAAAATCTAGAAGCATGATTCTTCTTACTCTGTCCTTTTTAGATGTACATGACTTAACCAAGGTCCTTGAATGCCCTACTTCTAACTTGGGAAGGTTAAAATTTAACACACTGAGCAAAACCGCCCACATTCTGCTATGTGCTACTCAGGACACCTCAAGAAGCTGCCAGACAGAGCTGCTCCTATAGAAGAATCTGTAGCAGTTTTTGTTTCATGTGTTTTGTCTGGGTTTGTATATTAAATTCTCCTTATGGCAAATCCTGTTCATCGCTGAAGTGACATGGGTTACTGTGTTACAGCAATTCACGCCTTGCCACACCTTTGTTCTCCATACTGCTTCCTTAATAGAATGCCTGAGTGGGTTTTAGTTCTGCTGCCTGGAAAAGGCTGAGGGGAGGCAGGTTGGAAACCTGCTGCACCAAGTCCTTCTGCCCACAGTCTCCCAGAGGACTGCCCAATGCCTGAATGCATTATTGCTACCATGGGCAGCTCCCATCTACTTCAGAGAGAACATTCCTTACTGTGCAGCTTTTGCTGGAGACAAACTGATTGTGAAAGACTGCTTTAAAATACTGCAAACCAAGCCAAGCATGTTGCACTTTTGGTTTTGGGGTTTCTTTTTTGAAGGAAGACATCTTTTAATGTAAAAAGAATGTACAAATTATGCTTTTTATTCCTTGGAATGGAAAAAGGAAGCAACTTACCAGCCTTCACTGATAAGCTTTTGGTTTTCCAGCAGCATAAAACAGCTGTAAGGCTAAAAGAGATTTCAAAATACAGAAATGGGAGGGAGAGAAGGTTTTGTCTTGCTCTAACCACATTTCCCCCAAAATCATCTTATATTTTATTCATATTCAGCAATCCTCCTCTTCCCAGAGTTTTTTGGTATTGTGGGAGTTTTTGGTTTTGTTTTGGCTTTTGGCTTTGACATTTTGGCTTCTCTGCAATGAGCTTGGTGTTTTAAAAACAAGAACGAACACTCAGCCAAGCCCTGACACATCCTTCCCCTCAAAAGCCAGATCCCACCATTCCACTCGGTTGCATTCTGTAGCAGCAGGTATTTTTGGTCTGTACTTTTCACTGCATTTTGGTGTACATACTGCACTGGAACTTTTAAGAAACAAGCCACAGAGCACAAGGTGAAATGAAGGTTTATTTGTTGAAAAATAAATATTAAAAAATTAACAATTTACCATTTGAGCCAAGTCTCCTGCATTAGATTAGTGCTTCCCACATACTCAACAACCCATATCCATGATGGCCACTGCTGGGCTCCAACTTCTAAGTCATAATAACTATTTCATCTCTTTCCCTCCCCTTTCTCTACTAGTTCAACACAGGAGTAAATAAATACTACCTTTGGAGGATTAAAGTGGTGCAGGACTCTCATGGGCTGACCACTTAAATCTGAGAAATGCAAAGTACAGTTTGCAACAGGCAACAGAATCTGTGGTCTGAACTCCTCCCCTGGAATCCCAAGTGGAGAGGATGGATGAAAATCTATTACAAACTACTTTGGTGAACTCAGCTGAAGAGCTGCCATGAGCTCAGTTCTTTTCAGTCTATCAGGACAACTCCTAAGCACCTTGTTTTAGTAGGGTAGTTATTAGGGTCTCCAGTGCACTGCACTCAGAAGTGAAGCAAATGGGGCTGTGAATTTGTGAGGCTTTCCCTGAAAAAGTACACTGTCAGTTCTTAGCCAGTGCTTGAAGCAGCCACTACTCAACCTTTGTGTTGGTAGGAAACAGGCACTTCTAGGTATCCACACGACACAAATGCACCAGTATTCTCTAAGTACAGGAACTAATCAGTAACAACCCTGAAACAGTTCCAGAATTTCAGCCTACAAGAATTTAAATTATTTTTGAAGAAATGGCAGGAAATTGGGCAGTGTTAGTATTGCTGGGCTGGCCGAAGCTGCATCCAAGCTGCTCTTCATAGTTGCAGAGTAAGTTACAGTATAGCTTTTCAGAGTATGGTAGTTCCCTTTTCCCTTTCCATCTGCAGTTAGATCCTAGTAATTCAAGTCACAGCTTAGAAGCATGGAATATGCTGAGTTGGAAGGGGCTCATCAGGATCAGAGTCCAACTCTTGGCCCTGAGCAGGACATCCCAAGAATCACACCGTGTGCCTGACAGCATTGTCTCCATGAACAACAAGGACCATACATGATGAGAAGTTGCTGGACAATTGTATGTAGAAGTACCTTCCCAGAGTATCCCTCTAGGTTACACGGGCTTTATCCAAGTCTTCAGTACTAGCTTCCTAAATTTCAACCTTTTTTTTTTAATTTCAGCAATACTTCAAAGTTCACATGCACACTTGGCTTAAAATAAAACCTCAACTGTATCAGCCATTCACAAAAAGTCCCTTTCATCACAGGGATGCAGCTGCATACACACATTAATAGGGTCACAGCTACTGAGATTCCCAGCCCTCCTGGCTCGACTTCATTTCCCCTGTAATCTTCAGGTCTCAAGATCATACCTCTGTGGGTGATGGAAGCAAGCAGAGATCGGATTTGTTGATTCCATATCTCCTCCTCATTCTTTCTTAAAGGTTGAAGTGAGAGATGATAAGAGTCAATTATCAGCTCTTCCTAGACTTAAGAATATAAGCACAGAGCTCACCACTGCAGAGAACCCCTTCATCAAAACCTGTTCTTATACATGTCAGAGAGAGATACTTGAAGGTAGTATTTATTTTTGCAGTTTACAGGTGATATGTCATTTACAAAAAAATTACAGACAATGCATCCTTTCAGTGCAGTTTCAAACTAGTTGAAGAACAGGCAAAAGTCTGTGATGATTTGGAATGCTAGTAATTGACAGCACATGCTTTTTTCCCTTAATTGATTGGGTGGGGTAAGGAATGGGGTACAGATGGGGTGATGAGGAGAAAATGCCAATGTAAATAAGGCCATGCGAATAAAAACTCCTTGGAGAACAGGACTCATCAGCCTGGCATATTTTTGTTCTCAGGTAATTGATGCAGAGATTGGAAGTTGGAGAAGACACTTGACACTTGTTCTGTTCAGTGCCCCTAGAAGCTGCCAGTACATTCCCATATCTTCAATTCTACACCAGTGCTATGATTTCTGATCACCTAATGAGCTACTAAAATAATGATTAAATCTTTATCTCTACTCTCCACCATTTGAATACTCAACTGTAGTTGCTGGGAGAAAGGAAGGTCAAGTTGAAAATGCAAGCTGCTGCTGTATGGTGGCAAACTACAGACCAAGACAGTTTGACTACAGCATCATTCATTTCTCTAAAAGGTTAAATACATCAGACGATTCACCACGAACAAATCTATGATTTCAGGATGGAAAGAAGCCCAAACTAGTGTGTCATAAATTAAGCTGCATCATTTGCATGAGGTTTGTCCAGCCACATCAGTCCAGGGCAAGGCAAGATGGACTGACTGACTTCCACACCAGAAAGATCAACCCAAAGCAAGAGGGGCCTCTGTAAAGTTCATAACGAGAGGAAAACTGTTCGTAATTTGCCCATCTGCTGTTTGCAGCACAATTGCTTCCTTTCTACAGTATTTGAAATCTTGGACAAGACAGGGTCTACAGAACAAGGAAATGAGTGCAGTTTGCAATTCCATTATTGGAAGTTTGAGCCTATGCTTTGTTCCTTATCTCACTTAATCCTGCTAAGGGGCTCTTAAAAGGAGATCGTAACCCAGCAGTCTCTAGAGACTGAAGAGAATTTAGATAGTCTATCAGCTGCTACACTTTATGCAAAAGCATCAGAGATTACAAAGATTATATGCAAGCATGACCTTACCTTTTGGAGCTTGGCTCCCAGCAGTGCTTTCTGTTCTTGAAAGTCCCTCTGAACCCTCCAGAACAATTTCCCATGACATTCAAGTAAGGACTGCTGCACAGGAATACATTCTTTCTTCCAGTAAAGTCTACACTGAAGCAGTGTTACTGACCTCCTTCCCCAGCCAACCTTTTTCCTAGTTCTCCTATGCAGTACTCTAGGGCTTTCTGGGGTGAGAATAAGGACTACCAAATTAATTCCCTAATAGCTGCCACAGGACTATTTCTAAGTAAGTTATGCAGAGGGTGGAAGGAGATTTAGGGGAAGATTGTGCATGCTTGCATGTATTTACAGGTATCCTCTCCACATCTACTGACTTAAAAAAACCCCTCTATTATTAAAGTTTGAAAATTAATTTTTGCAAAATTAAAATCAACCCTCAAGGATTAATTTGATATAAAACCTATTTTACAGCACTGACTAGTATTACCTTTAAAATCAACAGGAAAAAAACCCACATGCTGTGATATTATTTGATAAAGCAAAAATCGCCCACAACATAATCACCCAAAATGAACCAGTGTGAAGTTTTTATTTGCATGGCCAAAATATGTTCCTTTGGTTCCCCTGCAACTTTATTTCCCTTAACACACTCTAAGGTTTCTGCTGCAGAAGGAACAAGATGCAGCACTGCATACTTCCTTGAACAACCACTCCCACAACACCTAAACATTTAACAGATGTAGCAAATGACAACACCACGAACGGGAAAAAACTAAGTTCCACCATTCAGCATGTTCTGCAACAGCATCTTTAGGGCTGGCTGAAGTGGGCAACTTCACTTTGGAAGGTCATTTCCTCCTTGTTTCTTTACAGTGTCGGTGGTTTCAATCCATATTTCTTTGCAACTTCTGTCTGAGCATAGGCAGCATCACAGAGTGAGTAGAGGTGTGCCATCTCCATTTCCGATTTGGCCAGGTTGATAGCTTTGTTGAACATTTCAATGGCTTTATCCAGATTACCTCTGAAATAAACAAAAATTTAGCCCAGTTAAGACAAAGACTGCCAAAGCAATCTTGTCATCTCTAAAACATCCTTTTTCTTTCAGGGCTTACACTCTCCACCATTAATAACTTAAAAGGACTTTGGGAGGAACCACCACAAGAACTTGTGGTGATGCTGAGTAAACTCAGAGCTGTTACCAAGCATAAGCAACTAGGACAGCTGTTAAACAGCCTTCCTCTTGAGAGCCCCCAGGATAAAATGTTCTCCACAGGACACCGTTCACTACAAAGATAGTGCTGGGCAACTGAATGAAGTCTCATCTCCCCTGAAAGGGCTTAGTGTACAAAAAAGGAAAACTTGCACAGACAGAAGCACATTATTTAAGTAGGAAATGCTTGCAAAATTTCTCATGGCAATAGTATAATTGTCTGTCTTTAGAGGAGTAGACATTTTAAAAATAAGAGACCCTGTACTGTGCTGTCAGCTACACCCCAAACCTTTGCAGTTGCAATACAATGTTACAGAGCAGGGCATTCCTCATTCCTCTTTCCCCCAAGAACTGTGAACTGGAGTCCTGTTGGCTGCAGGAGAAAACAGCACAGGATCCTCCGTACAGACAGTCCAATGTCCAAGGACAACATCAGATACACACAAGGCAGGTAATGATTAAGGAATACACTTTAAGTGCAGAAGGGATTTATTTAAACATACACAGACTCCTCTGCACGTTGTCTATTAAGTATGAAATTGGTGAAAAGAAGTTGTCAGATCATAAATCAGAATTATGCCACAGAGAATGCATATGCTTTACCTAGAGTTACAGAACAGATATCAGGACTTTGGGTAAGATCTCAAGACTTAGGATCCATGAAGAAATTTTAAAAACTACTGTAACTTCAGAAGTAACTAAGAACTCTTAACACTGCAATTCAGCATTACCTTTGCACTTCAATCGTTCCCATGGTCTCATATGCAAAATCACATTTGTTATCAATTTCAATGGCCTTGCTTATGAGCTCTAATCCTTTGTCTAAATCTTGCTTCCACTGGAGCTGAAGTAAACTACAGAAGAGAGAAAATTTCAAACTGGCTTCACATACTCCTCCCAAAACCCTCATCATGGTAAACAAAACCATCCCAAATGTATAATGTATTTAATTTCTAATGCAGGTACACAGTAACTTAGTAACTTCATGACTTTTAAAAACAACCTATGTGAAAGTCACATTCAATAAGCCACTTTACTGCTTTAATGACTCAAAAGAAAGGCAAATTTTTCCCAAAAGGACTTGGTACATGTTGTTTTATGAAAGAAAAAACTTCAACACAAAGCTGAAACTAACAGGGCTAAAGGAAAAGTCACATATACTTCAAGTAGATTCTCAATTAGCAATGAACGCTGATGAAATTTTCCTGAAACTTACTTGCAGCTTAGTCAAGACAAAATTTAGAAATACATTTAAGACCACAAAGATGCTTTCAAGTTATTTTTCCTGGCTAAATTTCTAAACATAAACATTCAATTCAGGGTGGTTCATCTAAATATGCCAACTGCTCTCGAGCACAAGGACTGCAAATTCAATACATACCCTTTATGAACATATGTAGTGGCATTGTCTGGCTCAAGGTCAATGCATTTATCATACATTTCATCAGCCTTGCCAAACTGCTGTTGATCAGTTAGTGCCTGAATCAAAAGAGAAACTTGTTTGTCAATAAGCAACCAAAGCATGCACTCTGCACTCAGCTAATTCTAATTAAAACTGTATTGACAGCGTGAGATTGGATGTAGTTCATTTATGGTAGAGCAGGCCAGGCACATCAGATACCTGAGTTAGGTTTCAAAATTGAGGCTTTTTGGAAAGCTTCTGTGCTTTAAGTGCACAAATTACTGAGCACACTGCCACCTGTAATGGGAAATCCACAAGCAACATGCTGTGTGCTGTAAATAAAAGCCATTCTAAAAGTCTGCACCTGCAAGCTTCAATATGTATTTTTCAGACATAATTCTTTCAGAAGGAAATGCATATACATTGCCAACCTACTTAAAATCAGAATGTCTTATGCTTCCTACTAAAACCAGCAGTATGTTCTTAGAGAAGAAATTACAGTCTCTGTTACAGTGTACTCCCAACAGCTGTTCTAAACCACTACATGCCAATGACAGCAGAACAAAAATGTCACCCTAGTTCCACACATCTGACTCTCAAATTACTCAGAGAATCCCAGACATTCATCAACTGGAATGCCACGTACATGCAGGAAGGATGGAAGCATGCAGGGATAACCTCTGTCTCCTAACAACCACCCTCAACTCTCATTATTACTTACACCCTGCTCCACCAGTTCCCCCTGTACCTCCTCTGCCCCAGAACACCCGTGACTGTAAATTCAAGTAGCTAACTGCAGGCAGCATGCCTTATCTCAGAACTTAGCATCACAAATCTTCATCTGTTATCTGAAGAAATGTTATATCCAAGATAAAATGTACAAGAGAATGCAGCATTTTCTTTAAGAGAGAGAAAAACATACCTGAGCATAGAGTGCATAGCCCTCAGCACACCTGGGAAAATTTTTTATGACATCTTCAAAGCCTTTCATGGCTGCTTGCACAGTCAAAGCATTACTTCCTGTATAAGCTTGGCGATACTATTCCAAGGAAAAAAATAAATTAAAAAAATTAGGCCATCACCAGACTGAAAAAAGGCTGATCATTCCTCTGCCCACCTCCCCAAGAGTTGCCTGCATCATAATAATTCAGTTATTTTACATAAGCTAAGTGAATTGGGATTGTTCAACCTGGAGAAAAGAAGGCTTTGAGGTGATCTAACTGTGGTCTTCACATATCTGAAGGGAGCCATGAGAAAGATGGAGAAGGATTTTTTACAAGAGTATGTAAAAATTATTTTTTACAAGAACATGTAAACAGGACAAGGGAGAATGGATTCAAATTGAAAGACAGCAGGTTTAGATTTGATATTAGGAAAAAATTCTTGTAAAGGTGGCAAGACACTGGAACAGTAGCCAGAGAAGTTGTGGATGCCTCAACCACGGCAGTCCTCAAGGTCAGTTTGGATGGGGCTCTGAGCAACCTGGTCTAGTGGGAGGTGTCCCTGTTCATGATGGGAGAGTTGGAACGAGATGATTTTTGAGATCTCTTCCAACCCAGGCCATTGTATGATTTTGTGCTAAGCTCCAGAAAGTGACATGCCTGTACATCCTACCAAACCTGGTTTTGGGAACTTGTCCAAGTGTCTGGACTTGGAAAGGAAAACAAATGAAAGAAGGAAGTCATAAGGCCTGATAATTGTGATAGCTTCCCTCTATTTCAGATGCTTAGAAATTCCAAACTTGGCATTCCTCTTTGTTCACACCATGCAAAGCTGCCCTGACAAGATTCTTGCACACTGAGTCATTGTACTAGCTTGAAATAGTTTGTTTCCAATTTCTTGATGATAACCATTTTCCACAATAGTAAAGCTTTATTATAATCAATTTTATTTGCTCCAATTAGAATCAAGATTTTAGTTCCCCTCTCACAGAACAGAAAAAATGTTCTTCTGTTTGAACAGTGAGTGTTTCAAAAGAAAAGCAGCAAATCCATTCTCCAAGTGAAGAAATTGTTGCATTATTCCTTTACCTTATTATTAGAAGACAGAGATGTATGTTGCCCTATCTTCCTGTTAAATTTGAATAAACCAGAGAAACAGAGCGTTTTAGAGAGCTCTTTAAAGCAAAAGCACCCAGACCAAGCCCAGCAGTTACCTACCAGAGCGAAACATTTCTGTGCTTGCGCCAAGGCAGAATTGGGTCGCAATCGGATACATTCATCAAAGTCTTCCACAGCCTCCTCAATTTGGTCAAGCAGGATTTTCAGCTAGCCAGAATGAAAGAAAATCCTATTTCTCTATTTCATCTGTGCTTCAGACACTTACATGATAATTCAATTAGCATCAGTTACTGCAGCTCAGTTGCAGAACTGTCTAGAAACCTACAAAACCCATAACTAAAAATCACTGTTATAATTGTATTATAAAAGCCACCAGTGAAACTTTGGCTACCTGCACAAGCAGGCAACGACCCTGTGTAGGGACAGAGAATCCTTGCATTTTAGACTGTTATCATCATCATGTCAGCATTACGACCAGTCTCCAAAATTATACCGTATTTTCTCAAGTTGTTTTGCCTCTCTGTAGCCAGTATCTTTGGACTATTTGGACATTGAAACATTTCTGCTTTTCCAGCTTCTATTTCAACTTATTTTGTGGGGTTGGGGTTTTTTGGTTTTGTTTTGACATTCTTTTCCTCCACAGGAGCAGAGTTCACTTCATCATTCTCTTATTTCACCGTGAAGCTACTTTAAAACACAAATTTTCAAACTGGAGAACACTTTCATTCCCTTCAGTCAACACACAGCACCATCTTATTTCTGAGCACTAAAGAGGTCTAACAAATTCATGGAGAAAAACCGTTGATCCATGGAAGTCTTCCTTACAAACATGACTTAGCCTATCTGCATAGGCTAGTGTTCGATTTTTACTTCCAGCACCATTCCTCTTACAGGTTTGTGGCAGCCCAGGCTTCTCTAGGGCTAGAAATTAGTCAAGGACACAGCAGTGTCACAAAGCAGAGAGGAGCTGAAGAGATCCAAGTCCAGGGCCCAGTGCTGCAGGTGTTACCAGGGTCAGGTTACCTCTGCTGTAACAAAGCTTCCTGCTGTGCAGATGCTGGTCTGCCATCCAGGCCCCTTCAAAGAACAGCTTTTATCTGCTGTAAATGTACACAAGCCCTCACACTTCTAAGTCTCAGTTCATACTATAGAGGGCTTTCCTATAGCTATAGAAATTAATTGCTTCTGCCTGACCTGAACCTCCAAAACAGACTGTGTGTTTATCCCACAAAGTTCCCAATTAGTAGTTCGTATTTTTCTGCCACAAACAGTATAAAGTGTCTCCAACGACACCATTTTCCTTTTAGCATAACTGAAATAGCCAAGTGTTGGGAGCAAATCTCGAGTGTTTCTTACTTGTCCTCGATGGTGGTAAACATCAGCATTCTGAGGATCAATGTCAGCAGCCATGTTGAAGTCCTGGGTGGACAGCACAGGCTGCTGCTGCTGCATGTACATGCTGCCCCGTTTGATCAGAGCGTTGGCTCGCAGCTGCAAAACACGGCCAGGGAAACATCAGCCACCCCAGTGCTCCTCCACAACGCAGCCTTCAGTACAATCATGAGACATAAACTTCAAGGAATTTAGACACTTTAGAGAAGCTAAGATTTTAGTTAGAGATAAGCTTTACTGGAGTTAATTAAATAAATAGGTAGGCCTTGAAGTTAAGAGTTAGTAGTTAACTAATAATTGACTGCTTGTCAACACAATGTTTGGTTAGCTGGGTTTATAATGAAGAATATAGAGACTGATAAATAGCTTTTAGGAACATAAGACAATTGTAGGCCTCCTCTGTTCTGAAACCAATTGAAGACAGGAATAGGCGTGCTACCAAGGGTTCATTTGTCATATTTGTATTGAAAAAGTAGGAAGGTGAGAACAAGGAAGACTTCATTTACTTCCTCATTTTGGGACCCCTCCCCACAAAAGGGACCACTGACCCATTTTGAGGAACAAACTATGCATGCTTAATAGCTTTTGAACTAATTATCATCTGAAGTGGGGAATGGGATGTACCAAAGTTATGAATATGCATTTGTATTTTGGGTATTCAATACTTGTATAGATAAAAGGACTCTGTAATCACCTGTAAATTGCAGTGTGTATTTGGGAGCTATCCCTCACACTGCCCACACTTTCTAACTTTAAACTGTTAGAGAGTCTTTGTCTGTCACAGTTGGGTATCGGTACTAGATCAATATCCTTATTTTTAATAAATCAATCACAGTAAATTTTTTGTTTGATTAGTTTCTCCCACTGATAGGTTTCAATTATTCTAAGCAGGAATAAGTTTCATACTGACCCTAAATAAATGAGCTCCCTTACTTAAGTTCAAAAATATCAGCCTATGCTTCCATCTCCATGGATTTCAAGCCCCCCCAAAATCCTTCTCGATTCCTACATTTACAAATACATCAATGTTTTTTGAACTAGCTGAATATGCAAGTGCAATTAAGGTTTTTCCCTTATCCAGAGTGGATAAGCCTCCAATTCATTCCGCTTCCCTCGTTCTTTAGTTTGTAGAACTTATCACCTTTAGTTTGCACTACTCAGTACAGTGGTCTCAAAAATCAACAAGCCCTTGAGAAAAACAGTTTGTCAGTAACAAAACAGTAAATAAACCAGAATATTCCCATTAATACATCTGAAAATTTGGACAAACAACTTCTTGAAGGAAATTGCAGGTTTATCATCTAACTTCTCAATCCCAACTACAATCCAGCTGTGACAGATTCTTACCTTCACATTTGCATCTTCCATGCTGATGACCTGATCTAGGTCTGGTTTGGCAGCACTTGCATTGCCAATAAGTAAGTAGAAAGTAGCTCGCAGAAGCAAAGCTTCTGCCATGTATCTTCCCTTTGCTTCAATTTCTTTTGTGCTTTCACTGATAATTTTGTCATAGTTCTCTTCTTCCATGTATTGTTTTGCTCTCAAATAGCCAGAGCTGTAAATGATGTAAGAACAGTTATATATATACATGCATTCACTGAACACTGCAATTTCCATTCAGATGTTTCACCAAATCATTACAAATACAAACTTAGGCTATACTTCTACAACACCAGCATAGTCCCATTGGAACATCTATTCCTGGATGGAGCCATCTTAGATGGCAAACAATTTCCACAAAAACTGGCCAAATTACATTGGAAATAAAGAAGAAAAGCGTTTTAAAGATTTTGAATGTGAGCTTCATTTGTCCCTTGAGGTTTTTTTTTCACATGAAGAACAGCAATAATCTCTGGTTTAAACAAGAGGGTGGAATTCATGGACAGGAAAGTGAAATGTTAAACCTAGCAATGTGCAGCTTGTATGTGGAAGAAATTATTTAATAGCAAAAAATTACAGCACTGCCTTGTTCTCAGCTGTATCCTGGATTCAGTGAATCTGCCTGTAGATCAGGACATTCTCTCTTACTTAGAAAAAAATCATAATGCTGTTTGCAATGGTTTCAAACTGACAGCACAGCAATCTTTCAAAAAAGTAGCATAGTAAATTAAAGAACCATTTATGTGGTGCTCAGGCTCCACTAAACAAAACACAAACCTACAAAACCAAGTTTTTCTATGCCACAACAAACTTTTCATTTATGGGCAATTTGATTCCAAAAGATAAAACACCATTTCAGCCTCAGTTGCTGTAACTGCATGCTTTCATTCAAAATTCCCCCTTTTCTAGCTCATCTTTTCCCTGCCAGTCCAAAGGCTAACTTGCTCTCTTTCCTTGGAAATGTTCCTTCAGTATAAAATATTCCTTGCCCCCAGAGCATCATTGAGCCTTCTCCAGTTCTCCCATCTCCTAAGCTTTACTGTGATACTGTAGTAAGTATTCAGCATGTTTTCCCAGTCTCATTGTCCTTCTTCTGCTTAGTGCAAGTTTGGAACAAGCCATTTAGCTCTCACTAAGGTTTCACTTGCAATACTGATATCATTTATATCAAAGGAATCTCCATGCCAAGTACTTCACAAACAGCAGCACGTTACACTGAGCAGAACATCCAAATCACTGAAAACTTAATTCCAGTACCAAACAATTCTCGACTGTACTGTACACTCACTTTTCTTTTACTTCAGAAGCCTCTCCCTCCTTGTCCTTATCTTCATCTGATTTCTCACCCTTAAGCAAAGGTTGGGAAATTATATCATCTGTGAAAGAACTGAAGTAGGATTTAATGAACTGTGGTGAGGGCATCAGAGGCTCCCGATTCTGAAACAGAGGAAGGAAATTCCAAGTCATTAGGTGGTGGGATCAGATGGGAAACATGGAAATAGCTAGCAAACATGATTATTTTAAAAAAACTGATGGAAGAAACAATCTATGACTTTCACTCTCTCATCTGATAGCCTGATGTTTTGGATTTGCTATTCTGATGTTTAGGGATCCTTTAAGCTTCAGATCACAATGCAATACCCATCATCAGTGAAAACAAAGGGATAATATTTGGGGGGAAGGGAGATTGTATCTTTCCACATATGTGGCTAGAAATAAGGACACTTAGGATATCATAAGATGTGTACTAAAGCATTGGGTGTGCACATAAACTGGGAGAAAAATGCAAGCTGGTGATTTAAGCATGACCCTAAATTCAATCAGATTCTGAATGGCAGCTTCCTCTTTTCTCCAGCTTGTACAAGAGAAGCTGCTGTCATTATTACAATGGAGACTAATGAGGCAATACCCTAGTTCTGTGTGGAACTTGGCCCAGATACAACATATTTTACTTAAAGTCCCCGAAGTAACACTTTTCAGGTAATCAGTCCTTCCTACAGCCAAAAAATACTTCTTGTATAAAATAAACTGCACACAAGAATTACAATGCAGTCTCTCCTGCAGGACAACACTGAGTGCACTCTTCTGAAGCACACCTATTTATGTCCACCACATTCATAACACTGTTGTCACCTCCACACTACACATTTACTTGAATTTCTATAGGAAAGAAATTCAGCATCTCAAAACCAACACAGGATTTCAGTACTTCAACCACCACCAAAACACAAACAAGAATGGTTTAATAACAACAAAGAACATACTAATATCTGTCCCAACCTTTTTGTAAACCTACAGTCATTTAAAATTACTGATCCTAGCTATCCCTGTGCTTCCACAGTTCTCTGTTCTGCAGTTTCCAAACATTCATGCATAGATGTCTGTCTGTTCCAACACACCCAGTTTCCATGAAGTTGCAAGTTGAGAAATGCCCTACATAGGGCAGCACACCAATTTAGGGTGTCTCCTGAATGTCCTAACAAATTCCATTATTAAAGGGAAACAACTGCTAGAAGCAGATCTCTCTTCCCTGCTGAGGTTCTGAAAACTTTGGAGAGGTCCCACAGGAAAATACCATTGGTACAATGGCAGCTTTGTAGGAACCAGTTTGAGTTGCTTCTTACGCTTGAGCAGATGAGGACAGTGACTTGTTTACAGCAACTGACAGAATGCCAACAACCGACTTTTCAACAACTGGTCAGGTGAAATAACAATTACGCAGCAGTATCACAAGTCCTACCTTGTACTTCTCTTTGGCTTTTTCTTTTCCAAGGAGTTTAAGAACTTTATCAGCTAGTAACATACTTTGCTGGTTTTGGAAGGCTTCTAAAATGCAGACTGCAGTGACATCTAGGAAACAACAAAAGTGAGATTAAAGGAATTCTGATAGTCACTGAAGAACACTATAAAATGTGCCACTGAGTACAACGAGGCACTGCCAAAATAATACATGTCCTGTTCTCAGGCCAAAGCCTCTGTTTCCAGTTTGCTGTATTTACTGTAATCTTCAAGATAAAAATTTTTATCCAAAATGATCTTCCTGGAATAAAAAGACTTCATGACAGTGAATGAAAAGAAATTAGATTTATGTTCATGTTTTTATCTAGAGACAAGCATGCTTAAACCAACAGCGAAAATATATACTTTTATCAGGGGCTTTCACCATTTTGAAACTTTGAGGAGAGTAATTATGTTCATATGATGTTTGCATGAAAAGTGCTAACACAGCTTTTCTTCTGGGACTGGTCTTTATTTTCTACTTCTAAAATTCGCATTCAGTCCCATCACATCTCACTTACTCCTCAGTTTAAGAAATCTGCCTAAATTCTACCTCAAATTTTTTTGCTCACCTCCGTGACTTTGGAAGGGAGCAAGGAGAAATACCTTGCTGGCCTATTTCAAGTGCCAGCCCCTGTCACATGGCTCTCATTCACACAGAGAAACCTCTGCAAATGTTAACCCACTGCTGCCCGAGTGAAACTTCCCAGTGTGAAATGCACTCTTACCACTCACAGTTTCTCTGGACTTAATGCAATGCTACCATGGGTTTTCCCTGTTTGGTTTTCATTTAAACATTAGTGAAGATGACCAGAATGTGGACTTGAAATTCAAGTAGGGCGCTGCCTGAATATGCTTGAAAATCAAATGTCTTGCCCTGGAGTTTTAGTATATCTCTCTAATTCTGCTGCCAGAGAGACTATTAAGCCATCACTTATACAGAAACTGCCTGCACCTCTAGCATGGTCCTGAGGCACATCAGACTCCCTGGGAAAGTACAGTACCCCCAGAAAGAATGTGTTCTACAAACCCAGCAGACACTCTGCCCAGACTGCTGCACTCCAGACTTGGCTGCAGCAGCAGCATCTTCCCAAGTAATACTGCCAGGGATCAGTTTTCTGCTGTTAGTGGCTGGGGTTTTGAGGTTTGTTTGGTTTGCTTTCTTCCACTACATGGGCATGCTCTGTTTCCTGGGATTTTACTGGCCATATGTGGTTGGCAAGCAAAAGCAGGGTTATAGAAAAACAGTGCTGTTCCGGAAAAAAGCAAGAAAGCTTCAGATCTGAAAATACTGCAAGCAAAAAATCAAATGGAAATAAAGGCTGAAAATAATTGTCACTAGCATTACAGCTATTAACAGTAAAAAGAAGTTATATTTAAAACTGTCCTACTGTCACAGGGACACTTGATCTTTCTTGGGGTTTTTATCACCTGGCAGCTACATAAGGTTTAGATTTTATTACAGCACCCTGGAAGTGTAGCTGATACACAGTGGTTGCAAAGGATGCACTAAATGGACCAAGTTGTCCTTTTCTAGTTACTACTGTCTTAAAGGGCATAAAGGCATTCTGCCAGCAGATAAACAGATAGATAAAAATTTCACATCTAATTTACCTTCTAATTTGGCAGACCTAATTCTTGTCTGTTACACATAATGAAACTAATTTAACAGTTAGATTTCCCAGCCAAAGCACAGCCTTATTATCTGTCCTTCTGTGATAATGAGCACAGTTGAAATTTTCATTTGTCTTTTAACCTAACATCAGCAGGAATGATTTCACTTGATGAAATTTATATGGGTAATTTCAAGCAGTGTACTGTAGCTCAAAAGTGCCATGAGACAACACATCTGACCTGTAGTTCTTAATTTCCATGGCTTCTCAGTGACATCTTCCTGACAGCTCAAAATGTGTCCTGTTTACAAATAGCACTGGAAGGTTTGACACGGTAATTTCTCCTGAATACAAAGTATTAATATTAAAAAAAAATCAATCTGTTCTGGTTTTCATAAACTATGCACTGAAGCTGTTTTCCCTCTAGTACCAGTCCAATGCATTTAAATTACTGCAATACTTTTATTTTTGACCATGCATCTCTACCTGCAAAACCCCACATTTCTGTAGTAGTATAATTTCTCTAAACAAACAAAGAAGAAAGTCTCTTTACTGCATGGAAATAGAACAACTGGTTGTGACCCATGTTAGATTAATTCTATCCTAAAGTGAGGGAGTTTCCTGGAAAAATAATACCTTGAGTTGCTACAGTAACATCAATTTCTCAGCAGTCATTTCAGATGTGAGCAGATGAGAGTTTGAGAAATGTGAAAAGGTTTCTTCTGACAAGAGAAGAATATGTATTTGCAGAAGCTATGAATGGTTTTAAATACAAAATTCTGTATTACCATAGCTGCAGAAGTGAAAACAAAACATTTCCAAAAGTTGCTGTCTCCAAAGCTCTCCAAAGCAGCAGAACTAATTCCACTTTTAAGTACACACAGCATGAGCCACTCACCTTCTAAACATTCCTTCTTATTGTCTAGCTTCTCGTGGGCCTTTGCACGTCTGAAGAGAGCTTTGACATATTTAGGGTTGAGCTCAACAGCCTTTGTGCAATCTTGTGCCACTTCTGTCCATTTTTGCTGTGGGCAGGAAAAGAGCAGAGTGAGAGGGGCCCCCCTGAGCTCCCTGTGTGGCTCCCCCAGCTCCAGGCTCACACACACCCAGCGGTGGCTGCAGCTCCAGGGCTCTGCTCCTCCCTGCCAGTCCCACAGGGCACAAAACCTGCCTACTCCTGCACCACAAATGGAATTCCTACCAAGTACCACACCAGACAGTGCACAAACCCCATCAGAGAACATAATGAGTTGATTCAAAGATGCTTGCAGGAGGTAACATTGGGACCGAAAGACTGCTGGAAAACAACTAGAAGAAAAAAGATGGAAATATAATGGAAGCAAATAAGTTTGCCAAAGGACTGAAACTTTATTTTTTAATGTTATTTCAAATCATCAAAACAGGCTTTTCTAATACAGGAATCATATACATTTGGGATTCATTATGGCATGAATTTGTGCCAGACAAGAACTAAATCTAATGCCAGATTCATGTAAGCACAGTCTCTCACCTGATACTTCAGACTGTACAAGGCCAGCTTTTCCACTCCTTGATACAGCTCACCAACTTGACCTCATAAGCAAATCCATCATACCATAATAAGCAACACTGGCCGACTTCTAAAATAACACCCAGTATACTCAGCTGTCGAGTAAACATTACTTCCCCATGTGCAAAATTTAGGTGTTGGCCTTTACTAGGATTTCAATGATCTTTTGTTTACATTTTGAAGTAGCAGACTTCCAAAACTGTGGCCTTTCACAGTTAATCACTTAAGTAGAGAGAAGCAAAATAACTTATATACAAGAAAATTCTTCCAGAGAATAAGAAATTAAAACTTTGTCTTGGAAGAACAAGATGCATAAGAATTACATAAGATCTACTGAGTGTGGTCAACAAAAAATAGTTTTATTTACATGTAGAAAAATATGATAAGCTGAAAAAAGCTGCAACGGCATCTTTTGTGAAAAGAAAACATCTGTTGTGAATGCAGCAGATGTTATCACTTGGGACCTTTCAGTGGATGAAAGTGACAAAATACAAAATTGATAATGCTACTTCTTACAATAAACACATGATTATCTTTAATTTCTTACCAGTTGTTCATAGGCAGCAGCTCTGTTTTGATAGAAGGTAGAAAGATCAAGGTTTTTCTCAGGAGGACACAGGCTGATAGCCTCAGTATAACACTGAATAGCTAACTCATATTTTCCTGCTTTAAAGTATTTGTTTCCTTTGTTCTTGGCTGCTTGGGCTCTACCAAGAGGACTCTGAAAAAGAGAGTGAGAGGTCAGTTCAAATTAAAAAGGCATCACAGCACACAAGCTATGCACTTTAGGCCTCATCTTCAAAGATATAAAAATGGACCTGACTTGTAAACTCTAGCCCAGACTTCTGAAAAATCTCACTGATTTCAGTTCCTGGAAACACACAAGAATTTTCTTTTGCAAGTGTATCAGATAGGAGATAACAAGATTCACTACAATGGTAATAAACAATGCAGTGATTTCTGTTTGGAAAGCTAAAGAGATTGTAATCTTTTACATGGCTGCTGATCAGAAGAACCAATGAGGTAAGTTGTTTCTCCAAGGCTAAATGTGTAAAGACAACAAAGCCCTCAAAGCAATTCAAACAGAAGAGCCTCCTTCTAAATACATACAGCCTCTAAGACCAGAGGTGATCATCAGATATGAATTAAATATGGAAAACACTTTGTGGAAAGACCTACTGAGCAAGACAAATAAAACCTGTAAGGAAAATAAAGCTGGTTTGCCTTTCATGCACTAGCAAATCAACTTTACAGCTGACTCCTCTACAGCTTCACACACTCTGCTTCATGTAATGACAAGTGTTGGACCACCACCATCTTAGCAGGGGATGGGAAACTTTCCTGACTGGCCTGAGACCCTGCTAAATTCATCTTTATGTTCTGCACCACATGATGATGATCTGTATTTCTGCAGAAACTAACACTGCTACCTACCTGAAACATGTGGATTTACAAACCAGTTATCAAATCTTGTGGTTTCTAAGGGATTAGATGTAAAAATGTTCTATCAAAGAGCATTCAAGAAATAAGAACCTCTCACATTGATCAATAAGAGATTCTCACATTGATCTTCTGGATTTCTGCTCTTCTGTCACAGCCTTACTTCATGGACAACATTTTGGGGCAGCTCTGCCAGACCAAAATGAGCAGAAGTAAGGGCACACATGCCATTCCACCAACCTTTCTGGGGAGGGAAAGGCTACAGACTGGGGGCAGAAGTGCCTTTAACAGTAGCTGCAGGATTCACTACACATCCCCTGCACTTCAGACCATTGAGGATTTGTTGGGAATTGTCCCTGCTGCTCTTTGACCATACTTCTGCCTCCTCTACCCACTTACCCACTGCCAGGGCCAAACGGAACAGATACAGACAACCAGACAGCTATAACACAAATTTGAAAGCAACTTTGCATTTCATTTGCCCATTCCCCTTAATATCTGCTTATTTCATTCCAACCTGATCATTTTTTGCATCTAAGTGATTTACTTTAAAACTGAAAACCTGAAGAGAAGCTAAGACTTGCTCTATAACCTGTATTTTAAGGTCTGGATCCCTATCCTGGCAGGAGAGAATCAGATAGTGGGTGCTAGCCTCAGTTCCTACATAAAAGTAGGTATCCAAATAGAACAAAAGTATCCTAGAAGCATTCTCCTGAGGGGAGACTTACAAGTGAAACCATATAAGGGAGAGAATTTCTTAAATATCCCTACTGCCAGCAAAGCTCTTCTCTCAAGTCAGTAATCACTGCATCAATCTGCACCATCTTTATTGTTCACAGAACAAGGCAATCTGAAAGGTTTCCAGATTTTTCTATTGTAAAGCTCCAAATTTAATTTGATAAAAGATTATTAACTTCACCCCATAATCTATGCCAAAATTAGAGGGCAACTATTTTTACTGAGAGACAAGTAACGGTGTATCTGGTAAATTGTTTCTTTAAAACTTAACCAAAGTCTCAAAAGGTTAAATTTATTTTGAGCAGGTCCTAAATTTATCTCCAAACACAACAATACTTTCCTTTTAACAAGGAAAGGGTTATGCATATGCTGCCAACTTAAATGCATGTAAGTCAGCTTGAATTTTTCCTTGTGCATGTCTAGAGCAAAGCACGTTAAAGACGTCCTTGTGTGAAAATCTTACAAAATTCAGTGCCATTTCTATTAACTTGGGTTGAAAAAGAAAAACACATGATATGGGCCATGTTGTAACATTCATACATGTGTTCCCAGTGTGAAAATTATTTAAGACTGCAGAGGTGAAGCCTAACTGCAGCTAGGTTACTACTACTAACCTACTACTAGGTTACTATCAAGCCTTTCCACAAGCCTACAAGTGCACACATGTGATCAAAAACTACAGACACGATGCCCAAGTTATTAAAATCAGTAACTCTGTTATGAGGGTGAACTTTTAGGAACCATTGAAAGATCACAGACCACACACCCAATCATACAGAAATGAATCATGGAACATTTGCTGACTCCTCAGTCACCCCCTGCTGCACCCATGGCATGAGGCAGGAAATGTGGGGGTAAGGAGTCAGAACTTGGAGCACAACCAGGCTCTCATGCAATAGTCAGCAGCATCGCCCAAGGCAAGGAAGAAATCAACTTTGTTTGTTTATGCTGCCTTAAACTAGATTGCTTGCTCTGAGATGTTTTATTTCTGCACCCTTACTCAAACTACTTTGCTGTGGCCCTCAGTATGCACCCAAAACACCACCAAATCACAGCACATTATATGCTGCAATACCTTTTCATGACAGCACAAATGAGAAAAGAAAATTAATTCCTCACATAACATCAGTTTCTGAATGTTTGTCAAGACTTAAGTTTAACCCTTACAAAATTTTTAAACATATTTTTAAAAATTCTTTCTTAACTGCTACATTGGACATACACAAGATAGTACATGAAACTGATTATGCAAACAAACTTCATGCACAAGTAATCAAAAACCTCATTCTTCCGTTTTCTTGCCAAAATAATAATTCTAGACATTATTTTCCAATTTCACTGCTTCTCCCCACCTGACAGAGAGCCTGACCTGAACCATGCTGTGTGGCACACTGGACACTTTTTATCCCCATGGTGAAGGTCCATATAGAGCAAGAAAAACTCTCCAGTTTGTCATCTTCTGGTCAAAGAATCTGTGCAACAAACCAGCTTAATAAAATGAATGTAAGTTCATAACAGAGCAACAAAACAAATAACTCAGAAGTTATTTGCAGCTACACAAAAAATAACATCTCAGTACTTAGGATTGCTTTAAGCAACTGCTGATTATAAGTTTTAGAACAGAACTTAAGCCAAAGGACACTTGTGAAATTGAGTTATCAGTTATGCAGGTACCTGAACAAGCAGATTGCTAACTGACTAAAGAATACTGGCAAAATTTTCTGAACTTCTAATTTAACCTCAGCAAATGTGCTTTTCTCAAAAAATGTTCAGAAACTGCGTGCACACACCAATTTTACAGCAACACACTGCCAGCTGCAAGAATAATAATGCTTAGTAACTCCCTGCAATGGCAGTATTGTTAAACTAGCTGTTCAGAACCTTATATATTTGGGGGAGACTGTTATTCAAAGCAGAAGAAGAAATTTCCTGCCAGCCAATGATGGCAGTGATTTACAACAGAAGCATGAGCAGAGAGTTTCAGCATTTTTCTCTTGGTTGAAAAGGATTTGCATGAGCCCTTATCTGACAGATGACATGGAGGGCAACTACTGTTTCAGCCATCTTAATTCAACCTGCAAAAAAAAGAAAGCCTTGGTCTAGGCCTCTTTTTTGTCCTTTGCAAGTGAGAGAACCCCCTTAATGACATGAGGTATGAGGAAAAAAAAATCCTGATCTTTTCTGAACATCTATCTTTCCACTACTTTTTTTTTTTACTAAGGTTCATCTCAAGTCTTTTTTCAAACAAAGGCATTAACTGAATATAAATGGTTTAAAAATCTCTTTAGCACTAAAGCCACTATGAGAAAAAGCAGGTTTACATGAGCTTTAGAAGCAAATTCAAAGCACAAGCAAGGATGTATGACACTCTGAAAAAACGTAACAAAGTTTACAGGACAAATTCACTGTGTTCACAGTCACCTTCCTGTTAAGTGAATTTGCCATCCATGCCTTCCATAAATAAGCCAAGAGTCCAACAGTTTTACTGCTATTGTACACACGTTTAGGAGTTTTCTACACCTGTCCACTATAGCTAGCATAGAAATAGAAGACTTGCAGTAGGTTGACAGTGAGATTTACTAAGCAACAGGTGCACAGTACAATAGAAATGACTGTTTAGTTACTTTGCTTCAATTTAGAGTAAGTACCAGCATGAGTGTATCTAGACCAAGGGGTTCAATTTGTCCATATCCTGATCTAATGTCACAGCAGAGAGAGAGGCAGCATTCAGCAATTGCTACTAAAACAGACACTGGAAAGAAGCCACACTAGCTGGCTGCTGATCCCGGTATGTGGCCCCACAAAGGCCGAGGAGTTTGTCACGTTCACCCACACCGCACTCAAGGACAGTGCCCAGCTCACAGCAAAGTGTGCAGAGACAGGGAACTGCTGTGACCCCAATGGCTTTGTCTGAAATACACAAGGCCACCCAGCTGACCTCCTCTCACTCCAAACACAGGGTTACCCTGTCAGCTTGCTGAAAGAGTTAAGGGGTCAGATCTGGACTACCACAGAGCTGCAAAAGGAATTGATTCCAACCTCAGGGAGAAAACATACTGAAGCAACCAACACACTATCTCATTGACTAACCACTGCTCACTTCTGTAAGACAAGGAGGGTATAAAACCTGCTAAGAATTTATCATTGAATAAGTTAAAAAAAAAGAATCAATTTGGTTCCAACTAAAACAATATATGCAAAGCACTCTGCATTTTAATTATGCAATACTCCCTACAAACCAGGAGAGTATGTGAAAAACAACTGCTACTGAGTGCCTAAAACACATTCCATCCAAATTACAAGAAACAATGACAAGTGTCATGAACAGATGCAATTTGGCTTCACGACCTTTGAGCCATCCATAGATGCAGTTTTATCATCATCACTCAACCAATAATACCAGTTTACTGTACTGTTAAGGAGCTGTGCTTACAGGAGAAGGAATCTCAAAAGTAGTTCAGCTTTTCCCAATATAGCACCTGTGCCAAGGGCTTCTGCCAACACAGTGTCAGTCACAGATCACACACTTGGCCAGTGCATCGATGTCAGGAGAATCCTCTGGTGCAGACACAGCCTGGGAAAAAAATGTGAGGCCTGTGCAGCAGGTAAAAGAAAAGCTTGAACTGCATGCAGAATAGTAACAAGTCAGAATAAAGAACGGGGAAGATATAGGATCTTACATATTTTTAAAGAACAAAGAAAAAAAAAATTCAAGGTCATGTCTTCAGTGACCAGAACATCAAATGGATACAGGGGCTGATTTAATGAAAAGCACAAAACAGGGTGAGTCCTAAGTTACACTTATGAGTAAAAGAATAGTTAGCTGACACAGCTGTTGGTAGCAGATTCATTATTGATCTATGTGTTTTCCAAAAGATTTTCCTCTTGTATTTCAACTCTGAAATGAATTACTGGCTCTTATTCACTGTGCAGACTTGTATGTGAAATCCAACTGAATTTCAAAAAATACCTCATCACCTTAGAGAGGCAGATTAATACAATACAGGCAGTTTTACAAGTGAAGCATTTGCAGTGGTTGTATTTTCAATCATGGGTCTTACCACTAATATCCATAACTAATAAAATACGAGAGGAAACATGAAATCTACATGGCATCATTGCTTTGGATATGAGTAACAGGAAGACAATCCTCCACACACACATAAAGTAGTCCTGGGAACTTGCAGCCACATTTTTTTTCCTGATGCAGCCATATTTTGACCAGCTAGATGATTATCTCATGTAATCAGTCAAATCTGACAACTTCTGCAGCTTTCCTAAGCAACATCTCTCATTTCTTTACAGTGTAAGCAATGACACTCTTCAAGAAACTTTCCATCAGGTCATACCACTCAACTTTATCCTTAAATGCAAAATGCACAGAGCCTTCTAGTAATTCAAATTGTGGAGCAACACACAATATTTTAAATCAAATGCTATGTAAGTGTTTTAAATGTTTTAAGTGCTTCTTTCCTACAACTACAGAATGACTACAAACTCCTGGATATTGCTGGAATTTAGAAACACAACCGAGAAAACCAGAGTGAAGGCACTAACAGGGAAGTCACTGCAGAAAGACAAAGGTCAGGAGCAGCCTGCAGAGCTCACACACAGCAAGCACACTCCCATAAGTACACTAGATGCTGCTTGCAGCCACGAGCCAAAGCTACCACAGTAAACAGTCTGAATTTGTCCTCTGTACACAACTCCTTCAGTACTGTTTGGTGCCCAGGAAGGAACAAATCACTGCACTGAAGTAACTGCCTCAAGGTCCAGCAAAGGATGTACAGCTTAGTGTGCTTTTGGGAATGCCTGAGAGCAGCTATGATTCACTGGCTGGGGCAGTTGCCACCTTCCTCACCACTCCCATGTGCGCCTGCCACCGCCCGCCCAAGCGCGTCAGTCTGCACCACTCAAACCATCAAGGTTAGAACGGACTTTTCCCTGTCTCCAAGAGGTGATTCTTCTTCTCTCCTCATCATTTCAGATGGGAAGCTTTAACAGTCTGACAGTTCAAAGCATTTTGGGTGATGCACAACAACGGGAGAAGATGCAGTGTGGGATACTCTTATCAAAGGCCATCAGTTTGTCAAATCCATTACTTTAAACATGCTGTCAACTGCAACCTCACCTCAGTAATGCTGCATGACTGGCAAGGTACATCTGGGACTGCAGATGTGCAGAAAGTGCATCTTAGAGGCATTTCTTCCAACACAGATATACAAGAGAACCATAGATCCGATTTGGACTCTTATTTTACATATTGTCCTTGAGTTTTTGCACAGATCATTTTATCTGAAAGTTCTCAGAAGGGTAATTCACAACAGGATAGATGTATGGTTTGAGAGCATTCCTACTTAGGCAAATTCTACACTTCGAAGTCTCTGTTGCATAAACTGTGTGGCTTCTATATTTTCATGGAACATACTATTCCATTTTAAAACAATCTTGATTGTGTTCTCTTTCCACATCGCTGTATCCAGCATCTCACACACAACAGATCGCAGATCTCCTTTTCAAAACACTATTCCTGGAGGAAACTTATTCACAGCTACTCGAGACCTCAGAGGCAGAGGTATGTTCCCCACTCAGCAACAAAGATCCATGCTCAGCCAATTGATGAGAAGATGCATTTGGCAATGCCTGATCTTGGAACAAACTACACCTGATCCCTGTGTGGCAATGGCACAACTGCAACCACCAGCCAGAATGCCTGGCTAGGAGCTCAGTGGGTCACACAGGTTGACCACAGAAAGACATGGAAATCTGGGAGCATGTCCAGCCAAGGGTGACAAACATGATTTAAGGGGCTGGAGCATCTCTGATAGAAGCAAAACCTCAAGGAGCATGGCCTGGTCAGCCTTGAGAAGAGATGGCTTGAAAGGGGATCTCATCATTATCTATCAGTATCTAGAGGAAATGTGTCAGGAGGATGGGTCTGGGCTCTGCTCGGTGGTGCCAAGCAATAGGACAAGCAGCAATGGGCAGAAACTGATGCACAGAAGTTCCACATGGACATAAGGAAGAATTTCTTTACCGTGCAGTGACCAAGCACTGGAACAGGTTGCTCAGAGAGGGTGTGGAGTGTCCCTCACTGGAGGTATTCCAGACCATCCGGACACAGTTCTGTGCACTGCGCTCTGTGCTGACCCTGCTCGACCCCCGAGTTTGGATCAATGACCCACCGTGGGCCTCTCCGACCTGCCCAGTCCGTGATACCGTGACCTGCCAGGCTTGTCACGCAGAGCACGACCAGGATATCACCGAGCATCACACGCTGCTCCTCGCTGGGGACCGACACCCCGACAGCCGCTTTCCGGACGGGCCCAGCGGCCCGCCAGGCCCTGCCGGCGGCACATCGCAGCCCGGCCATCCCCACGCTGCCCCGGGCAGCCCGGCCGGCGGCGGGACCCCGGCCCCTGCCGCCGCTACGGGCGGCGCCGCTCCCCGCTCACCATCTCCTCGTGTCCGGGCCCATCGGACTGCCCAGAACCGCTTTCACCGCCGGGCCCGGGGCTCGCCCGCCCCTCGGGGGTCTTCCGCTCGCTAGCGCCCTTCCCGCGCCTCGACGCCCGTCGCCCCCACAGATAGATCGCGCCGGCTCCCAGCAGGATGGGCGTGCCCAGCACCAGGGCCAGCTGCCATCGGGACAGCCCGGCGGTGCCGCCGGCGCCCGGCACCTCCACGGGCTTCGAGGCGGCCATGATGCCCGGGAGGAGGAGGAGGAGGAGGAGGAGGGAGGGTCAGCGGACACGCGGGGTGCGCCGGGAGGGCGCGGGAGCGCAGCCGCTTCCGCCTGCCCGCAGCGCCCCCTGCCGGCGCGGAGGGGCTCCCGCAGCCACGTGAGCTCGTGGCCGGGCCGGGCTCGTGGCCGGGCTCGGGGCAGTTCCCCGGGAAACAGCGCTGGAATGGCCTCGGGGCCAGTGCGATCCGTGCCGATGGAGGTCTGAGCCGCTCACACGAGTAGTGTCCAGTTCTGAGCTCCTCAGTACCAGAGAGACGTGCAGCTCCTGGAGCGGGTCCAGGAGGAGGCAGCGAAGGTGATTAAGGGACTCTTAAGCGCAGGAAAGGCTGAGGGAGCTAAGCCTGTTCGGCCTTGAGAAGAAACGGCTGAGAGGGGCCCTCATCAATGTCACAAGTACCTGAAGGGGGGATACGAAGAAGGTGGATCCAGGCTCTTCTCGGTGGCGCCAAGCTGTCACAGAGTCTTTTATGAAAAATCCCTTCATTAGGATTTTTTCTCCTGAGAAGCTGAGAGGCCGCAGGAACAAAATGTAAACAATGGTTATCTGCTGCTGTGGAATGCAACAGGTGGATCTGTGATTGGTCTCATAGAGTTGTTCCTAATTAAATGTCAATCACAGTCAGCTGGCTTGAACTCTCTGTCCGAAACAGAAGCTTTTGTTATCCTTCATTCTTTTTCTATTCTTAGCTAGCCTTCTGATGAAATCCTTTCTTATATTTTTTTTAGTATAGTTTTAATATAATATATATAATAAAATAATAAATCAAGCCTTCTGAAACATAGAGTCAGATCCTCGTCTCTTCCCTCATCCTTGGACCCCTGTGAACACGGTCACACCAAGCAGTGGGACAAGAGGCAATGGGCAGAAGCTGATGCGTAGAAGTTCCACCTGAACATGGGGAAGAAATTTTTACTGTGCAGAAGCACTGGAACAGGTTGTCCAGAGAGGTTGTGGAGTCTCCCTCACAAGATGTGAAAAACAGCAATCACTTGTTTTTAAAATTTTAGAAGTTTAATAGTAATAAAATGGTTATTAAAATAGTAATATAATTAGAGTAATAAAATTTTGAACAATTGAGATTGAGGACAATATGAGATAATAAGAACAAAGAGTTACAGACGTCTGGGTACCTTTTTCTGGGCAAAATGGACACCCATTAACAGAGGATTAACCCTTAAAAGCAATAGCCTGTTACATATTCCTACATCCCATACATGATGCATAAATTCCATTCAAACAAAGGATTCTGTCTGGTCAGTGTCAGCTTCTTCCTATTAATCTAAAGGGCATCTTCAGAGCTGAGTGAGGTGGGAAGAAGTTCGTTTCTTCTGATAACGGGGCAATAAATTCTCTTTCTCTGAAAGATTTAGGTGTCCTGTGCCTGCTATCTTGGTGCAAGTCCTTTCTTCAAAAAAAGTATCTTACATAGCATAGTTTCTATTTTAACATTATGTTATAACCTAAAACTATATTTAACTCACTACTTAAGAAAATTAATACAGCATAACTTTCTAACATAACACATATTCATTTTAATATTTGTGAAAAGCCAATCATAAAATACACATTTTCACACTAGAGATATTCCAGACATGTCTGGATACAACCCTGTGTCCTGGGATGGCCCTGCTTGAGCAAGGAGGTTGGACCAGATGATCCACTGTGGCCTCTTCCAATCTTGCCTGGTTGATTCTCTAATTCTGTGAAGTTTCAGCTAATGTGACTGATTAAAACTTTCTAGGACTTCGTACTTACGAGTTTTGGAGCAATCCTTGTTATAAATTAAATCTTCCTGTTTTCTTCCCAATTATTAATTGAATCTGTCATAAAAATAATTTAATATGTAATACTGGAATTTTGTTTGTGTGTGTGTATATGCCTAGTTAAAATCCTTACCTGTAGGCAGAGGAAGCTTATGTTACTGTCTCCACTTATTTCCATGGAGCATTCAGCTGAAGATGAAGAGGAGTTGTTTTTGGTACATTTTTACAATCAGCCCCAGTCATCTCATGCAAAAATTTCATTGTAGGTAGGAGGGAAATGTGAGAAGATATATTGCAGAGAAGAAAAAAGGGCTGCAAATAAAAACAACAGTAAAATTGCAAAGCAAACACCTCAGGATCCCAACTAAAATTTGCCCTGCTGCACTCTGAGTCAGTGTATCTGTGTGCCTGGTAATAAACAACTTGAGAAATGTCCTTTAATTGACGGATTATTACTATTTATGTAAGCATATTTGGACAAAGCTGTGGGACAACCCTTCTCCCTGTTCTTCCTGTCACCTCACAATAGAAAATATGTATCCAACAGGTCAATAGCTTCCTGCTGGGACAGCCTCAATTCCACCCACATCGTGCTCCCTGCAGGCCTTCAGATGTGCCTTGCCTGTACAAGGGACAGATGGGCAGCCTCCAGGATGTAAGTCAAGTTCAGGCTGTTTGAATATGGCCAGGAGGGTCCTTCCCCACCTAGAAATCATCCTACACATCCTTTTCATTGCTTCAGATGTCTTCTTACTCTGCTGTTTTGCAGGTATCCCTCTTGCTCCTGTCCAGGCTGCTGCAGGCATGGTTGTGTCTCCCATACAGAACATCTGAGGCAATGCAATCTGCACACCCATGTACTCAGGTCACTCTGCTAATCACAGCCTTTCCTACCCTGGACAAGGTAAAATTGGGCATACAGACATCCATGGCCAACCATTCCCTTCACCTGTGTTGTTGGAAATGAACAGTCCCACACTGTATGTACACCTCACACCTACACCCCCATTAATAAAACAAGTTTTGTAACTACATCTGTCATTCTAAAGAGGTTGAGGAAAATGTTTAATGCTGGACTACTGATTCTCTGTAATGCCAAATTACCAGCAAGCTTTTTGGCATATTTGTGGCCAAGACCAACCAGTATCTCCACAGCAGCATCTGGGCACAGAAGAACACCAGCACACACCAGGATTTGCTTCCAGTAAGTATAGTAACAAGATGACCCCCCTGGCAGGGAGAAATTATGAGGAGGATTCCATCTTATCAGAGGGCTAATTAATTACTTTGTTAGACTATATTATTCTGAATGATATTACATTATATTACTTTACATCTAAACTGAATCTGCCAAGCACTCCACTGCACAGCATCTGGTGACTGTCTGCCAACAGTCCCAACACACACACCTGGATTCAATTGATCAGTGAACCAAAACACTCACACCAGAATCCAATTACTAATTCCCTTCAGGTAAACAATCTGTTCAAATCGTTGAACATAAACAATGTTCAAAGCATTCCACTTGTGAACAACACAGGAGCAGTAAATGAGATAAGAATTGTTTTTTCTTTCTCTGAGATTCAGGGAATGTGAAACCCAGAAATAGTCTTGGGAAGAATTGTGCCTTGCTTTTCTCTGTGAAGAGAAATGTGGCAACAAGTAAAAAGTTCAATTTGGGTTCTTCCTGCCATGCAGCCTTCCAGCACCATCCCAACAGGCTCTACAGACTCAGAGCCCTCATTGTCCTCCTGCCAGGCCCCAAAGCACATAACACATCTTCCAGTTTCATACCATGCAGACAACAGTTTCATGAAGCACAACACTTTTTGTGTTATATCAGAGATTTTTAAATAAAAGAGGCATAAAAATGACAACAAAGTATTACAGCCACAGTGCTGTAATTGTAGTACAGGGTCTCCTGGAGGAGACCCTCAGCACAGACACCACATAGGGTACATATGCTCAGTTTAGACACTTGGTCTGAGGGCCAGAAGTCATTCCCTGGCCCTGTTCTGTTATGTGGGAGAGGTGAGGCCTGTATGGTTTACACCCAGGTCTGGTAAGGAGGAACCAGCACATTTTTATCCTGAGTCCATTCAAGTGAGGCAGGGCCTCCCATACCCCTGATATGGCAGATGAAATTACTCAGGTGAAAAGCAGCAGCTGCAAGATTGCACTGTCTGTCATAACCCAAAAATGAATGAGCAGTTGCTTTAGGAAGGGTTTCTACCTAGGCAGATGACATTTCTGAAATACTGAAGGAAGAGCAGAGGCACCAGAAGTCAGGAGAGAGAGCAGCAGAGAGAATGGACCCATTTGTGCTCCCTCCCACAGAGCCAGCCACGTGTCTGCAAGCAGCTGTGCCAGTTTCTGACCAACATCAATATGTCAATTCTGCTTCTCAAAAATCACAAGCCCACTTTGGGTCTGCCCCCTGCAGGCATGTAACTGTGGGCAATTCTGCATCGGTATTGACAGCTGGGGCACTCAGCAGCAGCACAGGGAGCAGCCCCAGCCCTGCCACCCACCCCCTGGGGCAGTGTCATATTGGACATCACTGCAATGGAAAGGTTAAAGGAAACCCTGTTGAAAAGAGATGAGAAAGGGCTGACTTTATGTTTAGACAGTGCCTGGGGCTGCAGTGGGACAGGTTTTGGGGAGGGAGTGCAGAAAGAGTGTTTGAAACTGTGTGTCTGCTTCCTTTGTTGGCAGAACAGTGTGAAGCTACTGGCTTGGTGGTGGAATTTGACCTTTGTCTGGCTTTGCCTTCTCTGGCTGGGAGACCCCCCCCCTCCTCCAAATTTGGATCACCTGTGCATGGAATATGATGAGGATGATGATATTTTCTTTGCAAAATGGATGAGCAGCTTCTGGGGTCACAACTTGATCGATGAGGAGAAAGAAGGCAGAGGCCACAAGAAACGTCAGCCACAACTCTGGAGTGAAAGGAGAGCATCCCTACCGGTAAGAGCTGTGTGCAGCTTTCTCTGTGTGTGCACATGGTGTACGTATAAATGTGAGTTCCATCCCCAGAGGCACTGCCCCAGGGATGTGTGAGGAGTATGGGACACCTTGCCAAATAAATTCAGCTCCTGGTTGCTTTTTGAGCTTAGCTGTCTGACAGGGTCAAGCCTCTGGGGTCTTGGAATACAGAAAACCAGCAAACTCCAAGAAAAGTGATGATAGGGCCAGAAATGTAAGGAGAAGTGCATAATAGCTGCCTAACTATGTGCTACAGTGTTGTTCTGGCTGCTCAGCACAACCTGGTAGACATCAAAATATTTTGCACCTGCATACATAAAGACTGCCTGTAACAAGTCTGTTCTCATGTAAAAAACTATGGAATTCCATATGTTTTAAAAGGGTTTTGACCTGATTATGCAACTATATTGTCTTCAGGAAGTTTTACCCTTTACCCCTTGAAACTTACCTGTTTTTATGTAAGTGTAACTTCCATTTTAAGCTAGAGGACGCAGTCCCTCCTGTTTTAAAACATCTGGCTCTGAAAACAATTATGCAACACATAACAAAGCTTACTAAACTGTGAAGTAAGACTTTAGGGTAGAAGTACATTCTTTATTCTTAAAACAAAACAGTTGGGAAAGGGGCAGGTTCATGTGCAGAAGGCCACTCACAGCTGTCTAAGTGATTATCAAAATTAGGTTAAACTGAAAAGTGTTCATAGTCTTCTCTTTATTCAAAGGTTGCTTTCATTTCATCTTTTAAAAGAACATTTAGGTGGTCCAAACCAATCTGTCTCCTTTTTTTCCAACTACATCAGTTGTCTTAACAATGATACTATGTTTCCTTCCAAACCATTTTTTACTTATATCCTCAGATCATTATGGCCGCAATGAAGCAAATGCTAATATATTGGGGAGGAGCGGATAATCTTTCCCAAACTTTTTTTGTGCCATTCTATGTTTCCACCTTGCAAGTTCTTCTCCTCTGCAGCTGTCAGGTTATAAGCTGTGGGATTTTTCATTTCCAAAAAAATTGGCTAAGAAAACCAACGAGTCCAAAACCACTTCCTCCCTCTTTGATTTCATGGGCAGGCTGGATTGATAACCTTCATTTGTAACTTCTGGTCTGATCAGCTACATTTGTTATTTACTCTTATATTTCACCTCAGCCACAGATTGCAAGACAGACTCTGAGCTAGAGCTTTGCTACTATATTCCTTCAAAACGCTGAATACATAACATTTATTAATGTGAGGGGAAGGAGGTTAATAAGTTTTATTATATTTTACTTTTTTCACTCAGAGATCCATACATATGTGATTTCTCTAGCCTCAAGAGAAACTGGAGTGTAAGAATGCACTTTAAATCTCTTTCCATTCAGCAAGGTGCTGAACACATCTTGTATATTTTTGTCTGTATAAACATGTCCTTGTATTCTGTTTGTTCAAAAGCTATTTAAAGAGTTAGCTAATAGCTATTCAAATACTTTGCTATACTTGCATTTCTGAATCCATACCTAGAATTTATATTAAGTTAGCTGACAGAAAGACTATGACTTTTTGATGTTACTGTTTAACAAGCTAAAGATATTGTGTATACTTAATTATATCTGACCTTTACATTAATGCTTCACACAAATTGGTCTTGCTCCACTAGTTTCACATAGAAGATGTAAATTTTAACTGCTTTATTTCTCAGTGCCAGATGTTGACTGGAAGAATGAGGCAGGAATATTTGGCTGGGGATTTATAATTTGCAGATACATTTTGAAATGAACTCTTGATTTGGAAGTTGAGTAGTTGGTAGTAAAGAGCACTACTGTGTTTTGTCTAACCAAAGCCAGAAGCTAAACAAATGGGCACTACTGATGCCTTGCAAATACCTCCAGAAAGAGCATCTCCTTGTTGAGAGCAGTAACTTGAGAGCTATTGCATCTGGATGTGTGGATTTTGCAGTTACTCCAAATTATAACTACTGTAAGATTCATTATTGCAAATTATAACTGTTGTAATATTCAAAACACTGGTACTGTTATTTAAATATTGTCTTCATTTTATCAGAACAGTGCTAATTATCAGGAGGAATAATAACTGAGCTTAGAGTGCATCTCTTCTGAAAGCTAATACCTCCACAGCAGGAGACAGTGTACCCTTTCTGCTCTCTCTACATTGAAAACTGATGTAACTCCACTGTCTAAAATCAATTCAGCAAGTTCTGACACAGCTTTGGGAAAAGCTCCTTGTGCAGGTGCAATGGTACTGCCAAAAGAGCCCTGCCAGCTCACTTGGTCTCATATCCAGGGCTCTGTTCAGGGCACCAGCAGCAGAGCAGTCCTGCCCATGGGAGCTGCTGCAGCACCACCAGCCTTTTGCTGCTGCGTAGTAAAGTGCTCTCAGGGTAGCACAAAAGGTGGTTCTGCTGGAAAATCACTTTCAGCTCCAAACTGCTGTGTTGGTGTTTGTAGTTTTTCCTGTGCTATAGTGAGACATTCAAGTCACTGCTTCCACCTCAAGGACAAAAATAAACTCCTGTGGTATCCTATCATGGTACAACCCCCATCCTAAGTATGGATAAAGCTTCGAAGAATAACTCCCAAACTAACAACAGTTTTCATTTTTTTTTTCCCCCAGTGTCTTTGTATACCTCACAAACACCACTGAGATAAGCTTTGCAAAATGCTTTTGCTATTGTCATTCACACTTTGCAGAGGGGAGCACAAAATTATATTCGTCCTACACTGGGTCACTTGCAAGTCAAGCTAAAACATGTAACTCCACTGTCCTGGAAAGCTCAGAGCTCTGTATGTTGCTGTGGGCCAACACTGAATGTAAAAACTGCCTGGGGACAATTAAGTCAGCTATTTCCATCTCCTTTATTTAACTTGTTCCCCTGGCAAACTTTAGACAAATTAACTGTGATACCTTTTTTGAAGCCTCCAGCTATGACTTTCCTTGTCACATTCTAGTTACCCTACATCATTTAAGTTCAGAACACATCTTACCTCCCAGACATTTTCTAGTAAGGAAAAGATTGGAGACAAAGGAGAGCTGATAAGAAGTTTACAGCCCTATACATGAATCCACCTTCAAACAGACATTGATGCTCACTGGAGAAAATTGCTAGGAGTGGCAGCAGAACAAATGACTGCTCTTGAGGTTACTGACATTTAATTTAAACTAAACTTAAACTGAACATCTACCACAATATTGTTATTATAGAACAATTGAAGGCCAGACCAAAATATTTTTAAGAAATATATGCTTGTCTGTAAGCTTCTTGGAAGAAAATGAAGCTATGGGAGAGCATCTGAATGTCAGATGTTCCAAAATATCCCTAAAATACTCGGGTCATTGTGTAAACTCCAGCAAACAATGAACACTTGTGCTGACACACTGAAAATTAATGTTCTTACTGACAGCTGTGCAAGCTCTCAGATAAAGCCCAAAAGATGTAAACAATTAACTTGTCTTCAACAGAAACTGAGAAAGAGATAAGGCAAATTATACTGACAACAATTTTTGTTGTGTGAAGTATTTTTGTTTGAGTACCTTTTGTGTGTTTGAGATTGGCAATTAGCAGAAGATTAGCCGTTTTGTAAATAGATACACTGAACATGAGTTGCCTTTACCCAACACAGAAAAAAGTAATACTAATGGGAATAAGAAACAATCCCTGAGATCCCTTCGTGCTTCTGGCTTTTCCATCACTGGAAAAAAAATCCCCATTTTGATAGTGGAGAATTTAATGCATCATGCACAGGCACTGTGAGAGAAAGCCCAGTCACAGCAATACGATTGCATAGACCTGTTGGTGTAGACCCTTAGCCCACTGAGGCAGATGGGCATTTCAGAGGAAAGCTTGTCCCTTTTCTGGACCATTGCTGCCATATCAGTAGGTAAACTGCAATCTTTTTGTTAAGGGTTTAACTGTAATTCTGTCTGTGAAGGGAAACTAAAAAGTAATGTCTTAGTAAAAGAAGTCATTTACAGTCTTTGCAAAACAAGATTGATAGAATACAATCCCCTGTTTCAGCTGTCCTCTTGTGTTTGGTTTGGGCTTTTTTCCCAAACCCTCTAGGAACAGATACCAGTGATTTTTACCATGAGACAATTTTTATTTCCAGGAAAGAATATATGTTGATGCCATTAAAATGTCAGAGAAGACATTTAGCTTGTTGAGCCTGGCATGGCATGTGTGCTCCTGTCCCTCGAGCACAATGCGATTGCTTTGATGCTTTCTAAAGTAACAATACAATATGACCTTACAGAACTAGCAGCTCTATTGACTGGTGTGAAACCAAAGTAAAAATAATATGGCAGAAATCATTAACACTACTCTCAGAGGCAGTCCATAATACTGGACATAGTAAGCTTATGCCAATGGAACCAGTACCATGGATTTTGCAAATGCTCTTCAAATATTAGGTACTTCTGTTAGGTGCAAGATTTATTATTTTCAGCATCTCTCATCAAGACTGTCTAACGTGATGCAGCCACAGCCATATGAATACACAGCCTCTATATCCAGAGAAAGGCTGCATTGGTCCCTGTTGTGCCAATACATTTATAGGAGCAAGGATATGTCCTGCACACAGCTCCAGAGTGAATGAAGTTGTGTGCAGGACATATTTCAGGTCCCTTGCATTACAAGGTTTGTAGATTCACGTGAACACTATACCCAGTTGGTTTAGTTTTCCCCTGTTTGTTAAAACAACAAAACAAACAATACACACACCACAAACCCTGCACTGCGTGTAAGGATTTTCTTAGAAATCATTGCAGAACACGTGGGATAAACCTTCCTTTGTTATAAACAATCACAGCTCCCTTAAAACCAGCAGAACTTCTCAGGGTTACTTTGTAGCTGAAGGCTTTGCATCAGGCTTGTACAAAACAGAGTTGCAGAATCAATGAGGTTGGAAAGACCCCTCAGATCATCAGCTCTGACCTTTGACCAATCCACCACCAGGTCAACTAGACCATGGCACTCCAGGGAGGCACTCCTTCCTTAACATCTCCAGGGACAGTGACTCCACCACCTCCTTGGGCAGTCTATTCCAATGTCTAGTCATCCTGTCTGTGAAGAAATTCCTTATAATGTCCAAAACAAAGATGCATTCAAAAATGTATGCCAGCAGCTGGGTGCCTGGAGTGTTTTAATCTGACACCTGCAGGGGTGTAATTTTCAGTACCTCCCATCTCTCACAACTTTCATCATCTGCATCTTACCTGTGTTCATCCACTCTTCTTGAAAATCATCAAGAGGGTTTGGGGTATCCCCAACTATGTGGTGTCCTTCTCATGTCTCTCTTCTAGAGGTCTGTCCCTTTCTAAAATCACCAATTCATGACTGCACAGGACACAGCAGTTCTGTATCAGTTTAATCTCCTTTGCAGACATTCAATTAAACACAGCTGATGCAGATCAATAGCTTTTATCTGCATGCCAGGCCTCGGAAAATTGAATCACACAGAAACCTAACAACTATTCTCACAACAACATTCTCACTTCAGTCTTGCAAATATAATTGTAGAAGTCTGTTTCCTACTACTTCTTTGGTAGGGGTGTATTTACTTTCAGGGAAGCACCCTAAAAGTGCTTCTTCATTAGTTCAAGACAGATGTGCCCAAAAACCAGCAGAAAATTTAAAGCTGGGCAATAAAGCAGCTTGTCTGCATGTAGACCATGCTGAAAACTTGACAGAACTGGATGAGAAATGGTTGCTGTCACACTCTAAACTCAAACAGCTGATAAGACCTGGGTCAAACCTCTTACCTGACTCATCTGGCCACAAAAGGGTGGGTAATGCTTCTTGAGAGTCCTGCCTAGAAACTGCAGCCAGGTGCAAAGCCTGAGTTTTTGAGGCTATAAAGAGTCTCAGTTCCTTTTGTATCCTTTTTGTCCTAAGAGGACCCAGCACACTTTACATTTGAAATGTTCATTGTGTGCCAAAACTTCTATCCTCAAACTCAGGAATAATAGGGAATTCTGCCCCTGCTGCCTCCAAAAACCAAGTTCTTGGTAGTGTGTTTCTCCTACACTTAAAAGGAAAGATACAGAATTCTGGGGAGGGTCCTTCACTTTGCACCACTGTTTGGGAGAGTGTCTGGCAGAAAAAAATCTGCCTTGTGTGTTCTGCTTTGCTATTCAATAGACAACAAAGACCTTTTGTTTTTCAGGCCAAGCTTTCCTCTCTCCATGCAACACGACTTCATGCTTCTGCCAAAGGCTCATCCTCAGGACACCTCAGGGGCTCCAAGGAATTTCAAGAAGACCAAGAAGACCAAGATGTCAAATGTCACTGCCACAGGAAGGCAAGCAGAACACCTTCAGCAGACAGCTCCTGTCCAGAGACAAGTTCAAACTCCATTCAGGAATTTGCAGAGTCCTTTGAAAAGCAATTGCATCTCAAAAGCAAACGCTCAGTTTCTTTGGTAGGTAATAAGATCACTACAGAAGAAAAAAGGCCCAACCAACCAAGTCACCTTCATCTTTTGTGTAATTGCTGTGACTTTGCTGGGGGAAGTGCAGAAATAAACTCCAATTGGAATTTCTCATACTATATGGTCTCAAATTACTACAAGTAGCACAAACCAGGTTAAAGTTGTGTCATTCAGTGTAAGGATTCTTGATATGGTCTTACTGTCCAGGTTTATTCAGGAATGTTTATCCTCAAAATGAAACACCACACTGGCTCATGTGGCAATGTTTTCAGATGTTTCTATGGCTGTGGCCACAAAACATGACAATACAAACCCAGGTTTGCTTCACTTCTGCTGCAAGACCCAGCTCACTTTTTCACAGCTGCTGACCTGACTTAACCTATGTGGAGTTGTCTGTAAAACTGCCAGACACTGCAGTGTTTGAGAGGCTTCCCATTTACCCCTCAGGACCCCATCCATCTGCTTTCTGCAGTGTCACCACACAGCTGCAGCAGCAGCTATTGCTGTAAGTAGCAGAACATATTTTCATTGCAAGGGCATGCAGGGGATTCTCTGCCCATTTCATCCTTGTCCCCATCATTCTGTCCAGAGCCATGAGCATTTTGTCTGGTGTGTGTTGATGAAACATCCAATAGCCAATTTTTATCTAGACTTTGATATATTTTTAATATGATGCATAGTATCTGCTGTATCCTGCAGTGGAAGAAAGGGTAATAAATCCTAACTCACTTTTAAGTATCAGGAAAACCCCATCAAATTGTCTCTCTATTCAAAAAGCTGTGCTTGAATAACACCTGATATTAGCATCAAATAGCCACAGAAGGAAGTATCCTTTTTTTGTTCCAGGTTCTTGACACTGGCAATTTGTATGGAAAAGTAATTTTCAACTCTCTTTGCACAGCAAAAGAGGGGGGAAAAATTCCTATTCAATAGGCAGCATAATTACATGATCAGTCCCATAATTATAGTCCTTGCATGACCAATCATCTAAGAATATGCAGAATTATGATGACAACAGCACTGTTACACCATGGTCAAAATTTCAAGTGTGTTCCCTAATCTTCTTTTTCCTCTTCAGGAACTACTCAATTGCTTTCATTTGGAAAGTTACATTCCCTCATGTGCCAGCATTCACCAGTGGTTGTCTGGTTTATCATTTATAATTTGTCAAAAATGCCTGTGTCTAGAAAGTCTATGAGTGTGTAGGTGATGTATGATTAGGTATAGTGAGCACAATGTATTAATTATGGCTTCAGTTCCAGTTAAAAACAGGGATTCATTCCAGTGCCCCTCTGTAATCAGCAGTGGGATGTGTTGAGCTGTATTTTAATCTGTTTTTCAAGAAGACCAAGTTGTTGCCATTCCCTCAGTCACAATTGTAGTTTGGGAGATGCAAAGGACTTGTGAATCTCAAAGAACTGAGCAATAGGTCACAGATCTGAAAGGAAGTTTGGGCTTAAACTTGTGTCTTCAAATGGAGCATTTTTTTGCATTCAGAGCTGTGTGGGTGCAATTCAAACCACCGTGACCAGGCAGGTGAACAGTATGGGAAAGGTAATTCATTTCCTTCCCTGCATATTGCTTTTCTCATATAAATGTGTCTTTGAGAACCCTTCAGACCTTGTTTTCAGTGAGGTCTTTGCAGCCAGCACTGAGAAGTCTTCAGGGATGTAACGATGGATCACATGAAAGGATAGAAACATGGAGTCTGGGCTGAAATCTCAGAGCCTCTCTCCTTCTCCCTCCTGTCTGCTCTCTTCTTCAAGTCCACTGAGCCTGTGACCCTCCTATCATACAGAGAGTAAAATCAAAGCATGTGTGTTGCCTCTTGCTGAGCTTTAGGGTGTCTGGCTTGGGCCTTGAGTCTGAGCCCATCATGGTAAAGCTGAACTTGGTGAGGAAGGTACTGGAACATTTTGTTACTTAGTGAAATAAAATAATGAGATTTTTTTGTTGTTGTTGTTGTTCTTGTAGGAGACTTTTTTAATTCCCTCCTATTTTTTCCCCTGCCTTTTAGCAACCTGAAGGTGCAAAAGAGAGACGAGAAAGAGAAAAATTGCATTTGAGAAAAAGCAAGTCTCATAAGAAAATGGGAGAGAAATCCGAGGCAAGGAGAGAGCGGGATGAGGCTGAAAGTTCAGAAGTACCTGCAAAACACAACGAACAGTCTCCATCACAAGCAAGCATTCAGAAAGGTTATGTATCCACAGGCAGCTAGAATGCCTTGAGATAATCAATCTTAACACTCCCCCTGAAGAGCAGAGGGAACATTTGTGTTCTCTTTTGACTAGAGGCAGCCTGTTAGCTAGCATAACCCCTAAGCTGTAAAATAAAAGTAAAATCGAAGTCCATTGCTGGCACCATGTTAATACCTTCCTTTCTTTACCTTTGTCATTAGAAATATGATCTTTGTCATAGGAGTGTATCACTAGCAAGATCCAAGCTAGAGATTAACCACCATAAGAGGATTTCAGGCATATTTAGCATTGCAGCAGGACAGTGGTGGTTGTGATCCTTTAAGAGGAGGCCACCACCTATGTATTACAGAGCCATGCAAAGCCTTATGTTCCTTTTTTCATTGAAAACTGGCTTTTTGGTAGGTTTGGGAAGAAAAAAGTACATACAAACAGCCAACTGCTTCCTGGCCCTGGCATTCACTTGGATTTGTCTTGAAAACAGGTATCTTTTTGCTCTGACAGTCTTTCAGCTCCAAATTTATGTAATTAAGAGAAGGTCATGTTCCCTTCTACACCTCCCTGATGTTTCACTTCTCTCTGCTTTTGCTGTCACTGTGCAGTGTGACTCATTTCACTGGCATCTCCCAGACCTCTCCCATGTCCTCAATCCCACTTCCCCAGTAACACAATTAGTTCTTTCTCTCAACGTTACCCACAGAATTCACAGAATGATTAGGTTGGAAGAGACCTTAAAGATCAAAGAGTCCAACCCATGCCCTAACACTTCAACTAAACCATGGCACCTAGTGCCATATGCAGTGTTTTTTAAACATCACCTCAATACCTTGCCTCTTTTGTGGCTTTTCCTCTCTCTGTTTACTACTTTACTGCCTTGTGGCTACCAGCCTCTTCTGCTGCAACTCTTCTTTTGCTTCATTAACATCTGAATTCTCTAGTAAAACCAGAGATGTTCTGGTTCTCTCATATTTCCATATAATATCTTCCAGGGGTTGATGGGGCATTGCAACCCTTTTTCCTTTTCCCGAATTTGGGCCAAACTGGCTGTCTGTGGTGAGAAGGCCCTAGGATAAGGCTGATCCTCTGGTTGAGGATCTGAACACAGGTGTAAATCTCACCTCCACATGCTCACAAACACATACACACTCCCACAATCCCCCTATGCTCCCCTCTCTTCAAAGTGCCAGTGTTCTCCACAGATACAACCCTTGTCTCTTTGGGAATAATCTTCCCAGGCCTAGTATGGAGAAAGCCTGATTTGGATAATACAGGGAGAAAAGAGTGAAGAGTAATGAAGTCATGAGCAAACATCAAGGTCTGATGGATATTCTTCCTGTGATTTTTCTGTAATTAACAAAAATCTTACTAATTTACCCTAGAGCCTTACTTTTGAATATTCAGCCCTTTAAAAGCTTAGGGCATCCTTAAAACTTTGTAACACTTATATACATTAAGGGATTGAGTTGTTTGGGATTTTTTTGTTTAGAGCTTGGGGGATATATAAGAAAGCAATTGAACCCTTACTGATGCTTGTAAATTGCTTCTTGCCTGGTAACATGTATTATAAACAAATAAATCTAATAATGAAAAAATGTTGTTCCTATGCATTGTTCCTGTCCTTCCCAATCCAGAGTGAATTTTTGCAAAGTTCTTCTGTCAGCCAAAACTTTAATAATTTTCCTTTACAACCCTAATCTGAAGACTGCATTACAAAAGGTCTGGACAGAAATGAACACGGCCAGCAGTGTCCGAGCTCCTCAGATAAAACCTCTCACATGCATCCCTTCAGGTAGCACCCTGTCCTCCCATCTTGGGAGAGCTGAATGCCATGGCTGCATCAGCTCTGCCTGGATTTCAGGTGATCAGCTGCCTCCTCCTGTTTTACAGACAGGTTAACTCAACAGGCCCCAGCGGAATTTGCTTGTGTTCATCAAACCCATGTGCTGGTTGTACACCACACCTGATGGAAAGAAAACACCAAACAGGGCTCTCACCAAAATAGGAGAGCCCTGTGTGGCTGCCTCTGACTTGCTGGTTACCATCTGCCTGAAAGCACAGAGAAACCTCACTGCCACCAGGGCAGCTCAGTCTGCAAACAGCTCCCCTGGACTCCACCAAATCCCATCTCGCTGATGGGAGGGTCTGAAAGTGTTTATGTGCTCTTGAACGGGCCCATCAGCCCCATGGTGTGACTCTGGAAACCGAAGCTTTCACACAATGCCCTCTATTGACTCAGAAGTGTTCTTCTCTCCTGCTCTGTATCATGGCTGATCAGACCAGCAGCCCTTTCCAGCTCAGTCCCTTCCAGTCTGAGCAATATGAGTATTATTTGGGTGGACTGAATCTTGCTTGATAGAATGAAGTCATTCTCTGCAGAAATTAACAAGTATTCCATAAGAAATTGGGCATTTGGGAAGGCTGGTAACCATCCAAAGAGGAATCTGATTGCAATGGCACTTCTGATATTTCTGCCAGAAAGACTCCAGAGGGTTTCCATTCTCACAGTAGGTCACTGGTTCTGTGGAAAATGACATAAAAAATAGTCACTGACTTGATTCCACCCTGAATTCCCAGAGCAATGGGGTTGGCTGCAGGTGGTTTCTGCACAAACACCCATTCCTGGGCAAACACTGCTTTTTCTGCCCTTTCCAAGAGTGGGATGGCTGCAAGTTGTATCAGAGTCCAAACCCTGGACATGAAAGAAATCAGGCTTCAGTGGGAGGTGAAGACAAAGGGATGAAGAAATCCATATACTCACTAGTAAGAAGTATTGAACATGAAACAGAAAGGGGAATGAGCAGGAAAACTGGTGTGATTCAAGGGACCCATGAAGAAAATATTGAACTTGCTGTGTTCACAAGTGGAAGACCATGGTCTGATAAAACACTCATCCCTGTGAATTCTTCCAGCAGTTCAGGCTAGCTGGAAAGTGCTTGTGTGGGAAGGGAAGATGTGGGTACATACAAATCTTTCAAGAGCAAGAGAGACTTACATCCCAGTGTTTTCTGAGAGGGCTGAGAAGAGGACATCAGCTGGGGTTACCTCATCTGTCAGGTGGGCATTCCCAAAGCAAAATATTTATGCTTGCTTCTCAGGTATTGTTTAATTGCAGCATGGTTTGGAGGATGAATTCAATTTTGAGTGCTGGCTAATTTATTGTGTATTAGTATATGAAATGTCATATCCCACACAGATAAATTTATGTAATAGCTGTCTTTACGTGAATGCTCACAAGAACCCTTTCTGGGGAAAAAATAGGAAATAGATAAATGCATGAATAAAATAAAAATGAAGCAACCATAATATATAACTGAAGAAGAATATAATACCTATTTAAATAACCTCTAAAATATTAAATACGAAAAATATTAAAATATTAATCAGCAGGTTTTTGTTCTTTAGCACAAAAAAAGGTATTTGGGTAAGCACAGCCCTGGCTCTGAATGCACTCAGTGTACATGTGAATAGTGTAAAACCATGTAGAGATATAATCAAGCTTGATAACTGAAATTATTCACACACCAATGAATCATAATCACAGGACTTTGAGCTTATCACAGCTTTCTGCCAAAACTGTTGTAAACAGATAGGTCTTGAAATATTTCCAGAGAGATATTACAGCCAAAATCGAGTCATTCCATGACAGAATTGAACACTGAAATACAACAAACTTCATAAAGAATGCTCTGCTTGCAGTTGTTGTGCCAGAGCTTTAGGTAATTGTGTGAGAACAAATGTGAAAATAAACCCACTCATCAAAGAAAACATTGCTCATAGCATGTTGATCTTCATTTTCACTGCTGTTTTAGACTGGCTTGACAGGGGCTATTGCTCCTATTAGGAGGATCCCTCTGAATCCCAGCTCAGTATCTACAGTTCTTTGGAAAAAGATATTTTCTCTCGGCTGTGTCTTGTCCCTCAGGTCAGATAGAAAATAAGAGAAAGAAGTGATAAAATGAGCATCAATATTCTGTCATATTAGATGCATTCTTGTCCTTCTCATATGCTTCTCAAAATGCTTCAGTTCATACAATTTCTAAACTGACAAAAGTTTTTGTGAATTGAGAAGACCAACCAACTTGTGACAGTTGCATGTGAATTTTCATCAAAAAGCCATCAAGGCCCCTACAGAGAGTCCTCAGACTGGAGAATTAGTACTGTTCCTGATAATGACGTATCAAAAAGAACTCCTTTTTTGCTCTAAAGCTTGAGCAGAAGGATTCATGGACATGGTTGCCTGCAGCTGTATCCCATGATATGAGGTGAATGCTAAGGTTTGGTCCTTTAAAAACCAGAACTTCCTGGACCATTATGCAATGGCTCTCATTTGATATGCTGCTTTTCCTCTATACACAAAAGACATCTTCAATGTTTCTCATAAGATTTTAAAATATAGTGGGTCTACTCCCTGGGGACTCCTATACTGAGAAATCTGTCTGTCAGAGTGTCGCAGACACCTTTTGTGAAAAATCCTTTCTTAGGATTTTTCCTGCTGGAACTGAGTGGTTTCAGCAGCAAATGTAAACAATGGTTATCTGCTGCTGTGGAATGCAACAGGTGGATCCGTCATTGGTCCCCTGTGGATGTTTGGATTTACTGACCACTCACGGCAGGGCTGCTCTTGCTTTCTGCCAAGAGACAGACCTTTGTTATTATTCTTTCTATTCTATTCTTAGCATAGCCAGCTTCTGAAGAAGCATCTTCTTTTCTATTTCTATGTAGTATAGTTATAATGTTATATATATATATCATTATATAATAAATCAAGCCTTCTGATCATGGAATCAAGATCCCTGACTCTTCCATCCATCTGAAAACCCCTGTGACCACTGTCACAGTTAGAGAGCAGCTACAGTGATTTCAGATTAGCACAAGTTTATGCCTGGCAGAGAGGAATGATTAGGGCATTTCTCTGCTCTAGCGGTCCCAGCAGCAATAAAAGATCTTCAGGGAGAACAAAGTAACTTTGGGCTGCTCTCACCTGTGCAGGACTGGCAACTGCAGTTTAGCCCAGGATTTTGGATATATATAATATATATTCATTAATTCCTTTTCCATTGTGCCAAATTCTACATGCTCACAGCTGCAGGTGAAGCTGCTTCATCTTCTTTAATGCCTTTTGCATGGAACAAAAGGACTCTCACATTAGGATAATCCAGGTCTCAGCTGGTCAATGGGCATCAACCATAATGTCCATCACTCAGGGTGCTCACTGCAATGGGGTTTCCTAATCCAAAGCATTTCTGAGATGCGAATGCTTAAGACTGACAAAAAATTCTTTTCAGTTGAAGCAAGGAGATTTGGAAACGTGCAGTTTCTCACGGTGTCTTGGGAACTGACAGGAGCACAGAACTTCACTGCATGCACAGCTTTCATAAAGAGGGCTTATGGCAAACCCTCAGGGCCTTATTTTCTGTAACTTGCAATACAGAGAGTAGAGAATCTTTGTAGTAAATGCCACAAGCCTGGCCAAGGCACCGTGGAGGCTTTAACAATGGGAATGCTGACACAGCAGCAGAGAGGTGTTCCAATCCCAGACTCACAACTTAGCTTTGTACCCTTATAAGGAGAAAAGTCTTGTTAACTTTACTATTGGTTGCTTGTAGTCCTTCTAACCTTTGTTCATTGGTCAAGCTTGGAGCCTGGCCAAGGGTATAAAAGTAGCTTACTGTACCCTACTAACTTCGGAAGAAGAACTGGGTCCTTTCACGACCCCCCGAATAAACCATCTCCGTGGAACAGCCGGTGTCTCCTCTTCTCCTCTCTCTCCGTCTGCCTGAAGCCCTGTGCCCGGGGAAGCCAAGCCTAGCAGCAGCTGAAATCCCAAAGAGCTGACAATCACTAGAAGAGCTGTTATCACCCTGCAGGCTGGAAGGCTCCCCCGTGGCTTGGGTCCGAGTGAGCTGCACTCCAGTACTCTTATCCTCCTGGGGATAGAGGTCTTGGGCCAATGCTCTGCTAATAAGACCCCGCTAATAAGACCCCCCATGGCTTCATAAAATCTTGACTAAACCCTGAATGCTGGTGACTGAGAGGTGGTACAACTGTGTTGAAGCTGCTGCAATAATCTTGTATTATCAGATGCTACTTAGAAGGTGGGAGAAACCTCAGTATTATCTTTAATAGCTTTCAACAATGTTTTGCACTGATGGACAAGACTAAAGGTGAAGATGGTGGGCCACACTGAAGCTGCTGCAGCCAGAGTGTGTCATTCTTTAAATAGCTGTATTAGTGGAAAAGTGGAACACAGTGCTCCAAAAGAGCTGCAAGCTGCTGGGTGTTTCAATGCCTGCAGTTCAGAGCTGGCACTGCAGAGAGGGAGCAATCAGTTCTCCTAATTCACTGCTAGTTGATGTACTGTGTTCAGCTCTGGGACCCCCAACATAAAAACGACACTGACCTGCTGGAATGAGCCCAGAGGTGAGCCACCAAACTGATCACAGGCCTGGAGAACCTCTCCTATGACAAGCTGAGAGTTTTTGGGACTGGTCAGCCTGGAAAAGAAAAGGTTCCAGGGAGACCTCCAGAGCCCCTGCCAGTACCTCAAGGGGACTTACAAGAAATCTGAATAGGAACTTTTCACAAGTGCATGAAGGCTGTGGATTCCCCATTGCTGGAAGTGTTTGAGGTCAGGCTGGATGAGGATCTGAGTAACCAGGTCTATGGGAATTTTCCTTGCCCATGGCACAGTGCTTGGAACCAAACAATCTTTTAACCCAAACCATTCTGCGATTCTATGATGATAGAGGTAAATTATATGGTATAGTTGTTGCCTATATTGACAACATCAGGAAATGCACCAAGTCCTTCTCTCTTTGGAGGTTCTCTCTGCAGGTGGCATCTGAGACATGTTGTTGGGGTGGAGTGAAGTGAGAGAAGCAGGCATAACTGCTGTGCTATAGTGGTGCTTTAAAACACAGATCTTATCTCAATACTCTTTTGTCTGCTATCAAATTAGCAAAACCAGAAAGCACTGGATAACACATTCTTCTAGAAAAAAAGTAAAGCTGTGTACAACCTGGATCCTGCTGAAGTTATTCTGATGATAAGAGGACTTAATCTAACAATAGTAACCTTCCTTTCCTTAAGATTAATGATCCAGTAAATAATTTGCACCAGGGATCTTAATTTCCGAAGGGAATATATCAACTCCACCTCTTAAAATTCCTGAGAAATAACGGGAATTCTTGCATTAAAATCCTGCTTGCAAGTGCTCTTTCCCTCTTGCTTTTAACAGTGTATTCAGAAGCTGCTGCTAAAGAAACCAGCCTGTCCCACATGTCATATCCTGGTGGGTCTGTAAGGTTCTTGTCCTCTGTGATGAAGAGAGGGTCCTTTAGGATTACAGAGGGGAACTATTCAAGGCTTGATTCTAAATACAGAAAAAAAGAGAAATCAAAACTTTACTCAGTGCGTTATATGGTTAGTGTAAGTGGTGTGAATTTTTACAAAATTCAGAGATGAACTTTGAAGATAAAACGTCCTAGCTCCTTCCCAGTGATTAGGGAAGAAGTCAAAATATTTTTACAATTCCTTGAATAATGTAAGTCAAAATTGCACATTTGGTACAGAATAAATTGTTTGCAAGTTCTTTCACTTACAATCATTAATCTACTAGATAACCTTCATAACCTTCATTTTCCAGCAGAGGGAGTCTGTCCATACCAAGTGAAAACATGCACTCTAGTCCAGTGCAAGCATGAGTTTGAGACTAAAATAATTACAGTGCCATCAGGAGACCACCGTCTTCAGCAGCACAGGTCCAAGTGGTCAAATTTTGTCCTGTGCTGTTAAAATATGACTTTTCTTAATATATAAAGGAAATCAATATACACTGCAACCCATGGCAGAGCTTAGTCTGGTATTAGGAACAGCAGTATTTACCCTGTGGTCAGCAGAAAACCCTGATCCAGCTCTCTCGCAGTCCTTACTATAGGAAAGATAATAAATTTCTTGCCCCACGTTTATTCAGATAGAAGCTTCTCAGGGAGAAAAAGCAATAGCATTTTTATTCTTATAAGCAGCACTACTTTTCGCAGGCAGCATAGCTGAAAATAAGCCATATTTTAAAATACATTTCAAAACATCTCTGTTCATCAAATGCAGCTTCTCCTCTACAACTGCTAAATGGCATGTCCACCCCAGTTTTGGCTGGTTTGGTTCAGAGTCTGGGATGTGGGGAGGTTTGTGCTGTTTTGCTGGGCTGAGAACTCCCATGGCAAAGGGCAGGGACATGCTCCTGTCGGGTGGCTTTGCTGTGAGGGTACATCTGGCAGTGGGACAGAAATAAGCACCTGGGAGTGGGATTCACATTCTCTGAACCTGAGAGAAGCAGTGAGAGAAGCAGAGAAGAGAATGATCAAAACAATTCTTATCTCATTTGCTGCTCCTGTGTTTGTGCACAAGTGGAATGCATTATGGAGGATTGTATACCTGAAGGGATTTGGTAGTTGGATTCTGGTGTGAGGGTTTTGTTTTCTTGACCAATCTCTGCAAGCTGTGTCCTGATGGTCGGTCAGGAGACAGTAACAAGATTTTGTTGAGTTCTTGTTCAGTTTCAGTTTAGATGTAGTGTAATATAGTATTATAAAGAATATAGCATGATAAAGTAATTAAGATCATATAATATAATTAGAATAATATAGCATAATAAAGTAATTAATTAGCCTTCTGATATCATGGGGTCCTGCTCATGATTCTTCCCTTTGACAGGGAAGAATGCATTTACAATATGCCTGAATTTACAATACCTAGGGAACAGCAGGAGTCTTAAAACACTCAGCTTCTTTGCACAGGTAAGGTGAGTTACAGTCCTTGGCCTCTCACTGCTATTGCAGAGGCAGTCTGGACTCATAAAGCCACATTGAACTTCATTCTCCAAGCACATACAAATGTGCTAATTGCAGGGGGATTATTCTGAAGTAAAGCATCAATGGACACATTGGCAGGATCAGTTCATATGTCCTGTCAAGTAAGTGTGTGTATTTGCTCAGAAACAAAAAGCAGGTAAAACAACTGTATTTCATAAAAGAAAGAAAGTAAGTCACAGGAAAGTCAAAACAAAGCTGATAGCAATTGAAAAAGGATGATTTTGCTGGGAACTTCAGCAGGAGACATGGAATCAGAATTGACCTTCTTTCCCTTTTGTGCTTATCACTGGCTTACTAAATTACTTGGTAGTTTCATTTTTATTGTGCCTGTTCACCAAGGTACAAAATAACATTTTATGCAGAGTTATATAACATATGCACTATACACACATACATGTGTATATATATACACACATTTATACACAGAGAGACATGTGCTGACAATTAGGCATTTGTGTATCTGCATCTCCCAGGAGAACTGTGCTGTATTGTGGGTTTCTCTCCTCCTGCCTAGCCACAAACTATTACTTTCCAAGCTGCCTCTGAGTTTCTCTGCTTTCTCGCTCAGAAACAGCCTTTTCCCCACCAATGCCCAGCTTCCCTACCATGTCCTTTTCCTACAGAGCTGCTTAGTTGATTGCCTGTGACCCCATTTGTATCCAACATAATCTTGCAAGCTCCTGTGCTAATACTGTGTCTATGTCAACGTATTCTAACCCATGGGCAGATGGACATTCCCATGCTGTGGGAAATCTTGGGAAAAGGCAGGAACAAGTGGGAGTTTGCACTGTGGAAGTGGCAGTGCCAGCTGGACTTCTGGATTAAAGCAAAGAGGAGGAGGACCCTGGTGAATGAATGCTGAAGCACCTCTGCAGCTGTGACTTGGTGCCTGGCTTGGGACCAGAGCTGGTGATGCCAGAGGTGAGGAGTTCAGGCTGAACTCTTTCCTGTGGTGGTCTGACTGTGACTCCACTGATCCCTGGGGAGGAGTGTGGTGGACAGAGCCCAGAGCTGCCTTTGGAAGTGAGCTGGTTTGTAGAGGTGCTTTGGGTTCACAGGGGCTCTGTAAATTCAGATATTTTGGGAGGTCACAGTTTCCCTAAGTGACAGCCAGCCAGGAGACCAAAGGATCCATTTCCTAGTGAGGTGGGACACATAGGCATGTCTGTAAGGAGCTGGCTGGGAGGACAATGACTGAGGGGAAAGTGTTTGTCTCCTGGGAATATTGCACCTGCTCACAGAGACTTTTGTGACTTGGATGGACTCCCTCCAAAAGAAAGATGGCACTTTCTTTTCCCTGTAAGTGAAAAATGTGTGTATTGGGGGACCTTTTGTGCACCAAAGATTTTATGGCCCTGGTGTTCCGTGGGATGAAGACTGGTACAACAAGCACACGTGGCAAGCAGGAGATTTTCCTGCTGTGCTGCAGGAGAGCCAAGGGAGAAGAGTCACAGGAGGCAATGCCTAGGCAGTGACACTGTATTTCCAGCCTCCTCATCACTCCAGAGTCACCTTCCACAGCTGCACTCCAGCTCTCACTTTCCCTCTCCTGCTGAAAAATCATTTTTCCCTCTTTCTCCCTAGGCTGGGCTACAGCTGATGTTTTTCGTATCATTGCTTAACTGGCCAGTTTCCCCATCCTGCTCTTTCTGCCTGGTGTCTCTGTCTGGAGGGTTGTTCACCCCGATGGCTTTTCCCAGCTGACTCTTCTGACTCACCCGAGGTACGTGCACAACGTCAGCAGCTGAGCCAGAGAGACTGGGAGAACAAAAATTAACAAAACAGTGAGCAAGATAAAACTGCAACTTGTAAAAATATGTAAAGAACCCCCCTTAGGTTTGCAAAGTTAAACTCTTAAATGCTGGACAAATCCAGACCTAAGGCTGCCTTTGGAGGGACGGTTTGCCCCCCTTTTCCCTTCCCCCACACAATGTGTATTATGTGACATGATTTAATTGTTTGGCGGCATACTACTTTTCCCACAGGACTAGTGCCTCATCTAGTGTAAACCCAGGACAGTGTCTGGGAATGAAGCTGGTCTCTGCATTTCCTGGACCAAGCGTGTGACTAGCAGCCCCATTTATCACCATCTAACCCAGATACTGTGCTGAATTCGGAGCTGACAGCTTCTTCATGAGGCTTTCTGGGGTGGCTTCCCTGCAGCCTCTGACTATTTATCACCACAGTGTGCCTAAAGGTGAGAAGCTACTATTTCCAGGGAACTGGGAACTTTAAATTTAAAAACTTAAACTTTAAGTTTCTTTAAATACTCCATTGTCTCTGGCATTGTTCAGAATACTTTGTGATTTAACTAACTGATGTAGCAGACTTCATTTGCTGTTCTGAGTGCTGGGTGCTTCTATAAATCTATAACCTAAATGTCTCCTACCAGGTGTCTAAAAGCAAGAAACCATAAGCCAGACATGTAGATATCTCACCTAGGTGTGACTAAGGAACTTGATAGAAGCAAGGAGAGTTTCTAGTTCTTTCAGCTGCTGTTTCTTTGCTCTGCTAGTAGATTATTCCATTTTCCCACAGCCCCCTGCCTTTGGTTTCCATGTCCCAGATAAGCTAGGACTTGGCTTGATATTTGACCCTGAATGAGAACACCAGATGAGCTCTTCAGTGCCTGATGCTATTTAGAAGTTAAATCTTGTAAACTTGTTTGACTATTCTGTTGCTGACTGTCCTTCATCAAAAAATGCCAGGTCATTTTCATCATCATGAATAATCTCTCGTTTTCTAACACGAAACTTGCATCATGAGCCAGAGCAGAGTAAAAAGAAATTCCATTCCACATTCTCAGAGATGATTTTCAGAGCTCTGTGTTGATATTTGCAGCTTTAAAATCATATTTTGTCTCATTTAGCTGATACCTAATGAGACAAGGAAAAGTAAAGATACTTGCTTGGCACTGTGGGGACAGGGCTCAATATTTTTTATGCATTTGTGTCATGGTTTAACATGCACACAAAAGGAGCACAGTACTGCAGACAAGATCACCTGCACAGCTCTCAGGGTTGAGACATATTTGCTTCAAGAACTGAAACTCTGAGAGGAAAAACATTTGGAACCTGCAAACTTTCTGCTTTTCCCAGATTCCTCCCTTCTTCATCATCATAATAAAGGGATAGGAATGTCTGGGGAGAAAGTTTTTACTGTTACTACTCCTGGCATTTCTGGCTTTACTACTCTAAATTCTCCATGCCAAATTGCTAGACTAGTTCAAAGGACCCTGAGCAACTTGAACCATAGCTAATTACCTGTGAATTAGAGATTGTTTCAGGAAATTCTCCTGAAGTTCCTCGGTTCATGCAGATAGTGTTAAGCTGACCGTTTTTATCACCATGATTGTTTTTGCATGTTGTTCTAGATGAAAGACTTTCATAAGGAGGGGGGTACATTTTTATGTGCTAGAAATCAACTTGAGACATTGCATGGATATGATATAAACTCAGAAAAAGTATTCCTTTTGAAAGTTTCTTACAAAGGTCTTATAGGCTACTTGTAAAAAACCAAAAAATAGACAACATAAATAGAGCTAATAACTATTAACATTAAAAAACTTAAAAGTTCCATGTAAAATTTAACTACTTTTCTTCTCCCTCTCCAGATGATAGGATTAAGCCTGGAAGCAGTTTCAAACTTTACAGATTTAAACCTGTACCTTCAAAATCCATGCAAGAGCATATATCCCTAATAGCACTCCAAAGAATGGACTTTGGTAATGTGGATCTTTGTATTCAAATTCACTTTTGATTTATTTTGGTGTTACAAGTTGTATTAAAACCAGAATGTCAGTATTTGTTCTTTCTGAAGTGATAGCAAGTGCTTGTATTTCTCTCTATTCAATTGTTGCATGAACTTTGCAAGGCCAGAATTATTTGTTTGGCTTTCTGGGCCCTCTATCCAGAGAGCTAGTATTTTATCGGCCACACTCCTATGGTACGTTTCATAAAGTCATAGAAAGGTTTGGGTTGGAAGGAACCTTACAAACCATCAAGTTCCAGCCCTTCTGCCATGGGCAGGGATACCTTTGCCTAGACCAGGTTGCTCAGGGACCCATCCAACCTGGCTTTGAACACTTCCAGTCATGGGGCAGCCACAGCTTCTCTGGACAACCTGTGCCAGGGCCTCAGCACCCTCACAGTAAAGAATTCTGAGTAAAGAATTCCTCATACCTTCCTTTCTCCCCTTTTTGAAAACGGGAGCAATATTTCCCTTTTTTTTCCAGTCACTGGGGACTTTGCCTGACCACTATGACTTTTTAAATATGAAGGAAAGTGGCTTGGCAACAACATCAGCCAGTCCCCTCAGGACCCTGGGATGCATCTGACCAGCTCCCAGACACTCCTGGCTATAAACCTTCATCAGCAGGTCCTGAACCTGCTTTTAACTTATATGGTGGGAGGCCTTCACTCCATCAGCTATAAATTAGGTGTGGTGCTACAAAGATAACTACAAACAGCCAACACAATCCTTGGATTCCAAGTGTTTAGGGGAGTAGATCAACCCAGCTGCTGTCTTGCCTTCTGGGCCAAAATGCAGATGTTACAATAATCCTAAAACATCTAGATTCTAATTTGTCGTAATGTGCTCATGAATTATTTGGATCAAGGCATAGATGGGCGACTTCATGGTTGATGTTAGTGCCTGGTATTTGTGATAACTCTGATGAAGTAAAAGCGCTGGGCACCACACTAAATGCAGTGTAATAGACCTGTGGGTCTTGGAGCCACAGGCATTTGACCATGTGATGTCTCATTAGGCTAACCCCCGTGGAAAGTGGATCAAGCACTATTTCCAAATTCATCTCACATCATTTAGGCTTTGCTATGAAATAACATTTTAGCTCCTTGATTCAGATGCAATGCTCAATATCAGCAGGGAACAACCAAACAAATGCTCTGTTTGGATGCTCTATTCCTCCAGCAAAACAAGAGCTCAGTTGCCTGCCTGTGTGTCAAGCATGGATCCTAAGTTTGCAAGAGGAGTGTTGAATTAATTTCCTAACTTTGGAATGAGGCAAAAAGAGAAAGGTCAAAATGAAGGAAGGTCTGAACTTGACTGAATGTGGCAGAGCTGTCGGCCTTTTGCTGACCTTAGGTAAAAACATTGCAAAAGATGTTTTGTTATTTCCATAGTCTCCAGCAGTTTTGTAGAATATTTTATGCATGCACTGCTCTATGGTTACTTGGATGCACACTGACTCCCAGAAGTGCAGGATCCCTGCAGGGCCCCGGGGATGCTAGTTGGAGTTTTTTACATTGGCAACATTGGTTGTCACTTAGAATGAATTTTAAATCATTTTAAGTGTGGATAGAAATGAGGAATCCCAGGAAGTGATTGTTGCTCCACTGCCAAGACAAGCATCAAATCAGTGGTAAATAGAAGAAGAGGTTATTACAATTATCACTATTATTGACTGATTAAGCTCATTCTAACTGAAAACTGTCCTGCAAGAGAAGGGTATCCATTAGATAGGGATTAATGTGATGTAAATGTTGTGATGTAAATTGCATTCTGCTGTCTGAAAAAAAATGCAGAAAAAGTCACTCAGACCAGGAAGAAGCTTTCATACAGGCTGGATTTCTGAAGCACTGTTTGCAGAGAGGGGATCCTTCTGGGAAATATGATTGCCCTTTTCTCTGTACTCATTATGTCATCCAACCTGCAAAGGCATCTGCCTGCCAGATGCTGAGGGGTATTTGCTGGAGTACTATTAACATAAGAGTGAAAGTGTCACTTTGTGCGAAAGAGCAGGCGTGGATGCAGCTGCCTGAGAAGATGAGTGTGAAAAAGTTTTAATTCTTATATGGAATGATTTCCCCCACAAATTTCCACAAAGAAAGCTTCTGGATCATGAAAGTAGAAATCTTAAATTAGGGGACTTGAGGGGAGTGTCTCAGACTTCAGTCCAAGTTGTGACTTTTTGGTAGAGAGAGTAGCGCCTCTGCTTGGTTATTCCTACAGCCACAGGGGAATCTGGCGACTCAAGATCTTGATGCTGACAGGGGTGGAAAAGGGTCGAAGGAGTCTCCTGGCATAGCTTAAACAGAGCTTTAAAACCCGATTATCACAACTTCCTGGCAAATACTTCAAAGGAGGATTTTTGCACAATGAAAGATTTGAGGCTTCACTGGTGTTCTCTGCTGGTGGTGTAATAGAGGTGGTGCAGTGTGAGATTCTCTTCGTACCACTGTGAATGATTCTGTAATGTCACTTACGTGTTTACTACAGGATGACATCTGCAAATAAAGCCGTGGTTTCGTTCTTTAAATTTTATTTTTAGACATTCTTCTTTTGGATTCAGGGCTGTAGCCATAAATTCCTGCTAAATTACAGGAATTAGAGCCACGGGTGCTCATTTTCGTGGAGAAAGCCACGGCTGTCGGTGTGTGTGTAAATAAAAAAAAAAAGGCCTCCGTTATATGCAGCGATCAAAGGAAGGTTTGTACGTCTGAAAGACTCTCTACTTTTACAATTTTTCCTCTCCTGCCGGGCTATTGGGAGCCGCTGGCCCCGGCCGCCAGCCCTGCCCGCTCCCGGCCGCTTTTCCTGGAAAGCGGGGCAGGAGAGGGGGCGGGCAGCGTCGGATCCCGCGGAAGCCTCGCTTTCCCCTCGCTTTCCCCTCGCCCCTTTCCTTTGGCTCTGCCCTGGCTCCTTCCCGGCCAGGCGGGGAGGAGAACGCCCGCCCCCCGCGGGGCCGCCAGGGGAACATCTGGAGCGGCCGCGGCGCAAACATCTGGAGCGGCCGCGGCGCATCCCGGGGCCGCAGCCGGAGGGTCCTGCCCCGGCACTGCCCGGGCCGGCAGCGAGACCCCCGAGAGGGGCAAGGAAGGAAGGAAAGAAGGACGGCGGAGAAGGGGCTGCGAGGGAGGGCGCGGCGCAGGTAAGGGCAGCCCGGCGGCCCCGATCCCCGGCCGGGGTGACGGCGGGACGGGGGGATGTCGGATCCTGCCGGCTGAAAGGACAAATACTCCATGTTTGCCTCCACTCGCTCCACGGGGACACTTCTGAGGTGAGAGGCGCGGACGGGACTTTTAAATCCGCAGTAGCTTTCGCCGAGGCTGCCGGTGATGAAATGCGAGCGTGGCCCTTGCAGCAGCCGGGGCGTTCTGCCCCATGTGTGAGGGGTTTGCAGCCGAGGCTCTGGATGGTTAAACAAAGGGGAGATTAAGTGTTCGGCTCAGTTCTAAGTTTACTACGTGATTTTTTTCCTCTCCCTTCCGCTTGGATGTGTCAAGTGGAGATGTATATCCAAACTTGAATTTACAGGCAAAACTTAAAGAATTTAAATGTACTTAATGGCTTCCAACTCTATGAGAGAAACCCTAAAATTATCTTAGCCTCTTTATTTTATTTCAAAACAGAATAACCCTCAGAAAAACACTTTCCATCCCTGGATATGTTCCGTATTGTTTCAACTTTTCCATCAATAAAACATATTCTACTCTAATAACACTTAATACTTGACATGGTATAAAAAAAATATTATCTTTTTGATAAAGGACTTTCTGAAGAGTTTGGGAACTGAAATATTTAAGACCAAAATATTTCTGCTTTTTAGTTTTTAAACCAAGTGTTTGATTATTACCATGCATTTGCATACTTAGGACTTGTGATTTCTCCACTATGTAAAACTTTGTTTGCATCACCTTATGTTACTGTTTCTATGGAGCTCTTTAAATTATGGCACAAGTTGTACTCCAAGCACTGCAAGTACTTTGTAAAAGGAATGTCTCCAATACCCATTTTAGATGCAAATTCATCATTGACTCTGGAGTTACCTTTCAGAAGTTTGCTCAGATGTCTTTTGCTGCTTTTCAGGGCTGCTTGTGTGGCTTTTTCTGTATTTTTCTCTTTACAAATGAAGCTGGGCAAACCAAACAGATTTCTCTCCACAGTTATGGAAACTGTGGGTAGAAATAACTGCTGGAGAAGAAAACTCAAAAGAACCTTGAGTGGCCAGAATAATTATGCCTGTGTTTAGGCAAACTGCTGTTTACTCTCTTCTTGCACACAAATCTGCCTGTAAAGCTCATTTGAGTCAGTGCTGCAGATGGCCAGTGCAGCAGGGCAAAAATGGGCTCCTTGTTTTCAGCCTGAAGAGGTGCATGAACCAAGACTTCTCAGTGTTGGAACTCCTGTCAACTGGCTCCTTTTTCTTAACGTGACCAAACGCACTCATGCTCACTTGCAGTTGGCAGTAGTAATTTTGACTGTCTCTTCCAAGCTCCAAGCAAGACAAGCTCCTAAACCCAGGAATTATAAATAATTTGACATTGGTTTTAAAATACCTTCCTTTTCAGTAGAGTGACTCTCTGCAGGGGCAGCTCTATCCATCATGCAGCACGAGCCAGACCTTGGATCCTGGTGCTGCTTTTGGCTCCAGAAGGCAAAAAGGAAACTTAAGTCCCTTTTATCAATTTATGCCTAAATCAGGGCCTGCTATAACACTTCAATGCTATCTGACAACACTCCTAAAACTCTTGCTCCAAATCACCTTGCATTTGAGACATTTCTAAGGCAAATTGTGTAGCATCTGTAATGCCAGTGGTTTTGGAAGAGGATCTTGCTGGGTCTGCTGCCTCTGTTAATTGTGTTATTGGAAGGATTGCAAGAGCTGAAGCTGCTGCTGCTGTATCATCGAGGACTCTTCAGTTTCTGCTAATGTTGTATTAGCACAACAAACTGATTCCAGTGTAATGAGTTTGAGTTTGACCCTCCTGTAAAATGGAACTGCACCTCTCAAGCATTTTGTTTCTTCTAGCTGGGCAAAGCCATCCAGCCATTTCTCCCAGCTAGCAGCAATGTTACAGACTGCCTTGCCAACACCCCCATTTATTCATTAGTGCTTCTCTTTCTGGTTTTCATCCAACTTTCTGCTGTTGATAGTGTGTCTCCCCAGGCTATAGCTGGTAGAGGCAGTGCATTTGGCTCCCCTTGGAGAAGCAGTATTATCAGGTAGCCTGAGACAGACAGACAAGACTGCAGACGAAACTTGGTACAAGTTTCAAGGTACCAAGGCAGGTTAGTCAAGGCAAAGCTCTAGCTGCAAACCCCACCTGCTCTGTTGCACAGCTTTGTGGAAATTACTGATAAGAAAATTTAAATATATTTTTTTCTTATCACAGCAGAATGCTGTAAGACCCAAGCACTCATAGAATTGGTTACAATCTTCAAATCCATAAAATTTAAACATTTATTTTTAATCACTTTGTTTGCAATGAGGGCTCACACTACCTAACTGTACTGCAAGGACAAATGGGCTGGCTGAAGATGGAGACAGTCTTTTTAGTAGGGCTTGTTGATAGGACAATGGGGTAATGGTTTTAAACTAAAAGAGGGTCTATTTAGATTAGATATAGGAAAGAATTTTTTTGTGAGGAGGATGGTGAGACACTGGCACTGGTTCCTCAGACAGGTGGAAAGGTTCCTTCCAACACAAACTATTCTATAACTTTATCAGAAGGTTATGAACACTGAAAGGAATAACTTCAGAAAGCAGAGATTCATGAACAAGTGGCTTGCTGTCTATGGGATGAGACAGCAAAATGAAGCTCAGTGTCACAGCAGAAACCAATATTCTGGACACGTGTCCACTGTTTCCAGCCTTCTCCCCTGCAGGGAACAGAAGAAGTTCAGCTCTTACAAGTGTCACCTGCTTGTTGCCCAAGTATGAGCTGGTATGAGCTTTACATTAAGAAGCTGAGTCTCTTTGTAGTTTTTCAGTAAGGAAAACAAAGTCCTTCCTATTAAAACCATCAAGGACTTAATAATGATCTCACATTTGTTGATATGAGCTCCCTTCCCATTTTTGTCAACTTGAGACTGTCCTCAGGATGAAAGCTTATTAATGCACACAGCACAGATGACAATTCTGCTTCCCATATTTTGTTAGTGTTTGGTGATTCCTTAAAAGAGGGTCTTCTTTATAATCCAGTTTCTCATTCAAAGGCTTTGGTCACCCTAATATCTGGTCCTGTACATAATGAAGAGAAATTCTCATGCCTTTTCTGCACAGTCACCAGTAGTTATTGTAAGGGAACCTTGTAACCAAAGAATTATAACTCATGGAGGTCAGCAAGCCCTGTACTCCACACCTTGATGCCTTCACACCTCCTCTACCTCCTCTGCAGCTGCCTGGAAGGAGGCTGTAGCTAGGGGGGATCTGCCTCTTCTCCCAAGCAAGTAGGGACAGGATGAAAGGGCTTAGTCTTAAGCTGTGTCTGGAGAGGTTTCAGTTGGACATTAGGAAGATTTTCTTCATAGAAAGGGTGATTAGACATTGGATTGGACCACCCAGGGAGGTGATGGGGTCCCTGTTCCTGGAGGTGTTGAAGGACAGGCTGGCTGTGCCAGTCAGTGCCCCGTGATGTAGCTGGCAGGGTGGTGATCAGAGACTGGACTCGGTGATGTGAGAGGGGCTTTCCAAACTAATTGATTCTGTGATTCTGGGACCTGTCCTCCTCTAAGCACAGAACATTCTTTCAGATATGGCTTCTTTGCTGGTGGAAAATATTCATTGAACACCCCTCAAACATTAAGTTTTCTCAGTAGACTCCCCCCTTTTCTGGGGTTATGTCTTTTTGTCTTCAAGAAGTGTTTGGAGACATAAATAACAATTGCAATAACTTCTAAGAGTGTGTAAGGAGTTTTTTAAGTGCCAAATGCAGGATCTTTCACAGCCCAAGTAGTCATTAATATTTATTACTAATATTTTCCATAGTCCAGTAGTCCTGTCAGCTTTGCTATTTTACCAGACCATTCCACTGAAACCCCAACTGTACTGTCAAGATGCTGTAGGAGGAAGTCTATAAAAAGGATGCCAACAGAAACCAATCCATATTTTATTTCATTTCCTCTCCAGAGCAGGGCTCTGATCTCTAAATCATCAGTTGATACATCAAACTTTTGCTCTCTTGACATTTTCCTAGCCTAGGAAGGCTTTTGCCTTCTAGGAAGCAAAGAACATGTAAGTGAACACAACTGGAAAGACAAAGAGGAGTCAGAGATTACACCCTACAGAGCTGGCTTTTGTAGCAAAGCCATGGAGCAATCTTCCTAGTGCTGGACCATGGAACTCCAGGAATAGCTAGAGTCCTGCAGGGGTTGGTCATTGAAGAGACTTGGGCTGTTTTAAAGAGCAGAGGTGATCCTCCCCCACCAGTCTGCCCTGGTGAGGCCCCATCTGGGGTGCTGTGTCCAGTTCTGGGCTCCTGAGTTCAAGGAAGACAAGGAATTACTGAAGAGGGTCCAGCAGAGGGCTACAAGGAAGATTAGGAGACTGGAGCATCTCTCTTCAGAGAAACAGCTGAGGGAGCTGGGCCTGTTCAGCCTGAAGAAGAGACAGCTGAGAGGGAACCACATCCAGGTATCCTAAGGGCTGGTGTCAAGAGGATGGTGCCAGAATCTTGCCAGTGGTGCCTGGTGACAGGACAAGGGACAATGGGCACAAACTGAAACACAGGAAGTTCCACCTGAACATGATGGAAAACTTCCTTCCTGTGCAGGTGGCTGAGCACTGGAACAGGCTGTCCAGAGAGGTTGTGGATTCTCCCTCACTGGAGATATTCAAGAACTGTCTGGATGTAATCCTGGGCAACCTGCTCTAGATAAACCTGCTTTAGCAGGTGGGTTGGACTAGAAGACCTGCAGAAGTCCCTTGTGGCTGTAACCATTCTGTAATTTCATGATTTTGTGATTCTGTGATAAAAGGAATTGACTTCAAAAGGAGAGTGAGCACATATGGGAATGTCACTACCAGCACAACTCGGGTTAAAATAGGGAAGCAGTAAGAGCTCCAGCTGAGCCTGGCTCTGAGTGGACAGGACAAGGTACATGGTCTCAGCTGTTAGTGAAGAGCAGCAGGAGGATGCAGCATGTCCCTCCTTCTGCCCTCTCTCTGGCAGCACTCTGCCACACACAGTCAAAACCTGCCAGACTGGGAGGAGCTGCAGCACCTCAGCTGGAGGGCAGCAGCCTGCAGTGACCCTCTGTGGAGAAGGGAACTGCTGCCCTGCCTGGGGGACCCATGGAGGGGCACCCCAATGTGGCATTGAAGTGGCTGTGGTGGCTGGAGCCAAACCTGGTCTCACCAGAGGCAGCACTGCTGTACCTGCAGCAGTTTCCTGACATTTCATCCTACATTTCAGCCAGCCCTAGGAAATACCAGGGTTTATGACCAATGCAGGAATTATGAATCTTTCCTAGGAAAAAATGACTCTCTTGTGTCCCATGCACTTACCAGGTTTACTTTTTGTGTGTGTAAGCTTTTTGAACTTGTGGTGCCCTGAGAAAGGCTCCAATTTGGCAGTCCTGAAGACTAAAAATTTCAAATCCCCAGAGGAGCAGCTGCTTAGATATCAAGAGCCAATGGTGAGATTGTTATGTAGTACTTGTTGTCCCCGGGTAACCCCTGGAGATAGCCTGCTCATCTGTGGGAGCAGAAACAGTCAGCAGATGTGCAGAGAACAGGGAAAGAGAGCCAAAAAGTGGAGGGTCATGAGAGATAACAAACACAGTGAGGAGCACTCAGAGGGCTGACAAGTATCTGGGAAGGAAGAGTCTCTGACAGATGTGAGGCACTGAAAAAGAACAGAGAGGTACAAGTTGTGGGCACAAACTCTTCACTTTGGGAGACTGTGTCCCTTCTTTCTAGGGCCAACAGATAGATTTCTGGTATTTTTGGTTTTCATCCCTGTCTTCTAGGCTTGAAGATTTTCTCAAAGTTTGAATTCTTCTCCTGCAGACTTTGGAGATGTGTGTTTATGACATTTCTTTATTTTTTTCTTTACCTGAAAATCTTTATCTCCCATACCCCTAAGCCAAACCACCAAGGCTGTCCTGTCACTTTTCAGCATTTCAAACAGTCTTTGTCCTGCTTTCATTCATACACACAGTACTCAGTTCCATCTAATTCTAAAGCAGCTGTAGGTGCCAGCTGAGTATTTCCTTAACACCAGAGCAGTGATCTCATCTGGAAACATGGAGCTGTAATCTCTGAAATGCTTTCAGTCATGACATGAAACCAGGAGTGTGTTTAGTGAGCAATGTACTTGGAGCAGACAGTTTTTCAATCAGCCTGGCTGGCTGTGGTGTTTACAGCACAAGGGCTGCAGGACAAAAGGCACTTGCCTCGTGAATAGATCTTTAGCTGCAAGTAGGAAACTTTATTACTGAATTGAACTTGTCTGTGATTTCCTTTGTCTTACATGCATTTCAGCTTTGCTGATTTCCATTTTTTCTAAAAGCTGTATGATCACAGCTTGTGCACTGATTAGAAAATGCCTACAATTGTTATTTCCTCCTCTTATCTGGGTACATCATTCTCACCAATATCACAATCCATGCCCACAGCTGTTATGGATAAATAAACATTTCCCATCAAATATTATAAACTCCACATCACTATTTTCTAATGTAGCATATGGAAGAAAAAAATGGTGATGTTTAATCTTTGAGCTTAACCTTTGTGATATGGTTGTGCAGAAGAAATGGAAGCATTGCAGCAGAGTGAGTTTGTGGCTTTATAACTTGTGTCGTTTCTGGAAAAGAAATCCACATTACTGGTTGACAGTCCTCTGTAGAATCCCCCAGGGCTTGACAAACACAGGAAATTGCAGGGCATAGTGCTGTGGCAGGAGAATGAGCAGGGAAGGGAAGCTGCCTGCTGCAGGGCAGGCTCTGGCTCAGCTCCTGCTCATGTCCCTGCCCCATGGAGGTTGTGCTGCCTAAACCTCTGTCTGTCCTCTAAAGGGAAAAGGGATAAAAAGGAAACTAACCTGGCTCTTCCAGAAGCAATGGAGAAGCCTTCTGAGTAACCAGGTGGCGTGTAGGGTTTCTCCACAGCACTTGCAGTCTTGCCTTGGACCCCGCAAAAGTGGAGATCAGAAATCAAACTGGTAAATGTTAGAAAACATCTCTCCCAAAACTATCAGAGGATATTTAAATCTGAGTCTATTTCTTGCCTGCCTTTCATGTTTCTGATGGTGTGAGATAATTTTCAGGCTAAAAAGGCAGCTCTTAATAACCACAAAAACACACACCTTTTCTTGGGTGCTCACTTGGAAGCCTCCTTTTTCGGTGGAATGCCATGTTCCCTTCTGACCCCAAGGAGTAAGATGCAGCCTGAACAGAGGGATGAGCAGCCCAGGTACACAAAGCTTTATGGCTACATGGGGAATTTGTTGGCAGCTGTGAACAGCCTGTATTGGTTTGGCAAAGTGTGGATGTAAAACACTTTTGCAATACCATGCAGCTTCTAATTACTGGAAAAACCTTAATCATGCAGTACTTTCTGTGGCTATGGCAAGAAAAACTATGTTTGGAGTTCTCACATTAAAAAAAAGCATCTCACATTCACCGGTACCTGTAAATTATTCTTGTTCTTTATTCCAATCAGCTGCAGAAACATTGGCTGGCACCTAAAATTTATAAACTACCTTAACAATTGAGTTTGTTGCCATCATTATGCCTAATTACCTTTTTCTCCAGTTCCCCTGAGAAACTGTTAAGTCCTGCATTTTGGCCACAATAACTCCCTGCAGTGTTATAGGGGGTGGCTGGGCAGTGCCCAGGCAGAAAGGGACCTGGGGGTACTGACTGACATGAACGTGAGCCAGCAGTGTGCCCAGGTGGTCAAGAAGCCCAAAGGCTCCTGGCCTGTGTCAGGAACAGTGTGGCCAGCAGGAGCAGGGAGGTCATTCTTCCCCTGTACTGGGCACTGGTGAGGCCACACCCTGAGTGCTGTGTCCAGTTCTGGTCCCTCAGTTTGGGAAGGACCTTGAGACACTTGAGCGCATCCAGAGGAAGCAACGAGGCTGGTGAGGGGCTGGGAAACAAACCCTGTGAGGAACGACTGAGGGAGTTGGGGGTGTTCAGCCTGGAGAAAAGGAGACTCAGGGGCAACTTTATCTCTCTCTACAACCTCCTGAAAGGTGGTTGCAGTCAGGTGGGGGTTGGTCTCTTTCTCCAGGCAGCAATGGACAGAACCAGAAGATACAGTCTTAAAATGTGCCAAGGGTTGGATAATAGGCTGGATGTTAGGAAAAAGTTTCTTACAGAAAGAGTGATAAAGTGCTGGAATGGCTTCTCCAGGGAGGTGGTGGAGTCACCATCCCTGGATGTGGCACTCAGTGCTATGGTTTAGTTGAAGTTTTAGGGCTGGGTTTGACTCGATGATCATGAAAGCCTCTTCCAGTCTAGTGATTCTATGATTCTGTGTGATTCTGTGATGCCAGCTGTGTGCCTTTTGATGTCTGTGTGTCTTTTGTAGGCATCAGAACCACTGCCTTTGCCTGGCAGGGTTGGGAGAAGCATTTGGACAGAGTTGAAGTTGTGAAGCAGGTCAACAGCTAAAGGAATGTGTGTGGCACCTGTGGAACCAGGTGGCTTTGGGGCCAGGCCTCATGACCTCTGTCTGTGGGTCAACTCTGCTTACAGCTCTGGCAGACCACAGAATCACAAAATTGGTTAGGTAGGAAAAGACCTTTCAAATTATTGAGTCCAATCATTAACACAGCACTGCCCAGTCCTCTACTAAACAATGTCCCAGGAGCCACATCCCCATTCCTTTTAAATACCTCCAGGAATGATGATCCCACTGCTTCCCTGGGCAGTGGCTTGACAGTTCTTTCAGTGAAGAAATTTCTCCTGATATCCAGTCTAAGCTGATGAACTCTAGGGAGGGTTGTGGGCAGCAAGGAATGTTTGCTGCTGAGAACATGGCTGTGGCTCTGCCAACAGCCGTGGCCCTGAAATCACTGAGGGTAAAAGAGAGGGTCTTGAGTTTGCACATCCTGCAACATCAGTCTGACATTGCAGATACAGACTGGTAAGGCTCTGTAAAAATAAGCCCTCAGATTTGTCAAGTATTGTCATAACATGCTGATGCCATCTTTATCCAATAAATAGCACCTGCTGTACCAAAACTGTCTGGCTCTCAAGCTGTGCAGAAGAGCTGGCAGATGTTTTGTCCCAGGCTGCACAGGGGAATGCCAAAGTGCCTCATGGAAAGGCAGCAGCCTGACATATTGTTCTCCTCTCCTTTCACCTCCCATTACACCTCTGCCTTCCACCTCCCAGATGCATCTCCTGGCCCCACAGTGACTTTCCTACTGAGGAGTCTGTGCTTAGCCTCACCATATCCTCAGTTTCATACTAAGCCCCCAAATTGTGCAATATCCCCCAGTTTATTTGCAGACAAAACTTCTCAGTCACATCAAAACAGTGGGTGTTGGCAGGTGACTTCTAGACTCACCAAAAGGAAATTGCAGGCCTGAAAAGAGAAATCTCATTAATTGGGAAGTTTAATCAGTTTAAGGCAAACTCTGTCATGATGTTTTTAAGTTCACTAAAACTTCAAAGGGTAAGTTGTATAACTCTTTTCTGAAACCAGCTGTGTAGAGATGCAGCATTCCAAAGGTTTGCCACAACAGCTGGCCAGCAGAACTGATGTGTGTCTTTCTAGAGAAATCCTACAAATGATCCCCAACACCTTTGGATGAACTCAGGCTGAAGTTTACACTCTCTAAAGCTAATAATATGTGATTGTACTTCTTTTAGCAAAAACATAATTTTTCTGGTTCCATTTTATTTACACTGGATGTGGAACATCAGTTGCTGTATCAGTCTTTTCTTCTTTTAGCTTATTTTGAAAGGCAAAAAATAGTTCAAAACAAAGTTTCTTGATAGTTTGCCCAGATTTAGTGCTGAAAAAACCTCCAGTGTTTAAAAATCTAGGTAACCCAGGTGTGAATTTACAGATTAATAATTGCTTTTGATGTTTTACTACAAATGATGTCAACATGATTCTTCATTTCACTCCTACTGTAGCTGTACTCTCCTAAGGGAAGGTCTTTCACAGGTTTCATTTATCTTTCTAATCCATTGTTTTGCTTTGATGTGCAGTACGGGGTAAATTGCTCCTTTTGAACTGCGTTGTACCTGTGGTGAATCATAATGATAATGAATAAAGTCTTGTCAATGACCTGTGCTCAGTGAGGTAAGATATGGTGAGGAAAAGCCACTCCCCTCTCCTCCCCTCTTCCTTTCAGTCAAAGAAGGGAAAAGACCAATGTGACTGAAAAGACAGCAACACGTTCCAAACCAGCATGTTTAATAAACCTCAGAAATTAAGATTTGAAAAGCAAAAGAAGTATTTTAAGGATTAAAGCAAAGTTTAGAGGACTGTCTAAAGCTGTTAGTGCTGTCCTTTATTGAGGCAAGCAGTGGTGCAGTGAGTACTGGCAGGGATGTGCAGGCAGGTCAGAGTCTTTGAACTAAAGGTGCCCCAAAATGAAGAAAGAACCTCTTGGCTGAGACATCAAGGGCTGGGTCCCACCTGTGGGGCTGAGCTCCCCAAACCTCACCAGTGAGAGCCCCACTGTGCTGTGGGCTGCTGCAGGGTGAGCAGTGCTTTCCCCACCTGCAAATAAAACACCCAGGCAGCAACCAGCAGAGCTTTAAGGGTGGTGGGGGAGGCAGAGAAGGCAGAGAAAGGCTCTCCCAGCTCCTGGACCCTCAGCTGCTGGAGGCCTGCCCCACAGAGCAAAAACCCCAAGTGGAATTATGTTTTGTCCATAACCATGTCCCTTGTGCCCCCTAGGCTGCCCCATGCCTGGCAGGTGCTGTTTCCCATCTCCACTTGCTCTCCTTCCCAACTTCCACATGCACACACCAGACCCTGCAACACCTGCAGGGACACACCCAGGAATGGGCTTGCTTGGGCAACCAGCATCACATTTCTCTGCTCTTGTGCTTCCCCAGTGTTTACCTAGAAATTAGGCAATTAGGCAAAGCTTTTAAAGCTCACCTCTCCCACTCAGCAGCCCTTACAGTGGGAGAGTTCAGCTCTGGAAGAGGAGGGGACAGGCAGGGGCTGCAGGATTGCATCCTGTTTAAATCAGGCCAGACTCACGCTATGCATGAACAGTCACATTTTCTTTTCTTCTTCTTTGTGGCTATAGAGGCCACTTTCCTCATGCAGTTGGGATAGTCTTAGGAGAACTCCAGGACCTGTGCATGTGGAAAAGTTTCTCTTCTTTAAAAAAAAAAAAAAAAAGGTAAGGCTTTAAGTGGAGTTTAGCCTCCAGAAATAGGAGAGGACTCACAGAGACTAGACAGCCTTACATGAACTCTGCAAGTGCTCCGTGGCCCAGAAGCTGCAGTTTAAAACTTCTTATGCAGAGTTGACCATAGGAAATACTCATGAAAAAGAAAAATATACTGGAGCTTCCATGTTCCATTCATAGCCAGACAACTCCAGTGCAGTGGGGCAATTGAACTTTTAGGTCAGCAACAATAATAACAGAAAGTGCAGACTGCTAATCCTTCTAAAGTGGTTATTCTTGATTGCTGCCTGTGCAGAGACTCAGTATGCCTTTGACCCATGAGGCACAATAACTCAATTTATAATCTCTTAAAGAAAAATTGCAATTTAATGTTAGAACCATCATTTTAATGAAGAAGCCACTGGCTCAAAGGCAACTATCCCAAATTTTGGGATGATGACCAGAATTACTAGGATTATGAATGGCACTGCTTTTAAATGACTACATAATCCTGACCAAGTAGTAACCTTGTCGCACATTTTATGCACCCACCACTAGATATATATTATCAAGTACATCAAGTGCACACAAAAGTGCACTTGATGTACTTAATATAAATCTAGTGGTGGGTGCATAATTCACCCATAAAAAAATGAGAATTACTTCATGTTTGTAAATCATAACAAGACATCTGGATTGAAATACAAAATACAATTTACTAGTGAATATTTACTCATTTGATAGATATATAGTGAGTATATAGGTTCTCTCTTTCGCTACCACAACTTCTACAGCAAGACACAGTGTGCCATGGCTTTTCCTTCTCCTGCCCTGCTGACTGCCAGCTCTGCATTTCAGGTCAGCTGCTCTGCTGCTTCAGCAAAGCTGTGAAACTGGGGAGGCTGGCTGCAAAGAGAAGTACCCAAATTTATTTTAAAATTAACTGTGAGTACTCAATTCAGTGACATCCATTTGATCTATGCAAGGAGATACTTTAGAATTATAACCCACAGAATTCTCCCACTATTCCCATAACCAGTCTCTGTTTGTTTCTCCCTCAGGTATTGCCTAGCAGAACACCATGGGCAATTTCAAAGGGCATGCCCTCCCTGGAAGCTTTTTCCTTCTTTTTGGCTTGTGGTGGTCAGTGAAGTACCCCCTGAAGTACGCCTGTAGAAAAAACAAGAACGTTTGTTACCTTGGTTCCAGGGCAGGATTCCAGCGCCTGGAGTTTGTGGAGGGCATCATCAAAGCTGTCTTTGCCCTCATTGGTAAGTGAGGTGGACTAAGGGCAGGCTGTACCTTCTAACACTTTTTGCTTTAAATTTTGTTCTCTGATAAAATGAATCTCCTTTTGTTCTGCTCTTTTGCCCTTTAACCACTGAGATGTGGTGGGGCTGCTGCTGTTAATTACAACTGTGGCCATAACGTGGTTTCCATCCATAGTGCTCTTCTGGAGCTTCTGTGAGGTCTCCTGACCACTCTTGACCACTTGACTGCTCCTGACCACATCTCAGTGCTCATGTACTGTTCACTGTTCAGGGAGGGAGACAAGATGTTTAGGCAAGGGGCTCCCATGTGTACTCTGGGAGCACCAGACTGTGAAGGTGTTGCTTTTCTATTTTGAATTCAACCATCTCAGGTGCTGGAAGCCTCCACTGATTTATTGATAAAATATGTAAATGATGCACATGATGTTTTGAATAATCTCAGTCAAAAGTGAAAATATTCACACAAAAAGACTGAACTCCAGATCTTATTGCTGCAGGACTGTTGTGATGGGGTATGGGGAGCTGTTTGTCCTTCTGTTGTGTCCAGGCCTGGTACAAACACACTGGGATGATTTTGGGAGCTGCGTAGCTGGCTGAAAGGGTTTCGTTCTTGTTTACATCCTGGCAGGCTTGTGGTAGTGATTTGGCTTTAGAGGGTGAGTAAACTAAACAACAGGGGATCTGAGGAGCTCAGCACCTGCAGCTCAAGTTGAAAAATAGCTAAATTTTAAGCAGTTTTCCACTTCTCGATTCTATTTGTCTACTCTTCTTTAGATGCCCAGGATTTCCTCATTTTTAATCAAGGTGTAGGCTGTGACAAAGTCTTGTTCTTACTTTTCCTTCCTCTCTGTTAAGATATATCAGCACTGAAGGGGTGTTATGTCTACAGTTTTATCATTAAAAATTGATAAAAATCTAAATAAAAGTATTCATTTTGAGGCATGATTGTGGACACCTTTCCTACAAATCTCCCAGTCTGTGGCTAGAGGTAGTTTGGCAGCTAAAACATTAATCTACTGTTTTTATTTTCATTTTCAAACCACAGGTTCTTATTTTAACATATGGAAATTCCTATTCAAATCAAAAGTATGGAAAAACCACTTGGCTGAGGCAGACAGTAAAGGCAACAGGAGTAAAATCTGCTGTTTCCATGTTAGGAAAACTGGAAATAAAGGTGGAACAATGCTGCATTTGCTCTACAGCGTATCTGCTTTACAGCAGGATGCTGGCCTGTGCTTTATAAACAATGTAATCAGCTTTTATGTTTTAAAAGCAGAACAACTTTTAAACCCTCCCCAAACTTCATTGATCATATAAAGCATTTAAAAGCAGTTTTGCCTTGCTGGAATACCTCAGCTAGTTAGCAAAACCCTGAGGGGCCAAGGTAAGGGACAGAGTGGGGCAGTGATTCAAATACTCACTCCCTGTACACTCCCATAGGACTTTTAATAACTCTGCATGGTGGAGGGGTTTCCTTTTATGGCTTTAGAGGAAAAATCCCCTTTGAATTATGGGTCTGAACTCTGTCATCCTGCATGTGGATGGGCACTGAAATGGTAAATCTTTCTTTTGGAGACTTCAGTATGTGCTCATGTTTGAACCATTGGAAAAGGCAGCTGAAAAATTTGGTCAGAGGACTACTACAATAGCAATTGTTTAAAAGAAGAAAAAGCAGCACAGAATAAGCTGTTTTCATTTTCATTGCTGGAAACTGCAAGATGCAAATAGTTCCAGCAGGAGTGGAACTGGAGCCTGATTTCCCCTGGCAATCCACTCTCCAGATTATGTGATGCTAAAACCCCAAACTTACTGGCCTTATGCTGCATGGGGATGTATTGCTGCCTCTACTGTTTGTGTAAAGACTTGCCATCACTTTATACCTTAAGCACCAGAACAAATGGTTTTTCTTGTTTCATGCACAGGGATGGTGGCTGAGCAGTTTGTTCCTGATGGACCTCATCTGAAGCTGTACAACTATGAGAAGAAGCACTGGGACCACTTGATGAACTGGCAGCATGCCACCATGTACCTCTTCTATGGCATTTCAGGGCTGGTGGACATCGTGGCTCACGGCACCAACGCGCTGCCAGCAGCCATGGACAGGATGATGCTTTCCATAGCAGTCTTCATTGAAGGTCAGTTTACCTCTTCCTGCAGGGGTGTGCATGAACCCTGTGGATGGGTATTGATCATTGCTGTGTCTTGGTTTGGAAAGACAGGTGTGTGCTAAGCCAGGAGCCTCCCCTGAAATGGAAAATGTAAACCCCCTCTCTCTGAATTGCTATAAATTTTAAATTAAGGGCTCTCAGGCAAAAATATGGGAGCAGGAATAGCATTTTATTTTGTTCTTTATTAGGGAAGAAAATAAAAAGATAAAATAAACAATGCAGTAATACAAAACAACACTGACAGAGTCAGAAAACAACCTGACACCCTGTTGGTCAGGGTGTTGGTAGCAGTCCAATTGGAATGGTGGCTGCAGCACTCCTGGAGTGTCAAGTGTAGTTCTGTTGGAGCAGGGATCCTATAGAAGGGTGCAGTCTTCCTCTGAAGATCCAGTGGAAGAGGCAGCTGTTCTTCTGGGAAATCCAGTGGAGAAGCCATGCTGGTGTTCCAGAACCTCAAGATTATATCCAGTTAGGAATGTTTGGCTCCTCTCTCTGGGCAGAGCATCTCACAATGGGATGTTGTAGTTCTTTTCAGTCATGCAGTGACATTCAATAGCTGTTATCAGCAGATGTCTCCCCAGCGGGAGGAGTGGTTGTGGAAGAGATAAGGAAAACTGCCCAATGAACAGAAGACAACTGCCACACAGATGGCAAATAGAATACAACTAGTTTGCCAGTCCAGGACAGTCAAATCCACCTTGCAGAATGACCCTCTGGGAACTGCCTCTTTCACTCCCTGAAAAACTTCAAGGAGATCACAAAAAGATCAGTCTTGGCCCTCCTTACACTGCCCAGGTCATGATCCTGCATTGTAGAGGAGTATCTTAGCTTTCCTACCTGCTTAGACAGCAACAGAAATGTTATGGAAATGGCAGCAAAAGCCTGTTTTGGGTAAGGGCTCAGTAGCTCAGGCATGTGTTTGATGTAGGGACTGACATGGTGCACAACTGGTTAGCTAAAACCAGTGTGAGTGAAGGTGATACTGGCATAAAGAGAAATGCCAGAAATGTTTCACTGTTTTCTAAAAGCAGATGGAGGGAAATTGCAAGGGAAGAAATTATCTTAAACTGATCACAATTTATTCCAGGTTTTCTCTTCTGCTACCATCTTCATGGGAGAGCCATGCTGGATGTCCATGTTCATCAGTTACTGCTATTTGCTATCTTTGGAGCTGCTGCCTGTATATTTTTGGAAGTTTTTTTCCGTGGCAGTATTGTGCTAGAGATGCTCCGTACAAGCCTCTGCATATTACAGGGCAGCTGGTTCTGGCAGGTAGGTGACTTTTCTGCCTTTGTAACTTCTTCCTCACCCAAATCAGTGATTTAACCCTTTGCAGATGTTTCACAGGTTATGGATATGCCTTTTAAACACAGAACTCAAAAGACTTAGAGAAAATAAGTTCCTTTAAAGAAAAAAATATTCCTTTTAAGAGATAAAAGTACTTCTCATAGCCGTTTTAGAAGAAGAAGAAGCAACAGCAGCTGTTTTACTTCAAGTGCCTTTTATTTGAATCAATAAAGAAGCTAAAGTGTTTTCCTTGAGTTCTCCATGTTACAGAGCTCTCTGATACCTTTAACATCCTGTTCCAATTTTGCCAGCCAAGTGGCAGTGATTTTAGAGCATGGAAATTGATGTTCTTTACAAAGAGAGTCTCTACTGTCAGTTGCTGGAGCAGCGAGTAGACACCCAGGACAGGTGAGGCAAAGGCCTCATTGACATTGCCAAAAGGTATTTAAGTTACAGATTCTCATTAGGAGACTAGGTGGTGTAAAGCCTCCTGCTTTTCTAGTGCTCTGGGAGCTGAGCAGAAAAAAGAACAGCCAAAACTTTGATATTTCAGGGATGTGGCTCCTGAAAGGAGTCTTCAAAATGTAGCTTCCATGCCCTCACTTACTCATGAGTCTATCCAATAACAGATATTTGACAGTGAATCTTTCTCTGCTGTCAGAACAAGAGATTAAAGGAGCTGCTAGGAGTTTGTAACAGAAATAGGAGCACTGGTGCTGATGTGTGTTTCATCTTATAGTGGGGAATTGAGGTCACTCCAATGATTTTTCCTTCCGGCATGTCTAGACTGGCTTCCCTTTTTTCTATGCTGGCCAGACAAGATGAATAAAAATGTTTGCTGTTTCTTAGGAGAGCTGGACATTCAGCACCAAATCAAATATTTAAATGCTTTCTCTGGCATGGAGACAGACCTCAGAACTGGCTGTATTTTTCTATAAGTGAACTCAAGAATGTGATGCTGCAGCACTTGCTGTTTCATTTTCTTGTTTTATTTTCTTGTTTGCAAACTTCCAGCCAGTGATTTAAGAAGCTTTACATAGGAGGAATAGATGCAACCATTTATTCATTGTTTTCTGCCTAATCTAATTTTAGAACAGACTGTTTCTTTAGCTCTAGAGAAAATGTGGGTTTTGTTTCAAAGTAAAAATTGAAGTACTAAAAATAGAAGAAATTTAAGTGTGGCTTTTTTCACACCCACATCAGACTTCAACCATCTGTGTGACTGAAAACCACACACTGGCTGCAGCACAGGAAATGTGTAAAAGGTAAAGGGACTTTCTTTCTGCATCATCAACACCCTCATTCATTGAATTCTCTGCATGGAAATGCAAAATTCACTCCCCTCCTTTTTTCTCTCCTCTTCCCAGTTTCTAAATTCCCAGCTAAACTGCTGAGTGAGGACTTTGAACAGTATTTAGCAGTACAGAGGGTTGGTGTTTGTCATGCAAACCCTGCATAGCCACAGGATTAACCGTTTTCCCATTTTATGCACAAATATGAATCTGATCTTTCCCAGTTCTAAATAAACAAATCAGCTATGTATTTCACATGAACTTACAGTCTTGCATGAGGAAGCTCCATTTTTATGCCATTTCTGACCTTTCCCTTGGATGGCCCAGAAGAAATAGAATTGTGGCTCCCCTTTATTAGTTCATTGATTATTCATCTTCCCAGCCCTGTAATGCATTCCCAGACACTGCTGGGAAGAAGGGAGGCAGTGCAAATGGCAAGGCAGCTTTTCTGATCCATGAGGTGATTTCAGTTCAGAGCACACAGGGTTGAGCATCAGCCCCTCTCCTTACAGTGCATAATTGTGATGGTTGCAGGGCTGGGATGTTGGGCAGGCTCCTTAATTTTCCGGGCAAGAGCAGTGGGTCTCTGGGACTGTCACTTTATCTTCAAAGGCATTTCTGCACAGAGCTGTTTGAAGTGTTCCATCACACTTGAGATTGATTACAAAATTGTTTTTAATAGTAAACACAGAAATAAGCAAAACCGTAAGAAGATGAAATGTCTGCCTTGTGATGGGTAGCATAAAGCACAATATGGCACAGGGTGCTCATCAAATGACATGTACTAAATCTCTTTTATTTTATTACAGATTGGCTTTGTGCTTTATCCCCCAAATGGAAGCCCAGAGTGGAATCAGACAGATCACACTAACATGATGTTCCTGACCATGTGCTATTGCTGGCATTATGCTTTTGCTTTTCTTATACTTGCAGTGAATTACACAATTGTCAGCTGGTAAGTTACTTGAAACACTGAAACTTTAGTGACTTGTCTATTTAGTCTAGTAGGAGATTTATTTTAGAAAAGTTTCACTGACTAATGAAAAGGTTTCTATGAAGTAATTGTTTTGCAAGGTAAAATAAAAGTAATTAGTAATCATTGAAAAGCACATGTATTGCTTCAGTAAAAAGGAGAAAAGTGCATCCATAAATACAGCTCTGATAGCGTAGCATAATACTGCTCACATAAAATGAGCACCAATAATCTTCCACATTTGTAAGTGCATATAAAGTCAGAAGTAGGAGATTTTTTACCTGCAGACTCCAACAGCTCATCTTTGCTAATTTTAAGTGGCTTAGAGAGCAGACTTCATGACTTTATTCTGAAGATTATTACACAGAATTCCTTGCTAGAAATTTCCTGTGATCAATCCTGATTTCTTTTTCACCAGTTATTTTCACCCCCTAATGTCTAAAGTTAGCCCTTTTCCTCACTGGCCAGTGCTAATTCTGACAAAATTCCAACTGCAGTGTTAATTTGGCTGTAAAAATGCCTGTGCCATCAGATCACAGAATGTGATCACCTTCTGTCCACAAGATTTACCAAGCCTTTTCCTGCAGTGTCCTAAACATGCTTCTCACCCCTTGCTTTAGCCCTACCATCCCAATAGCCCTATTTAACCATGTTAAATACATAGTTCTTCCAGTCTTGATTTGCACTGAGGTGCCCAGTTCCTTTTGTGTCTCAGTCTGAAGGGCACCAGCACTCGAGGCTAGGCAACTGCTTTGCTGTATAAAGAGGGGCAGCTCTTGAGAAAGTGGCAGCAATCTCAGGTTCCTTTTGATGCTGGGACCAGTGGCTGCTGCAGCCTCAGATGAGGCCTCAGAGAAGACTGATCATGGCACACTGTCAGAGTTCCCCTCTGAGGGTGGTTTGGCCAGACTCTTTCTCACAGCTTTATGGTCCCTTCCCAAGTGCGCACAGCTCCTGCACAACACTGAACCTTCTGGAGGGTTCACTGAGGTTGGTTTGAAGTGCTCTGGGATATGTCCATAGGAACAAGAGCTTGCAAGCTGAGTACAGATCAGTAAAGGCAGCACTTCCTAACCATAGAATCACAGAAGGAGTCATCCAAACTCGCTGATTGTTGGAACACAGGAAATTCCTCTGGCTGCCCTGGAGGACTCGAGCCCCTGCCCAGGGGGCTCAGAGACCTTGGCACAGAGCCCAAGACCCCTGTGTCTTTGATTTAGCACTTGGAAAAAAACAATTACCAACCTTATAAGAAGAATTACAAGCCATGAAAATTTAAGTAGAATGATAGTGAATTTATCACGGAGTGAAAAATAGATTTTTTGGGGTTTTTAGAGTGGGGGTTCAGGGAACAAGATGGAGGAATTTGGGCATGTCCAGCCTTTCTCCTTCTTCTTCTTGGCCTCCATCTTCTGCTGTGATGTTGGCACTTTTGGATTGGTTTAGAGTAGAAGCTCACTGTCTAACATAGGTGATAGGTATTGGAAAGTAATTGTAAACATTGTACACATAGTTTTTAGTATAAAAGATCACAGCGCCCCGGGGGCAGGCAGAGTGCCTCTGTCTGTCCTGCTGAGCAGACCTTAGCTGGACAGGAGAAAGAATTTTATAGATAAGGAACAATAAACAACCTTGAGATCCAGAACTGAAGAGTTCTGACTCCTTCTTCAACCACCAGGCTGGGAAAAGAGACTTTCTAATGCATCTTGGGGTCACTCTGACCAGCAAGAGACCCTGAGAGCTGATGAGATACCAGAGTTAAGCAGGATTTTACCATGTAAAAAATGGTCAGATGAGCCTTTGAGTTACCATTGACATCTTTTGTTGTTTTTTCCAGGGCGGTCCGTTCGAAGGTTAAGCAGTCGCAGTCCATGGAAATGGGTTTACTGAAAACATCTGAACGAGATCATGAGTCAGAAGAAGAAATTTAGCATGAGTGTGTCTTGACCAGTTTGCCCACTCCAACCAATAGGCTAATTGATACCTCATTTCTACGTTTTTTTTGCCATCTTATTTGTTCTTTACTATGACTTACTTTGCAAATATCAATCCCTTATGATGTCTAGATCTACACGGTTGTTTTGGGTTTTTTTTATGAAGGGTAAGCTTGAAATTGATTCATGGTGGTTGCACTAGTACATTGCTTATCACATGCTTCACAGAAAATCAGACTAGTACTAGATAGACTTGATGTGGATGAGGTGGCACAGTGAAGTCTGTATGTTTGCCTTTTTAAAAGCTAAGCAAAATATTTTTCAGCCACTGCTGGACATGAAGTTTTGATAATCAGTGTCTAAATATGTGTGTTGGTTGCCCTGCAAGTACCTGTGGATAAATAACTGTGCAGACCTGGATAACAGTAGAGCAAGATAAAGAAACCACAGTCTTGCAGCTGTTCTGTGTAACAATTTTGTCTCTGCTTATGGTTCTGTGTTAAACAGGAAGAATTTCTCACTGTGAACCCATTGAGTGGTTCACTGAAGAGTGTGCAGTGTGTTCCCCCACCCCAGAGACACCACCGAACCTGGCAGGAGGACCAAAGATGGGTGATCAAAACCCAGTGTGGTTGTTTGTGCTTGTGCCTAGCCAGTCCTGTCTCTTTGCTATCCTTGGACTTTTCAAGGCAGTGGAAGTGACCCTGCCTTCCCTGGAACAGTTCCTTTTGCAAAAAGGCTGAGGGGTGTCCAGTCAGGCAGCACCTAAGTGCAAAACCAGTTTCTTTTCCAAAACTATTTCCTTTCCTCAGGTGGAATTTGGTGGTTTTCTGCAGGATTCAGAGCACACATGTTACCCCACCACCTGAGTCAGGAGTGGGTAACTCTGCTCTGTGGGCAGGATGAGGTGGTTTTGCACCCCTTTCCCTGTTTCACCCTTCAGCCACAAGGCAGCTGCACAGTGCTGCACAGTGAGCTGTGGGAGGGCAGATGCTGCCTTCTTAGTAACTCCATGCCCAGCTGACATCATCAGTGAGGGAATTAAAAAATAACACCACTTTTGATTGCATTTATTTTCTCCATGCAAACTGACCTAGTGAAAAGCATAGTGTTCATGGCCAGTGGCGGCAAGGTGATTGCTTAAAAAAGCTAGATAATAAAATAGTTTGTACCTCAGAGGGATCCCAAGACCCAAAAAATCCTTACAGGCTTTTTCTAAAACTACTTTACCTTCAATACAACATAAATATTTACTTCAATTTTAATATCTACCTTTTGTCTCCCCTTTTTCAAGGAGCCCCTTTCTAAGCTGCACATGCTGTTAATGCTGTATTTAAGTCTGTCAGTTTTGTCAGTGCCTTTCTAAAATCAGTGCTGTTATTTATTCTGAAGGAGATCATAGGAAACTACTTTGCTTCTCACAGGCAGGAATAATGCAAACTGCAAATTTCTTCACTGCTTTTCTTGATAAATGCATTTAATACCATGTAAATATTAAGGTGCTGTATCTCTAAACCAAAGAGATAACCTAAGCAGGATGAAAAGCACAATAACCTGTCTGAGCTTTTGTATGTCTTCTTAGAAGACTTCAGTTTTAAGTTTTAAAATAATTTTAGGTGTTTGCCAAGTATTGTGAAGTAACACCTGTAACCAGGTGCCAGATTATCCAGATCAATCTTTGGAAAGCAAGAGTAGTTGGCTTGTATATGTTTCTGCATTTACAAACGTCAAGGAGGAAATTGCACATTGCTAGCCAAAGATCACTGCTCTCCTTAGCAATTCTTGGCCCTTTTCCAATGCCTTTCTCTGAAGACTCTTGGAGATTTTGGCAAACTTTAGTAAAGCCTGTCACAAACCTTAGCAAAGCCCAGGACATTGTTGTAAGATAGGTATCGGTATGGTATATTTGTAGCTCTGTCTCAGCTTTACAGTGGTCTTATTACAAGCTCTGAAATGATTCTATTTACTCCACTCTGCAAATCTAAGCCTGGAGTTTGATTACTGTGGTTCCATTAAAATCAGATTTTCTGGAGAAGGAAGTTCCAGGGTTTCCCTGAGGAGCTTGCCTGTTAATTGCAGCAGGGATACATTTGCCAAATGTATTCCTGTTAGGATCTTACCTCCATTACACCACATCACAGTTGTCTCTAAATTGTGGGGATTTTTTTTAAAGGGCAGATCCTTTTTCCTGTTAGAATGGTTGAGCTACAAATCTTCTGTAGTGCTGGGCAGAGAGGATGATGTTTGTGCATCAAAGAGAACTTGGGGATTATTACAAAAGTCTGTCACAATATTAAAATCAATCGATGAAGTGAACCTCATGGGCAAGCTGTGCACATGGAAGGTGCTTAGCAAAATCTCCTTTTGAAAACAATTCCCTGCTTTTACAGAAGCAAAAAGTGGAAGTACTTGAACTCATTGGACAGAGAATGGCTGCCTGATACTGCTCCTCCTGTGGGGAGGAGCTGGGGACTCTGGCTCTGTCCTTATCCAGCAGTGGCTCTAGAGCTGGGTCTTTTTGGGGAAAACCTGAGCAGGATCTGGCCTGCTGAGAGGTATCACCTCCTGTACCTCCCTCTGTGTCCCTGCTGTGAATCTCCTGTAAATGATCACAGGACTGGATGAATAAGCCCAACACATGTCTGCTGGTTTTGGTGCAACCATGCTTAGCAAAGACACCTCTAAAGAAGCCCAGACTGGAGGCTGATGCAGTCTGACACAGAACTGTAGGGCAGGCTTTGTGCAAAAGGCTCTCTCCTCACATTAGGAAATGTGGCATTGCATTATCAAGTTTGGAGAAATGCAAGGAAAACCAGATCCTGAAGTCTCAAAGAAACAGTAGTTTTTGGAATTTAATTTTTAATACTTACAGTGCATGGAAAGTGAGTGTCATAGTGGGGGTTTGTGCCTGACAAGTGTATGGTGCCACAAAGGAGAGGAACACCCTATTTCATAGTGAGGTTTTGCTACATGGAACACCTGACCCATTCTCCTGTGTTCTAAAGAGATGCCCAGGAACAGTGGGGCATCTATCACAATGAAAAAGATACAGCCTTCATCATTTCACAAGCAGCAGGTATTGCCTGAGTTGAATGAGGGGAGGGAAGTCCAACGACTTTACAAACACCACTCAGAAAAAGGAAGCTGCTCTCAAGAAAATTTAAATTATTTTTAAATATCGGTGCCTTTGAAAAACTATATGTTAGTTTTTACTAGACAAAATATTCCTGTAATTTTATTTAAATAAAATTGATTTATTCATGTAAGACGTCTGTCATGTTTTCAGGGGAAAAAATATAACCATTTATGGGACAGAATGGGTGGGATAAACAGGTTACTCTCATAACATATCCAGGCATTTGAACAAGTTGCACTTTAATCCAAAAAGGTCAGTACTACCTTGTCATTAGAAACTGTGATGTTTGTTCTATTTAAATTCTTTAAATGTATTCTTTAAATGTATTATTTAAATTATTTTTTCCCTTGTAACTAAACATAGCATGAACAAGGAGTAAATATGACAGCAAGGAATTTGAATCCTCCAGGTTCACTTATCCTTAAAACATAGGCACTAAAAAACTTCAGTGGATCAAGTACCTCAATCAGGTACTTTTCCCCAAAATGTTTCAGTTCCTCCAAACAGCAGTTGGGGTAGGAGTTGCTGGTACAAAAGTTCGTGGAAGAAAACAGGGCAGTTTTTTTATCAAAAAAGATCTTCAGCATGTGCAGTAGTGGAAGGGAGCCTGACTCCCAAGGACTGAGTAACAAAGAACACATCTGTTAAAAGGGAGAAAGACAACTGGAAAACTGCCGGGAAATTTGTCCTTAAAATCTATTCTAGGTGCAATATGTTCTTGCTCAAAATAGTTGTCAAATAAGGAATAACTTGTCCTCAGATGACTTTATTTGAGCACTAATTTCTACCTCTTTGCTAGGTAAGTGTTGCAGTTCATGTTGGATCTCTATGTTTGATATGTTTCTTAGAATAAAAATATGTTTAGAAAAGTAGATGAAAACCACAATTATAAACACTACAGCAATACTAAGCAATTTAGTTTAGAAAGGAATCTCTCACCTATAGACTTCTGCCATTTACTGGCAAAACACTCTGCCAGAGAGGCAGCTCAGAGGTCAGTGTAAGGTTACAATAAAGGTACAAAATTGGAGCAGAAACGGTTTTGCCTTTATGCTGTGGTTACGAGCCTCTGCCTCCCTGAGGAGGAGAAGGAAGAAATGGAAAACAGGCTGCAGATCCATACAGCTGAGCAGCAATTAAGCAACAAGAAATCACTCCCAGCACTCTGAAGAGCATGGGAGGGGCAGCTGTGCTCATGGTACACAGCATTCCAGCCTCCTGCCTCCGGTGTTATTAACCAGGGGCAAGGTTCTCAGACACATGGTGGGATTTTTATGGCTCCTGTGCTGCCAGAAACAGCAATGCCCATCTTCCAGTAGGAATGATGGTGGGAGGGAAAGCTTGCACTGCTTTGCTGGAATTTTACTCTGGTTTGTGACTCTGACTCAGATGCAGTTGACACATTAAAAAAAGTCAAAGATGGTGTTTACTGCTGGCACCATGCATTGTGCACACTTGAAAACAAAAAAGAAAGGAAATAAGAAACATCTGGCTCTAATTAAGGCTTAAAGGAATGGAGGAAAGCAGAAGAAACATATCCAGTCAGTCAAGAGCGATTTTATCTCCCTGCAGTTGCATCACACATATAAATTTGCAAGTGTTAAGGTTCCCTTTCAGTTTGTTATTCTATCATATAAATATGGTTTAATATTTTCATAAATAAAAGTATACTATCTTTTAAGAGGTGTTCATTCATTTGTGTTGGTTTTGCCATCTGGTGCCTTAAGTATTTTTTTCTCTGCATTTTATATGAAGTGTTCATATGAAGTTAGAAATTCACAGTTTTGCTCACAATCCTCCTGCAACATCCCAGCTGACAAACTGTCTCCCATTTGCAAAGCTGGGCTTGCAACCCAAAGTTTTGGACTCCTAGAATTTCATATATCTAAACTCAACATTCTAGTCAAAGATATCCTTGATGATGTTAGCCATGTAAAGGAAAGGAGCAGGGTTGCTCTTTCCATTGAATGGGAAGGGCAGCGTAAGTAACCATGAGAATGAATTACAATTTCTTTCCTATTTTGTCATTTAAAAATACCTGCAACCATCTAGCAGCATTTCTATTAGCAAAGGACTCAGGCCTGTGATTCAGTAGCTGGGAATGCTTTCAGTATACCACAAACCTCAGACTGAGTTTAGCAAAGCTGGATGGAGCTTAATGTCACTGAACTGTTCTGGGCCTCAGTTTCCCCATCTTCAATAACCAAATTACACTTGGCTCTGTTTTGTCTGTAAGAGCCCTGCTCAGGGATGAGCATCTTCCTGTGTGTCTCTTAGATCCAGTTTTACATTCTTATCCCTTTAAACTGCAGGAAAGCAAATATTTAACTGCTTATGGCAGGAGGCTGTAAAGTAATTAACATTTCAAGGTTCCAAAGCATTCTCTGGGAGCAGGAAGAGGAGGAGATGTTTCTGTCCAGCTGAGCATTGCTGCTGTTCACAGTTTGGCAGCAGTGGGAGAGCTGGACCATGCAGCCTTTGTGCTCCCAGGGTTTGCCTGGCCAATCCCACAATTTCTCCCAAGCCCAGGGGATCCCCAGCCATTGGATGCACACTGGGGCCACTGAAGCTGTGCCACCAGCCCCTCACCCGGCTGTCCTGCCCCACAGAGCCCCGTGCCTGCCCCTCTCTGATGAAGCCTCCCATTCCCTGGCACTGGGGGGAATCTGCAGTTTGGCACCTTGGGCAGTGGAAGGGCTCTGGTGGCCCCCGGGTGCTGTTTGCTGCCACCCTGGACTCACCTGTCACCAGAGTGCCACGGCCCCTGTGCCTTTCTCGTGTCCCTGTGCTGATCCACCACTGAGCATCTTCTCCCTTTCCTGTTTCCCATGCCAATGAGAACAACATGGAGAGAGGAAAGATCTAGCACAAGGAACAGGGCTGCCACAGACAGACAGGCAGACACTGGACAGGGCTGAGCCCAGAGGGACAACATGCAGCCCTGTCCCTCCTAAAGGTTTGTACCAGCCTGGCACTGGTGTGGTGGTACAGCCTGGCTTTGACTAAACCTCTGTGAGCAGACTATTAAGACATTTGGCTATCTGAAGAAGCACATTAACAATTTTGGTGCTCCCATTTGTAAAAAAAAATGTGGGAATCCACAAAATTAGAGGGTTTTGGGAAAAGTGAAAAAGGCAGGCCTCAGAGACAGTAAAACTGTGATTAGAGCTAAGCAGCAGTCATGAGATAGGTTAGCAGAAAAATTATTTTAAAAGTAGGAAAATAAAGACAAATAGAACAATGGTCTGTGTATTAATGCTTGTCTAGAATAACTCTCTAAGCTACTGAAAAGTTTATCTAGCAAGATATTAAAAAGTTTTAAGCTTAATAATGGAGCTCTGTGCATTGTGTTTTAAGGCTTACAAGCAGGTATTGTATTTGAAATAAGCAAGCATTGTTTTAACCAAAGGTACGTGTGCTTACAGTGGTTGGATAGAACTACTGTCAATATGCTTTTGCTCTGTGTGATTGGTCAAAAAACTTATAAAGAAAGTTGTAACATTAAGTTCTTGGTCTTCTGCCTGGGATCTGAGCTGCTGGCATCTTCCCATTGTCATAACCATGTAATGAGACTGATGCTGGATAATAAAACAGCTCAAAGCACGTTCCTAGCAGTCCTGTCCTGTTTGTGATTTGTACATAGCCTCCGGCCGGCGATAACAAATCTTAATTATTTCAGCATTTCCATAGTCTTTTCTATGTCCTGAAGAGTTTTCTTCAGCACAAAGTGTCTTGGTCACCTGACACGAGTTAATTTTTATTTTCAGTATGAATATTTTGAATATGAGCACCATTATGAGTACCTTGCAGATTGCCACCAATTAAATTAAAATAATAAATACATATAGTGCTCATTTTTATTCTTCATAAGAGGAAAAGACATCATAAAAATCTATAAGGTGTTAAAGGAATTGTCTGGAGTAGTAGCAGTATCAGTAGTATCTAATGGCTAGATAATTGTGCCACATCCCAAGAGATCAGAGCCCTTTTTTTTTTATTGCATTTCTGTACATCCTCTGCACATTAAATCAGATTGTTGAGTCCTGTTTTTTAAAGTGAGATGGAATTGCTTCGGTAATTAAAAAAGCCAAACAAATCTTTCCTCACTAGCAAAAAACACCATGTAAAAGCAAGGTACTGTCCCTACTTACACAAGGGAAATGAATCCACTGAATGCTGATGACAAAAAAGACATGTTTATTCCAACTCATTCTTAAAATAACTCTATTTTCTTCTTCACTTTGACTGTGTTGACTTTCACCCTGTGCCAGCCAGCACCACTTCCCCAGGATACATGCAGATCTATAATGAAGACCAGAGTCAGTCCCCAAGAGGTAATAAACACACAAATGGCAAAACTCTTTTTTTAATAACAGGAAAGATTAAAGTTTTATCAGTAGACAAAGAGTTAATGCCTTATAAGAAGAGTATGACTGGATAATAACCATTTAATAGCATTGCAGACAGCCTGCACTACAACGTGCCTTCACCCCACTGGGACAGAATTTTGGTTGGAGTCATTGTTGTGTAGCGACTGTGACCCTTTGGGTGCTATGTGTTTGGCAGCTCCTCAGGTTCAAAGCAGGTAAGATTTATAAATTATTTTATAATTTAAATAAATGGGGTAAATTATTCTATCCCATTTGAACTCTTTGGGTTCTTTTTCCTGTCCTTAAATGTTTAATCATGACTGCTGACAAACATTATTACATCCATGTTTCATGCTTCTGAGGAGGAAATATTTTTCTTCTTACAACAATGTTTAAAGAAGTATCCCAAACTTTGTATGCTGCTGTAAAACAGAAGAGGATGACAAGCAATTTTTGGAGTGTTTTCATTGGAACATGTGTACACTGCTCATGACTCTTTTGATATAACTTTGAGAAATGTCTTGACATTTTCTCGTCCTTTTGGTAGAAATTTGATTTGCTTTTCAAAAGAGATAAATAAACCTAGAAGTTGTTTAGTAAATTGTATCTTAAAAAGGAAATATTTACTTTGCAGATGCTTGTATGTTTGCATCCATACAGCACCTGTTCATGTTTTCATTTCAACTTTCATTGTGGAAATATTAATTGAAAGCATACCAGAGACTTGTATTTTATATATCTGAAAATCAGGTCAATGTACTCTTGTAAAACATTTCTGTGTGCAAACTTGGACCAGAAAGTTCCTCAGTGTTTCCTCAGCAAAATACTCACTGCACTGAAGTGACACAAAACTATGCATGGACCTATATTTAAAATTCTTTGAAAGAATAAAGTAATCCTGGCTGCTTGTCCAGTAGAGAGTCAGACATGATTTAAGACCTAGAAGCCTGAAGAAAAGTTTATATGAGGATTCATTAGGTTACACTTACTTCAAGAGATTTATCAGATGTTTGTAGGGATTGAATATTCCCGAGCACAAGAAAGGACACAAAAGTAAACAGTGATTATTTAATATCACTGTTAAATTATTACTGTCAGTAATAATCTACCTTTGCTAATATCAGGATATGCTCAGACCTTTGCTTGACTTGATGGAGCCAAACCCAGATGAGAAGGGAGTTAAGTCTCAGTGCAGCACAGGGATACCTCTGCTGGTGCCTAACCCAGCTGCAGGCAAACGAGCTGCTAAGGAAGGCATTTAAACTGCAGCTACCTCAGGGGTGGAAAATACCCCTATGCTGATCCGGTACATTGCTTGCTGTGCACAGTGGTAGAGTTTCTTCTTTATTCAGACTTCAGTCACAAGTATTAGCATCAACAGTTCCCATGATGTTTGATTAAACCTCTCTCAGCAGTTCATGGTGACCTAGTAATATGTAAGGATCTAATAATTTTAGTTTAGAAACATATACAGCCAACAATCAGTGGCATTCATGACATGGTTAATGTCTGCAAAACTTAAAGGACAAAGACAAAGAAGATGTTTTCTGAATCTTAAAATAAAACCAGAAGAACCCCATGATTTTTAGCCTGTTACCGCATGTGTAATAGGTGTGACAGCACAAGTCAGCTCAGGAATTTACATTTGTGAAAGATAGATTTCTCTCTGAAACAAAAAAAAGCCTCATGAGATCTTGAACAGTAGGCTAAGAAAAGTTACCAGGCAGCTCTAAATAGAGGCAGAGTTTTGCCTGGCATTAACAGGTTCTGAGAGTGTCACCTTGTTACAGAGAAACTCTTTCGGGGAATGGAAGGGTAAGACTGATGCCCTTTGCTGTCACCTGCCCTTTGCTGTCACCTCCCCTTTGCTGCATGGGCTTCATGGCAGCTCTGTCTGCACCCCCAGGGGTAAATGTGAACTTTTTACCCCACAGCTGCCTGCTTTTCTGCTTCGTTGCTTCCAAAGGAGAGTCAGCCCAGTCTTCCTTTTCACCTTTCTCTTTCCTTGCCCTCCTTTGCAGACCATCACCAGCCTTGCCCCAGCGGGCTGCAGAGGCAGCTCCAGCACTGCTCCCACCTGAGGCTGTCCCAGACTCTGCTCCTCAGCAGGGAGCCCAGGGTCCAGGCATTTGCAGGGCAGCCCTGCTCCCTCCCTGCTTTTGGGATCCTTGGTGCCAGATGCAGTCCTGCCTGGCCTGGCTGCTTTGGGCTCATGTTCACCAAGCAAGGCAGAGGCTTGGAGCTGTGCTGCAGGTTCCCCAGTGTCCTGGGGGTTCCCAGGCTCCCAGTCTAGAGCAGGGCGGTGGCTGAGCCCCAGGGTCACTCCTGTGCCACATGAGCCCCCCTGAGTGCCTGGCTGGTGGGACAGTGCTGCTGGGCAGCGGAGCAACAGCGGTGTGATCGGACACCCGGCTCCTACGGATCCAGAGCTTCTCCACAGCTGCTTAGGCCTGCACAAATCTGGGCCACACAAATCTCAATTGCTGGAGGAGATTTCCTTTCCTTTCTGTAAGAGTTCCAATGGAGAGACAATGTGTTTTGAAAAGCTGATGGCTGGGACAGACATTACCTAGCTACACTTAGATGTTATTCCAGTGTCATCAGAGACATCTGGCTGCAGTGGAGCTGAGACAGCCTGAAACACAACTGGTAAATAGCAATAACATGAGTAAAGGCTGAGCAAAGAGTGACAAGAATAGACTTACCCCTGCCACGTGGCACAGCCCTTATAGTTTGCAATAATCTTTCAGTTATATGAATCCCATTAAAGAGTAAGAAGTTAAGCAATCTCTTTAGTTCAGTGAGAACATTAGAAATATACAATGCCACGTGTTCCTGGCACTGCTGTTTACTTTTGAATGTTCTGGCTTTACTCTGTTTGTCAGTTTGTCTCAAAACACAGGCATTAAAATGTCAGATCAAATGGCAGTCCTCAAATCTAGTTTTCTGCATTATTTGAAACCATACACCCAGTGCGTAGGTGTGCAATTTCCACTGTGAACCTTATAGGAAAAGATTCCAACTCCATCCTTCACTTAGGGACCTGGTGAGATTGACTGTGAGGCAACCTTGCTCTGTGGAGATCCCCCAGCTCCTGGATCCTTCTTTCCAATACTGAGGTCTGCTCACCCCTTCCCTGTTGCAATTTCTGCAGCAGAATGCCCCTTTAGCCATTCAAGATTTGCCAGTCTCTTTAAAAAAAAAAAAAAACTTAAAATTTTCAGAGCTCGCTCTGAAATATCATAATACTCAGGAAATACCATAATACATTCAGAAATTTCTGAGATCTGTAACTTCTCTGCCATTGCTTAGACAGTGCCTTTTTGTTTCCTGAAGCTGTGGTAGCCAGTTCAATGACTATTTCAAAGAAAACCCACTATTTCTGCCCAAAGATAGAATAAAAATCGTCACCTGTCCTGAAGTGGGTATAGAAGCTATGGCTGAGTTTGGGGCATGGGGTTTTCCTGTTTTATCCTATAATGCCTGTCTTAAATCACAACATCTTTATCTGATTCTTGGATGTGTGACTACCCACGTCCTTATTATTGTGCCAGGCCCTTCAGCATTAGGAATTTGTGGCTTTGTTTTGCCTTCTTGGTCCTGTGAATTCCTGCAGAAGTAATTTGGGTGTTTCATGGACTTAAGAGTTTGAGCTTTTGGTGGACTGGAGGGCCACACTCCTGCTCATTCAGCATCTGCACACAACTGTTCCCACCTATATTGTTTTGGGAATGCAAATTCATGTTTGGAAGCTGTGACCCTGCCCTCGCAATAAACTGTACAAGCACTAACGGAACGGGGCACTCCTTGTCAGCGTCTGAGAGGTTTATTCAGCATCAGTCTCAACAACATTGTTACAACAATGGAGACAAAACAGATGCAACTTTCTCGCTGAACCAAGCAGAATGCCAAAGAAACTTAACATTACAGCATATCATAAAGCCATTTTCATCTGCATTTCAACCAATCACATAGAGAACAAGAACATTGACAATAATTCTGTCCAATAATATAAAGCATACGTAATTTTGCTAAGCGGCCTAGTTTCTAAAACAATAGCTTCTTCATAGAAATCAAAGCACAAAAGTCTATTCAAAACTTCAACCTTCTAAAGATATACATTAAGAAAACTTGTTACCACCTATATTGTTTTGGGAATGCAAATTCATGTTTGGAAGCTGTGACCCCACATTCATGTAATTGGTTTTAGGGGCAAGTGCCTGAGTATATGGATGAGATTATGTGTCCTATATATATTTTTAGCTGAGACTTCAAAAATATCATGTTTCTTTCTTTCCTTCATCAAATTAAATAGATACATTGTTTTACATACCTGTTGATGAATATATATATATATATATATATATATATATATATATATATATATACACACAGAGACATGTCTTGACTCTTTATTTGCACAGGCACTACAGAACCCATGGAACCTCCTGTCCATGTGCTTCTGTCTTCACAGAGGCAGCTCTGGGGATGGAGCCTGTCTGGGCCCAGAGGAGTGGGTGGGATGTCTTTGTCATACAGGTCAGTACAAGCCAGGCAGCGCGGGCAGCTGGCACCATTTCTGGGAACACCTCCACTTTGGGAGATCCCTGGCCTTTCCTGCTGCTCAGATCTGCTCAGCAGGGACAGATCCACAAGCTGTGACATGGCTCTTGCTTGGTGAGGCTGTATTTTTTACCCACCTCAAAGGAATAATACATCTGGGGAAGAAATTACAGGTTTTGACAATCTGTGGCCTATTTCTAGCCAATTTGGCCTTTGTTTGAATTCCCCTGTTTGAAGATCACAGTCACTTTGAAAATCTGATTCAGGTCCCAGTGACCAGTGCTGCCGTGTCTGGATGTGCCCTGTGTTTGAGGACACCATCCACCTCAGTGCCCTGTAGGACAATGCCTGCCTTCAGCTCCTGCTGCCACTGGCACTGGCCTTGGATGAGTCAAATTTCCTACACCTGGAATAGCACTGTCCTGGTTGACTCCCATTTGAGTCCCTTCTGCCACAGCATGGCATCTGTGACTGTCCTGTGCTGGAAGGCTGCAGGATCTCCTGGGCTGGTAAAATCCCCAGCTCCTTTCACCCAGGCCAGCAGCCTGCAACCTGGCCAGTATGGCACACAAATGTGTCATGTGTCAGCTGGGCTTTTTACAAATGATGTGACACATTTGGTCAGAAGGATGTCAAAATATCTGCAGTGTACCCAGGAAAATATTCTTGGTGAGGACTACTAGGCAGATGGAAAGTTCAGGTCTTCCATGTTATTTTCCTTATGACAGGATGGGCAGCACATCCAGCAGACAATGATAGATTGGATGAATTCATGACTGATTGATGTTGGAATGTTGGGGGACAAAAGACAGATAATGGACTTTGGACCTGGTTAACATAAGAGATTTGATAACAGGATGCCTTGGCAAAAGCAAACAGAACTTTGAAAATTAGACCTAGATTGCAAGAAGATTCAATCAGACAGGTTTACCAGAGAAAGAAAATCTTATTAAATTCTGCAAGCAAGAGATGTTGTTCTATGCATAAGTTTGTGTATGTGATTTTTAACCTAATCATTGTAATACACATTACTAGGCTCCCTAAAATACTATATAAGCATTTGCATCCCACAATAAATCGGACTCTGACCACCAAATCAGTCTTCTCCATCACTGACAATTGGAACATTTGGGCAAAATGTTCCAGAGAAGTTGGCTTAAATAAAATTATCATGGCTGGGATTTCGGCACTGGAAACAAACCATTATGATGATTCTGTAATTTCTTTTGGTCACTGCTCTAGTGTTCTGCATTTGATTTGCTGTGAATTGCCTTAAAAAATAAATTCGCAATGGCTATAGTTGTTAAAATACATGAGATATGAAAGTTTGGACAGGCATAATTAATTGAAATCATAACAAACATTACTGAAATTACAAACCCTCAATTTTACTCTGTTTTCCTGAGGAAAGTTTATACTGTCCATCTGTCTGTTGTTCCACTTTCTTGGCACCTTCTTTAACTTGCTGATCAGTTTCAGCGAAATTTACTAGGTGGTTACACATCTTAAAGGTCTCAAAATTTTATGAGTTTTGCACATATCACTAGTTGGGTACAGAAGACCAACCCTATAATTATCTCAAAGAGGAAAAGGAAAGGAGACACGCCGCCAATGAGGAGGTTGAGGTCAGTCAATCCAGTTAAGTCACTGAGATGCATAAACTACCCACAACATTTGTCTCCTCTCAACCAGCTAACAAAATGGAGATATGTTTTATGTACCGAAAATATAAAGATGGATCTAAGAGGTGAGAGGGGCTGAGATTTGATGGAGCATGAAGAGCATGGGATCACAGTGCTGAAGGTGTTGAGGAGGCTGGAAGAAAGGGCAGTCAGGAGCTGGCAGTATGGAGGAGGTGATCCAGTTTATTGCCAGGAAGAGAGAGCATGGCATACAGTGTAGACAACTTTTGTAACCCAATTACTTTTGTTCCAGCTGAAAAAATTTCCACTTGCTCATAGTTCATTGCTTTTCTACATTATGTCATGGCTATTTTCTTTCACAAATCATGACAAAGGGCCTGGTTTTATTTTTGTGGTTTGTTCTGTTTGGGTCTTTTTTGTTTGCTTTGGTTTTATTTTGTTTTGTTTTGTTTTAATCTGGAGCGATCCTAATGACATTAAAATATTTGGAATAATTTGAGATTTGCATCAGTGGGAAAATTTTATTTCAGATGGACTCTCCTTTCTAAGTCTGAAACCAAGTAGTATAAGCATATAAATGAGCCCAAAGCACTTTCATACCAGGGCTTGAATAACTAGAAAAAGAAAATAAAAAGCTTGTATGAATGCATGTGTGTTCACAGCAGCTTACTTTTGGCTTTCACCCCTCAGAGGGACAGCAGGATCATCACAAAGGTATTCAAATCCATGGGTCTAGAGAGGATTCATTCAGGACCTGGCTGATGCCCCTGTGGGCTCCTGTCATCATTGGTGATGAAGAGAGGCCACTGAGAACTGGAAGAAGGTTCAAATTGTGCTCACCTTTAAGAAAGGCAAGAAGGAGATCTGGGGGAACCATAAACCAGTCAGGCTCACCTCAGGTGCTAGAAGCATTTTGGAACGTACCCTCTTGAAGTCTATTCCCATGCATATGAGAGACCAGAAGATCATCAGGAGCAGCATGGATTTACATGTAGGACCAATATGATTGTCTGCCTCATGAAATAACTGTATGTAGACAACAGAAGAGTAACAAGATGTAATACACTTTGATTTACAGATGCCCTCAACACCATGTCCCTCAGTGTTCTTGTTTGGTAGGTGAAGACACACGTGTTGGGTGAATGAACAACTTGCTGGGCTGAAAGTTAACTCTACAGGCAAGCTCAAAGGGTAACAATCAGTGGCTTGATCAGGATGTTGTAAAAGTAGAGCCACTAGTCAATAGCAGGGCAGAACCATTCAGTGTCTTCACCCACAGCCTGGGCTATGACACATGACAAGAGGACTTACAGGTCCTCTCACAAGTGCACCCACAAAACTGAACCTGGGGCAGGGCAGAGGCATTGCTGACACCGTGAAGGCAGAGCTCCAGTGTAGAAGAACTTGAGAAAGCTGAAGACCATTCCAAGAGAAACCTCACAGTTTCCAAGAGGAATAAGTGCCCATCTCTGTGCCAGGAAAGTTGGTACAGAGCAGGAACTCACTGGCTGAGGAGCAGGCATGCTGGAAACTACCTGGGAATTACAGTAGATGCCAAGTTCAATATGAGCCAGCAGTGTGTGGCTCTCTGCAAACAAGGTGGAAGAGCAGCTGTGCTTTGTGGAGGGAGACAGGTTGATGGACACTTTAACCCTGCCCTTCCTGGTCCTGGTGAGGCACCACTGGGAAATACAAACTTAGTTTTGCCACCTGCAAACCAGGTTAGCCAGACTTAGGGAAGCTGAAGAGGGCTCAGCAAGATGCAGTGAGGTCAGTGAGGAGGTTTAGACAGGTGGCCTGCAGGAAGCATGGGAAAGAGCTGAACTTGTTCACCATGCTGAAGAGGAGACTGAGGACAGGGCTAACAGCAGCCTTCAGCTGCAAAGATCACCAAACCCAAACCCTTAGTAACACTAGAGGGTAAAGGAAGACACAGAGTCATAAACTGCAATTTGAGATGCTGAGATTGAGCATGAAGAGAAATGCTTGGATTTAGAAAGTTATCATGTCACTTCAGCACATCTCCTAGTGAGGCTGTGGAGCCTCTTACTGGCCTAGATGCCCTCCAGAGGTTCCTTCCACCACATTTTTGAGACACCTTGTCCTGCTAACCACCTTCTGGCAAGCAAGGCTCAGGTATGTTGCTGCAAGACAAACCCCATCTTTGCAGCATCATGCATCCCTATTTTCTGCTAATAATTTGTGTAGAAGCAAAGTGTCATGGTGCAGTGGGAAACTGAGACCCTGCAGAAAACAAGATCCACAGAAAGTTAAGTAACTTGACATGAAAGCCCGTGCCAGAACTCAGACAACACTCCAGGTTTCCTAAGTCCCCTCAGGACCCTGACCATAAATATGCTTTGAGTCAGTCCAGCCAATGGGACATAGTCAGCTGAAATGTGGTCTGAATTAGCAAAAGTTAGCAAAAATAGGATGTTGCAAGTCTTAAGATGAAGCAAAAAATTTCTGCCTGAGTGCTGCAATATTTTTTCCAAGTGTTTGCAGCTTTGTGAGGTAAATTTGTTTTAAGTTATGGCAGTAAGGTACATGAGAATGTAGTAGGCTGCTCTGTGGATCTGGCCAGGGTTTACTGGGCTCACCATGCTGCCATTAGATGTAGCCAGTACCAGCTGTGGGGTCTGGGGTGCTCAGCCTGTCCCAGCACAGCAGACAGCAGGGCAGAAACATCCTGCATCAAAAGCCAAATCCAACCCATCATGGTTTAGAGTCACCAAAGGACTGCTCCCCATTAATTGTTTAAAACTGTGTATTTTTGTCCCCTGATGTAATCTGTGGCATTAGGTTACCAAGTCTGATTTCTGCCTGGGTATTAGATACTAAAGATGAGGCTTCATATTATTTTACAGATTTTCTAGGATTAAACCAGTGAAAATAGAAGAGATGGCAAAAAGTATGGGCTTTTAAGACTTCATTCACTTTAAAAATATCACTTGTGGCAGCTTAGAAGCTTGGGTTTAGATAAGATTTACCTAACTGCTTTTATTTCATTTAGGGCAAAAGATTCAATGAGCTTCTCTTGTCTCAGTACTATTTAATTTTTGAAAACTGATCCTTATGCTAAAAATATTTCATCTGGAAATATTTTATTTTTTTCTTTCTGCAGGTAATTTCTGTGACTACAGTACTGAGACAGTGAACATTTTTGAAAGCAATATAAAAACCTTACTTTTGATCAGATGATAGTGGGTAAATATGGCCACTCCTAAAAGAATGTGCACCTGATACTGTGAATGGTATGTGTTTTTTTCCTTTTGCTCCCATTTCCCAAAAGTAGATGTAAGGTTTGTGAAAGATGTTGGATTATTAGACCAGATGAGAGGTCAGTGTTTGAAGCCAGAGCTCTGTAGCTCAGGCAGCAGAGCACAAACTTTTCTGCAAAGCTTTCTGCCCCAAATGCAGAGAATTTCAGATACACATGCTGAGATGGATCCGTGCCAGTCTGGGGCTGGGAGGTGAGTCAGGGTCCTGAACAGCCTGTTAATAGTAAAACAATCTGTTTATATCCTGCTATTTAGCATTAGGATTCAGGATGCTTTCCCTCAACTGTGGTTCCATGAAGTGCCCCAGCTTTCAGGGACCTTGTAGAGGAGTAAGTGCTGCACAGCTGCTGGTCCACATGTCCTTTGCATCTCTTTCATGACATATAAACTCTGTTTTTCAGGACATGGTAAAAAGTCTTTCTGACATCTCAGATGCCAGTGCTTCCCAATTAAAAGATGTACTTCTGCAGCTCCAACATAACTAAAACCTGACTTGGACAAAAAGAATGTCAGCCCCTCTGGCAGGACCGTGTACATGAATGTAAACCACATGTTCTGAAAAGAACAATAAATAGTTAAATAATTTATGGTCACTTGTAACACTGAAAGACAAAATTTTACAAGCAAACAGAAAATAACCCTATCTGTGACACTGATAGGGTGTCACAGCCACAGAACAGTTTTAAGTCCCAGTGAGGTCATGTGAATGTGTGAGAACATCTATACTAAATGCATATCTTTCTGCTTTTAGAAAATTACAGGTAATGCCTCAATAGGAATCCTGATGTGCTCCAGAGAAAGGAAAATTCATACTTTAAAGCCTCCCAAATTTGAATTGCAATGAAAATCTGGACTTTTTAGCATCACAGGTAATCTTAAATTACCACTTAAACAACTTCTGAGATTCTGCATTGTCCCGGGGAAAAAATAATGGGGAATGGGAATAGAAAATTGGGGCAGGAAATATATCTCATGTCACTCAAAACTTTGTGGAAAGCAAAATAAATGACCAAAGACCAGTGGCATTCTTGGCATGTGTCTGCTGTGCAGATGGCCTGAATTTCCAATGGTGATCATTTTATTTTGCTTGGGTTTGCCTGAACACAGCATGCCATTTCACATTTCTTAACTGGCCTGAAATTTCCTCAGTCAGGTTCCTAGTTCACAGCAAATGCCTCTGAGCAGAGGTGATGCTGACCCAGGGTACCAAATCAGTGAAAGGGACCAGAAGACTGGCATGAGGGCGACACTGACACCAGCATGTTCAGAAGGATTAAAAGTGAAGCCTTTCCATTCTGCCAACGTTTCTGTCCATCAAGAATCCAAATTCAAACTCTCTTGCCTGAATCCCATCTATAAAATCCATAAAATCCATAACTCCCTAAATCTAAGTCTAAGGCTTAGCCTTGCTGTATCTGCAAAACATGGAGAGCTGGACATGACTAAGCACATTACAGTGACTGCTTCCCTTCTGCTGCTTCTGCATTTCACTTCCTTATCACTAGTCCCAACTGAAAAAAAAAATACACCAGGTACAGTCCCATTAAATAAGAGAAGTCCTTTCCTCGTGCGTTTTTGCTTGACTACTGTACCTTCAACCCAATGCTTCATCTGCTTGGATTCTTTCCTGAGAAACCCTTGAGCTTAATATTGCATTTTTCCAGTACATAACCTTCACTAAACGGTTCAAAGCAATATATAATATTACAAGTAGCTACTTCCAGTGCCAGCAAGGTGTGACACATGGTTTTTCTGCTGCCATCAGTAATGTGTGGGTTTCTTGGGAGCTGTGATGTCAGGCTGCCATCTAGTGAGCTGAGGGCAGCTTGGGGAGCTGGGGAATGGGAGCAGGAGGTGTGCACGCTAGTGATCCAGAGCCCGGGTTTAAAAGCATTTGATTACTTTTAAATAGAACTACTTATTTTGAATCCAAGATCATGCTAGAAGTCAAAAGCAAGAACAGTCACTGTCATGTTTTCTGGAAAAATCCCTTTGCCAGGATTTCTTCTCCTAGGAAGCTGAGAAGCCTCAGAGAAGAATGAAAACAATAATTATCTGATTGCTTCTCCCGCATTTTGCTGCTTTGGAATGTGGTTGGAAATTGTTTATCCAACAGGTGGTTGTTTGACTGGTTTCATGTGAATTGTTTTTACTCAAGGACCAATCCGTGCCAAGCTGTGTAGAGACTCTGAGAAATCAGTCATGAATTTTTAATTTGTGTCTTGTTAAGCCTTATGTCTGTATCCCTTCTCTATTGTTTAGTATAGTTTTAGTATAGTATAATGTAATTAATATAATATAATATAATATAATATAACATAACATAACATAACATAGTAATAAATTAGCCTTCTAAGAGCATGGAGTCAGATTCATTATTCCTCCTTTGTCTTGGAGACCCAACAAATACCACAAATAGTGAATACAGGTGTTCATGATGTACTGTTGGTCCATCGTGAACATGCAGATGTTTTCAAGTCATATAATATTATCTCCAGTAATTATAAATGCAAATTTCCTTCCTCCCTATGCAAGACATTCACTTTTCTTACCTACCTACCTGCCAAATTTTATCAATTCTTCAAAGCTGCATGATAGAATTAATCTTGATTTTGGTAGCTTCCCAACATAAATAATTTGGGAACAATTCAATTATTGAAGAAATTTAGTAGAGTTATTCATTGATGGGATTAAAAACCAGATGACTTGACCTGATGACTGGCAGATTTTCTCTTATTGTTATCTAGCTACACCTTCACATATTATATGAAGGTACAGCTAGATGCCTCAACTTAGTTTTGTGTTTAGGCTTTAAAGATGCTACAGAGATTTAATCTCTATTCATTCAGTGCTAACTAACTCAAACTGGATCCAATCAGTGCTTATAGCAATTATTATTGATACCTCCAGCAGAATATTTTATCACTTTTGTTTTTTTTTTCTTTTTATGTTATTCCAAGTTGACACTCTGTATAATGTACTGAAGTGAGGATAATGTCCTCAGTGCAGGTTATAAACCCTGTGTTGAGAGGCATGGTTGTTCCAGAAGACATTTCTCAAGTTCCATTGATGGCCTTTCAAAAAATCATGCTGTGGTTATTTAAGGAACAATGAAAGGTGCAGAGAAGTTTATAGACTCAGAATTCAGTGACTTCAAGACAAAGGAGAGGGCCTGCTGCTACTTCAAGGTAAGGTGGGGAGAACAACGGGGCCAGGCTGGTCTTCAAGGTGTGCAGTTTTAGGATGAGTGCCCACAGAGTCAAGGGGCTATATAGGAAATTCCATTTAAATAAGATAATGTTTTTCTCCTTAACACTGTTCAAACATGAGCAGTTTTCCAAGGGAGGTTGTGGATATTCAAAGTGATTCCCTTAGCAGCCTGGTTTCAGTCCATGTTGGGCATGGGGAACTCCAGGGCTCCCTACCAACCCAAGATACTCCAAGAATTCATGAAAACAATATCTAGGGAGAATTTGCAAACACCACATACTTGACATTAACATAAACATTTTGGATGGCCAATTACTTGTATATTTTTATTTTTATTTTGTGTGAGAATGCTATGAAGTGGTGACTCTTTTGTCTTTCCTCTTTTTGTTTCTGTTAAATGACATTTCCCTCACTGTGGTCTCCGGGAAGGTTTCAGTTATTGTAAATAACACTCAGATCCTCAGCTCCAAGACAGACCAACTGACCAGACAGAACATCACTGCTGCACGTTATGAAAAAGCCAAATGCTTCAGAAGACTTTCAGGTGAGTCTTATTAGGACTAAAATAAGACTTGTGGGGCTTAATATTTGTGTTATCAATTCTGTTCCCCCCTCCACCAGTGGAAAAGGCACTGTTCTATCTCTTAACTGTACGTAACACTACAAACAAATGCATTAATTTTGTCATTTAGCAGAGTTATTTAAGCATCCTTGAGCGTGTACTTGTGGAATCACCCTTGGGTCTGTTATCAGAGCTGAGGGTAAACTTATCAGCTGTTTAGATTACATCAGAAATTTTAATATGAGCATCATTTAATGTTTAAGATAATAATTAAATCTTTACTAACTATATTAATAAAAGTGTGGCTTTATGAACCCATTGGCACAAAGTTTGTGCTCCCTTGAATGCCTTCTTTTACTTTTTTACTTTCTTGTGTACTTTCAAGCAATGCTTGTTAAGTTCTTACTTTGCCCATTCAGTGTGTAGCACATAGGGTGATTTACTCAACTGCATTTGAATATTGCCATTTTTCTGCTTGATTCAGGCATCTGAGGCAGTAATGACTGCAGTGAGCCAACTCTTGGATGCCAACAAACAGAATTCATCCACAATACTCTTGTCAGTGCTACAAACAGGTAACTTGAGCTTTTGCCATTTTCTTTAGACGTAAGTCAACAGCATTTCCCCTTCTGGTTCAGGATGAAAGCAGTTCATGAACAAGTTACAATATGTTTGCCATTCAACTCCAATGTGTAATTCCCAATCTACACCAATATAAACATTGCTGGATTCTTCTGCTTTAGAGAAAAGATGGGGATAGGAAATGAGGAGCACTACCCACTGGAGAACCAAATCAGACAGGAAGCTCAGAAACTGAACCTGTAGCTGTATAATAGCAAATAACAACAACTTTTATCCCACTCATTTTTTTGATGCAGCCTCGTGAAAGCAATGGAGGAATATTCTTTCACTGGTAACATCTCACAGCCCAGTGTTGCAATCCAGTCTGCTCCACTGAAATTAAACTCCTCTATGATTCTGTTTTTGGCACAGAGAAGTAAGCCCTGTATGTTGTTAGATTTAGCTAGACAGAATGAACACATTTATGAATCACAAATCCTAACTCATACACTGCGAATTGTTGCAGATACAGCACTCGGAAAGTATCAGTCAACAAAACCAGAAATACAGGAAAATGCTCCTGGGCTTATTGGTGACCTCAGTACTGAAGTTCAGATACTGTTCAACATTTTAAGTAAGCCCTTTCTTCTTTTGAAAACTGCAGCTGGGAAAACTTTTAATGAATATTCACTGAAAATCTCCTTTGGGGGAAAAAACCCCTTAGCTGGTTGGTTTTTGTGCATGCTGATGCCTGGTACAAGAAATGCAAACATCAAATGAGCTGGAGAATCTTATCTATAGAAGAATGCAAATGTACATGTAATGGCCAGAATACTTTTGGTGTCTGTGACTTTTTCAGTTGTTTTATTTTCTAAAATTGAGGATGTGTTGAATCTTTAACCCTAACACTACAAACACTGAGATCAAGAACAAGTACACACTTACTTTACCTGAAATCTGAAGGCATGAACCATTTCAACTAAAATTCCTATTACTGTCAGGTGTCAGTCAGGACATCCACATCCTAACACCTGTAAATTGGATAACTCACTTGGGATTTTTCTAGATTCCATTACTTACATTCTGCAGTGCTTGGAGGATAAATTGGTATTGACCATGAGAAAAAAAAAGAGGAAAAAAAATATTATAGTTCTTCAAATATATGCATTTTTCTGACATCACAAGATTTTCACATTGGGCACCTGAAAACTTGTCCTCAATCTCTCAGGGTAGTGTCAGTAACACTGAGACATCACAACAGCATAACAAAGGTAAGGTTAGTAGAGCACTTAGACATCATAATGATGAACATAATTTGAACACAAGCCCATAGGAAAATGAATAATTCAGTTCTCTCACCAGGGTTAGAAAAATATGTGAAGAGATAAACCAAGTAACCTCACACAGCCAGCACTGACAACAAAAATCAATTAATAACTCATTAACTGGTCACTGCCATTTCTGTTCTCTGTTTCAGAAAACAATACTGGGGAAAAACAGTATGATCATGTAATCAAAGCCTTTATCATAATGCCAGTATAACATAACACTCCCCTCAAGACAGATATCAAATCCACAGTTTGTCTTAAAAGAAGTCCCAACAGATTTCTTCAATATTAAGTGCACATTTGTGATATTTTGTAGAAATAGTTACATTAGTCTCACCTGATGATCAGATTAGAGAGCCATCAAATCAGTCTCTCTTGATCTTAAGTCAAAAGCATAACACCAATAACAAAGCCTATTATATAATCTAGGATTTTGCTTCATTACTTAAGCTATGATTCAGATGAGTGATTTAAATCACCTAGATGAACTCCAGTTTGGTAGAAGTGTGAAAAAAACCCCACCCAGTCAAAAAGTGAGATCTGAGGGTAAAAATTCAGGTAGTCTTTTATCTTCTGACTTTGCACAAACAGTAAATGTCCCTGCTGTGGCTGTTTCTTATTTAGTGTTATTGAAAGTCTGGCCATTTTGACTGTGTGCACATATTAGGATTTAGGATAATATTTTTCTCATTTATCAGTATTTCCCCCCAGAAATGATACTGAGAGAAGGGTAATAATTATTTTCACACTCCACCTCGGCAAAAATTGAAGATCTCTCTTAACATTCATAGGAATAGCGGGTTTTCTCAACTACTTATATGGATTTTGAAAAAAATCTAAACAAAAATCTGTAAATGCTGAATATGTGCATGAGCATAGTGCAGGCTTCTTGTGTTTAGATCAAGTGGCATAGAAAATGTTCTTCAACTTCTGTATGTAACAGCTGATACTGCTGACTCTATGCTGCTAAACTAGGACATTTGTGAGCAAAAGTGTATTCCATAAAATGTCATAGGAACACCAGAGTGCAGAGTCTTAGGGTGCACTAGTCCTATAAAAAGAATGAAAAAAACAGGTCTACGGAGGGCAGTCTCTCTCTCCAGAAGACAACCAAAATTTTGGAAAACAAGAAAAAAGTCAATATGACTGGCACAGCCCAATACACATATTAATGTGGGGAATGTTCATATTTCATGCTATCTTTTAACTCCTACTTCCAGATAAAACCATTTTGTCCTTTGACTTTTTCCACCAGGAACTGATGCCACATGTTACTGCTTTCTTCCAGACAAAGCTCTTATGTCAGTGTCCATTTGCCAAACCCCCTGAATTTTAAGGTAACATGTATTCACATTTGGCATGGTTTCTTCAGAAAACAGTAATTGGCTTTTTCTTACAATATTTAACAAAGTTTTTGAGATCAAACACATACATATGATAGATCAGTAATCATCATCATAGAACCATACAGCTAAGTGATCCAGGAAATATGTAATTTCTAAGGAAATTAGTGAAACAAACTTTTTTACTCCTATTTTTATTCATAATTTTTAATTGAACTACTTAATACCATGAATGGTTGTGTTCACTTCTTATTTGCACTCCAAGCTGCTTGTTGCTCATTAAAAGTAGTTCTAATTGCTGTATCCTGCAGAAGCACGTTTGAAAATGTCTGCATGTCATTTGATGTGTGAGTGCGTGAGCAGCACTGTGCTGCAGGAGGGCAGGGAAGGGCCACTCCATTTATCATTGTTTGCTTCCTGTTCCAGTGTGGATTCAGCTCTGGTTGGCAGTAACAGTGCTACCAAAACCCGAAAGCTGTTGTTTGGCTTACACATAATTCAACTGGCAGTGCTTTAATGCTTACTCAGTGGAAGCCTGAATCCTGATCACTTGGATAATTCACAGGAACTGGTAATTTTATTGGCAATCTTGACTGAGAAAGGCACATAAAGTAAGTTTAAAATGCCAAATTATGCTGTTATTGATATAATTCACGAGGTTTATGAAACCCATGCATTGCTTAGTCGCTGTCAGCTCCCCTTTCAAAATCAGATCACTGTCAGTTCACACTGTTTGCTGGTGCCTATCTCTGTGTCTCTGTAGCCACTTTTTCTCCTTGCAACCCAGTCCCTGGTATGACACATCTGAACTGCAGCTGTGTGGTCATGCCTGTGTCCTTTGGGATTACCCTGTAAATGATGCAGGTGTAATCACACCACTAATTTTGCTGTTTTGATGGTAGGGCATTGTCCTTCCTTTAGTGGGAAGAGTCTGAGACTATTGAATTTTTTTGCTTGGTTGATTGTTTCTAACTCTAAGATCAGCATGGCAATACAAGGGCATAGGTGCACTCAAGCTAGAATGCACAGGAGTTTAAAGTGTCCCCATGTACTTGTTTCTGCCCTGTGGCAGATCTGGCAAATTTGGCAAGCTGTGCCCAAGCTGCTGAATAGCCAAACGTGTTGGCAAGTCCTGGCTCCCTCTGACACAGCCTGTGGCTGTGCCCAGCTGCTTGTGCAGCTCCTCAGCAGGGAAGTGCTGGCCTAATTCATTCCTCTTGCTCAGCCTTTGTAGCCTCCAGTTCTGCACCTCAGTTGCAGCAGCTGGTGGTCAGATGAGGGGTTGTCTAAAGGCTGAAGTGTCCCCAGATGAAGAGTTGAGCTTCCTGGGATCTGGGCTAGCTGTGGCACTGCCTTGTGCTGGGTAAATAACTCAGAGGTTTAGCATTAACTACTCCCTTTGCTTATATGTTTATAAAAGCCTTGCTCTGTAAATATTAAGCTTTCAACCATAAAGTTTTATACATTGCCCTCTTTTACCAACAAGTCTATTTAGGAATGACTGCCTGGTTCTGATGTTTGTTATTCTTTCAGTATTTATTTCAGCTTCTCTAAACAAAACACACCCTGGATAAAATCACATATTGTGGTCACTAATTTCAGTGTGCCAGCATTTCAGAGTTCATTTCTACTGTCTTCGCAGAACAGCATTTCCATATTTGTACTATTTACTTGTTTCTGTATTTCCCTTTGTGTTATGCATGTCCTTTTTGCACAAACTGACTATATTCTGAATAAGATTCCCATCTGTTTATGCAAAGGCAACAGCATTTTCTGTTTCACTGAATACATTTACATTTACTTGCTGCTTTATTGGCACTAAACAAACATAGACTGGTTTCAATTTATAATTCTTTGTAATATCTTACCTTAGACCGAGAAGTCAAAATTCAGAATGCTCACCAGTATGAAAAGCTACAAGCTGCTTTGTAAAGTCTGTGTCACCTTGCATTTTATTATGAACAATGTAATCTGATGTTTTGATAAATATTTGATTGGTATTGTTAAATACCTTGTTGGTGTTTTTCACAAGCTTCTCTAGTTTTGGGGTCTCGAGTAATTCTGTAGGACCTAAAACTTCTGGCAGTGGCTAGCAATAATCATAACTTTACTGAAACATTTTTGCTCCTATGGGCAACCAGAAACAGAAACTTTAAAAACAAATGCATCTCTTCTCATCTCATATAACTGATACAATTGGTTTTCTGGGATTTTCATATAAAATAGAAATATGAAAATCTTTTGGATTATATTTCTTATATTGGTGTTGGATTGTCCATGGCTGGTCTGGTTATTATCATTTGGTTTCAAATACTCACTAGGTAAGAGGGAAGATGTTAAACTGCAAGTATTTTACACTAAGTTACAATATTTTGTTCAGTATGTAGTTTGAGGAAAGCAATTAAAAGCAGCCAGTTTAGAACATATTGCAATATTACTAATTAGCAAATACTATTTTCAAAAACAGCTAAACCACACAGCATGGCTTGGGACTCACTGACACCTCTGTCACTACCCTGGTCAGGCAGAGAAAACACAGACCCCAAAATACACAGGTCTGTGATACACAGTGAGATTTTCAGTTCACTATCTCAAGTCTAGGCTTTAAAAATATGTCACAGTGTTCCACTAGCAGTGTGATCTCCCCCCATACCCTGGTATTACAATGTGTAAACAGTTATCTCTTTTCCTAGGCAGTAGCTAGCTTGTGCTGCTGTTTTATTGTGAATGACTTAATACAAACACAATTGCAGCAAATTTTCTTGATGGACATGCCTGTGATTAATGGTGTCCTCTGAATCCCCTCTGAACAATGAGGGAAGTCATGCCAGCAGAGCTGAAGTTATAATAGATTAATGCCTCTTTCTCATCCTGCTTGCTCTAATGCAGATTTGGAGCAATTCCATCAAGGTTCATGTTTTTAAGACTGTAGGAACTTCCAGTCTCTGCTTTTTATATGTATTTATTTATGATAATGTTATATATATATATAAAATATAAAAATACACATTTATATATATGTGTACATATACTATATATAATGCCAAGGGAGGTGGTAGAATCACTGTCCCCAGAGGTGTTTAAGGAAAGAGAGGATGTGGCACTCAGTGCCAGGGTCCAGCTGACATGGTGGTGTTTGGTCATGGGTAGAGCTCAATGGTCTTGGAAGCCTTTTCCAACCTAATTGACTCTGTGACTCAGAGATAGGACAAAGTTTGGAAGTGGAGGTTTATTATTCTCTTGCACTCTGGAGAATGGTTAGAAATACTTGTTTTATGCTAACTCACTTCTTAACACTGATGAAAAATATTCCAAAAAGAGCAGAAAGGGAAAAAAATGCATCCCAAACTGTTGTCAGTCAAGGCCTAGTCCTAAAAACTGCTGGATATTCTCTGTTCTAGTCAAAGTCAGACAAAACTGATGGATTTGTTAAGATGTCTGAGAGTAATGTTGGTGTAATTCTGCAAATAAGTTATTGCTTTAGTTTCTGTCTGTATTAAAGTTTCTCCTCTTTAGCTCGCTTTTAATATAAATGAAAATGAGAAAATATTTGAGAATTTTTCTCATTTTTCTTTTACTTTTTTTCTCCTAAACATATTTCTACCAATAGGAAAACTCCAAACTGATCTGTAAAGTGGATGTTAGTGAGTCTCTGCTTTTCTGTGCTTGTTTTTAACATCATCTTCTTCTCTGAAATTGAAAGTCAAATTTCCAGAAAGTGCAGCAAGGATACCACCAGATGCTACCAGCAATACCTTCCTTATGATGCCACCAGTACCACCTTACCTCTGACAGGGTGGGTACTCCCAAAGACTCCTGGTGCACACTTGTGGCTGTCCTGCTGCACTATTTCTTGTTGGCAGCATTCCTGTGGTCAGCACTCAGTTCTGCACTGCTGTACTTATTGCTGCTCAGAGGCACAAAGCCACAGCCTGGATGTTTCCTTGTAACCATGTCAGTAATCGGATGAGGTAAGATTTGAAGCTGTCCATGTGGCAACTTTTATAGTACAGAGTACATTCAGGGAGAGTTGTAAAGATAGGAGATCAGCAGAGAGCAAGTAGAATCAGTGTCTCTGGGTTAGTGCCACGTGATTTAATAATCTCCTGTTGCTGCTCACATTACTGGTATAACCTGAGCTTGTTCTCTTTGACCTGATAAAACACTGAAACTGATAGCCTGGTCACTGGCACAGCAGCACAGGCCTGTTTGGTGCAGGAGAAACTTTCACAATAATCAAGCATTCAACAATCTGTTTCTGCCGACTAAATAAAAAAATCTTTCAGTCATGGTGATTGTATATGTGGACTTAAATTCCTCATTTAGTGATTCCCAGCCAAGCTTTGAATACATCCAAAAGCAATGAGTGCCTGATATTATTTTTTATACATTATTTTAATACATTATTTATTAATAAGCAAAGAACACATTCTAAAGTCAGTACAGCAGTTAGAAGCAGCGCTTCAAATTGAAATGAAACTTTCAGAGAATGTTTCACTTTCAGAGAATGTTTCATTTTCTCGTTAAGAGAACTTACCCAGACAATGGGAAAATTCAGACAGATGCTGACAAGGTAAAGTGAAAATCTCAGCCTGTTTCAAGAAACTCTTCTAATACAGTGTACAGGGGCACCAGTATTTTCCATGTTGTTCCTTCAGCTTTTGTGTTGTGTTGTTTCTGATGGCACCCACCAAGCAGTTTTCAACCCTTATTGTTCCATTATTATGTCTTGCATTTACAGAGGCAATTCCTTGGAAACATTTAGAATTTGGACTGCAATGCAAACCAGAAAAAGTTCAGCAAATGCAGCCTGGCTACATGGCACTGTGCTCCCTCCATAGGTATTTGAATGACAGCTCAGCATTATGTTCTTCTGTGTGTCCTGTGACAAGTTACTCACGGCCAAACCAGCACGATTCTGACTCACTGCTTTTGGATCTCTTTTGAGACCACAGTCAGTGCATGGCAATCTGCAAGCTCTCTATTGGGGATGAAGAAGGAATAGACTTTAAGGAGCATGCTTATTGCCAGCATAAAAAGTTTTGCATGAGGTTCCTTCCCATGAGATGTGCTACCTAGTGTGAACTGGTAGGCAGGAGGTGCAGAAGACAAGAAGTGAAGCAAAGGGATTGAGGAGGCAAACCTGACAGCCAAGCTTCTTGCAGGCAAAAGTTACACTTTGCATCAGTCTGGTATGAAATGCAAAGGTGTTTGATACAATATGTTCCTAAATTAGTTTCTCTCTGCTGACCAGAAGGTAGGGTTGCACAGTTGTGATAAGGGAGCCCACTGCAGCCCAGGAGCGGTTTGCTCTGTCACCACAGGTGTTGGCTCAGGAAGCTCTGCTGAAGCTCTTTGCTGGCAAAAATCAGCAAGTCATGGCTATGAGCTGTCCTCAGAAAAATATTGCTCACAACCCTCAGTCCTGCCTTTTGTCTAGGCTACAGAAAACTCCTTTAACTTAGTACAAGGCAGGTGAAACATAGATCTTAAAATCTATGGAACTCAGGAGGCAATAAGTTATTCGTGTGGAAAGGAGGTATGCCTGTGCAACCAAACAATAAATTGCTAACGTCTCATTTATTAATTAGGAATCCCTGCTGTAGTATGCAATGACACTTGCAGCTACTGACAGAGAAAGAAAAGCTCTAAACTACCGACAGGAAGAATTCAAAGTCCACATATTATTACAACACTTGCTATCCCACACCTTTTGTGATGGCTTATTATTAATAAAATTCTAGATGTATTGTTGTGTCCTGGATTGCCAAGCAAATTGTATTCTATTTGCCATATGTGTGGCAGTTGTCTTCTGTTCATTGGGCAGTTTTCCTTATCTCTTCCACAACCACTCGTCCCTCTGGGGGGACATCTGCTGAAAACAGGTTATTGAATGTCACTGCATGACTGATAAGAACTACAACATCCCATTGTGAGATGCTCCACCCAGAGGGAAGTGCCAAGCATTCCTACCCAGATATAATCTGGAGGTTCTGGAACACCAGCACAGCTTTCTCCACTGGATTCCCAGAGGAGCAGCTGCCTCTTCCACTGGATCTTCAGAGGAAGACTGCACCCTTCTACAGGACCCACACCTGACACTCCAGGAGCGCTGCAGCCACAATTCCAATTGGACTGCTACCAACACCTTGACCAACAGGGTGTCAGGTTGTTTTCTGACTCTGTCAGTGTTGTTTTGTATTACTGCATTGTTTATTTTATCTTTTTATTTTCTTCCCTAGTAAAGAACTGGTATTCCTGCTCCCATATTCTTTTGCCAGAGAGCACCTTAATTTAAAATTTATAGCAATTCGGAGGGAGGGGGTTTACATTTTCCATTTCAGGGGAGGCTCCTGCCTTCCTTAGCAGACACCTGTCCTTCCAAACCAAGACATGTTGCTATACAATTTTTTACTTCCAAGTACTCAAAAGAAATAAAACTCTTTACTCAACCTAGATATTCACTAGAAAGAAACACATTTTCTCCTTACTAAGGATCTAGGGTATTGGATCTGCATCTGCCTTGAATCCTTCTGCACAACTGTGCAGTCCTCTGTGAATTGAAATGCAAACTGCAGACACCCTCAGCCTCACTGATACTCCAGCCCTTCATTTAAGTGCATAACTACATTTCAGTACCTACATTAAACATATTAAATTAATTAAATTAATGTACTGAAATATACATACTTCACATGTATTTAAAATCTGGCGATAATAATTATATTTCTATTAGCCCTGTGTTTCTGGAATAGATATTCTTGGAGTGCCCACATACCAAAGCAGGTTATCAGGCTTACAATGTATCTTGGCCATAGTGGATGATATGAAAGAAAGGTAGACTAGTTCAGGAAATGCAAACACAAAGCACCTTACAGATGGTGGTCATGTTTTTGCAAATTTATTCCTCAGTCTCTTGTCACCAGCTCAGACCTTCTTGTCATAAACTCAGATTTTTGACAAAATCTTTTATTTTAAAGAAATGTATACTTTCAGCAGGTAGAAAATGAATTCCATTTGTTACAATGGGTCAGACTTTATTCAAGTGCATATCAATGAACATATTCAGACTTTTGTCCCCCTTTTTGGATTGCAGCATCACTTCAATGACAGTTATTCCCAATTTAAATCCCTAAAAGTGAGAGAAGAGCAGGTCCAGCCAACTGAGAATGATGAATTTCTCAGCACAGCCAAACATCACTCCAGTTCTCGAGCAGCTTGAAGCAGATTTACTTGCTCAGTTTTACATCACCGCTCCATGTATTGTCACAGGCTATATGTCACAAGCTCTCAGTGTACACTGGATTATTTAAAAAAGGATTGCTTTCATTTTATTAATTCCATGGGACTGATCCATTCAACAAAATTTTGTATAATTTCTTCATTTCTTTAAGTACAATATTCATGGACAGCTACTTTTGTTGAAAATTAAGTGCATTTGAATTAATTTATAAGCATTCTAAAAAACTTAAAATAGCTGATATGCTTATTTCCAATTGCCTTGATAAACCTCACTTTTAAAATTGAGAACAGATACATACAAGCTGCATACTCCAAATGCACTGATAAATTTGGTTACATTTATTTTTCTGGATTTCTTCTCCAAATGATAGATCAAACAAATGTAGGGAAGTGTATCTTCTCAACTCACTTTAATTATACCTTTTTGCAATATAGCCCAAATTATACCTTTTGCAATATATAAATAGAAAGTTTGAAACTCAGATATTAAATGGTATAGAGAAAGATTTAATAAATTTTTGTGTGTGCTTCAAGGAATAAAAAGGATTCATTAATGAAAAATATGATTAGCACTATCTCTATAGTGGTAGCTCTTGGGATCACCTGGATGATTGGTTACCTCATGTTAATAAGAAATGAAAAAACAAGTCTTGCTTTCAGCTTTCAGTTTTGTGTTTTCGATGTCACCCAGGTGTAATATTTAGCAATTCTGAGAGTAATAATTGAGATTTAAAAACAAAAATTGGACTTATTTGTTCTACAGCTTGATACAGGGTGGGAACTTGTTAAAAAGCAGTTATAGGGATTCAGATTTTTCTTCAGAAATGGATGCTGGTTTGTCGCACATTGTCTCTTACCCTTGTACAAGTCAAGGTGGGATTTTATTTCAAGGTCAGCACTGAAAAGACTGTTCTGTCTGGGTGGCTTCTCTTACACCAAATCATATATAAAATTATTTTCAGAAAGAATAGAAGGAAAAAATTCCTCTGCAATAGATGTTGGAAAGAGTCCCAGGGTAGTAACAAGAGCTTCATGGCTTGAGGCCTTTCACAGTGATACTGAAAAAAAGCCTTCAGGAAATTTCTGCCTCTTCTTTCCCCCCACAGCCCTGCTGGATTCTTGGCCTTGTATTCCTATAAATGCATCACTTCATATAAGACATAAGAAGTACTTGGAGTAATGGATCCTTCATTATTATTCCCTTGGCTACTTTCTATAAAACAGCTAATTAGAAATATGTGAAAATCCGCCCATCCCCAAACATTAAGTTGTTTATTGTCAGTTTGATCTACCGAAAATGGAGTGCCTGTACACCAGTAACAATCAGATCTGTAAACTCTGTGCAAAAAGTCCTGAGGTGATCATACCACACTGATGGACAGATTATGCCCAGGATTTAAAACTGAAGTCGTGAGCAAGAAACAGAGATCCATTTATTTAAAAACATGAGCCTCCATTTTTTTTCTTTTTTTTTCTGACTGAAGATTCTCCTGTTTAATCCTTGAAATGAGAATTTAGAAAACCAGTATACAAATGTTAAAGTCTTTATTCCCTTTGTCTGAATCTCACTGAAGTGCTGATATGGCACACCACATTTAATGCTTATAGCATCCTCAGCCAGGTCTTATCTTCATCCTGTCCAGATGAGAGTAATAATATGATCCTGAGACAGGCTCCTGACACATGCTAACTAATCCATTACAATGTGCAAATGAAGCATCTATAGCTGGGAATCACCTACATGGATTCGTTTTCCTCTTGAAAGTACTTAATTTATTTCAAGTTATTGATGTAATTGTTAGCAGTTACCAAAAATCATTTTATGTTTTTTTTTTAATCAAGTCACATTGACTAATCTTTTCTGGTTTTAACAGCAAAATAAGTTCACACTTTCATTTCCTCTACAGGAACTCCAGATTTGCATTCTGTTTACTTTCAGAACATCACTCTTCAAGACAAAAGTTTTCAAAGTGTTCCCATTTTCCAAGTACCACTGTATCTCCATTAAAAAACATAAAATGTTTCAAAATCACAGCTTGAAAAACATTCACAGGAAACTTTCAGATCAACCCAGACTTTTTCAGACATTATTTCCTTGTCTACCTTCTTTAACCGGAACTGGAAACCTGCAAATCCGTGAAATACAATCCCACATTGCTCACGGTTTGTTTCATACAGCTCTCACAGGTACCTGGAATGATGGACACACTTCTCCAGCTGCAGGTAGCTGGAAATAGGTCATAAGCTCAGACCACGAGGAGAGAGGAGCAGGACCATGTGCTGGCAGGACAATGTGGCAGCAAAGCAGCCAGGCAGCACCTGAGCCTCTTGGTGCTGCTTGTACTCCAAGTCTTGGCAAGGACTGAGCTAATGACAGCTTTACACTCCAGTACAGACACACAGACGTTGCTCCCTTTATGCCCTTTGTATATTCCAGGCCCACTGGACTGCAGCTCTCCTCTCCCTTTCATAAGTAAAAATTCAATTTCATTAAAAACCAAACAGTATACCAACAAGCAGCAATTATAAATGCACTGTGCATTACACATGAGACTTTCTGAGTGTCTTCATAGAAGTGTTTCATCAGTCCTGAAAAGTCCTTCATGTTATAGAAATCCATGGTGACTTATGAGGCAGAAAATAAGTGTACTGGAGCATTAATACACCTCTAAAAAGAGCAGTCACACCAGAAGCAAGGCTGAAGTTCATCACTACTGCTCCAGAAAAAGCAGGGAAGGTCATTAAAAGTTATTTAGGACAGGTAGCTCATACTTTTTTTTGGATAGGAAGTTTATGTACCCATGGGCCACTGGGTATTTTTTATTTGTAAAACCAATGTAAAATGCTTGTTTTTGTCAATTCCTCCAATTTACTTCAGAAATTTTCCTTTAGAAATTTGTGTGCTTTAGGAAGTATGATACTTGATTGTGTTGTAGAACACTGCTAGGCACTGTGAGGATAACTCCTTAAATGAGTGATAATATTTTCTAATAATTGGTATTTTTTTCTCCACAAACAAAAGTATTCTCTAAAGAAAATCCCATTTAATTTTGAATGCCTCTTTAAAAAAAAACTAATAAAAATATTGTTTCCATGTTATCCCGAAAAACGAGGCAAAAACCTACAAAGAATTTGAATTATAGAATTTGAAGTGTTGTCTTCTTTTACTAATTAAGCATCCTGTGTCTATGTATTTCAGATGCGAATAAAATGCTGTTATTGCCAACACTGAACACCTCTTGCTTAATATAGAGCACTTTCAGTGTAAAGCCCCCTCCACCCCATCCCTGTTTCTCCCAATTATACATTTCATGGCTTTTTTTTCTTTCATCTAGGAATCCTAATTTCAGAAATGGAACAAATTAAAATGATCTTTTTCAGGTAATATGCTAAATTATGATAGGAACAATAGTTCAGCTCTTATCTACACGTGGAATATATTTATCTTCATAGTGTAGTGAACTTTGGTATTGTTTGTGATATGTGGGCTTTAGGGATCACAAAGTTTCTTGTCAACACTTTGGAAACCCTGCTTTGATAAAGAAATGGATTGGAGAAGGACTGAATCATCAGTACAAAGGTATGCAATACAAGTGGCAGAAAGTACAATGGATGGAAACATCCACTTTTCCAGATCTTTCCCATATTTTTTAAAGCAAAGATTTTTTCATTGAAAATACCCATTTTCTAAATACTTTGCAAAGTTTAGCAAAGAAGCCTCTCAAATCATGCCCTTCCTTCTCCTTGAAAAGTTCAGAATTAAAATTTGTATCATGTTCATCTTCTCTCACTTCCGTTTCAAATTCTCACCTCCATTTTCAATCTCCTTACTGCTAGTTGGATCCTTCTCTAGGCAGGGACAGAGCTCTCAGCAAGGACAAATACTACAAAAACTAAACAACTCTAACATTATTCTTGTCCTGGCAGAAAACAGATATTAAAGGAAGAGGTGTCTTTTCAGAGGCTTCTTTAATGCCAGGAAATAACTAAGCACAGTTGTGCTTTCAGTAGCTCTGCATAGGCACTCTCTGGGAAACACCGGCACAGTGCGGCCTCGGTGCTGAACAAAAATGGGCAGCAAAAATCCCAACTATTCCTGAGCAACAGTTCCAGTTCCAGAAGCTTTGGGAGAGGAACCCTCAGGAATCCATTCCTGCACCTTCCATTGACAAAACTCAGGAAATAAATTGCAGATTCATGGTTTTTGTCTCTTAGGGGTGTTATGAATTGTTATAAATGATCAATCGAAAGCCAAATTATAAAAAATACGAAAATAATTATTTCTCTTTTTCTGCTACCAAAATATGGTCCTCAAAACCACCATAGCCTAAGAGACAGCATCAAGCCCGGGATCAGCACTGGGTGAACCTGGATCCAATCTCTATCGCATTGAATCCCCCGTTCACGAGAGTTGCTTCTAGCGACAAGGGTTTATATAGTTTATTGTGCCCGAGGCGAAGGACTCCAAGTTTCTTTTGTAACTTTGCATATTCATAGCTGGTTCTTTCACTGTGCAGAGCTGGACAATCACCGTTTCCTGGTTGATGGCCAGCTTGATTGGATCCTGGGAAGTCGCATATTCACATGTATCTTTCTAGAGACTTCGGCTATCTTGATCGATGTTATCAACACGATGACTCGGGATAATGGTGATCATCGTGTTGGGTGGGTCTATTCTTGGGGTAAATGCCAATCGTTATCTGGCCGACTCCAGGAATTTATTTCGGAGTTTGAATAGACATCCATTTGTTTTGGAGTTTGAATAGACAACCACCTCTAAGGCTGCTTGTGGTCAGAGACTCGTTTGGATTTCATAATCTTTATAAAATACATTCTTTTATAGCATGAATTATTTCTAACATATATTACATAAATGATCACACAGAAATCCAAATTAATAAATGCGAAAGATTTTATTTTCGTGACCAAAATATGGTCCTCAAAACCCACAGCCAAAGAGGCAGCGTTGAGCCCGGGACTGGCGCTGGGTGAACACAGATTTGACCTCTATCGCATCAGACCTCTCTCTCTTCACGAATGTCGTTTCCAGCGGGGCTTTTTATACAGTTTTTTTATGCCTGAGGCAGAGGTGCCCCTATTTCTTTTGTAACCCCACATATGTATGAAATTTTCTTTCATTGTGCAGGGCTGGACAATGGCTGTTTCCTGAGTAGTAGCAAGTGCTCATCATGTCAGGGGAAGTCGCGTACTCTTTGGTTATCTTGATTGATGGTATCTACCAAGCGATGATCACCCTTGGGTGTTCCCTGATGGTTCCTGGGGAAGCCCATCTCCACTCCGGCCTCTTTCTCTTATTAGTAAACGAGTCATTGTTCTCCTGCTGCCACCAGGAGTTTCCTAATTCCAGTGTAGTAATATGTCTCCAGGGTGCTCGTGCTCAGAGGTTCGTTGGATGTTAGATTCTTTTTACAATTTTTATTTTATACATTCTGCCCTTAAGAATGAATTACTTTATAACATATATTACAGGGGACAAGCTCTGAATGCAAGACAGGGGAGTGTGAGAGGGTGTGCGCGGCTACCAGAGTAAGGATGAATGACCAGGATGATTAACTCCTGTGTGCGGGTGTCTAGCAAGTCTAACAAGTACAGGGGAATTTTACGACCCGTTTTTTTCTCCGAGCACCGCCAGCCTACGAAGGCCGAGGCTCATATTTCGAAAGAAGCCCTCTGTCAGAGCGCGGCCTCGCTGTGGCAGCGCTGAGGTGGCACAGCGGGCAAGGAGGAGCCGCCATGTCGCCCGGGAAGGGGCGGGGCTCGGCGTGGCACAGCGCGCACGCGCGCGCGCGGCTCGCGCAGGCCCGGCCTCGCTCCGGCCCCTTCTCTCTGCCCTGCCACGTACGGGCGGTGGCGGCCGTGCCCGGGGCTGGACGGGTGGCTGCACCGGCGGGACGGCAGAGAAACCAGAGTAAGAGAGCCGGGGCTGCTCGCGGGAGCACCCGCGTGTGGAAGCGGCGGGAAGGAGGGAGAGGGGGGCAGCTTTGGGTTTGGGGTGAGCCGGCCGCCCCCTCGTCCCGGCCCCATCGTTCGCCGGTGCCAGGGGCGACGCGGCCCCTGGCGGAGGGGCCGGGAGACCCCTCGCGTTCCCCCGGCCGCGGCTGAGGGAGGCGGAGAGCGGCCGCGGCCTCCTGGGCCCGGGGAGCGGGAGATCCCGGGATCCCTGCCCCTGCACGGCCCGCTGTTTCCTGGGTCACCCAGCCACCAGGGCTGCCGGCTCCTCACTGCCAGGCAGGGATTGGCTGTGATTTCTGTTCCCCTTTGGGCCAGGCCTGCCCGAATGGGAACTGGAGAAAACCGAAAAGAGCTCTTCTCCGTTCTTCTCCCTCGCGTCACCCTCCCGCCTGCCTTGGGAAAACTCGTGGCTCTCTCTCGGGTGGCGTTTGGGAGGCACTCCTGTTTGCTCGTGTTTCTGTCGGCGTCACTCTAATCCTGAACCCTGTTTTGATCAGAAAATATTAAAGCAGGAGTATCTGTCCTTCCCTCGCCTGGGCAAGGCTGTTTTTCTCCGCTGCTGCGCAGAAAGGGTAGTGAAATGCAACGTGGTCATGAGATGCTGGTTTTAGAGGGGATCCTGAAGTGACTGGCCTAGATTGGGCAATCCCTGTCCACATGCACCACCTAGATTAGTACATGATGTGAATGGAAAATCTGTACCTGCAAAATCCAAGTGGTACACCAGGAAGGTTAGAAAAATGTCAGTGTGATTCTTATGGAAAGCAGTCTGTAGTCTTAGAAAGATGGAGATGAAAATGGTTGGTTCCTCCCTGCCCCAGGAAAGTAGACACTGATTTTGTTAAAAAGCTCATTAGTGTGCATTCTGGATGTGTTCTCTGTAGAACTCTCTCAGTGGAGTCATCCATTCAGGTGTGTCACAGTGAGGGAAAAAAGCTTTAGTGCTGTGTAATTCAGGAATTTGAGTATGTCACATAGTTTTCTGTAACAGTATCAAGCAACTGCAGTGTTTAGAATCTGTGTCTTTAAATCTGGACACCTTCAAGCAGAATGGAGAACAGCTAGACCAAAAAAAGTGCATTTATTCTCCTGTTACCTTTTTATAGTCAGAGATGGACAGCAGGTTTCTTGGGTAATGTGGGTAAATAAGGCATTACAGTAGCTCCTTTCCTTGCACAAAGAAATGAACGATACCTTCAATCCGTTGAAAGGCCACAGGAGTTCAGCTGTGTCCACCAAAATGTGTGTACGTTTAGGACTTAGAGATGAGGTTCAGTTCTTACTGTAAACAGTTCCTCAGTAGCATGTATTGTAATGCTGAAGAAGCAAAACCAATGCCCAGGTCTAACACCTAAACAAGGTGAGGGGTAGCTAAATGAATTCTTTGGTTCAAGCACTCTTAGATGCATTATCTGTATTTGTCCAGGGCAGTAAACTTACCTGGAGCTGTAGCAGGCTGGGGTGAAAGGGGTGCTATCTTCATGCCTTACTTATTTCATAAAATGTGAGTGAGGCATCAGAAAAGTAGTCTCTTCCTGTTCCCCTGCTTAGTGTGTCACAGCAGTCTCTCACTGTCAGGAGCAGGCACAACCCTCTTTCAAGGGGAGCATTTCTTACCCAGGATGAGGGGAGCAGCTGCCAGCCTTTGAGAACCAGAGAGTGGCTTTGTGTCTCTTGTGGGGTTTGCTTGTTCTCTGCCTGCATCCTGTATGCTCCAGTTTACTTCCAGTTGAATTGAAAGAGGAGAGCTGGCAAGCCCAGCTTTATGTGAATAAAGGGGAAGCTACTTTTTTTTCTCTGGTTAGTAGTGAACATCTAAAAATCAGATTATGGATTGTTGAAATTGGCTGTGCATGTAAAAGAGAGGAGTTGCCAGGAGGGTACACCCATGGGGTCAAAAGGGAGGAGCCAGGGATGTTCCCTATTGGACTGTTCTGTATGCTAAATCATCTCAGATCGATCTGAGTCCTGGAAAGGAATACATTACTGTTAGGAATTCCTACATGCCATTAGAAAATTAAAAAAAAAAAATCTTTTATTACAAAATTAGAAGTCTTGTTTGAGATCTCTTTTAGATGAATGCAAATTCAACAATACTCCAAAGTGTAAATCTGATTGTTACATTATGGATAAAGCAAGGGCTTTTTATATTGGATATATTCACTAAGATGTTCTAAAGTGAAAGATTGATGTGAGTAGTGTCATTCTAGGGAAGCGTGACTGTAAATATGTTTATTTTCTGATGCAGCTTCCTGTTTCCTGAATTGATAGTGCATGGCGGCTTATCCTAACTCTGCCCTGAAGTGAGGTGGGAAAACTGTCCAATAATCCAACAGCACTAAACAGACAAGGTAAAGATAAATGTATGTTTTTGGAAAGGAGATTAAAGGAAACCTGTGGGTCAATACTGTTTTATTTTTTCATGTTTAAATTAAAAAAAAATCCCAATACCCAACCAACTTGTGCAAAACACTATGCTTTTAAATGTAATTTGGAGTTAATTAGGTTTTGTTGATGTGCCTGCAGTCAAGCCTCCTATGTTGCAAAAGCTGAATAATGCATTAGTGAGCATTAACAATACTATAAACCTCTCAGTTTGATGACAGTGCCTCAGCAGCAAGGTGGCTGTGTTAATTGCTGGTCCCTTTTCCCTGCAGTTAGGCTGTATCCACCTACCTCATCTTACATGTGATGAGGAGAGTGAGTTTTGTTTAATAAATGCTTGTATCTTTTTGGGCTAAACAAAGGGCTTTGCCTGAAATCTTTGCTTTGTATTAAGTTAATTACTAACACCCCCAGAAATTTAATTGCAGTCTAAAGATAGCATTATACTCCATCTTTTTAATGCAAAATATTGTCACTGAAACAGTAGAATTAAATATATAGAGGCGCATCAAGGAGTATATTAAAGGTTTTAGTTGAGTGTCTTGTTTCTGGTAGGAGAGAATTTTCAGTGCAGTACTTCAGAAATAGACTGACTATAGCAAAATTCATTTTTCTCATAAGGCACGGTGTTATAACATCCTTAAAGGTAAAAGAAAAATAGCTGCGTGCCTCTGAGAGTTCTTCTTGTGCAAGAGAATGAACAATGTACTTGCTTGCATGTGGCTTCAGAAATCCTGAGTTGGATATGGGCTGCCTATGTTTTAAGATCTCCAGTAATTGTATTTCAGATGTTAAGATAACTGCTTCTTTAGTTGCTCCTCATTCCAGATCTATTGTTTTGGCCCTGTCCAAAACAGTGAAAACAGGAGGGGACATTTGACTAACTACCTGGGTCTCTTTTTGTGGTTTTTTTCTCCCTTGTTCGTTTTTTGAGTGACTTTGCTGTAGTTTCAGATTTTTAAATGTAAAACCTTTGTGTTTTTAAATGAGAGATGCTTAATGCAAAGTGGTAATTTTTTAATTTTCTCAACTAAAATGTTAAAGATGTAACAGAAGTATATGCTGTGTGCTGCTAGGACACAAGATGACTTTGTAGCACTTCCTACTCAGAGCAGTTGTTCACCTCTTAAAATGCTAACAGTAACAGACTGTTCTGACCACATGTTGAACCCACGAATAGCTAATGGGTGGTCTGTGGAGCTGCTTTTAAAAGTCTAAAATCTTGGTTAAAATATCCCAATCAAAGTTTTCAAAAATTAAAACTTGTATATCTTCCTTTCTGGAGAGGAATCCTCTGTGAGTTCTGATCAAACCAAGGTTTAGCTCTGCACTCATTTGTTCAGAAGATAATACATGATTCAACTTGACCCCCTTAGTAAAGCTACCTTAGAGCCTGAAATCTTTGAGATATTCGTTCTGGCAGTCTTTTCTTAAATGAAAAAAAAAGCCATTTGTTCTTTTTCATAAAGGAGGGGGCATGTAAAAATAATGAAATTAGGGGATAATGTAAAGCTTCAGAACTGTCATCAAATAGATTAAAATAACTAACAGTTATTTTCTGAAATGTTCTTAATGTTTTGCTGCTAACAGGTCTGAGGTGATAAGGAATCCACCATGAATGGGCAGCTGGACTTAAGTGGGAAGCTGATCATCAAAGCTCAGCTTGGTGAGGATATTAGGAGAATCCCTATCCATAATGAAGATATCACCTATGATGAATTGGTGCTAATGATGCAAAGAGTTTTTAGAGGAAAACTTCTGAGCAATGATGAAGTCACAATAAAATATAAAGATGAAGGTAAGGTTTAATTACTACTGTTGCAGTTTAATTGGCTACTCTTGCTCTGATACGGTTTGTGATTTCTTGTGAAATCTTTTTGATCAGACAATAGAAGCTGTATTTCATTATCTCCTGTTATGCTTTCTTAACAGCATTTCCTCCATTTCTTTCCTGAAATAATTTTCTCAATTTTTCTCTTGGAACATGCACTTTTTGCTGTTGCAAGGAGTTGATTGCAGGTTTCTCTTCTGTTCATTCATTTAATCTTTTTTTTGAGTTTTCAGTGGTTTTGAAGGTGTAAAGAGAATAAACATGTATGATCTTGTAAGTCTTTCTCAAGTTCTTGTGAGACTGAAAACTTGATCTAGGTGATAGTAATTCTTGATTATTTTTCTCCATCAGTAAAGATTAGAAAAGTAATTTTAACTTGAAATAATGCATTAAAACTTATCTTTCCTCTCTGGGACCATTTGAATCTGTTGCACATTGGTTGTTCCAAAGAAAATATTGATCATTTGTGTTAAAACAAACATAACCTAAGGACTTCCACAGAATGAGGAGTGAATGAGCAGTTGAGATGCATAGAGGCAGAAAGTTGTTATTGGAGGGCTCTTCCTCTTTGAATGTCAATGGCACATGGATAAGTTACTTAATTTGGGACAGAGGGATGGTGTTCATAAAATGAAACTTAGGATGAAGTGATAAAATCCAAAGTCAGTCTCTTAAAGACTGATGGTTATGCAGTTGCACAGTAAAAAGTGCCATATTACTGAAGCATTCAGGTTCATTTCTCTTTATAGCCCTAGGAAACTTTAGTGCTGCCTGTGCTGCCTAAAATGTCAACTTCAGTTCTTATATCTAAGCAATAAAATTTCACTTTGAATAACCTGAGGCATTTTTTTGAGGTTCATGAAGTTTTTGAGATGCTGCTTATCAAAATTGTAAGTAGTGTACGTCTTGGGTCTTGACCAATGTTTTGGGTCTCTCTAGTGAGAGAGAACTCAGTGGATTTGTGGTTGTTTTGTTTTCCCTCTTGCCACATTTTTTTTCATTCTGAAATGAGAAAGGTGAAAGGAGATGAGATGCTTTTTCACTAGATTAAATCAAGTTAGTTACTTTGGTTTTTGCATTCTTACCTGTGCTTTAAGTATGGCCATTTGGGGGTTTTGGTGTATACTACTCTGTTTTATTCAAAATAAGATAATGATGTATGATGGAGTCAGTAATTAGAGTTTCATTCTTTGGTTGTCTTTCACAGTCTAGACACTTCCTGCTTTCACTTTTAGTTTTCTTTGTCTCAGAATTGTATTTGGTTTGCATGGCCAGGTTTTGGTAGTGGAGAGGCTACAGGATATGCCAAAACCAGGCAGCTCCAGGACAGGCATGCCACTGGCCAAGGCTGAATCAGACACAGTGGTAATGCCTCTGTGGTAACATACTTAAAAGGGAAAAAAAAGTTATGGCACAGATGTAGTTTTGGCCAGAGAAGAGAGGAGCAAGAATGTGTGAGAGGAATAGCGCTGCAGACACCAAGGTCAGTGGAGAAGGAGGGGCAGGAATTGCTCCAGGATGCAGTCACATTGGAGAAGTTTGTGGAGGACTCTCCCATGGGAGGGACCCCAGGCTGGAGCAGAGGAAGGACTTCTCTGCCTGAGCAGTGGCAGAAACCATAACCTTCGTTCCCTGTGCCTCTGCACCACTAGGGGAGGAAGAGATAGAGCTGGAAAGGAAAGAAGGGTTGAAAGGTGAATTATCCTGCTTTGATTTTGACTGGTAATAAATTCAGTTAATCTCCCCAAGTTGAGTCTGTTTTGGCCATGAGGGTAATTGATTTGTGATCTTTCCCTGTTCTTATCTCATATCTTGTCCTTTGTTCTCTGTCCTGGCCACTTGTGGAGGGGAGTGATGGAGTGGCTTTGGTGGGTAGCTGGCATCTAGCCAGGGTTAACCCACCACACAGACTATACTACTGTTCCACTGTGATTTCAGTGTGTGTTATGCTAGCTGATCATCACTGCTGTAAACTGTGTGCTAGCTGATCATCACTACTGTAAAGAAATAAATGTTCTTGCTGTCAGAGTGAGAAACGAAGGAAAAGGTTAACAAAGCTTCAATTTCCTTTTTATATGAGAGCTGTTACATTCTTTACTTCATTTCAGCTAAGCTAAGATTCTTCTTTAAATCTATTTCAGTCGTTAGATGCATTGGATAATGTATATAATAGTATATACGTTTCAGCAATTTCTGTTTTGTTATTTATCCCTGCAGACCTGCAGGAATGCTTGTCTGGATCTGTTATGAGGAGATACCTTAAACTGGTCTCAAGATGTCCACTACTTCCATAACCTCCATCTGTGTCTTATCTGAATTCATATGCACAGTCATGCAGTGTTCAAAGAATGTTTCATCTACCCCTCCATATTCCTACATTATATTTAAATTATGTGGTGTTTTTATTAATTACCAGAGAAGAGAAGCCTCAGGTTGAATGCTGCTTTGTGAAGTCAAGTTTTATATTCAAGCTTTTGAACTCCTGAGCTAAGGAAATTGCTAGATGTGAAACAATTTTCGTGTGCTATTTTAAGTTCTTGGACGCACAAAACCCAATGTCAGCTAAAAACTTCAACCCCAAACAAACTAATGAGGACTGTCAGCAGTGAATTTGTGTGAATGAAAGAGTAAAATTGCATCTTAAACAAACCATGTAACTGAGTTACATGTGCTAAAAGGCCCTATGGAGCCAATAACAGGAACTTTACTTTGTGTTAAGTTATGCTTGAATTTAAAACAGGGTGTAATGTGAGATTGGCCTTTTTGCTCTTGCTCTTCATTACCTTGTAATAGAAGATTGTTTACTCATGCTGCATGTATTCAAGCTGCTGTGCTAGTCAGTAATCTCTCAGCCTTTGGTAAATTTACTAGAGTGAAGGAAAACTATATTTTGATGTACTGTGGTTTTTTGATTATGTAGGGTTTTGTGGTTTGTTTTTATTTTTTTCAAAAATGGACTTAATGAGAAATAAAAGGGTGGATAAGCCTAATAGATAATGAAGCTTCGTAGATGAGGAAACAGCTGGCAGGGCGAAGGAATGAGTCAGATTTCTAATGTCATGAATCCATCATGGTGATGCAGCATTAATGCTGAAATACCTTGCAGCCCAGTGGTTAGTTTAAGGGAGTCACTAGTTTATAGAAAGAAAAAAGTTAGAATTGGCATAACAGAGAATGTGATACATGGGAAATTGTAGAGAGGGAAAGCAGTGTCCCTTGTAAAAATGAGAAAGATAAATCCCTAAAATAACAAGATTAGAAGGGAAAATAAAGGAAAGTCTGTTTTATTTTTCTACAGAATATAATTAACATTGTGTAATTCTATCTGTGTCATGGTAACAGGAATTAAGCTTCATTGGCATTCCTTAAAATGAGGAGTTTTTTACTATATCTAATATGCTTAAATTGTCAGACATTTCTATGGCTTGACATATACCTTATGAATCCTAGATTATACTCAGATAATAATTTGATGGCTGTAAATAGGAATCATAGCACTGACTTTATGCATCTAGCAAGATTCTGTACTTGGTACTTCGCAGCCTTTTTTTTCTCCTGCTAACAGTTTAAAATAGAAAATTTGTTCATTATTCTTAATGCCTTCAACCTAAAGGTTAAAATAGGTGAAGAAGAGTTAAGAGGGAATGATCCCAGTTCTTTTGGGTGCATTAATCCATGTAAGCCATGTGTATTGATGTGCATTTTCATTTCACTGTGAAGGATAGACTGCTAAGAACATGCATCTTTGTTCAGGCAGTGAATCTGACTGTTGACTGGTATGACAGAAGAGCATCAAAGGATGGTTTGCCAATGTTATGGATTGCTAAGAGAAGTAATTATAATTTATTGTGTTACCATGATGATAAGGAATAAAGGACTTGGTGTTAAGGCACTGGTGGATTTTGATATCAGCATTTAGGAAAGGCTACTGAAAAGCTGGAGAAAGTGTTGAGTTGGAGGGAGCACACACTTCATCACACCTGTCTTTACTGCCAAAGTAAAAAAAGATCTGTTTAACTTTGATGAAGTCTGATTGTCCAAGTCCCATTATGGAGCGTAGTGGCAAACAGGGACACTGAGCCTCCTCTTCCTGGCACTGGCGAGGTGGCACCAGGGAGGCTGCGTGTCTGTACTCGCTTCTAATGTGTGCACTCCAGGACAAAAAGAACTTGGGAAAGCTGCAGAGGGGTCTAGCAGGGTGGGGTGAGGACAGGGAGGGGCTTTGTGCAGGTGGGAGCATTGGAGGGAGCTGGGCTTATTCACTGTACTGCAGAGGGGGCTGAGGGCAGAACCAGTGGAAAGGGAGTTGCAATGTGAGCATTGAGCGCAGTGTGACCATTGAATGTGAGCAATTTGCAGTAGCGCCAGATGGCAGTAGTCAGAAATTGCAGTTTGAGAAGATGAGCATGAGTTTTGGCCAGGAGGGCAGTGTGTCACTGGAACAGGCTGCCTGGTGGGGTTTGGAGCCCTTGCTTCTGGAGACTTTCCAGTCTCTACTCAGAGAATCCCTGACTGATACTGCTATCAACAAATGTCTTTTGAGATTGTGAAAGTGAAAAAGGACATAAAAAAACAAACTTGGGAGGCAACACTATTTCTTTCAGGAAAACTTGAAAATTATTTTATATGCCATCACTTTATTAGTGTTTGTAACTTCATTTTGTTAGAAAGCACCTTCTTTGGAGACTGACAGGCACTGTGAGGTGTTGCTAATAGTACTTGAGAAAACTTTCCTTTGCAGAGGTGTTACTTGTAGTCAGGGATGACAAAATTAGAATATGTAGTTCTTCAAATTCTGAGCTGTTTTCTACTTGGTATCATGTGTTTTATTACTATTCATACTGAAGCATTAATTTCTTTGAAAATTTTAACCGTAACTTAGATACAGTTTGCCCTTGTCACTAATGTGTAAGGAATTTATACACACTCAGAATTTTTAGGCAGTGATCTGTAATTGAAAACATGTTCCTGTGTCTGTCCACAGAGCCCCCTTGCTACAGTGTTTTGTGGAGGAGTCTGGGCAGCCTGGAGTTGGCTTTGTTCCAAGCTGTGTGGCATTTATCTCAACACTGTTGCTTTTCAAGGTGAAACTTCTCTCGGTGGTGTTTCACCTCAGTTAGGAAACTGCTCAGGCAGGAAGTGTTCCTGCTATCCCTTGTGCCAGTACACGTATTCCTGATAATGTGCTCTCAGTCTTTACCTTGCACTGCTTAGCTTGGGTTCATTTAAGCTACAGATAGCTTGTTGAACGTGTTAAACACCAGAAAATCTGTCCTGCCAAAGACAATAGTCTTGTTTTAGTTGTGATTTTATTGCGTAAGCAAAGATGTTAACATAGCTTTCCTTGACTAATCTTAAAAATTGTGAGAGACCAGACTTAATGGGAATTTGGTATCTCTTTTAAGGATTAATATGATTAAAGGTGATCAGTGCTTTGTGCATAGCCCTTTGTATCTTAAGAATAAATGATCCCATCCGGTTCTAATATCGTTCCTGGGGCAGATGGCAATGTGCAAATTCATTAGGATCCTCTGACATGTCACATGGAAGAAACCCATGCCTAGGAGTTGTGACTTTGTGTAAAATTCCTGTTTGAGAGACGTTTTCCTCTGACTATTTTGGTGTCTTTGTGTCTTGATACTTATTTGTGTGTTAAAGCTGAGAAGATCTTTACTATTCACTTCTACTCACGAACTTTGTTTTTCAGCAAGGGAATGATAATAGTCTTGCCACTCATATTCTAAATATATACCTGAGAAAGTGTTTTAGACATTTGAAATTTTGTTTTGGTTTTTAAAAATTGAATTGGGTTTGGCTTGTGCCATTTATCTGACTCTTGTCTGTTCATGAACAGCACGGTTCTGGAGCCACTTGGTGTAGGCATTTCACTTTTAACTGGTGGCATCATTCTTCCTGGTGTTGGACTTGATGAGCTCTTAGTTCTAATATTTCATCCTGTATGTAAACATAAAAGAATGATGAACTATATGGAACATCAAAGGGCTAAAGTCAGAAGACTCCCTTTTGGAACCATTCATGCTTCTGTCTTACCTTCTGTGCACAATTTCTCTGCACACTGATTCTCGCACTAAAATAATAAACATTTTTTCTAGTCAATTCGCAATCAAATAGGAAGGTTATTTTTGAGTAATGAAGGAACATTTCTGTCCTGATATGAAGCTCAGTAGTCATAGGCTGTGATTTTAATGTAACTTCTTGTTCTTTTCAGATGGAGATCTTATAACAATTTTTGATAGCTCAGATCTCTCCTTTGCAATTCAATGCAGTAGGATACTTAAGCTGACATTGTTTGGTAAGTATAGAATGTTTTTCTATTTCTTTTAAATAATATTTATTAAAATTCAGGCAGTGGACTTCACTGAGAGGTACAAAATACTTTGATTTGTCACCTCAGAATGTGAAGAAAATGCAATCAGTAAGTTGGTACTGCTGAGTTAATACATAATACCTGTTTTCTCAATGTTTTTCATGAGACTTCCAAACTTAATGGGAATGGAAATTACTGCTTTTTTACACTTGCTCAAAGTGTAAAAAGCATTAAAGTATTTGGCATGTGTGCCTATATATGTGATCAGTGGTTCTTTCTTCCTTAGTGACTTTTTCCATGTGACTTCTAACATTTGTGGGGTTTTCTTCACAGGCGCATGAGCATTCGAAGCTGACACCTCGCAGTGGTACACTGCCCCAAACTAATGTTAGTAGTAGCTTGGAGTTAAATAGGTGTTAACATTTATCCTTTAGCCTTTGTACAAAAGTTCTTTATTTTCAAACTACCATAGGTAACTTAGCATGTAGTTCCAAGCCTTTGACTTGGACACTCACCTTATTTATGAATTGCAACAGTGTTGTGTGGACTGTGTTAGTTCTAAAGGGACACTGTCCAGAACCACTGCATCATTCAGGGTATATTCAAGGAAATGAGTAAACAATGCAGACACTTACTGTGGACTTTGATACTTTTTAGCTTATCCTGAAATGAGGTTATATTAAAGGAATAGTATGTCTAGAATGAGCTCAATCTGTATGGACTAAACTTTGTGACTTTAAACTTGGCAAAGGATGATGATGCTACAAGCAAGTAAAATTGGAATTTTTTCGTCATCTTAAACTGGATATTACTACAGTCTTAAGTTAATCTAATTGCTGTTTTGCAGTGAATGGCCAACCAAGACCCCTAGAATCCAACCAGGTGAAGTACCTGCGCCGAGAGCTGATAGAACTTCGCAATAAAGTCAATCGTTTACTGGACTGTTTAGAACCGCCAGCGGAACCAGGGCTTTCCACTAACCTGCCTGAGAGTGGTAGGCAGCCTGGCAAAGAGCTGTTTGCTTTGATTTACAGAGTGGTGTGCTGCTTACAAAGTGAAATATGGATCATTTTTAATTGTTGCTTGATGGCCCAGAACTTAATTTTTAATGCTTTAGTTATTTCAGAGACAGAATTTTTGTTCAATGTATCTGGAGTAAAGCCCTGAACTAACTTAGGAATGGAACTTCAGAATCCGAGGTTTTGATGCAATGTACGAAAACACTGTAACTAACACCTGTGAACTCCAGCAATGTCTTTTGAGGGCTTTTAGCCAAATTAATAGTTTGTTGTTGCTGAAGAGTTCTTGCTCGCAGTTGAGTAGTCCCTCTGCTTACTTTGGGCTAGCTCTGGTGCTTATCTTGTGTTGCTAAGCAAGTTTGATTCACTAAAACAGTAAGAAGTGAATTCAGCAAAAATTATATCCACTTTTTTTGCCAGGTTAGGAAATTGAATCCACACATTTTGCGCTCAGACCAGCATCAGAGCTGTCTCAGGGTAAGCAGCACGAGGGTGCAGGTAGGAGTGGGAAAGGATTTTTGGGGGAGGGCAAAATGGGAAAGAAAGTCTTATTCTCACAGTTTGAGGTATTGATCCCCTAGCTTAGGGCAGTTGTACTGCAAATACTGTAGCTCACTGTGCTTAACTACAGAGTTTGGTAAGCTGGACACAGAAAATAATGACACAAGGCCATGAAGTACAGTGCTCTGAGTAAAGGGGTGAACTGAGAACATCAGCCTGCCTTTTAGGAAATGTTGCTTTTGTATTTGCACTTTGAAATTTTATGCTTTTGTTGCTTAAAAAAATCCCAGCCCTGTTCCTACAATTCATGCAATTTGTAATTTTAGTGGAATACCATGGATTCTGGTTACAAACTACTTGGAAGGAAGTTAGAGTGATGATCTAAGAGTGTAAACAACACTAGCCAGTCTGTATCTATCTGTAGTTGTTTCCTTTTAACAGAAAATGTATAACTCTTAGGTAAGGCATTTCTGAGCAATTCAGCTACGTGTATAGTTGCAAAGAGCTCAACTTCACCTTTCAGCTTAGGAAAGATTAGTGGAGAAAGGTGGAGTACAAACCAGAAACTGCAGATGATAAAACACCATAAGATGGAACTATCATGTTTTCCTAACTTTGGATTCTTTGTGGCCAGTTCATTTGTTTGAAGCAGGAGCTTTGTGCCTATCATATATGATATTTATAGTCCACAGTGTTAGTGTATCTTTAAGTAACTGTGAAAGAAACCCAAGCTTTGTGATCCATCCCAGTTTGAGATACATCAGTGATTATTCACAGCTATCCTAACGTGCGCATTCCAACAGTTACATTTATAGAGCCCCCCAGCTGTGCGGTGTTGCGATTGCTGCAGTGCAGTGTGTGTGTGTGCTGGTGTTTCAGTTCTGGAGAGCTGGTAACCGGGCGTTTTGCTTTGTAGATGCTGTAGATGGTAGGGACGAAAAGCCTGCTGCTGCTGACGCTAATGTTAAGCCATCCACTCAAGTTATAGCAGCGAGCATGTCTGCATTCGATCCGCTAAAGAACCAGGATGAAATCAGCAAGAATGTCATGTCAGCCTTTGGCTTGACAGATGATCAGGTGTCAGGTAAGGACGTGGCTGGTGAAAAGGAAAGCTAAACCTCTTCATAATCAATTGCTCCAGTTTTGATTTGTCACAAAGCATTTGTATGTTGGATGTATTAAGCTGTGTTCTGTGTTCACTGTGTCTTCAGAATTCTAAAACTTGCTACGTTAAGGTGTTGTGTCTATGTGCTAACTTTTGTATACAAAATATTGAGATGCTGCTGTTGATTTTAGCATTGTGTTTTACTTAGAGTACAAAATGGCTTCATTTTTAAAAAACTTTAATTACTTAAAACTGTTGTGTGGACTAACTTAATTGGTATCTGTCAATGATAGTAGAACTCACTGCTCTCTGCTTCAAGGTTTGATCTTGCAGTTCATGTTCTTGGCTTGTGCTTCTGCTCTTTGGGTCATTCAGAATGTGTTGTATGATCCCACCTTTTCTCTGTTTCATTTTAGAAGTAAATAGAATCAATATTTTTACTGTTAACATAAAGAAATAACATGCTTTTCTGAATTATATTTATTTTTGAACAGCTGAAGGATTACTGACCCTAGTAATAGAATGCTAAACATATGGAAACTGACTGTACAAAATGAATGCTGTCAACTTGAGACAGGGTAACTGAAGCTAGAAAAGCAGTGTAGAATGTGATAAGGAGTGTGATGCAGAACTTAGGGAAGTGATTTTGCACAGAACCTGTGCAGGCCTGGCAAGGATTAGTGGTTCATTGAAACATGAGAATGGAACTGCCGTTAGCTAACAGGATTTGCTGTGTACTCTCATCTCCAGAGCAAGTGAGTTTATATGATGTATGAAGTAATGATACAGATGAGCAAACCAGTAGGAACTGGAGGTCATTCCTCCAGTATGCCTGCCATGGCAAAGGTGGGGAGTAAAAGTAGTAGATCTGCACTCTGTGATTGTGACTGTGCAGTATCTGAAGTTGTACCCACAGACAGTGGTTGACGTCAATATGAAGTTCAGGTCTGTAGACCAGGCCTGTTGTGTGATCTCTTCCTCCTTGGCACATTTTGGTTATTGTCACAGCATGGTTTTTTCACAAACCAGATGAAAACTTGCAGTGGGCTATCTGAACAAGTAAGCAATAGCAAGTGAAGCACAACTGGCAGAAAATTTGTGTTATTTCTTTGAATGAGAGGTTTTGATCAGTGATACTTCAATATTTGTGTCTCCATAATTCTTCTGAGAGAGGGAAATTACTTGACCATTCTTTGAATGTGCAAAGAACTCCACAGAGGACCATTTAAGCGGGGTATAAGAAATCCCATTTCTAAAGCTGTAATCCTGCAGTTATGTATATAAATGCAAATGAAGTAGTAGGCAGGTTTAATTAACTTTCCCCTAATAAGGTTAACATGAAAACACAATCAGGGACTTGTTGGATGCGTATTTATAATACGTAAATATAACTATCTTAAAGTTGCAGATTTATTGGCAGCAGTTCTAGTACCTGTGCTTAAATTTGAAAGTATTATCTCTTAGCATTCATACAGCTGGAAAGATCCAGGTTTAAGCTCCCTTGTTTCTAACAAAATATTTTGCATTAAATTGTAGTATATTATATTTGTTCACGTGTGTTTCAGAATTTCCTACTAATGTAGAGAAAATTTGAATTCTCAGTCTCCATGCTGTCTTTGGGTGTCAGCTGGAATATTTTCAGAATTAGCAGAGCAGACAATTGCTTTTAGACTAAAGCCTCCTGTATCCTGTCTGGGAGTGTGATTTTAATACCTCTTTGGAGGTTTTCTGTTCATGTGCTATTTGACTAGCAGTAAAACACTTTGTAGCCTGGTCCATGTGTTTCACAGTAAGATGCTAATCCATTTGGATAGTTCCATGCAACCTTTTGCCTTTCCTCCAGACAAGAAAAAATAAGTAAGTGCATGTTGTGTCCAAATGTGGCAGGTCCTCAGTGTGTGTGCGTTCAAGGTTAACACTTGAAGCTGTTGAAAAAATATGCTGTCATGAAGGGTTTTACCTCACAAATGAGTCAGGTTCCTCAGAAGAATGAAATCTGAGTGACCTAGAGATAGGTGGAAAATTCTGCCCCCTCTGCCTGCCCCTCCCAATATTTTCAAAAGAAAGTTTAGGTGTGTAAATATACACTTAGTTTTAGCTTGGGTGTGACACACATGTAAATCTGAAGTGGAAAAAATGTTAAAAACATTGCAAGGGAGGGATCTTGTACTAGAATTTTTTAATTCCAACTTGGTGTTCATGTCACATACTTATTTTGTTCTTGCTCCTCTAGGACCACCCAGTGCCCCTGCAGAGGAGCGATCAGGAACACCGGACAGCATCGCTTCCTCCTCTTCTGCAGCCCATCCCCCTGGGGTCCAGGCACAGCAGCCACCCTACCCCAGCACACAACCACAGACAGGGCAGGTGGAAGGTAAGCAGGGTGCTTTTCTACTGTCCAGGATGTGAAGGATGTTGTCTGATTCTGCCTTGAATTAGCAGACCCAAAGTGGATAGCAAACTGCCAATCTGTGTGTGTCCCTCGGCAGAGCAGCTTTTGTCCTTGCTGCCCGTGCTGGTCCCTACAGAAACAGCAGGTGGAGCACTGGCTCTGTTTGAAGGGCGGGTGGTGTAACATGAGAGAATTTTCATGGTATTGTTTTCTGCTTCCATCTGTGCTCTTGTCATACACTGTGTGTTGTGTCAAGCTTTCACTCAGCTCACAGTTTGTGGACTTGTCTATTATGTATTAAAACTGTTGTTTACTCACCATTTCTATCTAACAGACTGGAGTTAGTATTTCATTGCTTCCTTTTTGTGTATGGCTCTGTGCTAGTCAAGTTAAACCCTGTAACTGTCTTAAATACATGGTAGTTCCTTATAACTCCTGAGAGCTCAGCTAGCTCTCCTTTAAAGTTGAGGTCTTAACTGACATTCAGTTTTGTTTGCACTATGACATTAAAAAAGTTATTTAACTTCTCAAAATTTATGTATTCTGAGGTTTCCTACATTTGGGCATCATTTCTTCTGGCACTATTTTCTACGTGCGCTGAGCCTTCAGACCTTCACACTTCTGGATTAAACTGTCTGAAACAACCTGCTTTGTTACTTCTTCCTCCATATGAAGAATAATATAAAATTGCTTCTGTGCTGGTGTAGGCACAAGTGAGATCCCCCTGATGCTTGCTTTACTGATGCTTAGACAAGTGTAAGATAGTGATCACAGTCACATGGATTGCCTTGCCTGAAGGGAAAAAGTAACATTTTGATCGAGCACAGCATTTGAACAGCTGGTACATGTATAATACTTAAAGAGGTATGAATACTGCTGGTTGAAGCGGAGCTTATGAAACACTTATTTTGCTGCTTTCAGCCTTTTCTTGCTCATTAGTGAAATGTTATAACATAGTAAGAGACATCTTTGTGGCTTAAAGATAGAGTAGTTTGGTGTTCATGTATAAAAGTTACTTCTGCAAAAACGGGCTTCAGGTTCTTCTGTTGACAGCCAGAAAATTTAATGTTCAGAAACCATATTCTCAGCTACTGAACTTGCATTTTATGAGTTTAATTTTTTACTTTAGTTTAATATACAGTAGGGTAAGAAGTTTTAAGTGTTACTGTTAAACTGGAACTGAAACCAAGAAGTGAAGCACTTAAAAGCACTTAGCAGCACTAGCCTGGAATCCTGTATGGCTGCTAACACCAGGGAAAGGGAACAGTATTTGTTTCAGTAAAACTCATCTTACTTGGGGAGAAGATGTTATCTAGGCATATGTATCAGAGTAGATGTAATGATTTTTCTAAACTTGGGTCAAGGAAAGTATAGTAGCAGCAAGTACTAATTATAAAGGGTTTGATTTGTAGCTTTATGTAGTTTTTATTATTGCTACTGCAATCTTTTAAGTACTGATTATATTTTCTTCGCTCTGTGGTTCAGTCTTTGGGAGGAGATCAGAAATCAGAAATTGTACATTAGGAATTAGAAGTACATTGCTTATGCTGTGCTTGATATGTATGTGGTAAACAGCAGTCTCTCACCAAAGCTGGATAGTGTAAGCACAATTATCAATTTTATTTCAAAGTGTTCAAAGACTTTTCTTTGAAACATGGAGTAGTTTTCTATACTTCACTGAGGTTTGATATCACCTCAGTCCAGTGGTAATTTGGGGGCTTGTGCTGTCCCCACAAAGCCATAACCCAGGCAGAACTTTGGATAGGTTTTAATTGTTAGGTTTTCAACAGGATGGACTCACATAAATGGCCCTGCTGGTGAACAGCAGGTTCTGTTAGAAACTAGTTTTGAAACTAGTTTGGAATTATTAGTTCACTTCATAAAAAACCCAAAATTCCCCAAGCTCTGGTTCCCCCACACACTTTTCCAGTACTCTGAAGATTAAAGTAAACTGGTGATGGCAATCACGTGTCAGTCATTCTGGTGTATCAGGGTTTATTTATTAATGGATTTCTCTGCCAGTAGATGCTGTGATGATTATGATTTGGTATTCACACGTAACAACCTAATAACCAGTCACTTCACTTCCGTGTGCTGATACTACTGAAGGGCTGCCTCCCTTGAGAAGTTTTCAGCATTCACTAATTTGAATGAAATCAATCCAGCAAAGATGTTCTAGTACAGTGCTGTGTCTTGTGGCCTCTGCTTTTCTATCGCTAAATTCAGTCCTGAGCACACACAAGAAACAATTATATACAGATGTGGATGCTTTTTTAGTCTTTGCTGAAATACATGTGAAATCTCAGTCCCATAAGCACTTCATGATCTTCTAGGGTAAAGAATGTTGTGTGAATATATGTAAATGGTCTGTATCAGACTAAAAGTCTTTTTCAGTGCACAGGAACAATGGTAAATGCTGGCAGAGCTTTCACTGCAGTAAGCACTGCTAAGTACAAAACCAGACATCAATGCTGTAGCTCATCTAGTTTTCAGAATAAAAACCCAGGGAAAGAAAAGACTCTGTGTCTGAGGACCCAGAGTATCCCTGCCTGTATTCATGGCTGTAAATTAAGAATGTTTTCTTAAATGGCACTGGAACACCTCTCTGTTCCTCACTAACACCTCAGCCCTGGAGAAGACTGTAAGGCTTCTTGGAAACCTTTGGTAAAACTCCATGGTGTTTCTTTACTATCCCTTTACCTGGGATTTCCAGCAGGTGCCAGTATGGTCTCTCTGTTAGCTTGTGGGGACTATCCCAAGATAGGCAACCTGCTGGTTATTCTCCCAGAACTTCCCTATGTCAAATGAGCTTCATAAAGAGAACTTTCTGAGTTTCTAGTTCTTAATTATTAAGCTAACTGGCTTAAATTCTCTTCAAGCCTTGTGTTTTGCACTCTCATCATCCCACAACAATTGCACACCAAATAATGTTTTAAGTGACTGCATCAGTATAAAGTATTCTAAACACCTTAGTGTGAATATAAAATACTGTTACTTTCAACTGCAAGTAATACAGATAACAGAAGAAATTAGGAGTTACTTTAAATCACTGTGGACAGGGGTCTGTCCGGGGGAACTTGGAGCAGAGTCGAGTTGCTTTTGTCTCTGTGCAGCTCTGAACATAGAGTTTACAGTCTATTTATACAGTCTGCTGATCTTTGCAGAATGAATAATAGTACAGTAACACTTCATAATAGTAAAGTTTCCATGTCTGCTTCAGTTCAGCTAAGCTTTAGTTTTGGCAGATAATTGATTTTGTTCTTTGACGGTGACTTTCTAGATTGAAAAACAGCAGAAGCATAAAGCCTCAATAGGACCCATAGGTTGTGTAAACAAATATTCTGCCTCTTCTGGCCAAGAAATTGAAAACAGTCAATGTAGGAAAAATAAGCATTGACTTGGACTACCAAGCTTAAGAATATATGGTTTTATTTTTGCTTCTGGTGTATACTGCCGGGTCTCTTAAGAAAACTTGGCAATGCTAAGAGATGGATGTCTTATCTGTAAAATGTGGTCAGCATAAATAATGTACCACTTGCTTACAGTACGTGGTTGCAGAAATGATCTTAAAAAGCTAATCTAAACAGACAATCTGAGGACATGTTTAACTTTTGAAGTACTTTAATTTACAGTCTAAGTTCTGGAGCAGTTATGAAGATGTTTAAAGATTCCTGGTCTGTTACCCACCAGAGTAGTGCTAACTAAGGTGGCAGATTCTGGCAGCCTCTGAAAATGTGCAATAGTAAGCCTCACATAACTCTTTAGATAAACTTCATTTAGTCAGAACAGCGTGTTTCAGAAATGAAAAGCTGTACTTTAATGTCACTGAGTTTGTTTCTGTGATGTTGAACTGTCAGGGTATCGTTCACTGTAATGCTCCAAGGGTACTGGGCTTCAACAAAATGCGTTTTTAATCCCTAGGTCAGATGTATCAGCAGTACCAGCAGCCTGGTTACCCTGCTCAGCAGCCGCAGGCTCAGCCCCAGCAGCAGTACGGCGTGCAGTACGCAGGTAAGCAGCCCTGCAGCAGCAGCTCCTGCAGTGCCTGACCCTGTCAGGCTTCAGCCTGTGGGGCAGGTCAAGGTGCTGAGCTGCCCAGATGCCTGTGTTCCTTATGGGAACTGGCACAATTTGGAAATTGCCAGGAAGAGAGCACTGTAGCTGTTTAAATTGTTAGTATGCAAAGTTCAGTCTTGCTTGATTGTGACCAAAGGCAGACCTCGTTACTGATCAGCAGAATGCCTTGTTAAAAAGGCAGGCAAAATGAATCACCTGAAGGGTGAGCAGCCTTCAGGATTATGTTCTGCAGTCATAGGATTCTAGCAAGTAAGTGATTAAACACCCCGATTTAGCTTCCTTAAATATCAAAGATGTCTAAAGATGGCCCCTATTTCTTGCATTTAGAATGATCTCCGTGTCCAAAATACTGGTGCAAACACTGTAGTTGTCGTTCAGTAAATCCTTGGCTAATAGACATACTGTAAATCCCAGAGAAACTTTCAAGTGATAGTTTATCTTTTTTAGTTTTTGGTTTTGCTGATACCTTAAGTAAAGGTGCCAATAGACTTTCAGCAGAAGAATATTTTAGTGCACTAGAGGTGTATGTGCAGCGAAATATGAAAAGCTGGCTTTGGTGTATACCCAAAATAAACTTGACGTCAGAACTCTCAGTTCCTTCAGAAGCAGCTGGCATCCAGGGATGTATAGCATATGCTAGGAATGATAATCCAGATGAGGTTTAGGGATGAACCTTTTCGAGTAGATTCTGTAATAAATTACATTTTGCTTTAAATTTTAGAAAATGATACAAAGCAACAAGGAATGATAATTCCTTGTTTTAAAAAATACTCCTTAAACTAAACAAAAGGCTCCCATTAAGTGACTCAGAGCCAGTGTGACCTTTTCTTGGTGCACAGTGGGAGTGCATCACTTTATATATAGAGATGAGAAGATCTGCAGAGCTCACAAAGAAGTTCCATGCTTAGCTTGGATAAGAACCCTAGAATACTTGGACTAAAGGTTTGTGCCTCAGACCTTGTTCTTACTGTGTGAGAGCTCGTTGGTTTGAGTGTCTAAATGGAATCTTGTTCTCTGCAGATTTCTCCCCACCACATGGGTAATTAGAATACAGAGACAGATGTACTGAGGTATAATTTCAGAAGTAGCAAGCCTGTTGGAAGTAGAAGGGTCTGTCTGACACTCTAGGCTTAAAAACTGAGCGGGGAAACAAAGGAATTCCAATCTGCTTTCTAGACATATCCTACCATTGTCTAATCCTTTATTTTACTGATGTTCTGTGAAAACTGTAGTGCAATGTGAGTTTTGCTTTCCAACATCATTGTCAAGTATGAATGAAATGCCACCAGAAACTTCCTGGGCACCTCTGTTTGTCATAACTAAGTTCACAATTAATCTTCAGAAACAGTTTGCTTTGAGGACCTCTTTGAGCCTTTGGAGATATTGAGTCACAGGATCTTTTTGTTTGTGTTGCTTTAGTTCTCATGAGTATTGTCTCCTTTCAAACCCATGTCTCCCCAAGAGCAGGATACCTTCCCACTCTTGTAGATCTACTAGGCAACAGTGGCTATTTATACATGGGTGTAAAAATGGACCCTTCAGAGGTTTGTCTCATGAGTAAATTTTGATCCCAGTTTTAAGGTGAGTTTACTGCAGTGCATTCTTACCCTTACTCTTTCCATTTAGGGCTGTGCACTTTTAATAATTTGTGTGTCTGGTGTTTAATGCTGACAGGATTCCAGTCACTGGAGAGGTTTCATTGCAAGTAGCTGCAGGTGTGTTGGATAAAAGTAGCTATTTCTTCATGAAAGGACTTTGTTCCATTTTAACATTTCTGAGAAGAGAAATTCCCTTTGGAAGCTTGTGTTATACAGAAAAATCAAATTTGAGACATATGTAAATGGAAGTTCTGTGCTAAAGTGTTCTGTTCTACATAACCTTTTCATATTTTACACTAAGGAACTGAAAACACCTATGATTTCACCAATTTTTTTTTTTTTTAATATAAAACCCTGAGAGTATTGTCAAGACAGTTTAATTTGGAGGTTTTATTTGGGAAAAGGATTGAATTTTGCCTCATTTGCCAATGAAGACTTTATTTTTTTGGTGTGATATTAAGGAAAAGACTACTTTTTTTTTCTTTATTTCTTGTCAGTCACAGGAAAACTGTTTTATAGTAACTGTTGTCAGTGTGCTGTGCTGCCACGGTGTGCACCAAAACCCCGGCCGTGTGCTTATGTGAGAGGCAGGAAAACTCGCAGTTCACGCTTGGTTTGCCTTTTCTGTGCTTCCTGCATCGTTTTGCGTTTGTCGCTGTGAACATTAGGAACCACAGGTCTTTCTGCAGCCACCCAGGGCTCCTTAGTGCTTCTCACGCCACCTTGTTCTCTGCCTTTCCAGCAAGCTACAACCAGCAGCAGCCTCCATCGCAGCAAGCCCAGCAGTTCCCGGCCTACAGCCAGGCGGCTGCCCCGGCCCCGGCCGCCGCGTTCCCGGGGCAGGCGCAGCAGCTGCCGGCGCAGCAGGCGCCGCAGTACGCGACGGGCAGCTTCCCCCCGCAGCCCTACACCACGCAGGCCTCGCAGCCCGCCGCCTACAGCGGCTCCCAGGCGGCCCCGGGCACCTTCCAGCCGCGGCCCGGCTTCACCCCCCCGCCCGGCAGCACCATGACTCCCCCGCCCAGCGGGCCCAACCCCTACGCCCGCAGCCGTCCCCCTTTCGGGCCGCAGGGGTACACCCAGCCCGGGCCCGGCTACCGCTAAGGAGGTGCCCGAAGACAGCGACTGACATGTGCGATTCCATCCCGACAGACTCCAGAATTTTTAATTGAGATTCCAAAACTGTAATGAGGCAAAACTATAGCTGTTAATTAAATTCTGCTGGGGGGAGGGAAATGACCAAATCTTTCCTGCTTTAAATTGTATTCGCTTCCTAGTTTAATTTGGGGCTGGGTGGTTTTTGGAAAACACTACTTAAATGTCTGTAAAGTGATTGACATTCTAGCTTGCCTTGTCTGAAGGATATGAAGATACTAGTTGGAAGTTTAGCCCACTTATCAGGCTTGTTTATACTAATACCATGATGTACTAAATTAGATTCATTCTGGAGGTCAAACTAGATATGATGTATTATAAATTGTAATGTTCACATGGAAAAACTAATAAAAACCCTGACTCGATGAAATGCCTGATCTTGATTTTAGAAGTTAGGTAATACTGAACAAGACAACTGTGCTAAAACCAGCATGCATGCTGGGTGCAAAGACTTTGTGGTGAAGAGCAGCGGTGCTGGGGTCTGTAGGAGGAGAGGCAGATCTCTGGGTGTGTAAATGAAGAGGTGCTGGGACTGCAGATGGCTTTCACATAGGTTTCACAGCAGGGGGTGGTTTTGTGCTGTCTGCTGTCATTAATTGTAAAGTGACTCTTAGCAAATGGTTAGAAACCAATCCATAAAATCTTAAAGCCTCTTATCAATTTTGCTTTAACAAGGTGTGGGAGTGAATTTTTATTACTTGAAAAATTAAACCAAATGGGTAACTTTTAAAAAGAGCTCTTAAAAAAACCCCAACTTTCCGCAGGTTCTTTGACACCCAGAAGAACTTGGGAGTGCAATCTAGTGACTCAATTTTGAGCCAAGAAAAAGCAGATCAAGTGCTGTAATGAAGTCAATAGTCAACCACATTACAGCAGAGAGCAAAACATTTTCCCAGTTAATATTTTCCATTTTGCAGATTCTAGGAATATGTAAAACTAAGCGGGGAATAAAAAATATGAGCTGGAGTAAGCTGCTTGAGCTCTCCTTAAGACAAATTAGGAAGTTGAGTGAAAATATTCCTACCTTCAGCATCCTTAAATAGTGCTGTGCCCACAGCTACTCAGTAAGCTGTTGGCTGTACCTCCTCCCATTTCTGCTCTTGGACCTAACACACCCTGTGTTCATCAGGCCATTTAACAGGGGGTTGGTTCCAGCAAGCAGTTTGTTCTGAATAACAGCATTTACCACAGAAACTAAGCTTTGTTTTCATGTAAAACACTTGAAAAAAACCACTTGATTAAAAAATATTTTATTAGGAGTACAGTGTACCTGCAATGTACTTTATAAGGTATTTTCTATAAATGACTACTATATAGATCTGGTAGTTCCTGTTCATATTTCTTCAATACATTAGTAATGTAATGAATAACACCTTTAAAAAAACCTACATCTCTTTATTTAGTTCATAAATGTTCAAGCAGTACAACAAGTAGCTTTGGGAGAGGTTTTAATCAAAATAACTGTAAAGCAGTTTTAAAGTTCAGTTGTCAGTATTTCCCCTTTGTCCCCAATGAAAACTGTTTTAAACCAGAATTTTTCTTTTAAAATAAAATAAACCTGATCATGCTGTAATAACTAGTTTATCCTTTTTCCTCTTTTCATTTGTCTTTCAAAGTCCCCTTGCATGGTACATTTGTTTGGCTTTTGAACCAATAAATGTCATACTCTGAAAATGACATTTTCCTGAAAAACCCCAGCTGTGGAGGCCAGCTTTGTTTTTTCATTCCATGTACATATGTACCTGTCCACTCCAGTTCGAGAACACCAACCCTCCCTGCCAGCCACTGCCGGGCTCTAACTCCATAGTGACAGGCTGAACATGGCTTTGACTGGGGCTGAAACATTTGAGAACAAACACGGAAGAAAACTCCACTGAACTTTATCATTTAAAGCTGCACATACAGCAACCTACCTCAGCATTTTGGCAGGAGCATAAACTGTTTGAACGTGTAAGGAGAAAGTGCTTCAAGTTTACTGGCTGCAGGATATTAAAAATTATAGGATGTTTTCTATAATTTATGAATGGGAGATGTTACAGATGGATTAGGATGGGTAGCTTATGGCACTTGCATTACAGGACCAGTGAATATTTAAAACTAACGCACATTGCATTCCACGATCAACTCTGGCATATCTGTGCCGTAAACATTTATTACAACATCGTGATAAATAATATACACACTGTATCTTTTAAAATACCATATAAACCATACCTCAAGAATAGGGAGCCAGCTTCCCTATGCATTATCCTACAACATGTCCCTAGCCTGTGTTTCTTTTTGAAATTCTAAAAACAAATTTGTAACACTGGATAACTACAGTAAGCAGCGTACACTATTACACAATTAACGCAGTATTGGCATTAGACTGGTACAAGCCTTGCACATCGGCCAGCCCTGTAAGCATTGCCTTCCTGCAGCCTGCGCTGGGCAGCGGAGCCTTGGCACCCTCTTCGTGTGGCATCACCACTTGCCAGGTATCGACGTGCCACACTCGTACCAGCGCACGTAGTTAATCTGAGTCTCCCCGCCTATCTTCCCAAATTTGACAGGTTCCTGACGAACTGCCCTGAAAAACCCTGGAATAGAGAAGACAGTTTTGTTGGCACGAAGCTCTCAGGACAGTGCTGTGCTTTGGTTTCCTGAGGAGTCTGTAACTAACAATTCAGTGTGTGGCTGAAATAGTCACCAAGCCTTCAACTCACCTGCCACAAGCAGAGCTGTTTGCTGCCCCTACAACCACTAGCACTCTTCAATTTGCCCACCCAACTCAAAGCAAAAGTACTTGGGATGGCAGCACAGAGGTGAAGCGTGCCTCCCCTAGAGATCCCAGCACCCTGCCATGGGTGGGGCTGGCTGGGCACCGCCTGTGCCCCCTCTGTCCCTCCTCTGGCTGTTCTCGGCTCTCGGAGCAGGAGGCAGCTCTGCATTGCAAAGTGACAGTGACAGATAGTCCCCGCTGTGCAGCCTTAGCACTGCAGTGAGCCTCAATAAAACCCGGCCACTGGGGAAAGTTCACAGCATCACCCCATCCAAATCATCCTCCTGCTTTCACTCTGGTGCTTTTGACAACACATTTGCTTCCCATTCAAACAATTAACATTAGGTAAAAAATGAAAGTGAGGAACTGGGGCTCCATCTAACCTGAACATAAGGAATGTATGTGTGGCTAGAGCCACACACACAGAGAAAATACTGAGATTGCATCAGCCATGATTCTCTCACAGCACTTTGGGTCAAATATACACACTGTTATCTTTTAAAACACCATATAAACCATACCTCAAGAATAGGGAGCCAGCTTTCCTATACATTATCCTATAACATGTCCCTAGCCTGTGGTTTTTTTCACTCTGATTCTCTCACAGCACTTCAGGTCAAATATGTGAAGTTATTTCAGAAATCAATCTGCTGTAGGTAGAACAATTGGTCTATTGGTTTGTTCAGTTCATTTGCTAGAAATACAAGCTACTGAAAAGGTGAAGTCTTTTGTTTTCTTCTTTTGTTGTTTATTCTGGCCTAAAAATGATCATAGTTCATGAATTCAGTCAAATCCAGTTGCTGAAATCAAATTGGTTATAAGTGTATTTTAAACTGAGGTAGCAAGGTTGTTAGGTAAAAGTTTTTTAAAGTATTCAAATATTTTTAAAAGTGTGAATCTGGTAGAACTGAGAAGTTTGCTGTCCTGGCAATGCAAATTGGATTCTGCCCATCTCTTACGCAAAATATCATTTTGGATGGGCAGCATTGAGTGGGAGGTAAAAGCAAAAACCTCTTTAGAAGAAACGCACAAAACACATAAACAAACACCCTTCAGACCGTTCAATAACTTTGTTTTTGGAAAAACTTGTGAAAGACTTAGGAACTTCATCTCCCACACCTACCTTGACGCGTATCTGGACTCGTGGGGTGTTTTGTAAGGAAGGTTTGGTCAACACGCTGATATTGTACTGAAAGCTGTTTTGCTGTTTTCCTCAGTGAAATGTTCCATGACACGCTCGGCACGCGTGCACATACCAGCACAGCCTGAGTTCTTACCCCACAAGGAATAGAACACCTCACCCTGGCACTGCTGCCAGAAGCAAGGCAGGACTTCAGCTGACAGAAGTACAAATTTCTTACACCTCAGCAATGGATGAAAAATAGCCAGGCAGGTCACGGCTGTGTTTAGCACATCCAGTGCCATGTCCACTTAGACCAGACTGGAATTTTGGGCACCCTTTTGCAATCAGTACACACAGAATTACTGCAGCATGAATTATATTTTCCGGCCATAAATTTTCAGTTTCTCATTAGTACCAAACTAGGTATTTAATGCCCAACTGATTATGTACTGTGCTTTAAATCAACCTTGCTAGTTTGAATACACCACTTAATGCCTCTGCAAACTCAAATTTGTGGTTGGATTTAAATATGTAATACCAACTGTGAATAATTTGTAGGGCTGTTTTAAACAGGAGAGAGGCTGTTTGCTACCTAACAGAACCCAAGTCATACTGTCTTAATAAGTCATCATTCATTGTCAAAGAACTTCTTGACCCTCTTCTGCCTGCATAGCTGGCAGCTCCTTTCATGGCCCACCAGCAGTGGGCATTGAATCCACTGGCAGGAAATAGAAACAAAGAAAGGAATTGCCCAGGTTTGCTACAGGTCTTGGGAATTACCATCTTTGACTGGCAGATCTTCTTGCTGTCCTGTCCTTCCATCTAAGAATGAGTCTACAAATTGGCAGTGATCTTCTCCATGGCCCCTCTGGTCTCCTATGTTATAAAATTTTCCTGAAAGCAAAGAAGCAGCAGAGTTAGTGAAAGCTATTTCCAAAAACCACCAGAGGCAATGGGCTATGCTCTTTCCTCTGTGGGGAAGCCAAGGTCAATGCTGTGATTCTTTTCCTCTCAGGACCTGTAGCTGTAATTTGAACATGACATGCAGGCTCCAACTGCTCAAGGCTAAGGCCCCACTCCTGGCCAAAATCTATGCCTGGACAAAATTTTTCCCTCTCCTTACATTTCATACAGTATGGGAAATTCTGTTACTACCAAGAACATCATCAAAAAGCAAGTTTTGGTAGTGATTTGAATGGAAGGCGGGTCTGGTTCCCTGTCAGGAAGCCCCCACTACCTTCAGAGATGTTTTTACAGACCACCTCCTAACATAGCCAAGGCCTGTTTTATAAATCATCATATTTTTACAACATGTATGTGCAAGTGATAGCCCTTAACATATAGATGACCTCAGATACTAAGTACTTATCCAGAGCATGGAGTGTGTCCATCTAGTTGCTTGCAGGATTGCTTAACAGGACACTTGACTGCAACTGAGTAGAAATCAAGGTCTCAAGTGTCCCATGTAGCAATGTGCTGACCTTACAGACTGTGCTTATCCTGTTAACAGGCACAGTGAAGGAGCTTTGACAGATGTTTTTACTTGCTGATTTGATTTGCAAGACATTAGTAAAATTCAGTTCCAAAGATGGAGGAGAGTATGCTATGTTCTCTTCCCAAACCTGGGACGGACACCTTTGTAGATAAACTTAACATTCTTTCTAATCTTCTTTCACAGCACTTAGTTCTCAATAAGTTCAACCTCTGGTTGAGATGTTGAAAGGAAAGGTGAGAGAATTTAGAAAAAGGCTCAGGATGGAGGTATAAGTTAGGTAGAAAGTCCAGTCACTCATTAGATACTAGGTGTCCTGGAGCCTTGAATCCATGCCAGTCTGGCCATTTGAGAGGTGGTGGGGTGGGTTATAACACTGCTCCCAAAGAGCAATTAATAAAAAAAAGCAGTCTACCAATAAACTCCAATGTCTTTGTGATCTGAGCAATACTTTGCCAAAATTTCTCACCTCCAGTTGATGGCCTCTGTGCATGTGGTTCTTCTCTAGCTTAACAAAATTATTTATTGCTATTTAGCTTTGGCTGCAAACATGTTTTTTTCCATAGGAGAACTGGTCAGAGGGAGTTCCTCTCAGCAAATTTTTTGCTCTGAAATTAAGAACATTCAGGCTGCCCAAAAAAGCCTTTTTTTTTTTTCCACAGCTGTTGAAGGTCACACATAGAATTTATTTTTTCCTTCCCTCAATAAATACTTATTTTTAGGTGGCCTGCTTTTCTGGAATGCCCACAGTGACTGCTCTGGAGGACTGTTAAATGAGGTCAGCAGTAGATGCTGGTTTATGGAACAGTCCTGGCATGTGTAAAGGAGATCAGTTTTTCTCCATAAGAGAAAGAATAAGCCAGATATTTTAATGGCTAACACCAGAATGGTAACTTGCAGATACACATATATTCTTCTGGCCCACAGCTTAACCTGTGCATAACTCAAACAGTTGGTCTTCATAAATTAGCAGCATTCTCAGTGACTATTACATTCTTACTGCCCAATTATTTCCATAATAAAAGAGCACACTTAAAACCATTCAGCTAACAACTAACTGGTTTTCTGCTTTGGGGATAGCAATTCTAGCACAAAGTCAAATTTTTCCCCCAGTGTTCCCTTGTGGGTGGCCTTACAATCTCACATACAAACTTTGTTATATACATTATAAATTCCACAGCACTAGACGAATAAATCCATGCTAAAAACCAGCATGCAAAGATACAGTTGCTGCCTGCCTTATACAATGGCATGTGGACAGAGCACCCCAGTTTCCAGGCAATTACCCTGCTTCAACAGCAAAGCTTTGGAAGGTTTTTCAGTGTCCAGTGGAATTCAGAGCTCAGTGTACACCTGGTGCAGCTGGCTGCTGCTAGCAGGGACACTGCCTGGCCTTGGGGACATGGCTGGGCGAGGTGACTGTGAGACACATCAGAACAGAGCTTGACTTCAAACAGGGAAACTTCTCACTCACACACACAGGCCTCACTTAGCAAACAGGGCAAAAGCAGCTTTCCTTCTACATAAATACTTCACTTCTTTTAAATATTGTGACAACTGGTCAGCACTGGTTGTAACAATTCAAGTGCAAGAACCAGGCTTAGCAAGTATAATGAATACAGTGTGTCTATCTCATCTTCTTCCAAGGTTAAACCAAACACCCTTCCAGCAAGAACAAAAACAATCTAATGAAAGTAGGAAAATGTGCTCCTGATATTAAACTTTTCAGATTGGGGTTGTTTTCACTGCAGTGTTAATTCACTTGATTTAGGGCTGAAGTCTAGCCCTGCTAGATTAGCACTGCTATTTCCTCTGCTGGCTGGTTTTGGGACACATCATGCCTCATTGCCAGTGCTTGTCATTTGATCACAGCTGGTTAGTACAGCAACAGTTGAATGAATGATACATCTGTTCAAAACATTCTCTTTTATTCACAAAATATCTAAGATATTATTTACATACGGAATATTGTACTGACTATTAATGACAAGGCTTTCCTTCCTTTTCTGCTCATCAGAGAACGGTGCTGGATGCAAGGCAGGGAAGCTTAAAATTGTGGCACCATGGGCTGCCCTACACTCCCTGGCTCTTTTCCTTCCATATTCTTTCCATGAAGCCCAGAGCCCTGCTCCTGTGAGGTGCTGAGCTCAGAGATGGGGCAACTTTAGGTTATGAAAGTGGATTCTTCCAGCCACAGTCTTGCCCTAGCTAATTCAATGCGATGTGTTGAACACACTTGCCTGACTTGCACTCAAAAGGCATTTCCTACTCATCTTTGTGCTCAAATGCCATGCTAATGCCATTGTCACAGAGCTGTCTGTGGTAAGAGACTTCACACAGAAAAGAGCCAGGAGCTTGGGATGCATTATAAGAAGTTAGCATATTTAATGTAGCAGATACAGCTTGGACAAGCTGCATGAGACACAAAGATCTCCCATCAACCAACTGAAAAACACTTCTCACAGGCTGTTTCCCCTGCATGTGTCACCTGATTCAGGTCTTGAAGACATCACACTCAACTGGCCTTAAAACACCAAACAAAACTTGAGAATGTAAGGCCAGGAAGTTTCCCTTAGAAATAAAATATAATTTGAGGAAAACAAAAAGGTGGGGAGAAAAGATCATAAGCCAAAATGGGGAATGTGAAAACAAAATAAAAATGTCAAAGCAGGTGAGTAAAACCTGTTGACTAGAGTTATAACCATGTACTTATAAGCCTCTCAGTAATGAAGTAACCAGATGTTTACTGAAAGGAGTGGGAATGATAGGTGTAATCCTGGTATAAAATGAGGTCCTGATCCTCTAATTAATAATTCTAATTAATAATGCTATTCTAATTAATAATTAAACACCAGTTTGGCTGTTTTACAATATAGGCTATTCACTCTGATCTTTATTTGTTTTCTGTATGATCCCCAGTATATAAACAGGTACTTAAAAGCAGATGATCACCACAGAGAGGCTCCCCTGGAGTCTGAAAACTCAGTATCAAACATGTCAATGGTTACTGAGCACAAGCAGATTGCTGTTTATGATTAATCTGTGGACTAAATTAAATAAATCTGATCATGCTTCACCAAAACTCATCTTAATACACCTCTTATTTCAGAAACCATAATATCTTTCAGGAATGCATAATATGGACAGCACTGATTTGAATGTTTCTTACCTGTAAGTGAATCACTGAGGTATATCTTGTATCTCAAAGAATTGCACAGCTGCACACCCACAAACTTCTTATACCAAGTCCTCTTTACATATTGTTTGCCTTTGCATTCTGAATATGTGTCTGAATTGAATGGGATTTCAGTCCAGATTGCATCTTTCCCCACTGCAGGAGAGGAAAAAAAGAGGCTGAAGTATGATGCTGCATACAAAATTACACACAACAAATGCATTTGAATAACTAGAATTAGAAACTTTCATGAAGCAGAATGTACCATGACACCTGCATTTTGAAGATGAGAAATATTTCAGGGAAGCACCAAAGTATGCAGATGCAATTGGTGCTGTGAACTCCTCCTGCTGTCCTCTGGTGCAGGTTTGGAATAGGTTCATTTTAGGACCTTGTTAGGGGGGACAGTGTTTGTATTGGAAATACTCTCATTTACAAAATGTGTGATACAGTCACCATTCCTCAGTGCGGTCAAGCCAAGACAATCAACTTGCAGCAAACTGTGATCTAACAAAAAATACATATAAAAATGAAGTGCCATTAATTATGTGGAGAAAAATGGTGCCACAGTGTTTGTCAAAGTGAAAGTGATGACTATTACAAATACAAAAAGCAGCCCAATTTGCTCGAGTGATCTCAGCTCTTCTTCTAAACCTCAGTCCACCTTCCATCAAGGACAGGAAGAGTCTTGTAAGTGGCCTAAGGCAGAGCTAGATCAAACCTTCTGAAGCAGAAAAATTTCCTAAAACACTAAGACAGGTAAATAGAATCCTCCAAGTTGTGCTCTGTTAACTCACTTAAAAAGTGTGGAATAGCTTATTCGTTTTGCAGAGCTTTCTTTGCTTTAATGACAAGGTTGAGAAAATATGAGGCTGTCCTTGGCTCATTTGTGTACATTGGTTTGAAGCCATCCCAGCTGCCATGGGAGCTCCACATCACGCTGATTGCCTTATGCTCAGGTAAACAAACAGCCCTGCATGAATTCCTTGGCAGGGGCATGGTGGAAGGAGTGAAATTGTGTGTGAATGCTGTTTGATTCTGTAACTCGTCCAGCTGGTGCAGCAGAGCCACCCTCCTTGTAAAATTCTGCTATCTCATTTCTGAAAAAACTGCTGATCAGATTTATGTATAAAACACTTACTTGAAATTGGCTCACTCACTCTTGGGTCCGCTGGGGGAAGAAAACAAACATTCAATCAGACACTGTAAAATGAACGTTTCAAATAATTCTATGGAAAAGCATTGGTAAGTGATTTTTTACAGCTGACGTAAGCTGTAATTTGTGAAACAGAAAGAGTTTTGGAAGTGAAGTTAACTTTTGTATTAAACTAAATTAGAAGAAATATATTTCTTGTGTGAAACTCCAGTATCAATGAGGTTTTAATAATTTTACTTATGGGACAACACCAGCCAAGCAGAGCTCTAGTAAAAACAAGAGTTTAAACCTGTGACTAGTTGTACTGTGTCTTATTAAAATTTCAATTTCAAAACCTAAATAATAAAAAGGGCACATCTGTAATACTTGCCACAAAAAACTTGGCTTTGAAAGCCCAAATGTGAGAAATGGATGTGTGCAATTAAGAAAAAACAAAACTGCATGCTTTATTTGTCCAAACTAAATAGGAGACAGAACATAAGCCTTGTCATTCATGAAAATTGCATTTGGTGCAAATGTTTTTTTCACTTTTAACAATCTAGAATTACAAAGAGTGTATTCAGAGGTTTTAAATATGTGTGGCATAGTCTGCACTCCTCCCTGAGTAATCCTTTGCTCAGCCAAAATTCTCATCCATCAGTGACAGCACTAGTTGAGGACTATTAAATTATTACACCTGGCTCTAAACACAGATTGAGAAAGTCCCTTTAAAAAGGCTAAATCCAGTTTGTGTTTTATGTGGTCTTTCAGTACTACCAAGCAATAAACACTTCTGCACAAAAGATGGTATCTTGGTTGCCTAAAGTCAACAAGTCAGCAAGAATAGGCAAAGCAAAAGCTCTCTGATTCTCACCTCTGAGTCAGAGAGAGCTTCACCTGGGAACCAACCAGTGGCCAAAACAGGCTTGTATACACCTCTTTAAGAGTTTCACTGGAGAGTAAACAGGATGGAAGGGGACCTACTGGGACACTGACTTTTCACAACAGCTCTTTCTCAATCCTTATTTCAGCCAAACAACATCACTGTTTGCAGCAGCCTTATTGAACAGGTAGCAAAAACACCTATGAACACACCAGCCCAAAAAAACCCCTAATGTTCCCATCCAGAAGCTGGTAATGAGTTGGATAGATGCAAAAAGGTCAGGAGTATAAATCTTAAATGACTGAGCCCTCTCTAAGGATGAAGTCATTTTCTTTGCAATGAATACCAGACAAGGTTCCTCTGTTTTTTTCTCTTGCAGTCTGTCCATCTTACATCCCCACACAACACAGTCCTGATCCCAGGCTGACTTTCCAGGCATGGTGGTAAAAAGCCAATCAGGAGGCAGTAAAGAGCAGGACTGAATGCACAAAATGAAGTGAGAGGGTCTTTCAGCATCCACAAACATGGGTACTAAAGGTGCTGTAAATGGTGGTCTGATCTTTGGAAGTTCTTACCTGATTCAGTACTGAATGACACAACATTGCTACTTGGACCTTCACCAAGGGGGTTCCTGGGTTTCACGTGGAATTCATAACTGGGGAATAAAATAGAAGAGATGTGAATTTTGCAAACTAAGCATTCTTGAACAGTCTGGAGCAAGCAAGCAACACACACATTGGGTTTACTCCCCTTCTAGAGAACAAAAAAGCCCAATTTCTTGCCACAAAACCACTGAGACATTTTTTGTCCTAGCTGTGTAAGATCTGAACTGAACACAAAATTAACCAGTCCTTTTGATAATTCATTGCACACATACTATTAATATTTGATTTAATTCAACACTGACTTGTCTGTCTCCTCTCACACAACAGTTTCAGTTCTGGCAAAGGGAGCAAGTTCAGATGAGGTCTGAGGCAACCTGATAAGCAGAGACTGAGTAAAGGGCATTGCTATTTATTTGTACTTTTTGCTTTTTTAAGAGCACAAACCTCCAATTCAATGCCTGTCAGGCCCACCCACAGTGACAGACAGGACCAGTAGCAAAACACAGGGCAAGTCTTCCAGGACAGGAGCTCAGCCAAGGCAAAGATCCAATTGCTTGAATGTATGTTAATAATAAGTATATGAAGCAATGACAAGACACTGTGCAGAGTCTCTTTTGCATGTGTTTTTACTGATGTGGCACAACACTGGCCTGTGCTGTAGTGATCTCATGACCCCTTTTCATCACTGTGTTGGGAACCAAATACAGTGCTGTGAAAACAACATAACTGAAGAAAGAAATCCAAACCAGCCTCCTCTTCTTAAATGTGCTTCTCAAGCACCTCTGAGTGCTTGATTAGCAGTGGAAGTGCCATGTGCAAAGGGACATCTTCCATACTCTGGGCACACACATGATGAATCTCTCCAAACAGAGAGGGTCCCTTCATCAGTGACAGGACATGAGTTAAAGGGACTGCAGGCCAGGAAAACAGGCCCCAAATTAGGGCCACTTTTGCTGTAAACACATAAAAAAATGGGAGTCCCAGAAGTGGGCAATTAAACCTTCAGTTCTTGACTCAAGAAGGATCCTTTATCCATGGTAATTTTGGTAGCTTGTGACTGTAACATAGCATTGAAACATATTGCTGGAACTATTTCCAAAGAGCAATTTTCTAAAGAAAGAAAAGCCCCATACCACACTCTGCACAGTTGGAAATTTGTAAACTCCATTTGCAGAAGAATTATTCCCCAGAAGAATAATTCAATCCAAACTTTGGATTACCTTTCATTCCTCCTTGGCTCCCACAAAACCTGAGCTAATTAACCTCAGTGGAGTATTCATGCAGAACCCAGCAACTGTTTTCCATCCACTGTACTTCTAAGACAATATTTAACTTTAAAATTGCTTACTTAAGCAATTGCCTTTATTTCTAGGGTTTTCTTTTCTTTTTGAGGGAAATACTTATATAGACTGGTATGCTGAACAGATGCATTGTGGAAATTCATGGATATTGCTAAGGGAAACATGGGCTTGTTTTGAGTTGAAAAAGTCTATTTGGAGAAATCTTTACATTTATTTAAACATGCTGAAAGAGAATTTGGAACTACCCATATTACCCCATGGTAGGAGGGAGACATTAACTAAATAATCAATTTAAGAAATTTATAAATCTTCATTCTCAGCTTCAAATTTCTTAAACAAAGACATGCTTTTAAAAATAGGACCTAAGTAGTTAGCATTCACATTGTTCACGTGGTGCAGTAACTTTTTTGGTCAAGTATTCTTGTCTGGTAGGAAATGTCACAATATAGAGAACTGTAGCAAAGGAGTCAGAGATTCTTTCTGAAGAATCATTGAGCCATAAACAAAGATTTCCTAATATGTTGGGGGTCTTAAAGTAACAGACAGATGATACATTTTTTAAAATATTGAAATTAATCCATACCTAGAGATAAAAGACTGCAAAGAAGTTTTCCTGCTTCCTTCACAGAGGTAACACCTGATCTAAAGCTATTATTGTAATAGTGATCATCAAGATCAATATTCTATTGCTTTATGGGCAGTTTATGATATGATCTCATGGGTGATAATAATCTAGTTTTGTCCCTTTGTATGTATTTTGCTGATTTTTGAACAAATTTATTGTTCTCAATAGTTGATATGCTCTACTTTGGGCTGTGTTAGGCAACGTTCTTCATAGGAATCAGTCCTGTTCACAAAAATCTTTAGTCTATGAACTTGGACTCATCAATTCTCTAATTCCTAAGAGACAAAAACAAGGTTATTTTCCAAGCACTGTTTTTCAAATTGTGGTTTAGAGATCACTAGGTTCTCTGCAAAAGACCAAACCGCAGCTTGGAAAATAAGGGCAAAATTTAAATAAAGAACTGAAATCTACAGATAGAGATTTCAGCCTATGTAGACATATAAAGAAAATTGGAGAAAAGAAAAATAATAAAGAAATGTCCAAAGTTTAGCTCAGTCAATTAGGAAAGCCTCTTATTAATAATGTTAAAAGGAAATTTTAGAAACTAAAATACTTGCAGTTCTACAGTTCTGTGGTATGTGTTTTTACAAGCATCACAGGCTCCTTTCCTCTGCCAGTTTCAATCCTAAAACAATACCAGTGGCTTCCACACTACAAAAATAACAAACAACCACTTTTGGGGATGAAGAGAATTAGTTAGTTGACAGAATATTGAAAAGGAGAGGAAGGAAATGCCAGACTGGGATCACAATATGACATAGTTTACTGTATTTTTAAAGCTATACTGTGGCTGTTTTAATAGAAGACAATCTAAAGTCTTCCTTTTTTTCGTGTAAGGTGAAAGATCTGAAAAAAATATATTTAAAATGGCAAAAAAAGTGTACCATCTGCTCTGTTATGCACTTCTATAGAAACCATAAAGAAGGGGGAAAATGCTCAGAGTTTCAAGAAGAATGTACATCAAAATTAATAGAATCCATGTCTGCTGCTTAATTAGACTTACCTAACGAGAAACTGGAGTCCATATTGCATCTTTACATCTGCCTGCCTAATTCACCAACTCTGCTGTCCTATGTAAGCAGCAATCTAATGCCTCACACCTTTAACATCTGTAAGATTGCTATCCTACAAACTTTTGGAGACCAGGCCTTCCAAATCCTCCCAAACTGTGTGAGACAGTAAAAGTCCTTGTGCAGATTAAATGGACTTGACTTGCAGTAATTACTACTTGGAGCGAATTTTTCCACCACAGGAAATCGCTATACCACATGGAACTCTGGCAAATGCAGCTGCTCCTGCATTTTTCAAATCATGCAGAAGGAGAAGATCGAAGATTGCAGAACTGAAAATAGGTGAAGAGAGATTTTCATCATAATAGGAGAACTGGAGCAGCTGAGTACAGTCCTGGGACTTTAGGGCTGTTTCTGGGGAGATGCTGGTGTTGGATGGCAGTTGTGCAGGGCTCTGTGCACAGAGCTCCTCTGTGTCTGCAGAGTGTGCTTGGATGCAGTGTGACCAGGAAAGAAAGGATGAAAGAGAGAGAGAGAATGAGAGAATGAACTGCTATGCTTGTTTGTAGAATCTTTCTCCTAACAAAGTTGGAAGAAGGGCTAAGAAAAATGAGAAATGCTTATCCATGAACCTTGATATCAACAGCAGTTTAGTACAAGATCTGTTAGGTTTTTTTAAAAAACAAATAGAAACCTCCAGCATTTTTCTGCCACTTTCTGAATTTTGCTGCACTGAAGCTTTCTTTACAGTTTCTATCTCTTGACCCTTGCTGTTAACAAAAGCTAAATTCTCTGCATTGACAGAGGTTTTCTTGGGTTTTAACTTGTATGTGATCAGAACATTTGGGTGCTAACTACAATAAAAACCAATATTAGATAACGGTGATAACAGTCTTAGGACATAATCAAACCCAAAAATCCAGCAGACACCACTCAAAACATTTTTAAAATGAAGAAGATTATATTTGAAATCACAAAAAAAAAATAATGGGGAAGCAGATCAGTACCTATTGGGAAGCTATACAAAACTCTGGAATGCAAGTATCACAAGTTTTTTTTTTTATTATTAATACTCTTTTTCTACAGCAGTAGGCTGGTGGGACAAGTCCTCCAATGGCTACTCAAATTTCCCTAGAGCTATTTGTGACAAGTCTTAATGGTCTTCTTTACTACCTTCACAAACATGCATGAGAACAGTTTTCAGCAGTCTTCAGGCTCTTTTTTGAAGGCTTGTATAGAAATTTGGGCTGTAGAACTTCCTGGACAATATGGTCTGTGCTATTGGCTACACTGCCCTCAAACAAATCACCAGAATGAAAGAGAAAATATACAGTGACCCAAAAAAAAAGGGTTTCAAGATAAGGCAGGGATACAGAAATAAGAACTACATATTTTGGCAGAGAAACCAGCAGGAATAACAAAAAAATCTCATTGGAAAAAATACCCAAACAACATCTGCATTTAATATTTTAGGCTAGGAAAGTCCATGAAAAAACCCCAGATCAGTGAATCCAATTTTTTTCCAAGGAGAATATGCAGTGGAACACCATTATTACTACAGAAGAGATGGAATTAAGACAACAAAAACCACAGTAAGGCCATTTCTCTCTCAGGCCTCTCAATGTTTATGACAAACAAGCAGCTCAAGAAGGAAGATAATGAAAATTGTGGATAATTACCTTATCCTGACTCGCACATGGAAGATCTTGCTTGACTATTAACATAGGAGAAATTGCTGCAATGCTTTCTTATGAAATTTTAATGTAAAACAAGGAAAGAACAGAGTCCTGGGTATGCCAGTGGTATTCCCACTGGGAGTTCCAATGTGAGCAGCCTTTTAAAGAAACTCAGGAACAGGAGATCTGTATGACAACTTAGATGGAATATTGCAGGTCTCATTCCTCAAATGGCTCCTTGGAAGTTAGACTGTAACTACTTTGACCAAAACGATCAGTCTTGCAGTTTGACTCTTTTCCAAGTGGAATAAACACTGCATTTCTCACTATAAGAATCACAGAATTTCCATGTGGAGGATGAAAAATTGTTAGTTCATACTTGTGCATTTGTTTCTCTCTCTTTTTTTTTTTTTTTTTGCTAAGATAGAAATGACATTTGCATTAACACACTAAGCCACCTATGCCTGCATTAAAGAAACTGGAGGAAACTGAGATCTACAGGACCAGAAACTGCCCCTGAGGTCCAATCTTACAATAATATGTGTTGTAAGACACCTATGAAGGTGACCTGGTCCCAGGGCCCTTTTCAGCTGCTTTGAGCTCAGGGTTCATAGTGGGAGACACTCACTTTGAACAGCAGAGTAAAGACTGAGTAGCTCACTACTCTGTTCAGACCAGCCAGGAGAAAGAAGAATAAACCTTTTCACTAGAAGAATAAAGATAGCAAAAACTGCAGAAATTTTGGTGTGTGTACTTCAGTGTGATAATGAGCAGGGAGTTGAGTGAAATGTGACTGGAACCTACTCTAAACTCCTTGGAAATCATATACTGATTATGATTATGGCTTTATACTGTAGTTAGCTAACAAAAGCTAACTACAGTATAAAGCCATAATCAACACTGTATATGTGAATAGTAGATCACGGAAGCACATCTATAAGAGAAATGTTTAAGCAGAAGACATTCATAAAATATAAGGAAGTTTTATTCAGACACCACTTATGTCAAATTAACTCTCTGTACAAGGAAGATGTATATTGTTCTCTAGCTCACATAGCATAACAACACTACATGCTTTGAGATATTTCAGGTAAAGGTTATAATCAGAAGCAAATCTGATTAAATTAAACAGAATTCTAGACTGAAGCCAATCAGTAACTTACTGACAGCAGGAGTACCAATTTCAAGAGCTCTGACCAACCGAATAATGGATATCAAGATTTGAACTTCCCAGGTTATTTAAACTATCAGAAATCTTCTAAAATTTGAAATCCTGCAATCGCCACATTTGATAATTCTTTATGTGAAAAAGAGGATAAAATATTTGCCATATAAGGAAAAATCCTTTAAATTAATGTGTGGTTGTCAACTGTGAGGTGTGCTTTACTGTGGGAAAATTTCATGGATATGATATGTCTTTCCTTGGACAAAAAACATATGCATGTCAGCATTCCAATGAAATCACATTGTACAGGTACCTCTAAAACATTTTTTAAAGAAAAAAACCCCGAACAACTTGTTGCATTAGAAAGCAGCTGACTGTGCCCCACATTTATTTAAAAGGCCTATGTCCTTTCAAATCTCTATTTTACTTTCATCTCAGAGTATCAGACTTGCAGCCAAGTCACCAGGAACACATAAAGCTGGCATACATAAGACAGAAAGGCAACAAACTTCCATAATGTATACAACTTGATTTGTTTAAAATTAACCTTCACAAGTTGTGGTACACCTATGAAAGTCCATTTTCATTTCCATCTCCATATTGTCATGGTATGAGTCTGCTAAAACCAAGTACTTGATAACTGTACTCAAAGTCAAAGCTCTTTTTTCAGCCAGTGCATTTTTTCTGTATCTAGTCACTTTTCAGACAGCTAAATGGACACACAGAATACTACACCATAATCCTCATCCCATTTCACTTCTGTGTTTGTACTTACTGACAGCTGCAGTCACAGATGCAATTTTTGGTGAGGGACTGTAAAAGTCTCTTTGTTGCCTCCCTAACGCTGTCCAAATTCCTGAAATATTTAAAGTCTGGCCATCAGCTCCTAATCTTTAAAAGCTGCCTTGTGTAAAGGCCAGCTCAAAGGGAGAAGGGTGTCTGCCTTGTTGCAGATCTTCCCAGAGTTGCAGCAGTATCACCTTTTTGAAGAATATAAAAGATTGAAGCAAACAAACAGCGTGATCTGGCACCCAGGTTTTCCCGGTTGTTTGTCCTCCCCCTTCACACCAAAAAGTTGTTTGTTTTGCTTCCCTTCTGTTGGTTGTGGGCAGTCAACTCTTTAGCATTTGGGCCAGGCACTACCATATCCTACCTGAAGTACCTCAACAGGATGCTGGACCTTGGCCAACAAGACTGCAGACTGTCACTACCAGGTACAGGTCCCCAGGAGCCCACATCTGCACAGCTACAGCCCTGAACTGGCTTGCTGCTACAGGGGCTTTCTGGTTTAGACTTACCCATGAAGGCTGAGATAACAGATTCACATTTTTTATGCCTTTTTGGGAAGTCTTTGTTTAGGTTTGTCTGCTTTAGATCTATCTTGACCTGCCTTTAGCTCTGAATGCACTGGACCTTCAGAGCAGCATAGGGGGTTCACACAAGCCTCACTGAAGGCTTCAGGAAAGCTGGAAAAAATAGGGTCTCTAATTCAGCTTGTCAGTTTCTCCAAGGTGTTCCCAGGCCAAGAGGTTCTTCCCAGTTAATTCCCCTTCTACTACTGAGCATCTCTCTTTCCATACATTGCTGGTACTTTTGCAAATGCTGATCATTTGTGGGGGGATTTCTATTTCTCTGCCAAGTTTTTTTTCCAGCTCTACCTCTTCTACAGAAGAATTACAAGAAAGAAGGGAAAGAAGGGAATTATCTTCTTCCCTTTGAGGTTAGTTATGGAAAAGTTTCCTTCCCAGTAATGTATTCCTTGGTGAATTTTTAAACTTATCAGGGACTCTGTTAATGAATATTGAGCTGTGTTTAATTTTTGCTCTTCCTCCCATTTGCAGTTTTATCCACAAGCACATTTCCTTCATTTAATGAGCAGCTCCTGATAGACAGGAGACTTTTATGATGGACATGTGATGTTTCTTGGCAGAGCAGATACTGTCTACATGCCACCTGTCTTAACCACTTTCTTGTTTTCCCTGAATTTAGCGAGCCAGCAAACCTGGATATAAGTAGTAACAGTAATTTCTGTGCTTCTGCCAAAGCTCTCAAGGTGTCCTCAAAATTAGGAAACACACATTTTGCTTGGAATGGGAGTTTTATTGAACAGAGCCACTCTGAGTACTTTACATCCTTAAATCTGGTGAGACTTGGGGGACAGGCACCACTGCAATTTATATCAAATTTATATTTATTTGGGCAGTGGCCCTCTGGATCCAGAAAGGCTTTTACTGTCTTCCCTTTTTGAGGCTGAGGGTGGTGGATGGTAGCTGCTCCCTTCTCAGGAATAGCTATGTCTTTATATCTTAGTTTATCTAATACAGAAACATCCATTCACCAAAGCCAAATGGATGGTCTTCCAGGAAAAACCCCAAGTGTCACTCATTAACTTTCAGATGCAATTAGTAAACAATGTAACAAAAGACAAGAGGTTCTCTGCTCTGAATTTTACCATAAAAAGAAGAATATTTTTTAATGAGATCTGATATTTAAAGATAGATCATGCTTATTTGAACTAGTTGCACGAGAGGCACGCCATGAACTGGAATTCACTTGCTAATTTTTAATTTGCCAGCTCTTTTGAGACATGGAAAGAAAATTATATATTCAGGACAAATGTGTTTTTTCTCTCATGGTAATTTCCTCACTTTTGACAAGTAGTCTTTCTGATACAACAGGTCACTTCTGCACCTTTTCCAGACCACAAATACTCTTGTAAATTTCCTAAAGATTCCTCAAATATGTTTTATCTGTTAACTTACAAGAAGGCTAAACCAAACCATACATTTTTTTTCTATCAAGACAGGAGTAAAACCAATCAGGTCTTATTTCCATAGGTATTTTCATTTGAAGTGGGAGACAGCTGACAGCCTAAATTAGTCGGATTAACTTAAAAAATTATATCATTTAGCTACCTTGTGTCAGGTTTTAGGTTTTCCACAGTAGAATGGGTTTGATTTGTAGTGATAATTGATTTCTCCTTTTCACCATCACTTCCTCCATTTTCAGTTGACACAACCTCATACTCTGGAAAATTACAGTAAAGAAAAATTAGATCAAGTAACATCTCTTACTTGAGCTTCTTAATACAACCAGATAGTGAATGAGTATGCAATTTTACAGGAATTCAACCTTTCTGCCTTTTGCCAGCCTGAAGGTAATGCATGATGTGGACATTTTAATTCATTCAAGTTGGAAAAGAAAATGCAGGAAATGAATGAGCATGCAAATATGTGCATGCACACACCAAGAACTACCAAGTCCATCCAGTGCCTGCTTGTTACTCAGTGCACAAGGCAACAAACTGCCCTTCATTTCTGTGGCAATACAAACAAGCAAAGCATGAGCAGAATGGTCTTGGTTCCTGACACTTGCAGTTTTTATGAAAACAAGGAGGTGAGTGTGATCACTGTTTTGGTTGTTATTTGTCAGACCTTTCCATTATGCTTTGGTTTTGGGCGTACCCAATGAAAGCCCTTGTACACAGTTAAAGTCAAGCAAAGTAAGCATTCAGAAAGCAAAATGATGCAACAAACGATGATTTCTGTTTCACCTTTCTATCTGAAACAGCACATTTATTTTTAAAAAAGAGATGCGATGCTTAAATAAGATGATTGGAAAAACATGCATAAACTACAAAAATAGAAAGAGATGGCAGCAAAACTGGTTTAAGCCTGTCTAAACAAGTAATGTTGTACTGGTGCCAATATGAAGCAATCACTGTTTTCAGAAAACAGGATTCAATGCCTTCTCTTGAATTCAGAATTGATTTTGATGAGTCATTAACTGAGTTTTTAGTTAATTTCAATGTTCAATTTTTGTCAGCCAATGCTGAAATACAGAAAACGATGGAAGAATTAGGAGTGGCTATCTTGCATGTTTACCTGTCTGTGTGCTGAGCCCTGCATGACTCACAGGTATTTATTCTTAATATAAACCCTTTCCTTTAGAAATGAAAGAAAAAGCAGATTCCTTTAACAGAGTGTGCTTGTTGACCCTCTTGCAGTGGGTCATAATACTGCAAGTATTATGCTGGCAAAGCTCTACTGACATACTAGATGGGTGTAAGCTTTGATTGTGCCTGGCCCACTGTGAAACAACAGCCTCAGGCCAAGAAGGATGCCTACATTATGTGTGTGCATCTAGATATGCTGCTGTATTGTTGGAACTTCTTGACTAGATCTTACCAGATTCTGTACAGAGAGGAACCAGAAAATTGGAGGAGATACAGAGTCATATTTCTTAAGTGTTTCTTCGTGTCCTCACTGACACCAACGATTTTTGTGGCATAAATCTTGTTATAAACTAGTAGCATTTTCTTATCCACCCTGGAGCTGACAGTAGCACAAGAATAGCCCAAACCACTGGGCTCCTTTAATCCCTGGGGATTAAAGTACTTCTAAATGGCAAAAAACTACTGTGAAAGAAAATTAAGCTGGAAATACTGTATTATCACACAATGGAGGAAAGAAATCAAACCAACCAGTAACAGTGTCATTATCTGGCTTTTCCCAATCCAATATGACAAAGGACGGACAGCCCTCTACAGTCACCACCGTGAGGTTGGTTGGAGGATTCTGTGGAGGACGAGTGGGTTCTTCCTTGCTGCCAACTTCTTCTTGGGGAAAATGTTCAAGAGAGCTTGTGATGGAGCAAGGCACATCATCATCTTTCTTCATGTACTTGACATGAGGGGCTGAGAACAATATAGAAAAGGTCTGTTAGTCAATGGAGTGTTTTTGCGAAATGGCAGTGCCATTTCACCTGGTGCACAGCATCCACCTCAGCACACCAAGCAAAAATCTGCACAAGTGAAACACAAAGCTTTCAGAATAAACCCCATATATTCAATATGAAGCTGCTTGTTCTCATTTTTGTTTGTTTGCTTTGGATTTTATGTCTGTGTTGTTGGTTTTTGGTTTTTTGCTTGTTTTTAAAATTTTACTTATTGTTGTTTGACCTGGAATCCTCACCCCCTTCCCACTGGCACCACTGATGAAATGGCACTCTGAAGATATTAGCAAGTGATACACACTGTTTGAAAAAATTACAATCTGTCACAAAATAAAAAAATCAACTTTATTTCTTCTACAGTAAAATGACACTATAATTCTACTGGCAGCTTTTGAAGGGTATGCTAATACAAAGACGTACACTTTTGTCTTACCAGAAGGAGCAACAACTTTAGTCCAGAAAATGCTGGTTTGTACTGAAGCTCTTACATCTGCCACTAAAGTGACACAGAATCAAATAAAATGTTGGCCTTTGAATTAACAAAGAAGACAACTTGATGCAAGATAGCCCAGGCTTTATATGCTCCCTGAATTGAAAATACCATAGCTATTAATATCCTACCTTGGTACCTTGGTTTTCCCGAAGAATCTGTTTCTGACGTAGGACTTGAGCTGAAGACTGTTGCATCAACTGCAGAAAACACAGTTATAATTTGCAATAAATACAAAGTTTCAGTATTAGAACTGCAGCATTTCACAGTTCCTTTGGCATTTTAAATAACTATAAGAATAGATAAATGGTAGACATTTGCTGGCAGATCTGGCTCTTCATTTTAGGTGTTTTTTCTGAGATGCTGTGTAAACCCTGTACTTACCTGCTAATACAGCCAGCCATAATCAAAATTACAGATTTAATGACTGCAGCTGGATTCAATTAATGTAATATATGTAAAATAGTTTTTAGACCATTGTCTTGCACTTGGCTTTAGTTTAATTTTTTGGTAAGGAAGAAAAAGGTCAGCCATGGAAAAAGAAGGTTTTTGCACTGTGCTGGCTGTTTAGGTTGGAGCTTTTTTGATGTTCCTGGGATATATAGAACTATTACACTGGCACAGTAACTTCTCTAAAAATAACAATAAGGAAATTAAAAAAAAAAAAAATCTGTCTTCAGAGTGTACAACTTCCACAAAATTTGAAGGAAATTGAAAGCAAATACACTGGTGAAGGAAAATGTGCTAAAGCAGTCAGGATTCATGATACCATGTTGGATTAATCAGTCACTACACTGAATATGATGCAAATACTACAATGGACCTCAGCAGATAAAACACAATACCTTCCCAACAAGCATTTATAGATAAATCTAGTATCCAGCATGCTTTACTGGGCACTGTGGGTCACAGTGAGCTCATACTCATTGTAAGGAGACAAGAATTCAAGTATTACTATAAATCCAGGAAAATTAGAGCAGCATCATTCATGACAATATACCCAGAACCGCACATTTGGGCCCAAAAATTCTAGGCACATCCTCCTCCAAACCCGTTACTGTATGCCAGTGAAAACTTGAAAAACTTAGCTCTGAATTTGTAATCAACTCCCAGTTTTATAAAGAGCTGACCAGTATGATTGCACTACTACAATTTTTTCAATTTAAATGGTGGCAGTTTGATCAAATAAAGGAGGCTATCATATCTATGATGAGCACTGTCAGTCACTGACAAATAATATGTTGAATTTATGTCCTGGCAAAATTGAGACATCCAGGAAAAGAAGAGCCTTGTCCAGTCTTTGCACAGCTTTAAATGGCCACAGAGTAGTATTGAAAGCTTACTAAGCATGTATGGATTTCTAGGAAGATGGAAGCCTTGTCATGTTCTCAACTACCAAGAAGAGTATGAGAAGGGAGCTAGATCTCAATCAAATCAGAAAAGTCAAAGGCATAAAAGAAATCAGAATCACTCCAGACAGAATACTTTCTTATATTATGTATACAATGCATCAATAAAGTTCAGGGAAGGGAAGCAAAACAAAAATGGAAACCTTAATGGTAATTACAAAAAAAAAAAAAAAAAAAAAAAGAAAGAAAAAAAAAGAAAAAAAAAGAAAAAAAGAAAAAGGAAGAAACCAGAACTGTTTGTAACATGCTTACCATAATACTCTGGAGTTGCAAAAGCTGTTGGTGTCTTATATAATGTTCCTGTCCTCACAGGTGGTGTTGGTCCAGCAGGCTTAGCTATAGTGACAGATGGAGGGAGTTGTAGCAACAAGACATTCAGCATTTGAAGGAGTCAAATAGCTTTCTCATTTTCTAAGGGAACTCAGTTTGTGAAAACTGCTTCATGAAATAAATATTTTTATTCAAATCCTAGTAATCCCTCAGTTGGATTCAGGAAAGCTCTGAACTGTGCTAGCTGCAAGCATAACCTAATCTTGAAACCCAGTAAGAGATTTTTTTGCTACTTTGAGGTTGTCTTGGAGGACTTTAGTTGGTTAGAATATAACCTGGTTTAATGCACAAAAGCATTCTACACAGACTGGTAAAGGATGCAAAATGACCAGCACTGATATTGCTGTTCCTTGAAGAAAGAGCACACTTCTTCCTGAGTTGCAAGGCACAATAGCTGGAGTCAGCAACTGAAACTTGGATTCTTCCCTCCAATACAGGTAAGATTAATTTCTGCTCTCAATACAGCACATACATTAGTGGTGCTGGAACATTTCTAGTGACAAACACCAAGTCCTTAACTGTGGTCTGCATTAAGAGTTTAACCACAGAACAGTACTGGGGCTTACACTAAATGAAATTATGAAAGCAAAGAAAAGCAGAGAAAATCCAGCCAAGTCCAGCATTTTCAACATTTATAGCACTATATCACTCAAGAAGAAAAGTTTTCTTGCTGAACTAATTTCTGTAGTAGGTTCCATAATTCTGGACAGCAACTGACTAATAGAGGCAATATTATCACCTATAATTAGACAACTATTAAAAAAAGTATTTCAGATTATGTGACATTGCTGTTATTCTTCAGCTGTTACCACCTAATAAAGAAAACAGGTTTCTAAGAGGCAAACAATCCATGGTAAAGGTCTTGATTTCTTGCATAATGGCTGTAAAAGATAAGAATTAAATTCATAAAACATGCAGATACTCCCAGGTAACCATGATATGACAGCGAAATCTCAACCCTGAAGAGTCAAGGACTACATAGTGTAGTTACCTCCCCATCATATATGAGACAGAACGTGGCAACTGAAGGCAGAGCTCTGGAGAGCCAAGTTTAAGGCAACAAAAATCTCTACTTTGCACTAATTTTCTTAATGAAGTGGAAATCTGAAATATTCTCACTAGAGTTCAGTGTCACAAAGTTTCTTGAACTCTCATTTCCATTTCTTTTTACCCATTCAGGAGACTTTTAATGTCTGCAAAGAAACCTTTCCATAATATCCACTGGATGAGTTAGAAAGATGCAAGTAAGGAATTAATCACAGTGTTAATGAGAAATAGGACAGAATTCTGACAGGAAAAATCCAAGAAGAACATTGAGGCAAGTTTTTCCTGTTGGTACAGTGGAACTGTCTCTCTCTCCAGGGAACCAGAAGAAACAAAATTACAATGTTTAAAACTAAGCTGGATAAAACACTATGAAACACAGAAGAAGGAAAATCTTCTTCTGTCCCCACAAGGAAGAACCAGATCACTTAAGCAATTTATTCCATCTTGAAAGCCTAGGAAGGTATGGTAAATACTGACTACCACATAACCTGGCCTCCACTGTCAGGAAAAATTGAAAATTTTGTTGAAATTTCAAAACACTGGTAAATTAATTAGACACTTAATGGAGCGAATTAGTATAGACCCCAATACAAGCAAAAGAAAATATATCAAGTTTAAGACTGATGAGGTCTTCTGTTTTCTGGGAACTATTACTAAGGAAACACCACCCAACAACAACAAGTACAGACACAGTATTTCAGTCTTGGCTCTGCCAATGAATAAATATATAGATTGTCTCATCCATCCTGGAGATTCTTGCTACTCATCTGCCACACAAAATACTAAAGAATTATTTAGGTCTTTAGTACCTTAATAGCAGATAAAGTCCCAAATGAAATAAACAAACAAACAAAAAAAAAAACCACAATAGGAAATCCAGTAGAGCTGTATGTTCATATATAGCTGTATATTCTTATATATAAAGACCTTTATATCTCCAAGGAACTACAGAGATCAATATGAAGAGGAAAAAAGCTGTCATGATGTTAAGCTTAAGTAGATGATAGTTTCTGACTATGTGGAATAATGTTAGCCTAAGGATTCTTATACAGAATCCACTGACAGAACATCCATGTGGATACTGAATACCTGCTTCAGGATTAACTTAAAATAAAATAGGAAAGGTGAAATTTTCTATGTCCTCTTAAACCAATACTGAGAAGCCAGAATACTTTAGCACAACAATCAAGCTAAACTCTGCACATGAAACAACTCAGTTGCTCTACTTCCCAGTATATATAATAACCTCCCAGTGCAGTCAGCTGTCTGGGTGACTATTAGCTCATTTTTGCAGTGGTTAATGGATATACCATATAGATATATATATAAAAATATATAAATATATAAATATATATATATATATATATATATATATATAAGCAATTTCATAACAAATAACAAGTTAACAAATAACTAGGCACTGAAGCACAATAGTCACCATCTCCCATCCAACATGCGCATTAAATAGCAAAAAATTATATTAGTAGACAAGAAATATTCTTAAGGTTGATCTTAAAGGAGGACTTGGAGTGTGCTATTTTGCTTTCAGCTTCCTTACTAGGTGTGATTTTGATATAACTAGGCTAGAGAAAAAAAAAGAAACAAGGTTTTTGTAAGAAGACAAAAAACACAAGGCCTGTATGTTCCAAAAGACTGGCTTCTATAGATATCACAAATTAAAGAAATCTATGCTATAGAATTCTCCTATATCCTGCTAGCCAGTATGAGCTCACACACAATAAAATGTTTATGCTGAAAAGGTTGAAATACCTGGGCTGCCTGGTTTACCAGTCACAGTGTTAGGAGGCAGAGGTTTTCTTCTCATTGGTGTAGGTCTGGCAGGAGGTATAGGAGGGTGCTGAGGGCCAGGAGGTATAGTCACTGAATGACATGACAAGACAGCATTAGTAATTATTTAACATCAAATTCCATAAAATCAGACACACACTAGAAGTTGTATTCTGACTTCTCAAGCAATGTTTCGTGTCTGATTTAATATCAAAAGTGGAGAGGTGAGATTAGGAGATGATCTGAGTTGTATTTTCAGCCTTAAATCTCAGAGAACAGAGTGCCATGAAGTTTTAAACAAAGTTTACACTGAAAAAATGTAGTTCCTTTGAGATTTTGCACAAGTGTTTCAGTGACTCACTTTCTGTGTACTCATTTTTGTCAACAGTAATTTTTTGGCATTTAAATGGATACATCTTCACACAACAAACACCACCTCAATGTGCTAGGAAACATCTTCAGTATACTGCTCACAAAATTTCTGACCTCTTGTACTTTCTGACTAATACAACTGGCCACCCTCAGCTTGAAACAAAATATGTTAAAAAATGAAATTATCATTAGGAACACTTTATTCTATGTCATTCAAAACTGAAAAAAGTTACTGTCACCTCATACAATGACATGGCTAAAGACAATTACTGTTGTTGAAATTTCTGAAGCATCCAGCTTGGTTATTTCAATGTGCAGCTCCAGCCAGTACCCATTACATTTATCTGACAATTTCTTTTGACAGTGAAGTCTAAAAGGAAAACCTAAGCCCCTTAATTCATACTTACAAATCCTTTTACTGTATTTTCCAGACAATTATGAAGGATTTTATTATGCAAAGGAAAGGCAAAGATTTTTGTTCCACTGTTCACCTTTGCCCTTCTTTCCTTAAGAAAATCCCAGAGATATGTGCAACACATTTAGGTAACAAAAGCCTTTTTGTACCTAAAAGGAGAAAATCCTCAAGAGTAGTATAATCCTCATAAGGCTGCCAATGTCAACAACTCTGCGAGTTGCCTGATACTGAATTACTGGCTCCATAAGGTACCTCAGGTCCTGTGCATCAGACCTTGGCTCACCCTATAAATAGAGAGACTGTGGGCGAGAAGGGAGCTGATCCAAAAGCTCATTTAGGAGAGCTTTTTTGGAAATACTTACAATATACAACTAGGAATATCTCCATCTTTCTTTCTTCCCTTTTCCTTTTTGGACTCTTGTAGTCACTTATAAAACAGTTGATTTATTTTTTTTAAATCACTCAGATCAAGACAGAAAACAATGCTCTATCTAATTTAGGAGGATGTAGTGGTTTTGAAAACAGCATTTGTAGGTTTCCTAGTAAGTCCTAATTTCCAGATGGAGACGAAAAAATATGCTTAAGGCCAGAAAAAATAGAATAAATTTTTGTATATATGTCATCATACCCTAATATTACTATATGGTAGTGTTCATCATTACTTTTCCCCCTGCCCATAATTAGAGAAGGGGTTGTTTAAGGTATTTATGAAATAAAAATGTGGAAGTATTGACTTGCCAGTGGTTTCTATCATATTTTCTGAGCAGCACAACTACAACAGTTGCAGGCAAAGTAAAACATCACATTCATAGTACTGGGTCACAACTGAATCTACTGTAGTGTACTCTGGAAAAACAAGAATTCCTACTTTTCCCTTCTGCTACTTCCAACAATGATTTGGGTGCTGGTCGATGATGTTACAAAATCTAATTACCAGTGTGTGGAGACTAAACTTGTAAATTAGGATGCACAACAGAATTTAGGGATTTTGTGAGTGTAGATCCTTGTAAGGACAACAACATGATGAAATGTTCTTATTTAATTAATCTCTAGGCTTCTTTATGGACTGGGAGTCCTTAACTCAGACATTCTTGATGAAAGGGAAGGATGAGCAGCCTCTTAGCACAGACATCTTTATTGGTGACACAGACAGTGGGGATGAGCGCACCCTCAGCAATTCTGTGGATGATACCAAGCTGGTTGTGCAGTGGACATTGGAGGGAAGGATCCCATCCAGACAACCCTGGCAGGCTGAGCAGTGGCCAATGCAAACCTCCTGAAGTCCATCATGGCCAAGCACAAACAGCAGCTCCTGGACTCGGTGCAATCACGAGTCTCAGTGCTGGCTAGATGAGAGATTAAAAGCAGCCCTGCTCTGCAGGTATGGGCTTGAGGATACTGGTGGGTGAAAAACTAGAGACCAATCAGCAACGTGGGCTCACAGCCCAGAAAGCCATTTGTATCCTGGGCTGCTGAAAGGAGTGCGGCCAGCAGGAGGAGGGAGGTGATTCTACCCCTCTGCTGGAGTGCTGCATCCAGCTCTGGGGTCTCCAGTAAAACAACAACATGGACCTGCTAGAGCAAGTCCATGGAAGACCACAAAATCCATCAGAGGGCTGGAGCTCTTCTGCAGAGAGTTGGGGTTGTTTAATGAGGAGAAGGCTCCAAAGAGACTTTAGTGCAACCTGCAGTACCTAAAGAGGGCTTGTGAGAGAAGTGGAGAAAGAGTTTCTAACAGGGCCTGCAGTGGTAGGACAAGGAGAGACAGTGTTAAGCTGCCTAAAGGGTAGATTTATATTAGATAATAATATATACTGGAAGAGAATTAGTTTAGATTAGATATTAGGAAGAAATTCTTTACTGTGAGGGTGGTGAGGCACTGGAATAGGCTGCCCAGAGAAATTGCAGATGCCCCATCCCTGGCACTGTTCAAGGCCAGGTTGGATGGGGCTTGGAGAAACCTGGTTTGGTGGAAGGTGTCCCTCCCAAGGCAGATGGGGTGGAACTCTTTGATCTTTAAATGTTCCTTCTTACCCAAGCCATTCTACAATTCCACAGATTTTGATACGTTAAGGCCACATGAAGAGAGCTGAGATTGCACTTATATGAGAGAACTATGAAAGAGTAGTAGCTAATTTCACAACCATACCCAACTGCCTTTTATGACTACAGTTCAAGGTATTGACTGACCTCAAAGCTCTAAAAGCTTCATTAAATGTCATCAAACAAGTAAAAGTTGGTCTTAATGTCTCCTCAAATCTATGTGCATAAAAAACCTTCAAGTCTCTGCAAATCACAAGTTGGATTTACTTAAGGAAACACCACTGCCTGACATTCAGTAACAAAAAGTGCAGAGTATCATCCTTGTTTTGAGTTTACAATTTGCCTTCAGCTGCTACTAATAGTACATCACACTACATTTAATCTTTGCAAAGTACAGTGGTCAGACTGAATAAACTAAAAAAAGATAAAACATCAGAACCTGGCCATCAAGATAGGCTCTTATCTTTGTAGAGGTAAATTAGGTGTAAAGGAAATCCAATAGGGATTAGGAACACATAATTATAAAATAGGATTATAAAATACTGTTTTAAAATCCAGTAACATGTTCTCAAAAAGAAGCTACCTAAAAAGAACATCCGCAGTTGAGTAGTAAATCCAACAGTAAAACAAAAGATTGCATATTCAGTCAGTTCCTATGTCAGAAAAAACCACACTTAAAGCAAATTTTGTGCTTGATTATGCTTATGAAACAGAGAAATTCTTTACACATCAGGGTACTTACCTGTTGTATGCATGTTTCAGTTAAAATATTTTGATTGTTTTGAAAACATGTTTGCAAGATTTGCCAGAAAAGTAAGTCTTACAAGTCTTCTATTATACATATTTTTACTTGTATAACCTGATTTACTCCACATCATTATTTTCCTTCAAGCCTAATGTTCTAATTTTCCCAACAATCCCAATATTCAATGGAACTTCCTCATACATGGGAGTACGAGTTGGTTATGCTTTTACCTGATTCTCCTTTGCTATGTGGAAAATATTAGCATTAAAAAAATCAGTGCTTACGTATTGTAGCTGTTAGATCATAAGGATACAACTCTGGTGGTGAAAATTTCTACCATATGTAGTGACTAAACATATGTAAGTGACTATGTTGTGGCTTTGAATTATTATTATCTCTTTTAGTAGAATCCTGAAGCCACAAGAATGTGTATTGATGAGGTTGCTTATGAATTATTTTTTCTTCTCAGTGGAGGTGCTCTGTGTGCAGAAAAGGCAGCGTTTTTACTTTTAATAACAACTGTTAAAAATTGCTCTATTGTTTACTTTTATTAACCTTACCAGAAATTGGCCTTTGCCAGGTGTCAACATATTCTGGAGGTCTTTTGACATCCATGTCAATTGGTCTGGCAGTAGCCTCAGGTATATAAAAGTCATCTGTGGAAAAAAAAGAAATGAAATAAGTATCTACAATGTGACACCAAGTCATGGTATACTTGTGTATTGAATATGTTCAAACTCCAGCTGACATCTTGTGCAAAACCAACATGTGTCTCATCTATGTTTTTACTGATAACTTGGTGATATCCATTATCTTCTTATTCAGGTAAGTGGAAAGTGATCTGGTGCTACAAAGTCTGCAGTTTAATTTTAAACATTCCTCGAGTAAAATATATTTGGAAAGAGAAAATTAATAAGATGAATAGGTAATAGATGAGTTAAACCAAGATTATTTGTGGAAAAATGAGTTGAGAGAACATTCTAGTTTTTCAGTGTAAGGAGTAAAATGTCCTTTAATTCCTGCAAAGGACAAATTTCTCCCTCTCCCCACTATATGATCTCTGGTCATCCTCCATATTAAATGGTTACAGCAACTCTGGACCAAATATATTCACCATGTCTGGAGTACAGGAGACAAAGTATACACAACATCCAGTTTGTATATAAGAGAAAGTCCTACTTAAAAGTTATATAAACACATTTTAAAAAAAGTAAGTGGCATTAAAAGATCAACACAACTCCTGGTACAGAACAACTGTTTCACATGCTGGTATTTATAGGACAGCCAGAATGTTAAATTAATATTGTGTTTCTACATAAAGTAAGTGTATTTGCTTTATAAAGACTGTATATACAGTAAAGCAAGAAGATGCATTGCAACTTCATCATGTTTTTGGGAAAATCTCCCTGTACCCTTGCTCAGGATGTAAGACAAAAACCCCTAAATTTTGTTATATTAAAAAAAAAATCCCAGTATTAAAGTAATTTTCAAATTCCAACCCTGTTCCAACATAACCTAATCACTTGAGCTAAAGATTTCATAGATTTATAATCTGGACCTCAATTTGTTTTGATATTTCACTAGGATTTGAATGGTATGAAGCAGATAATTTTTCAATTATTTTACTATTTGACTCTTTTTTGTTGCACGTTCATTACAAATCCACAGTCCATACATGATAAATATAATTTACTGAAGATTAAAGTAAGCTGGGAGTAAGACTTGTAGGAAGCTGGGAAATGGATGCAGGTGACCTGTTCCCTATGTCTAAAATATCTGAACATATCATATGGTTTTATATAACTGCACTTTGTCTTCAGGCAATTAAAAAGATTAATCAGATCCACAGCTGTAAAAAGCACCAGAGTGATAATCAATATTTCATGTGAATAATGTTCAAGGAAGAAAAGGCATGAGAAGACCAGCACCAGCCTTAAAAAATATAAAAATAATCTTGTCCATCATGAGGTATAGTTAGAGCATGTTTAGTTTTTCACCTCACTTTTAAGTGAACATATCAACAAAATGTGGTTGCACATTGACTAATTCACACTAAATCACCCAAGTGTATATTACAAGTCTAAATTATTTGTGCATGTTAAAGTCTCTACAGAAAACCCATCTCTATTCTGCTTCTTAGAACCTAATTTAGAAACATAATCTTTTCTGAGTTTATGTCAGTTGAGACTGAACAAAATATTGCACATGTTCTAGTTGGAAGAAGTAGTTTTGTTTTCTTTTCAGAAACATGCACTGCTGTTCTGACATCAGTAAAGTAGTAATGAAAAATAAGTCAAAGTTTCAAACCACAATACCTTCATGTTGACAAAATCTCCCATTTTAAGTATTTCAACACGCTTTAAAGTTACATAAAAGTTTGTGTTTTCACAGAGGTACCTGCACAACCAAAGTATGCTGTATTTGTCATAGCATTTGCCTAATTCTACCTAATGTAACTTGCTCATTAAAACCACTTTTCACATTCATCCAAACTTTTAGCCAGAATTTAGAATAGACCTACTACTTGCATATGTCTTTGAGTCTTCTTTTAATTCTATATTTTTTCCTGGAAACACTTATGGGATCTGGAACATGTTAAACTAACCTCTCCTGGTTCTGATCTCTTTAATTGTAGGAATACTATTAGGAGGGTGGATCATTTAAAGGGAAATAATGGAAAAAGTCCCCTTGATAAAATAAACTGAAATACCTTTACACTTGAGTTCCTCTGGAACTTGGCTATACACACACAGTTTAAAAAATAAAAAGAAAATAGAACCAAAAGTTAATGGTCATTTTAATGAAAAACATGTATGCCTCTCTTTCACAAGGGAAATCGAAATGTTGCTCCAAGTTTGTTTGCTGACATTTGTCAGAAAGCTCAGTAGATCAGGAGCAGTATTTACATGGTTAGGATTAAATTAAAAAACAACTCAGTAAGGTTTTAATCCTACATAATTAGGATTTAATTAAATTAAAAAACAACTTAGTAAGGTAAGTTACACACACCAACATGAAAAGCCATCTGAATAAAATGGCATTCTAAAGAAAATGGCTAAAACATGAGAAAAAACGAAAAGGAATGCTAGGAATTGCATGAGGAAGCAATCCCTGCCTCTTTTCCACAGTGCAGTTTACCACCTGGCACTAGAGCTGGCCAGGAGGCTGAGAGGCCTGCCAGGAAACCAGACACAACCCCAAGTGCTGGTGCTGGAAAAAACAAATTCCACTGCTTATCATCTGGGCCCTGCAGCTGCCAAGCCCTCCCTGCATGGGGTGAAACATCTTTGCACTGAGGCTAACAAGCCCAGTCAGGAGAAAGAAATGGAGTACAATCAACAGCAGTGCCAGTCCAGCAAGAAATTAAAAGATCCAAACTGGTGTCCAAATAATGGAATATCCAAGAATAAGTGATGTAATGTCTAAAGGTAAGTCTGAAAAGATATTGTTACATATATAGAGGATATTCCTAACAGCCCACTTAAAAATTCTGATCATCTTAGGTCAAAAGTTCAGGATTTTGATAAGCCAACTACAGAAAATATTGAAAAAGGAACTTTTTTTGTCTTTGCTCAGCTGGTAGGATTTGGGGTTCCAGGTTATAGAGCTCTTTCCCAAGTCTCTTTTGCAGACTTAGGAATTCTTTTGCAATAGACAATTAACTGCACATTGCTTGGGAGAGATGCAGAAGATTTCTTTAATTGATTGCCTGAATTCCTTTTTTTGTGAGTTTATTTTTGTGGGCACAGTCACAGACACTGGCTCAATACTGTGATGTGCTTGCCTTACAGAAGACTTGGGATTTTACTTACTGATCATCAAGAAAAGTACAGACTGAAAAGTTGTGACAAGCTGCAGTCCCCTCTCAAGATGACATAAATGTATGAAATTCATTGGTGATTTCTCTTACACTTCTCAGAAGAAAGGTGCAGACTCACAGAAATGTGTCAATGGGTTCTTGTGGCAGTGGGGTTGGAGGTACAAAGAAGTGGACAGGGGATAACAAAGACCTTTGGTACTTTGGATACTTTGACTTAAAGGGCTTACTTGGCAGCACCAAAATTTAGCTATGAGACATCTACAGCATGTTTCTTTAACTTAGAGAAAAAATATGCTTATTTAACTTGGCAATGGAAACCACTACTGCAAGTATCATTTTTCAGAAGAATTCTAAAGAAAGGTACTTATTTACCAGTGAGTACACATAGCATGCCCAGTAATTAGTAGTTTTGTGGTAACTTCTGACACCATTTACCACAATGAAACTCTAGTTCTTCCTGGCAACTGGCACTACTATAAAGGCATGGAAATAATAACAAATGATGGACACGCCAAGAGGGCCACTTAGAACATGATTGCTTAAAACAATACCTTAGCAACTTAAACCAGCATTAACACATAAAACTCCATGTAGCAGTTTACTACTATTATGCTTACACTACTGATTTACTTAGCATGTATTAATTTTTGCTGGTGTTTTTAATAACCTACCAATACCTCTGCCGAGGTTATGCCTATAGGGGAGAAGAGCAAAGCTCAATGTGCTGTGTAATGTAATTGTGTGTTTGTGCATAATTTCATAATGTGATCACTCCTGGACACCTGTGTGTATTCTCCTATTCCAGTAATCACGCATTAGAAAGCTCACTTGTATAAGGTGATTTCCAGTGCAAGTTAGCAACAAAACCTTTTGACCCACAACTACTGAAACTGGGCAATTAATGCTTTAACTGGCTCTGATGTCCTGGAATTTGATGGCCTCATTGAATTTACCAGAAGGACTATGAAAGGTCAAAGAACTTGTACCTCTAGTGAAGGCATTCACTCCATATGTAATACAGAAATGTATGTCATACTCTAAACAGGTTTAATTTAATTCAATTTAATTATACAACCATCTCTGCTGAGTTTTTACCATTTCTAACAACATGGTGGGCTTGTGAAATTGTACAGGAATGAGTAGCTCAAGACATTCTATGATCAACAACAGGTATTGCCAAATACAGTAGAAAGAGACATTAAAACATTACACAGGCCAAAATGTTTAGAATAGATGGAATATCACTCAGGCTATCCTAATCTAGCTAGCATAGAAATAATAACAGGAGCCAGCAATAGTATGGGACAGTAGAACTTTTAGTGGGTGGTCAGCCAAACGTTTGTCTTGAATATGTACATGATTTATTTATTTTTATTATTTATTATTTTAAACTTGTACTGTTGGTGAAGAATCCCAAAAATATATATTTAATTAACCAATTGCTGTATAAAAAATAATCCCCAATGCTATTTGTATTGCTGTAATAAATCAATGTTCTATAAAATATAAAAATTATGGACTCATTATGAATTATCTCTGAAAATATCATGTTGATTGGATGGAAAAGTCAAGTCCAACCGAAATAGGATAATTTTTTTTTTATCCAAGAAGACATGTACTTTTAATAAATCTTTGAGGTTAAGGACATGTAAATTGAAGCTCTCACTGTCATCTGCCATCCACCAACACGGAATATTTTGGTGCTGAGGTATCCAAGCCTGAATACTGCACAGTCCAAATACTGCATGGTCTGAATGTGAGTAGGTCTGATGTGAGCACACCATGGGCATAGGGAGTAACTAGAGAAATACTTGGCTTTAAGGCTTCCCTACCAAGCCTCCTGACTTGGACTCAAAGAAATGGGTGACCTTTATTAATGAAACATTTTTCAGTACTTCTTGTGGATCTGACATCTAGAAAACATTAGTAAAGAGTAGCCACACAGGAATAAATCTGTAAATTTACACAGACTGAGTGCCAATATAATTTCATAATCACCCTCAAGAATTGTATAACAAGATCAGTAGAAACACATGGCACTCTGAGGAAGTAAATTCTAGAATAAAAGACAGTGAGACATTTTGCAGGGCTCAAGATGACTTGAGGAAGTCACATTCTTATCTTTTATTGATATATTAAAAAAAAACAACCCCAAACCCAGAACTCTACCTGTTGTTGGCATAATCCACTGTGGCAGTCCAGGTGCTCTTGTTCTGAGTGGTGGTAGTGTGGTTCTACTAAAAGCTGTGAGAGAGTTTCAAAAGAAAAAAAGGAAAAAGAAGAAAAAAGAAAGAAATTCCATGAGAAGAGTACTCAACAGACTTCTATGTAATGCCCAGAATTCCACATTAGAAAAGAAGTAACACCTGCTGTGATGACACACATAGCTTTGGTTTCATTTCTTTTTTCTTTTTTTTTTTTCCATTGGAAATGCTTTACAACTAGACTTATTAATTGATTGAAAAAATTCAACCTTTTTTCCCTCCCAGCAATACTTAAAATTCCACTAAGAATAGATGAAATTAATTAACTATTTAATCTCCTCCCCATCCCAGACAGAATAAACAATTATTACCAGGTCTGGTCTGTGATTTATCCGTAGGCTGTGGTCTTGCAGAAGTGAGACGAGTTTTATGAGGTGCTAAAAGAAATAAGGTTCTGTTTCAATGCTGTGTGTAACAGAACAGGGACAGTGCAGTGCGATTTGCCAGACAAAAAGGTCCATGCACCAATGTGATACAGCAAAATGGACACATGAGAGCTCTATGAGTTCTAATCCAAAATGCATGTGGAAAATGCTAGTTTCTTTAGTGGCCAGATGGCTCCATCATGCAGTCTGACCAGTTACATTCATATGTAGGTTTAGGAATAAGATGTAAAATATTTACAGCCAGTTACCCAACTGTATATGGATACAGAGTTAGCTCTGCAAGGTATCCATGGCCTTAAGACATTTAATTAGGTTCTGTAAAAAACAAACAAACAAAAAACCTCAAAATAAAACACCGAACTGAACCCCCCCAAACCAAAGACTTAGATAAAACTATGAAACATTAAAATATTGCTGAGAATACAACTGGGAGCATTCAATGCAGACACTGTGCAGGGCAGCTGAAGAACAGTGTCATCAGCAAGGCTGAAATCAGAAGCCCTCAACCTTTTTTTTATTGCTGTCTTTCACTTGCAAAATAATTTTGATACTCTAGATGTTATGGGATCTGTGGAAGCTGAAAGCATAAGCAGTAGTCACTGTTATCTTGTACCCAATTAACAATGTCTGTAAACCAGTTTTTTTAAGTAGAGCTGGCTATTTGATAGTCAAGGCAAATAAATGTTCGACCCATAACACTTAATCCAGCCTCTCCAAAGCATCAGAGAAAATACAGGCCAGAACATATTACTTATTTTTAACACTTAGATTGGGGAAGTTTTACAGATTTTGATTTTGTAAGAACAAGTTGGAACTCAGTTACATCAATGTTTGCAACACTATATATATATGAGTATCCAATAAGCAGCTCTAATACTGTTTAAAAATGTCACATAATCTTCGATATTTGAGGCAATACCATGCAAATCCCATTTTAAGAGCAATAAACTGAAATATTTGACAAGGGGAAAAATAAATGATTATATTATGTATTTGAAACAGTTTTAAAGGTAATAATGAACAGGCCATTAAACATTAAACTGCACTGATTTTACTTAAGATCTACAGACTCTCAATACAACAACTTAAGAAAATCTTAAAAAATTACCTGCATCAAACCAAGGAATTTCGGTTGCTTGACCAATTTTGGGCCTGGGTGAAATGCGGTATGTTTCATTGGGAACTGAAAATGGACATATTACGGCTTAGCAAATGCAAATTATTTCTTCTTAAACATAAGACATCACAGATGGAAAGGAAATTCAAACTGTCTGTGCAAATCATAAACAAAAGAGTCAGTGCTAGAAATCTGGCTGAAAATCATGCTTTTATACATGTAAAAGACTTTCCAAGTCTGGTAAGATATATATCATTAGTAAGTCAGACAAAACCAGAAAAGATGATAAGGCAATGCCTTTTTACATGACTCCTCAGGCTCATACATGTAGTACTTATTTCTATAAAGAATCACATGAATAAGAAAAATGGCTGGAAAATTAAAACCAGCAACATTTTGTACATGCACTGGACTGTAACTAACAAACGAACATGACAAAGGTATATGAAAGTATTTCTGTTGATTAAGTGTAGGTTTAGCCATATAGCAAAAGCAGAGAAAGTAAAGATTGATGAAAAATAAACTGACGCAATATTCTCATTACCCAAAGTTATTTTGGACCCATCAACAACATGAACTGTTACAAGGTTAATTGATCCCAGGTGTGTTGCCCTTGGAGCTATAAAAAATAAACCATTGTTCTGTGAGAAGGCAAATTAAAGAAGTTGGATTTCATGAAGGATCTGTCTCCATTGTTTCCTAAAAACCTATCTGCACATCTGCTAGGACAATTTTAACAGACATGAGACAGGCACATTCTGATTAGTCTGGATGTATTTTCATGCTGACTACCAGACAGTGCAGCTATTCTGCTGGGCCCCCACTAACTTCAGAACACTTGCCCTAAACCTGGAGTTCTGACAATCTTTCTCATACTTGTTGATTAATTTACACTTCTCAAAAGAAATTCTAGAAGCTATGAATAATGTATTTATTTTTCAGACCTGACTCGAGTTTGAATGAATTAATTGAAAGATCTCTGAGTTACTGGATGAAAAGGACAGACTGGCAGGCAGAAGCACACACTACATGACTCTTTGTCTTTCAATAAATAAGAAAATAAGGTAAAATACATAAGGTAAAAATATGGAAGCTGGAAAATAACCTACTTACTCGCATAAGGAGCAGTTGCTGAAAGGTGCCATTTATATTTCACAGTAAACATTTGTTTATAGTTTTTCTTACCAGTAGTTTGCTTTACATATACACCTTTATAATGATTTAGACTTTATATATACATTTTAGAATGATTTTTAAAAGGTAAAAAATAAGTCTCTAAATTCTGTTCTCTAAAACTCAATTTGTAGTGGTACCAAAAGATGGCACTTGTTAACTATGACATGATTGCAAATAGCTCTTATTCAACTGGGACTTAAAATCTAACTTTGTTATTGAACAGCCTTTCAAAACAAGGCATTTAGAAAATAAATCTTTTTCCTGGCTGTTCAGTTTGATGTTCACAGTAATATATATGTACATATGGTGTATGTATAGATAGACTATAGTTCTTGAATGAATAGAGTTTCTGCTTGAAATCTCTTTGGCCATAAAAAATGGGCAAGGAGAAAGAAGTGTGTGTGTGGGTTGGGGCAGTATTACTAAACTATTCATTAAGCTATTTGTCTAAGAATAAAATTTTATCAATTCAGAGGTTAGATCAGAGAGAAGGAAAGATGAGGAGTTGCTCTTATAGACGTGTAGTCTCTCCTCACCTAACTGCATTTTTCTCCTGTTACCTTCCTCCTAGCACTTTCTATTGAAATAGATCACCTCATGGTAAAGCTCAGATATCACCACCCTTCACTGTAGATGGGCATCCCTGAATCTACCATGGTTACTGCAAAAATCACTGGTATTGAAGGCACTTCTATTCTTAGCATGTCAAATATCTTGGACTGAAACTCTGTAACCTGATTTTCAAAAGTACTTGAGAAATTGAATCAAATATATTTAGAATAACAAAATTCCCCAAAAGAAAAGAACTTTTTGAATTAAGCACAGAAATACATTTTTATTTAAATTAATTAAATTTCTCAGATTTTTTTGATGACTACTAAATCCATCCAACTGCTTTCCATGGAAATTGATCCAATTCTTGGGCATTCACTTTGATATAATTTACGAACAAATTCTCAGCCGAAGAATGATACAAAATTCTGTCTACTTATTATGCATACCCATTGACCACAAAACTCAGTGACAGCAGAAATATTACTAAGGCAGTGCCACAGTAACACTTCTAAAGTTACAAACTGTAAATTACCAGGTTTAGTTTGTGGTACTTCTGGCCCAACAGATGTTTTGGATTTGGAAGGAATGAGCAGTGTTTCTTTTGGAGCTGAAAGAAAAGGAAAAAGATTATTATTGTATTCTTCAGGAGTCATGATCCAATGCCATACTTAGCCCACAGAAAATGCATGCCTCAAATGCCTGAAAAAAAGACAATAACAATTCCATGGCTTTCTGGAACCTGAAACAAAACAACTAGCCAAAACACAGAAAAGTCCCAGCAGCGTGCTGTTGGATAAGTTGAGTTAGGGGCTAAAATTCTTGTTCTAAAAGAAAAATTAGGCCACTGACTTTGATTGGAGATCTGACAAATACAGACTTCTCATCAGACATAAGCTGTAGGCTATTTTTGCTTTACTTGGCAAATAGAAATGAGAATCCTCTGTATCCTGTGATACATGCACATGGCAGCAGATTGAAGGATAGTGGAATGGTGTTACATAAATACCACATTGGAGCATGTTCTCTAGAAATTTCTCCACTGAAAAATTAGAAATACCTGTATCTTAATGTTAAGGAAACTTATTTACCCATTGTTGCCCTTGATTGACCAGTGGTGGTAGAAGATTTTGTAAAAATGGGTTGCGGAGTTGTCGGATATATTGCTGTTAAGGAAAAAATGTGAAAAATCTTAGAATATTTATCTGTAATCCAAACAAAGCAGCATTTGCTAAAACCTGCAAAATGTCCCAAACCAAGGAGTAGCAGAATATCTTGACAATCAAATGCTGACAGACATAATTATCTCTCTATTAACTTCTGCTGTACATTTATACCAAAAATGGGAAAGCACACAGTCCTCCATAACTATTTTTAAAGCTATTTTCATTTCAGTACAATGTCTGTGGCTAACTGCACAAGCACATTGTAAAGAAGTTCTGCTGCATTTCAAGAAAAGATTAACAAAAAAAGGTTCACAGAGGAGTACCCAAGATTACCAGTAATCATAGAGAACTCGGTCTGCCTAGGCACTGAAATTTGTCAATACCCACATTACTACATTCCAGTCATCATTTGCTATGTGTAATAGACAGAGGAATACCATTATATATATTATACATATCTTACTATTATTTGTAGTGCAGTTTTGGCTTATTGTGGATTGATCATCTGAAGTGTAATGCATTTCTTTCACCACAAAACTGGCTAAGAATAACCCCATTAAGAAGCACAAAAACCTGAAACTTGGGGAAAGAATAATTAAACACAAAATTAAAATAATGCCTCCATTACCAGGTCTGGTGTATGGCACTCTTGGTCTTTCAGTTTTTCGTTTGGTATGAATGAATGGTTTTTCAGTTGGAGCTGGAACAAAAATAAAAAGCACCCAAAACAATAATGAAAAAATACACTGCTTTTCACAGCACATGAGGAACATAAGTATGATCTGATCTAGAATAAGGCAAATTATGTCAGAATAAGCTGAAAGCTGGAATTCCTGCAAAGAAAGAAAAACAAGTTAAATGGTCACTTATGCCAGAAGAGACCTAAAAACTATATGCAAATTTGTAGCTTTGCATCAAGCAGTCTGGAATATAGTCATTAACATCATCAATAGGACAAAAATAGACAGTGGTAACCTGTGTCTTCCTCATCTGCCACACATGAGTAGATGAGGACAGGATTTCTTTTTCACTGGAACATTTGTGTCAAACTTGATTTTTAAATTAAATTATTTTGTTCTTGTGTTGGAATGATTTAATATTGTTATCTTCACACTATACAGATTAAAAAGTCTTGTAAGTAAAAGTAGGAATCATTTACTGAAAAAGGTTACCTTAGCACTTTTTAGTCTGTGGTCTACACCAATGTGAGAGGTCCAAAATGATCTGCCTTAGCCTGTGCAGTTTTCATCCCCCTTGTTCTGAGAAATCATTTTCTGCACGTGACTATTGCTCAGGTAGCTCAGGTGTTTACAGGTCTTTAACAGGGCACCTACTTCATAAAGCTAAATAAACAGATACTGAATGAATACTAACCCAAGTATCATTGCATACAGGGAATATAAATTGAAATAGAAACATGTTTAAAAGCAGTTTTAATTTCCTCTTCCTCAGAAAGAAAAGAAACATAGTTTGAAGATTATTCAGTCAAGGTCTCTCTCTGAAGCTGGGGACAGAAAACTTGTTGAACAATGATTTCTCAAGCAATGCTCCTGCTCCCAGATAGTGCTTGGGTTCAGTGACCCTTACTTGGTCCACAAGTGACTATTAATTGAAGAAGGAAGAACACTCAGCTAAGGTTTCATATTTTTAAGCAAGTCTTCCCAACATGGATAACTAAAGAAAGCAGAGAGGATGGTTTCAAGTAGTAGAGTGGGATTTAGATGGTCACATATTGGGTATGGAGACTATGCCGTTGTTGATATATTAGATTTTTTTTCTGTAGAATTAAACCATGAGGGGTGAAGAAGAAGAGTATTTCAGAATGAAATTATCCACAATTCACATGAAGAATAGGGGATTAACTCAGTTAGTTAGAGCATGGTGATAATGCAAGGGTTGTGATGGGCCAGTTTATTTCCGAGTTGGACTCGACGATCCTTGTGGGTCCCTTCCAACTCAGAATATACTGTGACTCTGTGAAGCATCACTATCTGTTCTTTAGATAAAGCCTCCTTTTACTGTAAAATAGATAACATCTGGAGGAATTGCATCATCCTGACTGGAAAGGCTAGAAGAGGAAGAGAAGAATCTTTGAAAGTAAATGAGCTCATGCATTATTACCTTTATCAAGACCAAAGAGCAAGTAAGTATCTACAAGTAGAGCAAAATTTTTAATAAAATATAATAAGCTCTCTCTAAGATGATATTCTCTAAAAAAGGTATAAAATAGAATAATTATTTATGAAATAACAGTTACCAAATATTGCCTTTGTTCTTTCAGGAATATGAGGAATCATAGTAGTATCTCGTTCATCAAAGGTTGGAAGAATCCCTGTTGGAAAAAATGTTAATAAATTATCTGAAAAATGAAAGGAATCTCCTTTCTTCCTTTCCTCAAAAATCCTTTCAGCACTATACCGTATACAACAGGAAAGGGATGTTTTAAAACAACAATGGGCATTTACCCTCAGAAATTTATGGTTAGGAAACAACAATAACAAACCTTCAGTGAAATCACTGATTATATTACATAGGCCAGTTGGATTTATGATGGGGAGTGACCTAAGCAAAATGTAATTAAAGGGAATCCTCACACTAATCTTGGTGAAATGCACGTGTAAAGAGCATTTCACAGTGTTAGGAGGTTTCTCTCATAAAAGCTTCAAAACCACGGTGCAAACTATTAAAGTGTGTTGTTCAGATAGAAGCTGCAAATAACTTTTTATCCTTGATTAAAACCTATCCTTGATATATAGGCTGATATTATTTCTTCTGTTAATATCTGCATAAAATACAAAAACTCTTGAACTATTGAAGTTTCTGTCAGATTTAATTACATCCCTGCAAAGATTTCTTAACCTAGAATAATAACCAGGTGACAGCTGATGCACTGATGATTATTCCCCCCATTGCCACCCCAAAAGCAATTGTTCAATTATCCACTGAAGCTTCAAAAAGATCAGATAATTTACCAGGCCTCCTGTATGGAGCATCTGGGATGGGAGTTGCTCTAGGTTTAAAAGGAATGTGTTGAGGTTCTTTAACAGCTGAAAGAAAAGATCTGTTTTAGGAGTTTATACTTTGACAAAATTAGGTTTGTTGCACAGGCACTGCGTGTCTCATGCTTGCAAAGAAAAACAATCCCTGCATGACAGCCTGAAAAAATGAGTGTCAGATACACATCAAGAACAGGTCGGATACATGTCAGGAATTCAAGAGAAAACAAAATCCTGAGTGAAAACATGAGCAGAAAATTGACCAGGTAAGCAAAATCTGGAGTCAAGCAACAAAGCCAGAAAGAGCACAGACTACTACAAGGAATTAATTTCTGTCTGTATTTCAGAACCCATAACTGCAATACTCATGGTGTGCTGTTCTCCTTCAAGAAGGAATTCAAAGGAATTATATCATGTGTGACAGGGAAAGAAATTTTATGTGAAGGCAACAAACCAGCTAGGAATATTTCAATACCTACAACAGAGTAGAATGTAGTTCAATTAGTAGAAAAGAAAACAATTCAAAACCACAAACAGATTATGTGAAAAACAGTCTAGTGATATATAAATATTGGCCCAAGGAGTACTGAAAAAATAATAATGATCAGATAAAGGTAACAAATTTACCTGCTGCTGTCTTTTGTAGTTAGTACTGTAAATGTACTAACTCCCAAAACTCCATAAAACCAACAAGATACACAGAGCTAGTGGTGAGTATAAGTTAATGGCAAAAATGCTCCCTTTGACATGACTGGTTTGTTTTCAATTTGGAACACATTCTTTTTTTTCTCCTTTTCTTTATAAAATTAGTGAATATACACTCACTCAAAATAATGTTAAACAGATACTCTCAGAACTGTTAGAAGCTATAGAGGTTTGGCCATTCATTAGTATGTAAATCCCTATTAAGTTTATTTTTAAGGACGACATTCCATTACCAGGTCACACAAACCTATGAGTGGTTTCAGTTAGAGATATTTGGAGTCGTACATGAAGGCCCTCAGATGGGATTTTCTCCAAGCACCTTTTGACAGGCACAAAAAGAGATGCAATTTCTTCCAACTTCTCATGATGTTTCTGTGCTGTCTACCCTGCTGTACAGATTATTCAGCTGTGATAGATGTCATGTGGCTGAAAAGCAGAGGCTACTACTAAAACTCAGAAATCACCTCTGTTTTCCTGGAAACACATATTTAATGATCATGGGAGAATGTAATATGAAGAAATGTTAATCAGCACTTGATTCACTGAGGAAAGGCAACCCAAAAGAACCCCTGGATATTCAAGCACAACAAAACAACAATGTGTACCAGGTTTTGTGTATGGGACGTCCGGACTTGGTGATGCCCTGGGCCTGGAAGGGACTCGCCGACTTTCTTTGGGACCTGTGGAAATGAGTAAAGTTTTGAATTTATTATTGAGGATGATGATTCTTGGGCTTATGAAGATGTGCAAAGTTTTGAACACATTGTTGAGGATGATGATTCAACATATGTCTTTCAATTTTCTGCTGAATCAGAGATTAGTTTTCTGCTAAGAATTTTTTTAGGGATTATTTCTGTCATTTAAAAATAATCCCAAAGACATCTCCTGTTAGTGCAATCAGTACAGTGCCAGTGCAGAGACTAAAGACAAAGTGACTTTTACAGTGCAGTGTCAGATCAACTCTCCACTCCTAACAGCAATAACAAACACAGCTTTCTACAGAGTAAACTGCTGTAGTTCTAACACTTCCTAGTTGTGCTTCACAAGTGTTTCATGTTCCAATAACCTGCTGCTACTTTGACTCAACTCTGCATTAAAAAAAAAGTCCTCAGCAAAGCAGTCAAAGCAGAAGAAACGTGGAAATTTACGTCTAAATTTCAAATTGACAGAGCTATATCCAAAGTTTTTGGAACAGAAAAGTACTGTAATTTTACACTTTTAAAGAAGCAAATCAGAAATACAAATATTTCTGTCACACTCTAAGGAAATCAAGATACAGATTTTCCTGTGTGCAAGGGCTAAGGATGAGTGTTAACCCACACATCTCCATTGAGTGTCATTGATATGTATGAATATCCAGCTGATTATGTTCAGTGACAGCTGTATAGCAAAATTTGATTATGACAGCAAAGCACAGCTTAGACAATAAGTATATCTTCACAGAACTCATCAATTTTGAACATTTTCAAAGTGATGAAATTTTCATGCACTAAAGGGCAAAACATTGATAAGCTTACTTGCTCTGGTTGGAGGAACACGTGGACTGGGTGATGGTTTAGGTTTGGAAGGCCTGTGATATATATCTTTAGAGGCTGAAAGAAAGAAACAAACTGGGTTAAGCATTATTAAAGTAATAAGTAGTTTCAAATACAAATAAACTGCTTTGTAATGGGCGTAGTCCTGGAATGATTCACAATATCAAATTCAAGTGACAAAAATGCCTTAGTCAAATGGATCTGCCTCAAGCAATCATATGACCCAGAATTAATGAAGTGATTGTGTTCTGACAGTGAAATTGAGGTTTGAGTGGAACAGAATTATTTTCCAGTCTACTATGAAAGACTGAATTTCATTTTATAAAACTGGAGGGGAAGGGAAATTAAAGAAAGAGGAAGAGAAAGAAAGCTTTCAGGATGCAGCTCTGCCCACCCATGGTGCTCTGCACCTGCAATGTTGCTATCTCCACAGGATGACTGAAAACATATAATTAGGATCCTGTTCTGATCTGCCCTCTGCTTCTTACCACTAAATGTTGAAGGAAATTTTCCTATCTTATGTGCGTAACAACTTGAAACAAACAAGGATTCTCCTCACTTGTTTCGTAGAAAATAAGAAGATACCAAGAACCTTGACAGTTAAATTATTAAGGAACCTGCAAAGAAAGGTGACAATTTTTTTCAGGTGTGCTTTTAACAGTTTGTGCTGAAGAAGAAAGACAATGTGACCATTCAAACAAGCAAGCATCATTACCTATTGTTGTCTTTGGCTTCTCAGTTCTAAACCTAATTTTTTCCAGAACTGCATTAGCATAATAAACGAACAAAACCAAAGTATTACCAAGAACAATCCAAAGAACTCCACAATACTCATACCATCCCTGCTAGGGCTGATGACAGACAGTCACTCCTCCCTGAAACTCAGCATCAAAGTATAATAATGTTCCGCAGAGTTCCTTCCAGTTCAAGGTAACAGCTCTAATGCAGAACAGATCCCAAATATAAATCCAAAGTTTTTGTAAAAGCCACAAAGAGACTGTGGGTGGTTATTTTTTTGCCTTCAGCTTTGTACACTTTCCTGACTTATTTCAAGGGGTTTTTTTCAAGCAATAGGTGCAGACTTACTGGGTAGAAAAGGAACCTGAGTTGTTGTCCCTCCGCCCATCTCTTCACCAGCATCATCTAATACTCCATGTACCTTGGATACCCATACTGGGTCTGGCTGGAATGGAGGTTGTTTTCTTCACAGCAGCCCCTGTGTACTCTGTTTTGGATTCATGAGTAAGGAAGTGTTGATAAAATACCAGTGTTTTAGTTGTTGCTGAATACGCCTTGTCACAGCACGCAAGAATTCTTTGTTTTTCACTCTGCCCCCAGGCAAGAGGGCTGGGCTAGGGGTGGGCAGGATGCTCAGAGAGGACACAGGACAGCAGCACCACCCTGCACAAAGGGATATTCCACCTCACATAAAGCCATCTTAGCAACAAAACTTCCCAAAGCACCCATTGTTCCTAGACTGGCACTTCTCTGCCTGTGGGATGTGGTGTGTGGTTGCTTTGTGCCACTTGCTTTCTTCCACCTCTTTTTATCCTCCCTTATTAAACTGTCTTTATCTTGAGCTATGATTTTTTCCCCCTCTTTTTCTTTTTTGTTACTTCTGATCTGATGCTCTCCCCCATACCACTGTGGGGTAGAATGAGCAGGAGGTTAGTGTGTGCTTAGCTTCTGGTCAGGGTCAACCCACTATGGTACCTCACACATGCAAGTGTGAGATGCATAATTTACTTTCTCCCTCCTTAATTCTCCTAAGGTTGTATGTGGGTATAACAACCCATGCAGACACAATTATAGGAAGTATTACACATTCTTAAATCTCTGAACAACACAAGGGCTCTGGAAAAGTGAACCAACAAGTATGAATGAAAACTGGTGTCTTAAAAAAACAAACAAACAAAAAAAAACCAGGCACAATTTAAGAAATACAGAGCAGAATCCTTCCTCTTTGCAATGATCCCTCATTTTCACCTTCACTTTACCAGAACACAAGTTACACAGAAAAGACTTATTTTCATTGAGAATTGTACAGAAAACATCCATTTTTGCAGTGACTTACAATGTAATAAAGAACTGAAGATATTTTCAACTTACCAGGTTGCTTATAAATTCTACATGTCACTGGATTTTATCCCTCAAGGAATGTTCTAAAATGTATGCTCAAGGAATACACACAAATCTGAAGCTCCAGTGATCACAGTAGAATCCATAAGACACATTTCAGTGCGAAAAGGTAAAAAAGTAATGAACCTACCAGGTCTTGTTCTTGGCACCTCTGGGCCTGGTGATGTTCTAGGTTTGGAAGGAATATACTGTGGTCCTCTAGGAACTAAAAAAATAGCAAATATTAGAAATTTTTGGGAACTGATAGTGACAGAAAGAATAACATTAAAAAAGAAGACATGCCTTGGGACCCTTTGGAATCACAAAAACTTGAGTAATGGAGAAATATGAACACTTGGTACATAACAAACCCCAGTGCTGACCTCTGTAACAGGACAATATAAAACAAGGCCAGTATTGTTGCACAGTATGAAAGGTGAAGCAGCACATGATAGAAATGGAGTATAGAGACAAGCAGTCAAAGGTAGGTTGTGGTGCTTCCATCCCCTTTGCAGAACACATTTGTGTGAGGAAAAAAAGACAAAAAGGTGATTATGAATTGTTAGTGAAAAGTCACCAAACCCCCCCCTTACAGGATGAACTTTAATGGTAAAAAAATTATGAGCATGGAGTGCAATGAAGCAGTGCTTGTGATGGTCAGTGAGAAAAAAGCTAGATGTGGTGGTCCCCAGGTGATTTACCCTGTAGGTAAAACCATTACCTATTGTTGGTTTTAGTTGATCAGTTCTAAGTGTTATAGATTCCAGGACTGTATCAGAAACAAAATGGAAAATATGTTTTGAAAGTTGAAAATTTACAATTAGAACTACTTTTTGAATCATGTACTTTGTATACTGCCTCATACAGAAACTGTTGTATTAAAAGAAATATCTGAGAAAGCAGTGAAATCTTCAACAGAGTGTGAGCTTTGTTCTCCCACAGACTTCAATGAAATATCCAAATATTATCATTCTGTTGTTCAGAAAATGGCTTTTTAGGGACACAAATCTCTTCCCTTGGTGATGTGTTTCAAATACACTCTGTATACACAACTGGAATCAGACAGTACTTGTGTACTGAACACTGTTATTAAAGAGCATTACACTGTGTATTGCATTGCACAGTCATATAATTCAGCTCTAGGCTGGAATGGATCTAGAGTCCATTGGTTTAGAGTCAAAAGGACCTGAAACTGATGTGCCAATTCTTCTGTATGGATTAAAATTTAAAAAGAAGAAGAAATGTCTTTGGATATTTTAAGACAATTTAAGATAAGTGAATGATGCTGTAGAAAACATTCTGTATATTACAGATTCTTGAAGAAACAGTAAGTTGTAGGGGGTTTTGTTTTTGTTTACTTGTTAGTTTGTTTTAAACACAGATCAACACAAGCTCATAACTTTTGTGTCACAAAACCATAAACCATTTCTGAGAAAGCCAGGCTACCATAAGAATGAAAAATGGCCACAAAGGTAAAAAATTAGTGTATGAGAAGTTGCATCTCAAGATGTAACTTGGAAACAATGTTTTATAATCAGATGCCATGGTTAAAAGTTTATGAGAAGACAAAGATTTTGACTGTTTGCTACATGAGGAAATCACATCTATTAGATAACATCAGATCTCAAAAATATTGGTCTATGTCTACAATTTAAAGGTCTTCAAGAAAGTGTTTATCCTCAAATTTTTCACATTTACCAAGGGATAACAGACATTGATATTTGAGACCCTTGCAATTTTCTGTTGCTATTACCAACTGGAAAGCATGGGACAGAAAGTAGTTTTTTCTGCCTACCACTGAATTCCACTGCTCTCATATTTAATGACATAAAAGTCCAGTATTTTGGAATACAATGAAAAGGATCACTAATGCCAATAAACGTTTACAAGCAAATACTAAGTATGCATATATAACTGGGCAATTTAGTACCTCATGCAGAAAATAATAACGACATGAAATGAATTGAGTGTGGCTTAAAAGGGAAACAGATCCATTTTAACAATGCAAAGCAACATTGGAAAGAATTTTACCCCCCAAGTAGCCTCACTACACTCTTTAATTGCTTTGTATTTGTTTTAGTTAGCAGGGTTAATCTGAGTGTAGCAACACTATTCTCATCCTGTTGCCTTGAAGTAGCAGACGTTTATTCTTTAGCTCAGTGAAAAATACCTAGCAAATGTCACTACTTATGAAAGCTGCAATTCAATTGCTGAATAGCACAGAACAAAACTCCATTCTGTTTTAACTGGCTCAGGTAACTAAACAGCTGCTTATAAACACATTTCAATCCAAAACAAACTGTACTAGAAAAAATCACAAAGTAGTTTACCATCTTTGGCCTGTGGAACGTGAGGTTTGGGTGAAGTTTTAGGTTTAGAAGGAACACGTGGAGTCGCCCTTGGAGCTGGAAGAGAAAATGTGGGCAGTAAGTTGGTTAAATTGCACAGCAATTACATCTGATACCTGCTGAACACACAAGCACAGAAACCTCACACCTGCAACTGAGAAGAAGTAGGCAATCAGGTAATACTCTCCATGTGTTTACAACAATCTAAGCAAGAAAGTGGAATTTTAGTAATTTTTGAAGCTCAATTTTTGTTTGTGTTTTTAAAATAAAAACTGGAACAAGCGCAAATAAGCATAATTATGAGAAAGGTGATTGAGAGCTGCCAGCATAATTTGTTTTTTCACAAAGGAGACATTCCAGCTGTTAAGAGAGCAATACACTCAACTGTTTTGAATGCCAAGCAAGATAATTACCTAGAAGAAAAATGAGGTTAAATGAAACAATCCTGAGGTAGGAGGTGACTAACTTCAGTGATGCTCGCTGTGATGTAAATAAAGCAAAACAACAGCTTGCCAAGGAAATATTATTACCTATGGGTGACCTTGGTGGTTCAGTTCTAAGTGTAATAGGTTCCAAGACTGCAACAGAAACAGTGTGACAAAGTGAGTAAGGAACGCACTCAAAAAATTTAAATACTCCAGTGCTAAGTAGAAAAGCAGGCACTAACACAACACCACAGTAATCTGGATCTTCAAGCTGACTTTTAAATCGTGGGCAATTGGAAATCTCAATAATACAGGTAAAATAAGAAATAAGAAATTGGACAAACTTGATGGCAATAGAAGCAAAAATATGTGGATATAAATCAGTAAATCCAAGAACAAGCAAGAGAAGAGATTGCAGAGTTTAACTTAGAGACAGCAAGGGATTCTTGATATATAAAATGTCAAACTGTTATCTGTTATTTCAAAGTAGTGTGCTGATTGTGACAAAATAGTTGAATTTTCCCTCTAAAGTGAGTAACAAAGCAGAGCACTAAAAGGCTGCTATTGGTAGAGCTGTATTTATGAGTTATCTGAAAAAAAATTGTTTGATAAAGCCTGTTAATTTTTCTCATATCCACTTAAAATTTGAATCACAAAACCAATATATCATGCCCTTTTCCTGGTGACAAACTGTACCAAATGAGACAAAAAATTATGAGATGGCAGAATCTATAAAAATTTCTTGGCAATAAAGAAGACCTATTTTAATGCATTAATTCTTTCATCAATGCAGTAATAAGTCAAGTAGCATATAACACACAGATATACACACCTAAAGATAGAACCTGTTCTCTAACTCACATTCACTTATCTCCCAAACACTCTTATGCATTTACCCATTTTGAAAATGGACTTCACAGTCAATAAAACTTTGATTGCAAGTGAGAGGGATAATACTAAAGTATTTATTACATGCCTATTAACATACACAATACATTATTCTGTGGTATTAATATTACTGCAAATGAAGACAAAAACCCCAAAATAACCAGCATTAACTTCTACTGGCAGTGGCCAGATACTCTATAGAAATGTCAGACCAGCCACTGATTTTTCAAATGTTCTCACTACATACGCAAAGACTTTGCCATTATTCAAACTCATCAGTTATCTTTGGAATTAAAATTCAAAATCTTTTCCTAGAAAACACTAATTTCTATTTTCAGGTTGCTTTTGGAAAAATCAATCATTTCTTACAAAGAGAAAACCAGCTTTCAATAATAGAAAGATATTGATATTATTTGTTAGGTCTGCAAACTGTTTTCTGGAGCAATATGGTTTCCTTTTGTACAAGTATTATCCAAAAAAATTTAATTTCTCTTCTCCCCACGTAGAGGAAAAAAAAAAAAGTTGTTCTCTTCTTTACTTTCTGCACTAATAGCAAGTCTCAAAGTACATAATTTCAAAAGAAGTGCCTCATCAGACTTAGCTTGAGGTGTTTTGATCTTAGCAGATCATTTGGGCTTCAAATTTGAGGAATATTTTGGATACTGGGAAATGTTTGTTTTGTGGAAACCTGCATTTAAGCTGAAAGTAAATGGTCCCATAGAAAATCACATTCAGGTTCAGCAACAAAGAAATTAAGTCTAGGAAATAAGCCTCTGTCCCTCTCAATGAATAACCACAGAAAAAGGAATTGTACTATGTGTTAATTGCATGAAATATTGTTGGATATGAACAAAACAAGCAATGTTTATCCATTTGATGGATAATCAAAGAGCTGGAAGTTCTTGAGTAGCAAAATTAACTACTCATAGATTAGTCAAAAGCCAACGAAAAGACTTAACAAGCAATGCTAAGAAAAGGTTGTTATGCAACATTGACCTTGAGAAGTCAATGTCATTAGAGGAGTTTTGAGAGTATTTCATGGTGTAGAACTTGTTGCAGTTGAAAACTAAGAGTTTAAGTGAGTTGTTGCTAATTAACCAAACCAAACTGATTCTATTTCATTAAATCATTTAAGTAAGGCTTAAAGATGTCCTTGTCCTGTGAAGTATCGTATATGTGGTCAGCTCCAACCAGGTTTTAAAGACCAAAGCTAGATTGCTGAAAACACCTTGAAGCCCTTCTCAAGGTGTGATTCAAATTTTCCTTTCAATTAGATAAAGCATTTCAGGGCTCACTGAAAGGAGAGACCCTTGTTCTCTGTCTGCATTAAAAATGCATATATTAAACACATTGCTTAACATATATTCCCATACTAAAAAAAAAAATACATTGTGCTCCTCATTAAAAATAAAACCACTTGTTTGTTTGTTTTTTTAAATTGAGCACAAGTTTGGATGTATTAATTGAAAAAATGCAGCATTTTCCATACATTCAAGAAAATATCAAGCAATATGCTGCCAAACTCCTTCTGCAGGAACTGTTTACTTGTGTGCAGTTTTAAATGTCATTTTAGATTATGTTATTTCAATATTCCATAAAATCTTTATTATTGCAATAATTCTTATTCTTTCTTTTTCTAATATAAGTGAAACTTACAGGTAAATACCTTTGAAGTGATATCCTGTCTTTTAGAAGACATCTCCATGTTAGAAACATGGAGAAATAATAAAGCACCAAGCTCCATTTGCTGGGTTTGGACCACACATGAATAAGCAAGAAGCCTCCAGGAAATGCTGTTTTCAACTGCACATAATATGAGACCAGAGAAAAGAATAATGACTAAGGATGACTCATAATCATTACCCTCTGCAGTCTTTGGACGTTCATATGTGTAGGGACTCCTAGAAGTGACTGACACTGGAATGGTTGCTGTTGGAATAAAGAGAATTTTCTTAAGAGAAATACAAGCGCATCTGTATCTGTTTTTTTAACTGCTGGTACAGCTCAGCTGCTCTTGCTTCCCAACTAAAATCTTCAAAACTCTTCAAACGGAAACACTGAATGAATGATAAATTTACCCTATGTGGCTTTTGCTGCTTTTGGAAAATAAAAAGTGCATTTATGCTACAGGAACACACTGGGACAGGAGCTCTCTAAAGCTTCACCGTCCTGTTTTACTGATTTAAAAAAAAAATCTCTTTATGGCTGTAGACTACTGAAAAGAAACAGCTCCAGAGAAGTCCATTTTCTTTGGCAAATCTTTCTGTTAATTTTCCCGGGTTTCTTCCATAGTGATACAAAGGATAGATATGAAAGGCTTCCGGTGTAAATAACTGTAAAGTCCCAGAAAGCAAGGCTGAAGATCCCAGCAGATTATCTAGTGCCACTGCACATTTGATCATCAAGTTAACAAGCTTCCCATCTCTACCTGGAGTACTTAATTGGGTTTGAAAGGAACAAACCCCAAACACCCTGAAAAATATAAAGAACTTCGAAGTCAAAATTGGTAGAATTGTTTGATAGTAGTGTGACTTTACAAACAGAATCCATTTTCCTTCCTAAACACATCTACAACCATTGAGTAATCTTTGTGCTTACCCTTAAAATTTTGCTTTGTTTCTCTGTTTTGACTCTTAGCCTCTGTCCCTCCCAAAAGATTTTAATTAGGAAAGAAAATGTGATGGAAAAATATTGTATGATGGGCCTCAAACTAGACTTTTGGACATACTAACAATTTGTCATGTTGTAATTCACAAGCATTGTGAGACTCACAGGAAAATTTATTTAAAGGAAGTTACCTTAAAATTTTGAAATACAATAAAATCTGAGACCTAACACTTCCAAAATTCTGCCAGTTTAGATAGAAGATCACATTGTTAATTTAAAAGTCTCTATTTCCCCACATGGAGGTTTATGGTGGTTTACCTAGGTGGAGGGTGTTTAAATTTAAAAGACTTAATTATTTCAGATTCCTAAATTTTCCTTCTTTTCTTTACTGACTTTTTTATAGCTTAGACAACTATTGTATTTGATAATATTGCTACTATTTTAAGAAAGCAAAATACTCCAAAATGTTTTCAGGACAAATAATTCCTGCATTTAAGTAAATGCCCAGAGAAGTTGTGGAGTCTCAATCCCTGGAGAAATTTAAAAAACTTTTCTGTAAAGAAAGTGTGGCAATGTATTTGTGTACACAATAGAAGATTCATTATTATTTCCTTTCCTGAAAAATGGAGAATGTTTACAGAGAGATATTCATAACAATAGTAAAAGTGAGGACAATGGCTGGGCATGATCACATTGGCAAGAAAACTTATTTTTTTCATGTAGGCAACAGATTCAGTTACCCAATGCCAAGAAAGAGAATGAAACTATGAACTTTCATTAGAATGTACAGCTTGTTAGCTGGAGAATCTGAAAATCATTTAAATGTTTGGGGCTTTTTAAATGAAGACTTTTTTTCTCCACTGCCAAAAAAGACAAATACTTTACCAGAAACAGCACAGAAACAATATTAATAATGAGAGCCAAAATTAATTGCTTAACCCAAAGGCAGTTATTTGGCAGTAAGTAATTGATTAAATATGAATTTGGCATATATTGTTCATTATTTTTATTTACTCTTAGGGAAAGGTGACAACCACTATCATGACACAAGTTTCTAATTTAAGCTGAACTTCCAGGTGATGCTGGAACACAGACAGGCTCCTGCTCTTTCACCATTCCGCCACCTACCCAAAGTCAGCTTATCCCCATGCATTGCATATTTTATGGCTCAAATCATATTTTCTGAACAAGAATATATTTTGTCACATCAGAACACATGCCAGCTTCACTACCTACTTACAAGAGAATCATGACAAGTTTCATCAAGATTAAAAAGTGTGTTTCAGCATTCTACCTGATTGATTTGTGAGACCACTACTGGGAAAGAAAAAACCAGAGGCATGTGTACAAATATTTAAAAATATAACTTTTCTTCTTCAGCATGTAGAAACTTGCTATAGAGACACTCAGTGTGGAAACACCAGGATAAAATCTTGATCTTGGCAGTCCCAGGGTGTAAAACAAATCTGTGCAACAGTTTCCAAATGAGTTGCTTTTTTTTTCTCAGCCTAAGAAAAAAAAGCAACTCATGCATGAGTTGTGCATGAGTTGCTGAATATAAATCTGAGTCCTGCAAGTTGTTCAAAAAACAATAGGCAGGACTCAGATTTATATTCAGACATAGACATCTACAGCAGAGACAAAAGTATTGATTCTTGTAATACAATACTGGATTTCCTACACTTAAAATTATGCAGGAGCTGTAATCAGCATAAAAAACTAATTATACTCAGTATTCTGAGACAATTCCAAGTCATAAGTGCCATTCCTTTGACAAGCTTCACAGGGAATAATTCGGTCTGAAGAGAGTTAATTTCTTTTCATGGGCAAAAAATAATTTGCAGGGAATCTGGAAAGAATTTAATAAAATCATCTGATCTCTTCCAGCATTGAGTAATATATTCTTACAATAAACAATTATGCAATTTCAAGCTTTATAATTTCATTATAAACCATGTAACACTAGAAATATTTATTCTTCAGGTCCAGAAAATGCCAGGTGTGTTTTACTCTCTGCCATAGATCATAGATGAAATTTAACATTGGTGTGAAGGTGCTGTTTCATTTGGGATCATAAAATATGTCTTTACTGAATTCCAGAATAAAATTCCATTCTTACTTTCACAGTTTCAGGTAAGTCTACATATGCTCTAATGATCCCTGAATCAATCAAATCCTGTGGTTCTATGTAAGATCTTATAACCATTAGCAAAACAGTAGAATTTGTGTTTTCTGGACCCTATGCTGAACTAAGTTGGAAAACTTGTTATTCCAAAATGAAAAGCAGGAAAACAATTTGCTTTGATGTCTGGTTCCGTGAGTTGGTGACTTGGGATATAAAAGTTAAAAGGTTTTTTGCTTTGTTTCTAGTTTTTTGGGGATCCAATACAAAAATATTATTCTCAAAGAGGAATTCCTCACCGTTCTGATGATTAAGTGTTGAGCTTCACAGGCACACAGAAGAAATTAAAGCTACAATGCACTGTTTAAGTGATACACTATAACAAATGTTTCCTATGGACATTAGTTACCAGGTTTAGTTCGTGGCTTTTGGGGTCTGGCAGATGGTCTAGGTTTAGATGCAGAAGTAGTGACTTTCGCTTCTTTAGGAGCTGAAAGAAATATACTGGATTATAAATTTATGCTTTCCACTGTATCACAAAAAAGAAACTCAAATGAGGCAATGGATGGCTACTGGGAACAAAAGCAAGTGGAAGAATCAGATATGCCAAGAAGGCTTCTCAAAAAAATCTTCCTGAGAATTCACTAGTCCAGGAAGATCCCTGTTTGTCCTTCATTGTAAAAGTGAGTAATTGTATTTAAATATGCATTGAAGCTTGCAATCACATCTGACTGTTCCTCTCATAAAGTTAGCAAATTAATTTTCGCAAGATACCTAAAAGATAAAACAATAATGCTTTGTATAATTTTGAATTCCAGGTCAATTTTAAGCCATAAGAAGACATATATAGACAAAATATACAGAAATGTCCTCATTTTTTTGGTACAGTAGAGAAATTACTGGCAAACAGCTGAAAGCACATGGAATCAATTAAAAAAAAATGGAACTGCTTCATAGCTAGTCATTGAATTCTGCCAATGGTATAGAAGTAGCTAATATAATTTGAATAAGCAGAATAGTAGTATCATGTAAATGGTAAAAATTAAGAACAATGAGTCCTAGAAACAGTTATCCCACCAAACATGCATGGGTTGAAATTATAATTAGTTAATCTGCCTGTTAGTCTGACTCCAGATAAAGTATAAACTCAGGCAGAGGTAAGTAACTTTGTACATTTTTAAGAAGCAGTTCTATGAGACTGCTTTCCAATAAAAAGTTTCACAGCAATTGATGCAGGGAAAAACGTCTGATGTCTACAAAAAGAGCAGAGAGGAGTGAGCCATGAAGTGACTGAGAGGTGTTTTTCAAGCCAAAATGACATTCAGAAGGATTCATAAAGCAGTGAAATTAAGAAGTTAACCTAGTACCACAGGAATCCTTCACTGAGAGTACATCCACAATACCACCTTTAAACTTGGCAGTTCAATTCTATTTCCATTGAGTTTTCTGAATAAAGAGTATTGACATAGAAAAGCTCTCAGCAAAATGGAAGACAAAAATTTTACTGTACCATGGAACTAGCAAAACTGTGTGAAAAAAACGGTTTCTTTTTCTCCTAAGTTTAGAAAAACATTTCTAAATGCTTATCTCCTAACTTTCTTCTTCTTTCAGAGAAATGTATTAAATACAGTGAAAGCTATGAGATAAAGTAACAGAGTACAAACTGTGGCTTGGACTGCAAAGAAGAGTGACTAACAGCTGCAGAAACATTTATTACCTAGGGTTGCTTTCGGTCGTTTAACAGTCTCAGAAGTTTTAGGCTCCAAAAGTGGTGGTTTAGGGGCTGGAAAAGAAAAATTCAAGTGTAATCAAACCAATCATAACCAAGTTGAGATGGATGAATTAGTCAGGATGTCCATGTATTGCATAGCTCCTGTCCTTTTTAGGAAGTTTTCCTTAGATATTTTTAGAGAACATATCTCTCTGCATACCAACTTATGAAAATGATGTGCACAATTACCAGGTTTCACATCTTGTACTTCTGGGGTGGCAGATGGTTTCGGTTTAGAAGGAATAAGTGGTATTTCTTTTGGAGCTGAAAAAAAGACCTCAGTTTGCAATGAAAAATTGTTTAACAAGCATTTCCCACAACAAACAGCACATGTCACAAGTTTATATTGAAGACAACTTGGTATGGAATGTCAAAGCCAGCTGATGAAATCAGATTTTGAAGTGTGGAATGGAGATGATACTGAAATGCTGTACGTTGATCAGAAACAAGATTCTGTGAGCCCAAAAGAATTAAAATTTCCATTTTGAAAGCTTTACATGTCAGAGACAATCAGCACATGCATGTGCATTGGGAGTAAAAGAGACAGAACGCTAATAAAAGGATGATGGTGTTTTATCATGCAAGAGACAAGTTTTACTCTCTGAGACAGTAAATCCACCCAGAATCTTGTTCTCATACACAGGTATGTCAAGAAAAATCAATGTAACAATGATGGAAGAAGAAGACTCTCTCACCAGGAAGAAGAATGATTATGCATGTGAAATGATATGTGGAAGGAATGCATTCATATGGGATGGAGTGCTCAAAACAAACACAGGGTTTTTCACTGGGTGAAAGCAACATTACCTAATGTTACCCTTGGCCATTGAAAAGGATGGGAAGTTTTAGGTGTGAAAGATTCCAGAATGGATTCACTTGTTGCTGCTGGAAGAAATGATGACAGTCATAAGAGAGCAAAGAGCTAATGGAAGAAACTCTTCCTTCATGAGCAAAAATAATTTTTTAACAAGAACAACAAATATTTCACTAATGTTTGGACATTTATCACTTTAGTATGCATTAGGGAGAAATTCAGACCTGCACAGAGCTTCAACAACTATAAATCAGCACATCTGTGATGCACAAAAATTCTGGATATTTATTTCCTCCTGCTTTCATTGTAACTGGTCTGGATCTCAACCACTGCCAAGTAAGATTTTAAGTAGAGCTTTTGAACATTTTGAGTTTTGGTCCAATACTTAAGGGAGGTGGTACAATATACAATTTGGATATTTAATGAAGAGGACATGTTGAACAATCAATTAGTCACACATTAAAACATATAAAATTTGGAATAGAAACCTGACAACAGATCCAGCTGTGGTTTCAGTCCAAAACCACTGAATGTCTGTAACTGTTAACCAATTTCACGCTGTTAAGCATCACTAATGTTAACATTTTTAGTGATGCTACAACAATAAAATGCAACCCACAGTTCACATCACAGTGTTTTCCTCAGAACTGCTCTACAAATACTGTTTCCTCAATTTTCTATGTGGGACATTTTTTAACATACTGAATCATGTGACTGTGAGCTGCCATATGCATTATTACTGTGAGAAAACACCAAATTCAACCATTAGCAGCAACAAAAATTTGAAATCAGCTCTTGGGGGCTAATCTAAATGTCCACTGAAAATAACAGCAGTGTGTTAATTTCGCTTGAGTTTTAGAGCATGATTTGAGCTGCTGAATTAAGAACTAGGTAGAGATTTTTGTACCTGGTCCAGCTTCTGCTATTTCAGGCTTACTAGGTGCCACAGGACTTGAAAGAACAGGCTGAATACCACTGAAAACTATAAAAAAACCACATCATGTTAGCTGTGATTATTAATCCTACACACAGCTTTTTTTGATCATAGAAAAAAACCCCAAAAACATGATATGTTGTGGCACACCTAATTGGCACTTCACCATAAGCACACCTTACCTCAGGAATGGAGCATTATTGGATTAGAGTGTGAGCTGAAGGTAGTGCTTAAAGTGAGAATTAAAACTAAATTGTCAGCCAACCAAAGCTAAGGTTGCTTTGCATCACATGGTCCACACAGCTTTAAGCAACCCAGAAAATACAAAGATAAAAACTTATGATACCACAATTACAAAATACTCAATTCTCCCCCACCCCAAAACCTAAAATAACTAAAAAGCACTGCAAGTTTATTTTCATGAAGAAAAGCACCTGCCTTAGTTCTCTTCAGTGCTTTATTTTGTGTCAGTATTTTTTAGTGAATTTAATGTCATATAATTTGTCATACACACATGAAAAAAGAGGGTAAAGTTAAAAATATTGCTGAACAGCAAAAATATAGTAAGAAAGGAGCTTCCTATGCTGGCAAGACAATATTTGGTATAAAAATGTGTTCTAACTGAGCATATAACAATTAGGCTTGTAAGAAGGCAACAAGTAATTTAAGAATTCTTATTGAGATTTAGTCAGTAGTAGTATTAAACCAGGTTTACTTCATGTAAGTATATCTCAAAATTGCCCTATAAGCTTTTTGAGAAATGAATGTGAGATCAGAAACACTTCCAGGTGAGTTTCTCAGCAGAAAGCACAAGCTGTCATGTAAAAAAGGATGCTTTCAATGACCATGACTCACACAGAAGACAACATGGAAGATGATGAAAATACTTAGGACTAATAACATTTCAGAAATGGCTGTTTAAACTCTAAAAGGGGTTTAACTGAAAAGCTAACGCATTACTATTACCCGCAGTTGTTGTTAGCACATGAGGTGTTCTGGAAAATGGAGGCATAGGTTTTTCCAGGTCAGCTGAACTTGTAACTGTAGAAAAATGTAAATATCCCTGAGACAGATGCATATTGATGCAGACACAGCAAGGGGGGCAAAAATCAGAAAAAGAATGATTGCTTTACATTGCTTTGCAAGACGCCAATACCACTACAACAGAGTTTCATAAATTTCCAACTTAAAAAGAAAGTAACAAAACTTCTAAGTTTTGAAGATGTCACATGTACCTAATAGACACACCCTGACAGGAACTGCAGTCCTTCTAAAAGCAGATTTATCAACAGGAGTCAATTGATCTGTACCCATGTAACATGAAAAAACCTGTGCTTTTGACTTCACCTGCACCCACAGAAGGAGACCTATGTGCTTTAAATGCATGCAAATATGAATTTGTACAACCAGGTATTTCTATTGTCAAAGCCTTACATGTTTCAATGTAACAAAAGCCAGTATTTTGACTGATGGGTTTTAACATACTACACATCATGCAATTTGTCATTTGTGGAATTTTACCTAATTGACATAATACAAATTAAAAAAACTTCTGTGACAGATAGAAGAGACAGACTGAGGTAGAAAATCTAACAAAAAACTGTTGAAATATTGACAGCCATGTTTAGGATAATTTTCCTTCTTCTCTCTTGCACATTCCTACCTTTGTAATGAATACAAATATGTTCTTGAATACCTATGAACCCAGCAATGAAAGTTTCAAGAGGCAATAGCAATATAACCTGAAAAAAAGTCTTATGAATTGAGAAAACTGCAAAATAATGTGTACTATATGGCCAACAGAAAGTCCCCCATGATGAAATGCCCCAGTCAAGAAAATATCTTTATAACTGATAATGAACCCATCTAGCTATTGATCCTATTGGTTGTAACCTATTTAACAGCTTAAAACCATAAAAAAAAAATCAATTCTTGTGGTTTCATTTGTATCTGATCCTATACCACAAAATATCACCATATAGAGCCTGCCACAAACTGCAAGCAAAATTCTGCTTCAGACACCAAGCAATCAGAGCAAACATCCTGTAACTGTAACATCTTTGATGCAAAACCAAACTCTAAACAATAGAAGTACCATAAATACAATTTACCAGTCTCTGTTTTTGATATTTCTGCAGACGCAGAAGTTTGGGACAGGAAACTAATATGATTAGAGTCCAATGAAGCTGGAAAAAGAAAACCAAAACAAAATATTTTTTGGCATCATCTGAACATATGCACTGAACAGGTTTCAAGATATGACTAAGAAACTAGGGATTCGGGAGAGGAAAACATCTGAAATGAGCATGCCATGGGTTTCCTAATGTAAATGTGTGAAAATGCACTGATGATGAAAATGATGAAAAAGCTGCTAAGAGAAATATGAAGAAGAGATCACATTACAAGGGAAGTGGAATTGCCATAGCCAAAGCTGGAATGAAATGTGGTTTTGCAAGTATGGCCCCTTTTATCACGATGCTAAGTTTTACCAAAATCTAGGTTCAAGAGAAGGAGCAGGTTGAGCAAAAAGCACAACAATATCTCTTGGGACAATTCCCATCTCTCATCGCTACCAGAACTGCAAGAAATATTACTGACACAGACAGCTGGTGTCTCTAACTGTAAAGAAACATCCTATGATTCTCCAAATGCTGAAATGAAGTTTTGATCTTAAAACCCTAACGCGGTCTCAAAAGCAGCAGCAGAGCAGAGCATTCCCAGTTCCAGGTGATGGCAATGGAACGGCAGGTCCTCTTGTGCCAGCCCAGCTGGGTCTGCCTCTTAGGAATGCTGTTGTGTGTGAATGCATCAGAGAAAGCAAGACCCACCACCCAAACACAAAGAAGCAGGGAATGGAGTTGAGGGCCAGGTGCAGCAATGTGGTCTCTCTGCAGAATGTCACATGCTTCCTGCAGAAAATGCTCATGGGCCATGGAAAAAGCGTGGGATCAAACAGGAGAATTGCAGAACCGCTGTGGCCAGTGCTTCGGCAAGCCAAGCTGCACCAACAAGACTCCATCCTGTCCATGGAAAAGGATGCCAGGTGGTTTGGGGTGGGAGGTGTGATGGGCAGTGAAAGAGATGGCAGCCAATGGGAACAGAAGGCTGTTGCTAGTTACCCATCACAGATGGTTGAGTTGCCGGGGAGGAAGGAGTGGTGGACTTCGGCCTCGGTCTTCGAGCAGCTAAGATCAAACACAGAAACTGCCTTCAGCTCCTCACACAGGCTGCTGTCACACAGGTCACATCGAGACAGAGCTACAAAGAAGGGGACCGGGCCCTGCTTGGGCCAGGCCACCGTGCCACAGCTTCACTGCCCATGATGGTGGCACAATGCTGCCTTTCACTGGAACTGGCAGCCAAGGCATGAAAGCAAAACTAGAAGTGGTTCCCCAGAACTTCTGCAGGTAGAATGATTTTTAGTAAGGACCCATAAAGGTCCAGCTACATCACTGACCCACTCTTTGGGACAGCAGCACATCTAAACAGGCTCATCACTGCAGAGAAGAGCACAGCCAAAGGAAGCAGTGAAGGAGGGACTTGGTGGCTATTTACCCTTCCTTGTGGTTTCCCGTGGAGCAGACGGGGTCCATTCCAGGTCTGGTCTCTCAGTTGCTACAGACACAGAAATGATCTTGAGATATGCACTCAGTCTTGTCCCAGCAGTACAAGCAGCCCCAGAAGTACAACACCCTAAATGTCTGTATTTAGGGCCCATGTGCCCTTTCCTGGCAGCACCCTGTGACTCAAACCTGCAATCAAGTGTCTTGCTGTGGTTGCAACCAACACAATACTCCCTGAGCCTCAGTGGCTAAATGGTTCTACATCAGCAGAAAAATGTCAAAATATCCAATTCACCAAACCACTCCTTACACTTCCTTGGAAGATGCAAAACCAACAGGAAATGCAGACACAGCATGAGCCAAGACTCATCTTCAAATTCAAAATTCAAGATGACAAGTGCAGGGTATGTCTCCAAGGGAAGCAGCTGCAAATGCTAATTACTAATTTTTCTAGCATGAAGAAATAAACTGCACATTGTGCGATCAATATTCAGTCATAAATCCAACCTTTCTTAAAAGTTCAATAATTTATGCAAGTAAGTATTTTCTTACTGTTTTCACTATTGGTTTCAACATAGAACATATAAGTTCTCATCATTTCCATGAAAGGTGTTGCAATTCCCTGTGAAATATAATTGCCCTTCTTCCTTACAGTTAGTCCATAAACCATTGATTAACATGCCTATTCATTAAGCTTGAACTTAAGTCCTCATTCAAAAAGATAAAAAATGTTCTGTATGCTAACAAATTCATGTTAGTAAGAAGACACAACATTATGTTTCTGTCATATTGGAATATTTCATTCCGAAAAGAAGTTTCAAAATAACAATTGTATATAGAGTCATGCAGGAATTCTGTGACAAATTCTTTTTGTCCCTGGTCCCTTCAAAACTGACTTTTCAAGTGATGGAAAAAAACATGTTCAAACATCATAACCATGTCATTAGTATGGCAAGTGTTTTAAAGTGCATTAACAAAGCACAGATATTGCTCAAAGCAAGTGAAAATTATGTCAAATGGTGTCAAGAAAAAAATTAAAATATCTTTTTACCCTCCACTGTTACTTGGCCTGGAAGGTAAGGAGAAGAAGATTTCAGCCTTGGTCTCTGAGTAACTAAGATTAAACCAGAAAACTTCCTTCAGAAATAGTGACTTCTTTTTTTTAAAGATGAGTCAGTATAGAACTGTGTGATTAACATCCATATTACACTCAGCTCTTTTACATAACTATTTGCATTCATTATAAGATTATTCCACTTCAAAATCAGGAGGGCTTAGTTGAGTTAGTGCAGTATACAGAGAGTTAATCTTTAAGTGAACTAAGCCTATAGAGATGAAAATTAGGAAGAGTAATTGAGAAGTCTAATAATTAAGTATCTCATCATTTACATAAATGACTGACGACCTTGCTGAAATGCTTGGCATTGCCACTATCAGCAAAAGAACTGAAATGTTTGGACTAAACTTTAAAGTACAGCTTTTCTTATTTAAGTATTGTGAAATGATAGAAATTAGGATGGAATCACTGTTTACCCATCACTGTCCTCGTGGTTTTCAGGAAAGGAAAAGATGTGGGCTCCAGAACTGGTCTCGGGAGAGCTAAGGTTAGAGATGGAAACTGTCTTGAGATGTTATGGCAGTCTCTCAATGCATATTAAAGCATTACTTCAATCACACCCAAATCAGTCAATATTTAAATTGTGGTTTCTCACATATGCTCTTTCTACCAAATAAATCCTACATCAGTTCATAGTCACTTGATATTACCACAAATCCCCAACACTAGCTGAACACTGTTCCTATTGCACAATAGTGGCAGTCATGATGCTCCAGAGCTGCTTTTAACTGCAGTAAATGACACATTCCAAAATCCTTTTTCAGGCATCAAATATTTTCCACCTATAAATTGCAAACTAGTCAATGAATATACAGCCAGAACTTTTGTTTGCTTCAAAGATACTCCCTTTTAATCTGAAAAACTATTAACTAGCTCTGATTATTATATACTTGACCACACTTAAAAATGAACTTTGGTCTAAACTAATATATGCCGGGGAAAAAAAGAGAAACAATAGATTCTCCACTGAAAAATGCATGAAGGGGAACTAAATTAGGATTTCAATCAAGAGTTGGGCACCCTGGTAGAAGAAAACCAACTTGTGCCTTCTTAATCAAAATCTGTAAGAATCTCTAATAGATAGCTTGATTAATTTACAAGTTTTCATTCTGAAGAGGTATGAAGTACTATGAAGTACTTTGAACAGACAGAATTTCATATAGACACTGGAAGACAAGGATAAGTTACAAGAAGAGTCACATTTACTACACAGTAATTAGTGAACAGATATGGAAATGACAACAGTGAATGCAAAGATCACTATAAAAATCCCTTCTTTTGTCTAAGAATGTATTATTGAGAAAGACAAAAGTTTCTCATAAAAGCATAGAACAAATTCCTAACACAAACAGATGATAATCACACAGTTTATCTCAGAAAATGGAATCAAAGTTTGGACACTGTCACCACACTTGCAAGAACACAGTACAGAAAAAGTAGAAGAGCACAAATCTGATGGACTAACAAAGAGAACATTTCAAACAAGGAGCTCTTGTTCTGAAAATTCTGTTAGACTCCTCCCGTCTTAGCAAATAAAGTCTTTCAAAAATGCATCAAAAGTTTGTAGGGTAAATGGAAAGGGGGGTGGATTGAAAGAGTTTCAGAAATTTATCCCTTTTCATCTGACTACACACTTTTCTGTGGCACAGGGCTCCGTAGTATCCTCTCCATCTTAGTTTTGTTGCTGAAAAATGGAAATAATAACAGTTTCACAAGTACATTTTCTGAATATCTTCTCCTTGCCTACCAGTGGTTTAAAGAAGTGTTCAACATAACTGTTATGATGGCAAATATAAAAGGAAGTACCTACTTGTTAATGTACAGGGGGATACTACAGAACGTTTACAAATATCTATAGAGATGTGCAGTAGAAGACAAGGTTCAGAGTATACCAGGAGAAAAAAAGGAGTGTTCCTGTGTTCAGCATTAAATTTGTCCTATAGAGGAAGAAAATATGAAAGAAATTGACTGGATCATTCAGGACACATGCAGAAAGCTGACAAACCTTTATCTCCCCAAATAAAGGAGCCTTTTTCCCCCTAGATGTAGCTAGACTATCAAGTCTCAAGTTGTTTAAAAAAGCCCCTAACCCTGAACTTGGGTTTGTAACGCTCACTGTGCTACCTTTAATCTCCCTAAAAGGATTTTTGTCATAGCTGGAGAGTCCTCCTTAAGGAGAAATATACTTGAATATTCTGTGTAACTTCAGCATTTACAACTTGAGGAAACATTAAGTTGTTTTAAAACCACAACTGAACACAAACAGTATTTACAGAGTATAAATCCACAAAAAAAATTTCTTGCACATGTCTCTCTCTGCCCCCAGCATTGTAATTGATCAGGACAATGTCTTAAATACCAATAATCATGGAAATAGACTTTGGTAATGACAAAGTAATTAGAAAATAAAAAAGGGTATGACTTGAAGCAATACCACAGCTATCTGTATCATGATACACTGCATATAGTAGAGAAATTAAAGTTTGGTTACAAGCCCTACAGTATCACATGGTAAGGTTCTATGACATTCAATAATACATAACTGGTCAGTGGCAATCATGGCTAACACTACCAATTAGTACTGTAAAAGTGAACTCAGAATTTGGAAAGGAGATCATAATCCAGTATTTTAAAAATCATAGATATTGCCTTAAACAAAAATAGCACCCGATCCAGAATTTTTATCTTGCAGTTCTTCTTATCCCCAAAGTAAAGGAAATCAACATTTCACCAAAAGCACCCTGGGAACCCTTCAAGAACACTCAGTTTGCAAGAAATGTCAATACCAGACCGAGCTGATGGTATTTCCGTGACTCCAGATGCTTTAGATGGGAATTGAGAAACTGTCTGTGTTTCATTAAGAGCTGCACAGAAAATCTGGATTTAAAGTGCTGAGGAATCTGCCTGTTGCTGGGATAGCAAACACACAAGCTGTGTTGTTCAGGATGATGTCACTGCAAGCACAAGCAAGATACTGGACCCTTCAAAGTCCTTTCTGTGTTGTGTGAATAAGGAGAAAGACGTGTTCCAATATGGTGACAAGAAGATCCAACATCTGACGTTAGACAGAACTCCTAAGAATCTTCTTCATAACTTTCTGGAGTTTAAATTACACCAACACAAGGAAGAAATTCATACAAGTGGGTGAAAAAGATCAGTCTTTTTGCACCTAGTACCAAAAATGCTTTCTAGCTGCTGATCAAGAAGTGAAGATAAAAAACTGTCCTTGAACAGGCTGGCCATTTGGACTTAGAAGAAAATGTGTTCACAGCAGGAAAAGGGCAGCAAGTGGCAATGGGTTGAAAATTAAACCTAACTACTTTTTGCTGCAAGGGGGTTTGGGTAACAACTTGAAATAGGCTTTGGAGGAAATTGTCATTATTGAATGGAAATTAAATATTTCTTCTTGCAGGGACACTAAACAAAACAGAATCTTGAGCACTGATAAAAATTTGTTCAGTGTCCCATTTTGTAAGATATTGGTAAATTAGATTATTTTATGAATTGAGAAAGTAGAAGAAGCCTAAAGGATAAATGCTGATAAGGAAGAACAGGAAAACTACATAGATTATTACATACTATTAGGTGCAATTCATTTAAATGTTAATAAAACACTATTAATCCACCAGTTCAATTTCACTGGGATCTGGTATAACAGGTTTCAAGGGTGTTTGGAAGCATCAGATCTACCATGAGAGTGTCTGGTCAAGAGCAATTTGTTGCATATGTTTTTGTTAATCACAGTGTTGTGCCTTTTATTTGCAAAGTTGTACTCAAGCAATATATCAATACACTTGACATTGCACATTTTTCTTTCTATTAGCCTTATGCCTATGTAGTCTCCCTTTCTTGCAACCAAATGTCTAACTTAATCACTGCTTTAAAGATATTCAAATTAAAGTATTTTATAGTCTATTCTCCATAATTTTGAACTCTCTATTGTTCCTGCTATTTCTAAGGGCTTACTCAACAGTTCCAACTTAGAATGGTTTCATTCAGGGATTTATACAAAACTTATATTACCTTTCACTGTACTACTCTGCAGCACTGCAACTTAGAAAGAAAACTCTACTTTATGTAATAAGACATGCCTATTAACGCCAAACACAGCAATACAGACTTGTAAATATATCAGAAATATAAGCCAAAATCAGACAAAAATATTTACTATTTCATGGAAAATTTCCTAAATTAGTCTGGTATTTGAGAGAGCAACCTAATTACAACTGTTATGAAGTTATTTTGAGTAATATTAAACTTAACTAACAATATACAAATTTTTTTATTAAAATCTCTGGGTAATTTCTATTTAAAATCACGTTTTTCAAGTATTACCAGGTTGGATGCCTGACGTTTCAGGTCTTGAGGAAATGTGCTGATTTTCATCAAAAGCTGAAAAAAAATCTGGAGTTAAAATTAGAACTGGCTTCAGATCCACAGTATTTGGCCATTAGCTGTTGGGCAGCTCAAGACAACATTGATGTGAGATCAAGCAAGGTGACAGCAGCTGTAAAGATCAACTGAGAAATGAGGTGTTACGTGAACACTGAAGCTGGTGTGAAATGAAGGAGTCTATTCCAGTAGCTCATGTGAGGCAATCTTCTTCTCACTGGCCTCTTTTTTAAAGTACTTATTCTTTGAAAGAAAACTGCAGCTGCCAGAAGAAACCTAGAGACAACATAAGCTAGCAGAGGTCTATTTGTGGACTGCTGTTCAGTCACTGTGGGGAATTCTTTCCCAGCTTAGATTGCACAGAAATGGCTGAGCTGAGCAGGGGTGGGGGTGGAGTGTGGGGAGAAAGCCCAGCATCAAGCAGTCTTTGGAGCAACGTGTCTGAATGAAGCTTGGCACTCTCCACAGCTGCTGGAAGGGATGGCAAGCAATGGAAAAGCTAATGGAATTATAAGCTATTTACCCATCACACTCCCTCTGGTTTCCATGGAGGGATGAGAAATGATCTTCAGGCCTGATCCCTGCGTAGCTAAGATCAAATATGAAAATAATCTTGAAACAGTAAGTGAAATCAGCCTTTAGATAAGGTGGTCTTCAGCCCTTAGCAGATCCAAGGGACATATATTTATTTTATGATTCTTGTGTGCACACTTATAATTGATATTTGCCTACTACATTTTTGTTTCATGGGGTATTTTTTTTTTTATAGATAACGTCTAATTTTAGGCATTAGCTACGAGGCCAACTGTCTGCATTTGATTTTGAAATTCTATCCAATAGCAACAGCTGACAGCAAACCCCTTCTCCCCCACACTTTATTTTGCATGTTCCAGAAAAATCTTTTAACTAAGGAGTTGCAAATGCCCAATATGATTTTGATACAGCATGCACACAATTTTCACACAGGTGGTATCAAAACATTTTCCCACAAATTCATATTTTGGCCAAGAATCAGATTTTCCCTGCAACTGCCACAAAGCTACTTTGATAGAAGCAGGATTTTTGAGACAGACCATGCTTTGCCAGATAACGGCTTAAAACTATTTTTAGGTTTTTCTGACAATATATTAATAAAAACCACAAATATAAAAAAACTCAAAAACCAAAAACCAACAACAAACACCAACAAACCCAGATTATATCAGCCCCTAAGACCATCATTTCTATTAGAGAAATTATACAGCCTAGAGTATGAAAGAAACATTTGATGAACGGTATTATATGCAAAAATGAAGAGTGGGTACTCTTAAAGTTAACAACACTCATGATGTAATAAAGTGTAAGGCCAAGCAATAAGTAATCTAAGTAGCCCAGTTCTTTAAATCAAGAGAGAAGTCTGTGGTAACCTGGTGAGAACAATACTGAAGGAAACGGCAAAGTCATGCCTGATAAACTGCTAGAAGTTTTCTGTCTACTGAAGATAGAAATGACCTTGGATAGACAGAGTTCTTAGCTTCAAAAGAAAACAAAGGTCTTGTGTTCATGCAGATACAAGATAACTGTCAGCACCACCCACTGAGTATTAGTACAGCTGTACGATGTTTGTGTCAGTGTGAATTCTGCAATAGATAAGAGCTTTTCTAAATTTATCTGTGAAGGGAAGCTAAAAGCACATTGACCAAACTGTAGCCAAATAAGACCAGAGAAAACACAAGTAGTGTATGCATGCTGTGATTAGCTAATCTTCAGATGATGAACTACGTCAATGCTCATTTACCCAATTCCATTTGATTGGTCCCCAGAAAAAGAGTGATGTTTGATACACTGATGTAATAAAATGTCACTTGTTAAATCATGCTAGTGTGAACAGAACCAAGGATGAGAACCTCACAGCAACCTTCTACTATTTTTTATGACTATATGCTGGGAAAATCTCATGCTCAAATACAAATGTGTAAATTGTGCCTAAAAATCTATATTCTTCATGAATAAATGGTGGAAAATAATAAATTATTAGCAGGATTAACTGCAGAAATAACTTTTAGGACCACAATTATGTACTGCAGCAGCCTTTTGAATATAGACACTACTTCAAAAAGTTGTAAATAGGAAACCAAAGACCAACCAATGAATCTCTTTAAATGTGTCTACTAGGTAAAGAAAAACATTCCCACTACAAAGGATAACTGGTATGCTGATATCCCAAGTTCATCAAAGCCTGAGAGTTTCCTTTTAAGTGCTAAATTCTGCCCCACTGACCACATCAGAACCCTTTAGTAATTCAATACTAGCCTGAAAGTGCCAGGTGGCATCAGGATCACTTGAGGCTAGAACTACTAATTATACACTGGTGATTACTACAAATAACATGAAGCCATAATGAACAAATGAAAAACCACTGGAGATAACGTTAAAATAGAGGATATATAAGAGACATCAAAATCGTACCACTCGAATATCAAGAAAAATCAAGGATAGGGTATAAAATAAATGCCATTTACCAGTCTCTTGCTCTGACACTTTTCCAGATGAAGAAGGTTGGGGAGAGGGAGTAACATGAAGAAAGTCATGCGAGGCTGGAAAAAATGGTGGCTCATTATTTAAAAAATACGTGAACCATCACACCATAGCATCACCTGCAACCATGGACTCAATGGCTTAGAGTTCAAACAATAAAGAACAGAAAAAAGATATATTTTGCAAAATTAGCAGAATTTTAAAAAGAAAGATGTTAATATGTGAAGATGTATAAACCCACAAAAATACAATGCAAAAAATTAAACAGAATGACCCAAGGAATATGGAAAAAATTCCCATGTGGTTAGAAGGAATGCAAGACTGAAAAAGTACAAGAACACTGGCCAAGAGGAGTCAAGGAGAAAGTGAATTTATGAGATGAAGATACTGGAAAAGATCCAATTTAAAAATTTGGCAAAAATAAGAGAACATAAAAAGTGATTCAGACAACATCACCAGTCAGGGAAAGAGAAATTAATATCCTTAGCCCAGCCAAATTTCTATGCCTTGTTATAATTACAAGTATCTGATTTCTCCACTGTAAAAACAAGAAAGCTCAGAAAATTACTTCAAGTAATGCAAAGTAGGGAATGTAAATTCCCTGGAAAAGATCCTGAAGTGTGTGAAATATCTTAGTTGATATGAAAGCAGGACTGCTCCAGACAAAAGTGCCAAGTCACTTTTACTGTTCATTACATTTTTAACTCTCACTCAGCCTCAGATTTTAGGCACACCAGGCTGCTCATGGAGTACTATGTTACCCCATGGGCCAAAAATACTGCAAGGACACAGGACTGGTCTTGCACATCTGCAGTGTGAAAGAAGCTTTTGCCACAAGCACCTCCACCACTGTTAAAAAGTGCCACAGGCAATGGCTGAACTAAATAAGGCTTGCATATATGGCCCCATTTATATCTACAAAGAAGGTTTATCCCAATGTAGGCCCAAGAGAAGTAACAGGTTGGCTAAAAGCACAACATCTCTGGGGACACTGCTGCCTTGCATAGCTGTCAGATCGGGAAAAAATATTGTTAGTACCAGAGGTTGCCAGTGTCTTAAACCATGACGAAACATACCAATATTCACCAAAAGCTGAAATGAGGTATCAATTAAAAAAAATAAATAACACAGTCTCAAATGCAGCAGCAGGGCAGAGCATTCCCAGTTCCAGGCGATGGCAATGGAAAGGCATGGGCAGAAAAAACCAGCAGCCTTGAATGTCAGTGGTGAGGGAACCAAGAGGTGCAGCCTTGTCCAAGGAATGCCTGGAGGGTGGCTGAGCTGCTGTGCTGTGTTCTTGTGCCAGCCCAGCTGGGTTTGCCTCTTAGGAATGCTGTTGTGTGTGAATGCATCAGAGAAAGCAAGACCCACCACCCAAACACAAAGAAGCAGGGAATGGAGTTGAGGGCCAGGTGCAGCAATGTGGTCTCTCTGCAGAATGTCACATGCTTCCTGCAGAAAATGCTCATGGGCCATGGAAAAAGCGTGGGATCAAACAGGAGAATTGCAGAACCGCTGTGGCCAGTGCTTCGGCAAGCCAAGCTGCACCAACGAGACTCCATCCTGTCCATGGAAGAGGACAAAGGATGCCAGGTGGTTTGGGGTGAGAGGTGTGATGGGCAGTGAAAGAGATGGCAGCCAATGGGAACAGAAGGCTGTTGCTAGTTACCCATCACAGATGGTTGAGTTGCCGGGGAGGAAGGAGTGGTGGACTTCGGCCTCGGTCTTCGAGCAGCTAAGATCAAACACAGAAACTGCCTTCAGCTCCTCACACAGGCTGCTGTCACACAGGTCACATCAAGACAGAGCTACAAAGAAGGGGACTGGGCCCTGCTTGGGCCAGGCCACCGTGCCACAGCTTCACTGCCCATGATGGTGGCACAATGCTGCCTTTCACTGGAACTGGCAGCCAAGGCATGAAAGCAAAACTAGAAATGGTTCCCCAGAACTTCTGCAGTAGAATGATTTTTAGTAAGGAGCCATAAAGGTCCAGCTACATCACTGACCCACTCTTTGGGACAGCAGCACATCTAAACAGGCTCATCACTGCAGAGAAGAGCACAGCCAAAGGAAGCAGTGAAGGAGGGACTTGGTGGCTATTTACCCTTCCTTGTGGTTTCCCGTGGAGCAGACGGGGTCCATTCCAGGTCTGGTCTCTCAGTTGCTACAGACACAGAAATGATCTTGAGATATGCACTCAGTCTTGTCCCAGCAGTACAAGCAGCCCCAGAAGTACAACACCCTAAATGTCTGTATTTAGGGCCCACGTGCCCTTTCCTGGCAGCACCCTGTGACTCAAACCTGCAATCAAGTGTCTTGCTGTGGTTGCAACCGACACAATACTCCCTGAGCCTCAGTGGCTAAATGGCTCCACATCAGCAGAAAAATGTCAAAATATCCAATTCACCAAACCACTCCTTTCACTTCCTTGACAGATTCTAACAGTTCTTGCAGAGGTAACATGGCAAGAATCACACCTATGTATTTAGAATTCAAGATTTGATTTCACGTTTCCCTACAATCAATGAAATCCCTCATTCTATGGGTCAGAAATTATTGTCCCTGGCACTAATAAAACACAGTGTAGAGAATTTATCTCTTTGTATATAAATGCTTGTGGGTCAGAAATTATTGTCCTTGACACTAATAAAACACAGTGCAGAGAATTTATCTCCCTGTATATAAATGCTTTCAAGCAATTGAAAAAAGGAATATTTTCCACAGAATTCTAGCACATCTTAGAACTTACACTTGTACAAGTCAACATCTCTTTGTGCACTGAAGAACAAGTCCCTTTACTCATGTGATCTCTTCATACCCTGTTATCCTAATTTTGCACAGGAAGAAAGCACAACCTGATACATAAAACAGTGTCAAACCTGGATTATGTGTGTTCACTACTACTGTGCATATCTGCCCATTGCTTTGGGCTTGGTTTCAGGTTTAAGGCAGGCAAGACTTGTGAGAGTTTATAAACATGCCCTTGGATGCAGCTGGTGGCAATAAGGAAATAATGCTGAGTGATTCCTCTGGGGTATGTTGATGTTCCCAGCCTTTGGAAACGGAAATCCTTCTTTTCAGTTTTCTCTTGATCCTTTCCTAGCAACACTTAATGACTCACTAACCAAAGTGTTTGCACCTGCTTAAGAGTTGTAGATAATTTTTTTTTCTGCCTGTGGAGGAGCTTTTCCAATGTGCAAAAAGAGCAAATTGGACATGTTAACATGTATTTAATGATTCCTAACAATGATGGGGCCTCCACACATATATAAATATATCTATACATACAAACAAGCCTTCACAAGAAAATCTGGACAAGCTAATTGTTTACCAACATTAAAAAAAAATTCATCTTATCATTGCAATGTTTCATTCCAAATGTCTCAAACATTGTAGCAGATGCAAATCGTTTCTGCCTCTCCAGCTTTATACAGAGCAAGTCAGAATAAACCCTTCATTTAGCAAAGCATTGGTGTGTCTTTTGAGAGGCTGCCTAGATGTGAGGAGAACTACAGAGAAGACAGAGGTCATTACCAGCTGAGATTGGTGGCATTTCTGGCATGCCAGATGTTGCGACTCTTGAAGAAAGAGGCTTCCTTTCACCTAAATCTGGAAAGATAATCTTGTGTTAAAAGGTTTAATCGCCTCAGAGCTACCTGAGTAACTCAGGACTTGGCCAACAGGTGTGGTTTTGTTAAAATGGAAGCACAGGGAAGATTGCTTGCAAGTCAGCTGGGCATTACTCTGTCTCATGGACTGTTGGGCTGGTGTGGAAGTCAAGGTGGAGACCATTTTATTCATACTAATGAGAATTCTTATTACCTAATAATCTTGGTAATAAAACACCTTTGGATCCAGAAAGTAGTTAGGGGGCTTGCCTTTTAATGGAAACATTACACAGAAATATGTGTAAGCTTTTTATTCCCTCTCAAAAGAAAGTTCCCTCAGTACAGGAAAAAACTGCCAAAACTAAGAAAGGCAGGTCCACAGCTGGGAATCTTAACAATGAGAAAACCAAACACAACCAACTAAAGGGAACTCTCATCTTTGCCTCTGATCCTTCATCTACAAAGATGAATAAAAAGTACAAATGAGAATCTAGTTAACAACAGCAATAAGTGTATGAATTACTGTGATGGTGACAACTAAAGCAATGGAAAACTTCCAAAAATAGCAGCAAGGATAAAAAAAAAGAAAACAAAAATTTGAAACTATATTGAGGTCAACTTTTGAATTTTACCCCATGCCATTCTAACAGCTGAAACTTTGTAGTAATTACTGGCATGAATATTTCCAAATCAGTAGTATCTCTAGCTGCTGTTAAAAAAAACCCAAACAAAACAATCAAACCTGAGAAAGAATTTAATGTAAGTAAATTAAGAAGGAACATCTGGTGGAGAGAAACTTTACTTTCCACTACTCTGCAAAGGATTTATTCTTTTTTGCCTATTTATTTAAAAAATATCCTCCTTTTCCATTTCAAATATTATCACTAATTACTTAGCTGAAGATGTCAACTTGGGCTTCTTCACTGACCTAAGGCTACAGGAAAAATAATCTATTCCCAAAGCTATAACTCAAAGTATAGCTTAGTTGGAAAGGTCTGGCCTTAGTTGTGTTGACTTATTTCAAGACAATACATAGGAAAAAAATGACAGCAAACTGTATGTGAAAAATTGACAGGAAAAAAGAAATAAAAATATCTTATCACTAAAAAGAATGGTATTTTACTTGACTGGAACAGCCTTAGGCCTTGCAAAATTTAAATCTATTCCTGACACACCTCTTTGATCAATACTGCATTATTCTACAAGCCACTTGCAGTCTTGCTTTAAACTTGTGCTTTGCCTGATCACAGGAATGAGGATGGTGGTACTGGAGTTGAAATAATAAGATGTAGGGCAACACCCATGGCAAGCAACAGGCAATGGCTGTCTGAAATCATCAACATGGGAGCAGCAAAGAACTTTTCATCACCAACCAATCAAAAGGGTATGAAAGGCTTCTGAAAGAATATTATTATAATTTACCAGTGCCTGATATTTCTGAAGATGTAAAAGTCTGGGGAGTAGAAATAACATGAAGAAAGTCATGCGAAGCTGGAAAATAAAAGCAAAAATAATGCTGTATTGTTTTGACGTGATAAGAAACCTTCTGCAACATCGTATTCCTTCATAAGCTAAAAAAACTTCTGGGTAATACTTAACATATTATGTTCCACAGAAAAGCAGAGTCTGAAATGTACAATAACTGAATAAGTGTGACTTTAAAATGATTTTCAAAAACACACATTAATGCATAATGCATTTTATGACCAAATTTTTATCAGACTCACATAAAAAGGTGAAATACAGAGCTAAAAAGTGGAAATTCAAGGCTATTCAAAATAGGAGAACATATTATTGATAAAAAGTAGGAAACTGTGACTGCATGGAATTTTTATTCTAGGATCAGGAAGGACAATATCCTGGTGTTAAAACTGGAGAAGGAAAAAGGATGACAAAACAGGAGCCAGACCAAATGAAGCATAGAAACTGCCTTTTATCAGACATGTGAACAGCTGACTATTGTAATCAATCTCCCCCTCAGTAACGGATTTCCTTCAATGTTAATTTCTTCCAAAAACATATGCATCAGGCATTATACTATTGGCATGCTAATGAAATGAAATCTTTCCAACTGGCTCTCATCTTATTATTTTTTCCCCTTATTTTGGAAAACTGTCCGTTGCCCCAGGCAAATAACATCTATAAAATAATAGAAACACATAATAGAAATTTTGTAAGGACCAACTAGAAAGCGTCTGAATCTTCAGTGATATGTTGTTATAGTGCTAGTTTAGAAATCTGGGCAGAATTATAACCATGTTTATACAGAAAGGCTAGAAGAAGAGTGATAATTTCAAAATATGTTGGAATTTCTTTAGTTTTCATTAATCTCTTACAACTCAGAATCTTTCAACAAATCAGGATATTCTATTTATGAAACTCAGGTGTGGACAGTCTTATTTAAATCTGATATTTACAGTAAGTTAAATTTACTTTTAAAACTAAGAATTACATGCTGTTGCCAAACATGGAAAACCCCCTGAACTACTAGCTTAGTATTTCACCTAGAATGTCATAAAGAGACCTAATACTTGATACAGCACTTTCATATCCACAGTTATTCTTCATTTATGTTAAACTGAACAAACTATTTCATGAGGGGCACTGTCTTCTACAAAAATTCCCAACTGTCAGGAGGATTAACCTCATGAGAACCATTACCAGGTCGGGTCGGTAGCACTTCCATGGTACTGGACGGTTTGGATCCCGAAGAAACAGTCTGTTTTTCCTCAAAAGCTGGAAAAAGAATCTAAGCTTAAAATGCTGAGAGAGCTGTGGCTTGATGGATTAGCATCAAACACTGAGCAAAGGCTGTGCATTTCCAGATGATGCCAACGCTAAGCTGAGCAAGACGGCAGATGGCCTCAAGTGAGATGTGACACAACGGCTGCGACAAGGGGAGGGGATGGCTGGAAAATACAGGTTTCCTGCCTTGGAATGCAAGTGCTACATGCGTGAAAGAACTCTTACCAGCAAGGAATTCTCTCTTATTAAATTTTCTGGGAAAGAGCTGCAGCTATACAGAAAGAAATAAGATGATGACGAGATATGACAACACTGTGTTTGGGAAGTTTTTAAGCTGACAACAGATACATTCTTCAGGTGGTTGGTTACACAGACACACGAATGGTGAATAAGCAGATCTCTGTGAATGTTGGTAGCCAAGATTAAAATTTGCAGATCTATATGACACCAAGATGAAAAAAAAATCATGGAACTAATCTGTTAATTACCCATTTCCATCTCTTTTTTTTCTGTAGAAGGTAGAGATATGGATTTCAAGTCTGGACTCTGAGTAGCTAAGAGCAAACATGAAACAAAATTTTATCATTCCAAGGCAGACTCTTCTGGCAAGTAACACAAAATTGAATTTCAACTGTAACTAACAAGGGTTTTTTTGTTTGAACGTCTCTTTGCTCCATTAACTTCTATGCCATTCATATTTAGCATACCCTACCTAATCAAGCTGAAACCTTATTTCTTAAGAGGATTTTACTCACAGCAAGGCAGCTACAACACAACATTTGATATTCACACCACTTGCAGGTCACTAGTCACTACTGCAACATGTGTAACTATTATTAAAGAAGTTGTAATGGCAAAAGATAAGAGAAGAGTAGTACAATGAAATCAGTGAAATAATAGTTGAAGTTAGTAACAACATCTACGAGCTGTTATCTGTGATGAGGATTATTACAAAGACCCTCTGGTTTCTTCACTTAGAAGTATGGGTAACCTGAAGTGTGCTTTAATGAAAATGAAGCCAAGATGGAATTGGGCACTCTTACCCAAAAGCCATCTTGAGCAAGCTTCCACCATGTGCAGGTTTTGCACTGCTGTGCTGCTACTCACCCTACTTCACAGTATGAACTGGTCAGTAAGTATTTTTCTTTCTGTTAAACCGCCCATTCAAATAATTAGGTGTAGTGTTCATTTCCAGTACAGGAAATATGAATATCCATGTCAAAAAGTGAACAGCCTGTTTTTCACACATTGGATCTGCTTTCCCATTTACTTTCAATCTACCTTATCACATTAACAATTTGGATCCCGGGTTACCATCCTGATATAGTTGGCCTCAGCAGCTGGACTAGATGATCACTGCAGGTCCCTTTCAAATGAAACCATTCTATTTTATGTGTCCAGAGAAGAAAACACTGCCAACAAAAGCCATACGATTCACAGTTTTTGGCTAAAGCTTCCATTGATCCATTTACACCCAGCAAGAACTGAAAGAGATTTCCCAAAGGCATCAGAACACTGAAGGCGTGTTCACAAAGCTATCTTTTCAGAAACATTTGAATCCAAAAATATACTGACCACACAGGAAGTCTACAAAGCAAAGGAGAGATCTCCCTCTAGCACAATCCAGATAGAAAAATAAACAAAAAACTCTTCAGGGGAGCTAGGGCAGAATACAGGTCACACACAGTTGAACTTCATAAACTAAATTATGCTTACTTTGCTGGTTTTAAGACAGCAGGTGATCAAAGCATGCAGAGGCACAGTGCAGAGAAATCTCCTCTGTATAACCATGCCCTGATTCTCACAGAATATCTTTGACTTCAGCAGTGATTTCATGAAGAGCACAGATGCTCCCTTTGACCCAATGACAGGGCCTAGCCTCTCATATTGAAATCCCACTTTTGTCAAGTGGGATTGAAACTATTCAAAGGGAATGGAGGACACGAGAACAAAATCATAATAAATACTTGAATGCAACACTTATTTTTTCCTCAAATGTTGTTATTCTTCTGCCTTTGCCACTGAGACAAACATAGGATTAGATTATTCTTTTTTTATAGAAAGAAAAAATATTTTACATCCCTAATAATTTTCAGTTTTCCAACTACATTTATAGCAAATAGGTTCTTAAATCACTGTGTTTCTCTTTTTCCAGTGCTGCTTCTAATTGGATTTAACCAAATGTCTCTCCCCATCCCCTCAAACATATCTGGAAAAGAGCTGTCAAAAGAATCTAACCAATTAAGAACAGATTATGAAGATTATTTTCATGTTCTTGAGAATTCACTTCAAATATGCATTTCAAGAACTAAGAAGCATTCCTGGAAATTATTTTAAAATTTTGCAGACTAGATTAAGCAAAAGTAGGCCATCCTAATAAGCCAGCACTATTCTATAATAACTTCTTGACTAATGTTTAATGTCATAGAATTGAATGTGATTCAAGGGCCCTCCAGGTTACCAGTGTAATAGCTGTTAATACTGAAAGCAGCAGCAAGCAATAGTTTTGGTAGGATGAGCTATTTTAACACAAACACAGAGAAAATACAGGCCTGTTATGAATCAGAGGTCTTGAGCAAGGGAGACATGGGGTACAATATAGAGGAACAGAGGCATGAGATGGTGAGAGGTGGGACTAAGGCTGGCACTGGACACCCCCTGCCACAAACAGCTCAACAGCATCAGTTATAAAAACTGCTCACTTGGAACTGGACAAAAATTAGTTTAGGGTAACAACAAGGACACAGAAATAATATCTACCATACACACATGGTCCCCTATGCGATGAACTCACATCTGAGATGTCTCCAGCAGAAAAAAGTAAGAGAGAAGGGAGGAGAAACAAAGCATCCACACAAACATCATGTTCTTCCCAGCACAGGACTCCAGATGCTCATAATTTGCTGAAAATATCCCCACTGATCACCAACACAAGCACCAAAGCACTGAGCTTAGAGTCCAGGTGTGTAATGAAGGGGTGTACATAGCACCCCAAAAAGGGCACAAGATGATTCTGTGCTACTGTTTTAATTACATTACTTCTCTTATGGGAAGTAATGTAATTAAAACAGTAGCACAGAATCATCTTTGTGAAGATAATTTTTTCAGTAAAGTTTACTCATATTTACAAAGAAAGTAATTACCAAGTTCTGTCAATGGACTTTTTGGAGCATCAGGGATTCTGGATCCAGAAGGAAGTAGCTGTATTTCGTTAGAAGCTACGATAAGAAAAATAACCAAAATGTCTCTTGATTAAGAATAATACAAGGCACAGCATGGATTTATATTTGGCTTCTGGACCATGCACTCCTGAAAAAAATGACAATTAATTAAAAAAAAAAAGTAGTTCCACTCTAGAGAAAAAAACCACATAAATTGTCACTTTAAAAGGTACGTGGAATATGAAGGAAGCCCTTTTTTCCTAAATTGTTAAACAAAGATCTATCAAGCATGAGAATTTGACAATAAACATCTGTCAGTAACTTCAAGCACCTAGTTTAAAATTAATCAATGATCCATCTTGATTAGTTTTCATATTTTATCTATGAAACATAGCAAAACCAAGGAAAGTTGAGTATGGTTATAAAAAGGCAATTAGAAATTAAAATTAAATTAGATTGCTGGTTTCGCTTCAGTAAATTCTGGGAATCTGCTGTCAAACTTAAATGAAAAAAGGAAAAAGTGCAAGTAAGACATTGATGTAAATCCGGAAGATTGTGTAAAATGCATTTATTGAGAAGCATTAGCAATCCTCTTCATGGGAAGATCTGCATTTCAGCCCTGCAAGCATTCCTGGTCCTTTCCTTTATCATACATCCTCCTGAATGCAGCCTAGCTGTGCTTTAGAAAAATCTAAGTGAAGTTTTAAAAAAAATAGAATTAAATACAACCTGAAGTTTAGATTTGTCCTCGTGATTTTGCATGGCTCAGGGAAGAAAATACAAGCAATAAAATCAACATTAGAGAATTTGGAATTCTGAAAAACAGAACTAAATAAGTGTTACACCAAATCACAAAACTAACCATACAATATTGAGATAAAAAATTTTAAAAAAATCAGTAGAGCGTCTCTTTCCTTCAAGGCAAATACAGTTATATCCCATAATATGCTATATCAAATTTTTCTTACTCATTGCTGTTGGTGTTACCTAAAAGAATCTGTAATCAGAAGAAAATCAAGGAAGTAATTATTTAAATTCTATCACTGAGGTCAATGTTACAGATGGAAATTTTATGTTATGTCAAACATGCAGGTCACATAGACAGAAAGTATTTATTTCAAAAATCAAATTGAATCACGCAGCGAAATCCCTGAAAGCCACAGTTCAGCCAGAGCTAGGTGCATCCTGCTTTACAATTCATTCCAGTATTAGTCACTGAAACCACAAAAGAAACCAGAATATTTTAATCAGGACTTCCTTTGGAGCCAATACAAAGAGGATGCAGCAAGAAGTAGAAAAATTCTGAGGAAGGTAAAAAAGTGTTTAATGCAGAAAGAATGTAAAAAGCAGAAAAATTAATTACCCGGGATCTTTTGAGTTTGCACCAATTTGGGTTTAGGCGTCGATCTAAAATCTTCAGGTCGGTGTGTTTTCTCAGCCTGAGCTAGAAGAGAGAACCTTAATGTAATTTAAAATCCCCCTGAACTTCTCTTGATCTACTACCCAAAGCCTGATGTTTTTCTTGTCACCATTTCATGTCACATGATTAGAGTGATTTGTACAGCAGCTCAACTCCATCATGATTAATATTTAGTTTCTTTTCCAGATGTGAAATCTATATGATGCTTTGGATTTATTTTGCTGCAGTTTTATATTAACAAAAGAAAATAAAAGTCATGAAGAGCAAAGTAAAGGTCAGAAACTCACACTGTACTTCTGTTACAGCCTCTTAAATTCATTACAACAGATTATAAACAAAATCCATAAAGCAATTTACACAAAATTTTTACAAATATTTTCCTTGTTATTCAGAATGGTTTTTAATACTTTTAATATAAAAATTTTAAGGAACGTAATAAATACTCACCTGTAATATCTCAGAGTTATTACTAATCTCAGAAAATCACTATTTTTCTAGTAATTATAGAATTTGTTCTAGAATAGGTTTTGATTTCCATTCATTCTTCTAATTGTACATTTTTAGAGTAATACACAGGCAGTTTATTAAACACCAATTAAATGTACTAAACTGAATTGCTGGCCATATTTTAATACACTACTGCATAACTGTACTCTTCAAGCTGTTTTGTATAACAATTGATGCCAATAGAAAGTTAGCCAAGGTCACTTTCCTCTGCATCTTGCTGGAGATCCCAGAGGTGTTTCATCAGGCATGCAGTACCCAGAATTGGTCATCCAAGACTGTAAAATGACAATGGCTAGGGAGCACAGAATGGTAAGGTCTCAGCCTTGAATGCCACAAGCACATTAATGCCCTCCACGGAGCAGATTGCACAGTATTTAGTACATGTAGCTACTTGGAAGAGATCTTTAATATTGATGGTTGGCATTAATATAGCACTAAGTTTTAGTATTAATTTAATAAAAGATCGCTTTCTTTTTGAGAAACATTAGAAGACATTTTGGTTTTTCCTGCATGCTCTCCAAGCTTTTTCCACAATCTATTTAATACACTTCAAGCAAGAGCTGATCATGGATGTTTATAAGCTTCTTACTTCATTTAGTGAAAAAAAAATGCTGTTTCCCACATTCTGAATAGTGGGATTCAGATGCTATTACAGTTACACTATTTTCTAGTTTGGAGAATGTGTCACACAGTCTGGAGTCTTTACAGATGCTGCTTTGTTATGGCTCAATTCATCTTCTAAGTCAGTCACAGTATTGTCACTGCCATCAGTGCAAGGAGCAGTTCATTGTCCAGAGAAGGCAGAGAAATTTCTCTCTATGAAAATTCAGTCTTAAGAAATACTGAAGCAACAACTAACTACCTGTACCTCAGGAGCAGTACAAAATCCAACATTTCTTGTTGGTGAGGTGCAATAATGAAAACAAACTCAAACACAAGCAAATACAGAACTCATGATGTTTTGAATTTTTTCTGTTTTAGAGGTCAGAGGGTTTACGCTCAAGTCAAATGTGTCTTTGCTGAGCAAGCTGAACAAGATAAAACATCCCTAAATTAGAGCAAAAGAAACCAAGCTCTCAGATTTGCACAAAACATTGTAGGGGTGACATGAAAATAAGACAGATATTTTTGTTAAAAAGAAGATACAGGAAGAAGAAAGTTTAGGCCATGAAAGGTAAATTAGAGAAAAGAGAAATGCCTCTGATTATTCCAGGGCAGCAGGTAAGCTAGGACTATTGTAGGGGTTCAAGGCTGTCTGAAAAGTAAAGCATTAACACAGCCAAGTTATTTTATCATCACAGCCTGGAATACAGCAAGAATGCACCTGGGCAATGTTTCTTAAACTCTTTCCTCTGATTTCTCTTGATTCTCTTTTCAACTTCATGATGATGAAAGACATGATGATGAAAGACATTATTATGAAAACATTAATCTCACTCCTGATATACCCTGTGAGCACAAGGGGAACTCTTCAGGGGGCAGAATGAGGACAGGAGAAACAGAACTTGGGAGACATGGCCACCAAGGAGTTATTTCAACTGAACATTAACCCTGGTTGATGCATTCACAGGTGGCACTTCTAATTTCAAGCCTATTCTATATTTCACAAATCTAATTCACTACATTTGTAGTAGTAGTTATTTATGACCTCCCACATAAATAACCTTTTTTTTTTTTGCTTTGCTTTTTTAAAATTTAAATTAATTTTTTTTTAAGAGAAACTAGTTCTTTCATGTCCCAGACTAATGTGCTCATATTTCTAAGGGTGGGTACTCCAGTTTCCCTGTAAAGTTATTAGAAATACACATTTAGTAGAGAAAAAAAGTTGTATCAGTAGTTTGAGGTATATTAGACAACAATTCAAAGATTGAGGCAAAACACAAGAGATTTGAGCTGTTATGTTAAGAGTAAAATAGTCCTGAGTGGAAAATATTGTAACAAGCCTGGCAAAAACAAAGAATGAAAGAGCTTACTAACAAGTCTTTCCATGGAAATGCATGCCAAGGAAGGGGAGGATTGAAATGAAGAAAATGATGGGATTCCTGGTAGACAAATACATGAAAAAAGTTACTAAACTATGTCACATCACAGAACACACCCTTTGATGAAGAGCCAGTGGAATACAAGAGCAGCCCAGCTCACAGAGCCTTTCAGATGGACTGCTTGCTGAAATACTTGGAGCTCCCTTCTTCCCTTCTAGCATGGCTGATGACACAACAGCTGCTGCAGCACAGAGCTCCTGCTAAAGCACTGTGCTCTGGCCAGTCTGGCACCAGTCCTTAAACCTTCCACAGCAAATAATTATTATGCCTTACTCAAAGAATCCAGTATAATTTTTCAAATAGCAATGTCTGATTTAAATATAATGAAGTAGATCCTATTGCTAAACTCAATTAATTATGTCTATATACTAAAGTGTTTAAATGCAAGCCTTGAAAAGGGTTGGAGGGTTGGTGCTCAGTCTCTCACCTAAGTTACTCATAAAAGAATACTTCAGCATTTTAGCCAGACAAGTTCTTTTTCCATGTTCCATGGCAAGACTTGAAGAACATTTTTCTTTTAAAGGATTAATTTGCACTTCCCTGTTTCCTGACTTCTTTTTTTTTTTTTCTCTTTAACTGAAATACTATAACCACAATGGAGTGTGACATACTCTTATTTTAACATGAGGCACTGGTGCTGAGATGAACAAATAATAACTGAAAGGAATGGTCACCTCAGGGAAAAAAGGCATGGAAGCAAAACCACAAAGGAAGCTTGAAATGGAAGATGAAAATTCTAAATATTTCCATAACTATTGGTGTGAGAGCAATAAGAATGTGTTTAGTTGCAACAAATTGTTACTAAATTGTTACAAGAGAAGAGAGTACTTGCCAATTATTACCAGAGTAATGAAAACTTCTCCAACTTCATAAACATACAATTCTGTGCCATGTCTAGATGTGGCATTGTTTATGGTTAGAAATCCTACATGTTGGTACATAAATATAATTACAGAACACAAAGGAATTGAAATGGAATAAGCCAATGCTCTCCTCCCCAGCTGCCACATTTCACACTCCTTAGCTGACTGACCAATACATTCCATCAACAAAGAATGACACATTTTGATTAGAGGAATGCAAGTTTGAGGGATGAGATTTGAGGACATGGATTCTGATGGAGACCCAACCATACAAATGTATTCAGTTCTCAATTTCACAAAAAATGGCAAAAGTTCTAGAAAACACACTTCCAGGTTGCCAGTTCTTAAACAACAGTAATTTAGACAAAGTAAGTAATCTAATAACATAGTCAAAAAATTTAATTCCACAAGAGACCTTGAACTGTAAGAGAAAACAAACCAATCAAACAACCTAAAAAGACTCCTTACAGCTTTCTGAAAATGATCCACATATTTTCAATGTGTCCTTTGATAATAAATTCTTGTGAAGAGGCATCGTTTTTTCCCCTCTTAATATTTAGGAGGAACATAAAAGAGCCATCCCTATGAAAGTTTTGCAGACAGGAAGGAATGGTTTAAAGTAGAATTTGGAAAATATATTTATCTATTGTGTAGAAAGTTAGGTTCTAACATTTTCACAGAAGAAAAAAGATGGATCAGTTAGTCTGAAAGATTGTTGTCAATGATTACATGATATTGCTGCATTTCTTTACACCTTCTTAATTCCCTATGTATTTTTTGAAGAGTTTTTTACTCTGCTTTGGTTTTTTTTAAGACTAAGGTGCTATGATGAAGTTAAGCATAACATTTTTTAAATATACTTAAGTAATAAAATAAACATAATCATATTTAAGGGCAGTATCTGTCTGAATCATGCGGTGTCAAAGAAACCACATTCTACACTACTTAATCCAGCCAGGAAAGACTTGACAGACAGAAGATTGCAATGCCAGCAAGATCACATAATATGTCTAAACCCTACCAAAGCAAACCTTTGGTCATTGTGTCCTCAAATTCCTTTTTAGTTTTAAATTCTTGCCACTGCTCAAGCATCCCTTCTTCCTTTCAGCAAAGAAGTTGGCAGAAGGCAGCTCTTGTCTCCTGCGACAGCAGAACCAAGACTTCCAACTCAGTTACAGGATTAGAGCCAGACTACAGGAAATCAAGATAGGCATTTGCCTTCTTAAACAGCTCTGAAATGTGGGTCAATAAAGTGGGTGATAAGTTGATCTTCATCATTTGACTCTGAGCAATTCAGCTCTTTCCAATCCTTTCCACCCCTGCCCCTAGACTGAAAATGTTCAAACATATGACTGTACTTGTCATGCAAATTCATAAAGTAGTCTGTGTTACACAGAAAACCTCACTTTGCCATTTTTCAAATTTCAAGGCATCCATCATGCCACAAAGTATGGTTCTAATTCTAAGTAGTTTTAGAAACCTAATAATTATGTCACCTGAAACTTTCATCCAAAATTAGATTCATATTTTTATCCACATTACCAGTCCTTGCTAATTCAGCCACTATCCTCCTGTTTTCCAGCTCCTATTTTAACTGTAGAGCACAAAGATGGGTTTCATTTTAGTTTATGTATTTGGCAAAGATATTCCAGTTTCTAAAAACAGAATTTTCATTACCTGGAAGGGACTGTGGGGAGATTTCTTGAACTTCTGATGTTTTGGATTCAGCAGGCCATACTCCAGTTTCATTCTTAGCTAAAAGAACAGACATTAGAGAGTAATTAAAAGATGTATCTGCTCTCTTTTACCACAGATTTATTTCTGTCTCACTTTAGTTTGACTAAGTAAGCCAACATGGATAAATGTGGACAGCTGAGTACCTTTAGGACCCAATGAATTTCCACTGCACAATCACTCCAAGCTGTGTTGGACACATGCAGTTTTGGTTTTGTTTTGTTCATTAAAAGATACTTTAAAATTAAAAATGTACAGCAAGGATTTAATGACTTATGAATCATTATTTTCACAGTGCAAAATGGTTTTCAGCATTTCTCATTTGTTTAGCATTTCTGCTTACCCAGTTTTTTCCTGGATGCTTGAGGTATGTCATCTATTGTCAGAAGAGGAGGAAGTTTCTGCTGACTTTCATTGAGACCTGGAACAATTAGGTGCACTGCAGAGAAAGATGTATGCCATTAATTCCAGAAGACATGAAAGCACAAGTCTGCTCTCTGAGATGAGTAACTACTACTAAAGCACTGGGAGCTCACGCTGAATATCTGGAAAACTAATTTGTTCAATCCTGTAATTATCTCTCCCATTTTGTGCTATTTGCCCTTTATGCCACTCCTTCTATCACCACCATCTGATGATTTATCAGAGTTGGAAACTATTCAGCACTGGAACACACAACTCTGGAGTACTGCTGCATCACAGATACTGGGACAGATTCTGTCTGGTGGGCCAAGTGGGCTCAACACCAGACTGGGTTAGTACGTGTGTGTTTGACTCATATCAATACACTGAAACTCATACAAAGAAAGATTCAGCCAAAATTATGCAGTCATAGAAAATATATAAAAGAATAAACAATAAATCCAGGAATAAATTGGTCACAGGGTACATGGTGCAGTGAGCCTTTCATGGAAATTTCAGGCAGATCAGTAGTTCATCACACTGTATGACAGACTTTCCCCATGTTTAATGTTCTAAGCCAATATTGCATATTCTTATAGGTGAAACAAGAACAAAAAGCATGAAACTGAATGGCTTGGAGGGAAACAGTAATGCCCTGAGATCTAACATCAATTTCTAATTGCAAGATTTCTGTAGTTTAATATATCAGGTTTGTGACTGTAGATGTGATGTTACTGTGCTACCTTAAAAGCCCAGTAAGAACAATCCCTCATCTCAACAAGATCTTTGCCATAGAACTTCATTTGAAGTATGAAAGAACTCCTTGACTTAAACAGTCACAGTTTCTTCTTTTAAATACAATGACGATGAAATTATTCTACTCCAATTAAGTAACAATCTTGAACCATCTGTACCACCATAAAATGTAACAAATATTGTCTGCACCAGCTGCAAAATACACTTTGATATGCAAATAAAAACAATTAAGATCAAGAAAAATAAAAGCATTTGCACAATTCTAAGTTTCAACCAGGGATTATGAGAAATAATAAAAATATCTTCTATTAGTCACCTAATATTGCTCCTGGGAGAGAAGAACTATCTGGTGCTTTTGACTGCGTCCGATTTTGAATAACTGTGGAGACAACACAGGGATATTAGAAGCTAATTAAAACAACAACAAAAAACTGAAATAAGAAACAAAATCACACCTGAAACAAACCTCAGAATTCTAAAAACCTTTCCTCAATATTTGCAGATGAGTACACCATGCTAATCCTCTCTGTATTTACATTCAGTTAAAGAGACTGCAAACTCTGTTTTCTCTACATCATCTCCTAATTGTGCATCTCCCTCCCCTGGCATATTAATTTTGCTGAAACTGAAATTCTGTGCTTATGTTAATATAGGGCCAGCTGCAGGACATCCCATTGCCCTGACACTCATTTTAGTCTCAAGTTACTCTTGCAGAGTATAAGAATACATTTTAAACAATGCACAAACTTACTTTGTTTGATTATTGTGACAGGGACCAATTTCTTATTATCACTCAGTATAATCTGAAAAAAGAGAAAAAATGGATAAAAGTAGTGCCTTGGGAGAACTGCCATAGCAGTAATTGAACTGAGTAATAAAAGTAGAGGATTCTAATCCAATACCACGCCTGTCCCAAGTTAGCAGTGGATATGGCTCTGGCCCTGGTCGCCGATGGTTGTGCTTCAGTTCCCACGGGCTAATGTGGTAATATCACATTTTGATCTCCTTCTATCAGCTTGAGATGTTTTGTTTAATAAAACCACAGTATTTTAAAGCTTAGGAAACCCCAATTCTTTCTTCTCTTAAGGATCTCTGGAGCACTGACTGGGGAGTAGTCCAGAATGCTGAAGAATAGATGAAATTTAACTACAGCAAAACATGTGAAACATATGCAATTACAATTTGGTCACAGGACACAAATATATTCTCAGGAACACTATATTTAGAACACAGACTATTCCACAACCAGGTGCACATTTGTAAACCATTAGCACTCTTGGGTGCATAACCTGATTAAAGTAGATTAGCTCACAAAAATCTTATTTAGTGGAATTGTTTCCAAAGCACAAGCAGCCAGCCATCCACATGATCCTAAATTTTTATGCTAAATACTTGGACTCTTATGCTGTTCATAACTCTTTCACCCAGATTACATCTTGCCTAAATGTCAATGTGAAATTATATTGACACCATTACAAAAAAAAAAGGAATACCTGAATGGACCCCACAGCTATTAAAAGAAAACAATTGGTAACAAGGATAAGAATTATGAACAAATTCTGAAAGCTTAATAATACACTCAAGTGATGAGAGAAGGTAGACTGTAAAGCTAACAACATAAAAATGCTACATATATTAAAAGGGAATTGTTTTACTTATATTTGAGTTACAAGAAAGAAAAGAACTCCTTCCATGCTAAATACATTCCCCTGAAATCAGAACCAGATAATGTTAATTTTGCGCTTTATGACATCTGGCTTACTTCATGTGAAAGAACACTTGCCCACTTGAGAGGTCAGCATTTGATGACAAAGTGCTAATCATTTACCTTAGGATAGCTATTTTTGTTCTATTTTAAATAGTTCTGAAAAGCTTTAAAAACAATGGCTGGGTACACATTAAAAACATAGCAAAGTTTAAGAAGCTGCAAGAAGGCCAATCTCCACAAGTAAGATGAACCTTTTCGTGGGGAAATGGATGGAGGCAACTTACTCTATGATCACTGTCAGCTAGCTAATAACAATTTTGCATTGGTGAGAACATGACTCAATCATTGTCATTATATGAGGATAAAAATAATCTTCCTCCTTTATTTTTCCTTTTTTACATTTCCATTTTGTTTTCTAGTGAAAAAATTGTGTTGCAGATAATCAGCTTTTGAAGTAGCCCTCCTATTCATGTGACTAACAAAGGGGATGGAATGCATTTGTTAGAAGAAGGTGTCCATTTTATTGCATTGCTCCTCAGCAGCTTTACAACAAATAAACAGCTCTGAAGTTGTAGTGAGTGCTTGTGTAACCTCTACTGTAGAACTTCTAATCATTATTACTAACAACCTTTTTACTAGTAAACAGTTCTTAGATTGACAAGAACGTTTTTTCTTTGTTGACTAATAATGGATGACTACAATGATAGAAATATCAAAACTCAAAATACCTTTAAATATATTAAAAATGCAGTTTTTCACTCAGGAATGAATAATTGACATGAAAGCCTCGTTCCCCACCTGCTATAATTAGACTGCTCACCTGCACAAATCTGTAACCGCAGCACCTGAAATCTACCCATGCTGTCAAAGCTTTCTTCTCAGTTTCCACAAAGTGACTTATTTAGATAATCCTAGTAATATTTACTACTTATACAAAATATTTTGGAAATGTCAGCCCATCATCTGTAGGAATGGCACTATCAACCATATTTTTCATATGGGGAATATAAAGCATATAGGTATTAGGAACATCACTTATTTAAACAGCTGCTGCCATCATGAAAGAAGATGCAAATAATATATTCCTTATTTTCAGAGGAAAATGAGAGATGTATCATAGGTCAGGCATCTCACTTCTTACCATATACATACAGCATATTTTTACAGGATTGCAAATCTCAAATGTTCTGTGAACACGGTAACATTACTTTAAGAGACTTGTTCTTCCTTTCTGTGTTGTATTCTGATATTTCAAAAAGCCAAAATTAACTGGCATGCACATAAGAGATTCTTCAAGGAAGTATCATGGTCAGTCTGGATTGAATAAGGTTTGGAAGAGCAGGAATGTTTCCTTCTAGAGTTTAACAAACGGTAGAAGCTAAGAGTCCTTTTTGGCTGGAAAACTGGAAAGGACCACACCTTCCAGGCCGACATGAAACTAGAGGAACTTAACCAGAAAGAAGAAGAAATAAATTTCTACTGCATTTTTTCTGCCCTACCACTATCCATTGTTTATGAAGGGAAGAAGAATGAACATTTCTAGAACACTCCTTTTCTTCCACTCTCTCCAGAGTTGCTGCTTACACAGCCCTGGGAGCTTAGACAAACTTCAAGGATGAAACTGCCAAAAGAAACACAAGATGATATGTGACTGATGTTGAAAGGGCAGAATGACTAGATGGGTTGGTAACGTTGTTTTAATAAACAGCCTTTAAAAATGTCCTTACAGAGAAGAGTTAGGACCATGTTGATATGAGTCAGTTGTGTCTTTGGAGTAAAATAAAGCACAAACAAACTTGGCCTAAATCACGCTCATTCTGGCTTTGCATCAATGATCTGATCACACCACTGAACCATACACCACCTAGTGCTGTGGAAACTGAAGGAACAATGTAAACTATCTGCTTTTTGCCTTTTTGCACTACTAAAACAAGAATGATAAGAGAACATTTAGAATAATCTATGGTATGTTTTCATGATATTTCTGTGGAGGGTGATAAAGCAGTGCTGCTCTGGAGCTGAGCCCTGTGAAGATCACAAAAAGACTAGATGCTGGCTCTAGTCCTCCTTTCATACTTGAGCTGTGCAAATATTTGGAGAACTAGTTTAGCTCATTTTCTCAGGACTTCTCCTGCATAAATAGAATCCCTACTTGCACAGAAGCAGCGTAACAGTCAGGGTTCTGGCACAGAGGGTTTGCTAAGAGGAGCAAAGGAACTCAGCTTGCACTCCATGGCCCAGAGTGAATTCTCTTGGGCTGTGCAACTTTAAAGACGCTCGTGGGACCAAGGGGAAGAACAGTAAAGGTGACTTCAGTAAACAGTAAAGCAACATAACGAGATGAGCACCCTCCTGAATATCTAACCAACTGGATTTAAATCACTCACAAATAAAACCTTTTCTCCTGAACTCAAGACATAAGTATATTTCCAATAATGTAAGCATTCCACTGATCCTACTCTGTATGTAATGCAATTATTGAAATATTACTGCCCTAAGTGAATGGACATGGCCTCAAGTTGCACTGTGGAGATTTAGATCAGATATTAGGAAAATTCCTTTTCACAGACAGGGGTGTCAAGCGTTGGAAATGACTGCCCAGGGAAATGGTAGGGAAATCATCATGCCTGGAAGTATTAAAAAATACATGGATACAGCACTTGAGGACATGGTTTAATGGTAAACATGGTGGTGGTGCTGGGTTAGCAGCTGGAATTGAGGAGGTTAAAGATCTTTTCTAACCTCATTTATTCTATGATTCCATGCATACCTAATTATTCCTATGAATAAATGAGGAAATGTATTTAATGAATTATGATTTGATTCCTGAAGGAATTCCAGGTCTGATAATTACAGACCATTTATAATATTCTGAGATATGAAAAACAAACAATGAGAAAACACGAATTACCATTTCCTACCATGAAAACATTTGGAAAATCTCAGACAGAAGAGAATTGTAAAGAATGGGTTATTCTCTTGTAATAATTAACACTCATGGGTTAACCCTCTAAAATCTTTAAAGTAAGAGGGATTTCTACAACTTTTCTTGATATGTTATCCCATAGTCTGCCTCAGGGGTAGTAACCTAAAAAGAAGCAGAACAAAAAAAAATCCTCCAGAAGATTAAATGCTGAAAATTGCACTTTGATTAAAAAACAAGGAAAGGAAATATAAATAAACCAATTTAATCTCATAGTAGAACTGGTAATGCTCAAAAGTTATGGCTTAAATGTCTCTTTTTCACTGTATTAAAACCCACTAGTTGGTTTGATCTAGAGAGCCTTCATTTATGCTTCAGCTCTTGGAAGAAAAAGAAACCTGGGTACATGAACCCATAAACAAATTAAATCCATCCATGCTTGTTTGAGAATGTTTATGGAAAAAGTCAAGTGAGGGGAAAAAAATCTTTATTTATAAAAATCAATTTTTTTAAATTAAATGGTAAAAATTTTACCATGCCACATAAAAGGATTTAATGGACAGCCTAGCAAACTTGATTAAATTGCCTTTCCAGCTTCCTCTGGTTCTGCAAACACTTGCCTCACATATGGGAACTATCAGTGAATTCAGTGGGATGACTAATTTAGAAAACTTGAGTATATACAAAGTTACTCTATAAAATCACATCACCATGTTTTCCCTAAGTTAACTGGTCACAACAAATACCACAATTTAACAAACCTGATTTCTACAAAGGAATAAGCAACATCTAAGTTTTGAATCTATAGCTGGAAACCATCAGATTTATCTGAGATAAGTTGGAAAAAGTGCAGGTAATCATCTCAGTTACAGTTCTCAATTATTTTGTCCATCAACACATTTAAACATTTTCCACACACTGCATTTAACAGATTGTTTTCTATATTGGCAGTTTGTGGCCTTGATAATTTCTTTCTCACTGAACAGTAACAGAGAATAAAAAAATTGACGATATGAAACACAAATCAGCTTCAAAAAGAGACTGTTTTGCATACCTGTGTTTGGGAATTAGGTACCAACTTATACATATTCTGGAGTTGTCCATTTACTTTTTTACCTGTTTTGACAGAAAGAAAAATAAATTCACAGAATTAATTTTTATTTTTTTTGTCCAAAGCAGAGCAAACCAAGTTTATTCATCTTTTATTTGTCAGCTTGGAAAGTTAGAAGGCTTAATTAAAAGCCTGTATAAAAACACACCATGGAAAAATTGTTTTGTCCTGTGTCTCCAGATCCATTAATATACTGCAAGTCCCTCTCTTCACGTTTTGGAAATGAAGAAGAGCAAGGAAATGAAATGTATTCTTCTTGTTTTGTTTATGGTTTTGTTTATCTCAGGGTTTCAACAAACTCCCAGACTTAAACTCTGAATTTTTTTCTCTTAAGTTTTCCTCTTAGTTTCTAAGTATTAGAAGTTTCTTGTGATGCAGCTGTTGAGTAAGTCAAGAAACAGTCCTGTTCAGCACCTACTCAATTCTAGCATGCTGCTTCAAACTTTCTGTGCATCTTCCACCTTTACACTTTTCTGCTGCCCTTCCAACAATGGATGTGCAAACAAGAGAGAAGCTACATATTTCCATATTTTTTTCCAAATTCCATCCTAAGCAGATGAGAAGTAGAAAAAAAATTCAACTCTAAAGAAATATCAATTGACATACCTTGAAGTTGGAAACAAGTCTTTCAAAGTGTTCAATACTTATAAATAACAGGACTTAAACTATTGGCCTAATTTCAAGGGAAAAGTGACAGAAGTTTCTCAATGACTTCATGAGAAAATCATGGCAATACAGTCTGAAATAAGCTACTTTCATCTCTTCTGAAAAGAATCAGTTAAATAAATTTTGAACTTCTGCCATGCCTTTCATGTGTTTTCAAATCATGAATTAAAAGCAGATTCTCCTCCCAGCCCCTCCCAACATGTTTAGTATATAACAAAAATTCAGCTTGTGGATTCAACAAATCCAGGAACATGCACAAGAACTTTCAGTTTCTATAACTGATATATTCTTCAGTGGGAACAAGAACATTTACAGTGAAGGATGTTTGGTTTAGGCTGAGATGCTTCTCCTATATGAGAAGAACTGGACATAAAACAAGAAATTAGCACAGAAAAGAAGTCTCTGTTTGTGTTGATTGATTTACAGGCATCTCGTTGTACATTTATTATAAATATACACTCTCTGTTTACTGGTCACATTTGCTTTATCTACCACTAAAAATATGAAAGGCTTGAATTAGAAAGTGCTGACAACTTTCCCATTATAAGATTCTTTATCAGTAGACCAGAATGTAGACGTGCAGGGTAATTACAAACTCTTGGGATTTAGCTGCTGCAGAAGCATCCACTGAATACACAAATCTGCACTGCAGACAAAAGAAATCTTATGTAAATAGAATATGAACTCTTAGAAGAAATAATCTTTCAACCAAATTCAATGGGTCTCCATAAACTAACATGAATGATTCTCCTGACCTATTAAAAATGTAAAATGTCTGTAAGAAACAGAATTTAGGAATACTTCATATAGAAAGATAAAATTTGGTAATGTTTTCACCAGTCTTGAACAAGTAATAAACTATAAATATTTGCACTCATCACTCCCTCTTATTCTAAGTGCTGAAATATATTTCATCACTTGTTCTACAGATGACTTTAAGATGTTTGAAAAAGACTTTAAGATGTTAGAAAAAAACAGAAAAAAAAGCACTTGGTAGGATATCTGTAAGGCTGCAAAGCAGAACTTTTTGTGAATCAGGTATAGATAAAGGCTACCACCATTCTCCTCTTTAAGCTATGGTATATCCATGGCGTTATTCTGGACTGCTAAAAAAGCTCCATGGACACTGGGCAGGTGCTTCAAATTTACAGCTTTGTACTCTATAATTAAGGCCAACAAAGCTGTTTGTTAGGGAGCATGAAGGTTTCCCCAGTGTTACAAGCCACCATACTGCTCCCCTCCCCTATCCTCAGGTATATTGAGCTCTGTAACTCACCTACGAGTCAAAAGTGAAGTCTAAATTAAATTTCAGCTGGAAATCTCATATGAATAAGGCTCTCTAATGAGAATTCCCATTCTTTACATTTTGAGTCAAGCTAAAAATACTAAGCATAGGAGTTTCCACCATCTTCTGAGCAACATCATGTTTCAAAATACCTTTATGAAAATACTTGAGGAAAATAAATCAAATGGGATAATCTGTTAAGTCTTCTTTTCTTCTCATTACAAGGACGAAAACTCGACTGATGCCTGTTTCCTCTACTGGTATGAGTGATTCTTTCAGCAGTACATGGTTTTACAAGGGTTAATTTGACATCACTTTTCCTACATTGTCTTGGGATTTCAGAGGAGAGCCTTAAAATATTAACATCCAGCCATAGGTGTTATACACTGCTCCATGGAAACAAAAACAAAAGCATACATGACACTGCATGCTTCAGACATGATAAATATAATACTTTGATTGTAAATTAGCTTCAAATTAATCTTTTGAGTGGAGTAACAAAGGGCCCATTGAGGCAGGACAGGCTCCATCTAACTTGAAGACCAGCTTCAATGTAAACGCAGGTGTAAAAGAACATTCAAATAACGCTAATAATTTCCATCACTCATGATGGAAAAGAAATTCCATGGATTAGTTGGGCGATGGTTGATGGATTAGTTCATTACTTGATCATCTTATTATTCGTGGCCTAAGCAAAAAGCTTAGAATCCAGTCAGAAGTATAAATATTCATATTCAGCACTTGATGTGTATCTGCATTAAACACCGTTAGAATTCTATCAACCTGCAGCAAATCCTCTATTTGCAATGACAAGAGAGCACCTTTCTGAAGACTAGGTAGCAGTTTTTCAAAACCAAAATATTTCTAGTTTCAGCAATTCATAAGAGAATTTTTAGGGGCATAATGGATGGCATTTAAACAATAAAAACTTGATCAGTAGCTGACTAATTAATACCATAATAGAGGAAAACATACTGTCAAAATCAGCAGCTATTTGATTAACTATTGTCAAATACTTACTAGAGACAACTGTCTTATGATTCAAAGTCTTGCTCCAAACACTATCCTCTGCATTGTCTTTAACTCCAAATTCATAAGGTGTGTTTGGCTTCAGATTGTCAATCACTGTCTCGGTAGCTGGGCAGAGCTGAAAAACCCATTTCTTGTCTTTACCTTTTTCTCTGTAGCGGACTGTATAGAACCTGCTCAGGGAAAAAAAGAATTAGATTTACTCAAAGGAATTCATGACAACAATTTTTGTGAGAAAATAATATTGATAATGATAATAATAATGAAATAATAACATCAATAATAGTAATTAATAATAATAATGACGACGATGATGATGATGACGACGTTCTATTGTTCTTGTTCTTTCTGGCTCTTTATGGTCACCAAATATCAGAAAAGCCAGATTTATTCCACATATATGTACCCCATTATATAGACCCTGACATTAAGAATACTGTACAAAGAGCAAAAGGACAGTCTCCTTATTCACAAACCATACACCCATTCTGTGCAAGGTTTTAAACACAAAGTGTAAGCTCATTGTCCAAACAGATCCTGTAATTCTGACATATGCCAGAACCAGTCCATTGAAGCATGAGCCTCATGCTAGTCAAGAAGCCTCTACTGATTTCTCAAAATCATTTATATTCATCCAGTGAAAGGTGTTCCTGTCAAAATTAGCCCAAAACATTTTCCAGGGAAGACGAGTAATATCTGTTGTTTGTATAACACATTCCTCATTCAGAGATCCCATTATGTATTGCCCCCACTTCAAACAAAAAAATAAACCAACACATTACTTCCAGCAGTTTAATAACATGATGAATGCTAACAGATTGTGAAATTAGGAAACATTTCTACAGAAATTTCCCAATTCTGTCAAGGAGCACCACCCTGAAAATGCATGACTGCACTGTTAACCAATCAAAAAAAAGGTAGTGGAAATGGTGAGAGCTTCAGCACAAGAACTCCCCTGGCTGACTATAGTCTCATTTTCAATATACTCGCTGAATCACAACCAGAATGGAGTGGAGGTTTCCTTTCTTGGAAAAGCAAATCTCAGAGAGATTTAGCAACATTTTAATCCAAGTATTACTGAAAATTGTTACACATAACATAAATAACTCATATCCATCATCCATATCTATCTCAGTTTTACATCACCTGAAAAGGGATAAATTCAGTCCAATTGTATTTTGCCACACTTAAACAGAACAACTTAATGCATGCAAATCAAGATTGTGAGATTTATTACAGGAATTATACAGACAATTATATAAAGACAAAGGAATCTCTTCCTTAAAAAAACCCAGACCTACCAAAAAAGTGTTCTTAAACAACTGAAAAAGTTTCAAAAGTCCAGACTAAAATTACTCCATGGAGTATTTTAATTTAATTTAAACTTAATACAGCCAATTCATAAATCTGCTTCTGCTGAAGTTATGGAAGAGCACTTTCAGAGTACAGTTCAGATGAAATGTGACTGTTGAGTAGACAGAAATTCCTACTTCACTATTAAAACATAACGTAAGACAAGGCAAGTTTCACTCATGGAAAATATTTCCATACATAATGGTTCGCCTTGTTTACAGATTTTATCTCATAACTATCAAATTTGGGTTTTTGTTGCCAAAAATATAGATTCTCCTGGTAAACCAGGAGCTACAATTCAGGCACTTCACCAGGTTCCAAGATCAATATTTATGTTGGCTCACATAATTTGATTAGCTGTACTACTTCGTGTTCAAAACAAGATATAGTCTAACTTAAAACTTGAAAATGAAAGAAAAAAAAAATAAGGAAATAAAAAGACAAACAGTGAGTATCCTCTCTCAGTTCCAGGTCTACCAAGTAATAATCTACCTCCTTAATTCTGTGGGCTGTCATCTAATCCAATGTCAAATAATAGGCCTAATGGTCAGTTAAACTGACAAAGAACATTTTAAACAATCCATTAATGGCAACATTAAAAGAAGGAAAAATTGTTCTCCTTTATTTCTTAATCTATTTATATGTAGTCACAGAATCATTAACCAACAGGAGAAGCTTGTTTGAATTCCCCGTCACTGTCTTGCAAAGGATGTAACTTTAATAAACAAATTCAATCTTCAACACAAATGCCTCTTACTGGACTCCATACAGTTTTTTGGTGAGGGATTTGGAGTAAGTATAGACAGACATCAGATGTGAAGTGGAAATAGTCACCTTCTTCCCTTGTCTGAAAGAGGAGTTTTCATTGGTTTTCATCCTTACCTTTTCCTACCTATTTTAATCCAATGGGATAGAAATAAAGTGTTTGTATGTGATGGAAAAAAGTTCAGTTCAGTTATTGAACAATCCAAAAGAACAGCTGCATCAGAAATGAGGAGGAAAAAACCACTAAAAACTTGTTGATAATGAATAGGCTTTTAAGTGGCTGTCCCCACTTGCTTCTAGTGGACAAAATGTTCTACTTTTTAATGCTGTCTCCACACCTGGAAATTTCTTCAATCTAATACAAATTAAAATACTAAGAACACATGCACAATAAAAAAAAAAAAGGCCCCATCTTTCACTTAAATTCAAGACTATTATAAAACCTGAAAAGAAGATTTTCATAATTGTGCCAAACTCTGCCATTAGAAAGAAAGACAAACATACAGCACAGAAGAAATATGCTCTCAACTCCAAGATTTCCAAGCCTATAAAACTTCACCAAGGGTACTATTATTTCAGTGGAAACTTGCCATAGTGAGTACTAAAAACACTGACTGTGATGACAGAATTTCCTCAACCATTTCAATAAAAAGCAATAAAAATGAAGTTCCATTTAAGAATTTGCAGGTCACAATCATTTGACTATTAAAAATATCTAAATATCTACATGTGCTTTTGGGAAAATTCAATCATTTGTTTATAGAGTAAAAATTCAGAAATGCCAAGTTTTGTCATCAAAGAACAACAACTCATTGTTAAACCAGACCAAAAATCTGCCAAATAAAATGCAATTTCAGTGTCTGCCTGAGAACACTGTACTGATTGAATATTGTTGTAATTTTAATTTCTCCCTTTTTCAAACCTTTCTCTCATCAAAAATACAATATAAAACAGTCAACACATGTAATTGAAGACATGAGTAAGCAGTAAGATGCAGTCACCGCTCACATCTATCAATCCCCTTGTGGCAGTGACATACAGGCACAAAATGAATGCAGCTGGCTGAACTGGAAACATTCAGCAGAACATCTGCATAGATCCCCTCCAGAGCAACATAAGGCAGGCTGAAATAGTGCTGTCATACTTACTTAGAAGGGAAAGCTACACTACATGTTTCTCAAATAAAACATTTCCCATTATCTCTGTGAGGTAAGAAAAGGAAAAACTGATTGCTCACCATGGGGTCCTAACAGCTAATACACTGTGGAATCCTCCTAGGAATGCTGGTTTGATGTTTCAGTAAGGAGATGGCACACCCAGCTACACTTAGTGAAAAATTATTTCAATCTAGATCCTCAGCAGGTATAAAGACCTAACAACATTTCACTTAATTTAACAATTCATTTTGATTAATTGATTTGTTATGTGTTTTGGTGGGGGACATTCCATCAGAAATATATTTATTGAATACTCTTGTATTTATATTTACAACAAATATTAATCAAATGATTGCAGGGGTTACTGTGTTTCTTTGCCAGCTAGCACTCTATAAAACATTCGAGTTCTTTTATCAAACTCCATAAATGTTAGTACCTCCCTGTCTCCCACTAACAGGCAATGCTTCACTCATTTGAAGATACCACCAATGAGGACACCCTAGGAACTGCAGAAAAATTTTACCTTCTCCCTTTTTACTAGACAGCCAAAACTCCAACAGTTTAAAACAAAAGGTGCCATGAGCAGGTGAGAGGGTTTTTTCACTCAGAAATAATCTCTGTAATAATGAGGGGGGGAAAAAAGAGCAAAATTTGCCACAGCAGAGGAATAAAAATCCTACTTCATCAAGAGAGCCTCTCTCCATATACATTTGTGCAAAATCATGGACTGTTTAGTGTCTACATTCTTGAAATTATGTATCTTTGATGATATTTTTACTTTGCTTGGCTCCACATACGACATACACAAAATGTGATGGCAGAAATAAAATAAGTAAGAACAAGTTCATAATTTAAAGGAAGCCACAAGAGCACAAGATTACTCATAGACCAACCACTGTAGTGATTACTGCAGCTGCAGAGTCGATGTAAAAGACTCTCAGCCTGACACAGAAGGTTGTTTCTCTTCTATGTTCAGCTTACAAAGTTTGTTTTTTAAAACTCCACAATGCAAGGCAGCACTCAGTTTAGAGACAGCCTTTTTGTTGCACTGGAAGTCAAAATAAAATGACCATTTTAAAGAAAGAGCACAGAGGGTTTTTGCTTTTGAGATGAAGCAAATCTTATTCACTGTTAAAAGAAGTAGAATTCTAGGATGGATAGGCAAGACATTAAGTTTTCATCTATCAGTGTGAATGATACTGTTTTGCCAAGAATTCCAGTGCCTTTTTTCCATTTTTTAACCAAATCTCATTTCAGCCAGATTCCCAGAACATGCTTGCACAGTCAAATATTCAAACACAAACAATTAGATACTGGAAATATTATAAGGCAGATGGTTTTGTGAGATTTCAAGACTAGGTCAGTTTGTATAAATACCATGGATTTATTTGGAACCAGGTCCCAACCAAAACTCCAAACAACTTAATCATGACTATTTTAGTCCCACGTAACACTAAATAAACAATTAAGCCTTGGAGATATAAGAACATTCCAGCTCTGTGATTTTGTGTGACCAGAGACAATAGATTATAAAGCTCATTTCTTTTTTGTTCACAGAAATGTAATCAGAATTTTTTAAAAGAGACTATCAGCATAACAGGTATTTATTTATTTACAGCTAGACTTCATTAGAAGTGCAGCATCCATTTAATGCTAGAAAGCACTAAAGGAAATGGTTTGAACTATGATTTTTCATACGCTGAGTGTTGCACAAATTGACCCATGAAGTTGATTCTATTGTTTCCTTTTTTACTGCTAAGTTTACTTTAAAGTAACAGACACTGGCATATATAAAAAATTGAAAGAATGACACGAGTGGTGGTTACCAGTTAGAGGTTCGCAAAGCACTTTCTAATTAAGTTTTGACTCTTATATGATCACTAAAATTCACTTCTTCCACTTAAAACTTTTAGTAGAATGACTGAAATGAAGAGTGAGGGTCTGAAAAAGGAGAGACTGGACAAATCATTCCAGTTTACACAAGCTTTAGCATGTACTCCCACAGCAGCACCTCAAAAGCATCTGAAACTCAAGGAATGTATTTGCTGCTGTATGTTTTCCTTTAAGAATTTCTGCTATATTTAAAATACATTTTTTACGACACTTGCAAGACAAAGTATGACTTAGTTGGCAGCTGCATAATGATAGAAGTTAGTAAATAAGCACAGGAGGAGATAGGCACATTTCTTTCTGAATTTCAGATTTTAAAAACCCTACTTCTATTTACTATACAACAAAAAGAGTAAGCAGGGACTCTTCCCTGGTTTTCCCTTACTGTTTTTCTTACTTTTTTTTTTTAAGCATCAGATGAAAACAAAATAAACCACAAAATTTCTGCTACTTGCAAGTACAACATTAGGACATTTAAATTACAGGTAAAGCAATTAAAACAATGCGAATGTGAAATTGTCACAGCATTTAACTTAAAACAGACATACCTTCAGGTTTTAAATTCCTATTTTTGCATGTATCTGAAAGTGTGTTTGTTTTTCTACACAATCCACTTAATAGAATATTATACTTTACTGTATCTATAAATTCTGCTTTAATCTAACACAGAAAACAATGGGTTTTGTTCCATCCTCTGACTTTTTTTCCTAAAGAACTGAAAGTCAAAGTCCACCATTTTCAACCCCCAGCTACAGAGGTGTTCTAATTAAAGTAAATACAAAGAAAGAAAAATTTACAGAGTACTCTCTTTTTTTCAGACCTGGATGGAGAGTAAATGAGTACTTTTATTTTGACAGATCTGTCCACTAATACTTGTTTGAACATAGCTAGGCAGAGAGGAAACAAACCTCTTACTCTCTTGGAAATAATAAAAACAGGAACTGAACGTGGATGTGCAGCAGGATATCGTGACTGTGCCATTTTCCCTCATCAACAGTCTTCCACTGGTGTCAGAAAGCAGAGGATGCTGAGAAAGGTTCCACCAACTGCACTTGAGTTTTTTGATTTAGATATTTTTGGTTTATTTTAAATTCTAGTACTGAGGGTCTGATGAGAGATAATAGTCACTTCAAGAATGTTTCAAAATTTCACCTTCCATTTTTGGTTCACATGAATGGCAGTGAATAATTTTGTTTCAACAGGTGATTAGCATTTCAGGTTATCTTGAGAGAAATATGTAGTACTCTATTAGCTTATGCACTTAATCTCTAGGGAGTTAAGCCAAAAGAATGGTTTGTTGAAAAATGTCATGGTAAATTTTTTTCATCGGAGTTTCTTAAAAACCTCATAGACACAGAAGACCACTATGTTCCCTGAAGAAGCAAGCAGTAATTTCACTGAAGCAGTAAGAGAGCAAGGCTCTTTGAGAATATGGCACCTCTTACTCCAAACTCATTTGCTCACAAAACCAGATCTTCCAAGGAATATCCCACTGAGGTCAAACTTGCACTGGAGAAAACCTTGGCCAGCAGAACTATGCTATTCCATGTGGTTTCTATCTTCTGACTCAGTAACACATTGAAATTACTTTTATTATGCAACACTTGTACAAAAGCCTAACATCCACATGGAGATGGTAAAATCTGAGGCTGAGAACAGTGACTCCATTTCAGGTCATGGGGAGTTACAAATTTAAACCTTGGTGGGACATTGACTGACAGAACTGAGTTAAGAGGTCCTGACTGCTACGTACTGCCAATGCCAAAGGTTAGAGGTCAGCCACTAACAGCAATCTTGAGGATGATTAACAGTCACAGTAAGGAGAATATGCCAGATGAAAAAGCATTAAGCCAGGTAGACTGCCCCTGAAATAGACTGAAATTTTGGTGAATCTGTTACTGGCTTTTTAAGACTGGTACTTTTATCACAACACTAACTTGCTAAGAATGGAGACTACGTCCTATATTTTTTTCTTATTGTACATTATCAACAGTCATTCAAATTATTATAATAAATTAATAATTTTTCTTCTACACACTGACTAGAAATATCTGTGGATCTAATATCTCAGAATTCTAGATATACACACCATGGTCACATGGACAACTGTTCTCATAATTTATATAAATCACAAGCACTTTGTTTCAGTAAAGGTAAAATTAATAAAAGCACTGCTTAAGCGATTTTTTTTCTTCATTAACTTCCTTATTATGCTTGATTGCAAAACAGAAATCTGGTTAAAGGTATATACCTATCTTTGATAAGATCATTTGTAACTTCATATAAATGTTTTTAAACTAGCTACTTCTGACAATATTTCAATAAAATGTGCACTTTAATTCCTGAGAGGAGGAATTCCTCAGAATATATTCTAAACCTAGCAAGACTCTAGTAGCACACTGTCCTAACTAAAAAACTATGTTAAAACTTTGTTCCAACTTTGAGTCAACGAATGGCCAAAAAGAACATTCAGCTACTGAGGACAAAACACAGAATTGATGAAGGCATCGTGGTGGATACCATTTGCCTTGAATTTCCAGGTGGATTAATACAGGTTATAGGCTTCTCCTGAAGTGTTCTTCATTCCCACCGCACAACATTGGTGCTGACACATCACATAAAGATAAAATCACTATGTTAGAACACATTACAAGCTCATCCAAGATCAGCTCATTTCTTCAGTTTCACACAGTAGGAAAATATTTGCTTCTTCCTTTATTGAAAGAGCAAAATCTAAGCCTTAACCAACTTTTATTTCTATTGAAGAAAAATCTGATCAAATTTCATCCGTGGATATTTACTAACATTCTATAACTGATTCCTAACATTCCTACATTAACATTTTTTTCAATAATGTTTGAAATTCTGATTGGTGATGAAGATCCAAAACTTTTTCATGAGAACTTTCTGATGCTTGAAAAGGATCAGTCCTTTTGTGAGGCATGAAACTTTTGTAAAGGTATGAAAAAAGTAATCCTGGCTAAATGGGATGTGGTTTTTAACATAGCCTATGTTTGACATCCAGTTTAATTGTGTCACCGTTTTCTTATGAACACCAGAGTAAGAAAAGTCAAGTCTAAATTAGACGGCTACAAATTTGACAAATATTAGACAGGTAAAAGAAATGTTCTGAATCATTAAAAAAAAAAAAAAAGAACATTTAAAACTCAAAAGATAACAGTTGCAAAACAGATGTAGATGCATCCCATGGGTTCACAATGTTTCTTTTTAGTTTTACAAAACACTGCTGAGTAGAATAGAGCTTTACACATTTTTACACGTAAATGAAAGTAAAAACATTCAAGGAAGAATATAAATGGAAACACAAGTAGGGAAAACATCTGCATTAGCAATTTAAATAACTTTATTAATCTACAGAGGGTTGACTAAACCATAATAGTGCACTTAATTGAGAAGCTCTTCTGCACTATGGCTTTTCTTGAAACTGCTACTTGGTGAGACTTCCTGAATTTCCCACCTACTGTGCCACACAGTAAATGCCAAAAATATTGACATAGAAGAGATCCTTTTTTACAGAAGAGATCCTTTTTTACTTACAACAGAAAATTAATGGAAGTTGTACTGTATCAGTTTTAGTGATAAGATAAAATAAAGGAAACAAAAATCAAATGATGCTGAGGCATCATTCCCTCACCTCAGCACAACAAAAGGCTTCTTTTACACTTTTTCAGTTCAACTCTAAAGTGAAATATTTCCTGTAATTTAACAAAGTTTCAATTGGTTCAGATACAAACGAAGGTAGAGCCAAGGCCATTAGTTTAAGAACAAAGGGTCCAGTGTGAAATAGCAAGATTTGTAATTCAGCATGTAGACATCTCACTGAAGTTGCTGTCAAGTAAAGATTTGCAAAGCACTAGCGTGAGCAAATAAAAAAACTGACTTCACCTACAGAACCACTGTTTACAACATTTAAATTTTTACTGTAAAAATTATATTAATCACAGCAAAGAGCTGCCCTGAGTGAACTTGTGTTAGTAAATAAAGCCCATCCTTTTCTGTTGTTACCTGTCACTAGCACAGTTACTTGTTGCTGTCCAGTCATGTTGAGGGTTGACCAGGATGCCCCAAGAGAGGAACACAGAGGTTGGGGTGAGAGTGCCAACCACCAGCTGCAGAGGCTTCTGTGTCTTGTTCCGACCTACATAAGGAACATAAAAAGTTAATTTCTCTCTCCTGCATTATGCAAAGGAAAGTTTGCGCAGATGGATAATTAAGTAAATGAAGATCTCTTCTAAGCTTGAAGGGAAAGGTGCAACAGTTCTCTAATTTTCATGGTCACTATTTTTAAGATATGATTTACAAAAGTGGCAGTGTCACATGATCATTTTTTCAACCTAACATTCCAGTTAAAACTAGTTTTTGAAAATGGTCATTAGGTGGTTTAAGTACACTTAGTATAAGAATAAGTTATAGGTAGATTAAAATAAAAACTCTGGCTATCTTGGACTGTATCAAGACATGACAGAGCCCAGGACATTAGAAAATCTCCATGAATGTGATAAAAATAGTATCTTCTTGGCAGGTTTCTCAGTAACACTGCAAATACATCTACACATAATAAATATTTTCTAGAGCATTCTTAAGAGTAAAATAAAACCTATAGAAGTTCTTTTGCTTTTAACTGAAGGCAAATTTGATTCAGTGTCTTTATCTGCAGGAATTGTTTCTTTTAATTACTGACTATGCTGAAATCAGGTTTTGCAAGATACTGAACTCCAGCTTTGCTCTGTATTAAGCAGTACAGTTCTTGTGGGGAGAAAGAACTTATTTTTAAAAAAGTTTAAATGCTAATAGATGGAAATGAACAAATTATGTAGAGACTCTATTTTGAACCTGTAGTTTATGGACTACTACCTGCCCAAGGAGAATCTCTGGTGTTTAAAAGATGATTAACTATAGGAAATCAATATATTCTTTACATTACATTACATACTCCTAAACTAAAGGATTGGTACCTCCTCAAAACATACACGTGACCAACATTTCCTGAAAATTTATAAGCCACTGATCTAAAGGGTTTTTCCTTGCTGTTGTGAACCAGATTTTGCTAACTTTCTACTCACACCTTGTCAACCCTATTACCTCTTCATTTAACCAGCCCCAATGACAGCCTGTTTTGTATTTTCAACCAATACTTGTGTGTACATTTAGAAATGTTAACCATGCTGGTTTTAACTTTATGTTGATGATGAATATGTTGCTACAAAACCTACGTTAAAAACCAACATATATAAGTTGTATCTGAAGGGTAAATCACATTCCAAAATCTTTCCAGACATATTGTGTCACACCTAGCAAAGAGCAAGAAAAGATTTGTCCCAAACATTACCAGGAGCTAGGAAAAAAGAATCATCCAAAGATCATAGAATAATTTAGGTTGGAAGGGACTTTTAAGGACCTTCTAGTCCAAGTCCCCTGCCATGAGCAGGGACATCTTCAATTGGATCAGGTTTCTCAGACGTGATCTGTCCAACCTAACCTTTAGTGCTCCCAGGGATAGGTCACGAGTTTATTTTTTATAACAGTCCAGTTACAAAAAAATTCTTCCTGCAAGAAGTCTCCACATTAAAGCACAGAATTAAGCCCCCACATTAAAGTAAAGAATTCAGAATTGACAATATCAATGACATGATTAAGGTCCTATAGAATGACTTTGAATGACAAGAACAAAGTTCATCATCTTTGAAAGATGAGAACAAAGTTCAGATTTCTTCTCTGTTGTGTATAGATTCAGCTGGAAATATCACTTCTGTAAGTTCTTGCATTAGCAAACTTAGTAATAGATTGATATAGAGACTAGATACACACTACCATTTTCCAATGAGGAACTAAGAACATTATCATGCCTACGGATGAAGGAATCCTTACTTATATTTTGGGAAGAATAATGTTTTTAAACATCAGAAATTAGTACTCCAGTTTTCAATTCTCATTTGTAAGAACTTTATGCAAAAAAAATCTTTAGGTACATCTTCATGTTTTGAGCACCGTGTGTGGCTACTGACTAGGGACTGCTGTCTTGCATTTTATCTTTCCACATGTGGAGTTTCTGCATCCCAGTGAGATGTCTACAGGTAGAAACATCTTTTCAGAGAAACTCAGCACAAGCGTCTGTTTTCTTTCAAATACTTTAAGAAATAGATGCAGTAATATTAAAATACCTGAACAAGATTTCTTGTTATTTGAAACACGTGCTGGTCTTACTGAAACCAAATACCTCGGCTCTGCATCTGCAAAAGAATGAAAAAGGAATTAGTATAGATGTGCTATTTATTTGAAGAGATTAATCTGGAATTAATGAGAAAAATCAAATCTTCATGATTTTTAGGCTGTTTTCTTTAAAATTCATTGAGTTCAAAATTATAAATGATTTGATTAAAACAAGGTTGAGATATTTATTTTAGTTTGGGGAATTCTTCTTCAGAAATAAGATTTTCCCTTACACTTTAAGCCAGGTGTCAGAGATTTCTGCCCTTCTTAATTATTTAAAACCAAACTCTATTCCCTCTTAACTGCAACATGAGAGAAGGAGATTCCAGCTAGATATCGGGCAGAATTTGGCTCACTCTCTACTGACCAAAATTATTTTTACTATTGCTTTTGAAAAACAGGATTACTCTACATAGAATTCTGATTCTAGTTTAGATACATTTATCTAAATGTATAAGTATAAATAAGAGACTGAATTTCCTGTGTATTTCAGTGTAAGAGGCACCTTGAATTCTACCAACTAAACAGAACTGCTAAGAAATTATTCATTTTTCTCATACACTCACTTTTCTGTAAAGACAGAGAAAGGAAAAGCAGTACCAATAAAAACAAAAGCTTGCTGCACTACTGAAAAAGTTCTGCCAGTGTGGGGAAAACCACTCTAACTTAACTTATTTGATTCTGTGCACCTAAAGCACTGGAAACCCATACTATGAATGCACCTTAATTGTTTAATTAGTCATTTTAAATGGGTTTCATCTGCACCAAATAACCGAGATAAGCATTGAAAACAGCTGTTCAAAGCAGAGTGGCAAAAAGAATTAGTTAAAAAAAGGAACTCCAAAGTGTAAATACATCTTCATTTCAAAATTTTTTTTTTAATATTGAGAGGGGTACACAAGCGTGAGAGCTGTGTAACCACTTGGATATTTTTTGTATTGAGACTGAAAAATAGAAATAAACAACATTTTAAAATAATTTTGTTTCCCCGTGTTATAAACCCAGTTTTCTGCTCTGCATTTATGGCCACTTGTGAGATGTTATAACTCTCACAAAGTATTCAACAGGATTATTTTAAAACATGACCTTGAAAGTTCAAGAACTACAAAGCCAGTCTTCAAAACTAAAAATTTATGGGTTTGTCATTAAAATGTCCAAGAATTGTGAAAGAAAATTATTAAAATACTTTTAAACAGTTTTTCCCTGCTCCATAAATGGAAAAATTAATTCTGGCTGAAATCTGAAATAACTTGTGTAGCAGTATAGAAATAGATAACTGCTAAACAAAATATGGCAATACACAAAGACTGTTAATGCCTCACGGGACATCTCAGCTACAAAACCTGGCAGTTTTCAGGATTCATTAGTTCTAGCAGGTGTTTTTGTTCTGTGACAAAGTGTTTTCTGTGGAAATACTTTGTGTTATATGCTGTTCATTAAGCTTTATTTTGGTGAGTTTCATAAATGTTGCCTTAATAAAGAATACAACACATTCCCACTTTCCAGAGAATTCATGGCTCTTCTGACTCTAATACAACCTACAAAAGGAAGCATTGAGGAAAAGAGGTTGAGACTAGATGTTGACAGAGAGCTGTTAGAGAAGAGGCAGGTTTAAAAAGTACCAATTCTTTAGAAACACTGAACTTAAGACAATATTATGATCATTTTAACTGAAATCAGAAAATGAATTTGTTAAACAAATCCACTCAATACATGGGATACAACAATAAGTTTCTGTACTGTGTTTAAGTTATATCTTAATCTAGAAATATGATTCCATGATTCCTGAGCACAACCATCCATGCTACTATATAGATCTTAAGAATAGTGCAACTGTAATTTAAGTTAAATTCATTGGTTTGATGCACAGTACCAAAGTATTGTGCATGGACAGGAGGACACATGCCTTGAAATGCTTTTATTCTAGGCAGATATACATTCTATATCCAAGACACATGAAATTAAAAAATGCAGAGAGTTTTTTTCAATATCATATAATGAGCCCTGACTCATTAAAACTGGGAGTTCTTTCTTAGTCTTCCACTGCAAATCAACATTTCTTTTAGTAAGTTCAGAAGACTACTGAGTTTCTACATGGATTCAGTCTTGCTGAGAAATATGACTATCAGTCATCATCACAATGTTGAAATCATCTGATGCTAATATGACTCAATTCATTTTCAGGGCGTTCAAACATTGCCTCACCCATGTATTAAATTCTGTCAAGTTACAGGAAATATTTCATGATAATCTGTGTTCTTTTATGATGCCTATACAGTCATAATCCGTTCCATGGATTCTTACAGACAGATCCATATCTATAAGAAGTAGGAATCTTGGGGAGAGGTGACTAACACAGCAGAAGAAAATGAAAATTCTGCAGAATACCAGAACTGAAATAAAATCATAACTTGCACTAATTCATGTAATGCTTAAGAAATAAATTGCTGAAATAAAAGGTAGGTAGGAAAATGTGATAGTCAGTCATAAAAATATGGATGTTTGACTGGATGTAATTATGATTCACAGAACAGATCAGTGATTTGCATGAAAATATATTTAAGAAGAGAAGCTTGTTTGAAAAATAAAATTATAACCTCAAGTAGAAGCAAACTTCACCACAGAGTACAGACAATCCTGTTTGCAACTGAAAATTTCTTTTTTTTTCTGAATTGCACTTAGTAAGATAAGGATAGTTATGTAATTAAGATCAATGTTGAAAAGTCTGGACACAGATGCATGAATCCAGCATCTGCCTCCAAAATAATTTCAACATTAATCAGTATATAACGGAGACATATATGATGGAGATGCAAAATACAGACCTGTCTGTCTCTCATCTATGAGGATCCACATAAATGAAGGATTCCTACGAACAATGCAAGCTTTAACAAGTTAAGCTTGAAATACATTTGCAAGTTTGCTATGAAAATCTTAGTAGCTCCTTGATGACTAACACATTCTTGAAGGGCTGCTACTCTAAGACCACTTTTTTGAATCTATTACTGTCTAACCCCCTTTATTAAGGCTAGAACGATTAATATCTTGGCTAAGAACTCCTTTCAGATCAGAAATAAAGTCCAAAGAGTGACCACCTTCAATTCTTTAACCATAAAATACTCTAGGAAAATGCCCACATGTTCTGGAGAAGTGCTTCTCCATAAATCCATGCCATCCATTAGTGGTATATTTCCCCAAACATAGGCTATTATATTAATAAATAAAATTATTAAAAGAATAAAGCTTCTATTACCCACCTTAACAGCTTATGAAGACAACCAGAATGTAACAAAAATACATGCCACTGACATATCAGATTAACAAAGGGGAACACTTTCACATGCCATGAGCTAGGCTATCAAATCAATGGCAGCAGGCAACTAACACTACACTACAAAATGCTGGGAAAGTCTGCTTCTGTTCAAGCACACTATTCAGGGCCCAGCTAGTATGCACTTGCAAGGAAAACAATGTAAGTATGAACTGACTGATGAACTTAGAATAAATCTTAAAATAGTGTCACAAATGCATAATTAGAATTCATGGACCACTGGATTCAGAAATCAAAACAAATTATTTTTTTGCTTCAGTCTGCAGGCCCTTAATCCTTATTTAGAGATTGCTAAAAACTTACCATGGGATGTTGTTAAGGACAAAGTTGGAGGAAGGGGAGGAAGGTATCGTAGTGTAACAGGCATGGGAGATGACAGAGAAGTGGGACAAAGAGGCTGGCATGAATGATCCTGCTGCTGATCAGGGCACTTGTCTAGAGGAAGGGAATCTGCTGGACACCTCCAGCTCCTCCCTTCCACTAGGCTCTGGTAGCATTTGCAATGGGAACCTGCTTTCTGGTAAGTTAGCAGGAGGCAATATAATGCTGAATTAACATTCATGTTATTTGGCATCTTGAAAAGCATGCAGCTAACGCAACTGCCAGTTTCTGGTAACTGATAAGAAACTGCACAGCAAGATCTTTTAGCTAATCACTGCCCTAGCACAGATCCCTGAGTTACACTTTCTACAATGTGCTCAAGGTGGTACTAGAACCCTCTCATATACATACATAAACATGAAATTCACACAACACTTACTGGCAGTGTTGTAAAGAGGAATTACCAATACATCCTCCTCTTACACTGTGTAATCTTGTGCAAGAAAAGGAAAAGTAAAAGCATTGCCCAACTTTGAGCTTGTTTTAGAAACTGAAAGGGAAAATAATTTTGCTCATTTTGTTAAGTAATTGCTGTTCATTCTTGCAAAAGTTCTTGCATCCACCCAATATTTTGGGTTTCTCCAACAGTATCAACAATTTCTAGGAGGTGGGCTTGCAATCTTCCTTGCAATATTCCTAGCTTGCAATCTTCCTAGAAAAGACTAACACAAATTTTTTTCAGGAAGACTGAAAAAATTAAGATAAAGATTTAAGTCAAGCCCAGAGCTTTTGGATGGGTCCATTCACCTTTCTATCAGTCTAGCGGAATTAACCTCTTGATGTCTTTTGACACTGAAAAGCTTTCATGACCAAAAATCATATTGTTTACTGTCATGTGAGCACATAAAGTACACTCAGCACAAACCACATCTGGTGTCCTGAAACAGAGGTACAATTCTTGGGAACTAACTCTGCTGCTGCCTTGTCATTGACATTGACATTTCAGTATATTCAGATCTATCTGCTAGAGCATGAAGCTGCTCGAGACTTTGCTGCCAGCAGAAACTCATTACAAATTCAGGAAATCCAACAGGATCTTTTTCTCTTTGCCCATGCCCTCTGCAGGCAGATCCCAATTTGTTGATAATATTATCCAATTGCTGCCTCAATTACTATATAATTGGCAAAATGAAGGGGAAAGAGATATTTTAAGATAAGAATTACTGCAGTGAGATGCTAAATATTTTAATGGATGAAATGTAGGTGAATGTCACATGTACAAAATCATATATCTTTTCTGAAAATCCTAGGAAATGTCATGTCCTTAATAGTTCCTTTAAAAATATATCCATCTGTAGACATGTAATTTTTATAAATTAATACATCTGCTGACTTCAAGCTTCCTGTTAACAGGATCATAAAGGTCCAGCAGAAAAACTGACAATAAATTCCATATTAATATACAACAGGTTGGAAATACGGATTTTGTGGGCCTTACAAATATATATTGTGTTTGTCATCTTCTATATTCCATTTCCAACTGGGGACAATTATCTCAAACAAAATACCGATTATTCTGCTCCATTAACAAAACCAGGGATGTAGAACTAAATCAAAGAAATGTGGAAATGTCTGCAAGGCACTTCATTCTACTTGCAGACACTCTTTTTTAGAAAGGAAAAATTATATTTTAAAGGACTGATGCATTTTAGGAAGGGAATAATGACGTGTATGTGAGGTCTGTGTGTTTTTTACATTAACCTAACACATAAATGAATGTTGGGTTTTGGTTTTTTTTTAGCAGTGTTTACAGCTGATTGTGTATCTGTACAATTTTTCCTTAAAAATTTTCACAAAATAAACAATTTTAATACTACCAGCACAAAATCCACTTTCATGGATCTTCTATTTTCCTGGATCTAATCTCCCTCCCAGGGGATTATTTTCCACAGCATTGCTCCTTAATGCATTAGAAACACATACAAACATTTTAGAGAGTAACAAATGCCATTAAACATCCATTTCTCATCTTTACCTTTCACTACAAACTGATTTAAGGTTGTGATCATAGTCCCTAAATTGACTGGGAAAGGTTTCTCTTTCCATGAACCACTAAAACTGACAAGGGAGGAAGCATTAAATTGCATTAGTCCTGGTCTAAATAGACCACAATAAATTTTCATATTCGGGAACCACTTCTTCCACATTCTGCTCAATAAAAGCCTCACCTATCACTGTTCAGGGAAACCACCTGCTTTCTGTAAAATTCAGATAAGTCAAAGCATGAGAGGACCAAAAAGGAGTTCTCACGGCAAAAATTAATGATTTTTTTTTGGTATAAACCTAGTTGTTTTGACTGTGGAAAAATGTGTGGAAGACACTGAAGACTATTTTCAGAGTGTGCAGCAGCACTTGGATCACTAGAGTATCTAGAACATGGGATTGACAACCTTGAGTGTGAAATTTAAAAGTACATTGTTTTAATATGAGGACAACATACTAGGCCAACTTTATCACATTGTACTAGAAGTACAAAGATAATCTGAGATTTTTCAGCAATAGAGTCTAGAGGGTTTATATCTTTGGCATATTTCTTGAGAGTATTTTTATTGTCCCTCTACAACACCTTGCTTTTTCTAAAATCAATATAAAGTATATGCTAGACTGGAGGTCTCTGGCTGCCACAATAAAACTTACTCATTGTTCCTAGAATTAAGAACCATTCTGCAGTTCTTCCAGTTTCTGGCAGCAACTGATCCCTAAATACAATGGGGAGGAGGGAGTGTGCTAGCAATCATCTCTGTCTTCATTTCTGCCACACAAGTCACTCTAAAGTGGAGCCAAAAGCACAACTGATGTTTATTGCTTTAGCTCGTGTTCCATACATATTTGGAAAGCACAGTCAAAGCTGCACTTTAATGTTGTGTTTAATATTTGTGAAATGGGAAAGATTATGCACTCTCTGCTTCCAATAAACAAGTCCTCAAGGCATTCAATCTAACCCTAAATCTCTCAACCTAAAGCAACAGCTCCAATAAATGTACTGGTAATTGCCTCAAATAAATGTTTGCAACTTGAAGTACATATTGCTGATAACTTCTTTTACTCCTGTCTTTTCAAAGGTGGTATTTTTCTGAAGGTTAGAAATGCTTGTCTTGCTATCTATATTATGTTGCATTTTGCATGTTTAGTTACTGGACATTCAGAAGTCACAAGCATAGATTTATTATCACAAGGAAACTGACAATTTCTATTAGCACGAGGAAGATAAAATTTTGACGTTATTCTCCTTTGAAATAATCATAAAGGAAGAGTATTCCTCAACATTTGTACTTTTTCCTCTCCATACACCCCACAGCAAATGGATATGCATGTGGTCAGTGCTCTGATGTGCTGTGGAACTAAAGAAAGGAGCCTAGAGTCCAGCCATTAACTGTTAAGGTTAAAGCTACAAAATATCAATATACCTGAAATTCCAGGTGACCTTGAGTTTTCAGTTTTGCAAAACATTAGATAAAAAAGCTTCTATTACTTAGGGAGTGAAAATCATTTTACACAGTGTTACATTCAGTCCTTTTTTTGCTCTTCCTTAATATCTCAGAGTACCCCAAAAAATTGATCCTCATTACTCCCACAACAGGCATTGTTATACCTAATGCACAGTATACTACAGAAAATTCTGTACATCATTGTTAGTGAACTGATTCAAAAGTTATATTTAGGATGAATCAGGTAAGCCAGACCCAGCTTAAGTGATGGTTATAAAGTCAAACACTGGATGGGTGATGGAATTACAGAGAGATCCCAGAAGTACCAACTCATGAAAAGGAAAGTCAACCTTTGCCACAGTGATCCTATCAGTCACCAATATCTTAGTTATTCTGTGTCTAACATCTTATTTTTTCAGTTTTTATTCTGCAGTTTTCAGCCTGGAGCAGACACCCACAATGGCCTTAACTGAACACATCAAAAACATTACAGTTATTACTTCTATGCTCATGCATCCTTTCCTCCCACTTGCTTTAAACCAAGGTCACAAGCTTTACAATGACGAGGGTAAATTGATTCATTTCAGGCTAGAAAAACTTAAAGAAATCAATAAAAAAATCCTCAGAGATTTAGCAGATTTCTCAAAAGGTCAAATCCTGATAAATCAATGTTGTAATAATTCATTCTTCCTTCTCCCTATTCCAGATAACAGGATATAGCATCCATGACATTAAAACAGCTCATGGAATTCCATCAGTACCTCTGACATGGAAGTTAGAGGTTAATCTAGAACATGTAATATTGGAGTAGATCCCTACAAGAAGAGGTATCATGTTGATATGAATGTTTCTGTCAAAAGGAATCAACCACACAATTCTCAAGACTCTAAATACATTGCTTTTTCTATTGTTTGTTAAAAGCATGTACATTTCCCTCATACTCTACTTTATAGCTGCATCTTTAGGCAAACCATCCTATCTGATGTGTGATGTGTTCAAGTATAGTGCAGGCTCTAACCAAAGCAAAAATCCCCAAAACGAATACCAGGAAGCAAAATTTCCAGACAACAAGACCTAGTTGTTCTCCTTGAAGGATCTGTTAATTCCACTTTCCACTGAAATTCTTTACAGCAATCTTAAACAAACACAAAGAAACTGTTAGCACCAACCCAATAAAACAAAAAATTAGGTGAGCAAAAGGTTCATACACTCCTCAGTCTCTTCCCATAATTCAATACAAAGCAAATATGTCTTACCAAGTTCTGTTACATAGTTTTTTCCTTCTGAAGGTAAAGGGATGTACTGATTAGAAAAGAAGCTGTTTCCATAACCCAGGACAAAACCTTCTAGTTTGGTGCTTTGACTCGGCCGAAGATACCTCATGCAAACAGTGTCATCTGTCGCATTGATCTGAACCTTCAGACTCTGCCTTTTCACTGGGGAAAGAGTGGAAAAGAAGGGATCAGAATGCATTGCCTTACCATCACATATTCAGTAATGGAACATGACAAGATAACAATATAGGGCTGTTTAATTTGCTATTAGCATGCAACTGAAAAATTTCTTATAGGTGATGTCCCCTGGAAAAACAATGTATTTATAAAAGTGAACTAACAGTCATGCATAATAGTGGTTGCCAACATGACTGTTTTTCCACTAGTTTAGCATTATCACTTGCTTTAACATCTACAATAGCAGTAGTAAAACCATGCATGAAGTAAGTGGAAAAAATGCAAGTGTTTTTTCCTTTAAATGCAAGAGTTATGGTATTAGTACATATTAGCCATATGTAGGACACATCGGAGAGAAATGTACAAGTTTTTGGTTTGGATTTTTTTTTTCCTTCTTAGTAGAAAAGATGAAGTTGTAAAATTAAGTTAATCAGTTAATCACACTCAAAAATTATGTTAGAGGATAAACAGTAACTAGATCCAAATAAATCATCTACAATTTTTTCCCCTATGTTGGGCTGGAAATGTAATTTTGTATTTGGAATTACACCAGGACACCTAACTAACATAAATACTTTACTCAAAACTACGAAGAAACTCTTTTTAAACATTCATTTTTATGCTTTCCAGAGGAACAGCACATAAAGTAAGAAACATCTTGTATATCCATCTGCAAAAATTTAAATTGTAGCAACAGAGAATGACTTCACAACAGAATAAATAACTTTTTAGGCTAAAAGTTGGTGTTTTGGCTTCTTCTTGGTGGAGTAAGGGAGGATTGGCTTTTCCCTTTTCCTTCCTTGGTATGTACAATTTTAGTACTCCCTTGTTACTGTTAGGCCTATCACATCTTCAGAACTGTTGAATTGCTGGCTTTCCCCCAAACTTACAACACCAGCACTGGACTAGTACATTTTGTGTTGTTATTTCTCTTCTCATTCTCAAAATATAAATTTTTATCCCCAGCAGATTTTCAGGCATCTGTTTAAACATGAGGGTTGAAATTAACTTATCAGGAAAAACCAGAATTTTGCAGATAATCATTTAGCTTCAGGAACTAAATCCTGAAGAACAACTATGAGATAAATGATAAATTGAACAATAGGATAGAGCAATACTAAAATTTTTCTTTCGTTCCTTCTTTTTCTTTCTCTCCCTTTCTTTCTTTTCTTTCTCTTCTTTCTCTCTTTTTCTCTCCCTCAGTAATTGCAGACTGATATTCAAACTTACTCTAGGCAAGTACATACTGATTCTCTAATATCACCCCAACATACCCTGTTTTTTAATAGAAATTCCAATAACTAGAGCTGCCAAGAGACCAAAAACCTCACTTTGTTTTAGTAGATGATTTGAGCATCTGCAGTTGTCTGCACACAGAATGTAAAGCCTTAAGCCAACACTTTATGCCTCTTCCCTTTACAGAAAGAAGCGTACAAGTAAAATTGATGGAAAACATCTGCCTGCCTTCCTTTATCTAAAGACTGATCAAGAAAAATCATTCAGCCAGGAAACTGTCACAGTTTTCCAAAGGCAACTCTGCCAGGTTCCAGAAGACTGCAAGGCTTCTAGAAAATTCAGTTCTCTGGCACTTTCAGCAGAGCGATACCTTCACGGGGAAAAGTGTGGCAGTGGCTTCTAATCTCTGTGACATACTGGCTCATTTACTTTCAGTGCACAAGATTGCTGAGGATGGGCAACTCTGAATATTGACAGGGCTCCAAACAGCACAAACCAGGAAGAAAACACAACACACTTCAAATACCCCAAACAGGCTTCATAAGGACACTTAGTAAAAGCTGGTAACAAAGTTTAGGATTATTATCTCTGACTGACAGTGAGCTACATCTGTTTAAATTATGGATTCTTCAAAACTCATTGAGCATTATTGAAATGATGGTCTCCTGGTCTCTATTGAGTATTCATGCCTAAGAATAAAAGAAGAGTAACAGAACTTAATTCAAATATGGTAATTTGATTTCCATAATAAATTTCTTAATCAGTCTTAAACCTGAATTTATATTAAAAAAAACCCTAGAGAACATCTATTTAATTTTAAATTTACAATAATTTAAACCATTTCCCCCTGCACTTGAATCTATGTATCTCTATTATACTTTACATTGATTTGAAGACTTAATTCTATATCAAGATTATATTCAACTGGATCTGATTTCAGTTACATGGATACCGTGGTTTATTCATAAGCAGTCAATTAGAGTGACAAAGAGTCTTGATTTTGTTGAAGCCTTAAAACTCAGTGAGGTTTCTGCAATTAGAAAGCTTAAATGGGATCCCAAAACAGTAGTAGCTTTGAAATAATACCCTTTTAGACCTATTTTTTATAGATAGCATATCAAAAACACCAAGAGAGCTTTTAAAATCAAAGACAGCTCTAGCAGAAAATAAAAAGGAATAATGTATTTTTTTAAGAGAATAAGGTAGGAAAGAGGAAAAGGAGATACATTTGGAATTTTAAAAATAAATCCTTGTCCTCACCACCCTGTCTTGACAGGGCAGGTCATTTTCCTCTAATTTACTTTTAAGTACAGTGATGGCAAAAAGTATTGCAGAGTCCCTGTAGAGTTTAGGAAAAAACAATTAAGAAAAAATTACTTAGGTCAGAAAAGACCATCAAGATCATCAAGTTCAACCATAAACCCAGCACTGTTAGGTCCACCACTAAACCATGTCCCCAAGTGCCACATCTACACAACTTTCAAATACCTCCCAAGATTGTGCCTCAAACATCATCAGTCTGTTCCAATCTTTCATGTTTTGGTGAAGATATTTTTCCTAGTATCCAACCTAAAGCTCCCTTGGCACAACTGGAGGCCATTTGCCCTTGTCCTGCCACTTGTTACTTGGGAGAAGAGGCTGACCCCCACCTGGCCCCTACACCCTCCTTTCAGACAGTTGTAGACAGAGAGAGAAGGTCCTCCCAAGCCTCCTTTTCTCCAGCTCCCTCAACTCCTCCTCATAAGACTTTTGCTCCTCGCCAGCTTTGTGACCCTTCTGTGGACATGCTTCAGCTCCTCAACACCTTTCTTGCAGAGAGGGACCCAAAACTTAATATAGGATTTAGAGTGCAGCCCTACCAGTGCCAAGTACAGAGGGGTGACCACTCTGTCTGTGTTTCTGCTTGGCACACTATTGCTGATAAATGGGCTTCAATTGAGCACTTCACCACCTGGGTACACCCTGGCTCATGCTCAGCTGCTGGTGACCAGCACTCCCAAGTCCTTTCTCACCAGGCAGCTTTGGGTTGTCATGAGACAGGTGCAGCACTTGTCCTTGCTGAAGGTACGCAACATCCACAACCTTCTCCTCATCCCCTAAGTGTGTGACCCTGCCACAAGAGGAGATCAGGTCAGGTAAGCAGGACCTGTCTTTCCTAAAACCTGATTCAAAGAGCAGCAAAGAGCAAGCAGACAAATCTCCCTCTTCATTTTAACTTGGCTGCATGTTTTTGAGGGAAAATAACTGCTAAAGCAACAACACAGATGCCACACTTCATATGATTAAACGACACTCCTATTTATGGGCTGTGTGCATTCCAGAATAAGTGAAAATGAGGGATGAATATTAACTGGTAAAACAATAAATGACCAGATTCTGGAAGCATATGAACAGAAGTGGAGCAACCAAGGATGAGGACAGCTCAGTCCTATGTGCTGCACAGACACTGCCAGTCTAATCAAGAGAGGGCTAGCCTGGAGCAAGGCTGATGCAAATGATATATAAATTATTTGGTAAATGGGGACTGCCCCCAGCAGCATATTAACAATATAAATTTCACTTGTGCTGATCTCACAGTGTTTTGAACAATTAACCAGGAAAGCACTCTCATTCTGATTAATATGTCTCTTTTAGTCATCACTCAGATGAATATTCATTAACTATGACTGAATAGACAAAGGAAATCATAGGACTTAATTCTTACGATACTGTGATAAGAATCTATTTGATTTTGAGAATTTTTTTTTTGTATTAGGATTCCAGGAGACCTTTTTTCCCTGCATCTCCTTGATGAAACACTCAAATGATAAACTAGATGCCCTCTAATTCCATTTGTGTCCTTTTTTGACATTTGTTAGTGAAACCTTGGTCTTAAGAATTTACATTTGTAATGCAATTGTTTTACATTGAGGCCATTTCCAAATAGAAGATTCTGAGATCTATAGCTACCTCTGGAACACAATCCTTCTCCCATGCTTGCCAAGAGAAATTCCACACTGATCTGCAAGTATTCTCTTCAACAAAAGTCAGTTGATGGCCAAGGTCAGCAGGAGAAAATGTGCAAAGCACATCTGAAGTAAAAGCACAACATTAAGTGCATCAGAGCACTTGGACTGTTGGAATCACTCTGAGAAAAGGAGTCTGCCTATACTAGGAGGGAATGAAAAACAGCTCAATAACGAATTAGCTGCATCATCAGAGAACCAGTACCACCAGCTCTTCAGAAAGAAGAAAATAGGTACCAATGGCCCAAAGAATCCAGCTGGAGGCACCATAGTTTGGCTAGTTGGAATGCATAGGCAACAGGAAACAGAGGCAAGAATATATTGAAACTTTCAAAAGTTTAGATGTTACTTCCACTCATACCAGGAGTTTACTGCACACTTTAGGTGTGCATGGTCTCTTGTGATCAAATACAGTCCTATTTTTTGTTTTTATCTGGATCCTTGAACTCTGCCCTACAAAACTAGAGGGTGAATACAGCTGTAGTGTATTACAGCAAATTTGGCTTTGTTGCCAGAATTCCTTTTGCCTTACATTGAAACTGTTTATTTTCCACTATTTCAAAGATTTTAAGGGGCATGAAGGCAAGACCCAACACTACCTCCCAGAGTGCTAGACAAATGAAGTGTGCCTTATGAAAATATATTAGCACCATCTATTTGTGAGCACTACCTCATTTATTCAAATCATTCACAGCAGTGCTTTGATTTTTCCAAATCTGGTGTCATAGTACCACCAGGCAAGTTTTCAATGATAATCTAAAACTATGAAAATTTTATTTTCTGTTCTTTTATGTTTTTGTATTTATTTTGGCTGCCAAACATGGAGAAATATTAGTTTTTTGGCTGCAACCCAAATATATCTTAAAATGGGAAACATTTAAAAATAGTCCTGTTTCTATGTACTACAATAAACAAGACACACTGCTAAAGCAGCCATAAGCACAGAATAATGGAATAACTTAGGGTGGAAGGAACTTCTCTAAGTCATCTAGTTCAACTCCCTGCTCAAAGCCTCAAGTTGCTCAGGGCCACATCCAGCTCAGTCTTGAACACCTCTGAGGACACAGATTCCATAACATCTCCGGGGTAATCTGTTTCAGTGCTTAGCATACTTCTGTTTAAAAAAAAGTCCTAATATCTAACTGGAATTTCCCGTACTCCAGTTTGTGCCCAGTGCCTCTTTCCAAATTACTCTGCACTTCTGCAGAAAATCTGTCTTTGTACTCTCCAATAAGATAGCTGAGGATCCTTTCTCATAAGAGATTACATCAAACACTAAGGTTCCTAGCCATGAAATTCACATTCACAAGTACTCTGAATGATGAAAGTAGGTGCCATATGAAGATGGCAACCAAGAATACCTTTTTAGGGGAGGGTGAGCTAACAGCCTTGCATGTAGTTTTGTCATTTGCAAATGAAGTTCCTCAATGATTTTTTTCAAAGTATTATTATGCCTACACAAGTCTAACATTGCTTCAGAAGAATTGGCTGTCAACATGCAACTGTGCAAAACAAAACCAAGCACGTCTATCTACAAAATCCTAACCCTTGAGCTCTTAACTTCCACCTTCAAACTACTTTCATTTCAAAGAGGGCAACTTTTCTTACTTGTATCAACATTCTTAACAGAATGCACACAGCAAACAAAATAGCATAAACTGTAATTCCTTCTATATTTCTTTCATATCTGGGGGAATTTTAGTAATTTAAATGATAGAGAAATTCACTACTAAACGAATAGTGAATTACATAGTGAAGAAATTCACTACTAAACGAATAGGAATTTCAGGAGTAGCTGAAATATGCAGTAGGGAAACTCCTCAATACTGGTGTTCAGCTGAAGGTAGTGAGCCAAAAGGAAGAGATGCCCTGTGAGGGCCCAGGGTCAGCCCCATCCCTTCCTGTGTCCTTTCTCACAGCACTATTTCAAGGTTACTCACACCTTTTCCTTCAGTTGCTATGCACATCTTGTTTATTAAATGCTAATCAGAAATATGCTGCTCTTTAACATTATAAACTAAACATATACTTCTGAAAGAGAATTGTTAGAGCATTTATATTACAAAATCACAAGGTTTTAAAACTTATTTTGCCAATCCCTCTCCAGTGATTATTACAGTTCAGAACTGAGTGAATAAGCTGTACTGATTAGTACTTTAGGACCAGTTAGGTCAATGAAGAGGTAAAGATGTGGTTATTAGCAATTCCAGCTCCTATGTAGCTACAGAAACCATGATACACAGGAAATTCATTGCTCAAATGTCACCATCTGTTTCACCTGTTTTTGGGTCATTCAAGAACTTCACTGAAGTTCCACTTCCATCTTTATCTCCTTCACAAGGCTCCTTAAACATGCTGGTTTAAATTTACTTTTTAGTTGACTTAGTAAAGTAATTGTCCTTATTTTCAGGGTGAAAAGCTGAAAACAGTCTGGATTTAAACTTCGGATCCTATTTCAGTGGTCCAATCCCCAATTCCATCTTTCATTCTGCAGGTAATTTTTCATTATTTATTAAAATATGAAACAAAACTGAAAACAAGGAAGAAAACTAGTTTGAAAACAACCAAGTCTACAGCTCTGATGGAAAAGGGAAGAGGAGTTAGACCTCTGAAAACTTCTTTGGTATGATATAAAAAAACCTGCCCCTGGCTCCTCTTGTGGGATTCTGTTTAATTTTTAGTTTGAACCTTAGAAAATTCAGCTCCTTAATGTGTCCAGTTAGTAAACTTAGTTTGGTGCTTGATGGTAAAAATTGATAAAATTCAACACTAAACAATTCAACATTTTTGAAGGATAGGGACAAAACCAAGCCCATTCATTATTTTCAATGCATAACGTCCTTTGAAACTCCTTCAAGCTGAATAATTTTTGATAGATAACACTTGTAAAATAAACAATGCACAAATTTAAAAGGACAAGACAAAAACTACTTGTTAATAAAGGAACTTGAAACCCTTATTTCAATTTAGATTATGGATCACTTATTTGTAGTAGGATAAAGCTTAATTTTGATCTGATGTCTTTAGGTTCTCCAGGGCCTTGTTCCCCTGGCTTTACTCTCAAAGCTCCTTGTTTGTTGTTTTTTCCAGACTGGCCTGGTATGTATTTTTCAGGATATAATTTCACCTGGATAGAGCTGATGAGACAGTGACTGCATCTTGCCCAGAAGAGCTCTCTTTCCAATCCTGGCTCCTTCTCCTGTCCAAGGAAATAAGTCCAAGGGAACTCCACCCAGGCTGGGCTATGAAGAAAACTGTGTCCTGGCCAAAGAACCTGACAGATTCTGCAGAAATATATTCAGTAAAGGCAAACAGAAGACTGTGCAGAGCAAGGAGAGTCTCACAAATTTTCTAGGTCTAACTCTCTTTTTTAAGCCTTTAAAAAGCCTCAGCCAATGCAAACATCAAAAGAGAAATGTGGTCTTTGGACCTGGCCTCATACAAGGTGGTCATACTTGAGAGTTGATAAGTTGAATAAAATCAGGAACTTTCTTTAACAACCTCTCCTCAGTAGGAAAAGCTCAACAAAATACTCAGAACTTGAGCAGGCGAAGAATTCAAATGCTGTTGGACTGGCTCTGCCCATGTATTGAAGCAATTGGTACTAAAGACCACAGACCTGAATGCAGGAAGTCTCTTATAACTGTGCTTGTGAGCAGGCAGTGCATTATCACTGCCATTACCTGCTCAGAGCCAGGTAGTGTTTGGCATCTCCACTTCCTTAAGCATCTCTCATTTACAAAGATCAGTGCATTTTTGAAGAGTTGAAAATCAAAGGCATAATAAAAAACAGTCTGGAACTGCAGCCACCTTTGCTTCTGTGAGAAGAGTGAGGACACTACACTTTGCAATCCAGGATGTTCGTGTTTATTACTGAGTGCACAGGTAATCTGCTACATGGGCTACTGTGTACCCAGGTTGTAGTGAGGGACTCATTTCCTACAGCCAATTTGGAGTCTATTCCTTGCATATCATAACCATTTATTACATCATAACACTTTTTTTTTCACTCTGTGACTACTCATCTGGGATCTTTTGAAACACATTGGGAGGAATCATTCAAAAGAAGAATATCAAAATAACCAACAGCAAGAAAGTATAAATTCTACTGTGTTACAATAAGGCAGCCCCAAATCAACAGTTTAAAAAAATCTCAAGCAGCAATAAATTGAAATTTGCACGATTATCTGTGTTAATAGAACAAAATAGGTAGTCATACACTGAAGTCCTCTTCTTTGATAAGTACTACCTCATTTGCCATAAGCCAAGCAAATGAAGGAGCAAGTCTTTAGCTGAGTATTCTGTAACATTGGGTTAGAGGTTTTTAAAGCTAACTTTGTATTACCTCCTTCTCTGATTAAGCACATGGTTATTTTTTAGGGACAAACCTGCTTAAAGATAATAGTATTTAGACCGCTAGGAGGATCTACAAACTGTAACAACAGAATAAATTTGAAACCAACATGTACTTCCAACCCTTTAGTTGTACATTAATCTATAAGTCTCAGAATCCCCAATGTGTCTAGGTATGTTTCAAAATTGTTACCTTCTCTATTTAAAATCTGAAGAAATGGATCCCAGTCCTTTTATGTTAGTTCTCACTTCTAAAAAGATCTTTATCACTAATGGATAAATACATAGTTTGTCATCCACTAATAGATAAATACACAGAGCACTGCAAAGAAACCATCTTGAAAAATTCAGGAAAAAAATCAAATTCAATGACTAGAGGTACAGAGTATATTACCCAGGAAAGAAACCTGAGAAAATAGGAGTCATTGAGCTTGGAGGAAAAGTATGTAGACAGATATGAGAACAGTATCCAAATATATATGGTAAACAAACAAAGCCCTGAGGAAAAGCAGAATAAATTACTTCTGCTCCATATTTGTGAAGAGAAGAAACAAACTGCAGCAAGGAAGATACTTGGAAAACTGATACAGGGAGCTTTAGTCTGGGACAAACTGTCTTGGGAATAAGAAAAAGGTGGTCAAAATGAGTTCAGGAAGTCCATTTCAGCCCTATGTTTCCTTTAAAAATTACTATTTTTCCAATTGAAGGCTACCACCTTTTTTCTGCACATGTAAGTATATACTGTAAAGCCTCAAGGAGGACTGCCCTCCTCAGTGCCCTGCACGAATTCCAGAATCCTACTTCCTATCTCTGAGACATAGAAAATGAAAAAACAATAAGGCATGGTCTCTTCACTATATAGATAAGCATAAGAGAATTGCCAGGGAGAAGTAACATTAATTTGTTACGGAGAAGAGAAAAATATTTCAGTGCAAGTGATTGAGTAAAGGCAAGAAAGAGCATCCAGGAAATGCAAGCTGCTGTCCCTAGCCTCAGTCACCAGGAACAGTCACACCTATGCACATGATGAACAAGAAGGTGATTTGGAACAGCCAGAGCAAATTTACCAAGGCCAGGCTGTCTGGCAAAGCTTGCTGCCTTCTGTAATGTTATTCCTGGCTTTGCATACAATGGGAAAGGGGAGAACATCATTTACTTCAACTTTGGCACAATTTCCACAGGTATGCTTCCTGTCAGACTGGAGAAATGCAGATTGGATGCCTACATTACCAGGGAGATGGAAAACCGGGCTCAAAGAATAGCAGTCAGTGCTTAAAAGTCCAAAGTCCCTTTTGATACCTCTTTGATATTGCTTAAGAAGCTCTTTCTGGTTCTTGAGCAACATCTAGTGTAATTCCTATTCTCATTTTAGTGAGGGAGAACTTTTTGTGCTTTGTGTACACTGGGGAAAGAACTTGGGTTGTGGAAAAGAATAGAAGCAGATGAGTTGTCCATAATGACCTGCTTTGGAATTGAAGGAAAACAAAGCTGACATCCATTCACAAATAGGTGACATTCTGTTTGTAAGTCCCCCCACTATGCTGAGTATAGTTGAAGCAAGAATCTTTAAAATAACATGCAAAAATATGGAAATTGAATGGGATTACCCTTTTTCTGAAGTCACAATGGTTTTTCACTTCCAGCATTGTAACTTGCATATGATCACCCAAAATACCTGTGTTCTCTGCTCCAAATAACACCCAAGACATACAGGACTTCAAATAGAGCAAGGGTTAATAGCTCTGAATGGCACTTGGCAAAGGTGCTTGCAATATTCTGTACTAACTTTGGAATAAATTGCCTACTTTTCTTTGGAATAAATTGTCCACTTTTAAGAAGCGGACAGATGATAAAGCAATTAAATATATGAAGCACACATAAGAATTCCTGGGCAGTGTTGTATATCAAATGCTAAACTCAGAAAGAGTAAGAAAACTCTGTCAGTAACAAAAGCAGTACTGAAACATTAAATTCTATTGGGCTCGGACAACTATGATTTGGGCTAGTCAATGGAGTCAGGTCTGCCAACAAAGCATTCAGCCAGTTACTTTCCTTTGGTTTAGAAAGCTGTGGACACAAACAAACAAACAAAACGTAAATTTTAAAAATTTGTCCTATGTTTCCAAATGAGCAGTCAAAATAAAGTGGTTTCACTTGTGTTCCTGGTCTCCAAACTGAACGTTCTCACACATGTCTATGACACTTGCTGGATCCAGCCCAGTCCTATAAGGATTGATTCCAACTGCACAGAGTTTTCCCAGCTGGAAAATGCATCTCATCTTGTACCATTAGATGAGACAGATCTCAGGACTGATGACCTGGCTTCTTACTACTACTCTAAAATAAACCCAACAAAAGCCCCAACAGATTAAGAAAAATCAGAGGTGATCCTTTTAATCTTCTTCTATATTGTTCCACATTTGGAGTTTGCAGAGATCAAAGGAAACATTATACAGCTCAAACACATCTGGAGAAAAGAAGCAACAAATTGCCAGTACATCTTTAATTTTAAAAGTACTAATAAATACTTCATAAATTTAGAATGTGTTATTGAATTCCTAAATTTGACAGCAATTCTTTATGAATACACTGTGAAGCAGAGTAATTGTTAACTCATCTTAAGAAAAACTAAAATATGAAGTAAATGGTTCCACTAAATCTGCTATCCACTAAATCAGTGGATAGCAGAAAATTATGGACACCAAACCAAGTATACAAAATGTAAAATAAAAGCTATGTCTGTGATTATGGAGTACTAAGATAAGACAAATACTTATTTTTTTGATAACGAAGGTGTTTCATCTTTTCTCCCATGGCATAGAGCTCATGTTCCCTGACTATATTTCCAAATTCTTTATCTGTTACATCACCTGCTCTATTTTCACCATGTTGCCTTTTATCTCCAGAGATGAAAGAAAGCTGCAGGAAGTAATCTCTCTTTCCAACCTCTCTTCCTATGTCTATATTATTTTTTTAAATAGATTCTCCAGCCAGTGTTTCATTGAAAGAAAAATGCCAATAAAGAATACTATCAGCTACACAAAGGAAGGCTTATGAAAACTTTGGGGTAGAATAGGGGCATGTACACCTATGCACACCATCAGCTAAGCAATCTTGTAGGCCTGACTTTGCACTTTACTTGTACTTCTCTCAGGCATTTATCCAAATGCTCATGGAGAATTTATGGTATTTAGGAAGCTATGTCTCTCTCATTACTGATCTTGCAAGCCAGTGTGCAGTAGATTACATTAATTCCCAAGGAATGCTCTCTGACTTAAGAGTGTATTAAGCACATAAATAATACTTCACGACTTCAGAATTTTTACATGAGATGTCTTCCCTGTGCAAGTTTTTTTGACAAGTGTTTTAATACTACAAAAACAAATTATTGAAAAAAAATCTAGAGGGGCCATGTCATGGAAAAAATTATTCACAATGCCTGAAGTTTCCACAGGGCATAAATGAGATTATCTATTCCCTATATGTAATTTTTCTTCATCCTTAATACTATGAGCAGCCTCACATTGCCTTCAAATAAGTATAATAATAGCATATGATCTCGCTTGCTAATTGCTGTAAGTATTTCTGAGTGGAAAGGGAATACAATAAACATCTGCTACATTACTGAGAAGTTGCTTTCTTAGAATTCATGGCTGTACATTAACAACATACTAATGCTTTTATCAACTGCTATTTGATCATGTTACCACACTTGTGAGAGTACAGGGGATTGATGAAAGTGTGACAGATTAAAAGATATAATTTTTTATGTAATGCATTTACCAAAAGCAAATGAGCAAGATCCCACACTGCCTTTGTGTGTGCATGTGTGTGCCTCAGTGTACCAGAGAGTGTGTGTGAAATCACACTCATGACTTGGTTACTTGTGTGCAAGGTGAGTACAGATTTTCCGTTGGAGCAAAAACCCCCAAATCTGCCAACAATTCAAAAGAAGTTCTTCGGCTAAAATTAATTGCATAATTAGTATTTTAATCTTCTGGAAAAAAACTTATTTATGTTTACACAGACTTGATTAACAAAGGACATAAATTAACTCCTACTCCATAACAGCAACTGAGTTACATCAGATGTATCAGTTACTAAGAAGCACTGAATAACCAACACAAGCAAGATGACATTTCTATCAGAATTGCCAGTTGTTGTGTTCCTTGTAGCTCAACCAAAGAGCAGGAAGGATTGCTGAAGAGATGCAGGATTGGTGCTTGTCAGATCATAGCTAAAAGCTGGTGCTCATCTGTAAGGTAGCAAATGAGGAGCTGTCACTGTGGAGCAATTTCATAGTCATGCTCACACAGTAAATGTCTCTTAATTAGCTTTATGACAGAAGAAGGAGACTATTGATTCATGCTGAATATGAAACCTCACCACATTTACCTGAGTCAGCTCTTCATCAAACCAAGGGAATTAATGGCTCTTAAGCCTGACTGCAGCCACTTCCCTGACTGTGAAACAAGCTGCACACTGTGCTATAAATAAAAACTCTGCCCTGCCATTTAATCCAACTACTTCAGGGTTTGCGTGAGCCACAGAATGGAACTCTGTCAAAACGTTCAGGTCAGACAGCAGAGTTTTATTTCTATTATTTCTATCCCAAAGCTCAATTTCTTATCAACTTTCAGACTATTGCACCCATGCCTTTGTTTTCAGTGTGTTTGTCCATGTTGTACTGACACTGAGCTTTTAAAAGAACAGTGATAAGCGATAAAGTCTGAAAGTCTTGTAATTTTCTCAGTGTGCATTTTTCTTGTTCATGTATAGGCTTGAACTGTGCTAATGAGGTCATCTAAATTGCCAAAAAATGTTTTTACTTTGGAGTCAGAAAATGATCTTCTGGGACATTTCAAGCATACATATTTGTATTTTTGAACCAACCACAATTTTATCTGTTCTAAAATTACTCCAGACATTTCCATCACAGAAAGAAAAATGAAAGTGAATAATTAATATAAAGCAGATATTGCAAACAGCTGACAAAAGAAGTCTTTTCCAAATGTGAGTTTAAAAATAATGTTATCCCAGATATACTCTCAGTCCTTTAAAATTGGCCAGGTTCCCAAAGTATTAATTATGTAAACTCATATCAAGCATTCTGTGGCCATTTATAGATTCATAAACTAATGCCACAACTGCAGGTGATTGGAAAGAATCTTTTCCCACTTTATTGAATCGTGCTATTCCTGAGCATATTTTAAGAATAATGCAAAATCTTAGAACTATATTAAAATTCTGGAATAGCCCTAAAAAATAATTCCCTCATACTTTGAGAATCCATTTTGGCATCAACTCTTCAGCTTGAGAAAGAGTATAGAATTACAATTTCTTTTTAAGTACATGCAGTGACACCCTAGTGTTAGCACACTCCATACACACACAAAATAAATAAAAATCAAATCACATGCAGAGGCTTATGCACAAAATTAAGTTGGGTTTTATCAAAGTTGATTTATTCACATGGAGCCCTGATGACATGGGAATAAATGTTGTTAATTTATATATATGCAGATAAACAGTATATATATAAGAGCCATGGCCACAATTAGCCTAGAAAAAATTATTGATTCACTCTTCTCATTTATTTTTCTTCCAGAAGATGCTGTAAATAATACTAAATTGTTGCCAAGTGATGGACCTCAGCAACAACTCTAAAGCATTTTAGAGAACACAGGTTATATTTTTTCTACCAACCTCTGAAGAAGTGCAGTAAAACTCGCCTTCAGACTGGGAGAAAAGTAGTTTTCTCTCATAGAAGAGCATTCCCTACCTCCCTGCCTTTAGGTCTAGAATCTTCATAGCTAGAGCCTCAACTCTTTACCAGCATTTTATTCAGCAGCTCTGAATGGTTGAAGACTCTGTGTTGATATTCTTAATGCAACCATCCTTCCATAACCTTGCCTGGATACCTGCACACTCTGATGACCTCACTTTGGTGAAGGAGTGAGTGCAAAAGCATTTAATTCTGGTGACCATAACTACAATCTCAACTTCATGAACAGTAGAAATTCACTTGGTGGTTCAAAACTTGACCTGTTTTTTCTTCCCCTTGATATGACACACATTGGTATGCTCAAGTGAGGAGGTTTAGAGTTGATGTAGCCAGAGTAAAATGGCACATGATTGTTATGTTTTGAGGGATGGCAGTACTGGAAAAGTTGGTCCAGGCCTTCCCCACACAATAGTTTCATTCATGATGCTGCCAGCAGTCATCTTCACAAGCACCACTCTCACAGCACAATAAGGCAAATATGTATCTCACAATGCAAACTAGCATTACATACATGTTATACAGTATTGTAGAAAAAACAAATTTTAACTAAGACCATTTGAACTAAGGCCTGCCAAGCAAGTCTGAGTAGGGTCTGGCCTGTTTCCAGCTGCCCTTTTCACTTGGGAAGACATTGCAGACTGGGCTATTATGCTAATGGCACCTATTTTAGGCTGCAGCCTGTCCAGAACACGAATACCTGCTTCTGTTCTCACCAAGATCCACCATGCCAGAGAGGAGGACTCCAACTCTCTTCTGTAAAAGGCAGTAGTCAAGAATGCTCCACAGCAACAAATCTGTCTTGCTCACAAACAATTTCAAGTCTGCACTTGAATTCCCCCAAGGAAAATAAATCCTCTAGGAGCTGCATGAACAGTTCTGACTATGGCAGGTCACTGCTAGCCATCTTTTCCCCCTGGAGCAGGCAGAGGTTTTTGTTTGCACATGCAGTGTGCAGTGCACACCTGGTGAGTCCAAAAGGTCCAGAGACAGCTCAAACCCATTGTCCATTCACTGTATCTTCAGTCAACAGATACACAGACTGTACCATCCATATACAGTAGGTCTGGCCCCACAGCAGCAGCAGGATTTAGCCTACAGCTCTCCCATCAAGGGAATTATGTAGCTTGTCCTGTTGGAACAGCTAGAGTCAAAAATTATACGGAGGAGGGCTGAAAAATAAGGTTTGAAAAGAGATGCTTTTCTCTTTTCAAAGAAAATTAAAATGAAGAGGTGGAAAGTTATGTAGATTATCCAGCAGCGAGATCATTTTGGAGGCATTCATATGCAGTGGAATTTAATTCCGGCAGAATCCACCCATATGTATCATCACAATGTTGCACCACTGCATATGCCAATACAAAAATGGAATTCTGGTATTACAGATTAACTTTGAACTCAGAAGCCTGACACTCAGTACTGGGTTTTGATATGTTTATGTGCAAGACTAGGACACAACTGTCTGCGTGATAAGATAACTGATTAAATGAACTGCTATAATTGTTACATTCTTATGGGCTGTTTTCACTCTCAGCAAGAATCAGCCAAATTTGCCATGACGTATCTAGTGACTGAAAATCCTTGTCACTCTATTACACCAGATAAAGGATACCTTTTAAATTTCCTGTTGGACTTGTCACTTATGTGTCATTAAACATAAGAAAAATATTTCACAAAAAACCCAAATTAATTTTGCACTTCTTTTTCCAGACACAACAAAAAATGAAGTTAAATAATTTAGTTCAAACTGGCACTTCTTCACAAGAACGCTTTTTAAAGGTTAATGCATTGTGCATTTTGAAAAATAGTTCCCAGAAAGATGTTTTATAAATCATGGGGACAGTAACATATAAACCACATGTCATTTCAATCCTTTTGTGATATTTTGATATGCCAGCTTCACTGCATGCTCAAAACCCACAACTTCCAGGAGACTCTTCCCTGTCTTACAGTTTTTGCCCTGCCACCCTACAGCTACCAAAGGCAGGAAGTGAGAGGGCAGCACAAAAGTTTAAAGTTTGGCTGTTGTAATATAATAACTGATACATTGTAATAACTCTACATTGTTTTAACTGTTTGACACTAGTAAATGAAAACACATGCTCAGCTTAGCAAAATGTATTACGTAACATAGCACAGACAGCAAACTTAGCTAGCAATAAAATTATTCTACTCCTTTTCTCAAATGTCAAAGTTTGGGAGTCTACTGTAAATACAGCATTCACTCTAAAAGAGATGTCAGTTATAATTACCTTAAGTACAAATATTAGCTAGTAGCTATCTACAGTATCAGAGCAAACATATTCAGGACTTCTAAACAAAGAAACAAATCCTCGGTGCAAAACAATTATTTTTCCCACTTAACCCCACTGCTGACAACTGTAGATACAAGGAAGTTTTGGATCTGGTTTTCCCTACAGGAGTTTGTGAATCAGGCTTTTTCACATGGTCCCCTAAGACATGTCAAGTCCATATTCTTTTTCCCTAAGAGGACAGCAAGCAGGAGAAAGCCAGATTAGGGTTTCCTGAGCCCTTCCTGGACAGCAGAGTAGGATAGGTCTGAGTCCTGGAAAGTACAACCAGGATGGACCTGAATTCCACTGTACCTGATGACTAATTCAAATAGTAGGAAAACCACAGTGGTCAGAAATATGTCAAAAAATCCCCTGAAAAAAAACCCAGAAAAAACACTGAGACTCTTTTTTAAAATAACTTCCTAAAACTGAAATTTTATAAGAAGGGACCCCAAATTCTTTTCAGCTCTAACAAAATAAAACCAAACCTGAAGATAGACAAAAGCTATCAGAAACAGAGATTTTAGTGAAAGGCACATGGAAATGTGGTTTCTGTGCTGTAACTGGACAGTCAAGTGACAAAATCAAAAACATGAAATGCTGCTTTACCAAACATTAAGAAATTATTCTTCATTTGTTCCTACAACAATTGTATCAGCTCCAACTGGAAAGATGACAATGAAACACGGTTTATAGGGCAGTGCAATCTTGGGGATTATGTCCTGTAACTTGTTTGTTCTGGATTCTGTGGCTTTGTTTTCTCATCTCTGTCTCAGATCTGGGATGATCTGCTTACTAATTCATTCTCTAAAGACAAGTCTTTTTGTCTGTACTTAATTCCTGTCTAGAGACACTACACTGAGCTCCTTAAGAATGGAACTTTTCTGTTATGCAGAACCATCAAAATTAGAGCATGTTTCCATCCATCAATAAAGCACAACAGTGTTGAACTTTAGAAACATGTATGTTGGGTGGCACTGGCATAATGAGAGAGACAAAAACAAGTAGAAAAATTCTAACTAGAAGAAAACTTTGGAGGCTAGACAAAGTTGAACAGACACCCACTGAAATACTGGATGAAATGTCATCTGCAATGGTACCACCATCTCTCACTCTGATGTTCTGTGATCCCTCACTCAGTATCCAAAGACATTGACTGCAGAATTATCTTAGCAGCTGATCCCTCAGATGAAACACAAACATAACTGCAAAAAAACCACTGCCTTCATACTAAAACACACTACCCACCAGCCTTCCTTTCCCAATTATATTGTCTTTACTTATCATTATTAGTCCTCCAACAATACCTTAATCTTTGATGTCAAAACAATGAAAGAACTCATTAATAAAAAAACACTTTTGAGAACAGCAATAATATTTTCTTTGTCATCCTAGTAAAACACACACATATGGAGGTGAAAGTACAAAAATACATGGGAAAAGGGAGCAATTTGTGTTCCAGCCTCCTGACCAGCACATTTGCACATGTCTCTCAAACAGCTCTGGAAGTCACTGTACTGGCTCTGTTCCTTTGCAGCTGCAGGAGGCAAGATGTTCCTTCCACCTTGTACCAGTGCAAGGAAATCCTAGCCCATGAGACATGGGGTCAATGTGTTTCACCTCTGGGAGAGAAGATTTGAGCACTAGAATTGCAAAGTGCTGGTAAGAAGGGCAAGATTTAGTCTGATAACCTGTTCCCACAAGTACCTGCACCACCAGAAAGCGAGTTTGGCTAGATTGCTCTCCTTCAAGTTATGAACTTGATTTCTCTGTTCCCCAGAGAGCAAGAGTGACTCTGAAACCCCAGTTACATGCTTTAGGACTTAAAGAGCACAGGAGTTCACTGGAATTTAAGCTTGCAGAGCAAGGCAGAGAAGCCCTCTTAAAACAGAGTATTACTAGTACATATTTTCATTTTTAAAACACTTTAAGATCCACATATTCTCTTTGCTTACAAAAAAAGTCTGTAGTCCCTATCAAAAAAGACAATGCTGTAGAAGACAATCCTTTGAACAACTATGGATAGCAGCTAAGTACAAATACACTTGTTTTTTCAATGCATTCTTTGAAAATAGTAACTGGAGAGGCAGCTACAAACAAAAGAATTAGACTGCAATGGGAGGATCTTAAAAACGTTATTTCACTGAAAAGAAATGAAGTTTCCACCTGCAGTTTTATGCACTTGGCAAACAGAACTTCACTTCTGCAATGTTATTTTAGGACAGAAAAAATGCATGCCAGAGTTAATCTTGCAGTGGATTAGAAGCTTTGTCTGAATTTCACAGTTAGCATAAACTTAGAGCCACTATTCTACAGTAGTGAGCAGAAAGTCCAGTGAAATCATTTAAAAAGACAAGCACTGGAAAAGTTCTTTCCCTAAGTCTAGGCAATACATACAAGATTCCTGTCTGGTCAGCATAATCCTCTCTTAAGTCCTTTTTTGACAAAACTAAATTCTTAAGAGTTAGCTTGACTTGAACTGCATATCTGTTACTTGCAGACTACACGTTGTTCCACTATTACCAGTATGCAAAAATATCCACATTTGCTCCAGAAGATGAGATTAAAAGAAAGACAATTTCAAAAGAACATCATCATAGGAAAGAAAGAAAAAGAATGAAATTCTGAAAAAATAAGAAGTCTCTTAAAGAGGGGTGGGGATGAAAAATCCCCTCAACTCCCCAAAATACCTTTTATTCCTTTCTATGAAAGAGAATCTCCTAGGAAGCCCTCAAAGTGCTTATTTGTTAATAAACACTCTCATAACTAAATCACAGGTTCTTCTAAATCTCGGTGGCTGCAGGAGAATGCAGATGTGAAATGCATTACAAAGCACAGTGGACTCAGGCAAGCACTGCCACAAAGTGAGAGCAGTACGTTCAGCACAGAAACAGTTGTGAAATTGCTGCCTTAAAGCCAAAGCACTACAAAGTGTTTTATCATCCAGATAGAGAAATATTCTTTTAATTTTATGCTATGACTGCTCTTCTTGCAGTAAGCAATAAAATACTATTAAAATGCCAATGTTACATGTGTCACATTACCAAGGAGAAGAAGAGATCACTGCCAGCTTTGCAAATCTACTGTACTTCCAGACTCTGGGAGAAAGGAATGGTTAAACAAATATTCACACAGGTTTGGAGGGTTTTTTTCTACTTGCATAAATTTTAATCAATCCTATTTCTCTCCCTCAAAATGCATGCAACCTGACCAACACTAGTCAATTCCTACTGAATTGTTAGGAGAGATATAAAGGGAAAGTATACAAGTTCTTTCAAAGATGGACCTGAAATCTTCCACCAGCAGCACAGGGTGCCTCCAAGTCACATTGTCTTTAAGATATTAAACCACAGACCTGCACACTGCTGTCCAAATCACTATAAAATCATTAAATACTGTAACTTTGTCATGATAATTCTCATTAGCGTCACAAGATACCATGAAAACTTTTGAGTTTATTTTATTCAAGAATTTTAAGGGTGCTGTTATACCTGGATTTACCCTTTTCCCTGACCTCCTTTTATCTTGTCTATTACCCTTAATCATTTCTAACATGTTGAAAGCAAATTTCCATAACAAAACACAGACTTTAAAAACCCCGAAGTCCCACAACAGAAAAACAAACCAACCCCCAGAAAGTTGTTCATAGCTACTTGCCTCGTGGCAATTTCTGAGTATTTCCCAGGTTTAGTGCAATATATCCACAGAAAAGAAGACAGACAAATCTTGACATCATGGTCACAAGCCCAACCTCGCACTGGGAATGGCTCTGACAGGTATCACACAGAAGTACTGCAGCTGCATTTAAGGGAACCGTTCTCTCTGTGACAAGAGGCAGCAACACTTTGACACGAGCTTAGTTTACACAGTGGGAGGAGACAGGATGACATCATTCACTCCCACTGCAAAACCAGAATTAGCATAAAAAAATATTATCAGGCTCCCCCGGTGATAATCTTCTGGGGTTTGTTACAAGATCTTTTCCACCACTAAGGGTAAGACATTACCAGTTTATTACTTATATATAATGAAAATAAAATCACGAATATCAAACTTTCTATTAATGGAAAACTGATCTGAGAGACATTTTCACTGTTTTATCCAAGAGAGCTGGACTTAAACTGCAAAAACAGCATTTGCAGTACTCAGAGAACTGTTTGCTATATTGACCTCAGTATTCTTGCAATCTCAAGATTTTTCTTAAGGTTAATTCAGGCTACTTGTGGCTTTCGTCCAGGCAAAATAAATACTAGTTTAATTTGATATGACATTATAAACAGACGTTGTAAATATTTATTCAGCAAAAGAACTGGACTTGAAAAATCTAAATGTCATTTTTTCACTTGTATCTAGTGTTGGCAATTTAAAAATACTTTATAATTTTCTCTTTCATAAGTGTCTGGTGAGTTAATGGGTACAACGCACACTGAAAGGAATAAAGCAACACTTCTCATTCCAGGGTGATCTTCTCACCAGTTACATAACTTCAGATAGAAAAGAAGTTCCATTTTTCCATTAAAAGCTGTTGCATTCCATGTTTACAATGAGCCAAGTAAGCATGAGCCAATGAGCATTTGTTCCCCCTCAAAAGTGAGAAGATGGGAAGGAAAGGGTAAAGCAGAAGAAAAGGAAGAATTTAGTCTCAGTATGTGGAAAAGTTTCCAGAGATTAAATCTATTCAACTAAGTAGTGATAGCTCTCTCTCTCTCCCCCTCAAAATAAAAACCCCAAAACCAAAGAAGTAACAAACCAACAAACAAAGAAAACCCAAACTGTCCCCAAGGGGAAAAAAATAACACAAAAAAAATCTAACCAAACCCAAACCCAAAAGAATCATCAACAACCAAACCTAAACATATCTCTTGCTTACAATGAAGGTGAAGTTACAATGAAGGTGAAGTTCACTTACAAAGGCAAAGTTCTTCAGTAGGCTTAGTCTGCTCCCACTCCCTGCTTGACTGGACCTGACATTGTTTTGCTTCCATTGTGTTTATAAGCAGGGAAAATCACAGAGCTCGTACCTGGATTGGAAACTAGTAGTTTAAAATAAAAAAGTAATATCTTGAAGCATACAGGAACATTTCTTAAAGATCAGATTAATCATGTACTTAACAAAGACTTCGTGTTTGCCATAATTCAAGAACTTCACAAAAGAAACCCACAATCATTGTCTTAGAGACAAACCTGAGGAATTTCAAATTCTTCTAATCAATATGCACAGCACACAGCTATAACAAAAACAGCTGGACTACAGGAATGTGTTCCAGACTCATCAAACTATCTGAATTTGGACATAAGGAAATGTTTTTATTATTCACTAACTCAAGTCTGGGATGAGCAACTTGAAAGTCGTACTTGAGACAGACCTCAAAAAATCCCCAAACACTATTACCTGAAGGACCTTCGGGAGGATTCAGATCTTAAATATGAACACTCTGCAGAGGTAAATAAGACGGGTACAATTAGAAGGAGATGAAAAGATGTTTGAAAGGCCGTACAGTTAGTCAGGGGTCTCCCAAAACATCACACCTAAAGTGTTAAATGGCAGAAAGATGGATACAGACAGCAAACATGCCATGCTTATTGTTTTTTAAGCTGAAGTACTATTTTCAAAAATGCTCCAGAAACCATAGTCTATTTTTTCTCTTCAAAATTAAAAAATATGAAAACAGTCATTTGATGTAACTGTCTCTTGGGAGGAGTAATGGCAAAAATTGCTCCATGGTCACACAGAGCTGCCTTTGTATTAGTGTAAACTGGACTCTCCTATTTGTCTTATGGCAAATTCACTTTCCTTCAAAAGATTACACAACACCTTCCAAAAAAAAAAAATGCACAAAGGCCAACTTCTACTCAGAGAAATCTTAGTGAAACAAACATATTAATTACTTGCTTACCTACAACCTCCCTCATAGATAAATATAGTCCCATCCCTGTTTTCACAGCTACTTGCTTCTCTGCTACCACTTACAACTTACTCCTTCTTCCTTGGTGCATTCTCTGCTTAGGTGTTCCACACAGATATTTGACCTTCCCCTTGAGACCCTGGCAGACTGTGCAGGTCCCTTTCCCTCTGATCCCTGTAGAACACAGCTCTTCCCAGCCCAGACTTCAAAAACCCATGTCAAGATGCATTTTTTTCTGTCTTATCAAGGACATGATTTGTCAGGGACAATTTTGGTATAAACAGATGCAAGTATAACTTCCCATTAAATACATCAAGAGCACAAGAACCAGTTATATAATATCCTCTTATAATTTTCTAATATGGTCCTCTCATCTGCACCATCCATAGATATAAATAGATTATCACTGATTTTGTCCACTTCTTTTCTTGCAGGACTAACCTTTCCTTGGAAACCTCTTCTACATGAAAAACGAGAAAAGAAAAAAATCTTTTTTTTCTTTCTCCTAAAGGAAAGCTTCTCCTTTCCTTTCTCCTAAATCCTCCTGCTGTTTCAATGGATGTTGACAATGCAAAACTAAACAAGGGGACTTCAAACACTACCATGCACTTCCACAATGCTGTTCAGGTATCCAATTTCTCCTCTAATTTATCTCCTCAGGTATCCAGTTCTCTCCTCCATTGAAACAGAGAGAGAATCTGATTTCCATTCACAAAGTTTTCAAACCTAGCACATTCCTCAGGTTTCTCTCATTCACACAGACCTGGAAGTATATTACCCATCCTTTGACTCCTCAGAAGGAAAATATCAAACCAAGAAGATTCAGTTAATTACAGTTTTATGTTACAACTTTAACATAAAAGGCAAGAATATTGAGCTAAGTGCAGGAATGAAAAGTCTCAAGCAGATCAAACAGGAAAAGACAAAACCTCTGATCCTCTAGTGACTCCTCCTTTTCAGCACCAAACTAACATTTAAGTAACAAAGTCAAGTACTCAAAAGTTTACTTGCTTACCTCAACTGGTTCTCTCTGGGTTTGATCGGAATAAATGGAGATTCCAACAAGATAGTATCACAGCATATCTGGAGGCAAAGCAGAGCTTTTCTAGTCCTCTTTTAATAGTTCCCAGACCAGCAAGTACAACAAAAGTATGGGAAGAAAAGAGGAAGAAGAGGAAGAAGACCAGGAGACAAGATTTTACATTTTGTTTCCAAATACAAATATGCTTTTGTTGAGATTTGGGCTTGGTCCCAATTCACCTATCATTCCTGATTATTTGGACAAGCAAAAGCCAAGGTGCCTCAACTCCTTGCTGTTCTAATTTAAAGCAGGAAGAATGTGCAAAGAATAACATTAACAAACAAAATCCTGTCTTCACTTTGAAAAGCATAATAATGCCATGTGGAGCTCTCCAAGAGTAAAACTTACTCACAGTACACTTGATCTGCTTTTTCTCAGAAAATTTCTGGTTGATACTGTACATTTCAGCAATGCTTTTCAATTATTTGTGAAGCGTGTTTTTCATAAAATATGCTATATAAATGTTAATTATAATTTTCATTCTCTTATGGGTGACTCAATTATTGGACTCTTTCTTGAAAATATCATGGGATCTCCTCTAAAGACCTTCAGGAAAAAAGAGATGCCAAAGAACATTCTTTCAGATGTGCTGTTTATAGAAGAAAAAGAAGAAAAAAGAAAATTGAAGCTCTACTTTCTAGAAGTCTGTAATTACTTTTTTCCAATATTCCACTCTTATTTTGGTAAGCAACAATTTGAGCTCTCACACTATCAAAAATACAGGGTTCACACATTAGTCTATTAGTCAAATGTAAGACATATTCATTTCATAGCATAAAAGACAAAGACAGGGCGTTCTAGTGTCCTTATCCCAAACTGATTTCCAGATTTCCAAATTTATGGGATTTGAGACAAAGTGAAAAGAAGAAATTCAGTGAAAAGGCGTGGACAGACAACTGGTTCTTGTGACATGTTTTACCTAGTTCAAACTCTTTCAGGACTCACTCATTTGACACTCATCATTTCAGACAGTGACTCGTCTTCTCTAACAGGCAGTGTATTTCACCAAAATTCTGTACAACATGGAGTGAAATAAAAAAAATCCCATTTATTTAATTTCTCTATTAAGTATTGACTTATTGTTCCCTTTGTAATGCAAGTAACGTGCTACACTCAGTTCTGCAATTTTGATAACATTATCATGACCTGCCACATGAAGAGCCAACACAATTCCACAAAACACAATTTTTCCACAGTGCCACTCCTCTCTATTATCAAGACTTTGTATTACTTTATTTGGGGCTTATTTTGCCTTCTAAAATTATTTTTTAACCATCAGGTTTTGACTTACTCCAAGGAAGGACTCTGCAGCATGTCACTAGGCTCCTGGTACCATCCACACAGGGGAAAAACATTTTTCCCTTACAACCAGTCTAAACCTCCCTTGTTTTAGCTCATGCATGTTTTTTCTCACGCTCCCACCACACAGCAATGTGAGGAGCTTGGCTCCATATTCTTGGCCACCTCTTGGGAAACCCTATAAGGGCTGCTGTTAGGTTCCCCTGTCCTGACTGAGCGAGTCCCTGACCATCTTGCTTGCCCTTCTCTAGACTTGCTCCAGTTTATTGTTTGTCCTGATTTTGGGGGTGGGGTGAGAGACCACCCCCAAATCCAGAGAGACCACTGGATGCTGCCCAGCTATGTAATTCACCAAATGGTGAGTAGTGGGGGGAAACTACTTCCCTCCATCTCCTGGCCACTCTCCTGTTCATACAGTCCTGGACACTGCTGACCTGCCTTGCAGCCAGGACCCACTGCTGGCTCCTGTGCAGCCTCCTGCCCACCAATATCCCCCCCTGCTTTCCACCAGGGCTGCTCCCAACCAGCCAGTCCCCAGCCTGTGTCACTGCAGGGGTTGCTCCCAAACAGATGCAGCACTTTGCAGTTGTACTTGTTGAATTTCATGACGTCCCTGTCAGCCCATTCCTCCAGTGTGGTGAGGGCATCCCTGCCCTAAAGAATATCAAGTGATCATCCAAATTCGTGTCAAAGATGTTAAACCAATAGGTCCTAAGATAACCAGCTATGGTGCTCCACCTGTTACCCCCATCTAGGTAGTGTATGATGCACTACCTACTGCCCTCTGAGCCCAAGCATCCAGCCACTTACTTGTCCAGATAGTTCATCACAGTCTCTGTGAACCACTTTGGTAAGATGTGCCCTCCATCAAACACATGATGTGTGCTACAATTTATACCTTAAAAAACTATCTAGAAACCAGCTTCTTTAAGCAAACAGTCAACAGATCAAATGGGTTCCTCACCTGAAGGCTTCCCCTTCATTGTTACATCTTAACAGAAATAAATCTGCCCAACCTCATCATGTCTGTAGAGCAAAAACCAAAGCCTGGCCTTTGAAGCACTATGTAATTAAGTTCTGAAGACACTGCTTCTGTCTGTGAAGCAAACAACCTTATTCTCCTCTTCTATCAACACCTTTGTGACACTTGAGATAATTAACACAATTACAGCCTCTCTATTATTGGATTACCCCTGAACATTCCTTCCAAATATCTTCTGTCTCAACCTTTCCCACCATCTTATCTCTAAACACGATCTGATTAACTTGAAATGCAGGCAGAAGCAAAGAGCAAAACACAAAAAGGCATGTGACAGTAATGAGCCTTTAAAGAGTAATTGCATGAATCAAATCTTAGCATATATTGATTTTCCTGTGATTAGAGTGAATTTTGGATAGTCTAAATTATTCTCAATTAAAATTTAATTATTCTACACATGCTTAAAATATGGGCAAAGACTCTAATCACCAGTTCTGTCCCAGATTGCCTTGGAAGGTGGGCTTCACAATCCATGCTGTACTGAGTTTTGGTCTTTCAATAGTCTGTTACAATCTTCCTTTGCAGAAGTCAGCACCTCCTGGTCTCTTTCAGTCTCTTTCCACAATATGTTCTGACTTGTGCGGATAATAGAAGATCACAGTCCAGATTAGTGAACTCAGATGTGAAGTCTGGAGTCTATTACTACACACTAGGATAGGATACAAAATCTGTTTATACATTTAGAACATGAATGTTGATGCCATTGGCAATTCTATTTTGAAGAAGAGAGATCTCTCTGTATCACAGATCTGCAGAAGCACTCACCTCTGAAGATAACAACGAAGTGCTAACGATTGACTTCTCTGATGCTTGCCTAGTTATATCATAGTGGGTTTGTACAGGAGTTAATACCACATGCCATATGTCATATCACATATCTGACAGAGATTTGGTTTATTTTGGATTACTGCCACAGGACAAACTACTATACCCTTATGCTCCCGCTTCCCCATTGCTCAGCCGCAAACTATCAAGCACTTCTGGCTTCCATCTCAGAGAGATATAATACGCTTCCTTACTTCTCAATATATCCACCATTTTTCTGTGCCCTGCGCCTTTACCTCTGGCTCGCTCCTTAGCTGCCTTTCCAGTGTTCCAGCCCCGGGGCATCCCGCCTCGGGCGCTGCCGCCGCCGGCCGCCAGGGCGCGGCCTCGGGACAGCGGGACGGGAACAGGGGGACAGCGGGGGTGGCGGGACAAGGGGGACGCCTGGGACAGGGGGACAGCACCGGGTGCCCAGCCCGGCTCCGGCCGGCTGTGCCCCGGAGCGCTCTGCAGAGCCCCCAAGGAGGGGCTCGGCGATCCCGCTGGGCACCGGCAGCAGAGCGAGGTGTGCCCCTACACAGCACGGTCCGTGTCTCTGGAGAGAGGAGGGGCCGGGAGAATTGCTGCTGCTCAAACTGCCCCTCCGTGTAGCCACACACGGACAGTGGTGGTCACCAAGCCCTGCTGGTTCTGCTCGTGGGTTGTTGGGCTTTTCCCTGTTTATTTCGTGGCGCCTCCCAGCATAAGATCCAAGGAGAGAATGGAGGGAGACACCAAACTGCTCTTGTATCAAGGCAATGCATAAAAACGTACAAGGCTATTGCTTGTGCTCTTTTACTTAAAATAGAAAAAAATATTCTCCCCATGTCTGCTGGCTCAATTCATCACAGAAAAAAAAAAAAAAAAACCGGTTTAAGTTCTGCCTCACTACAGTGGGGACATTGAACTGAATGCAGCTCCACACTGAATCTGGCCCACTCCAGATACAGCAGGTGCAGCCTTAAACTGTGCTTATTTCCCTCTTCCCTCCTCCCTTTTCTCTACACCAATCTTTCAAATATTCTGACAAAAAGCCAGGGGAAGCCCTGCAAAAACTAGAGCAAACAATAAAACCAATGCATTGTTGACTTCTCCATATTTCATGAAAGTTATCTCCAAGTTATGTGAAGGAAGAGGACCAGATTCTTAGTTTTATTAAAAGATATTATTTTCTTGGCATAAGAAAATTAGTTCTTTGGCTAGGATGTACAGATTTGATGAATGCATGCAAAGACAGGAGGGAAATAATTCATGTTTTTTCCTCTCTCCTTATGAGTCATTTTGGCCTAAAACACATCTTCCAGAAACATTTTGGCTGAATTTGGCTACATTAGTTTGCACTCAACATCAGCAGGCTTATCTAGGTCAGAATACTGTGAATAACATTCAAGTGTCATTGCTTGTCACTACTGTGCACAGGATTTAAACATATAAAAAACACTATGAACTATACACTTTAAGCTGAAAAAGGCAGCTAATGAGTAACAGAAACACATAATTGTAAAGTACACAGCACATTTGTAATAAAGAACTTGTACACATTAATATGAAATTCATATGTTTACTTGTCATAATTGTCCTCTCTATCCAGGGACAAAAAAAATAGGAAGTTATATTACACGAAGATTAATGTAACAGTGCATACACAATTTATTTGAAGCAAACTAAACCCTGGATTAAATAAACTATAAATTCTGTCTTCAGAACAAAATTATTTGCATGGCACTCTTGGAGCAAGTATTTAACAACTGTAAATCTAATCAAAACAACTCTGAAACATTATTGTCAAAGCACATAAGCTGTAGAGGAGAGAGGTTATGTTTCACTTCAAAAATGAACAACAACTGCACGTTTCCAACAGGTAGCTCTCAAATGTGTGTTAGGAGATTTATTTTATGCCAAGGTCTGTGCTTAGCTTTAGCAAAAAGCATAGCCCAAAAGAAATGGCTTTGTATGGTCAAGCAGTGCATCAGACCCAACATCCTTGCTTTAGGTTCAAGGCAGAACAACAGTTACTTAATACCGGTCTTAACCTGGTTCTGTGGCCCAGATGGCCAGTGGTGGTGTCATGGGTTGACCCAAGCCAGGTGTCAGACACCCACAAAACCCACTCACTCACTCCCCTCTGCAGCTGGACGGAGGGGAAGAAATTTAATCAAGGGTCCATGGGTTGGGATAAGGACTGGGAGAGATCACTCATTAAAATACCATCACAGGCAACCCAGGCTCAACTTAGAGATACAAAGTGAATTTATTACTAACAAAATCGGAGTAGGATAATGAGATGTAAAATAAGCCCTTAAAAACCACCTTCTCCTCACCTTTCCCTCCTTCCCAGCTCTACTGCCTATCCCAGTGGCACAAGGAGACAGGGAATGGGGGTTGTGGTCAGTTCATCACCTGAGGCTTCTCCTGCTGCTCAGGGAGAGAAGCTGTTCCTCTGCTACTTCATGGGATCCCTCCCATAGGAGACAGTTCTTCATGAACTTCTCTGACATTGCTCAATCTCACAAGCAACAGCCCTCCCAAAACTGCTGAGGTGTGGGTCACTCTTCCATGGGGTGCAGTCCCTCAAGGAGAGGCTGCTCCAGCCTGGGAGCCAGGGCTTCTCTCTCCACAGGTCTCCCACAGGGTCACAGCCTCCTCCAGGCACCCATCTGCTGCAGTGTGAGCACCTTGCTTGTGGGCTGTGGGTGAATCTCTGCGTCTGCCATGGATCCATGGGCTTCAGGGGGACAACCTGCTTCACCATGGTCCTCACCATGGTCTGCAGAGGAATCTCAGTGCCAGTGCCAGGAGCACCTCCTGTCCTTCCCTCTCCACTGACCTCAGTGTCTGCAGAGTTGCTCTCACATATTCTCATTTTCACTCCTGCGACTGTCATTTAAACTGTGCCACCACCTTTGTTATGATTTCTTTTTGAATCTGTTGTCACAGAGGTCTTACCACCATCTGCAATTAGCCCAGCCTGGGCCAGCAGCATGTCCATCTTTGGAGTTGCCAGGAATTGACTCTGTTGGACACAGTGAAAGCTTCTAGCAGCTTCTCACAGAAGCCACCTCTGTGGCCATCCCCACTACCAAAACCAAGCCATGCAAACCCAAGTGGCTATAGAGGGTTACATCCTATCCTTCCAATTCACTTCCATTTGAAAATAGTCTAGCTGTGCTATCCAAAACATTCCCATCACATCAACAAAATTAAGTGGGGATGAGCAGGAGAGTCTCTTTCCAGGCATTCATATATATATATATCTATATAAATATATAGATATATATGTAAAAGTGGAACCAGTGTATTATCTAGCATGAAAAGTAAGCACTGGAAAACACAATCATTTCTGTAAATTTTAAAATTTAGAATTCTGTAAATTTCTAAATTTAAAATACAGTTGACAGCTAAAGAAATTCAACAATCTCCCTTACACCAAATGAAAGGGTACTGCAACGCAGAAGAGTTATCACATCACATGTCCAGAACAAACCCCATTTTAACATAACTTGTCTTAAAAAAATCCTTAGTAATTGGGAAACCTAGAGTTTGAGAACTGTCTCATTATTTAAAGGGCTAGGAAACTGAATTCTGAGTTCTTTGCTAGTTTAAAATCCTGTAAGACTTTCATATAAAATTGGATTTTTTTGAAAATATGTAGAACCTCTTGAACCTGGTTGTACCTCAGGATTTTGAAAAACTTTCAAGGAGCATAGATATAGTGTCCAAAGTGCAAGTCTTCAGGAGCTCAGACAGTCTGTAAGGGCTGGGAACTGCTACAGAGACATGGACACTCTGGAGTAGACCCAGTTGTAATAGTACATTTTGGAAATCTCTTCTTGTGCAACAGTGAGGTATTTTTGTAACAGTTGATATTTATCAAATAATATCAGCATCTGTGTTTCTGTTACAGCAAACATGAGAGAACACACAGAAACATGGACGCAAACTTAGAGCTCATTTCAAAACCTTTTCCTGCGAAATTGTTTCTGTATTTTCAGAGAAAGGTTGATAGCACAGAGTAGAACAATTTTGAAGCATTCCTGAATGGAGCAGAGGTGACCCTCAACTATGAATTCCTGTTTAATCACTGGACAAATACTTTACTAGGTCAGTAACTGTATTCTGCCAGTTTGCATCAGTCATAAAATGGAAGTATATTCTCCAAGCAAGGAGACTTCCTCTCTCAAGCCCTTCATCCTTGGTGTCACTGCAGACAAATGAGAACTCTGAGCATTGTGTTCATTGTACAGCCTTGACACCTGGCTGCAGTCACTACCAGCTCACCACAGAGATGTTTGCAGAGGACCCTGATCTGCTCTCAAATTAAGACAAACCCATGAAACACCACAAAACCAAATCTTCTGGATGACTATTACATGACAGTATAAAACCCTCATTGGCAAGGTACAAGAAGCCAAATAACAACCACATACATGATTATCCCCTGGCATAACAAGAAACTAAGAATTTTGGGATGCTTAATGTATGTGGAAAAATTACATTTGTTGCAAATAAGTTCAAATTTGTATCAATTAATATAAAAAATAGAAGTTTCTTAATAAGCTCTGTGTCTGCTACACCAATGAAAAAGTGAAGGATTCAATGATGAGAAATACTAGTTGAATACATATGGAAAAACATTAACATATGCCTGCTCACCATTGCATAGATTTTCAATTTTAATCTTGCAATTAAGAGAGAATATGAAGATAATTTGTGGATTTGATTCATTCGTGTGTAGTCTTTTCCTTCCTTTTCACATTGCAAATATCTTGCTATGACCTCTCCAGTGCACAGGGGGAAAAAAAAATCTCCCTTTTTATTTTAGTTAAAAGCTACTTATTAGCATACTGTGAGAAAGTGAATCTCTGAATCTTAGCTACAAATCTGTGCATTTCAGATCAGAAGCAGTAGTAGTCCTCAAATGGATCTAAATCTCCTTTTAGTTGTAGTCACGTACTTATGAAATTGGAAATCTATTCTGATCTTGTATGTGTTATTCTTATTTTTATAAGCCAATGCTGAACATGCTTTTGCACAGATGAGCTTTAAAAAAGAATTGACGGAGATTTCCTACTTTAAGTGTGGCATAAGATAAACCATCAAACCTTACAAAGAAAAGAATACCACTTGGTAAAAAACTCTTCAGACTGTAAAGGCAGAAAAGAATTACAGTACCACCATTTCTTAGTTTAGTTTGATGAGAAAATGAAGAGACAGATGTGCAAAATAATTGGTGTCCAAAGAAGTCATGGTTTGTCCAAACAGAATGGATCCCACTCTCATTACATGATGAAATCACTTTGCAATTAAAGCAGTGTATGTGCTTCCCTGTGGATGAAAATTTCCCTAGCCAACTCAGGAAAGTACTCAAAACTTCAAATTACTAGTGGGATGTGTCTGGCCTTTGGACAGTATCAGAACAGCTAAATAGTTTGCATTCCCCTGTATAATTTATAACAACTCTGATAATACCAGGAGATTTGGTTTAGAAAATTTGGAACATAAAAGGGCATCAAAAGCTCACAGAAGTCTTCAAACAGAACTCCTGGAATGGTATAAAAATGTTACAGAATAACATAATGGACATCAATTTTGCTACTGTATCAAATTACAACCCAGTCTTGGCTACTGGAATTTAGCAGATGGAGATAAACCTTTTGATTAATTTCACATGGGCATGCAGGCATACCTTTTGTAACGAGCCTTTCCTTTAACAGCAAAATATTCTGCCACATCCCTAAAAATTTGTGGGCACTGATGAGTGCAAGTAGTTAAGGGGAAAAGCCCACAGCATCGGTGGTATCGTGCGAGCAGTACAAACATGGAGTTAATCACTGAATCAACTAATTCTTTAATCAGTATTCAAGATGTTGGCTCACCCTCAGTGAACCAGGGACAAGGGAACAAGTGCTGCAAGTGTAGAACAGTCCCAAAAAAAGAGAAAAACAGCAGAAAGAAAGATGACCTCTTCATGCTCTCAGGGTATGCTGAAACCTAAATTAGCTCAGTCTGGGGTCAGAGGCTTCTTCCCCCTGTTCCCCTCACCCACCCTTTTCTTCTATAGGAGAACTGAAAAAAGTCAAACATGACATGGACTTAATTCGCAGAAATTCCTCAGGCATTGGTTATGCACTTTCCACAGATGTTAGCTGTTTTCAAATGGAAATTACAGTGTCAGACATCATTTTCTCAGAAAAACAGTTTTAAACTCTTTTGATCGGAAGAGATTTAGCTCAGTTTCACATGAGTCAGGGTGAACAATTTCTAGAACATCCCTTGGGAACAGCATTTGGATGCTAAAAGACAAAAGCTTTTCAAGCAAGATGACAATAGAAAAACTGGAGGTATCTTCTGTAGTATGCATGTAGGGGAAGGGAATGGTGGGAAGAAGTGCATGAGGACTATGGGGATTTTCCAAAAGAGTATGTGAGAAAGCAGCCAATAAACTGACAAAGCATACAGCATCACTTATTTCACAAGCAGCATTTAGTCTCTAAGGTACAAAATGGGGTTTTTTTAGCTTTCAAAACAACTCACAAAGCTGCCAGCTGTTACTCAATGCATTATCAAGTTAATGGAGGGAAGGGGTTGGGGGAGACAGAGAAAGAGAGAGCTTTTATCTTCTCCAGCACTGACCAAAAGAATGTAGTCAAAAGTAACAACTCCAGGCATAGATCAGGATTCTCTCCTGCAGGGCAGTGCATGGCTGGATGAATATTAAAATCTGTACACAAAAATGTGCATGAAGCAACTGCCTTAAGATCTCCATATTCAAAATGAGTATTACAAATATATACACCTGGTTATGTGAGCACTTATTTTTTATTCATCTTACCTTTTCCTTTTCTAAAAAGGAAAAATTCTACTAAGTCACCAGCATGTCCCTTACATGCTCATGTTACAGCATTCATTTTAATGCTTGCTCTGTTCTATTGATACAAAGGCAATAGCCTTTCTGTTGCATTGGGAAATTTTTCTTACCATCCTTTTAACACTGTGATGAAGAAATTTACTATAGTAGGCAGATTTCTGTTAAGTAATACTTAAAATCATTAAATGAAACAATTTTGAACATTCACCTTGAGGATTGCCAAAAGTCAAAATAATCCTAACAAAGTGCAACAAATATGTCCTGGATTTAGAACATAACATTTAATTCCCTCTTGCCTTCATCCAATGAATAACTGTCAAAACACTTGCAGTTCTGGCTTGAAACAACAAAGGCTTTTGCAAAGGAACTCTTCTTCTCTGACCACGCTCCACTTCACTCCTGTCTCTCAAAAAAATAGGGCAGACGCATTACTTAGGACACTCAAGTTCAAATGCTGAAAAATTCACAGCCATTCAGCAAGTTTTCAATCCACCTCACTATCCACTTATCAAGCCCATAATTTGCCAGCTGGTCTATTAGGATTTCACAGGGCACAGAAGGAATCCCAGACCATCCTGTCTTTTAAGTAGTGTCTGCAGCATCCTTTGGAAGGCAAAAAGGAGTTAGAGGTAGCAGCTGAATTACAGAGAACAGACTGTATTGATCTCTGGTGTGAGTCCTGTTCCCTATTTCTTGATCCTTGTTACTCTTGTCTGATGATCGTCCTACAAAGGTATTTGTGAGATTTCTGCTGATTTTTTCTTCTCTTTCTAGTTGAATCTTAAGGGCTAATCAAAAATACACAGGACAACTATTGCTGTCTCAATATTCTGTTGGGAACTTTTTTAAAAGTCTGAAGAGCATGTCAATAAGGATTTGACCAAAACATGATCCTTATAGTCTTAATTACAGTAATATAGTTTTCTGTATCTGGAGCTTTTCTGTGTAACTACTGCTAATAACATTTTAATAACATGAATACTATTAAATACTCCTGAAAATAAAGTTCAAGTTATCTCTTAAGGAAGATCTTTGATAGGAGAACAGAAAAGTCTAGAAGAGGTTGCTGGAGTCTCATGAGTTTATATATTTGTGTATTTCTACATAGAGAGGAGGGGGTAATGCTGAATTACATATTTGCCAGAAACACAATGGAACTGATGATCTAATCATGCCTAGATGCAAGGGAGGCTTCGGCTCAGCAGAATAACTGGGTGTATGCAAGTCCATGGAGTGTGACAGAAGGAACCCATGGATGCTGAGAAAGCTGACTGATGAATTTGCAAGACCACTCTTGAATATCTTTGAAATGTTGTGGTGATCAGGAGAGATTCCCCATGATCAGAAGAAATAAATGTCACATTCTTCAAGAAAGGCGAGAAGGAGAATCTAGGCAGCAGGAGGCCAGTTCACAACAAGGTGAGGAGGAATTAATCTTGGAAACAATTTCTGGATACACTAATGCCACTGGGAGTAGTAAACATGGATTTATGAAGGGGAAATCATGCTTAATAAGCCTAAAAATCAACTTCATGGAAACAATTTTTGGATACACTAATGCCACTGGGAGTAGTAAACATGGATTTATGAAGGGGAAGTCATGCTTAATAAGCCTAAAAATCATCTTCAATGATGATTAGCTTGGTGATAATCTTCCCTTAGATGAGGGAAGAGTGGCAGATGTTCACCTCAACTTCAGTAACGCTTTGGACACTGTCTCCTGGGATTCCTTCCCCTCAGGTAAGTCCAGGCCTGAGGGGCTGAATTTGCTTAGATGTTTGGTATTCATATTTTTTCCCCTTTCTTAGAACAGCTGACTTTCTCTGCAGTACCAAGTTTCTGACTGTAGAAGCAGGTTTAAAATGCTGGCATTGTAAAATTATGGATTGTTGAGCAGTAACCTGCTTAAGGTTCCACTTTATTATCCCTCATGACTTACTATTTGTGCTGGACAAGCTTTATTGGTTATCAATAACCCTTCTCCTACCAAAGGGGGATACTGAGGAGAAAGTTGTGGTCAGGAACAGGACCAGTCCCAAACTAATGTTCAGGTTGTCCCCACATGCAGGTTCAGGTGAGCAAAGAGGACAGTGTGGATGGGTCTGCTGGCCTCAGTGTATTTCCAGAACCTCCTGATTCCATGCTGTGGGGCTTACACACACACAGGCAAAATCCACAGTGTCAGGGAAACATTGCAGCACTGAGAACTTGTGGATCAAATACCTTGAACAGGTACCTCATGGAGGAAATTCAAAGCAGCAGATCTCTCCTTGGTGTTCAGATCAACTTACAGCTATGCTCTTTCTTCAATGCAAAGGAAGAAAAAAATTAAGAAATAAAGACCACCATTTGGGACTCAAACAGTAACTGGACAGGACCTCCCCACTCAAAATCTTTCCTTAAAGGCAATTTCTGTTTTTACTGAAAACTGAAAATGATTTGTTATACACAGGCAGTAAGACCAAATGATGCAATAGTCTCCTGTTGTCTTAGAGACCATATGACTGCCCATAACAACTGTGATTTTGTTCATAAATATTCTGCACACCACTCCTGAAATCCAGTGTATGTTGTGACTAAGTTGATAAATACCAGAAATACTTGTATGAGATTATACATACACATGACTCTTACACAGGTTACTTATGGGAGCTAAAGGAGCATTTTGAAAAGAAAAAAAGTAAAAGCTGTAACCATCCTGAGGAAATCTGATAGCAGGCGAGACAGGGGTATCAGAATATTTGCTAGGAAACGAGCAATTTGTTTATACACACCCATCATTACATCAGCTGTTGCACTGCAAGTCACTGTTAATGAGTTTTAAGAAAAGTGGGTTTGTCCTTGACTGAGATGATTCCAAGCTTTTTAAGGGCTTCCTAATTTCAAAACTAGTGCTCAGTAACTCTAAATGTGTGCATAAGAAGGCCATGAATAGTAAGCCATGAGGTGTAATAGTGTGAAATCTTAAGTAGGTTACTTCTCAGCAATCTATAATTTTATAATTCCAGAATTTAAACTTCACACCTGCTTCTACAGCCAGAACCTTGGTACTGCAGAGAAAGGCTGTCAGCTGTTCTAAGAAGAGAAAAAAATAATGAATAGCAAACATCTGAGCAAATTCAGTCTCTCAGGTTGAGACTTAAAGGATTCTAAATAATTCTGAGGGTTCTGAAACCAGAAAGACACTCATGTTAAGCTATTCCAGAAATAATAAGACTAACAGACTCTCATGTCAGCAGCTAGTGGCATCTTACTAAAACAAGGAACACTTACAATCAAAATACTAGTGTCAAGATCTCAGATGATGCGAATTTTATGGTTAGCAAAAATAAGTTCTAAAGGATGTAGAGATACAATACTCTCTTTTGGGCCTGGTAATTGCCAGGAAAAAAATATCTTTCAGAGACCTACTTAGTAAATATTGACCATATATGAACTCCAGTTCCAATACCAATGCCATTTCAGAATTCCCTTAATTCTCAATTAGAGTTTACAGTACCATAAGCATTAACACTGAAGATACTAATTTACAATAAATGTGCCAAGCCAAAAATTAATTAGGAGAGAGAATTCTTATGGAAATACTTCAGAGTTTGAGGCTTTTAACTATGTTCTTCTTTGTAGATAAGGCATGTTAAGCATGGGTATGATCACTTATGGCAGTTCCCTTACCCGGGTGTGAGGAAATCCTTTGTAATGCCTCCACCAGAGTATGATAACACAGATGTAAAGCAGTGTGATTTGAGAGACCTCACACAGCTTATACAATGACAGAATGGCAAAATTAACAGAACACAAATTTAACATCTGGCTGAACTGACAATGTTGGGAACAAGGTCTGAGATTGATTCCAGAAAGCAGGAATGTTTCTGTAATGCAAAGATCCCAAATAAGAGACAGGTTTCATCTAAACATTAGGAAAACCATGCCAGTGGCACATAAAAAAAATAAAATTAAAAAGTCACAAACAAGACTTTAAATCACAGAATGAAAGAAAATCATCAAGTGCACAAGACAGTGTGGTACTATTCCAAGTAAAGATACAAAAGATACTTTTGATTTCATAAATAACCAATTAATTTGATACTTGCAGCTCCAAGCAGTTTACACTTTCCCCTTCAATCTTTTCTAGTGAGACTTTGGGTTGGTGTTGTGGTTACTTCTTCAGGCAAAACATCCCAATGCTCATCATCCCTGAATCTTGTCTTTAGGAGATACACCTGTGCCAAGCAGAAGCAAAACTGAGGGAGGCAAAAGGCTCAAACATCCCCAGGGATAAATCAACTCGCCTTTTGTAACTTTTCTAACCTGATCAGCTGGCAGTAAACCCCCATACCAAATAGTTATTTAAACTAATTAGCAGGGAAACAAGGGACCAAAAAAACCCATAAGTGCTTCTTGAGCAAAATCAACCAAAAAAATTAGTGTATGTCTCATGTTTAAGTTGCCCCACTGCATTTTACAAGACTTCCAAAATAGCTACACCATGCAACATCATTTATATAATGTGAAAGATAGCCTAAACAGTGTCAAATACTGATTTTCAAATTATTATTTGCAAATATTACTGCCATAATTTTATATTTTGTCGCACATTACTCTATGTTTACAAAAACTACAAACTTCCCTTTGTCAGAACACATCATTTATTTATTACACGTCATTAAATACATGCCTAGATAGGATTCTTGACTAACAGTGTTAATCACCCTGAGGCCATGCAATCATAACAAAATAAGGTAATTATAAAATCACATCTGATCTGTGGCTTTAGATGAAATGCATGTTTCTCAATAAGAAATTTTCGAGTGTTATAAGATTCTAGCACAGCCTTCTGAGCAAATGCCATTTAAATGTGGAAGAGGATTGACAATACAGGATAACTGAAATATTTCTGCAGTTGCCTACGTACACAGTTACAATAAGAGAATACTTTGGTAAATGGGCAGGTAACTAGGTAAGAACGTTATTACACAAAAGCTGAATTAATTGGTATTAGTTTGCAAACTTAATAAATTAGTAGTAGCAGCCTGAGTCCTCTGCTCCCTTATTTTATTTAAGGTATATGATAGTCATTGTAAGGTACTACTGTTTCTCAGTCACTCTGCTCTCTGAAGGGAGCAAACAGATGGAACAGCAGGAAAATAAAACATATGCTAGTGAACACTGTAAAACCCAAGATGCAGGAATACAAAAGCAACAGGAAATATAAGAAAAAAACTCAAAAAGAACTCAAAAATTAATTCTTTTTGGTATGGTGGTATGCACCAGCTGATCTTAATGTAAATTTTGATGAAATATTTGAATAGAGTGGGTTTGAAAAATGCAGGGAAGATTTAACACATTCATACTCTGAAATCTGCTCCCTGAACCAGTTGCCTTCTCTTGCAGACAGAAACAGCCTGTGCATGAGAAAGAAATTTCTCAGCTACATGTTCTTTCATGCTTTTTCTGCTTAGTCTAAGAAAATACTCATGGTGAGGCGTTTAGAACAAGTTCATTCATCATCTTAAAAACATTATTTGATTAATACAAAATACAGTGGATATGATTTTGAGACTGAAGAGTACTTACTATATTTTTGGCTAAAGAACTAGAGATAAGTCAAAAGGAACTTTTTGTCAGTACCCTGCCCCAAGCAAACAAAACAATCAGTGTATTTTACAATCAAGTTCAAGAGGAAAATGCTGCTTGCTCATAACTCCCTAGGTGGTTTAGGACACGTGCAGACTTTCCACACTCACACTCTGATATTTTTATCAGAATCTCTGGTGAACAATCACAAGTTGATTCTCTCATTTGCCAGTGGGAGAATCCATCTGGTTCAAGCGCTGCTAGGCACACTAGCATGATGCCATTTCTCTGAGGCAAGGTATTAATGCTTTGTTAAGAGTTCTTTGATTTTCTGACACATTTTGCATTAGAAACTGTCACCAGTCCCATAACAACACCCACTCTCTGTCTCTCTGGTGGGCAGAATGCCAAAAAGAAGATGACAGACTAGATGACTCTTACCATTTTAAGCCTTCCCCCACAGGCAGACAAACAATAGAAAAATTCTATTTAAATCTTTACAGATATTTTCTGTGAACCACACAATTGTCCTTTCCAGCCTGATCACTTCCTTCTCCTCTCATATACATTAAATACATGTATTTCAAATTAGACATCCATATTCTCATCCAATTTAAATATGCCACATACAGAGAAAGGAAGCAGTGTTTTCCTAGGTTGGGACTACAGAAAGATCCCCTCCTCACAGAATACAGGAATAGCAGTCAGAATAAAAACAGCTTCAATAAGCAGCATCAGCAACAAAAATTTATTGTTACACAGTCACAAAGTGATGCCTGCCCAAGCTTGTGAACATTTACTCAATATTATGCTATATAAATTCTATTTTAAAATAAAATTTATGTTTTCCTAAATTTCCAGTGTGGGCTCAATTACCACAAAAGAATTATTTTGTCAGCCTACAAGTAAATACCATTGTCTTAGTTCTGATCATTGATGATTAAGCCACAATGATTTTTTTAGATGCTCACATGTGGTCTTTTTTCTCATCTTAGGCTGAATTAATTTGGCATTGCAACTGTAAAAGTCAGGAAATTTTAGCTTACTGGAAATTATTCTAGAAATTCCATTTTTTCTGAACATACTTAGGGCTAAACATCAGACTTTCATCTGCTTGCACAATCCTGTAACCCATGGCTTACTCGTGCACAGTGCCTGTAGTATTTAGAATCACCATCCTTACGAGGCAAGAGTTGTCAAAAGCAAGGGAATTCATTTGTTTACCTTCTTGACTCAGGAATGACTAACAACTCCGCTGCCTAAAAGCTGAGAATTGGAAAAAAACCCTGTACATTGTGCTCAAATAGATTTTTTTTTCCCTAGCAGATGCATCTGACACTCCCTCATTGTGCAAGTAAGCCAAGCCAGATGAAAAGCAAGGGAAGAACACTGTGTGACATTGTTCTTGATGAATCCTAAAAGAATCAAAAATATTGGTGTAGTTGGACAGTCTGGCCATGCTGATTAACCTGAAAGGAGCAGTCACTCCACTGATACACTCTTCAATCTTCATAACACAGATTAAATAATACTGCTGAAGTTTGACTGCAAAGCAAAGAAAATTCACTTTGTTTTGATGATGTTGCTGAATGCTTATCTGGCTGCTCCGTCACCATATCTTGTTTAGTCTAACAAAAAACTACTCTTTTTGCCAGTGAATAAAAACTCCTACTCAAACATCTGAGTCAGATACAATCTAAAAATAATATTCACTATCAGATATAAAAGTCAGAGAGAAAAGGTATATTGAAATGGAGAAGGTTAACATCACCAAAACTCACATCTGAGTAACATTCAAATAGCTTCCCGCATATTAAAGCAAATTTGGCTTGGTCAAGTCTACAGGAAGCTGCAATCCTTAAAAACCAATATTCAAAATGAGCTGGTCATTGACAAGGCCCCGCATTCTGGCTGCACTTGTGGACTGCAATGCTGATGAGCAGCAAGACCTTAGCCCATGCAAAGATTTACACAGAGAACTTTAAAAAATGTCAAAATAAGATGAAGACCTTAAATAAAGGTGCCTACTGAGGCTAGTGTTTCTGTCTTGGAAGCTTGGGCTCCTTTTGAGTAAGATATGAAAGAGATTTGCTTCTTTCAAAGTTTACTTTCAGGCTTGCTAACTACAGACTCTGAAAAATGGCAAGAGATGGAACCAAAGCCTTCAAATAATACAAAATAAATGTTCGTTTACTTTGTTTTAATGACCATGCATGGTAAATTTGGAAAACCTGTGTTTCAATAGAATAATTTTAGAGTGAGTAAATTTATCTGATATCCAAGTAGAGCAGATTCACAGAAGACATTTTTTGTCTCCTTTTGTCCACCTACTTTAGGATTCTGTTGGTTTGTCTTTTATGATGACTGTTAAGCTGTAAATCCCAAAATTCCCATCTTTTATATTTTTAAAATAATACATATGACAGAAGCAAAACAGCTTATAATAAATTCACAATTATTCCTAGCTATTTACATGTTTCTTGTATGACAGAACATATATTTTGCTCCGGGAATTTTTTTTTTTTGTTCATGTGACAGAGAGGGCATGATATTAGAAATATTGTATTAAAAATCCACAGCAGGGGAACTATATATATCATTAATTCAAAACACCATGTCTTCTGTTCTGCTCATTGTAGAGGTAGTAGCAGTTCTGTAAATCAGAGCCATTCACATCCTAGAGAGTCCTGGATTCACCTAGTTTGGGGGGGAGGAGCAACATATCCAAACTGACCCTGAGAAAGTGTTCACATAAATGTGTCTGTAGGAACACCCTAAGCAACTAAAATTTATTAGGAAACTCTTTGGTCCCCAGTACTCTGTCAAGGTCAAAATGTTCAGGCAGAAGTAAAACCATGAAGCAATCACATCTGCTAAAAAATTTGTCTTCTGCTTTAATATGCATTGTTTACATACTTATTCAGAAAACTACAGTCTGGAAAGATACTATGTGCAAGAATGATGATGCATGTTTAAAAATCCCAAATAAATACAACTATTTATCCATACATAATTATACATATACATAGGTACACCAATAACCCCTTTCTCAGGGTAAACTTACTTCCCTCCAGATTTAGCCTGCCATCAATAGGGCTTCCCTCCTTTTAGCTTGCCTCAACTTTCAACAGTTTTGTCTTCAGTACCCATGTGAGACATAAACCACATATATATAACAACCATTTGATGATAAGGGTATTGTTTGAATTCTTTCACTTATTTAATTTGAATTATAAATGCTAGTTGTATTTTATTGCACATGGTTATTCTCTCTTTAATTACAGGTAGCAGGATTCCAGGTAATTTTCCTGATCACCACTGCAGCTGCTAGCATGTCCTACAAACCACAGTGGAGTGTGCAGAAAGCTTTTCACAACAGTGCTGTTAGCAGAATGCTGCAAATCTCCACCCACTAATATTTCCTGACAGAACCCACAGCTTCAGTCCTAAACTAAGAAGGGTCAATTGCTGGAATAATCTCTCAGTTCAGAGATTAAAGCCCTGACAACGTAATTCCATTGCTATACAACTTCCACATGGGGAAGGAAAGAGCCTTTTGGCAGAGACCAAGCACTTTCCAGAGTAAAAATGTCATTGTTTACTCCTTGCCTTTCAACTCCAGGCAGAGTTACCAAGCCTGCTATGCTTGGACAATTGCCTGGTGGTTTGATCAGCCTGAGGCAAGCAGGAGGTGCTTGAAAGCTCATGCAGATCCATTTGTGATACCACAGTTTATTTTCTATGCAAAGAACAATTGACAGTTACTTCAGTTGATTTTTTGAGGTTTTCATATTTAGATAATCTTTTGCACTGTTTTCCTTCAGCAGTGCAACTAGAGGAGAAAATATGAAAGTTGTTCTTTCTGCTATGGCAAAGACTCAGATGCACAATATTTGGCCTAGCTATAGTTCCAAAATATCCTAATGTGGACATAGCTTTTACTGGCAAAAGAATACTAGTTAATGTCACCATTTGCTGAATTAGGCTGAGCAGTTTTTCAATTATTTATACTTTTTCCATTTCTACAAGGTTTCAGCTGTCCAACAATTTTCCTAACCCAAGTGTCCTTTAAATAAATATGCTCCTCAGCAACAAAAAACAAATCCTACTTCAGGCCCAGATCCAGGGTAAAATTTAAAGTCACTTCCTAAAGAGATGGCTGGAGAGAGTGAATACTTATTTACCAGAGTATGCCTGTATCTCCATTCGTGCTTCCAAGCTTTGTGTTAGAATCTTTTTATTTGGGTGGGCATACAGTAATGATTTTCTGCCATAAACTACGTATTTCTACATCAGAAACATTTCACTCCTGGATATTTTACATAGATGCGCATTGCCAAATTGCAAAACCAGCAAGATGCTTTTCCATCTTCAATTATATTTTTCAAGATAAAACACAGGTGCAATGATGATGATAGGTTTTTGACTTTAGATAAAATATTAGTGAGTGCTGACAACATCCTGAATCCATGTGAATAGTTTGCACTTTTTTCTGACTTGGCACTGCCTACAATTTGGATAGGTACATTACAGAAAAAACACGTAACCAACCAAAAAAAAGGAATTTCATTTAATGGTGTCCCTTTCTTAAGAGGGGGCAAAAGAATGGGAGGATGATCAGGATTTGAGCTGGTCTCTATAATGTAGAAAAGACTCTCTAAGCCACTAGATCTTTCCACTCACATCTTCTGGGTATTCATTTACATACTTGTTTCTAAGTTGGTAAGATGCTTGAGTAGTTTAGAAGAAGGAAAAACAACTTTCAGCCATGCAAGCTGTAAATTTTTGGTAGACGAAATCTCTTTAACTTTCTTTTAATTAAAGTCAAATCTTCCAGCCACAGAGCTGCAAAGCAGAACTGGTACAATCTTGAGACAATAAAGCATAATAAACAATAACATATGTCAGATCTGAATATCGATATAAATTAATTAATCTATTTATTAGGATAGGAGGAGAATACAGGCAAAACATGAAACAGGCATCCTTCAGCATCTAGAACATTCAGGCTATTGCAAGAAGAAACTGCAACTCTAGGAACCAAAGGAGTAAATAGAAATTGTCACACAATTTACTGATAGTGGAAGAATAGGCTTGGGAATGAAAAGCTCTGCTGTTCAATGAGCTGCTGAAATGGTCTTGAAGTGAGTCAGTTTGATGTTACCAGACAAAGTTAACCACATCAGTGGCAGAAATGGCCAGTTACTGAAAGCATAGTAGAAGCCCTGTAATGACAACATAGAATTTATATTCCTAAACACACTGTCCTCCTCAAGAGTGATTTTGAATACCCTCTTCCTGTACTTCTATTGTGCAAAACAGTGTGGTGGTGATGAAGAAACTACAAATTCCAAATTATTTACTTATTCAAGCCATAACATCATTTCCTTGCTATTATACTCTGACAATATGAAGTATTAAGTTTTTGAACAGTCTGCAATCTTGTGCTGAAAAGTTTATTTCATAAAAAAATCAGAAAGGTGATCTAAATGATACCTGTCTAGGAGGGCAAGGAGATGACATATCACCTAACACAATGGTGAGTTGAACATACAGTATCAAAATCGTGGTACCAATTTGGGCTTCTTTGCATCTCCAGACCTCAATGCAGTGAGCCAGCCCTTCTAAAATAAATTCAAATATATTTTTGAAAATGTTGTATAAATCAATACTCCAATTTAAGGAAATTTATTAAATAATCGAAGCATAAATTTGGAAAAAGCCATAAGCAATTTGACTCTGAGCCAGGTGATCAGAGTTAGGGAAACCCAGGATTTGGCCTCTATTGCACCAAAGTCCCCATGGGTCTCCAAATGTCATTTCTACGGGGTTCATTTTATACAGGCTTTTGGGCTCTGGAAGGGGCCCTTCTTTAGCATATTTTAGCATATTATCATAGGTTTTTTTTCTTGCTGCCGTGTGTTTGGAACTGGTGAATAATTGCTGAAATCCTGTCAGGTAAAAAATCATCTGGGATAAACTTCTGGTGTCTCATATAATCTTACTGATGATGCCTACCAAATGCCTCCTGCTGGGGTCTTGTCAGATGAAAAAATCCCTTGAAGTATACAACTCTGCACAGTGTCCTCCTGGTGTTTGAATCTCCATCCTTATCACTTAGCCTATTACTGCTTCTTGTCCCACACTGGATTTAGTACACAAAATGCTGTGGTTTTTAATTTCCTTTACCACTAACTATTTTATAACATATTACAATGCCATTCACAATTTTTCCTAAATCAGGTCACACAAAGCAAGTGGCAAAGGAGATCCAAATCATCTCTCCTGGTCAAGCCCTGCTCTGGCTCTCCATCCTTACTCATCAGCCAGCACCCCCTTGGTTCACAGCTGGGGGAAGGTGCAATTTAACAAAAAGCTTTTACTACCCATGGAAAACCCACAAATTCCCAGAGGCACGTGCAATGTGTGCCTCACAAACCCCACCCCTGACAGAGTACACTGCGTTCAAAGGCTCACAACTTCCTCAAGCACCACTTCCCTCAGAGCATGCCAAAACAATAATCCCAGAAAAGCCAACACCCACATGAACTTTTAAACTGTCTTTTTAAGAAGAGCACATTCATTACTAAGTTTTTTGTCTTGCCTATTTGTAATGACTGAAAAAATACTGAATTAAACCAGAATGAAAGAAGCATTACAAATAGGAATTACGCTAACTTGATTACAAATTTAAATACACATGGTAAAACTGAACACCATAAATACCAAATGGAAAGATTTAATACATTGATATCTACTTTTATCTACTTAGAGAATATTATCTGTAAAAGTGTCCTTCAAACCTGTGTTCCTCAAAATACAAGTTTAAGAAAAAATAGATAAACTGTAATGCAACAAAATGTGCTGATCATCTAGCTACACAAATCAGCACAAAAAGACAGTTGAATGAATAAAAATCATTAAGAAAGAGGCAACAAAGAGTATCACTCTGCCTAAACACTGTATAAAGCACAGAAGGTGCAAGTGATGCAGCTATCTCTGCCCCATGCCCCAAACTCAATAAAATGGAGATGGTAGAATTGAAAAGATGAAGGAAAAAGGCAACAGTGGGCAAAGTTCAGAAGTAGAATCCACAAGAAGAAGAAATTTATTTCAAAATAAATGAGTAAATAAGGCAACCAAAAAAACCCCACCCTTCAGCAGCTGAAGGCTCCTACACTAAAGATGTGTGAATCAGTAGTGGAATCTTAAAGGTGAATGGGAAGCAATTGTTTCCTTTCTCCCTAATCATGAGGCCAGAAAGCACTGAACTAAACTTTCAAGGGCAGAAATGAAACATGCCACTTTTTTCTTTTTTTTTCTCCTAAAATACTTACTTAAAAAAATAGAATGGGATTCAAACCAGCATGTATATAACAATTTCACTCAGCTACTTTCTCCTGGGATGTTTACAGAATCTTAATATTGCTGCAGCATAAAGGACATTTGTGGACAACAATGTAAGCAAAATATATGCTCATAACAGCTTCATTTTCTTAGAAAATCAGACAAAAAATGGAGCACTGGTCCTCAGACAGTGCTGGCAAACCAGAATTTCAAAATAGTTTTCTTCCATGTGCTGTTCCTCTATGTTTCATTTGTTTCAAATTCAAGTGTACTGTGCATGGTAATAGTCTGAAATGCACTAATATATTATAATTATATATTCATATACTAAATTAAAAATCTACAGGGTGGGGAGAGAAGATTAGTAGATTGAAGGAAATATCTTTTTACACAAATCTCTTAGGTGTTCTATGTTCACACTTTTAATAGATTCTAAATAATTCCCCAGGGTAAGAAAGATTAAGTTAAAAAAAATAGAGACAAGATACAGAAAAAAGTACAATTGTGAGACGCAAATCTGCAAGTTTAGGGAATGTGAACAAAAATCAGTAGGATTGTTTTTATGCTCTGAAAAACTACACAAAATGGATTTTTACTTTCATGTTTTGAGGGTGGGTAGTGGGATCCAATCCAAAGAAAGCTATAAGGAAAGTATTTAAGTGTATCATATACCTAAACTAGAAAAAAAAATAAACCCAACCATTTTAAGAAATAGTAATACTGGTAATTTCAGCACAATTTTTCATTGTGCTGAAAAACTAAAACACCCAACTGCTATTTATGGAATATAAATATCCATGGGTTTGAATTATTTCTTTTTTCTTGAAGTTAATGAATTCATATATGGCATCCTTTTCCAAAAGTAATTTCAGTTTTGACAAATGCATATTCTTAATAGAAAAAAGAAATGATCTAATATTCCTGAAAAAGTCTGGATAAAAGGTAAAAGCACTTCACATCAAAGAAAGGAAAGTAGTAAATAGCTTTAAAAAATGCAGTATTTTCTATGGAAGAGTCACAGAAATGGAGTGACAGAAGCTTAAATAAAATGCAGAGCCTACAGTTGCCTAGTGTTACCTACACATGAAATTCTTCAGGGCAGGGAAACACCAATGGAGCCAATTCCTTGATGCCAAAGTGAAAAAGCATAACCAGAGTAACAACTTGTACCAGTTATGAAAGATCACATTGCACACAGTATTGCTTATGGTACAACATGCTTGTTATAAATTTCCAGGAGACACCACAGTTTATTATTTATATAGAAAATGTTACTTGGGGCTAGTTACAAGAACACTTGCCAGAAGTGAATCCCAAATGGAAGTAATTTTGAATTAGCCTGAGATTATGAGATCATCAAAAAGATCTCACTTTATAATTGGACTTTAACTCGTTAGTGAATCATGAAGTTAGCATTTCAAAACTACTCATCTATGCAGCAATCAGATAAATAGAAGTGGAATAAAAACTCAAAGATGCACAGCACCATCTGACACACTAACTCCTGAACCTAACTTTATGTAAATATCCTCTTGATTGTATAAAGGAAATCTGATTCTGGGTAATTACACAGTCAACTAGTACAGACCTACTAACAACTGGGTATCACATGCACAATGTTAGTTGATCAAACTACTAAGGACAAGTCAATTCTATATGCAAATTACTGCAAAATATCACATACCATTTATGCTTCAGATTTTGAATTTCCTTCCTTCTTGTGAGCATTCTCTCTTACTAAGCATCATAAATGTCAAGATGACTGATATTTGTAATTTCCTGACACATATACTCATTTGAAACATTTGCATTTCTACATCTTCTTTAGACTAAATCAGCCCTGTGAAGGGCCATGGCAGCAGTAGCTGATAGTGTTTACTGTGAGAGTAACTGGAAGAAGCTACACAAGAAGAAACATAACTTTCAGACTACTGTCAAAGTTCTCCACTCTGCACTCAAGAAGTTCTAGCAGTGGATTTCTGAGAGGCAGTACACCCTGTCATGACAAATAGAATAGTAAAGATCTGCTCCTGGGAGGCTGTGACAAAAGGAAGGAGATACCTCCAGGGGTGATCCACCAAAGAGGGATATTTTTGTACACTCCATCTTCCCTGTAAGAAATCCTAATAACCCCCAGGCCTTATTGCTTCTAATGTAAATGCAGTTGATACCCACAGCAAAACTTAACCCTGCAGCTCCTGATTCTTTAACAACTGGAAAAGAGGTGCTAGGCTCAGAGATGACTGGGGATAAGAAATCAATGCAAGTCATTTAACTCTGAGAGACATCTATTTCATTGAAACACTCTCTTTTGAGGGGGCTAGAGACTTTCAATCTCATACCAGGGACAAAGACACTAATGAAAAGTTCTTGGGGGACACTAAAGTTGTAAAATGCAGTAAGCTATGTCACAAAGAATGAAAATAGCTGTGGTTTAAATTCACAACATTTTTAAAGGACATGAGTTATCGAAGACCTAGAGAATAAAAGTAATCCAAAAAATATATAACACTCAAATTGCAAAACTTATTTACTAGCGCTACAAATAGCCATTGCATTTTTTATACCTACAGATGTTATGAAAATATAATCAATCTAAGCAGACGAATCAATATCAGTTTTCATTTCAGAACACTTAAGTTTAATACAAAAAATATATATTAAAAAGCCTTGTCATTAACAAATAGTGTTTATAGACATAACATATGTCTGTACTACAGTGCACAGCACTGTCCAAAAAAATCAAAAGTTAGAACTGACACATGAAATAATAGAAAAACAGAACAAAGAAGCAGCCTCACCCCAAAGAAAAATTAATCGTAAAGAAAAAACAGGTTAGTCTCAACAAAACCAGACACTGATAAAAATGGGAATCACCGAAGTTTTAGACTGATAAGCAATGAAAATATGAAACTCAACATCATATCAACATAACTATCATCTGTTGTTTGACCCTTGTTTGGCCACTGTTATCAACTGACCTTATAAGTATATACAGAAATGGCTCTCTGTTCTGGTCTAAGTAGTAAAAACAATTGCTCTCCGTATCAACATCTGTAACAGCTTGCTGGCACCCTACTCAAAATCTGGGGTTGTGCAAAGGGAAAACAATTCACAGTCTACTCAACTCGTGACTGAGGTTCATTTGTTCAGCAGCACTGTGACTACATAAGCCACCCTGGTCAGCACAAAAATAAACAACATAAAGAGCAAAGAGGCAAAAAAAAAAGTCTGTGGCACCTGTCACCACAATTTCTCAATGCTAATAATGCAGTTCATTTCTAAATGTTAACTTATTTATTACACAAACTGATTATTTACTTCCTATACAGGAACTTACAAACTACATTTTTTTTACTACATGTAATTAATTAATGTTGAAAAAGTCAAATACTTCATAGTTTCTTATTAAAGATTTAACTTAGCATAGAGTGAGAGAGGTCAAATACCTCACTTGACTCACAGTACCCTGAAGGAAAATAGGCAGAACTAAAGCATTTAAACATTAGATTTTTGGTCAGCAGTCCAGACTTAGTTAATCAAAACAAATTAAAAAAATTACAAACCTCAGAAAAACACAACAAACTAATACCAAAAATATGCCACTATGCCAAACCAGAGACTTTTCAAAGGATTTTTTCCCCACAATTTCCCACAAGTAGAACCACAATTTCTACAGTTCTCCCAAGTCAAGATTAAAATAACTCGCACAATACAAAAAAAATGTAGCATTTGATCCACTTGGTGACAGATATAAAGCAACATACAGTATACTTAAATAGCTAAACTACTGGATAAATATTAGATAAATAGCTAGATCAAGCACAGCCGCATTTCAATGCTTGGCCACATGTTAAGTTTAAAAGGTCTGTTGAGTTTCCATGCTGCAGGACTCTCAGATTACTGGTGCAATCTGTCAGAGTACATGGATTAGTGTCTTTTTCCATTAATATGTTTTGTTGAATATGACATTTGCAAGAAGATACATGTGTGTGGATCTGCACATGACACGTGAGAAGATACAGCAGAGAAGCTGATACAGAAAGAACACATTCAGTGTTTAGTATGGCCTTTTCCAGAATGTCTGGTGACTGTTTAATGGCCAGCCTATTCAGCTGTTTATTTAGCAAAAGCTGCCCACAAAGATATCAACACCATAAACAGTAGTTACTTGTGCAGTTTGGAGAGCTGCCTGCTGGGAGTGGAATTGATGCAAACAAGACACAACAGACTATGAAACAAGCATTGGAAGACTGTTTTAGACATAAATTTGTGTTTGCACAGGGTATCATGGATGTTAGTGGCTGAATGGTATTTCAACACTCTTAGCTGCAGTAAAGCAATTGTTAATAGATTATGAAAATTCACCAGATATAAATCAGTAATTGAGGGTATTGAATTAGTCCAGTCTTTAACTTACAGATGTTAATTCTATGCATATACCTCCATATTCTCCAATTAATGTACTCTCCATATCTATTCATAACATCTCATTTTCTGTCATTAAAATAGATGTAATTGCCAATTGCTAGTAGGAACTAGCTGTTGATTAAGTTCTCTGAACACTGTCTCAAAACATAGTCCACACAAGCACAATACGCAATCCAACTTCTGCACGCCAACAGGAAAACAAAAACGATTACCGCATAGCTTAGCCTGTGTAAAACCTCAAAGGTTAAAAGTCTTTGAGTTCTTAAAGACACAAGAAATTCTGACCATGGTTGGCACCCTAATTAGACTGTATCAGAGGAATTAACCAGGACAGTCCTATCTGGGAAGTAAACCAGTGCCATACAGACAGCTTAGAAGGGAACAACACATGAGGGAAGGAGAGGAAAACTTTGCCATTAAATGGTGAGCCAATGAGTCAGTGCTCAGACATTCCACTTTGGGCTGATCTCTCATCTTTCTTGTGGGCCTTATTCCTTAGGGGCTTTTTTCTATCAGTCCAGCATGTCAAGAGAACAAAGTTTAGAGCAGTAAGAACCAGCCATCAAGCCTTGGAACCTTGAGCCCTTCCCAAAAGAAACAAGACCTCTATGTTATTTTAGGATTGCTTTTATAAACAAATGGTTTTTCAACTTTAAAACAAATCTCAAAGAGCATACCTTAAAATTTAAAGAGAAAAAACATAGAAAGAATACCATCTTCATTAGTTCAATCAGTTCTCAAAGGAAGTGACTATGGTAACAAAAATAGAAAAATTTTATCTATGTGCATAAATCCCTCTGTCACCAATTCTTTCTCCTATCTCAGTATTTCCAAATAACTGTATATCACCACACCATAACTTCCCTGAAAACTGAGCTATTACTTAAAAGAAGAAGTCTCTTGAAATTATTTGAAAGCAAGTCAGGAAATAGAAAAGTATGTCACCTCTTACTCCTTTTGGAGCAGCATAATAAGAATTGCAATCTACAAGGCATGAAAAATGTTATCATTCTCATGCGGGATTTTTTTTTAACATTAACATCCATAATTTTCTTTGCCATAGTGTGGTCCCAATTATATTACTCATATATTACAGCCAAAAATATTAAAGGACAGCCGTGGTTCAATGTTAAGGGCTTCTTGAGGTGAAGTAAAGCATTCCAAAATTCACCCTCAAAAGAACATGATAAAATAACATGCAGACTCCATAAAAGAACAGCTTTTCTATTAATTAAACTTTACCACTTTAATCCAGCAAAAGGCACCAATTCTCAACAGAAAGAGCAAAAGCTATTCTGCTCCTGCCACCTTTCCCCCCTCATTCCTTTTATGTTTCTAAACCCTGGAGAGGACAGAAGTAATTAAAAAATGAGCATTCTTTAGTTGCAGTTTTGTCAGCATCTTACTCAGGTGACAGAAATGTACTGCTTTTGAGCACTTTTGTTTGGTTAAAAGGGAATCCAAATGTAGGCGTTGCTTACATATGGAGTAAATTTTACCAATGATGGTTAAATAAGGAAAAAACTGAGAACATTCAAGTCCTTTCTCACCAGATTATATTTTGTCACAAACATCATACGCTATTTTTAGGTGAGAGTGTCATAAGTAAAAATGCTTTTAAGTTTTTGATGTGCAAATCTCTCTTTAAAGAAGATAGCTGGCTCAGCTCACATATATCAAAAAACACAAGGACGCCAATGCACAGGTTATTTTCAGAAACAACACAAAGATGAACAAAAGCATTAAGAAGAATCTTAATATGACTTGGCTCTTTTACTGTCTTCCCTATTGACAACTGGAACATGCCAAAAATGTGATATTGATTAATGTTACATTATTTGTCAACAGACAAGCTGAAGGAGTTTTTAGAACACCATAGAAGCAAGCATGGCCCTTAGGTGTTCCTAACTTTTGCTGCTATTAGCCCCCACAGCTTTTTTAAAGATTATAAAAAACCCCAACTAAAAAAGTAACTGGGCAAGATATTTGTTATTTCAGCAACTCACAAGGTAGTTCTATCATTTTGACAGAGCTTGCAAAGTCAAACGTAAATCTCAACTCTAAATAATCTCTAGAACAACAGAATCTGATCCTCCTATTATCATGGGCACACTCGCATCAAAATCTCATCATGTCATAGGTATTCCACTGTTGGATTTCCGTGGAAGTGACTCTTGCAGGCAATATTTATCATTTAAAGATTCTGGCAATATGCTGCAAACATAGAAAATGTACTCAAGATAGTCAGAGAGCCCTTGCTGTGCTCTGTCACTGTACCATATTCTTGAAGAAAACATGCTACATCATCTTAATTGTAACAACATCTGCATTTGCACAATTGTTTCTGCATTACTTCTTGTTAATAAATCAAGATGACAGAAGTAGAATCACGATCATTTTTTCAGAGATTTCCACTAGTTGAATCACTACTGTTGGCTCTGACTCCCAGCAGAGAGCCGAATGTGGGAAGTGTCCTAGACAGCACTGACAATGCTGTATTGCTGCCCCTACAGAACCTCTCTGCAGACCATGCTGGATCAATTATTCCGTTTCATATGCATTTTAGAATAATTATAAACCACATTCAGCTCTTATAGCGTTGTCAGAAGCATTATTTAAAGACGGTGTTCTGGTAGTTCTGCTGCCACCAAAAATGAGGAAAGGGAGGTAAACAGAGCTCCTGAGCAGCAGGGCAGCATCAAGCAGCAGCGAGCATGGTCAGCTGCGCCCGCGGGGCACAGCTCCATCCACCGTGCGCTCCCATCCTCTGCAAGCGCATCACAATCCCCAGAAACCATACATATTATAATTACTCATTACCATAAAGCCCTCCCCTGGTTCTGCCCCTTTCATTGTCTACGGCTGTGGCTGCATTCCCAAGCCAGATACACTCCCCTCCCTCCAAGGTTCCTTTGTCTCCCTTCTGTCCTTGCTCAGTAAGCACATCCTCTGCACCCTGTTGCTTTGCTAAGGGAGCACAGACGCAGTAGAACTCCTTGTTCTTAGATTAACCCTTTGAAATCAATTCCCCCCTTTGAAACTTCTCAAATTCCTTAAGGCTATTAGATAAGTCTCAACTCAGGTTTTATCCAAGTACATATATTTCTGCAAGATTAAGGTCAATCCTTTCGTGAACACAACCAATTGCAATGCTGACAAATATTACAATTATAATCACCATTACAGTGGTTTCCTATACCTTAGCCAGCCATCCTTTCAAGGACCATTCTCCTATTTCTCAGGGAATTTTATTGAGTCATTTAGTTTCAGAGGCTGTGTGGATAGCATTGCTGCCAGAAACTTGCTCTATTTTGTTGTCTTTGGAGATCTTTTACATTTGGGATGTGCATACAACAATGATCTCTATCTACAGACCCCTTGTTATTTGGCCAATAATAGATCCAAGGCCATTCTGGTTTGTAATATTATTTTAGTATCTATTTAAAATCTGGAATCCCTTTTCTGTGACTTTGGATACTTTCTTTACTTACCGAGTTTCTTTGCCATCACATTAGTCAGATTATCATATTGAATCATTGACAGATTTATGGGGATAATTCCCCAAGGAATATATTCCCTTTTTGAATTGGGGAATAGGGAAGCAGGCTGTAATGCTGAATGGAGTATACATTTTTCCAAACCCTTTGATTAAAATCAATATTAAATTTTCTTCACAGCCACCTAAAGATAAAAAGATTCCCATAAACATTAGTCTATACATTTTGCTGCTGATTTACAGTTGTCTTTGAAATTTTCAGCCACCGAGGTCTGGTGTTTTCCACTGTCTACTCTGGGCTGGGATCCCTCTTAATTTGGGTGCAATATATCCAGGAGTTAATTCCTTTCACTTTCACAGTAATTCTTGTAGTAAACAAAGCAGAAAAGGTCTTTCCCAGTGCTCCTGAAGTGGCTCACATTTCCAGGTCTTGATGTATATGTGATCCCTGGCTGAAATCAATTAGCTGGAGTGTGTAGGGTAGGAGATTCTGAGAAAAGATAAATCTTTCATGTTAATTCAAGGATTTCCCTAATGAAATGAAATATTCTATTTCCTGATTCCCAATTTGTTCCTCAGATCCAGGGAAGGTTGCAATAGTCTCCCAAACATAAATTGATAAGTGCTCACCTTCAGGGTAGTTCAGGCCTGTACTTGAATTCATAACAAGGCCAGTGGTAAAACCATTTCAAGAAAGTTTCCTGACACATTTTGCTAATGTGCCCTTTCAAGGTTTGATTCATTTGCACAACCATTCCATTAGATTCCAGTCTCCATGGACTATGTAAATCCCAACTAATATCTAGTGCTTACTAAGTTGATGAAACACTTCAGATATAAAATGGGGTGCCCCTATCAGGTGACATCCAAACTTGGGTATGATGTCTCTGAGGAGGACCTTGGTGACTTCCGTAACCTTGTTGGTGCAGTAGGGGAAAATTTCTGGACACCTGGAAAAGGTACCTACTAGTACCAGGAAATACTCGTATCCTTGTTGGTATGGTAGCTCAGAAAAATTAACTTGCCAATAACCCCTAAGAGTGTTTCTCCTCTTAGTAATTTCTGGGGGCAGTCTTTTTGAATTCAAAGTATTATTTTCAAGACATATCAGACATTTTTCTGCAAGAGACCTGACAATTTTTGTCACACAGACACCGAGAATCTGAGACCACAGACCGATCACCATAGCATGATTCCCCAGGGGGTTTGCTGATATTTCTCTTTCACAATTTGCAACACCAGTTGTGGTGGGACTCACCAACCACCCACCCTCTTTATTCTGGGTTTTGAGCTAAGTAGCTAATTTTGAATCAGCTTGACTACATCCAGGGCTAACTTCTGGAAGGAAAAGAGCTTTCTTATTTATTAATGCTAAGATGCCTTGTTGCACAACCTCTTGTGCAGCTTTCTCTGCAAGTCTGTTTCCTGCATGAATTTGGGAATCCCCACACTGGTGTGTCTTGCAGAGTAGTTTTAGGGTAATGCTTTACAGGCTGACCTCATCAGGGCAGCCTAGAGTTCTGTCAGCCCAATTCAAGGGTGTTACTGCATTTTCTGTGGTTTCTGGTATTCCTCCACAATTTTCTGATTCTAGCGTTCCCTGCAACATAAAATTCCTTGCCTTCATGGCTTTAGTCTTGGGTACCAATAATTATATTTTCCATTTTTATATTCCATCTGAGCCTCCAATATATGTTTTCATCTTATTGCAAAGCTCCCATACCTTCTCAATGATAGCTCATAGGCAGCTCCTCACAGCACTGACTCCTTCTTCTTCACAGCACAACCAACAAACTCCAGATCCCTCCTCACCCAGCTCACCCACTCCTTTGTAGCACTCGTCTTCTTATTGGACACAGCTGTGGCCTATTAAGGGCAGGCCTGTTCCTCATCTTTGGTGATTAATACAGCTGCAACTCGTCAGGTGTGAGACTACCTTCTGCACTATCTTTATTTTCTTACATTCTGTCCCTCCACAAATATATAGGTCTCTTCCTAAAAGAAGAACCAGACAATCAGGCATATATAAAAACTGGTGTATTTTCCACTGTTTGCCAAATTCAAAGTCAATTGGGTTAAAGAATATTTGTTTTTCCAATTTCCCAGTTGCACCAATAACATTTACAGTTTCTTTGCTTAATTTTCCCTGGTTGGTATTTAACACTGAATAAGTACCCCCAGTGTCTGTTAAAAGTCCATTTTCTGTTTCTATTCTTTTTCCTCCTTCTCTTTTTTTCTCCTCCACTCAGACACACAGAACACACTCAGTGCACAGAGAGCACACACAGTGTACACAAGGCTAGCATGAGACAACATCAGCAGTTAAATGCTTCCCTTCAATCCTCTTCCAACCTTGCAAAAAACAATCTAGAGGTGAACTTCTTGGTATTCCTCTGTCTGGAGCCCACGATGAAAATTCTAAACCCATACCAAATCTTGCAATCACTAAGACTGTAACAAGAGGGCACTGCACACTCACAGATGCAATTTCAGGTTCGCAAACAGAAACACAACATAGTGGACAGCACACACCCCATTTGCCACAAAACCCCAAAATTCACTCAGTCATGCATCAATAAATGAGTGAACAACCAAACGAGCCTTACATCTCATGCATCCCCATGTCAATCCTACGAGCTGGCAAACCCAAATCAACACACAATTCCCTCCCATACACACGCACTGCAAGAGCCCCAAAAGGCCTCAGAGCACCTGAGCAAACCCCACCACAAACCACAGGACAGCATCACTCATTAGGAAGAGAATACAGCCATCACCTCAGCCAGGGACCCCGCGGTGGTCTCGGGGCTGTAGCGGGGCAGTGCCGCTGCCCGGGCGCTGCTCCTTGGGGCAAGGGAAGCTGTGTTGAAACTCCTGAACTTTAGGGTAATTGGAGAAATGTGTCCCCACAGAGTCTATTGCAGAACCCAGATAACCTGAACTTCTAAACTTTGGAGGAAACGGAGAGGTTTGTGGGGGGAATAGGTGTCGCCACGTTTCTCTGCACAGAGAAAAGCAAGGCATAATTCTTCCCAAGAATATTTCTGGGTTTCACATTCTCTGAACCTCAGAGAATGATCAAAACAGTTCTTATCTCACTTGCTGTGCCTGTGTTTGTGCCAAAGTAGAATGCAAAATCGAGGTTGTTTAGCCAAAATGATGGTGTTTTGTTTCCTTGGCCTATCAGGGCCAAGCATGTGTTTGTGTCAGGACTGTCGGCTGGCAGTCATGAGATTCTGTGCAGTGGAGTGCAGTTGTGTGCAGAGTTGAGTGCTTGGCAGATTCAATTTAGATGTAATGTAATATAATAGAATAAATAATTAGCCTTCTGATCAGATGGAGTCAGCAGCATCATTCTCTCCCCCTGCTGGGGGCTCCTGCAAATACTATAAATACGTGCTAGGCTGTTTGGGGAGGCTGTACCTTCCCAGTACCTCAGCCAGTGGGGCAACATGCACTGGGAATTTAGGGTAAAAGGAGGCTGCAGCCTCCAAAACCAAGAGAGAGAAACCCCATGAGGTTACACTCCAGTGGACTCTCTCCCTTTATCCAAGCAAAGGTGCAGGACTTTTGTGTCTCTTTTGTGAACAGTGGCTTTTCATAGCATGATTTTTCACATGACATGAAGGTGGAAATTGAAGATTATAAAGATTGAGATATTGGTGAGTGGTAAGAACACTTAGTTCTTTAGGGCACGAAATTCAATAAGGGGACGCACTGGGGATTTGTCTTTTAGAAGAACAGAAATTATGGTGGTGACAAGTAGCATAGCAGCTTGTGAGCTCTGGAAGATCAGAGGCTGGGCTGCCCAGTTGTCTCATCTTTGGGCTTTAGCAGTGAACCTAGAGCTTAGCTAAGGATGGTCCTATCAAAAAGGCCAGCTTTGTGTGTGTGATGGTTCTGTTTGAAAAATAATCAAACCAGCAGTATGGGGTACAGACTTCAGCATTTCCAGTGCACAGTCTGGATTGGACATTGGGAAAAGATTCCTTACAGAGCGAGGGGGTTACTGAAATGGGCTACGGAGAGAAGCAGTCACAGCACCAAGCCTGCCAGAATTCAACCAGTGTCTAGCCAGCACTCTCAGGCATAGGGTTTATTTTTAGGTAGTTCTGTGAGGAGGAGTGAGTTGGACTTGATCCTCATGGGTTCCTTCCAACTGAAGATATTACATGATTCTACCAGTAGTTCAAATCAAAGGTGTGATGGTGTTCACAGGGGTTTTCAGGTGAGGGAAGAGACGAGAATGTTGACTCCATGTTCAGAAGGCTTGATTTATTATTTTATTATATATATATTACATTAAAACTATACTAAAAAGAATGGAAGGAAAAGTTTCATCTCAGAAGGCTAGCTAAGCTAAGAATAGAATGGAAAGGAATGAAAACAAAGGTCTATGGCTCAGACAGAGAGAGAGAGCCAGCTCTGCCGTGACTAGTGACTAATTCCAAACATCCACACGAGACCAATCACAGATCCACCTGTTGTATTCCACAGCAGAAGATAACCATTGTTTACATTTTGTTTCTGAGGCCTCTTAGCTTCTCAGAAGGGAAAAAATTCTAAGAAAGTATTTTCACAAAAAGATGTCTACAACACAAAGGTGTTACTCCGCTCTTACTGCGGCATTGAAAAAAACACAATCACAACAGTTCCAGTGCTGGATGGGACTGGTGTGGCCATAAATTAATAGAGAGGACCAGATAAACTGGAAGGTAAATGGGGTTTTTTTGCATGGCTGCCAGGTGTACATTTGGTCCAGCAAACAAGTTTTTACCTGATAGCCTTGATAGTGTGCTGCTACTCATGGAGAACATGATGGGAAGGTGAGCAGTAATTGTACCAGAAATGGTGCAGAAGCAAATCTGTAGGCATTGATACAATAGCGGGGCAACAATACATGTGTGTAGTAATATCAAATTCCCCAACTGCTTGTCACTCCATCTTTCTTGTTCTAATCTTCAATTAGGAGAGAAAATCCACATTTAAAAGACCTTAATTTGTTAGGCTAGAAAGACATATGCAGGGGTTTCCTGCTCAAGATTTTCTAGTGATGTCACTCACAAAAATGCCGTGGCTGGGTGAGGGTCTAGTCCTGAGTAGTCAACATTCATTTAGGACTTTAGTAGGTCAAAACTGCTCAGCAGGTTGTAGCAGCACTACATCTGTCTGATGATACTGTGGTAAAGCAACTCTGTCCATCCTTTGACTTACATGTACCTTAGTGGTTTGCACCTATGTGCTGCCTGAACCTCACTTTTGAAATACACAGGACGCACAGCTGGCATTCATAAAGCAATATGTAAAATGTTTCCTGGTTCTGTGCTTGCAAGTTGCTAAACACCCTGAAGTAGCTTACAGTCTTACTGAGAATCTCCATTGAAATAAAGCAGGGTTGCCCTGAAGTTCCATTTGTTAGATTTAGATTTGTTGGGGGGTGTTTGGTAGGGATTTTTTTGGTGGAGGGGTTTTTCCTGGTTTGAGGTTTTGGGGTTTTTTGGTTTTATATTTATTAACAGAAGAAATGAAAGTTTATACATGCAGTGTCTGTATCAACACACAGAGAATTTTAACTTGAATGCAGGCAAAATGGGAGAATGCTAGGTAAAACAGTTGATTTCAAGGGATAAAAACAGGAGATGGTAAAGGCAAATGCTTTCTTTTATGGGGAGAATAGGCTTTGGTAACATGTTTTAGTAACATGACTGTCCAAAATGCCGCATCTCTTGGGCTTACTACACTTCAGGAAACTGTAGGAAGAAAAGATAATGCTTGCTGAAATACGGCTGAACTTATTATTATTATTATTATTATTATTATTATTATTATCATCATCATCATCATCATCATCATCATCATCATCTACTATTTCAAAATTAAGATCAGTGAGAATGAAGGAAATGTTCTTCATTTATTGTAAGAGATCTGAGTTTTCAGAAGACGGAAGCTGGATCAGTAAAAACCTGGAAAACAATTTGAAGCAACTACTTTTACCTTTAAACTACTTAGCAGTCCTGGAAACAAAGGTAGTGAGAGCAGTTAGCAGTTTTGAGATTTACAACAGCATCCCTGCACAGAAGAGGGGAGCTAGCTGCAGGATGGAACTGCAGGGAGCAAAAAGAGATGAGTCTTTGAGAGGCAGCACTTCATCCCTTTCTTATGTGTGCTGTGAGACATGTATTTATGAACTCCTGGGCCCTGTGTGGAACTGGAGCTGTCTGAAGAAATTTCCCAGTGCTCCAACATCTTCAGGTGGAAAGAACCAGTATTGGTTTCTCTGTTCTTCACATAAGGTTTTAACTCACCCAAACAGATTTTTTGCTTTTTCTCTGGAAGCCTGTTTTAATTCCTAATTCTGGGAATAGATTTAGACCTGAACTGTGAGGCTTCTCTTCTTTCCAGTGATTTTTTTCCACAGGCTTTTATCTGTGGATTCAACAGACAATTAGGATTTATTGTTCTTTCAAGTGCGTTGTGACAGCCAGATTTCTTGGTTGCTTGGGTTTTTATGTTGGGGGTGGGTTTTGTGTGTTTTGTTGTGGGTTTTGATTGTTATTATTATTATTATGCTGTTGTTGTTGTTGTGGTGGTGGTGGTGGTAGTGTGTGCCAGTTATGTGAAAAGTTTATCTTCCAGAATCTTCAAGGAAAACATCTGAACTGTTACCAGAATGAGGATGTGGAGCAGTGACTGCACTGCTATGTAAAGATGTAGGAACTAAAAGCTACTTTCATCATCATATTGGCCCAGCATGGCCAACAGTCATGTAGAACCTCTTGGGAAGTAAAGCAATCCTTCTAGTTATCATGGGAAGCAGATCTATGAGTGAGCAGGGCCTTAGCTCAAGTACTGCTTGCTTAGAACACATCCTTTTGAAATACTGGCAAGTTTGGCAGTGGATGTATTTTTTTTTTAATTTATATTATTTAATCAGGGGTTTGTACATTGCCATACTGAATATGGTTACTGTATTTCAGTTTCTTTCATGAAAACCTGTAGCTCTTCCAGGCTGAATGCAGGAAGAATTCCTTGCTTTTTGTCCAGCCATTGCTGGGCACTCTAACTGAGAAGGAAAATGTTGGGGGCCAGTCAGGACTCAAAGCTTGGCTTTGCTTGAATAGGATAAAACTCTCTGAATGTTTATTACTTGTGTGGTCACCAGACACCACTTTCATTTCAGCTGCCTCTCAAAGTACACTGATGAATGCTTTCATAGAGGATGGAAAGCACACACCCCCAAAAAATAGGTACTGGAAAGCCCATGTCCCAAAAACATGTGCCTAGAGAAAAAGGGAGAAAAATTGGCAATAAGATCTACTCTTTTTGCTCATGCTGCTGGAAGCTGGGAAGATGTTCCAGAAGCTCATATTTCCTGTCTTTTTGGTCTAGAACACAAATCCAACTCAAGTTGCCATGCCAGCATTTGCTTTGCAGTCAACCCTTGTCATTTCCACTTGTGCAGGTTTGCTACATCTCCTGTTCAAGTCTCATCTCTCCTCCCACACACACTCACCCCTGCTATAATTAGCTTAACAGCTACAGGTTTTTTGATTTTAAATGTTAATTTGATCCTTTTCAGCCCAAATGCAATAAATTAGACTGATTGCATGCAGCTCCACAACTGGAATGAATAGTCCTTCCTGCACTTAAAAGGAAAAACAGCATTTGGGGAAGCAGGAGGCCCCCAGCTAAAGGAGAGTACATACCACAAAAATCCTAAACTGACCTTCCTTCTAACAGATTAGAGTATCACCTGGAGAAATGAGGAGCTTGTGTTCTTGCTATGATTTAGAATTCTCTTCTTTTTTAGTGTATATATTTGCTCTTCACAGGCTTTCCAGTTCTAGGTAGCAAAATTTGATTCTTCATATCTTTTTTGATATCCCAATTAAAAAAAGTTGAGACCAAGAACTAATCACCATGTTTAAAAGGAAGTTAATTTGGACTTTGCCTGTTTGCTCTGGGATCTAAGGATATATCCTCTGCAAGACCTGGAACATTTTGGACATAGATTCACAAGATCTGGAACATCTGCCATCCAGTAAAATTGCACAGGGAGTAGGCAAAACAGGGAGATTTTACATTTAATGCTCGTATCAAACTAGTTGCTACCATCTGTTTGCAAAAGGATGTTGTTTTTAGTTTTTAAAAAGAAACCAAGCAAACAAAACTCCTACATGACAAATAGTGTGTGCCCAGTTGCAAAATGGTGAACAGCTTTCTCTGCCTACTAACAGTATTCACAGGACCAGTCAATGATGCACAACTTCCAATCAGAATTTTTCTGTTGTGGAGTTTAGTAGAAAGTGGCAAATTCTCCTAACCTAATTTTAGTTATATCTTGGAGATGTGTTTCTCTCCTCAAAGACTTCAGTAGACAACTGAGACAGACACATTTTGCTCTATAATTAAATTTTTTTTCTGTGAAACTCTAAATACACGGTTGTTTTCTGCAGATGTATTGATTCAATTGATCACCTAGTCTTGTAGAGTACCATGGTATGTCTTTAAGACAATAATAATAATAATAATAATAAATAATGGGATGGGCAATAGCAAAATTTAGGAACTTTCTTCTTTCCACTCTTGTCTTCAGTGTGGATAATCGTGATGCAAATGAATTAAACGAATATTGCATCTCCACTTTTCTCTTGGAAATTGGCTTTTCCTCTCATATTTGACATAGCATTTTTTTCCATTTTTCTTGGAAGTTATCATTGAAGTGAAGTCTTCTTTAGTAATTTGGGACAGCAGTCTAGGTGTAACAGTCTAGTCTGTGCCCTAAGTCAATACCTACTTAAGACAGTAGGTATTGACTACTTCCCTGAAATTTCCTTCCCTATTGTCCCATACTGGTGCTTACTTCTAATTAAAATAGTGTGCTCATGCTTTGAAGTGCAGGTACCTTTTCTAATCCATCTCTAGGGCACAATTTAACAATAATATAAGACTTTTAGTTGTAATTGTCATTTGTACAGGTATAAAGGTAAATTACTTGGAAAAGCACGAGTGAAAAAATTCTCAGTTAAGTACCAGCCTAGAAAGTCCAGCAGAGGGTGCTGTAGGTTATCTGCTTAAATACATTTGAGAGTGAGGGAGTAGAAGCAGTGTTAGAAAGGCAGGTGAGTGTTTCCCTGGGATCCAAAATGTGAAATTCAGATAGCAAGGTAGAGCCCGTATGCATAACTCAAATATTTCTCAGGTGTTATTATTAATTGTTGAATTTAGTAGCTGTAGAATAATTTTATTTCTTTGAAGCCATCACATTTTATTATTCAGCCTGAAACAACAAATTGATGACAGCAATTTTACTTCTTTATTCAAGGTTACCCTGTTCAGGAGACTAGGCTGGTGAAGCAGATATTGAGAGGAAGGAGGAGTGTCTTTCACTCAGTTACTTTATTGACTTTTTCTAGCTTGTCTTGGTGATTGATCTGAATGGAAGGGTCTAATTTATTTTAGATGAAAACATTTAGATGAAACATCTGTCAATAATACCAAAATGTTCTTGATACTGTCAGATACCATTAAATACTTCATGGTATTCACATGCCCTCTGAATGGAGAGAGGCAGAGAAAAGAATGAGCAAAACAATTCTTATCTCATTTGCTGCTCCTGTGTTTTTGAACATGTGGAATGTGTTGGAAGATTGTCTACTCAAGGTGATGGCTTGATTGGATTCTGGTCATGGTGTTTTGATTCATTGACCAGTAGGATCCACGTGTGTGTGTTGGGACTGTCGGCTGACAGTCACGAGTTTTTCAGTAGTTAGTTAGAAGTAAGTATGATGTAGTATAGTTATAATTTATTATAATTTTATATAATATAGTTTTAATAAAGTGAGCATTCATCATTCCAATGCCATGGAGTCAGATGCCAATAATTTCCTTCATTGGGGGTCCTGATTTTACAATAATACTTCACTTTCACAAAGATTGATCCATGTTTGTCTGCTGCCTTCCTAATAGCCAAAAATGGTCATTCCTGACTGCCAAACCAGTACGCACCACATCAAACAGCCTTTATGTAGAAGTCTTCTGAACTAAAGCCTTCTGAACTATGTCTGGTTTTGAGTCTCTTATCTTTCCCTTTTGTCCCAAAGCACAAAAGGTGAAAAGAAAATAGCATGAGACTTTCTAGAGAGATCTCATGAGAAAGGCTCAAGTTAACAAACCTTTAAAATGAGGAAGCTGTAGTACAGCCACAAAAAAATGCACATACACATCCTCACACCAAAGAAAACAAGGCAAATGCCCACTTTAAGTTCTTTTAAGTGCACTATTGAAAGAGGTGTTCTATGCTTTGTGAGCAGCCAGAAGGTGCTGCTGGAAAGGCACCAGCTGATTAACTGCATTCAGGTTGGCATTCCAGCATGTCCTGCAGGCTCTCAGTTGCTTAGTCAGATGGCAGTCTATTTTTACAGACTTGCTGGTTTGTTGCCAAATGGGATAAAGGGACTCATCTGACTGACAGGAAAGCTTAAATTTTTCCATGCCTGTCAGGAAAGAAGTCTTGTAGTAAGGGGAAAGCTTGCACTATGCCATTTGCCAAAGACAGGACTGACAGGAGGTAAGACTATTAAATAAATGGATCAGCTTTCTTTACTCAGGAGCTGTGCAGGAATGATACACCATCTGCTCTCCTTATTGTCTTTAACGGATAAATGAAAATTGAAGAGAAGTTTGGCCAGGTTTTCTCCTTCATTCTTTCTAATGAGCCCTCATGCTGCTAGTTCAGCATGCAATTTCAATTTAAGACAGCTGTTACTCCTTATGTCAGCTGACAGCTTGTAAAGACCCTGACACTGAGGTTAGTGAGACATGAGGAGAACCATGTAAATGCAGAGAATTTTCTACATGTAATTTGGAGGACAGGTAATATATGTTTAACAGGTTATACAATCTTTCATGAATCTTTATTTGTCCTGCACTATTAGGGTTTGAGGTGTTTCTTTGCTTTGCTTTTTTTGTTTATTTTTGGCCAGATTTAATGGCTATGTTTGGGTTTTAGTTGTGCTCTTTTACCAAAATTAATTTGTTCAGCTTCTGTGTGAACTTTCCTCAAATGCTTAATGGACCTCTTCAGCACTCAAATGAGGCACTAATATAATCCTTGACTAATTATTAGGGGGGAACAATTATTAGATTGAGGAAAAGGCATACAGATAAATATACTTTGGCCTACCATTAACCTGAGAAAGCTGAGTACTTCTCTTGGTTCTATGGAAGAGGAAGTAGGTGCTCCAGATTTCCAGACATTTAGTAGCTTAGCAGCTTGCCCAGAACAACACAGAAACCCTGTGACAGCTAAGAATGTGGCCCAGAGCTGAGGAAACTGAATGTGATTCTGTAAACTAAATGTACAAGGCCAGACATAATTTCAGAATATAAGAATTGTGTGTTTATAACTATATATAAAACTGGAAATGGGATCCTCTTCTCAGTGTTATTAAAAGAAAGTTAAATTTCCTTTTCTTACTTTGGGATTTTTTTAAGTTAGCAGCACTCATTTGATACATCTGTTGGGTAGATTTCCTACTGGGAAACCATGTCTGTGGGGTTGGAAAATCAGCCCAGTCACTCCAGTCATTAAAAGTGTTTCAAAAAGCAAGACAGGGAAATCTCCACAGAGAGCTGTGGACATGAGTTTTCTATTGGAGGTGGTACAGAAAGAGGGACAGCAAAGGGTGGTGGCACTAAATGGGATAGATGGCAGCACAGTAAAGCCATGCAGGGTAAGAGAATGTTCCAGTATGGTCCTGAAGGCAGAGGATGAGTCCTGGTAGAGCTCCCAGGCTGAGGAGGATGACTGATCAGTGAAGGAAGTGTAATTGAAGCTCCAGCTCAGGGTAACTATCTAAACAGTGCTACACTGAATAACTGTGAGGAAATGTGATGAGTGTAGAAAGGCCAGTAGTGATGGGGCTGAAAGAAAAAATATCAATCTGATTAGAAAGATCAGATTCTATAGGTATTACAAAGAAAGAAATAGCAGGCACAGGCTGGAGATGAGACACACACAAAAAATGCTGTGGTCAGTGTCATAAGTGTGATATCTTTACAGAGGAAGAATCCAAGATTGTTTTTGACCACATTGTATTTAAAACCATTACAGAATGTCTGGAAAAAATAAAAAGTGAAACTCTGGTCAAGATCCAAGAGCTAACAAAAGACAGATCAAAATTTCTTTTCTTTGTGAACAGTTTGTGAAATTCACAATTTTTGAGGGAAGAAGCTCCCTTAGGATCTAACAGAGCTAAAAATGTGAGTCACAAGAATGTGAGAAAACTTCTAGCAGAATGTGCATGCATTAACTTTCAAGAGCTTTGTTCCCTTTGGCACTGGTTTCCATCTTTGTTTCAGAGAACAGGACAGTGCACACTTGCTGGCTGGGATAGCTCTGGGTGTGTACACGATTTTTTATGGGTATTACACAGATATGCTGATTTTTATGCTAAGTAAACTCAGTCTCACCTAAGTGTTTCTGTACCCTGAGGCTTGTCTATATCACAGCAGCAATGTGCAGAATGTGAAGCAGAATTGCCAAAGGCAGATGAGGAGAGATGGTGATGGCTGAAGCAGTGTGTCAGTTTGGTGTGGTCAGCTCAGTCAGAGGTGTAAATGAGGACAAGGATGAAGTCCACAAACGTGCTCATGCTCAAAGGCATTGCTGTCAGATGCCTTCAAGGGTGCCCATCACATTTCCCTCTTGGAAGTGAAGCTAAGCTGTCCCATTTTAGAAAGGTGGGGGAATAGTATTTAGGTTTCAGGACTCCAAGTGGAAGTAAACCCAGAATCCAAGCAACCCCTCCAGAACCACTATGTGTTGCCTGACTATTTGTCATTTGTTGTCCAGTTCTTTTAAGTTCATCATCAGGTCACAGGATCTTGTTAAATGTCTTTGTATGCAAAGTCCTCCAGTCTTAGACAGCTTGTTTTATTACAGGTGAATAGAAAGACAGACACATTTTAGTCCTTATTTTCAATTATTAGCTCATGATAATAACAATACTGGGGCATAACAATCTGATCAAGGAAAGGCAATTGGATATAAGGGGAAACAAAATACTCTTTTAAAGCTGAGACACCTGATATAGCGCATGAGAAAATCAGCAACCGTTCAGTGTGCAACACACCTTCAAATCCCACTTTATGACAGGAGAAAATTAAATATTATACTAGATTATAACCATACTATAAGAAATGCAGCCAAGAAATGGGAGAAGTTGAGAAAATTAAAGGAGCAAAAAATCAGAAACTAAAAGAGAAACTGGGGTGGGGGAAATGGTAAGAAATAGAGAATACAGTCTTGGCACACACCCCTTTTTTTCCCTTAGTGTTTTCTGGTACATCTAAAAACACTGAAGTCTGTTGCAGTAGTTGTGTGACTTTTTTTTTTTAAATCTGCATTTGATATTTTAATTTACTTCTTTATTGATTCACTTAGAAACTGAACTAAAAGAGTTAACAAGGCATAGCAGGCTCAGCAGTTTCCACAGGCTGAGTCCTGACAGTGAGGAAGCTTGCTGATTACAATGTTAGAGGCAGTTTTCCTTGTATATTACTGCAAATGTAAATCCAAAAGTGACTCCAGCACCAAGGTGTGCACTCTGAGTTTAGGCTCAGCCAGAAGAATGTTACTGCATCCATGGTTGTGATGATGTGTGCTCCAACATGGACCCCAAAGCTTCTGAGAGTTTGCTGCAGAAGTCTTTGCAGTGTTCAGGGGCAGCAATCATGAATTAATTTCTCTGGCTTTTGGAAAGCTTGGTCCTAGAGGAGCTGCAAATTGTGGGCAGCCACTGCTAGTTTAGACTCTGTGAATTAGACACCTTACCCATCCTCTTGGGATCTTTGCTCTGGTTTTACACAGCATCCAGTAAGACACCTGGTTTGCCTTGCAAATGCCACTGCACTCTGGTTTGAGCCGGTTTTGTGGGGATGGCAGCGAGTCTCTGGTACCTCCTGTCCTTCTGGTTTACCTTTTGTTAGAACAGCACAAGCTTATGTTGAAGTTTTAAGGTCCATTTCAAAGCAAACTTTGTCCCTTTATCTCTTTTCCAGGACTCCATCTAGTTTCAGCCAGCTTGTAATTGTATTTAAATCTGTGTCAACGGTTGCTTTTCTGGTTTTGTATTTATGTTATTGTTGTTATTTTTCTCCTGGAAAACTTGTCAGAGCAGTGGACCAGCTGACAGAGAGCCTTAAAGAAACCATTTGTTTTGATGAGAGACAGGAAACTTGTCAGGACTATCTGAAAGCAAGGCTCAAATTAAGCAGTCTTTCCTTCTGTCTGTGCCACAAATACATAGAAGAATCTAAAGGACAAAGGCTGTGGATTGAAATCTTAAATGGAAAAGTGTCAAGAAAATCCTAGACTGGGCTGTCTTTCTAGCAGGCCATGCAGATATGGCAGGCATCTGGGCCCATGCACTTTCTGGCCTTTGAAATTCTTGAGTAACTCTTCATGCATTGCACTTCATTTTTAGAAGAGCACCCCTTGAAACTTTGCACATTCCTTCAGCCTGGAATTCCACTGTGGTTCAGCAGCTGTCTAGTTAATAGCATGCTAGATCTAGAAGGGAGAAGTCATTACAGAGACCACTGTGTTTAATCTGCAGCCTGGAGTTTGGTCACTTTAAAATAATGCACACTGTTCTCTTGTACAGGGCTACTTTTGGCTCCAAATATTTCGTGACTAAGTAGTTACTGATGCTTTATTTTAATATTATTTTTCTCAGATTAGGCATAAAAGCCCAAAGATACCTGGAAAAGTTTAGCAGATGCATGAAAATGTTCCCTGGGGAGCCCTGCCAGACAGTGTATCCAGACACAGGTGGTCAGAGCAGGGAGCTGGTGTGACTGGAGTATGAAAAGACGTAATATGATCTGTAAGATGGTGTTTCTAGCAGATCTAAATTCCTTTTAGTTATTTCTAATTTTGTCTTACTTGGTGTGTGTTAATCATCCTGATAAAACAGGCAAAGGAGAAAGAACAGAAAGTGTCCAGTTTGCATTGTCATGCCTTTGATCAGTAGTGTTCAAAGTGTACATCAGGAAATGAAATAAGAACCCTTATTGGGGTTTTTTTATTAAGAGACTACAAAACAACAGGTGCAGATTTGCCAAGGAAACTTAAGGGATTTCTCTGATGGGATTTGTGTTCCTGGTCCTTACATGATGGGAAAGTAGCTGTTCTCTGCCTTAGCCAAAAACACACTACTTGCTCTGGGATAAAAATAGAGCTTTAAAGAAGGCAAGCAAATTATCTTCTGACTATCCCAGTTTCAAGTTACTCAGAGAAGCTCCCATATGCCACTAAGAAAGATTAGATATATTAATCAGCTAGTAACTTCTGCTATGTATAAAGTGATTTCCATATTTCCAAGTGATAAATCAGCAGGAAATTCAGAGGACTTCTATGTACCTGTTGCTATTAATTTTAAAACTGATAGTAACTGCTTGCATGTTTCCTACAATATTAATGATAATATTTCTTTTAGGAGAAAAACCTTTCTAACTCATAGGGAGAAATTGGAGCATGAGAGCAAATTTATAAACAAACCAGCTAACTGAAACTTGGATGGTACTCTTGAATAAAAAAAGCATAATGTTCAAAATAACTTATGGAGGCATGGAAGCTGATTACTTCAGGCTTCCTTTTTATGGGTGGTATGAGAGCTGCTAAATGTGAATCATTTCACATTTAAAGTAGCACTGCCATAGCAGCAATGATTCAAGAAGCTAGATAAAGCTTTTAGAAAAGGAGAATATTGTTACACCTACTGCTTTGGGGGATTGTGATGGAGGAAAGAAATAGATGAGATTTGGGGTTGAAAACCATAAAGCATCTTGTTCCCTAATAAAGGGAATAAAATATGGTCATATTTTAATTTCTAGTATTGGATTGGTAGTATTATTTGGCATTCAGCTGTCCTCACTTCTCAGGTAAATAGATCAGTTATACTAGAGGAGGAGAAGAGTGATGTGCCCCTCTTTGATCTGTCTGCTGAGAAAGCCAACAAGACTTCCAGTTATGGTGGTGGATTCTGCTTATTTTCCATAAAGCAATGTCACCAGATGGTAAAGGTTTTTATCCATGCTGCTCTAGCTGGATTTGTACCACTAAATTGGAAGTGAAAGGTACCATATGCTGCTGTTAATCCCCAAAGTATTCATTATTCCTAAAATAATTTTCAACACCTTTTAGTGCTGACATCCCCCTTTTATTAACATCCATACTTATTTATGTGGGTAATGTTCAGATGAGGTGTAACTTTGAGTACATGGGGTTTTGTGTGAGGGCTCATGAGATTCAGTGCCAACTAGAAAATCAGCTGTCCTTGGACAGTAATTTGGTGGTTTATATGAAATGGTCATATTGCAGTCTCCAGTGGCTATGGACTGTCACCAGCAGCTCAGCAGAGAGGCAAACTGCAGATAAGTGTGATAACTTGGGAAGTGATACGTGTTTGGGTGGATAATAGCTAATCATTACTACCAAAAAATGTTTTACAAATGTGATTAGTGGTGCTTACTGTCACTGCTGGCAAGGATCTGCTAGACTGGGATGAGACTGTTCTGAGGTTCTGGGAGCAGAGCTTATTGAAGATACAGTTAAAGATTGGGCCTTGGTGACCGTGTGGGTAATGGCAGTTTTGGAGGGAGCTGTGAAGGATTAGTGTTAAGGGAGTTTACCTAGATCAGAGTTTTCCAAGACTGGGTCATGATCAGTTCTGGGACAACATTCAGGAGTTTGTTCAATGGCTGGATATTCTTCAGGCTAGTAAGTGTCCAGGGTGATGTTCAGCCAACTTTCTGCAGAAAGCACCCTGAATACAACACAGTGCCTCTAGAAACACCTTGAGGCAGATTTTTCAGTAATGTGTCAATATCTGTGTTAACAGGTTGCTTTTTAAAAAGTAATAGGCCATAAGATTTCCAGCATGATTTAAAGAAATAATGTCATAGTAAAATGCCAAATCTTATGCTGACAGTTGGACTAGGACTGCATTTATTCAGTCTTCCTTTAAGAAGCAAAGGCAGTACCAGTAGCTGAAGTCTTCTGCAGAGGAGTCAGTCATGAAACCACTTTCTGTAATAAGCTGTGAGGTGAACTGTCAGATCCTGAAACCAGAGAACACTTTTGTCTTTGTAGTTCTGTTTGTTCAGGAGACACTGGAAAATATCTGTTTGACAGCTGCAGTGTTTCCACCCTTGGCAGGGAGCAGTGCCCAGTCCCCTTCCAGCCTGTGCCATTTGGAGAACCAGTACAGTGTTGTGAGTGCCAGATGTGAGCACCCACCACCCAGGACACCCTTCTTGGCCAAACTGAACTGCCCTGCCATCTCTGGGAAGGGAGCTTGGCCTCCCTACCCATGGGAAGGTGTGGATAGGGGTCTTGCTGAGAGGACAGCTGCCATCAGTGCAGGTGAAATGACCAGGGTGATGTGGGCTGCCCCTTGGGATGAGCCTTTCCAAGCCAGCAATTGCCAGCTGCAGCCAGCCTGCTTTTCCAGAGCTCAGTTGCTGATCAAGGCAGCACTGACCAAACCATCACTTGTGTGTTCTGTGAGGTCCCTTAGTCTGGCAGCAACCTGAACAACCTTACAGTCCATGTGGAATAGCTTACCCAAGAGGACAAGTTAGCCTTCACTGAACTTCAGTCTGTGCTACCCTGCACAAGATCTTTATCTCTAGACCACTTCCCTGAACCCAGGCTAAGCTGGCAATCTTCCCTCTTAGTACGATATCTTTTTGTGGTCTGCATGTTTTATGGCAGCTTTACTGGGCTGACGCTTGGTAGGCTGTAGCTACTTTGGTCTTCTTGCTGATGTTCAGGAGAACCCTGTTTGTCCATAACTTATTTTGAAAGCAGCTGCAAATGAGATGTAATCAGTTGGAATCAACTAAACCTTTTAACTAGAGTAGGTTGACATCAGTTCTTTGTCCTGCCCTTGGAAAGACCCTGTCAACACAGGTGGATGAGACTTCTTTCCATTTCTACAGTTTCACACAGACTTGTATCTGAGCTGTTGTTGCTGACTCAGACTGTAGCTTTGTCTTTTTTCTGTTTTTTTCCCCATCTTTTGCTCCGTCCTCCCAGCCTCAAAAGCCCTCCAAAGTGGGATCCAGTTGATATCCAGGGTGTAGAGCAGTTAGTATTAATGTTGCTGCTGGGGGCTGTTTCTTTAATTTGAACCAAGTTTTGATTAGGCCTTTCCAAGCTGAAGCTCCTTGATACTAACTAGAGGGAAGAAAGCTCAGAGTGGCAGGGTTTTGAGGCAAGCACCCTGGAGATAAGCAGATGTCCTGAAATGATCAAATAATCCCAGATGGTTGAGACAGTTGATGGTCTTATAAAGTGCAGCCAAAGTAATGACATTTTTGCTGTACCAGTTCTGGTTTTCAGCATTAACTTTCTATGGGATTTTGCATGATCTTTCATTTAAAGCTGGATAAATACTTCTGATTTTCAGATTTGGTCCCTGAATGCATCCTCTGATGACTGATCTTGGCTAAATTTGAGATTTCCCTTTTCCCAGAGTAGAATGAAGACAGGGCACAACTTAACAAGAGCTGGCTTAAGAAATGTTCATGAGAGGTTCACTTGAGTGTTGGAGAATTCTCTTCTTTGGTTTTCTATATTACAGGACTGAACAGCTCTGCTATTTTTGCTGGGTTGCAGGGTTTTTCCCCCATGACTAAGTTTCTCCTGTTATAAAATCACCTGGGTTTTACATACAAGTAATTAAAGAGTGGGAAGCTTTTTAAGTGCTTCTGAAACATACTGGTGGTCATCACAGCTCATCAGGTTTTTATATGATGACAAGGGCTGCTGCAGTGCTCCACCTGCAGAGGAACAGCGCACAGCTCACAAGTTTGCTCACAGGCAGCTGAGAGTACCTGATACAAGGCAGTTCTTGAGTAGGTGCTGAGCAGTGAAGCAGCAGAACCTCTGCTCTACTGGGTTATGCACATCCCTCACTAATATTTCAGAAGTAAAATTTTCCATGTAACCTCCAAGGATAGATGCACACAGCATACTTAATCCTTCCTCCCTGCTCATCTCTGCGTGCAGAGTAGGCTGCAGAGGGCCTGAGTGGGCAAAATTCTCAGAGTTCTGCCCTCCCCTTTGCAAATATTAAGGATAATTACATAAAAGCTTGACTCAACTAGAAGGTTTATCAAAACATAATGCTTAGGGGTATTTCTCCTCTTTCTTATATAGGGGAAAAAACCTTTAAAATATAACCTCTTTGTTTACTTTTTCCCCCTGACATGACTTTATTCCATCTTTCCAGGCTAAATGATTCCCTTTTAGAGACTGGTTTGGTCTGCCTGAGAACTGTAGACTGGTTCTCAACTTTGAACACCTTACCAGGAGGTTCTATTTCCTTTCTTTTCTTAGCAGATAAGTGAAAAGCTCTCATGTGCTTTGCTCTTTGAAAAATGTCCATGGTAGCATCAGTGTTCTTAGAGATAACCCCAGAGCATTTACCATCCACCTTACTCTGAAGTCACATATTCACTGCTTCTGCTTTTGTTAGCATGGTGTATTCAGTGGTGCATTGGGCATGTCCCATCAGGGGCTGTCTGTACAATGCTAAAGGTTTTAGGGTCAGTCTCTGTGGTTATGAGGCTGCCATTCACATTCCCTGCTAACCCTGGGAGGACAATTCCCATGTGGGATCGTTTTTGAAACTTGATGGGTTTTTTAACAGATATTCACTTGCTGACTTTTATAAATGTTGCTATGGTGAGAAGAGCAAAGTGAGAATTCCATGTGGAAGAGTTCTGTAGACCACACTGCCTTCTCACCATGGCTGTGGGTTTGCCTCCATGCCTAAGGAGGGCAAACACTAAAAATAAGTGTGGGGAGGTTTTGTCGATTTTTGTTGTCATTGTTGTTGTTGTTTCTGGTTGTTTTGGTTTAATTTTTTAATCAAAACTTTAAATAATAAATAATAAAGGACAAAAAAATAAAAAGAAAAAGCTGTGCAGCAGTCTCTGGTTTATTGGAGGACTGTACAAAGCATTCTTTTGGATCAAAACATTCTGATCTTTCCATGTGAAACTAGGGATGGGAAGAAAAGCCACTGACTAACTGAGCAGATGATGGGATCCATAAACAGTAAAGTGCAGTCAGTTACCTGTAGGTCATGACAGGAGACGAGTCCTGTGCTGCTGCTGGAAGTGTTCTGTATCTTTCCCCTTTCTCAGACAAGAGACCATACAATCACTGTGTAAGGTTTAGGTGGGGCTGAGTGAATTTCCTCATAATGGAAATCTTTCACACTTCAGATTGCTTGTAAGCTCACCTCTGAAAATCTACCTTTTCACTTGCTCTCTACTATCCAGCCACATGCCCGTGCTACCAGGTAAAGTTTTGATGTACAGACATCCTTTATTGCTCCCATTTTAATTTCTGTTCAAGGTATGTCAGCCTTTCCAGAAAGGCATGGTTTCCCCATCTGGTAATCAGCTGTGGAGATGCAACTGCAAGCCCAATTAACGCCAACTCTAATTTGTGCTTAATAGATTTTTAAACAACATCTAAATCTCCAATGATTCAAGACAGATAGTCATATTTTGTTGAGTTAGCTGTATAAATGAGAGCTAGGGGCAGTGTCCCCTTCTAAAAGGTCAGGCTTTAAGTGTAGTTTACTCCAACTTACATATTTAGTACAAAGTCCTTATATATGCTGATGGTAGAATTGATTTTTAAAAAATATAAATTGGCCTCTGTCTCACAAAATTCTAGCATTGAGGGTATTTCTCATCCTGAAACAACTAAGAGTTGAAATCTACTTTTATGTTTAACTGGAAACACAGGAAAACTAAAAGAACAGGCTCAGAACAGCTGTAGCACCTCAGGCAAGATGACATTTTAGTCCTGTAACCTGCTGCCATCCCCCAAGCAGAGCTGCCTGCACTACTCAGTGTGATGGGTGACCCAGCAAGGAGGATGAGTAGCAGCACAAACAAGAGTACAAGAGGACAGGAACTCAGCAAAAATTCCTGGGGATCATTAATAATCTGGAATAGGCAATCTAATTAGTGGTAAATATGGCAAAACCAAAATTTTCCCACTTGATCTAACAAATGGAAAAAAAAAATCCTGGCCCAGGAATAACTTTAACATTTTTTTCCAGCTGCAAAGCCAAAGCAAATTGATCAATGTAATATAGAAGATGATTCATCTATTCCCAAACTGGATCAAGGAGCAGAAAGATAAGACAGAAATGCTGCTGGTGTTGTGTACTCTTCAAATAAAGCAAACACAACAAAAGCCACAAAAGTGAGTTTTTTACTAATATTTAAAACAGTAACAATGCCCTGACCCATTTCCTATGCTATATAGAGTAAGTCTGTGTCTGTCCTACAATGCTTACAGATAGACAAATAAATTGGGATTGGTGAATATTTTTGGTTTGTGTTTTATAGGATGACATGACTGTCCCTATGCTAGAGCCCTAGCACCTTTGTGTGCCTCTGTTCACAGAATCCATGGGGCAGAAAGCTCAAAGTCCTCCCATGTTGTCGGTGTTCACAGGGGTTTGTAGATGGATGGAAGAGACAGGATCTTGATTCCATTATCAGAAGGCTAGATTTATTATATTGTGATATATATATAGCATTATAACTATACTACATAATTATAGAAAGGAAAAGGAGCTTCTTCTGAAGCTGCTAAGCTAAGAGAGAGAGATAGCAAGAAAGAATAACAATGTCTGTGTCTCAGCACAGAGCGATAGCAGTCCTGCCTGTGAATGGTCAGCAGATCTAAACATTGGTGGACCTGTTGCATTCCACAGCAGCAGATAATAATTGTTTACATTTGCTGCTGAGCCTCTGAGCTCCAGCAGGGAAAAATCCTAAGAAAGGATTTTTCAAGAAGAATGTCTGTGACACTCCCATACTCCTTTAGAATAAGGACCGATTGCAGCAGGCCTGATGAGAAATGTGAATGAAAGTCTTGATTATTAAAGGCTTTTTTCTAACATTCTAACATTTAAGCTGTAAGTTCTTAAAACCTAAAAAGCTTATTCATGCACTTCCTTGGTTTGGAGGAGATAGGAGAAATGTGTAGTTTTTGCTGTCTCTGAGAACCTGGAAAAGCCTTTTTTTCAGGAATTAAACTGTTATCCAGCAGTACAGGAAGCTCACAGTCTGGGGCTTCATGGAGTAGAGACTCTGTTACTCGATATCTTTTAGCTTCTTGCTGGGAAAGGCTCAGTGCTCTGCGAAAAAGCAAATACAGGACAAGCACACAATTCCTGAAAGGCTTGTGTGCTAGACTTGCAGCTCTGAACACTTGTTTTCTCTTAGAATTTCTGACCCTGGTAGAATTCTGCCACTGTGGATTAGTGCCTTGAGGTTTAAAAATGAGGTTTTGAGAGATCCAGCCTGGGCTGCTGTGTGTTTGAGATCCTCTACTAAAGGGGAAGCTGGAAGCATCCTGGGGGACCTCATTTTCTCCCATGTTTCCAGCCTTGAGGGGAGCCACAGATGCTGATAGACCTGTCAGCATTTGGTAAACAATACCTGCTTTTTTCATGCTCTTAAATTAAGCCAAGTCATTCAAACTTGCATTTTTTACTTTTATCTAGTGAAAAAGTGCATGCTCACTGACAATAGATTGATAGACTTGTACATAGAGCTGGTTGGGTGGTGGTTGGCTTTTTTGCTGTTTTGGGGGTTTGGGGTACTTTGTTTGATTTGTTGGGATATTTAGAGTTCTTTATCTTGGCCTTGGCTTGGGAAAGTATCAAAAAAAGTCAATCATTCATTGAGTGATTGAGTGATTGAGTGATTCATTGAGTGTTTCATCTTGGCTTTTTTGATTAGGGATGAAACACCTTCAAAGGAGTTTAACTGAAAGCAAAGCACCCAAGTATGTGCTTTCCAGCATGAATTTTCAGTCTATAACCTTGCAAGTGTTAATGAACTATATTTGGCACTTTTTATCAAAGGAGTTCAACAACTTAGCCAACTCTGTTAAAACAAAGCAATTTTCTGATCCTACACACACACAAATGCTCATGGCTAAGACACCTTCTCATGTCAAACTCATAGTCTCTACATGAATGTTCTAGAAAAAAATATTTTGGAAATAATTTTTTATTGTAGTGAAAACATACCATCATGTTCATATGTATACACACACACACAAAGAAAATATCACTGTATATTCACTGAAACACCTCACACTCAGTGTAACCAAGCCTCATCTCAGCTTGTGCACAGCAGAACACCTTGAAAACCTCTGTGATCCCAGCTGCACCCAGCAGGAGCAGCACCAAATCTCCCAGGCTGGCAGCTGAGCTGCACAGAAACAAGTCCCAAGCTGCTGCCCACCCTGAGCCCAGGAATTCTCTGCTCTGATCACAGGCCCTGGCGTTATGGGATGGCTCAGCCATGCAGCTGCAGGGCCACAAGGAGTGGGCTGTGCCTCAGACTCTGACAGCCCCTGGGCCTGCCAGCAGAACTCTGTCTCACAACATCAGCTCACAGTGTTCAGCAGCACCATAGTATTTCCTGCTGTCTGGCTTTATTTGGCTTCCAGTGGTTTATATAAGCATTTCTTTGACAGATGTGTGGCTCTGATACCCATCCCCTGCCACTCAAGGCAAGAAGGTACTACAAAAGTGATCCAGTGAGGTTCTCCAGGACACTCAGAAAAATTGCATTGAAATATTCTGTTGTTTAGTTAAGCTGCCTAAAGAAAACCAAGTAATTCTCACTGTCACTTAACTCTGGAAAGTATCAGGTGGCTGTTGGCACATGGGGGCCGAGAACTACAGATGTTGTAGAAATAAATCACTTGGCTTTTTTGCTAGCACAAGTGAATGTGATTGTAATTGACGCCCTAACCCTGAGAGCTGTGTTAATGACTTAAACAAGAGACCTTGGGGGACTGAACAGAGCCCCAACACAGCTTAACATATAGTCAGAACTCTCTTCATAACTTGAAGATAAAATTCCATTTCTTTACTTGGAAGTCCCCCTCTCAATTCAGCAATTTCAAAATGCTTTAGGCTTCTTCCATTTAAGAGATTTTATGCTGATTTCCAGAAAACTAAGAATAATTTCAGTTTTTCCCTTCCCCACAGGAAAGTGCTGACGTCTATCAACTGTACATGGACTTAAATACCTGATTTTGAAAGGGAGCTCATGGCAGGCTACTGCCCAGTTCAGTAATTTCAAATATTAGTGGGCTGAATTCAACACTGAGTAAACACTAAATATAATATAGATATAAAAGAATGGGCACAAATGCCAGTGTAGTATTTCGTTATTAAAACTAGTCATCTTTCTATTTCAACAACTAAATCCATTATGAAAACAAGCTTGGAAGAAAACACACAACAAATAAATAATGCAATTAACTTACAAAATATGAAACAAAATGTCTACGTACAAAAAAAAAGTAAAAATCAATGTTAGCCACTTAAGCTTCACAGAACATTTTGTACAATAGAAGCCCTTCTGTGCCCCAGTTTGTGTGTCTGCCAGAAGGAGCTGGAGAACCACACCTCCTGGCTTTAAAGACACTGCAGTGTGCTGCAGAAGCACTGTCCCACCTGGCCAAGGCTCCCTGTATCCCAGGGAGAGCCCTCAGGGGGCTGCAGGCTCAGTGCTATCCTCTGCTTTGCTAACGCCAGGGAGCAACATGTACATCAGGCATCTGTACAGAAGAAAAGCTTTTCCAATGAGGTTTTGTTCGTGCTTTGAAATTTTGTGAATGCTTTAAAATAATGCTAACATAACTCTAGCACAATAGTTCTCCCCTACAACTCATTCCTTTGCAAATCAAATATTTCCTTCTACTAGTGTTTTACATCCATAGAATTTCCACTTGAAGCTCCAGTGAGGGGATAAAATGCCAGGCAGGGATTTTCAATACGCATTTTATTTCTGTTATGCATGTATCTTGTCTTATCCAAGGAGATTTTCTTTTTTGCCTTTGTATACAAAATCTTTCAATGTCCATTTTGAAGTTAAAGAAAAATGAACTTTCATAACCTCTGCCACTTTTGATTACCTCTTAAAAGAGTCAGTTTACATGGAAAAGCCAGAAGAAATTGAGACAAACAGACATCTGTACATTTCAGCCATTCACGTAGAAAACATCTGTATCCATCCATGCAATGTTAAGACTATAAGTAACTTTGCAGTTACATCTGGGCCCATTGCTGGGGCAGCAAGGTAGCATTTATCTCCCACGTGTATTCTATCAATTTCTTTTTTTCTTAAAGCAGCTTCCTAAAATGAAAAACAGAAAAGCAGTGGTTAAGTTCACCTCTTTCAAATGTTGGATTCAAGGCTTATACAAGACAGCCCTTACTACTTTCCAGCTGTAGAAAATCTAGATGCTGAGCCTTTTCAAGATGAAAAAATGAACAACTGACATGGAAAAATGGGAACTGCTGTTCCTTTCAATTAAAAAAAATAATCCTGAAGATCTGGGAACATGAGATTTGTCTTCTGTATGTATTTTTAATAGGAAGCCAAGGAACTGTACTAGGGTATCGTTCAAAGTGACCCAGCAAGTTGTGGTTATTCCTACAGCAGGAATACAGTTCATGCTAACAATTCAGTCTTTGAGGACCTTCCTTGTGCTTGGCTTTCATCACACAGCTCAGATTGATTAATTGGAATTGTAAAGTTTCTGTTACAGCTGGTGGCCACCATACCAGACAGGACTGTACCAATGATCTGTCTGGTGCCAAATCTTGAGAACTCAAGACAAACTAGCAGTTTTGTTTTGGCTTTTTAAAATTTCTGGTTTTAAAAAAAGCACCAAACAAGGAGAATTACACCAGAAGAATTAATAAGATTCTATCTGTGCTTTCACAGACCTGAATTGATGTCAGAGCTCTGACACCCCTTAACTCTGGGATTCCTCTTCACTGCTTTTTTTTCCTGCCCTGGGACTTCTGGGATTATTAAATACTGTAAAAGGGTTGAACCTCTTCAAAAATAATGTTGAAATCTTAGCCTCTAGTGTCCTAGCATTTCTAGAACCTTAAAAAATAATACAGTAATGTATTAACGGCCACAGGACAAAACATCAAAGGAGTTAGTTATCCACACAAGACATTTCACTCACATTTGATGCTGCCTAACAAACTCTGCAAACTGGCGGTCTTTAGCGTAGAGCTCTATAATTCGAATTCTGTCCTGAATTTCCTGTAACACAATAAAAATAATTGTAAGTACATAATAGAAATCAGAATGCTACAGAAATACCTGATTTCTGGGTTTTGGGAAATAAAGCTCCTATGTGTTGCTATTTCAAAGAGTGGAGCTTGAAATTGGGCACTCCAATGCTAAATTTCCTCTTTATTTTCTTTATTTTATAATAATTGTTCGAATTGGAAAAAAAAAATAAGTGAAGAACTTCATTTGACTTCAGTAATACCTCACTTTCAAAACAAAACCAGGGTTTGGACTGAGTGTAGCATTTCAACAGGCTTTCACAAAACCATTTATCTCTCAGAGATACTTTGCCTACCAGTCAGCCTACCAGCTTTGTACTGGATTCACACCTCTCTCAGTTGCTTAAGGATCTGTAGTTAGCTCTGGGATGTAAATCCCTTCTCTTTAGCCTTCTAGAGTAAACCTTGGATACTGGGTATACAGGAAGAAATTAGATGTGATCTAATTTGCAGGTTAAAGAAAGACTTAAACTCTAAAAACAATTAGAAGACACCCAAAACAAAAACATCCAATGAAAAGGCCTGGATGTACCAATTTTTCACTGTGCAACTTCTCTTACATAAGACAGTTGGCTTTAAAAGGTAAATGTTGTGTCAAGTAATACATCAAACCTCCCCAGCTCCCATGAAGTTACCTAAGGGGTCAGCTCCTTTATTATGTGAAATTCATTACAGGTCAGAGCAAAACCATAACTTTCTCTAAAAGCAAGCAGGGAAAGCAAGCTTTTCTGTCTTCTTTTAAATAGTTGCAGTAGCTGCAACCTGTTTATCTGGAGCATAGACACTGGGGAAAGATCGGGCCCACCTCTGAGGTTAGAAGTGTGGAATAAGCTTACTGTTTCCATGATCTTTCCCATGCCACTATGAAAACAAGGTCATTTACCTCCTTAGTTAGCTCACTGTTTTCATAAATGTGCCTGATCTCTTCACTGCTGTAGTCTGTGGATGTCTCTGCACTGGTGGAACTGTAGGACGTGAGCTGCGGATATCTCCGGTAATAATGGCTGTAGCCAGTCGTGTCACTTTCATACATGGGGTTGTATTTAACTGCATTCTCAATGGACGAGAGGCTGTCACCCTGCCTGGGGGAGCAATAAACACACTGTGAGCTTCTCTGCAGCCTGGCAGGGCAGCAGATAGACTAAGGAAGCCTGGCATTTGGAGGTGCCTGTACATCCTGGTGCTTGCAAACTGTGTGATATAAGACTTTTAGGACAGAATTATCCTTATTGTAGCTGGTGTGTTTTAAAATATTAGATGGTGCCACCTACCCCTGGGAGTCCCCAGTATCACTCTTTGTGTACTGATCTCGAAGGGTCCTAGCCAAGAAGAAGATGACAGCAGATGCCACAAGAAGGAATCCTGCCACAGAAGCAATTGCAATACCCACAACCAGTGGCTCAGACACGTATTCCTCACAGTGCTCCCCTCTGTACCACCAGTTCTCTCCCACACGGCATCTGCCACAAAGAAACACAGGGAAATTACACACCAGCAAAAGCTTTGGTTAATGTATTTAAGTTCCTGTTATGATGTGGGCAATGGGAATTACACCAGAAGAATTAATAAGATTCTGTCTGTGCTTTCAAATCACCCCCAAAAATATCTTTGCATTGTCCAATCACTAATTTTCTTTATCATTGTTATTATTATGGACATACTTTTTGGTAGATAATCATGTAACAGCTTGAGTTGAAAGAGACCTTTAATGGTCACCTAGTCCCCTGGAGGGAGCAGGGATGTCTTCAACTAGATCAGGTTGCTCAGAGCCCCATCCAATCCAGGGGCATCCACCATCTCTTTGTATTACCAGTTCCAGTGTTTCACCACCACCACTGTAAAAAATTTCTTCCTTACATGTAGTCTGAATCTACCTTCTTTTAAAGTTTAAAGTCATTAAGACTTGGCCTATCACAACAGACCCTGCCAAAGGGTTTGTTTCAAGCCCCCTTTAAGTATGGGAAGGCCACAGAAAGGGTTTCCCAGGAGCCTTCTCTTTTCCAGGATAAATACTCCAATAATGAAATTGAATGAAGGTAGGAAAAATAGCAAAAGGGCAATGCTTTTGTGGGGGAAAACACTTGTGCTTTATGAAATTTACAGTACCCTGTGAGGAAAAACTCCTGCCCTGATTGAGCCTTGCTTGTGATAGATCATCACTGCAAAGGTAGAACTGGAACAGGCTTGGTTTCAGACACTTACCTGCTTCTGAGTAACACTATCACACAAATGTTTAAATGTATAATGCATCTGTGATAATATCCAATTTTAAGGTTTTAAAACCATTTTTATTTCTTCTGTTAACAGTCTAAGATTGACTTTAGAGAAGTTCTAGGTGAACTTTAAAAACAAAATCACATGAAGAAACACAAATAACTACTAGGAGTAATACTATTTTTGTGGTCGTTTTCTTAATTTTTATTGATAGGCACATTTTATTTTTAAAAAATAGACTGTTACATTGTTTGAAAAGTAAAAAGTAAAGTGCTGTGTCAGGGGCATCAGCAACTTGTCTGCATCTTGCACAAAGTCTTTTTGATTACCTGCAAAATACAGCAATCCTGTATCTTTTTTTTAAGCAAATATCTGGGGCCTGTTCCTTCATCCTTTTATGAACCCACATGATCTTTCCCAAATGTACAATGATTTACTTTTATGCTTTTTTCCAGACCAAAAGCAGTATATTTAATGTATTTATGTACTATCAATGTGACATTTAGATATAAATTTCTGTTATGGAATTACCTCTCATAGGTGACGTGACACTATCAAACACTTTGCTATGTTAGAAAACCTCTGGAGATAAATTCTGTCCCCAAAGGCCAATAAAAGTGATTTGAACCAAGTGTGTTCCATTGCAACCTCTATCCCTTGTTAGTTTTATTTTTTGATGCTTCTGTTTTATTAATTTCTTACTGTCACATTTATGATATATACATAGGAAAACTAATGTTAATAGTGACTTGCACTGAGCTGCACAACATGAATGATAATCACAATCTACTCACTTGTTACACAACATTGCACGGAATTTTGGACAAATCTTATGGAATGCTACAACAAAGAAGGGACAATGGGAGTTTTCATCCAGGAAGCACAACTTCCAGCAGCAGGGTGACCTACCTGCAGATGGCCCCTTGCCCAGGGCTAATGTCACACTTGCCGTCGTTCAGGCAGAAGTTTGGCTGCAGGTCACAAATGCTGTTGCAGGGCAGCCCATCGATGCTGAGGTAGCCAGGGTTGCAGACACACTCAGCTTCCCCACTCCAGCGATTTACCAAGCATTCAGAGAACTCGTTGCAGGCCTGGAACTTGCAGGGATCTGCTTGCTCACCTGATAATACACAGAGCAAAAGCTATTAATCAAAGGGAAGAGCCTTAACTGAGACAAGGTGCTGGTTGCCATCTTCTCTAATGGTCTCTTGGTAATCCACAAAAATCCAGTGTGAACCTTTCCTGAGTAACAAAAGGTTCTGCTAAGGTGAACAAGCACTGGCAAATATTCCTGTGTCTGCACATGCCAGTGGCATGGCTAAGATCACCCAAAAACCAGTCAAAAAAGCAAGTATAAAGTAATTTTTTTCATACTGGAACAGACATTACCTCCTGTTTTTCTGTCTGCTGGAACTCTCCCTTACAAATGAGTAAACCACAGGTGATCTCCAGTATTTCTTGCTATTTCTTGGAACACCTAGGCAGCATATGGGGAAGGGCAGTGGGATTTCAGACACTCACCATCTGCTGTAAGGGGATTTGCCTGTTTGTCTGCAAGGAGGACGAGCTTGTAGCATTCAAGACATCTCACTTGTATCAGGCTAAAGAGGCTGGCATACAGCTAAACAATCAATATCAGAACATTTGCTATGCTAATTAGACCATCATTATAAGGGACCTATCTGGGAAGAACAGCTCCCATATGCCAACAGGTCAGCACTCTTGTTTTTCTCTAACCTAAAAACAGGAGATATTTCTGGGTTGCTTATGTGGTAAAGCACTGGCTTGGACAGGGGAAAAAGCCAAAATTACCTTCTCCCTGTATCAGAGAAGTGAAGCAAGAGGGCCTGTGACTTTTTAGTGCAACCAAGACCTTACCCCAAGCATGAGGCAGCAACTGTTACCTGTGCAGATGCCCACCTGGCAGGTAAACTGGCTACCACCTGTGGGAATAACCATGTGGAGTAAGTTCAAACCACACATGCAAGTAATCACAAGAGAGATGGGCACCACTGTTCTCCTCCACTCCCCAGGTCAAATACAGGGGCATTACGCAGAACATTCCATTAGTTACTTTTTCTCCATAAATCTGTATGGACCCCATACAGCTCTCTCTGTCTGGTCTCACTTTGACCTTAATTTCTTTATTCCCAGAGCAGATTTTCATTTGTTTTTTTTTACTCTATGAAAGATGTCTTTCTAAAGCCCAGCCTGCGAAGAGTAGTGGGCAGCCTCTGAGCTGCTGGGATCCTTAGCACTTAAACCAGAAATTTTTCTGGATCCCTTGCTTTAAGCTGCATTTTTCTGCTGTCCTTACCTGATTCAACATCCAGGGAGTATTTATCGATGGCCAGGTTCATGGTGTGATATGCAGTGTTGCAGAAATCTTCCAATATCATGTACACAGCGTTGGTGACATTCCGAGGCACAGGTTTGGCAAATTTCATTCGACTGTTCACCACAATGCTGCCATTTCTGAAGTTCAGGATTTCCAGATTCTGGAATCCTGTCAGATTTGATTGGAGGTAGGGCACCAGCTGTAACACAGGAGATATGACAGAAAAGCTGAATCTTTGACTCTCTCTCTGCTCAAGCCAGTTGTGCTGTTACTGCAGCAAACAATTAGAGTCTGAATGATTTTATACAAGTCCTCCATCAAGGGCATTAATCTTTACCCAGCTGAGGTCTGTGCTGGCAGCCTACCAGGAGCTTGAGTACTTCAGGCAGTTCTTGAGAGTATAGCAATTTGCAAGGAGTTTCTAAAAATCTACAATTCAGAAACACAGTTCTCAGGACACATGTTGTGTTCTCCCTTGATCTAAGTACCTGGAATACTTGCCATTTCACAGGGGTTTTCCTTCAAGCATGTCCCCCTTCCCTCTCTCTGCTTTTCTTCCTTCATGTCTCACAAGAGAATGTTTGTTTCACTCAGAAGAGATGAATTCCCCAGTTAAAATTTGGCAGTTGTTGCTGTGTAACTCCTGTGAGGCTTTCCAAGTCATCACTCAAGTTAGGAACAGCTTAATTCTCTGAGCTACCTCTTACTTAGGACAGGTTGAATGTGTGGCAGAAAATTTACTTGCTCACAGCTCCAGGTTTTCTTGCATCTTCCTCCCTATACACTAAATACAGACCACTCTGGAAGCAAGTAGGGGGAATGTAGCAGTGACTTCAGCTACACTGCTGTATTCATTGACACCAGCAGAGAGAGACTATTATCAGAACAGGAGACGAACAGCATCCCATCACCCATTTCCAGACAGAACTTTCCCCACAGAGGGACACAAGTTTTACATGTAAACACCAGTTTTGAGTTGCTCTGTGTGAGGGATGACTAAATACAATTTACCAACAGTTTTTGTCTTTCTGGTAATTGACATTTCCTACAGAAGTGACTCTTACCAGTTCCAGGAATCGCTGCTCCAAGGCTTTGTATTCAGGGGAGTTTTTATTAAACAGGTCCTCTGAAAACATCATGTTGGTGACCCGAAGACTGAAGAACACAACTAGGGCTCGGGATGGGACGGTGCTGCTGTAGTGAGTTTCGTGTGTGGCCCAAGCCACACTGGCCATCTCTGTGGACTGGACACGAGTGGTGAGCTCGATGTGACTTTCAGTCATTCTCTTTCCCTCCTCAGTCTGTTCAGGAGAAAATTGGGCAGTGCTAACATGACCCAGGTCTACTGAAACATCCAGGACTCTTGTTGTTTGATCTCCCAGCTTTGTTGAGGTAGCCACAGAAAACGACGGTGTGGATCCCACCGGAGGGAGGAGGGATGGAAGCTCAGCAGTGCTTGTTGTTACACTCACTGTTTGATAATCCACAACAGTGCTGAAACTCATGGAAATATGTGTGCCATGGTCTGTACCATCCTGTCCACCAAAGCCCTCTAGGACAGGGGTGTGATCTACTGCAGAAGGAGCTGCAGCTGAACCTTGAGTAACCATTGCTGGTTGCACTGTCTGGTCTAAGGAGGTTTCTAGTGCCCTGTCAGTAGGCCAAACATCAGCTGGTTCCTTCACTGCTGATCCATGAGTGTCTTGGTCTGCCAGTGATGAATCTAGGGCTTGCTGCTCTTCTGTGGAAGCAACAGGCTTTACCACAGAAGGATCTGCAGTCAGAATAGTTTCTGAAGAGATTGTGTCCAAGTGTCCTATTGTAGCCGCTTCCATTACATCCGGCTGCTTCACTGTGAATAGTTCTTCTACCACTGCCCTGTCTTCGCTTTGGTGTTCAACTCCTTCAGGGATTATGTTCTGGCCTACACTGGACTCCTCAGGCTGCTCCATACTGACAGTCCCTGTAGATGTATGGAGACTGTCTTCCACAGACAGATCTGTATGTGGTGGTGAGACAGGGGCCTCTCCAGTTGGCATGACAAAAGAGGAGTCATACATGCCCAGAGTTTCTGTCTGTGTAGATGGGTCCACAGACGATGGCTCTTCTGTCTGTAACAGAGGTACTTGTGGAGTTGTAGTCTCTGGAAAGACAAATATTTCAGACTCATCAAGGAAATCTTTTATATTGACTATCCCTTCATTCTCATCTTTGGAAAGATCGTAATCTAATTTATTACCAGAGTTAAGAATATAGTCTAAAATCACGCCTTCAGGAATATCCTCAGTTTTGATTAATAAAGACTCATTGTCATCTTCAAGCCAGCTATCAGGACCAGGGTAGAAAACTGGTTCCAGGGTTGCTTCTTCCCAAGGCCAGATACTCGATTCCATTTCTTTTCCTGAACCATCAAAAGCTGAACCAGACCCATCATCATATATAACTCTATCTCCAAGAAATATATCAGTTTCGTCTTCCATAGGGGGCACTTCTAAGGGAAAAGGAATTTCTTCCACAGAGTTTGCACTGTCACTGCCCTCAGGACTACCTTGAATTACTTCTTCCTTCTCTTTAATATCAGTCTCTACAAGTGATGAAGAGGCCACTGTTGGTGCAGAAAGCAAAGGAACTGCATAGTCATCGGTAGATGGAGATTCTTCAGGCACGAGGTGAGAAGGACTTAAAGGCAAAAGTTCTTCAGATAGTCCAGCGTCTTCAAACATTAAAAATAAAAGCAAATTGACAATTAGATTTTGTTTGTGATAAAAAGTGTCAAATTTCATTTATTTTATTATCTGTAGATCTGTGTTTCACATTTTCCATAATATATCCTGGCCTTTGTATGCCAAAGTCATAAAGACCCCTGTTAACTTCTCCCACTTTCCATTCAGATATATTCTATGGGCCAAGTCAAGACATACAAAATTACTTTTATGCTATTTAACATGTGCCATGTATGTATAATTTCCAGAAGAGAGAAACAGGTATTATAAACTATTACAAGCATTTTGCCTTGGTTTATAGTTCTTGGATACATACACAGACAAAAGGTAAAATGGCAGAGAAAGATACTCAATTTTCAGAACTTTCTGAAAACTCATTTCAGTGAACTATAATTTGGTGAACATCATGAAATACTTGTATCCAAATTTAAGCTTCAGTCAATAGCATTAACTTACCATCTAAAGAACTGGGGGCTGAAAGCCATTCCAGAGAGTCCACAGAATCATGCTCTAACACTGGTACAGTGACTAAGTGACTAGTCTCTAAATTCTGCCCATCAGGCAAAGAAGTGACATCAACCTCTGAGGAAAGTGGAGCTTCAGGTGCCAAACCGGCCTCATGGTCAATGTTCTCTGGTCTTGGCTGGATTTCATTGTCACTGGCCTGCTCACTTTCTGAGCTGGAATCTGGTTTGGTGTGATCAAAGGGCAAGGCGTTGCTGACTGTTGACTCATCTGCAGAAGGACGTTCAGCTAAAAAGGTGCTGTCCTGGAACATAAAGCCACTGTTAGTATTTCCACTATTACAGGGGAAACACTGGCTGTTTGCATTGGCCTGGACACACAGAAGGGGTTAACAGCAGTCAGGGGCCAAGCCTTGGACTACTGCCTCTGAGGGAGCAATGCACAGCAGCAGGATGAGGGGCAAATACAGACCCTTGCTAATCTTGTGCAATAGACATGTAAGATGCACATCCTTCTGACAAATGCCATGTCCACTCACTTCCACCAAAAAGGGAAAGGAGCCATTCTGATTCTTTGGGGTGCAGAACCCCAAAGGGTATTAAGAGATTTACCATCTGTGTCCAACCCCATCTCCTTTCCTATGCTGAAAAAATTAATCTGTCCATCTCCAACCAAATCAAAGATAAATGTTTTACACCTTCCTAAAGCATGATGAGATTCTAACAGCTTATTGAGGTTATTCATCAGCCACACAACCAATACAGTAATTCTAATATTTTAGTTACCACGATACATGAAACACTGTAGAAAGTGAACTTCAGTGGATGCATGCCCAGTTATCATTTATTGATATCTTTTAGTTTGTGAGTATGAGAACCCAGGAGAATAACAGAGCCCAGAATGTAATGAAGAGCATTTAGAACTTGGAATAATTTATTCTCAAAGCCAAGATACCTTTGCACAAAAAAAAAAAAATCTATCAGCAGTAATGATAAACAACAAAGTGCATGCAGAATGAATTTATGAATTATTTGAAATGTGAAAAAATAATTTGTTGTTACATCTCCAATTTCCACAATGTTTACTTACTATTCCATGTCCCAATCATTAGTTGGTTTACAGGTAAAGTAATTAGCATATTTCATCTTTGAATAATAATCTCCCACTATGGTGTCTGATGATATTAGAAAAAGGCAATAAAGATAACAAGTTGTTTGGTCAAGGCTACGAAAGCAAGCTGATAGCCTAAAACTCAGGAATTAGTGTTCTACATGGATACCTGCCCCCATATAAATGCTGTGCAGCAGTGGGATATGGACCAAAAACCCTGTAGGGTATGAAACACTGCTAAGCAATTTCAAGAAGCAGCAATTTGCTGAGGGCTAACAAACTGCCAGTAGTGACAAGTAAAGTTAAGTAAAGTTACAGGGGACGCAGGTTTCTGTAATTTCAATTCAAAAACATTGTAATAATTTCTGTAGCTCACTATTCCTGTCAAATCTCTTTCTGTTGCTTGATCAGCAGGAATAACAGGAAGAAGCCAAATACTTTTCAATTTGAAGTTTTACTCCGGGTTGAAATATGGGTGAATTAAATTTTCAGGGTAATTCAAACTGTATTTGAATGCTTTGGAAACAGGGGAGTTAAGGCACTTTCTTTTCTTAAATTACTTGTTTGCATGTAATGATCATATTTTAAAATGCCAGTTGTTATGCCACCACAGTCTTGTCACATTTTTAAAATTTATATGGTGACAATCAGTTGAAAAGTATAAGTACCATAGCAACGTGTGCTCCAGCAATTTTATTTTTGGCAAGACTGGCCACTATAAATAATGCTTTAAAAAGAGCTACTTTACAAAATTAGAAATACATTACACATATAAATTCCATAAAGAATGAATTAGGACTACCAGCAATTTCTCCTCAATACATTTATTTAATGTAAGCATTTAGTTGCCAGGGATTGCACCTCATCATTTATTTCAATGTGGATAAATGCTCCTATGGCAACTAACATTATTCAAAGATTCTTGTTACAGTGCAATATATTATACTAACGAGTTTAATATCATATTGGCTACTTCTGGTTTTCACCAATGTAAAAGGCTTACAAATATTATATATAGCTGTAAACACAGAACCCATCTCCCTGATTTTTCATTTTCTGCTGCCAGAAAGGCATTGTTCTTTCCTCAAGCCAGAGTGTTCTACCTCTTACAACTCAACATAAACAAGAAAATACAGATTTCAAAAACTAGAGCTGATTTTTCCTCTACTTTTAAAGAGAGCTGCAAAACTCAAAAGAATTAGTTGTACCATCTTGTAGCAATTGGATGGTGAAATCACGACAGTCCCATGTAATTTCATGATATTGGTATGTTAATATAAATCCAGCTTATTCTCAAATCACTGAGGAAAACTATATCAAAATTCTTTTCCATAGGTAACAGTTCTGCTTGAAAGCAGCTACTTGAACCATAAAGGTTCGACATCTGTGGAAATAATTGATCAGTTGCGTACTGTTTAAGCATATTTAGGATTTTCTTACATTTATCTGAAGCTACTTTGCAAATTACCTGTGTATTGCAGATTGTACACAGCTGCTTTGGGGATATACTTGATACCTTTTACATAATCAGAGTTTTTGACTGAAAGTATAGAAGCCTTTATTCACAGTCATGATTAGAGAAATATTGCTTCCACAATTTTTTGTCATAATAATATTCCCAAAATCTGGTTTAAAATTTATTATTGCAAAGGTATCACTGCTCTAAAATATCTTCCTCCCTGCACGTCTGTCAGAACGGCAGAATTCTTTTTCTTACTAAAATAAACATATACAACATTTTAGACTAGTTAGATGTCTTCAGTAAGATGTCTCCAGTAAAGAGAAAGCCCTTTTCTGAAAGCCAACCTAAATTCATGTTTATCTACATCATGTTTAATCCATTATGGCAAATCCACATAGATTTTCATTTTAGACATCAATAAGTAGTTTTTAAGACTCAGCAAAAGCTGTCATGAAATTAAGGACGTTATACCTATGTCCATTCTAACAAGATTTGCATTCTGTGAAAACAAATTTTGCTCACATAAACATTTCAGAAGCTGGCTTAAATTAAATGTGTCTATACATAACATACACATAACATTATCTCATAACATTATCTCATGATGGACTGAGTAAGAACCTACCAACCAGCACAAGTGGATCTGGATTTTAGGGCATGATCTAAGCTCATTTCTTGTTGAAAGCACATCTGTGTTACAGAACAGAGTGGAGAGAAGAAACCAACTGCCCAGACAATGATTCAGCACTCAGAAGATCTCTCTGTTGGCAGAACTGACTGACTTGCTCTCAGCATTGCTGGCACCTAACTCAGTGTCTTTGCTTCAAGTCCCTTTGTACAGACATGGTCAGGGACACCAAGTCTCCTGTCCAATATGGAACTCTAGTCTGTGCCTTGGATTATTCCAGAGGGAGTCAGAGGAGACAATTACAATTTCAAGAGACAAAAACAAAGAATCAATGTCAGTTATTTTCCTCTTCTGGTGTTAGGAAGATGGACATAATTTTAAAAACAAATTGAGAACTTTGAAACAAATACAGTAACAAAAGGAGCTTATGAAACTTAGTGTTTTATCTCTTCTAGCAGACAGCCGTAGGATTTACATCTATTTCTTCTTTCCAAAGAAAGGTAGTATCATGGAAGGATCACCTCTTTAGAGATGTTTACAATCAAATAAGAGGATCACAGAAAATTGTTGGGCAGCTGACACTAGAATTGTCACATGAGAGGTTTCACCAGTTTTTACTCCAATATAAAGTGTACCTTCATTAGTACTTACTCTGCATGAACAACAAGATAGAGAAGCTCTGAGTGTTGGCTACAATTTTACCTTGATGAACTAGATTGTTCAGATGTGTCCAAAGGCCACTGCTCAGAACCATACTCACATCAAACTCCGGGCGCTCCAGCACAACTGGGTGCTCAGTAATCCAGGATGTGTCCTCTGATGTGGGGTGCAATATTTCCTTCACTGTGGAAATAGAAACACTTGGGATCTAAAGGCTGCAGTAACAGTGTGAGGAAGTTGTGTTGGAAGTCCAACTAAAAAACCCTCTCTGGTTTCAGGTTTGTAAGTAAAATCTTGTCAAAAATTTTGCCAGAGAGATTTTGTTTCTGGAAATGCCTCCAAATCACTGACAGGAAGTGAAGGGGAAAGATAAGAACAAAGGGGTGTCTATACTCTTTCATCACCTCTAGCAGGATCACTGAATATTCAACAATAATCGGGGTATTTCCTTTGTGCTGCCTAAGGCCAACACAGAGCTACTGAATTGGAGGTCACCCTGATGCAATGTGCACCATGTGAACCACATTTCCCCCTTTTATTCCTATTAATTTTTTGGAAGTATTACTAAAACTGCACACCACAAACCTCAGTTTCAAAATAAAAATAAAAATAAAATGGGGGGCTAGGCTATTGGATCAAGAATAGAATGTTACTGTTAATGACTTGACCTTGTTAAGATCAGAGCCGAACAGGCTATAACACAGTTGATTTTGTTCTGTGTAATTTTTCAGAGGACAGCTGAATAATTCACTCATCTGAGATTTATTTTATAAGAAGTCAGATGTGTGGCACATCAAAGCATCACAATTAATACCCACCATTAGTAAGCTGAAGAGAGTTTGGGTCTAAAGAGATGGAAGCATTTTCCAGCAGAGCGCTTTTCTGGAGGATCTCAGCAATATAATCTCGGAAATCACTGATGGTGTACACAACTGTTGGATTATCCTCTATGCCCATGAAGGAGTTGTCCTCCACCTTGTTTGAATGAAGATTGATCAGGTCCCAGGTGGCATTGCTGATGGCTTTTCCATCAAATGTGACAGCATAGTGAACTTCCACCCCACTTCAGTTGTACAAAGAGAAAGAACACAGATGAGAAATTCCAGGTTTTCCTAAGCAAGCAATTGCTATATTTTTTTCACAAGGACCCATGTCAATACCCTTTTTAATATAAAAATACACAGCTTTAAGGGATGAATAAAAACTACTTGATTCTTTTCACAAAGTTCTCAAGGGAAATGCTACCCAAAACTGACATCTCGTCTGGTCCCAACCCCACATTTCTACTAGTGAATGGTAGACAGACCACAAGCAGACCAAAACACTGACTTTCTGCAAGCATTAGTGGGTCCACCAGCATGCAGTATTGAGAGTGGTGATTTTAAGATCATACCAATAATAGGAACGTCTCTGAGGTATGAAAATATACAGGAAAAACATATTGCAATCTATAGTAGCAAGTGAGAGCCCCAATCTCTGTCACTGTGCAGTGTTAACCTGCTTGAAAGAATGTTTTTAATGGCAACAAAATAGTATTTAATTCATCAAATTGGGAAGATTTATCTAGACTCATTTGGTCATGTATTCTATAACTCAATTTTCTATCTGTGTACATTTTAGGGGTTTTTTTCATATTAGCTCTCCTCCATTTTCTAAATTTTCTTTTCCTTAATATATCTGGATGTCCTTTTCAACACAACAGATTAGGCTGCAATCAGATTTACCATACACTGGGCATAAGCACAAGGGAACTTTACAAGATACAGCACATTTTGGCTGTAGACAGAACACAGCAAGATAAATTAAGTAACCTCTGAAGCATTAGAAGAAACATGTGCTCTGAATACAGGTTTTCCTGATTCTGTTTTCCATACAGAGCTGGACTGGATTTCTAAAACAATGGCTTTGTTCAGAGAAGTCTTTAAAACCCCAGTTCAAGGCACAGCAGAGAAAATTCACAAACACACTGACTAAACCCAGGAGCCTGGGCTTTTGCTGCTGGCTCTGTCATTGACATGAGCCCACCATAGGCTCACCATGGGCACTGGCTGCCAGCAGAGAAGATTAAAAAGGACAGCAGTAGTGAAAAGGCACAGGACAGATGGAACAGAGTGTGCTCCTCAGTTAGGTTTAATACAACTGTGCTGCCATTCATAATGCCTAACAAATAACTAGAACACCATCCTCTTTCTGGAAAGGGCTGAACATCTGGTGCCTGGAACATACCCCTTGTGAACAGTTGCATGCAGTTTGTAAAGAGATTTGTGTTTATAACCTTTTCTGAAAAGTTAGAATGCTCATTGTCTTTAAACTTGTTCATGGAAACTGGCTATGCTGAGATACACACAGAACAAATTAATACATGTAGTAAATTAAGGTTGCCGTTCTTTTTCTGTCTTGTGACATTCTTAACATACTAAAGAAGGAAAATTCTAGATTCCTCACTTGCATATGTCTGATGGAAAACAAGTCCAGACTAATCCCATGTTCTGCTAAAGAATATTTATTAAAGATCTGCTAAGATCTGCAGCACCTCTAGCCTTGAAGGTAAGCCAACAGCCTTTGTTGGAGAACTGTGGGGTTCTTATCTACTTCAATTTCAGCAATAATAATAATCCCATATCTATTCAAGACTTTGCTGCAAAGTATGAAGACTTTGAGTCATTGTTCAGAAATCTTGTTTTCTTCATGTTATACACAAGTTACCCCAGTAGCTGACTCATCTTTAGAATGATTTTTCCTGAGGGATTTTTTTTTTCCTCATTACGACTTAAATAAGCAAATTAGCTTTATCCTTCATTGAAACAGATCAGTTACTTGCAGTTTCAGATAGAACCTTCTCTCACAATATTTATGTTAAATAACTAAAATACAAATCCCAAAAAACAATGCCCTCCAGCTAAACATGTTTTTCCCATCTGTATTATGATAATATCTATAAAAAAGTTGTCTTTACCTGTCTTCCTCGGAAGGGCTGATTATAAAAACAAAACAGAACAGCATAACTCGTTAAATTAATGTCATAACTTCCTTTAAGTCTTAAAAATTTAACACATTTGCTTTGGTATTCTACAGAGCATAACCATTTGAAAACCCATAGAGGACAATCCTTTTTAGTTGCATAGTTACTCATAGTTATTCAGTTACATAACAAATTGTTCTGCTTTTAGTGAACTGAGATATTTTCTATTGATCCCAAGGAATCAGCAGAGCAGAGCCATCTCAGATTATTGTAAATAATGCAGATAAATTTCTGTCAGTATCAAAAATATCAAGGCTCACTTATTCTACCTAAAGGTTTGACTTACAAACAATGGGTTTTTGTCATGCACAGCAGAGAAGAGACTTTGCCAGAAATATCAGCCTTTTATTTGTCTTCTCAAATGAACCTAGTGCTTGCATACCTACCAGACTGCAAATACCAAGATGGAAGGTTTTGCTGCCCTACAGACTGAAAACTGGATGTTGCCTAGGGTTCCAGCCACAAGACCTCTCTCACTACCATTGCTTCGTTACCTACATGTATGCTAATTAAAATACTCCAGACAATAAATTCTAAGAAATACAGCTTACAGTCTCAAAGAAAACACAATTTAAATTTTTTTTCTCATGAAAACACTCATTAGATTCTACAAGTTATATCCAGTCCATTCAAGAAAAATCACAATTTGTGAGCCCTGTAGTCCAAGTCAGACATTTTTCATTTGATGCATTAATTTAGCAAATTAACTTTCAATGCCACTCTGAAGCACAAATGGATTTAAAAGTATATTTCTAGGAATACAAAGAGTTAAAACATTCCACATCATTTATCAAACTATCCCCCACCTCTTTTTTTTGATCCAAGAGAGAGAGACATATCCTAAACACTAACCTTTAGAGTCATCCCAAATTAACATTAAGAATTTGAAAAGAAATTTAAATATACCACTTTTTTCCAAAAGGATTTCTGTGTTCTTCCTTGCTGAATACTTGGATATATTAGAAGTAGCAGATATTAATATATCTTTTAATTTTAGGATAGAATCTTGAACAATAATACCATGCCTTAAAATCACAGCAAATATTTCATGTGAAGAATGTCAGAAAGAAAAAAAATCAGTTCTGTGTTTCTATTTCAGTTGCATATATGGAGGTACCAAATATGAGAGCAGTCAGTTAATACATCCCAGGAGCTCCCACACACACATCTGACATCCTGCCAAGCATCGTGTCAGCTCATTGCACCATCCTACGTGATCAGGTTCAATCACCATATATGCATCAGGATCTTTTTACCTGTAATCCAGGATATGGATGCTTTTGTATCCAGGTAGTCCTTCAAATACACTTTTAATCTATTTTGACAGAAAAACAAAAAAATTAACAGAGATTCTGTTCACTTCTACTCATGTGGTAAAAAATTAGGAAGTGTTTCTAACATTGTCCAAAAATGTATCTGAGCTGTCATATCTAATAGGTGAGAAACAGTTAAATATGCCTTTCTTTATGGAAGAGTAGTTTTGGTGACATTGTTTCATTATTAGAAAAAGGGGAAATAAAAAGTATAAAGAACAACATCCAGTGTTCCCCAAGAACCGCATAGAAACATTCCAAAGGGAGAAATGGAAAGAGACTGCCAAGATAATCAACTGTGCTACAGGAGACAAAACCAAGACAGAGAATACTAAAAGTTCATGCTGGTTTAGAAAGGTTTTTAGCTTCCAAATATCCTTGCCAGTTGATTATTTTTTACTCTGTAAATTCTTGTTCCCCTCCGCCATCTCCCTATTTTTAAACTGTCTCTGCTGAGACTTAAACTATCACAGTGCTGCTGACTTTTTTTTCCAAGAGTTTCTTTATTCAAACTCAGAGAAAACCAGGCAAGGGATCAAAGGAGTGGGATATCCATGGTGCCAAGGTGGACTCTGTCCCATCCAACATTTTTTACACACACACACACATACCATTGCATTGCTACTGGGACTCACAACTAGGAAAACTAAGATGTCTAGCCTATGCTAGCAGCTTGTGAGAGTCATGGTGATGCTTTTTGGCTGTAGTGAAGAATACATTTCTTTCCCATTTGGCACAGGATCTGGCACAGAGTTAGTCCCAGTAAAAAGGATTCAGAAAACCAACCCAAACTAAATGGGGCTAGGAAGGAAGCAAAGCTAGAGAAAAGGTAAGGCTCATGATAAGCAGCCATGTGACAACTTAGATGCCTCTCCAAAGAGAAAAGGCGGACACACACCCAGCTCCCAAAATATGATGGCAATAGAATTAGCACCATCATGGACAAAATAAAAAACAAATATTGGAAACCATAGGTAGACAAAAATCAGTAGACCTGACACAGATGCTTTTTGCTGCTATTTCTTTGCAGAGCCAGGAAAAGGAAAAATGAAGTTAGAGAAGGGAATCACCTGAGAAATGAATCGTTCAGACAGCAGTTGATACTCAGCAGCAGATGGGTCCTTCAGCTCCTCACTGTACTGTTCACCAACAATCAAAATGTTGAACTCAATCATCTGCTCAGTTACAGGTCTGACTATCTTCTCATCCTGCTTCTTTATCTCATTATTGATCTGGAAGGGAAGGAAGAGACACACTTAATGTCAGGTGAATGCTGCAGTCCAGAGCACAGCACGTGCACTGCTGGAGCCATCAGCACACTTGTTTGCCTGGCACTAACATGGAGTGCTTGTGAAGCCTCAGGGACAGAGGCAGCACTAACAAGGAAGTTTACTAAGTAAGAGCACTTCCTGAGAATTCAAATACTGAAGATAATCCTGTTTTCCATTGGGACACCTTATTGCAAATCCATCTCATTGACCTCAGGTACAAAGTGAAATACAGATGTGTGGGATGTTCATGAAGCAATTTAAAGTGCAACCATGGCTGCTCAAACTTCTCATTTTAGCCCAGCTGATTTATCCAAAATTTACTCATTTATCGCAAGGCTCCTATTCATTCTTCCAGCTGGAAGACAAGCTGTCTTTGACAAGTTCTACCTTTGGAATAACACTCTGTGTTGCTCAGCCTCAGGAGGTGAAGGATCCCCCCAGATATACAGTGGGCACTGAGAATGGGAGCTCTGCTGAGCTAAAGTGGGCATCAACTGCTCTGTCTACAAAAATGTCTACTCATTTTTGTATTTATTTCAAAAAGCCATCAGGGATGCATGGAGCTATCATGGCTGCCACAGGCAGCAGTGAATGCCAAGTTTTAATCCAATTTGAATGACTGAGCATGCTTTCTGCTTACTTCCCTAGTATTTTTAAAATAGCATACTATTCCTTGTGGTATACTGAAAGACACCAGAATTTTATTTTTTTTTAAATAGAGATTTGTCTGGGAGGGAAGAGAAGGCTGGCTTGTTAACTTTAGCCAAATGTTTCTTCCTAGAGGTTTTGTCTTTGACTATTTACATACATATTTTTTGGTTTTTTCCTATTAAAATGGAAAAATAGAGAGCCAGAAAAACAGATCTTTTCAATGAAGCTGCATTCTAAGTTATGCATCAGGCAGGAAATGGAAAAAAACTTTCTCCAGAAAATTTATCTGCCATCAGTGAGCAACTTCTACATTGTTTAGGAACCCTCTAAAATTTTTTAGTTAAATTCTCTTTCCAGCCCCTCACATTCCTTTTTCACTGAATAACTCTGTCCAAAGACCATAAGGACTGGTACATTACTTAAAGCTAGTTATATTTGAGAGATACACTTTTAGCAGGCATATATATAGTGCTATGATTTGGCTATTTGCAACACCGTGTAGTTTAAATTATTTATCAGACCCCCAAAACCTGGTGCAGTCAGCATACAAAGTGCAGAAGATGATCTTTGCTCACTCTTGGCCTTGTAATCAACAATGCATTTTGGCTGCTAAGAACAATGAGGTGGGATGTAACTGTACAGAGTAAAAATGCTGTACCACCAGCAGCAATCTAATTCTGATTCCTTTCCCATTTACTGAGTGGTCCTATTCTCTGCTGCAGCAGAAATATCCCAGGCAGTTCGGTTTCAAAAGAAGAACAATGCTGTTCTTGGGACCAAACCACAAGTGTTCTTGGTACAAAACTTAAGGCTGGACCCTGCACTTGAGTCAGAAGCTGTCTGTTCCATATTCTGTATTTATTCCAACATCAGAGCTCCAGTCAGCACTGAAAGCTCTAGGAGATAGTACAGCTTTGTTTCAGGGCCACGCTAGGTTACTGAACAATGTGGCCCAGTTAATCCCAGTACAATAAATCAGCATGTGAAACTTTGTAAGCTCCTCTGTGATCCTGATCCATTGAGAGCTTCATTTTTATAAGAAAAAAAAAAGCCAGTTGATTGATTACACTGGTTTACAAAATTTTTGTTTGGTTATGTTGGCCCATGAATACTGCAATTGGATTCTAGAGTGTGGAATTAAAACTTCATCTGGAGGACCTGTTTCCTAGAAGCAAATACTGCCCTGGGACCTATGTGTTGGTCAGCTCACTTCTAGAGAGATGTTTTGAATATGGGGTCTAGACTTCCCTGTGTTGTGAGCTTTAGTTAAATATCACAGAAAGAGTAGCTTGTAAGATGTTAAATACAAGTTCACCTACATCAACAGAGGAAAAAGAGAAGAGTATCAGAGTCTTCAAGGCTGTCCAGGCCCCCTCTCTGCTGCCCTACACAACTGTACCCCACAGACTCTTGAAAATCTACTATAGCAACCTAAGGAATATTGTGCTTCCATTCTTCTTGGAGCTTTCAGAACCACTAGCATTCCCTCTCTAGTCACACTATGACACTAGCAAAATCCTCTCCTGATAGTTCAACAGATATATTATCTCCCACTGTGGGGGAAGAGATATTCCAAAACCTCTCCAAATGGAAAAATATCTGCCAGGAAAGTGTCTTAAAACTTTAAAAAATTGCACCCTGACTTTATTGATGCTGAGATGATTTTTTGCCTTTTTTTTAAAGATACCTTTTATGCATTCTCAGTACCCTTAGCATGCATACTTCTAATTCCTTACGTCTGATACCTTAGCATAGTCCTTGCATTCTCTTGGGCCAGGAGACCAAACACCCTCAAGGCCTCACAGTTGGAGGCCAGAAAGCCTTACACTATCTTGAGAAACCAAGGCTCCCTCTAGACCATCCTGTAGACCAGGATTAGGCCCATCTAAAGGAGAACCCTTGGGGATAGGGGGATGTCACACTATTCATTCAAGCCTCTCATTGGAACATCCTTGTTAGATATACTAATTTGCAAGGTCTGTAAGATTGTATATGTGATCAACCATGAGTGTGCACTTCAGTGTGTTCCACCTTGGCAAATTGCTGCACCATAAGAATCCTTATTAAATACCGAGGTAAAAATCCTTTATCCCTTAACCGTGTCTGTTTCTTTAATTTTAGAACCAAGAAAAAGGCATCACTATGAAATCCTAGTTTGTGTTAACATCATTAACAACATTACCATATTAACAAACACTTTCAATTGCTATTAAAATGTAAATGACCATAGACAATATCCTGTAGGGAAGGCAACAGAATTTTGAATCAAATGGAAAAAACCCACTCACAGTGGTGTCCACATTGTCCTGCTCATGGATGGCATCACCTGCAGGACTCTCAACGGAGACCTCATGAGGGGGAGGAACATTGGCAGCTGCATCTGAGTTTGAAAGAGACCAGTGTTATTTTGGTTGGGTTTGTTTGTTGTTTTTCTTTTTCTATACACCCACAGAAGCAGTTCAGCAAGCATAAACCAATAGTCAAATGTGATTCCTATTCCCATTATCATGACAGCAAAACCATAGGAGATACATGAAAAGCCTGAGGAAAAGTATCAAATACACCAATCACTATAAGATGCTGACATTCTGCTAAGCAGATGTAGTTTTGGAAACATGAACTTAGGTGAAGTAAAACCGGCACAGAACTAATTTCTTGAATAGAATTTTCATGAAATAACAAAATGTCAGCACATAACATGATCTCCAGATTACAAATGGCATTACAGAGATGTGAAAAATTCAGAGCTCTTTCTGAAATCCAAACACATGAATTTCTCAATTTTCTGGTAATTCAGAATCAGTCTTAACAGCAGCTAGATAAAAACTGACCTCTCAGTGTCGTAACATCAGCATCTGAAGGTGGAGTAGGAGTCCCACTAGAAAAAAAACAAATCAGAAATTGAAGCTGGGTGTTGTAAGATATGTGTAGTAGTTTTTGATATTTCTGTAATTCTGATACTACACCAAGAAGCACATGTGCAGAAGAAATTTTCCATGGTACCATTTTGCTCATAACTTCATAAAAATTAGGCTTAACAGTATTTCAGTTATATTTTGCAACTTAGATTTTGGGTCACTTCCATCATGCAACATATCATGTGCATCTCTGGATTGCTAAGCCTCTTATATCCCAAATGACCTGGAGTTCCATACAAAAATAAATTTTGTCTTCTAGTTCTGTAAAGAAAGCAAATGCAAAGAGATAAACTGTGAAGATAACTGGTAATACCCTATAAACCACTCAGTTTTTAAAATCCTCCCCCAGTGCACTAAAACACCATAACTGCATTGAAATCGCTGCAAGAAGATGGGTTCTTTCCATAATTAATTTTACTCTGCATATTTGGAAATCTTCAAAACACATCAGTTTCCAAACCCAGTTATGGGATTCACACACACATATAAAGCAACTCTGGGCCAAATGTGAAAAGAAGAACAATCACATGAAGACTGTCAGCCTGAAGAAAAATGAACAGCTTTGACAACTCTTACAGTAAACCCAAGCTTCCTGGAGCCAATTCTGTAAGCCTGGAGCAACTGTCAAGTTACCAAGAGTGGGAGACATGCTCTGACAGAAACAAGTCTTTCCTGGATGAAGGGAAAATTATTTTTGGAGTTTGTCATATTGTTAATAAATACAGCACAAGCAGTAAGACAGGAGGTTTAACTGCTGGGAAGAAACTGAACGTGAACATTACTGAAGTTCAGTGTATTGAGAGATTTCTCTCACTTCTAAAGGATCTCCATTTTTATTGGTGATCTTGCTTGTGCCATGAAACACTCATTGCAGCAAATCTTCACTCTAATGTATGCAAGGTCAGCTATGCTTCCTGGCCTTGCCAGGTTTGTCTTATGATTCACATACTCTACCATTGGTCTTGCAGTCCATCCTATCCTCAAGCAAAACTCCGCTCAAAGTTGCTACCTTGCCTCCTTCAGGCTGTATAGTCAGTCTTTGTGTTACCCCAGAAAAAGCTTCCAGCACCAGCCAGAGCCAGACTCAGTTACATTCTATAGACACCAGAGCACCAGCACATGATCAGAGACCATAGTTTCACTGAGTTAATGTCTGAAACACTTTCTCTCTCTGCCCCTCACAAACACATAAGACTTATGTGCCAATAAACAGACCTGAAGGCAAACCTGATGAACTTTCTCTTTGAATCAAATTTTTCACCCATCCTTTCCCAAAAGGCACAGGTAGTCCTCCACTAAATAATTACCTATGCCAAAACATAGTTCAGGGAATTTTAATCTGACAGGGTGAGATCTCCACAACAGTTCTAAAATATTAACAAAAAAATACAAACTTCTACAGGAAAAAATCATAAAATACTTATTCAAGAATTTAAACAGTACCTTCATGCATTTTCTTGCACGAATAAAATCAATGAACTCCATGCAAGCTTTGAAGTGTAGTTGTGCCTGCTTCCATCTCATGGACTCTGGTACTTGTTTTCAGCCAGCACAGTGCAAGACTGCTTTTGAGTTTGCCAATTCTTTGGCAAACTCAGTAAATCTAATAATTTCCAAAACTGAAAAATTTTACTAAAAACTGTAATTTAGACAAGATAGCCTCTTTTAAGGATATTTTCTTGAGAATGCTGGTTATGTTTTGGAGGGATTTAGTTTCTTTACTCGTTTGTCATCTTAGAACTGCAATAAAAACTATTGCTTAGTTATTAATTGGTCTGATGAAACATTTTCCTATTAACTTCACCTAAGTTCAAGATGCCTCTTTTAGCAGTTTCAATAGGAAGTATATTACATTTATAACAGTATCACCAAATTACACCATCAGAGCATTTTAGTGCATCATGTTTAATGTTCAGAAGCAAGAATGACTCTAATTTTCAGGAGAGGTGAACCGGTTTGGGATTTTATTTCTTACAAACTGTTCAGTGTAACAAGGGTCAGAATAGAAACTTATCAAAAAAAAAGTGATGAATAGTAAAAACTCTGCTATGGTTTTTTTTTAATGTTCTGGTCTGTTTAAATCTAGCCATTAGCTGAGACTTGTATCCACCCCCTTTTCTAAAGAGGAAGACAACAAGACACGTGATTTGCTGTGGGAAGCCCTGATCCTAACCTGAGACTCGTGGGACTTGATCCAGGTGGCCACAGGTTGGTGCCCAGTATCCTTTGGGGGGCCTCCAGGCACTCCTGACCTCCAGCTATTGTGCCTTGTACCCACAAGGCACAGGTCACCCACGCATTCCACATTGTCCCTGCCAGCCTTCTGCACACCTGTGCTGCAACTCAGGGCATCTCAAAAGGACCAAAATCACTATTTGACCAACTGAGCACTCAGTTCTGGGGTGGGTTAGTCTTGGCCAAGGGCCAAACACCCACCCAGCCACTCTCTCACTCCTCCATCTCCATGGGGGGAAATACAATGAAAAGCTTCTTGGTTGAAATAAAGACAGGAAAATCGCTCGCCAATTACTTCCATGGGAAAATCAGACTCAGCTTAGGGAAAACTAATTTATTGCATATTTGAGTACATTTGGGTAGTGAAAAGTAGACTAACATTAAAACACCACTTCTTTTCACCCTTTCCCAGGCTCAACTTCACTCTGGACTCCTCTACCCAGTGCACACTCTGCAGGGGAAGCAGTTCCTTCAGGAAAGGTCAGCTTGTTCCAGTCTGAGTCTTCCCTCAGCTGCAGGGAATACATGATTTGCCATGGTGTGGTGCCTTTGGCCTTGGCATTCCACACACCACTGTTTCTCATTCTTTTTGCTTCCTCTTCCTCTCCCTGTGCCATGTTTTTGCCCTTTCTCACACAGGCTTTCCCTGAGCTCCCACTGCCCCCAGCCCTGCCCATCAAAGCCGTCTGGAACCACCCCAGGGCAGCCTCAAACCCACCCAGACCTGAACTAAGTTGCTTGAGCTTTTAAAGGAAAAATCCTCAAAGTGGACAAGAAACCCCAAACAATATGCTGTGGCATTAATCACTTTCAAAAGAGGAGCAGTTTACAAATGGAAAAGCCTAATACCTTTCTCAATTTCTACTTCTAGGTCAGATTTCTGGTCATAAACAGAAAAAAGTGAAGTTCTCCAAGTTGCCAAAGTCCAAGAGGACTTTCTCTGTCACTGACCCAACAAATGGCAGCTCTCCAACAAGGTGCTTCTGTCACAAGTGTCACCTTAGGCACTGGTTTAGCCACATGGTGACAACCACAGCCCAAGCCAGGCCTTGGGGCAGCCAGGATAGCACTGAAAGGTGAGGTGAGAGTAAGCCCAGTGTCAAAGGGAGAGTTAAGGTTGTGTTAAGAGTTAAGTTAAGCAAACCCAGCTCCTTAAGCAACAACAGACCACACTCTTTGTCAAGGCCAGGTATATATTCTTACCGGTGCTAAGGGGCTTTTAAATACAAGCCCTCAGGAGCAACCAAATTTTCTGACAGAATTCCAGCACACAGCTGGCTGAAAATTAAAAACCAAGCACTTAAACATCACCTACCAAAGCCCTTTATAAATCTAACCAAACCAGCCACCAGACTTGGTCAAATGATCAGCTACCACTTTTTTTCAAGACAATGAAAATATAGTTTTAAGGACACTATGCTGGAACCAAGCTCACTTTACACACAACATTGTTTTTTCATTGCCTTACCAGAACAATGAAGTTTGCTTTCTTTTTGCCTTCTACTTCCCCTTAACATTTTTCAAATGCCTACTTTATTAATCACCTAAAAATGCATCAATTGTACTGGGCACCTCTAATGAAGTCACTCAAAATGCACATGGCAATGCATATACTGGAACACATCTGAACACGTCACTTTTCAAGGTAAACACAGATTCAAATTTGCACTCACTTGCACCTTTTAAAATAGACAGGAGTTTTTATGGTTTTGCCCCAGGATTAATCCAAGGTCCACACTTGATTTTTAATTCTACCTACATAAGCAAGCCACTCCAGGTAGAGGGACTGTATTCCAACAGGAGCTTATTGTGACTTTGAGACACAAACACATGAAATGTAATTCCCATTGTCCTACCTGCATGAGTGATTCCCTGGATCATCTTGGCTGAGCAGTAAACAAAATATAAAAACATACACATATGTATGGAAAGGCAGGAAGGAATATGGACAAGCAGCTGTCTAAGCACCAGAACAAACAACACTGCACTTGTGTTTCCTTGCAGAAACAAGTGGTTTCAGATCACACGGCTCTGTTAGACACCAGGATCTGGGCAGGTGTAAGGCAAGATCCATAAGGGCCTAGGAAGCTGATCTGAAGCAAGCAGTGCTTATGGCAGCCTATACATATTAATGCAGCAGTCACAGCTCACAAGTACAGCCTACATTCCTCTTTCTGTCAAGGCCCATGGTATGTACTTCTGTGTGACATCAGTCATGTCAGGAGAAGACATGACAAGTTCCAGTCCACCAAAGCATAAACAGAGTTCCACTGACTCATAGGCCTGAACTGCTTCTTTACGTGCAGCCATACTGTGTTACCAAGGAGAAACAATACTCTGGACCTGTCAAATGCGCCATCAGTGATACCATTTCACAGCTCCCCATGAAGTTCTATGAAGGTATTAGTGAGATTTTTCTCTACATTTCTCTTCAAGGTTTACGACAAACCCAACTCTGTGGTTGAAGAAAGTAACATCTTCAGATTTGTACTACATGTTCTGGACATCCACCAGTTTATCTGTTATTTATAAGATTGTTGGTCAGTTTGAATGTCCTAAAGTCTAACTGGCTATGTCAAGCATTTCTTTTTCTTGAGCAATATTACTTCAATTCTCATATTGCATAAAGGAGAGAAAAACTTATTGTCTGATTTTCTCATTTTTAAATATTTCAATCACACAGCCTTGAACTAACTAGCACACAGTTTAAGTTGTTTGGCTTTTTGTTTTTTGGGGTTTTTTTTTCGCTATTTCAGCATGCAAGACAAACCCTTGTATTCAGATTCTCTTCCTTTTTTAAAATTTACATGCATTTATCTTAATTTTCATTTAGGTAGTTCTTGAATTTTAATCTCTCTTGGTTCAAATTAAAACAGGACAAACCTTTCATACTTGCTAGCAGACAGTAAGGAGCACAAAAGAAAAGATACAACTGAAAAGGAACAGTGTGGAACTCTTCACATGTGGGAAAGCTGTGCAGATGATAAAAAAAATGTCTGAATAAGGAATATCACTGCCAAGTCCACATGCAAACAGTAGAGAAACTCAGGTAAGTTTCTACATCACTGCAGGCAGAACTGCTGAACTGATGAAATTATCCCAGCACAGAAGACAAACTGTTCATGAAAGAGTTTTCATTAAGCACATTTAGGTAAATAGTACAAAAGCCAAATAGATACGCCATCATCCATTGTTACCACTGCTGATAAAATATGGATTCCAGATTTGCCAAGGCAGAGAACATGGACAGAACACAGGAGGTCTGGACAAGATTTACTGCAACTAATTTCAGTAGGTCAGAATCAGTAAGTACCATCAGAAAGGACATGCCTCTACTTATTTCATTTGACATTAAAAAATGCTCCTGAAGAAGTGAAAAAGTGGTTTGTTATATCCCTCCTTTTCAACTATCCTATGCTCTCTATCTTCTCCTCAGTATGCTGTTGTGCATACAGCACTCAAGCAAGGCTATGACATAAAAGCTCTTGTTTTCTGCTGCAACAATTTTATGCTAGGTCTTTGCTTGCAGCTGATTCTCAAGATCTGGCTTTTGATCCCCCTGGAATCAGACAAAAGAACTGCCCTATTGTCAATAGACAGACTCCAATATTAAGAGACAGAACTTCATTGTGTGAAATGCCAGTGGCCTCCTGAATAAAGCAATCAGCAAAGGTCTTTAGCTGATATAGTGCTCTAACATTTCCACCTGGGGCAAAAACTCTACAATGTCAACTGTGCTGCTGTGTACACATGTGGATTGTGTCCCATATATTGCTTTTCCTTTTGAGGTTTTCTCCTTGGTGGTACTTAGTTTAATCCCACAGTTCCTGAAAGGCCAGGCTAGCTGGGCATTTAACCTACGTGAATGCACGCTCTAAACCTTACGGGAACAAACCTCCGCCCCGCTGTTACGCCACTGTCAGTAATGCCAGATTGGGAGTTGTTCCAGAAACTAAACCACAAGAGCACAAGGCACCCTTCCATAGACTGCTTTAAAACTATCCCAGCATTTTAACCAGATGAAGTCAGCTTTTTCCAGCTAGAGAGAGACACTATATTGAGATCTAGGTAGGATTGTATGACTTGTATCAAAATACTCAAGTCACAGTTTCGATTCTACAGCTGTTTACTGCTTTCAGCACAGATTTGATCTGATTTAGAGAGGTAGTATAGTTAAAATAACTAACATATTAAAGGCCTATTTTCCATTCCAGACCAACCCCAAATTAAGGAATAGTTTCAAAGAAAAAAAATGTTTCACAGGAAAAAAGAGATTGGTTGAAGCTTATGGAATAGTTTCTTGTGTGGGGGCTATGCTTTAGAACCTATGGCAAAATTTCTCTTGTTCTTATCAGTGGGAAAACAGACAGAGAAATATGCCCAGTGCCAGGCCTCCAAAGTGAAATGGTTGCTTCTGCACAGTCATCAGAGACACTGAATCTCACCACAGGACACATCAGAGACTTCAGCTAGACCCTCACTTCAAGGCACCATCTGGAGAAGCCTGCTCTTCCCTGGCAGTGTGGGAATCTCACCTGAACGTCTCATCTAGATACTGAGGAAGTCCTACCCTCCCTCAGGACAAGACCAGAACAGTTGCCCATTCTGACACAAGGGGCACAGCTGGGTGACAATGCTCAGATCCTAGCACTGCCCTGCATTGAACCAGCCTCTCTGCACAATTGGGTCAGCAGGTGAGAACAGCAGTGCCCAGGAGAGGGTAGAACTGCACTCACTTTTCCTTTCTGCAGGAAGGACTTGACACAGGATTTACCATCCTGCACCTTAGAGGTTGATGGTGGTCCTGTGTTGGGTACTTATGCTACTTTCTTACAGAATATTTTTAGAAGAACATTTATTCTGATCTTTACTGGGATATGTGGGTAATTTTTCAGGAAATAACATTGGCTGTTGGCAGTATTGAGATGGGACAAGACATCTGGATGGGATAAGATATCTTCTACCCATGACAGAAAATCATGGCTTTGTTTTTTACAGGACTATGGCTTACAAACTTCACATCTTAAACCATGAATGCTCTAAGATGTCCAGAATGGTCTTAGAATAAGTTTGGATTGTATAATGGAAAAATTATTTCTACTAATTTCTCCTGATGTTCCATTACCCAGGGCAAGTCTACCTGTTTCTGTCACTACTTTGGTCCTCTTATCACTCTCTTTATGCTATAAAACACTACAATTTCCAAGCACAAGACAACAACAAATCATAGAGGAAAAGATGCAGTAAACCCAAGGTTTAAACTGATGGCAATAACAAAGAGTCCAAAATGAAGCTATAAACAATCTGAAGCAATACATACTGAAATAAAAGCAGTGTATCTTTGAGACAGAAGCAGCACAGCCCCACAGTGAACTCAGTTTGGCAAAGTTTGCCATTTTTCTACTGGAACCCCTTTAATGTTGCCGTGAAACACTTCATAAGATGGCTTTCAAGTACAACATTTATCACTGTGATCCACCTTTCAATCAAAAGCTAGTCTTTTTGCACTGTTCCTTTGCTTAGCCCAGTACATGCAGACTCTAGATGCATTGACTCCAATTCCTCTTATGTATCTCTACATTTACTAGGTTTCCTGAATGATCACACAGAGGGATGCAGTAGGTTTTCAAACTCAAACTTCTTCAGAACAGATGGACACTACCCTGCTGACCTGGAGGCTTCAGGGAGTGCTCTTGACAAAGGAGCACTCAGCTCCACAGGACAGAGACAAACCAACCTTTTAGGAATCACGTTTGCCATTATCATCTCACATTATTAATTTTAACTTATGTTGTGGTTATGAAATCACAAAGAGGATACCCAATTTGAGAAGCTGGGGGCTTTTCTAAGTCTGTTAAATCATTACTCTTCCTGGTATTTTAATTACTCATATTTAGCATAGCTTTATATACCCTGTAAAGCAGAGAATTGAACCTGCTGGTTTTTCAGAGGAGTTCAGCACCAGATTGTCTGGGTTTGAGTTACCCTAAAAAATAACAGCTTAGATTAAGTAGCAATGGAGCAATAATAATTTGAACTTGTTTCAGTTCAATAAGAGACATGACAATAACAGGTCAAGTTCAGGTTTGCTTTGCTACAAAGATGCCACAAATCAGTTTTTAGGTTTATTGCCTTGTTAAAAGTGTGAGGAGCCCAAACAGCCAGCTCCCTTGTACCTGTTTATGGAACACATCTCTTGAAAGTCTTTCAAAATAGCATTTCAAAATATTCCATTTTCTTTTTGTTTTTGTAATGATGACCAGGACTACCTGAAAGCCTTTGGGAAAGATTTTCAGGAGAACCAGAACACTAACACAAGTAACTATGGACACACCTCCTTCCCAGAAGAGATTTCCCCCACTAAACCTCTTCAGGTAAATAGCCTGGGTCTGTGCCTGACAGCCAAAGGTGATGACACACTTAAGCAGAAGTACAAGCCTCAGATTGGCTGAGATATTTTGAGCCATGCCAACCATGCCAGGACAGAGGTTCACATGCAAGAACCACCAGATTTCTCCACCACACTTTTCTATACGTATTTTGCACAAAGGCGAATGCTGTCCATCTTCAGTACACCAATCAATGCCAGCAGCAGCAAGAAACAGAGAAAGGACCTACCACTTGCCTTTAGAAAGAGCAAATTACTTACCCACATGACCAATCAGCACAGGAACTGGCAAAAAAAAAGAGAGAAAAGGTTAGAAAATGTCACAGTTCAGCCCTGTTGTTATCTCCAGAGAGAATAAAATGCAAGGACAAGACAGATACTCACCTGCCCATTGCTTCCTTTGTATAGGCCAGTTTCTGGAAAACAAAAAGAAATCCTAAATATATTTGAGTAATGTAAAGTGAGAGAAACTGAAATGCAGTTTATACCACTTTATTTCCTTCTGCATGCTGATAATTCTGTTCTGTCATTTGCTAAGTTCAAAATTTATTAACAAAGTCCTTGCTGAAAAGGAAATATGTCTGATGTTTCCAAAATACAACTGAAAGTCGACACCAGACAGTGCAAAGAGCATTAGGTTTGTCGGAGATGCTCTACATTTCCTACAGTGCTCTGCAGGTACCACATTCTCCCACGTTAGAGGATGACAACAATAAGAAGTTTTTAAGCAAGCAGTCTTCAGAAATTCAGTGTTACTTCTGCTAATTGCCTATAGATTTAAAAGCATCTTTTCAAAGTAAAGCTACAGCTTAAAGTACCACAGCAGGATTAATCTGATGACTTTGTTTATGGCTACACAAGTGGCAGGGATGATGTTTTTCATGTATTGGTGTAAAAAGCCTGAGAAAGGCTACAAAGTCCATAATTTTTTCATCAAAATTCTCAAGGTGTTACTGCCATTAGTTCTAGAGGCAAGTCAGAGACCTTTCTGTGAGGAACACCACAAGTGGAGGAGGTCCTGAGAAATAATGCTGTATCCTGCTGCTGTAAGAGAATAGCAATGTAAAGAGAATAGCAAATACTTACAAAAATTAATGTCCATCTGCAAAATTCCTGCTTCTCTGCTTTAGAGGGTCAAAAAGGGATTGTTTAGTGGACTGCTATTGGGCTGGCTTTCTTTGTATAATCAATGCAGGTATGTTTTTCAGTAAAAACAACAGGAGGTGAATCAACTCAAGTATCTCCTTTGAAATTAATATAAAACTAGCTTTAAACATACTATTTTCATTTTGCAAACTTCTCTGAAAAACACCCATATGTATTCAGTCATAATAAGAACCATCATTAAGAACTGTCACTAAGCTATCCTGATAGCTCTTCTCGTGAAGAAGGGTTGAAAAGGCAAAAGAGCATTTTTGAGCAGGTTACCCAGCTCACTCTCTTCACCTGTGTTTTCCTGTGCTTCTACGAAGTGAAGAAATTCAGCTGTTACTGATTTGGAGCCATGTCAGTGAGTAGCCTTCTCTTCTTTCTAGGACACGAGGGCATTGTGATCGCAGCTAGAATGTCAGATGGCCTGGATATCAGCAGGGCTTGCCAAAATACTAATCTCAGTCAGCTTGCCTTTGAGCATGCTCTTTGGTCAACATTTATTATACAACTCCATTTAATGAAGCATTTTGTGATTCTTTAGTATGAAAAACTAAGACATAGTAAGACTAGTTTTAAGTGGCAAACAAAGAAACCAGGTAGTCAACAGTGGAAACTAACTTGGGGCCACCACAGCTGTGTTGGACTTTTGGTATTTTAATTAAGGGCTCATTGTGCTGATCTATACAGTGCCTGTATATTCACTCCTAGTGCACTGGCATCTACAAGGAATCAATCTAGAGATTGATTCCCTCTCTACAAGGTTTTGAAAAGTTATCTCTAAGTAGCAGCTCAGTAAAAAGTGTTTTTTCACTAGAAAAGGAGATGTTATTCCACACTCAGCCAGTCAGGACGATTTGTAGGTGCTATTAAAACTAACTCCAGATATTACAGGCCTCACACATCTTTTCAATACCTAGTACTAGTCTGTACCCAGCAGCTTTATTCACTGCTCCTCAAAGGCCCCTGAGACCAGATCTCAGTGCAGTCCTGACTTCCTAGAGAAAGCAAGAGGGACACCCCAGTGAGGGGTGCCTGGGTCAAAACTCTGTGGCAGGGCAGCCTGAGGAGCTGGTGGCTTCCAACTTCTCTGAGTCTGGATCCCTGGACTTCGCCAATATGTCTTATTATTTCTAAGTCACCTATTCAACAAATTATAAGAAGAACTTAAAAGAACCAAATGTGAAATGTCAAATTATTATTTTAATAGCCAAAGTCTAGAATAAGAAACACTACGCAGTCTCCACATCCACATTTTTAATAAGGCATCGAATGACTTAATTCTCATATAATTTCATAGTAAACTAGCAGCCCCTATTGCAATAGTCTGTAGTGACACTCTTCCTCTCTGTCAATCATTCAATTTGCTTTCCAGCCTAAGGGGGGGGCAAGCAATGACATATTTGAACTCCATGGTAAGCATCACCTTTCCCCCCTAATTAGAAGCCAAGGGTTCTAGAGTTCTAAAACTGGCTTGTTTAATCATTTAGGACAGAATAGCCTTTGCCAAAACACCTCACCTCTCTGACTCAGTTCCTTCATTAAGATGTAGTTAGAAATTGACCTACTGCACACAGACCGCAAAGATTGTTTAATGTCTTCACCCTTTCAATACTTGAAGAGATCTATAAATAGTTTTCCATAACAGCACAGGCAAACCAAATCTAAGGGGTGCTTTTATTCACTGAAGCTATCTCTGGCAGGGGCTTTGTACAAAATTAATTCTCTTGAAGTGAGACTTTCCTGACATTATTGTACCAATTCTCCTGATGCTGGAAGCTGAGTTTTGTGTATGTTGCTCTGGTGCACACCTTCCTCAACAGTTATTGTACATAATGGAAAGTTATCATGAATTAATACAAATACGTCAAACACAGCCTACAGCAGCAAATCACATGTACCAACCAAATGAGCTTCTATCAACTCATGATCTTGCAGAAAAGCAATTATATAGGACATTCTTGCCTGATCCTGGGACTATCATTATGCACAGAAAACAAAATATCCTGAGGGTAATCCCAGGCAGGAGAAAAAGGCGAAGAAAATGTCAAGGAGATCTGAAATAATCCCATATTAGTTAATTCCATCTGTGTAGTACTGTAGGAAACATATTTGATTTAACCCACCAACACAGCTCATTTACAACAGGAAAGTGATACCAAGAAATGATTCTCTATCTGCCTGTCCTGATTCCCCACCACGGTGCACGGCAGAGCCACGCTGTCATGGAGGCAAGGCCACAGCACTGGGGATGATTCAAGGAAATGAGGCCAATGGCCAGAACTGAAGCTATAGAGAAAGGCCAGAATAGGGAGCACTGCTTTAGGAACATCCCTGACAGGTTAGGTAAAAATACTGTCTACAGTGATTTAGAGTAATAGCAGGAGCAGCTTAGTGAAACAGATATTGTTTCAACTATGTGCAACTTAAACACTGGATATATATATATATATATATGTATATATGGCAAAGGGTTTTCTTTTTAAACTAGAGGAGGCTTAAACTTGAAATGCAAAGAATGAAAGTCAATAAGAGAACACTAAGTGCATGGATAAGAAAAGGGGTAAAGGAAATCTGAGACTATGGCTGAAAGGAGGGCAAGTGAAATTTTTATTTTTTGCATGCATAGAAGGGGATGGGGGATGTGAAAGAGCAGATATAATCTGCTTTTTTACAGGTTTAGAAGAAACTAAAGGAGGTGCTTTATGCAAAGAAAACAATGTCAAGAACTGGAAAGAGTGGTTAGAACATTTAATTAAACAGAGAAAGACAATGGTTAGCACAGAAGGTCACACAACAGGGGAAGAGGAGACAGCAGAAGAGATCTTCCACGTGAACCTGAGGAATACAAAATAATCTGCCTCTGTGAAGCATTCAAACAGCAGCACTGGGAGTAAGTGGATACAAATAAGTCATATCATTGGGATGCTCCATCCCACCTTTGAATATGGCCCTCAGAATTCAGAAAATGAGGCAAAATCACTCATTTTACATTGCTAAGTACCCGTTTCAATGTGCTAAGAGGTGTTTTGTTAGCCACCCATTCAGGCATCCTCAGGCAGGGTTGCCTGCTCAACTCTCACCCTAATCTGTCACTGAGCACTTTGTGGTACAAACACAGTGAAGAAGATAGAGCTGCTCATGGAAAGTCAATACTACACAAAAGTACTGCTGAGTCAACTCCTTGAAGGGTTTGTGTCTTGTCCCAGGAACTTTTCAAGTTGTTTTTTTGTAGGTTAGTACCTCTCATCACAGTTTTGGGGATTCCTGGGGAAATTGTCTGCCTTTTGATTCTCAGGGAAAGCTGTGCTGCAAATTCCTTTGCCATGCTAAATCTCAGCTTAACTCTTGACTCTCAGGCCCACCAGAATGGGCAGGGTACGTATTTCCCTCTCACCAGCAACCAAAAAAAATCTTACAGACCTGCTTCCTTTGGAAGGGATTCATAACCTAGTTCTTGTGGTCCCATCTGCCCAACACTGTCAGATACACTTTGATAAAGGTGTGGGCTTGTACAGGAGCCCTCAGCAGGTAATGTTGAGAATCTGCTCAACAGATTAAATAGCATGGGTTCCTTTAAGGCTTCATTTCTCATAAGAGCTTTTCTCAACATCTCTTGTCATTGTAGATTGTTATCAGACCTGTAAGGAACTGCAGCTCCTTAAAACTTTATTTTCTGAAATTTGATTGAAATCTGAGGAAATTGAAATTATGATGTGCATTACATGCCCACATTGGAAATGCAGGATGCAGACAAAACTTTACACTGAAAGCCCTGCAGGATCAGGTTTTAAGCTGCTTTTTGCTATGGACTTGGGAAGGAGTCCTGTATGCAAGCTGTAAATTCTCCTATGAGCAGCACAGGTTGTGCTGCTTTGGCAGCAGTGTTTCAATCTCCTAGCAAGTCACTCATGGTTCTTGGGAAAACAATATTGACTTTTGCTTGCATTTCTCCTCACTTGGAATTTCCAAAAATTGTCTAGCACAAATGGGAACATGGCCACAATCACAGGGCAGAGTCAGGGCAAATTTGGCAATATTGGAATTCCAAACATATATCTCTCAAAGTATAGATGAATGTTACATTCTATGAACTGAATACAGCTACACAGTAAGGAACACAAGCCAAGTTAATTTATAGATAGGAATGTTTACATGAAGATTTATACTGGAAAAAAAACCCACCCTATGGATTGGAATTACCTTCTCCATTTTCATTTCAGCCAGGAATTGAAATAAAAAAGATGGGTTAACAATCTCACAATTTGTAAATCTACTTAATATCCAAAGAAATTAATAGGGATAGTATTCTTTCTATGTAAGGTACTGTCAGTTAACATGATCACACAAATCCAAATAAAAATTCAAGAGAGAAAAGAAGATATTTTAAATATTTTTTTATGTTTGGCATGAATACATCCACCTGCTCATTATGAAAATCTGGCAAGTGATCTGCTTAAAGAAACTCAGGATATATTCTGCATTAGCCCATACAGAGCATGCGTGTATATACAGATATTACAGGGAAACCCACAAAGGCAGACCTCACATCTCCAAGACCAAAAAAGAAGTATGAAAGCTGAGACAAGCTGGTCTAAGCTTCAGCTGATATCCAGTAAGAAAGTATGTTAAAAGTAAGAGAAAGAGAATTTTTCTCAACATGAACTAAGTTAGGATGGAGCAGACATTTCAGCATCCATGGGAGTGTGACAGGGTCTACTGGTGATTAGAGGAAAGGATAAGGAAGAAAACCAAGAAGGAAGGCTAATAAGATGGCATTTAATTACACTGCTGGTAACAGACCCTCCACACTACAACAAAAGCATCATGAAAGCAATAATTTTGCTGAATTATTGTTTATTAAACGCAAACCCCAGATTTAATTTCTCTAATTTTCAGATACCTTGAACTTCTTTTGGGGGGGAGGGAAATTCAGCACATGCAGCATTTCTAACAGATAAATTTCATGTTGCAATCTACCAAAAAGTAATACAGAAATACACTGTGAAATAATATTGCCAGAATCTGCCAACATGCCTATACAAAAGAGGCAGCAGAGCAGTGCTGTGAGAATAACAGTCAATGTATACAAAAAGAAAAGTTTAAGAGCCTGAATGAGGGATGCAGGACTCCAGGCTGCTCTCCAAAATGCAGTTTATTGTATCCAAGATGTTACAGCAGTCCAGGGTCATGGGTGACAGAGCCTGTGCCCACAGTTGTCAGCTCCAGCTGCAGGCAGGCCTGGTCAGTTTTGGTTACAATGCATTATATACTTTTCTTTGCTGAGCATCTTAATACAGAAGGGCCAATCTATACCATAACTTTTACCTATAGCCTGTCATAACTACTATAATTATCATATTCATGTTACTATTCTCCAATCACTAAAAGTTAGTACATTACACTTTAAGGTAGAAGTTGTTTTTCAGTTTTCTTGCAGTGGAAAATTCTGAGACCTTTTTTCTACTTGCAACATTGGCAGTCTTGTTTGCCTGTGCTATCTTTCTGCTTGGTAAAAACATCTTCTTGTCTGAGGTGGATTTATCCTTTGCTCTCTATTTCACTCTCAGGTTCTACATTCAAAAATCGTTCTGCCAAACATACATATCTGTTAAACTTTCTTGTCAAACTTTCATCCTTCCCATCAGAAAAGCAGAAAGGAAACCTAAATGAATATAAACCTTCTGGAAAGATCAAATCCAGGGCACTTTATCTGACTCCACTGAAATGCTGCAGAGCCATACCCAAAAGGAGAGAGCAGCAGTGGAAAATTAGATGCATCATCTTGTTTCCAAGAGTAATTTTGATTTCTTTTAAACTCCCACTATAGATCATCTTACTGTGAAAATTGAACACAAAGCAGTTACATGCACTGTGTGCATTAAAAAAATCACATTAATTTTATTTCTCTCTATCTTTTTGCAAAGACTTCTAAGGGTAACAGCATCATCAGACTTCACAGAAGCAAACTTTGGCTAGCATCTCCTGGGAAGACTAACATACAGGCTCAGGAAAAAAATCCTTCTCTCCATTATCCACAACAGTTTCCATATTCACCTTTCTTAGTGCACATTCCTAGCATAGAAGTCCAATAAAAAAGCAGGAGAAAAAAAATCAATGTATCCACACTGACAGAACTTACTGTTTCTGTGGGGTTACACATTTAAGACTTACAAGCTTCATAAAACTATTCATCCATTAGCTTGCAAAAGTAATCTTAAAAAAGATACATAAGGCACATTTTAAGAAACCTTTTTTCCAGAGAAATTAAGATATCTACTGTACCTTAGATGAATTCAAAGTTAAACACTCTACTTTAAAATTTGCAAAGTCCTGAAAATACATCTTTATATTTCATTTGAGACAGGCTTTTTTGGTTTGACTTAATATTTATATTATTTTCTTTAAGCTAAAATAAACTTGAATCAACAGAAAATATACCAAGATATTCTGCATTTTTAATTGACTTGTTTTACACTTGTTGTACACTGATTTTAACTTACAGCTTCCCATGGGAATTTACATAATGTTATTTATGACCTATAGCCATGATATTTTCTGAAAAATCCCTTTGCCAGGATTTTTCTCCTGAGAAGCTGAGAGGGCTCACGAACAAAATGTAAACAATGATTATCTGCTGCTGTGGAATACAACAGGTGCATCTTTGATTGGTCTCATGTGGTTGTTTCTAATTAATGGCCAATCACAGTCCAGGTGTCTCAGACTCTCTGGTCAGTCACAAGATTTTATAATCATTCCTTTTCCATTGCTTGCTAGCCTTCTGATGAAATCCTTTATTCTATTCTTTTAGTATAGTTTTAGTATATCATTATCTTTTATTATAATTTATATATCATAAAATAATAAATCAGCCTTCTGAAACACGGAGTCAAGATTCTCATCTCTTCCCATGTCGGGACTGCCTGCAAATTGCCACAATTACCTTCAAAGGACACCAAAGTTTTTACATTTATAACTGCACTCATTTCAGTCAGGCAGCAGTGCACAGACACCACAGACCTGTAGAACATCCAACAGGCAGCTGTGCCACAGGGCTTGGTAGAGCTACAGCTGGAACTTCCTGCTCCCAAGCGCCGTTTGTGCTGAAGGCACCTCAATGCGCAGCTCAGAGCAGGGAGGCTGCTACACACCCCAGGGGAAAATGCACCTCAGCCTGGCTCATATCATGGGCCTAAACACCATCTGTTGGTCAGGAACACCTCTATTAATGACATCTCTTCATCATTGCTGCTTTTCTCTGCATTGGATCACCCACAACTTTGTTTTGGTACTGATCTCAGAGCCATAGATCCCAGAGTTGGAATACCCACACCTGCCTGTTTGAGGGCTCTGTCCATCACTGCCAAAGGCCAAAGGTGCACATTGCAGTGGGACACGGTCCCCTTGCCATGAGAACAGGGAGATTTGTGACATTTTGTGGAGCAAAGAGGTGACAGCATTTGGTCTCTCTTATCACGGACTAGTCTGCCAAGCAGTTGCTGCACCCACCTTCATGATCAGGCTCCGGTGCTCCTCAGACTGGCTGAAGTTGGTGCCCATCTCAAAGATGCTCATCATGCCCTCCTCACACAGGCTCATCCACGTGTTATATTCTTCACGCTCCGGCAGTCTGTCCCAGAACGTCTTGAAGACCTCCCAGACTGTTTCCTGGCACACTACAGGCACAAGAAAGGTCTGGTGTTAGTACAACAGGAATGCTTCTGTGGCACAGGTGGCCAGGCTATTATTGTCCCAATGTTGTGAGCTTGTCAGCATATCAACACAGAAAACAGCAACCTGACATCTACATGGAGTTGGGGAAAGCACTGAAGCGACTGAAACGAAGATGGGGTCAATCTTCCACACTCATATTACCTCTCTCCCTGAATAACAGTATTTCCACTGAATGAAACTGCCATTTGATCAATTAACTTAATTTTTAGAAAACCTAGAAAACCAAAATACTACAGCAAATGTCCTCATAAGAAGTAGAGACGGAGCTTAAATTGTAAGAAAGAGGGTGGCACTGATCAAAGTTCAGTAAACTCAGTCAATAACAATTCCTTCAGATTCATCTTTACACAGAATTTAAAATACATTTCAGAAATTACAACTGCATTCATAATTCAAAAAACAAGGCAAGATGATGACAAAAGAATAGGCTGCTAAATAAGTCAAGCTCTAACTGTACTTTACATGTTCACTGAGAAAGAACTGGGCAGTTCTAAACAGTCAGACTAAGGATTAAGGTCTAATATCATACACTACACTGCCTACTTTAACCTCCCAACCTTGCACAGGCTCTTTTTGCCAGTCAGAGCAGTTGGTCACATGATGCTCAAGCAAGAACAACATTGTGACCCGGGATAACTCAAAGAGAGAAAGACTTATAGGATTTTTCTTGTGTCCTGGAAAAAAACAACAATAAAAGGTGAACTCTCAAAATCATTCATATGAAATGCCATCCTGGAGGAGTAGCAGACAAACCTGCTTTGTGGCCTTAATCTGATTTCACTACCTAGACACACAGTTCAGCAGAGAAATGCTTTGCATTCTGGGAAAGTCCTGATATCACAAGCAAGGAGACTGAATCTATCTCTAGAAAGCCATTCTCTTCAATCAGCTTTAAAGTTAGCTCTGGGCTGCAAAACCCACTACCTTCTGTTATTTCTTCTCTATGCTTTGTTTTCCAAATTCCAAAGTTGTTTAAATGTACATGTTTAAAACTTAACACGCAGATCACATATGGAAACATTTTTATTCAACCAAGAGATGAACATTTTTCTTAAATGCAAAGGCTTTACAAGTGACAACCTTAAGGAACTGTTTCCTATGCAGCACCACCCTTAAAGCTGAGCTGACTCTGGCACACTGGATAGAACCATGCAGAAAAAGTCCTTTTCTTCACCCTGAATTTTAGTTTATCAGAGCAGTTGAGACCATTTCTCTACAGATACAAAGACATTTCTCATTTCCACGCCACGCTCTCATGTTTATGACATGGAGATTAGCATTGTAGCTCATGTGGTATGCATGAGCAGAGAACAATAAAGTCCCCAAACTCTGCATTATTAACTGTCAGTAGTATATGACTGTTTTAGCACCCTTCAACATCTAGGAAGTTAACTTTATCAGTAAAACACACTGATTTGGAGAGTATTGTCCGTGTTTCCAATCAGTGCATGCATCTCTCTTAATCAGAAACAAGTAGCCAAACTGACAAACATCCATGCACCATCTCACATTCCCCCCTCTAGTTTCACTTGCAAACACTTTGAGGCAGAGACCACCTTTTCCATCTGGCCTCTGCACAAACCTCAGGCAATGGAGCCATAATCCTGCTCTGGGATTTCTGGCTCCTGCTGGAGTACTAATGAGCTTCCTGAAGCAGAATAACATCTCTAATATTCTCTCTACCATCCCACTCGTAAGAGCTCAGCATCCAGGAAAAGACTGAAATCTAGTTTCAAACCCAGAAGCCTACACTAAGGAATGCCACTTGCTCATGTTTCTTTTGGTGGTACTTGTATCCTACATACCTTTCACTCCAGGTGCCACATTGTGGAGCAAAAATCCTGCAATGAGATTACTCCCTGTGGCTGGGGTAAATCCTCAGCACACTCTCAGTAACCACTGAAGCCACAGCAATAGCTTGCAAATACATTGCAGGGACACTGTCTAATCCTAGAGTTTTCAAATACCAACAGGCAAAGGACTGGCTTTCCAGTTGCAAGTAATTGAAGGTAATTTTCCTTAATGCTCTAAAGAAGTTTAAAATAAATGTGATGAGACAGTGTCTTGCCTGAATACAAGCTGCTCCCATACAAACAGTTGTTCCAATCGGCTCCCAATAGATTAAGGATTTTCTGAGTGTCCTTTCATTTGGAATTAGACACCCCACTGAATTCCAGCAGCAAAGGCTTTGTGCCATCTGTGGGCTCCAAGCCCATTAATTAGACCTAAGCTGTCAACACAGGCACGTATTCTGCAAAAGGAGGAAATGAGATGGAGATAAGGAGTCACATTTTGTCCTCTCTATCCTCTCCTATCTAGCTGCTTCCACTGAGGTGAGCAACAAGTTGGGCAGCACAGTGCAAATTCCTTCTGTATTCTCTTCCATCCACACAGTCAGAGTGTGTTAGCTGGGAGGGATTAAAAACTCCAATCAAACATCTACCACAACTGGTATTTGAACACTTCTGTCAGCCGTGTCCAGGAAACCACACCCTCAGCCTTGGTGAGCTGCTTGCCAACACAGTCCCCCTGCACCACCTTGTTGACACACAGTCCATCTTGTCACTGTCTGGTTTATTCCAGCTGGCCAGTTTGTAAAGCAGGGGATTGCTTTGCAGGATAACAAATCCAGGCTGTAAGGGCTCAACACAAGAACCATCCTCAGATGTCCTTACCTGTAGGGTGCTCAAAAGTAAATTAATGGATTGGCTAAGAAAGACTGAAACAAAACTGTTCTCTCTCATAAATATCTTCATTGTTTTACAGTTAGAAGAGAGTTGCCATTTCACACACAGAGGGAGAGAGAGCAACAAATTTATTCAGTGTGGTTCAAATCACACACATGTAAAGAAAGAGACAAGCACAATTCTATCTTCCACCTCTCCATCAGGAGTGTCAAAAAGGGAGTCAATTCTCACCTTGACTTGACATGGTCATCCAAGGAACTGAAAAGACACCACTCACAGTGCATTTAAGTTGGCTAAAAAGTGTGATTGACCTTCTTCTTCTTGAAGGTGGAGCCCGCCCTGTGATGCTTTTCAGCTATCTGTAGATGAGGGAAGTTTTTCAAAGTTTCTCAAATTCTGGAGAACTCCCATAAAGAAAATGTGTTTTTCATTAACTAGATTTTAAGCATTCTGAGACTGTAGACAAAAGTTGAAGGCACAAAACCAAAGTGAAACACAACTTGACTGGAAGCTTCAGGTAATAACTATAACTTACTTTTTAAAATAATTCACTGTCTTTCCTTTCTATCCTTCCAGAAACTTGCCAGTGTTTGTGTCAAATACATTACCTAGATATGCTGACAAAAAATGAAACAACTTTTGGCTAAGATTTAAAATAGCAACTCCTTCACACCTAAACAGAAAATGAAACAAAATGAGAGGCAGGGGGACCAAAAAGTTGACCACCAGCTTTTCAACTAGAATTGCTACTCTGAGTTTTAAATATAAAGCTTTTAAAGGAGATAGAGAATGGGAAAAAAATTGCTGCATGAGAGCTTATAATAAATTGCCATGAGTCCAGTTATCCAGAGTCACAATGGAAGCTGCTGGGCAGGTTTTGCATTATGATCTTTTCAGGATTTAGTTTTTTAAGACCAGCTAGAAAATTATTAAAAAAAACAAAGCAGGCAGTCCTGCCAGCATGAGGAAGAACTCCTGAGCATACCCAGTGTCAGGACTTTAGCTGGTGAGAGTGACCCCGAGATTTTAGAAAGTCTCTTTTCCCAGCCCAGTGCTTGAAGGAGGAGTCAGAGCTCTTCATTTCTTGGTCTCAAGGTTGTTTATTGTTTCTTATCTATAAAAGTCTTTCTCCTATCCTGCTGAGGTCCATTCAGCAAGACAGCCAGAGGCACTGCCTGCCCCCAGGGTGCTGTTATCTTTTTATACTAAAAACTACGTGTACAATATTTACAATAACTTTCCAATACCTATCACCTATTTTAGACAGTGATCTTCTACTCTAAACCAATTTAATGTGCCAACATCATAGCAGAAGATGGAGGCCAAGAAGAAGAAGGAGAAAGGCTGGACATGCCCAGATCTCTCCATCTTGCCTCCTGAACCTCCATGCTAAAAACTCTAAAAATCTATTTTTCACCCCATGATAAATTCATTATTATTCTACTTATATTGTCGTGGCTTGCAGATCCTCATATAAGGTTGGTAATTTGCTCCATGGGTCAAGATCAAAGGCACAGGGCTCTTGGGCTCTGTGCCAGGGTCTCTGAGCCCCCTGGGAGGGGTCTTGCCAAGGACAGCCAGAGGGATGTCCTGAATTCCGACCACCCAGCAGCACTGCCACTGCCACCTGAAGGGCAGCTCAGCCCTCGGGCCATGTGCGAAGAGCTGCTCTTCATGCCTGGATCTCACTCCAAACTTTCACTGGGCTGCCAAAGGGGCACAGATATGTGGCACAGCATTAGCCACACCAGGCCCTGGAGGAGACAGGATTTGTGGTGAGGCCTCTAATCCCCAGCAAACAATACTGATTAAAAGCATCATAACATCGAGATCAATCTTTTAAGGCAGTGAGCTAAGAGTCTTGAAGCTACACGTGAGTGGGAAGGTAAGTTCCTCTGGAAAATTGTTTCCTTTATTCCATGGCTGAAGTAATAAATAACTTGTATTTTTAAGTTAGTTGACTTCTCAGCTACCTCTCAATTTTCCTCCAAAGAATTCAAATGTTAAAAAAAAGACTGAAGGCTTATGAGAAGAGAAGATCCCTGCTACAAGAGCTGTGATTGGGTCCAGCTGACTACAGGAAAAGGAATTGTTATGCTGAAGTCAGGTAACTGACTGGCATAATAAACCAGAATTCAAACCAAGAATGCAAATCACACGGCTTGGTTGCAGTTACTCCAAAGTATATTTTGCATGCATATACTACATTTTCCAGGTACTCCATCCTAAAAAGCCTCACAAGTTAGAAGTCACTTAATTCATCACTGAGATAATCATCTTCAATGTAAAAGAAGGGCTAGGAAAAAATTAAAAGATGGACACTTTTGGTCCATGCCCTTGTTCAAGCTCCTACTGGGCCAAGTGTCACAGGCACTTGAAGTAAGCAATGTCTTAACCTTTAAAGGCCAAACTGGGTTTCAAAGGATGCTTCAGAAAGCTAGATATGTCATAAGACAATTCCAATGAGATCTGTCTATCAGCCTATCTGCTTCAAAAGCAGAAAAGCCCAGCCCTTGGGAGCTTATCTACTTCAAATGCAGTGTCTATGCTCAAGTAATACTCAAAACTAATAGCAAATACCCTGAAAAGCTTAAGATAATTGTGTTTCAACCCAAAAAATTCCTAATAGGCAGACACATGCTCTTTTCAGTCCTACTAATCTATAGAAATGAGTGGAAAAAAGTTTATTTGAAGCTTCCTTTCCTAGAGGCATGGTCACTGTTTTCAAAACCTCCAGCTAAGATCTATGATGTGATTAAATGACCTTTCTCTTGCTGTGAAATTCTCCAGTCTGGCTATCCCTCATGCACCTGGGTAGGATACAGCATCCTGGTGGCTCAAGCTGTACCACTGGGGATGCATTTATCTCTCCAAGGAGAGAGAATTAGCCTATTACACTCAGTCTGTGCTCAGGGATTTCTGAGGTTAACAGAGGGGGCACCACATGACAGCACTGAGCACCCTGTAGGGGGTAAGGTGGCTTTCTTGCCATTTGTGTAAGTGGGCAGTGCTGGAGCTTAATCCCAATTAAATCTCATTAGTGCTTCTTAAGAGTTGAATCGTCTGTGGTAGCTAGGAGCATTGAATCAGGCTGAATATTCTATTTTGAGGCAATGTGAGACCAACTCCCCATCCTCTCTAACAATTTCTGTACAACTGAACAGCTTAATTGGAGAGGGGTTTGATGAAGAATGCAGTCACAGGAACAGACCCCTCATAAGAGATCATTGCTGCAAAGGCTTTGTTAGCATTTGTTAGACAAATTAATACATACAGGCAGAGAAATTACTCATCTATTGCTGAAATGCTGCTGTGTATGGCCTGGTACACAAGGCCTGCATCCCTTAAACAATATACAAATTGAAACTTTACTCTTAACTATCTTCATTTGAAACCTTACTCTTGACTATGTTCACATGCAGAAAATAACACCATTATTTCTAATACTTCAGTAAACAGATTTTAAGGGACCAAAGAAAGGGGGAAATAAGCAGGCATAGTGCTATGCCCAACCTAGGGATTACATTCATGCATAGAATTTAATTCCCTAGAAACAGGAATTCTTTCCAAAGTTCAAAAATGTCCATGTGTCTCATCAGCTATGGCTCACTGCAATATCATCTACTTCCTTGTTTGGTCAGTGTTTTTAAAAGCTGTCGTTGGATGTTTGTCTTATCTGAAGCTCTGGTTGACAAGAACAGTTCTGGCAGAGAGACTATCTGATCTACTCATGTGAAAAAATCAGTGCCCACAAAAACCAAAAAAAACAAAAAACCCCCAAAACAAACAAAAAAAACCCTCACAACATACACTGAATAGTTTAAGACAGAGGTTCACAGTATGGTAAAATTGTAGAACTGAGAATTTAGTAAGGTAGCCACCAGAGTAATTACATCTCAGAGTGGCCAAGAAGCATATTACCCTGAGCTGTGGTGATAAAATCCAGCAGCCCAATTAAGAGGCATGGGATAGCATGGCTTGTACTGCTTACCCATCTTGTAATCCTTACATTGTTTCTGTTTTACATGCTAATTCAACTACTGCAATCCTCTACCAACAACTTACCAAACAGAGAATGGACAAATTCACTGAATTGTGCACATAAGGTAACTGGTCACAAAATGCTTGGTCAGAGTGGGTGTGCCTGTTTTTTCTGTAATAAATGTTATTTATCTATTGCTCAGGCTACCATTTCCCTGTCAGCAGTAAAGAACATCATAGCAGACACTAACACATACAGCCCACTCACTGTCTGAAATCACACTATTAGATTTTAGATTTCCACAACATTTTTTTTGTAGAATCTCCAGCTGCCATTGGACACACTTTGTGTGTGTCACAACAGTCTAGCAATGAACCAACTGCCAGTACATTTACATGACTCTTCCATTAGCAACCATAATGTTACACCATTTAAAAGGACACCACTCAAAAGCAATCCAAGACCAGCCTAAAGGCCTACAGTACCCAGTCTGTAAAACATTTATGACTGATTTCCATCCCCACATTCCAAAAAATGAAATACAAAGTCACGCAACGGCAGCAACCTCCAAACACAGCTACAGGAGATACAGAGACAGGGCAGTACAGAGACAATAATAATCCAGGATTCGTCTCAAAAGAGTGAAAATAACATCATTTGCTACTGTAAAAGTCTGTTCTGATTGTAGGAATAAAGCAGCACTTCAGAAATTTGTCTTGTAGACTGCGAATGTAGAAAAGCAAGTACAACCCTACCCATTCCAAGCTACTGCATGTGAATACCACAGTAATAAAATGACCACCAATCATCATACCATTAATTAGACTTTCATATGTTGAAGTGTGATCCTGCTGGTTTGGAAAATACTGATTTTTCTCCGGATTCCTGTATTTTGTTGCACTTTGATATTTTTAATGGTTTATTATGCATTTATCATATTCTTAATCTTCTAGTTTTTTAAGGCTCAAAAAAATCCAGATGTTTTAGGCAGAAAAAAACAAAACAAAACAAAACAAAACAAAAAAAAAAAAAACAAAAACAAAAACAAAAAAAACACAACCAAAAAAACCACTGTTATGCTTACAGCAATAGGACAGAAGCACTTCCTTAAAGCCCATGACAGGAATGTTCATCTGTCAGTCTCTGATACTTAGAGAGGCTTTTTCTAGCTAGCAAAAGTAAATAAAGATATAGGAGCTACAGAGAGATAATTATATTCCCACTTGTTTCCTTCTAAGGTAGACAGAGATAGAACAGACAATCTGGATAATCAGCACATGCAAACCTTTTCTTATTTTCTAACAAGCTCTTACATCACAATACAGTCTGCCTTTCCTTCCAACGTAGTGGCATGCTGCTGCTGGCAGTACAGCAAAACCAAGGAAAGAATAGAGTTTAGAACCATCCTTTCCAGAGAAAGTATATATTGATATTGAAGTCTTTTCTTACTTCAACATATACAGAATTTAAAAAAAATTCTAGCAATACACACTGAGATTGAAAAATCAGCAGGTTCTGTGTACATTTATATTTATTGCCTTCTGGGGTCAGTTGTTTTCCTAGTGACCCATAGTAGCTGGTCTCTGAATGTTAAACAGTGACTATACTTTTTCCTAGGATTGTTTTGTTGACAGTGGACTGTGGCTATCTGGATGGTTACTAAAAACTTTGCACATAATTCAGTAACACTGAATTCAGACATCATCACACCTGCTTCATCACTCTACTCTTCAGCTGGACAAAGGAGAGAAAACGTAACAAAGGGCTCATGGGTTGAGATAAGGACAGTGAGAGATCACTCACCACATTCTGTCAAGACAGGCTCAACTTGGGGATATTCCTTGAATTTGTTACCAATCAAATCTGAGCAGGACAAGGAGAAATGAAACCAAATCATGAAACACCTTCCCGTCACTCTTCCCTTCTTCCCATGCTTAACTTCACTCCTGGTTTTCTCTAACCCCTCACCTACAGCGGTGCAGGGGAATGGGGGAGTGGGGCTGTGGTCAGTTCATCACTGCAGTCTCTGCCACTACTTCCCCCTCAGGGGGAGGACTCCTCACACTCTTCCCCTGCTCCAGTGTGAGGCCTCTCCCATGGGAAAAACTTCTTTCCTAACTTCTCCAAGCAGTCCTTTCCACAGGCTGCAGTTCTTCACAGGCTGCTCCAGCGTGGGTTCCTCCCATGGGGTGCAAGTCCTTCAGGAACAGACTCCCATGGGGTCACAAGTCCTGCCAGCAAACCTGCTCCAGCGTGGGCTCCTCTCTCTGTGGGGCCACTGCTCCTGCCAAATGCCTGCTCCAGTGTGGGCTTCCCATGGGGTCCCAACCTCCTATGGGCATCCCCCTGCTCTGGCATGGGGTCCTGCATGAGCTGCGAGTGGATCTCTGCAGTTCCATTGACTGCACCACAGGCTGCAAGGGAACCCCTGCTCTGGCACCTGCAGCACCTCCTCCTCCTCCTTCACTCACTTTGGTGTCTGCAAAGCTGTTTCCCTCTTTTATTTTCACTCTTCTCTTTCAACTGCAATTGCTGCTGTGCAACTTTTTCCTTCTCAAATATTTTACCCCAGAGGTGCTACCACTGTTGCTGATGGGATTGACCTTGACCAGCAGAGCTGGTTGTCCTTGGCTCTGTTGGTATAGGAGAAGCTTCTGGCAGCTTCTCAGAGAAGCCACCCTTGTAGCTCCCTGCTATCAAAGTTTTGCCACACAAACCCAATACACAGCACATGAACTCTCATGACCTCAGGTGCCTACTCAGGACATCATTAGACAACACCCAATACTCCTGGAGCAGCTGCCAACAGTATGAAAATGACAAGTTGCTTGAACAGACTTTGTGTGACTTGCTGCTAATTAGTCATCTCTATCATTTTCAGAGATCTTTTTCTAAAGTTTTAATTTAAAAGCACTACTGGTAATCACAGCATCTCTGCTCAAGAAAACTTTGTGGATTGTGAAAGCTGTTAAACCCAGTAAGGAAACAGATGGGTTAGGTGGATTTTTGGTTCAGCCTAAGATTATTAAGACCTAAATATACTTTTGCAGCCTAATTTACAGATATATTTCTTCTTTATTATCACTCACATCTTTGCTTGGTTGGTATTGCCCAATGTACCCCTACCACAGAAAACTGAGAGGTGACTGCAGTTAAAGCCCGTGGTATGTATGGATCACTTTGAACAAAGAATGGTTGAGTCTTCCTGGGTGGAAATAAGAAACTGGCAAAGCCTGTCAAACCATCAGCGTCAACATCCCTTGCAAGCTGGGTACAATTCATATTTGAATGAGGCTGTAAAACCCCATATAATTCCACTTTGTTCTTCAAATACATTGTTTATGTTTATTTTTATGCAAACACTAAGCAATTAGTGGTTGACAGTGTTCTTCACTTGTCTAAGTAAATAAACTCTCATCAGTGAGAGTTTCTCTATAGGCAATCAAATACCATCAAACATGACTCTGAACACCATTCCTTCTACTCTCACAGCAGCTCTGTCATTTTGCCACTTTTGTACAGACACATTAAGGTAACTACAAATTGTTTGAATGTTATAACACAAAGAGCAGAAAGTGCTGCATGGCTGTGATGCCCCATTCCAATGCAGTCACACAGAAAGGTTTGAAACACATCATGTTAGTGTAATATTTCATCAAGTAAAAGAAGATGTTTGCAGGAATGTGGCAGCTCTGCAGAGAAAGCTGTTCCACACCAACTCCCACATCTTAAAAGAAAGGTTGCTTGTCCATTATATTGCAGCCTAACACACACAGATTGCACACTCTGTACAACCAGCCATAGCCAAAAGTCACATGGCTGAAGTGCCAGTGTCTCAGACAACTTTTCTGATTGGTACATCAAAGTCTTCTGCTGGCACTTTAAGAACACTAAATAAACCAAACAAGCTCTGTTATTTAGCTACTCATCTATTTTTCTCAGCATTCAAATTGTTCTGAGAAAGGATTATTTTAGTAAACAATGCCGTTTCAGGGAGCAAGAGTTCTTATGATACACAAATGTAGACAGATAGTGGTGGGGTTTTAGTCCAGAACTGCTCTCATAAGCAAGATTATCACAGAAAAATAAGTTTCGCCAGTAATAATGTATTTCGTATGGCCTGGTATGTATTATGTTTAAAAATTTGAGCTGTTGTTTAATAAGTGAATGTTCTTTATCAATTACCCATGAGATGTACTTACCTCTGAGCCTGAAATACTTGAGATGGTTGGCAATAGCCTGCTCAACAGATTCATCAGGGCAGATCTTAACTCCACTGGGAAAGAGAATGGACCGCTTCCTCCGTAACTGCACATGCCTGTGGAACTGCTCAGCATCCATGATGCCATTAGGCTTTCTCAAGCCAGGAGGCAGAGAAGGGTTTGCCAACTGCCACTCACTGAGTTGAGCGGCTGGTGAAACATCTTTAGCCTGTCCTCCTCCTGCAGCTGTGAAATTAAAACCACACAAATTTCTCAGATAAGATAATGATGCGACCATCCCTATCTTCATGCCACTTCTGTGGTCTCTGAAGGAGATTACTGCGCTTTTTTCTGTTAACAGAACCTGTCTCTGACTGATGTTATAAACAACCTTAAGCTCTTTACAATATCCCATCAAATGGTAACATAGCATAAGGCTCTAACCCTTTGAATTCTAACACCTTGCGTTTAACTTTCCATTTGTCATTAGGCTTAAGGCAATGGGACTATATTTGCAAACAAACATGTATTTGGAAGCTTTCATGGCTTTTCAAAAGTAAAATAAACAATTGAGAAATAATCCTACTCCATACTTTCTTTCCATAACAGATTTGTATACCTTGCAAAAAGAAAGCTGCTTGAATTGACACTTAAACTTCATCAGTAGAGACAGGTCTCTACTCTACTACAGAAGGGGGGAAAAAAGCAGAATAAAAAGCCTTATCAGCTTTATGTTGGGGTGGTTTTTTTTGGTGTTTTGTTGGTTTTGGTTTGTTTTTTTTTTTTTTTTTTGGTGTGTGTGTGTGTGTGTTCTGTTTTTAATTCCCTCTTATATTAGTTGGTCTACATCATTCCAGAGGAAACATGAGGACACAGCTGAGGTGAGAACATGGCTATTGAGATTTAGTCTGACAGTCTAATTTTTCACCCTTTAAAGTCAGTTGATCCGAAATTATTTAGCTAAACTTCTTTCACTTTTTCCTGGAAAACATGCCTGAAAAACAATCATTTATTAGAGAAAGAATAGTAATAACTCTATGGCATTTGTCATCCAATAGATTATGGGTTTATTCAGCAGCTTCATAGTCAGTAGACCTTTGACTTCTATGACTGAAAGACGAAAGGCATGGTTATTTTGATGGTATATTAATAATCAGCTCTGTTGCAGAAGATCACTAGATGGTACAGTAGAGGCAGAAAGAACACCAAAAAACATCTCTAAGGCAAACCCCCAATCTTTACACAAACTGTTCAGTGCACATATGCCGAAGACAGAACCTGACTTTTTAAGATTTAATAGAAAATTAATAAAGGAAAAAGAAAAGTGAAAAAATGACCAGCATTTAATGTCTCAAAGTTGAAAAAATTGCCTCCTATAGCTACTTCTACACTCAAGGCAAGACAAATGTGCAGTTATACCACCTGGAAATGAGTTTAAGTATTCCATATTTACACTGCTATCAAAGCACAGATTTGACCAAATATTTATCTGTATTAGCCCCCTTTGTAACAATTAAATCAGAGAGGTATTTCTAATTCTATACACTGTCATAGCTAAATTTGTAAACAAGAACATAAGAAAGATGTCTGCATTACCTGCAACTATTTGAAGATCTGTGTTAATCATTCCCGGAAGGCAAAGAAAGATTTTCCACATGAAGCCAAACATACTTATTTGTGTATTTAAAAAAAAATATAAAAGCAAAATAATCCAAATTCCTTTTAGCAAAAGAGTGCTGTCTTTACCGTAGCCTTGACCCAACCAAGAGCATTGCACTTCTTGAAAATGTCTTGACGTCACATATCGTTATCTTTGCAGAAAGCATTAGGTAAAAAAAGTCAACCAATACATCTTGGCTCTGCTCTTTTCAAATACACTTTTCTGCTTTAGTGAAGAAACAAGAAAAGGTGATTGAAGTAGACTCCTTGGAGCTAGCAGATGGACTGACACAATTTTTTAATTTTAATCTGGCCAGCTAAGCTCTTTACCAGGGCTTGTCATACCATTAACAGACAGTCCAAACAAGGACAGCACCTTTCACATTTAATTAACCAGGCTTTTTCATTGGCCTTTCAGTTTCTGCTCTTTTTAAAATCCTGTTGGCCACAAAACATCAGGAGGGGTGCACTAATCTCCAGTAGAAAGTCTTGTGTATTTTGTCTTCTGCTTGTACAAATATAAACACATATATAAATACATGACTGCTTAAGCACCACTGTATATATAAACCCTGAAGTAACCTCTCTGTGGGACTGTTTCCTCTGGTTACAGGGCTGCTGTCGATTCTGTGCTAAAGGAGAAAGTCTTTGCTAAAGGTGTTCCACCACTATCCCCTGCACCCCAAAAGCAGTGTTTCCTCCAAACATAAAGCCAGGGCAAGTCATGATTCATTTCTGTTCAGGTATTACCTGACATGAACAGCAGCAAGAAGTGATTACAGATAGCTGATGATCAGCAAAGGAAACTACAGAAAGGAAAGGAAACAGAGCACAGGAAAGCAGCAGCACTCTCAGTTCCCATCCAGGGTCATCTCACTGTGGAAACGTGGATGGAAGCTGCCCTGCAATGGCAGACTGCACTCAGGCTCCTAGGAAATCTCCTTCAGGGCTGTCTTCTGCATGATGTTACTCAGGATTTCCTGGTTACTGTGTTCAGATCACTCTGAACAAACTCCTGGTTTGGCTATAGTGACTATTTTTGGTAGTGGTTTTGTATAAGTATTTCAAAGCTGGATTCCCAGGTGTCTGCCTGCAAAGCTTTTACACAGAGCTCCTTAGGCAGTACAATGCTCACTTCGCTCTTCTAGCAGCTCTATTGAACTGCCAGCAATTCACATATCAGGAATTATCAGCAGTATTACACATACAACACTCACAGGAATCAAATAAAATGACCTTTGTTTTTATGCTCTGTCTCTGACATCTAACAGACTGTAGCTGATATTTTTCAAAACAACATATTTCCTTTGGTTTTCCCCTCTCCACCCCAAAATTATTAAGTTACACTTAAAGTTTAACCACTTGCTTGAACACCCCCAGTTTTCTTAGAATGAGACATTTTGGATCTATCAAACCATCACTGAAGACCTAGTATGGCTCTGCCAAGCTAACTATGATGCTGACAGCACTATGCTGGAGCTCTATGAGGAACAGCACAGAGACAACACTGCACTGGTGCCCAGAAACTGTTTCAAAGTCCTATTCAGCATGTCTGGGTAGAGACAGCAACTTCTGAGGCTAGCTTGGCTATCTTTACTGTGACCCTGGATCCAACACAGAGCAGCTTTATTTTTTAATCCTCTATAGAAACTTATGCTTTCAATGTCATGAATGCTTCTGCTCGCATTATCCTGCACAAATGCAATTGGATCAAGGTTAGAAATGCTACACACACTTACAAAGGCAAAAGCTATCTTACCTCCAGAACAGGTGGCAACTAATCCCTTTACAGAACACACATACTTCAGTAAAAATATATGAAACCCAGTTGAAAGTTTTCTTGGAGAGTTTTTTAGATTTACAGTATTATTGTTTCTTTCATCAACAAAGTACTCAAAGGTACTCAGAATGTGAAGAGTATAAAAATAATTTCTGTCAAAATTTGTTTTCTGTGGTATGGTTATGTCAGTTTCTGTGAAATAAAATATTTTAAAAGTATAAATTCAGTTTTATTAATATTAGTTTGCTATCGATTTTATATTCAAGTGATTTCAGCTCTGAAATGTAGACTTGCAACAGCTGAAAATCTCATACATTTATTATAGCAAAAGGTATATCTAAAAGCATAATCTTTTAAAGTTTCTTAAAATAAGCAAAACAACTCTTGCATTAGATTTCCAAAATAATTGTGGAAAATTAACTCCTTCCTTGGTTTGACAAAAGCCTTTACAGTATTACTTTGTATTAGAAAACATAATTATTTGTTTTCAGCATCCAAGTTGCATCTCTTCAAAAGTATTCATGCAAAGTACTCTTGCTGAATGAGAAAAAAAGGGAAGTGTAATTCTAGTGACACAACAACCAAGTCATCCCAGTACCTCCAAAAATAAAGACAGTTTTCTGACAGTTTGAGAAGAAAAATGTATTTTCATATAGCAAATATGATTAGCTGAATTACAGCTCTCTACAGAGCAATGCTTACTGAAATACTGCTACAGCACACATACCATTCTAAATAATGTCCCTGTTTTTCAAATGCCATTTATTCAAAAAGCTGAATCAACCTCTAACTAAAAAAATGTCAAATAAAGGATTACTTTAATGAAAATGCCTCTAATAAAGAGCCACATCATGGCCTATACCCACTATCTTCAAACTCATGAGGTTTACTATCCACAATCTAAATTGTCTCCCTGACTGTACAGAAAAGATGGCTTGATGGCATTTGACAGGATTCACCAACAAAATTGCCAGCCAGTTTAGCAGAGATAATTAGGTTAGACAAAACCTGTTTACTTGCTCAGTTCACCATTGTCACTTTTTGCTTTTGCTCTGGCAAACACCTCCCAGGAATAAACAAATTCTGAGGCTGGTTAAACTACCAGCTGATGAAATTCAGCCCACCATTAGCCTGTTGTACTGCCACCTCTTCCATCATACAGTATCATAAAGAATTAGGAAGTGAGGTCAACCAAATTAATCTCATGCTTATCAATGCTGTCCATGTAATGTAAACCTATTCCCAGCATTCCTCCGTTTCTGAACAGCTGACCAGAAATCTCTTACCTTGTTCAACAGTCAAAGATGATCCCAGTGTCTGTGCTTCACTTTGAACTTCAATTTCCAACTTCAGTTTGGTTGGGCAGAACTATTACTGTTAGTCTTGGTTTTATTCAACACATTTTCAATTCTGAGACTTTTCAAGTCTCATGCTACAATTCCTGCTTTTCCATCTGGAAAATGATTTCTTCTTTTTGCTTGTTTGGGTTTCTTTTTTTTGTGGGGTGAGTGTCAGAAGCAGTATTCTGCTTCTCTGTCCTAACCAAGATGAAAGTGTTACTACTGTGGCTCTCAAGTTTTTATTATTTTCTAAGATGTAGTACTTCCAGAGCACTGCAGCTCATCTCAGGATCAAGTTCCAGGAGATGAGTACCACAAAAGCCAAGATGAACTGCAATTATTCCATGCCTGCAGTTCAACTGCTGAAACACAGCAGCCCCCTCATACTTAAAAAATGAACAATAACCCCAAAAAACCTACTTGCAGATTCGCTTCTCCAGGTCTTAATGAAAACTAAGTGTCTATTTTTAGATTTTTCCTGGCACATTTACTTCCTACAAGTTACTTCTCTTCTACCTTGCTCCTTTTGTTGTGCAGTACCTTAAGCAGATCCCCATCCTGTCTTCAAGGAAGCAATTTTCTGGTCCCACAGACAATGCAGCAGTTTCTTTTAAGGAAAATGATGGGTACATTTGGCTTAAAACAAAAATGACAGAGCCTTACAGAGATTGGTTTGCTTTGAAATACCCTGTCACTCCACTATTTCAGTTAAACAGGGCTTTATACAGGAAATACAAATACAAGAGATGTGCAAAAAGGTCTCTGAGTCAGTCTGGTTAAAAAGTTAATTTTGGGGACTTCCAGCAAGTAAAAAGGAAGCATGGTAGGAAGGTATCTGGAATGCAGCTTCTTCCACAGAGTCAATTCCTAGCATTTACCACATAGCTGGTAAATGCAAATGGCTGGAAATGGGGTGGGCTGTGGCTGATGGTCCCATAAATCACTGGGTGAGACATTTGGGTTAAGACACATGTGTCGGAACCCAGGACATTCCTCCAACTGTCCTGGAGGACTCGAGACCCTGGCAGGGGGCTCAGAGACCTTGGCACGAAATCAAAGACACCTGTGCCTTTGATTTTAACTTATGGAAACAATTACCAGCTTTGTGCAAAGAGTTACAAGCCACAAGAGTTTGAGTAGAATGATAGTGCAATTATCACAGGGTGAAAATGTAGAATTTTGGGGATTTAGAATGGGGGTTCAAGAGGCAAAATGGAGGAATCTGGACATGTCCTGTCCGTCTTCTTCCTCTTGTCCTCCATCTTCTGCTGTGATGGTGACACTTCTGGACTGGTTTAGAGTAGAGACAAACTGTCTAACATAGGTGATAGGTATTGGGAAATTATTGTAAATAAAGTACATGTAGTTTTTAGTTTAAAAAGATAACACTGCCCCAAGGTCCGTCAGTGTGCCACAACCCGACCTGCTGGACAAACCTCTGCAGGTCCAAAAGAGAATGTATTAGATAAGAGAAAATAAACGACCTTGAAAACCAGAGTTGAGGAATCTCAACTTCTTCATGCACAGGGCTGGGAAAAAAGACTCTGTAATACCTCAGGAGCCATTTCAGCAACAACAAACCCGAGACACACGTACTGTGTATGTACCTTAAAAGCAGCCAGGTGGCCTGTGTTACTCTGAACTTGTGGGTTAATTGTAGCAGTGGGGAAAAGAATGGTGACAACCACAATTAGCAACTTCTGGAGATAATTTTAATATCAAATGCACTGTCATTCTCATAGCACATATGTAAGAAATCTAAAAAGGCAATTCTTTTGTGTTATAAAATCAATTTAGAAAATTGCATACATTTTTTTGCTTTTAAATATCTATAAACCAGTCAATCTAAAATGAACCAATTGCTTGGTGATAAAATTTAACTTTACCATAAGGAAAAGCCCAAACTGTTTTTCATAAGGGAGCACTGAAAACATTATTCAATTAAGAAATGTGTAGAGAAAGGGAACACGCTTCTGCATTGTATCTTTTGTTTTACAATAAATACACAGATTATTCTAGTAAGTAATGCTGGTGTTGTGATTTAGGTGCTGAAAGACTCAACTCTGGGATGGGAGGGAAAGATGTTGGGAGGCAGGGAAAGAAGGGGTAGTGCCAAACTACAGAATTAAACTAGAAGCAAAGACAAAAAACATACAGTCATTGCACAAGGCTGCTCACAGCTATACAGAAGGTAACTGTGCTCAGCAAATTGTTTTAAAATTCTCTCCCCCACAGAAAGAATGCTTCCTGGTTTAAGAAACAAATAAGGGGGAGTGGAGGGGTATTGGATGACTGTACAGAACCTGAAATAATAACTGGATTTTCCAGAAGCCAGGTTTCAGAGTTGTCTTGAGGGAGGGGGCCCTGAGAATTCTGCAATGACAAAAATGCTTGCATCTTTGGGTTGCCCTCAATATTTATTTTAACTTTCTGCTGTATTTCCAGCTTTAAGAGCTCTGGTCTTGTAGACTATTTTATGACACAAGTGGTTTTGTCAGTTATCAGACACAGTCCTTCTGAAGGGTTAGATGACACTTCAGTAAAGTTAGAGTGGGGAACAGGAGAAAGCATCCTTTTAGAACAGTCACCTTCTAACGTGCAGTGAGTACGGAAAAAAGTGCACACATCCAAATGTGACCACTATTCAAGGAAAAGCTACATAAATACAAATTAAGACAATGATGAACTTGTCCTAGTTTATCAAATCAAGTCTGAGTTCAAACACTCAATATTGAGTCATCTTTACTCAATTCTCCTAAGCAAAGTAAAAATCCTGTTTGTCGTATATGTAAATCCCATATCTTAATGACCTTATTTTTCAGTAAAACACCTCAGACTTTTGAGGTTGTTAGGCCACAGCCTGCTTGCCTTGCTAATGCAGGTGATGCCTTAAGATTTGCAGGAATTATTCCCCAAAATCAGGTGAACAGCATTAAAAATCTACTGCCTACAAATACTGTATTGGTATGTAGTTTGAGAGCAAGTTTGCTTCTAAAATCTGATAAGGGAAAAAAAAATTAAAAGAAAATACACTCCTGACTTTGAAGTATTTCAACAGTCACTCTCAAACAAATGTCTTCCCCTTATGGAAACACACTTTTATGAAAATGCTACGAAGGGGGAAAAGAATTTTTTTTTAAAAAATCATCAAAACTCATGAGCCTCAAATCTTGGCAGAATTTTCTGACACATGCAGATTACTTCTGTATATAATCAGAAACAAAACAAAAAATACATCTCTACAGAGAGTCAACATTAAATCCTTAAAGTAAAAAAATACATAGTATTCATTCTATCTGTATCAGCTGCAAATCAAGAGACATAACACAAGATCCAGATCCTGTCCTCAGGCCTGACTCCTACATGACCATCCCTGTTTATATAAAATTATAAAGAACAGGCTCCAAAAGACAAAAGTATTTTTACATCCTTGAGGCATACCTGTAAGCAGCTTTCATATTCTAAGAACCAACTAGCAATTCATATGCATTAGCTTTAACTTACATATTTACATTCTTATCCACAGCCTTCTCCTTTCCCCTTCCAGCATCTTAAGATCACACAACACTAGTGAAAAAAAAACTTTAAATAAATACATGCTGAGCAAAAAGCACTCCTTGTGCCTTTTTTTCTTCTTTTCTGCAAGACAGGAAGAGACCAAACTAAGCAGAGTTCCAGTTATTTTATACATCAGTATCCTTTGCCAGGACTGCCTTATTAGATTTATTAGCTGCTGCTGCCACTCTGCTGTTGAAAGTGCAGTTGCAAGATCAGGTCTCGAATTTCGTCTCTTTTGTTTCTGATCAACTGACGAGGGAACCAATTCTCCAGATGCAGCGGTTGTTCAAAATTAACTATGGGATTCTGGTAAGAGAAAAAGGAATATTTATGAAATTAATTTCCTAACACAAGCTTCAGAAAGGATTTCACACCCTTCCACTGCTGCTGAGATTGAGGAGGTACAAACAAGTTTCCATACAAGACTGCCAACCCTTAAAATCAAATTGCAGTTCCTTCATCATAATCACACATACATGTGCCCTTGCTAAAAGGTAAACACCAAACAGGTTTTCATCACTTCTCGTAAAGATACATCAGTATTAACTCATATTAAAGGCAGATTTCACGTATTTTGACAAATATATAGCAACTATAACAAACTATAGCAAAAAATCAACCTCATGTGGTTCAGAATCCTGAGATTTTGCTGTCTCAAGCATGTGGTTTTTCTGTCGTAAGCAGGTCTTCTGACAGGAGACAACAAAAAGCAAGAATACTGATAACAGTTTTAGCAGGACATGAGAAGGGGAGAATTTGGAACAAAAGAGAAAAAAATAGCTGAGAGGTGCTGGCAGATTTGGTATTTAAGACTACAATATCACATCTGATTTGCCAAAACAAATTGCTTTTCTTCTTTCCCTCTTCAATCTTTTGCCATGCTTATATTTTACCTTCTCCTTCCTTTGAATAAAGTAATATATTATAAATTGAAACAGTAAACTTAAGAACAAATCATGATTTGTAGCCTATGAGTCTTTAGGACAAGTTACAAACACTTTGTCTCAAACCTTGCTTCTTCAAGAAGAACAAGATCCCCTTGTTAGAGAATGGGCAGTTCAAAAGCCTTGGTAATTAATTTCATTTTCCCCCTACACAAGAGCTCAACCCATCTATTAGAGAACCAGAGAATGGTTGGGGACTGAAGGAACTTCTGGAGTTTTGTATCCCCAGCCAGTCCTTCTTGGCTTCCAGCAGAGCACCTCTCCTCATTGGGTCACCCGTCACTCAGGTCAGGAACTCTCCAGGAGGTTGTCAGGTTAAAGTCACCCCAAGAGTCCAGGGTCTGTGAATATGAGGCTGCTTTTACCTGTCCAAAGGCGCCTCATGCACTTGTTGTTCTTGATCAGGCAGCTGACAGCAGATGGCCACTGCTATGTCACCCATGGTGCTCTGCTCTCAGATGGCTCCTCATCCAGCCCTAGGCCTAGATCCATGCATTCCAGCTGACCCACATGAAGGACAACTCTACCTCCTTGTTCTCTGTGCCTGTGCTTTCCAAAGAGTCCATATCCATCCATAGCACTCCTGCTATGGATGTACATCCCACATAATGCATCCAACAACATCCCCATGACCTGGACAAGATCACAGCCTGCAACTGCACACAGAGCTCCAACCTCCCCACTCTCCCCCAGTGGGTGTACCTCTGTACAGGTGCTTTGGAATGGCAATCTGATCTGTTCTCCTACAGCAGAAAAGCCTGTCCACTGCCCAAGGCCTCACACCAGGTTCTGCATGCATGGGAATCTCAGAGAATGCAACCACATGCATCAAACACCAAACAAGAAGAAGCCATTCAAAGGACAGAGCAAAGGGCAGTGTGCTGATCAGGGAGAGGAAGACTTGGAAACACCCTAAAAAATAATGCCTGAAGCCCAGGATCTGCAGATATTTAAATGTATGTGCTGGAAAAGAAAAAGAGGCTCCCTTAGCTCTACGCATTCCCTTTTAACAATTTCCCCTCTCCCCCTCTCTACAGAAACTGACTCTACAGAAACAGATCACTCAAAGACCAATGCACAAGCTGACAAAGTTTTAGATACTGCAAGAAGAGATGCAAAGATACTTCTGCAACATCTGTAGGGCAGTAGTGCATACACTAATAGGTTCCAAATACATGCAAGTAGCCAGGGATACTGCATGTGTCAGTAGAAAAGCAACACTTAACTACAAGGTCAGAAACATTTGAGGATAAACACTTATGAGACACCAGACAGAAAGACCCCTGCCATTACTTAAGAATGGGCTTCATCTCCTCTTTCTCAAATGGTTTTGACACTTTTGACACTTGACAGCTTTTTTGTGTCAGGCTATTTTGCTCAGAAAATGGGTTTTTGTGGTTTAAGATAATCTGGGAGAAAGGGGAAGGTAGATTGCATTTGTACCTGGAAGAAGCTTTCCACATACTGCAGTAAATAGACCCCACAATCACTGCTGTTATCTTGTTTAGGCACTCTGGGACAGAGGTCAATCATTGTTGATTTACTGAATTCCCGATGTGTTTTTCGTTTCGCTTCCCATTCCACTTCAAGGTACCTACAAAAGAAAGTAAACAGTGGAAATTCTTGAGGAATAACTCCCAAGCTCAGTACCTTCTGGGACACTACTCAACATTGTTCCAGATATTCAATATTCTATTGCATTCAGAGGCATTTCTACATAATAGGCAATATACAAAACATAATGGGCAATATACAAAACAAATATGCATGATCTAATTTAAAATCAGCTATTTGTGCAGAGTTTCTATAAGCAATTAGGATACCTGGACAATTTTATACCTTACCTAAAGGAATAATTTTCTAATTAAAACCCCCTTAAACCTCACCTTACAAAAAACTTCAGTAACAATTCCACCAATACAACCCTTGCAATCTAACAGTGCACAAGGCATTTAAAGACTTGATGAAAACCTTAGGAAAGCTCTTCTATAGTGATTAGGATTTATTTGTTATCAGGCTTTTCTATTGTTCTCATGCTTCAGTAGCAACTCATTGACTCCACATTCAGGGCTGGCTGCTGATTTTAGGGATGGGATGGAAAACCTAAGGGTCTGGTTTTCAAAGGCAATAGTTACCTATATTTTTCTCCTGGCTTTATCTAGACTTACAAAGTCAAAGGGCTTCTGAAAAGCAAAAATAAGGTCTGACTTAAAAGAATAAATATATGCATTAAGTCAGACCTTGTGTTTGATTTCTAAAAGCCCCAAGTCCTCGCAGTCATGAGAATAAAAATAGATACAGAACAGTTAAGCAGCTTTTGGAGAAAATGGCAACTGTGAAAAGGCACCAAATATGAAACAATTCAAAGATGAAGACATTTCAGTGAAGCACACTTTCTAGAAACTGCAAGAACCTATGACTGTAGACTTTCTAATTCGTTTGTTTAAGCCTGACAACTGCCCAAAACACAACAAAAATCAATTCAGGGAAAAGAAGTTGTCATAGAATCCCTGCATTATTTCCTTAAACTTCTGCTTCCAGGGTGTAAGTAGAAACTGAAGGAATAAGAGGTTTGCTTAACTCCCCTTATCTCACAATTCCATAGGTCCCCACTTGTTTTCTGGTTTTTTGTGACATCTCTCTAAACTCCAAGAAACCACACTATGAATTTTAACCTCAGGAGTAGCTCAAACAATAGTGCACTAAAATAATACATCCCCCAGAGATTTCATCAATAAATAAATAAATAGAAGTTGCTATTTCATTCTTCCTCCCAAGACATATGGCAGGGAGGTCTCTCTATTTAGGGAAAAGATGGTTTCACAAAAATTTCTAAATATCATCTAAACTTTACATAGCATTTTGAAGAATTTACTTTTACAAGAAGGTTTATTTATTTAGTTTATATATTTATCTATTTAGTTTATAGATTTTTATACCTTTCAGTGACAGGAACAGCTCAGAAAACAGAAAGAACAATTGCATTTATCTTCAGATATTTAGCAATATTTTTCAAAGTTGTTGATAGACATTAAAGCCATCAGGAGTATGTAAAAGTACTGAAAGTTTTTTTTACATTCTTCCAATACTTACATACTTATCATGTAGAAAATTGAATATATTTTTACACTTTTTTCAAAAGACATACTATCCCACTATAACTCTACTGACATATCAAGCTTTTAGACAGCTTCAGTCTAGTTTCTGCCTTTTTGTACACAGAAATGTATTTAACACTAATTCTGTAAGCATCATCAAAAAATGAACATCAGTCCCCTAGAAAAATGATTGTTCAGATTCCAAAGTATTAATTTTAAGTGTTTTTCTACCCTTAAAAACACCTTCAGTTGCTAGACTAGATGGGATAAATCCTCCCCCCACAAAAACAATACCAGCAAAAACCTATTTTTCTTTTTTCTCCACTTTACAGTTTTTGCATCATATGTGGGTTGCAGAACACCCAGCTTTTCATGGAAGCCTCTGGACTATAATTAGCGTTTCCTTAGTCATGACTCTTCATGGATTTTCCTTTAGCATTAGAAATATACACCTTTCTAGACAAAAGTACTTTGTATATAAAAATGACCAGCAGCACCTATTGCTAAAAGATAGAAAGTGTAGTTACTTACTCTCTCAAAACCTGAACAGTTTTCTGCACAGAACATGCTTTCAGGGAATCTAAGATGAGTATACAAGGCCTGTACACAACAAAAACAAAAACAAGTCATCGCAGTCTTTCATCACCAACATCCCTGAAGGAAGTACTTTGTTTGCATACAGCCTACCCAAAAATATCAATATTTTAACCAATGTGGTAAAAATTGAGAAGTACCTACAGCTGTGGTTTTATAACAATACCTGAATTACAACAGAATTCCATAATTTAATGTTACAATATCAGAAAGAAAATAGAAACATACCTTTTACAAATCTGCTTTTTGCAATTATTTAAGGAGATCTGAGACAAAGAAAAAATAAAAACAAATCTTAAAAAGCCAACATCAATCATAAGCTCTAAGATCTTCATAAATTTAAAGTTAGAGAAGGTCTCATTTCAGAAAAGTAGAAACTGATAAGTCAATTTTAAAAACAGGTGAAATCATAGCAGAGCAAATAGGTAAGCACAGGAGGACAGTGCTAATTCAAAATGCCTTGCACATGCTGCAGGCTATACAAACATCAATAACTACTGCAAAAATGATGATGCAATATCCCTTGGTCAAGTCTCACAGCCTTCAGAAATTCAGTAATATATTTTCTCTGCCAATACAAAAAGGCACTTACTTTAGAAATAGCTGAATATAGAACTGAAGCAGAACTAGCAATTTCATTGCATCCTAGTACAAAAGAACAAATAAAAACAATTTAATAAAATAATGCCTAAGCAAAGTATTTTTATTTTCAAGTTCATGATTATTAGTATTCAAATACACTCAAATATGAAAGTTACAAACCAATTTATAAACCAATTTTTAACATTCCCTTCTGAATCCTGAAATAGCAGTTACCAAAGGTCTTCCCTCCTGATAAAATTCTTACTGAAACCAAAATTTCCAATCATCCCTGATTTTCCATGTTTCTTCCAGTATTTTCCAGAGCTGCAGAAAACTTGCAGTCCTTACTCCGCATGGGTACATAAAAACATACTACATTGGTCTGGAAATTTTAGAAATCATCTTTCACATAATTTCCCTCCTCCAAGGACTAAGACACCTAGAACTGTTCATGTAACTTTCTCCTAGATTACATACCTTTAGAGAATAAACTTCTGTTACTATCCCCCTCTTCTTCATCCCTGCAGAGCACTGAGCCAGCTCTGGTGCTCTCACTCTGTGGCTCCAGGGGAGATTGCCGAGGTTGGTGGGATAATGAATTCTGCTGGGGACATTCCTCATACACAGCTTCTTCCAACCAAGGAAAACAGATAACTGCCATGTACCAATGAGACCTGCACCCAGCAGCGGGGAGAGGGAGGAAAAGATGTCAGAATTCTCAACATTTGGTTCTGAAAAGGCTATGAAAAGCTTTAATAATATTGAGAGCTCATGGACAACTGTTCTGTGACACACAACCATCATTGCCATGTGTCACAGACATCTTTTCATTAAAATCCTTTCATTAGGATTTTTCCTGCTGAAGCGGAGAAGTTTCAGCAACAAATGTAAACAATGGTTATCTGCTGCTGTGGAATGCAACAGGTGGATCTGTGATTGATCTCCTGTAGATGTTTGGATTTACTGACCACCCACAGCAGAGCTGGTTCTCGCTCTCTGTGGAGACACACACCTTTGTTATCATTCTTTCTATTCTATTCTGAGCTTAGCCAGCTTCTGAAGAAGCCTTTTCTTTTCCATTTCTTTTTAGTATAGTCATGTCATATATATCATAAAATAATAAATCAAGCCTTCTGATCGTAGAGTCAACATCCTGGTCTCTCTGTCATCCTGACAACCCCTGTGACCATGGTCGCAGCCATGTTCTTTTCATGGCATCTCATACTAATCCTCTCCCTCATTTTTTACTTTGCATTGTGGCGTAACAGCAAAAATAAGTATCAATTCCTTTAAAAACCCCAAGAAACCCATCACAGCAATTTATCAATTTGAGCAACCATTCCACACTTCAACTAAAATCCAAAATAAAAAACCACTAATAATCAGTGACGGTGATCCCAGTTTTGAATATAGCTGAAGATGTGGCACTCTTCCACAGATGTTTTCCATTGTGCACCTTTCAATGATGATTAAATCTTACAGGAGTTTCCATGTACAGGTCGGTTATTTAACCAGGCCAAGGCACAAATTATGGAAGTTCTACTTTTATCTATTGACACTATGAGTTGCTGTGATTTCTTTATAGAAATATTACTGAAGTGCACAGGAATCATCATAATGACACACAATTATTCTGAAAAATACCTAACAGTAATTTTCAGTAAAACAAATACCAAAGGTACAAAGTTGACAGCTGAATAAACATTTTATCTTTTGAACAGTTTTCAAAAATTACTCCTTCCACTTGTATTACTTCTTCAAAATCTAATCTATCATGGGCAATGATCAGCCATAAAATTTTACCACCACAACTGAAATCTTTAAATAGCAGAAAATGTGTTGAAAACACAGACTTACTCCTCATTCACAGGCACAAAAATATAATCTTTATTGAAGATATTTATATGGCGAGTCCATGTTCTTACTCTTCTGTGTCTTCTCTGTGCTGCTCTGAAAAAAACAAATGACAATTGTTGTTTGGCTTTGTTCCTTTCACTTAAGGCAAGGCATAGGGATTAGCACTCCTACATCTCCCCAGTCCCTCAATGGGTTTTCCATTTCTTCTAGAAATTTTGCTAGACAGGTTAAAAATAAATCAGCACACCATTGAACCCAAGTGACTAATGAGCCATTTCTGAACCATTTTAAGTTCTTCTTGAAAAAAAAAAACCAATAATCATGCATAGATTTGAATGGATTTCTTGCAATTATCATTTACTGCACTAAACACAAAAACCTCATCAAAACACCAGTCAGTGTAAATACAGATCTCTAATTTAAAATGTCCATTAATTAAGCTTCACAATACCACTTTTGAAGGCCTATCTGAACAATAGATAACAAATGTTATCTTTAGATGGGAAAAAGCTAAACGCCTTTCTCAGGGTCATGCAGCACACCTGCAGCAAACACAGAGGTGAAACATCTGCCCTCCAATCCTGAGATTTAAATGCTGCACCACACTTCATTTCCAGCTCTACAGACAAAGCATGAGGACAAATATGAGGAGAACAAGAAAAACAGAGAAGATATTTAAATTCGGATTTTCAGCCTAGTTTGCACAAGTTGAAAGAGAAACCAACATTTCACAGAACTTTGCTCCAATATGAAAGTATAATTCACTCTATTCAGCAGACATCGTTATTATCATTGTGATTACATTCTCATCTTTGATTAAGAAACACAACTTCAGAGCAGTAGGGACTGGAGAAAATTAGTAAGGAGTAGAAAACCAGGCTGATGTAGGACTCTGCATGGGCCAGCATTAAGTGAAGACTTGCTGCAAACTTCCTTTGCTACATGACTGTAGAAGGACAGGGAACTTCAAAGGGAAGGCCTGTTTACAACCTGGGAAAGCACCTACAAGAGCAACTTTCTCAATCCAGAGCCTGAGCTGTATGAGCAAAATGAAGCAAAGGTCTTTAAGTAGCTACATCTGTTGGGATTAATTTAATTTACAACAGTAAATAGCTAGGATTTTGACTAGACATTTATCAAAAAAAAAAAGAAAAACACTTAAACTAATATCCCAAACCATCTGCAGTCACCAGGTATCTAAGCCCAAACACAAAACTAGAATTTCCAAAGCTATCTCCTTTTCCAGAAAAGCCACAGTCCTTGAAATAAGATAAACTAAGAGTGCCATTCCTGTTCCTCCAGAAGATTATGGACAGTCCAGCCTTGTAAAAGGAATCAATCAAGGCACAACAGCATTCTTATCATGGATAATTTTGTCCTCACCTCAGAACATTCAAAGTCAGAAAAAAGTAAAATCATGGAAGATGTTATTTAAAACACAGTTAACATGAATTTTCAAGACATCTTTGAGAATATTACAGAAGTCTCACTTTTCTTCCCCTCAACACAGCTTTCACCCAGCAGTGACAGTCCCCTAAACAAGATGGCACGCACACCTCTCTGCGCAGCTGGTCTTGTTTGCCAGAAGAATGAAAAATCTGGGGACTTCATGGATAACAGAAGAAAAAAAATAATCACTTCAGAGAGAAACAAAAAAGCCTTCAATAAGCTGGATGATGATGCTTATTCATCTCTCTAACCGGGATGGTTTTAGCAAGGTGGGTGTCATTCTCTTCTCCCAGGTAACAAGAAACAGGACAAGAGCCAACAGGCTCAAGTTGTGCCAGGGAAGGTTTAGATTGGCTACAGGGAAGATTTCTTTACCAAAACATTTTCTAAGGACTGGAACAGGCTGCCCATGGAAGTGGCTGAGTCACCAGGCATGGAGGTATTTAAAAGACATGTAGATGTAGCAATTGGGGTCATGGTTTAGTGGTGGACTTGGTAGCTCTGGGTAATAATTGTTGGACTCAATCTCAGACATCTTTCCCAACCTAACAGACTCTGTGGCTCTGTGAAAACAGAATGAATGTTGGTGGCTTTGCTCTCAAACATCAGTGTTGAGAAGAAACTGGAAGTGAGTTAAGAATGCTTCTACCCTTTAGAGAGCTAGCAGGAAACACAATGTGATACAGGGTTCCTGGGCTGCTAATGATATCTTTTGGGGAAACTCTCCAATCCAGTGAGCTCATGCGTTAAAAAACAAATGTGTAAGCTTGGTGTGCAATAAAATTTTCTTACTAAACTTTTGTCAATAATTTTCTACCAATATGTAAGATGAAATACATAGTAAATATAAAAAAATTATTAGTAACATAATTTCTTTAAATTATGGATGTCTTGCAAAACTGTGCACTTATGATAAAAGTATCAAGTAAATAATTGCCTAAAGTAAATATTTAGAAAAAGTTGGAGAAAGGTGATAACATTTTCCTTCATATTCAGTATGAAACACATTGATTTTAAGGAAAAACATCAGTCTGTATAAATTGTGAGTTACAATATTTAATCACTAATCTCTTGGAAAACACCAAAAACTATTTTATGTGCTGATTGGTAGATGATCTCCAAAACTTCAAAGTGGCACCAATAGATAGATTGCTTCTGGTCATAATGGCATCTAAAAGGAACTTACGAAACTTTGACATCCCCCTCCGAGTTTTTTTCTGTCCTGGTCAGGCACTTGTAGAAGAAACTGCTAAAAATGTGTGTACGGTCAGCAACATGTTTTGGTGCCTTCTCCAATAACAGATACCTACCAAAGAAGAAACCAAAATTATTAAATTATTTTTCTAGAAAGTACTGTTACTGCTAAAAAAAAGGGCAGTTATTCTAATGACTTGTCATACTCAGGTTATGCTTAGAATCAGTTGCCTTCACAGCCAGTAATCACACCAAACTTTTCTATTTTAACTATTCACATCATCGGAGTATGTAACAGCCAAGCACCTATTAAGAATGCAGTTATTTTTTGTCCCTGATTTTTTTCTCCCGTATTCAGACTTCTGACTTTATTTTGAAAGTTAGGTACCTAGCCCTTACAATTAAGAGAGACTTGAAAACCTAACTGTCCTGGGTTGGCTATATGATGCTTTTATCCCCAGTCATCTTGTTCTGTTTATGCTGAACAGTAAGTTTTGCACCTTTAAGACTTATTGCAGAGAGTGAAGGGGGGAGAGAGGTGCAGTTTTTTTTCCTCCAGACACTGCTCTCACTCCCCCACATTTCCTCCTCCTGGACTGTGTTGTCCGTGGACAGAGTTCTTCTCTTGCTTTTTAGTTAGTGCTAGCTAGCTGAGGCAAAGAAGTTCCCTGGACTGTGTTTTTTTTTTTCTTTTCTTTGGACCTCTTGAAACCTGCTCTGGACTGAACACCCAGAGGAGCACCAGCAGCTCACATTTCTGGTCCACCGGGCCGGGCCTGGCCTGCGACAATTCCAGCACCAGAGGCACTGATCAGAGACTGAGTGAGCTGCAACCCGGGGACGGGGTTTTCTCAGTTTGTCATCTCTTTTAGAGTGGCAAGGGGTCTCATTGTTTGATATTGTTTTGGTTTTATTGTTTAATAAACAGGTTTTTTCCACCTTTCTCCAAGGAGGTATTTTTTTCTCCTGGACCAGTTGGGGGGAGGGGCCGATTGGATCTGCTTTTCCGACCGGAGCTCCTTTGGGGGATTCTTCCCCAAATTTACTCTAAACCTGGACACTAACCAAGTATAAACCTATGGAATGCTATACTTGTGCATATTCAAAAAGCATGGAACAGGTCAGTTAAATTGTCCATTTCACTTTTGCAGGTTATGCATGTGAAAGCTAAGTACCTATTACTTCACTGCTGATAATTTTATAATAAACATCATCTTGAGGGTTTATTCTGTCACTCTAGAAAGCCAAAGCCCTCATAATTGTAGTTATCCTATACAAGGTACCTCCAGCTTCACTTGATGAATTGGGCAACACAGTCATGCATGACATTGCTTGCAAAAGAATAAAAACAGAATGTGGGAAGTCATAACAAATTATAAAAGCAGAGAGATTTCTACAACAATTGCATTAAGTCCTTTTATTTAAATCTTCCATTTCTGTTGAGAAGCTACAGCTATTTAGAAGACCATGATGCATTATTTAGTTCTAGTTTAGAGCAAAATAGGAAAGGCTTTGCCATAAAATCCCATTGAAACAATGTTACACACTTCCTTTTCCTATCTTCTAGACAAGTCTTCCTATTACTCACAGTTCTTACACCCATTTGGATGCCAAGTAAAATGCAATTCTTGCTGACAAGTTTCAAAAGAACCCGAATTCTTCTTAGACTTAAGTCAGCAGCATGGAAATAAAACACAGCTTTAGGGACTGGTGGATACAAGGCCAGTTCTTGAAAAATTGTATTCACAAGCAACTTTAGCAGGATGGCTTGGAGTAGCTAAGCCCAGCACAACCTCCTCAAGCTGTTCCTTTCTGCAGATCAGCATCAGAAGAATATCTGAAATTGCACAGCATAGGAGAGGATGCTCCACTTCATGCAAACTTAGTAAATAAAATACTACTACAGACCCCCTACTTTTTTCAACTGCCTACATGGCACTTTCTCCTCTGTAAGGCCACCAAGAAGCTTTTTTCCTCCTGTTATTCTGTCTGGATTTTATCACAGCCCTTCAGAGAGACAAAACCAATGAAATTAAAACAAATGAAACTGCTAAGAACAAAAAATCTTTTTTAAAAAGCCCAATTCATCACATTGTTACTTCTGAAATTGCTGTACTTAGTGACCAACATTTCCAGTACATTCAAGTCCACAACATGCCCCAGAGAGTGCGAAGGATACACACAGAAAGGCTGAGATGACTTACTTAAGGTAGAAATCAATGATGACATCATTGAGAAACTCTCCATATTCTAAGCACTCTAGGTCTTCTCTTGTGACTCCCAGTCCTCCTTTTGCAGGTGGGGGTGGATAAACAATTAAACTAGAAAACAAATTGTATCATATAACAGTGACAAACTGTTTTATGCAACATTGCTCTGAATTTGGCTGTCTTATATGCAGAAGATTTTCTAGAAAATCTGGGGAAAGCAGTAGTTCTAAAAACTTTACCATTTCCTCCTCCAATATTTAGGTGTTACAAAACAAACATCACCCCAAAGCACCCTGAAATTTTGATAAAAAACTTTTGAAAGCAGTCTATTTTCTGCCTTCATCCTGTTTTTCTATTTTTGATCAAAGTATTTGAAAAATCGCTACACAAAATGTGAAAAAATACTAGAGGACAAATGGTTATAAAAAGATTGAGTGTGACAGAACAGTAAAAGAACACTTTGTTCAGATTTTATAAAAAGCTGGCTTAAATTAGTAAGTTTTGCTAAGATAGACTTAAATGGATACTGACAGAACCCGTGAGATCCCCACCCTCCCTGTTGATGCACCCATGATATGACCTTGAAGTCATAGAGCAGATTTGCTCAAATTTCATGCTATAACACATCCATGTTGTCTTTTAACAGGTAACTACACTGATATTTGCTGATATTTTCAATTTGAAGAGTGATTTTCATACAACACTTTCAAATGAACTAGAGAATGGCAGATAAGGAAGGGATTTTATTCCAGTAATTAATTTATTCAAATTCTTATATTTTCTCTTTCTCATTCATATGAAATACACTTACTTCTTAACTTCTCCCATTTCTCTTACTTCTTTCCATTCTTCATTCAGTGCAGAGGACAAAGAGATATAGTAGCAGCCACTATTCTGCTTATTTGCAAGAGCATAACTGGGCCTGATCACTTTTAGCTTTGATTCCTACCAGAAAAACACAAACAACTGTAAAAAGCATTATACAGCTTGACACATAAAACACAAGCCTAAAAACCACAGGAGTACCCTGCATCACTGAAGAGGATTCTTGCTGGAGATCCAAAGTATAAACTTTGGTATTTGGGCAAACATGCCACTGTTCAGACAACTAAAAAGTTATTAATATTTTAAGAACTAATGACAGATCTTAGTTCATAATAGTCTCTCTAAAACTATTCAAGTATTATTTAGTCAAGTGAACCAGAAATGGTTTTGGAGAAGAAACATAAAAGAATGGAGACAAGTGTCAGACTGTCTTTTCAGGATCTGTATATGCCTGGAAGATTTGAAAATCTAGTCCTTGAAGAATTTGCCTAAACACAGCACATATTTGAGCTGGCTGGCTTCCTTTTAAAGTCCCCAGTTTCATGGACCTTGCAGATTGATCTGCTATCTCTTGGCTTTTTACTGGTGCCAACAAAGATATGTAATTTCTGTGTGACAATGACGTGGAGCTGGGTTTAGACAGTTCCTCAAGAGATTAAACCAAGACAACACATTAACTTGTACAGACTCATCTCCCCAGCAGTCTGAAGAATAATTCAGCATTTTCAAGCTGTGGAGACCCCAAAAGTACATCTAAAAGCATCTGGAGGGCCACCTACACAGTCCCCGCTCTGTTGCACTTCCAGTTCAACAAAAAAAAATGGTTCCATTACTCATTATTTGATTAACTTCCGGCTTGCTGCCCTAGAGACACCACAAGGGCAGAACACCCCTGTGGTTCTAAATTTATACAACCATGAGCAGATCTAAAGCACTGGTACTTGCCACTTACTGATGAGGTCTACAGACTATCCCTCTGTGAGCACAATCTAGCAGACTGCAAATTTTGGAGTAATCCTGACTGGGATTTTTGATATGATTTATGGAAGACGGCTGACCTAAAATTTACTCAAATGTGTGAATGCCAGCCAGTGAATGAAGCAACAGCTATCCACTCACCTGAATTACAGGCTCATGAGCATCTGAGGTATTCTCTTTTGGTATGCATTGCTTTAGTAGATTCTTATTGCAACTCACAAAAGAGCTTTCTTCAGGAGAAAGATCCTCAAACAAGGGTAATGCTTGTTTCAAAGATAAAAACTCAGAAAGATCTGGTGCTCTGTTCCTCTTGCTGATACCTGTAATCAGTTCAGTCAGCCTTTCTTCTTCCCATTCTGTGAGTGGCTGAGACATTTCCAAAAATACAAATTCTTTGGATTTCGCTGGAAAAGGGAGAGAATGGATAATATTAACTATTAGATTAAATTATAGAAACTTATCTGAACACTCACAAAGGAACAAAGAGAGACAATGCAAGAGGGGAAGCCCAAACAATGCCCTGCCAGGTTCATCACAGGAGCCATCAGCCCACAGAAGTCCCACCTTCACAGCCCAGTGGAGCACAGCAAAATGGCAGATAAGAACCCAAATTACAGAGTGAGCAAGAGACACACAATCAGGGCTATCCCAGAGCTGTCCCAAGAGAGTCTCAGCCCAAGGGTCCAGACCCAAAACCCATCACCATAAGTCAGTGCCGGAGCACTTTTTGGACTCAAAGGGGTTGCTGCTGAGGTGTACAGCACACATGATGTGATGCAGGGGAAGAGTATTTTGGGATTGCACAGGAATCCCAAAGGATTCTTTAAGGAAAGACCTAAAGGCAGCAAAGAGAGACATTCAAGTAATTCAGGGAAGAAGCAGTATGGGTAAAAGAAAGGGTAAAGGGCATAAGAAGGACCAGTCACATTTAAACACTTTGCTGGTCAGTGCACTTGACTGGGCATACCATGAACATAGACCAGCACAGCCTATCCTGTCTTCTTATTCAAGTCATTTCTAACTCTCCTTGCTGAGAAACTACTCTGACCCATCTCAGGTTGTCAGATCCACCACAATATATTTTCCAAATATATTTGCAGCAGAGCAGAACCACAGTAACCTTTTCCACAATCTACAAAACCACCACTGATTTTTTCAACAAGTCTCTAAAAACACTTCAAAACATTCACACTACTATGTAAAATTAAAAGGTGTAAAACAGAAATTTAATAAAAATTCCTGATGGTTTCTCCAACAAGAATGTAACCAGTGCAAATAAACCAAATATTAAAAGATGCCTTGCATCTTTGTACTCACATTCCATTCATTTCACAGGGAACTGTGTCTACAGAAGGTACCAGTAGCTTCAATAAACTTGCATCAACTAAAGGGAGCCTTCTGCTAAAATTTTATTCAGTATTTTGCTCCAAACTACTTGTGCTCCTTATGTAAAGCTGCCATTACTCAAATAATTTCTCTTCATACAGGAAGTGACTATTAAATGTCACACAGACAATGCTGACATCCTATTTTACGTAAGCAAAATCACTGCATCTGTGAAAAAAATCTTGCATGACTGTGCCACTCTGAATGTGTGAGCCAAAGTTATACTCTATTTTTTACAGAGCGCGCTCTATTTTTTTACAGTTCTTCATGATGGAAAACCAAATACAAGGAGTCCATAATACCCAAAGATTAAACAGCCCATTTGGCCTTTTGTGGAAATTTTCTTCAATAATAATCAATGGCTCACTGCAGTCTTGTCAAAGGTCAAGTCAATCTTTACTTGCCAAGCCTTTTGTATAGCACAGGCAATATTCAAGAGTAAGGATTTTGAACGCATTCATATATTTTAAAGGGAGAGATGCATTGTACTCAAGTCTAGTTTCAGAAGGCCTCCTGACAGAGACTACAATTAAATTGCTTTGATGTCTTTCTATTAAGCAGCAGTAGTTTATTAAGCAGCAGTAATTTTGAATCACATAATATTAGGGGTTTTTCTTCCAAATAAAAGTACAGCGAAGCATTTTAGAAATGCAGACGTACACTAGTACAGCCTCACCTTGGGTACATGTATGCAATTCTGGGCATCACAATATAAAAATGACATTAAGCTATTAGAGAGCATCCAGAGGAGGGCCACAAAGATGGTAAAGGGTCTTGAGGGGAAGTCCTACAAGAAGCAGCTGAGATCACTCGGCTTTTTCTGCCTGCAGAAGGGGAAACAGGGGAGACCTCACGGCAGTTACAACTCCCTCATGCGGGGGAAGAGGAGGGGCAGACAGTGATCTCTTCTCTGTGGTGACCAGGGACAGGACCCACAGGAATGGCCTGAAGTTGTGTCAGGGGAAGGTTAGATATTAGAAAAAAGCTCTTCACCCCGAGGGTGGCTGGGCTCTGGAACAAGCTTCCCTGGGAAGTGGTCTGAGCACCAGGCTGACAGAGTTCAAGGAGCATTTTGACAATGCTGTCAGGCGCATGGTGTGATTCTTGGGGATGGTGCTGTGCAGGGACAGGAGCTGGACTCAGTGATCCTTCCAACTCAGTATTTTCTCATTCTGTCATCTTTAAAACACTATAGGCTTTCCTCTGCATTCAAAAAACACAGCTGTAAAACAACATTACTGACATGACCTTTTCATTGCACTTAAGGAAAGCAATTACTCACATGGCTGGCTGGTAACTAACTTTCCCATCTGGGTTTCAATCTTTTCTACATAATCCACAGACAACCAAAGAAAAATAATTGTTGAAGAACAGCCACCACCACTTTGCCACCAGCCAAATCTTCTCAGATCCAGTGTATCCAGTGTAAGCTGAATATTCTTAAGAGACACTGTAGAAAACAGAATTCAAAAAAACCCATACTTTTAACAGCCATAGATAGAGTAATACATGTCACAGTAATTACATGCTGAGAGATATGACTGGAGTGTATTAACACAATATTTATAGATTTTATTCCTTGCATTACATAATATACTGAGAATTCAATATTTAAGTCAGCTACATCAAGCTGTGTAAAACAAAGCTATCAAACTGTAACACAAAAGTCTAAACACCTGCGTGCAGGATTCTTCCTGGAAAAAAAAATTGGTTTTTTGTCAACCACAGTTAATACCCACAACTATGGGAAAAAAATACTGCAAATAATTAATTCCCATTTACTTTAAGTCAAGTCAACCTAAAACTGCTCATTAATCTTTTCCTACCACACGTCATCTTGGAAAATCAACTGAATGCAAATGCATCATTTTATTTCTCTTAGCTTTAGTCTACTCATAAATTTTTGTAAGCCTAAGGATCTAAAATGCTAATTTGATAAGTTCAATGTTTCACCTCAAAGATATGCATAGTCATATCTACTACAGTTCAACACCTAAAATATGCAAGAATATGGGAGGCATGTCATTAAAACTACAAATTCACCTTAAAAGTACGAAAAGCTGCTAAGTTGTTAATGCCTACACTATAGACACCTAAACTTTTATTCACTGCAAAACATAAAAAATTAAAAACTAATATCTTTGTGAAAGATTATAAATTATTGATAACAGAAATACACTTAGTGTTTTAATGCAATACTATAAAGATACAATTAAGAAAAGGCTAAAGAAAATTCTCTTACCCTGAAATGGGATCACAATATTTTTCAGTGTAAACTGAAATAAGATTTTAAAAAAATATAAATTAGTTTGCATTTTACAAATTGATTAAAACAATATATGGATTTTTAAACATCTGCACATCTTTCCTTACACTGAAATAAACTGAAAATAATATAATAGAATCATTCAGTTTGTAAAACACCATTAAGCTAAAGTCAAATATGCTTTGTGAAGTTTGAGACTTCACATTGCCCATATCACCTAAAAAACATTCTTAAAGGCTGCAGAACCTAAATGACAGCAAGTAACTTTCGGAGATGAAAGGCACTGAGAAATAAGCACAAAGTTGCAAACTGCCTATAGGCTCCTTAAAAAGAAAAGATGAACACCTGGGACAGAAGGAGGTAAAGCAACATATGAGAAGCTGTCAGATGCACTGCTTGCAGTAAGGGCATTGTAGAAGTGGTTCAACTTTATGCTGCTATTTCTTTACATTAATCTTTGAATTAAAGACCTTTAAAGACTCCACTTGCACTGCTGCTACGTTAAAGAGACTTTGCTAAATGAAAAATGCTTTATAGTCACTTTGACAAAAGGTTATACATATTAACATATTTCCCCTGTGGCACCACAGTAGGCACAGAGTTGTGTTTCCCAAGGAAAATTTCTACTTAAGAGCATTGATCATACATTTATTTCAACTCATCCTTCAAATTATTTTTGCCTCTTAATTTAGAAAATTTCCATGAAATGTTTTTGTAACTCCTGTTTTGTGAGATGCTGAAATTGTTATTACAATCCAAGATTTCAGAATGCCTTACTGAAGGCAAAAGATATGTAGGTTCAAACATCTTTTTCAGTTGCAATATGCAGAATGAACCTGGTCAAAGATCGATTGAAACTTCTGGAGCTGGTGCTCCATTTAAAGAACATCTTCATTTATGTTTCTACACCCTGTGAGTAGCTTATTGGCTACACACTAAAGCTTTTAGTATTGTTTTTATGCTCTCTGAAGCCAAAAAGCAAGCAATTTTCTGTTTAAAAGGAAAGAGCATAGCATGTATCTGAACTCTGATCATTATGGATTACTTTACTAGAACACAACTACTATTTCTGAGTAAAGTAACTGGTCTTTATTTTAAGTTACATTAATTGCCCATTAATATGGCCCTTGTTTTCTGTTAGAATTCATTTAAAACTTCCTCAGTATGACTTGTGTTCCAGTATTTATACAGAACCTTTACACATGAAAACTGTGGCCACAGCAAATCACAGTTAGCTTTTCTACTGACAGCAATCCAAATGCACAAGGCCACATACTTCATTGTTTAGCCAAAGGAATTTAATGCAACAGTAATAAAAACTCTAAGTTTATTGGTACACTGAGTACCAATGACTTTGTTTAACCAGAATTTTAATTTTTAAATATTCACAAAATAGCATAATAGAACAACTTACCCTAGCAGGACCAGTTGATAAACACTTAAATTTCCCAATGTGTAGTCTTTCAAATTCAACATCCAGTGCCAGGTTTGTCTGGTTTTTAGGTGTGCTTCTAGAAGGTAAGCTGAGAGGATATTTATCTTCAACTGACTCTGTTAAAAACTGGAAAAAAATTGTATTTGTTAGATATGCCCCTCTTGTAACTTCAGGAATACCTTTCTTCATGGTTGTAAGAATTGACTCCCAAAGCCAGCTTCCACATAAAAAAATAATTTAAAAAAGCTCCAAGTGTTATTACATTCATTACTGACAATTTCCTTAAGGGTCTAACAGTACCTTGTTTCACCTCCATTACCAAGACACAATCTCTCATTTGGTTCCAAATTAGTAAAAACTCAAACAACAGAGCAACAGCTCTATTTCACAGCAGACCTTCAGGATCCAATTCAATGCTTATGATTGAACTGATCACCTGTGAGAAGAGGCAGCAATGGCTCTTCTGACTTGTTGAGGATTACAGAGATAACCCATATCCAGGTCAAAGTAAGCAGCCAAAGGCTAATCAAGTCCAAAATAGGGCAAGCAACCTTTATGGCTACTTTTACATTCAAGTTCTACAGCCAGCCCAACAGGAAGGGGAACTTCACTTTATCTCTGCCTGCTGTCAGCAAAGATCCTGAACTTCTCTAAGCCCTGAACTAGAACAGAGGATTGGATGACAAAAAAAACAATGATCACCATACAACAGTGTGTGGAAACAAATTCTTCCACAGATATATCTTTATTATGTCTGTTTCTACCTCAGGTTACTATTTGATCTTCCTGTTTTCTGAAATTAAATATTTCCAAATGTTTATTGTCAAAATAGGAAATACATTGTGTGTAGCAAAAACAACCAAGCTTCAGAACCAGAGAAATTCTCTGAAGACTGTCCAGGATTCTATCTGTGAAATAAATATCTGCAGCTTCTGCTTGTGGCTGGGACAACAATATACAATCATTTTCTATAACAAACATTACAGAAATAAATTGGCATAACAGTACATCAGCCAAAAACTGGACTACCTGCTCTGTGAGACTTTTCATCTTGTCTTCTAATTGCCTGGCTGAGAAACAGAAGTCAGACTGTGTTTCTTTATTTTCAGTGATATTATCCTTCATCAGCTCTGTGCATTGTGGTTCGGAAGGTCCATCTTCATCATCACTAGAAAGGATAACTAAAAAGGAAAAAAGAAGTATATGTATACTACAAAGTACAGACTTGTGAATATTTCATTCCTTGTGGATTTCAGACAAGTAAAGAATTCTGACTTGCAATACATGGTATCAAAGTACACTGCTCAAACCAGTCAAGCAAGATCTGTATGCATGGAATTGTATGCAACAAGTAGTGCTCTGTATCTTTACAAACACCTTTTATACCAGGTCCTCAAAATTATTTGGCTATTAAATGAAACGGACACAGCACAGCTGCTTCAAAGAAGAGAGTAATTTTTCTCAGTTTTAGCATCATTAAAAAGTAAAAGCTGGGTTTTTCCATAGCCACAAAATCAGCTGGAAAAAGAGGACTGGAATTCAAGAATCTTGCTGTCCATCCTGTTTCTCAGATACAAGATTCTGACACTAGGCACTGTTCTCTAACCTGCAAAATGCATTAAAAACAGCATGGCAGTCTTCAGTCTTGTGTTCCCTCTGTCTCAACTAGCCAGTTATGCTCGAGTTTAGTAGCTAAGTGTACCACCAGGAATTGTCACCAGCACAGACACAGTACATACTTGGGTCAATGGAAACAAGGTGCTGATTACCCCTGCAGATTCTGTTCCGCAGCTTGCTCAGGTACTCTGATTTGTCCAGCTTTAATTTCCCGATGGTACCAACTTGTGGGGAAAGCACATCCCCACTGGTGTCAGAAAGCTGTTTCTTTGACACATTTCTGGAAGAAGACCCTGAGGCAGAGTCCTCTGTGGGGCTGTGAGCAGGCCTTAAGTGGTTGTGGGTGGAAGTGTCTTTACAGTCTCTCTCTGCTGGACAGTCTGGCACCAGAATAGGATTAGATCTGTGGTCTTGTCCATCCTCACAGGGTATTCTGCAGCCAGGAGACTGAGCCGAACTCAAACTTTCCCTTTCCTAGAAACAGGAATCAGAGACAGGATGTAAGTTTATTACTTGACATTTCTAGATGGTTCAGATCAGTGATCACTGATATTAGCTATGTGCTAGAAAAAATAATTATAGCTTAACACAGTGACATTGAATGTTCAATTCAGGATAATTTCTCCCCCCTCATATTCCAAAGAGTATTATTACAATCTTTTAAAAGGCTACAGTGACCCCTATTCAAACTGAACAAGGAACTATTTCTGATTTTTAGCAGTTCTGTCAGTGTCAGACATGGAGAGGCCAATAATCTGTGCTTTCCTTACTTTCCAAAAGCGTGACTTGGAAACTGGGTTTTACAGGTTTGATAACTGCCTGTCTCTGTAGGGTTTAAATCAGAAGGCTACAGAGATGTCTTTATTGTTTATATTCAAATGTTTGAATATAAATCCACTTTGTACTGGACTGATTCCCTCAGTCTTATTCGTTGGTTTTTTTCAAATCCTAAGGATGGGTAAGAACAAAACTTCAGGGAAAAGTACAATAGATTAAGGAGGAAGCAAAAAGATGACATCTGCAAGATTTCAATAACCTTAGGTATATTTGGCAGTTTTGCTGTTAATGCCCCTAATTAGTCCCAAATTCTAGATCATCTGTGAAAGAATCTTCACTTAAGAAGCTAGATGCCTTATTTTCAAAATTGTTTGAATCTATGCTCCTGCCTGAAGGAAACACTGTCACTCATCTTTCTCAACCTTTCTGCTACAATAAGCAGAATGTGGTATGTGGACAGAAGAACATTGATTCACTCCTTGTGATGCATCACTGAACTAATTTACATCAACAGGCAATACCTGCTAATATACCTGTATGATAAATCCTATTTATGGCATAATCCTTTTATTTGGGATGTTGCTACTGCTGCTATATTAGTATGTGTGAATGTGTGCCAAAATTAAGTGCAACTCACAGAGAATGCAAGTGACTTTTGTGGAATGTGTGCATTACAATCATCAGAAATATGGCCACTATATCTTCTTTTCCTTTTCTCAGAATCAAAAGAACCTGATTCCTTCTGACTAAGAGTAGTGCTGTTCATGTGTCTGCTCCTCTTCTCCAGTTCACCACAGTGCTTGTTTTCTGTGTCAAAAAAAAAAAAGTTATTTAACATATTATCCTTAAAAACCTTTACATTTCTTCATATTGTTTATGTCTTATATAAAATGCATGGAAGCAGGTATAATAAGTTCTCCACAGTAAGTTGTTTCCTTTTTTAATTGTATATGGCTGCCAAAATATATTCACCAATTTGTTTTTTCATAATTAGTTAAAGGTATAACCAAATTCATAGATCCCTTCCAAACAAAATTTAGCACTTTATACTCCACAATCTTTCTTTATCTTCTGCCAAATGCAATATTCTCAATTTCCTGTTCTAATCTGCAAATATTAGTAGCCAGCATAAAAAGACAGCACATTATCCCTGGAGAATGTGCATAGAGGTCATAATTCTTCAGCAGTGAAAATAAATATCATCTAGCATGAATATTTTAGCAGGGTTCACAAACTATTTGAGCATTCTTAATGGATTACATTCTTTATTATAAGACGTTTTTGGAAAATCAAGATTGTAACAGTGCAGTGAGGCAGTACTCAGTCTAATTTTTCTTCCACAGATTTGATTCACCACAGCTTTATTACTATTTAAAACCAGGCATCTGATCTATTTTTACTGTATCTGAAAAAAAAAAAAAGTATTCTGAGGAAACATATACACTGCGTGCAGCACCTCAATTTATTTCTGTACTCTCCTCACAATACTTGATTAAAAAAGGAAAATATCCCAACAACCTCCAAAATTCAAACTTAACTACCAGATGACTGCTAACTACAAACCTTTCTTCTGCAGCTCTCGTCTTCTGAAAGTGACAGCATTAACTTTTTCTGGTTCCTTAGAAGCCTTGGTCAATTTACACAGTTCATCATCTGTCTTTCTCAGGCAACGTTCAGACCTGTAAATAGTATTAACTATGACTTATCTTTAATTTTGAAACAATACTGAATAAAAATCCCAACAGAAACAAGAGTTGATCAGACTTCAAACTTCTGTCTTTCCCCTAAACACGTAGACCTTGCCAAAGGAAACACTAATTAACTCAGTCCAGTTGTGGCAATACACAGATACTCTAACATTAGTAAGGAAACAGACGCTTCTAAAAAGCACTGTATGAGAATCTGACATGCTTGAGATCAGACACTGAAACATTGTTTTGCTTTAAGGAATGATTGCAACAAGAACACAAGAGAAAAAGAACATTGGCACTGTAACAAATACAGTGAGTGTAGCATATTTTTAACTTAGATTCAGAAATGGTCATAGAATACATTGAGTAAGATCCTGAAATGTGGAATTATTTGAAATAGAAATTCCTGCTCAAAAGGGCCTGAAGCAGTAACTTTAAAGGTGGTGGAGAGGGATGGGACATCGAAAGAAAGAAACAGAAAAGAATTACAGTACTTAATCCAAATGGATTTTGTGTTTATCCTTTTAAAATGTGTTCAACTAAATGTTGTGGTCTCAGATTTTCAAACAGCTAAGTGATCATCACAATGCCTGATATCACTGACAGCCAAGCTTTGACTCCGAAAAATCATCACCCACCATGGCAAAAAAAGACTTCTGACTTCTCTAACCAGACAACCAAAACTGTCGAACACTTTTGAACAGGTGACTACTCTTTAGTGATTTATTTGTAAACTGGACTATCAGTGCTCTTTGGGAATTCTGTACAGACAAAGATTTCTGGAGTGCTCAAATACTACAGTGATGAGCATTGTGAAAAAATTACTGATTCTCTTTCCATTCATAAAGAATCATAATTGGACCAGACACAGAAGCAGTTTCGAAACAGTAAGTGCTATTGTTCATTCCGTATATGGAATAAGACAGTCTTACATAAACTAGGCAGGCCACTATAGAAAACCTGATTTTGGAACCTACACTTCTCTCTCAACTAAAATATTTGTATGCATAACAGCTGTATAGCGTTGACTGTCTTAAAAGACCATACAAAACCATCAAGTGTTTTTCAGCATTTGTTTTACACCAACATCACAATTCAGGGATTTTAACAGCAGAATAAGCACCTGAATAAGGCTGTTTCAGCTAATAGATTTTCCTAAACATATTTGCTTTATGTATAAATTCTGCACATTTTATTTTCAACGCCAGCTTTGCTGATAACTCAGTTTAAAATGCACCCCTTAACCCCTTAATATGCAACATCTATGAAGCTATGGCAATATATATTGTAAAGTGCCTTTAACAACCAGGAGAAACAAATACTGTAAACACTTTAAAACCCTGGATTTCTTTGTATTTAAAACCTACCTCAAATTCATTAGTTATACTGACAGATCAGTGCTCACTTAAATGAGTGCATTTCACACTGGGTTGCAGTAAAGCAACAAAAATCCACCAATTCTGTAATATGAAGAGCAAGAATGGAAAGAGGGAGCTGGTAGTAAGTTCTAGCTGGTAGAGATAAGTTAATTTATTACCATCCTGTTCTGATGACATACAATTCTTTAACTTGATCTGAAATTTCCATAGTACAAAACCAGCACAATTTTCAGCATGCATTCTGGCTACTCTGATGGTACGAAACACTCTCTGTATGATCATGTGCATATACATGCATAACACTCACAAGGGGGGAGCTTTTATCATTCTCCTCCAAAGAAGAGACCCCAAAGGAATCAGTGCCAAGTGTATGCAATGCACTGACTTTACTTACAGACAGGTAACCAGGATCAAGCCATGACTTTGTTGAAATAACTCCTCAATTCTCCATTTCCCATATTGTATCTATTACAAATTCCACTAAAGTGCTAGTCACTGGGGAAGAGTGAAAAGTCATCCTAATCTTGGTTCCTGATAACAAGTTTTTACACAATACATTAGAAAACCATGCAACAGGTACAGAATATTAATCATTCAAACAATGAAGCACTCCAAATCTAAAGCAAGTTGAGTTCACAACTACAAAAAAATTACTAGCTCAAACCATTACTGTGCTTAATATAGGATATTGTGCTCCAGATATGAGCCAGAAAAAATACAGAAGATGTACCCTCAGATTTAGAACGTTAAATACAAGAGTTCATGTTTCTCTCTCTAAAATTCCACTACCTCCCATCATCCAAACTTTACAAGTTAAAAAATAGGATACTAAAAAATTAGTCTTATTTTGCAATAAAATAAAACAAAACAAACCCCAAAAATCTAAATTCACAACAATCCAAATGAACACCCCACACTTCAGCCAGCCTTACGTCACAGAAAATTATTAGCCAAAAATACGATATTTGAAAATGAGACAGCCTAATAAACTGTTCTCTCTAAATCTCATTTAAATTGCAGTTTTTTCAGGTTAATTTAAGCAGCAATGGGCAACTCAATAGAGAAAAAAATTACTATAAAATTCAGTTTTCTAAGATGTTGATGTATCAGAGTGAGGAATAAGACTGACTTTCCTCAATTTTAATCTGGGAACTTTTAACTACTCCTGCCTTCAAAAAAAAACCCTCACATCATTCTTCTTTTCTTCATCTTTCTGCTACCTTCTTTAGAATTTCCTGCTATTTTTCCGTATGGAAAATTTGCTGTTGTAGCCATAACAGACAAACAGAGGCAGCTTGCTTTGAATGCAACTACTATCTTAGATCAAAACAGGTATTACCTAATTCTAGTACCAGATTTCTGCTAGTTTTACTTGTCAAATATTACTGTGATGCTCAGTCAACCTAAATACAGGAAGAAAAGAGATGAAAAGTAGATGTTAAGTGGTAGGAGGACACACATAGCCCTTAACCAAAGCCACCCTGTTATGAACACTGACACCACCAGTGGGTTAATCTGAAAAGAAATTAATTATCACAGAGAGGAATTTGGAGACATTTTGCAGAAGAAGTTACTTGAAATCATGCTAGAACACAGCAACACCAACAAGAAAGCAAGATTTTGGTTCGGGACACAAAACAACTTAGATGTGTTAGAATTACTTGTGTTTCTTCCCAAATCAAAGCAGTGATGCACTGCAAACAGAAATTCCTTCTAAGAAAAGTAGCCTTTTAACACCAGGTCCAGCAAACCAGAACAAATGCAATGTTAAAATGTCTCACTAAAGAAGCATGTTAATTTGCACTCAGGAAACTGATCTCCTGATTCAAGAAAAGAGTAGAACAAAAGCTGTTTCAGGGAAATTCTTTTCCATTGCGAAGTTACGTCATTTCAGGAAGACTGGCAAAATCAGCTTTGAGGAACATACCTTTCAGAAAGAAAAGAACTTTCATGAGGAGAACTTAATATTTGACATGTCTGAAGGCTGGCAACAGCTGATGAGGGGAGTTGACCCGATTGCAATTTGTCTGCAGCAGGTAAATTTGCATCAATTATTACGTGGCTGTCTATGTACTTTCTTCCAATTTTCGTACTCAGGACGTTCGTCAAGACAACTTTGGGTTGCCTGCCATACATATAACAGTAAACCATAAGTACTGCACTGCAATCTAGAGAAACAAGCTTCTTGTTAAATTCATGTATCCTATGTATCCTACAGGCTTGATAATTAAACATCAATATTTTTAATACGTTAGATGCAAAAAAAAAAAAAAAAATCCCATTCAAGTACAAGGAAAGCAGGTAAACACAAAAGGTAAGAAAACTAGCCATGTAATTTAAAAAATTTACCTTAGTCAGATACTATGCACACCATACAGCATATACTATGCATTGCCTCTAACATATCCTGCAGTTTAGAAACTGATACATATTTCTCTCTAAACAGCTTTTATGCAGTATCTGTACACATTTGTCACAACTCTGGAACAAAAAATCTTGATTTTCCTGTGAACAAGAAGCCTCCAGTAAAACAGAGCACATTTTCTAAAGCACTTAGTGAACAGGTAGAAAAGTAGCATGCACACAAAAGGAAGCATTAGATTTTATTCCACTCCTCAAATACAAGGTGGCATTCTACAGTATTGCAAGACCCAGAAAAATACCCCCAAATGTTCAAACACACAAGCATCAAAAATAAGCCAAGCAGAAATATAAAGATGCAACTCCTACCTGAACATGCACACAATGTGTAAGAGCAGCTCGACTTATTTCATGCAATGTCACAGCAGCCAGCTTGTTGTCTAGCCTATGTCCACTTCCTTTCTCAGACTGGGATTTAAATGCTACCACTTCCATTGCAATTTACTTTGGATTAGGGTGTAAGGCTATGGGTTTTTTTAATGTGTTTTGAACAACATTGCCTTTTGGGTATTGACTGCATAATTCTCCTGTTGTCTGTGTTCATCCACAGAGCACACTCCAGCACAGGTGCTGTGATGTCTGGAGAGCACTCAGATCTCGCAAGATATAAATTTGCTTTTCATCAGGAGGCTGCCTTCCAGACACAATTTCAGAGACCCACAGGGGATAAACAATTAAGAGATACAACTTAAAGATGAAAATTCTAATACTGAAGTACATGTAGACTGGATGTAACCTCCAATAAAGGAAGCCCCTAAACTTTTATCAGAAGGTCAACAGAAAATCCAGAGAATAAAGCATTCACTCGAGCCATACTTTTCCCTGAACATCTTCAATTGACCATTGCTTGCAGGGCTGCAAAGAAGATACCAGACCTGATATGCTTTTCTTCTGATCATTTATGCCAATTTTCCTATTTTCATGAGTAATCTAAAGCAGTAACAGTGAAAATACACCTTGGTATCTCCTCTTCGAAAAGCACTGCAGTTAAATTCAAGTGTATTCTTTTCATGAGAATAAAAAAAAGGCCAAACATTTTGAGAGTCCAATGTCTAAACCATAATTAATTGGTCTTGACAGTACAGTACACTCTAGAAGCCATCAGAAAAAACACTAAAGTCTGCCTGGCACCATCTCTCTCAATGATTATCAACAGGAACCAGGTACAAGTGAATTCAGTGCAGTGAGATAAAATACAGTTCATGAAGAAGGAAACTGGGGCACAATAAAGAACACTTTCTCATCCAGAAATAACTACAAGGATAATTATTTTGTTTAGTGACATGAGGCAAAGACAACATACCTTTTAGACAGAAAAAGACTTTGGAGAGTAGGGTTTAAAATCTGCCATATCTTTACGCTGGCAGCAGATGATGAGGGTGCTTGATCTGACTGCAGCTTGCCAGCATCAGAAAAATTAACACCAGTTTTAGGTTGCACCTGCGTGTATTTTCTTCCTATTTTCATCCTCAGGACATTCGTCAAGATAACTTTGGGTTGCCTGCCATACATATAACAATACATTAATAATAGGGTGCTGAGAACTTTTTAAGTCGCATAAATTCAACAAAGATATTCTATGAGTTTGCCGTCTCTGCATCATACCTTAGAGAATAAGGTCACTTCCCTGGCAATTTACAAAGCACTTCTCTTTGGACAAGAGCAATCACAAACTCATCTTTTGGTCAGGACAGCCTTGCAAGGTTTCTCCTTCTGGTATGAATGACTAACATAACCATATGCCATTCTGAAGAGGTAAATTTTCAGTGCAGAAACACCGAAATGGAAATTTTCATGCATCTTGTTATCACAAAATATAGGATGTGGTGTCACTATGGCCTTACAAGCTATTCTGAAAGTGTATGCTTCACCATTTGCAGGATATGAAACTACATACTCATTTTGTGTCATCTTATTTTAAAGTCATGAATATTATTTGTTCCCATATGGCAGATTATTATGATCTTGCTGGGGAAAAAAAAAAGTTATTACAAATCTCCCAGTTCTGAAGCTGCAACTATTTCTATTCAATTTCACTAAACAAATTACTTAGAATTATGAATTATAAAGTCAGTAAAAATGCCCTACTGAAGTTAAAAAAGTATCTATACTTTGGTAGTTCTGCTAGATTGGTACTAAAGTCTTCACATAAAGAATTAATCTGCATTATGGCCAGTAACTTGGACAGTTTTCTTACAGATTCATAAGGATTGGAAAAGATCTCCAAGATAACAAGTCTTCAACTGAATACCACCATGCCCACTAAATCATACTGCAAAGTGCCATGCCTACCTGCTTTTGAACACTTTCAGGGATGGCAACTCCACCACCTCCCTGGGCAGGCTATTCCAGTTCTTAACCACTCTTTCAGCGAATATATTTTTCCTGATATTCAACCTGAACCTCCCTGGCACAACTTGAGTACCTGCCCCTTTGTCCTGTCACTGGCTGTCTTGGAGAAGAGACCAACACCCACCTTACCACAACCTCTTTTCATGCAATTCTAGAGAGTGATAAGGTCTTCCTTCAGCCTTCTTTTCTTCAGACTGAACAAGCCCAGTTCGCTCAGCTGTTCCTCATAGGAATTACGAGGATACTTCACCAGCTCCACTGCCCTTCTGTGGACGTGCTCCAACACCTCAACATCTTCCTTTTAATGATGGGCCCAGAATTGGACACAGCGCTCCAGGTGTGGCCTTCACAGGGGGACAATCACTGCCCTGGTCCTGCTGGCCACGCTACTGCTGACACAGGCCAGGTGCCACTGGCCTTCTTGACTAGCTGGGCAAACTCTGGCTCATTTTCACCTGCTGTTGACCAACACCACTAAGGCCTTTTCCACCAGGCATCTTTCCAGCCCCTCTTTCCCCAGCCTGTAGTGCTGCATAAGGTGATGGCGACCTAATGGCAGGACTTAACTCCAGATTATTGAATTTATAAACTGATAAGCATTATAGATCAGAGATGATTTGTCAGCATTTACCTTATTTTCAAACCTCTGAGAACTAGACTTGTTTTCCAAGAGTTGGTCCTATGAAGACACTGTTGTTCAGGCTATTTTTTTAGGTTTTAAACATTACTGAAGCAAGAACTGTGTTTTTTCCTCCTACATGTCTTGCATATATAAAAAAAATTGTTCTCACTGTAGAGTAAGTCTCTTTTTAATAGCTAGGGAAAAAACCTTACTACTCACATAGCTGTTACACATATGCTACAGTAACATTTCTTAAGCAAACGCTGCTATTCCTCAGTGGGTTTATATCTGCAAGCAGCTGTAATTGTCCCACTGACACGCTACCTTCAGCTCAGCAGCCTGCTTACATGATACCAGTGGCAAATACAGGTATGGCATGGAAACTTTAGTTGCTGAAGGACAGCCATGCTTGTACCTAAAATAAGGTCTGGAACTGCCATGCTAGTGAAACACAATGAACTGGAGGCAGATGTTCCACCTAAGTGTTTTATTTTGCTATTTCAATCTTGACATTGAGATTTCCTCACCCTCGTTACTTACCATATTCACAAGACACACAACCCCCCACTGAACCTGAAAGGAGAAATATTCCTACCCACAGCTTGGACAACCTGCCCAGAAGCTGTGGTCAACCTGATGAAATCTCTGCACCCCTGAATGCCATAATGTGTATGCCATGAGCTGCTTTCCCCTAGAGCTCTGCTACGCCTCTACCAAACCAGCAGTCTCCAAAATGTTTTGGCCACACATCCCTACCAGTAGTAACTATTCTGAGTACATACCTTCTACAAAGTTTATTTAATTAAAATCTGCAGAGAGGCACTCATGACAGGTTGATCTTAAAGGTCTTTTCCAACCTCAATTCTGTGATTGTAAAACACAGAAATAGAAATTTAAAAAGGAACACAAGATGATATAAACATTTAGCAATTGTACAAAAATATTTCCTTCCTGTATCCCAGTGAATTGTCTTGTACACACCACACTTTGGAGAGCACTATCTACACAATGCACAATAAATCTAAATGGTTCTTTAAAGAACTTAAGCTAAAGTGAAGGCAGTTTCCTTTTATCTCTAAACTTCTGACAGAAGTTTGCCAAAGAAAAACTGATGGAAAAGAGCTAGGGCTTTATCTGAAAAGACAAAGAAAAGAAAAAAAAAGAAAAGGCACCAATAAAAAAGAACCCCAAAGCCCACTTAAGGCACTCCAAAGGACATGGACACAGGACGAAGTGTTATGTAACAGATTGGTCCTAATTAGCTGTTGGAAAAACAATCCTGGGTTTATCAAGTGAGACATTGGTTCTGAGAAGGCAATAAAAAGCCACATGTGCAAAGACAGTCCCACTTAAATACCCACCTAAAGTACAGTAGTGCTCCAGAATGTTTTATGCAGTCTGGAAAAGGCTTTCCCCTTTCTTTTCCTTCACCTAGTTCTGTATACACTCCGTGAATGCTAATGCAAAAAATTGTTCCAAGAACGTGCCTCAAGCACTGTAGATGTCAGAGAGGCTTGTTCAACACTCCAAGGATCCAGAGACTGGACTTTCATTTCCAGATATGCTTTAATCACTGAAAAGCTTACAAAGTGAACACAGGTCCTGGGGTCAGTTTAGTAACATTAATGTCTTAAATGGTGGAGCTCAGCTGTAACAGCTTAGTGAGCACATCCCAATCTGGCAAGTGTTCTTGATTCAGCACAGGAAGAAAGAGACTTATTTTCCTACAGAAATCCCCACCAAATCAGAACTTCTGGCTTTCTTCTGGACTTCTCCAATGTTGGGCTCACACATGAACCACAGTTTAATACCTCAGAAGAACTTATAGCAACCAGACTTTTACTCCATTTGTTGTTTGTCCACTGTAATGTATATTAGAAATAAATAAGCAGTACCTAAGGAATTAGAGAATATATATATTTAAGAAACATGATTAGTTAAAAATTCAGCTACACAAGAACTTATTAGACTGTTAAGAAAATTTACAGAAACTGAAGCAGTTAAGGAAAATTTCAAGGTAAAATTCATTAAAAAAATTTGTACAAGTTATCTTTTGAAAGCAGACATTCACCCTTATGCTTTAAAATTCCTCCCTAAAGATAAAACACCCAAACTATTTTATAGGGCCAGTTACTGAAGACTAAAGAACTGAAGTCACTTCAGCTCTTGGGATGCAGAAGAGATGATGTAATGAAAAACTAAGCAAAGCTATTTCCCCTTCTCCTCCAAAAATTAAAAATCAAACCTTAAAGTAACTAAATTATGGGTTTTTTTCTCCAAATAGAGAACAGTTGTAGAAGTAAGCCATAGCAATATGCAGATGTGAACCAGAGAATTGTTTCTTCTTAAAAAATATGTTTTAAAACCATTATTGCAGGGGATCATGAGACAACATAAATGTGCTATTCTCTATGGAGCACTTCAGCTCTCCTGACTAAAAACAAACCAAGACTATCAATTTCCCAGATGTCAATAATTTCAGTTTCTACTGTTCTACCTCACAGAATTTTTTTTTCATTTTATTTCTCAAACACATGATATCAGAATGAAATTTTACAAAATTTAGACTCAAACAGCAAGTTAATTAGTCCAGTGGGAATACATAATTAAAGACACTGTGACCATGCATGATCAAGACTTGTAAAGATACCAGAAAATATTCCAAGGCTGAGTGTTTAAACAATATAATGACAGAAAAAGTCCACAGCAGGAGGCAAGGAGTCAGAATCAAAATTTCACTACCTATAGTTTGTTGGCCACCTTGAAAATTCAGGTCTGATATCTCTTGCTCACACATCAGGCTAGACCTTAACAAGCTTGAATTTCCTATATAATTTGGTTTACTGATTGTTACTTGGAACTGAATTTGTTATGTTCCCCATTCTCTTGATTGAAATGGGGTTTATAGATTTTAGGCAAGTACTTTAGCAAAAATGATGTTACAATTTCAAGCACACACGCATACCATGAAGCAAGCTTTGCACTGGAAATCCACGCAAAAGAGAGGAACCTTCAACAAACAAGGAAGTCAATGGTATACACTTGTCAGCACCAGGCCAAGGCATCACTTCGTATCTGGCACCAGGTTTTGACTGAAGGTTTTGAACCAGTTATGACCAAACCTTCAGAGCAGAAAAGGAGCATAAGAGCTTTCAATGGCTTCCCTTTCTAAAAGGAGTGTGGCCTCTGGCAGTGCTTCCTGAAAATCATGTCACTAAGACTGGGAGTACAATAGATTCAGGGAAAGTCTAAACCTAAGCAAGCCCATATGTCTGTAAACAGTGGTTGGGACACAGATCCCTAAATTATTTGTTAAACTGTCCACAGAATAAAGTGAGCAACTCAAGCAAAAGACATTTCAAAAGATTAAAGTAAGTGTCAAACAGAAAGAAGCAAAGTATACATTAAAAGCAAGTCCCACAAGCAGACCCAGCAAGTAATTTGCATAACAGTAACACTGGAGGCATCTTGGTGAAGGAAAACCAAAGACAATTATTTTTGTTTCCAAAACAAGTACCTACCATAGCCCCTCATCTACCTCCCAAAAACTGAAAAAAATACAAAAGCAAAGGTAATGAAAACATAATTATGCATGTAATGATGGAATAAACAAAAAATATATTATGAAAAATGCTGTTAGCTGCTCCTGACAAGTCTCATTTTTGCTTTTCACAGGCAATAAAAAAATATCCTACCTTATAAACCACAGGAACAACACTTATTGTTTATACCTCATTGGGGAAAAATGTTTGACCTTATTTCACACAATAGTCACAGTTGCTTGATATAGTTGCCTACCCAATGTTCATATTGTGTACACACACCAGTGCTGGAACTGTTGTCTGCAATTCATTCAAATTTATATTAGAATAATATAAATTTGTTTTACTAGTAAACCCAAGTTCTGGGAAATAAATATTTTGGCAGTGGGATGTCACATACTGTTTGAGGGTTGTTCCCTCCACTCTCAGACAAGCTGAGGGTCTGTCCTGTGCCTACAGAATAAAGCCACTGATAGACCTGATGTGTATTCAGTTATCTGAGCTTCTGAGGAAATGCACAGCCCAGGAGTCCCCTGACCTTTCTGAGCCCAAAGGAATAACATGATGGGAATCTCAGACTGATGCATTCACTGACAATACTCTGTTGTGAGGAAACCTTTTGATTGTCCTCCTTCAGCTTCAAGGTCCTGTCCTTTCACCAACTCATGAGAAGTCAGTGATCCACAAACATGAACATCCCCATGAACCTCCTTGCTTTGCTGGACTAAGAGGTTATTACTGACCAAATGCTCTTGTCAGGGCAAGGGTAAATGTAAATGATTGCCACAAAAACCTGACTGCTACGGGGTCAGTACCTGATTCAGCTGTAACACGTGCTTCACCGAACATTTAAAGAAATGCCAAATTTCATTTGACCTGGATGAACTGCACACATCTTATTTAAGTACTCCTTCCACCCTCCCCCCTAACCAGGGAACTAATCCACCCCAGGAGCCTTCTCTGGGATCCCAGACAAACCCCCTGACACTCACCTTTCACAGGCCAAGGAGCAGAGCTGTACAAGTGAGAGCAGCTGCAGTTGCTGCTACAGACCCCCATGATCTCACACCACAGCTCAGCTGACAGAAGCAAATTACTACCAAATTTTGTAATCCAGAAGTTTAAAAAGCAGCATTTGAAGTTGTAGGTTTGTGCTAATATATCTACTTTGTCCTTTATGACTAAAATTTGGTGGCAGTATCAGTCCTGAAGCAACTCATCTCCCTAAACACCTGATATTAGCTCCTATCAAAAAAGTAGATTGCTTTCAAAACACCAGGAGCTAATAGGAGTTTGTAATTAAGACTTATTTCCTACTCTGTAATGCAAATGAAAAATTCCTCACTGGCAATAAAAACTATTGCATCAGAAAGACTTGCAGCACACAAGTTCACTCTTTCCTCTTTACAGTTTTGTCAGTTCTCAGACTCTTGCTCAACAAACACCACCTCTTTAGAGCCTGGGTGCTCTTTCCCCTTATTACGCAATGAAGTGCCCACGTTGATTCTGACTTACTGAAAAACACTGAGTACCCAAGTGGAACACTTAGTACAAGCTTCATTGCAGACAGGAGAGTAAATTTACTTCACAGAGAGGCTCCAGCTAGTCTCTAGAAACATTATCTTTTTTCAAGGAACTGAAAATGTACAGGTTTAGTGTCTAAATACTTGCTGTCTTTGTAGTCTAAATAATTTCTCACTATTGTGCTAGTAACAATTTGTGTAAAAATTATGGGACACCTATAAATGCTATTTAAAAATCTCTTACATATTGAAATAAACAGAAAATTAATACACAACAGATCTAAAGGTAGCTTTAAGAAACCAAACTTTTCAATGTTTAAAGATCAGTTCAAAGTTTACTGAGAGACTTTTAGAGATTGATATCTTGACATCACACATCAACCATGTTAAAACATAAATAAAATTCAGGAAACTGCAATTAAATTCTGTCAGGTTGACCCTGTGAGCTCTCCCTCAGTTAAAAGTTATTGACAGAAGCTTTTTGAGGTAAGTGCACATAAACTGACAGCTATGCCTCTGAGGAGGTATGAAAAATAAACTCAGCATCTTTTACAATTTCAGCTCTTCCTTGCAACACTTTGAAGCATTCTGAATATACAGACCAGGCTAAACAATGACTATTCATAAACCACAAACCTACAGAATCCAGCAGTGCCAAAATCACCTGCATTTTCATTACCTGTGCACTTTCTTTTTAACAGCCTCACCTGATAAGAAACCACTTATGGGCAAATTTAGTTGCAGTCAGAAAACAGAGCAGAGAATGCTTATTCATTTATTTAGAATTAAGTGATTTGAGGAATAACAACTGTTTCATTAGGACAAACATATTCATTTGTCACAAAGTCATTAAGTTTCCCAGCTCCTGCTAATAAATCTAGTTCTACATTATTATTTCCACCATTTGTCAACTGCAGAAAACACAGCTTCAAAATTTTCTTGGATAAAACACTTACCTAGCTGATAACTCTGAAGATGATGATTTTATCTTATAATAGCATATCAATAATTTGTCATCATCTCAAAGAAACCAAGATATTTGCTCTTGGCAACAGAGAAAGAAGTGGCACATCAGCAGTCTTAATAATTTAAGCGCCTTGACAATAACACAGAGGTGGAAAAGCTCCCATTTTTTTTTACTTCCTTCCACTACTAATCACCATATTGTTTAAGGGATATTTTGATTATTTTAAAGGGTTGATAAAGCTTAGGCTAACAAGTGTGGGCTACAGAACAAAAAAGGAAGAGAAAAAGAATTCTGGGGAGCTTCTTACAGATCTAGAGATATCTAGGGCCAGAATGACAGTTTACAATTAGAGAGTAATGAACACCTTCCAGGACTCCAAGCAGGTTAACAAGCAGTAATTCCTCTAGCAAGTACTCTCACTCTAATGTCACAGATCTTGTGATATTACACAAAGGAAAGGCTACAGCTGCCATTAGACCACTGAAGCATGATTCTCTGAAGGTGAGCCACCCAACAGCTTGAAAACCATCTCTGCATGACACAGTAATTAGCTAGAGACCAGAAACACTCATCTTCAAGAAAGACTGGGAATATGCAAACAGAGATAAACTAATTTTGAAATTACTTCTTACCCAATTGATTCTTCATCATTAGAGCTGTGTCTGTTGCAATCCTTTTGCCTTTTTCCTTTTGTGGAAGGCTTTCTGTTGTTGGCAGTTAATCTCCACTGAAACAAAACAAATAAAATTGGCAGATTTCAAAAAACCTGGTTATGTCATCATGGATAATGCACTAGAAAAATAGGACATTGAAACAATGCAACTGACCAAATATATCAAAACTATGAAGAGCATACACAGCAATTTTGCAAGTAATTAATTTGCTTGATTTAAAGAATCCATATACCACCTCATCTTGAACAGAACTTTTTTCTCCTGAAGAAATATACAGGACAATTCCTTTGTTTCTCAATTTCAAGAGGGACTATATCAAACACAAACTTAAATATTAGGCCTGTTCTACATAATCACAAATACACAAGATGCAGAAAGTAGAGGCCAACGCTGTGTATTTTGGCAAATTTTCCAGGCTACAATATGGATATAAAATTCTCAGAGGGAAAAGCATTTTGAAGGTTTGGAACTTGGGTGGAAAACCCCAGAAAAGCAAGACTTAATTTTTTCCACATACCCTTACCTTACCAGAAAATACTTATATTTTCAAATTAAATAAAGGAAGCCCTAGCAAAAAACAGTTATTGCTGCAATTCCAGAATCCTCCAGCCCTCCCTAATCTTCCTAATTTCTTAAAATTCAAAATATAATAAACCCAAGAGATGCTTGAAAATTATGGCACTCTGGCTAAAAGCAGACAAACTTATCTTCATTTTTGACTAAGTGTCGTTTGAAAGGGCATCTGGAAAATTCATGCCTGTGCATATTCTACAAATTTTTATGAAGTCTGAAAGGCACATCCCAAATCAAACTGCTCACTACCACAGGGATTAACTCTCATGCACAATAACCCATTATTAAAGCTGGCAGCAAGAAATTGACTTGGCTGGGCTCTCCCCTCTTCCTGCCTTCAAACACCATCCAGTTCATCTTTTACCACTGGTGTTCAAGCACAGGAGAGACTGTACATCCAAATCACTAAAAACCACACAAAGTTTCTCAAACACGGTGCAAACTCTGACAACTCACAACCAAGGTTTTTAAAGTAGAACATAAAAACTAGGCAATGTTTAAAGCATTTGAAATCCCCTGATACATGGAAAAGTTTGAAATATGTATAGACATAGGTAGGAAAAAATAAGAAACGGAAAATTAGACAACATCCAGGAAACAACTAGGAAATAAAGAATTTTCCAATTCACTGTTCAAACAATAATTTCTATAAAGGCAGGCAGGTTGCTGCTTGTAGCCACAGGAGACATCACCTCCCATTTCAAAACCTGACTGCAACTGGAGGCTCTGCTCACTGAAAACATTACTAGTACAGAACACAACCCCACAGCGAGTCTCTACTGCAGCATTCTCAAATGACCTGGCCTACCAAGAGACCCGGGTCACATTACCACTACTCTAAGTCAGGAGAAATTCCTACCTTCCCTCACTACACCTTTCAACCTCCTCTGAGGGGGACGAGGTCTGTTTGCCCAGGCCCATGATTCTGAAAGCACTAAAGCCAGCAACAAACTCTGGATGCTGAGCTGAAGGAAACAAGAGTAGCAAAGTATGTTTCCAACACTTGACATTTGAAATGCTTATGAAATTTGGAAAAGATTTACAGAGGTAAATATTTGCTTCTATATGTGACTGAGATGATCCAGACACTCAGTTATGATAAATGCCATAAGACTCTTACAGTCTTTATACAGTTATTTCTGTATTAGCACCTAAAATTCTGTCAAGAGGCATAGAGTGCTCCATATATTCTCTTAAAAGCTTAAGTTCCTGGATAACTGAAAACTCAACGTAAAGGTTATTTCCATATGACAAAAAGTTTGGCAAGTGATCTGAATATAACCTAAAAGTTCAGCAGTCAGAAGACAATCAACTAAAAAAAATTAAATATCATATTTACCTTTAATTTCAGGATTTTCAAGGTAGTTTCAAACTACACCCAAAGACAAACTGCTTTTCAATGATTTAGGAAACATGGCACTAAGACTCCCATGTCTGTAAATGTATACTTGCAAACAGATTTCAGACTTACACACTTGCCTCTCTCAAAACAGTCTGGATTAGTTAGTGGTCAAAAGGCAACACTCGGTGTTGAAAAAAAACAGCCAAAACTAAACCAAAACCTCATGTAACATTCTCCTACACACTTTACACTCTGAAGAATTTCTCTTTACCTCTTTTAAAGGGTAGTCACAAGGGTGGGAGCCTGGGAGCCTTGCCAAAGGGGACTGAACTTGGACATCCTCTGACTTGGTGTTTGTTTTCTTCTTTGGTATACGAAACTGAAAATAGATGATGTTATACATGGTAAAACTAAATTATCCACTGGTGCTATGAGCTGACATACCTCATTGTACAATGTTGTCTTAACTGGGCAAAATAAAGCTGTAAGGCAAGCCCTGACTTGTGAGTTTACTCGAAATGCATTCCTCATTAATGCCTGATCCCAAATCATGTGTCATACCACATGATGAACTAGTTTTAACACATGAAACCATCTGAAAAAGTTCTATTTCATTAACTTTAACTTATATCTTCCAAGGTGACAAAAAGGTGACAACCAATCCACTGGCACAGTCTTCTTGGTTCCTTCTGATTTGTTTACACTCCAGTATAACTGTCTCAGCTTAGAGAATGATAAAGAGAAAACTAAATAGCTGAATGTCATGACCAGGTTAGCATTCTCAAAAGAAAAAATTCAGTATGAAGAACAATTACATGTTATAATAGTACAAGTATTTTGGTATGATAATTTAGCATCAGACTTTAATGTTCACAAAATGGTATCAGCTATTGTCATTGCCAACTCCCACAGAAATTGAGACAGCATTTTGAAAGTATTTATTGAAAGTGACAGCAGTTAGCAATCCACATGAATTCACCCGTTCAGAAAAAAAATATATGTAGGAAAGAAGGTTTGTTCATTAAAAAAAAAAAAAAAAACAAACAAAATTTGTACTAGTTCATAAAACAAGGAAACAGGATGATATTCTCTATCAGTTAATAAAACCAGTTTAAGTATCAACTGAAAGAATAAAAGTGCAAGCATTGCTATTTCTCCAGGCATCCTGAGAAGCAAAAACCTTACATTACAAATACAACCAGATGAGAATGTATCAGAGAGGGAATGCAATATTTACACATCTCTGAATATAGCTCAGGCAGGAAAAAGCTGAAGCCACTCCATATGATGGACACTGTAAAGCATCCTATGAACTGGATTTGCAAGCCACCAGATGCCTTGCATTGTAACATGAAACTAAATGCAGGGATTCCAGAACAGTGACTCCAACAACCTAATTATTAGCACCTTAACTGCATTCATTAGCTCAGCAGGTAGTCCTTCAGACAGACCATAAAGAAGCATGCTGCACCATAATAAGATAATATTTCAGTCCTTCAGTCTAAATCCTGAGTGCTCTTACTCCTTCTCCACACTTTGAAACTAAGATTAAAGTTTTTTTGTAATTAGACCCAAATACAATATCTCAAGCTGCCTTTGATGGTCAAACACTGCAGCAAACACTCCTTTAATAACAGTTTCTTCAAAGTCTAAAGGATACAGACGTCACACACAGGTAACAACTTCTCAGACAAGTACCTCCCTTTTCAATCAACATGGAAGGATTGAAACAAGACATTTTCTTATTCAGCAGCTCCTACAAGTAGATTGTTCAAATTTTTTTAGTTGGTTTTGTTTTAGAAGGGGCCTATAAACACATTTATCAGTCAGAATGCATATTTCTGATCTGCACTGTAAGGGCTAGGAACAGGTTTCTTACTTCAGACTTCCACCTGCTGCCTGACTAGCAGTTTCTGTTATGAGATTCCAAAGAACACACAGTTATCTAGAATTTTAACACACATTTAAAATTAAAGATGTTCTGAGAACTTCTGTAATAACGTAACAGACAACATTAAGTACAGATAAAGTCAGACTCAGTAAAAAGAAGAGACAACTGACAGAAAGGGATAAAAAACACAGATACATTAACCAACAACGTTTCCAGTTCACCACACAGCATCTTCCCAATGCTTGCACACATTAAGAAGATGTTGGTCTACAGCACCCACAATTAACTTACAGAGCAAGCACAAAGTCAACAGGCAAAGAGAGGTCTGAATCTCTGCTAAACACAAGGTATGCAGTTGCCTCAGCTTTTCCCGAATAAAAAGTGACTAACTCTACACATACATGTGCGTACACACTCGGCAGCCTCATCTAAATCAGCAGTACTTTCCTGAAGGTTCCCACCTGTAAAAGCAAGGGCCAGAGAAAGTGCATAAACACAGTGCTAGAAACAGCTCATTTCTAAACCACTGGATCACCCAGATCTCACCCAATCATACCTGTTCCTATGTCTACCATTTGTTCTCTCCAGTACTCCCACTGCTAGAAACTGCTTCTAACAGGGATATTTCAGGAAAAAATACACACTAGCATAAGAAGCCTCTGAGTACACCTCTGCAGATAACCAATTTTTACACAATTTTGCAGCTGTTCTACTTACTTCAAATTACTCTAAAATTTTAGGTGGTAGCCTAGGTCTTAAAAGAACTTGGAAAACAGCCTGTTTATGTGTAATCAAATGCTAAGCCTATAATATATTAATAAATGTACAACAATAGACATTAGTATTGACTCCTACCACAATAAACAGTTTCCCAAGAAAGCATGATCCAACAAAGTGAAGAATCAATTTGGTTGTGCAAACACATCAGAACACCCTAGGATATCCACAGCCTCAAAACAAAATGTTGAAAATTTCAAGAACACTTACATTGACATGACTTGAAGATGACGTTCTTCCTGACATGGTTTTCTCTACTGGAAAAAGAATACAAAGGAAAAAAAAAGAAACTTAACAATTTCTGGTTTATTGATTAAGAGGCAAGTAAAACCACAGTAGTAGGCACTAAGAAATTTTCAGCAATCTAAAACAAAAAAACCACATTCATAACATGGATCAGGTTGCTCAAAGCCTATTCAACCTGACCTTGAACACTCCCAGGGATGGGGCATCCACTGCTTCTCTGGGCAACCTGTTCCAGTCTCACCATTCGCATTGTAAAAAATACTTCCTTGTGTCCAATCTACACCGACCCTCTTTCAATTTATGACCGTTCCGGCTTTCCCTGTCACTAGAGGCCTTGGTAAAAAGTAATTGACAGCCACACACCTGGGCAAGGCTCTGGATTGTCAGTATAGACTAAATTTTTAATGAAATTGTCCTAGAATCTATCCTTAGTTATGACATTTACTGATTAACTCCTTGCTGCAGGCACACAACTTAATAAGAAGTTCACACTTAGACTATACAGTGAAAAGGAGTAAAAGAGGACATCTGTACCACTGCAAGGGCTCCCAGAATAAGTAATAGACAAGGACTCCTAATAAACCTACAAACTTCACCACTAGAAGAACACAGCCTCAGAGATTCCAGCATTTATAGATATTCTCTTTATACATATTCTATATGACACTGGCATAACACCTTGAAAGATTACAGCTAGTTTGCAGTCTCTCGAGAGCCCAAGTTCGGGGACTTTTACTTATCTCGGAGGTTTTTTTAAGATAGAGCCTTAGTCCCTCAGGGTGGGGAAGGGACCGATAAAGAAAAGCCAAGTAGTGCCTGCTCCGACGCCTGCGAGGATGAAGCGCGGACGCACGGGGGCCGGCTGACAGCTCGGGGGAGCGGCACCCCCAGGAGCGGCAGCGAGCGGGCTGCACCGCCTGAGCCCGGCCCGGCACCGCCTGAGCCCGGCCCGGCACCGCGCCCCCAGCTCCGCACCCCGGCTCCCCGCTCTGGGAAGGGAACAGCTTCCCCCTGACAAGCCCGCAAATCCCGACGGCCTGAGCCAGCAATTCCACCTTTTCACACTCTCTCCTCAGCCTTCTCCCAGAGGCGCAGCAACGCCGCCACCAGCCCTCCCTCCGTCCCTCGGTGCCCTCAGCTCAACGGCGCTGGCGGCTCCGCTCGTTCGCGGCAGACACCGCGGCCCCCCCTCAGAACGTTACCGGCGAGCTGCAGCCCTGCCTCCCTCCCCCGCCGAAGGGCCGGCAGCGGACGGGAGCGAACGGCCCCGGTGTCAGCACCGGCACTCACCGCCACCGCCGGAGCTGTTTACCCGGCCCCGCCGCCTGCGCAGCTTCCCCAGCTACTTCCGGGCCGGGCACCGCCCCGTTGGGCCGTGCGGGAGCTGCCGCCCGACCACGGTCCCTCAGGCCTTCCGAGCTTTAACCTGCTCGGGATGAGCTCGGTAGTGACCCGCTGAAAGCCACTAAAGAGCCGAGGAACCGCATTACTTGTAAAGGAGCAATAATGAACCCGGGCCGGCCCAGGTTTAAGTTGTACCTTGCTAATGACATTTCCCTCAGCTGACACCAGACCTCGCCAAATTAATCAAATTAATGTCCTGCCGGGAGGGGGGGGATGCACAGCCGGGGAGAGCCCTTATAACCCTGTCGTGGTTTGCAGCCGCTGCCCTTAGAAATCTTCCTGTAGCCGAGGCGAGAGGAAGATTTGTTGGCTGGGGCATTTTTTGCTGTGGTTTTTTTTTGTTTGTTTGTTTGTTTGTTTTTTTCAGGGCAGCTTCAGAATTGTAAGTTTTCTGTGGCGCTTTCTGCTTTGTTTTCTTCTTGGACGTGGGAATTAAAACTGGTATGGACGAATGTTTCGTTTCATACTCGGTTTAGCTGTAGCTTACTGTCAGGTGTGAATTACAAACAGGAGAGGTCAGTTTGAACTACTGGAGCGCTTTAGGTGGCCACAAACCATCAGCTACTGACGGATCTTGTAGATATACGCCCCAGTACGTAAAATAATGAAAACTGAAACCATTATTGGGTTTATTTTTTTTCATGCAGAGGACTTGTCTACACTCCCAGAGTGAAAAAGATTTCCATCTATGATGATGACAGATTTTACAAAAGAGCATACGGTAATATTGGGCTTTACTAGATTGAAGTGGTTTTAAATGGAAAACAAAGTAATCTTTATGGATCTTATGCAGAACTTATACTGCATTGGTATTTACAGTGTGCCAAATGCTGCAACAAGTACCAGCTGAATTTACATCTGAAGCACTTTAGAATCTGAATAGAAAAGTGGGAGGAAGGGAAAGAGGGATTATTTTTCCCCAAAAGCAAGTTTTTAAAACTAAAGTAGCAATTGTAGAGGCTGCCAGCATGTACAACCTTGAATATTCCATTTATATACAGACAGTGAAGTACAAACAGCTATCAATGCTGATTTAAAATGCAGACTTACAACAAAGAAGTGCATGCATTTTGCAGCTGTATCTTTAACCTTTAATTGCTACTTTTTAATTCTATAATTAATTGTGTTACTACAATAAAATCAGTTCTCTGGACTAATAAGTATATAATTCTAAGCTACTATTTAAGTAAACTCCAAAATTATAACCTATCATGAATTGCCTCAAAACTTTTCACTTTGCATCCTGAAGGCAATTCTAGGAAGGAAAGTCTCATGTGCACTTTATGTAAAACTGTGTTTGTTTGTTTCTGCCTCCTTCAGCAACCCTTCACAATGCTTTGTAAAGTAGATGTTCAGGGTTTTATTTGGAATCATACATCCTTGTTTTGGAACTGAAAAAACAATATTGCTGTTAGTAGCTGAAGTAAAAGAATAGTAACCTCCTGTTCAGAGTATGCTGGGAAATTAGTCTCCCTAATCTTTTAGGTGAGAGGAGGGAAAGGGACTGAGAGATGGTACCCAGCATGCCACTCCAAGGAAACTGCACGTACCTATTCCTAACTCTTAGAGAAAGCTTTCTGCCTTTCTTCAAACGCATCTTTCCTTAAAATATGCCCATTTTTCTCCCACTTTGTCTCATGGGAACAACTGGAATATGGGTAGCTTCTTTCCCACTAAGTATTATCTCTTTTGCATTAATTGCCCATATTTCAATAGTATAGCAAACAGACTGTTTTCCCATCTCCTTTATGTCTTTCGTGCCTTCCTGCAGAATGAAAAAAACATAGATGAATGGGTGCCCTTGCATTTTCTTTGTGCTGTTTCCATTTCAAGAAACTGGCAAGACAGTAATAAATGGATTATATATCATAGCATATGATTTTTCCCCTTTTTCTATGTGTCCTGATTATATGAGATAAAAAAGGAGAAGGCATAATTTTCTAGACTGCTCTCTATTATTTAGAAGACACAAATGACCATGAAGATAGGACTTAATAACACTGGCCCAGTGGAGATTACTCAAAAAGAAAATACATATGGTGTTTTATGTGTTGAAAAGCAAAAATGGTTTTGTTTGGTTTTGTTTGGGGCTTTTTTGGTTGTTTTTTTTTTTAATTTAGGAGTGTAAGAAATAATTTTGCTAAGCACCTTACCACAAGGAAACTTGCATTCCTTGAAAGAGTTGGGTTCCAAATCAAGTCGCTTACATGAAAATACTCAGATCACTTCTTGTCCTAGTAATTGGCTTTATCAAATGGTACAGTGATTTTAACATAGAATGTAATTTACTGTGTTCTAGAAAGCTGCTTTTGGTTCAGCAAGAAAAACTTAAAGGTATACAGTCTAACTTGCCAAATATAACTCGAATCAGACTGTTTACAGAAAAAAAAATTACTGTATTAGGACTAAACTCCTGTAAAGGTAGGATTCTGACCACACCAAAGGTTATACCCTGTTTGCCGTTCTACAGCCAGTGACAGTCAGGAGTAGATTGAAGAATTACTAGGAAAATAGAAGGTTATGCTAAACTTAATTTTTCAGCTGCTCAAAAATCACTTTCTGGTATAATTCATTTCAGTCATTAGAAATAATCTGAATTTGGAGATCTCAGTCCAACCTCATTATAGTTTGCTGCCTGGACTTTCTTTTCTCCTGCTCCTGGATCACAGTGGCTACTTTATTCTGTCATCCATTCCTCTATTTCCAATTGGCAAGTTCTTGCAAGGATGAATGACTAATTAGAGTGATTAGCAGAAAGCAAACACATCATTATTATGTGTTCTAGTGCAGCTGAAGGTAGAGGAACATGAAGAGTATGCTGGTTCACAAGCAACAGGAAGGTTTAAGTCCTTAGTAAGCACAGCTTATTTTCTTTAAAAGCTCAGGATGCAGTTATGACACTTGGACTATGTCCAATTGCCTAGGCCTGTATTTCAAAGGTGGCCTTGAAACTCAGTGGAGTTCCAAGATAATGGCTAGGAGACAGCACAATAAAAGTTGTTCAAGTGAACAATGAACCATGTACATGTGCCTCCTTCTTAAAGCCCTTAATTCAAACTACCTTAAACAGATCTTTAAATCAACATGCTACTTACAAATTTTTAACTACCAAAGTGAAATAAGGTGTAATAAAGGCAGAGGAGTTACTGCTGTTGGAACTTAGCAACTGATATCTCTAAGAGGTTTTAGAAGCAGCTGGTTTGCTATACATCACCATGAAATACTCAGGTTCAACAAGTATTTGATTTGTAACAGCTTTTACATCTAAATTCTAATGCGGGGAGGGGTGGGTATACAGGTGTTATGTGAAGGTCTATCACTGCTTAAGAAGACAATAATAGTCTTCTTAATTTGTAGTGGTTACAAATACAGCGTGAACTCAGTTTGAGGAAACTAACAGAGGGTTTGAAGTATCAAGAGGAACTAAAATATGACTTCAATATAAAAGGGGAACTGAGGCACCTGGATACAAATGAGTCCTTTGTTTTCAATTACTACAAGAATGGACATGAGCAGAATCATGAACGCTATGAAGTTCTGGGACATTCTATTACCCAGTACGTTTATGAGCTCCTGGAAAGAGTCTGCATGCTGCAGAAGGTTTATATTCCTACTGATGCTACAGAAGATGAACCAAGAAGCTTCTTTTTCATGAGTAAGGATGCATTAACAAGTTCCTCTAGCCTAATTATCTTTCTTCAAGACCATGGAGCTTTTTGTGCTGGACAGTGGGGGCGAAGGGCAATTGTCAGTGAGGGCTTGAAACATGGAACACAAATACCATTCATCAAAATGGCCCTGCAGAGCCACTGGGAAGTGATTGTACTGAACCCCAATGACAATTTCACTGATATGAACACTGAAAAGGAGAGATTTTCTGTCAAACAGTCTGCCTGTTCAATCCCCAAAAGGGGCAGCAGCAGCCCCGAAGAGCACACTGTGTATGTATGGGATCATTTCATTGCAAAGAGTGCAGCCAGCAATGTGGCATTCATTGCCCATGGCTATGGAGGGTTGGTGTTTGTTGATCTGCTGGTGCAGAGGAAACGTGAGGTGATGAATAAAGTGTACTCTGTGGCATTCATTGACTCCACACACAACATACAGCACCAGAGCAGACACGATCCAGAAATACAGGAATGGATACACAAAAACTGCCGAGAATGGGTGTCAAACAGCAAACCCCTAAATAAAACTGTGCACTTTCTCATGAGAGTAAATTGTCCTACTTTCTCTGCTGGAACAGAAAAGTATGGTTTAGCACCCTCCTACTGCTTACAACCCATCTTTAAGTACTTGAAGAGCATGCTGAAAGCCAAGATCACAACAGCCTTGAGGAATTCACCTGTTGCAACCAGAAGCAGCACAAGAAAGAAGACAGGCAATTAATAAAGGTACACTGGTTGGTTCTTGATAGTGGTCTCTTTCTTTCATAAGTGCCTCTGCATGTTTCAGTCACTTAAGCACCTTCATCTCACTGTGGAGAAAACCACAGTTCTAAGTTTGAAACTATGTTTGGTTTTGAGAAGTCTCTCCCTTCTGTTTCCACCAAAAATACTTCTTTGGTGACTCAATTCATGACCTGCTGCTCGCACAAAAGATGCGTGACACAATGAGCATGAGAACCAAAAGTCCTACTAAAATATAAAATCCTATTTTTAGAATCTCTTTCTATAGAATTTGTACCCCAATGTCTCTGGGTGTGTCCTGCTTGGCTTCTTCTGGCTCTTGCTGCTGAGCCAGAGGTGGCAGCTGTGGCGTTTTTCCACAGAGATACCTCTGGCTAGCTGAATGCAGCAGCTGGGCGCTTAGAAAAGTCCAGGCAGGGAGGGAACTCAGTTTACCTTTGGTGGAAAAGGTTCCAGCAGCAGTGAAGAGAAAAGGAGCGGGCTCTGTTATAAGTTAAGTCCAAGGTTTAATGCATAGTTCACTGTAACAGCTCCAGGATCCAACCCTGGACAGAACTCCCTGATGGAACTGGATACAACAAAAGACCCCGCCGCGTGGTCTGGTGTCCTTTTTAAGCCCGGAACCAGGGGGCGGGGAAGAGACAGGTGAAGGCCAACCAGGTGTGAGGAGGGGATGGCCCAGGGGAGATTGATTGATAGGCAGCTAGGCAGGAGGGTAAAACGGGGAGGGGAATAGGTTCACATTCCAGAGAGGGGGTTGGGGACAGGAAATGTCGTAACACTGCAACATCTCCCCCTAGTTTTGTTTAAAAATAAGAAAACGGGGTTTGTGGTGCAGAGTGCTTGCCAAACCATGGTTGGTAAATTAGTTCCTCCTCTATAGGAGGTTCAGTGCTTTCCACTGAAGGTTCCATGTCATTCAATGGAGTACTAAGGGTTTCTAAATGGTAAACTTCAGGAGGGGGAGATGAGCTTGAAATCAACTTGAGAACCATGCGTTTGACCAGTCCAAAAACAATGCTAACGACTACAACAATGATAACTAATATAAACAATACTGAAATTACAGTTTTCATAATAGATCCCAACCAGCCCGAGAGTCCCCAGCCTTTGAATAGTCCACTCAGCCAGTCATCAGTTTCTCGCTTGATGTCGCTCACCATGGTTTTCATCTTGTCAATCATGGCATGGATGTTCTCTGCCTTTGATGACAAATTGAGGCAGCAGAGACCTTCAAATTCTTCACAGCGATGGTTGTGCAGAAGGAGCAGATAGTCTATGGCTGCCCTATTCTGAATGGTGGCTTGCCTGGTAATTTCCTCATCTGATAAGAGGTCACTCAGGGCAGTAGAAGTAAGGTTTGCCTGTTTAGCAACCCAACATTCCAATCGGCCTAATTCTCCCATGCTTTTTGCTGCCGAGATCCATGGCAGAAGGACAGTAATTGCGGTGGCTTTAGGTCTAGACCAGTGAACAATTTCTGAATTACAGTCAGGGTCTAATTGCCTTAGGTCTCTTTTTTGGATAGCCAATGTATGTGTGTTGTTTTTTGTTTGCCAATGAATTAGGTTTGTTCGATTTGGGGTTAACAGGCTCAGCTTGCCAAATGTACATGGACTTCCGAGCAGACGAGGAGGGAGACCTGCCCATGCTCTGTCTCCACATATTAAATACATGCCTTCTGGGAGTTCACGAGGCTTGTAATCACCACCTGATGAATGCATGACTAGGACAGAATTTTCACACCAGTTTTTGTCTGTATAGTGTGGATTGCTAGGGTCAGGATAGGTGTTTCATTTAGCATCCTGATATGGCAATCGGGAATTGAATTTAAAGTGAATGCAAAAGGTTGCATTCATGGAGCCCAAGAGATGGAACTCTTGTGGCTCCCTCTCTGGCACTGGTAACTTTCTCGCCCACTCCTGCCAAAACAGTAAAGGATTGTCAGCAGGATAGCGGCCAGGAGAAGGCGCGAGTAAGTTAACCTCATTTAAGGCATTCCACATTTCATTTGGGAACTCTGAGGATTTAAAAGGAACTCCCACTAGGCAAGTTGAGAGGGGGTCAGAGGCCGTCGCTGTGGAGAGACAAATGTGATCTTGTCCAAGGGCTCTGGCTAAGGTGGTCCATACGTTCACTTTGGGCTGAGGGACTATCCAGGAGATCGCTGGAGAAATGATCACAAGTAGGATGAGGAGCAGGCTCGGTCTCATGGCGTCTCGAGACTGCACACAAATAGTGGGATGTAAACCAGTAAAAGGAAACTTAAACATATTTCAAACTGTTCCAGATAGGAGGCCTTAATGGAATTTCCTCCAGAGAACGCATGTGGCGTTTTCTTCTCCAGGCAGCGTTAGCAACCTGGGGCACTTCTGTAGATTTCTCTGAGACCTTGGGAACATAGGGCCTTACCCACTTGGAGGGAACCCACTTTAACCCAGAGGGGGTGGACACACAGGCGTATCCACGTCCCCAAGTAACCAATTTGTAAGGTCCCACCGTTTTCCAAGTCTCAGGGTCCTTTACCAAAACCGGAGGCTTTTCTTTTAACATCATATGACTGCTCCCCCCAAAGTGGCGCAGGATGGGTGGGTTCAGGCTGTCAAAGGAACAATTCAGAAAATTTATTGTGAACAATGCCCTGGACAACCGGATGTGGGGGGGTTCCACTTTCAGAACCTGTTGTTGCTGGTCCAGAACTCTTTTAATATTGCAGTGAGTCCTTTCTACAATGGCTTGACCTGTAGGGGAGTAGGGGATGCCAGTTTTATGCTCTACTCCCCATTGCTGCAGGAAGCTCCCGAATTCCTTGGATTTATAGGCAGGGCCATTATCAGTTTTCAGCTCCTTGGGAATGCCCATGAAAGAAAAAGCCTGTAAGAGGTGCTTAATGGCATCATTAGATGACTCTCCTGTGTGGGCAGAAGCATAGAGCGCTCCAGAAAAGGTATCTACACTAACATGAACGTATTTCTGCCGTCCAAATGACTGTATGTGTGTAACATCTGTTTGCCACAGTTCACAACTGTTTAACCCCCTAGGGTTTGCTCCCGCACTCACTGTAGGGAGTGCATGTTGTTGGCAATTTGGGCATGTGTCCACAATCGCTTTGGCCTGTTCTCTAGTGATGTGAAACTGACGAACTAGGCCAGGTGCATTTTGATGGAAGAGCTGGTGGCTGATTTTCGCCTGTTCAAAAACATTTGGAAGAGTGGTCATCACTGCAGGTGCAGCAAGAGCATCTGCCCTTCTGTTACCCTCAGCGATAAACCCTGGCAAGTCAGTATGTGACCTGATGTGCATCACATAAAATGGTTGCTCCCGGGGAGTGACTAACTTTACAAGTTTTGAGAGCAATTCAAACAGTGTGATGTTAGACACTTCTTGCAGTGTTGCTTGATCTGCCCTGGATACTACTCCTGCCACATATGCAGAATCCGTAATCAGACTGAATGGTTCTGAGAACCTTTCAAAAGCCCTAACAACAGCAGCCAATTCAGCAACCTGAGGTGAACCTTCCACCTCAGCAATGTCCGTCTCCCATTGCTGGGTTTGAGGATCCTTCCAAGTCATAACATACTTGTGGGACCTCCCAGACGCATCTGTAAAGACAGTCAGAGCCTTTTTTAAAGGTCTCCTACTCAGAGCACTTCTCAATTTCAGAATAAATTGAACCTCCTGTTCAAACATTTTGTGGGCAGGTCGGGGGACAGAAATTTGTCCTGAGTAGGAATCCAGAGCAAACTGCAACACTTCATTTTCTCGAAGCAATTGTTCCAATATTTGCATAGAATTTTGACCTGATTTTAACTCAATTGGAATGTGAATGCACTCAAAGTCACATCCTGCTAACTCCCTGATCCGGGTCCTTGCTTTCCAGATCAGTTCTGCTACTAGCTCCTGAGGCTTTGTCATTCTTTTGGACCTTTTGTGACTGAGGAAAACCCATTATATGATCAAGAGAGGGTCCCTCTTGTCCTGGCCCTTTTTAGGTGTGCCCTTTGCCTTAGGTGTATGTTTTTCCTCCCACTGGAAAATGATTCCATGGAGGTGTGGCAACTTACCTAAGATGATAAATTTGAATGGCAGGTCAGGCCGGCATCGGTGAGCCTGTCTTGTAGACATTGCAATCTGAACCTTTTCTAGAGCTTTCCGTGCCTCTGGGGTAATAGACCTAGGAGCACCTGGGTCCTCTCCCCCTTTCAATAAATTGAAAAGAGGGGCAAGGTCTTCATTAGTCAGACCGAGCCATGGTCTTACCCAATTCAAAGATCCACACAGCTTGTGGACATCCGCAAGGGTCTTGATCCTTGGATTGATTTCTAGTTTTTGAGGAACAATGGTCCTATTTCCAATTTCTAGGCCCAAATATTTCCAAGGTGGCATCTTTTGAATTTTCTTTTCCTGGAGCTCGAACCCTGCAACAATCAATGCACTGATCATTAGGTCAAGGACATGTGTGAGTAGATCATCATTGGGGATATCATCCATATAATGATAGATGATGGCATTTTCTGCAGCTGCACGCACTGGGGAAAGCAGGGAAGAGACATACCACTGGCAGATCGCTGGGGAAACTTTAAGGCCCTGAGGAAGAACTGTCCAATGGTACCTTTTCATAGGGGCTTCCATGTTGATGGTCGGGACTGAGAATGCGAAACGCGGTGCATCGTCAGGGTGCAGGGGAATCTGGAAAAAACAATCTTTTATATCAATAACAGCTAATTTCCAATCCTGGGGAAGCATTGTTGGGGATGGCATACCAGGCTGGGGAGAGACCATATCTTCAATGACATTATTAATTTGTCGGAGGTCGTGGAGGAGCCGCCATCTCTTTTTGTCAGCTTTCTGAATGACAAACACTGGAGAATTCCACGGGGACATGGTCTCCACAATGTGACCCTTTTTCAGTTGCTCTTCCACTAGCTCCTCAAGCGCCTTTATTTTTTGTTTACTGAGCGGCCACTGTTTCACCTCAACTGGTTTGTCTGTTTTCCACTTCAGTTTTTGGGTGGGGCGCTGTTGTTCAATGGCCGCTGTACAAAAATCCTGTGGGGAGTCTGGAATATTAATTGTGACACCCCACTGGGCCATCAAATCTCTCCCTAACAAAGGTTCCGAATAATCTAACACAAATGGACGGATATTTGCCATTTGTCCATTTGGTCCCTCAATTTGGACGATGCTTTTGGATTGTCTTGCCAATTGCATGCCTCCTACACTTTGAACGTGACCGGCAATGTTTTGTAAAGGCCAATGTGCTGGCCAGTCTTGCACTGGGATCACTGTGCAGTCTGCACCCGTGTCTACAAACATCTCAATGCGTTTTGACTCCCCACCCCCACTGACATTGCACCATAATTTGGGTTTGTGTGTTCCAATAGCTTGGACCCGGGCGACTGTGGGCCCTTGTTTTTCGGTGCCTTCAGGTAAAAATGGCACAGGGATAGCTTGTGCAACAATTTGACCTTTGGGAAGAAACAGAGGTGGGTGGAGACAGTGCAGCCCGAGAACGAACTGCTCAGGATCTGACGTTGTCATTCCTGGAGCAATTTCAATCTCATGTGGTGTGTGTTTGGTGTCCCCAATGACGATGTACTTACAGCGAATTCGGTGCCAAGTACCCTTCTGTTCTGGATTGACAGAAACAAAATGCCAGTCAGTGTCTTTCAGCTGGAGTGATTCTGTCAGCTGCAACCTGTAAGGCTCATTGACAGAAGACGTGGTTAACATTGGTTCACCTGAATCATAACAAAGGTTAATTTTGTTCAACCTTTAACAATGGACGAGCAGACGTGATCTTTGAAGCATCTGCTTCACTTACAGAAACAGTAACATTACCGCGCGCTTGGTTTGATTTGGTTCTTTTATTCCCTTGGCCTGCTCTTTTTGTGTCTGCACGCCCAGCAGGCCGGCGCTACCATTTCAATTTTTTTGTTGTTGTTGACCCCCTGGGAGTGCTTGTAATTTCCCTTCTATGCCATTTCTAAATTCATCAAATTGCTTTTTCAGGGGGCACTGACTACTCCAGTGCCCAAGGTTATTGCAAAGCAGGAATGGCTTTGTGGGTTCAACCATTGCTGGTCGTCACTGCTGCCCAGGGTGCTGCTGTGCTGAGGGAGTGGGCGCAGGGCTGTCAACGGCGACACGCTGAGGTGGTCTTGGCAGCAGCCTTGATCTGGTGTCTTCAGCAACACTCATCAGAGGCACCTTCCTGTTACAAACTAGAAGCATATCTTTTAGTGTAGGGGGAGGTTCTAGAGGAAGGCTCAAAATTGCCGCTCGACACTGTTCATTTGCATTTGTAAATGCCATTTCTTCTGAAACCTCTTCCCTTGCATTCTCTTTTTTAACTTGGATTTCAATGGCTCTAGTTAACCTTTCTACGAATTTCAGAAAAGGTTCTGATGGTAACTGCTTAATATTACTGTAGGGCTCAAAAGGCTCCTCAGGTTGGAGGGAAAAGAAGGCTTTTTCAGCTGCTTCTTTTACCTTCTCCAGTACTACTGCAGGTATTGCAGTTGCTTGGATTGAGGGGGAGGACCACTGCCCTTCACCGAAGAGATGCTCAATGGTAATTGGCACGCCATTAGCATCATTCGCTGTGTTTGGATCAGCATGCAAGCCTGGGAGAGTGTCCTTTAACAGTTGTTTCCATGATAATTCCCATAATTTAAATTCTGTAGAGGTCATGAGGCATGAGAAAAGCTGTTTTAAATCATGCGGGACCACTACATTTCTGCTCAATTCAGAATTTAAAAGGCCATGGAAATATGGACTGTGTGGGCCATACTCCTTGTGGGATTTACAGATCTCTTTAATCAATTGACGTCCAAAAGAGTTCCAATTAGCAGTTTGGGCTGCTCCTCCTTGTGCTGCAGGCTGATATGAAACAGGGGCAAATGACAAAGTGGGACCCTGTATAGGGTATGCAGCTTCTTGCTCTGTATACTGGAAGCATTGGGATAACAAAGGCAGGTTTGGGGACATGCAGTGGGCGTGCCCCCACTGTGGGAACCCGGGAGGGGGTGGTGACACAATGGGAGCAGGGGGCGGGGTCAGGGGAAAGGCAGGGGGCGGGGACACCGTGGGAACAGGGGGCGGGGACACCAGGTGACGTCACTTCGGCAGACGCCCCCTGGGAGGAGTAGAGGGACGGGGCTGAGGGTACAGCATGAAAGGGAGGGGGAGGGTCCTTTGGATGCTCAAGGGGATCTTGGGAAGAAGGTGACCAGGTTTGAGAAGATGCCACGTGGCATCCTCCATCTTGGGTAGCCCCTAGGTACTGGGGGCCATTTTGGGGATCACTGCTCTCCGAGAAATTAACATGTGCTCTGGGTTTCAGAGCAGGGGAAGTAGGGTTTTGGGGAGTTTTCCACAGGGCCTGGCCAGGGCTTTGTGGACAAGGGGACTCAGGCATTTTAATTTGCTCTGGGAGTCGACTTCCCAGTGCATGAGGAGGATCTGCTTTCTTTAAAATACCAAGTTTTAGGGTAAGGGGTTTGGGACTGGAAGGGGAGGACACAGGGAGAGCAGAGGTACATGGCTTAGCATTTGGCTTTTTCTCCAATTCCCTTTGTTTGAGCAAAGCAGTCCGAATTTGTAAACTCCAGAACACAAATTTAGCTGAGGATGTATTCCCAGATTGTCCCAAGGTTATCAATTCATTTCCTACTTTATCCCAGAATTGAAGATTTTGGACTTCTTCAGGAGAAGTTTGTGGGAAGTGCAGAAAAAGCCACTTTATAAACTGTTTCAATTTTCCTTAAGAGAACTTCACTTTGCATTAGCTAAAATTCCAATAATATGATAATACACTCCTTTTTGTTCTATGCTTAATTTCGAGCCCATGTTAGATGTAAATGGCACAGAACAAAGTCCCGCCGACCGAATACAAAGCCAATATCAGCTACCGATTTCAAAAGAAAAAAACCCCACTATTAAAAGGCGATAACAGACGAAAGCTTTTACAATGTAACTGTATAAACAACTTTTAAAATTGCAGCAGCAGCAGCAGGGAGTCAGGACCCGCCCCGGCCACGTGGAAACAGAGACCAAGCGTCCCCCGCCCGCAGGAAAGTAGCTCCCCCCCCCCCACCCCCACCCGCGCCACGTGGAGAGACAGAGCAAGAGAGTCCCCCTCCCCCACGCCACGTGGCGAGCCGGAACCGGGGCCGGCCTGCGCGCGGGAAGGCAGACAAAGGTTCCCCCGTGCCATGTGGCGAGCCGAAACTGGGGCAGCCGCGCGCCAGGTGGAGAGAGACAAAGGTTCACCCTCCCCCGCGCGAGAGAGCTCCTGCCAGCCAAGCTGGCGCGAATTTCAAAAACAGTTAATACACGCTACAAAGCTTTTACAAAGAAGCACCTTTTTTTCGCAGGGGCTGCGCAGCCTAAAATGCAAGGAGCAAAAAGGAACTCATCTCATGGCAAAGATGAATTTTGAGATTCTACCCCGCAAAGGAGAAGAAATACTCACCGAAATCGAAACTGTTGCTAAGTCAGGTAAAGCAGGCTGGTCTCTTCACGGAACAGGACCTCCTAGGGCAGGAGGAGGCTACCCTATTCTCCCCTGGAAAAATTTGCTCCCCAGAAAGGAGCTGTACTTTCCAGAGGCACAGTGCTTTCCTCGAGGCTTCTTGTGGGTTCAACCCAAGTCTCTCTGGAGGGCTGTGCAACCACAGCCCTTTCCAGCGGAAGCAAAGCTGCTGTAACGCTTTTCCAAGGTTCCTTCTGGGGTGTAGGTCCAAGCTGCCCCACGTTTTGGGCGCCAGTTATAGAATTTGTACCCCGATGTCTCCGGGTGTGTCCTGCTTGGCTTCTTCTGGCTCTTGCTGCTGAACCGGAGGCGGCAGCTGTGGCTTTCTTCCACAGAGATACCTCTGGCTGGCTGAATGCAGCAGCTGGGCACTTAGAAAAGTCCAGGCAGGGGTGGAACTCAGTTTACCTTTGGTGGAAAAGGTTCCAGCGGCAGTGAAGAGAAAAGGAGCGGGCTCTGTTGTAAGTTAAGTCCAAGGTTTATTGATGCATCGTAGATCACTGTAACAGCTCCAGGATCCAACCCTGGACAGAACTCCCTGATGGAACCGGATACAACAAAAGACCCCGCCGCGTGGTCTGGTGTCCTTTTTAAGCCCGGAGCCAGGGGGCGGGGAAGGGACAGGTGCGGGCCAACCAGGTGTGAGGAGGGGATGGCCCAGGGGGGATTGATTGATACACATTCCAGAGGGGGTTGGGGACAGGAAATGGCGTAACACTGCAACATGTCCCCACAAATGAAAAAGATCCCCCGTGGAACTTGAAGCGATGCTTTGGTTGTTGTCTTGGTGTATTTGCACCAAGCCAATGCATTTTTGTGAAAGGCATGATTTGGAGTGACATCAATGGTCTTATTTTTTGCTTTCGTCACATCTGAAATTTTGAATCTCACGCAAAGTTCCATTTTCATGGACCTAAAAATTTCCAATTCCTGAAATTCAGAGGAAGCTGCAGGAAGGAGTTTTGTCCAAGAACACCACTCATTCACAGGATCCTTAATGACCTGTGAGACTTTTACAGGAGTGTGTTTTGGAACCAGCCATTCATCCACTGGCAATCCAACCATGCATGTTGAAAATGGTCTCCCTGGCCTTGAGTGTATCAAGCAAATGCTGTCTAGATTTGCTGCCTGAGCCAAAGTTTTCCAAAAGTTCTGTTTTGGTTGGACAATGGGCAAATCTGCCCCATTGCTTAAAGCAATAGGTGGAAGAATGAGGCACACGAGCATTACCAAGCTCATGGCTTCACCCCTGGTGAGAAGCTTTTCCATGTTTTTGACACCCAAACCCCAAAAGAAATCCCCAAGTCCTTGTTCTTTTACGTCTTTTCTGAGTCGATGTCTGGAGTCTGGTTCTCTTCCGTCTGTGTGCTCACTTCTCTGTTTCTGGGATCAGTGCTCTCTTGCTCTTGCCTCTGAAACGGCTTCACGTGTCGTGCCAGCACCCACTTCAGACCTCGCCCTGTGGAAACACAAGCGAAACCCTTGCTCCATGTAATTAGTTTGAAAGGAGCCTCTATTTGTCCGGTCTCAGGGTTTCTGATCAAAACCAAAGGATTGTCCCTTAGTTTCACCTGAGAGCTGTTTAAAAAGTGTCTTAAAATCAGTGGGTTGGGCTCTGAAGAGGAGCTGTTGAGAAAATTCAACACATACAATGCCTTGTTCAACCTCATGTGAGGTGTTGCCTGTGGCTCCCCCCGTTTTTGTCTATCCAAAAGGGATTTCAGGGTATGATGTGTTCTTTCAATGATTGCTTGACCTGTGGGGGAATATGGAATACCAAATCTATGTCTGACACCCCACCAGTTCAGGAATTTGTCAAGCACCCTGCTTGTATATGTTGGGCCATTGTCTGTTTTTATCTCTTGAGGTACACTTAATGATGCAAATGCTTGCAAGAAATGTCCGCAAGCGTGTTCTGCTGTTTCTCCTGTATGTGCTGATGCAAAGACTGCTCCTGAAAATGTGTCCACTGAAACATGAACATTTTTGAGCTTTCCAAATGACGGATATTTTGTGACATCAACTTGCCACAGTTGAAGACTTTGCAGTCCCCGCGGATTGACTGCTCCTGTGGAAGCAGGTGGCTGCACAAGCTGACAATCTGGACAAGCACTAATGATTTCCCTCACCTGGCTCTTTGAAAGACAAAAGGATTCCATTAGTGCCTGTGCATTCTGATGAAAAAATGTGTGGCTTAATCTTACCTGCTCAAAAACGTCCAGTAGGGTTTGTGAAATGGGCATTGTCAACCTGTCTGCCTGAGCATTCCCTTCTGCTAGAAATCCTGGAAGCGATGTGCTGTGATGTGAGTGATGAAGTATTTATGTTCTCCGTTTTCTAGCAATATTTTCATGCCTGACAAGTATGAATATAAAACTTTGTTGCTGGTCTCTTTCAAAAGTGAACCTTCCAACTGTTTGACCACATCCGCAACATATGCGGAATCTGTGATCAGATTGAGAGGTTGTTTGAACAACAACGAGGACCACCCAATGGTACCACTGCAGAGGCGTTTCCTTGTTGATGCTTGGAACGGAGAAGGCAAGTCTTGGAGCATCATCTGGATGAAGGGGAATGCTGAAGAAACAGTCCTTGATGTCAATGACCACAAGTGGCCAATCTCTGGGAATCATTGAGACTGAGGAAAGTCCCCGTTGAAGTGGTCCCATGTCTTCAAGGACTTTGTTGATCTTCCTGAGGTCGTGCAACAGCCTCCATGTGCCTGATGCTTTTTTTTGGATGACAAACACTGGAGAGTTCCATGGACTATTTGTTGGCTTGATGTGTCCCTTTTGCAGCTGTTCTTGGACCAGGTTTTTCAAAGCACTCAACTATTTTTGCTCAAGGGGCCACTGATCCACCCAAACTGGATCATCTGTCTTCCAGGTTAACTTCAGTGTGGCGAGTGCCGCAGTGACCCCCACTAAAAATCCACCTCCAACTTCATGCCCCATTGTGCTAAAGGGTCTCTTCCCTATACTGTGATCGGCTTCTGCACAACAAAGGGACGAATGATCACCGTCTTGTTTCCTGGTCCTGTGACAACAACGGAATTCTCACTCTGCAGACAAAGAGAACTTCTCCCTATGCCTGTGAGGGAACCCAAGGGCGCAATCAAACTCCATTCTCGAGGCCAAAAGAAGTAGGATGTAACTGTGACGTTTGCCCCTGTGTCGAGCATTCTTCTGACGATTGTTCTTTCTCCACAGGTCAACCGATACGTGACAGTGGGTTGATCTCGGCCTATATGTTTCACCCAGGAAGTATGTACTTCCACCTGTTCCTTTGAAGGAAATAATTCTTCGTCAAACACTGGCATGACCCACTCCATGGTGTGTGGTGGCAAAGTAATAGCTTTTGCTACCGGCGTGTTTTCTGCCACAATCAATGGTGGTTGAAGAGCCTTGGCTAAAACTGTCAACTCTTCGTTTCGATTTGCTGAAATGATTGAAGGATAAATGACAAGTCCAAGGGTATTGCTTCTGTCTCTACCAATTATCAAGAAATCTTGTCTCTTGGGTGAAGTCCCGTTGACACCTGTTGATATCACTGCGTGACTTCTATCCAAGAAGAACGTTAACTTGGAAGCTGCCAATGTACACTGTGCTCCTGGTGGGAGGAGTTCTGGGTCACTGGGGATTCTGCTGATGACTTTGCTGAGGGAATCTGTCCGATGTTCTCCAATGATGTCCTGTCTGCTCTTGTGTCATCACCATCACTTGTGTCGACACACGCTGATGATGTTGCGCGCTCTTTCTGGCGTTTCCCGGACATGGCAGAGGTTTTCCATCCACATCGGTTTGAGAATAACATTAATTCGCAAGACGTCTTCCTCTTCTGCATCTTGGACAGAGTGGCCTTTCTGTCTTTGGCCACTTGCACTTGTGCTTGTGGGCAGTTCTTCATGGGTCCAAATGCTCTGCACCTGTAGCATTGTCCGCCAGATGAGTTGCTCTTCTTTTCAATGCTTGCTAGAACTTTGTCCATCTTGTTGATCTTCTCATTCTGCAATTGAAGCATTCTTTCCATTTTTTTCTCCCAGCTGTCCTCCCAGTGCTTCTTCCAACTATCCTTGCATTTCCTGCTTCATGATGGATACAACATGCTGAGGTGTTCCCACTTTGCTGCATGCCTCTACCATTTCTGCCAAAGAAGGTCATCCGGGCATTGCACTGATGACCCATTGGCAATCTGGATTGGCATTGGCATAGGCAAGACTTTCCATGAGATGTGGTTTCACTGCGTCATCAGTTACTTGTCGATCCACAGCTTGTGTGAGTCGATCTGTGAATGTGGAAAAAGGTTCAGTGGGACCTTGTCTGACATTTATGAATGGGATATCTTGTGCTTCTGCTGAAGCAATCTGCGGGATTGCTTTTCGTGCTGCTTCCTTGATGTCATTCAGCACTCATCTTGGAAGCCTCGCTGCTTGTTCTATTGGATTGTCATCTGGAGGATCACCTGCTAACTGTGCCACTGTGAGCTTTACATTTGGTCTGCCTTGGTATCTGAGCCTCAGCTCTGCAATAGATCTTCTCCATCTCATGTCCCACATGAGATTCAGTGTGCCAGTGAGAATCACTGACACAAGGCATCTGATATCGTAAGGTGTAAAATCATACATGTTGAAAGTTCCCTTCATAAGCTGCTTAAAATATTGTGAATTCAGTCCATTGTCTCTGATGGCTTTAGCTAATTCTTTGACCACCTCGTGATCCAGTCTATCCCACCTTGGATTCTGACCCTGTGCATCGTATGTCACTGGCATTGTGATGTCTCTCAAACCTTCCAATAAGTCTTTTTCTTTTCCTAATTCTTTTCTAATATCTGTCCAGTCCGTTGTTTCAACTTCCTCTTCTTCTGGAACCTGCATCTCCATGAGTATCTCCATGTACAGTGGAGTTGTAGAAGTCATTGGTGTCTCTGGAATCCGCATTCCTTGTTTTGATGAAGTATTTGGCCTTGCTTCTAAATCCGGAACAGGAATCTGAAGTTCTTGTGCTTGCATTCCCATGGCCATGGTAATATATTGTAGAAGGTATTTGGCTGTACTCCTTGGTACAGTGATTGTTGGCTTCCTGCCTGAAGAACTGGCTGGTTTTGCTGTTGAAAACATCCATGATGAAATATCCTCTGAGGCAGTAATGTGTATTGTATCATCCTGTTGTTGTGCCTCATCAGAAGTGTCTTAAGCTTCATGAGGTTCAGAAGCTGATGAATACTCCATTTGCTGCGTAGTACTTGTCCTCTTTGATTTAGATTTCCTTTTGTATGTCGCTGGAAAAAATGTTGCAATGTTGCAATCCCGCCACCAGACGGCGCTGTGGCTTGGCCGACCAGGTCTGGCATGGTGTCCTGCAATGTGGCGGCCGCACCACAAGGTGGCGCTGTCGCCCGCCTGGTTGACCGTGATGGAGGCGCGACCGCGATCGGTTCCTGTTCGGCTGACTGCAGTATTCGCGATTTTGAGTGAGACCGAGAATGTGCGATTTTTGACTGAGCTAGCAGCTGAGATTGGATACGTGTGTGTCTCCCCGGGACTGGAGAGCTCGGGATCGAAGGGATTGGGACTGGAGGGACCGGACTCGGAGAGGGGGTGGAGCCCCGGGATGTAACCGAGCCCCGAGCACGCCCCTTCCCAGCCCGTGTCGTCACAGGGGAGCGGACCCGCCTCCGTCCGCGCTCAGCCCGCGTCTTCCGCGCACGCGCGATCGCGGAAACGCCTCCTTCCTCCCCTAGACTGGCGTCACTGTCTCCTTCCCGTTCTGCCTCCGATGTTTCCCCCTAGTTTGATCCGTTTCGGAATCCCCCTACTCTTCCTCTGACACTGTATCCACACCCCCAACCGGCGCACGCAATTCCCGCTCGGCTTCTGCCCGCGCTGCAATTCGGGCAGATCTCCGCATCCCGACTTCCGGGTACGGCGTCATCACCGCGCGCCTGCCGCGTCTCCCTACGGGTGCCGGCTGGGACTCTGCAGCTGTCCCGCCGGCCTTGTCCCCAGACGCTGTCGCTGCGGTCTGAGAGCGGTCCCCGGGTGGCTGCGCCACATTTATCTCGCGATTTCTGCCCCTCGCTCGCGTTTTTTGCACCGCGCCGCTCGAAACTGCGGCCGCCGGCACCGCGCTCGCGCCAACCGCGTCAGCTCCCGAGTCTCCCACCGCCTCCGCCCCCCCTCGCCGGCTGCCCCCGCCGCCCGAGGCTGCCCCCGGGACCGCGCCGGCCGCGAGAGAGTTTTTCCCCCTCCCCCTCTGGTTCCACTTCGGCCCCCCTTCCCGACTCTGCTGTTTTCCCTCCCCTACGACCCTCTGGCTTCTGCGAATCGGGAGGCCACGCCTCTAAAATGGCGCAGTTCGATTCCTCGAATTCGCTTGGGGAAATTTCAGCCCTGAGCTCTCCCGGGAGTGAGAGTGTGTCTGAGTCTGAGCCCGACAACCCTAAAGTATCTGGGGTTTTCGGACGCTTTGGAGGTCCCGTGGGCTTTCGGAGTGAGGAGGGAATCGGAGGTGATGAGGCTTCCTCCTGCTGCCCTCCTATGGGAGCTATTTCTGTTTCCCCTGGGACAATTGGAACAAGAGCCGCCCTCCACTTCTGGCTTTGCTCCCCTCCCTCTGCCCCTGTGGGAGTTTGAGCAACCTGCTGTTTGGCAACCTTCCTAGATTTTGCTGAGGTTGCTTCCAGCATCACCCGTGCAGGTGGTAAAAGTTTCATGGCCGTTTCATCTTTTCTTGTGGCCGAATGATAAAGATGTCTGTTGATTTCTTGCCAGAATCCGACTTCAAACAACAGATGTGTCTCTGAGTATGGATAATTACAGCGTACCCATAGCAAAAGATCTCTTAAGTTCTTTCTTTGAAATTTTCATGGGGTGTGCCTCTGCCATGCCTTGTAAGGCTGACAAAATCCTTAACTGTTCCTGGGAACATGTTACCCCCCATGTTCTTAATTTTGACCTTCTTACCAAATCCGAGTCGTCAGGTCAGTCTGAAGGTCCAACTGGAAACCGGCCAGCAGTTCACAGGAGGGTGGATCCAGGGCGCCTTCTGGCTCTGCTCCAGACTGGTCTGCTACGAGTCTCTTCGGCAGAAGCTCTCTGGATGATCTTGACAGTGGCTGTTGCTTCTTGGGCTGTTCTGGCTGCTTCCCAAGAGGCTTATCAGTGCCCCCTTGGAACGTGCCCAGCCAGGGATGCCGATTCTCAGGCTGCTGTTGCTAATTGCTGCCCCGAGATGCGTAGGATGTCTCTGCTTCGGCCCGCGCAACGGAAGAACGAGTCTGGACTCTTCACTTTTCGGTGTTGAGGTTTTTTATTAATTCTTATCTATAAAATTTTCTTTCTGCCCAGCGGAGATCCGCTCTGCAGGGCAGCTACGAGCACTCTGACCGCCCCTGAGGTGGTGTTGTCCTTTTATACTACAAACTACGTATATCCTATTTACACTTAATTCCCAATACCTATCACCTATGTTAGACAGTGCACTTCTACTCTAGACCAATCCCAAAGTGCCAACATCACAGCAGAAAATGGAGAACAAGAAGAAGAAGAAGGAAGGCTAGACACGCCCAGATTCCTCCATCCTGTCCCCATAAACCCCATACCAAAAATCCTAAAATCTACATTTTCACCCTGTGATCATTTTGTTATTACACTATTCAAACCTGTGTGACCTTCATGTCCTCATACAAAGTTGGCAACTTGCTCCAAGTGTCAAAATCAAATCCCCAGGTGTTCTGGCTAGCATGCAAGGGTCTCCGAGCCCCCCGGCGGGGTCCTTGACAACTCTGGACACCTGGAAGGATGTAATGGCTTCTGAAAGAGAAGAAAAACAAAAAATTTAACTATTAGGAAAGATATGCATTGTTGAAAGCCTTAAGCCACAACCCTTTGGCGAGCTGTGAAATTTAAAAAATTGAATTAAAGATGTTAAGGTATACCAACTCTCATCTATAATTTTCTATAATAAACATTCTATAATTTTGGCTCTATAATCAGACTAAACTATGAGGAAAGCATTTGCTTCAGTGCTTAGCTTCATTAGAAGGCTAAACCTGGAATAGCAAAAGCATCTATAAACAACCTGTTTCCTCCTATGTGCCATGTATTGTTTAAAATCTTTCAAGAGCTGGAACATCCACCTTCCTCCTTGAAACATTTACTGTTAAGCTGAAAAATGCTTCAGGGAAGTACACACTACTACCTTCCCTCCAGTCGGAGCTGGTGCACCCCAAACATGACACATGGAGGTAAAATAATTTCCATTTTAAAGCCAACTATGCCAGTGAAAATACTGGACATGAGCTGCTATAGAGATACACTAGTCAGGCAACCTGCAGTGACCAAACTGATGCAAAGGAATGACACTGCTGCTTCCTCTCAGCTGTTTAACTTTAGACAGAGGTGGGAAATACAGTTTTTAAATTTACATACTCAAGGCTTGCAATGTGTACAAGCAGAAGTTCAAATAATCTTTAAAGTGAATAAAAACAAAATAATTATTCTAAATTTCCAGTTCAAACCCATGGGAATCAAAAGTGTTCAATGGCCACAAAAAAGGATCCTTTGAAAGATGACAAAACCTTCTCCTACAAGTGAAGAACATTCCAATCTCAGTCAAAAAAGATGTTGAACAATAATAATGGATATCAGAGAGAAGAGAGCATCAACTTGCCTTTGTGTTTATATCCATTTCAGATTTCAGTCATCATCTCAGAGGAAACTTCTGTCCTGTTATGCAGCAATGGGTAAAATGTAACATTCTTCATAGGAAAGGCACATTCAAATGAATATTCTTGAGAGCAAGCACAGCTATTTTTATTAATGTCACGTTTGCTGTTATTACATCTGAATGAAAATGGTACTAAACAGACAACTACCAGCGTGCCTCGGCTCCCTGAAGAAGATTGCACTGGAGATGCCACAGCTGAGGATGCACACAGCCTGCCTGTTTTCTAAGGGCTGGTCAGCACACAACTCAAAGAACTCTGTGCATGAACACATAGCTTTATTTATGAGAGAAGCATGAGGTGACAGAATATCTGTCTTCAGAAGGAGACCAATATGATCCTTCAGGATAAATGCTCAAACTGTCCCACAATGTCAGAGGAAGCCAAAAATGCTCAAAGGAAAAAGGGATCTACAACATCGTCCATTTGTGTAATTATTTTCTCAGATTAACCCATTAAATTCCTTGGTAGAGAAGGTCGTATTTAGGAATGTTATTGGGATCAATAGGACTTCTCACAATGAGCTTTCCCCGCATTGCTCCACGGTAGATCACTTCAATCAGATCTATAAAGTCTTGCTTTGTTTTGAAGCTTCCCACAAATTTGGTGTGATCTGGAGACCTAAATATAAGCATAAGACAAAGGTAGAATTGTAACATTAAAGTATTCAGAGAAAAACCACCTAAAAATGTGAAAATATGTGAAAATGAGATAAGGAGTTCTGATCTGGTCATTCCGAAAGAATGAACTAATTTTGTAATGGCATAACCAGTCAGGAATATGCTTTGACCTCCAAAGGTCAAACAGGTGCAGTGTTATGTCTAAGATTTTCATAATTTCTTACTATTTTTTTCAGAGTCAGATATATTTCACCTACTTATTGCATCAGGGCATATTTCAAATTACTTCCCTATTTACATCCTTCTGGCTTCCTATAGAATTCTCAAAGCAGATGCTGGTAACAACATTACAGTTTTCAAATGTTACCTTCCCCAGACATGATAACATAGAAAAAGACTGATAATTCTTACAGACATAATAGACAATAACAGGATGACTTACCCATAATCAACCTTCATGTGCTGTCCATTAAAGAAAAATACAGTAGATGGAATATAACTGATGTCAAAATACTGGGTGTACACTGGGACGTTGTTCACATCCACCAGGTAAATGACTGCCATTTTACTTAGGTCATGAGCTGTTTTTGCAAGCTGCAAAGAGTGAGAAAGGTAGATGACAAATAGATTGAGAAACGAGAACAAGAGGGCGGCAAGCTTTATAAAGTTTGTTTCTCTTATGCATTACCAGCTTAAGCAGGTATAGAATATCACATCTTGTCTACCTCAAGCATTTTGTTCAGCCACTACAGTAGTAACACAGATACTTACTTTTCAAACCTTTTTATAAATATCGTGTAATTTCATTCTATATTGGTCACCAACTTTCCATGAGTGCCTATCTTAGCAAAAACATTCTCTTCTATGTGCCAAATATACTTGTACAGTCCGTTAAAAAAAAAAAAAAAAAGGTCTTACAATATCATCGAGCTGCAGACAAACAGCATCACTATCTCTTCCAAAACGGAGAACCAAAACCTTCTCAGCGACGCTTTTAATTGCCTGATCCACTTCCCTCTTACAGGTCAGTTTGGGCAGCAGAAAACTCATCGCGACAGATCACGATCTCCACTAAAATCCCAGCCTTACAGTTATGGAAAAAACAACAAAACAACGCACCATCAAACAACAGCAACCTGCGGGCTAAAAGAAGCAAAACTTCTCTGTGCTATTACATTTTTTAAAAGGAAAAAAAGGAGGGAGGGGAGAGAAGAGAGCAAGAGAGAGATCATAGATCAGCAGGCCGGGCTGACAAACCCCTCGGCCCCAGCCGACCGCCTCACGCCCCAGCCCAGCGCGGCGGCGGGGACAGACCCTGCCCCGCACCAGGGGCGGCGGCAGCACTCACCGGCAGCCCCCTCAGTGCCCGGGGGCTCCCCGGGAGTGGAATACGGGAGAGTTCGGATCACCGCCCGCCGCAGCTCGCGCCGTGGGGGCGCAGACAGCCCGGAACGTGGCGGTGCAGCCGCGGAGCGCCGGGGACAGTCGAGGGGAGCACCGCGGGCCCGCCCCGCGCAGGCGCAGCGGCTCCGCGAGGTGAGCGGCGGTGGCGGTGCGGCCGGAGCCGGCGGTGAGCTCGGGGCACCTCGGGGTCCGCCCGGCCCTGCCCCGACCGAGCCCCGTTGGGCGGGAGCGCAGATCCGGCAGGTGCTTCTCCGGGGAGTGGTGGCCCGGAGGACGCGGGCCCCGCCGGTGTCCCCGGGAGGGCTGGGGGGCACAGCGTGGGGCTGTGGGGTGGGGGCCTGCGCTCAGCGGTTCGGGTGCTTGTGGCCTGGTTTAAAAGTTGTTAAACACGTGCAGTGCTGTTCCCCTGCAGCCGGCCTCATCGGTGAGTGTCTAAAGGGAGTGCCAAGAGTGTGGATCCAGGCTCTTGTCCGTAGTGCCAGGCCATGGGACAAGAAGCAATGGGCAGAATCCGAGGCACAGAAGTTCCACCTGAACGTGAGGAGCATCTGCTTTACTGTGCAGGCGGTTGTGCACTGAACAGGTGCCCAGAGGGGTTGTGGAGTCTCCCTTACTGGAGATATTCCAGACCTGTGTAGACACAACCCTGTTCCATGTGCTCTGGGATGGCCCTGCTTGAGCAGAGGAGTTAGAACAGATCCATTTTGGCCCCTTCTAACCTTACTCAGTGTGTGATTCTGAGTGGGCAGCTAGGCTGGGGAATTAAGGCAAGTTGTTCAGTCTCTGAAATATCAGTGAAGAGCCTTTCTGTTATTGAGATGAGTTGCAGTGAAGTCATGATAAAAAAGAAAAAAAAAAGAAAAATATTTGCAGTGCTACAAATCTAGGTTCTTCAAAGAGCCTTAGTTGGATTCTTGCAGTAATGATGTTAGCTTGAATGACACACTGGAAAGTAGCTTGGCTCTATCAAAAGCTGTCATCAGGTATTCTGATGCTGTAAGTCTGGTGCTCAATATTGACTTAAATGGAGCTCCAGTAATGTAAGTTAATTGAGGAACTGATCCCTTTATTTCTCCATGCTTCTTTGAGTATTACTTTTGCCAGTAGTTAAATCCTTCAATTTTACATTAAAGGATTTTCATTTACATTTTACATTGAAGGATTTAACTACTGGCGAAAGTAATAATTGTGCTTCCATTGTAGCACTTACAAATTTTCACATTGTTAGGTTGCTTGGTTGTTCTTGTTTCTTTTATCTTAATAATGGCAGAACATGAGAGGTCAGCCACCAATTTGATCAATTACTATGTAGTAAAACACATGCCAGGTTATATAACTTTTCTAAATAATACAGCTCCTTCTGTGCCTCTTATCTGAGCAGGTACATGTTTACAAACCCAATATTAGATCTAACTTGTTCTGTATATCACATTATTTTCAGTTTATTGGGAAGATTATGAATTTTTATTTTATTAAAAAATTTGGAATTATTTCTAGTTTTGTCCAAATCATGTTTCCTCAAGGACTGAAACTCCATTGATGGTTAGTTCAGTAGTGTGCATAGGCCAAGGAAACTACTAAGTGTTCCTGGGTGTGTTTTTCTTTCTGCAGACCTTTCATATTTAAATACAAATGTAGATAAAATTAATGAGACTGGGGAAATTTATGTCCTCAGCTTTATCTGCCTATGCCAGCTTCACAGACAATTTAGAAAAAAGATGGTATTTTCTTGTACTAATTGTTATTCTTCCCTCTCTTCTTTCTGTTTTCACAGGATAGATAAATTATGTAAAAATTATTCTGGTTTGTATGCAGCATTTCACTGACTTTGGTTGTGAAGGCTCATCATATGACACAAATAACTTGAAGAGATCTTGGACAGTTCTTGAAGGTTCTTTGACTACATTTTGAATTGCAGTAAGTATAGCTGGTTTAAGCTGTTTTTATTTAGGAAGCAGTAAAAAATTCATAGTAGAAGGAGGAATTCCTACCATCCTTCAAGAAGTAACCTATTGTCTGTCAGTGTTACTAAGAATAAAAATCTGTATGTGTGTTCTTTGTGATTTCTGACAAATTTTTTTCCCCTCTTATTGGAGTTTGCAGATAAGTGTTGCAACCCAGCACATGTCTAAGTATGCAGTCTGCTAATATGCTTCTGAGAAGAATTGTAAGAAGTTCTGTCCTTCCATTTCCCACACAACATGGGATAAAAAAGGATTTGTTTCCGCTCAGTAGAACTCTGAGTTTATCACTTTGTCTGAAGCAGGACAAGTCATGTGAACCCTCAGAAAAACTGGATTTAGATGAGTGGAAGAAGGTAATGAAATCTGGGTTGCAAGAAGAGGTCAGCGAGATTGTCTCAGAGCCAAAGGAGCTTTCCAGTTTGGCTGCTGCACGTGAGACTTTGGAGATGTGGAGGCTAGCTGGCAGAGCAGTTCCAGAAAATATGAGTGAAGAACAGCTAAAAACCTTTATGGAGTGTCCTTCTAAGTCAGCCAAAAAGAAGTATTTAAAATATTTGCATCTCAAAGAACTTTACAAGAAAAATGACAAGAGAAAGATGGATGAAAAAAGGGAAAGAAGGCTGGAAGCACAAGATCAAGATTCAAAAACAGATGAGATCAAAAAGAGTCCATTTGTTTGTTTATGGTCCCGCACTATGGACAAAGCATACAATTGGAGGGCTGCTCAGTCCATGATCTTTGGCCAGCCTCTAGTATTTGACATGTCTTATGAAAAAGAGATGTCTGTCCGAGAAGTCACAAACACAGTGAGACAGATAGTAATGAGTGAAAGCAGCAATCGGAGATCTGTGGATCCATTCCACATCCACTTCTGTAACTTCAAAGATGATAGCCTCTATCACAGGGAATTTATCAAGAATTACAGAGAGGCATGGGACAAACTGCTTATCACAGTGACAGACCAGTGCTACACAGAAATCTTTCCAAAGGATAAGCTCATCTATCTGACTGCAGATTCTCCCAAAGTAATGAAAGCATTTGATCACGATAAGATCTATATTGTTGGGTCAATGGTTGACAAGAGCATAAAAAGAGGAGTCTCTTTAGCACGGGCAAAGCGATTAGGGCTGGAGACTGCAGCCCTTCCATTGGATAAGTATTTGCTGTGGAGTACTGGTGCCAAAAATCTCACACTGGATCAAATGATGCATATTTTATTAACCCTGAAAGATACAGCTGACTGGAAGAAGGCTCTGGAATTTGTTCCGAAAAGGAAATACTGTGACTTTGTAAACAAGCCTGTAAAGGAATTGAAAAGAACGTTAGACCTGATCAGCACACTCAAACTTGGAAAGGGACGGGAAAAAGGAGAAAAGCAATTTGCCAGAAACTACCCCAAGAGGTATAAATTAAAGCAAAAGTAGAGTGATGGGGAGGAAAATGAATTTTTTCCTCCCCAACTTCTACACAGTTGGCAAAACTGTGCCAACTTCTTGGTGCTCTGTTCAGCTTTTAATCTCAGAACATGTTTTTTTGCTTATGTTTGAAATTACTACCATTAAGAGTTGGGTTTTTTAAATTACTTTAGTAGTCCAGCTGTTTAAATTTATTCACACATTACTGAAATTGTGTAAGAGAAATGAGATAATCTGTTGTAAAAAAAATAACTCTACATGAAGACTATCAGTCTGTTCCATTGAATTGTGCTTGGGCAAGGGTGATTGTTACTGAATGCAAAGGTCTTCAGACTGCTTTGGAGACTGTCTACGGTTTTATTCTGTAAGATCACTAAGATGAAGTAGAAGAGACCTCTCGCATTACTTCCTGAATCCTCTTGTGTGCAAATGAATTGACTTTGATAGCTGAACTAAATGGTTAAAACCTTGTGGGAGTTTGGGGAAATGCACCATTTATTTTCAGATGCTCTATCTGGCACAAATAAAGTCCCTGTTTGGAAGGAATCAGGCAAATTTCTTGATTTTGCTGAAAAAAAAAAATCTTACCTACTTTTGGGTAAGACTCTTATCCCAGAGTGCCTGTGTTTTCCGGCCACGTAATGTAGATTTCCCAAAGTGCTGGAACTTCTGAGTTGGCAAACTGTCCTATTAGTAAATACTTAGGGGAGCAGAGAGCCTTTCAATATTTCTTACAGCTCAAAATGCATCGGTGTCTGTCTGGAAGTCTGTGTTCAGGCTGCAGAGCTGCTATGGGCAGCTAAATACAGGTCGGCTGTCTGTGGGATGAGGAGGGCTTTCTTTGTGAGGGATGCTTAAAGTCAGTGATGGCAGATGATGAGTTGGTCACCCACTCCCTGGACACCTCTTCCTACGTGCTGTTCTAAGGTGGGGATTGGAAGATTCACTACCTCGGCACAGCCCTTCACTGCCTGTTGTGAGGGGCAGGGGCCTGCAGGCATGGATCAGCTCTGGCACGGGGAAAGACCTGGTTCCTTTCAGCTGTGTGTGGTTGGGAGGTACACAAAGCTTCACCCTAGGGTGGTGTTCCAGGTGATGCTTGAGATCTGCCTTCAGCTGCCTGGGAAGCCCTGAAGTGCAAGGACTGGCTGTGTGAGTGCGTGTGCCTCAGCCAGGCAGACTATTTCCTCAAGGGGGGAAGACAACAATGGAGCTATGTGCTGCTGCGTGCCACAGAACTGGAATGGTTTGGGCTGGAAGGGGCCTCATCTAGATCCAACCCCTGCCATGGGCTGGGTACCATGTCCCTTCTGTCATTTGCTCTTCCTCCATACACACAGCCTCTTCTGATCTGCAAACTGGCTTGCGCACGGGTGGGGGAGGTGGTGTCACTGCTCCCTTGAACTCGTGTCACAGAATCACAGACTGGGTAGGTTGGAAAGGGCCACAGTGGTCGCCTGGTCCAACCTCCCGAATCAAGCAGGGTCACCCCAGAGCATGTGGCCCAGGGTTGCACCTGGATGGCTCTTGAATATCTCCAGTGAGGGAGACTCCAGAGCCCCTCTGAGCAACCTGCCCAGCGCTCGGTCACTGCACAGGAAAGAGTTTCTTCTTCATGTTCAGTTGGAACTTCTGTGCATCAGTTTCTGCCCGTCGCCTCTTGTCCCATTGCTTGGCACCACCGGATCCTATTTCTTGGTGCACCACCTCCACCCCCTTTAGCTATTTATACCCACCGAGGAGGCAGTGAGGCAATGCTGTTTGTGGATCACGGGAGGTATCGTTAAACCACGCGCACTGAGGAGGGCGCGGCAGCGGACGTGCGTTCTTCGCACCCCCGGGACGCAGAGGCTCAGGGTACGATGCCGGCAGTGCCGAGGGGTGGCTGTGATCCCCCCGCTTTCCCCGGGGGAGGGAATGGAAGCCGTGCCCACGTGCGCGGCGGCTCCTGACGGCCGTCATTCAGAGAGGCGCCGCTCGGCGCGCTCCCGCGGTTCCCGCTGCGCCATCCCCGCGCGCCGCAGGGGCGGGGCCCGCCTGGCCGCGAGCGGGGCCTCGCGGGGGCGGGCCCGAGCGGCGCGCGTGCGCGGCGCGTGAGGCGGCGGAGGAGGCGGGGGAAAATGGCGGACGGCAGAGCCGAGGGGGAGAAGGCGAAGCGGCCGCAGCCCGCAGGAGGTGAACATGTAGCGCCTCTCGCCGCGGAGCTGTGGGGTGGGAACGGGCGCTGGGCTGGTCCAGCGGGGGTGGGGCGGTCCAGGTGTGCCTCACCCGGCCGTGAGTTGCCCGGGCCGTGCGGTGCCCGGCCCTGCGGGGAGTGTGGGTGGCCTGGGCCTGAGGGGACTGCGCTGGGGGAGAGGCCAGTCGTGCCTGCTGTGCTCAGCTCTGCCGGCGCTTTTGTAAAAACACGCCAGCTTCTCCTTGTCCGTGCAAATGCGCTATTTCTCTCTCGTAAAAGTACACGGAGTGCTCACGCCGTGTCTGAGAGAAATACGACTTGCTGTCTGCAAGGATGAAAACAGAGCCTTAAATTTTAATTTTTAACAATTATTGTACCTTTTTTATAAATGAATATTGACTCTCAGTGAATATTCTTCAATTGCTGTTTTAAGCGTTTGGGGATTTTTTGCTTGGCAACAATCTGTAAGTTTGCTGTAAGAGTATAAATACTCTTACAGTATTTATATTATGACTGGACATTCCTGTAATTTCTGCAGTATTTGGTTCGAAAGTTTTAATTGTATGTTTCTTTTCTTCTTTCTTCCCTTAAAGTTGAGAGGACAGTGTCTTTGCAACGATTAAGTTTTTCTTTCTTGGTGTATTTCCTTTTTTTTGTTTTAGTTGGGTTTTAGTGGCTTTTTTTGTTTTGTTTTCATATATCTGTAGGGAGAGGGCACTTCTTAGATCTGTTGAAAAATTAAATCAGGCTTGTAAACCAATCAGGATCACCTCAACAGTCAATGTTATTTCTCATAATCACTGACGTTTGAAGAGTATTGATTTTAGGTAGTTCCTTGACTCTTGGTCCTCTCTTGGACTTTGGTGACTTTTTGGTTTTTATTTTTTGGTGGTGGTATTGGGGTTTTTTTGCATTAGTAATACAGTGACTGGATAGCATCAGCACATCAGTAATTCCTACTGTTTTGTAGGAAGATGATCTGAATGCATTGAGGTGCCTTGGCCCTAAGGAAGAATAGGTGCTCCCTAAGGATTTTTGAAAGCAATTTGCAGTTCTTAGCTTTTGGCAAGATAGTGGGGCTTATCTTAAAATTAATTTAGCTGTGACTGGTTTGTTCCCACATGCCCCAGTGGTGACCAGGGACAACAGATCCTGAAATGCTGTGCAGCTGGCACTGTCACTCTTGTCACCTCAGCCACCTGGGCTGTGGAAGGTGTCCACCCGTGTGGCTTGTTGATTCACATGAGTAAACCCTGGCTGTGAAGGAGGACAACTTATGTGTGCAATCCATGGAAAGGGCAATGGCCAGGCTACTTTGGAAATAGTGCTGGTGTTTTCTGGAGGTGAAGTGTGACCTCCAGGAAATGGTAAAGCAGCCTTGAGATCTTGGAATATGTATATGGACTGGCATGGGAGATTGTAGAGACTTTTAATGGTTAATATGCCTGCATTTCTATTTCCTGCAGAAATCAAACAGCACAACAGCTCCCTCCCCACCTTCCCCAATTGTCTGTGCCCCTTACAGCTTTCTCATCAAGCAGGAGTGTTTCTTTCAGCAGTCTGGTGTTCATCCTTTGGCAAGCCCAGTAGAAATAACACTCAGAATGCAGTGCTGATAGGAGCTAATTCTGAGAGAGGTGCTTTTTAGGGTTTGGTGGGAAAACAGATGTGGGTAGATTGTATTAGCTTCATCTTGTGCTTAGCAGTATTTGAGAATTTGCACTTTAAAGAAGTAACCTGTAAGCAGTAGTGTAATAACCTTCAAGCTAGCACTAGTCTAGGAACTGTCTCCCTGTACCCTGAATTTTGGGCTGCTATGGATTTTGTGTATTATGAAAAAGAAGACTTAGCTCTACAATTCCAGCACTTTTAGTGCCAGTGAATCTTCTGCATACCCTTGAATCAGTCTCTAGTGTACTGAGGCAGCACGTGGAACATTGTTTAATGTGATTTTATGCACTAACTATAGGGATGCTGTCACAGTCTCTGCAGACTGCTATTTGGTAAACTCTGCTAAGACAACCAGTACCCAAGGTCACTTGTGTAAATTTTGATTGTTTCTCTTTCCTCCTTTGTTTTTCATTTTTATATCTATATTTTCTGGATCAAATTTCTAGTAGCACTTTTTAGTACAGTGAAACTGATTAAAGTTACTTTTTTTTTGTGATCTGCCATATTTCTGGAGGTGAATGATAAATCCATTTTGGTTTCAATCACTTATTGATACCTGGAAAAAGGGGGTAGAAGTGGTATATTCTGCCGCTTCTGATTTGGGAAATAGCAAAGAAATATATATATAGATTGAGTCCCTAGTTTTTCTCTTTCCTGATGTTGTTTGCTTCTTTTTTTTTTTCTCAGAGCTACAGTCTTGTTGACCCCCAGTTCAGACTTTCTTCTCTCCCATTGCTTCATCTTACCTAGTAGCTTTTTGCATTAGCAGTGCAAAGAGCTTTATCCCCTGATGGTCGGAATTTGCTGTGCATGGAAGGTGCTCTTCTGCATTTGATGTGATGAGGAACTTGTGCTAGCTCCATTTGTTTTAAACTGCTGCTGTGAGCACTTCCCTGGCCATTCCTTAATGTGTGTTTGTTTTTCCCCCCTTCTGCTGCTGCAGTGGGTTGCTTATTGCAGCGGCAGGGAAGTGTCTTTTTGCTGAAGCGTTTACTCTGTTCAGTGTGAGTTTTCCAAGGACACCTTTGTCTCTTGGTGTAGCTGAAGAAGCTGATTTTATAGGAATGGAAGTGTTACTTGAATGTTTTTTTCTCTGTGGATCACTGCCCAGCTGCTGTGTTTTCCATGACTATACAGAACCAGAAAAGATGAAATATATGTATGTGCTTTTTTAGTGCTGGTTCCTTCCTCAAGCAGAGCTTGGCATATTTATTACAGATGGGATGTGGACAAGCAGTGACTTGAAAGATGATTGAGACAGCCGGCCTCACTGTAGTCACTCCCATGATTTTAGAGTTGTGCCAGACAAGCCTAGAGACTGGCATGGACATGATTTTGTAGAAATTTAGTAGAATTAATTTTAACTTAGATTATCTACTCTAGATTTGAAATTGGGATTCCAATTATGAAAGCTTATCTGTGGCAACTTAAAAAACTTTAAATCTTTTAGTCATCTACATTTAATTTACTACATGAACTTTGACTTCCATGCTAAATAAAGAGATGGTGCTTCAAGATTGTTTTCCTGGCTCATACAAGAAGTTCTTTACAAGTAGTGGAGTGCTTGCAGTTTCTTCTCCTCTTTGTGTTTTGCTGTCCACTAAATATACATTGGTGGAAACTGCTGTCACTAAAAACATCTTACCTATTGCACCCAAAGTATAATGCTTTTTGAGGTTGCTGCTCCCATCAATCTGCTCAGTAAAAGTAGCTCATCTTGGTAAGTTGTTTCGACTTCACCAGGACCTGAAGAAGAGGCAGAAAAACCTGTGAAAACTAAGACTGTTTCTTCCAGTAATGGAGGAGAAAGTTCGAGTCGCAGCGCAGAGAAACGGGCAGCTAATGAAGAAGCTGAAGACTTCACCACAAAGCCTGCTCCTGCCAAAATGTCCAAGTTTGGATTTTCCATAGGCAGTCAGACAACAAAGAAGGCATCTGCAATATCCATCAAACTGGGAGCAAATGTAAGTTTACTCGGGGCTTTTAATTTTAGGGAAACTGAGGGGAAATGGAAGTTCTTTGAGGAGGCTTCCTTGCAGAGGAAACTTTGAATTCCCCTGAGGGTAACTTGGGTAGAGCTTAAGGCAGGCATTGCAGGGCCAGCTAGTCGTGCATGTGTAAGTACTTCAACGTGATTAATAACAGGTCAGTAGTCTCAGGAATCATAAGACTTGATTGAAATGAACTGTAGATCTTTGAACATGCAGAATAATTTTATAATGAGATTTGATCAGTGTGCAGTAATTTCCTGAGGGAAATGAGGAGACTTGTTAAGCTGTTCAGGCTACTTTATGATGAGTCCTGGGAGCTTCATTGCATAGGATGCTTAAAGCTAGAAGAAAGCATTTAGATGGCTTAATAGGTTGTCTTCCACTCCAAAGATCTTATTTTAGCATGGGGAATTGTAGTATATATCCATGACTTTGCCTGTTCTTTGCAAGGTCAGTATGATTTATTTGTGTTAAATGCAAGAGATGGGCCTTTGTTACATAGGTTTCTAAGAATTCTGATCCCCTTGATTGTCCTGCACAAGGTATCCTTGTGCTTGTTCAGATGGGAATCTGATGACACTCTGTACTTCCAGAGTAGTCCTCCCCTGGCTTGGCCAAGGATGAGCCAGGGGCTGCCTCTCTGTTTAATACAGTTCATTTGCATTTCCCGCCTGTCACTGTGACGGATATATTGTAAGTAGCTGTCTGCACCAAATTCAGGCTGTGATCATGGAAGGCTTGCACTCCAGTGCCAGCATTTTAGAAACCTGCCAAGGATTAAAAGAGTGCTCTGTTATCTTGAGATGGAAGGGAGATGTGGGCTGGGCAGCATTCTAGGATATAAATGCAGCCAGGTCAGCTCAGAGTTTGGAAAAATGGACAAGGCTTCCTTCTCTGGGCCTCTGGCATGCTTCAGTTTCTCATGTCCAAAGTGGCAATAAATTTGGCTCAGGATTTCTGGTTCACTGAACTTAGTGGGTGACAGACAGTGCTGAAATTTACCTGTTTCTCTTCATTCATTTTTGCTCCCCTAGGACATTCCCCATTCCTTGGGCACAGAGGCTTTAAAAATGGTGTGGTATTTCTATGCTGTGCAGTATCAGTGAAGAACAGCTGTAGGCAGTTGCATAAGGGCTCTGCTGCAGTAGCAGCTTCTTGGAGTGTATATTAAAGAATTACCAGTAAAGGCAAAATGGAGAAAGCACTGTATATGATTGATTTAGTACTATAGTAGCAATCTGTTACTAGTTACTTGGTTTTTTCTCAGTGCTGTTGAAGTAACTTTTGGTACCACTGTTGTAGTACATGTAACAGCTGTGAGTTTGACAGCTTCCTCCACTTCAAATAGAGGAATTAAAATTAGAAATAAAATAAGTACTCTTTAAAGGAACTTATATTAATCAGACTGTGTGCTAGATACTGATAGTAGTTTAAAAGCATTGAATTGTTTTAAGCCAGAAAGCTGTCATGTTAAAATAGAAGAATTTTTTTTTTTCCCTGACATTGATGGATAAAAATATCCCAAAAGAATAATGGAAGTAGTGACACAGTAAAATTTTGAATACCACAAGTTCAGGTTCTGTTTTAATTGTTCATGTCATGCACCATGGCTGAGTACCCCTGCAGTGTGCTAGAAAGTTAAGACCTGCATGTGGGGCGTTGTAATATGAGAGGGCTCAGCTTGCTGCTCAGAGTGATCACACATAATTGAGCAGTCATTTTCCTTTGTCATTAGAGAATCCTTTATGTGCTTGATTCAGACAAAAACTTTTCCCCTGGTTGCCCATTTCAGTGAAGATCTTTGATTTAATTTTACCAAAATACTTAAAAAGCCATGGGCAGCTTTTTTGAATTAGTAGACTAATGTTACTTGTGCATTTTGTCTTTTCCAGAAGCCTAAAGAGCCTGTTCCAACCCTGGCTCCAAAAACCCTTTCTGTAGCAGCAGCTTTCAACGAAGATGAAGATGTGAGTAATAAGCCAGTGATGAGCACAAAATACCATTGGTGTGGTAGGCAGGGAGAGTGGGTTATTTATGGTTCTTAGCATAAATGTCAGGAATTTTCAACCTAGAAGCATCTCTTTTGGCTCTGATTAAGAATGCACAATAGCTCTGTGTTTGTTCAAGAAATCATTAAAATGTTGATAACTTCTCCCTGAAAAGAAGATGCACAACATAATTTGAATTAGTACTTGCTTTCTCTAGGCTTGATTAGGGGGAGGCAAAGGAAAGTTGTGCTTCTGGTTTGCTAAATATTTTGTTGTCGTATTACTGCTCCTTCTTTCATGGAGTTGAACAAAGGAAGTTGTATTTTGTTCTATAACTGTGTAGGACCTGCATTGTGTGCAGAGTCCCTTTGCTGTCCTGTGGGGCTCTAGTGCAGCCTCTACCTGTCCTGTCAGGCGTTTGAAGTGAGCAAGGCTCTGACCTCCTTTGTCCCTGCAGAGCGAACCCGAGGAGATGCCCCCCGAGGCCAAGATGCGCATGAAGAACATCGGAAGGTAGGGCAGCTTTGAGCTCTGCTTTGGACGAGGGCCAGTGTGGAAACCTGCCCGGCTCAGGGCAGATCTTGAGGATGGCTTGAGAATACAAGGAGGCAGAATAGGTGAAAGAAGCATTTCTCCAGAAATAAGATTTTCAAATTTTAGCCTGTCATCTACAGGCTAAAAGTACTACATTTGCATTTGAACTTTGAATCTTATTTACATTTTTTGAGGAAGAAATTGAGTATGCATTAAATAGAAGCTTTTTTGTTGTAGTTGTTTGTTTTTTTGGGGGTATTCTGTTGTTTATTTTTGGGGTTTTTTTGTTTTGGTTTTGGTTGGTGGTTTTTTTGGTTTTGTGGGGGGGGGTTTTGTGTTTTGTTGTTGTTGTTGTTGTTGGTTTTTTATGTATAATAGGTAGGACTTCCTGCTTGTCTCTACTTTGTATTTTTCTGGTTCTCCCTTTTATAAATTGCCTTGATGTAGGTAGTCTGGTCACATTTTTAAACTCATGTGCAAGGGAAAGATAAGAATCCTCTCTCAAAAAGACAAAGAATTGCCTCTTTATAATAAATCATGTAATTCTTCTGTTTGCCACAGATTTGAGATGGTAGTGGACCAGTCCTAAAATAAGTAGGGATTTTTTCAGAGGAGGCTTCAGTGAAATTAAGGATGAATTTTGAGAATTTGTATTTCAGAGGTGTTAATCACGATAGACTGCTTTTAAAGTCAGTCACTCTGAAAGTTCTCTAGTTTGGTGTTTTTTCTTTTTTTCCAGTAACAAATTTAAATCCTCAGTTTCTTAATCTTCGAAGCTGGCAGCAGTTACTGCCATTGCCACATCCTCTCCTTGCTGTATTTTGACATGCTGTGTACAGATCAGTTCTGTGGCCAGCTTACAGTTGCTAATAGTGAGGGCTCCTGATGTCACAGAAGGAAATTTGTGTGGTAGAGGGGCAGACTGGGCTTGAAATTGGCATTTTCAGTGTGACATGGCACAGTCTACTATAGTTGAACTGGCTTTCTCAACTGCTCTTGTTTTACTTTTCACAGGGATACACCAACTTCAGCAGGACCAAATTCATTCAACAAAGGAAAGCATGGATTTTCTGACAACCAGAAGCTATGGGAACGAAATATAAAATCTCATCTTGGAAATGTCCATGACCAAGAAAATAACTAAATGATGTGGATTACAAGTTGGGTGTTCTGGGGGGAGGGGAGGGTGTAACATTAAAGGAACAGTTTCCTTTTTTAAGAATGGTATGAGACTATCTTTGGAGCCACTTTTTTAAGACTTTGAGTGGTACACTAATAAATGAGTTTGAAATTAGAGGTAATTTATGTTTTGTATACAGATTTCAAGGCATTTGCTAATTTTGTAGTTCATGTGATTAGTTTCAAAAGGTTACAGATAATAAAGAAATTGGAGTGGTACCTTTTTAAGATAATTTTTTTTGTCAGTGATTAAATAAGGTGGATGAAAAAGGTTACTGTCTCTTTAATCAGGTTAAAATTGAATGCTCTTGCATTCTCTCTTCTGGCTCCCTCTTCATAACAGGAGAAACAGTTGACTCCTATGAATTCTGCTAAAGAGAGTGAGCATTGTCTTGTACTAGAAGTGTTACTGGACTATTACTTTGAATATAATCTTACACAGGAAATAGTAAGAACTTGGATATTTTTTTCCCTGCAGTCACCTTTTGTTAAGTCTCTGCAAACTAGGAATTATGTTGCTCTGAGTGGCTCTGGTAACTTAGCTCTGATTTTGTTTAAAACTTCATGTAGGGTGTGTAACCTTCAGTGGCCTGTTCTGTCCTAAGGAAATGGGCCTTTTCTGTATATTAGATACAGTCTGTAAAGAATATTCATTACAAAGGTAAATCAGTATTTTCAGTGTGCTCCTTTTAAATCATTAGCCTTGAGTAGTGCTTGCTAGCATTTCCTAGTGGTACACAAAAGCCACCACCAAAAAAACAAGCTAATGTACATTAAGCTTCACCTTTGATTGAAATATTTTTCTTTACTATGCCTAGAAGGAATAAAAGCCACACCAAAAATCAGTAACTCACTGCTTAAGTATGAAAAATCTAAGATGCACTTTCCCTGTCTTGCCATTAAAGACAAAATGCCTTGATGCCTATGACCTCAGTGGACACTATCAGGTCAAAGAATGCTGCATCTGCAGTCCTAATGTTCCTAACAAGTATCAACTTCAGAAATAAAACTTGACCTTTTCCTGCCTGTCTTCCTTTTGCACTGATTTTCAGCAGTGACCTGAATTCGGTCAATTTATTTCTCAGCTTCCATACTGCAGGACAGTGCTGAAGGATTTCAGTGCTAGTAATGGCCATCTGAATTTCAGTCTAATTTAGATTGTGTATTTGTAAAAACATTTTATTAACAAACTGGTTAAATAGAACATTATCAACAGCAATACCACCACCTGCCCCACCAGCAGCACCTCCTATACCCCAAATAAGCATAAGGTTCTTTTTAAACTCCAATACCTGATAGTGTCAACACTAATTTAATTTCAGCTGGGAAATGGTTGTAGCACTCAATACATTAGTTGCTTTCATCCTGCCTCTAAAACTGTCTTCTTGCTAAAGTTGAACTTGCAAGTGCAGAAAGGAAAGTGCATCTTGAAATGTATTTTTTTATTATTACTATTATTATTATTATTATTATTTTAGGAAAGCTCTGACCACTTAGACTTTTGAGTTTGTAAGTTCTAAAAATATTTTTTTGTATTTTTGTATTGTATGTGTAATCTCTTTTCTTTTGAAGTCTGATGCAGTTGAATACCTGTAACTGTTTTCTTTTAAAAGTCTTGTTATAAACTTAACATAAAAATGTATACATTATTTTTCTTCCATAGCAGAAATACTTGGTTTCTTTAAAACACACTTTCAAAACTGATTTTCAGGACTTCCAAAACCAATCTGGGCATTACTGGAACTAGGCAAGACAAACTTTTCACTTATTTTCATCACATATGGTTATGTTTGTCTAAATAAATCCCTTTAAGATAGTGGTAATCCATAGTGAATAGCTATTTTCTTGTGCTCCTCAGTAGCTGGTTCATGCTATGTCAATCACTTGCATAGGAACAAAGCAAAACAGAACTTCAAATAAGAATGACTCACAGATCTATTCCTTGTTTTAATTAACCTACCACCACATTCTTTCACATCTTTGTCTGAAGTAGATGTTCATACCCAGAATCTCCTTGTACTTCAAAATCATTTAGGAAATTGCTAGGCAGAAGAGCAGACATGCTATGAAATTAGCACCTTCCATGCAACTGAGAGAGCAAAAGGTGTATTTATCTTCTAACTTCCATGGTCAATAAATTATCCTAGACCTCGTGAGAGACTGCAGAAACTTCTATATCTCAGAAGGTGAGCAATGATCCTGCCTTGCCCAATGCAAGTGTTCACTTCCTTCTCTGGGCTCACTGGGAGCAAATCCATCAGTCTGGCCTCGGTCTCCTCAGGACTGGGTGCCAAACAAGCTGGATTTTGTCTGCTGGTGTTTAATGTCTGACACTTGCAAGAACAAACTGATCTGAACAATATCATCAAGGTAAATGTTAGCTGGGATTAACTTGAAGCTGTAGGCTCTTGTTAGTTATTTTTTTACATGCAGAGAGCCCTTTTTTTGTTGTTGTTCTTGGTGTGATTTTTTTTTTTCTTTTCGTTAGTTGACTTGGCTTTTTTTTCATCTAAGGATGGTTCCAAGAGTCCTGAAACTCATGATAAATGATCTGATTTAGCTGAAGTGCTTCCAGCAGGTATGCTGAGACCTTGAACTGCTTAGTCCAGCGCGCTGTGTGTGCCTGTCAGTGGTTGAAATGTCAGCTTGTGCAGTTTTGTCCCATAGAGCTCCTGCTTGCTTAGCAGGAATTGACACCTGAGCAGCCTGCAGAACATTGATGACACAAGGTGAAGGTGTGAGCAGTTACCCAGTAACCTTCTCTGTGCTGCCCTGCAGCTGGGCTCTTCTGAGCCTGCTGGCTTGCAAACGGATCCAAACTCATCTATGTGTATTAAAATAATAATAACGCCCAACAACCTCCTACCCTCAAAAAAACCAAATGCAAGAAAAGTCCCCTCCCAAAAACCCAAACAAAACCAGCCCCACCAAACAGTTCAGTGAGCAGCTGATGGCCGTGTTTCAGGCAGTGCTGGGTGTAGCCCCTCACCTAATGTCATTCATTTAAAGCTGCTCAGAATGAAGATTTTATTGGCAGGAAGGAGTCCCCAGCCTGTCTCTAGGGTACCTGAGGGGTGCCAGTTCCCAGCTTGTGCCCTATTGGAGATGACGCAATCCTGGTATTCACTGAGCTTTGGCAAAAGCAGCTGTGCTTCTGGTAGCACCAAGGCAGCAGCCACAGCTGCCATCAGGCCTGGTGAGTGTCATCTCCACGGCTGCCAGGTTTGTAGAGCACCCCTTTGTCAGAACTCACTGGACTCTGCTGAGCTCCGTGTGCTGCCAGTGGCTTTACCAAAGTTGGCTTTCCAAAGAGGCTTGGGAGGAAAAGTCAGCTTTTGAGAAAATGGCAACTTCGTTTCCTGAAGAGGCAAACAGGTTTTAACTATTGGAATTCACTGGTGTCACTAGAACTCTGTATAGGTTGCTGTAAGATAAGGTAAATCTGTTTGAAGAAACTACAGGGTTTTAAGAAAGCTTTTTGTCTATTTGGTAGCCTTAAAGGGTGTTCTGCAAAGAGGTTTGGTTTTTTTGAATTACTTATATAACTACAAGTTGAGGAATGCTGAGTAGTTCTGCTTTTAAGCTACAAAAGGGAAGGTTATCTTCTAAACTCACCAGAATTTGTTCTCTAGTGTCTCTGTCATGACTCACTAGAACACTATAAATATTGGATAATTAACAGCTTTTTTACTTTATCCTATTAACACATTCCTTATTTCTTTGGTTTCATTAGCAAAAAGATCTACTGTTGTCTAATTTTGAAATACTGGCATCGTATATAGTGCTTACTTAGGAAAGCTGCTCATGTCTAATAATGTGGAGCCATTGCTTGGGGGTAGGTGCATAGTTATCCATGGAATTAAAAGCAGGCAACATCAACTGTTACACTTCAACTCTGGACACAGCATGTTCAGTTTGTGTTTGCAAACTTGCATTTAGCAGTCTGCAGTGGTGGGAGCCCAGAATTTACTGCCCAAACCTCTGCAGCTTTGTGAGGTCTGGGCACTCCAACACCAGCTGCCCCTCAGGCTGGGTAAGGAGGAGGCACGAGTGGCTGGTAATCAGAGCATGGACTTCCTGATGCATGGAACGTGGTCTGGAAAACCTCTGCTTGGCACGTGGCTCAGTTTTTAAATTTGTTTCTTGGGATTGGATTTCCTGATGAGATGGATATGCAGAAAGTCTCTGTGGTTCTGTAGCAAGAGCTCCACTGAAACTTGAACTCATGAGCCCATATTGATGTTTTCCTGGGAGTACAAGTTATTAATCTAAAGTTAATGCAAGTTATAATAAAAATGTAATTATCTCACCCTTTCTTGCCCAGCATCCCCTAATTTGTAAAGATGGTTGTTGCATATAAGGTGTTGGCTGATGTTACAGAATGACAGCAGTGCTTTGGTGACAGAATTGTCCCCACTGACAGCAGCTGCCATCTCTACAGCTGCAGGCACTGAACAGGTAACTGTGAAACAAGGACCTAAAGGGGGGCTTTAGTTCTGTTACTCAGGTGCTGGTGTGACAATCCTGTTCACATGTGAAATTTAAAGCCATGACAAGAAGAGCTTGAACTACTCCACATCTAAAAGCACCACTTAACTCAGCAATGCTGGGAGGCAGGGCACTTGCCCCCTGAGGAGAGACAAAGCCTGCAGCACAGAACTATTCCTAGGGGAACAAGAAAAACTTCCTTTCTGCTAAGTCACTGGAGACTTTTAAGGGTGCTCCCCAACAGCCCTGTGCTGGAGGGTGACAACAGTGACTCGGGCCTCTGCCTGCAGCAGCTGGAATTTTTCTGCAGGATCATAGGCCTCGGTTAAGAGCTGCTCCAGAGATGCGGGGGGGGGTTCCACCACAGTTGGCCACAGCTGTAAGGCTGGCTCCTGAATGTTAGGAAGTGGTGCAGAAATTCACAAATACACTGGTGCTGCAGAAATTCATGGTGTTCCCTTCAACAGCAAGGAATGACATGATTCTAACTCCCGTGGAAGCAACGAGGGGCAAAAGATTATCCATGCATCCCTTGGCTGCTGTGCATCTGTAGTTGCATCCCTGTGGAGCAGCAGTTGTTCCACAGAGCCTACCTTACTGCTTCAGCACTCAGCCTTTTGAAATCTCCACTTTACTTTAATTATAGACTTAGCTTGGTTACTCATAGGGGCTCACAGAGGAGTTAAAAGCTCCTTAGCATTCCCTTAGGATGAACCACAGGAGATAATCAGGCTTTCTGCAACATCAGTGCTGCCTTGAAGCTCCTGTAAGAGAAAAGGGAAGGGCACGGGACACTGCTCCCAGACCTGGAGGCAGCTGTACAGCTCACCCCTCAGCCAGGAGAGTGCCACTGGAGGACAACCTCCACACCACAACCCCTTCTCAAATACCCATCCCAGGGCAGAGCCGAGATGGAAGTGCTTGCTTTGGGGTGCAGTGTTGTACACCTAAGTCCAGAGAAATAACATCTGAAACAAACCAGAATGGTTACAGCTGGGTACCAGGGGCTGAGCAGATACCTCAGGCACCCGAGGACTTGCAGTCAAAGCAATTTCAGTATCAATATACACAGTGTTTCATCAGCACTGTGCTCTTGTACAGCCATGCTCTGACACAATTCAGGAGGGCAGTGTGTTTCCTTTCCCCATACAATGTAACTCTTTGGGCCTTAAGCAAGAATTAAAAAGCAGGTGTTAGTAGAACTATCCAGGCCAGAATCTGTCTGTATATGGAAAGTGAAATACTGCAGAGGAATCTGCAACACCTTCTTTCCCCAGAGAAAAAGAAAGTTTCTTGAAAGAGCAATTCAAGGCAGAGCTCAGTTTATTTGATGACAGAAATAACCATAACTTTATACATCTAACACTAAATAAAAACAGCAGAATGTACAAATCTGATTCATTATGTACATAGGAATTCACTAGGAATACTTAATGAACAGCCACTTCTCATTAACTTTATTTAAAAAAAAAATCAAATACCAACTGCATATTCGCAGTCTGACTTTTGCAGGAGGGTAGTGAATGTCTTAAGTGCTGAAGTCCAAAGAAAAACATAAGGCAACCCCACAGAGATGGGAACAGCAAAGCCAAGAGCGACACTCCCCATTTACCTCACACCGTTCTGAAAAGGTAAGGCACAGCATGTTAAGAAAGGGGTGCCACAATATTCAGCTTTGACATTCCTGGCTGATTCTTGTTTAGAAAACAACCTGCTGTTATTAGTTTGGATGGTGGTTGTTTTTAAACAGCAGATCATTGAGTCAGTAAAAGCATTCTGACAGTGGATAAGAAGGCTCCAAAATTCAGACTCACTTTTGCTTCTTCCATAGGGTGGGCAAATAAATAAATGCACCAAAGATTAAACTAAGGTGCTGGTAATATTCTTTTTTGTAAGGTAACACACTAAATATACAAATAATGTTCTAGCACTATTTACAGCTATTTTTCCTTGAACACTTTTTCACTTTAGTAATACATAATTATTTTTAGGATACAAATATTGAAGTAAGTTTTCAAGTTTATCTAGTGCTTTTAAATCTTTTTCCATCATAATGGCAGTATTTTAATTTTAAGCAGGATGGCTATCTCCAGATTCTTTACCGTACAAAAATTCACGTTACAGCTAGCAGTAATTTTTTTTTAATATTCATTTTAGTTTAACTCCATTTGGTAATTAGAAAATAATACAATTGTAAAGGGGTGCAGGATATATAAATAACTACATTATTTCTCTGAAATAAGACCCTGACTTTTGAAATAGGCATCTACAAATTAATTTGGATCCGAGACTCAAACATAAAAAATTTTCAACAACTGCTTATCTACAGAATTGCAAAGTATAAAAAGAACAGTCCATTCTGTAGCTTAGTAGACAGATATCCACATAGTTAAGTAAGATGAAAAGCAGAAATACTAATTCAAATGAGGTGGTTACTTTGCCACAGGGTTTGCTGGAATTTTCTTCAGTGGATCTGTTTCACAGGTAGCAGAGTTATATGCATGTCACTTTATGAAATTTACCCTGCAATATTACAAGTTTTGGCTGCTCAGGTATCTTACTGCTGTCCAGGTAAGGAAACTTGATACCACTACAGACTGAGAAGAATTTAATGACTACAGCTCTGATTGTTCACATGCAAAGCACTTTCAGCTTCCTTGACAGACATGCTGCTTGCTTAAAAAAGCCACGCAGCAACAAAGGAACCTACACTTGTACAGATTAAGGTGTGCCCTGTTTGTGGCATTGAACCAGGGACACAGAAACCTGGGCCAAGCGCAGCTGTCACTCACACTTACTTGCAGGAACATCCAGTAAGGTTTTTCTCAACTATGTGGTGTAACATCTGCTATCAACGGCCCTAGAGGTATTTCTCTTAAAGCAGCAGCAATAAGGCCTTCTAGAGATTCTGGTAATTTTGAGACCATTTAATTTTTACCCCATCCCAAGATACTCATATTTCCCTACCCTGATAATGTCATGTGTCCTGCTTAGGACTTAGCAGGGCTCCTCCTTTCAATACAATACAAGATCAGTACATAACCACCTGGACTTCCTTAGTTCCTGAAAAAGTGTGCCATTAGACCTTTTTCCTTTGACAGTTTCTACATCAAATGTAAAGCAAAAACAAAAGCATCCCTCGTGAGGCTGCCTGCGTAGGGTTCACACATCAGTGCTGGCATAAGCTTCCAAGCAAACATGGAGCTAAATGTGGCTGTAAACAGAGGCTGTGGTGCAAACTCCTCCCTCACAAAGAAAAGGAGTTTACTTCTCTAAGTAGCCTCCTTGGGGTGGGCTGTCCTCTGGTCAACTTCGATTCACAACCATCTTGGAGAACCAGATCACAACCATCCACCTGCCTATTATCTATAAAACATTTTACAGCATTTTGCTGAACCTTGGACCAGCCACCCTCACACCTGGAATTTAAGTAAGTTCTTCAGAACTGGGACTCACTAACTACCAATGATGCATTTGCCCAGAGAAAAACCAAAAACCTTCAGTTTTTCTGTATGCCACATGAAGCACAAGTCTACACAAAGCATTCTACCACCTCCCTTGTCTTGGGAGTAAACAGACAGCATCCAATAGAGGAAATTTGCTCACAAACTTGATGAAATGCACATCAAAACAAATAAACTACCAATAGCTGTGCATTTCTAGTTTTTAGTGCACCCTTTTTATAGGTTTTTCTTTTTAATTTTTCAAAGTTACAGTATGATACTTCATGACACAAAAAACATTATTATAACCTTTTTGTTTTGTTTAAAGTTACAGCCAGTATAGAAATCTTAGCTTTCAAAGCCTTGGCCCACACTGGAGTATTGGTACTTTTTCCATCTAATGCATGGTGCAGTATTGTGTCATCACAACATTCAGTGCTGAGGATTAGCCATTTGAGAACAGGCATCACTGAAAGCCTCAGGTAACCCATTTTACACTTGGCTCTCACAGATACACAACCTCACCCTTCTTGCTCTCTCATACACTAAATCTACTCCGTTGTTGTTACATGGGCCACCTCTACTTCTACAGTTTCAATGGCCTGCGTCACTTCAGCCATTTTCTGTCCTTGCTGTTGTGCCAGTACATAATTTACCACCTGCATGATGCTTTGGTCAGAAAGGGTGGAGACTGACGTGCACTCCTCAGTAGCTGCGACTGCTTCGATGGCTTCCAGTGTCTCTCCTGTTACCACCACGGTCTCGCCCTCGCCAGCACCAAAGCTGATCTCGGTTTCTTGCTCCTGTATGTCTGAGGCTAAAATGCTGATGGCGTGTTCCACCTGCGTCCCCTGGTTGTGAAACTGCAGGGTGTCTTTTTCCAGCATGATTTTGCAGGGGATGTAGTCCCTGTGGAGCTTGGTCATGTGCTTGCGCAGGGTGCGCGCGTCGATGTAGGCCTCGTTGCACACGGGGCACACGTAGGGCCGCTCGCCCGTGTGCGTGCGCACGTGGCGCTTCAGGGAGCGCGCGTCCGCCCACGCCACGCCGCACGTCAGGCACTCGAAGGGCTTCACACCTGCGGGGCAGAGCAAGCAAAGGTCACAGCAGGAGCAGCAGCCACAGGGAGAGCAGCAGGGTGGAGAACACAGCAATCCTGTGATGTTTGCATGCAAGAAAGAGATCCCACAGCAATCCTGTGATGTTTGCCGTGTGGCAAAACATTATTTTACCATTTCTGTGTAACCAGGTAATGCAAGATAATGCTTTCAGTAGTTACGATTCTTCACAAGTGCCAAGCCCAATCCAACTCTTTACTTTAAAAAAACTTTTCAAGATTCCTTTTAATGCAGTTTCTTCCTTATTTTAAGTGCACAATGCTTAATGGAATTCTGATCATTGTGATGCCTTTCTGAAGCCATGTTTTTTACTTCACAGAATTTGTCACTTTCTTTTCTAGTCATCCTTTGCTTCTGTCAATCCTTCTGTACACCTACAGCTTTACCCTCCTCTCCACTATATATGTTCAAATACAGCACCTGATGTTTGTATGATCTTATTTTCCCTTGTAACATATAAGGTCTGTGGTGGTGACAAACACCTTCTCACTACTGGGCTTTTCCTCTGTGATGCTGCTGTAGGTTTAGGCTAGGTACCTATTACAGGACACTTTTGCTGTTTAGAAACAAACACAAAATCTCTTTTTCAATAGTTAGACAGCTGTCAGATTCACTCTTAAGAGCTCTTAAAAAGGAGACATTCTTCAAAAAAAAGTGGGTTTTGCCCTGGGACAGAAGAATATAGACTCCCAACACAGCTGAAAGAACCAAATACTCAAAAATCAATTTCATACTTTACATCTAAAGTAAAAATGCACATAATTCTTTAACAAAAAAAAAGTTTTCATATTTTCTCCAAACATCATACAATTTATCAGTTATCATAAGTTAGGAAGTTGATCAATTTCCAACACTGGTCCTTTTTTTCTTTTTAAATTTAGGCAAATCATTCTCCTATCTAAAGAGTAGTTTGTTAACTGTGTGTGCCTTTGAAAATGGAGAATGTTTTAGTGCATCCAATTCTTTGCCAGATTTACCCCTCTTAGTCACTTGTAAAAATGTTCCTCTTCTATTCAGGTACTGAGAACAAATTGGCACAGTCCCTGTGTGTGACTGGAGCGTTAGAAAGATCCCCAACAGCAACTTCTGGGAATCACTGACAGCAAGTTACCAAACCATGATTCACATACAGTGGAGAATCTGTAAAAACTCTTCCATGTCTTGCCAGACAGGACACACAGACTCAAAGAAACAATTATCCCCTTGCACATTGTGTTTTCAGGGGTTGAAGGATGTAATGATTATTTGTGTTCCACGTACCTTCATGATTGTTCATGTGTCTCCTATATTCCCGGAGTTGTGTGAATTTTCTTCCACAGTGCTCGCAAACTCGTTCCAGATTTTGTTTTGCTCTTCCTTTTTTACCATGTGTGGCTTTCTTTACATGTCTTCTGTACAAAGCTTTCTCATAAAATTCTTTTCCACATACATTACACCTAAAGTATGTTAATGTGAGAAATCTATTAAAACCATTATTGTACACTTATGTGTTTTAACCCAAAATGCACTTTATTTACAGTAGGCAAAGTTTAAGGGCAATACTGTCTTATATGGTAAGTAGTTCCATAATTAGAAGTAATATTGTTGGACTGAACTACATTTCCTCTTATCCACAGCCACAAAGCTTCCACTAACCCTTCTAGAGAAGTGAGATCACATAAGTTTCCAACTGCACTGATTGTATTTATCCTCTTATGACTTCACGTCTCAGTTCCAGCACTGTGTCCCAAGTTAGAAGCCAACCCATGCTATGTAAAGCATCCTCAAATATTCAAGACCCTAATCACCATCAATCCACTGGTACTTCAAAAGTGGACTATGCAGTGCCTTGTTGACAGGCTGTAGATCTCTACAGCCTCACTTTGATTGGTACATTTCAGTTGTTAAATTAATTTCCTCTTACCTATAAGGGTCTGTGACAGAATGAGACTTCACATGAGAATACCAGTCTTTCTTCCAGCTGTAACATTTTCCACAGAACTGACACTGAAATGGCTTCACACCTAAATGTTTATTCATATGCTGCCGAAGATCCCGAGCTTCATAGAAACTCTTGTCACACCTGTAACAGGAGATGTTTTAGCATCCCATACAAGAAAGGCATTGATTTCAAAGGCACCAGGACCCTCTTCTTTAATAGCAACTCAAGACTGAGAACACCTACTGCATCATCAGTATTTATTTAAAACACAATCCCACTCTAAACTAGGAAAAATTTAAAAGAACAGCAGCTTATTTGAAAGCCAGGAATAAAACCTGAGGACCTCTGAAACCCTTTTGTCTGTTATTAAGTAACTATATTCTTTCTCCAGTTTTAATGGTGAATATTCAAAGGCAAACCAACTGGGAGACATCAGAATTTTGTATTATGCCATATGAGCGTATCAGGACAGTAACAGCTGCTTCTTTCCTTAACCAAAGTGGACTGACACAAAGATGACTGGAAACTGTTCCTTTTAATGCTCAAATGTAGGGGTTTTTTTAGAAAATAAAAACCCCCAAATTCATAATCCTGCAAGAAAGCATCTGAAAGTATCAACACTCATTCTTTAGCTTGCTGCTTGTACACATCTTAACCCAGGCTAACTTATGGTTTTCCTTCACTTATACTTTGACATAGTATGACTATACAGCTCCTCTTGGTATGAAGACTACAGAGTCTGATCTAATCAAAAACATGGTTTCTCCCTTTGAAAGAAATTTTGCTGCTCATCTCTCTCTCTTCCTCATGTAACAACAAACAGCTGCATGACTCAAGAAAGGACAGAGGCACAGCAATGCCAGCAAGCAAAGGTGGCTGATTCAACTTCTACAGGATCAACCATGGGAATGAGGGAATCTGAAAATCAGAAAAACTTCCATACAGCAACAAAACATTTGATATTACACTGCCTGAATAATGGGCATTCTGGAGAGAAAAAAAGCAGACTTTGCTTTTGAGGGATGAAAAAAAAAAAGGTAACAGTCCTTGAGCCACACAACCAACCTCCTCCTAGGCTGGACAGTCTCACCACTCCAGTTCAAATGGGGCTCTCAGGGATCCTCAGTTTGCACATCCACATAACATAGTATCAGAAAGACCCCTCAGGGCCTTGAATGGTGTTGGCACTTGGTGCTCTCTCTCCAAGGATTGTGCATTTGGAAAAGCCATTAGAGAAGTAAAAAATCTCAAGCAACCACCATACGTTGTCATGCATTACTGCACTTTAATCAAACACACACTACACTGCAAAACTTCCAGGAACATTTTAGGAAAATAATTCATGGTCAGCTTTGGTCAACTGGGCCAGAAGTTCAGACTGAAGCCTGACAGGGAGGTTTCCATTCCAAGCCACCAAACTAAAAACTGAAGTCTGGTTATTGTTTAGTGAAGCTCTCTAAACCACTGGTGACAACATGAATTATATCCTTAGCAGAGACCTTTGCTGAAGAAGCAGCAAGGACTATCTCTGTTTTGAAGAAGCTGGGATGTCAAAATATCTTCTCTGTCAGGGTGACCTCTTGCATCCATGGCCCTACTGCCTTGAGTAAAAAAATTTTTGTTTTATAAATATACTTCACCTTCAAAACTAAAATTCTCTTCCATAGTATGTTTCATGAAACAGTGTCTGTGCACCCTCCATTAGCTCTGTTCTTTGTATTTTTAGAATTAATGCTTTTAGTATTAAAAATCACTAAATATAAACATTGTTGACAGAACTGAAATAAGTTTTCGTAATTTAGAAAATATTATTTTTGCTAGTATGCAGCAGCAATGAGATACTTTAAACAAGTCTTTAGATTATTGCTTTCTTTAAAACCTTAAGTTGCTACAGGCAATAATATAAATTTTACCACTCCTCTTAAAATCTGACAGAGCTTCCCAGGGAATCATTGTGAGTTCCAAAATGAAACATTATTTGTCCTTCTGCAGGGCACTTGAAAGGTCCCCTACAGTCTGTTCGGTCATGGAAGAAGCATCCATGTTTTGCCAATGCACTAAGATCACACTTTCCAATTACAGTTTCTGCTTTGCTAAAGTCCACAATGCTGTCATGTAAATAATAATAAATGCCATTAATAATAAAAACAAATGTAATTTATTGCAATATTGAAGTGGTCATTTATGTTTTATAATGTAGAGAACTGCAACAGTCAGTGAGTCTCAGTCTGCAATGTTCCTAAACACAGCCATGTCTCAGCAAACACTAAACACGAGTGCAGGACATTGCAGGCTCTACAGCTTCAAATCCAGCTGAAATCCACTATCACACTACAAGAGGGTAAACCGTGCTGAAGGCCCTTGGCCTCTTACAACCTTACACTCTTTTATCTGTCCTACAAAAAAGCTGGATACCCACACAGCTACTGATTATAGCACCAATTACAGTGAAAAGTCATTAGAGAAGAGCTGCAAGAAACTAGAGCTGGGTAACAGTTTAAAACCAAGCCTTTGCTCTCCAGCATGTATTTACAAAAATGCATTTTTATTCTCATGCTTTCCAAGTCTTATCCCAGGCCAGTGGAACAGTTTTATGCTACAACAAGGAGCTGCTTTTAATCTTGAAAATGACTAGGATCATTAATACTAAGAAAAAAGCCCACCAAAACCACCCATCACCTGACTTACTGAGTACACTGATATCCACGAACTTCAGGCTTTGGCTGATGTTTCTTTATGTGTTTACTGAGTCCTGATGCCCTGTGGAAAGATTTTCCACAGATGGAGCAAAGATATTTGGATTCTCCTAGCAAAACCAAAACAAAACAAAACACGTTACCAAGGCATGCCTCCATTTCTCTGGAGTGCTTTGTGAGACAGGTTTTTAATTCATATATAACTTACCTGAAGTAATCAGAGCAGTGCTACAAAATGAAGTTTGTTTAATTACACACTGATGGAATTTTTAAGTGTATTTTGTATGTGCTAATGTAATAACACACAAGGGGGGAGTAGCAACTCTAAATTAATTTATTTCATGTTTTTAAACATAGGTACATTGCTGCAAATATGATTTAGTGAGGAAAAGTGATCAGCCTAAAAACCTGCCTTCTTGTGTGAAAAGAACACAACTGCCTGTGCTTATGTATTATGCAATTTCTTCAGAAACACAGCATTTCTTATGGGCTATTGCTTATATCTTGCATTTGTAGAAAAACATCTTAAAATAAAAGTTTTTTTGCTCCATTTCATCAACACAGGAGTGATGACTAATAATACAAATACCTTAATTTCAGGAACAAAAAGAGATATTAACTGAATATCTCTCTTGATGCATCTCAGCCCCCAAAAACCAGAAACACAGACAACCTTCACAAATTACACTTTTAAAACTCTGCTTGTATTGAATTATTATATTGCCATCTTTCCCATGCTAAGATCTTTCAAGACACTAGGCTTTACAAAATGTCATTATTAGTACAGAACATGTTGTAAAACATACCTGGAGTTTCTGAGAGAATTAACTTAGCATGTTTTCCTGTAAAAGGACAGGCTGGGAGATGAAGTGCATTAGAACATTCCAGCCTGTTGACTATTTCTTGTTGAACTGACAGGACACAGGCGTTAAATACGTACATAAAACCACAGGAACAGACCAACCACAATTCCCCGTTCTTGTATAGAACATTTGCATAATAACACTAAACTATGGTTTAACCCCAGAAAATGACCATTTACCTCTATCTCAGCTGCCTGATCAGAGAACAAACTGCCATTTATTTTTTTAAACAGTTTCTTTTGACACTGAAGAACAACATTAAAGTTCAGCAGCATAAAACAGCCAACCAAAGGAAAAGGATTCCCTTTCTCATCACTTACCTGTATGAATGCTCATGTGCTCCTGAAGACTTCTTTTGGTGACAAAAGACTTTTCACACAAGTCACACTTGAACTGTTTCTGTACTTCATGGAGAGCTAAGTGCATTTTCAATCCATGCTTATATGTAAAGGTCTTTCCACAAACCTAAAGAAATCCACACGTGGTGGAATAGAACAAATAAAACTGATTATGTAATAGGTGTTTAACTTCAAACAGAACAAGATCTTCTGTATTTCTTGGGAACTAGGATGGCCAAGCCTGCAATTTTGCACCAGTGATAGAATTGGTCTGTTAAAAACAAGGAATAATTGAAGGAAGACATTCTTCTAGACACAAGAATATGAACTTCCACAACTCATATTCATTCTAGTTTTCTCACTCTCAGACTGCAAGCAATTTCATCATGAATGTTACACTAGTTTTCCCTACTGAAGTGACCAAGTGAAGTGAACAAGATTAACATAAACTTCAGGCAGAGCATCAATATCAAAGTATTGGTAATAGAGAACATTACAAATCTGATTAGAGAGCGAAAGGACTTTACCTTGCACGCATGGGGTTTGACACCTGTATGTTTAAGCATATGTATTCTGAGGGAATAGAGCTTGGGCAGAGTTCTCCCACAGATGTCACACACAAATTCCCGTTTGGTCCTCCCTTTCACCGAGGACACGCCTGTCCCCTCGGCACCCCCGGCTGCAGCGCTGGCTTCCGTCTTCCGCGTGTGCCGCACCAGGTGCGCCCGCAGCGAGGCGCCGTACTGGAATTCCTTCTTACACAGCTGGGACAGAAAATATGACAACCTTACTCTGCGTGTAACATTCAGATTTTTTAAAAACCTAACAGAAATAATCGAATGTTTTAAGTACAGTAATATGATGAGTTAAATCTATAACCCAACTCCAACAGACATTTTGTCTGAGGTTAATGAATAGCTGTAAATTTTTATTTTATGGCCACTGACAGAACAACCAATCACTTCCATTCTAGACTAAACACAAATTTACTGGTAGGGTTAAAAGGAAATCCCATGCTAGCACTGTCTTGAGCAACAAGTCACACACTACTGTCAGGCCAAGTGGCTGCACTCCATTCTACCTCACCCCATCTAGATCAAGGCTATATCCAACTCTGAAATTGGTAACTAAAATAAATATAAATACCAAAAAAGGCAACAAATATAATTACTAATATAATTACAGAATTAATTTTCATAAGAAGAAAGATTTACACAGAAAAAAAAACCAAACCCAACCCCTCAACTTACTGGGCATTTATATTCTTTAGATCTTTCATGTTTCAGTGTGTGCATTATAAGTGCATAGCGCCGCTGGAACACCATTCCACAGTCAGAGCATTTGTGCTGTGCTTCCACTTCATTATTTTCCGTGGTCTCTCTTTTGGGCTGTTTCATTTTTTTCCCTCTTTGTACCAGCTTCATGGCGACCTAAGTTGGAAAAACAGAACTTATTAATGAATTTTACTGCATTGTACTTCATACCTTGTCTGAAAGTTTGCACTAAAAGCTGATGTTCTGTGTTTCTGTAATATCTCTTAATTTTGCTCAGCTGACTTAGCTGCTTGAAAGCTGCCTTGTTTGAGTTCACTACAAAACTACTGATCTCAAGGTGAGTGAAAAAACATTCTTTTTTAAAAACCTGAAACTTACTATGATGATGGTCACACAGTGACTTACCAGTTCAGGGACAATAAACTCTCTAGCCCTGAGTAACTGCCTAAGTGACAGCTACGGGACAGTTACAAAAAAACCACAGAGTACTGCCAGTCAGGATTTCTATGAAGTTGAGAGCATTCCAGCTTTCCTAGAGATTTTTATCTAGGAATAAGGCACTATGGGTTTTTTTAGGTGGTATTGGCAGTGCTACCTGGAGCTGATAATCTCATCTTCCTTTGTAGAAACTTCCTGCCAAATTCTTTAGAAACCAAATTCTAAGTGATCAGGTTGAAATGTCCTGTGTCAGGTGTGTCCCCTTTGGGTTCCTGAGAATAAGGCAAGGGAAGGAAGTACAAGCATCCCAATTTCTTCATCCTGTTCTCCCAACTGTTGTAGACAGGTAGAAGAATTATAAAAGAAAGGCCTTATGAAACCAAGGCCTCACTTTGCAAAATTGCCAAAGCTGCCCTGTCACTTCTAAGTGCAGCTATCACGCAGTTTGCAAGTTCCCATATGAAGCCATTTTGAGAATGAGACATTTGTTAACATAACAATCTACTCTGAGGGTGAAAAACAAATGCACCTACAATAACAAGGGATTTGCCCAATGAGAACGAGCAGAAAAAGTATGCAAACAATCCAAGAATAGAGATTTGATAGACAAGTCAAATACTATTTACTAACCAATGAATTAGGTGGCAAGAAAACTACTAACCAATGGGAGTCAAAGACAAGGTCTATGAAAACTGTATAAAAAAGTTATGTGAATAAAGATTCAGCTTTTCCTACATTAAGAAAATGGAGTTGTGCATGACTTACTCTGATATCCAACAAATGAGGTATTCAGCAGTTTTTGAAAACATGCCAGCCCTTCTATGCCTCTGAAAACCAAACTGAAACTCAACTTTCTAATGTATATTTAAAAATTTTTCTGTTGCTCTCAAAATTTATGCAGACTTGGCTAAATTGTGAAGACACAAAAATAATTTTATCCAGTACATGATTAGTAAGAGCTAGGAAAATAATTAATTCCTACAAAGCACACCTCATTCCCTATATCTCTGTGCCAGGTGCAAGTACTGTAATTTAAACCAGAAACATTTTTCCTGCAATCTCTTTCCCGTTATTCTCCCAGGATCAAAACTGGGAACTCAGGAGTGTGTCTCCTTCCAAAAGCTTATATGACATCCCATGCCATAGGGGAAGTTGAGGGATGCACAAAACACTAAAGGCTACAAAACAAGTTAGGAAAGCAGAAACCTACTCCCAAGTCCAATCCTAAGCAATCATCCAAACTTTCTTTTTTTCATAGGTCTGTGCACTTCATCTGTCAAGGAGCTGGATTTAAAAACTGCAAAATACATTAACAGTAACTATTCCCAAAAGTAAATATTTCCCTTCCCAAAAGAGAAAAAAACTGTGGTGCTCTCCAACCAGCATAAATAGGTTGCTCAGGTATTTCGACTGTGCTACTTTTAGCATCTGGGCTTTAAGCTGTCCATCTGTAAAAATACACTAATGCTACAGTTTCTACTAGGGTGCTGTAATGATACCAAATTATAGTCCTGTGTGTGGGATGGCGGCTCTGGAACACAAAACTCTCAGGACTCCTTTGAAAATTAACAGGTCTTCAGAAGACTTGGCCAACATGCAGCGAAGTGCACTCTGTCACAAACTAAATGCATGATGCTCAGTGAGATGACTGTCAATTATCCAAAGGCACTGCAAGAGGAAAGGCTCTCAAAGGGGAAAGAGTAATAAGACTGTTTCATAAAAAAAATAAATAAATTGTAACTGGAACTAGTTCAATTACTTAACATTTAGTATGTTCACGTCCTAGAGTTTTTAACAGCAGTGCTCTTTGAAGCTTTCTCTTCATTGACCCCAAACAGAAGGTAGCAGGAATGCATTATTGTGACTCATTACTACATCTTAAGATCTACATGGGATGTAAAACTTTTCATTCCCAATGCTGTTGTCAAATCTGAACAAATGTAATAGATAAATCACTTCTCCAATACACAAATTTATGTATCTATGACTGACACACACGAGCTAGCTCAGAATTAAATTCACAGATCATTAAGGATTTTGGGGAGATGATACAACTTCTGTCCAACCATAAGCTGTGAGAAGATACTCAACCTAAACTGTGGCCACTGAGCATTCTAAGGACCTTCAATATGGAAGGAATACTGATGCCAAGTCAATGCTTTTGGGATTTTGTCTGCACAACTGTCACAGTTTAGAAATTACTTTGGTAACTACAAGGCCTAATGACAGACAGAATACCTGCTGCACTGCCGATTTAGGATTTGTCTTTCTATTCTGCAGTTTTTTTTCAATTCCTTTATGCAGCCTGATGTATCCCCCCTCAGTGACAGAACGCTGGCGAAGCTTGCTTTTGTAAGTATCATCCTGGCTGGAAGCAAGGCTCTCTGGCTGGGAAATGGAGCTGCTCTGCTCGTCACTTTTTTGCCTGAGTGTCTCTGAGGAGTCTTCAGAAGCAGAGTCCACATGTGCTTTATCACTCTGATTTTGAACTGCCTCAGTTTGCCCTTGGCTCTGTGTGTCCATGGCTTCCACAGCCGATGGCTCAGTGCTGAGTCTGCTGTAGAGGCTGTTTGAATTGCTCTCCACCAGCTGGATCTTGATGTAATTTTCCGTTGTTTCACAGCGTTCCACAGGCTTGGAAGGATCACCTGCAGTGGCCTCCAGAGGCTCTGGGTGCAGGAGGTCAGGCTGGGGTGCTGCTGCCTCCTCTGTCCCAGCAGAGGAAGGGGCTCCATTCACAGCTACTGGCACTTCACTGGCTGTAAGTTTAGGTTGCTCAATACCATCCACGGGCTGCACCTGCACTTCAGCCTGCTCTGCTAGATTTTGTGTTGACTCTACTGTTTGAATATCTCCTTTTTGGTACACTGTAATTTGTTTCTCTTCCATCTGTTTGTGCACATTCTCACAGATTTCAAGGACCTCTGACATGAAGAGATGCCGGGCGAGCATGGCCACTTCTGCCATGCTACAGAAGTCAAACGTTAATTCTGAAGTATAAGCAAATTCCAATAAAGGCAGGAAACTGGACTTGCAGAAACCTACCAGGAATAAAACAAGATATTAGAGCAAATAATGATGACCTGAAATTACCCCAAAATATCCCATGATGACTACAACAGATCACCTTTGATACAGTTAAGCCTGAAATTTAGAGCAAAACACACTTGGAAATAACAAGCCCATCACTGGCACTCAATTGTCATTTACACTACAGCTTCCTCCTCATGTAGTTTCTATGTGTGGCTAAGCTCAGACAACTTTTCCAATAACTAAGTAGTACTTAGAGTTTCACAATACAATTCTTTGAGGAATATTTCAAGATACTGGGAGAGCCACAATACTTTTGGAGGAGATTAATTGAACCAAAGTCTTTCTGGATCTGCTACATTCAGAAAGTACTAAGATCTTAAGTAACAAGCGATGTGGCAGGAAAATAAGGAAGTAGCTATTGAAAACAATAAAAATATGGATATATAGATAGAAATGCTGAAATATAAGAATTTGGTATAGCTGTCCAGAGTTGCATAACTAATAAACCAGATAATTTATGTGGGGAACCTTCTAGACCATCCTATTAGAAAATCATTGTTCATGCATGCCTATTATTCATGCAGAGACAGTGAATGAATGAGAAAGCAACGCAGAAGGCTTATGTTTTGTACACTACTCTTCATCACTACAAAGCTATTTTTGAACATATATTTTAGCTCCTGTCTTGCATGTACCTGGTCTGAAAAATAAGCAGACATGTATAATTCTGCTTCACAGAAATAAGAAGTAATTTAGCATTCGTTAAGCTAAACAACTCTCCAAGCAGCCGGTCAACATCCCCACTTGATGTACTCAAGCATTTGATTTTGTTCCCTTTTTAACGTTTGTGACTAATGCAAGGAGGAAACACGCCCAAGCAAGGTAAAAATCCATCAAAACTTTCTCAGAAATTTTAAGATTAAATACCACAGTCCATGGAAAATCATATTAGGCAAAAATCAGAGTGATCACTTTTGCATTATGATCCACACAAAATACTTTAAGATTAAAACAGAGAAATTAGCAAGATGAAAATCTGGTTCTCTTCAACACTCAAAAAAGACTAAATTCAATACTGTACACCTTAGGATATTATGATTTCTAGCTTTGAAACCCACAGCAATTCACCTGACAGATCCACTACAGCTTCATGACTAGTGACAGCTCCCTTTTCAATGAAGAGCTCTCGGAAGTACTCGCTGCTGGCTGCCAAGACAGATTTGTGAGCTTTGTACTCCTCTCCTTCAATCAGCAAAGTCACATCACAGAACTGATTGGAAAGCCTCTGCTGATTCAGTTGGTTTAAGACTGACAGACAATGTTTGGAAGATGACTGCTTCACAAGGCCCTTACTGTCCACCTGTCATAAACAACATTTGAGAACTTCATTACATTTAGATTGTGCCTTTTTAAGCATTCACACTGAAACACAGAAAAGGATTATTTTCTGCAACCATACAATCAGTTCAAGCCTGTAGAATATAGAGCTTAACTTTACTATTGTTTTCTTTCTTTAAGTTTCACCCTCCCTCCAAACACAATTAAAACAGACTGGAAAAATGGGAAGACACATTCAAACAGCTCTTTGACTGTATTTTTCTAAGCTACAGTCAGAAGAAGTTTAGAAATTCAAACATCTTCATGTGCATGTGGGTTTGCAATTATGAACAAGAATTTTATATATCACTATATCATCATTTATTAAGGAAAACATATATAGAGCCCATAAGAATCTTGTAGGTGATGGCAATTGTAAGCAATGGCAATTTTGCCATTAATTTTATCTTAGATTCTATATGCATAATATATAACATGATTTTATTTCCCAGCAATTATGTCCTATAATTAATTTCATAACATACACAGCAGTATCCCATTTCTACACATTCGATATCTTTGGCAAAATGTATGGTCTTATTGTTACAAGATTATCACAACAATGGAAAAGAAGTCCATGACCAAGAATGCAGTAATAGAAAATGTAAATCAATTCAGATGTAAACAATGGTACTTACAAACACAAGCTCGTGTTTTGCTATTGGTTTCTTCTTCACAGGCTTTGGGGATGCTGCTGGGATTGATGCTGTGTTACTCAATTCATCATCTGTTTCATTACTGTCTTCATGAGATTTTGCATCCAGTCCTAGCTCCTCCAGCATTTCAGAAGGATCTGAGAGAGATCTAGAGCGGTCTAGCTTTTCTTGGCACTTGCTGCATTCTTTAATGTAATCTTTAACCTGCTTAAGAATACCTAAAAAAATTAATGGAGCTTGATTAGGCTTCTAATCTTAATTCAATTTATTATAAACAAATAACTATGTAGAAGATTAGCTAAACATCAATAATTAATAATCAAAAATATTACATACTAACCAAGAATAATAAAATCAGTCACCTACACTCCCCCTCTCTGATGCAATATCACCAATTCTGATTTTTTCACACGATTACATGATATTGTCTCTACTGCTAATTTGAGATAGAACATTTAGAATGTCACTACATCAAGCAAACCCTCCTAGAAAGACTATTAAGGTTTAAAAAAAAAAAAGGTACTTAGACATTTAGTCTCATCATCCCACATCAATGACAAATGTAATAATGTAATATAAACCTGTATTTAGCCCACACAAATGGCTTGTTCCTCCTGAAGAGGACAAAAATCAGAAGGCTCACTTATGAGCTTTTGCAAAATTGGGATCAACTGTGCTATAGACAATGACACTGATAGGTACTATTAACACTGATTTAAATAAATTGCTTATGATTCTGGAATAAATCAATTTTCTACCAGTAGTTTAACCAGTGGAAGCAAATATAAATGACAGGACCCGAGGAAATAGTCTGAATTTGTGTCAGGGGAGGTTTAGGTAGGATTTCAGGAACAGGCTCCCCAAGGCAGCAATCACAGCACCAAGCCTGACAGAGTTCAAGAAGTGTTTGGACAGTGCTCCCAGGAATGACTCTTGTGATTTTGGGAATGGTCCTGTGCAAGGCCAGGAGTTGTATTCAGTGATCCTTGTGGGTCCCTTCCAACTCAGCACATTCTGCAATTCTGTCAATAATTTGATATTCAACAGGTCCTAAGCACAGGGTCCCCTTCTGGATCCCACGGCATTTTCCATACACGGCTTTCAATCCAAATTTGTTCTCTTCACTAGGACAATATAAAAGCATATACAGCAGCTGGGCCTCTATGGTTTAAAATCCAGCAAAGCTCAAAACTTTGCTAACACAGACTTAGACTTGCTGGCTCACATCTCCTCAGAGATGACTTGCACTATCATTAAATACCTATCTCTTTAAGGATCAGGAAAACAGAGACTTAAGGCAACCTGAGATATTAATGCCCATTTTAACAATTTGTAAATCTCCCTGATTTCATCTGAAATAGACAGGAGGTCTCTGGCCTGCAAATCACATCCCTAGCAGCCTTCCTGGCCTCTGAGCCCTTCTCCAGCCCATGGCCTTGCAGTTGGAGAACACACACCAGGCTGATGTCTATCTCAGGATGACAGCTGGGCCAAAGCTGCTGTCCAGAGCAGCCAGAGAATACTGTAATGGCAGGGAAAACATTGTTTTAAGGGAGACACGTGTAAGAAACATAAAGCCTGAACTGAAAGCATGGAATTAATTTTAGTATTCTCAGTGTAAGAGAAGCAAGAGGATTTAGGGTGCGCAAATAAAGGTGACCAATAAGATCAAAATACAGAGTGCCTTCTCCTGACAAACAGGAGCTACACTGAGACCCATGGAGGAAGTTTCCAGCACAGGAAGATGCCAGAACAGTAGAATGCTGGGCAGACAATGAGAATGCTGATAAAGGCAAGGAAACCACCAACCAGAATGGGTATATCAGCTTTGAGATGCCAAATCCCTTCTTCACATGAAAATATCTTCAAGTCAATGAAATCTGGACTGGAGGGATTGGCTGCAGCTAGAGCAAAATCCCTCCAACTGAAAATAGGGAAAAGTAAAGTCGGAATTACAGACTTGCTGATGGATGAAGAGAGCAGAACAAGAGAAGCAATACAGACACACACTGGGCCCATGACAAGTGAAATGCAGGCGATTTGTTTAATGGATACCTAGGCCTAAAAGTAGAACACCAAATCCAAAGGGAACAAGATATCAAGTCATTCCCTCAGGCAAAAGAAAGTCCCAATTGGGAATTACTGCTGTTCAGGCAACACCATTCGTAACAGCTGCAGCATCACTCAGGACCCAGCTGAGAATTAGTCTGGTCCTTTCAAACTAATCAGTTTCTCTTTGCAAGGAAGAGACAAAACATTAAGTGCCAGGACTGCCACCACTGGCAGCTGCAGTACTTTAACATGAACACCATCACATGCATGAATGAGGTCCAAAGCTAACCCTGCTCATGTGGACTGGATTACCACCCTATCCCAAGAGCACCGTTGAGATGTCACTGTCTTACCGGGGCTGTGTGCAAGACCTGGAGGAGACAGCTGTACTCTGTGTTTGCAGATATTCAAGGTACCACCACCAGATAAGCAGCCCTGGACAATTTGCTGACCAAGAGCTACCGTGCAAGGGTGAGCCCTGCCTCTCGGGGTGTGACACAATGTCACTGCCCACAGAGCACGTGCTCGAGGTGGCGTTTAAAGGCACTGGTCACTCGGCAAGTGACTGTCCCCTCCTGGTCCCGCCAGGGAGGGCACACGGACATCCCTTCAGCAGAAGGGAGACATGGAACTCCTGAAGCAGGTACAGGAGGGCAACAAAAATGATTAAGGGACTGAATCATCTCTTTTACAAGGAAAGGCTAAGGGAACTGCACCTAACTACAGGCCATTTTTCTTCAGCCTTGAGACGAGACGACTGACAGGGGCCCGCATTAATGCGTATAAATATCTAACCCGACGGTGTCAGATGCATGGAGCAAGGTCCCGGTGGTGCCAAGCAATGACACAAGAGGAAACGAGCAGAAAGAAAGTAAAGTACGGGAAGTTCCACGTGAACACGAGGAAAACTGTAAAGGTGACTGTGCGCCGGCACGGGCTGCCCCGAGAGGCTGTGAGTCTCCATCGGGGGAGACACTCGAGAACCGTCGGGACGCGGTCCTGTGCCATGCCTGCGATGACCCTGTGACCCACTGCTGTCCCTTCCCCCGCCCCGGCGCTCACCTCTCCACCAGTACTTCTGCGAGAGCCCCTGCCAGGTCTGCAGCCGGGTGCGGTGCGCGCCGTCGGGCGCCAGGTGCGCGGCGCGGATGAGGCGGGCGCGGCGCTCGGCCTGCAGCACCACCTCCAGCTCGGCGAAGCGCTGCTGGTCGCGCTGCCGCCGCTGGTAGTACAGGGTGCCGCCGCGCACCACGTAGCAGGCGGCGGCCTTGCGGATCTTCCGCTTGGCGTTGCCCTCCGTGCCCGGCGCGTACGGCTCCCGCTCGTTCGTCAGGTACCGCAGGATGGCCAGGTAGCTCTCCTCGCTGGACATTGCGCGGCGGGGGCGCGGGAGCCGTCCCGCACTCGGGCTGCGGAGGAGCCTCCCGGGATAAGGGAAGGGGGTTCGGGATCGGCCCCGGCCCGGCGGGAGCCGCGCCCGGGGGGGAACTGGAGTGTCGCGGCCCGCGGCGGCGGGAGGGAGGGAGAAGCTCGGGCAGCAGTGGCGGCGGAAAGACAAAATGGCTGCTGCACAAGCGGAAGTGAGGTGGGGCCGCGCGCTCGCAGGAGAGCCCGGGAAGGGGCGGGGGCGCGGGGGAGCGCCTGGGGGAGCGGGGCCGCCATCTTGGAACCGGGCAGGGAGAGCCCGGGCGCAAGGGTGGGGTCGCCATGTTGGAGCCGGGCAAAGCCCGCTGCTGGGGCGCGGCCGTGGCGGCGGGAGCCGGGGACGCTCCCGAGGGAATCCCTGCGCAGCCCCGGCTCCGAAACTGAAGCGGCTTCCGCTCCAGAACCGCCTCGAGGTAGAGCTGCGAGGGGAGTAGCAGGGCCATTCGTGCCCATGAGGAGCAGGAGCAGCACCAGCGCGGGCGGAGCAGCCCCGCCTCAGGGCTCGGTGCGTGCTGGGTTGTAAGAGGCGAGAAAGAAAAGAAAATGCGTTTTGCTTGTCCGTGCTCTGCGCTGGCTCTTACACGCGTGACAGAGACACGCGAGGCGGGAGCCGGGGCTGCCGTGCCCAGGACAGCGCAGCAGCAGCGATCCTTCCCCTGCGCTTGGTACCTCAAAAAAGGTGTAAGTATTGCCCATAACCCACAGTGCCCATTACAGCCATTGTTTTTGAAGCCCAGGACTGCAGGAAGTTAAAACACAGCTGTCTTCTTTACTGGTGTAAGATAACAAATCAAGTCCTCAAAGTATCAACGTAACTGATAGTAGAAAAGTAACTGATCCAGAAAATAGTGAAGGTCTAGTTTCTGTTTTGGTTCTGGTTAATCAGGACATTGCTTTGCCAAGGCTGTTGCTGTCCAGCACAAGTGGCAAAGTCTGGGCACGCTGTCTGCACAGTGCAGTTACTTAGGCAGACAGAGGAACTCCCATGAGGAATTTCAATCCCTCTAGCGGTGGGAGGGTGGAAAATCATTAAGGGAACCCCTATCTTCATTCAGCAAATTAAATATGAACCTAAATGAGCTTTAACTGTGTAACATCAGCTGCATTTGAAACTCATTCAATCTTCAGAGGCTTTCTTTTCCTGACAACAGCTTCCAGCAATTCACAGTTTTGTAGCTTCCCGACCCAGAAGCTGCATCTGAATTTTTGTGTGTAAGAGCCATGCAGTATATGAAACCATCCACTCCCTTTTTTTAACCTTCTCCACATTTGATTCTCTGTATCTTGCTACATGCATTCCTCTGTGAGGACCTCTGTAATTTACAGATTACATTGCTTCACACCCCCTTTTAGCTTGTATGTACCTCTGATCTTAGAAACCTCTTTTTATGTAATTTGTCACAGATGCAGAATAAACGTAGATGCTGTTCTGTCCTTCAGGCAAGAACACTCCTCAAATACCTGGCTCCATCTTCCCTGCTACCTGAGCCACTCAGTGAAGAGGGGGGAAGTGTGTGCTAATACAGCAGACTGTCTAAGAAACAAAATGTTTTATGGCAGGAAGATGCTTTTCAGTCTGCAAAACCCAGACACAGTCATTGCACAGATTCATCCCCTTCAGTGTATCTCACACAGCTGAGCAGACCATGGCACAAGTAATGGAATTCCATCAGATGTTTATTCAGCATGAGCAACAGTTTGGCAAGTTAGCGCTTTCCACCAACACGGGGAGCAGAAACCTTGACTGGTTTCACAATCTTCTGCTTAGGTGCTGCCTTCGTAGGCGCCTGTAGAGAAATAATGAAGTATGAGTGAAAAGAAGCTATTTATCTGCAGTTCTAAAAGTGTCCCTGTATCTACTCTTGACAGAAATCAGGTCAGACTAGAATTGCAAACTGTAATATTGGGATCACGTTAACATTTGTTTACACACATAACACTAAGCCAACATATGGTATTAATTCAGAAGTGACAGTGAAACACAGGGTAGCACTCATCAATATATTGTTACCAAGTTCCTAGACAGTGAAGATGTCACGTTCAGACATGTTTTTATCTATTAATTATCTCTGGTATTAGGTCAGAGAATTTATGTCCTGTAATATTTACTTCTTCTCTAAAAAAGATTCATTTTATGCAGCTGTTTGGGTATGTTTAGTACAAAAGTCGAGTCGAGGAGCTTTCCCATCAGAAAGCTACAGACATGCTTCCTCAAAACAGAAACAGAAATTTCCAATTAAGAGCCACAGCAGAACGTTGTGTGTCATGTTACAACATGGTATATTCCATCTTATAATTTCTATTTGCCTATTGCATCTCACCTTTGCAGCAGAAACAGCTGTTTTCTTGGTTGCCTGCTTGGCCTTCTTGGCTTCCTTTGCAGCCCTGTTAATTCAAAGAAAAAGTGGAAGTTATCCATGTCTGCCATTCACTGTTTCCTTGTTTCAGCACTAAAAGAGCTTCCAAAGATCAAGAATGGAATGCATTACTGCAGATTTCTCCTCTATATTCACTATCCCCTGAAGGAATTTCTACAGAGACAGCAAAACTGTGAGTGACAAAAGTACAAAGGGAAAAGGCAAGGAGAGATCCTTCTCTGCTGCTACTATCTCTTGCCAAAATTGCTTAGTATTACATACAAATATACAGATTAAAAGCAAACAAAAATCCCACAGAAAATCTTGTAAAACACAGAGCCCACCTAGAGTTTAAGCTTTTGTATGAAAAGTACTATAACCTTTGAAAAGCTTGGGATAGTACTGCAATCTTTGAAAAGCTTGGGATAGCTCCACTGATCTGACTTCTCACCTAATCGCTTGTTCCCTCTGTGCCTTTCGTACTTCAGGCTTCTGGTTCCGCTTGGCCATGATCTCAGCTAGAGAGGCACCAGTGATGGCTCTCTGAAACTTCACAGCACGGCGTGTGCGCTTCTTCTGGACCTCTTCCTAAGAGGGCAGGAGACAAACACAGACAATTAGCATCACAAGACATTAAATACATGGCTAAAGACAATTATGGAAACAAGCTGCTACTCAAATTGAAACTATTTAAAACTGTACACTCTAGTAGAATTTCATTTGTCACTTTAGAGAATCCTTCTGTTGGGTACAGAGAAGTGCTGCCCTACCTCCACATGGCCCCTTCTCCAGCCACATCCTGTACTTTTCATTGTGTGTTACTACCAACAATCCTTGGCTGGCTCCCCAGCTGTCCAGCTATCAGTGTTGGAGACACACATATTAGACCCTCTACCTTCTATGTTTCTACAGCAAAGTACAAAGAAAAAAGTTTGAAAGAATGTTAGAAGTTCAGCCATTTTTAATTCCCAGAAGAAAAAGAGGGGGAAGGAGAAACCTTTGATGGTGTCTTCTGAAAGGAAAACACTCCGCACCCATTCAAGTGGATCAGGTGCTGGGGAGCAGTGTAAGCCATTATGCATCAACTTTCTTCAACCAAACTGGCAAGAACACTGACTTATTGCACTGATGTAAGCCTTTCTCAAAGCTCCTCTGCTGTGCAAGTTTAAACAAGAGCACTGCAGCATACCTCATGCTACATGCTTCGTGATTTATCCATCTCATGCAATGACAGCTACATAGGGAAAGACCTCATGCTTACAGCCCAAAGTTTTCAAGAAGAGTATATTAGGAGAGTCATCTCTGCCCCTCTAATCCCAAAATCTGGGGTCTGCCCCTCTAACTCCAAAATATGCCCATCCCTGCCCCTCTAACCACAAAATATGCTGTCACCATTGAGGAAGTTTACAAGACCAAACTTTTATGAAGTCTGCATATTAAACAGCATTACCCACCTTCCCTACAACTAACTTTCAAAAACATACCATTTCTACAATTATTAAGATCTACTGAACAGACTGTGGCTCTGAGTGGTCCCTCAAAGAAGTGCTACAACACAATACAATGCTTTTGTTGAAGTGGTGCAGCTGCACTCACGTTTTCACCATTAATAACTAGTCTTCATCCTGGTAACTTGGGTGATGCTTCTTCTGAACGCTGGCACACTTAAGTGACCTCTGACAGAGCAGTGACCACATCTTTTGGTGACCAACTGCCAGTGCCATTGGCTGGTATGTACTTACTGACTGTCCCTTCTTGTGCTTACGCCTGTACAGAACAGTCCAGTTGATTTGACGAGGGTTTCTCTTGGAAAGGAATGCAGACTCACATTTTGCATTCAAGAACTGAAAAACCTGAGAGGGCAAAATGTTTTGTGTAAGCTTTGTTTCCACGAAAGACATTATCACAGTTTGCATTAAGTATTCTTTGAGTCAGTGTTTTTTGACATTGATGTTTTTGGAGTTCTTAAACACAGCTCTGACTAGTTAAAATTTTAGAAGGTAATTCAAGAAATCTCAAGTTTTGTATTTTGTTACACTGGTCAAACGGATGTATTGCAAGGCATTCTGAAATATCCTAATTTTTCTAAAAAAAGTTCAAATTACCACTTGCACCCAGTGCTGCTGTGTATTTCAGGCACAGCATGAACAGCTGTGTCCAGCATCATGCTTCCCAAGTGTCTGTCCTCAAGCAAGGATGTACTTCCTGTATGTGGGAGTGACTCAAAACTTGGCCTAGGGAACACAGGGAGACCAGTGCTCCACCCGATTCCCCCCTGCATAGTGACACTAACCTGTTTTTCTAAAACAACAGGCAAAACGTGCAAGCCGATTTGTTATTAGCTGTATAATTCATTTAAAGTACAACTTATTCCGAAGAGCACTCACAAGAATTCAGCCAGTCTATCTCCTGGTCATTTTGCCGGGAATTCCGCAGAGAAAGATGGCTGTACTGTCATCTGATACTCAAAAGCCAAGCCATCCTTTCTCAGGTAGGGACAATCTTGTCTGCGTACGGCATGACAGCTTGAAAGGGCTCTCCACCTTATACTACCTCAAAGATTTCTACTCAATTAATTTGGGAGACCAGCTGTTGACTCCAGCGAATCTTAGCATTTGATGCAGGACGTCTAAGCAGCATTTTCCACACAACTTTGGTACTTTACACCTGCTGCTTTAAGACTCCCTTTAGAAACTGCACTCTAAAACTCAACCAAAAGCTACAGCACGGATTTCCTGCGGAGCAGCCACGGCAACTGCACACCGCTGCCGTTTTCACACAGCTCGATACGACCGACTCGGGCATAGGCCACATCAAAACTACCGGAGTCTCTGGACAATCCGAAAGGCGCGGCCTTGGCTCCCCGCGCACCGCCCGGCCGCCCTCCGGTCCGCAGGGCCCGCTCCCGCCCGCGGGGCTCGCCCCGGCCTCACCTTCCCGTCCGTCCGGGCGTAGCGGCGGCCATGGCCCGGGTAGATCTTGTACCCGCTGAAGCTGCACAGCTCGACCCTGCGCGGGAGAGAAGAGTTAGGGGAGGGCGCGGGTGGCCGGGGGAGGCGGCCGGGGCCCCGCGGCGGCCTCCCCGCGGCGGATGGGCGCGGATAGCGGCGGACAGGGCGCTCACTTCATGATGGCGGCGGCTGCGAGGGGCCGGAGAGGCGGAGGGGACGCCGGGAGGCGGTGTCGGGAGCGGCGCGCGGGGCCCGACGGGAGCGGAGCGGGAAGGGCCGGGCCGGGCCGGCAGCACCGCCCCGCCCTGCCCCGGCCGCACCGCGGCGGCCTCACGGAGCGCTCACCTCGCCGGGCAACCCCGGCGCAGCCCCGGACACGGGACCCGCTGCTCTAGCCAGCATAAAGGGCGCGGTGCTCCCGTAGCGGAGCGGCCCGGCCCATCGGCGCTCGGTTGCCTGGCGGTGTTGCCAAGCGCGGGGCATGGCGGCAGCCGGCGCTGCGGCCGGGGCGGGGGATGAGGCGGCCGGAGCGGGTAAGGGCAGCCCCGGACAGGTGCCGGGGGCCGCGATGGTGGGGGCTGCGGGTCCCGAAAAGCGCTGTGGGTGCTCGGAGGGGTGCGGGGGACTCGGCGCTGTGGAGGCGGCGGCGCCCCCTCTTCTCGGGGCGAGGGGCTGGCTCGGCCGCTCCAGTGCCCCCGCTCTCAGGCGGTCCCTGAGGGTCCCGCGGGCTGGAGGCGGCCGGGGCAGCGCCCGGCGAGGGGGGCACCGCGGGGACCGCTTGCCGCCCTGAGGAGCGCTTCTGGCTTGGGGCAGGACGGAGCACTGTCCATCGTGCTGGAAGGGTCCCGCCGCCTCGTAGAGCCTTTATAGGCCAGGATTTCAATGATATAGGGCCCGTTTTTCTTAGAGGGGAGAGCTGACAGGTCTTGGGGACAACGCCACTCTGAGGGTGTAGTTCCTTGGTTCCTGCCAAGCGAGAAATAAGCAATTTTGAAATGTTTTCCTGGGTCCTGAAAGCCTGTTAGGAAAATCTCGTTGCCCAGCTATTATATCAGAGTGTTTATAGAATGGAATCGTATTAATTTTGTAGAGTTCCACATGTATATATAATTCATGCTGTATGCTGAACTGCTATGCTTAAGCAAGCAAACTAAAGCTTGTTGCAAGGAGAAGGACAGACGGTATTGAAAGAAGGACCTATGCTTCTCTGAATCTTGAAGGTGTTCCTAAAGGATACCCTCAGACAGGGAGATAACACCAGCACCCCAGGTTGTTTAACGCCTCTGAAAACCTTCCTTTGTCAGCCTTATGGAGAAGTGACTATAGCAAGTCCGACTGCAGGGATGTCTAGTTCAATAGCGAAGCAGGTGGATGGTGTTGCCATAGAAATACAGGTTCTTTGCAAATAGTTGTGTGTATTAAGTAGCAGTTGGATCATGTTATACTTGAATGCTGGAAATCTCTGAGAACCATGTGTAAAACCACATTCTGAGTGCCCCAGTTTGAATGGGACACCTCATGTGTATGAATGAAAGGATTACTCTTGCAATTCAGTACTGTGGGTCCTTGCCTCTCTCCTAGATTGAAGGGACCAGTTGTGAATTTTTGTAACAAACCCTTGGATAAATGAGCAGATGCAAAGTTTGTCTGGTCAATTAAAGTGACCAAGCAGTTGCAGAAGTGGCTGCTTGAGTAAGAAACAAGTGGTACTTTCTCCCTGAATGTGCAAAGACAGGAGTGCTGTGGCCCCTGGCTCTGCCTTGCTGCTCTCCAAAGCTCTTGGGGCAACCGTGGATTTGAAAAAAATGGGAATGTAATAAATGTCATCAGACATCTTCTTTAGAAATGCATGTTCTCTAGCTGGCAAAACGATACACAAAAAATGTTTGTCTCCATCCATAGTGTAACTAAACCCTAAAAACCTTTAAACTGTAATATTAATATGTGCACCATATTAGAGTGAGAACACTATTTGGGATATGTTGCTGAAAAAAGAAGCATTATTTACTGAACAGATATTAAGAGAACAAGAAGCACTACAGTGATGTTTGTACTTCAAATACACAGCAGAGGCTCAGTGTATGAAAATCATTACAATTAATCAGGTGTCACTTTGGGTACCCAGTGATTCAAGCTCCCTGTAGATGGAAAATGTTTGCCTTTTAATTTTATGTAGTGACCCTTTTTGCATGGAGCATTTGAATTGTGTGTTGCATTAAGTAAATGGTGTGCTAGCCCATTTACAGTTTGTTCCTCCCATTGTCCCCAGTACTGTAGTATGGCTGCATAAGTGGCTTCTTAGTTTAGATAGAGTGCTTACACGTAGTTAGTTGTCAAGGTGCTCAGAACTTAAATTCTCTGAAGAATTTTTAAATTTAAGTTCTTTTCAAATTTGGGGTTTAGAGGATCACACCTTTAAATTTAGCTACCAGAATTTTGCTGCATCTCACTTCAAAGGATTTTTGTGACTTTCCCAGAATTCTGCCAGAGTTCCTAAGTGGGACAGCGTCTGGTATGTATGTCTTCCAGTAACTGGATCAGTTACTCTTAAAGTGTTCAAGCTGAAGTAATTTGCTTCAGTTTTACATGGAAAAGAAAGTTAATCCGTTTTTCCAAATTATCTGCATCTATTATAAAGCAAATATTTTTATTTTGCATTGCTTTTCCAGTACATGTTCTCATATATAAACTTTGTGGTGCTTTTTTTGTTGTTTTTTTTCTCCTTTTTATTCTAAGGCTTGATAGTCAACTGCTCAGGTCAAGGATTGCAAAAACTGGGTCCAATCTTGCCCTGTGATGCTGATACTCAAACTCTGATTCTGGACAAAAATCAGATAATTAAATTGGAACACTTGGAGAAATGCAGGAATCTGATGCAGGTCAGTGTTGCTTGATTTGAAATTGTTATCAAATAATGGTGCTATGATGTTAGCATCTTCTGCCTTCAGGCACTATTATCTAATTGAAGTAAGCTAGCAGTTACTGTCTTCACAGGAAAATAAATGATGACTGGCTAAAGTAGAAAGCTTTGCCTTCAGTGGAGGTCTGCAGTTGATAGTGGAGGGGACTGTAACTAAAAATGAACTAAATAAATCCTAATGGGGGAGGGACATGATAAGAACACTTAGAAAACTCCCTGATAACTCAAATTTTGATACTTCTTAGCTTTTGAGTACACGAGCTTTGCAACCTTAAAAATAACTTTGTATTATCACTCAAAGTTCTTCTGGATAGACTGGAAGCTGTCTGATAACTTCTACAGGCCAGCTACAGTGAGTTGGCAGAAGTGGGGTTTGTTGCTACAACAAACCTTCACCACACTGCCAGCCTTGTGATGATGTTACTGAAGTGTGTGTCTAATCAGGATTTACCCTTTGAAAAGTTTGTGGTTTACAGTCCTATTAGCACAGGACTTGTTTGAGAATTGTGTGAAATGCATTTTGTCCTCTGCCATATTGACAGTAAGTGCAATTTTACACCAGGAATGGGGCAACAATTTGCACAATGAATTGGCAATTCTGATATTGCAACCTTATTTTCATATGACACAATTCCTCATTCTTTTTCCTTTATTTAGCTGTTGCTAAGATAATTTCCTCTTAAGTTTGTGGAGTGAGCTGTGAGGACTCATGTTCTTTGATCAGTAATTTATTTCCTGGCTCTTGCAGGTTTTTTCTCTGTGTCATTTACTTGAAAATTAAATATGTAGATTGAACAAGTATCTGTTGGAGTAGATTTTTAACTACTAGAAGTAAGACCTTACTCTGTCTGCATAGTGAAAGCTGTTTATTTGGTGTATCCATCTGCAGCTCTCGGTGGCCAACAACCGTTTGGTGCGAATGATGGGTGTGGCAAAACTGACCAAGCTCCGAGTGCTCAACTTGCCTCATAATAGTATTGGGTATGTGGAAGGGCTGAAGGATTTGGTGCATCTGGAATGGCTGAATTTGGCAGGAAATAACATTAAGGTAAAGTATTTAGTCTGTTGTATTTACCAGATTCTTGTGTTACAGAAATTTGGAAAATGCTGCAAAGAAATCTGAATATGTTTTGATTGGAACAGTGTTACTATTTTGTGTCTACTGGCTTATGAACTAGAAGATGGCAGTTTTTGGAGTAGTGTTGTCTAGGAAAAAATAAAAAGTTTGATATCAAAATGAAATGCAAGTAAGGAAGTAGTCTCCAAAATTATTATCTTTAAAATACAAGTGTATTAAAATATGGTGTTTATTTTGGGTTACTTAGCTGGTGGTTTTTTTTTATTTTCAAAAGAATTTATAATTATTGATGCCTGGTTTTATTTAGTAGCTAAAAAAGGGTTACTGGGAGTAACTGATTTCTTTATTTTTGTAGGCCATCGAACAAATCAATTCCTGTCTGTGTCTTCAGCATCTTGATCTGTCAGACAATAACATAGCTCAATTAGGTGATCTCTCCAAGCTCACCTCACTGAAGGTAGATGTTCTATCTCTGTTTTAATGCATTCTATGCACAAAGAAATTTGCTTTGAAAATTGCTGCCTTTAGGCATTCACACCTTGAGCACTAGCTCTTGGAGCATTTTAATTCATTAACTGAAATTTCTAGAGGGAAGCCTGTGAATATTGTCTTCCTTGTTTTCAAGTTACAGGAGCTGAGGCAGTGATTTTTCTATAGCCACTCAAATGGTTTTGATAAAGATATGATGGTGATATCTTCTTCATAACTCTTTGTTCTCTTACCTCCTATCATGAATCAAAACAAAACATACTTCTAACTCTTCCAACATGCACACTGTAGAGAAAAACGTTCCCAAATACTTTTTTTTGGTAACTGTGACCAGAAAGTCTTACTTTATACTTCTTTTGCAATATATTTTGTCAGGTGATGCCTGAAAAAGAAATCTGTGGGTTCTGATCAAGCATTCATTTCATCATGTGTTCATCATGTGTTTTTATTTTATAGACTCTGTTGCTGCATGGAAATATTATAACTTCACTTCGCACTGCCCCTGCTTGCCTACCTCAGAGTTTGACTATTTTTTCTTTGGCAGAAAATGAAATCAGAGACTTAAATGAGGTAAGATATAGAAGATAGATCACCTTGTCTTTAGGTAGACTGAAGGAAGGAAGTTGAACAATTTTTTTGAGATTGCAACTGAAAATGGGCTCTCTTCTCTGAAACAACCCAACTTGGAATAGTTTAATTGTTTATGTGTAATAACCATATTTGCATTAGCTGCATGAGCTTGTGGTGTCTTTTAAAATTTAGTCTGGAGAGAAATTTGCCTTTTTTCTGTTATGTTTTTGTTATTCAAGGATGTTGCTTTTAGGCCTAACCTTTTCTGGTTGTCTGAAAGTTGAAAGCTGAGCTGACTAAATGCTGCAGAGAGCTTCTGCTGCTGCTGGGATTAGAACAGAGGCTTGAATTGCACTTGTTGCCACTGACCTATTTTTCAAACTGTGTAAGAGAAACAAATAATCTGCCTGTGACTTTTGTCTTTATTGTTTTGTTAGTTTGGTTTATTATAAGTAGCAGCCAAAACTCTTGGTTGGGATTTCATGTTGGAAGAAAATTTTTTGGTAATAATTTCTCTTCAAAATGGCAGGGTTTCTCCAGCTTTTTGGCTTGCCCGTTTTTTTTTTTTCTTTGTTTTCAAAATCCAATAGCTGTTGTAGTAAACTGGACTCATACTACATCTTTCTATACATAAAGCCCCATTCCCAAATTTTAAGAGAAGGTAATACTTTCCAAGGACTAATAGCATTTACAGAAGAATCATTGGGAAATTGCAGTAACTGATAGAAGGTCCTTTGTAGTCCTTTGTGTTCAAAAATCAAATGTGACTTTTTGATTTATTTGTCATTCTGTTGTTTTACACAAGCTGTCCAGCTGTAGTTGGGAGAAATGTGGGATGTTTTTCTCAGTTAACAAATGTATTTTGTTTTCTCGAGGTTTCTTTCCTGGCCTCTCTTCACCACTTGGAACAACTGTCAATTATGAACAACCCTTGTGTGATGGCCACACCTTCTGTCCCTGGCTTTGACTACAGGCCTTATATTGTCAGCTGGTGTCTGAATCTTAAAGTTCTTGATGGATATGTGATTTCTCAGAAGGAAAGGTGACATAATAGTATTATTAAATCTCTAAAATAAATATGTGAAGTTTGGCTAAGCTAAAATTGCTTTAGCTAAATATTTCATCTGTTACACTGGAATTATTATTTAGTTAGCTTAGACAGAAGTATGAAGTTAAGCTTTTGTTTTGTTGCTCAAATCACAGAAGCACTTCTACAAAGCAAAACTGTGGTAGCAGTTCATCAGTGTCTGGTACCATTTCTTTATGGCCTCTTTGACTTTGCAGAATGTGACAATCAGCAGGAGTTAAAACTGTTGTCTCGGGGGAAGCTTAAACTTGCCCTTATATAAGCATGATTTGTGTGTGCATTTCTACATTTGGCTTTTTTGTTATTGATTAGTTAAAAATTATTTTGCTCAAATCACTTGTTACTGTATCACTGTGCTCATTACATCACTATGATATCTGCATGACAAAGTTCTTTACATCAGAACAGTCCGAGCATAATTGTTATCCAGTATAAGCACATTCCAGTCCAGGACACTAACATATCCTAGGACATTAATGTCCTTTTCACCCTAATATAATAAAATACATTGTTATTAAAATAAAAAGGTGCCTTTCTTTTCGTCAGAGGTGAGCCAATTCTATTTCTGTTTCACCATAACATGCTATGACTTTACAGGAAAGTTGCCTGTTGGAATTCTAGACTTCTTTTTCATGACTAATGAGATGTTCTGTATTAACTGTATTATTTCATGTAGGTGTATTGTATTAAATAATCTCGCACAGAAATTAATTTGAAAAACAGACTTGTTGAATACTTCTTTGCAGTATGTGCTCTCTGTGTCTGGTTTGCATGTGTTTGTGAACTTCTCTCTTTCTGTGAAAGCTTTGCTGATAAATTCATTGAGACAAATGTGTTTTCAGTGCTCAATGACTACACACAAAGCAGAGACTACACAGTTTTGGACGAGGGGGTTTGTTTTGGTTTTTTTTTGTTTCATCGATGCTTAAGTGAATTAGTACATTATTCATTTTTTCTGATAATGACATTGCCAGTTTCCCTGGATGTTGGGAAGGATGAAAGTTTGACAAGAAAGTCTCACAGATATGTATGCTTGGCAGAAAGATTTTTGAATGTGGAATCTGAAGAAGGAATGGAAATGAAAGCAAGTTTTGATATAGAAAAAAGAATTGCTGAGCGAGTCTTACAGGCTCTTACCTGGGCATTGCACATGTTCCAAGTCTTGCTTAGATTTGTAGATTAGCTCTTTGGTACCCACTAAAAGAACTGTAGTGAAAAAAGAGTGACTGTTTCTGTGCTGTTTATTAAAGGTGCCATTTATTAAAGCACTTTCTCCATTCCTAACAGCTTGAAAGCAGAATGGCTCTACAGTCAAGGGAAAGGAAGGTCATTTCGACCTGGGCAGCATGTTCAGCTAGTTCAGTACTTGGCTACTGTTTGTCCTCTCACGTCTGCATATGGACTCCAGACTGAAGAGGATGCCAAACTGGAAAAAATACTGAGTAAGCAAAGGTGAGAATTTAGTTTCTTTCTTAGAGAATGTAATTGAGAAGATAATTATATATCTGATGTGTTAGATGTAGTAAAATTTCATTTTAAGTATTTCAAAGTAAGTGAGGGCTGGAGATGCAAAGCACCATGAAAGTACAGGATGTGTCCTAGATGGGATTGAGAGGCAAGGCAGCAGCAGCAGGAGTGTTTTCATGCTTTCTGGGCCATCTAGGGGAAAATTCCTTTGTATTTTTCAGTCTGTGCTTTGTAGGACACTGAAAGTAATTTGTGTTAGAACTGTGATTAAAATAAACAAACTATGTGCTGGGATTTTTTTTTTTTTATTGCCACACAAAAAAATTATGAAAACTTCAAAAAGGAGCTTAGCTTTTGTTCTAATTGTAAATGAGGACTATTGTGGTACGCTGGAGTGTTAGCCACTTTCTTATTGTTAGGATGCTCTTTCTTGGTTTTAAAGTTAAAGTTGTCCTTTGGGGGGCACTGTTCCCAGTGATGCATTTGTCCATCTGTATCTGGCACCTGAGATCTGTCAGCAGAGGCCTCTGGAGAGCCTGCTGGTTCTGGTAGCTGTGATGCTAAGGTCTGTGCAAATAGATGAGTAGAGTTATCGTGGTGTGTTTCTTGTCCATGTAAAGGTGAGCTAATTTTGGTTAGAAGCCAGAAAACAAAGCAGTACAGGTTGTTCTATTCCCCAGGACCTATTGACAAACTTTTTCTTGCAGAAAGAGCAGAAAATTCAGCTCCCAAAAGTAGGCTACCTAAGTGGCATAGTGTGGTTAAAAATCTGAGAAACAAAAGTGTTGTAGTTAGCAGAAGGGTGTGTCATCAAAAGGACCAGAAACTTGGAAGCATCTGGAAGGACTTTGCAAGAGTAGATTGATCTCCAGGAGGAAATTATAGAAATGTTTTAACTGTTTCTGAGGAGAAACTGCAGTCAAGGCATCTTGACTTCGGAATGAATCCAGGAAGTTGTTCTGCTAAATATAACTTTTCAAAAATTAAAAAAACCCTCAACAACCAAGCCAAAAAGCCCTAATAGAAAAAGCAATCCCCCCAAATCCTCACCCATATATATGCACATGCATATATGATTTATAGGACAGTTTGACTTTGTCCTCTGTCTTCTGAGCTTCTGATTTAGCTGGGCTGAAACAACCTGTGTGTTCTCTGAGTTTGTAAAGGATGATTTTTTTTTTTGGCGGCAATGTTTGTTGATTTGTACTAGGATTACGGGCTGTTAATAAGAGGAACACCTATTCCTTGATTCACTCACTTTGAAATATAAAAGATACTCCTACCATTCCTCAAACTCCTCTATACCTACATACATGATGTATTCCACTTTAGAAACTTAAAATATTTGCATGCCTTCTTTTTGTGTAGAAATACCTCATGGTTTTCAGTTTGTAGTCAGAATTGCATGTTGGGTTTTTTCTAGTTTTTATTTGGTTGGTTTTTGGGCGCTTTTTTGGGTTTTTTTGTTTGTTTGGTGGGTTTTGTTTTTGGCTTTTTTTTAGCATATAATGAAGAAGGAGGGGCTGGAGGAAGGAGAGCAGGAAAAGACTGCAATTTCATATTTTGTGAGTAGTCCTGTTAGTGTCTTGTGTGTATAGGAGTCCGCGTAACAAGCCTCTCCTTTAGAATGTTTTGATCATGAACGTTTCTTTTGAAATAGCTCATAGTTTCTTTTAGATATTTTCTGTACAAAAGAAAGTTTAAATAAATGACAAAATCTATTGTTGGCACTCTGTGCTTAGACTCCACCAGAGGCAGTTGATGCATGAAAACCGAAATGAGGAACCACGTACATTTTCTGCTCCCAGCAAAGCAGTGCCAGTTGCTCATGAACACAGTGCCCTGGCTCAGCCATCACAGATGGTTCTTGAAAAGGGTAAGTAGCTTACCTACTCCTGTGATCTAACCTTGGAAATGAATATTTTTCTTTTGAGCACAGGTACCTTTGTGGAAGGAATTTCAGAACAAGGCCCTGTTATTGTTTTACTTTATTGATCTTCTATTTTCTCAACTGAAGTTGTACATTGTTTCTAAAAAAAAATCCAGTCCATGCTTATTTGTGTCTTGAAATGTTAGTAGGCTGGTTAGGCAAAAAACCCAGTCCAACAAAATAAGAGTTACTACTTTGACTTTTGCATTTTATACGAGTTTATTCTCCAAGGAAGTGCAGTTTGTGCCATTTCTTGTACCCAGTGTTTGCCAAGTTTGGATGTTACTGTGGTAAATATTGTCCTGATACAGAAATAATGCTCATTGTTACTAACATGTTAGATCATCTGACCCACCAGGTGCTAACTGTCAAAAACACATTGAGAATCCCTATGAATTAAACAAAGTATTCCTATTATTGAAATACTCTAACACTATAATGTGCCTTTCTGCCTATCTAGAACCTGTCATCCAGAGGAATTCTTGGGTTGGACCGAGTGCAAACAATGATCATTCCTATGCAGTAAAGAACACTTTTCTTCATGAAAGAAGCTTTTCCAAGGAGCTACACCTCGAAGATGTACAGACAGATGAAGACAAACTCAACAGCAGCCTTTTATCCTCAGAGTCTACTTTCATGCCAGTTGCTTCAGGATTGTCTCCAGTGTCTCCTGCTTCAGACCTGAAGCTACGTGGAGTCAATTTGAGCCTAGAAGATGATGATGATACAGTGATTGAAGGTGCGAGAGATATTAATAGAAGGGAAACAAGTAAAAGGCAAGAAGCTTTGTCTGTTACAGGAGAGCACCCGAATAGAGCAACAGGAGGTGTGGAAACACAAGAGACTATCAAAGAAATCCTCCAGGTTCCTGCTCCTGAGCTGGTAACAGCTGGCCTGGCTGCAAGGACTGGCCACTATTTAGGGGCCTCTGAAGGCCAAGTTCGGCACAATCACCCCAGCTCCTTGCTAGGTGCCGAATCAGGAGTAAAAACTCTTTGTCCTGAGCAGATGACAGAAGAAAGGTCTCCTTCACTGGCTGTGCAAGGTGCAGCACCAGCTGATCGAGGTGCAGCTGAACTGCAAAGGATGAGTGAGGCAGCTACCAAGCTCCAAGCTTCCTGGAGAGGATTTTACACCAGGAACCACCATCCTCAAGCCAAGGAAGTGCGGAATGAAATTCGCCTGCACAGAATGCAGCAGCACATCATTTATTTAACAGCTGAAATAGAAAAGTAAGTTGAGGTCATGCTGTGTATTTGCAAGTCTGTCTGAATATAACCATCATTCCAGAGTATTTCAGAACAGATATAGATGATATAACTACTCACAGTAGAACCTAGTATCAGAAACATAAAACTGATTAAATTTCAGGATCACTTCCTGTAAGGTAAGCACAGTTTTGCACATAGCTATTCATACTCTCAAAGTGCCTTCTATAAGTGGATTGGGTTAGAATACATTTTTCTATTTCTATTTTAGCAGGACTTGCATATTTCAAAATAGAAATTGCTGAGTGGGATTTTTTTATTCGTCTCCTCACAATTTGAGTCTATAAATCAAGTGTCCATATTGGGAGTCATTATTCTGTTGCTGGTAAAAAGAAGAATTTCCTCTACCTTGTATGACACAATTTTCAAATGTGATTCTGTGTTTGGTTCTGTTTTAATTTTTGATCCTGTGAATTTGTGTTCGGAGAAGATCGTGGTCGAACTTCCTCAATTTGTAAGCCAAAAATTCTGGATTTACTTAATATCTTTCTGTATCAGCCTGGATCACTCAGTCTGACAGGCTCTTTTTCTTCACTCTCTCAAGTGACAAAAGCTCTGTAAATCAAGTTGAGTGCTCAGTGAACCTCTAGAAACTCCCAATGCTTACACATCATACTCCATCCATATATAGGTGGGACAGCATAATTTGAAATGAAGAAGTACTATTTGGTGTGGGGGGGTGATAGTTGTGCAGGAAAAAATAAGAGCCTGGGTTCAGTTTACAAAAAGACACATTATTGCCAAGCCAACAAATGTACTGCAGTAAAAGGAAGCAGAATTTAAATGTAACTGAAAAAGAAACTTGAAGTCAGCAGCTGGGTATTTATGGCAAGCCAGACTGCAGTAATTTCTTAATGTTAGGCTCTTTTAATGTTGTATCTTTCAAAAGTGCTGTTATATAAGTAGGCATTTTTATGTGTTCTTGTTGCTCTTGTTACCCAAATGTTGCTTATTTAAGCTGCATAAATTTTGGATGTGTGTTCTTGCAGACTGAGAAAAGAAAGAGAGGAAGATAAAATGCAAAGGCTGGTACAGGAGGAAGCTATCAAATTTCTTTGGAACCAGGTAAGTGATTTTAGTCCTCTTGTTTTTCTGCTTAAATGTGAATTTGGAATTCGAATTCGTATCTGCCTATATGTGAATTCACATTATTTCTTACTGTACATCCTGAAGAGACAGTCAATATGGTTCAGTTTTTCCAATGATTTGAGTGGTTTAATAGTCTCTTACTGCTGTATTGTCTGCTATACTGATATTGTGTACTGAGAACATTAGTACAAGCACACTGGTTTTATTACTAAAGACTAAATAGTGGCCTGGTGTGAGAAGGAAGACAAAATGTGAGACAAGCTAAATAAACATAAGCAGGACTGTGAAGAGTTGGGACTGTGACTGGTAAATGCTCATGGCAAATGAAATGATACCAAGCTGTGTTGCTTGTGAGCAACTCAATTTTGAGGCAGGAAATTTGTTAATACACCTTTTAATAAGCTTTTCTTCCAACAATAAGGTTGTTTTCTTAAAAATGGGTAAATCCTTTCTGGTTTTAAGAACAGGTTGCATTTTTTTCAGGTATTTGAATTGGGAGCTTGTGTGTTCTGTCAATGTTTGACATGTAGGTTTAAAAGCCATTGTTTCAGAGTGAGAAGAACAAAATTTCCCTAATGATACGGGAAACCTTTTGTTTGTCACTTGGTCTTGGATTTTATGCTAGATCTTGGTTGCTGAATGCAAGAAATCCACTAGAAATCAAAATACATTTAACTGCATTTCATAATGAATTTTTCTCTATACAGGTTAAATCCCTTCAACAATGGCAGCTTTCAGTGATGCCGAATTTAGGTGGTGCTGGGATCTCTTCAGCCAATACTTTATGTTTATCCAAACCACCTCTGCAGTCATCCACAGTGGAGCAAGAAACTCCACCAGCTGCAGTTAGTTCTGCTTTGTTAGCTCCAGCTAGTGAGGATGATCTCCAGGAAAAGTCTTCGTTGCAGCTCCCAGATTCTGGCTTTCATTCTTCTGCAGCTGATCAGACTCATGCCAGTGAACTGTGCAGCTCTGCAAAGAGCTTAGCTGAAGGAAGTGAGAGCTCCCTTTCAATGGAAACCATCAAACAATATGGCAATTGTGTTTCAGCATGTTCTTCAGATGGAGAGGATGGCCCTGGGGAGGGTGGGCAAAGTAAAGAGAGCTCTAGTAATGTGCAGGACAACAGACTGATAGAACAGTATTTAAAATCTGTTCAGCAGCTGGAAGAGGCTGATGAAGACACAGATTGCAATGAGGAAATGGAGGGCAGCTGTCTACAAGTGTCTGTGTCAGCAGAAAGCCAAGATTCTTCCTCTGACACTGTCTCTGTAGAGCTCCCTCAAGACACATCTTCCCCAGTCCGAGGCGAAATCTGTCAGATACCACCAGAAAGCTACAAACTGAATTCAGGAATAGTAGAAGGGAAGCAAACAGACTGTGATTCTTCGTTTCAGATGCTGCATGTTGGGATAGCTGTATAATAGGATCGTTTCCACAAAGGACTAGGGGTTCCATTTCACTTTCTCTTTCTTCTTCCTGTTTATACAAAACTTAGTTTTCATGTGTGCTGTTTCAGATTCTGACTCATGTTATGAATTTATGTTGTAATTACTATTTTATTGATGTTGCTGAGGATTGATACTAACTATGCTAACCTGAAATCAGCAAAGTTCTCAGTGACAATCATTATGCACTTTATTTTCAAACATAAAACTGGTATCCTAATAACTGGCCTCCATTAAATTAATTCTGAAGATTGGTGGGTGGATGGTGGTGGTGGTAGTGTTTGCTGTAAATTCACTTTGGTGAATGTGTTAGTAAGTATTTGTTTGGTTTTTTCCTGCAAAGAAAGATTAAATTCTTATTTTACAAAGAGAAGAAAACAATATGGGAAGAAATTGAGTCAATACAGGCAGTATATCCTGTCATAGGTGGGATACAGCCCCCTGAGAAAAAGTTGCTTTTCAGACTTCTTTTGACTTAAACAAGAGTAACTTGGTCAGTGTATCAAAGATGCATTCCAGAAAACCAGTGTCCGAGTCAGTGACTTTTTTGTAAATAACTTGAAGCTGCTGGCGAGGAATTAGATCATTTACATACACACTGAAACAAGGAATTACAGGAAAGAAACCTCAGGGAGCTTCAAACAAGCTTTGACCTTTGTTTGCCCTGGGGTTGAATTTTCCTGCCTTCTCAGGTAAGACTCAAAATGGAACCAGTAGCAGCCAGGACTAAGGAAGAATTTCAGAAGGGCATGTGATTTGGGAACATCATTTCCGGGGCTGCTCTGCTGGGTTACAGCAGCAGACTTGGTGGTACATGTTTTGCTCTACTAGGATGCTAATGTCTGTGTGGGATTTGGATTTGAGTGGCTTTCAGGACATCAGTGAGTTTGATGGATCACAACTACTTTTATCTACAGGTATAAATACTAAAAGCAAATGCCATGACTTAACTATTTCCTGATATCTTTGTTGGGTTTTTTGGTTGGTTTTTTTACCCTGTATGTCCACTAGTTGACATTTTCATTAAAAGTGGATAAAAAGTTGTATTTCTTCCCTGTTAGCAAATATGCTGGAATACCTAGGCTATGCTTTCCACTTAAACACTGGGAAAGCAGCAGGGTTTGTATCTTACCCAGCCATTGCTATGTTGGGTTTTTTAATGGAAAACTACCGGGTATCTTAGTATACGTCAACAGTGACAAGGGATATCTGTTTTGCCATGTGCTTTGTGATGGACAACAGTGAAATAAAAGTTGATGTTGTGATTTACAGGGGTCAATTGCATTTTGCAACATGTACTGGAAGCCCAGTGTTGCAGTAGTTTGCTAATGTTTACTTCTCAGTTACAAAGACACATGCCTACTGTAATTCTCTGGATCCACAGGTTAACTTCTGATGCTATGGTGTCACTAAAACCAACTAACACTCTTTTAAAAGGACTCTTATGGCCACGTTACCATGTAAAATAATTTAGTTTTTGTGAAAGCTTTGGTTGCATGTCTGCTTTTGGTTCCAAGCTGAAATTTGCCACTACTCAGGAGTTTGGTATGAGGCCAGTATCTGCTTGAGGCCTCAAAATATCCTTTATTTAGAACATAAATGGTGTTTTGGACTGGTACCAGCCATCTTCCCAGTGGTGAAGTTCACCTTGGAAGAATAAAGCTTGCCTCTGTGTACAGAGCAGCCACCATCTCTTTTTCTCCCACCCCACAAAAGTTCTAGGGCACCAACATCTCCAAAGAGCTGTCTCTGCAGTCAGGCTGACCTTTGACTGTGCCTTGCATATGTGGGAGCATTAAAGAAAACCCAGAACAGCAGAGGTGGTAGGTTCTTAATGTGCTGTCTTTCTAGCTGCATGTAGTCACAGCACATTTGTAGCATGGCCATATTCATAATTAGATCTTGGAGCACAGTTGTGCTTGGGTATTGAAAATGGTACAGGTGCATTAGTGTATCACAGTGCCTGATTACCTGGGCAAAGCAGTGTGGAGTCCACAGGATCATACCCTTGTCCTCTGAAGGTGCTGAACTTGGCTTTAAATCTGCCTGGCCTGGGGATCTGCAGTTCATAGGACTTAGCTCTTTGAATGTCAATATGTTATATAAAACCCCCAAATATCACATTGCATATTGAGAGAGGAATTATTTCAGTGTTTGAAGCAGTTCTGGATCTTGCACTCTGGAGGCAGTGGTCAGGTGTAAATTCTCTTCTATGGCAGAGTGCTTATTGCAAGGCTTGGAAGAAACTAGACCACTGCCTGGATAACAACGTTTCTCTTACTGGAGACACTGAGGGAGCATACTGGATTGTCACTTCTGCTGCACAGTTAGAGGTGAAAGAACTTTAGTTTTGGAATTGTCAGAGGGGGAAAAAATGGTGCAAGTTAATTTTTTATGGAAGCCCTAGATGTTTCTTGATATTTCCTTTTGTTATTAGAACTTGCAAGCACAAAGACAAGACAACTTGCTTTAACTAATGCCGAGGTCAGCTCTTGTGCTAATTAATGTGTAACCTGTATATACAAAAATGGTTTTATGCAGGTACAACGACGTATGTGCCGACAAATATTCAGCTTTATCTTACTTCTTGGGAAACAGTGAAATACTAGAAGATTTTTTTCTAATGTTCTGAAAAGTATCTTGCATGTGTAGAAGATGAGTTGCCTAAATATAGAGAAATCAAAGAATGGTGAAGTTTTGGATTAGTTTTTACAGGGTTAAATGTAATTAGTTTGTATATACAGAAAATATTTTCATCTTGACCATTAAAATACATACAGGGAAAGACATAATGAGGGATACAGTGGAAAAATAAGGAGTAAAACTGAATGTATACTTAAAATTGTCTCCTTTCAGCCCTGTTTGAACTCTCAAAAAATCATGATGTGGAAGTATCATAGTTTAATATATGGCTTAGCATTTACTCATCTTTGTTTAAGTAAGTTTCCTTAATCTAGGTGTGTAATATTCTTTTAGCTGGATAGGGATGCACAGTTTTCCTTTGGAGGTGATGGAAATTTCATAAAGAAATTGGAAAGCCTAAAATAGATCTGAAATTTTCCTGTGTTAATATTGTATTCTTTCCTTTTGAAAGGCTTCCTGATCAGCAGAAGAAGGTACTTTGTAGAAGAAAAGCTTATCTCTTGTGTTTTGTCCTGGGCTGATCCTCCAGTGTTAGTGGGAGAGATCACTTGGTTATTTGCCAGATGATGTTGCCAGCTCTGCTGTGAGTACAGTTGAAGTGCTTCTTTAATTTGCTTCAGAAAAATCAGATAAATATAGCTTAGGCTATTTAAACTGCACCACACAAGTAGTTTTGCCCCAAATGAGGTAGCTGGCACATGAAAATCTGTTTTCAGCTAGTCTCTGGAAGAAATTACTCTTTTGCCTTTTTTTCTGAAGGCTGGGACAAGTAGTTCTATATACCATAAAGCAAGAAGGCATTAAAACTGCAAATTTTATTTTGCTGCTTCTAAACCACAAATGTCCTTCAGCAAATACTTGAGAAAATCCTTGCAAAAATAAATTGCAGAAGCCTAACAGTTGTTGATAGTTAATTTTCTTAAACCACCATAGATTCCACTATTTGCATGCAGCAGTTTAAATAATGCACTTAGCAGCCAGTCTCTATATTAAAAAGTTGGTTTTTTTCTGAATAATGTTTGTATTTGAGCTTGCAAACTGTTCCTGGTTTTTTTTATGAATTTGTATATATTGTCTAATGAATTCCAATTTTTGTTTCTACTTGTAGCAGGTTATCTGATGAACAAAAATCTCAAAGGAACAATATGTTCCTTTGAGATTAGCTGGGTAATTTTTACTGCACTTGATGTTCTCGTGTGTCTCACATAGATACACTTTTTCCTGAGAGGATAAAATTGTAGCAGTTAGGGGAAACTGACTAAATGACAAAAAACCGTAAAAACCGGTCAGTTCCCTGCTAGTGGAAAAGACACTTGCTTTTTTTTTTTCCTCTCCTGTTGTATTAACTTTCCCCCCTTCCCCCTTGAGGACGTGCCACCCAAATGAGTTTGCATCAAGTATTCATAAAGTCTTTCAAAATGTCTTCTTTTAATAGTTACACTTCTTTTTTTCCCAGATTGGCTTTCTAGGACAAGTTACTGAGAAACACTTGCTTTCTATATGCCTACCAAAAAGTCTGTCTATTTTTAAATGTTTTCTTTGTCAGTAATGGAAAAAGCACAGGATCCCTTTCTTGCAAGAACATAAACCAGTATTTATCAGGAAAGGTGCTTTATCTCTTGGAAAGTGCCATGCCAAATTTTATTGTGCAAGAGCTCTCAGTAAGAATCTTTTTTTCTGGCTTCATTACTTGTATAGGTATATGGGCCAAATTTATTTGTAGCATAATTCTACTGAATTAATTTTTTTGAGACTTCACAGTGGTATTCTACCTCTAAACTAGAATTTGAGAAGAAAAGAACAATTGGGTATTGGTTTGTCTCTCTATTTCTTGCTGTTTTCTGTGAAGAATGGTGGGTGGTTAAATTGGTACAGTTCATATATTTTCTATAAGTGTTTACATTTTGGATTTATTGTTTCTTAAGTATTTTGTTTGTATTGCTGAGTTTTGAATTTTAAATAAATGATTTGTACATTTATTGAAAATTTTAAGGTGTACCTTATATTGACTTTTATGGCTATAGTCATAATCTTACAATTGGAGAGCTCTCCTGGACATGGGAAGCTCAGGAATAGAAAGCAAGTGATGGCAAGGTAAGCATTGGCATTCTTTCCTTGGCACAGCTGAGACATCTGATGGCCACTGTTCCAGTGCCTAGGACAGTAAGAGTGTAGTAGGGTACATGAAATGAGTTCACCAACGACTCTGAAATTGGTCTTTGTGATTTGCAGCCCTTTGTTTCCAGTGCTGGCCCTTTTTCATGTTCTTAATTACCTGCTGTGTTTGAATTCAAAGATGTGGCAGTATTCTGTACAGAGTTTTCTAGAGAGAGAATTAAGACTTAAGGCCTTATCAAGAGAAACACAATTGGAATGTGTGGTGTTGCCTCTCTTGGTTTGGTCAGATACCTGCTCTCCTTAAACAAATGAAGGCTAATTAAACATCTTTTAGGCTTTAACAGAAAGAGTTGAGGAATTCAGACATAGATGAAAGTCTTATTTTACTGCAGCACAGTTCTCTGAAAGGTAAAAAAAATACAACAATAACAAAACTGAAACAACATAGCTAAGTTTGTTTTCACTCAACTTGTAACACATGGAGGTTTGTAGACATTTTAAACTCTTTACTATGTGTTTCTACTTCATGACACCAAAGAAAAGATTTTATTTTTTTTTTAAGTGGGACTTTTCTGTATTTACTGTTAGGATGGTGAAGCACTGGAACAGATTGCCCAGAGAAATTAATACCCCACCCTGGGAAGTGTTCAAGGCCAGGTTGGATGGGGCATTGAGCAATCTGGTCTGGTTTCTGCCATGGGCAGGAATGCCCCTGCCTGTGGTAAGGGAGTGGGAACTAGGTGATCTTTAAGCTCTCTTCCACCTCATTCTAGGACTCTATTTAAAAACCAAGAATAGGCATAGCTAAAGTAACTCCACTTCAGGTCTGAAAAGAGAAGAGCAGTGTCTTTTTCTTTTAAAGGCCTTAAAGCTGTACTAATAAGTTTTAAATGCTGTCTGTTGTAGGGATAGTCACTGTAGCACTTCAGGGACTCAGGTTGAAGTTCACTTTTGTCCTTGGGTTTTATTTATATTTGTAATAAGATCAGACCTTAAAATCTTTGGCTAGATTTGGAAAATAAAGGGATGACTAGTGGGTGGGCACATTTTGATCAAATGGAAATAGTTACTTTTAATTTTACGGGCTGAAATCCTTATCTATGCTAGGACCACCCAGCCCACTCATTGGTGTGGTGGTGTGAGAAGCAGGAAAGCCCTTGGCTCTGTAAGCACTGCTCAGCAGTAGCTAAAACAGCCCTATGTTACCACACTGTTTCCAGCACAAATCAAACACAGACCTGCCATAGCCACTGTGAAGAAAATTACCTCCATTCCATCCACAACCAGTATAGCTGCTCCTTCTGATGCGTGCAAGATGATATTCACCAAGGGAAGGAAAGTCAGAAAATTGTGCTCAGGATGCCCAAATCAAACAAGTTGCCTCTGACTTTGAAGATGCTTTAAATTGTGAAAATTGAGAAGGCTGTGATCATAAAGAATGCTCTGGAAAATGTAAAATCTGGCACGTTGATTTTAAAGTGTTCATGTGTTGGACTGAAAGTCATAAACCATTAGAAAAGCCTAAACAATTCTCAGACAATGTACTGCTGTGAGGAGCAGCAGTCTAGCAGTCAGGGATGTTTGCTTAGCATTGTGCTAAACTGCATTCAAGCAGCAACCTTTGGGAAATCTCTTCCTATCCATTGTTACACCAGCTGAACTTATCCAGTCCCCTGAGCATTAGCAGCATGTTTTCTGGTGTGAGAAGTGCATGGAAGATGTGCTGAGCAGCTTATTACTGCTTATGCCTTAGAGTCTGTGGGAGAGAAACAGGAGACACTGAGAAACTCCACAACCAGGATTCACTTTTCTTCTTTCCATCAGTAGTTCCCACAGCCCCTTTAACATAAAGTTTTGGGCAAATGCATATGCTATTGGGAGTCATGTTTCCCAGACTGGCTCTCCAGCTGTCTTGTACTGTTGAGCTTTCCAGGACAGAGATGCACTTGTCCTCTCCTCATTGCTCATTCCCAGGCTCAGTAGCTTTACAGCAGATTGGCTTTCCTGTTGGTCTCTGATCCTTTGGCTTTACTCACAGATAGGGAAATTGTTAAACACATGAACTAGGTATTATTTTACTAGTAGGACAGATAAGCTGCCTTTATCTCACCTGCTTTCTCATATTCCTAGCTGCCTGATGCTTCCCTTCCTTTGGTATAGCAGTGTCAGTGTTAAACTGGCAGGATCTATTCTGGGCAGCCCATGGCTGAGATGGCTGTGGCCATGTCCATTGTCTGGTGGAGAAGCAGAGAGGAAGACCAGGAAGAGTTTCTCTTAGTCCCAAAGGTAAGCGGAGCCACCTGGAAGAAATGAAAACCTGTGTTTCTTCCTGCCTATCCCTGGAGTGGGAATGCAGCACAGCTGCTTGGGACATGTTCATGGAAAGGCTGATGTCTATAGGAAAGCTTCTCTGTAACCTTTTGGAAAAGGACTTGAGGAAGCTGTAAGATTCTTCTAACAAAAGCATTATCCCTTTAAAGCATTAGATGATGTGGAAACCATCTGGATGGCACCGGGTCAGCAAAGGAGTTTTTCCAACAGTTAAATTTCAGTTCTGCCTGAAACCAGGGGCCATGCTGAACTTGTGTGCAAGGTGAGAGTGAAACTTGCTGTTCCTAAGGACTGCAGAAGTACAAGACCTGGATGATTGTGGAAGGGGAAAAAATATTGGAGAAGTGATACAAGGGTAATGTAGCAAAGGGAGACAGATCAAAGGTGTCTTTAGAAAGGAAACAGTGTGGGTTGTACTCTTTGCAGACTGTCCAGTGCATTGTTTGTTAAATCTTATCATACTTCAGCACAAAAGCATGTTTTAGTTTGCCTCAGGGAGCAAACCAAAACATTCCTCAACATTTGCCTATAATCAAGAATGGGTTCAGTAGTCCCATATATATTATCAAAAATACTGTGTTTTATTGATTATTTTTTGTAGGTGAGAGAGAGAAGGGAAATGGGGCCAAGGGCCCAGCATAACTTCATCTTACTGCATATAATTCTGGAAAAAAAATAAGGAAATTGATTATTTTTCATTATCCAGCTTTCTGTACTCAAATCAAAACAACTGGCAAGTGCTTCTGGTGTGATAAACAAGGAGGGATGTAAGGTGAGAAGCAGCTGCTTAAGCTGTAGTTCTTTTGGCACTAATGACATTTAGATGTTGCATGGTGATGAGGTGGAACAGACCTCACTAATGCCATTGAATCAAATAACCCAAACAGCCTTTTACATGGGGCTTTTTGTAGAGCATGGGGGCAAACACAGGGTAATTGGTTTCTGGCCCCTGTGCAGAAGGACTTACTATGTTAGAGATTAGAAAGGCATATTTAATTCATTATTAGGCCTTCATCAAAACTAACTATAATTATAGCTGAAGAATTTATGGAGACAAGTAGTGGGGGGGATCACTTCCCATCTCTGAGGGGAGGTTAAATGTAAAATGTGGCAAAAGATACCATGGCAGTACCTATTTCCTTAGAAGTGACAGGTTTTCTCACCGTTGTCACCTTCCATACCTTCACTCCCAACATCACTCCAGATATATTAAGAGATGGATAATACTTGGCATTTGGCACACAAGTTTTGCCTTAGCTTGCACTTTGAGCTGCAGAGGTTGTAAGGGAATTTGATGCGCTGCATGGCTCATGAAGGAAGAGTGAAGAGAAATGAGACTGCTATAGAACTGATAGACTTCGTGTATTGAGAGGGGAAAAAAATCAGTACCAATTATCTTTCAAAATACTGTCTTTTTAATGTGTTCTGCTTGTACAGCCAGATGGCTTTCAATTCTTGACCTACAGTGTATAATAGAAATGAAAGCTGGTGCCTGTTGAGATTTTGCTTTCTATCTCTACCAGGTAACCACTGTTGTAAGATGCAGAAAAGAGAAAAATAGACGTAAAATCACTTCAAATTAGCTGTGGTTGGGGCAGAAGACAGAACTAGGCATTTTGTAATGGTTAAAATACTGTGTTCACAAGAATATTTCAGCCGCTCTGTCTTGTTTCTGGTTTTAAGCAACACACATATTCCTTAGTAAAAATAAGCTTAAGCCCTTAAGCTGTACTCATACAAAGAACTTCTGGCAGGTGAGTGTTTTGGCATTCCCAAACTTATGCAGTGTTTACAAGTGTTTACAGAACTAATTGCAGATGTCCTGCAGATTGAAAGCGCCACCCGGCTCTGGTGCAGGGTGCAAAGCTCAGCCCTGACTGTGTCATGTTCTCGTCAAGTAAGTGAAGTCCTGCCCTCAATGCAGCGGCGTTTGCCCGGTTCGGCTGTGCTGGGCCGTGCCTTCATCCCCCGCTCAGCCCCTGCAGCTGCTCTGGGTCCAGGCTCTCCTTTCACAACCTTCTCTCTGACCAAGACGCCGCCTCTGCTGCTTCCTGCTCCGTTCTCCTGCAGGCCCGGCAGCGTTTGAGCTGCGATGGTTCGTGGCAGAGCCTTCTCCCTTGGCTAGGGACCGCGGTGATGCCACCCAGGCCACACCGCTTGGCTCCGCGCCACCCTCCCACATCCTGCTTTCCTAGGGCGTTGTTTTTGCCGGGTTTTGTGTCTGTTTCCCTTTCCATTGCCCCTTCTCAGCACCGAAGCTGCGGCAGCTGCGGCGGGGCCAGCGCCGCTCTCGGGGCGGGGCAGGAGGAGGCGCGGCGGCCGCTGCCGCTGTGAGAGGGGCGGGCAGGAGGGAGGGGCGGCGGGAGCCGGGCTTTTACAGCCGGCGCCTCCGGGCCGGGGGCGAGGCCGCCGCCTGGCCCGGGGGAGCGCCGGGGGCTGTGGTGAGGGGGCGCGGGCGGCGCGGCCTGGCGCGGTTCGTCTGGGGAGCGGGGGAAGGAAAACCCGGCGGGGCAGCCCGAGGGCGGCGGGCTCGGGGCCACTAGGGGAGGCCCGAGGCGGGTGCGGGGTCGGGGTCCCGGGGCTGGCAGATGCCCTGCTTGAGTCCCCCGTGGCCGTGGCCGCGGCCGGGTCCGCCCGCCCGCAGGGCCGCGCTGCCCGCGCCGTTCAGGGTGCAGCGAGGCGGCGGCTGAAGGAGCTTCCTGCCGGTCCGGGGCTGCCTTGTGCCGCTCCCCGGGGATGCCCATCCCGCGGCATCCTAAAAGTACCTTTGAAGCAATAAAGCGGAGCTGTGCGGCTCACACTGGCGGCAGTGGTGCTTCCTGCTCGCTGGCCCCGTCCCTGGCCCGGGGGTGCGTGTCCGGTCCCGTGTTCCGCGGGGGCTGCGGCGCTGTCCCCGGGATATCGGCGGGCTGGGAGCCGCCAGTTCCCCGCGACCCGGGGACCAGGGCGGAATCTGCGGAAAACAGCAGCAAATCTGCTTTTCCGTGCTGGCAGCCAGGCGAGCATCAACCCCTGTGCCCCAGTGACATATGGTTTGGGCATCGCCGGTGGTAGCGGCTCCTCGATGCCTCGGAGGTTTGCATGGCAGAATTTGGAGAGGTTGCACTCATACCTGCCTTGGTAACGCTGCTGGATAGAGAGCTGTGGGGATAGAGAGAGCTGACAGGAATTGACAACTTGTGAAAAAAACCCAAAGCGACAATCCTGTAATGGAGCATGCGGCGTAATTTAATGACGTATTCATAAAAATGTCATTAAATCGGTTTTTGTTTTTAACATTGGGTAAAATGGGGCTGGTGGTAACATGGAACAAAGCTGAGAGAAGTAATACTTAGCAATAAATAGCAGAAAATTCAAGTGCACAGCATTGAAGTTTAATAGAATAAAATACTTTAACAAAATCCTTGGGTAATTGTAGAAACTAAAGTGATTTTACAGGTAGAGTTGTAACTGCCATTTTATTTTTTGCCACTGTAAGCAAACCACCACTGTATAAATTTTCCTAAGAAATATTTGTGTGTGTTTCTATAAATATATTTATTTTTCAATGTATTGTTTCCAAGGTTGTTGGCCTTTTGTGTGGATGGCTTCAGAGAACTTTTCAGGAGTAGGGTAAGTCCTAAGGCTTTTTGGTGTATTTATGGGCTTCCCTTATACAAAAAATGAACAGAATCAATTGTTCACCAGTTGTGATGAAACTGGCAGTATAGTAAGCTTTTAGCATAAAGAAAGCTCTAAAACATTTAAATGTTTTAGGGCATGTGACATCTACAGAATACAGAACATTTTGAATAAAAAATATATGAGACAGCATTTGTGGTATTTTTAGGCATCTGTAATTACATCTGAAATTACATTGCATTTTCAATGACTTGTGCTTTTCAATGATGTGGAAAGAATTCTCAGCAACAGAATTGAAAATTCTGCTTTTGTCTATTGTATTTGTTTTTCTTCCTCAAATGAACATATATGTCCTTAAATTAGCATTTTCGTGTACTCTAGGTATATTTAGTATCAATTTATGACCCACACTGCTGTTTTATGCAATTTCATATTAGTGCAGAACTGTTCCAACAAAGCTGCATTTTTTTTGGCATTTTGATGCTTTCACTTTAATGGATGTCCTGCTCTTTCAATGCTAGTTCATTGGTCAGAAATACAATCTCTCTAATTCTCAGCAAAGCATTTGAAGTTATAATCCCTATAATCCTTGTAAAGCAATTTGATGTGTGGTCTATTTTGAGGCTGTCCTGGTTGTACCAGTAATGTATTTCAGTTTTCTAGCCTGTATTCATTTGCTAAATAATTTTTAATCTTGATATTTAATGTATCATTGTGCTTCATTTAAATTTACACAGCATTTTTCATATAGTCTTAAAACTATAGGTACTATGTATTATAACTTAATTGTATAAATTCTCAGTTATACTGTTTATTGAAAGTTATACCAAGTTTATGTAATCATTTGATAATGTTGTTGCACTTGGTGCCTGGTTGTATGAGTAATGCTGCTTTCAGGATGTTTGGTTTGGAGAAATTGATGTCTTCTGGGTGTCTCTCCTTGCCATCTGTTTTCTGTTTCCAAGTTTAGAGCTTTTGCAAGAACAGTACCCTTTTTTTTTGCAAAAAGACTGCATCAAAATTGTCCTTCTCCGAAGGAGAGGAAGGCTTAAGAGTCATTCTGAGCAAGCATTGAGAACTTTATCAGTGGCTGTAAAGTCTGATTTTATAGCAGATCAGTCATCAAGCAACCTTAAGGGAATGATATTGTATGAAAGTTAAATTTCATGAAAGACAGTACTATTATTAGATTTAAAGAACCAGAAACACCAAATCCCAACACATTGTTTTCTTTCCAAAAGTTATTTTTTTTATTTTTTAGAGCTGCATATGAGCACCTGAGATAAAAGGAATGATAAAAAAGCAGAACAGGGAAGATGTAATGTAATGTTATAGATAGTGCATGAAGTTAAATTTTAGTGCTTTCGACTCTCTTAGGTATCTCCTCTTTAATGCTACAGTTGATTCATTTGCCACCTCTTCCCAAGCAGAAAACTGGAGGAAGCAAGTTTTACCTTGCATATCCAAATTTGTTTCAGACACCAGTGTTTAATACAACTTAATGGAATGTGTAAACAGGTGAGAGATGTCTAAACTCACAAGTTTCTGCTATAAAAGTTAATGTGAAATGTCCAAACCCACGAGTTTCTGCTATAAAAGTTAATGGGAGATGTCCAAACCCATGAATTTCTCTTTCAGTCTGGACGGTGGTGGTGTGGCCTAACACATAAATAGGGTGATGGTAATTTGTTTTGGTCTTTTTGATTGCCAGAATGAAATCTTGCAGTCTTCTTTTGCCTTTTTCTTTGGTATCCACTACAGGTGAGACCAGCTTTATGATAAGGGTTTGCTTTGGCAGATCCAAGAGAATTATGTAACATGATAGATAACGCTGTTCAGATTAGTTCCACAAAAATAATCTGTGTTGACTGTTCTGTTGTACTAGTTATTGCCCCACCATTTGTAAACTTCCAGTGCAGAAGTTCACTAGTTCTAGTAACTTTCTGAGACTTAGTACAGTTTTGGTAAATGCACTTGCAGGAATGAAGTGGAAGCCTGCTGAATTCTGTCATGCCCTGCTGAGACGAAATGACATTCACGTGTGCGGCGAATGGAAGCCAGGGCAATGTGTAACATGGGAGGGAGAGGCACGGATGGACCATGTGGCGTGACTCGTTCAGACTGCAGCTCTTCTGCCTGCTCATGGCAGTGCTGGCTGTTGTAGTGCTGGTCCATAACTTTTTCCAGTTAGAGGTAAGTGGAGCCTGTTTCTTCTCCAAGATGGCTTGAGCAACATTATTGGCTTTTGAGTGTGAGGTTAGAATTGTCTGACTGACAGCATTTAGCTATAAATTGGAATCACAGAAAATTCATAGTTGAAGGCATGTCTGGAGGTATTTAATCCAACACCCTCCTAAAAAGGCTGGCATCAGAGTTAGCTTAGATTGCAACAGGAAGTTTTGACTTTCAACCATATTCAAGGACACTCATATTTCGCAATGTACCTAGGCAGCCAGGTGAAAAGCTGCACCCCTCTTAGAGGGAAGAATGTTTGCCTTAAGTGCAACTGGTAAAGTGCCTTTTGTCCTATTAGAGTGTACTTTAACTCCAGTTCCTCTGTGACTCCCCTGTGGTTAGTGGAAGACTGCAGTTAGGTTCCCTTTTGGTCTTCTCTAGAATTAAAAAAAGATGCTTTAGTTCCCTTAGTGTCATTCCAGTTCCCTAAACATCTCAAGGGTTCTTAGCTAGTCTTGCCAGCTTTACTCTGGCATGGGTTGTCCAAAAGCCAGATGCAGTGTTCTAGGCATGGTCAAGTTGAGGAGAACTATAACTTTGCTCAATCATCTGATTAGGATCTTGTTAATTCTTTGCCACAATGCTGTGTGGTGGCACACAGTGAGTTTGCTGACACATGGTGAGTTTGCTGTCTCCTAGGATCCCTAGGTCTTTTCTGCAGAGCTGTTACTAGCTTGTTCATTTCCAGCTTGTCTGATACAATTTTTGTTTACCTTTCCCTTTTTCCCTCTGCTGTATCAGTCTTGCATATTTCTTCATTTTACTTCTCACTTTAGTGCAGAGGTACTTTCAAACTGCTTAGTCAGTAAGCCCAGATCAAAGTCAAGGAGGGTGAGGATCTGCCTGCAGGAGCCCTGGAGGCTGACCCTGCCCTCTGACCGCCTGCCTGGCCAGGCACTCCAGTGCTTCATTTGGTGGATGAGCATGGTAATGCTTAGCCTAACACCTTGTTAAATGATAGCTGTCCTTTGTGCATGCCAGCCAGTCAGTGAGTGTATTATGCTTTCAAGTTGTGTATATGCTGTGTGCAGAATCCTCCTTCCTCCTGGCTAGTGATGCCCAAATGAAATGATCCAAAAGAGGGGCTGTAAAGCCCCCTCACCCCATGCAAAATACAGTTGAATTGGAAGAGGATCGTGTAAGGGTAAGGAAGATGTTTGGGAAGTCTAAAACCACAAGTGATCCAGGATCAATAACTGAAGAATGAGTGTTTGATACATATTCCAGTACTAGTTGCAACAGGGTGCAACACATTAAATAAAAACTGCAGAGGCTGATTTTAAAGGAAGCAGGGATATTTTTTTTAAGGATTGCAGCAAAGCTGCGGAAGCTTTTGTGGTAAGTCTTTGTAGTTACTAAATGCATATATTCAAAAGCTGGATGAATGCACAGAAGAAAAGTCCATTGGGGATACTAAATCTTAAGATATTTACCCTACTGTTTAAGAAATCTAAACCATAAAGGGCTAAAAAGTGTGTTAAGTCTACAGGAGGAAATGGCACAGCATGTTCAGTCTGTTTTCTTTTCCCATACACCTGCTGTTGGAAACTGTTGGCAATCAAAATATGTGTTTGATGGACTTTTGTTTCAAGTTAGCATGGTCCATTTTGTTTGTAGGAGGTAGTTTTTGTTTTCTCTTTTTGTGGTTTTATTTTGTTTTGGGTTTTGACCTGGAATGTTGCCTGAGGGGTGTTGATATTTAGAATTCTAAACTGTTTTCTTTCCATTTTAAAATTACATTTCTTAGAGAAAAGTGCTCTGGCAGTCTTCTGAGAGTGAAATGGAAAATGCAGGTTGGGTGTTCACTCTCTGCTTTTTCTGGCCATTGTCCATGATAAGTTTCTTTGTGGCTTTGTTGCCCTTTACGTATCTGCTATTCTAACCTGAGTTAAGTATTGTGCTCCTGATAAATCTTTACACTATAACATGCAACTCTAACCCCTTCTGTTGTCATGACTTTTCTGAATGGACCTGGTCCTGTATTTGTCTTGTCTCAGTTTTCTGGCAGTCTAATATAGGCATTTATGCTGATTCTTTTCAGTCAGAGATCAAAGCCAGAAAAGATCTTACAACACTTCCATAGAATATCTGTAACCAAATCTGTCAGGCTTTGGAAGAGAGCTTATTGTTGGTTACTGTTGAGAATGTGTTTGTAAATGCATCAGGCATATTTCTCATCCCTAAATCATCCAGCCTAGCTTGCTAAAGCTCCAGATCTAAGGCAATTGTCAGCTAGTGTCCCTTCTTTTTTGCTTTGGGATTTAATACCTTTTCACGTTGGAATGTTTTCTCTTAATTTCTTAAACTACTAATGACACCCTCCCAGTAGTCATACCCATGTCAGAATTTTACTTTTCTTATCTTGTGCTTAAAAAACCCAACAAGCTGTCCACAAAAATTTTGGTAGCCAACTTATTATTTACTTTGCTTTCTATTATGGAATAATTATTCCCTTGAGGTCACATCATTGATCATATAGTACCAGAAGAAATGTGGTTTTATTTTATTAGAATTTTTTTCTGTGAATATAGCCAGACAGATAAAATGTGCAGTAATTTTTTGTGAAGTATTAGGATGTTGCCCAAACATCATGCTCTCAGGATGCAGGAGGGATTGTGTATTTGTACCAGTGACATTTGGGGTGACAGAACCACTTTGGGATTGGTTGTGAGTGCTATTTTATTTACAAGCACCTAGAAGAGAGAGGAGAAGGGAAGTTTCTTGCCAGGACGGAGTGTGAAATCAGAGAGCTGAAACTGAGCAAAAGAACTGTGTAACAAAGTTTTAAATTCTTGCTGCTAAACTGCAGGTGCCTACAAAAGATAACTTTATCTTATTCCAATTCCAGTTATTTCTGGAACATTTGACTGTCAGGTGATGGCTTTTGAGGACTGGCTTTGACACTTAGTTTAGCAGCCCCTCAGTGCTGTGAGATGGTAATGATAAAGAACTGATTTCATATCTGTCATAGACAACAAATAAAGTACCTGGAGTGTAAAATTATTGAATATAAGATGTCTGACCTTTCAGGAATTGGTATTTGTTCAGATTCAGATGCTGTCTCCTGGAGCTTTTATTTCCCCACTGTTCCTGTTGCCTGGGAATCTCCTGTGTTGTTTCCTGTTCTAGTGGCTGTGATTTAGGCAGGTTTGCAGCAGCTCTTGAGGCCAAGGCAGGAGTTAACAGCTGGTGGAAGATACTGGGATTTGAGGGGGAGTTCCCCTTCTTCAGCAGCAATGGAAATACTCAATGTTTTCATCAGCCACCTACACTGTGGTGTTTAACTGAGGACAGGTGTTGATTGCAGATCTTCCCAAGTACTCTGTGACTCATCTAGAGTATCTTTGAGAGCATTATTACCTGGGTTAATCTATATGGTGTACCTAATTTTTGCTTAGTTGATGGTGAGAATGCCAAAAGCTGAGGAGATGAACTGAAACTTTCATTAATTCTCATAAAAATTTTCCTTTTTTTCCTTTTTATGACATCTCTAATGCAGGAACTGCTAGTGGATTTATTTGTGCTTAACGCACATGTAATCTCTTCTGTCCTGCCTGTGTTACTTGGCAGATAGCCATTAAATTACTTTGTGGTCACATTTGGGTTCTGGTTAACTTCAAAATGCAGTAAATTTAAAAAAAAAGATAGGAAGAAACCCAAAAAACCTAAACAAACTCCTCCAACACAAACAAAAAACACTCAAACCTAACAAACAATGGGTTTGCGCTTAAAAAACATGACACCTTGAATGGGGTATATATGGAAATAAGCAAAGGAGGTGTTATCCAACATGGAGCCTGTAATCAACACTAAAAGAATGTGTCATAAAGGAAGAGCACTCTCGAGAAATCCTCTCTATCTGCTTTTCATAAAGGAGCTTTGTTTAGTTTAGCTACTAACTACAATAGAAAGCCCTCCATTCTGCACAGTCTCAGTATGATGACAGGGAGGAGCCAGAGAGATTTGGAAATGCCAAGAGGGAGTAGGAAATGAAGTGGGAACAAACTCAGCTAATTATTTACCTCAGAGCAGGCCTTGAGTATCCGTAGGGGCAGGAGAACTTAAGTGCTTGTTTGGAGCTGAGCCTGGGAAGCACTTAAGAAAGGAAGATGATTTGGAAAGCTTTTATATTCCAGTCAGGGATCTTTGGGGTACTAATTGACTCTGAGGCTTTTTCTGCCTTTACTGGCTGGGAGAATCTGTGCAATATTTTATTCTGTGAATAGCATATATGGTCTAGGTTATTTTCACACATAAGCTTATAATTCAGCAATAATACATGGTCCTGGTTTGGCTTGAAAGAGGGCTGTAAAGATGAACAAAGATGCTGGAGAAAGAAGGCTCCTCAGGATGTTGAAGAAGCTCTGCTTTACCTTCATGGAGCTTCCCCTTCAGGCCCTTTGAAGATAAGTTGAGGAAATATTTGTGGTATGATCTGTTCTGCTTAGTGGGACATAACCTGGAGATGTTGAAGTGACAGTGCATGTCCTTGTTCTCAGCTGCCTACGAGTGAAGAGCTTTGGCCTTATGCTCTGTGTAGGTGGACTGATTTGGAGACATCAAATCATATTCTGTTTTCTGAATGAGTTTGTTGGTTTGGTGTTCTCTGCACCCTTTCCCACTGAAAGATAGAGATATGCCTCTGGAAAGACTTCAGAAAGCCTAGCTGAGCCAGAAATGTCATCTCTACATCTCTGACAGAAAGACTGGGTTAAAAACCCTGAGGAAATTTATAGAAGATTAAAATTAGGGATACATAAGTTTTTAAGCTGTCTTAGATGACCATCTTTTCTTAACTTGAAAGGATTTGTTTTTCCCATGTCCACCAACCTGAAGAACCAACTGAAAACCAGAAACTTTCTCTTGAGAACTTACACTGAAAACAACAATTAATCCTAACACATATTCTCCCTTTCCACTCCTCTTTAGGAAATTACATAAATATTTTTGCTGAGACATTGTTGCTGGCTTATTGGATGCATCAAAATATATAGCAAACTTTTAAAAATATTTCCATGCAGTATTTTCTGTTATATATATATATATGTATATATTTATGCATGAGCAAGTGAAGGGAAGAAGCTGTGAAGGTATCCAAAAATAGAAACTTGGCTTAATTCAAGAGTGCATGTAGGCAAGATTTAAAGTAGAACTGTGCCTGAGATTCACTCCCAGCTTTGGCTGAAATGTACTAGACTAATAAAAGTAATGTGCAGCATACATCTGCAGCTTGGCTTGCTGCAGCTTGGCTTGCTGTGATGGAAAACAAAAACAATTATGAATTATGGCCTTCAGGGAAAATTTATTAAATCCTGGGTGGGAATATAAAAGAGAAGCAAAAGCTTCTGTTGGGATGTTAACACCTGGTGTGTAGATGGGTACATGTCAATTTATGTTTTAGAGCTACAGTGTAGCAATTTACAGTTTCAGGTTTTGTAGTTAACTTGGATATCAAACAAAGTTTTTGTGTATCCATCCTACATCCTCCTGTGCTCATTCTCTTTACTCTAAAGCTGATCAAAACCAATTTATGTCACAGACTTCAAAGCCTGTATGTTTTTATTGCTTGTTAGGTTTACCTTTCTTCTGAATAAGTATGTTGAATCTCAGTGTGGTTCAAATGGTTTTAAGACACTACTGATATTTCCATGGCCTAAGAAAGGTTTATAACAATGAATAAGGCTTTAATATGAGTGTTGTGATTTTAGTACATGACAATTAAAAGTAGATAGTAGTGAGTAGTTAGTTAAGGGGAAGGAAATGGAAAACACTGAGTTATTGGTAAGTACAATGATATTTTTAAAGATTTCGAATAATGTAGTTTGGATTTTTTAGCAATCTTTCAAATCTAAATGAGCATATCATCTGATGCTATGTGAATGGTACACTGTATAATTTTAATCTTTGCTTGAAAGACTATTTACCTTCTTTATGAAATAGAACTATGGATAAGTTCTACTACATATACCTGGTAATTAATTGGTCATTAGCTGCTGATTTTGTGTGTATTTGAAGGAGTTTTTCTTAATTTGCTGATTAGAAATCTCATGGGTACCTCTGGAGTCTTAGACTGTGCTATTTTTAAAATTTTCCTAATGCAAACCTGCAAAATTATGTGATGTCATAAAGAAGATATCTGCAGTCATTTGTATGCAAATACAGCTTTGGACACTGATATTTTTGCACAAAATACAGTTTTATCAAGTTGCAGCAGAAGCCCCCTCTCTTAGTTTAGTTTTGTATTTAAATATTTTAATTTACAAACTCTTGTGTGATTAGGGGATGCTTTGCTTGCTGTTTCATTTGGTGCTAGAAGCAGCTGTATATAGATTTTAAAATTTTAAAAATAAGATTTATAAATAAGTAAGTTTTTTAGTCCTAGCTTGTCTTGCACTATTTTACTTGCCAGCTGGTTCATGAATTCATTGTCCCAGGAGGATCTGGCTTTTGTTCTTTTATTTCTTTTCGTGTGTACACTACAGGGAAACATGCATTTCAGATAATTAACGAAGAAGAGATGTGAGTGTGGCCAGATAAATGAGTGCAGCTGCCACATGCAGCAAACCTCTCTGGAAGGCATGTGCAGGGAGTGCATCAGCTTAACCTGCAGTGCAACATCTCAAAGAAAATTTATTTCCTTGCATACATGGGGGAGCTATTAGAACCCATGGTGCCCCAAGACTGAAATGTTACTGCAGAAGGAAAGGAAACATGAGTTATAATTTAATCATCCAACCTTTTTGTGGGGGTGTTCACAGGGGTCCCAGGATGAGGAGAGAGATGAGAATCTTGACTCCATATTTCAGAAGGCTGATTTGTTATTTTATGATATGCATGATATTAAAAGAAAATTATATATTAAAACTATACTAAAAGAATAGAAGAAAGGATTTAATCAGAAGGATAGCAAGGAATAGAAAGAAATGAATAATAAAAGCTTGTGACTCTCAGAGAGTCTGAGCCAGCTGACTGTGATTGGCCATTAATTAGAAACAACCAACATGGACCAATCAAAGATGCACCTGTTGCATTCCACAGCAGCAGGTAATCATTGTTTACATTTCTGAGGCCTCTCAGCTTCTCAGGAGAAAAAATCCTAGCTAAAGGATTTTTCATAAAATGTGTCTGTGACATCTTTTGTCATTTTTTTTCACATTGCTGATATTTGGAGAGTGTACTGGTAGCTGAAACACTGCCGTACATTGGATGTATGCTCTTTAAATGCTTGTTTCCCAAAGCAGGATAATTACAGTCTGCCCACCTCTTTCCTTAGAAATCTCATGGTCAAAGTAACAGATTTGGGTCTTCTAGTGAAGTTGCTTCATTTGGTCAGCTTCAGAGCTCTGTAAAGCAAAGCCCAGTTCTTGGGATCATTTCCCAACAAAGCATCCATTATTCCCAGTGTTTCATTTCACAGCACAGCTTCAGGTAATCTTTTTCTCCCCAGCACCTGGATGATGACACAGTTTCAGGATCGAATTGGATAACAGAAAACAATGTCCAGCATTCTCTGTCCCAGACAGCCAAAACCACCAGGAAGCCTTACTGTGGGTACACGGAGCAGACCTTGTCCAAACGGGAACAAGCGGAACAGGAATCCTTGCTTGCTGCAATACAGTGGCCAAAGCCCCCTGCTGGCAAAATCCCCTTTGCACAGAGCACTGATCCCACACACAGTGACTTTGTGATTGTGAAACCCAGCAAGTTCTTCCAGGTGGGTGATCAGTTGGAGGTACTCGTTCGTATGAAGGATTTCCAAGGAAAACCCAAGCAGTACGGTGGAGACTATTTACAAGCACGAATTCACTCTCCTGGCCTGAAAGCTGGAGCAGCAGGAAGGATTGTAGATTGCCACAATGGCCTTTACAAAGTCTTCTTTACCTTGCTTTGGCCAGGAGAGGTCAAAGTTTCTGTGTCACTTGTCCATCCGAGTGAAGCCATCCAAGTCCTCCTGCGTTTGCGAGAGGAAAGGCCGGACAGAGTCTATTTCAAAAGCTCCTTCAAGTCTGGGAGGTATTCAGAGACTACAGAGTGCAACGTTTGCTTGCCTGCAGGTCTCCCAGTCTGTAACTTCACAGATCTCTACACGGGGGAGCCGTGGTTCTGTTACAAGCCACGGAAACTGTCCTGTGCCAGCCGAATCAACCATGCCAAAGGTGGATATCTGAAAGGTCTTTTGACACAAGAGGAAAGTCTCTTTTTCCAAAGGTTTGTATGTTGTTGGATATATATTCAGTCAAGTTATTTTGTTTGGGTTTTTTTCGTACAAATGTTAGCCTATTGCTTAAGTATGACACATTGCCTTAGAGAAGGAGTGTAACTGCAGGACCAGATGTTTGGTGTTGTTGAATAGTCTGTTCCCCTCCATTCAGCAATGCAAGAATTTTAGACAGCAATCTTAAATTTGGCATGTAGTTCTCTTTCTGTGCTTTGAATTCAACCTTACTGCATTTCACAAGAACATGCTGTCTAAAGCTGGTGGAGACAGCTGGGGGACTGTTTCCTTATTTTCTGTTTCCATACCTGCACTTGCAATATTAATAACAATGCTTTGAGAAGTATTTTTGACCAAATATAAACTATCTAAAAGGGATCCGGTTTTAGGCTCATTTTTACAATTGTTTTTGTCCTCATCAAAAATTGTCTTAAATGTGATCCTTGTTGCTCAGTATGACTTTGAAATCTTATAAACAATTTTCATAAAGGAAACACCTGGTGGAACAAATTGCTGAGCAATACCCATGCAAATGGAAGTGATCTGTGCATGTTATTTCAAGTGTCAAACTAAATTAGTTTCACAGTCATATTTTATTTCTGCATTCAGCATTTAAAAAAACCTCAAACCATCTCTTATTGCCTGCGTATGTGTGACAGAACTGCTTCTGTGTGAAATTACACAGCTGAATTTAGATAAAGTTAGTTACTGTGTAGTGTCAGAGTTGTAGATGTAGGCTAATGCCTTGCTCTCCAACAAAGATGTTGTAGGGAAGTCTTTTGGCACTACATTCACTTGAGGTTTAAATTGGGAAAGATTTTAGGGTAGCAGCTCCAAATAGTGTAATTTAGGAAAGTATGTGTACATGTTCATAACCAAGACCAGAAATAAAAAGTAAGCATCAGTGGAGGGTTTTTTTGGCTCTTCCATATCAAGATTGGAAATGGGTCTTTTGACTTTGTGTCTCTGCCAGTCCACCTGTAAAATATAGCTTATATTTATTATGGTGATGTTTCCATATGGAAATGGAAAAGGTGTTCTTCTTGGTTTAGTTTTGATTGTTTATTTGTTTCTTTGTTTCATTCAGCTCTGAGATCCTTGACTGAAGTGGCTAAAAGAAATTCCAAATAATTTATTTCTTAAATGGAAGGAAAAAAAAAAAGGATTCTCTTCAAAACAGTAGCAAAGGACAGAACAAGATCTCAGTATTAGTCAGCTGGGAGCTGCTGCTGTAGCCCGGTACCCTTGCAGTGGTTTGTCCTCACAGGTTCTGCAAGCTGGGAACATCTTTGGGGCAAATCCCCAAAAGCTTCCTGCAGACCTCTGACAGCTTGATTGCTTTATTGAGATTTGTGTCAGTACAAGCTTGCACAAGATTTTTGTCAGTGCCATGAAATTTTGAATTTGGATCGAGAATAGCAATGGTGGTCTCAAAGTAAATGTGGAATGAATTCAGCTGTAGGAAGTAGAGTAAATTTAGAGTAAAAATTCATAGTACTGTGTGCTTATTTGAAGTGGAGTAAGAAAAAAAATAAGATTAATATTACCTCCAAGTTTCACAGTAACTTTTATAAATATTGCTGTGTTCATTTTTTGTTCAAGTGACGTGAATATCAAAAGGCCAATACTCTCCAGTGGACCTGATTCAGTCATTGTAAAGCCCAAGGCATTTACAGGTAAGGTGAACCGCATAAGATTCTTGTTTGTAATTCATAATTAAATTTATAAAAAGAACAACAGGCATCAAATAATAATTTGGGGGTTTTTTTAGCATGGCAAAAAAGTCAGTATCAGATTTCTATTGAGATGATGAGGGCTTTTGGGTGTTAACTTTAATACAAGTTCAGAAATAATGAAATTTTGAAATTTTTTTTCTGAAATTACATACATAAATGGAATTATTAGCAAAAGAAGAAATCAAAAGAAGAGAGAGCTTTGTTCTCTTGCCAAAAATGTCTTTTATTTTTCCTAGCATTTACTCACAGTGTAAAATGTCTTACAGTAACTGCTTACCAAACTCTCAGTCTAATGAAAACAGCTGTGTGGCATTTCTTAATTTCTTTCTTTGTTAAGAATGTTGTCTTACAGATTTTGATAACTTGCATTTAAGTATTACTATAATTTGTGTTACCACAGGATGTCAGAATCTACAGTTCTGGACTAGAACCTAATTGTTCTGTGTCCTTTCTAAGAACAGAACAAAGACAGTCTGTACTAAAATTAATTCAGATTTTATCTCATTCATATCCAAAAACAAGCCTTTTATGCTTCCGAAAAGTCTGCATAATATGTGATACACAGAGAATTATTTCTTAAATGAAAACTTTTCATATGTTTTTCATAAGGTTATATGAGACTTTTAAGGTAGAGTTACTGACCTGACAATAAAGTCTGAACAGAAGGCAACTTAGAGCATTTCTTGCTTTTAGTTTTACTGTTCACTAAAAAAATTACAGTTCTGCTACTAGGTTTGCAGCATTTTACCCTCCACCTCTTTTCTTTGTCCAGACACTTTAGCTGATATGTTTCTGTTCCTTTTTTCATCCTGTATGCTTCCTGGCAGAAACTGCTGCAAATTCAAAATTTGATTGTCACCCTTCTTCCAGGAGCTAAGAATGATCAAAGCCTGCCTACAATGTCCTGATAATTAATGCTGGGTTAAAAAGGGTTGATGGGCATAGCACATTTCCTCAGGGAAATTCCTTCCAAGTACAGCAGTCTCTGAATAAATAAACTGAACTCATTGCTATAATGCTCATGAATGTGTGGATTGGTTAGGACTAATGATACACACAAACTCTTTGTTCTGCTGTTGTTGTTTTTGTACAGGTTTTTCTGTATGGTGGTAAATGTAGATCAAGTTTTTAAAAACATTTCTTTTTCTGAAATACAAGTTTTTATTTCTATCCTTGTTTTTTAACTTCAGATTGGAGCTTTTATTCTCTTTTATAAAATCTCAAAATAAGGGCCAATTCTGAATTCTGGGCCAAAACTGGTATGATACTATACCATTTTTGGTATCAACTTGATTTACTATGGGGCACCAACAAGTTGTTCTAGTACCACTCTTATATATATAGAAGTATCCATCTAAAAGGTAAATAAGTGAAATGCTTTTGCATCAAAGCTTAGAATCTAACAAACTCAAGTTGTGAATTCACATTCTGAATTAACCTTTAACTACATGACCATGTGAAGGCTTTTTTTTTCCTTTCTCCTGTTAATAAATATTAGATGAATTCACATTATTAGCTAGGGTTTTTTTCTTCCTTGTTCCTGCTGTCAGGTTTAAAGAATCATCCAAAGATGGAATTTTCTGATGGCTTTGTTTTGTGGTAATTGTGATTTTATTATTTGTGTTATACAAACACAAATAATAGTAGTATAGTATAGTAGTTTGCTTTTTAGTGTCCCTGTGAGGTCTAAGGAGGTTAAAGTCTGTTAATACAACATGCAGAGGATATTGAATAGAAAAAGAGCAACTAAAAATGGTTATTAGAAAAGATGGTTATGGTTGGCTCTGTGTTATAATGAAGCATCTATCAGAGGATGCTTTTGGGCCCTGGAATTCCACTGCTTGTACTTTTACATCATTCAAACAGTCCCTGGCATGATTTTAGCCACAGCAAGGTGTAAGTTGTGACAGGGCATGGGCTGTTCTTAGCAGTCTCCACACCAAGGTGAGTAGAAGTGTTTAAACAGCTGGAAGTGTCTGCTCCATGCAGCTGGTGTTTGTGCCAGGGAAGATCTCCCTGCTTGTTCAGCTGAGGTATTTGAATACACAAATGGCAAAGGAGGAACCTGAAACAGCTTTACAGAACTTTGATGTACCAATATCACCCTGATTACTAAGAGAAATATGGCACTATTTGGCTGATATAACCATGAGATTGAAGTTTCTCTTCCTGTAATCCTGATATTTTTGCTTGCAATGTATTGCTCAACTTCTGCAAGTTAAAAGGGCATCCTATGGAGCAGAGCTTCTCTGATGTGTAGTTGCCCCTCAGGCAGCAAATGAGGAGGGGGGCAGGATGGCAGAGACAAAAGTACGAAATCCATGGAATTAGAGACTCTCGTAATTATCATATTCAAATGGCACATACACCATTTTTGCTCATAGCTTCAATTCTAGCATTTTCTGGCTTTGGAGGCCTTATGGTTCAGATGTAACTCTTCTAGAGTGCTGAGGTATGTGTTATTCCGTAGGAGTAGTTCTTCGGGGGCTTGTTTATGTCTATTTGGGGGTTTTGTGGGTTTGTTTTGGGTTTGTTGGATGTTTCTCTGGGTGTTGCCAGGCTGTCCCCGGTTTTAGTGGGTTGTTTCGGGGTATTTGGGTGCTGCCAGGCTGTCCCCGCGGGTCGGTGTCCCCGCCGAGCAGCGCTGCAGTGCGCGGGCCGGCCGCTGGAGGGCAGCAGCGCGCCGCGGCAGGGCGGCCTCCGCGCTGGATTCGCAGCGGGACGGGGAGGATGCTCCGCCGGGCTCCTGCCTCCGCTCCCTCTGCAGCGGGACGGGGAGGATGCTCCGCCGGGCTCCTGCCTCCGCTCCCTCTGCAGCGGGACGGGGAGGATGCTCCGCCGGCCTCCTGCCTCCGCTCCTTCTGCTGGACAAACATCGGCCACTGAGTGCTGCCAGTGCACGGAGAAAGGTGGCAGATATGTTTTTACATTAGTGGCAGAGATACCGTTTAATTTAAACCAAGTTGAACTATAATTGGCCCCCCAGCTCTTGTCAGCAGTCGCTGACTACATGTTGGTGAAGATTATGGAGGCTGCTTTGGTTGCATGTTAATTGCAAAGGATTTTTCTCTTCTAGATTCAAGCACTATGGGCAGAACTGAAGACCCCACAGCTTCCCCTTCTGGTTATTATTATGAAGACCAATGGAGGTCCAGAACCTATCGGATCCATAATTTCAACAAATCAGATGATATAACTGAATGCTTAAAAGGAAAAGTAATCCACTTGTTTGGAGACTCTACAATAAGGCAGTGGTTTGAATATTTGACAGCATTTGTTCCAGGTAATTTTTTGTTATTTAGCTTTGTCCTTAAGGACCCTTACAAAGCCTTATTTCTCACATCTCAGACACGGAGCTGGTTTTACTGAGTGACAGTGACAAAAAAAAAGGAAGAGGAAAGACAAAACCTCATCAGAAGCCCTGGCAGACAGCCAAATGTTTGAGCAGACACTGAAAACATGTGGGCCTTGTAAATGGGGCCACCAGGTATCTGCAAAGTTGTCCTTGTAACAGGACTGCTGCTGTGGTTATGAGTTAAGGTGGCAGGAAATCACTTGGGTTGCCTCTGTAAGGCCTTGCAGCATCCCAGTCACAGGAGAGATTTTGGAATGAAGTAGCAAATTACCTCGATTGCTATTTATAGGTTTTGGGGCCCTTTTCATTATTCAAGTTACTTAAGTAGACGAATTTCAGTAGAAAATTAAATATTCCTGCCTCGCTCATCCCTTTCCCCTGAACCACTTCAGATGTGTTGGAATACAGTCCTTGAGCTGCCTGAATTCCTACAACTTGAAGTAATCTTTAAATTTAAAGGAGTCCTAAAATTGCTAGAAGGTTTCTTGTGAACCCTGGATTCAGACAGTAACAATGACTATTTGTCAAAAATTTATTTTTTACAAGAGAGAAGGAAATAGTTTGAGAAACTTGGAAAAGGCATTGCCAGCCTTATGAAATCCAAATGTGCTGTCCTACAGATTTCAACACCCATAAACTCTATTCTGAAAAATGATGCTCAACTTCTGTTTAGTTTTAGAGTTCTTTGAAATATGTTCAGGTTTCCTTAGCTACTCCTGCTTTGCCCTGTGGTCTGAGCATCTTGTTGACAGCTTGAAGTTCTTAGTCTTTTGCCAATGCTCGCTCCTGGCCTTTCAGATCTGGTGGAATTTAACCTGGGCAGCCCGAAGAACGTGGGCCCTTTCATGTCGGTGGACCTGAAGCACAACATCCTGCTGAAGTTCCGCTGCCACGGGCCGCCCATCCGCTTCTCCACCGTGTTCAGCAGCGAGCTGCGCTACATCGCCAACGAGCTCAACAGCATCGTGGGCGGCAGGAACACCGTCATTGCCATCACCATCTGGTCCCACTTCAGCACCTTCCCCGTGGAGGTGTACATCCGCCGCCTCAGGAACATCCGCAGGGCCGTTCTGCAGCTGCTGGACCGCAGCCCCAAGACCGCGATCGTCATCAGAACGGCCAACGTGCAGGAGCTTGGGCCAGAAGTGAGCCTCTTCAACAGTGACTGGTATTCCTTTCAGCTTGATTCTGTCATGAGGAAAATGTTCTCAGGAATTGCTGTGCACTTTGTGGATGCTTGGGAGATGTCTGTGGCTCATTACTCGCCACATAACCTGCACCCTAATGAAATAATTGTTAAGAATCAAATAGATGCGTTTTTATCTTATGTGTGCCCTCTGCAAACTTAGCACAAATGGGTGTCCCTATGTCGCCTTTTACTATAGACCAAGTACAGCTGCTTTTTTGAGCTGTGGAATGAGGCTGGATGATATGGAGGATCTTTGGGTACTGTACTTGCATGCAGGATAAGTAGGGTGGCCTAAAGTCTGGGTAGCTGTGAAAGGGTGATAAAGAGGAGTTGACTCTTCAGGCTATATCTTCCTGCAAGGTTGGTTCCTTCAAGCTTGTCATTCATACCTGAGATTATTAGAGAGCACCTTAAATTAAATTGGCAGGATTCAATAAGAGACTATTTGGGTTATTAGCTTTACTAGTTATCTGCACTGTATGCCTAATTTAATCTGTGTGACACTGATTCTGTTGCCAGGGTCTTGTTGCTCAGAATAGTGTGTGAAACCTGGGAAGGATTTTGGAAATGGTCTTTCTCTCAGCATTCCAGAGCTTAAGGGATGTCTCTTCCAGCTGTGTGTCTGAGAAACGCGGTGTCTTGTTTCAAAGTCCTAATTAGAATCATAAAGGGTGTGTACCAAAGTCACCAATAAAGAAGCACAATCACAATATCTGTAGAATTAAGTCATGAAGAATATTCTGAAATCTAATTGAGCACCCTAGTTAGGTACCTTTGTTGTTTACAGGTGGCTGCTAATTAGTGCAAATAGCCAGTATTTTAGTTTGGTTTCTTGTACTACTGAATTTCTTTTGAGTTTTGATACACTGTCTGCTCCTTGATTTATCATTAGTGAGGATATGTGCGTTTTGTGACCTCAGTGAACACACTGTTTCACGCAGTTTCTGCCAGTTCAAGTTGCAGGATCGCCTGCTTGAAGCTTAAAGCATTTGGCAGTGAAAGTGTTTCATTTAGCAATGAGAGTGTTTCATTTGCCAATGAAAGTGTTTCCATTGCCTGCCAGCTGCAGGCGTTCCCTTATGGTCCTGCAAAGGTGGGCTGCCCTCTGCTGTGTCCTTCATACCCCAAATCTGGACAGGGAGCCAAGTGACCCAAGGGCCCCTGGTGTGCTTTGGCAGTGGCTGCACAATGACTCCTCTTCAGGGTCTGGCAGTTCTGTCATTTCTTCATGAACTTCACTGCTGCTGGTATAAAAGGTGACACACCCTGCACCCAAAAGCTGAGCGTGCCCAGGGTTGCCTTCATGATCTGCTTGGCACAGACCCACGTTTGCTGGGCTGACAGCTGGTGGCTCTCTGCCTCCTGGCCTGGCATTTACCGCTGCTTACTTGATTGAGCCTGTCTACAGTTTTAACTAGAAGCACTTTGAAAACAGTTTGTGATAAAGTTGACTCCCAAATTAAACACCAAAGTGTTCCATGCTGTCTTATCTTTGGTCCCACTCAGGCCAAAGCCAGTCTTCACTGGCTTGTGTCGAAACCAAGTTGAGTCTGTGAGCAAACTGAGAAGATTAATAAGGCAAATTGGAAGGTTGCACAGAGTGAAATTATCAAAATGTCTTTTATGTTAGAACAGTTTCTCTCCTTGTTAGGTTTGCTGCTCTCCTATTGCCAGAGCCCTAAGAGAGCCAATGCTGCCAGCTATAGCAACAGTGTTTCTTATTGTGTTCATTTTAAAAGGCATCTGAAATGTGGTTTAAAAACAAATATAGATGATTTTAGCATGTAAAAGGCATCAGTATTATCCATCTATAAACTTCACAATTTAAAAATGTTTAAACATGTCTGGAGGAATTGTGTACACTGAAATAGCACCTATTCTTAGCTTTTCAAATCAGCAGTTAAGAGGTCCAATTTGCTGGTTCCTACTGACAACTGCCTCACACAGCAGCTGCCCATACATTAGTGTTAGGTGACTGTTGCTTACTTTAGTATGATAATGGCAATTTATCCTCTGCTAAAAAGAGGCCACACCAATTCAGGTCTGGGAAAGTAAACTACCACAATGAAAAATGAACTTTCATCTTTTCCAGTTGTGAGTTTTATAACAGGTAAAGGCTTTCATCCTGAATAACAAATCTATCCTAATAATACTCATGGAAATAGGACTTCAGACTTCTTTGAAGGAAACTACTGAATTTGTGGACTGACCATTAGGTTTAACTCATAAAGCCATATTGTGTATGAAAATGTTGTGGCTGCATGTGTCTTCTCTGGGTGTTGTAGTGCTTGCTATTGCTCCTCAACAGCAGCTTTATATCACTGTTAGCTACCAAGCACAGAGAGAGAAGAAAATATTATTTTGAGTGCTTTGACAGTTGAGCAAAAGAGAACAGAACTGCTATTAGAAAAGATGTCGAATTGCCTTCTGGTAGAACCTCATCCTTTAGATTAATTAAATTAATTTTTTAACAACAGATGAATTAACTTTTTGGTAATGAACTTCAGGGAAATGGCCAGTTGGTTTAGAATGAGGCTGAAGATTTTATTTTTTGGGCTCTGAAACAGACAGAGAAGAGAAATGAAGAATCTGAGGATTTACCTGTGTTTGGGGACACTGTGCTTTTAGATGTCATTCAGGTGATCTATGAACAGTTTTTCATTTCTCTTCTCATCTTGTTACCATCTATCTCCTCATGCTACCAGTTGTGTATGTATGGGATATGCAAACACAGAAGCAATAAAATATTTTTAAATCAGTTTCTTTAAACTTCTAAATGGATTTTAATAGGGACTTACGTTAAGGTGTTGGTTATTTTTGAAGTTACTTAATGTGAAACAGGACTGGAAAAGAATTTCTCAGCATCTGTTAAGTATCTTCCTCAACACATAAAAAATTAATTCACAAAGTTTTCAAAGCCTTGTCTTCCCTTTCTTTGCATTTTCTTCCTTTGAAAGGAAGACATTGTATTATTTTTTATATTTTCATTCTTGTACTGATAATTTTGATTAATAATCTTTCATTAGATATTTATTTTTTAATTTTTTCCTTCAAAATCCAGCTCTCTCAAATTCCAGTGAAAGAAATTACTTTTATTGTTTTTATTAGACGATTTCAGAGTAATTTATTTATAATGTAAGTAAGCTCCATTTTATATATATTAGTGTTGCACTGTAATATTTGGAATCTTGTTTCTCATGTGTATATTCTTAGGCTGATTTCCTCCTTCTAGAAATTTAGTAAAAATGTTAGTTGAATTGTTGATGAGAAGGGAGGATGAAAAGCAAAAGCTTGCCTTTTTTCAAGTTTTCAGTTGCTTCTAATTTCATCTGCAAATGTAGCACTGCTTCATGAGATTTAAATTACCATTTTTCATTGCTTTACTTGTTATAGGTAAGCAATTAAACATGGAAACTTAGCTTACCACAAGTGTCTGTACAACTTTTTATGTACTGCAAGTGACAATTTCATGGGTACATGACAAAGACGAAGGTTTGATGTTGCCTTCTAGAGGGGTGGAGGATGCTGGAGTTTTGCTTTGGTTTTGTTGCAGAAGTGTGGGTTAGAACATTCTTCCATTCATGACAGTTTAAGTAATAGCAAAAAACTTCAGTCACAAATGTGTTTTTCATTTATAAAGCACTTACTCCTTAAGTCTAGATAATTTAATACATATTTAGACTGTTTGGAAGGCTCTTACTCTCTATTGGGAGCAGTCAAGAACTCTGTATGTTAGAGAAAGAACTTGTTTTCAAAGAACTTGGTTTTTTTTCTAATATATGTATGTTATTGTAATGCTTACAATATAGAGAAGCTCTACTGTCTTGTTTCCTGATGCGATCAGAAAAATGATTTAAATAGCCAAAAAACTTAGAGAATGAAAAGTTCCTAATAAAGAGGGCAAATTTACTTGAACCATTTAATCTGATTTAGTCTCAGTTTATCTTGTTTGCTGTAACCACAAGTCCTTTATATTTTTATAGCTGCATAGTAATTCCCTTAGTTTTACATATATTTTGTGTTGTGTGTTACGTAGCAGTTTCACACTATGGTTTATAGATTAAATTCACTTTAAGTAACTTTTTTTATGTAATTTGTATTTGGAGAGGGGTGATCTGTGTCTGACATGAGACCTAGCACTGAAGCACCCTGATGTTTCTCTCTGTTGGTCTGTCAGGCCTGACATATAATAAAAGCTCGTACATAATCCAGGCTTCCTTCTTTGAGGGTTTTTGCAGCCTGGCTGACCCACGGGACATCCTGAAACCACTTCATTTAAAAAAAGGGTGAAAGCATGGTCATTGCTTCTCTATCTTATGAACAATTTTTACTTAAATAATGGAAGAAAAATTTAGGAGAGATGCATCCCATGAGTCAGTCAGAGGGTTCAAGGGCTGTAGGGCATCCAGTGTGGTGGCTTTGTGTCCACTGCCCCGTGAACCCAAGGGCTGTGTGGGCAGGGCCATGGACGGGGAATGAGTGGCTGCCTGGCACACACTGGGGAGTCTGGGATGGCCCAAGGGTGGATTTGGGGGATGTCTGCTGGCTTGCCTTGGAGTTAGCTTGCAGCCAGGGTTGTCAGCTGGGAAAGTAGCAAGCAGGGCACAATGCCCTTTATGCTGGTTCCTGACGTAGATAGCCAAAAATATCCTGTTTGACTAGGCTAAAAATCCCTGAATCACAAAGTCCTGACAGCCAGGAGAGAGTGCTGAGGCAGTATTGCCAAGTATTTGTTCTGGTTTTTTGTTCCCCTCTCATTCTGTGCTGACTGCTGAAGGGGGCAGGGTCGGGCAAGGGCCAGGGCTGTGATCTGGGTGCTGCTCTCACATTCCTGCTGAGCACAGAGTGGAGCCATGGCCCAGCCTGCTCTGGCCAGTCCCAACAGCCCTGAGGGGACAGGGCAAAGGCAAAGCAGCTTCTTCCCCGCATTTAGCTCTGGAAACTGTCCTGAAAAGTACTGCCACCATGTCCAACCTACATCGGCCTTCACTCAGCCAAAAATGAATGTGAGAGGCTGCAAAGTATGAGCTGTTTTCCAGTTGGTGTTAGGTCAGGCCCCAGGCTTCTTCAGAGAGGAAGTGAGAGTGATGAGTAGGACAGAGAGGGGAAGCAAAAAAGTAGGATGTAGTTAAGGAAAAACAACTCACAAAGGTCTTGCTCTGTGACACCAAGGAGAGGGAAGAAGGTCAGGGATTTGGTCATGTGGAGATGTATTGCCTTTGGAAATCACAACTGTGTGGGACAGACTCATTCCTCTGAGAATATGCATAGATGTGTTGCTCCACATGTTTTAAAAAAGGAACAGTTCTTCCCACCTAGGCTGCTCACCCACCTCTTCCTCTATGCCCCTGACAGCAATGACACAGCAATCATGTTAGGTACAGTTCCAAAATCTGCTTGCAGGTGGTTTGAAGCCATGTGTACCATGTTCTCACATGACTGTGGATGTGACAGACATCATAGCTGGGAAACTTTTTAAAAGAAACTCAAAGAATTTGTAATCACGCTAAGGAGGAGTGCACAGGCAGGTTTTCATCGTGTGCCAAGTGCTCCTCAGGGCTGTGGTGACTCAGAGGAGGCATGAAACTTGCCTGAGATGGCATAGGTTGCTTGGCAAGGGCAGGGGCTTGAGCCTCAGATGCAGAGACAGGAGGTTCACCAGGGCTGGCAAAAAGCCAAAGCTACATGGTTTCTGATCTGGTTGGAATGGGGCTTCTTTTGCTCATCCCATGGTTTAGCCCTGCACCCCCAGTTGGCAGCATACAAGGAAAATTTTAACATTAGCTGTTCTATTTACAGTGCAAGATCAATGTGTTTGAAACCAGGGAAATTTTTTGTGTCCTTGAACCTGGATCTTTGAGTCTTCCTGAATTGTTAATTCATCACAATGCTTGTCACCTGGATCTGAGCTCTCATGTAAGGGAACCTAGCTTATATCTGGCAGTGATTCCAAAATCCTGTCCTAATTAGTGTGTCCTTACCTGTTGGTGTTAACTAGCCTCTTGTGGGCATATTCAGTAACCTTCTGGTCTGCTCTGTGAGTCTGTCATGTGAATTGTACAGGAGCTTCTCTGCTTGGAAAGAGAAAGAGGGATTTTGTGGGGGAATGCTAGAGAATTGAGTGTGTGAGTTACTTTCTGTGAGCCACAGATGCAGAGTGAGCAAGTCACTAAAGCTAAGTGAAAGTGCAACATGCCCTCCCCCACATCCCTACTCTGTCAGCTTGGGTTTAATAGATTAATCCCTTAATGAATGTGGCCAGAAGAGGGCTTTGAGGCACTGAAAAAGAGTCTGGGATGACTCTCAAATGAAAAACATAAGCCACAACATATTTGTCTTGGTGGTGGTTTGTTTTCTAACTCCTGCATTGTTTGTGTTTTGAAAATAGATGTCACAAATACCACTGAGGCTCTTTGATTTGAAGTTCGTGAGTGAAATCAGTTAATGACATAGATTTGATAACTCTTAGATTGAAGAGGATTATTTTTCCCCCCAAAATATTCTTTTAAATCTGATTTTTTTATCCTAAGCCACAAAAGGATTGAGAGGAGTAAACTTTACCAGGCCAGAATAGTATATCTCAAGTTACTTCTTTCTGCCACATTAAGCAGTGTCTGTGGTCTGAGAGCAGGACATGCTGTGGCAGTCAGTGTTCTCTGGGTTAGCCATCCATTAAACATTTTGTTCCCTCCAATTTTTACTCTCTACTTCCCTGGTCAGTTCTGAAAATGGACAAGTGCTTTTCACCCTTTGCCCTTGCTCTTGGGCCCTCTGGAGGCACCTGTTTATTGGTTCAGTTTGGTACAAGGCTGTCCCTTTGCTCCCTAAATCTCTGCTGCAGGCTGTTTGTGATGACCAGGAGTATTAATATGATATTCCTCGGCTGTGGGGTGGCAGCTCCCTCTGAAGGACCTCGTGGAAGAGCTTCCAGGTGGGACATGCCTGTGGGAGTGCAGTAGGTGAGAGGCATGGCACGAGGAGGACCTGCAGTGAAAGAACCATGACAAATTACAGGGTTTTTCCCCTCTTGCCATCCTGCAGTCAGTTCTTTCCACTCCTTCCTACCCTTCGGTTTTCCCTGAGCTGGGTGAGTCATGCTTTCCAGTCCTGCCTGCCCTCTTTTCTGAGTCAGCTTCTCTCAGGGAATTGTCGCTTGCTCCTGGCAGGGTAGCTATTTCTGTATCTAGCTGTTTCTTCCTTCTAATGGTTTCATATCTTTCTGCTTCACATTTGTGTATTTTCCCCTGTGTAGTATTATTATTATTTGCTTTTTCTGTGCCTTGCTTTGATAAATAAAATTAGAAAAAGAAATTTACTTTACTGAAAAAATATCCTGTCTTAAAAATCCAATTAAAAATATCAGGTGCTCCAGTAACAAGCTGATATTATAATTACTTTACATTGTTGTAAAATGCGTTCAACATATGCGTATCTTCCAACCCCAGGAGTTTCATATCTGCTGGTTGAAATGTCGGCTCCCTGTGTTAACACATTTCTTCCTGATGTCCTGTTGCTCGTGCTCTTGTGCTCAACAAACATTGTTACAAGTATATGTTTTCATCTGGGGCTAGAGTCATGACTTTTCACCCTGCCCTGCCACACATCAGCCATGGCATTTTTACTCTTCCTGTCTCTCTTTTCTTGTCAGACTTGGATTTTCCTTTTCTTTGCAGCAGATACTCACCTCTTTGCACAGGAGGGGGCTGACCTCCATCACATATTCAGATCATAAAAATGTCCCCTGTTGTGGCAACTCACTCGGGGTCACCAAATGTGGGGTCACAAGGGTGTTCACAAGGGTCCCAGGACAAGGGAAGAGATGAGAATCTTGACTCCATGTTTCAGAAGGCTGATTTATTATTTTATTATATATAATATTAAAAGAAAATTATATCCTAAGTCTACGCTAAAAGAAAAGAGAAAGGAGACATCAGAAGGCTAACAAAGGAAAGGAATGGAATGATAATAAAATCTTGTGACTGCTCACAGCCTCAACACAGGTGGCTGCACTGGTCATCAAGTAAAAACAATTTCACATGCTGGGTAAACAATTCTCCAAATCACATTCCAAAGCAGCAAAACATGGAGAAGCTGAAGCTTCTCAGCTTCTCAGGAGAAAAGATCCTGGCAAAAGGATTTTTCATAAAATATGTCTGTGACACCCTGTGATTTCTGGAGTCAAAGCACCTGAGCTGCCCTGACTCCAAAGGCAGTGACACCTGGGAGAATGGATGAGCTGAGTGGAGCTCCAGGTGCTGCTCCTACTGCCTGTGGTGTTGGGCCATCTGTGCCTCTTTGGGGCTGCAGCCTCCCCTCTTTGCAAAGGGAGATCTTGACACCTTGTGGAGGCACTCAGAAGCCTCTCAGTCCCCAAAGGCAGCAGGTTTTACTTCCCAGCTGCTGCCAGAGAGAGCAGGGCAAGGGTCCTGATGAGGCCCCGCCCTGACACGTGTTGGACAAGACTGAGGGCAGCACAGGCCTTTAGAGAGCAAACAAATAGCAGCCCCAGCTCTAACAAACCATCCTGATTTCAAAGAGAATATCGAGCCCATCAAGATTATCAGTTGAACATGTTCCAGTGATACAATGCATCTGCCAACAGGAAGATGGAGCCCACGCAGGGTTTCCTGCCTGCAGGGGAAAGGTTTTGAATGTATCACCTTTGGGACCGAGATGTTCTTTCCTACCTCCCTCCTGCAGCTTGCTGGGGCAGGGCAAGGGGGGGGATAAAGTCTGAGGATGTTTTAACATCTGTGTTCCAGTACAGGAGGCACTGGGCACACAACAGGCAGAGGGACCAGTGATCTGGTGCTTTTGCCTTGTTGGTGCCAGGTGCTGGAAATTGTATCAGTAAGCTGCATTGGGAAGGGGCAACACAAGACACTGAAGGTGACAGGTGTTTGCTCTGGAGAGATTTGAGTGTCCTGTCCTTGCTCACCATGTTTGATATGCATGGTGAGTCCTGGCCCATGTTGCTGCTGAAAGAAGAAAAGAAAGGGGATTAAGATGGATCCACTTACATTTTGGGATAATCCAGGACAACTTTTTTATACTGAAGGTTGTTTTTATCTACTGGAGCAGGTGACTATTTCACACCTGATACTTCTGTGAAAAATGAGACTAATTTTTTTCCTTTCTATTTTTTTTATTTTACAAATAACCTCCTTCTGATTTTAAGCAGGCTCCTGGCTGTATGGAGCTTTCACACTGACACCCTGTGAAACTCATTCCAGCCTTTCTGAGGGCAAAGTCCTGCTGAAATCCAGCAATTTGCCAAGGAAAGGTGTTTGTCCTGCACCACCTCACAAAGGCTGGAGCTATTTTTTTCCTGCGAGACACTGGATCTCTCTTTTTTCCTATGTGAATGCTATACAAGCATCTGCTTATCCAGTTTAGCCAAGACAGAAAAGGGATAGTGAGATGCAGCTCAATGCCTGTGGCCACACAGGCAACACTGCAGGCAGGAGGTGGGCAAGGAGAACCTGACCCTGGCAGGCAGGAAACCCCACAGGGAAACCTGCAGGTTTCTCTTCACCCAATTGTTGCCCAGCACTTTTTCATTATTCTTATCTCATATCTGTATTTTCTAGACCCTTTTTTGGCAGTATTACACCAGCCTGGGATTTCCTGCCAGCCTTTTTGGCAGGGGAATGTCCTTAGCCAGGGCTTACCCCACCTGGGAAATTCCACCGTGCAGAAAAAGTCCGGGGAGCCATGCTCACGCCACTGTCCTCCTCCACCCTGCTTCCTCTCACATGTCACAACATCCCTGCTTCCTGTCAACCAGAGCCAAAAGATAAGTGGTATGCAAGCCACTGCACTGAAGGTGCCCTGTGGGTACTCAGCCAGAAGCTGAAAGAAACCTGTGGGGTCTTGTTTAGGGGTTTGGGGTGTTTTTTTGTTTCTTCTTTTTTTTTTTTTTTGTGAACAGAAAGCCAAAATAAGCAGGACTTTTGTGAGGGAGGGGAAGAAAAATTTCCTTACCACTGCTTCTCTGTTTCACACCTTTAAACCTCAGAGGAACTTCTCAGTCATTCACAGAGGCATGGCCATAAGGAATGATCAGTTGCCAACGGGGTGCCAAGAACTACCTTGTTTTCCATATAATTATTCCTAACTTCACTCCTCCAACATGAAGGTATGCTGGTATAATTTTATGTGATTTCTTGCTTAGAAAACCTAATTGATTGAAACAATACTGGCTTCTAATAAGTTTTTACTTGTAACAGCCTCACAAGTGGCTTGTGCTGTAATACTCTGTGTGTTTTGGGATTGGGTATGGAAGAATGGTTGGCTTTTGGGAAGGTAATGGGTAACAGCCAAGAGCAAAGAAACCACAAAGAATGGTGTGATTTTTGAAAACCCTTGGTGAATCTGGTGGCAAAATACTCCTAAATAGATTAGCTGTTCTGGGTGACTCTCTCTGAAACAATCTACATTTTTAGGGGAGGGTGTAATAGCTTTCCAGAGGATGGATGGATGGATGGATGGATGGATGGAAAGGTAACTTTGAGAGTACTGAATGGAAGAAACATTGTTAGTGGAAAAAGGTGTTTTGTATAATCTTGATTACAATAATTTCCTGCAGCTCATCAGTAATTTTGGGATAGCAGAGCACCATCAGCATATGAGCCTCCCAGCTTCAACAGGACAGGAGTACACTGTCATGGTACAGTGTGAGACAACACAGGGAAGCATATAAAAATAGGGATCTACACCTACTTTCTTGTAATTAAAAAAACAACGGTGGGAATGAAAAGAATTAAGTTTAATGAGCTTAAAATTCACTTTAAATTTTGTTATACTAAGGGGTTTATTAAACCAAATCATAAACTCCTTTTCATCACCTGGCGAGGGTTTCCCTGGCTTACCACACGGGGCTGATTATGCAGCAGCCGGTTCATTAACCGTGCCTGTCTCTAGCAGGCAAGGAGGGCAGCTCAGCAGGAAGAGCCTTGCAGAGAGTAAAATGGGGTCTGCTTTTCAGACCCCAAATGTCTGGGGGCAGGTGTGTGCCGTGATGACATTGGAGATGTGTGTGCTGCTGGGGGTGGGTAGCTTGCGTGTACTTCAGATGGAAGCCAGGTGATTTCAGCTGAGACGTGGAGGTTTGCTGGAGGCACACAGAGGGCAGAGAAAGGGAGACACCCTGGGCTCTCCCTCAGCCAGACTGGGTGACCAGCAGTCAGGGACAAATGTCACCTAGGGACCATATTTCTGCTCCAAACAAAACTCCAGTATCAGCTCTGTGATCATGTTCCGGCAAGTGATTCTTTATTTTTGCTCGTTAGACTTCTATTTGCTTTCTTTGCAGCAAGCCACATTTCCTCTTGCATTTGGTGGCAGTGGGTGGGAGGAGAGTGTGTGCAGGGAGGAAATGCCCTCTGTCACGGGGGGCAAGCACCAGCCAAGCCCTGGGCTGCTTGGGGCAGCCTTGCAGCCTGCCACCCTGGAGGTTGTGGTTGGGATATCATCATCATCATCATCATCATCATCATCATCATCATCATCATCGTTGTCATTGTCATCACTATCATCATCAGTCGCTGGAAACAGGTCTGCAGCAGCAGTCCTGGGCACTGGGGAGCTTCCTTTTCCATCCCTGGGCTGCTTGGAGCAGCAGGGTGGCAGGAGCAATCCCATCCCTTTGCTTCCTGCTGCAGCCCCGGTGCTCTGATCTGTCTTTGCTTCTCACCTGGACTTTCAAGAGCAGCAAAACTCAGTCCTGGTGGTGCTGCTAAGAAACCCCCGTGTGACTTTATGTGTTCCCAGTCACAAACTCCTGAGACAAAACGTGCAAGGCAGAAAAAGGAGCTGCTTTTACTTTTGCTTTCTTCTTAAGAAATTGGCAGGAAATTAAAAGGAAACTTAAACATCCATGGGCTGGCTTCTGTGGAGAGCAGCGTCCTGTCAGACAGGATGTGTCTGGCTTTGGAAGGTGTCTCTTCCCAGCTGGGAACTGGAGGAGGGAGCCAACGCCTGGGAACAGAGCTCTGCACAGTGCCCCACCAAATCAAAGAGTTTATTTCCAGCTTTCCTGATGTTTTATGCTAACTCGTGCATGATTTACATGTTACTGTGAAGCTATCATTACTGTCATGGATTTCTTTCTAAACCTGTAGCAGGTGGCTGTTAAGTCAATAGAAAGAACAGAGTATTTGGATCCTTTCTGTGATATTTGTATCTTTTACGCAGACATCTGTGATTGAGACTTGTGTGACAGCAAATTCTGACCCATAGGTGGAGAGGTATTGTCCCAGCTGTTCCAGCACACTTTAACTGAAGATAAAACCTGCCTTAGTAGATGCAGTTCATCTTAAGTACCAGAAAAAATTTTGTGTCACTGTTTGGAAGTGACCTAACATTTTCCCTACTATGACAAAATTTTATTTGTCTGCCTTGATTTAGGTGCTTTTTTCAATGAGAAAATTTCCTGTTCATTGAGTTTTTGTCTGACTAGTGGAGGACAGCTCTGTAGCTGAGTTTCAGGACTTTCCCAATGGTCAGACAGACATGTATTTTGAAAGCTGGGATTTCTGTAATGAATGGATGTCTGAACTGAAAGCATTTAAACTCTATCAGCTGGAAAACACAGTGAAATAAGCTCAAGACACTAGATGAGGGCATTCCCTTCAATGAACTCTACAGTGTCAATATGCTACAAGTGCTTTTTACTGGTTGTCTTGCTTCTGCCTGGACTTTCCTGCTCATTAATCTGCACCCTTGAGCTGATGGTATGCACACAGGATGTGTAGGATTGTGCAAATCAGTGCTGAGGCTTCCTGCAGGTGTTGATCCTGCCACGCAAGTGCTGCTCAGGTGGGCTGTAGAAATACTGACATGGTGCCCGGGGTTTCTGGACTGGTCAGCTGTTAGACCTGCTGTCTGGTAGATGTGACTGGTTTGCCATGTCCAAGAAGAGCACAAATTTTCAAAATCTGCCTAGACAATGGTTTTGAGTGGAAAAATGCATGTTTGAGAAACCCGGATATATGGCAACCTTAATCTTAGATAGGTTACCTGCCACTACACACAAACTGCCTCTAGGAATGCAAGTGTCTCGGTAGAGAACCATTCAAAAAATCATGTTTTTCTAGGTTCAAATCTCACTTTGAGATTTTTTCCTCCCACTCCTGTGCTGAAGTGTTGCAATGTACATCAGGACAGCTCTGCAGTCCCTGTTAGAAAGTGGTTTCATTTTATAGGTGGTTGAAGTAGTCCTTGTTTGTGGAAGGCAGGAACATTGAAATCAAAGTATACCAGAGTCTAGCTCATCTACTGTGCTTGCAACACATGCTCCTGCATCTGACAGCAGAACACGAAATTAATGTGAGCTATTAATGTCAGATTTTGGCTCAGGCTGATCATCTGGGTTAGGAAGAAAAATGTCTTCAGCATGAGCAAAAAGGAAAATTGATGCTGACCCTTGCAAACCTACACTGTCTCCCTAGCAGCACAGAGAAACTGTGCCAACTCCCTTTCTAAACTGGAATACCACAACAAGCCACATACTTTGAGGCAAGAATATGCTCTCTCTACCTCATCTATGCACACACTGTATCCTTTAGGATAGGTGACATATGACGTTGCCCTTTGCTATGGGGAAATAGCCTCCTGCTCCTTGTTTACACGCTGTGACATCAGTGGTGTGTGTGTTTCTCCCCTGCTGCAAGGCACTAATGAATTAATGAGACTGGTAAGCTGCTGAGAAAACATGACTAACCAGGGTAGTGAGTATGTTGGGAAGAATGTCCCCAGACAAGAGGTATATATACAAGGAAACTGCTTTCACAGAACTCAGGTCCTCTCTGCCAGCTTTGCAACACTTGCTGGGTTTAGGGTTTCTTTTCTTCTGTACTGATTTCAGCTGGTTTATATACACAGTGTTGAAGGATCTACTTAGGACCAATCCACTTTTTTTCAAATTTACTTTTTATTTTTCTTTAAATATCAGATGGTTTGAGAGAAAAAAATTGCAGAATTGAAGGTATTCTCTGGATCAAAGGAGTAAAACCCAAAAGAAATATGTTAAATAAGAAGTCTAAGTTTTTCCTTAATGTGAAGAATTATACATGCCCCCTTTTGATGTTCAGGTTAATCCCAGAATGTCAGTCTTGGAGACCAAAGTCTAGGAAAAATGTAGCAATACAAGTATAGCAAAGAGGGAAGAAACACTATCTCCTCTGTACCAGCATTTAGAGTAAAACCGGGTCATGGACCACTGCCAACCTGCTGACAAGTGCTCTCCAGAACCCTTAAAGCAAATGTAGGTACTTCCCAAATGCTCTCTAGGAGTGAAATAGTTCCTGAGATTTTACCTGTGCTTTTCTCAACGCCAGTCTAGAAGAAAAGTGAGTGTTGTTCTGCATGGTTTGGAAGTTGTGTGCTGTTGGAAACGCTGCTGGGGTGCAGAGGTGTGGCAGTGGTGTTTGCACACCTCAGCTTGCAGTGTGCAGCAGGAGCCTCAATTACACCCAGTGGAGGATAGGGCATGTTTGACATCAACACAGCAAATATTCACTTGCATTAAGCAACTGGGTTGTAAGCTATCATTTTTATGTCCAGTTTAAGAAATACCACGAAAGTCATGCTCCTCCAGAAACATGTTGCAAAACCAAGTTCTTGTTTCTAGCAGTTTTTGCCCTGACACTTCACCTAGAGGCTGTCCCTTATTCCATGCTGCTGCTCAGGAGACGGAGTGAGGGGAGAGATTTGTTCTGCTCCCATACCTGCCAAACCAAGGGCTGCTCTGAGAGCTGGCATGTTCCTCACTCACACAGGGAGCTTGTACAGTGTGCCTGGCAGAGTGACTATGTGCTGCTCCACAGGGAAGACAAAGCTCCACTTACTGAGCTTGCTTTATTCATTCATTTATTTATTTAAAGCCTACATTCCCTATAGCGCTCATCCCAGTATGTGCCCCAGGGACCAAGCAGTGCAGGCACACTGCATCTTTTCTCTGTGCTTGTTCTGATTAGGATGGCAAAGGGGATAAACATGACTTTGGTTAGCCTAGGTGGCAGGTGGTTGAAGTCTAAGGTGTTGGTATTCAGCCTCTTTACTTTCTCTAATGAGACCCCTACCCAGCAAGCACAAGCTTGAAGCCAATTGGATTTTGGTTTTGTTCTTAACAAAAGTTTTTTCCGGATCCCATGAAGTAGCTCATGGGTGTGCACAAGCCACACTCTTAAAAGTTATTTCATTAATCAAGTATATTGGATTAACCTAAACCAAGACTGATTGCTTTTAATGCTGCAAGAGTGGGCTGTGCTCTGAAGAGAGGGAAGAGATGGAGTTTTCAGAAACAAGTGCATTCTGTTTCCTTTCTGTTGTTATTTGAGATACCAAGATAGGCTTATCTCACTTTTTGCAGGTGCATAGAAAAGTGGTTTCAGGAAAAATGCTGCTGCTGACGGCCACTAGTTGGCATTATTGATACATCCCCGTAGGGAGCAGGTGCAATAAAAACACGGGCAGACAGCACATCGGGGAGCTGAGGTGGCTGCCTTGTGCTCACCTCGCAGCCTTCTCCAGCTCTGAGGTTGGTGAGTTACACTGAATTACAGCTTGGTCAAAGAAGGCTGAAACCAGCTGGATGCATTCCCAAGGAGAAGAGGTGACAAGTGCTTTTTTCTTTGGTCACCACCCTTCCCCAGAGGAACTTACTTTGGTTGAAGATGCCTCACAGGGTTTTGGTCACCACAGATGTTATGTAGTGTTTGGGCCAAAACCCAAAACCCATTAATGCTCAAGGTCTGCAGCATTAATAATTGCAGCTTGTGGATGTAGCAATAATTTACCAGTAACTCTCTGAGAAGCAGTTTGAGAACACAGGGCTGCTGTGAGCCAGCACATCTTGTGCAACCAATGGGTGTGTGTATATTTTTGAAAGAGCCTTTTGTTATGAAGCTTGGTGGAATTAGACTTGCCTTAATCTGCTTTGCCTGGGAGTAGATTTATGCCAGGAGACCTGATAAATAAGATGTCACTGATGAAACAAGTATGAGCTGAAGTATCAAATTGCTGCCTGAAATGGATTTTGCTTGGTAAAAGGAGAGCAAGTCAGCAATTCAACCTTCAGGGGAGTAGAGAGTTTGGAATAGAAGAGAAAAAGAAATTCTATGCCCTCTTTAGGGAAAAAACCAAACACAAACTCATTAAATTGTTTTATAGAAGAGTTTTCATTCATATGTAGAGACTAATCTCCAATTAAATCCATTCCAAAATTGTTACTGAATAGCAAGGATAAAGGTGCTGCCTGTCCCTGCCTGCATGTGGTTTAGGAACCATCTACAACACAGAAGAACTGCAATGAGACAAAACCACTTTTGGTTTGAAATCTCTTTTACTCTTGACATTTTCAAGGGAATGGCAGGCAACACGGATGACAAATCTAACTTTCTGGGTTATCAACTTCTCAGATTTGCATTACCATCCACTTGTTGAAAGACAAGATGCATTTTAGGACTTGCAGAGCCACCTGTGAGATTGAAATGAGTGGCTTTCTGGGCTCCCTGGCAGGGATGAGAACACAAAAGTCCATCAGTTGCATCCACTTTGGAAAGCTGAGTTTTGGGTCCGCCTCACAGCCACTGAATGTGCAAAGAGCATTCGTGGGCTCCAGGATCTCTGACCACCAAGTGCTTTTCAAGGAGGAGAAAAGCATCTGCTTAAGGTTAAGGTATCATAACTGAGGTCCAAGGCTTGAAGAACATCAAACCCTCTTCTTGCTTAAAACACACAGCCTGGTTTAATAAATCCTCACTTGCGTAAAGCACTTTGTTAAATGAGGGAGAAGGTGTGCTTGGGGGTGAGTTTCTGCTCAGGGAGCAAGTGAATTTTTACCTCTGTTGGGGTATTTCTGCCACTACTTGGCATCTGATTTTGTTTTATGGGTTCTACTTACAAATTTCACTCGGCTGCATAGATTCAATCTATGGTGTAAAACAACAGTCTTTGGAGTAGAAACCTGCCTAGACACTTCTCAGCAAAACCCTTCGTTCACTTGATGGTGGGAGAAATATTTGAACAATATAAAGCAATTCCCTCCTGCCTCCTTGTGGGCTGATTAATATAATTTCATATTACACTTGACCTGTGCTATTCAATATAATTAAAACATATAAATTACAGACCTCCAGTTTGCACAATATACTTTAGAAAGACCATGTAAGACCATGTTGTTCTACTACATATTTATTGGAGCAGCCGCAGTGCTAAAAACATCCTAATCTCAACCTTGTGGGCAAAATTGCTTACTTGTATTTTAGAAGATGGTGACTTCAGTGGAAATGGGAAAGCAGAAATATTTGTTTGAAAAGTAGAAACCCGAGAAGTCTTCCTGAGAACATCAGTAATAACTCAATGATGTTAACAGTAATCGCACAATTTCGCCCACTTTTTGTTTTGGCATTGTGTTGCTTTCCCACTTCTCCCCAAGAAGGTCAAGGTGGCCTCGACTGAGAGGCTCTGGCCACCACAGTATAGTGCCAACTACAACCAAAATCACTCCTTGTCTGCCCCTGCCTACTCCACGCCGGGTAAGAGGAACACAGATGACTCATCTCAATTGTGAGTAACGTTCCCCTTCTTGCCGGATGCTGCTCATGGGATGCACATGACCCAAAAGTCTCTGTTCTTCCACGCCTGTGTCCTGGGGCCAAGGACTGGCAGGACTGGGGAGAAGTGTGAGGGATGCTGCCAACAGGGACATGAGGCGGCATCAGCAGCATTGGGAGGACAGAGATTCTGCTCATCCCCGCCTCTGCAGCTCCATAAGGGGGTGGCAATCAGTGGTTGCATGCCTTGTGAGCGAGGGTTGCCAAGGCTGCATCTGGACAACGCTCTCAGGCTCAGTGGGATTCTGGGGGTGTCCTGGGCAGGGCCAGGAGTCGGACTCGATGGTCCTGATGGAGCCTTTCCAACTCAGGACATTCTGTTATCCCGGGAAGCCCACGGGAGCAAGCTTGGCGGACAAGGCATGAGGTAGCACCCGGGACCACGACTCCAGCCGGGCTCTCCCGGGCAGAGCCAGCGGCCCTCACGGGCAGGCTCCTCCTCCCGCCGCCCTGACGGGAAGCGCGGCCCCGCCCGGCGGGCCCCTCCCGCGGGAGGCGGACCCGGTATAAGCGCGGCCGCGGCCCCGCGCCCCCAGAGCTACCGCGCCGCCCGCCCAGCCGTGGCCGTGCCCGCTCCCGCTCCGCCGCCCGCCGCCCCGCGCCGCCGCCCGCCGCGCCGCACCGCCATGATCGTGGAGAGCAGCCGCGACGCGGCGCCCGATGGCGGCGACGGCGGCGCCCTCAGCAGCCCCATCAACCTCGCCTACTTCTACGGGGCCTCGCCCCACTCCAGCGAGGGCAGCTGCTCGCCGGCGCACTCCTCCGCCCCGGGCTCGCCGGGATCCGACTCGGACCTCTCGGTGAGCAGCCGCGGCGGCGGCCGGAGGGACCCCCGGGGCGGCCCCCGCCCGGCTCTGCAAGGTACGGCGGGTCCCCGCGGCGGCCCCGGCCCCGGGGGGTGGCGAGGAGAGCGCGGAGCCGCGGGTCCCGCTCCGTCCCCTCGGGGGCGAAGCCGGCCGCCGATCCTCCCGTGTGGGAAAGCGGCCGAAGCCGGGAAAAGCGGGCGCGTTTCGCCGGCGCTTCGTCCCCGGTGCCGCGGTGCTCCCATCCGGGCAGCGGGAGCGGCAGGGCGGTCCCGGGGCAGCGGAGGAGCCGCGCGCCCGTGGGATGGCGAAGGGGTACGCGGAACAGCTCTCTGGCTCCTCTCTGCTAAACCAGCCTTTAGGTGCCTTTCCACGAGACTTTCTAGTTTGTTCGGGTGGTTTTTTCCATATTTATTATTTGTTCACCGTGAACGAAATGGGTGGCTTAAGTTCGGGTTCTGTTTTCGTGTCTCCACAGTTGAACAACACATGGGGGGGGGGAAAGCAGCACAGAGGACCTTTCCAGGGGGTCCGTGTGAAGAACTCCGTGAAGGAGCTCCTGCTGCACTTCAGGAGCAGCAAGCAGATGTCCTCGGGTCCTGCCACCGAGGAAAGCAAGGTAACCGGCAGCTTTCTGCACTGACAGGCTTGATTTTAATGGTTACTAGCAAGAAAGCACTTTGTGGCAATGCTAGAAATGAGCTTTGTCTGCTGTGGATGGAATCAGTGTTTTTCCTTTTCAACACATAATGGAAAAATGCAGCTGGGAAGAAATCAGAAAGAAAGTTTGCCATGAGAGAAGGAGGCCTTTAAAACTGTTCTTAGTAAGCTTTATTTTCTAAAGGGAGTCTGGGTAAAGATACATTTGTGTTGCGAAACCACAGAAATTCCGTGTTGGCTGGAATGACATCATTCGTTGGAAGGGTTAGGGATTTTTCTCAGATTTGTTTGTCATGCTATTGCGCTTCTCTGTGCAAAGCACACAGTGTAAAGGTAGGACCTCTCAGTCTGAAAGGACAAAAAAATTACAGGAAATTATGAGAGGATTAAAGAGTGTTTTTGATTTGATTAGATTCTTTTTTTGTGAGTGTGTGTTTGAAAGCTTCCTAGATAAGTGTTTTCAGAGGAAGATATTTGCATAGGAAAGTTCATGGCATTAAAGAATTGTAAAATTGGCTGGGTTATTAATGTTTCAAAAAAATCCTCTGGTCTCTGGAAGGAATAATGTATTTCTCTAGATTTTCTGGTGTTTTGTGGTATTATAACAAATGGCTTGAAAAGCCTAAAGAAAAACAGTGGGCTTTATTTAAGTTTCATTAAACTATTTCCATTTTCTAACCTTAATTAAAAGCAATTAAGTTAGGGTTAGACAACCACGTACTAGAATTATTCTAAGGTATATTCTGTGTTTATAGAAGGAAGTCATGGCTGCTTTCTTGTTGTTTTTTTTTTTAAGGTGGATTGTTTTTTGTGTTTATTTGGTTTTGTTTATTTTCTCGCAGAAATAACATTATAATAACAGAAAAATTTGGATTTTTCTTAACAGGCACAAGGAGGATTGGTGAACTATGAACCATACACAGGTAGACCATTTTTTAATACATACCCTGCAGTAACATTTTAAATCAATTGTAAGAGTAACCGCCAAATGTATTCTGAATTTATTTTCTTTTCATCAGAACTGAAGAGCATACTGGGCCACAGTGGCAAAAGAAAGGCTCCTGAACTCCTTTCTGATGGCCCTTCTTTCAAGCGCCAAGCAAATGTTCACCCACATCTCCTGGTAAGTCTGTAGTAATTTTTTCCGTGTCTGTATTTTTCAGTTTGCTTTGTATGATCAGAAACTACCAGATACAACTATACCTCTGATTTTCTGGGGCTTGTTTTGATTTGCCTTGTGTTGTTTTTTTTTCCCCATCCACCAGACCCCACCCCAGACACCAACTTCTATGGATAGCATGGAGGAGACCCATAAAGCTGACCCAAAGCACGAGAGCAGCTCTGATCTGCTTCAGAACATTATAAACATCAAGAACGAGTCGAGCCCCATTTCCCTGAACACGGTGCAGGTGAGCTGGTTGCACTCAGTCTCCAGCCATGGCTCTCCTGCTGAGCAGTACCAGGACAGCCCAGGAACACAGGCGTTCTCCCCGTCCCAGAAGTACCAAGCATTCCAAGACCACACCAGCCAGCACATGCTTGATCCACCACAGCATTACCAGTTCCCTGCGTCCCAGAGCCAAGATTTGCCACAGAGTTACCCTTCAGATGGCTCCCTGGACTACAGGCCATTTGTTGGCACTGACCAGTCTCCTGCCTACCAGCAGAGCACCTTTGAGAGCCATGAGCTGCCGTACTGCCCGTCGCAGAGCTTCTCCTCCCTCCTCAACGACTCGGAGGGCTCAGACAGCATCTCCACTCCCATCCAGCCACTGAGCAGTGCTCACCCACAGGCTGAGGTTGCCCCTCACGCCCCAAACTTCAGCTTGCTCTCCAGCAACCTCTGTGGTAGTCTGGAGCGCAGCATCTCTCTGGCTACTCTCAATGTCTCGCTGCCTGACCAAAATGTTGCCAGAAGCACGACGCAGCTGGGCAAGTCGTTTTTTCAGTGGCAAGTGGAACAGGAGGAGAACAAGCTGGCTAACATCTCTCAAGACCAATTCCTTGCAAAGGACGCTGATGGAGACACGTGAGTGCCGTTTATCTTGGTGTTTCTTCTGTGGGAGGTTGGGGAGTGTTTCTGTTTGGGTTTTGGCAGACTGTGGGTTATAGTGAAGCAGTTCAATAGCTGTGTTTGTGTCACAAGTGCAGTGGTGTGACTGATCGAGGGGAAGGTGTGGTGTTGCTGATGGCTGCCATGCAGAGCTCCAGCACACTTGAGTAGATGTATTTTCTAATTTCAGGTGCTTATTGTTAGATTTTGTTAAAAGAGGGGGGAGTGGAACATTCTAATTTAGATGCTTCAAATTGCCCTGGTAAGAAAATACCCATGTTCCTGTCTTAGTTACACAGAGGAGGTCTGAAGCTGGCAGCATAATACCTCTTCTAGACATTTGGTTCTCTGCTGTCTGGAGCCCTGGTTTGTGTCTGGTGGTGTAACTCTGTTGCCCCTTTTTCCTGCAGCTTCCTCCACATCGCTGTGGCCCAGGGGCGTCGAGCACTCTCCTATGTTCTTGCAAGGAAGATGGCTGCTCTGCACATGCTGGATATTAAAGAGCACAATGGCCAGGTGAGGTTCTGAAAAAATCTTTGCACCTGCTTTCTGCACCTGAATGCTTCTGCATGTCTGAACCCTAGGAAAGATGTGGTGAAATGCTTATTTAATATTAACCCCAAGATTTAGACTGCATACTAATATTAACCTTGAGCTATTAATACTTCTTGGGATCACCTTGAGCTGGTAAAACTATGTGCTCTGCTTCATTTGTCCTGCTTCCTAGTATTCATAATCACTGCTTAAATAATACCAGGTAGCTAGGGTTTTTATTTGTTTTAGTTGCTCTTTCCTGTTAGAGATCAGATGACTAATAGCTTAAATTTTCTTCTTGATGTTTGCAGAGTGCTTTCCAGGTTGCTGTGGCTGCCAATCAGCATCTCATTGTGCAGGACCTGGTTAGCTTGGGGGCTCAGGTGAACACCACAGACTGCTGGGGCAGGACGCCGCTGCATGTCTGCGCTGAGAAGGGGCATGCCCAGGTCCTCCAGGTAAGAGCCAGGCAGGCACAGCTCTGCCCCAGCCACTGACTCTTACCCTTAGCTGTGTTGGGAAACTCTGGAAACACCACCAGATCAAAAAAATCCCTCCTTTATCTTTCTCTCTGAGTAGCCTTGTGAGTCTGTCTACACATAGAGCTTAAAGCGGAACTGAATTTCTCATTGAGGTTCTTATCAACATTTTTGAGTAATTTTGGGGGAATCCTCTAGTTTACCAAAGCAAAACAGTAACTTTCCTCTTAGTCATAGGATCATTGAATGATTTGGGTTGGAAAGGACTACACAGATTTTGTAATTCTAATGCCCCTGCTGTGCTCAATGACACCTTTCACTAGACCAGATTGCTCAGAGGCCCATTCAGCCTGGCCTTGAACACTTCCAGGATTGCTGTTATTTATTGCAACTTTATTACAGCTATTGCAGTAAGACGATAAATTTGAAGCAGTATGTGGTTTGGATAAGGTGTAAATGTGTGCCTGTTCCCACTTTTGTAGGCAATCCAAAAGGGAGCTATGGGAAGCAATCAGTATGTGGACCTTGAGGCAACAAACTATGATGGTGAGTAGTTAAGAGTTTATAATTTACAGAGTTACTGGATAGTACAGTGTTTTATAGCTACTGATGGGAATGCAATAAAATGCAATATTTCCTTTTCAGATGGAAATTTACAGGTGCAGTTGACATATCTGTCAGATGAAAACGTGATTAGTCTGTGTCTGTCAGGAGCTCTTTCCTCTTCCATGTGATTGCTATGTTTGGCTTGGAGAGCTCAGGTTGTAACTGGCTGTTGTTAAAACATTGGAGTGCCAGCATTGTGTCAGTGGATACAGTAGCCAGAGTCTGGCAGTAGAAAGCTCTTCTGTTTGAATCCCTTTCCCATAAAGGAGCTCTTCCTAACGTATAGTTTGTACAAAAATATATTAAAAATTGAATCTTTCACCATCTCCTAGCTGAGAGCTCACAGTAGGCTGCTGCTTCACTGTTTTGTAGATGGACAGTCCAGATCTCAGGCTGCTTGGGACCAGCCACTGTCACCTACAAATATAGCGCCATCCCTGGGTGTAATGGGAGTAGAAGCTCCTTTTTCCAATCTCTGAAACAAGCAGCCAGTCAATACTTCTGTATTGCATTTGTTCATTCATGATGATTTTTATGGGTTTTTTTGATGTTCAGGTCTGACAGCATTGCACTGTGCAGTTCTGGCCCATAATGCTGTGCTGCATGAGCTGCAGAACTGTCAACCACCTCACTCCCCTGAGGTCCAGGAACTTCTGCTGAGAAACAAGAGCCTGGTAGAAACCATCAAGATCCTGATACAAATGGGAGCCTCTGTTGAAGCAAAAGTAAGTAAAATGGCTTGGTCTGAAGTGCCAGATCCAGAGAGAATGGGGAAGCAGACTGTGTCCCTTTCTCCCATGCTGCATTTATTACAAGGGAAGTAGACTAATTTGAAAGCTTCCCTACAGCTTAATTTACCCAGATGGGCTGAGAATGCTCCATTTATTCAGAGCAGGGTATTATCAATGCAAACAAACCTGGGGAAGGAGGGAGGTGACAGTCTAATCTCTAGACTAAGAATGATGCTATACTGGCTGCAGTGAGTGAGTGTTGTAAGAGTATGTTTGGAGCACTCTGAGGTACCCATAGCAGTGGGGTGCTGATGACACCGTGCCATGCCAGACCATTACTTAGCCAAAATATCAAATATTACATTATGTAAGCTTACCTGCAGATGAGATCAGGTTCCATTGTTCGTTAGATGTTGATATTAAAATATATGTATTCAGATTCACTTTTGATGAATTGTAGTGCAAGTGTGTTTGCTCAACACTCTGCAGTTACTTTGCTTTCTCTTTTTATTTGTCTGCATGTTCCCCCTGGATAGGTGGAGCACCTGCAGGGAAGACTAAACAGTTTCTTTTTTTGATAGGATCGCAAAAGTGGTCGCTCCGCTTTACATTTGGCAGCAGAAGAAGCAAACCTGGAGCTCATTCGTCTCTTTTTGGAGCTGCCCAACTATCTCTCTTTTGTTAATGCGAAGGTATGGTGATTTTTCCATAATACAGATAGAGAAAGGAGAGGCTCATGCCCCCACTTTTCCTTCATGGAGTTGCTTTGTGGTCCCCAGGCTTACAACGGCAACACAGCCCTGCATGTGGCGGCCAGCCTGCAGTACCGCGTGAGCCAGCTGGACGCCGTGCGCCTGCTCATGCGCAAGGGAGCCGATCCCAGTGCCAGGAACCTGGAGAACGAGCAGCCTGTTCATCTGGTTCCTGATGGCCTTGTAGGGGAACAGGTAAAAAATTCATAGCAGCCCTCTCCTTCCCTCTGTCCCTGTCCACACAAAAGCTGCGTTCCACTCCACAACTTTGGGCTTTTGAGTTGCAGCTTTGAAAGAAAAGATTTAGTAAATACCATTTTATTCTTTAGATCTTCAGCTTCAACATCAAGATCAGGCAGAATATACAGACTTGAAATTTTAGGTTTCACGTGCAGCTTTTATTTTTCTGTCTTAAAAGCTTTTACCTGTCAAGATAGGCTTTGTTTCTGTAACCCTGCAATGTACTGGTGGCAATACTCCTTCTCTTGCTCATCTCACTATGGTCTGAGTTCATGCTTTTATTGCTTTTGTCAGAATTAGTCATGACAGTTCTTAGGGCTGAGTAACAGAGGAAGAAAATCACTTTTTCCTACTTGATGAAAAAACTGACTCTTGACCTAAGATTAGTAACTTAAGCACAGCTGAGTTGCTGACTGTTGCCTTTCATTGGTTCAAATGCTGTAAAGTGGGATCACTTCTGGTGTGACTGAACTCAGGACCTAGGCTTGGATAAAGGAATGCAAAACTGGATCTAGGGTGGGGTTTTTTCAGGACTCACTTCAAGATGATGAATACTGATGTTTCTGTCTTTTTCTCTTCTCCAGATAAGGCGTATCCTCAAAGGGAAGGCGATTCAGCAGAGAGTGTCGCCATTTTAGGCTCCATGTTTCTTGGAGTTCAGCAACTTACACTCACTGTCAGTCAGGCAGTCCTAATCTATCTGTAAATAGAGCATTTGCCTGGTGTGGGCAAATGTTAGTTGTTTCTATGAAACAAAAGTATTTTGTTCACTATTATATAGTGGGTTACATAAAAGTAAAAAAGCCCCAAACCCGGCAATCAAATTCCTCCAACCAAAAGGGAATGCTTCATTCCCAAGTATGTGGAGCATTTTCCTGGCTACCTGTATTTTCTGTATTTCATAGCTAAGGCGAGACTGATTTTATTTAAACAGCCATACAGATAACTTCTAGACAAGGGCAATTCTTTGGGAATTTTTTTTTTTTTAATTTTAGAAACGGCTGATACAGGTCAAAATTGCAGAGGTTGTTGCTGTGTTTTTAGTAACACTTAAATGCAGGAGAAATTAAATATTTTTGAAGTTGAACGTTTATTTATGTAACTTTACGGATTTGTTCCAGTATCTTGTGCAGGATTGTATATAGTCACTGACATTATTGTACAGCTGTATAGTTCTGTGAATCTATTGATCACTTGGGGAAGGATCTGAAGAAACGAGTTCCTTGATCTTGAACTTGCAAATTGCATACAGGGTTATAATACTACACTGGTGCAAATTGGGTAAATTCTGTTGTTCTGAAAGACTGAGGTTGGAAAGTAGAGTTATATAGGTTGTCCCTGGCACTGATTTGTGCATACTTTTGGAGTTGTGTAATAAAACATGAAAAGCTGTGCTTCCTCAGGGGACTGTGTCAGTTTTTCTCGTACCCAGTAGGGGTTTTTCTTGTGATACAACAATAGATTGAGAGAGGAGGATCATTATTTTTATAGTATGTATGTAATGTGTACTTTTAATCCTGATTCACTGCAAGTGTTTGGCTGCACTTCACTGTTGATGCATGCTGAAATCTCTCAATATTAATTATAATACTTCAACATGTGTAAGCCTTACTAGTGTTGGTGGGGCTTAAGCACATGCATAAGTAGCTTGCTGAATTGGGCTCTAGTTAATTCTAGAGACTTAAAGTTTTCCACCTCCTGAGCAGAGTTAGTCCATTTATGGTTTTACCTTATAGGTATAGTGGCTAGCAAAGTAATATTTGATGTTAACAGTTTTTCTATTTTTTAATAATTATTAATGGAAAATATATGCTAATGATGCTGTATACTTGTGTTCTGTTGGATAAAACTTCCTCCTGTCATTTTCTGGATGTTCCATGCTGGGCTGTAATCCAGTAATATGTTCTCTGTATGGTCTTTGTTCTTAAACTGTTTTTTTTCATCACATGCAGTTCTCTGTTGTAACCATTTAATTAGTCTGATTATGCTGTTTTGGCAAAGTATGTCTTGTAGACAAGCTAAATGAAAAAATCTGATATGCAAAGGCTTAGTTGCAATGTATTTCTTGAAGGGTTATGTGTAACTTGTGTTTGAATAAACATGCTCATTCAGTTCTGGTGGTTTTACTGTGTGTGATACAAATAGTGACGTAGTCATGCTTGAGGTAAAACTGATTTAGCATTGTAATAGTGTGAGGCTGAAAAGCCATTTGCTAAGATGAAATGAATTCTTACCATTGTGCTGGTTATTCTTTCTCTTGTTTGATGCTGGTGTTCTGGGTCATGCACTGTGCACTTGTCTTGTCTGGGAACTTAGTAGGGTGTGCCCCAAATCGAATTTATAGTCCCCAGGTTGGAACCTGAACACTTGTCCCTGCATACTGGAAAGAATGATAGTAGTTCTGACAAAGTTATGGTCTCCCCATGAGTTCCCTGCCTTGGTCCTCTGTTCTGGGAGCTCAGGCACAAGTGTCACTCTAGCACAGGTGACAGTCTTTATTAGGAAATAGGGCTGTGCACATGGGGATGGGCTGTCTGCCTCGCAGCTGGTGATGAAGTGGTTCTGAGCTGGCAGTGACCCTTTAGGGAGAAGAGCTAAATCACAGCCTGTCCCAGCTGAGGATGGAGCTGGAGAGATGGCAATAGTTGAGATAAAAGTGGATGCAGCATAGGATCTGTAGGAAAGGAAGAAAACCAAGAGGGCTTCTATATAACTGTATGAACCTGCTGGCCAGCCTGCCTTACTGCTGCTTGTGATGAGGGTGAAAGTGGGAATTGGAAGAGACCCAGAGGTGTGGAGGAGCCTCCTTGCAAAGAGCAGCACAGTAAACGAGGACAGTCCTGCAGAGCCAAGACAGGCCAGAGAAACTGAGTGGAGATGAACTCACTCTCCCAGCATGAGAGCTGGAAGCTATTGATGAAGGTACCACACACACAGCAGACAGCAGGAAACAGAATTGAATTTATTAGGCTATGCAAAGGTGAAATGGCCCCTCTATGTGAACAGCTAATTGTGTCTAGATTGTGTTGAAGATGCTGTCATCTGCACTTCTCACTGCAAGTGACCCTGCCTTGGGTGTAACATTTTTTATTTGTGCAAGGAACCTGATAGTACTGTTTCCAGTTAATTTTAATTTTTGTTTTAAGACATGATTACACAGGGGAAAGAGTTGCTGATGAGATATTCTGGCCCTTCAGATCAGCCTGATGTGACTGCCTGGTGCTCCTTTCTGGTTGGCATTGACTGAGTCATCTCACATAGGGATCAAATACCCTGGGCTTGTAAGGGTGGCACGTGTTCAGCCAGAGCTTGAGATGAAGTAGGTGAGAGGCATTTAGCAAGCAGTGTGGTGCTTTCTGTGGCACTTGTGCCCTTCTGGAAGGGGCACTCCTGGCACTCCAAGTTAGAAGATTCCTAGGAGGGGGCTCTAGTGTTTGAAACTTCATCTGCCTGGAGCATAATTTCATTGTCTGGAGAGTTCAGTAGGTAATTTCACAAGAAAGCATCCCTGCTCTGACTCATTTTTCTCTCCTGTGATCTTGGGAAGGTCTGGCATATCTGACCCAATTTAACTAGCTAATTGAAGCAATTCCTTTTTTACTGAAGGCCAAGTGACACTAAATATTTAGCACACTAACAGCGTTTCCCTGATAACTTATGATTCTTGGAACTGTTGAATAGTTTTTATTGATGTGGATGTAGGCTCACTATTTATTTCACTGGTTGCAGTAGAGACAGAAGAGACTGGCTTGGTTCCAAGTAAGAATATTAAGATACACGGTGCTTTGTTCACAGGATGTTTCTGATTTGTTTGTCTAAGTAAGCCAAACCTCAGTAAAGGGCTGCTTTTTGATTTTTGTGGGCTACTCATCAGACTGGAGTTGTGGAAGGTGGCAATCCATGATTTACAAGAAATGTGTTCTGCTTCTGGAGATGGAAAATGTGCATTTCCCACATTTATTGCTCATTATATATTTTTATCAGAAAACAAAAACACAGCCAGGAAGTACATTCTTAGAGAGGTTGGGTGTGGTAGAACTGACTGTGAGGATACAACATGAGCTGCTTACCTGGCAATTTGCTTGTCTGGTTGCCTTTCTTTTAAAAATATATATGCTTCTGTGTAAGGGAAGAGCTGAGGCTGGTTAAAGTGCAGTGAACGTATAAAGAACAGGTTCCTGCAATTAAGTATCTGCCAAAAATTGACCTGATATTTCAACACATTCAAATCTTTCTATTGTTATCTATTACTTTTCCTGAGTGTTTGGTGATATTCTTGGCCTGAGATACTGATGGCTTGGGAGGAAGTGCTTATCTGTACACAGAGCCTGTATGGTCATCTCTTTTCCTGGCAAAATTTCCTGACTTTTCTTGGCAGTATTTCTTTAGATCTGCTTCCTGATAGCAAAAAATCTCAAGGCAGCACTAATGAAATTTGTAACCACATTAGTGCAGAAGTCCTACACCCGAGGTTGTCTCTCCTAATAGTGGAATTTAGACACTGGTTTCTTCTCCAGATACCTATCTCAGTCTTGCTGGAGAAAAGTAAAATATCTTGGGCTGTGTTTTCCTGGTGTCTGTTTTCAGCTTTTGTTTTTGAGACTGTCTCAATAAATCTTTGTTTTACCTGATAATCTTTACCTCTTTATCTCTTAGCTCTGAAAACGTGATCTAGGCTGTTTTGAGAAAGTGATTACTGTATTAACTGACCTGTATTTCACACGTGTTTTTCCCCTTAGTTTCTGGTGAAATTTTTCCCTTCCCCTTTGCTCATCAGAAGGCCTGAGGGGAAGATGACTAAGGTGGTGCTTTAGTTTTAGAAGAGGGAACAGTTGAAATTGAAAGAAGTTGCACATTGCTTCTGTAGATGTGTCTGGGCTGCAAAGCAGACTGAAGAGTCTGAGTGAACTGTCTTGTGGATGCAGTGCAGAGATGCTTTTGCATGTGCCTAATGAAAGCTTGTAGTTCTGTTCAGATGATCTGGGCCACATAGGTGACCTGTTGGTACCACAGTGGGTACCATCTTTTCCTAAGGTAGGTCATGATATCAAATGCTGTGTTTTGGCCCCAAATAACAGATTTCTTCAGCAGTGCTGAGTACTTTCCATTGACTCAACCTGGGAAAGAGATAGAACTTGGCTCATTTCAGTCCATGGCTCCTTAGGATAGCCTTCAGTCTATCTTGAGGCTTTTGTGGGAAGGCCCCATAATCCTCAGAGCCAGGCTGACCATAAAAAAGGACAGGAACTCTGTAAATACTGCTATTCATGGCTAGCCAATAAACCCTGAAGAGCTGAGCATGTGCATCTTGTTGTTTATCCCCAGGCAGCACACAGGTCCTTGCCCAAGGACTTTCACTCCACTAAAAACATCCCAGTAACTGATGCCAATAAATTTGGCATTTCTATAAGAAGAATTGGAAGTTTGAGGTCACTGTCATGAAAAATCCTGAGAGTTGCTTACAGAGTCCTTTGCACTGTGCTGCAGTTGGATTTAGGTGTAGGAGTAAGAACAGGGTCACCACTGACAGCCCATGCTCATTTTGAGGGGAAGTGTTTTAGGAGCAGTTTGAGAAAACCCATCAAGATAGTAGCGTGTCATTATCATTATTCGTCAGTAGATTTCCAGGTGGCTTCAAAAGCCAGCAGTAATCACCAGTCCCATCAGCTAGATAAGAAACCTGAAGCAGGGTGAAGGAAGGAAGCTCATCTGAAGAGACTCAAAGAACCACAGGAGCTTCATCCAAAGGCTGTGCAGGCTTGCAATTATCCTTCTAGATGGCTGCTCTTTCTAAATTTTCTGAATAATACAATGAGTAATGACTGATCTATTAGTTATTCATGATCCTTCTATAGGTCACTCATGTTCAGTTCTTGTGTTTTGTGTGCCCAGTTTGGAGACCCTGCCTGTGATACTGCTTTTGCAGGCTGCTAGGATTACCAGGCTATTTGGAGCAGCCATTGGACAATGCCTCAAAAATGAGCTTTTTTACCTGAAAAATTTAACATTTCTAAGCCCTGATTGCTGGAACAGGAAGAGAAAAAGCAGACCCAGACTAGGGAAAAATGCACCAGAGCAAATTGAGTATGCTACAATGGCAGGGAACTTTGTGTTAGACCCATGACTCTAGACTCAGTGTTTTGTGAACACTTGAGGCAAAACTAGGGAAACCTTTTTTAAGTGAGGCAAAGTCGCATAAAGTAATTTTGAAAAGCTAGTCATGAAATATAGTTGGTCATTAATGGATTTCTTAAAAAATAAAAGGGGAGATGAGTCAAAGTGAGGAATAAGCATTTGTCTTAGTGGTTTGAGGTTTTAATGGCGCTTAAGACATCACCATGAATGCTGTGATGGAGCTATATGAAACAAGTCTAGGATAGAGGTGAGGAGATTGAGCTCAGGACATGGATGACTCATCAGGAAATAACTATGCCACTGGGTCACCTGCTCTAGTGCTTGGGATAGATGGATCTCTCTTAAAAAAATAAACATTGGAGGGAGAAAGAAAGTATTTTAAAATTAGCAGATAGGACAGGATGCTTTAATCCTTTCTTTTTTTAAATGTTTATTTTTACACAGCCTTTATCCACTTCTGTTCTAGCCCCTGGCTCTAGTCTCAGGCTGGTATGATTATTCATTTTCTCAAACTTTCTCACACATGTTTGTGAATAAAATACATGCATATGTAGAGTAAGTTTATAATATGGATCAATTCATTTTTGTATTCTGTAGGAGAATTGTATGTATATATATGCATGCAAAATGTAAGTATGTAAAATGTATTGTGTGGGAGTACATAAGGCAGTAAAACTCTTTCAAGAAGATGAATCTTTTTATCCAGGAGTAATTAATTACTTTAGAAGTTTTTACCTTCTTTTGTTAAAAATAGAAACTTTTCCCATGCTATTCTCTTGAATTTGCAAATTGAATGCACTAGTGAAAACCAAAGCTCTATGAAGAATTAAAGTTGGGTTTTTAATGGTTTTCCATCCTGAGAATGACTGCCAGTGCAGACTCTCTTATGCCTAATGAGGATGAAGCACATTCCTTGGCTCTCTGTGAGGACCCTAATGTTCTCCCTCTTTCTTGATAAATCCATAAATCTTGACATTTGTGTGAAATAGTAAGTCTTGCCATCTCTGCTTTCTTTTACCATAAGGAGAAGGACCCCAGGAAAGGTGTTTTGCATGTACCTTGTGTCACAGAGTGTTTAGTTAACACTGCAAAGGGTTGATCTGCCACCTGGAAACCAACATAGAATGCACCAGCAAGTTCTAGTCCTCACCCAGGGCTGAAACCTGTCCGTGCAACCAGTAGTGCAAAGGCAGGTACCTTTGTACTTTATTATAGACACAGTAAACAAAGAATTTTTGTTTCTTCTTCCTTAGCTGTCATAATGAAATTTTATTATTGCAGTGGTTTTATCTGCCTTCTGATGAGCATGAATGTTGTTAGCCTCTTTCCCACGCTCTGCATCCATGTCTCAAGATGTGTCTCTTGGTTCCACGGCAGCCCCTCCTTTCCAGCCCTTCCTTTCCATGCCCCGTGTCCCCAGCTGGCAGAGCAGGCTGGCCCGTGGGACAGCCGATGGGAAGGAGCGCTGGAGCAAACCCGGTGTGCGGGTGCTGGTCACTTGCTCCTTGTGGAGCAGTCTGGGCTCAGGACCAGGATCTGCTTGGATGTGGAGAGCAGTGAGATGGGTGTGCATTTCTGTCTGTCTGGCTTTGGACCCTGGGCATGAGTGAGAGAGAGGTATCCTTGCTGCAGGGACAGTAGCAGTCATCTCCTGTTTGTCTAAGTGGGAGGACCTGGAACACGGCTAATAAACTTCATGTGCTTTCTAGGAAGCTGGTGTAAAGATGCAGCAAGAGCTGCGGGGAAGGTAGCCTGCTCCTTTTGCCTTCCTGCTCCCAGGTTGATTCCTGGATTCCTGTTTCCCTCCTCCCATGGGAGGATGGTCCTTTGCTCCCAGGCAAGAGCTCGGTTGTCACTCCATGGCTGGGGCTGCAGTTATGAAGACTTCCTGCCCCTCTCTCTGCAAGCCCAACAACAGCACTTTCCTTCAGGGATCTACAGGCAGCTGCTGCTCTCCTCCAACCTTGTGTCCATTCCCACCCTGTCCACTCCATATGTGGTGTGGATCTTGTGACAACCTCTGCCCCAAGAGCTCTCGTTTGAGATGCTGGGTGTAGGGACAAGTGCAGCAGGGGCCCAACTTCAAAAAGATGAGTCTTCCCTGATCACTAGCTTGATATCTTCCCAAAGGCCTCCTGGCGCGATGGGAGTTCAGGGAAGATTTGAATAAAGAGAGGGAGGAGGCCTGACAGCTCCATCTGGGACTCCATCAGCCACTCACCATTTGTGTACAGACTTGATGCTCTGCTGTGGCATTGTTCTTGTTGTCATGCTGGTGACTCTGGTTCTTGCTCTGCCTGTTTATTTTTACTCCATTGTTGTATTTACTGCTCCTGAACTCTTTATTCTTGTTGGCTCCTGATAAATTACTGTTTCTTATTAGCCTTAAATTACTTCCTCTTAACAACCTTTAATTATTTGCTGCCATCATATCTTGGTGCCACATCCTCTTAATTAGGGTTGCCATACTAGTAGAGACTCTTCTGTGCCTTTGTTAAATCCATTAGCTTTGCTTCTGGCTTGTCTTGGCCATTCTCTCATATTTTCCTTCTCCTGTTTCCCCATCCACTTGTATCTTCCATTGATACTATGGACCATCCTTCCTTTCCTCTCCTGTTAGCCTTTATGGTCCTACTGCAACTCTCTGGCCACCAGTTCCTTCTTGCCTTGTTCTTTCACAATCTACATCCTACCTGCTTATTTTGGGCACTGGAGAGTGTTAGTCAATTTATTTCCTTTCCCTTTCCCTTTCCCTTTCCCTTTTCCTTTTCTTCTTTCTCTTCTCTTTTTGCTTTTATGCATTCTTTGATCTGTCCAGCTTCCTCCATCCCTCTTATTTCTTGCTTTGAGAGTGGTTTTGGTTTCTTTTCTCTGCCGGTGTCCCTATTCCTTTGGTAGGATGCACTTTGCAACTTTCTCCTCCCCTTTGCTGACAAGCTTCATTTTGAGAACCGTTTTTTTCTCAAGACTAGTTCCAGTGACTCTTTGGAGACCCTTTTCTTGAGCAGCTCCCAGAAGCCTCCATTTCACTGTGTTCAGTCCACCACATCTAGCTCTGGTACTCGTTTGCCATATAATTATGGAATGCTTGGGTTGGCAGGGACTTTAAAGTCCCTTATCTAGTTCCAGCCACTGTGCCATAAGCAAGAATAACTTCCACTAGAGCAAGTTGCTCAAAGCCCCATCCAGCCTGGCCTTTTCCCATTTTCTGCTCAGGCTCCTGCTTGGAGCACTGTTTCTGTGCTCGGGCAGTCAGATCCTGCCTCTTCTGGTGCCTTTGGGTGTTCCACTTCCATGAGCTTAGGCTTACCAGTTTGCTACAGGATTCAGTGTCCATCACCACTCTGCATTGTGCTCTGTGTTGTTGTTAGCAGAACTGAATCCATTTCCAGGATCACCACTGTATCCATCTCTCCTGACTGTTTGCTACCTTCTGCAAATCCTACCACCTTTCCTTTGTAGCACCACTAGAACATTTCCTTTTGTGTTGGGTCCTACTGAAGTGTTTGCTGTGGAAAAAGAATTGGAACCTTGGAGACTAGAAGAGGAAGGAAAAATGGTCAAACCTAGAAACAGATAAACCTTGTTAATGAGCCTAGAATTAATCTATTCTCCCACCTTAGTCTCTTTTTCAAATTCGTCTGGTCATAACCCATTGCTGAAATGTCAAGTGCCTGCTTCTCTCCCTCATGTGCTGGTGCCAGAAGTCCTGCAGCCCCTGTGCCTCTCTGTTCACCCATGTTGAAAACTGGCACAGCCTGCAGCTCACCATTCTGCCCACCCTGCCCATGGGGCTTTGTCTGGAACAGCCATCCTGCCTTTCAGCACAGGGGCCAGCAATTCCCATAGTGCTGCCCTTTCTTTCCCAAAACTGGAGCACAAAGATTTCCAATGATGTCTGTGTTTACCCAGATGTAGTGAATGCCACAAGCCTGGCTAAGGCACCATGGAGGATTTAACAATGGGAATGCTGACACAGCAGCAGAGAGGTGTTCCGACCCCAGACTCACAACTTATCTTTGTACCCGTATAAGGAAAAAAGTCTTGTTAACCCCACTATTGGTTGCTTGTAGTCCTTCTAACCTTTGTTCATTGGTCAAGTTTGGATTCTGGCCAAGGGTATAAAAGTAGCTTACTGTACCCTACTAACACTGGAAGAAGAAGAACGGGATTTTTCATGACCCCCCGAATAAACCATCTCCGTGGAACAGCCAGTGTCTCCTCTTCTCCTCTCTCTACGTCTGCCTGAAGCCCTGTGCCCGGGGAAGCCAAGCCTAGCAGCAGCTGAAATCCCAAAGAGCTGACAATCACTATAAGAGCTGTTATCACCCTGCAGGCTGGAAGGCTCCCCCGTGGCTTGGGTCTGAGCGAGCTGGCATCCGGTACTCTTATCCTCCTGGGGATAGAGGTCTCGGGCCAATGCTCTGCTAATAAGACCCCCCATGGCTTCCTAACCCAGAAGTGTTTTATTTGCTGTGCCACATCTTCATGGCCTAGGCTATGTGCCTCATGGATGCAGCTGACAGAGGCTGGTGAGGCCAGGGTGTTTTGCTGGTACTGGGGAGCCATCTGCAAAGCAACCTTTATTCAAGAGTCTCACTCGTCCCAGCCAGCACTGTCAGTTCTCAGGAGCTGTCTGCTTGCTCCAAGCATTCAGCAAGATTACGGGAATGATTCTGTCTGTGTAAGTCATTAGTTTAACTAATATTGTATCTCTTTATTGTAAAAACCTTCTTTGAGGTTTATTAATGAGGAGTGGGAGGAGATAAAATGAACTCTGGTTTTGCAGGTGAAACACCATTCCTTTAAAACAAAATTCTTGTAATGTTAAAAAAAATAATAAACCCACTTAAAAGAAACCTCTACTTCTTCCTGTGGGGAGAATGTTTCCCACAGAAAAGTTGTACCTTATCCCCCTCCTCTTTCCTTTTTTTTTAAAGCAAGATGTTCCCTGCATGTCCATATCTGCCTATCTTCAGTCCTTCTCTTAACAAAGTGATAACATCTTGGATCACCAGGATGTATGCCAGTGGCTTGTCCCTTCAAAACACATCAGGTGTATAACATGAGGTATGGAAATGCTGTGATATCTCAGGTGGGAGACACAGCTTTCTGACTTCCCTTCCATAGTGCCATAGTGACAGCTGCCAGCTCCTGCCACATCTCACAGGGCCTCTTGCACCATGTGTTGTGCCTCAGTGATAAATCTCAGCAGGCTCTCAAGATGTCTGTGTGAAGAACACTCTATCTGTGAAGAAACATGCCTGAGAGTGAGCGTGGTGCCCAGCTCTCCCTGTAGTATCCCAGCTGTACCCCAGGAGATGGGAGGTTGCTGTTGCCAGGGACATCCCAGGGTGCTGCTGTGGAGGGGGTGCCACAGCCCCTCTCTGCCCAAAGCCACCATCCTCTGCCAAGGCTGGCAGAGACCTTGCAGACTGCAACAAGCCCGGGAAGAGCTTCCTTAGGTGTGGTTCCTGACTGTCATGTCCTTATCAGAAACCCGTGGGGGAGTTTGTGTTAGGCCTATTCTCTTGCTAAACAGAAATTCAGCTTCCAAGTTGGTCAGCTCAGCTGGAAACTTCATTCCAAGTGAGGGTGCCTTAGGGAAAAAGCAATGTAGAGAGACCCTGCAGCTCTTGTAGCCTTCCCTGTATCCCATTTCTAATATCACCAGCCTCTTTTGGTGCATAGCTCAATAGAACCTTGGCAGTACCTGGGCTGGTGGGAGAGGAGCTCCTGCTTGGTTCCTACAGAGGTCACAGCTGCAGCACTCTCACAATGCATTCTCCAGCTGTGTTAAAGATTGCTTTTTGCTTTTTCTCCACAGGATAGATGCTAACCAGAAAATAAGGCCCTACTAAACAAGTTTGGAACTACCTGGTCATTTTGATTGTATGATACACAACAGCCTTGAAAGCAACCCCATAGCATCAGTGTAGGGTGCCCTTTTCCAGAGGGGCCTTGTGCTGGTTGGAGTGAGGATGGGCTGTGAGGCTGATCATTTAGCTGTAGAAGTGGAGACTGGGCTGCTGAGCAGAAGATGGATGAATTTGCTCCAAAAAATGTGTGTTTGGCTGCAGCCCAGTGCCTGTGTGCCTTGGCATGCTGTGTGCTGGGATGGGTGAGGAGCAGGAGGGGCAGGCATGGGGGGAGAGGCCTTGGCACCGCAGCGGGGCAGGCGGCACGCCTGCTCCAAGGAAGCGGGTGGGAGGTGATGGGAACCTGGGAGCTCTTGGTGGCATGGCTCAGCTTGCTCTCTTCTGCCCTGCCAGGCCGGGCCCTGGCACTCCCTGCTGCTATGCTCCTGTTCCACATTCTCCTTGTTGCTTTTCTTTGCTTTCTGGCGAGCCAAACCTTGTTTTGGAGGGGGAGAGAGAGTGGTGCAAGTGAAAGAGATCTTAGTCGGTGGGGAAAGCGGAGACTCGTTCTTAAAATCTGTCTTCCCCTTTCCAACTCTCAGAGGAGCAGCAAAGCACTTCCTGTGTCCATGAAGGAGCTTGCCTGGGATGCTGGCTCCAGGAGGATGCTCTCAGACCCCAAGGTGCTCTCTTGCAAAGCTGTCCATGGAAATGTGTGCATGAGTGCATGGAGAGGGCCAAAACACAAAAACATCCTCTTAGCTCTGCAAGGGAAAGCTTATCATCACACACAGCCAGCCTGGAGCTGTGTGCCAATTACTGAGGCAGGCACAGGGAACAGGGATAGAGGTCTGCATGATGGGAACAGAGTTTGGTGTTAATCATCACAACATCACAGCAGGCTCCCAGTGTCTCTAGCGTAGGGATTTTGGGTGCTATCAGAAGGCATGTAAATGCCTGCAGAGCCAGCTCATGCACCCAGCAGGGAACAAGCCCTCCCTTCAGGAGGGAGTGGGTGGGCCTGCTTGTTGTCTGGGCCTGAGAGCTAGGAAACACCCCAACGTCAGTCCTGGCTCCAGCAACAGGCAACAAAACTGTGTTGGTAATTGCAAGCCATGCGGGGATTTTTGATGGCCCTACCCCACACTGGTTTATTCCTGTCTGGAAGGAAGGAGGTGTTTTTCTGCAGTGGGCAAAGGGGAGCCGTGATCTCCTCTCCGTTTCGGTCACATCCATTGTACTGCATTAGGAGTGGCACTGGCACGGCTATCCTGGGGGGGTGAGAGCTCTTAAATGCTTTCTTGACATTTCTTTAGACATCAGCTGTCACCTTTGTGGCATGGATGTAGTAAGGGAGTCCTCTCCCAGGAGAAGTCGCAGACAGCAGGGGTAGCTCAGTATTGGCAGAGTGCTGGATGCAGCTGCCATGTCCCCTCTCCCTTCCCCTCTCTGGGAAATGTTGCTCCCAGCACCCTCTCTCTTTGGTTGCGGGATGCTTGGGCTTGTCTGCTTCCTTTGGCAGCAGTCCAGGTGACTGCTCCAGTGCTGTCCTGGCATCAGTCATACACAGCTTCTTGTGGGTGCTGATGTTGGGGTCAATAATGTGTTGTTTTGGGGAGGGACATGGTGGCAAGGTGCCTGCAGATGGCTGAGAGAAAAAATCCTGTTTTCCTGAAGACTGTTTCTCTGAACAGAGTGCCCAGCCCCTAGTGAAAGACTCGTCTCCACCAAGGAAGGCTTGACACTGATCCATCCAAGGCTTCCAAGCGCTGATGCCAGAGGACAGAGGACATCAGAAATTGGTGGGAATGGACTCCAGCTCTGATTCCTCCAGGGATAAAGGTTGAGACACAAGGTTTTCCCCATCCTTCCTCATGCCTACTCCCACTGATTGCCACCTCCTTGGCTTTGCCAGATGTTGAATGGCCTCAGTGACTCTTCCCACGCACTTTCTTTTTAAGGGGTTATTTTTAACCTGGACCCCCCTTCAGTGTCTGCTCACAGATTTTATCCTGTGGACAACTTGGGGTCTCTTAATTTTTGTCCAATTAAGAGACACAAGCCCTGCAGTTTGGGGATGGAAAGCAGCAGCACAGGGAGGAAGGTGATGGGTGGAAGAAGCTGGCTGCTGTGCTGCTGTCGCCTTCTCCCAGATTTCTTGGTGAGAGGCTTGTGCTGGAGATTGTTTGACCCATCAAGGCAAAGTGATGCTGGCTCAAGGAACACTGAAGCCTGCTGGATCTGGGTAGTGGTTTGAGATCTGATATGGTGAAATCCTGAGAGCCTTGTGGGGATGTGAAGGGAGGTGAGGTTTTTTGACTGGCTCTAGAAGGGTGTGGAAAGCCTTCCTTGTGTTTCTGAGAGGTTATAGCAAGTGCAGAGGGTGAACAAAACTCAGTCAGTTGGTAAGACAAGGCTATAATTAAAGCCTTTCAACCTCCTTGCCTGACCTAATTTTTCTTAAATCGAATCTTACCTACATTTAAACTTTGCCTTACCCAAGGATAAATGCAAAGTAATGCAATTAGGTTCAATGAAAAAACAAATGGTAGAAAACTGATCAGTGATAAAAATCTGATTTGATCTCCTATCAAGTGGTGGTCTTCCTGCGCCTTCCTTGCCTTAGCAAAACCTAAGTTGCCAAGGGGACCTTTGCTTCATCTATCACTCAAAAATATAATTTCCCTTTACTTTAAACACCCAAAACCTCCAGCCAAACAAATAACTAGTGTACATCAAGCTTGTAGCAAACAAACCAGGACAATTTCCCCACCATTGCAATTAACTTCCTGCACTGTTCCTCACTCTCAAATAGCTGGGATATTCTTGCAGGGTGACTGTGGCTCATCAGAGCCTTGAGGCCTCATACAGGGGCTGCTCTGGCCACTTTTTCTACAGCAAATATTTTTTTTTCCTTCCCCAGGAAAGGATTCCATTTTAGGTGTGAGTACATCTCCCTGAGTAGCAAGGGCTCATCTCTGCCTGTGAGAGTGGAGGTGGAACTGGCTCTCCTTGGGCCCATGTGTTGGAGGCACAGCAGCATAAGGTGTGGGATATCCTTTTGGTGAGTTGGAGTCAGAGGTCCTGGCTGTGTCCCCTCCCAGCTTCTCATACACCCCTGGCTCACTCCTGGGCAGGGCAGAAAAGCCCCTGATGCTGTATAAACGCTGCTCAGCTGTAACTAAAACATTAGTGTGCCCTCAACACTGTTTTGGTCACAAATCTGAAACTTGGCCCTGTATGAGCTGCTATGAAGCAAATATTCCAGTCAAAACCTGTACACCTTTGATTTCCAGTGAGGAGGCTAAGTGACAAAAGGCTTTTATCCTGGTATTTTGTCACAAAAGGACAAAAAATGGATGAGATTTGTAGGTAAAAACACAATATTTCATTAAACCAACTGTTATAAATGCAAAAAAATAAGACACTCTTACTGGATAGGGCAATTCTTTGGTTTTGGGCTGTAGGCATGACAAGTAGGCTTTTTTCTACGTATAGCAATTAGCTTAATAAAAGACAGGTTTGCAATCATGCGCTCAGAGCAGGTGACTGCCTCTGTCCTACTGAGGCTACAAACGAGGTAAGGAGTATAAAAGCAACACGTGAAGAGGAGGAGATCTGCAAGTATACAGTGAGTGTATAAATCAGGTCAAAGAAATGAACAAATTAACTTGTCAAATTCAATAACTCAATGTGGCATGTAATCCAAAGTTCAACTGTGTATAGGTTTTTATTGCTTGCTCATGATCAACTGCTCCAGTACCCTGCTGTTGTTTGTGTTTCTTCTGAGTGTGTTAGTGCTGTTATTCCAAAGAAGTAATAAAACTTCAAGAACTGGACTTTGGGTTTACACTGTTTGTGCTTGGGAATTGAAAATTTTTAATGGAATTTGTCTTTATCACCTAGAGAGAGAGAGTGTGTGAGAGAGAACAAGCAAGAGGCAGAGTTTTACATATCTACATCATCGTGAATTTCAAAGGGCTTTACAAATCCTACTCTTCCAAAATCTACTAAAATGCTGTGCTTTGCATATGATTATATGAAGCTCATTAGTAAGAGTACTAATGAGCCTCTACACACCCGAGGCAGATAAATGAGGTTCCAGAGTAAAATGATTTGCTTAAGGTCAGACTCCTGAAAGTTGACAGCAGAGCTGGAAATAGAAACTATTGTTTCCCAGTCCCTTGTACCATATTCCCACGGATGGAATGTGAGGTGCTGCTTTTTTTTTTTAAGATGAAAACACTGCTGTTTGTTCATGCTGTTTCATTTCTTGTGTCTTCAATGTAATCTTCACAAATGCAAATGTCCTGACCTAGAGCTATATAAGGCCTTCATTAAAGCCTCCCCACAATACCAGCCTTCATGAAATTGTATAAAGCAGAAGGGTAGCCCAATTTAACAATTCCCACGCCTCATAAAATGATTGGCCTAGTTTCTTTAAAGTGGGTTAAAGCCATAGCCCCCAACGTGATTGAACACGGAAGCCACACCATTAATTGTCTATCTTCTGCCATTAAGGTAGTGAGTTACTGGGGAGTGAGGCAAACAGTGTTTGTCTTTCATGCACTAATAGACAATTTTGCATGTTTTTTTATCTTTATTTTCAGTTTGCAGTGGAGCACACACTCCCTCCTCCCTTCTCCTTTGAGGAGCTGTAATTGGGATGGGATGAGTGCAGGGAGGTGTGGAACTGGTGCTGCACAAGAGAAGTTCCAGTGTTGGCCTTGTGGCTCTGTCCTGGACATGGGCAGCCACTGAAACATCCTGTGCCCACAGTGCACAGAGAAACTGGGCAGAGTGTTCCCACTCCTGCAATGAAAGCAGACAGGCTAACAGAGCTGCCCAGAAACTCCTGATTACCCCATTCAGAGTGCACTGTACCTCCATAATGGTGTGCTTTACCTGTGAGTGGTGAAAACTCCTCTGGTCTCCTGCCCCTCTCTCCATGAATGTCTTTTCTTCCCTGCTGTACACACATGTCTTTTCCTCACTTCCCTGAATAGCTGTTGCTCTTGTCAACAATTTATAGTAAGGCCGGTGTAAGGGGTTTTGACAATTCTGGGCTTGCAGGAAGACTTGTGGCCCAGAAAAATAAAACACACACACACATATATATGTATGTATACATACATATGTATGCATATATACATATACATGTGAGAGAGAAAGCAAGAGACTGAGCCTGCCAACAAGCCTCCCATGTGAATATGTGTGTATGCTTCTTGGCAGGGTACATGTGACTTTGTGCCTGCTCATTTTATACCATTCCTACACAGTCCTCTTATCCTGAGCCCATTTTAAACTTGGCTGTCTGGAGACACAAAGTCATTCCCTGGGATGGCAGTGCTGAGGAAGCCATTGGCACCCGTGGTCATGGTTTGCCAGCCTTTGTGACACTCATAACACAGATCAAACACCACAATCCATCCCTGGGCAGATGTTTTCTCTACCAGCTCTCCAGGCAGTACTGGTAATGCTGGCAAGAGCAGCAGGGTATAAGAAGTTTACTTGTTGTATAAACCAAACAGATAAGTATACATTCTCCTACTTAGCAGGGTTGGATCAAATGATGGCCACAGAGTTCAAATACCTCATGTTGATTAAAATTGGGGTTTTTTTGTAGGTTATCTGAAAACAGATACTTCAATGCACTGAAACAATAGCAATAAAAGCTGTAAAACTGTGTTCTTCTTTTGGCACTAGCCCACTGTAAACAGTGAGCTACTGGGCTTAATGAGGCAATTCTGAACCATCGCTTTTAATAACTGAATGTTTGTCTCCCGGCTATTCAGGTGGGCTATTACTGGTATTTAATATTACTGGCAATGTTGTTGTATATTTTGTGCCAGTGCTGGCAAAGAACAAGGTGATTCTTCCAGATAACAGCCCTGCAATAGTATTTTTCTGATTTTAACTGAGTTAAAGGCCAGGCAGAGCCACTGCACACTTGTATTCAGCTTTGTCTTTTCCTTACAAACTTTATTTCAAACACTGAAAGAGTTAAATGAAATAATTACATGCATAAGCATGTTGATTCTAGCTTCTGTTATGGCAAACAAAAAATGTATTGACCTAAAAGGTAAATGTTGATTGAAGCAGAAAACTGACGTCAATATGAACTCCAAAGTATTTTGTATCTTGATGTTTGGCACATGAACACCACAGTGTATATATAGTGTGAAATACTTAGGTTTATTTTAATTAGATGTATGATAAACTGATGATTGTGGTTCTCATTTCAAGTGTAACAATTTACAGCATGACTAATTCTGCTGAAAAACCCAAAATTGTCAGCAACAATTTGGAGGGCTGAGCAAACTGTCAAATGGCATTGATGGGGTTTTCAGAGAAAAAGATTCATATACTCTGCTTAGTCGGCCCAAATTTTCAGGATGATTTTTTTTCCCCAACCAGCATGCTTTATACCAATACTTCCTCCTCACTCAGAAATGTGCTTGATGAAGATCAGTTTGTGGTGGAAGATGCAGATACTTATTCCAGCACCATGGTTCCCTCTCCTGTAGATATGCTGGCGCTGGTTTGGGATTCTCCCCATTCTCTTGCATTCTCTCTGGGCCACAGCCCAGACTGGGCCCCTTGCACAGGGTACCCCACCGTTGTCAGCCTTTCTTTGTGTCAACCAGTAGGTCTGCGCTCATGTTTTTCCCTGTCTGCAGTTCTGTACAGCACTGAGCTATCTCCTGAGAGTTTGGCGGCTCTGGGAACATTGGTCTGCTGGGGGCAGGGTGGCAGCAAGGTTGTGACCTGTTGAAGCATTGTGGGTGACTCAGAGAAGTCCATCAGTGAGCTTACTGCTGGGTCCAACAACGCTTCCACCATGTACAAAGCGAGGGCAAATTTTATCTTTCCTTTCCACTAGATCCCCACTTGCAGGGTGCAGAGATGGGTCATGGCTGGTGGCAAAGGGGTTGTGTGGGCAGCTCCTGGCTCCTAAAAGTGAGGGATGGGGCTGTATCCCAGACAGCGGAGGCGTTTGCAGGCACTGGGTTGGAGCCTGGGGATGGGGTGTACTGGGACAAGAGATGGCCAGGAGCTGGGATGGTGGCCTGAGGCATGGGAAGGTGGAGCACGAGGGGGTGGTGTGCCTGCAGCTCTGCTAGCAGCCATGCTTGAGTAAACTACACTTAGAATTAGACTTGTAAATGTCCTTAGAAGCCCTTGGGAAAGTGCCCATTCTGATTCACAGGGCTTCCCCCTGTCTGCATGGCACTGTGTGCAAACCCTGGCTAAAGCCCTTGCTGCCCCTCCTGCAGGGATGGATGCTCCTCCAGCCCTGAGATCTGCATGTTCAGCAGCTGTGTCTGGCACTGCCACAGAGGCTGCTGATGAATCTTCATGGATCAAAGGCCTCAAGCATGGGCTTGGGCTTCCCTCTGCATCTGTGAACTGACTAAAACTTGCATTTATTTTTGGGAGCCTCCAGTAGGGGCCACAAGCTTGGATAACGTAGACACGTGTGCTCTAAAGCAGCACCCAGCAAAAGAAAGGCAAGATGGAAAACAAAAAAGGAAAAAACACCCCAGCTCTTGGTTTCTTAAGATCTGACCTCATACATAGGCTTGTGGTTTTTTCCCATTTCATTTTCCTCAACCTGACATATAAATGGAGAGTGAATGGTTTCACAGAAAGTGCTGCTCCTGCTAGCTCAGTACTAACCCAGGGTTCGCTGGGTTTAGGAAAATGACTTGATCTGAAGGTAATTTGGAGCAGTGCTTTTTCCTCTGCTTTTAGAGTATCCCCCTGCCCCACGTTCAAGCATTTCTTTTCCTTTCAGAAATTCTAAAGGAGAGTAACTTTAATTAAAATTTTAAAATTAAATATAAAAGAGGACATTCTTGAGATGCAACCTGATTGTGGTAGTTTATGTCTTAAGAAAGAGATTACTAACTTGAGACCTGTAGTATTCCCCTTTTTCATAACTTGACTACACTAAGAACATTGCACATGTCAGTAGATTTCCTTGGAATATGTTCAGGAACTTAATGAAGAACTATGTAATTGACTAGTTTTCCTTGAACCTTGACAGATAATCTGCAGCTTTTTCTTTTAAAACAAGAATACATTTTTTCCAAGTATTTCAGGTATTTTCGCTATGCAGCAAAACAAGGTCTCTAACAAGCAGCTGTTTTCTGCTTTGCAAGTATTTTACTTTTGTTAGCTTGGTTGCCTTCAGGGAAAAAAATGTGGCAGACAAGACTGGTGTTTAACAGCAAAAGCCAGCTGGGGAATCCCACCGCCTCTCCTTCTGGGGAAAAGTGAGCCAGACATCCAAGGCGAAAAACAAGCTAACTGGAGAACTTGCATTTTTCTTCCTCTTCCAGGTGGCCTTTAAGAAAATACCTTTTGGTGATAGTAATCCATTGCTTCAGGCCACTGACCATGGATGTGGGTCTGGAGGGAACCAAAACCAGAGACTTCAGAGGAAATATTATAGTCCATGTTAACTCAGTTATGAGAGGTGGCACACTCAGGGCGTTTCCATACCTGCTACAATCTCTCACTTGAGGACTAGAACATCCAGCTTCCTAAGGAATCACAGTGACAAATTATTTTAATTTTCCAGTGTTGTGCAAAGCAGAAATTGGGTCTCCTGCATTTTAATGGTGTGCTGTTTGTGACTGCTTTTGTGATTAATGTCCCAAGGTAAAAAGCATCAGGATGCACCAGAAGGAGGTGCTTTAAATGGAAAGCAGTCAAAAATGAAATGCTGCTTCCGTGAAGCATAGCTGTGCCACCTGGATCATCAGGAAGGAGCCTGTCCCAGGGCTGGGTGGGTGGTCTTGCTCCACAGCTGTGGCTGAGCTCTGAGCTCAGGATGCAGAGCGTGCTCAGCATGCTGCCTGTGTCTGGCCATGTAAAGTTATCTTGGTCACCTAAGACATCTATTACACTCTGACTCACTCTGCAGAGACACAGCCTGAGGAGGCATGGTAATTTTTCAAGGCAGTTCCTTCAGAGTAAAACCACACTTGAGGAAACCAGTTCCTTCTCATCAATGAGCTCAGCAGCTCTTGCACCAGCACTCCACATCTCAAATGATGCTTGGGGGTGTTTGCCTGAACAGCACAGCCTGTTCAGAGATGAAGAACCCAGCCCACTTTTCACAATTTACCAATAAATCAAGGTTTCATGTAGCTTGTAGGTGATTCATGCTTCTCTTGGTAGGTGGGTGATGTTCTTTTTGCTAGATTGGGTATTTCCCTGACTTCAAAACTGATGCTGTGGCAAACTCCTCTTTCTTAGGGCTCCTCTGCAGGTGGAAGCTGAGTTTGGATGTGTCTCCAGGCACATCACTGCAGGTTGGGAAGGATGACAGGGAGCAGCCTGGCAATGTGCTGGACATCCTATCTATTTGGCTTTCTAAAGGTTTAGAGGTCTCCTGCTCCAGTTCTTACATGGACTCCAGATGCAGGATTCCTGCTTAATCAGCATGCCTTCCTCTTTGCTTTTCAGGAAAAACTCAGCAAACCTGCCATGTACAGGAGAGTTTAAGGCTTGATAAAGCTATGTCAGAAACCAGAGCTCCTGACCAGTGCAATGGCAGGCCATTTTGTCATGTTGGCTCTACCACTGACTGCTCACAACTGTTGTGTTTGGTGGCCAGGATAATTTGGTGTGAGATGAAATTCTGCACGGCTGGAGTGAATCATAGGCTGCAGGAGCTCTGCAAGCACCAGCCTTGTCTTGCAGAGTGAGCCTGTGTTTTGAACAGCTCAGATGGTATCTTACTGCAGGCTCTTTCCACGCTGTCAAAATCAGTGCTGCTGGGTGATCATGTAGTTATCAGAGAATAGATAGTTTGACCTCACTGTTCTGGGTTAAAGCAAATCAATGCCTTTTATGAATTCTTACCCTGGTGTAAGTCTAGCTCATTTCTGCCCATTCAGAATAAATAAGTGTGAGCTTTAGGAGTTTAAAGACTATAAACTTGTTACACATCCATTTCCAAAACTGATATCCAATGTCTGCATTTGCAAATGGGCAGCATGTGGGATCCAGCCAGGGGAAAAACTCGTATGAATTATAAATAAGCCCTGTCTGTGCTCTGTGCTTGATGTTTCTAACAGCTCTTTAGCTGAAATAACATGCAATCACATAAATATTTGGATTCTGCTTAACAGCTGGAATGGCAAAGAAAGCAAGAGCAAGTAACATTACACAGTTCAATATAATCCAAGCTACACCTGTACCTTGGCTAATGTGTTTATATACACTTACATGTATTTGTGGAACTGTATTGTTAATTCTTGAGGTGGAGCTGCTACTGTGTGTGATATGCTGGCTTGATAAACTGTTTGGACTAAAGTGGAAGAAACTGATCTTTTATTTGCAGAATAAGAATGTAATGATTTAAACTTAATTCTTTGCATTTGCTGTCCTGAAGACATAGCAATCTATTTCTGGTTATCTTTTGTACTGATCTTTTGTTTGGTTGTTTCCTGTATTTGATATGTTTTTTCCCATTTCAGCACATAAACTTCTGGATTGCTGTGCTTCTGGTTTATTTGGGAAACAAACAGTGGTAGCAAATACACAACTTCAACTCCAGCAATGAGCAGGCCAACATCAACAGAGAAAAGGTGGTGGTCTGTGACCGTGTTTGCAGGGGATTTAGGATGAGGGAAGAGACGAGGATCTGACACCATGTTTCAGAAGGCTTGATTTATTGGTTTATGATATATATTATATTAAAACTAAACTAAAAGAATAGAAGAAAGGATTTCATCAGAAGGCTAGCAAGGAATAGAAAAGGAATTATAGCAAAGGCTTGTGTCTTGGACAGAGAGTCTGAGCCAGCTGACTGTGATTGGCCATTAATTAGAAACAACCACATGAGGCCAATCACAGATCCACCTGTTGCATTCCACAGCAGCAGATAACCATTGTTTACATTTTGTTCCTGAGGCCTCTCAGCTTCTCAGAAGAAAAAAATCTTAAAGAAAAGATTTTTCAGAAAATATCATGGCTACAGCTGTCAGCACTGCCTGGGAGGCAAAACTGGCTTTGGCTGGACACCAGTGTGCAGCCTGGGCTGTGGGAGCCTCACCTGTGGCAGAGCTCAGTCTGGGGACCCATGGCCACACTCAGGGAGGGTTTGTGGGGCTGGGAGTGTTTCAGGTCTTGTCAAAGGAGCAGCTGGGTGGGCTCCCATTCCCACTCCTGGGCATTGCACTGTTTTCTGTTTATACTGGCTACCTGATGATGGATGCTGGGTGCAGGTGATGGGGACCTCTGGAGGTCTTTGCTCACTCTGCCCACCAGTGAGGGATACCCATAAGATTTTACTGCCCTCCTTAACTCCCACCTCCTTCTTGAGGCCAGGAGCTATAAAATGAAATTGATGAGAAACAATTAGATGGTCTATTTCTCTGGTGTCTGTAGGTAACCTTATCTAGTGGAAGAGGAGGCTGCAAAAGCTCACTAGTACTCCAGTCAGTTTAAGCTGAGCAATCGACCACCCCCACTCTCACCCTTTTATTTTTCTTTTTTTGTTTTTCATGATAAGATATTTTCCTTTAAAAGATACTTCCTTTTCCCAGCATTTCATGCACTTCTTCATTTCCAGCAGGGCTTAATTCCCAATTAAAACATGGTTTGCTAACAGCTTATATAACCCTGTAATGGAAAAAAAGGTTTCTTAGATGGAAAAATATTTACCCAGAAAGAACTTAGCTCTAGGCTTAGAGCAAGCAGAGAAAGTATGTGAAAACATTGTGAGTAAATGAAGGTCATCCTTCTCTCTTGATAGTTTGCTTGAACTGGTAAATAGGAATTTTTTCCTTATGGAAAATAGAGACATTGGATACCTGAACAGACAGAATGCACATGTGTACTTCTTCTTATGACACCAAACCAATCAATGCATAAAAAGACAAGATGTCAAGGATGTAGCCTCCAGTAAAATCCAGACAGCTGAAAACATCTGAAAATCTGTGGGGATATATGCAAAATGAAAATAAAAATAGCTGTGCTGCTTTGGAAATGCACAAGCAATATCTGGTTTGTATTCCTTAATAGGGGCTTACATTTACATCAAATGAATTTCATTACTTGCTACTGAAGAGATCTCCCTAAGGGGCACGCATTTCCCTTTATTAGCTCAGGTCATGTCTCCCTGCTAAGTAGAGATCTCTCCATGCTTGGATAGGTATTGTCTGATTACTGTAAATGCCTTGATTTGTGACTCCAGGCATGTGCAGTGGTCTCAGGTATCAAGGCAGGGCTTTATTCTTACAGCCATCTTTGTGTTAGCTGTTATTGTGGCACTTTACTCCAAGGAGTCTGGGGTTAGAGGAGATGTTTGTACACATGGAGTCCTGTGAGTTTGTGCTTGCAGGTGAGTGCTACCATTAACCTGCAGAGAGATTTTCTTTTGATGGAAAATAATGTAGATTTATATTTTGAGCTCCCCAAACACAGGCTTTTGTGATGAGAAGAGAACAGCAGGGATACAAGGTCCTCTTGAGAAAGGCACTAATAGCTTAGTGCAACAGTTCACTATTCTCTTTCTCTCCCCTGCTCTCTCTAAAGCTTCCCTATGTGGCACAGAAACACTTCCTGAACCCTTACAACACACCCTTTCTATCTGTCAAATGTGCTCTTGCACCTGCACCCTATGGGCCAGCAAGCCTGGCTGGCATGGTTCTCCACCCAGGTTATTTGCTACAGTTTTGCTGCCTTTTGGAGCTGGGTCTGGGTGTTAGGACAGTGTAATTCAGCCATGACAAAGCAATAAAAACAAACAGTTAATCTTTGTGTTCTGGCCCTTGGAAGACGGATGTGCCTACCAGCAGGAAGTCATGGTTTACCTAAAAACAGGTGGAACTCAAACCATGGTAGGTGTGAGCTCCACTTGGCTCCAGACCATTACATCAGCAATGGACTTAATCCACAGAAAACATCCAAGGGTTGCAAGTATGAGGGATGTGGAATTAATATGTCTACATTATTAAATTGTTTTTTTTTTTTTATTTGGAAGTGATTACTGGAAAATGGTGGTGTTACTAAGTAGCTGGTTTTCCTTCCAGCTCTGTAGTATTTATATTCCTTTGCCTTGTTTAATATTTTATGAGCATTTTTCTTGGATTTGTTTGTAAAAAAGACAGCAGATGCCAGGACCTAAAAACTATTAAAGATGTAATCCAAAAACTGTCAAAATCGGGATTATTTTGCCTATGAGATCAGATGACTAATAATCTAATAGGGATTATTATAAGACCCAAACCAGAGACTGAGTAACTCTCCCATGCTTTTACAGCACTAAGGGTTATTCTTTTTATCCATATGGACTAGGTAGTTGATCCTTTGCTCCTTATCTCCCACCAAAGCATCTCTTTATTTCACTCCAAAGTGAAATAAACTTTACACGAATTCCATTTAGTCACCAGTCAACATTTGGTGTTTTGTTATTGAGGACAAAAAAAAGCAATATCTGAAGAACTCTGGTTTGTCAATTCTGCTGCATCCAGCCTGCTGAGAGCTGCTCTCCTTAGCCTGTTTCACCTGCTTCTGTGTCTCATGTGTCCTTGATGCACAGTGATACCTTTGCATCTGGTGTAATCACTGCCATGCCAAAAGTCTAAAATCCTCCGAATGTCTCCCCTAAACTTTTGCATGTTCAGATGGTAGGTTCTTATTTGGTCTATCCAAGACTCTCCAAAGGGACATCTGATGGAAATGATGGTAATGGTATCTTTTCCTGCCTTTTTTTTTAAGTTGTACAAACGATTGCCTAGGTATATGGTTTAGAAACACTTGCCTCTTTGGTAGGGCTAAAGCTGGGATCTGCATGTTTCTTTGTCATGTTGACAGCAGCAGACGCAGGGATGGCTCCCTCAGAGCCAATGGTTTGGCAGGCTTTTTCTGGTTCTCTACCTGATGATGGAGAAATGAATAACTGACACCTGCTGAGGCAGAGAGACACGTCGCAGCTCACTGATGCTATTTGAATTGGCTGACTTGTGACACATAATAGAAGTGTTTTCATACGGATCTAGGGTGAATCATGAAAAAGTCTCATTACAGAGAATGTCAAAGTATTTTCCACATTGGTTCCAATTTCTCTATGTTATTCTTCTCCTCATTTCTAGAAATGGCTTATCAACATGTTTGATTTGTGAAATGCTAAAAGCTAAGCTGGCTAAAGGAGCACCTCCAGTGTTATGATTTCTACTGGCCAAAGTGAGCATCAGCAAGCTGTGGACATTTGATCTGTGAATGATTCCCTGTCCTTATGAGCCTCTGCCAATGGAAATCCCCACCACAGCCCAACCTTTGCACCCTGGTGGGAAGCGAGCCGGCCCAGGGTCTCCTTCCGTGCAGTCCCACATCTGCCCTGCTAAGGCTGCAGGACAGATTGGAGCAGTTCTTTTCCTTGGGAGGGTGTTTCTCTCCACCAGCAGTTCTTTACCTTGGGAGGGTGCTTCTCTCCACCAGCCTGGTTGCTCTTACGTGAGGGTGCAGAGTTCACTGCAAAGGCTCGGTGTTGGCATCAGGAATGTGACAGTCCTTATCCGGCCACAGAGGTTCTCAAAAGCGCTGGCTGGTGGCCCCAGTTACCTGAAGCAGTTACTAATTGTTTGAGGATGACGCAAATGACTGGCTCCAATTTCAGCCCTGTGCAGGCTCCCGGGCAGGAATGACCCGCTTGACTATTTCTGCTCTCCATATCCTGGTGAAAGGTAGGCCTGTAAATTCCCCAGGTGTTGAGCTCCTGCCATAGGTAGGTTATATTGAAAAGGGGGTTTCATCTCTTTTGGTGTGAAATGCTCTTTGCTCTGGCCTTTTTTTCTGATTTAAATATGTGGATCTTTTTTTGTCCCCCCGACATTTTATGTAGAACTTGTTTCAGATGCCTGTCTAAGCACAATTTCACATGCTTTCAGTATTACCCAAAACTGTTTAAAATCATATTAAATGGCTTAAAGATTTTCCTTTTTGTCCAGGTTCCTGGCCTAACTCTCCTGTAGCATCAATCATACAAGATTATTTCACCAGGACTTGTGAGCTGCCCTCATTGAACTGAGGAGTTTTCTTCTGCACTATGGCAACACTTGTGGAAAACTGATTCACTATCAGCTCAGTATCACATCACTTCCTACATTTTCATAAACGTTTCCACTTCTGATTTGATCATTTATAGCAGATGCCATCTCATGTCATTTGTGCAATGGCCAAAGCATAAAGTGTACCCTGGGTATTAGTGGTGGGAAGCACCAGAGCAGAGGCTTTGCTTCCCTGCCCAGCCTGGCTCTGTGACATGGCTGTGCCATGTAAGATGGCATAGCAATAGGTGGATTAAAGAGCTTTTGGAGTCTATCAGCTTGGCATCACCTGCCATTCAATTCCTACGATTAATGAGAGAGAAGTGAGTCAGAAACACAGAGCAGAGGCTGTGGAGGTGCCCTGGAATCACACCAGATGTACCAGTGGTCTTCTGCTGCAGTTGGCTTGTGTGGGGTCAGTCCTGAGAGGCAGCTGAGGGAAGGGCTCTTGCATGAGAGGCTGAGGCTGGGTGAAGTATCCAGAACAACTGTGGGAGATATTTTCTGTGTACAACCCTGAGAATATTTTCTGTATGGCTTTGTCACCTATGTGATTAGTCAGTCCTGTCCAAGGTTTTTTGCAAAAAAAAGAAAAGTGAACAGAAAAGAGAAAAACAGCTCCTTGTTTTTAATGGTAACATGTAAAAATAATATAAAACCCTCCTCAGTGGCCAAACCACAGAAATTGCCATGCAGATCCAAGAGCAGGTGTGCCTCCTGGAGCTACTGGAACAGCATCAGAAACCTGCTAGAACCCCAGTAAAAAGTGTCCTCTTAATTCTGGGTCAAATTCTGCTCCAAATGTGGTTGAGAGCAAAACTCCTATTTACTTTAATGCTTGCTGCCTTTCATCTACTGCTTTTGGAATAAACTGGGATCAGACCTGAGAAGTGCACAGAACTAGTATCAGTTAGGGCAGAAGGAAGCCAGTGATGCTGGGAGAGGTTTGGGAATGAACTGGTTGGTATGCCCACATTCTTGGGATGAGACCTTTCATGACTGTAACAAGGCAAAAAATATTTCTGATCTTTCAGCAGGAAACTCAAGTTATGACGTTCCATTTTCACTTAATATTTTCCTTATTCCTAATTTCACCCACAGGCTGCTTTGGATATCTGCAGCCAAATGCCTGTGTGGCACTCAGCTCAGCAGGTCATTTCCACAGGGTTTTTGTGCTGCTCCCTCCTGCCAAACCAGCGCCTCTGGGGAAGCCATCCCTGTACCTGCTGTTGTCAGTGTGACTAACCCAGCAAAACAGCTCTGGGCCTCAGGTGTTGAGCTGTTCCTCTGCATTACAGTGCCTGAGTAGGTGCTTCTGCTTAGCTGGCTTCATCGAGCTTCATGGGCTTCAAGCTTCACTCAATTAAAAGGATCTACCTTCTTCAGCTTGGGACATGAAAAACTTCAGCCACTTTTTGCACCCTGGAAGTCAACCCATCCCTTCAAGAACAGCAGACTGTCTGGACATGCTCCTGTACTGTGATGGAAATAAGGAAAGAAAGAAGATAAATTGTGTGCATAGGCTATGACAGGATGTATTTCCAGACTCAAATTCCTAACCATATAGCCAGGTTTTGGGTCAGTGTGGATTTGGGATGCTAAGTCATGGTTAGCACAAATGTTCAAATAGATTCAGACCTTCCATCTAGTTGTACCCATCACAGACTTCAGAGATAATTGACCTATTATTCAGTGGGAGAACTCCTTCCCACCCACTTTCCTCCCCCCTATTTCCCAAACCATTCCCTCTCACTTAAAGCCTTCCAAAACTTTTAAGACTTGATACTCCAGAGTGCTAAGCACCCTGGCCCTGATTCAGTAGAGCACTTAGACACAGGAATAATTTCATTTGAAGTCAATGCAATTATTTGCATGCTTTAGTTGCTTTGGAGTGAATTGCTCCATATTCAATAGGGTGGAGTCCACAGAGTCCTTTCCCGGCTGTGTCCCTGCTAGACAGGGAGAAAAGCTACAGTAGCACTTTTCAGTGCTTGCCCCACTGGAGAACAAAACGAAGCGGCACTAGAAAGGATATTTCTGGGCAGGATGGGGTTGTGGTTCACTAAGGCTGTATTGTAAAAGGCTTGTTCTCATTGTAGTCTTATCAGAGCCTGAGAGATTATTCTTATCAGAGCATGTAACAATATTTTTATCAGCTTGAAAGATGATTCTTTTATACCAGGGTGGCTGTAAGCCTCTTAAGACCTTTCCTTTTATTTACTTCTCTGCTGTACTTCTCTGCTTCTATTCAATCAGCATTTGCCCTTTGATATGAAAGCTCTCAGTGGATTGACATTTGACATATAACATTGTGCTGGAGATGTTTTACAGTGTTATATACCTGGATATATGATTTAGGCCACTGCCTCTTAGTTTGCAACTAGAAGTACATTTTAAGAAGGGCTCCTGTTCCTGTTTTAGGAGATTTGGCCCCACAATGCTCATTCCTGACTCACCAGGCTGGGGGTAGGAAATAAAAGCTTGTAGCTGTGATTTTATCTGTGCTACTTTGAGCTGCTGGTTTGTGCTCTGGGGTGAGTTGAGCAGCTCTTTGGGACATCCTCCTATCACATATGGAGTCCAGAGCAAGACTGAAGCTCCTGAGTCCTCCTGGAAACAGGTTAATTTTTAAAAACAGCAACAATGATGATAATAGCCCTGTTCCATCTTCTGTGTCAAAACCCTCAACCTGGTTAATATGCACATCCTTGTCCTTTGGTGTCCCAGTATGGAAACCTCAGCAGACTTCTTGTCTAATCCATAGAGAAGTGATTCTGGAATGGCATCAGCAGCTGTTCCAGGCCTCTTGTGAAGTCTGTTTGTGTTGCCAGGATGTTTCCTTTGGTTTCAGCAATGCAAAGGGGTCTATAGGATAGTTTTTACTCTGCCTGTTTCAGTAAGAATTAAGCGCATATCATCTCAAAGGCGACACTGCAGGCTCAGAACTGCCAGACAGGGATGGAGGCTGCAAAGGGCTCCCAAAGTGGTCCCCAGAGGTTCCTATGTGAGATGCTCAGCACAAACACAGAGGGAAAAGAGTTATATCTGCACCTGAGTAGGGCCAGAGCAGGCTCAGGGGCATGTCCCCTAGGCAAGCACCCTGCCTCAGTGCCAGAGTGGTGCCTTGGTGAGAGCAGCCCTGGCCCTGGGGCAGCAGGGGGAATGCATCCTTGGGGGCTGTTCCCCAGGGCAGCAGAGATGGGTCCCAATCTGGCTGGGGGGAGGAAGGCTGACTGCAGGGGAGCAAGCCTTGGCCCTTGGCCCTGACTCTTTTGTTTCCCAGCTTAGCCAAAGTCAAAGAGACCAGCCTTGGCTGTTCATGTTTGCAGTGTAAATGAGGACATAGAAAGCAGTGTGAGTGCTCCATGGTTTTATTTTATCACACTTATGCTCCTCTACTCACTTCCCACAAGCAGACTGTGCATTGTGGGGGGATAGAACATAAGAAAAATAAAGATAATTCAGAAAGTAATCTCACCCCTAAGGAGCTGCAGCTGGACCAAATACCAAAGATTAGGAGCAGGCCTGACTTTAGCAGGCCACAGCTGTAACCAGTGGGAAGAAGAGTGCTATTAAAGAGTGGGGTGGCTGGTTGAGAAGGGAGCTGGAGTCAGTTGGCTGCTTTGTGAAGAAGAGTTGGTGCTCTGGGGAGCTGCCCATGAGAAAACATCAAGAAGGTTTGAAACTTTTGTGATAGGAGGAAACAGTATGGAAATTTTGCAGTGAGATGATGACAGTGCATGGGGATTTCTCTGCTTTTGCAGAGAAAGTGTAGGAAAAGTGCCACGGTGAAGGAAAAAGGAGACACCAGAAGACAACTGAAGGGAGTAATCTGGAAGGAACCACTCCTGTTCCTGTCTGGAATTTTCAGCAGTGATGTAAAAATCAGAGGTTGTCTCATACCAGAGATGTGAATGCAAGGCACAAGTGTAAGGGACCAGCCCACAGGTTTGCTTGGCTCAGGGACTTGCCCCAGCCCCACAGCAGGGGCAGTGGGACCGAGATGGTGAGGTCAAACCTTCCTCTCCTGCAGTACCCTCAGCTCAAGGGAGCAGCCTGCACCCCACTGCTGCTCCCCCTGTACTCCCAGTACTGTGGCCAGGTGCCAGTGCATCCTGGTGGGGCTTGTGTGGATCAGCATCGTGCCTCAGCAGTGAACACTGAGCCTGGCACAGGCATGGGGCAGACTCATGATCCTGCTTGGCAGCAAGGGCCTGGATGCATTTTTGGAAGGTTTTTGGGACAGTTTCTCCTGAGGTCTGTGCTGTCTGGGTTCAGTGCAGGTGGTACAACCCAATGGCAGCAGGGCTGGTGGGGCCCTCACACCACGGTGGTGCCATACAGAGGGTTGTGCCAGAGCTGCTGCCTGATACACCCTGAATTTACGTTGCCTAACCCTCCCTATTTTTGGCCTGTTTTTGGCAATTTTTAACTCCACCAACTTCCACTGAGGAAAAAAAATGCCCAGTGGACTCCCCCTCTCCCTCCCTTTCCCTGTAGGGCTTCCTGTCCACAGATGGAAAAAAACTTGCTCGTGCATCCCACACAGCCGTGCCAGCTTGTGTAAATGGGGTCACAGTTCACAGCAGCTGCACTGGGCTGGGTTTGCTCATCTTTGGCACCCTGCAGCCCAGGGTTTGGGCTGCCAAGGAACTGCTGCTGACCAGCTGCCTGCCCTGCTCTGCTTCTTGAGTGGGAGCTCTGTTGGCCCCCAGGCTTGTGGTGAAAGCATTTGGGGTTGTTGGCTGGAAAACTCCCCACACTCAGGCACCTGGAGGTAAACCTCCCAGATGTTTGCTTTTTTTTGATTTTGGTATTCTAAATTTTTTTTTTCTTGAAGACCTGAATTTACAAGCTAGCCTTGTGGGGATTTTTTTCAGCTGGTGTGGGAAAGATCTGTGCTGTGGAGAGAAAGGGGGCTTGTCCCTAATTTCTGAATACTTAAGGCTGGTGAAAGTGGCAACAGGATTTGTTATTCACTGGGACTACATCTACCCCTCCTTGTGATGTAGATAGGTCTTCTCCACAAAAGCATGGACCTGAGCTGCTTAGGAAGGGAGTGATCCTTTCAGAAAGCCCTTTTCACATGAACTTAATGAAGAGCTGGATCAAACTTTTAAGGTATCTTGTAAAGTTTTTTTAACAAAAACTAAAGTCTAATCTGGAAATGACATTGCAGATTGATATTACACAAAGGGAATGACAAAGCACAGCGAAAAATGTCCTGTACTTCTTTAATCTCCAGCTGTAATTTAAAATCTTCATTTCTCTTGGAGTTTTGCTAGGACAAGAGGCAAGGGTTGGAAACTGGAACATAGGGAATTCCACCCGAATATGAGGAAGAACTCACCTCACTATGTGGGTGACCAAGCACTGGAACAAGTTGACCAGAGAGGTTTTGGAGATATTCAAAAGCTGTCTGGACACAATCCTGAGTAATACATTTGGGGGACTCAGATTGAGCAGGGAGGTTGGACCAAAAATCCCCCAGCCTGGTGATGTGTACCTGGCCTGTGTGATGTAGCCATAAGGTGCTCGCCATTAATGTTTTATGCAGATATTTAAATTTGCATGAGCTTCACAATCACATTCAAACCCCTTGAGCTGCTGGGGCACCCACAGCTTACTGTGAGGGGCTGGGGCCCTCAGCAATTTACAGGGTGGAGCCCATCATCTGCTTTAAAGTAGCTCCTCATGAATGTTCTAGACTGAGAGCAGAGGGACAGTGGCGCTTCCCACTGCTTGTACCCAGGGGAATAAAGGGAAGTGGGATTAGTGGGAGTTTTCAGAAGCCTCTAACTCACCATAGAGCATAAATATCTTCAAGGGTTTGCCCTCAGGTGCTTCTTAAAAAAGCAGCTGGGTTAAAGTGGCTTTGCTAAGTTTGTTCCCATGAATATGATTTTCCCCAGGCACACTTTTTACATATACCTGTTAGATAAAAGCTACCACACAGTAAAAGAAAAACAACACACAACCCTCTTAATTAAAGATATCAGGGCAAGGAGGCTCCTCAAAAAAAAAAAAAAAAAAAGTGATTCTAGTTTACAGGGCCATGAGAAATAACGCTGTCCATGATTTTTATGGTGGTCCCCTGGTTCCTGCACAGAACCTCGGCTCAGTGGATGCTGGAAAATCATTGCCCAATGAAGGCAGGCATTAGAAAACCCAACTCAAAAGCTCCTTGTACCAGTCAGTTTTTCTGGGGCTGGTCCCTCTGGGTGTACCCTGCCTGCAGCCTTGTATCTGTCTCCCTGCTTAGGTTATCTTCCTGCCTATCCAGTCCATGCTGGGATCCCACTGGCCCCAAACCCCTGTGGGCTTTTCCAAATGCATGATGTGTTTTGGAGGATGAGCTCTTTTTGTGCCAGTGATGATGGAATGCCTCTCTCCTCCTTATCCCATCCTTGTTCTCTGTAGGGCTCCCCTGCTTTTCCCTTTCCCAGTATCAGGTGTGGGTGGGCTCTTCAACTCCTCTTTGGCAGAGGTGTGACCCCCAGTGTGGGAAGCAGCAATTTTTACATGGCTATTCCTAGACAGCCAATCGTGGGCTGTGGAAATGATCCTAAGGGGTTCAGGACCTGGGACAAATGAGTAGTTTACTTTGCCAAGAGCACAGTGTGGAGGAAATAGAAGCAACAACTGGTGCCAAGAGAAGAACCAACTGCTGGATGTGCCTGATTTGTGCCAGTTAGTGCAATTTTGCTGACAGCTTGCTTTGATGTAAACTCATTCTTAAGTTTACAAGACTGAGATCTTATATTTGAAAGCCAAGAAAATTCTGTTGTTGACGATTTGAAAACTGAAAGGCATTTTCTGGTGTGTAACGACAGTATGAACCCAGGAGATATGCCTTTCAAAGTATGCCAGTCTGGGACATTGTGGAGGGAGGGAAAAGATGGAAGGGGAGGATGCATTTACCAGGTAGAGGAGAGCACTAAGCACTTGGTCTGAAAAATCTGTGTGTCTTTTTGATTTGTTTGTATGGTTCAATGGGAGGGGGTCTCACTGTGGTGTCCTGTCTGCCCTGCTGCAGTTTGTGCCCATGGGGGATTTTTGGGAGTGATATACTGGTATGGACAAAAGCAGTGCCTTGGTAGTGAAGCAGTGGACCCGCCCAAAATGACTGATAGCAAACAGAGTTACGATGTGGGAACCCAGAACATCCCTCTGGCTGTCCAGGATGGCCAAGACCCCTGCCAGGTGTCACAGAGACCCTGGCACAGAGCCCAAAATGCCTGTGGTTTTCATTATGACCCATGGAGCAAATGACCAACCTTATATGAAGACCAGCAAGCCACAACAGTATAAGTAGAATAATAGTGAAGTTATCACGGGGTGAAAAGGTAGATTTTAGGATTTCTGGTATGGGGGTTCAGGAGGCAAGATGGAGGGATCTGGGCATGTCCAGCCTTTCTCCTCCTTCTTCTTGACTTCCGTCTTCTGCTGTGATGTTGGCACTTTTAGATTGATTTAGAATAGAAGCTCACTGTCTAACATAGGTGATAGGTATTGGGAAGTAATTGTAAACATTGCATATGTAGTTTTTAGCATAAAGACATAGCACTGCCCCAGGGGCAGGCAGAATGCCTCGGATTGTCCTGCTGAACAGACCTCGGCAGGGCAGGAGAAAGAATTTTATAGATAAGAAACAATAAACAACCTTGAGACCGAGAAATGAAGAGCCCTGACTCCTTCTTCAAGCACTGGGCTGGGAAAAGAGACTTTCTAACATATCTCGGAGTCACTCTGACCAGCTAAAGACCCCGACATTATGAGAGCTATGTGTGAGATCCAGAAGATAGCCCAGGCCTAGCAACCCCTTGTGAGAGCGACAGCGAGCCCTTATCTGGCTCTGCCATCAGTCTGCGCTCATGGGAACCCGTGCAGCGCGGTGTTTATTCCGAGGGCTAGTTGTGTAGGTGGCCGAGCCTGTTATCGCAGGAAGGCAGCGTTAGTCATGCGAGAGGGCTTGGCAGGCATGCCCTGTGCATGCGCCTTCCCGCGCTCCGCCGGCCCCAGCCCTGCCAGCTTGGCATGGGAACGCTGCAGGATGGGACTTGATGCGAGCAGTCTGCGAGGGAACGCTGCTCTGGCAGCGCCCAGTGCCCCGGCTGCATTTTCATGTCTAACTCACATCTGAATTAATGCAGTCTCTATGGAGGCACTCACAGCTAGCAAGTGGTTGTGGGTTTGTTTGGTAAATCCTTATCTCGCTCCCAGATCAATGGAACTGCTCTGTGGCCAACCAGCAGAGCTAACGTACCACGGCTTTCAGTGCTCGGATTAGGTGCCCAGCTCTGAGCAAACTTCCAGTGGCTCTCGGAAACACAGATCCCCTCAAGCACAATGAAAGTGGGTAGAGTAATGCAGAGGTCCAAAGTGACAAATCCCTTGGGTTTAAATCTTAAAATCTTGTTTTTCCTTGCATGTGGGAGAAGTTAACTATTGACAAGGGGTAATAGAATTACACTGTTTTGAGCCCTGGTAATAGAATTTTACTGTTTTGAGCCCCTACACAAACATGACTGAATCCAAAAGCTTTTTTGCCTGTGAGGAATAAGAAGAAATGTTGTGTCAGTTGCATGGCTCCTTAGATAATTTCCCCTCCTTTTGGTTCTTCCAGGGGCATTAAAGCAAGTAAATGTAGTATGGACTTTTCAATACAAGAAAGTGTAGGAAGCCTACTCTGCTTTGAGTTTTCAGGTGTGCACAGTGCTCATGTCAGGTGCCCAGCTCTGAGCAAAATTTCAGTGGCTCTTGGAAACACAGATCCCCTCAAGCACAATGAAAGCAGGTGCAGTAAAGCAGAGGTCCAAAGTGACAAATCCCTCGGGCTTAAATCTTAAAATCTTGTCCTTCCTTGCATGTGGGAGAAGTAACTATTGATGAGGGGTAATAGAATTACACTGTTTTGAGCCCTGGTTTTACACAAACAAGACTGAACCCAATAACTTTTTGGCTGTGAGGAATAAAAAGAAATGCTGTACCAGTTACATGTCTCCTAAGATATTTCCCCTCCTTTTAGCTTTTCCAGCACCATTAAAGCAAGTAAATGTAGTATAGACTTTTCAATAAAGGACGTGTAGGAAGCCTACTCTGCTTTGAGCAGGTTCCTCAGTTCAGCTGTGAAGGAGGGGGCTGTAGGACCCCATTGCAGGGAGGTGTGAGGTTGTGCTGAAGGAGGAAGAGGCAGCTTTGGTGGGTGACACATATCTGAAGCTTGGTTTCAACCTGCACCCTGATTTGTGAAGGCATTCCCATCTGCTGCCACACTGTTAATTTACCTGCAGCACAAGTTGCCAAGGTTATTTAACTATCATTTTCTTGCTACATATTGATTTTATTCTGTTGCCTGAAGGTAGAGAAATAATTAGCAAAAGAGTCTTCCCATCGCATTTATGCAGTTAATTAGAAGTTTTATCATATAGAGCAGTCATGTGAGAAAAACAGCACCGCAGTAACTCAGGTGCTCTCCTCCCAGCTGATATGAAATGGCAGGTCTCCATTGACTCCTGCCAGCCCTTGTTGTTTTACAATAGCAGCAGGAACATGCTGTGTTCCAAAAGACATAGGAAACACCAATGCCTTTTGTTTCATGAGCACTTGGAGACCCAGCATGTGCTCCAGGGGAGATCTCACTATTTAAAAAGCCAGTAGGGTAATTAAGGTGACTTGTTGCAAATCAGTGCACTGTTCCTCCACAATTATTTTTTTTTGTGTCACTTTGGGAGAGGGCTGTCAGGTGTGTGGCATTTCCATACTCTTCACATTCATGCAGAGTGTGGATGGTCCAGGCCAGTCAGGATAACAATTTGCCTCTGGGTTAGAGAGCTCTGGGGTTCACCATAGTCATACCAAACGCTGAGCACTGCATTGCACCTCTGCTGAGGTTTTTCCTGTGGAAGGATGGCTTTCCGTGCATTGACCAGCTTTGTGATAGCAAAAAAGCCTTTCTTGCCTTACAGTGATCAGTCTCTAAGTCAGATCAAATGTCATTCTTCTCCTCTTTCCCGCACAGTGGATCCATGCAGAGTTTCCCACGAGAAGGTGACTGACACTGGGTGCTGTGTCTGCCTCAGGAGGTGGCCAGTTTATCACCTCACTGACATCTCTAACAGGGTCTCCCTGGCAGAGTCTGGCAGTGTCTGTTCGTGGCTTATCCAATGGCAGAGACTGTGGGGTGACACTTTGTGTGCCATGCTTGAGGGTGACAGTCACAGATCAGCTGCCTCATGTGTGCCTGCTGCCCCTGAACTGTGCTTGCAGGTGCTGCTGGGAGTGGGAGAAAGGAGCTGTGACCATGTGTATGTATACACAGCAGAGATGAAAAACAAACTTGCACATGCCAGTCGATGCTTTGGGCATTGATAATGAATCTCTCTCTTGTAACTGAGTGGCTTAAATCCAACCTAGAGAGAATAATGTTTATTCCTTAAAATATGCCTCTTTAGCATGATTTTCTGGCTGCAGCCCAACATCCGATATCTGTTTCTTAAATTGGGGTAGGTACATGTGAATCCTGGACAGGAACTGTGACTGGGAGTTAGATGAAGGTGTATCCCAGTCTCACCTCCCAAAAAGTGGCTCCTGTAAAGCTGGGAGGAAGCATATGCTGGCTTGGCTACTTTTCCATCTGTAGAACCTCATGTGTCTGGAAGGGGTGTTGAGCCAGGTAGCTGGTAGTCCTCTAAAGCTGCTCCCATTAAAGTGTTTGTTCCAGACTGTGACATGATGAGAGCATTTGTGCTTTTGCAGAGGGGGCAAGACTGGCCAGGAGCCACTTTTGAGTCAAGTATTGCTGCTCCCTGCTGAGAAAACAGGGTCTCAGCACTCAGACAATCACCTGAACATATGGGCTGGTGGCATGTCCCTGGAGAGGTCCCCAGCCAGCAAAGAAAGACTACGTGGAGTGCAGAGCAGGACATCTCCCAGAACCAGCCAGGGAGGGGTCTGAGCAGAGACTCAGGGGGTTTTAGCAACTCCAGGTTCTGTTTCCAGATCCTCTGCTACAAGGTGGCCGTGAGCAATTACTCACATGGTAGCTTCTTCGGGTCTGGGTGCTGGGTGTTTTCCTATTGTTTCCTGCCGCCTCAACGTTGAACGTGATGCTCTTCTAGAGGGTGGGGGCTTCTCTGCAGAATCACGAGGCGCTCCCTGTGCCAGGAGCGCAAGCAGGCACACCACCCAGGGGGGCACAACCCTGTGATGCGTTCTGGGCGTCTGAGTCACCTTCTGGATACTCTGCTGACTCCCTAGGGCTGATACCAGCACTTAAATTAGATGCCTAAAATTAGCCCAAGATTAATGTGTGATGATCCTCCCCAACCCTTCACAAACACATCTGCTTTTTACCCTCGCTCACTTTTCTATTTGGCTGTCTGTTTTTTCCAGACAAAGGCTTTTTTACCTGCAGTCAGTATTGTGAAGTGGCTCTTTTTTGGGGAACAGACATTAGGTGCTGTCTGTGCCTCAGGAAGTGGCCACCTGCACTGACATCTCTGAAATGGCCTCCCTGACAGAGTCTGGTGGTGTCTGGCCCACGATTCATCAAAGGGCAGAGACTGTGGAATTTTGTATGCCACACTTGGTGGTGATAGTCACTGATTACCTTGTGGGTGTCATGAGCATGTGGAGCAGCTGCAAATCACTGGAGGAACCAGGGATCATCTATTCTGTGTGCCTCAAGATTGTGCTCTGAGATGCATGTTCAGTTTGGACAATATTAGACAGTACTTAAAAGCAATTTCTGTTGCATCAATGGAAAAAGAGAAATTGTGCTTGCCAAAAGCCCCATCCTCTTAGATATTTATCAATGTCTTGTCTAGCTTAGATAATATATTCACTTCATAGCTCAAAGCTATTATTGTGTTTCCATCTCAGTCTTGCACAAAAGAACTTCTAAATTCAAAATTAATAATCTCAACTGTAAGCTGTAATTGAATAAGAAAGAGCTGGATTATAAATTGATTGCTTCTTCAGAGAAGACTTATTTTTTGCCTTAAAATATCTGGATAAGCAATATTGCTCAGTTATAGTTTAAGGCAAGTTCACTTGGAACCAGCCATGCTAAAGGAAGATATTACCATTGCCTGCCCACTGGCTTCTGTGCCAGAGGGGAAAAGCTGCAGGAGCAACAGACCTCTCCAGTGTGTCATGGTGGGATCCCTGGGAGCATTTCCCAGGCACAATCTTCCTGCCTGGAGCAAGCAGCTGCCTCTGGTGGTTTGAGGGCTTGCCCTCAGCACGAGGTGCGGGGCAAGCTACTGGGCAGGAAGACAAGACGAAGCCCTGACTTGATCTGCCAGCAAAACCACTTGTTATCTGTAACCCACTGGAGATGAAAGTAGCCCTGTTTACCTGTTTAAACTCTTGGAATGAGCCCATTGTGGCTGCAGTTTGTTAAGGAGGAAAGCAGGTATGTTGTGGTGCTAAGATGTTGAGCTGACACAGCAAGATGTGGAAGTCTTGTCCTTCCATAACTCCAGACTTAGAATGGATTGTGATGTGTAACAGTGGAATGTACCCCATGTAGTTTTGGGCAGGAAATGTGAGAAGCTGCTTCTATCTGCAGCCATGGGAAGGTGCGTGGTTTTATTTCTAAATGGTGGATGAGGAAAAGGGCAGCAAAATCTTCAAGTGCCTAGGGTAGTTTAAGAGAACCCTGAGATTTCAGATATTTTAACTTGCAGAATGACTTTGCATCTGATGGGAAGCAGCACTGAGGTCTGTGTTTGGATTCCCATGGGCTGTGTGAAAAAACCTATGAGGAATGCCAACAAAAGCCATTTCAATTCTTGCCTGTGATCCTTACATATTTTCCTTGTTTCAGTGTCAAACAAGATATTTCACAACTCAGAGTTGCTTATCTTGTTTGCGATGAAAGCAGCAATTGTGTTGCTGGAGAGCAGAGAGTCTGTAGTTTCTCATTATTGAATATATAATTTCTGGGGTTGATCTTTGACCCTCTCTGACCCTGAGGTACTTGGGCCCTACCACAGCTGCAGCTTGCACTTTTCCTTCTAACTGGTATTCTCAGTGAGGCTTTCATAGTTAAGTTTTAGCAGGAGGAAAGAAGAGGAGCACATTAGAATTTCCCTCTGCAAGTAGCTAATCAGGAACCAGTGGTCTCTTTGTGCATCTGAAACTAACCTTCAGGTGGGAGATTCCTTTCCAGACAGCAGAAAATGTCACGGTTACAGTCTGTTGTCTTCTACTCAGAAGTCACATATCAAGGAATTTCCCTTCCAGAAGGTGCCTGGAATGTGAACTTTTGAAGCACATTTTGATGAAAGGTCATCATTTATCACTGGAGGAAAATATATTGCTTGGTAATTGAATTAAAATCAAAACTTTTCGTGCCTGGCTGCTTCTGAGGGAGAAAATAAGCTGGCCATAGCAAACTGGTATGATTTGAACTGTCTCAACACTGGCCTAATGAATTTCTGACTCAAAGATGACCTTTCCTCCTAAAACACCCAAATCTGCAAACACACCTGTGAGTGTGGCAGGTGGAGAGGCTGAAATGCAGCTTGCTGCTCTGGATGCAGATCTGCCTTGAAGCAGTGCTCAGGGCTTGATTCCCCTCGACAGCTCTTTCAGCACCTCTGATGTGCCTGTGAATCATGAGGCTGTGCTGAAGTACCAGCAGCATGGCAGAGAGGGAGGAGGGGGTTCTGGCAGGAGCAGAGGATGGAAAGAAGAAAATTCCCAGTGGGTTACCAATATCATCCCTCTGCTGTTTCTGACAGGGATGGTGTTTGTGGGATTGTTGAAGGACACTTCACCTCTCTCTGGACATGCATAATGTGGTTTGCAGGAGGTGTTGGTCAAAGTAAGGCCAGAGAACTTCACCCTGACTTGATGAATTGTTTCCATGAATGTTCTGCTGACTTCCCAGAGGTGGTGAAAAATGCTTTCATCTAAACCAGATTTACGCAGAAAACGGATTAGGTCTTGCAAAATATTTAATCATTGCTGCAGATACATCTGAGTAGTTTGGCAGACAATAGCAGTTTTCACACTCTTTTCAAGAGCTTTGGTAGTTGTATAACTGGAGAAGGAAGAGAAACTTGGAGCAGCAGCCACAGCAGCTCCTGATGAGGTGAGGACAGTGGCACCAGGGAGGTGTGCAGGGGCAGGAGCCAGACCTCTGTAATGTGAAGTGAAAGATCAACCCAAGCCCAGGAGCTGCGTTGTGGGCCGCTCCTATTTGCATTTTTTCTCTGATTTGCTTTAGCAGCAGTCAAGTGAGGCCCATACAGGCCTGGAGTTGCTCCAGAAACCTGCATGGTGTGGGAGCAGGGAGTAGAGTACTGTCCCTTCACCCTCTGGCTCTTTGCCTGGCAAGCGAGCTGCTGGTGGACCAGGGGTCACTTTGTGTCCTGCTTCAAGCCACCAGCTCACCCTGAGGCTTTTCTCTTCCTTCTTCCTTGCATGGGAAGGGGTTTTTATAACTCCCTTTTTAGAAAAAGGATTGCCATGGTGCATTGTGGACAGCAAGCAGGAGCTTCCACCCTTGAGGTGACAAATCCTCCCTCCCAGCTTGTGTTGCTGCACCAGTGCTGGAAGTGCTGCTTGCTGACTCACAAGAGCCACTTCCTTGGTGCTGCCATGGAGAGGAGTGAGGCACTGAGCTGAGGACAGCAAGAGATGGGATTTGGCAATGGAATGAGCCTCTCCATCCTCTTTTGTGGGTGTGCAGAGCAATCCCCACAGATCAACTAAGTCAGTCCCATTGGCAGTGCTTGGCTGCTGGCGAGCCTCTGCTTGAGGTCAGGAGAGTGGCATGACGCACAGGCAAGTGCAGGGAGAAGGAGGAGAATTAGAGTGAGTGTGAGGTGCCAATATGGGCACTGCCAGGCACTGAAGGGGCTCAACTGGGCTCCTCCATGAGAAGGGCAGAGATCAGACCCCCATAGACCAGCTGCCTTGCTATGGATGCTGTGCAGTACACCCCAAAGCAGACTGGTTCAAGGATATTTTTTCAATATTACACTTACCCTGCTTTTTCAACTCACACTTTCTCTTGTGTTTCTGATGTGCTGAACAAGGGCTTTGTGGGCAGGCAGGTTCCACCTCTCACACCAGGATGTTCATGTTACTGGAAGATGCTTTTTTTCCCCAGCTCTAGCAGGCTTCTTCAAATCCAGTACCCACTGGAGGGAGGCTGTTTAACTTGCACAAAAGAGTAAGAAAACCACAATTCTGTCTGATTTCAACTTTCTGAAATAGAAGAGTATCCATCACTTTTAAAATTAATAAATTCCTCCAAAAGAAGAAGTAACAAGCGCAAAGGGAAAATCAGTAACGACCAAGATGCTTGACTTGGTTGAATCACCAACCTGCCTTTCTGAGGTTAGCTTACAACACTGCTGAAATCACTTACAATAAATGTGTCTTAGAAGAATGAGAGTGATCTTCTTGGTTTCTGTCTCTCTTTAAGAACAGAAAGTGCTGTCTGACAAGGGACATCACTGCATACTACTACCTGACGTAGGAGGCCCTGGTGAGACATCTTGCTGCATACGAATTTGGGGAAGAATTACTCAGAAAAAGCTCCCTTGAAATAGGTGAGACACATGCACATTTTGGCTGCTTCCTAAAAGCAAGAGGTGTCTGCACTGTAATTCAAGAATAGCTGGTTCATGAATCAGGGTTTCCCCAGAGATGAGTTACTCTGATTGTCAGGGCTGCTGCTGCTGCAAGGCTCTTTGCTGGGCCAGGAGGAGCTGTCGTGGCTTTAACCAGGCATAGAGGCTGTACTCACAGTTTTAAAGGCAATCATACCTCTGCCATCTGATGAATGTAAAGAAGCTGACAGTGCTTCAGTGCTGACTAGGGAGTAACACACTGAAGAGGGATCCTTTGATAGAAAAATTGGTTGGCATGTGGACTGGCTGCAGTCAGTACTGATGCCACCCCAGCCTGCAAGAGTGAAGAACTCTCCATGAACAAGCCTGTAGTACCATGGGCCTCATCCCATTTCCTATTCTGATCTTCAAAAAGTGAACCTGGCTAGAGTCTGGTTTTAGTTTTTAGGATAGAAGCTGGTTTGGGATATGAGTCCTTTAATCTGTTTTTCACAAGTTGGTCCCTAACCTGCTGCACTGGAGAGAAGACTACATAGGGAGCAAGATGCTGCTGAATATTTGCTTCAAGATGCTGGTGCCTCCTGAGTAGTGCTAAATCTCTACATGCAAGGCTGACTTTTGGAGCATTATCATCAGTGTTACATTTTTGTACTTATTCTTTCTAATGGTTATCAGTGTGAGCACTTGGTGCACACTGGCTATCTGTCTGAGGTTGAGCAGAACGGAGTAAATCAGATTATTTCTGGCTTCTGGTGATGTGTGTCACAACCTCAGCTATCCATTCTCAGCTATCAGTATTGTGCCTTGTGGTGCCAAAATGGGATTTTTCAGTGTTAGCCTTACAACCCCACAGGATCAGAGCACTCATGAGAAGCAAGCCTGTGAAACAGAAGCTTTCAACTTGGTGTGAACTACTGGGGATGAGTTCACCTCTGATTCACTGCCTGCTGTCTGTCCACAAGGCTGGTTCCTTCCCAGCCAGAGGGCTCTGCTCCTTCCCTCTTCACAACAGTGGAGTAGAGACAGGTCAGTGGGTCCATACAAGCTGTGTTTGAATGTCTAGAGTTGAAATTATAATCTGAAATACATTAAATTGGAGTGAAAAGAAATGGGAGTCACCCAAGGCTGAATCAGAAATTGAAGAAAAATAAGGGAACAATGTAAAAATCATGACTTTGCACCAAACCTGTTAAATTCAATGCACCTTAAAGTAGTGAAGAGCTTTGGAAAGGTGCCATGAGGTCCAATAGTGTGAAAGTGAGCTGAGGGTGGATTATGTAAAGAAAAAGAACTTAAAAAAAATTATTTTAATGCTTTTATTAGAGAAATTCAGACCTGTGCACTGAGCCCTGTTATTTTTTGTCTCATTAAAATGTTTCCAAGGAGATAATACACTTCAATTTTGAAGTAACTGGTGCTTTCAAGTAATAAAAATGTTTTCCAGTCCAGTTGCTGAACAGTCTGTAGTGACATATTCTGAATTTCAGGTATGATTGAAATTATTTCAGTGAATCTGCAAATGTAGAAATGAGCCAAAACTTTGCCTCTATGCAAAGGAAAGCAAAGGAAAAAAAATAAACAAAGGACTTTCCCAGACGTATTCCATCTCTTCTTGATGTCATTTCATCTGACATTTATTTGAAAATCAAAACATGAGAGCATATGTACTTCCTGTGCCTCACAATACTGCTGTTTTAGAAGGAGAGGAAATGAATGTTTTCCTATTCAGTTACTACTTTTGTTCTGATTCAAATGTTAGCTTGTCTGCACTGGATACAGATCTGTCCAGGCGTTTCTGTTTTGTTCCTCTTCTACCTTTTCAGTTTCCTAACCTGTATTTTGCTTTACAGTCTGTAGCAGACAGGCTGCTGCTGTGTGCCCAGAAACCACAAGATTGTGGAAGAGTAACAGACCACACACCACACATATGCTGATATTTTTATGAAATCAGGTCAGTCATTTTCAATCCCTCTTGCCAGAAGAGGAAGATGACGTCTTGTGTTATGATAATTCTGAAATCCCCTGTCGCTTTCAGCGTGAGTCAGAAGAGAACTGTTCTTGTTTGTGGGGCAAAAGCAAATTTCAAATGCTCGTGTGCTGCAGTGAGATGAAGCTGGGTGGGTAATCTCACTGCCCCCAAACACAGAAGCCAAAAATCTCCATCTGATAACACAGGCTTCTTCTTATAGTCTGTTCCTTAGAGACTGGGAAGGGCACAAGGCAAACGTGAGCAAGCTGATGGCGGCTGGCTGTGCCCAGCTAATATTGGTTTGGGATCTCTACCCATAGGCTGTAGCCCTTGGAGATGTGTCTGTTCCCAACTGTGTATTCTGAAACTTCAGTGTTAATACAATAAATAATTCTTCAAATGACTTCCTTAATTCTATTGTTTAGCTTGAGCTAAGAGTTTCACATTTGGTAATAAATGTCCAAGGCCTGTCTTAGAGGTGTAAGTTTGAAACAAGGACCTATTCTACTGCTCATTTTCTGCCAAAAAGTTGAATTGCAGGACAATGTTCAGATATCTTGGTAGCCAGCACAGGGTTCTGGCTAACAGGTTACTATGAGTATTTATTATTCTGGTATTTTTAACTAAAAAGCATGAAGGTATGTTTATCCTTTGGGAACTGTTCCTCCTTTCCATAGAAACCTATGTGTCCCTGCTGACTCAATTAGGGTAAGAAGCTATCCCATAATTTTGGTGAAAGGGCTGAGAGCCTGTGTCTGGATCAGAGGGATTCGCTATGCTATTAGTTATGGTTCAGCAAGGGTTTTTCTTCTTCTGGTCTATTTTGCTCTGGGCTAGATGGGTTGAAAAGACTTATGATGTCTGATAGCACTGCTGCCAGTCTCCTCTCTTGTACATTTAAGTTTGGGGACTGGGGAAGGACTGTTTGATTTCTGAAAGACAGCTCCTATGTGTTTTCAGAGCTTGACTTCAGTCCTCTCATGATGGCAACATGAGGTGTTTTTTGTTTTGGAAGTGTTTCAGGCAAAAGGTGCCTCTGCCTGTGGCTTTGCTCTGGTCAGGGCTCCTTTCCATGTCATTGTGGTGCCATGCTGTCCTTGGCATGAACAGTGTGAACCAGGTGGGCATGCAGCCTGTCTGCCAGGCTGCTGAGTCCTGACCCTTTCTGTATGTGCGCAAAACACTTACAACTTCTCAAAGATTTGGACAGATTGTCTAAAGTCACAGGGAAGGAGGGGGTGGGGGGAAAACCAGAAGTAAATTTAGATCTTGATATTCTACACTGGTCCAGACCCACCACCTTTCCATTTCTTCTCTGCTTGAGAAAGTCCCCTTCTTCTTTTGCAGAGAGCATTTCCTTCTGCTTGGGGCTTCTTGAACAGCAGAATCACTGCTGCAGGTCACTAAGCCATGTCTGTCCCCTCCTGGCTAGGGGAGGCTACCAGTCAGCTCCCTCTCCCTGTGTTGGCCAAAAGATTAAGCTCCTTCCCTATTTTGATCTGTCTTCCTTTCATTGTGAAACTGATGCCAGATGAATTTTGGCTGTGTCTCCATGGGCATGAGCTTTGTTTACAAAGTCCCCATTAAATGTCCGTGTATAGGAGAAGTCACAGCTGGATCTTTTCAGGAAGTCTTGGAGAGCAAGAGGGATGAAAACACATGCTGCCTTCCTAAGTGGAAGCTGGGGCAAAACTCCTGATGAAGAAAACATGAGCTCAGGGAGGGAGTGGCAGCTTCTCCCTCAAGGGCTAATGAGATATTGGGAGCACATACATGACCCATAGAAAAAGACGTTGGTTGCCTGTGTCAGTCTTGCCTGTGGTACAAACCTAGCAGGGCTAAGTCTGCATGGGCTGGAGTTAAGCCAAGAGATGTGTGCTTGGGATGCCTCAGCAACAGCAGCAGAGCTGCTGGAGCCTGGCACTGTGGTTTCAAAGCTAAATGGTTTCAAAGCTAAATGTTCTCCGCAGCGCTGTGATTGATCAGAGAAGAGAAATGGAATGGCATCAGGCTGGTGGGCAGCCATGTCTGCTCAAGTTTCCTGGGAAGCTGATGGTGGTTGCCAGTGCCAGGTCAGCTCTCCTGGAGCTACTGCTCACAACCAACAGGATTGTGCAGTGCCTGGACAGAGCAATGCTGCACCACGCCTGGGGCCTCTAGACATTGTTGTCCTACAGATAAATAACAGGGTTTGAGCTGCTGATGTTGCTTGTAACATTGTGAGTCAGGTTTTCCAAAGAGCATGGTGCTGAGCTATGGGAAAAGCTCAGCCCTGTGTTTAGGTGTCCGCTGGACTGCTGAGCTACAGAGAAATTTTGGTACCCTGTCACAGGAGCTGCATTTCCTTGGGTGCCATGGCTCATATCTTGTGTCCAGGCCCAACCTCCCTGGCCCTGAGCTGTATCCAGGGTGTGATGGCCCAGCTCCAGGTGAGATCCCACCATCACAGTGTGTCATCTTCCATGTGTGGCTCTCACAGGGACCAAAGTGATGGCACTTGTGGGGAAGTTCCTGCCTGTACAGCTAAGTGACATCAGGCAGAATTGGCTCCCTTGTGTGGCAAGCGATTTCTGCTTAGGACTGTATGTTTATTTTTAAGAAGGGAAGTACAGCTGTACACTTTTCACACTGCATCAGTACCGAGAAAAACCACAGAGATGAACTGGTCACAGGACAAACCCCAAATCTTCTCTATATGATTCTAGCTGTGCTTCTCTTTTTACATAACTGTGGTGTAGCATTTTCACTCTTTTTCTGCTTTTCTTTTTGTTTATTTGGTTTTTGGTTTTGCTTTAGGCCACGGACAAGGTTCAGTGGCAAATTTCAGAGCAAGTACGGCAAGCCCAGTGGGCTGCTCGCAGCCTTTCCCCATGCCGACAACCAGCTAGTGAGCAAGACTGCTTCATGCATGCATCTGTGTATGGGGACCAGTACTCTTTGTTCTGTTGTGTTTTCCCCTTACCCTGTATCATATTTTTATTTCCCATTTCCTCAACCTGTATCATATTTTTATTTCCCATTTCCTCCTTTTTTTTGCTGTGACTTTTAAATGTTGTTGATGGATGGATGGATGGATAATGCAAGGACTCCTTGTCTGCTTTTTCCTCTTTTTTTTCTTTTTAAAATATGATTTAAAGATTTCACCACCACCTCTTTCACCCAATACTGCTAAGACAATTTACATGAAGCTGGGATCCGGATGGTGGCTTTTAAGGCAATGGCTCCTAGAAAATCTGTGAAACCAGTAGGAAAGTTGCCAAAACCATCTGCTCACTGCCCTGTAGTAACAAGTTTAGTGGTCACCCAGTTTCTGAAGCTGAAATTGAGTTATGATTGAGACCATCCTCACGGCCCCCTTCCAGTCCCTGATGCAGCAGTAACCCTAACATAGTCTATACCCGTCCTCAGGGAGAGAAACATCTGCTGTGGTTCCTCTACCACCCTCCAAGCTGACCATGGACATAGAATGTTTGACTTTTTGGGCAACTTGTTATTTCTTTTCTCTGAGGAAAAGGCTGAAGTCCAGGTGAAAGCTACTTAAATAGGCTGGGAATCCTGTGGCTGAACAGTGTCCAGGCAGAAAGGGACCTGGGGGTACTGATTGACATGAACATGAGCCAGCAGTGTGCCCAGGTGGTCGAGAAGCCCAAGGGCATCCTGGCCTGTGTCAGGAACAGTGTGGCCAGCAGGAGCAGGGAGGTCATTCTCCCCCTGTACTGGGCACTGGTGAGGCCACACCCTGAGTGCTGTGTCCAGTTCTGGCCCCTCAGTTTGGGAAGGACCTTGAGACACTTGAGCGCATCCAGAGGAGGCAACGAGGCTGGTGAGGGGCTGGGAACACAAACCCTGTGAGGAGGAACTGAGGGAGCTGGGGGTGTTTAGCCTGGAGAAAAGGAGACTCAGGGGTGACCTTATCACTCTCTACAACTTCCTGAAAGGTGGATGTGGGGGTTGGTCTCTTTCACCAGGCAGCAATGGACAGAACCAGAGGACACAGTCTCAAGCTATGCCAAGGGAAATCCAGGTTGGATATCAGGAAAAAGGTTTTTATGGGAAGAGTGATAAAGTACTTGAATGGTCTGCTCAGGCAGGTGGTGGAGTCACCACCCCTGGATGGGCTCCAAAAAGACTGGATGTGGCACTCAGTACCATGGCTTAGTTGAGGTGTTAGGGCTGGGTTGGACTCAATGATCTTGTAGGTCCCTTCCAACCTCGTAATTCTGTGATTTTGTGAAATAAACCCTGTTTGTCTGGCTGCCACAGCAGCTGTTCCTTTGAATTAGCTGCTTCATAGGAGGGAGAGGAGTGACCAAAAAATGGTCAGTAACTCTAGAGGGCAATGAACTGTTTGGAATGCCAGACATGAAGGGTGGAGAGCTGCCTGGGCCCACCTCCTGCATGCCCTGGCCCAGGGCCAGGCTGGACACTTCAAATCCTGCTTGTGGAAACTGTGGGAATTTGGATTGTTATTATTTGGGGTGTCTTCTGAAACTGCTGCACAAAGGTCCAAACTGTTTGAACAACAAGACTTTGGACTATCCCCTGTAACCTTTCCTGCCAAGACAGAAAATTAAACTCTTTAGTTTTGTTTAGATAAAGTAAATTGTTATGGTTTGGGTTTTGGTTTGCATCTTAAGGTTGTGTATTTTACTATTGCCCATTTCTATGAAATTAACAGAAAATGTATTGAAACATCATTATTTGGAAAGAAGATTCCTCAGTAGTTTGGTTGGCTGTGACTGGGGCATGGAAACTTTTGCCTTTCAACCATTATTACCTGACCCAGGGTATTGTTGAAATTGAGGCTCAGTTGTCAGATTGTAAAGCTGCTCTACTACAATTTTCCAAATGAACCTAATAGTTATCTTTGCAGTGTGGGAATGTATTGTTTGTCTTCAGATCTACTAGATGAGGCACAAAGACTGTTTGGCCCAGCCTGCAAGCCTGCTTAAGCCCTTAAAACTGATTTCAATGGAAATGGTCTGACAAAGCATCCTTTGAATGCCAGACTATGGTGTTAGCTAAGAGGATGTCGAACATCTTGTCTGAAAGATGGCATCTAAAGCAGAACTGCAGTACCAGATAGCACTTGTGATGGACTCTGAAAAAGAGACATGGCTGGGGAGAGTGTGTGCTGTGAGGTCAGGCCAAACCAATGGGAACTCTTTTATATCACAAAAGAAGTTGCTGAAAGGGTAAGGAGAGTAAATGGCTTCATAGGTTAAGTAAGTTTAGTGGCCTGCATTGAAAGCAAACCAGTGAGAGGGTGAAATGCCAAAGCAAGATGAGACCAAAGTAATGATTTATCCTGTTTTGCAAACCATGGCTATTAAGTGGGCAGATGCTGGAAATGCTGCTGGCTGGTCTGTAGTGATGCTGCATGACAATGTCAGCAGGGAGTGTCAAATCTCCTGAGTGCACACTCCTGGGAGGATAACATAAAATGCAAGTAGCACTCCAAGTTTATGAGAATTCAAGCAAATGCTGAAGCCATGCAAAGACATTTTATTTTCTTTGGCAAGATGAACTCATGAGAAGATATGAAAGTAAGGATCTTTTTGATGGAAGGGAACAAAACTCAGTGTTTCAGCCAAATTTATAATTTCATCTGTTAAAAGAAGAAAATCTCTTCTATTATCTATTTTTCCCAGAAAAGGCAGGAAGAGGTGACTGAAAGTTTAATTTGCAGGTTAGATGTTCAATTTTTGTGTAGTTAGAAGCAAAAATGCTCTCAAATAAAGATACTTGTAAGAGTTGCAGGTTTTGCTTACATTGTTCATAACATTGTGTATCCTTGTTATGTCAGTCATGATGAGACATTTCTGGTTTTAAGACACCAGCTGCCCAGCCAGGACACTAACTCTCAAGCAATCAATGAGTGCCTCCACTGCATCCTGTCAGTGTAAAAGATGTTCATGTAAAGAGTGTAATTGAATGAGATGTATAGACTCCTTGTGGAAAGAGAAGTTAATTTCTCAATTAAATTTATTCTGCATCTTTTCAGGTGAGCAACTAAATTGACTTGTCACTCTGAAATGTTTATTTTTAAGTCAGTAAAAGAATGCAATAAGAATAAATTTAGAGCATATGAAATTGAAATAGCTAATTTAAAAAATAGATCAAAGCCAGAATTTAAAATATTTGATGTTGGGACAGGTTTATAGGTGTTAACCAGAGAGCATAAACCTGGTAGATTATTTTCTTTTTGTTTTCCTACCTTGTATGTGGCTGGAGTACTGTGGGAAGAGGATTGCTTATGAGGGGAGAGGGATGTTCAGTGTGTGGGCAGAAGGGTATGTGGCACTTTTATGGCTGGACTTATCTCCAAACCTCTGTATTCCCATTCAGGGCCTGATCCTCAGAAACAGGATCTGTCCACTATCTGTAGTGCCTTTACATGACCCATGTTCTCTTAGGTCCTAATATGAGGCATTCAGCAATTGAAAATCTGGTTTTGGAGATTTTATTAGATTTGCCCCCCCTTCCCCCTTGCTCCATGATTCTTGTTCTCATACTTTCTTAATGATTCTCCTCTGCCTTGGCTTCCTGAAAGGAGCCCATCTGCTCTCTTGCACTGCTTTCTGTCTGCACCGAAACCACAAAACTCAGATTAGGCTCTTCAAAAGCTTTACCAGGCTTCAGGAACTCCTGAAGCAAATCTGGGCCCGTTTTCATGCAAATCCAAATACCTTTTATGGTTTCGTTTCAACTTGACATTTTGATTTTGAGATTTTTTGAGCTTCTCAGACCCTACGGCTTTATGTGAAACCCAAAGGGCGTGAACTTACATGAACTAAAATGGAAAAAATATTCAGATGAACCCACTGAAAACTGAAACTACGTTCCCACAACTCTGCTTAATAAACTGCTCTGTTTTTCTCTTAATTGCAGAAGTGGTAACCACAGTTCCACAGCTAGGAGCTGCAGCAAGGCTGAGTTTACAGTTTATGTGTATTGGGTATATTAAATAAGGATCCTGGTAAATCACGGGTGGTTTGTCCTCTTCCAACTGGCAGTCAGTAAATAGGGAACCTTCTCTACCTCACTGTGACCTGAGCAATGAGAAAATCCTTGTTTTCCCCTGCCAGTGCTGCCACAGAAGTGATGTAGGCTTGTCACAGTGTCACTTCCAGGAATAATTGCAGGGTGACTTCTACCTCAGTCAGCCCATCTTTGACCATGGTGGGGAAGTCCTGGTACTGCTCTGGCTGAGCACCTCCAGCACCTCTTCTGTTATTTTTCCCAGCACGTTGTGGCTGTGCCAGCCAGCCATAGGGGGCACAGCCAGATCCCATTGCCCATCTGCAGAACCCCCCTCCACGAGCAGGGCACACCAGCTGTGGGACACTGTTGCTGATGGCAAATGGATGCACCAAGGCACTCATGGGTTTGTGCCATCCCCCTTCTCTGCTCAAGATGCCCACCTTCCCAAGGGACAAGTGCCCCTGGGGATTGTCCCATGGTGGGGGGATGGGAATAGGAGGAGAGAGAAGGAGAAGAAGGTGTTCCTTGATTCGGGTGTAGGTAGGGCTGCTGATGGAAGAGGGAGGAGTGTGTGCTCCAGTCAAGCTGTAGCAAGTAATCAGGGTCCTGGTTCTCATGGTAGCAGCCAGTTTGGCCCCAGCTGACCCAAGCCTGGCTGCTCTGAGCAAAGAGCAGAACCTCCAGCATCACCCACAGTGCCTTCCCGGTCCAACACACAGGGTTTCCAAAGCTGTTCAGATCTTTCTGAGAGGACAAGCTTATGCTGCTTCCCAGCCTGCGTGGCTGAGCTTGGTGCTAGGGAGCTGTGTGAGATGCAGGTCGTGGTGGAAATGGAGTTTGCACAGGGCTCTGGTCACCTATGCTCTCAAGCTGTCTTGCTGGACATCAAAAACAGCATCAGGATCTGTGATCCAAATCACACATCCTGTGTTGCTGGTTAGTCCTGTGAATCAAAATTGCAAGGTCCTAGTATCGCAAAGGATTTTAGAAATTACACATGGTGACACATGGAATTTTTTCCCTGAGTTTTTCTCTGCAACTCTGAATCACAGCAACTTTTCTCTATCCTCTTGATCCAGCTTGTCAGGTTGGTACACCCATCAAGGTCTGGGGACTGACTCTCCAAGAAAGCTCCAGGATAGATGAGAAGAGCTGTAAGCTCTTGGCGCCCTAAAGTTCTCTGTCCTTTTGTCAAACCTGCTATGGGACAGGAAATTCTGTCCTGGATGCTGCCTCCCCGACCCATGCCAAAACATAGAGGGCTTTCAAAAGGATTTTTGGCACTTGAAAAAAAAATTGTGATACTATGATACTTTTTAGCACTTGAAAAAAAAAATTGTGATACTAACCTCTCCTCCTCATTGTTTTGTATTCCAGACTGGTTTCCCTGCCAGAAAGGACACAGACAAGTGCTCCCTGCAGGACAGGTGGGAGCAGAGGCAGAACTGTGGGAAATACAAGCCAAGCCTGGGGAGCTGTCCTCACTTCTGGGCTTGGTCCTGCACAGGAACCCTGCTCTGGGTTTGTCCCTCAGGCTTCAAGCACAAGAAGATGATATGGTAGGCCCCATTAATGAAACAACTGGTAGCAGTGGGTGTTTACTTCTTCTTCCCTTTTTTTTTTAATTAAAAAAAGCTTGAAAACCTTATAGGCAAAGCTATTCTCAAGCTCTTACAGGGAATCCCCATAGCTCGTACCATTTCCATGTACAGGCAAATGGTGGTGCACGACCTTTTGACACCAGGTTCCCAGTGAGACTTACTGACTAAAGAAGATGGAAAAACCACTGTGGAGCTGGGGCTGAGAATGAGACCGTGCTCGGCCCTGGGTTTTCACGTTTTTTAAGAAAATGTGTGTGTGGGAGTGAAGGTCTGCCATTTCAAAGGCTGGTTCTGATTTTGTGTGTCTGTGTCTATGGGAGAAGTGAGCCAATCCACACCTAGGAAAATGAAGCCTTTTGAAATGAAGCTTTCAAAACCATCAGTTAAGACTTTTTATGTTAATTAAAAGATTAATATAATTGAGTTAAAGAGCATGCAGATCACAGCAGCCTATTAGGGATATGTTATCTGCAGTTTACATATGGTTACTCACTGCAAATGCCACATGTACTGTGAAGCGAAGAAGGTGGTGAGGTTAGTTATGGGTGGAGTGGAGCAAGTTGTCCTCATTAGTTATCTTGTGGTAAAAAACACACTCACCTTATCTCTTCTAGGAATTTACTATGGGCTTGCTAATGCTTGGTAACCAGCTTGTTTTTCTGTTTTCTTTCAATCTTTTCCCACCAACTTCTCCTGTACTAGAGGCTCTGTTTCTGAGTTACCTGGCTTCCACAACCACACTTTCTCCACATTAGGTCGTTGCTGGGACTTACTGCTTCAGAGGCCCTACAGCTGGTAATAGACACAAGGAATAAGTGACTTTCCCAGGGTTACAGGTGAAAGTGAACCTAGGCATTCCCAGTTAAGTTACTTACTTAAAAGTGGTTTATTTTGGGGTTTTTTCAATCTCTCCACATCACTCTCTGAGCCTTTTTTCCCAGACCAAGAAGCTAGTTAATATAGTACCCCTTTCTCTGTGCCTTTAACGCCAAAGTTTACATAGCTCCCTAGCAAACTGAATGACTTTTTTTTTTTTTTTTTTTTTTTTTTTGTAGTAGACAGGTGTTAAAAAGAGTACTTAGTTTGTCTTGGTGTGGGGAACAAAACTACTGATCAGTGTCTCTCCAGAAATATTCAATCAATTTACTTTGAACAAATCTGAGCAATGGTTGTGGCTTGACTTTCTTTCTCTCCATCCATGAGGAGGTTTACAGACTCCTCATGGATGGAGAGAAAAAAAAGGGCTGCATTTGCTTTGCTCTCTGGCAGATATGACAGAGTGCTTCCCTAAGAATATTTACCAGACTTTCACTCCTATTTCTATGTTCAACTCCTATCCTGAAAAGGTTTTGCGTCATGAATTACATGTTTGTGAGAGAGCACATGGAGAATTTATTATATGAACATGGGCTTTTTTATTGTTCAAAGCTTCCTCTAGGGAAGAGGGCCATTAACCTTGACTGCTCCTCCTTTTATAAATATCAGCCTGTTCACCAAAATTACATTGCGTCCTGGAAGCTTGGAGCATTGAACCCTAAAACAGCTTAGCACGACCAAAACATGGCAAGAAGCAGAAACTCTGAGGATTTTAGGCATGTCTGGCTGTCATTTGTAACATCTCAGTCATTGCTTTTGGCCAGGCTGGCAACACCTTGGAAGATGCTGAGGCAATTTCTGGCAGAGGAATGCTGCTGAGGATCATCCTGTCTGTTGGGTTCAATTTCAACAGGTTAGCAGAACAGATAATTTGATTTTTTTTCTTTTCCCTTAATCTGAGTTTCCTGCAGGAGTTTCAACTTGAACGTGCTATGGGTTGTCCTATTGGAAAATGTGGTGGGCAGTTTTGGGTGAGTCTCACACTTTCCTTCAGGTGGTGGAGCCCTGTGGGTTTAAAAGTTCTGAAATCAAAACCACTACTCTGTTTCCCAACTTCCCTTACATCTGAATCACAGGAGTGCTTTTCTGTGTGGCTGGTTTTAGAAAAAGTCTTTTAAAATCATTAAAAATGTTGAGTAAAACACCATCTGATCATTTTGCATTGGCATGAATGGTTGCATAAAGGTGGACAACCATGTGCTGTTGGTCCATCTGGAGTGTTTTGCTTTTTTTATGTAGCCTTTTATTAACATTTGTCTGGAGCTTTGCATCTGCTTGGTAATGACAGATAATTTGTATAATGAGGAGTCTGCAGGATATCAGGGTGACAGGACAGGATGGGTTCTGCTGACAAATGAAGTGGGAAACGCCCAGGAGAGTGGCCAGAGGAGACGGCTGCCCCGGGGTGTTTCAGGTGTAATGAGCTGATGAATATGGCTCCAGTGCTTCTTTTTGGGAATATAGAAATGACGATGAGTAAGTGCTGAAAAGCAAAGCCCATGCACATGTGTTTAAAAGCATAGTGCACAATTTATACTCTTGGTTCATTGGAACTTTGTTTTGAGAGGCAAGACCTCTTCCTTTGGAGGTTTCAGCCATCTCAAAACAATGCTGTGTGACACAAGCTGTGTCTCTTCTAGACATTTTATGTCTAGAAGAGGCCAACTGATGTTCTATTAAACAGCACTCAGAAAGCTTAAGAGATGTTTAGATTAGAAATCAGATCTCACCCACACATGGCAGGTTGCTTTTTGTTTAACCTTTCATTGTGAGTGCGAGAAGAGATTGTAGATGTTTTTTTCTTGTGAAGATTTTGCACATCCTGCAATAGTTTATTATAGCTATAGCTGGCCTATCTGTGTTTTCTGAGCAAATTAGGAGGGGCTGGAAAAATCACAAACCACCAAAACAGTTGCTAGGGTAGGAGATGGAAATCTATAGCCTCTGAAAATGGAAAATAGGAAATTTCAGAGAATGGAAAGCATTTGTCAGTCAAAATGGAAGACATCATTCACTCAGCTTCACTGAGTTGACAAAAACTGCTGACTTGAGACACCTACTGGATCTTGTTTCTCCCCCCTGCTCCTAATTACTTCTGTTTTCATTAACTGCCTGACTGCAATGGAATGGAGCTCCCTCAGCTTTACATGGAAGAAGCTGAGGGCTTTTCTGTGTTAACAGGGAACACGGTCTTTTATTGCAATGAAAATTTTAGCACAGGTGTGAAAAAGCATCGAATGATGGGCATTTACCACAGGTATTAATATATCAGAAAAGTTTCTGATAAATTAACAGCTTCTCTGTTTCTGTTGTTTTTTAAGGCTCAACACTCGATGCAATTTCTTTCACCTGACTTGTCCAAACATTTTTGGCTCAAGTTTCCAGCCATTATTTTTCTAGAGAGTCGATGAGGAGGAGAGGAATCATGTGGTTCTTGCTTTGGACAGACCTTTGTGCTGCAGCTTCTGGGCATGATGTGAGATGGTTTTAGTCTGAGCTAGCCTGTGGCACTCAGCCATATCTGCCCCATGGTGACGTACCCCTAAGTGTCCTGGTGGTAGCAAGGATATGTTCAGAATTAATATTCTTCAGAGAAAAGTGATCTGAAAATATGTTGGTTCCCTGCAAGCAGGAGGATAGCCCATAGATTTGACATGCTCAGGAGCATGTTCAGTTCCTTCCACTGTCCTGGTTATAATTTTGGTTCTCCCTGTTAAGATGCCTCTACTCCCAGAGGTGGGGGAAAAAGATCAGCTATCACTGGGCTGTAGCCCTCTAGACCCTAGCACCAAAAATGTCCTGCAGAACAAATATTTTCCTGCTTTTCTTTATAACCCATTGCAACTCCATAGTAGATATGTTCCTCTGCCAAAGTCACTCAAGTCTATAAAAATTTCTGGGAAATGGCACCATCTGCTACCCTAAGCATGTCTCAGGAGGCCTTAACCAGTAATTAGGGTTATTTTTGCAGATGGCTCAATGCAGTGCTGTACTGTGTGTGCAGTTTCTGAACCATCTCCAAAATGTTTGCCAAATTTTCCTCTGTGCAGGGCTGACTCTTGACAAGAGTGCTCACCTTATCCTCATATTCTCTATTCTGGCTCTGTGTCTGATTGGTCTGAAGAGCAGCAGGCTGCAGTGGCTGCTCAGTAAGTGCTGAGCACTGATCAGCTTTTGCTGTGCTGTCTCTGTAAGCGCTACATGCCCACACACATCCCCATGCCATTTCCTCTCCCTAAAAAAATGGGGCACCACACAATGTTCAAACAGCTGGGCAGTTTTGCTCTCAAAAGCCCCCTGGCATCCCTCTCACCCTAGTGTTTGCCCAGCAGCACTGGGAGCCCAGGTGCCCTGCCCATAGAGCAGAGCTGGCCTCTGTCACAGTGCAAACCCAGGGGGTGCCTCCTCTCAGCAGCTCCTACCTCTCAGGCACACATCTACCATGGAATGGGGTTGTGATGTGCTTCTCCCTAATCCACTTCAGAGTGGGTGAAACCTGGCTTCCTACAGCTCTGTGTTCAGTGGTTTGCTGGGCTGGGCTGGACACAGCAGGGGCCAGCCAAGGTGGCTCCTGTGCCAGAGAGGTCAAGGGTTTTGAGAGTAAATCCTGCGAGGAGTGGCTGAGGGAGCTGGTGGTGTTTAGCCTGGAGAAAAGAAAGCTTGGGGGTGACCTTACCAGTCTCTATAATCACCTGAAAGGAGGTTGTGGCCAGGTGGGGTCAATCTCTTCCAGGCAACTAGTGGCAGGATGAGAACATAAGCTGCCATAGCCTCAAGCTTCACCAGGAGAAGTTTGGGTTGGACATCAGGAAAAATTTCTTCATGGACAGGGTTGTCACACTTTGGAATGTGCTGCCTAGGGAGGTGGTGGAGTTACCATCCGTGGAGCTGTTAAAGAAATGACTGGACATGGCCACCACCTGGGTTCCAGAGAGGGGCGATGAGCAAACCTCATGGGCTGGCTCACCTCTGTGCTGCAGAAAGTGCCAGCATCCTCCTGCACCATGGCTACCCCAGTGTTATGGAGAGGCATGAAGCTTCTGGTGACCAGCTAGATACAGATACTGTCCTTGGACAAACCCAAACCTTGCTCCACCACTCCACAAAGTGCCCAGAAACTCTTAGGTAGGCAAGCCTTGAAAGCTTCCTTGCTGCCCAGCCCTCAGTATGCTTGTTTGACCATGTCACTTTGTGTGAAAGTGTTTTGATAGCAAAGCACCAGATGTTGGATGGAAAAGATGGCACTGAAAAGTCACCAGGGAGTCAGCCGTGGTGTCCCCGTGTGCTGCTGGGAAGAGGCAGAGATGCAGAAGAGGCCAGGCTAAGAGGGAGAGGTGGTTGCTCCAGGCAGCTTGGGTTTTGCTTGCCTATGTGTTTAGCAAGCTGTCCTTCATTCAGACAAATGCCTGAATCTGTATGTGGTTTCAAGCATTTTTTCCAAGGTCATTGTGTGGTTGTTTATTGATCAATCTTCATACTTTTCCTTTCAGAATGCCTCAGTCAGAAAGGCAGAAGTAATGCTGGCATTACAAAACAACTTTAACGATTTGTAAACAGTTGAACAAAAGTGTTTTCAAACAACTGTAGGGTTCCAAGCTGTTTCAACATCCCTGTGGCAGAACAAACTGAATGACTGACACATTCTTGGAAATCAGGACTGCCCCACAAATGAACTACAGGCAGCAAAATATTTGCAAAATAGTCCCTTTCAGTCTTGTCAATAATTAATTTCAAAAGTGTCTAATGCATGGCTTTAAACAATTGAACAGAACTGTGAGCTGAACTCCATTAGAACTTTTAAATGATTTTCTTAAGGATGCCAATAGTTTGGGAGCCTGTCATGTTAATTTAGCAAAAGAACCAGAAGGTGTATTTCATGTGGCTTGGTCACCCAGCATGGGTGTCCTGCAATGGGGCCTTTAGCACCACACCAGCTGCAGTTTAACCATACCAGTAAAGCAACACTACTCCTACAGCAGTTACCTACACCACAGGCTCTGCAACACCACATGAATTTTGTTCTGGATGCAGGGAAATAGCTCAGTAAAATGCTTTCAGCAAAGAAATGAAACTTTGCCTCTTCATTTCCTTGTTTCCAGAAAATATCCACAGGGCTACTCTCATTTCTTTAGTTAGGAGAAAGAAAGTTAAAAGTTTTTGATAAAAAAATAAAACCTTTTCTTGTACCCCAGGTTTACTCATCCTTTTGAGCACGAGGGAGACAACTGACATGCTTTAATTCTATGTTAACAGGCTTTTCCCTGATGTGAATGCCTCTGGAAATCCTGCCTACCACCATGTTGCAGCTGCCAAAGCATCACCAGGGCTCAGAGTGCTCTCACCAGTTGTGGTCTCACTGTGGTGAGTATGAAATGTGTAAATTTTACGTATCAAGAGTTACAAGTTATTTTATAGCACCATCTGATTGCAACCCTTTCTGACCTTTTCCCTCTGGAAGGTGATTGTCCTGCTTGCTGGGATGTATATCAAAGGGCACCTTGTCCAGCAGTCCCTGCTTTAATTAATGGAATTAGGGCTGATGTGGAGTGAGACAGAACAGGATTGAACGAGGACAGCAGTTTACTCTAAATAATTTGTTTTTCTTATAAAATAGAAAAAAGGTCGAGGGAGCTGGGATCAATAGCATTGCCTATCAGATTTGATTCCTTTGATGTACACAGAATAGGATTAATCTAACCAAAGATCAGACAAAGGGTCTTTCCCCAGTGGAGCAATAACCCCATTAATTAACACTGCTGATGCCAAGGTTGAGGGCTCATCTAACCTCCTGTGAGATACCCAGTTCTATGAATAATCTCATTGTGGTTCTTTTCCCCCACCTCATTACCTTTTAACAGAAGATAACGACATAGGTCATAGATACTTTGTACGGGATTGCCAGTGTGGATCATTAAGCTTGTATAGTGGTTGATTTGGTTTTTTATAGATTTGAATAATTCACATCTATTTTATTTTCCTCATATGAAAGCTCAAGTGGGTATTGGCTGCAGCACAGCAAGAAAAAATATTTGGGTATTACTTAGGAAAATGAATGACATAGCAAAACTCCAGCAATTATAGCTGGAATGAAATATTTTCATTTTTCACACTTCTGTCCCCTTTTAGAAAAAACTCTGGGGTTTTTTTATATTGTGGAGAACTGATGAACGAACTCCTCAGCATAAAACCACAAATGTTTTCCATGAAGAGGAGTAAAATCAGATGGTTTTAGGGAAAGCAGCTGAAAAAGCCTCTCAGACCAACTTTTTCCTTCCTTCTGATGAGAATCCAGGCCATAAGCCAAAAGTACTGTTTGTTCTCAGGCTAAATATAAGTCTCCAGAGGGTGAGTGCTTTTGGACCCTATAACCATGCACTCCTCTTGGGTAGCCTGGAGCATTTGTGCTTGGGGCTGAGGGCAGGAGATGTGCCGCTCTAGGCACTGCAGTGCCTCCATCAGTGCAGGAGGAGCAGGCACGCTGGAAAGGCTGGGCCAAGCCCTGTGCTCTCCTTGCTCCTCTCAGCAGACAGAAAGGCCTCTCAATGTGTGGAATAAGCAAGGTGCTGTGGGCTGAATTCCACTGGCTTGTAAAGAAAGAGGAAAGAAGGGGGAAGCGAGGGTCTATTGTAAACGTGCATTTATTTAATTTATCCCAACGTATGCTAACTTTGTCCTTTTTCCTAGGAAACACTTGGGAAGGGGTGAGAGAATGCAGCAAGAGCTCCTGTCTGGTGATACAATGGCTGGAGCACTTGCTGCTGCCCCTGGCACTTCCTTGGCATCTACCTGGGCAGCTGAGAGAAAAGGATTGGTTCAGCTATGGCCACGTCTCTTTTGAGAGGGAAAGCCAGGCTGGGAAATGGGGAGTGAAAGGGGAGTGGGGCTGGCAGAGGGAGCTGTGCCTCTGGAGCTGAGGAGCTCACAGCACCACTCCCAGCAGCTCATGCGGGCATTGCCCCTGGTGCCCAGCCTTGCAATCCCTTTGTGTCCCTGCTCTGCAATTAGTGCTCAGCACTGACACTGCTTTGGGCCCTGCTCTCCTTTACAACAGCTGCTGTTGTGGAGGGACAAGCTGAAGAAAGAGGCTTCGGTTTGTGGATCAGTGAGAGGGTGCCATAACAACCACTGTGTCTTCTTTCCCTACTGAGCAACAATGATAAACTTGATTAGCAGGTGAGGGATTTTTTTCTGAATAGAGGCAGGGAAGTATTGATACATTTATACTGCCATTCTTCTTATTATTTTTGTAGCTTTGGTTACCTATGGTCCAGAAGTGTGATATTCACATGCCCTCTGAACAGAGAGAAGCTGTGAGACAAGCAGAGAAGAAGGAAAACACAATTCTTATCTCACTTGCTGTGCCTGTGTTGTGCTAAAGTAGAATGCAATATGGAGATTGTTCACCCAAAGTGAGGATGTTTTGTTCCCTGGGCCTATCAGGGCCAAGAAGTTTGTGTGTGTCTGACTGTCACGGGACAGTCATGAGAGAATCAGAGATGAGTGCAGTGTGAGCAGTTGTGAGCAAGAGTGAGTGTATGGCACATTCAGTTTAGATACAATGTACATAGTATAATAAAGCAATTCTTTAGCCTTCTGATGATGGAGTCAGATGCATCATTTTCTTCTCCCCTTCATAGAAGTTGCCTTTGATTATTGATACAGAAGAAGAAACTAATTAAATGGCTACTGTGAGAAGAATGTCATATCTTCCTTTGCAAGCACCATGAAAAGAAGCTGGCTTCTGAAACTGGAGACATTAATGATGTCTCCTTATAAATATGTTTTTGGGAACAGGGAGAGAGGGGAAAATCACAGAGAGAAAAGAAGCACTTGAGTTAAGCGACACTATTGGCTCCAACCCAGCTGGCTAGAAATTGGTCACTAGGGAGTTCAGGCTTGAAATTAGTAAAACCATTCAAAGATGAAAGTTCTGGATCAGTTTCTCAAGAAGTGCAATGGGGGCAAAGACCTAGATAATTTTTAAAATGAAACGCACCAAATTATTGAAGTGATTGTGCAGCAGAGGAAGAAAATTTTTTAATAATTAACAAGACATGTCTCAGCTAACCCTGAAAGCATGTCTAAAGGGATTGGAAAGGCAATTAGGTCGTCATTCACATTTCCCTTATTACTAATCCCATGCTTGGGTGCCACAGGGATGTAGGACCCACAGAGGAAGCCCTTTCTTCTCCCCATGACAGGTGGATAGATAGTGGAGGGCTGTATGATGAAGTAAGAAACTGTCCAGTGCTCTGGTGGAGGGATGGTGGGTGCCCCCCGTTTGTGTCCTCAGGTTTAACCTCTGGATTTAGAGCTGAACAGGAATTTTTCTACAAGCCTTATGAGCAGTGCTTCCTTCCTACCCTCAGCCCGTCGGGTAAGGCATGGTCCAGTTCCAAGGTCAATGTGGGAACCTCCTTCTACCATCAGCAGAGAGAAGCATGCATTTTGGGGGGGATTGGGTGGGGGGGGGGGGGTGTAACTCATCTGACCTATATTACATATTTACTTTGGGCTGAGACAAAGACTGCTCCAAAAATGCATATCCCTTCTTGTTACCCACACTGGGAATTGAGATGGAACAGTAGTTATATGCCAGAGGAATCCTTTTGTCCTGAGGACAGGGTATGGCAAAGAGAAAAAAGGAGTTTTTTCTCAGAACAGCTGCTCTGATGAGTTCCCAGGCAAACAAGCATTTGTTTAAGATGGGAGGAATTAAGTTCTTCAAATCATTGGTTTCCTTGGCTATTCAAAACTTTCATCAGCTCTCTCCTCATCAGTCCCTCTCTTTGATGGATGTCAGGGAGAGCTTTACCACCAAGCTTTGTGGAAGGAGAGCTGAGCTAACATGAAAGTAATTTGTTGTGTGTGTGTCTGCATGTGGTTAGCACAGCAAAACAAGACTTCAAGGCCTGCAGCTTTTCTGAGATATTCTCATTTACATCAAGATGTGCTACCCAATTACTGCAGGGTCCTTTTATGGCACCTTCCTTTTGAGATTGTGGTGGATCTTACACATGTGAACGTGTATGTGTGTGTACGTGATGTGCCTGTGTAAGCCTTTGCTGTGGTATGGGAAGAGGAAATGTATTGTTTGCCCATTTAAAGAGAAGAGTCTTTCTTGGGGGTTTTTCCTCATAGGAAGTAATCATGCTGTGTAAGCATATTTCTTGTAAGTAGGTATGCTTGAAATGTTTATACTTCACGTTCAAAAAGTAAACTACTCTGAATATAATATCAGTTATACAACACCTGCATGACTGCATTATCATTTGAAGCGATGTGGAAACTATTTTAAAAATCATCTTTGCTTTCTGGTGCAATAACTTTCTTTCTGAGGTACCTGAGAAATACAAGACTCTGTTCTTATGTTGGGGAGGTTGAAAGTAAGTGAAGTGGAAACAAGGAGATTATTTATATCTCAATTACTGTACTGAGACAGAATTAAGAATTAAAGCAATCTGGAATTCTCCAGAGGATATTTTATTGCCTCTTAGTCTCCTTTCTGTTCTAGAACAGCAGTAAAACTGTATTGTGAGGAAGCTGGCAGGATGTGGCCTGAGTCAACGATTAGGTTAGATGTGAATTTGTGAATCAGAGGCACAGACTGGAGTTTTGCTCACTTCTGTTTGGAGACAAGGCTGTAAATGTAGAATGAACTCCTGAGTGATACTGAATGGGCCCATATGGTCAATTGTGGGTGACTGTGCTTCTGTCCAGCTGTAGAGGTGTCATCTACCAGAAAGCATTTCCTTATTTTAGTATGTTTCCTCTGTTATGTGCAATACAGCCTGCTGAGGTAGGAAAGGAGTAACCTGCCTTTATAATCTATCCACATCCGTGAATGAACTCTATCCTGAAGCTGCTGAGGTGCCAGTCATTTCCCCAGAGAAATTACTCTTTCCTCAGAGAAATTACAGCGTTGGTAGCTGACAGCTCAATTCACTGTGTCTGCCTGCATTTGAACTGGATAATGGGGGGGTCAGCCTGGTGAAGGGTGGGTGGAAGGGGAGAAAAGCAAAGTTTTCACCCCAGTTCAACTGGTACATTAAAAGAAATGCACAGCCTTGATTTATAGCCACAGTCACCACTGGTAACAACTGTTGTTAGCAGAAGAATTACATTCAGCCCCTAAAATTTGAAGTCAGAACCAGATTCACTTTTTCATCTGATTTTTGGGTGGAAATAAGGTGGGAAATCATGAAAGTCTCCAAGGAGCAGCTCTTTGGGTGAGCATGGCTGAGCCATCCCACCTAGAGCCATCCTACCTGGGGCACACATCAACAGCTCCCAACCTGCTCAGTTTTCACCTGTCAGGTAGATTTGGTCTCCTGTGGGAGCTCCACTTTCAGCCACCCTGGGTGGCAGTGGCAGTGTCACACCTTTCCTGGGCCTGGTCCCCAGGATATTTTCCCCTGTGATTGAGGGAGGACCAAGCACCTGTTCTTCTGTCAGAAAGGAGAGAATCCAGGCTTAAAACAGAGTATGTGTAGAGTTAGGAAGCCTGAAGAAAGAAATCCTGGATACCTGCTGAAGTTGGATATTGCTGCTCTTCTGAAGCATGACTTTGCCTGGTGCCCTTCTAGACCCACGTGGAGGTTCCTCTGCCTGGGGTGAACTTCTCATGTCAGCTTGCCTTCAAAAACCTCCTCCCTCTTCCTTGAATTAGGATTCAGGATGAGAAAACATGTCCCTTTCCTCCAGAGAGATCTTTTCTAAGAAATTATTCTTCTTGTTATCTCAGTCTGTCTGGCCCTTCTCATGGTTGGCTTGGCCTGTGTTCCACCACTTTCATTCTGACAATAAAATGCAGTTATCAGGTTTAAGTTGCTTTATGCCTTTACTGGAGTTTTACACTCCGATCTGGAAGTAAAATCACAAAGCAAATATTGCAGAGAAGGTTACAATAACACTCAAGGGATTTCAGTTTGACACAGACCTATTTCTGCTGCTCATCAAAGTTCATCTAATCTCCCAATGTCCACCTATAATCACATCAAATGGATTTCACTGTTTTGATTGCTTTTGAAACAACACAGCTGTTGTGTAACAATCTGGGTGTGTGTGAACTGACACTTCTTGAGCACTTGTAGCAGGGAGCAGAAGGAGAGAAGGCATCAGAAACTGGCTCTGTGGTGTAACCAGCAGAGCTGCCTGTGGGGAACAGTGAGGTACCCTGTGAGTGCTGGAAAGCTCAGTGAAATAATGTTTAGCAAAGTATTGTCACTGTCACTTCATGACCCATCAGCTCCTGTCCTGCTGGTTCAAGAGGGCATAAAAGCCAAAGGTCTGCTCCCACCTGGGGTGTTTTTGGGCTGCTAGTCACCCAATGAGGTGAGGGTGGGTGCAGGCTTAGTCCATGTGTGAGCTGCTCCAGGAGATGGGACTGCAGGGTACCCTCCCCTGCAAGCTCTGCACTTCCAGGCTACATCTGCCCCCAGTCAGCCTTTCACAGTCAGCCTGAGTGCCCTCAGTGACCTGGGGCCACTGACCAGAGAAGGGTCAAGGAGAGAGCAACCAGCCTCTGCTGCCCTCACAGGGGATCCTGGTACTAATGTGGCAGGGCTGATCTGGTCAAGCTGTGACCTGCTGGCTCTCCCATTCTGCTGATTCCAACTCCTGGAAAACATGCAGCCTTCTTTTCTGCTTCCCACTGTTAACAGGTGAAGCAAGTTTCTATTTATAACAGTTTTCATGGACTTCCCAAGGCTTTTCTACTTTTGTGGCAACACAGACTGACAGTGAGTATTAAAGTTATCCTTCTTTGCTGTGGCTTCTCATATTTTTAGGTAGAGGCATTGTGCAATCTGCAGTACTTTAGGACTAAAGTACACACAGGGTGAGGTATTAATCAACCCAGCCTGTTGTCTCTATATCTGTGAATGAACTCCATCCTGAAGCTGTTGAGGTGCCAGTCGTTTCCCCAGAGAAATTACTCTCCTGGCTTTGCTAGCTGACAGCTCCATTCACAGTGTCTGCATGCATTTGAACTGGATCACGGCGGGATCAGCCTGGTGAAGGGTGGATGGAAGGGGAGAAAAGAAAAAAAAATATCTAACAGAATGTTCTGTTGGAACATTGGGTTGGAAAAACACTTAAATATCATCTAATTCCAATGCCCTGTCATGGGCAGGGACACCTTCTGCTGGAACAGGTTGCTCAAAGCCTCATCCAGCCTGGCTTTGAACACTTCCAGGAATGGGGTATCCACAGCCTCTCTGGGCAACCAGTTCTAGTGTCTCACTACCTACACAGAAGAGAATTTCTTCTTGATATCTAATCTAAATCTACCCTCTTTTGGTTTTCCCCCTTGTCCTACCATTACATGCCTCTGTAAAAGTCCCTTTCCATCTCTCTTCTAGGCCCCCTCTGGTACAGAAAGATGCATTAAGGTCACTGTGGAGTCTTCTCTTCTTCAGGCTGAACAACCCCAAATTTCTCAGTCTTCCAATCCCAATTCCCAGCCTTTATGTGCCAGGTAAATGGCAATCTAGTTCAGTCAGAAACATCTGCTTTTAAACCCAAATCCAAGTTTACCAGAAATTCATCTGGAGCACGTTGGTAGCAGGGGGTTAGGAGCTGATTCCATGGGTTTATGTATTGGCAGGGTGGAGACAAGCTCTGCTCCCAGCTCAACTGCAGCTAGAGCAGTGTCTCCACTTTTCTATCAACCCTGACAGCTGGCCTGCAGCAAACCCTGCATGACATATGCTGAGGTAAGAGAGAGGGAAAGCTTGGATCAAAGCTGTGTTTGAATGTTCTGGTAGGCTCTGATTGTATCTGGTTGTCTGACAAGTCACTTTTACACTCCTTGTGTATGTTTCAGAGGGAAAAGGGAGAGCTGTGCTTTGTCACAGGTGTGTTCAGGGGTAACCTGCCAGCAGTGTGAAGGGTGGTGAGATGAGACAGTGTGCTTTGTTAAGAAAAACCCACCTGGCAATGTGCCACAGACTCCTGGAGGCACCCTGCTCCCAGTTACTGTTCCACTGGGGAAGGCTGGACCCAGCCTGCCCAAACCCACAAGTGCCCTGTCTCCTGGCATGGCACCTCTGCCCATGCTCCACGCTGCTTTGTGTGAGCCCTGCCCTCCAAACGTGTCACATTTGGGGCTGGCATCACCAGCAGCTCCCCTGAGAGGGTGAACAATGGTGAGAGGGTGAGCAATGGCTGGCAAGCAGCAGCCCTGGTGCAGCCTGGAAACCCTGTTGTTGTCCAAGGCCCAATATGGCTTCAGGCACTTCCCCCGCTGCCCTTCCAGCTTGCAGGGGAATTATTTCCTAAGGGAACAGCAGAGCTTTCCTTCAACACCTGGTGGTGACTGAAATGCATGGACTGGGGCTTTCACAGAGGGGGCAGTGGGTGTTTTCCAGGTGCTGGCATCACTTTTCCTCAGCCTGGCGCTGTGATGAGGTGAGAGCTGTGGGCAGGTACTTGCATGTGCCCTCAGAGATCTGAGTCGTTGTCCTACAGGTTTTGGTGCCTCTTCAAGACTGGGTCATCTCCCAAGGCTGTGCCTGAGCTCCAGCTCTGGAAACACCAACATGTGTTTGGACCTAGAGCAGGCAGGTTGCCTACAGACTCCCAGTTTCGGATGGATGCTGGGGATTGCCACAGAGTCCAGTTCCCCTCCAGTCTCCTAAATGGGACCTCCTGTTCCCCTTCAGGGTTACAGGAGCTCCTACAGTGAGCAGGATCACTTTGGTTGGTTTGCTGGTTTCTGTGATGCTTCCTTTTGCAAAGCTGTAGTTTCCCCTTTGCCATGGTTCACTGGATAGCATTTACAGTTCAACCAATAACAAAAAAATGTTATTGCACTCAGGTATAAATAACAAAGAGCTTAACTAGGATATGAGCAGGTCTGTGACACTGAATAATGCAAGCTAGAGTGTTATAGATACAGGTTAGAATGATAAACAAGGGAAACTAAAGACAACTAAAGTATCTGACAAAATAAATAAACAGAAGATCTCAGCCAGAATCTAGATAGCACTGCTGAGTCTCAAAGTGTGCCTTTGGTTCCACACGTTTTTTGCTTTTCTACTTTAGCTGCCAATGTGGTATCACCTAGTTCTGGGGGCAGAGGGAAGGAAGGAAGTCCCCTCCCTTCCCAGAGGTTTAACCAGTCTGAGCCCCCTCCCTTCACAGAGGTTTAAGCACTCTGAGCAGAGGAAGATGGCTACTTCCATCTCCCAGCCCTGCAGGGAACAGTGATGGAAGCAAGGAGGGGATTTGGGGCAGGACAGGGTGAGGAAGCAGGGCAGCTGCACAGCCCTGAGTCTGTTGTTAGGAGCACCTCTTGGGGACTGGAGGTGAAGAGGGGAGGGGAGCTAACATCTGCTGGGTCCCTGCTTGGTTTTGTGGAGCGTGTGGGGGGGAGGCTGGGGTGCCCTTCCTCTTGCAAGCAGAGCTGCATGACAATGCACATCTCTAGCACAGCCCTGTTTGTAATATTTTGCAGCAGAATCTTACAAACCCCATCAGCCTTGGACTTGCTTGGGTGCCTGGTAGGCAAGCACTGTGGTGTGGGCATCCCAGTGCCCCTCAATGGTTGCTTTTTTTCCCTTAAACTCTTCTCAGCATCCTGTGGTAGGTGCATACATGTCCTGCACATCTGTTTCTCCAGGTCACTTCAGGATTTTGTGCAATTTTTCCCCTTTGCAAGGAATTTTGAATGACTGTGGGTGTGCAAATATCTCTTTTTGTCTCTCAGCTAGAGCCTCTGTGGGCAGCAATTGTGTACAGTACAGCACAGATGCAGTCTTTAAACTGGCTACCTGCAGGCAAACAGTTATGCTGGCACATAGAAAACATCAGTGAGATCTTCATATACTGCAGGATCATCTGCCTTGCCCTGTTGTAAAGACATCTCCTTGTTTGTGCATGGAGGAGTGCCCTGTACCCTGGTGGTGCCTCACAGCCATGTTTATGAACAGCTCATGTTTATGAGCAGCTCTCACTCACGTGAGTGGCATTCCATCAGGAAACAGGAGCAATACTGGGCAATTAAGGTAATCAGCTCACAATGGGAAATGTCATAGCACCATTAAATATGTATGAACAGGTCACAGGCTGTAAATATTTTTCATATTGATTAATTTTAATTTGTGTTTCTGAGTCATTATACAGTAAGAATAAGATGAGAATTAGATCACAAGTCAGTAAGATCAGAATAAGGAAAATGTAAGAATTTGCAAAATTTTCTCATAATGGATCATACAAGCAAGTCTCATTCTACCATGTAGTGATTAGCCTTGGCACATACAATAAGTATAAGATGGTGGTCTGTGGCATGACCATACAATTTGGCAAATGCAGGACAAATTCAGGATAATCCACACTGTCTGCTTTTGAAGAGAGAGACCAGGAAACAGAAAATGGGAAATGAGGGACCATTAAACCCTAACCCAAAAGTCATTTGGCTTTAGATAACAGTGCTGGTATCAAATGTGCAAGATGATTTGCTCAGTCTTTTACTTTTGGTTTCACAAAGTCTAGGTATGCCTTTAATGTTGAAGGTGGTGGTAGATTGTCAGCATATTACTCCACCCACAGAGAAAACCACAGTTCAAACGGCTCTACCATGATATAAACAGAGGCTCAAGATTTGTCTGGATGACTGGTTGATCTTTATAAAAGTGATACAGACCTCAATGTGATGATAATGTGACACAGATATTTATAAAATAACTGTTGTTGTGCTTGTCTCTGTAGCTCCTTCTTTCTCTGATTTAGCACTTATTAAAATGTCAGCAGCTATTTATTAACTGCTATGAATTTATACAGTGTTTGGCTTAAAATATTGTTTCTTTAAATTTACCAAAACAGTGTGAAGTTATGGTCAGTACAGCAAGGATGAATGATGTTAACTGTGTATTTCTCAGCCTCAGCCTGTGGATTTTAATCCATGATGTGTAAAAGAAACACTGTATTACAGAGCAAATGCAAGTGGTGTTTATTCATTGTGAGGGCGTGGGGGCTGGAAAATGTGACTGAGTCATAAAATCCCAAGCTTTCCCAAAATTTGGGTGTGTTCAGAAGCAGAGTTTTCATCCCTGTGACTGTACATGAGACAACTAACAGAGTCTCCTTTAATTCTGGAGAGACGCTTGAAAAACATCAACATTTTGAACCCAGTTTCTCACAAGGCAAGATGATAAAATCTTTTCATAAACTCTATCTTTCACAGTCCCTCTCCCTGGGCATTGGGCCTTTTGTTACTGAGGCCCATGGAGGCAATAATTGCCCCACACCTCTCTTAGCCCTGGATTTGCCAGTGTGGGATTTGTCAAGCTGGGTAATTAAGGCTGCTCTTCACTGCTGATTGTAGTAAATGCCACATGCGTCGCTAAGGCACCATGGAGGCTGTAACAATAGAAATGCTGATACAGCAACAGATACATGTTCCTAACCCTGGACCCACAACCTACATTTGTACCCTTATAAGGAGAAAACCTTGTTAACCCCTTCTATTGGTCACTTGTAAAACCTTTAACCTGTGTCCATTGGTCCAGTTTGGAGCCTGGCCAAAGGTATATATGTAGTTTACTGTACCGCATTAAGTTAGAAGAAGAATTGCTCCGGACCTTTCACGCATTCCTGAATAAACCATCTCCAGTGGAACTGCTGGCGTCTTCTTCTCCTCTCTCTGTCTGCCTGAGCCTACACCCGGGGAAGCCAAGCCTAGCAGCAGCTAAACCCTAAAGAGCTGAGATCCCAGAGCTGTTATCACTATAAAGAGCTGTTATCACTCTGCTGGCTGGAAGGCTCCCCGTGGTTTTGGGTCCAAGCGGGCTGGACCCCGGGGCTCTGTCCTCTCCTGGGATAGAGGTCCCGGGCCAACGCCCGGCTACTAAGACCCCCAAAAGGCTCACAATAGCTGATGTTCACTTCCAGCTCACGCTGAACAGAACACAACTGGTGCTCTCCCTGAGTGGACAAGCTCTGGCTGGGCATGGTCTTGGACACTCCTGAGGAGTCTCACCCTAAATCCAGCTAAGACCAGCTGGTGGTGCCAAGCTGTTCATCCCTGTGGATGGAGAGGCCCTGGTAGCACCCAGGGCAGGGCTGGGGTCTGCAGCTGCTGCTGGCCCTTGGCTGCACAAAGAGCTGCTCCCTGTGCCTGGGGGTGGTGGATGCCACTTCCCATCTGTGCCTGGCCAAGGAGGATGCTCAGTGCTGTTGCCTCAAATAAGTCCTTATTCCAGAGGAGGCTCAGCTAAAGGCTTGGAAAACACCCTCCCATTTTGGCATGACTTGTCTCTATGCTGGGACTTCTCAGCATTATGGGGAAATGAACACAAACAACACAAACTCTGAACCTTGGCCACTGCCATCCAAACTAAACAGGGCGTGGGCACAGTGATCCCACTTGGCTTTTCCTGCATCCTCCATTCATGGCTGGGAGGGAAGAATTAACCCCACTCCTGCTAAGCTGCCCTGCTCCAGGCAGGAGATGGGTATGCTGCTGCTGGCATTGCTGCTGGTGTCCCTGCCAGCCACAGGTACAAGGAACGTGTCCTCTGGGGTTGGGGACATGCTGCCACCGTGCTGTGTGAGGTCCTGCTGGCACTGACAGCACCCTGCGGGGCTGAGCTCTCTGTGCTGCCTCTGAACAGTGGGTAAGCTGCACACTACATCCTGTTCTGATCCCTTGCTGCGTGGAGTCCTCTTCTCCCTCTGTTTTGGGCTACTTGGAGATGCTGTGGCTCCTGCATGTCCCACCTCTCCCTTCAGCCCTCCCCTGTGTCACTGGCATAGTTGTTTTGTGACAAGAAGGTGGTAACAGGGCCAACAATCTTTTCAGGCAGGTGTGTAACTCTCACAGTGTGTCAGCTGCAGCCATCCCAAGGAGTGACATCTGTCTTTGCTCTGAGTGAGTTGGGTGACAGATCCAAGCTGTCACCCTAAATCACTTCTCATCTGCAGTCTTCTGGAGCAAGGACAGGGCAAATTGCTGTTGGATCCCCAAAACGTGCTAAGTTTGTGCTTCTACTGCTGGGTTTCCTGATCTCTGACAGTGCAGCCAGGGGAAGAGTTGCAGCTGCTCTGCCAGAGCCTCTGGGTGTCCCAAAAATCCCAGAGGTGTGCACCCAGCCTGCCCAGAGTCCCTTGGGCTGAGGTGTCCAGGCTGACCAGGACTATTGCTGATACTCTCACAGCAGAAAGAAATATGACTATTTGTGTTCTGTATCCCCCTTTTTAGTTTTTGTTTTTGCCAAGGTAGGTTCCTACTCTAAATATAATGGGTTTAGGAGCTTCATCATCCATTTTTCTAACCTGAGTGATTGTATTCCCACAGGTCCTGATAATGAAAAGCTGCTGATGGCAACAGCTCTGTGCATTGGTAAGAAAGAGAAATGTTTTCAGGAGCCTCGAAGATTACATAAAAAGACAGATAATTCTCAGTACCCCAAATAACAAGTTCTAAATTAGGAAAGTGTTTACAGAAGACAGCCTGGAGGGCAAAGTCCTGGGGGAAGAGGTCCATTTTGTAAGGATTTTCACAGAAGACTGGACAAATGACTAGAGAAGTATTAAGAGTGCCAATTTGGCATTGCATGTTGATTGATTTATAGATTCTCATTGAATTACTTTTTAAAAAATAATAAATAAATAATATAAATAAATAATAAATACAACAGCTGTTAGATGGGCCATGCTATCTTTCTCTGAGCTGGCTTCCAGGACAGAGAGCAAGATGATCCAAGAGGGAGTTTCTATTTCTGTGCTTTTAATGGCAGTGTATGAGCTGAACTGAAGAAATCCATACTGGAAGAAAAACTAGAGTCCTTGGCTTTTAGCCAGCCACCTCTCTGGCTGTCTGCTTCTCTGTTCCCAGAACTTCCCTGAATTTAAGGGTTCCAGGCCCAGGCTGTGTAAGGGGAGCTGTGCCAGGAGCCTGGTGGTGAGGAGCTGATGAGGGGCAGAGACCTGCCCACCCAGCACGCGGGGCATGACACAGCCATCTGGCAGTGGCCAGGGTGCTCTTGGCTTCTACACCACCAGTGTGGATCTGGGTCACACTGCTGAGAGCAAAGGGCCAGCATGGGCAGATGTCCTGCTTTGGCACACAGCATAGCTGAAGTTTTTAAAAAGTGAATAGACCATATGTGACAAGGAGTTCTGGAAAATGCTTATGCACAATGGCTCGTTCCAATGAATATTGGAGCTTTTTAGTATCAGGCAAGCATGAGCACTCTGTGACACCAAACCCAAGATCAGAGTGGATTTAGCTGTCCTGTCTTAGGGCTTATACTTCTATATATATACTGATTAACACCAGTTTTCATGCTGGCTGACTCACAGCTCCTAAGCAATCATGTTGTAGGCTTGTTATTTTTTTCAGTGTTCCTTTACCCATGCCTAGGATGTCCAACCAGTAGTATGAAGTACATTTGGACTCTCAGTATGATGCTTCTTGGGGCAGTTTTATTGCAATTGGCCAATTCTTATGGGCTAGAAAAACAAACTCTGCAAGGATTTAGGCCTTGGTGTTTGGCAGGGTTTTTTACAATGAGGGTCATCAGGCACTGGAACAGGTTGTCCTGAGAAGGGTGGATGCCCCACCCCTGGAAACATTTCAGGGCTCTGAACAACTTGTCCAGCCGATAGTGCCCCTACTTATTGCAGGGGGGCTGGATGCGATGACAAAGTGTCTTTCAAACCAAACTCTTCTGTGATTCCACATCCACTTTCTCATTCATGTCTGTGTTTAGTTCTGAGTTTATCAGTGGTGAGTGTGTATCCCACATTGCTTCCATAACCCAGTATTTCTAACACCAACACACACATACAAATTAGCAGTTGAGCTTCTAAAACTGATCTGAACATACATGTTTTTACAAACTTAGGTTTAACTTGCCTTTGGTTTTGATTCTTAAAAGATATCTGCTTTGAAGCACTTCTAAGCTCTGGGAATTTAATTTTGTTTTAATGAGAGTCCAGATTGTCTTAATTGCATGATACTTGGCACTGCTAAGAAAAACAGTAACAATCATAAGACCTTTGCCAGAGGTGTACCAGAACCTGTGGGTTGTTTTTTGTGTGTCTTACTCTCCAGCCCAGTTTTCAGGAGTGGCTGACTATTATTACTGCTTTCCAGTAAATGGACGCGAACTTTAGTCATGAGTAACTTTGTTTTCTACATCTACATCTACAATTTCCAGTACCTGGAAATTCTGTTTATTTTTTAAGGATAACATGAAAAACTGCTTTGTCATAGCTGACTCATAACTTTAGTATTTATCACCAGGGTGCTAAGCCCTATCAGTTAATTTAATGCTCACACGTGAGCACGTGTTTTTGTGGGTACACATCACTGCTAGCAGATTTCTCCTTCCCAACCCTTGCTAATTACTCTGTCCATTAGTTCAAAGTCTGAGGGATGGGGGAAGGCAGAGATGATAACGAATCATGGACTGGAAAGCTTGTGCTGTTTGAATAACAATAGTATGTGTCAAGAAACAGGCTAATTTTTGGTTATACTCCATTGGAGCTGGATTCAGTGCCCACTGGACACAATGGACTTGGCTTTATTGACTCCAGCAACACAGGATACAGCTTGTGAAGGCTGGCCCACTGCCAGCTCAGACAAAATGGCCCCATCTTTAATGCCACGAGGTTTTTCTACATGGCTGAGTACTTCCAGGCTCTTTCCCATTATTCCAGTGTAATTCCCCTTTGCTGGTAAGTCACCAGCACTTCTTTAAAGGAACTGGGGAGAATGATGTCAAGTGGCCCACATGGGCTTCGTTGGGAAGGAGAGGCAGCAGAAGGGCTGAGGAAATTGGAGGAGACTGATGATAGTTACATAAATGGGTGGTAGAAGGGAGACTCACTTTTGAAGAAGAGTTAAGTGGGCTCTAAGGTGCCTCCTTTGGGTTATAAAAGGCCTGGAAATGCATTATCACATTTTTATTTTCTCGTCTAGAGGGATGGAACAGAGGCAGAAAGATTTGATGGGACCTGCCCCCTATGGCTGTGGCCAAGAGAGTGCTTATATGTTGATTCCCTTACTGGCTAAGAGAGCAGGTGGTGACAGAAACCTAGCCCAAAAGGTATGATTATTCCTCATTTCTGTATGTGTTCTCCAGGCAACAAGTACCTTTTCTTGTGCTGATGCTGTGCAAAATTTTAGCGAGGCTTTATTTATTTTTTCCTGATTTTTTTGTGAATCATTTGACTCAGCTGCAGTTTCTTTAATGCCCTTGGTTTTTTTTTTCTAATTCATCCATGAAGAGGTAAATAATTTATATCAGTGTGACTTCTAAAGGAATATTTGTTAATTAATTCAAGCTACCGCTATTATTTGCCTGTACCTATTGCACTGGTAGTAGCTATGGACACACATAATGGCCCTCTCTGAGCAATTATAGTTTTATTTCCTTTTGACAAAAACCAGCCCAGTTTAATAAGTGTTTGAGCCTCGGCCTCGGTTTTGTTACAAAAGAAGGGTACTCTTAATATGCCTTAGTTGGCATTTGGTGGGGGCCTAGGGAAGGCAAAGCATTTTTGTAGCTGTGACTCTGGATAGTGAGCTGAGCTAGTCGGCCTGTTAATTATGGACAGTAGCATGAATGGGACTGACCCTCAAAACCACCACTTTATCTGCAAATAAATCTTTCAGGTCTAGACACCACGTACAGGTGTGAAATAGCATTTTTTTTGTGTGCTGCGTGGCTGCAGTTACAAGGAAGTTCTGTCCCTCTAAGTGTGAGCAGAATGGAATTGATTTGGCTTTACCCCATCTTTTATTAAATGCATGCAGCTCTGGTATGTGAGACTTGCCATATATAGCTTAAGAGAACATTTTTTCAGTGCCTGTGCTTACAAAGGTGACTATTCCTTCCCATTTCTCAAGTGCTCTTCCTTCCTTCTTCAGTGTAATCTCTCCTGCTGCTGCCTAAGCCTTTCATTATCCTAGGAATATGATCTCAGCCTGAAATCCAAACCAAGATGTAAACAAAAGAGCAAGTGGCAGAGCTGTTGGTTTGGGGGTTATTTTGTTTTGCTTTTCCTTAGCCTGTGTTGGCTATTTCTGGAGAAGTCACCCTTGTGTTTAGCATCTTGTTTCAATTGCTGAGGTGTTTCATGTCTTTGAAGGGTTACGCTGCACTTGCTTGTGGCATGCTGTTCTGAATCACTTCTGTTCATTGCTGACACTTACTTGGCTCGTTTTATCAGGGTGATCTGGAGGTGGGAGCAGAAGGAGGAACTGTGGTGCTTTCCTAGCCTGACATGGCAGGTATCAGTGAGTCTCAGGATCTCTAGCTGGTCAGAGTGACCGTGAGATGCGTTACAAAATCTCTTTTCCCAGCCTGGTGGTTGAAGGAGTCAGAGTGCTGAGAGCTCTCGGTATCAAGGTTGTTTATTGTTCCTTATCTATAAAATTCTTTCTCCTGACCTGTAAAGGACTGTTCAGCAGGACAGTCTGAGGCATCCTGCCAGCCCCTGGGGTGGTGTTATCTTTTTATACTAAAAACTATGTGTACAATATTTACAATTACTTTCCAGTATCTATCACCTATGTTAGACAGTGAGCTTCTACTCTAAACCAATCTAAAAGTGCCAACATCACCCAGAAGATGGAGGCCAAGAAGAAGGAGAAAGACTGGACACGCCCAGATTCCTCCATTTTGCCCCCTGAACCCCCATTTTAAAAACCCCAAAAAATCTATTTTTTGCCCTGTGATAAATTCACTATCATTCTATTTGAACTTTCGTAGCTTGTAATTCTTCTTATAAGGCTGGCAATTGTTTTTTCCAAGGGCTAAATCAAAGGCACAGGGCTCTTGATTTCTGGGCCAAGGTCTCTGAGCCCCCTGGGCAGGGTCTCGAGCCCTCCAGGGCAGCCAGAGGAATTTCCTGGGTTCTGACAAGTGAGAGCCTGCCCAGGGCCTGACAAGGTGTGCCAGGGCTGTTACACAGGGGACAACGTTTACCAGCTACAGCTCTGCACTGAAGCCACTCCAGTGAGTGACGCCCTGTGGGGAGGAGAGCCTGGGTACACTCGTATGTTCCTGGCCAGCCATGGACACAGGGTGCCTTCTGCCAGCCCAGGAAGGGAGGTGTGCCCCCTGTGCCAGGCTCCTGGCTGTGCTGCCAGGTGAGCACGATGTCTGGGAGCCCCCTGGGTTCCTCTTGCTCCAACACCTATCCATGGAGCCCAGCCTGGAAGCTGGTGTTATAAGTCGCTAGGCCAATACTCAAGCTGCAATCCATTTATTAATTAATATGGTAAAGTATGAGCAATACAGCACTGGGTACAGTGGGGGAAGTTTTCCCTCTAACTGTACACTGATAGTTGGGGCTTACAGGCATTTATAGGGATACTCATAAGCTTTCTCAGCAGTTTCTCTATTCCCAATTTTTACTCATCAGCAGTTTCTATTCCCAATTTTTATGTCATAATTCTATACACTATCATGATTTAGTTTTTCTCAGGATGTATCCAGAAAGGAGTATCCCAGATGGTGGGGTCCAGCTTCCAGATGTGGGTCCACCTTTTAATTGCAAGGACTATAAATCTCATAACAGTGATGTCCAGCTTCCCTTGGTCGAAACTATTAATCCTTGAGGTGATGTTCATCTTCCTTTCTCAAGCTGCTTTTCACTGTTTTGTTAAGGCCTCGAGATAAGCATGCTTCCTTTTTATATATTCTAAAGGTATAGTTTCAAAGATCCTTACTACCAGCAATATTCTAAAATTATACTTCAAAAGGTTATTATTGCAAAACTCTTTAAGGCTTAACTACAAGAAGAAAGTTCTTGTCAAAAAGCAGCATCTTAAAGCTTTAATTCAAATGCTCCTAAATCAGCTTAAGACTTTCAAAGGTTAATTGTGAACAAAGGATAGATTCAAAGGCCTTCTTCCATGCTTTACTTCCTCAGTTATTTATTAGAATTCGTGTTTATAACTGTGAAAAATGAATGTATTTTATGATTGGCTTTTCGCAAATATTAAAATGAATATTATATGTGTTGTGTTAGGAAGTAATGCTGTATTAATTCTCTTAAGTAGTGCGTTAAATATAGTTTTAGGTTATAAAAATTTTAAAATAGAAACTATGCTATGTGGGATACTTTTTTTAAAGAAAGGACTCACAGTGAGATGGCAGCCACAGGACACCTAAATCTTTCAGAGAAAAAGAATTTATTGCTCTCCTATCAGAAGAAATGAACCTCTTCCCACCTCGAAGGCGCTGTTAGGATTCAGAGGAAGAAGATGACGATGACCAGACAGAATCCTGTATTTGAATGGAATTTATGCATCATGTATGAAGTGTATGAATATGCAACAGGCTATTGCTTTTAAGTGTTAATCCTTTGTTAACGGGGGTCCCTTTTTGGGTTGCCCAGAAAAAGGCACCCGGACATCCCTAACTCTTTGTATTTATTGTCTCATATTGTCCTAATTCAATTTGTCCAAATTATTATTACTCTTACTGTATTACTATTTTTTATAACCATTTTATTACTATTCAACTTCTAAAATTTTAAAAACAAGTGATTGGCGTTTTTCACATAACTGTCCCATGGTCGGTTTCCACACATATCACAATCACAGATACACAAGTTGCCTGTATGTACCTGACACGAAACACAGCTTTGCATTTCACACTGGTTGCACCAGCCCTGACCGATACTGGAGTTGCTGTGCTGTGCTTAGGAGCTGCTTGGAGCGAGGGCAAGCCTGGGGCACTGAAATGTTTGGTGTTGCAACACCTCCTGTGTGCTGCACCAGTTCCAGCTCTCGCACTCCTCCCTGCTGACAAACTCTACAGGAATGCACCAAGCCAAAGTCTCAGGGTTTCTGTTTAAATTTCCACATTTATTTTGACTTCTTGAATAAAAGAAAGTAAAGAGATGCACAATTTTCTGGGCTTCTAAATAGGACTACGCAGTCCTGCTGGTGTAACTTCAAAAATTAGCCATGAGACTTTAGGAGAGAGAGCTCCCTCTCAGAAAGCAGGTACTTGTGTCCTGCATGTACATTAAGAAGAGCAGCAAAATCATTAGCTGCTCCCAAAAGCTTGGCCTAAGAATTTAAGATATGCTGTCCAAGTGGATATGAAGGTTTGAAAGACAACTTATATTGTGGCTCCTAGTGTGGTCTTCTAGGCAGCACAGAAATGCAAACAACGTATGTTATGAAGCTGTCTTGAAAAAACAAGTGCAATTCATATCCTGTGCTCGTGTTCCTGGTGAGATCTTCCATAATTATTTTGATGTTAGCCTGATCAGTTACTGAGCTTTCATGAATTGCTACTGGGGGGTTTCTTTCTGACTTACAACTGGCTGATCAGTGATTTAAAGTCAAGTAAAGACTGGGATTTCAAAGTCTGCAAGATATTTTGCACTTGGGAATGTTTTCAGCCATCACTTCTAACTTGCGTACTTGTGTTCTGTAACCTGGAATAATGTTTTCTTTCTTCAGTCAATGCTATCATTAAAGTAATGATGTTAAATTAGTCATGATCCAGTAACTTACAGCATGGGATGTTTTGTCAGCACAGAACATTGTATGTTTCAGATTGTAGGGTAGGAGTCCCCCCCACTCACTTTGTTTTTAATTTAAAAAAATTAATAGCACAAGTTGGGATGTTTTATAAAACTAACAAAAATAGAGGAAGCAAATATGATTATTTTCAGGGTTCCAGCTCAAAGGGGCAAAGGTCAAAGGCCTGCAATGGATTGAAGTTATTAATTAACAACTACTTAGAGGATTTTTCCTAATTTATGACTTCATGTATTATTACTCTTTTGGTAAAACATCATAAACATGCCCAGTGAGTAATCATACAGTATGAATTGACAAAAAAAAGCTTAGAACACAGAAGCTACAAATTAGTAGAGTCTCTTCTTACCGGAGCAGATCAGAATTTACTCAACAAAGCCCTTTGTTGAAAGAATGACTTCTCAGTTGTTTTAAAAAAATAGAGGAATCCCCCTGGGTGCTGGACAGGACCTGGCACTGCCACGGTATGCTGCCCATGTCTGGAGCAGGGCACAGCTGTAGTGCTGGGGGCTGACGGACAGCCCCACAAGTGGGCCAGAAATCAGCTGCATCCTTATTTAGGGACACTCTGTGTGGCTCCCTCTGTGACTGTACTCCAGGTGTGGGTGAGGGCTCTGGGACCATGCTGAACTGACTAGGACACACTCTGGAGGGCCAAGGAATTGCTGGGCAAGGTGGGGGCCCTCATGGGAGACCCCCAAGAGGCTTGTGATGATGGACATTTGTCTGAGCTTTTATTTAAACAGAACTGTGCAATTTGAACAGAATATTAAACATCAAAATGACTTTGAGAGCATCTGCTTCCCCACTAGTCTGCAGAATTTAATATTTAGCCACCCTTTAGAACCAGGGCTTGATGAAGGTTTGTATTCCCTCTAGCAGGAGGGGAAATGGAGAGGGAGAGAGGCAAGTCTGAAAAGTGAGTGCGGATTTGGGAAGATGAAAACCAAAGGGCTTGATGAGGCTTTTTCTCTCCCTAGCATCTGGAGAACTTTTCTGTGTAGGGGGGAACCCATAGACCATCTTGTTCTGATTCAGCCATATTTCAATAATAAATGCAATTTCAGTGTGAGAGGCTGAAACATGCCTGGAAATCAGTGTTAATTAGACAGTGGCCATTTTGCTTGTGGGAGGTTTGATCTTGGACAGAATCCCCAAGGGATCAGGATCTTGCAGGAGGTGGATTTCCATATCTGCCTGATTGCCTCTCAGCCTCCCATGATCATGGCTATTTGCAGTCACTAATAACCTCCTAACTTGCCTGTAAGGCATTGTCTTTGCCTTATGGATTAGAAGCTGAAGTGCTGTACAGACAAATGACTTGCCCAAGGTCACGCAGGAAATCTCTGTGTGAGCCAAGCACTTCAAAACCAGCATTTCTGAATCATGGCTTTAACATCTCTGCACCAGCTTTAGTTTGGTTAAAGCTGGGTCCCTGCGCAGAAGGAAAGAGAGGAAAAAATCCCAAAAGTGTACAAAACACACCAAACACCATGTTCACATTCTTTAGTGAGAGACAGTGCCTCTAACGCAAACTTTTCTCTAATGCTCTGACCCTTCATATTTTCCCAGCTGTCAGTTACTCTGAAGAGCCTTTCCCACTGTGCTCACTCGATCAATGAGTGAACCTTCAGGGTCACAAAGTTTTCTTGGATTTTTCTTTGTTTTCTTTTCCTTTTGGTGGTGTTGGAGGGCAGGCAAGGGAGGGACCTCAGAGGCAGGCAGCCAAGGGCGTGAGCGGTGCCAGGTTACATAATGGCTGTGCTGACGTGGATTCTCGTAACTGCTGCCTATTCCTGCCCTGCCAGGAACAGCCCATCAGGCGGCACGTTTTGAAAGTCTAATCAGTCCAGACCAATAATCTGTTGACCCATACAGGGCTGCAGGAGAAACCCTGCTCATATGTGTGTGTTTTCTGAGGGAACTTATTAATTAAATGTAATAATGTTTAATTACCTTGGTAATAGGTGGCTGGGAGCTACAGGAGTCTGATGAAGCACATGTGAGAGGCTGGGGAGGTTGGTGTGATCACAGTGCAGGAGGGAGGCACAGGCTGAGCTCAGGGGGGATGCAGGGAGCTGCTCCCAGGAGTGCCTGACCCCAGGGGCAGGATGCTGGTGATTCTTGGTAAACAGTGTCTGACTGTGCTCACAGCTGCTCAGTAAAGGATACGATTCCCTCTCATTTTTTTGTCTACCTCCTCTTTTGTTTATTGATGGTCTGCAGGGGTGGAGTCTCAGGCATTTTGAAGGGCCCAAACAAATCCTCTGTGGTGGTTTCAGCTTTAAAGCCATCTGAACAGGCTGGATATGCTGTTTTCGGATGTCCACGAGGTTGGAAATTTTATCTTATTTTCAGTAATTGCTTTAAACCGAATGCTATCCTAAATTTTCTTCATTAACCAGTCTAGCTGTTTAACTAACTAACTGATGAAGCAAACCCTGATACGTCATTTCTGCATTTTTCCTGCCCACTTTGAGTTCATTAATTTATCTACGCCTCCTCCTTGTCACAATGTCAGAGAAGCAGCTCAAAGCCTAGTGCTCTGAAGGTGACTGTTCAAAGGAAGAGCTTGATGGACATACTGAAGTTAAGATATATATTTTGAAGTCTTGTACCAAAAAAAGACATTAGGTTCTGAAAACCAAAATATCATTATGGAAATATTTTGGAGAAAACGAAGTTTGTTCATGGACCTTTATTTTTTAATTATCATGGTTTTTGGGATTTGTAGTGGTCTATATCTGTGATAGAGTTCCAAATGATTTCCCTGACTGGGATTCTTTCACAGGCTTTAGCACTGAGCACATCTGTGCACTTTTTCCACATCATTGCTTGGTTTTAAGAAATTTGTGCTTCCAGCATTTTGGCCATTGCACTTCCATCAGGGTGATGTGAAGAGCAGGCGAATTGTTTGGAAGTGCTCTTGACCCAAGCTTTGCTGGGGCATGGGCCTTTGCACAGAACCTGAAGTGGGGCTGGAGGGAGCCAGAGGGCAGAGGTGGAGGTGCTCAGTGGGACTCAGAGCCCCTTCCTCTGCGGGGCAGACCTCACCTGCTGTGTCACTGGGGAAGAGGAGGCTTCATCTGGGCCTTTTGTGGTGACACAAAGGAGCTTTGCATTGCTTAACTGCCTCATTGAGGCAATACTTCACCTCATGGGGAATGTCTCTGACATGCCACGTGATTTGAAACATCTGTTTTGCCTTTGTGGGCTGCATGCATAGGGATGTTGTCCACTCCTCCTTGGTGTGAAAGGGTGTGCAAGCTTGCCAGAATCCAGCCTTCTGCAGACTCAAAACACAGTTGCTGTGCAGCACTTGTGGAGAGTATCACAAATTCTAATTTTTGCAGGCTGATGTCAACCAACTCCTACCCATAAAACCAGCAAGAATAGATTGTTGTTTTTTAGAATTTTCATTTAATCAATAAAAATAACCCCCTAAACATCTGCTGTAATGAAGATTTTGATATTTCTCAGATAATGGGAAGGGTAAATACTTGTGCAGTAGGGATGTATTATACTCTAAGCATCATCTGAAATTTGCTTTCGATGTAGTTTGTTAAAGGAGCTCCATTCACTGGTAGAGCAAATTTCTTGGCTATTTGTGATGACTCAATCCTGAACTAAAAAAGAGTCAATTAGAGCAACTACACCAAGAGAAAATGTGACTACCCTACTGGGAAATTCTGTATTCAGTGCAGAATGACTTGCTTCATTACTTATTAAAATCAAAAATATTTAATGGTTTACTAATCTCATGCCTAGAAGCTAGTGTATATATTGGTTTAGAGAAAGTGTATTTATGGATGTGAAGGGAGTAGGACTTGAAGGTCTTTGAAAGAATTTGCTGTTTGGTTCACTACAGGTATGGCTGATCCACACAGCATGCTTTGGTTTCACTATGACTTAAAAAAAATTTCCATCTTTGACCAAGAGGTGACCAACATCAGTTTTGGGTTTTTTTTTCCTGACAAGTCAGCAATTCCACTTCCTCCTTTGCTGTCCACAAGGAGCAAATGCCATAGAATCATAGAATGGTTTGGGTTGAAAGGGGCCTTAAAGATCATCTTGTGCTATAGGCAGGGACACCTTCCACTAGATCAGGTTGCTCAAAGCCTCAGCCAGTCTGGCCCTGAACACTTCCAGGGTGAGGGCATCCATAATTTCTCTGGACAACCATTTCCAGGCATGCATAATTTCTCTGGGCAAATCAGTTCTCAGCACCCTCACAGTAAAGAATTTACTGAAATGCTGTCTTTCAATTTAAAATTGTTATTCTCTATCCTATCACTACACCACCTGATAAAGAGTCCTTTCCAGTCTTCTCTTTAGGCCCCCCTTGGGTACCAGAAGTTTTGCTATAAGGTCTCCCTGGAACATTCTCTTCCCTAAAAGCTAAATAACCCAAATTCTCTCATATGGAGATATTCCAGCCCTTGCATCCTCTTTGTGACCCTCCTCTGGACCTGTTTAATGCAGCACTGCGGGGGGGGGAGGTGCCTCATGAGAATGGAATAAAGGGGCAGAGCCACCTGCTTCAACCTGTTGGCCACACTTTTGGTGAAGCCCAGGACGAGGTTGACTTTCTAGGCTGCAAGGCTGCATTGGCAGGTCATGCCTGGATTTATCTTCACCTGGTGCTGTGCAGCTGGCTGTGGGCTGGTGGGGCTCTGGGGGGTTTGCCTGTTCTGGCAGGCACCAATTACCTCCTTAACAAAAAGTTCACCAGTGATGGTTTGGAGACACTCCAAATTAAATATTGTAGGCTTACCCATGACCATACCCTTCAGAAAGAGGTCATAGTTCATGAATTACTGTGTCATACATCTAATGCAGGACAGGGCCAGCCTAGTCACAGGTCTGATGGGGCTGTGTGTGCAGAGATGCCTTGGCTGGCTTTGCAGGAGCTGTTTTCTGGCCCTGGAGGTTCTGCTGTTTCAGCAAGGCACTCGGAGGGCTGGTTCCACACTCTGGATGGCTTTCTGATCCCCGCCAGGCAGGAGCCATGTGGGTGCCTGGGACTCTCTTGGCTCAGGGGTCTCTTTTGGCTGCTCCAAACCAAGTAGAGCCAGAGCTGTTTCTAGAAACAAGAAATGCTTTGTACCCACATAAAATGGTTACAGTGTCATCCTTCTTACTTCACGTGGACTACTCCACTTCTGCTGAGTGTGAACAAGTCTCAGTCTGAGACTGGCCAGCTTGCCTGCTGCATGGCTGGTGGGTAGGGGGGTGTACAAGTGAGGGGTGTGCTTGTATGATGCTGTGGTTGTATCTGGCTCCAGGGTGTCTTGTTCTTCTTGGGGCTCCTGGGCCAGCAACTCTGGCTACATGGCCATGCCACAGCAAGCACACGGTGGAGATATAAATTATAGAAACAAATTCTATCAGAGCTTGAAATAACTGTCATGCTTCAGGGCATCCAAGTCACAGTTTGAATCTGATTGGATTTACTGCCAGTCACGAGAATTGATTCTGGCAGGAATAATCAATACTGCCTCTTAATTCTCTTGAATGGTGTCAACACATTCATGCCTAAGAGACACATTCCTGTGTTAAAGCATGGCAATCAAAATAGTTCAGTGCTGGATGAACCTTCTGAGGGACCTAAATACACAAATCTGTGTGCTTGCTCAACCACGATGAAAATATGATCTGATTTCAGCTCTGGAGTGAAAACACATCCTTCTCAGAGACAGATGATCGTGTCAGTCCAGGTGGCTTTAGGCAGAGCAGAGGTACTGTGTCTGTGCTTGTGTTACCTAGCACCTGATGGCAAGGAGAAGCTGTGCTGGTACCTTATGGTCTGGATACTACGGGGAAAGATGGAGCCTTTTTAAACATGGAGACTTGTAGCCACACTGCTTAAACCTGCCCTGTCCATGTGTTGTGTGCATGTTGGCTGTAAGGAGCTCATTTCAGGTCAGGATTGGAGACTCTTCTGGACAAGTATGTCCAGCAGTGCCATGGTGAGCAGCCCTGAAGAGCTGCACCAGTTTGTCTGGACTCTGTTCTCTCTCCAGGAGTGGCCAGGTGAACGGGCACTGTGGTAGAAGGCAGAGCAAGGCAGGTGTGCATGGTACTGCTCCCCTCGTGTTCACAGTAACTTCCTGAAAGTCACCCAAGAATTTCTGTCATGCACTTGGTCAGGGTTTTTACAATATTATGTGATCATGTGGTTTTACAGTCTTCTCTGCCTTCATGGGGAACTCCCCATGAGTCAAAATCTTAAACAGCGAATAACCTCCATGAACAATACAATGTTTCCCACTTCCCTTCTCCCTCATTCTGTGTCCCCGACCCTCAGAGCTGGGTTGGGGACAAGAGCCTCAATTCCTGGCTCTCATGGAGGCTGGCCAGGGGCTGCACAAGTGGTTCAGTCAAGCCCAGCATTGCAAACGATGCAGTGCCTTCAGGTGGGCTTTGGGGCAGGTAAAGAGGAAACCTCTGCATTAGATATTGCTGCTGCTCTGCGCTATAGATCTGGGACCTCGCTGTGCTAAGGGATGCACAAACAAATGTCCCAGCTCCTACCATGCTGTTAGCTAAAAGAATTCTGCCATGAACTCAGGTAGGAATCAAACAGACACATCTACATTCTCTGGCTTTGCTAGCAAAGGTTTGCCAAGTCACTTAAGGAAGCGAAGTAGTTTCCAGAGACTCTGCAAAGCTGCTCTGGCAGGTGCTATATTAGACAGCTTTGCCAGGAAACTGAAGAAGTACTATGATATGGTAAGGACACTTAACTCTCTTCCAGTATCAACACAGTGTGAACAAATAGCCAACTGACACAGAGCTGTATGAAAAGATACACATCAAATATATGCTTATGTGTAATGGATGACAGATACTTGTCATAACCTTAAGCATAAAACAATATGTTTTTATCTGGACCAGAATAATTGTCATAAAAACTCTTCAAGTGCATTCTGAGTATTCTTCATTTCAATGCTGTTGAAAGCCATATTGTAGCCAAGATATGAATATTTTAAATGATTTAGGTTTATGGATAAGAAAAAGATCTGAGTCTTTTCTAAAATGACATTCTTCTTATTTTCCCTGTCTCTTCTTGAAGTAAGAGTGGACCCCTTAGTACTGATCAGCATTTTGTCAGCTTATGAGTTTTACATAGCATTCAGAGAAGACTTGAAATTCTACTAGAAATTCCTTTTTAAAAGGAACAGATTGGTAAATTAAAAGAAAAACAGGGGTGCAGAGTGTTATCTGCTTCAACAATTGATGTTAGTAAGCGGGAACAAAAAGTCACCTGAAATTTCTTGCACTACTTAATTTGCATTTCTGGGATTTTTAGAATAACCAAATATGCATCTTCTAAGGTGTAACTGAATTCAGTTCATACAAAGAACGTGTTACAATTTTTTTGCTTTGTGACTTTCAAATTTGCTTTCTTTCTGACAGAAGCATATGACTTTTCCCATTAAGATAAGCTCTCTGCTCTCTTCATTGTCTGAATAAAAGGCAGAAGCTGACACTTGTCTGAATAAAAGGCAGAAGCTGACACTTGTGTATTATGATATTTATACTGATGCACCTTTTGATGCAAAACCATTTTCTTTCCCTACTTAACAGGCAGCTTCCTTTATGTGGTACTGAGAGCTAGACAATGAACCCCAAGTGATTGTAATACTCTCCAGACACTTCAATTATGTCACTTTTTTAGATTTCTGATGTGGAATAGGATCATCCAACCTGCTTGAGCAAGCATCCTCCTCCCTTTCACAACATTTAAAAAGTTTTCTTGAAAGGTGAAATTGTTTCAAATGCTCTAACTGTTGAACCAAGAATGTCTGGGTAAATCAAATAGCAGAGATGCCTTATTTATCATGAAACAAATGAAGTTGTGATGGATTCTTGTATCATGAACAAACTGATTGTCTTCCCATCATCCTGGAAAGTGCCCCAATTTCATAGCATATACCTCTGGGGCAGAAGGAATTCAGCATGTGAAAACTGAATGTGTTGAAAGTTTATTCGTGTTTTTAATTTTAAAAAAAAAGTTTGTGGAAGAGCTGTTGGGCATACTATGATATGAAGGAATGATGAGCAGTGGCCAAGAATACAAAGGTCCTTTGGCTTTATTGCCTGGCTCTGGCATAACTGTGTACTGGGGCTCTCCAGGAGAGCTGGGATCTGCCTCCTTGGCAGATGCCACTCATTTTTTGGAAAGTACACCTGTACAGTTCTACCTGTTGCAGAACTGTGGAAATTTGGCATGCTAGCTTGTTTTTTTGAGAAATGCTGGGGCTGCAGGGCAATGACCAGGCTTTCTAAAGCACTGTGTAAAGCTGAAATCAATGGGTAGTCTGGCACTGTGGCACCCAGAGCCTCCAAGGATTGTGATTCAGTCTCAGCTGCAAACTGGCACCTGTGGGGTGGTGGTCAGGACATGGACATCACCCCTATTCTCATAAGTTTGGGTGAAAGAGATGGGAGCAGCTGTGCTGTTATGCCTCACCACTACTGGTGGGATATTTAGGGGAGGTCCTGACAACGAGCAGTGCCCAGGCTTGGCCCTTTCCTGCCTCATGTCACTTAACCCAGCTCTTCCACCTCATTGTATGCTCAACTTGTGAAGTAGACTCTGCACAAAGAGCTCTATCTGAATTTATATTGATCATCTTCTAATATGGGCTTATCCCATTGTGTAGAAAGAATGGAGGTTTTTAACTGAAGAAATAGAAAAGAATGTGGTGGTTGCATTTTCAAAGCTATAGGAAATGTAGATGTGGTATTAAGACAAAGAGTGTTGCAACTGGTCATTGTTGGTTGCAACACTCAATGAGATCCAGCTGGGTTAAAGCTCAACACTGAATGAGATCCAGCTCTGACTTTTCCACCAAAGCAGGTGCCTTTTGCCCTTGCATGGTGGGTTAACAAGCTGGGAGTGCTGGAGGCTGTTGTTGGCCAGCTCTCTTTAGCACCTTCCTCCTTGAAAGCACCTCTTTTGTTAAGGCACTGGGGAATACAATGAGGAAATGAAACAGGTAAAAATATCTTTACTCATCCTCCTGTTGCTGTGAAGGGAATTTGAATGCACTTTTGAAATCTGCATTGACACAATTCCACAGAGTCTGAGGTAACAGGGATCAACTTCTGTTGTGCTAGGATATGAGTCTTGAGATCAGCATGGCTATGAGCCATTTGAAATATTTTACTTAGTATGAGGAGAGGTAAATACCAGGGTTGTATGGCAGGTCTAGCTGAATAAGGACTCCAGTTAATCTCTGCTGAGGATTTCCAAAGGGAAGTATTTATCCTTGTACCAAATGTCTGTACCTGATATGTCTGACCTTGGGTGTTGTGACTTCTCCTCTAAAACATTAGATTTGAAATGCTGCTGTTCTGATTTACAAGGGGTTTTTTTTTGCCTGAGAAGAGCAGGTGTGGGTGTACTTCTGCTCTGTTTCAGTGCAACACAGCGAGAAGTGAAGGCAAGCAAAGCAAGGCCCTGTTGAGGGATGAGAGCGGGGAGACAAGTGTGGTTCTGTCTGGAGTTCAAGTAACAGCTTCTGACCCTGAAGTGGCTTTATTTGGGTAGGTCAAGGTGTGTGCAATTGGCCTGACAATCAATACATCTCAAATACATTAAAAATGTCAGATACAACTCTTCTACCTAGAAGTTTTTCTTACAAAAGTGCGGGCATATACACAGAGAAATAAAAAAGCTTTGGGGGGAAAGTCTATATCTGCTGGATATCGCTTTAAAAACCAGAAGTGATCAGTCTTTTTAATTTTTATTAAGAAAAAAAAGAAGCCTCTGTTTAACAGTGTAACAATGTCTTCAGAATTCTTTAGCTTATGGTCTCAGAGCAGGGGGACCAAATTATTGAAAGATTTAGCTTTGCTAGAAGCAGAGAGTGTGGCTCAGTGGGTGGACTACTGCAGACCTTATGTTTCACTACAGCAACCTGAAAGGAAGCTGTAGGGAGGCAGAGGTTTGCCTCTTCTCCCAAGTAACTAATGATAGGATGACAGAGAATGGCCTAAATTTGCACCAGGGGAGGTTTAGATTGGATATTAGGAAACATTTCTTGACAAAGAAGATTGTCAACCACTGGAACAGGCTGCCCAGGGAAGTGGTTGAGTCATCATTTCTGGAGGTATTTAAAAGATGTGTAGATGTGGCACTCAGAGGCATGACTTAGTGGTGGACTTTAGTGGCAGTGCTGGGCTAATGGTTGGACTTGATGATGTTTAAAGGCCTTTTCCAACCTAAATGATTCTATGATTCTAGTTCTATGCTCTTTCTGAAGGTTTTCAACTTTTAAGGAAAAATGAGGAAAGTGTGTGTACATCACAAAGCTGAAAGCAAGGTCCCCTGGAAGGGAGCAAGAATATACTGTGGATGTTCTTACAAGACAATTTTGAATTGAGAAACTGTGGTGGATGGAAGGATTCTGTTTTGGAGGAAAAAAAAAATCCTTATTCTCTTCTTTCCTGTAATCCAGATCAAAATTTGTAATAACCTGAAAGTTCAATCAGACTTATGCTAAAAGCAAACCCAAGTAGTGAGGTGGAAATGCATCATTCTGTGGGGTTTCCTTGTATGTAAAAACAGAAAGTCTGAGTTGATTTTTGGCATGCAAAGCAGAAAGCGGAAACAAGCTGTGAAGGGGGTGAGAGTCATGAGAAGGCTGAGCACAGGTTTGCTGAAACTCTGTAGTACTAGAAGAATAAAAAGTAGGGGGCTTCACACTCTTCATGGGGTTATCGAAGGAGGCTGTTAAGAGTCTGGATAAAAAGGTTGCAGCAAAATGAGAAATGAAAGAGTGGATGTGTGCACACTAAAGAAAACTTTAAAACCCCGTGGTTAGAATGAAACAGAAACTAATCCACATACTTTGATTAGGAGTGGAATTTTCTGCCATTTCCCAGACAATGCTGGCATCATGTGGCCATTTTATTTAGCTTGCCTTGTACTAAAATATTTCTGAAAAATCTTTGCTTTCTCAGTATCTTTCTGGTTGGGATTCCTTAAAAAAAAGCTCATGAACACACACAATTCAGTGCTCGTGTGTGACTTCTGGGGATGTCCTGTGCAGGGCTAAGAGTTGGACTCGATGATCCTTCCAACTCAGAATATTCTGTGACTGTGACTGCTGAACTCAGCTGTGTGCCTTGCCTGGATAGCCTGTGACACTATCTCCATTTTCTAGAAGACATGAGGAGTCTTCAATTGGTCATTTGGGGTCTTTTACTTTCTGACCACTGATCATGTTTTTAAAGTGATCAGTCAGCCTCTTTTAACACAAAGAACAGTTTTTAGTTGTTCTTGGCTTTTGAATCTAAATGAGAGGAAGAAATTGCCATGTGCATGGCAGGCTGTGGTGGGAGTGTTTTCCCACTCTGGGGACGTTTGTAAGGAGGGGGAACAATATTAAAGGACAGTTATTCTTCCCAAATAGGAAGAATGTGGGGTGCAAGAGAAGAAATGAAGCTCGGTTTTTGAAAGACCAGGAGCAGGAGAGATGATGCAGGGTCCAGAACATATCCACACAAGAAAAAGGAGTGAGATCAAGGAGGAAAGAGAGCTGCAGTGATGCTTTTCATGTGTTCTCTGCAAAGGAGCAACATCCTGTTTAAGGATCTTAGAGGAGTCTTTTGTGACTGCTGGGAGAGAAAAACTGTGCATGTAATTCCAAGTTGAGCTGATTAGTTAAAAAAATCAGGCTAAATGGCTGTATTTTTACATCAGTACTACTGGTATTTTTGAAGAATGGAAACCTGAGTAAAATAGCATCTAATACTACTTGAAGTAGAATCCTCTTGCAAAGTCCTTTGAAGATGATCAGTGCAGAAGTGCTCCTGAAGCTCAAGTAAATAATGCTTGGGTAGAGTAGCTTTAATCAATGATACTAGCAGCTTATTAACCTGCATCTCAGGTAACCTGGCAGGAACAGAATCTATTTGGAGGAGTTCCTCTTTGAAGTTCTGTACATCCAGATAAAATGGAAAACTTGGCAATAAAGTTGAGAAAGTATTTCTCCCAATTGTGTTTCAGACTGTGTAAGAGATTATGCAGCAATATTAAATTTATTATGAGACAGAGCAAATGTATAATTGGACACAAGTACAAATGTACAGGGTAGTGGCGCATGCTTGTATATATTTCTGTATTTATAAACACTTGTGTATATATATATATATGCACAGAAAAAATCCTTTTTATGAAGTTTTCTTTAAAAAAAACTCATACAGGTAGAAAAAGAAACGGAAGTATAAAATGTAAAACAAATGACAGAGCTGTTCAACCTTGTAAAACCAAACAAATCTTTGTCACAAATAAGGCATTGTGTCTGGATGCCTGATAGCAGCAAGTGGAAAGTCAGTTACTAGGAAACACGTGCCTCACTCCAAAGTACACAGTGCTTGCTCTATAAATGCAGACATTTGTTTAAATAAATATTGACCATAATTATGGCACTGTCTTAATGGCTTTTAGGAACTTTTTACTATGTGTTTAGGTGACATGAAATCCTTAATCTGAATTGATTGAGATTTAATGTTTAATCTTGCTCAGATTTGTTGCTCTTTATTAAGATGTTTAGCTTGGATTCTGACAAAACTTCAGCCGGGAGTAGGATACAAAATTCCCTCATTCATGATAATAGAGTTACTTGGGCATGTGCCTTGTGTAGTATAAAACAGATAGTAAATGTTTCTGCATCTAGGTGACAGTTCAAAGCAGATCACTAAATTTCTTCTTCTTTATCATTTGGAATATAAGTGCAGTTTCTGGGAAAGCTTTCTTTATCTAGAGTAGACCCAGGAAAATCAGACTAATTGAATTCTGCAGATCCATGAATGCAGACTCTGCCTTTCTATGGTAGATACTTTTCTGCAGCTTCTGTCCAAAAGGGAAGACACTTTATTTCTTTAGCTATATATGGTTAAATGTAAAGAGTAACTCATGCACATACCTGTTCTGTATGAGGTTTGCTAGACCGTTTGTTCATAAAGGCTGCTTTTTCAGCTCTTGTTCTTAGAAGTTTTGATAAAAAGGCAGTAAAGATGTGTGCTGTTTTATATGCTCTTTCAGTGGAATTTTAATCAGGAGACTGTCTGCATTGTTAAAAATTGTTGGGCTGGATACAAATTGAACTCACCAGTATGTAGAGGTGTTACTGTCAGGAGTATGACTTACTGGAAGCTATTAAATACATTTTCCTGAGTGTATAAATGGCTGAAAAAGGAAAATGAGAAAATAAGTGTGGCTGGGGAGAAGAGAAAAGGTTCTTCTGCTTAAATGTGGAGCTAGGGAAAAGGTGAGCTTTTTGGTAGATTATGCTTTCTCTAATTGTAGCTTTGCCTTCTCAGCTCTCCTGGTTTGAAGAATTAGAAATTTATTCCTAATGTTTTAGAGACTTCTGCATAGCTCTATGGGTAGAAGTGGGATGCATCATTTACAATGACCTTAGTAATTTTGGGCCACAATATTCCAGATGTCTGCGTAGCTTTACCAGAGCCATAGAGAGCAATCCCTGGCATGTAGAAGTAAAGTGCATCTTTACAAGGCAAACAGGCTTACAGCTCTTTCTGCCACAGAATGGAACTTCCTTTAGTTGTGAAAGAAAAATAGTGAGCTGGTTGAGGGTTTTTCTAAACTGTCACTTCCCTGTTTCACTCTGGTTTCTCAGTGGGGGCAGAGAAAACAACAGCTTAAGATACCATCAAACATGATAGCAAGGCATGCCTTATGTTCTCCAGAATATTGTCTATGAGTATGCCTTGCAAGAAGGACTGACATATCACATGTAAAAGCATGTGCCAGAAATGGACAGTATTAAAATGTTTGTTGTTGCTGATTTCAAATCTACATCTATTTTCAGGGGAAAAAAAGTGCTAATTTTTTTTCCCCTTTTCAAGGGGAGGAAGGAAGAGACCTTCTTAGCTAATTCAGATCATGGTTTCCTACCTAGTTTGTTAAAGATTTAAAGCCTTAGAGAGTGTGCCTCCAAGTATCTTTGGTGACAGAACTCAATAGGGAGGTTTCAGCCCTAATTTGTGAATGAGAAACATCACAAGAAGTAGAGTACACACTGAGTAATCAGCTCAAATGCCCCATGGAAAATTTGACTGAACTGGAAATGATGTCAGATTCCCCCATGAACTAAACTACTCTTTCTTTTAACTTCTAAAGAGGGCAGCACCCTGGCAAAGTCAGGAGAGTGAAGTTGCTCTTGTGAGGAAGAAAACCAAACCAAAAAATCCTCAAGCCCAAAGAAATTGGGATTTGTAAGACTGCATTGCTGCAGGAATTGGGGGCTTTACTTTCTGGGGAAGAGTGGATGAAGTGGTAGAAATTCAAGATCAAAGCATTCTTTGAGGATAACTTTGTGGCTACTACATTCAGGCTGAATACCCCAACTTTCCTGGGATGTCTCTGTTGTTACCATGTTCAGGACAGGCAGGGAGGAAGGTGGTGCTCAGTTAAGAATGTAATGAGAATTTAACAGGCGTGATTCAATACACGTGAGGATGAGCAGGAAGGAGGATTGCACTTGACTCAGGTTGGCATTATGCTGGCAGAATGCTGCCTGCTCAGGAGACATTGAACAGTGAGATACTCTCTCAGCTCTGGAATGTGGGAAAGAAAGGAGTATTGAGGGAACTGTGTGACCTTAAGCAGCCATTTAGACAGGCTCTAGAGATGAGATCTCTTTTAGATCTCATCTGGAAAGTAGAGACTGGCAGAAACATGATGCCTGTCCATTTGTTGCACTGCTCTGGTGTCAGAATTCAGGACATTCCTCTGGCTGTCCTGGATTGCCAGAGCCCCTGCCAGGGTGCTCAGAGACCCTTGCACAGAGCACAAGACACCTGTGATTTTGATTATGACCCATGGAAAAAATTACCAACCGTACATGAGGATCTGTAAGCCACGAAAGTCTAAATAGGATAATAATTTGTCACAGGGTGAAAAATAGATTTTTTGGGGTTTTTAGAATGGGGGTTCAGGCGGCAAGATGGAGGAATCTGGGTGTGTCCAGCCTTTCTCCTTCTTCTTCTTCTTGGCTTCCATCTTCTGCTGCGATGTTGGCACTTTTAGATTGGCTTAGAGTAGAAGCTCACTGTCTAACATAGGTGATAGGTATTGGGAAGTTATGGTAAATAATGTGCACATAGTTCTTAGTATAAAAAGATAACATCGCTCTGAGGGCGTCAGTGTGCCTCAGTCTGTCCGTCCTGCTGAACGAACCTCAGCAGGCCAGAGAAAAGAAGGCCATAGATAAGAAACAATAAACAACCTTGAGACTGAGACCAGAAGAGCTCTGACTCCTTTGACTACCAGGCTGGGAAAAGAGACTTTCTAAGACACCTCGGGGTCACTCTGACCAGCTAAAGCCCTGGGACTCTGGAGCAGAGGAGCAAGCAGGTATTAGGGCTTGGGCCAGCTGCTTTCTGGTAGCCCTTCTGGTTGTCTTGCTGCAGGTGGATTTGGTCTGTGGGACTGGAGGCTGATGGAAAAGCTTGCAGGGCTGCTCTGTAAAATGCAAAATATGTACCAACCTGAGGCAAAGAGTATGGGAACTACTCCTCGGTGGTGAGGCTTGGGAATAAGTAAAAACAGGTAATACCACAAAGGGTAGCAGGTGTCTCATGGATCCTGGCTGTGGACTGACTCAGTGCTGTTGGAAAGTATTGGAGGGAGAGTTTAGTATTAAAAAAACCCACCCTGGTTTTCTGGTAGAGGCACACAGGATTTTTTTCTGCTTAACATATCCTTTCTCTTTTCCCTTCTCTAGCTGTGTTTCTACTTCATTCCCACCTTACAATATATTTAAAGTTTTTAAACTTTTCTTTTCTGTCCTTGCCATGGCATGTGCTCTTTTGAGCAAGTCACTGTGAGCTTTGTAGGCCATGTTGCTTGTTCCCCACACAACTGCTCTGCTGCAGTGAGGTTTGTGAAACTGAATTTGTTTGCTGCTGCTGTTCTCTTTCCCCAAATATTTTTCATAAGATATATCAAAGCTGTCATGAGATTTTTAAATTTAAGAGGTAGAGTGGGTAATGGAACATGTGAAACATGGAGCTCTTTTAACATCCCTGAAAGAAATCTGGGTATTTTGTGTCTCTAACATTTTTCCTTGGTATGCTTGAACTGTCTTTAATTTATAATCAATTCAACCCTTCCAACATTTTTAATGAGAAAAATACCCCTAATCTATAGCAATAGTTTCAATATAGTGTATTTTACCCTGGTAATAAAAACATCCAACAATATTTTAATCTAGTATTATGGAATACTCTTGGGTATTTTTTTAAATGAACATAAAGGCTGAATGCTGGAAGATGCTCCATGAAAACAAATTGTATTATTAATCAAACCAAAACACAGAATTCCTCACATAGTGATTTTAAAATGCCCAAGACAGTCTTTAATTGAAATGTTACAGAAAATAACAGAATGAGAAACTGTGTACTTGGTGTTTAATTAACTTTACAATGTATGTTCAGAAGCTTGTTAGATGGATCAAAATGTAACTATAGGATGTAAGAGTGTGTTGGCAACATAAGTCCATTTATGTGTTGTCCAATAATAAATTTCAACTTAGATTAACAAGCACCATCTTAATTAAACAGTCTTCCCTTGTTGCATGCTGAAATGGCTGATGCTAAGTGCCATTTCCATTCATTGTCTCCCATTAACTTCAGCACTTGCTCTTCCTTACGAGCATTATCTGTCACACAAAGGAACCAGGTTTTAACAATGATTTTCTCTCAGCACCTGTCATGTAGTTGATTTTTTTTCTTTTTTTGCATTCTCTTATCTAAATCCAGGCTGTATTTTAGCCTTCTGTGGCTCTGAAAAGAGTGCAGGAGATTTAAAGAACTCCCTGGAGGTAGGCACCAGAATGGCCTTGCCCATTTTGTGGTTTTGCTCTGTGTCTTTTTCAAAAAAGCTAGAGGAAGACATCCCGACTTTATCAAAAGGTCCAGCTTGTGGTCTTGCAATAGTGATGGATAGTGGATGACTGGAGAGGAATACAAGGACAGGAAAAACCTGTGATGATGCATTCCTGTTATGTTCTGTCCGAATCACACTGCTGTGACTTTGTTCAAGCTGTGAACAAAGGTCTCCCCTCTACTGAAAGCTACTTCCATAACTGGTCACTGCTTGGGCCTTCAGGGCTTTTGCACCTGTGCCCACTTGGTTTAGCAGATGTGTACTCCCCTTCTAGCATCACAGCAGCTCCAACTCTGCAGTGGCCCAGCTCTGCCCTAACATTGCTGTTTTGGGTTTGTGCTCGCTACTCTAGCACTGGCTGGTGAAGCCCCTGGCTATGTCTAGTGTGGTGGGGCCACAGGCTAAGCCAAATAGAAGTAGTTTCTCTACACCTGACAAAAGGCTCTTCCCTCTTTTTTAACTTTATACCAAGTTGTGTGGGATGGATTAGAGTACAGGGCTGGCACCCCTCATTACCAAAATGAGATAGCATGGCCTGGGTTAGAAGGAACCTTGAAGTCCATCTTGTTCCAACCTCCCCTGCCATGGGCAGGGACACTTTCCACTGGACCAGGTTTTCAAACTCCCATCCAACCTGTCATTGAACACTTGTAGGGATAGAGGGTCTACAACTTCTCTGACTAACCTGTTCCAGTGCCTCACCACCCTCATTGTAAAGAATTTCTTCCTCAACTCTAATCCAAACCTACCGTGTTTCAGTTAAAAGCCACTGTCCTGTCACTGCATACCCTTGTAAGCAGCTCCTCTCCAGGCATCTTGTGGGTCCCCTCAAGTATTGAAAGGCTACAATTAGGTCACCTCAGAGCACGTGCGGGGCTTCAGCGCAGGACAAAGGGTAACAGTTTTAAACAAAGGAGGTTGATTTGGAATAGATGTAAGGAAGGAGTCTTTAAAATTAGGGTGATAAACCACTGGAATGGGTTGCTCAGAGAGGTGGTAGATGCTGTTCCTGGAAACAAGGTCGGACAGGGCTCTGAGCATCCTGATCTGGTTGAAAAAGTCCCTGCTTCTTACTTCAGGTGGATTGGATTAGATAGTCTTTAAAGGCTCTGTTCAACTCAAACTATTCTATGATACACCCCAAAAAAGCAAGGGAAGATGGTGAACAACAATCTTGCTCCTATTCATGTACCATTTGATATCTGAGGCAAATGTTTAGGACCACTTCCTTGCTGCTTTATTCTAGCAAGGCTTCTCTCTAAAAGCGTCTTACCTACACTCACCTACAGAATTCAGGGCTGTCCCAGAATCCCGTGGGTCCTGTGGGGGATGACAGGATACCTGTGGGGTTTTCTGGGCTAGGGGAAGGGAGGTGCCCTCAGGACACAGGGTAGGTCAACACCTGGGTGAGATGATAACAGTGAGGGCAAGCAAAGGTTTTCCTCTTGCTCAGATCTCAGCCACCTGAACCAGGTGCATATCAGTGTTGTCTTGCAATATCCAGAACTGCCTCTGCTGTGTATCTTCTACCAGTCATTAAGCCCTGCTTTTAATGGGAAGGGTCCTGTCTCTGTTGGTAAAAAAGTACCAAGTGAGCAGAGTGTGGCCTCTTGTGGTCTGTTAATATCAGATACTGAGAGTCAGGGCTTTCTGGGCTGGTGATCTACTGCTTTCTGTGTGCTTTGGGTTAATTAGGCTCTGCAAATCTGTGAAAGAAAGCGACCACCAGAGAGTTGGGTTAAAGAGGTTACTTGCTCTCATGCACCTGCTCAGGTGGTGTCAAGCAGCACTGAGGGCATCACTACTGGACTAAAAGAGCTGCCACTATGAGATGTGCTAACTTCTTAAACTGGTGCCACAACTGGACCTCTGCCAGAGCTTTGGTACTTTTCAATATACAGTAGAAGCTTTCAGTAACCTAAAAGCTGTAGTAGATGAAAATGTTTAGACAAGGACAAAGTAAATATTAGACCACAGTAGTTGTAATTTATTAATGTTTACTTCTCTAAGTTGCCAAGCTCTATTGTAGGTCCTCTGAAGTTTCTTAGCAGCAGACATCTGGTTTGGGTCACAGAGGATGTAGTTTCAAAATCTCCAGCCCATCTCACTTGGTCTATAGCACCTTCTACTGTCCTCTGCAAGAGAGCTGCAGAAGCAAAACAGCTCACTCTGAGTGTATTAGGAATGAAAGGAAGGCCTAGCCCAACAGGATTAATTCCCTGAAGGACAGATTTAAATGATAAGCAATAACCATGTTACTAATCAGCTTATTTGTTTATCTGCTATATTTTATTTTACTCCCAAGGAGTATAAGCATCTAGCAGACAAGGCAAATCAAGTGGCATTTATGTTTTGCTTTCAGTTTCTGGGGGTTTTGTGCTTGGGGAATGTGTTTCCCACCTTTCATAGCATCCTGCAACAGATGTGTTCACACCTGTGCTTGCCTGCAACTTTGATGTCTTGACATTGAAGAAAGTTATTCCTAGTGCTTGTTAAGTACAAAACATTCTTTGCAGTAAGAAACTTTCACAATCCTGTACTTCTGATCTGTGGTGCTGACTCACAAACATGAACAAACTGTGCTGGTGAAAAGTGAGCCTTCCCTGGACATCCATCATGCCCCTGACTCAGATGTTATTCCCCTCTGAGGTATCTGGCCCTGCTTCAGCTGTGACTCAACTGTTTGTGGCACTGAACAGCACAAATAACAGCCTGGCCTACTGAGGAAAGCTGAAACTGGCACTGATTATATATGAATATGCTGCAGCTAGGCAGCTACTTTGTGAGAAGCTGAGTCATGCCTGCAGCTGGCCCAGAAAAGTCTGAGGTAATTGGGAATCAGGCATGCTGCAACTCACGCTCCTGCTTTCTCCAACCACAGCCCTGTGTAATTTCTGTCCCTCTGCAGCTAGGGAGAGCCTTCCTCACTCTGCAAGAGACAGAAATCTGGGAAACAAAAGAGAGCTTAATTCACCTTCTATCTGCTGCAACTTAACCTGCTTGCAGCAGTCTCTGTCCTGTGATTTGGGCTGAGCAACACATGCCTGCTAGAGCACTATGAGGAAGCATCATGAGGGTACATTTGAGTTTTCAGAAGCGTGTAACAGAGAACCCATAACAGTGTTTCTAAAAACTGCTCCAGTATCTGCCTATCAAGGCTTTCTAACGGTGTCCATTGACTTTTTTGTTCATATAAAAAAGGTTTGATTTTTTTTTAATCACTTTTTTGTACTTGTCTAATAGGGACATGGATGCCCTCACTAGTGAGGTTAGGCACCCTTGGAGAAAGGTGATGTGAGGATGCTCTGAAAAAGTACACCTTTTGCATTTTGTTTCTTCTTCCTGTTTAAGGACACAGCTGCTTTCTCTTTAGACAGAATCTGCCTCATCTCTGCTTTTTAAAGCTATGCCAAGAAGAACTTTTTCGGGTTTGCCTGAAAAATACAGTAGAAACCATCTTAAGGTTAACATCTGCAGACTGTTATTTTTCTTTGTAATGAGACTGGGAAATGGTGATGTCTCAGATAACCCTGAAAAGATATGGCTGGCAAAAGCTGGCTTGGGTGAAATTGCTAAACTATATTTTAGCCACAAAAATCTTCCCTAACTAATTCCTACAGAGCTTAGGAGGTTGACAATGAAGAATCATGTTTTCTTTATATATGTAAACAGCATTTGGGATAAAAAAAGTATTCAAATGGCTGACTAAAAAGTGTCAGTAACTGGTAAGCTGGAAAAACTGCCTCCCTGTCTAGACTTCCTGATGGAGCAGCTTTTCCTGGTGAATAGGCTCTGGTCTCACCACCTTCTGTGAGCAAATGCACGCTCAGGACAGGCAGGGTGGAGTCAGCTTTATCCTGCATGTGCAGGATAACACTGATCAGTCTGGGGCTGGGAAAAGGATCTGTGCAAGGGAAAGGATAGGGAAAGAGGATACAAGACAGGACAGCAGACCTTTGTTTGAGCAGTGTTTTCTAGCCTATCTGTTCCTCACAGGCATAAACTTAATATACAACTTATTTTATAGCAAGAAGCTATACCTTTGAAGTCCTTTAACTAAAGAAAGTTTTGTTACGTTTGCCTTTTCTCTGCTAGCTCAGATCTTGGTTGTTCTCATCTGGTATTCTAATTTCTATATGAGTGGATGCTTCAGGGAAAGGCAAAGAAATAAAATGAACACCTTAAAATGTAGTACAAGTGTATAAAGTGTGGAGAGCTACGCGTGAGAAATGCTTCCTTGTCTGCAAGGGTGATCTGCCTGTGCATTAAAGCATGAAATTTGGTTATCATCTTATTCCAAACTTTATTGTAGGTTGTGGAGCTGAAAGCATTATTAATGTAAATCAAATGATTCAGCCTTTCCTAGGTAACATAGTACTCTTTAATTTTCAGAGGCAGAGAGTCCTGCAGATTGGTTCTGTACGTCCAAGCAGGCAATTTTTTTTTGCCCCACAACTTGTTTTCACAGTAGCTGTGGGATAAGGGACCCACAGAAGGTCTTTGTGTTCTGACCCATGCAGTGCATGTAAAACTGAATGCTTTCAAAGACAATGGTTTCGTTGTTGTTGTTGTATGCTGGTCTCTTTAAAAACAGAATCCCTTGTGAGTGGGGTCCGAAGCATCCCTTTTATTGTGGCAGATCGGAAACACATGGTGTGACTGTCAGAATATTTGGCAACTGCCTCAAGTGCAGGCTAGTCCGTCCGTCCCCTGGGCTGGCTCTGCTGAGTGCCAGGGGGAATGAGCAGGATCAGAGCTGCAGCCGAACCTGCAGATGGCAGCAGAAGAGCACCGAAGGCAGAGCCCTGTCCGCTCGGCGCAGCAGCATCCCCAGCCCTGCCTCAAATGGAGAATTTCAGGCATTCTCCACTGAATCCTTCTGCCAGGTTGAAGAGTGAACACAGTGAATTCAGATACTCAAATTGTGTGCGAAGGTGTTGGAGTTCAATGCTTTGCTGAGAAAAAATAACACTTTGGAAGAAAGTGAACTGTAAAGAGACTAAAATCCTTAAACACAAAGAGCGTACTAATAATGTATTATAAGGTGATGCCCTCTCAGTGTGTCCTGTTACTGTCCTCAGTAAATACTGACAAAGGAAGGTATTGTTTCCCATCATGGGGCTCTTAACTGTGATTCTGATGAATGCTCTTGTTCCCAGACTGGGCTCAGGGATGCCTTTGGCAAAGAGAAACAGGGTACCAATACGGATTGGGAGAGACCTATTTCCAAACTAGCTCTAACTTCACATTTAACAATTTCTCCCTTGAGATCAGGAGCCCTCAGACAGAAAAAGAAGTGAAGTAATATAATGAATGGTTGTTTGACTGTTGAGTAGCAGGGGCTGTTGCTGCTGCAGCTAAAGGTGAATTGCAAAAGCTGTAGGACTCTCAATATACCTTGTCCTCATTGCTGTTCTCCCGGATGTGTTGAAAGGTGGGAGGCAGGCTTCAGCTCTGAATTTCCATCACTTCCAGGGTGAACCTTATTCTGGAAAATCCTCAGCCAGCTGCTGAAGCTAGCTATGAGCCTGTTTTGCATGGTTAGCTTATGTGCCAGGATCTAGCTCTGGGTGTCTGTTATGATTATTTATTATTGTGGGTGAATGTAATCATTCTAGCAGGCTGAAGAGGCCATTTACTGTATATAATAATGGCTGATTTTATTTGTTGGTATGTTTTACTGTTATTAAAAGCCCTCCCAGCAATGGATCTAGTGTTCTGGTATCAATCAAAATAAGACTGCTATGAGAAAAGGTTATTGCCCATGCAACACAGCTCTTCTTCAGCAGTATTTTTATTAGGTATTTTTATACACATGCAGGTGGTAGTACATAACCTCTGGAAAAATGTGCAATTAAACAGAGTACTTGCAGTCTTTTCAGAAATCATGACAATATGCCATTTTTTTCTGCAGTCATGTTTCTGGTAGTGGTTTCTCACAATCACCATAATAATTGAAAAAAAGGGCAGTGTTCTGTATAATGGCGTTTATTGGGGATATTGAGCAGCAGTACACAGCTCAGTGAACCTATGTGTAGCCAAATAACTCTAAGGTGTGGATGTACTACTTGCTGCCTTGAAAATGAGCTAAAAATGGAGTTTGCTTTTAGCATAAGGGTCAGTCAGCAGGATGGGTGCTTTGTTTCATGTTTATCACCGCCCTGTTGATAAACCCTCTAAAGCACCAGACAGGCAGCTAAAAGGGTATATTCCCTCCCGCCCCCCCCCCCCCCCCCCCCCAATTTGCTTTAAATAACAAAAAGATTCATCTGGCTCCTGATATTTTGCAGCACTGTCAAGTCAAAATAGTCAAGTACTTCTAGCCAAATGAAATATGGTGAGTCTCAGTAGTGTCATTGAGTTGCTGGTTTCCTGGTCCAAATTTGTTTTATACTTAAGGCTCACACAGTATCAGTGTGCAGGAATAAACAGAGTGGATCCCAATACAAAAGTTCACCTGTGGTATGAGAAATGTAGAGTTTAAACATATAGGTTTGGCTTGGATAAAGGGTGGAAAAAAAACTGCCTCAGAATAGCACTTGTTGCATAAAGGAAGTCAGCAGATGTCACCTGAAGTCTTTGATGATTGATGATGATCTGTGTTGCTTAAAATACTTATGATTTTGAGAGAATGACATCTGCAGTGGTGACAGCACTTCTTGGCACAAGAAATATCTAGATTTGAATTTTAGTTCTGATAAAGGATTCCAAAATTTTGTGCTTAGGGTAGCAGAAAGGACAGAAGGTAGGTCCCACTGTACATTAGCTGGAAGTTAGGCACTTATCTTCCATGCTGATCCAGTCACAAGGATCCATACATCCAGAGATGTTTGGCTGTGTTTTGTGTTCAGTAGCTGTTCCAAGCACTGGACCACCCTAGGCTATGCAAGTGAAATCACACAGAAACCATTGCTTTGTCACAAAAAATCTTAAGGTTTTAATTCTTTGAGCTCAGCTTTTTGTCTCCTTTAAGTGGCATCTCCATCAGCTGGGGAGGAGTGGGGAGTGGCTGACTTGCTATGGATTGAATGCAGTAAGTGAGTGACCTTTGCAAGACTGTTTTTGGAAATATTTCTGAAGTAATACTGCCATCTTTGTTCCTCTCATTTTAGACCCTGGCCTTGAAATACACTCCTTGAATGCTCTCAGAAGCTTAACTAGTTTTCATGTTGAAGCTCATGGAAACTGGGCTCTGCCCAATGTGCTCAGTTATGATTATTCATTGTTGTGGGTGAGTGTAATCATTGCAGCAGTGAGAGCTGTGTGCCTGTGTTGCTTATGTGCTGCAGCACCTTGACTTGAGCTACTTCTAATCCAAAATCTGTTTTCCATGTCAGCTTGGCTTGAGACAACAAGCTGATATGGCACCTTGCAGAGATGTCAGTATGCCACAGTATATAACAATGATGATATCTGTCCCTGTAGCCTGGCATACAATGCAAGAACTTGGTCTTAGGTGGGATTTTGTTTGTGAGGTGTGTCTGTAAATCCAGGCACTGTTGACTAGAAAAAACAATACTGACAATTTCTAACAAAGTACAGATTGCTAGCAAAGGTTGGCACTGAGGCAAGGAGCATTGCAGTTACTGTCAATAAAGTTTTTAAAACAGTGGGACTTCCCTGAGTATTCACTATTTCCAGAAGACCTCAGGGTGACACCTTTGTTCTACCTCTCCCTGCACAGCATCTTTGTACAGGACCACTGTAGGAGTGGAGGTTACTAAAGGTGGTGGAGGACCTTGAGATTGCATGTGCTGTCTTGTGAAGACAGAATCAACTCTCTGAGCCAGAGAAGTGTGTTTTAGATGAAGACAGTGATACAACAGGTGCAGAGATGAATGGAAATGAAATTCACAGTATTTACAGTGGTTTGCCACCAAAATGGGAGAACTAAGTAAGCCTGGAAAGCGTGTCCTGGAGCCTATACTGCTGAAAAGTTACAGAAGATGATTACTGAGTGTACTGGTGCTGGATGTTAAATTTCCTGGGCTCAAAAGAACTGCAGGTAGCTTGGAAATGACAAATAGCTTGAGAAACCAAGAAAATAGTGTGTAATAGAGAGAAATAGCATAGAATAGAAGGGAAGAAGAAAAAGATAACTCAGCAAAACAAGTATGAAATACTTTGCTTAAGCAGGAACAATGAATTGCACAGAAGCAGCATGGGGGAGTAACTCAGTGGGTATAACTCAGGGAGGGGAGTGAATCTGGTCTCTCCTACAAAAGATGAGGTAGGGAATGGTAATTTATCACAAGTAGATATGCATCAGTAGTGTTATGACACTAAGAAAAGAGGCAAATACGTTACTAAAGTATATAGTAGACAGGATTACAGTCAATCAGATGTGCTGAGCAGACATACTGCTTCATATTGCTGTCCTGGCACTGCTGGAGTTCTGGAACTATTCTGTATGGAGTGTTCAGGAATGATGGCCTCCTGGGGAGGCCACAGCAGAGAGCACCATCTGAGAGCTCTGGCAAACAACCTGTGACAGGCTGGAGCAAACTGGTGTTTGGCTCAGAAAATGGCATTCCTCTGTAGAGTGTTGTAGAGGAGGACAATGATGTGTTCCCTGTCTCTGTGGTGGGTGCAATGAGACCTGATGGACCTGAATTGCTGCGTTTGGCTTAGGCGAAGTGTTAGGGGAAATCTGAGGCGATTAAGACAGCAAGGATGGGAAGAGGGACTCAGAGCGCACACTCAGCAACTGGAGGTATTCCAGAACAGAGTAAGCACCTACCAAGAGTGACACCAGAAGCCCCTGTTATTTGGGCTGCCTCTAAAATTTTTTATTTGAGCACTGTCTCCATCCTTCATAATTTAAAAAACTTGTTGGATATACCGCCCCCCCCCCCCCCCCCCCCCCCCGCATTTGGAAATACACCTCCACACCGTGCAATCCCTCCTTTTCCCACACAGTTGCCTTCTGCCTCTCGCTGCCCTTTCTCAGCCGCCGGGCCTGGGAATGCCGCTCTCGGGGGACTCCTTGTTCGCTGTGGGACCCGGCGGGGCTCGGCCCTGCGGAGCCCCTGAGGCTGCCGAGCCGGGCTGCGGGAGCCGGGCCCGGCCGGGAGCCGCTCCCGGGAGCGGGGTGGGCGCCAGGGGTCGCTGCTGGTTCGGGAACCGGGCCCGGAGCGGCGGTGCCACCGGGCCCGGAGCGGCGGTGCCACCGGGCCCGGAGCGGCGGTGCCACCGGGCCCGGAGCGGCGGTGCCACCGGGCCCGGAGCGGCGGTGCCACCGGGCCCGGAGCGGCGGTGCCACCGGGCCCGGAGCGGCGGTGCCACCGGGCCCGGAGCGGCGGTGCCACCGGGCCCGGAGCGGCGGTGCCACCGGGCCCGGAGCGGCGGTGCCACCGGGCCCGGAACTGGGCTGGGGCGTGGAGAAGAGGCAGCGGGGGCCGGTGTGAGAGTTGCGGGTTGGAAACCCGGGCTGGTGCTCTACAGAAGTTTCCTGAGGCAGGGATGTGGCGGGTTCTATGTTGACAGGCGTGTTCAATCAGTAAAAGAAGGTTTGCTGATTTCTGTCAGTTATTGTTCACTTTCCAAGCCTTGGAAAGCAGGAGCATGGTCCCCTGGTCATCCTTCGCAACCCTACTGGTTTGTTTTTTTTTTGTTTTTTTTTGGGTTTTTTTCTTTTCTTTTCTTTTCTTTTCTTTTCTTTTCTTTTCTTTTCTTTTCTTTTCTTTTCTTTTCTTTTCTTTTCTTTTCTTTTCTTTTCTTTTCTTTTCTTTTCTTTTCTTTTCGATCCAAAGTTCGTTATGAATGCTAGTCCCGTTTTTCCAATTAGCTGTCCAGGCCTCTGAGTATTATATAGCTGTCACTTTCGGTACTTGAGCACCTTTTCACGCCTTCATGTTTTAGACTTTTTCTGTCCTCTTTAGAACAAAATTTGAAGCATCCCTTAGGTGAATTTGAGAACTTAGTCATTGACAGAGTAAGCTTGCCCTGTTTACTGGCCGCCTCTGCTGTGAATTCTTAATACTGAGCCATTGAGTAGCTTAGCATGTGACACGGTTAACTCCTATTGCTCAATATTGTGAGAAGAAGCATTTTTGTATGAGCCCCTTCAAGTCCTATCACCTTCCTATCACCTATCACCTTCCTATCACCTTCTCAGGGGCTGGGAGCAAATCCTCAAGATTTATAATGTTTTACTTCGTTAGGTGCTTTTGTCTTAGGAAGAATGTTTGGGATGTACTCCAGGTCTCTGAGAGCAGGATTCTACATGGCTGAAAGACCTTTTGGTTTGACTGCAAACTGGTCCCACACTGCAAAAATATCCACAAACTGTGTCATCCCTCTTGTTCCCTGCAAATGAAAGGAAGCATTTTGCTATTAATTCACTTTCAACTATACTTAATATGAATAATAACAGTCTCATTAAGGGCTGACAACCTGTCTATTTTAGAAACTTTATTTTAACATGGGATGATTTGAATTTCCATAGATAAATTAGGTGTTAGCCTTGAGTAAGTACAAATTTGTAGATAATTAAAATCAGGATTAGTGAGAGAAGAGGTGAAAAATGGGGGTCAGATGCAAACCATCACGGGTCAGGCACCGTCAGTTTTGCTCTTTCAATTTGTGCTGTTCAAAAAAAAAGTTTTTGATTCTGCTGGTTAGAACAAGTTTCTAATAGTTTGGTGAACTGAACATTTCTAAGCAGGCCTTATCTCAGCGACACTGATAAATTCTCTCACTTAACTAAAATTTGCAGACAGAAAGGTTTAAATATATTCTGAGTGGTCTTCCAGCTTTATGGAAATGCTCCACAGACACCTAAAATAGGTGCAAGGAGTTAAATTTAGTTTAGGAAACATATATATATACACACACACACATATATGTATGTATATATGTGTATATGTATATATGTATATACATATATAAATTATTTTTTGAACAGGGGGATATATTCCTTGAAATGAATTTGGGATTTCCTTATGGATAGTTCTTTAAGTATTCACATCTGTTTCTTGTGCTCATAGCCTATCTTGTCTTTTGGCAGCCATTTTGTATGGGTGATAAAATGGGGATTCAGCTTAAAGTGCTTTGAAATGGAACTGTTATTCTTGGAGTAAAGTAAAGTGCTTGAGGTAACATGCAAAATTCATGCAGCTTCATTGTTCAAGGAATGAGATAATCATTTATGGGAAGTGCAGGATTTAGAAGTTGTTTCAACCTCCGTCAGATTGCAGTGGTCCCTAGCTTGAGACCTTTTTGTGGCATAGTTAAGGGTAAATGCTGGAAAATGTAAGTTTGCACGCTTCTGATTTGAGCAATGAAGAACTTTATTTCTCACTGCTGGTGGAGCACCATTCATGCAGGTCTAGACCTTAATAATGCACTATTATAATGCTACTGTCAACCTATAGGTATTAAAATTTTTAAGAGATGTAATCCTTCTTAGGAATGTATTTTTGTTACATCAAGAGCTGTGTGACTTGTGTTTCAGTGGGAGTTATTTAGCACCATATAGAAGAGAAGTCTGGTGTAGGGGATTCTGCCATCGTTTAAAGGGTTTCGAGGAGACATCAGAGCCTAGAAAAACTATCTTGTGCTTTGAGTAACAGAACCTTTAAGCATTGCTGAAATTGAGACTAATGTATCGCCCTCTGCTGCTGGAACAACAATAACATAACCTGGAAGTAGCCTTTTAGCAGAGGCAGTAATGATAAAAGTAAAACCAGGTCACGAAGTTTCCCAGAAGATACAATAGAGGGAGGGGTCTGATGACAAGCAACTTGGGTTCTCCGGGTAGATGTGAGGAATGCCTTCATTCCTTGGGGAGTCCTATGGACTAACACAGGCCTTTAGGGTCAGCTTAGGTACATGGCTTTGGGGACCTTGACTCTACCCTCACTTGATATTCTTTGAATTCTCTGTAATTAGAGTCCACATGCCACCAGTGACTCTTCTGGTAACAAGAGATCAGTGAATTGAAGAGCCATCTTCAGTTTTCATTTTTACTGTTGCCCTTTGTGTTAGGTATCCCAGAAGTGCAGAAAGGGATTTGTTGTAAAAGCATGGTCTTGTTCCTCTGAAGACCTCAGGCATACATCTGGAATTTGGCTGTTTGCTGAGGTTTCTTTGGTTATTTTTAGAAAGATGACATCCATCTTCTGAGATACTGAGACTTCATGCTGTAGGTTGAAGGGAGTAGGGGGCACATGAGGTTCCAACAGAGGGTTCATGAACCCCTACAGGAGTGAAAAAATGTAACTGCTATCTTCGTTTCTGATATCCACGATTTTTATGGCAAAAAGCTCGTTTCTGTTCTGTTTGAAGAGCTGAACCTTTGCTTCAGTTGTCACTTAAAAAAACCCCAACAAATGAACCAACCAAAAAAGCCCAATCAAGCTTCTGCACCCCCCCTATTCCCCCCGCCAGTCTCCCCAATAACTAAAACCCTAAAAACAGAAATGCATTTTGCCACTGTGGTAACTTGCGGGTTGAAGATCATTGGAGTGGAGAGGGGAAAAACTCCATCATCTGCAGAGTTTCTAGCAATTCATTCATTTTCTTGTAGGAGAAAGTGAAAAGTTTTCCACAAGATATAGGAGTGGTAAGGAAAAATCAATGTTCCACTGCACATTTCCCAGAGGTATCAGTGACCTAGTTCCTACCTTCTTCAATACTTCTAGATTTTAGGTGGGAATCTTCTCCTGCTGTCCCCAGTCCATCAGTGTAATGTCTACTGTAGCTGCCAAGTTCTTGCCCCTCATCATTACTTGGCTGTTCAAAGGAGGGAACTGTGGAGAGTTACTGGGTGACAGTTGCGTGGATGTGAGCTGAATTCCACTCTCTTTCTCCAAAAATCAGGAGCAGAAGCTGGTGAGTAGTAGTTAGCACATCCTGAGGGACCTGAGCCTTGTCAGGCCCTTGAGAGGGGCACCTGGCCAGGGCAGAGCGAGACAAGCACTTGAAGGTGGGCAGGTGCCATTATCATAACGCTGTGTTTGAGGGTAACTGGTTCCATGTCTTGCTCCCCTGAGGATGAGAAAGCTGCAGGGGTGGCAGGAAAGAGTGGAAGAACTGCTTTTATGGGAATAGTGATTCCAAGAGGACAGGCTTTTTAGGATGTACACCAACTCCCTCTGCTTCCTGCTGATACTTTGTTGAGGTATTCTGCAGAAGCAGGTTACTTCTGGATTAACTGTGCATTTATGTCCTTGTGGTGACTTCCATATTTACAATTTTGGTGGAAAATAACTATTTATGAATAGCCATTTGATGTCATTTGAATTAATAGAATCATATGTGGATATTGGCCTTTTAAGATTTAGCTGAAATGAAGCCAGGGTGCAAAACCAATAAATTGGGACACTTATTTTTCATCACTTGTCTGGAGTTTCCATGTATTGTGCTGTTTGCAGCAGTGTGAGAAAGCAAGAGTTAGAAACGAAATATATTTCTCTGTGATTGTACAGTTTGCAATAATTAAGGCACAGCCAAAGTTTCCTGCAAATAAAGAAGAGGTTGAGTCTTATGAATTTACTTATTTTATTTTAAAATTGCTCCTGTGGTTGCTGTAAGTGCTTGGAAAGCAAGATTAGAGTGTTATTAGAAACTTGTCCCTTGGGGCACATCTTTTATAGTATGGAAAAGAGGTGGCTGGGAGGGAAGCATTTATCCTGAAACAGCAAGGTCAAGAAATATTTTTCTAAGTAATACAGAACTGAATGTCCAACCTGGTGCCCCTTCACTGTCACAAAGAAATCCTTTGCTAGGCAGAGTGCCATTCATTTCCAAAGTGCCCTGTCACCTCCCTTACTTGTTCAACTGGCAGTATTTTTCCTCTCTAATTTTTCTTAAGGCATTAGGCATAAGAGTCTCCAGCTGAAGCTATTCAAACTTGGGTGTTCTGGTGAACCAGGATGTACTTTTTAGCTTTTCAGCATTCTCTCCCTGGCCATTTACTGTCACATGGCACCTATGGAGAACTTTCTTCATCTCACTGACAGTCCATACAAAACAGATTTTCTCTGTTTTCAGCAGCACTCCAGCTGTGAATGTCTCTAATAGGCTGTGGGATTGAAGAGGAAAGCAGGAAGAATAGGCTGTGGGGAGGAAAGGAGGTGGTGAGACCTGTCCTTTGGTTTCTCTGATTCTTCCTTGACTGGGTTTGGCCTTGTAACTTTTTTTGACTGTTGATGTTTTATTAAATCCGTAGAAAAGGTGACTGGGGTTCCACTGAGCTGCTGTAATTTCCTACCTGTGGATGTAAGGATTGGGATCTGTCTTCTTGTTCCAGCTGGTTTTTGTTCTGCATCTAAGGAAAATCTTTTGTGGGATATGTGCTGGCTTGCAATGGACAACGGGATCCTCATTCTTTGTTTTTCAGTAAAGCAGTGCTTTCTCAGATGAAAACCTTTCCTGACAGCCTATTTTGATTTAAATCTCTTTCTACATATTATTCTATTTTCTTTCATGAGGGTTGAAAAATCATTTTGAAGAAATTTTTTGATTACTTTACTTATTTAGTTTACTGAACCTCTGACCGCAGTCTAGGTGCTCTACAGAAATAGGTATGCTCTCATCAGGTTCTTTCAGGTCTTGTATCTGTGAGGGAGTGTTTTTGCCTTTCCTGTGGCAAAAATTCCTTACACTGAGGTGGTAGAACATATCAGCATGCCAGAAATGTCAAAATAGATGTGGAGTATCTGGGATAACTCTGGGGTTTTTTCCTCCCTCTCCTCAGTGAAAATGTTTTCCAGTTTTAATTATGAGCCCTGGATGTGCATCTTGAGATTTGCAGCATCTGGAGCACGGTGCAATGATTTCTGCTCTGTGAGACGCATGCAAATAAGCAGGAGCTTAAACTTGCTCCCTATTCCTCCTGGTATCTGTGTCACTTCTGCATGCAGGCTGTCTCCTCAGCCCATACACTAATCTGCCTCCTTGTGTCAGTGTAAGAGACATATTTTCAGTCTCCCTTAGATTTCAAGGCAGAAGGATGGATTCTCTTAGGGGAAAACCTTACATGGCTTCAGTGGTTGAGTTCTTGAATTAAATGGGTATTTTCTAATTGGATAAACTCAAGTAAGTAACACAGCTACATATGATAGGGGAGGGAAGATTGGCACTGAAATGGTTTGTTTATTGCTAAAACCCATGGATAATATTCTTCATAGTACCAAGTTTTGACTCCCACTTCCCTGTCCTGTCCATCACTTCATATATTGCCAAGGATAACTCTAAATGGAACAGCTGTGCCATCTGCCTCCAAGATTATTTCAGTCCTCACTGTTTTGGGATAAATTTCATAAAGTGTATTGCACATACAAACGTTTAATTGAACAAATGGGAAGCCTCTCCTGTTAAGAAATCTTTGCAAATGACAAGTGGTGTCCAATTTCCATTCTAATGGTTACTCTGGGGCTTTAAAATATGTGTGAATTCATCTAGCAGGAGCTGATGGTATATTGGAGGCAGATGGCTTGGTTCTGCAAAGAAGAAATGTAAGTGGCTTTTACTATAAATCTTTTTTTTTTTTGGCAGAGGGTTGACACAATAAAGATGTGACTATTACTGAGAGTGCTCTTTAATAATCATACTACCTTATGTTTTCCCTCAAGAATATGGTTAACTGACTAGAAAAATCTATTCTGAATTTTTATGTTTAACTATAACAAACAGTTTAGGAACACCCTTTTCTTCCTCTAGGAACAAGACTGAAGAGTGGGCAGATGATTAAACAAAAGGCAAACACCAGGCCTTGCAGAAACACTACAACCTCTGGAAAGGTGTTGGACCTTGTGAGAAATGCAGCCCAACCACGCTCAATGTCTTTGCCTATCCAAGGACCTTAAGACCAAGCTTAGACCTCACCTTCCCTGTAGATTGTCAGATTTTTAGGTCAGTTAGGAAGTGGGCAGTTAGAAAATATTTGAAATGTTTCTCTTAAAGCTGTGCTGATGACCTTTGCTTTAAGCTTCAACATCTAATAAATCTTATTCTCGTGAAAGCTCAGCTGAGGATTTCTCAGTTGTTTGGCTGGGTGGGCAGAGACAAGAGTTGCTGAATGCAATGGAGATGAACATGCCTGTGGTATGAGTAAAGGGGGAAGGTCTTCAGAATTTTGATAGTGCTTGTCTGAATTTGCATTCAATGAATGCATAGAACCAGGATGTCTAATATAGGTTTAGCTGTTGTCTGTGGCTTTGAGACACTTATGATACCTTAATGGAATAAAACATGAACAAGTATAAATTTGTCAGTAAACTTAACTGCACAGTAAGGACAGATCTTGTTAGCAGGAGCAGGAAGGATGGATACCCTTGGTTTGTATAACTGAGAATGTCTGTGTGTTTGCCACGAATTTGGTCAAAGCTGCATAGTCATCACGCCTTTCTTCTCAAGGTTTACTGACCTACTCTTCTTCCCTGATATTTTCCCTCCAAAATAATGGCTCATCATTTTGTTTCATCCTATCTCAGGATTTGGGTGTCTGTATGGATTTTTGTGGATTCTGGTGCTAGTATTGTAAAGATGTTACTTGGACAGTTTCTGGAGCTCTCTTTGGAAAGTTGTGAACAACAACTGAGCTCTGGAGTTCATTTTAAATCTATCGTAAAAATAAAAGTAAATGGGAAGAGAGAACTAAATGTGCTACCTACCCTGGGGACCAGCACTCGATATTTAATACAAAGAAGACTTGAATTAAATCCTAAAACTTTCAGCAACTATTGAAAAACCCACAACAATTACGCACAACCTCCAAATAACAATTATCCAGTATCAAGTCTGGGCTAATGTGTATGAATTTGTATACTAATGAATACTTGCATCTATTAAATATTAAAATATTCTTGTCAGGGCTCTTTTTATAAGAACAGACTGTATTACTGAGTCTTTAAGTGAATTTTTTTATTGAGACAGGTTTTGCTAGAAAAGAAGACAGACACAACGAAACCTTGACAGACTCCTTAACTGGGTAGTTTTGACAGACACCAGACGAGTGTCCATAAGCCTTCTCAGTGATTCTTATTTTAACTATAATAAGCATGTATTGACTTCGTTGTAATCAGCATCAAGATTCATTGACCAGAGAGGTAAACAGTGGTGAGAGCAAAGCCAGGGTCAATACAATCCTCAAGGGATGGTTAATCTCTGTGGGTTGAAAGGGAAGTCAGTATTACATGATTGCAGTGTAAAAATTTCTTTTATATGCATGCACAAAAGAAAAAAGGAAGGATAATCCAGAAATGTAATGTAGCTATTTCAATGGACCCTGTGTGTAGATTCAGGTCATGAAAGTTGATTATTTTACTAATTGTATTCTATATGTATTTTTTTTTCTTGTGGTGCAGTCTGAATTTGGATCAAAAGCAAATGAAGGCTCTGAGACAGGGTGACAAGTAGATGACACTGCCCAAGTGTTTTTTCTGCTGGGTGGATATAACCCTGACAAGTGCTAAATATTGTTCTCTCTATGCAGCAGACTGTTGGAGTTGCTGTTATTGCTTACTGCAGAATAACTAAGTGCTTGCTGCTTCTCAGGCTCGAGAGCCACAGTTGTTACAGCAAGGCAGGATCTACCTTGAAGCTGGCTGGTGAACTGGTCTGTGCAGACCAGGTCTTCTGGCCAGTCTTCCTAAACCATTACCTGACTTTTAACTGAGCGATGGTTTTGAACAGTGCGTGGGTTTTTGTGTCATCTTGCTCCCTGCCTGTCCCTTCCATGGCCTCTGTTCAGTTCTTCTCTGGTCCATCTCTATCTCAGCTTGGGTAGAAATCTTAGAAAGTAGCTTACTTGATGACTGTTCCATAGTTTTGAATGCCATGCCATTTGAAAACAATGGTGAGCTTTTGGAGAACTTATTTTGGATGTGCTCTTGCAATTCATGATTTGTACAGTACAGCAGTAATACGGCACAAAAGACCCATAGGGTCACAGGGATGCCAAATAACTGCTTATGAATGTCTGCAAAATGTGAAGTATTGCCTTTGTCCTGGGGAGGTCAGTGGTCTGAAGGGTGCTTCTGGGCTTCAGAAACAAAAGCAAAGCCATTTTGAGAGCCCCCTGTAGCATTTACCCTGCTGCCTGTGTCTGAAATGGGGTTTGCCCTCTGATGAAGCACCTTGCCAGCCCTGCTGCTGTGTTGAGAATCACACTTCTTGATGTGCTTTCTGAGGGAATATTGTCAGCTCCTACACAGCTAGGTAAAGATGGCTTTTCACTAGAAAACAAATTTGGCTGTTCCTGATTCGTGATTTGTTATTCCTCTTGTATGGATATATCAGCTTAAAGTTTCATGCATTCACTTGGGGTGTAGAAAAGAAGTTGTGTGACTTGGGAACCTGCTCAAACACCTTGGATAATAGGCAGGGAACAGTAAAAGTGAACAAGCTCGCAGGCAAACCCTTAGGGTGAATTTCCTTCATATAAATTATTCAGTGAGTAATTTGCAAACAGCAAGGATATTTGTAGAGGATGGATTTGTTTTTGAATTACTCAACAAAGTAAAAATAGATTTGGAAACACTGGACCATTTACTCATAAAAAATAACTTGACTGACTCTTTTCTCTCTTAGGATAGTCTGCAGGTTTCAAAATTCACAATTGTTTTTAGAAATACATAAAAGTCTTCTTTTTGTACTTAGTAACATCTACTTATCACCATCTACCCATCAGTCTACAAACACATGTACTTTTTGCATAAAAAATATTAATTCAATTCTTAAATAGGAATATACCTTAAGTGATGTAGATATAAATGCTTTACATGTGCTGTATTCAGATAAATGTACATACAACAAAAACATTGAGGTAATTCTATAAAATACATTTTAAAAAGTCAGTAATAAGAAAGGAAATACTATCTTTTCCACTGTTAATCATCCTGGCAGTTCATTTTCAACCAGACTTCCTGTAGGTATAACATCCTAGTAGGTTTTGAAAAGTGAAATTAGCTTCAAGTGTGGCTCTTATTTGGTGTTATTTTAGCTTTATCATGGTACAGGATGGAATTAGATCAATAAAACTAGTTTGATATGGTGGCAATGTGGTTCTAGCTATTGTAAGCTTTGTCAGCTCCTGCTGTCCTTTTTATCCCACCCCATTGTTGTAGTCTCCAGCTACCTGTTTTTCTTCAAGAGAGAACTTCTATCTAGAAAAACTTGCTTTGTTGGCTCTTTAAATGTTAAAGCAATATTTTTGTGCAATACACTGCTAATTCCCCAAAATGTGAGCCAGCCTACTGAGAGGTAGTTTTCCTTGATTTTCTACAAGTTAATTTCCTTCTCTGAATGCTCATCTCTGGACTTCAAGGTAGTTTTCCTGCATGGGCAATTATTTTCAATCCAGCCTTCTTATCAGAAGTTGGGTAATGCTCAGAAAACCAGACTGTTTTGTCTCTTCAGTGCTGTCCCAACCCAGAGATTTTCCTAAAATGAAATGTTGCATCCAATACTGAGAAGCACAAAAAAAGAGGGGGCTGCTATTTATCAAGATGTATGTTAGAAATAATTGTAACTAGATAAAAAACATGAAATAATTGAACATTTCCATCCAGGATTAATAGAGCTGAAAAACAGGAGCTGCATAATTGTGACTAACTTTATTAAACCTAGGGTTTCAAACAGTTTTGGTGAAGAGAAGAAGAGAAGGAGTGATACTTCTGCAAAATATTGAGGGTTTTGTTGTTGTGTTTTTTTGGTTTTTTTTCTTTTTCTTTTTTTTTTTTTTTTTTTTTAAGTGAGGAGATTGCTTGTTTTCATGCAGCTCTTTGAAGTAGTTTCCTAACACTCTGTAGTCATGGGATTATATCCTGAAATGAAGAAAAAATCCCCAAAAACCTGACACATTGTCTACTACTATGTTAGGGTTTCTATTGTCTGACACCTCTATTTAATAGTAATAATGATAACCTCTGTTACAATTTCTATAGAAACTGGGCAATTCCTCATTCCTGAGGTAGGATTAATTGTATTTTAGGCAAGGAAAAATTGAGCATAATGGTGATCAGCAGAAACACCCACTTGTAGAGAATTCCAACATTAGGGAGTATATGCATTACTGACAAGAAAATGTTTAAAAGAATTTGATAGAAAACACTTTAAAATCCTTATGTAAAAAACTTCCTAGGCAGGAAACTGTACCCCAAGTGCTCATTGCTATGTTTGCAATGAGTGAGTGCTATAAATTGTTAAATATGTGCCCCCTTAATCTATCATGAGAATATCGATTTGTCAAAAATTGATTGGCTGCCCATCACAGATTCATGCATCTGCTTTTTTTTCACAGAATTGTAACACAGTTTTGTTTGAAAGATTCTCACACAATCCAAGTTTCTTTTTTTTTCTGTAATACAAATGAGACTGAAATTTGTATAATCTGGTAAAAGGGAAGAAATGGTCTTTCTGGAAGCCCAGTATTTCAGTGTGAAATGTTTATTTCTCCCAGGAGCTCCTTGCTGGAGATGTTGTTGCTGTTTGCACTGAATGGGTGCTCAATTTCCAGGCTCACAGCAATGGACCTAAAGAATGTTGCACCAGCATGACTGTGTGAGTCAGACATGTGGCACTGGACTAACAAATTCATGTACTGACCTCAATGTTAATCAGTTTCTACCCTGTGAATTCCTCACATTTGCTTTTAAAGTACATACTATCCATTTTATGTAAAGAGCAGATGTGCACTTCCAACATATGGTGCAATCAGAAAAGTCCAGAGGACAGTAGAGTACACAGTGCCCATATTTTATTAGGGTTTGCAGCATACTGATAGCACATGAAGCAACCCTCAACTTTTCTGTCTGTTGCTTTGGAATGTCCCATCTCTTTTCTTGGAACTAACAATTAGAAGTTTGTAACAGTTTCACATTATTTTCATTTGGCAGAAACTTTGTTCTTTTCAGTTTTCACCTACTTGTGTTCTTCGGAATACAAATGCAGTGGCTGTAAATATCTCCCTACCTGTCTCTGTTCCCTTGTTTTAACTTTTGAAACAATGACCTTCTTTTTTTCTTGTGTGAAAGCCACAAATAATTTTATTCTGTTAAGGTCTCTTGGAAGGACGGACTTCCCTCACTTCTGAGTTTCCTTAAGGCACTGAGGGCAGCCTAAGGGTATTGTAGATCTTGTAAGAGCCCTGTTGTCTGAATTCAGCTTTGTTGTAGTTTGGTGGCAACAGTCAGTGCCAAAGTGGGTAAGATGTATTGCCCATATTGCAGGCTGTGTTTCTAGTGTGTTAAATCTAATTCTGGATCCTTTAGCCATATAAACCTCCTGTTTTGCCTGCAAGCTAAAATGATATCTAAGTCTTTATTTTTTCTTTAGGTTATCCACATCAGAGGCTGATCAGACTTCTGCCCTTGCTAGCTTGTCTTTGTGGCTTCCTCCTGTGCCCTTCACAGTGAGAAAAGCAGTGTAAATTTGTTCTTGTCCTGAGGCAACATTCACCTGGGGATGCCTCTCTTCTCCTGATCCAAGATCTTCGAATAAGAAGTCTTCATTAGGTCTTGGAGGTTGGAGAAGGTTTTCACTGCAGAAGTCTCTCATTGTTCAATCGAAGTGGCCAGAAGTCAAAAAAAGCTTAGTTAAAGTTGAATAATTATCCTTATTTCTATCACGTTTTGACAATACCACATATCTGTTCTTCACAGATACTGAGCACTCCTAATCTGGTTGGCAAATGATGTAATTTCCAATGCTGTCTGATCAGAAAGCTTCTGAATAATGACCCTGTAAACACATGGAAACTGAGTGAAAAGATTGTTTGCTGTCTCACATGTGGCATTGCCAAATGCTGGGGCTGAATGAAAATAACTGGCAGCTGCATGCAGAGCTGTTTCCTCATCATAAACATATGGACAGAGTTCCCAGAGGAGAGTAGAATACAGCTTGTCCAGGGTTTGAGATGACCTTGCTGGGTTCCACCTGGGAAAGTGGATCTGGTTGGGCTTCTCTACCCCTCTTCTACTTTGTTCCCACTTGCCCTCAAAGGGTTAAGCTGAAGGAACCAGAGAATTTGTATCATGACTTGCTGCTCTCTTGGTGTGACTGTAGGAGGTCAAGAAGATAAGACTGCCTGCAAAGCTCCTTCTGCAATGCCTATGCACAGTTCTCCCTTCTCTGTGTGCCTCTGCACTTGGCTCTTGCAAGCACTAAATAGCTGTGACAGAGTGATGAACAACCAGAAGAGCAATCTGTGGGCAAAGGCTTGTAACTAAACTCCTGCCCTGGGGCTTCTGCTCATACAAGATTGGAACTGGAGGAATAATAGCAGAGACTCCAGGCTCTTGTATGTCCCCCACCCCCCAACTTATGCATTGTCTTTGAAACACTGAAAAGGGATTTCTGGGGCCTTGTCTGAAACATGATTTCCCTCCTGACCATTACCCAGGTACTGCTATTACATGTGTATCAATTTTCATATTTCTTTCTTTTTTGTAAACTCCCTTTTATCATTGGGCATTTCTGCCTCTCTCATCTTATAGGTGAGTGGTGGGAACCAACTAGCCTTTTGTTTTCTGCTGATGGAAGGAATATGATACCAATGTACTTTTCTGGTATGTTACCAAAATTAACATATTTCCTTCTCTGCCTCTTCCCCAGCGTTAGAAGAGTGATGGAAGTGATTTGCCTTGGTTCTTTAAATCTGTGGCAGGAGGCATCAGGGAGAAGTATATAGCTGCATGTTCTGCAATGGCACAAAGCTGAGAGAAAAGCTGCAAGGGTAATGTTCTGTCCTTAATCTAATAATGTTCCTTGTTCAGTATTAGTAGCAAATTACTCTTTCTGTGTTCCTTCATATTGCTCTGTAATAAACAACAGCATAATACTGAAAATATGAAGTAATTTAGTAAGTTCAGGTTTTGTGTCAGATAATGGATAACTATGCACAGGAGTATAGTAAGTCTTGAATGACAGTTTTATTTGATTACCAAGCCTGAATGCAATGTTACATGGCACTGCTTTACTGTAACACCCTGTCATGCTGTAGGAAGTCTGATTGCCCTCAGATCTGGCTGAGCAAGTCTCATTTCTGTGGCCTCCTGTCTCATCAAATCGGACAGACTATGCCCCAGCAGTGCTTGGGTGGAACCTCTGGAGATTTATGTGGGATAGTAAGAAGTCCTGGTGACTCAAACCCATTATCTCCACCTAGTCCAAACAGAAACAAAGTCTCTGAGATAGTGCTAAGTAAGTTAAGGTTTAATGCAGTTTCCATTTTCAGGTGTGATGTACTGCTCAGACTTGTTCCAAATATTGAGCCATTAAAATAGGTTCTGTGATTTCACTTATTTTCTTTTTTTTTAATTAAATTAAGGATTTTTTTCGGGTATCCTTGCATTGTCCCTTGGCTTCATTGCAATGATCAGTGAAACGGTTTCTAATGGAGTAGAAAGATGGCAAAGTACTTTGCTGTTTCTGTTAGAAAGTCACAATTATTTAATAATTATTTCTCAGACACTGCTAGGCAGATGGAATGTGTTCCTTCTCTTGTGCCCATTTTTTCCATTCAACCTCTTACCATTATGCTGCTTTGGCAGGGTGACTTTGAGCAAAACAAGAAGACATTTGCCAGCTTTCTAATGAAGCACTGACACTGTCCTTTAATCCTGCCCTGAGAGAAGTCATGGTATTTTGCTTTGGCTTGATAGAAGGCAGCCAAATGTTGTGACATTTTGTGATGTGTGGGAGCTGGGAATGAAATTTTGTCCTTAGGCACTGAATTAGTTAACTGTTACATTTGTTTTGAGTCAATAAAGTTCAGTATGGATTTACTGAACACCCTATGGTTGTGGAAGGAATTGCACTTCAGGCAGTTTGCTGTTTTCTTTGTGGAGATTGCCAATTTTAACAAAGATCATGTTGCACATGGTTACTTTATTGGATTTGTTCACAATTTGTTGATTTCAACTTTTAGATTTTTTGGTAAGTTTTTTTTTTTTTTTTATTCCTACATTTACACATATTTTAAGGAGGTATAAAGTTAAATGTGTTTTCAATTTTGTTTTTTAATTTTTTTTTCCTTGTTGTACCTCTTTGACAGAGATCCTGGGACAGGAGGAACTATTTCTCAATTATAAGATAAATTGCTGGAATGCTCTGTGCTAAAGATTGAAGCTATATAAAACTGCGCTGGAACACCACAAGGACAAAGGACTTGCTGTTTGCTAGTGCTGGAGAGAAAGATTTGAGGCTGGAAAGGTCTTTTGAATATGCTCCTAACACCACTGTCAACTCATAAGACTGTACTAAAACCAGCATTGCATCAGGATCACGTTTTTCAAAGTGTGCTGTAAATGGTCAAAATAGGGGCTTCTCTGTATCCCAACCAGTGGATATAATTTATTTTGACTTTCAAAAGGCTTTTTTTATACACATTCATAGATGGCTGAGAATTCTTGGTTAAAGTGTGAGAGGAGGGGGCCCTTAGAGAGAAGGAACAAAGGCTGAGAATAAATAGCTAATTCTCAGTGTGGAGGGAGGTTAATAGTGGGGCAGACCAGCTAGGATCTTGAAAGGAGTACTGGGAGATCAGAGAAGCTGTTTTACAGAGTCCATCACCTACTCTTTAACATCTTATTCACCACTGAAGCTAACTTAGCTTCTAAGGAAACTTCTTTTGTCTCCCTAATTAGACTGAATGTTAAAAAGCAGCTGGAACTTCTGCAGCTAAACTGAAGCCAAGTAGATGAATATTGAGGTTTCAGAGTCTTATGAAGGCAGTATAAACACAATGTGATGAGAGCACTTGTTAGGCAGAGCTCCTGCCTTCTCTAAACACTTGTGAAGAGAATGCAAGTTTGCAGGATTTGATTCATGTTTTCTAATTCTAGAAAAGGCACTTAATGGGGAAAACCAGCTAAACTTTTTATTTCTCTTTGAAGAAGGTGTTTCTATACTGTTAAGCCCAGTAACATCTCTTGACAGACACCAGCTGTTGTATTGTGTGTTTTACTGGTTGATTTATTTAGACCACATCAGTGCATTGAGCAGCCAGTGAGGAGACCAGTGATATGCAGCCTGTGGACACAGAATGCAGATGAGAATTTTGCTCTAAGAAGCTGTAAGTCAACATGAAAAAGGATGAACATTACATTTTTTATCCACTTCTGTGGATTTCTCTAATGGGGCTCGTTTTGTACATAATGAGGCTCATTTTTGCAGAATGCTGTGTTTGGATTATGCATGTCATGTGTTTGAGGAGAGGAGATAAGGACTGGAATGAAGTAAGGAATAGAACCTGATTTACTTCTGGTCCCTTTAGATTTAAATAATACTTACTAAGTCAAGTATTTGGCCCCAATTCACTTGGCAGAATGAGCTCTCTATACTAAGGTTATGTGCTAAATATACCTCAATGTTCTTATTTGCAACCAGCTATTAATATACTACAGTTGAGTAAATAATACACAATCACGGATTCATCCTGCAAATAGAATCTTGTTTTTCACCTTTGGAAAATACGTGAGCAGTACAGTCATCTTGGCACCAAGATCTGGCTAAGTGTAACGCTTGCTTTTTGCAAATAAATCATTAAATTCTAAATAAAATCCTGAAATTCTTAATTAAATCCTTAAATTCTTTTTTTCAACCATGTGTGCTAGCATGACTCAGTGGCATAAACACATTGGAAACTGAGTGCAAAAGAGGTCCATGTGATCAAAGGAAGACTTTGAGACTTTAAATATATATGTATTAAATTTTTATATGTGGTATTCACACAGATCTTAACTTTTACTCAGGGGATTTGCTGAAGTTATCACATCTGTGAGGTGTTTGGTAATATGATGCCTAAATTCAAATTATACTTTAGGAATAAAATCATGCTTTGGGAATGGCATATTTTTTATTGTGTATTTTTAACATGTATTTTTGGTCAGAAACTGTATCCAGAATGCAGCAAATTAGAGATTGCCCTGATGGTGTAATGGCCATTGGTTGCCTGAGGAGAAAGTGGGTGGAAGTGACAGAGCCCTGCAGGTACTCCACCCTATTGCCTGCATTTCATCACGGCTTTTAATCAACTCTTGCTCCCCCCTTTTTCTCTCAGAACATTAAACTGATTTTAGAAAAAAGTGTTAAGACAGGAAGAGAAATCCATTCTTTGTTCTTGAAAAGGTGACAGTGAGCACAGACGTGATCCCCTGTGCAAGTGCAGGTAGAATTTCTCTAACACGGCCAGATTTGTCTATAGTTAATAATGTGATGGGGGCAGGTCATGGCTAAACTGTGTCCATGTCACTTCAAGGGATTAAATTGTGCTCACTGAAATAAAGTGCACAGGTTGCCCCGGGGAGGCAGGATATGGCCCTGAGTGGTGGAGGAGCTGGTATTACATGTGAGAATGTCAGGCAGAAAGCCACTGGAGCGTTAAGAGTTGATTGTTTTCCAGCTGGATTTAATGAGTTAAGTCCTGTGTCCAGGACCTTCGTAATGGACTCCTTTTCCTCCTTTAGGTGTTGGGTGTAGAAGGTGGGTGTGTAATAGGTACAAACAGCACTTGCATAGAGGTAAAGACAGCATGCTTTTATTTATTTGGGTCCATCCTTAAGCAGTGGATGAAAACATCCATAAGCATGGAGAGCAAAATTAGGGTATTCCACAAATACTGTCCTTTCAATTAAGCAACAGGCTGAATTTTAGCTTAATTGTTAAATTTCCTTATGACTTCAACTTCAAGTCACCTTCTGTTACTTTCCCTTGGTTCTGTTGCATGTGGATGCAGTATATTATGCTAGAATGGCTGAGGAGTCTACTAAGACATCTGACCTATATTATAGAGAGCTGACACACATCAGAATACTAAGTTGTGTCTTTGGTGCCAGTAATCTACACAACCCAACAGGCTGTGACTGCATTAAATTGCTGTGATTTTTGACAGAAGAGACCTTGTTTGCATAAATCCCTTGAATACTGATGGGAGTGTGATTACAACTTTAACAAAGGGAGAGGTTGAATACAAATTTGGGAGGGCCAGAAAGTGTTTAGTATTTCTTATTGTTTTCATTAGAATTCTAAATCTTATTCATGCTGGTGACTCTGATCTTTATCAATGCACAAAAAGAGAAGAACAGAGGAGCAGAGAGACTTTTCTCTTTTGACTGAAACACTGATTTTGTTATCGTGTTACCAATGAGGGTCCATTTGGGATATTATTCAAGCACAGAGATCAGTGCTGGCCTTTTGTAAGAGCCCTTAAATGTTTGGAATACATTTTCTCTTAAGGGAGATAACCAACTGCAAAAGGTTAGATTTAAAAGAGGAGATAGAGAAGGTAGGATTTTGCTTTGCACATTGATGCTTTCTGGCAGAGCCGTTCTGCCTTAAGCTTAAAGCTACCTGCATTCTTTTGTAGCCCTCTACACTTAATAGCTGGGTTCTGTTTTCTATGTCAGGTTTTGTACATGAAACAAATTGGCAATTAGCCATTGGCTGAGGCAACAAAGCGTATTTGTTTGGGATTAAATGTGGTGATTGGGATGTGTCTTGCTATTTTGTTTGAGATCAAAAATACCAGGCATGTGGGGTTTTTAACCAAATAAGTGAAACAGACTTCTTATTATACTTGGACTACTCATTCACTTTTATTTTCTATGTTCCTTATTGCCTCTTGTTGCTTCAGGGGTGGTGGAGGTGCCTTCCAGACAGACCTGGACAAACCTGAGAAGTGGGGCCACAAGAGCCTCATGAAGTTCAACAAGACCAAGAGCCAGATGCTGCATTTGGGCTGGGGCAATCTCAGACATGAGCACAGACTGGTAGGGAAATTGAGAGCAGCCCTGTAGAGAAGGACTGGGGTATTTTCATGGATAAAATTCTGGACATGAACCAACACTGTGTGCTCACAGTCTAGAAAATGAACCACACCCTGGACAGTATCAAAGGCAGCATGGTCAGCAGGTATAGGAAGGTGATGCTCCCCTCTACTCAGTCATTGTGAGAACCTTACCTGGAGAACTGCATCCAGCTGTGGGGTCCTCAGCACAAGAAAGATTGGAGTGAGCCCAGAAGAGGGCTGGATGAGCAGAGGGGTGGGACACCTCTCCTGTGAAGAGAGACAGGGTTGGGATTGCTCCATCTGGAGAAGAGGTGGTTTCAAGGAGGTATCATTGTGGCCTTGCAGTACCTAAGGGGGCTTTATAAAAAAGAGGGAGAGTAACTTTTTACATGTGCATATAGCGAGAGGACAAGGGGAAATGGTTTTAAACTAAAAGAGGAGAAATTTAGACTAGATATTAGTAAGAAGTTCTTTAATCTGATGGTCATGAGGCACTGGCACAAGTTGCCCAAAGAACTTTTCCATGTACTATACAGGTACAGGATTTAGAAGCCCTTTTCTAGTTCTGATGATTGGTTGAATAAAGTTGTTTTAAGAACTGTCCTGACTGTCTGGAATGTTCTGTATGCAAAATTACTCTCCATATAGGCAATGTAATGGTATACTTAATCATAAGTACATAAACCTACTGACATAGATTTTTCCCATGGACTTCCACAAATGGACTGGGTCTATTTCTGTCTTTTTTCCCTGCTTATCTTCCTTCTGCACCTTTCCAAGCTAGAAGAGCTTGGAAACAAAGGACATTTCTTCTGAAAGGAATAAGATCTGAGTAATTACAATAACCTTTTTAAGAACTACCATGGGTCATTAAATAGCACTGTAGAGAAAACAGAAATATAAATAGCATTATTGGTTTATGCTTTTATCAATACATACTGCCTCAGAAGTGAGCACTTTACTTTAGGTCATCAGTTTTGACAATCCCAAAGAAACTGTTGTTAAAGGAATGCTCCTAATCAATAATGCAGGGTTTCTAGGTATACATCTTTATTTTAGTTACCTCTTTTTGTGCCAAGTGAATGGACTGCCATAGGTAGCAGCTCATTTACTGCAAAGGAGATACGAATACTATTGATCTTATCCAGTTCCTTCAGTGAATGTGCTGCTCTGCAGTTTCATATTTTCTCCAGCACTCAGTTCCATAAATGCTACCAGGGGATCATAAGCACAGGAACAAGAATACTTGCAAGGCCAATTGTCAGTCTAACAGCAGGGTGCAGTTGTGTTACGTTGTCCAGTGTTATTTTTGTCACAACACTGACAAGGATGGATACTTCAGCAGTGCTCCTGTGGGCTCCAGCTGATGCAGAGGCGCCTAAATGAGTATGGGCAATGTAAAGGACTGGAGTGTGCATGTGTGTGATCCATGTGTGTAGGAGTGACAGAATGCTGTAGGAGTGGGGGGAGCTGAGGAGAGAAGCCCTGCATTTACCTGTCTTGCCAGTTCCTTAGTACCAAAATCCTGTTGTCTTTAGGTGCCCTTGCAGCTTGGAAGAAGCTGGACTGCAGCATTGTGCTGTGACCACTCTTTGTGTTTGCACAGGTTACATGACAGCAGTTTGACACAACAGCAGTTGCCCTCATTGGTCACAGGAAAATGACAGATTGCTGTCCAAATATTTCACTGTATTAGTCCAAGACTAATGTAAGAGTTGTTCTGTGTGATAATTCAAAGCAGAATGATGTTTGAAACTATTCTTGCTCTTCTTTTTTGCTTTCCAAATAGAATGATGTTTGTAACTAAGGAAGAGTTGGTGTCCTCTGTTATATTTAAAAAAAGAAGATAAAAATATTAGGAATGTTGAAGTAACTCAATGTCTTGCTGCTCAGTTACTGCTGTCTTTTCTCAGATTACTTCAGAATGAAGATGATGCTGTTTCTAAATTACTTTCAGCTTTACTGTAGTTACTAAAACTGGAGTTTTAGAGATATTTAAGCTGAATATCAGCTATTTGCAAGTTCCTAGTTTTGACTTTCTTGCTATACAGTGACATGGCTAAAATGTCACTGTACAACCCCCATGGCTATTTGGAGTTCATTCTGATTCCCGGTAGACCACTTCTGCCCTAACATGCTGCCACCTATTTCATATCTTGGCTTTTATCTGGGACTCTCTGAGCAATTAATAGGAACCACTTAGAGTCAGTGAAAACTTGCCACACTCCTTTATCATATGTTGGCTTGAGCAGCACTCATCTGTGAAGGGAATTCTTCTCTTCTTCACATTTTATTGTGAATGAGAACCACAAATATAATGTGAAGCCTAGATCCTAAACAAAGAAATAAATGAAAGCTCCATGGCCAGCACTTGTTCCTCTCTGATCTTCTTCCATCTCCATAGTTTGCAACATAACACCTTCAGCACACCTGATTAATACTCAGATGTTAAAAGCTGAATCTTGCAGATTTTCAGCTCTATATTCAACAAAACCAAACCAACAAAAAAACAACAACAACAAAAATATATAAAAACAAACCAAATGAAGCATCTTGAAATTCTAAAGCACTGCTTTCGGTAGCCAAAAGTAGCCAAATGATGGGCATTAATATTCAACTTGCTAGGGGAGACTGGTGTTGTCTGCAGGCAGAATGAAATTGTGGATTAATGAATTTTTCTTGTGTGCAGAGATTGGGACTACCTGAATATATGGAGGTTAATCATGGGAGATGTTGAAATAAATAAAAAAAAAATAGTGTACAATCATCACCACTGTGTCAGGGAATGAATGGGACAAATGATATGCTAGATTTTTTCAAATTTGAAGTGGTTAATTATTACATTTAATGGCATACTCGTTTCACCTTGTTACTAGGTTTTATGGAGAAATACTTTTAATAGGGAATAAGTATGTAGCAAACATTCTGTAACTTGAATTTGTCTAGTTTTGATTTGAAATGTAGCTTGTATAAGCTCCTGTTGATAGGCATGAAAGCAGATATTTATTTTCCATTTGTTTGATGAAATCAGTGGACTTGAAGGAATGTGCTTCAGGCCAAAACTTGACCATCATGTCCAAGCCAAGTATCAAGCATGAATATGGCTTGAAAATAAACAGTGGAGAGAAAACATGATTGGGGGTTTGCCTTGCAGGGTCCCTGCTGCATTAGAGATAGTGTTTTTCACTTATTTGCTTTTTGTTTTCCATGTGAGAGCTTGCAGAGGGGCCCATCTTGTTAACTTCTTGACAGGGCTTTTGCCTGGTCCCTCTGTGGGATGAAGATACACATCTGGCCCAATTCCCATTAGCTAATGGGAAAAAAAGAAACGCTGTCTGTGGGTGTCAGCCAGCGTTAATTCTGAGGGTAATTAATACCCTCAGAATTAACCCTGGCTGACACCCACAGACAGCGTTTCTTTTTAATAATTAATTCTGATAATTCTGAGGGTCTGTCTGGACTCAGTAGTTACCTTCCCAGTTCTGGGTCTCTGGGGCTAAGATCTTCCCATGGAAGCAATCATCTGCTTTGGCTGGCACTCAACTTGCACTGAATTGCATGAGACCAGCAGAAAGAGTGGGAGAGCTGTGAAAATCTACTTACACAGGAGGTAATATTTCCTTCCTCCTTTCCTTGTGAAAGGAAATATTGTCCTCTCTTTGCAAGCATCGTGAAAAGCCTTGGGAAAGATCTTGCAAATGTTGGCTTTGTCTTCTGTGTTTAGGAGAAGGAAAAAGGAGTGGAAGGAAGCTGTCCTTTGCTCTGACTGTTGGAGGGGAAACACAGCTTATAAATAATGAAACCGTGGGCACTTGCATGAGGTGTGACATAAACATCTTTCTCTGCCTGTCTTGCAGGTGAACAGCATTGTGGATTTTTGTTTTACTCCTCAGGAAAAACAGGGGGAAAGACCGGTAGAGGTGCCAAGACTATAGTACAGCCTTCATACCTTGTGGCCAATAGTTATGGCTATCAACAATTCAGATTACATAAAGGCTGTGTCATTTCTTGCTGGCATGTGGCACAGCTATCATTTCTCTGCTTGGGCAGGGCTGTCTCATCAATCAGTGCTTGTGCTGCTTGCCCAGGCTGGGAAAAACATATTGTAATAATGACAATAATAATAGCAATCAAAATAAAAGGGCTACTAGAGGAGCATGATGAGCCCTCCTGTTGAGAATGCATTGTAAACATATTGACAAATGGAAATGTACTTCAGTCCTTTTAGTGCTCTGTTTCCTTGAATACATTTTGATGATATAGCATTGCCACGTGTTGTGTGGAGTGGAGAGTTGCTTCATGTTTTGTTCCATTTATGTGTGCTGTAATTAGGAAGTGGAAATGGAATTTCAAGTTGTCTCTCACCTGGGGTATGAATCTTCTGCTCAGTGCAGCTGAATGCATACATGCTTGTTTTCACAGCACCAACAAACAGCTACATTAAAAGAGTGTTAGGGCTGTGAAATAAGTGTGGAGAGTAGGAGATGAGGAGTGAATCTCCAGCCCAGTGATGTGGAGTTTAAAGAATATCCAGTTACTGAATCATACTCATCTGCTACTCAGCAGAAGTTTAATACTTAGGGGTATGTTTCTATGCTAATTTTATTACTTAAACAGATTTTCCCTGGTATTTAAAGTCTTATGTCAGCTGATAGTGGTGGGCTGGTGCTTCTCTGGATATTCTATGCTTTCCTATTCTTTGAAATAGCAGAAAGCAAATAACTTTATGAAATGACAAGGGTGTGGAAGCAGTGGCTGCCATGCACAAGAAACACTTGTAAATTTATTCACGTGAGCTTGTACTTGATATGTATTTACATTGTATAGTTATATACAGCTAATTAGTTTATGTAATTGGCTATTGTCAACCATATATTTGTATGTGAAGAAATATATGCTCTTTACTGACCACAGTTTTGGTTTTTTTCAATAGATTGTATTGTGAAAGGAACCTGAATATGAAGAACTTGGCCGTCAAAACAGCTGCTTGAAAATGTGGTGATTTTTATGCAAGAAATTTAAATTTAAAGTAACCTTTAAAGTACCTTTCTAGTTAATGCAGCTGTCAGATTTTTGTCTGGAGCTGTTGCTGTTCACCACATTTGTGATATTGTGTGTACAGCTCCAATGATGTTTGAAAGATTCTGAGTTAAGAAAATTGAATTAAGTATCTGCCTTCTCTTGTGAGGCTACTAATGCCAATTTTTGTATTTCTATCATAAGGAAGTCTTTCAAATACAGTTTCACAAATGGAAAGCATTGTAAATTAGGCATGTTTTGACAAATGCTTTTGGGTTTGCGGAATTAATTTTGAGGCTTGGCAGGGCTTTTCTTTGCATTTTGAATGCTTATCCTTTTCATGTATTCTGCCTGCTTGAGAGCACAGTTGTTCCTAGAAGTTAATGAAATATAAACAAGTACAAGTGCAGTAAGATTTTGCTAGTTAATTTTTTCAATTCTACATCAAGATAAAGTGTATCAAAATTCAGGATATTTGTTCATTATATATTTAAGCTATCTGAGCCTCAAATATCTTGGTATTTCATAATGAAATACAATTTTTTTGAATCAGGTTTTTTCATCTCATCTTTTTGGTCTCTAAGAACATGAATTTTGCTTTCCTTTTGTAATTATTTCCTTTTTGTGTGTGTGTCTGAATTCTTATCTATTCCATAGAGCTGAAGCACTTAATAACTGGTGCCTGAAAAAGATTTGGAGTAAGTGAGTGCTGCTAGATCCATCAAACGATGTTCTATTGCTGTAAAGACCAATCAGTTTTATGATCACTTTGTCAGCTGTTGAAAACATGATGCCGTGGTTTGCAGAGTAAATTTAAATAAGGCTATACAATAAATTCTCCTATAATGCTTCTGAATTAGGCACGATTCTCAGATTCTAGAGTCAGAAGCAAAAACTGTAGGGAGACATTTCTGCTTGAGCCTTTCCCTTTCACAAAGGAAAACTGTTCCATACAGAAGTTGTACTTATTTCTGAAGTCTGAGCTTTGTTAGACTAACTTTTGCCTGAAATAAAAAAAAATCTCTCCTTTACATAGCATGTTCCTGCCCCCATCTTAGTTGCTGCCAACTGATTTTATTTATTTTTTTTGGGGGGGGGTCAGTGTCATGTTCAGTCCCTTCAAAATAGAAAGATTTCCTCTGATCAAATGTGTTGTGTTCTACCATTTGTGTATTTGGCCACACTAAGCTTCTCTGCTGATTTGGAACTTAAACCAGAGATATAATTAACCACTAATGAGGTATGACTAAGTGTTGCATGCCTTACCCCACTAATAATGTATGACTAAGCATTGTGTGTTTATTGCTGTTCATCTAATTACAAATTTGATATTGATCATTGGAGTATTTGATGAATATTGTACCGTTTGGGTTAGCCGTTTAAGGAGACTGTTGTTCTCAAAGCTGATTGTGAAAGATTGTATTAAAGTAAGGACATTTGTTTCTGTACTTGTGCCATTTGTATAAGGTGAATAAATTCCTAAAGGGAATGCATAGATCAAACCTGCTTTTGGCTATTAATCCAAAGCTCTGACTACCATTTATTTTTTTTCTGCCAGCACTAACATTACAAAAGAAAATAAAAGAAACCCAACAACTTTTCAAGGAGGCGTTAGAACCTGAATTAGAAAGAGCAGGGGAGGTGTTCTGTTGTGCAAAAGCTCAGAATAAAACATTAGAGGTGTTCCTCTGGTCTTCAATACAGATTTGAAGTTAGAAGTCAGATTTTATGCTGTTCTGAGACTGAATTGCAGCCTAGAGAGGAAACATACAAATGTTTCTGATTGTGGCGGAGATACTAGTAACTGAATTCATGCTATGCAGCATGATACAGAGGACTCAGAACTTTGGTTTTGGCAATTGTAAAATATGATGCTGGTTGTTTTTCTGCCTGCCATGGTTCTACACTTTGATATTTTGCAGGGTTTGGAACAATACCAGTTTTCATATGAGATATTTTTGCTGGTGGTGTTTTCCCTCTACTGCGCCTTTGCTTCATTGGTGTTTTTTGTTTTCCTGGAGGTGTTTAGTGACAACTCCAGCAAAGCGACTTCTCAGCAAGAAAACTTGACATGGTACAATGTCCCTGTTTAACTGGTTTCTGTGAGAGCATTTCCAGTGCCCTGGAATAGGTACTTTGAAGCTGAACATAAATGGATGATGGAGTAGAGTATTCATCTGGAGGCTGGTGACTGGGGTAATCAGTCAGCATAACAGGGAGTCCATGACATTGGTGTGTTTATATCCTTCTGAAATATATAAAACAAGTAAGAATATTTGTGATTATTCAATAATTTGACTTAAGAAATAAAAATAAATTAAGAGTATCTAATTCCTAAGAAGGACTTTTGGATGATTGATAAAACCAAACATTATTCACAGTCTCAGAGGTGCATCTTTATGTATTTTCTTGATGAGAGAAATAAGCATCTTAAATTTGGGACCAGGCCAGCAGCTGTGCTGTGCTCAGTCCATGGGATGATGGGCTCCTGCATCTCCCATGCATGAGCAGCCAGCCATCCATCATCGCCATGTGAGACCTGCTGCCTTTCAGGGAGCCGTTGGTAGCAGCTGCAGTGAGAGGCAGCAGGAAATCAGGCTCATTTCCTTGGATGTTACTGAAAAGAACAGTCCAGATCTGTGGCTGATGGGTGGAAAATCACCCTGTTCCACCTGTGACAGCCCAACCCCACCTCTGTTTGGCTGGGTGAGCATGGTGGCATCACTGCCTGGCTCACAGCAGGGTCTGGGAGCAAGCTCTGTGTGGTTCTGCCTGTGGCTTCTAGAGGGGCCTTGGGTCTGATTCCTTTTTTGTTTTGTCTAGGGTCACTGATTAATCCTATGACCAGGTCTGCCTCTTGTCCCCAGACCCTGGGACCTGGCTGTGAGACCACCAGGACTGCTGGCTGCCTTGCCCTGGCAAGCAGCTGGCCCTTTGCTGCTTCCTGACACTGAGTGACTTGGGTGTCCAAAGATACTGTGGGTCCTTGTCATTGCTTTCCTGAGGAATCAGGTCCTGGAAACCAATGTCTGATTTGCCTGTTTGTTTGTCTAAGGTGTTAGCTCTACAGGGGAAATAATGTTAGTATTTCTGGTAGCTTGTGACAGAAAATATCTCCTTGACATCTTGCTTGCAGAGCATAATGTAACAATGCCGTGATGGCCCAAGACCTTTAGTAGTATAATAACTGTGGTTTTCTGCACAGTGGGGTCTAAAACATGGTATATATGCCATTTCTTTTGTCAGACATGCAGCACTTGAGAAAAACTGGGTTTTCAACTATGGAATGCTTCTTTACAAACCTAAAATATGCTGGTGATATGAGAGATTTTTAGCGAGATGTTAATGAAATATAGTGAATGTGGGTACCAGCCAGGTCAGCCAGAAAGATATTTGCAACAGTTCTACATGTAAAACAACGTGAAGCATATGCAATGCTTTCCTTTGTGATGGGAAGGGAGAAGGTGACAGCCACCAAGCAAGAGATGCAGTGGAAACAGTGGCTTGTCTTGGGGTCATCATGCTGTAGGACTGTTTCAGAGGTGCTGGAGCAAGGTTGGGAATGGCTTGGATTTGTTCTACTGTGTGAAAGCATGGAAAAACTACAATCCTGAAAAATCAGAACTGGTGGAAACTTCTTTTTATTTTTCCTTTTTCTATGACAATTTTAAAATTAGGGAGGAATTTTACAAATTTTATTTATGTTACCCACATTAACCCAACATCTCACCCTTCAGTGAAGTCTCCTGTATGCATCTCCTGAGTGGAGAAGAGAAGAATGGCTACATTTACGTGTTGCAGTAAAATGGGAAACTAAATTGATGGAGGTCAGTGGTAGAAGTTTTTGTGTACCATGGAAGCATAAAAACCACGTGGGTTCTGTGAACAACTCAACTTGATTCCCATCGGGACGTTCTTCAGAGTTTGTGGATTCCTTTGTGTTTTGTTCTTGTGTGGAAGAAAGAAGATGCTTGTGGCTGTGAAATGATAATGTGCTAAAAATGGAAAGTCTTGGGAAGGGTGAATTTGTGGACAGAAGTCACAATCTTGTTTAACTGCCTATACCACATTATCTTCCTGCTTCCCTCTTTTCAGACTACTGGATTATGTTGCTAGTTTGTCTGTACCAGTGCTGCTTGTAGATTACATACTTTTCTTTTGCCCTCTGTGCTTGCTTCCAAACACTCATACTTCTGTCCTGACCTACACAAGACATATAGGCATTTCCAGCTTACTATGCTCCTACTTTGTGTTTAAAAGGCCTTAGTCTGGATCTAAGCTGAGGTAATTTTTCTCCCAGATAAATAACTTAAAGGTACAGGTAATGAAATAATAATGTAAATATTAGGCATCCTAATTTAGCAGAGCCACTACATCAACTTCATCAACTATTTACTAGTATATTAAGAATGGGCATGCATAAAAATAGGCTGAAGTCTCAGCTAAGTCTCTGCCCATATTTTTCCTAATACAAATATTTAGATAGAAAACTTAAGTGGTCTGAAGTGTTAGGTTGGCTGATAACCTTTTTCTTAAGGGCATGGAAAAATTGTGTGACCTAATTGTTACTCATATAGGTGTATTTTAGCTCCCATACTTCTTCATAAATGTACCATGCTAACTTAAGTCAATAAATGAACTCAGATGAAACTTATTAAAATCTAACTCTGTTCACATCATTAATTGCATGACGTTTTATATCCCTAGAACAAGCATCTCTACTGTAAAAGAACCTGCCCACAAGGTCATCTGTCCTTGCAAAGTTATGGATTATAAATTCGGCCCAAGTATTTATGCTGGTAGTAATTTTTGTTCTTCTCTTGCTCATAGTTCATAATATCTTTTAAATAATGGCATTATGGAACTTATTTTATCCCAATATGAGCATTTGAGTTATTTACAAGCTGAGAGCCCTTGCCTGGTACTATTAATGTAGATTTTTGAAATAAAGTAATGAAGTGCTACAGTTTAGTGTGTGCATAGAAACAATGTGAGTATAAGTAGAAGTGAGTGAGTTCTGGAAGTAATTACTTTCAAACATTGGTATTCACACCCAGTGTATTGATCTGTGTTAATGTGATTATCTCTAGGCAGTGTCTAAGTACTGCAGCTCCTTTCTGTGAAATCTCTGTTTTTCCTCTTTGTGCAAGCAGATGAGGCTGCTCTTGTCTTGTTCCAGAAATGGGGGCTCTGCCTCGTTGTCTGGTGGTTTGCTGAGTGTATTCATGCTCTGCTTGTACTCCTCTAGGATGGGAAATTGCAGTTTTAGCTGGCTGTGTCAGTGTTGTCTGTTTCGTTGTTCACTTGTTGCTGAGTTGTTCTGCACTGACTTCTGTCTGTGCTCTTGCAAGATCCTTTGTGGCTTTAGATGTTACAGTTCCTTCCTCATTCAGTACTGATAATGTTGCCTTTTCCCTGTAATCAGTGATGTGTCCTGCTTAAAACTTATTTTTCATTATTATGTCTTCATTATTTTGCTTCTCTCAAGCCAGGTAAGAAATCCTAGCAAATATATCTAAATATACCCGTTCCCCTCTCTATTAAGGCTCTGATATGTTAAGGCCTGAACATATCTTGGCTGGACTGCTTATGGTCTAAACCATTTCTCTTCCATTCCCAGAAAAGATGCTTCAAAGTGATAGGAAAGAGCATGGAAAGGCTGGGAGCAGGGGCTGGATTATGGCTGGGGATGGGATTTATCTGGCCTGTTTTCCCTGCTGCTCCAAGGCAAGGGCTCAAGGACCACAGCTCCTCATGCTGCTGCCTGGGGCCTCATGGCTTTACGGGATGTCCTGTATGTAAGCCACGTGTTCTTGTGGACTGCAAATATAATTCCTAAGCTTTTGAGACAGATGCTATCATCTGGGTGTTTGTGCAGTCTCTGGCACAAATGTAGGATTTTTACAGTAGAAAGAGTATATAATTGCCAATGGATTTTATAGACAGTGCTTTATCTAGTTAAAGTTCTTTAACCAGAGCTTTAGCTGAAAGAAAATAGAAATACAAAGCTGAAAAAGAATTGAAAATGTTATTTATTTAAGAAAAAAGTGCATTATGTTGTATGTTCTTTCCATATGTTATTTTTATTCTCGCTTATAATGTTTGGAATTAAACTAGACAGTAAACTCTCCAAAGCACAATTGTTTTCCTAAATGTATTTGTCTTGCAAGTAGCAGGCTTTCATCTTAAGAGAGCAGCTTCTTGCATAGAATAATAAAAAGCAATAGCAGTTACTTTTGTTTGGAAGTAAAGCTGAAAATTATGTGAACTGTAGAGAAAAAGTGTAAAACCAGTAGGCTTTGTTTATGATCTCCCTTCCCCTGTGCTAGCTTAAGCTGTAAGCTATAATTGTGGTCTGTGGATATACTGCTTTAAAACAGATACAAGATCACATCCTGATGCATCTGTTCAAAGATTGTTATAATCATTAGTGGTTACACTTGTAGATTATTTGTGTAAGAGTTTTCATCTACTTTACTTGGATTCCATGTTTTATTACTGATAATGTTGCCACGAGCTTACATCACAAACGTGACTCTCTGTCTTTTATGTGATTGTCTCCGAGACTGTACATGGGTCCTGTTGAGGGAAAAATATTTTTTTTATGTATAAAAAGATTTATTACGTAAGTAGAGTTTGTGTGTATGTGTTGGGCAAATTTTGAAAGTGTGATCTTCATTTTTTGTACTCTGCAACGTGATATGGGCTTTCTAGTTTTCTCCAGTATTTCTTTTAAGTTAATCGTAGGTCTGCAGCTCTTCATTGCTACAAGGATTTCTTGAAGCTGTGATTTGTATTTTATTCAGGAATAGCATTGCTAAAGTTCTTGCTTCTTCTCTGCTTTGTGACCCATTGTTATTCATATGTTCTTTTCTCTGTTCTAATTTTAAAACCGTCTGTGTTCCAATTTAGCTGAAGTGTTCAATGTATTCCTTTTTATGTTACTTAAAGGTTTTTGTATTTCTTAGTGGTTTGATTTCAGAAAGAGATCTGATGGAGCCAGCTGGCTGAGAAATGGATTTCTCCATTTCACAGGAGAACTTCCCTACACTTATTTTAGAAAAATGATCTCTTTATTTCCCCAGCACCCCGATTTGAAATGGAAATGAAGTTCCAAATGTTATGTGGAATTCAGTTTATGAAAAAAAGTATTTCAGATGTATCAAGCTAAAAAAACCCTCCAAACCCAAACTCTGATGCTGTTTTAATGATTTATTTAAGATTTTACTTGAGATATTTTCAACGACCAACATGCTAATGTTTTGGTCTCTAATCTGATTTTGTTTTCACTCAACTTTTTTCGCTCAAAAAAGTGTGGAGGAAAAGAATAAGTACCTTTACAAGCAATAAAGTACAGGAGACTCTCCAGCCACAATGTAAGAATACATAGAAAAAGAAATAAAATATCTGTTGAACATTGCTTTACCTAAAAAGCCATGTTTTGGTAAGAACTGTTGTCCTTGTGTAGCTGGTAACAAATGTGAGAGTCTGTGCCTATCCCTGTGTCATTTCAGCCATTGCTGCTCAGCATTCAAAAGCCTGACAACACCTGTGTGATTTGTGTAGGCACAACAGAGAGTGTTTTGTCCATGTAAATGTGCTGGGTATTTACCTGATTCATGGACAGTTTTTTAAAAATGCTTGAGGTCCCCTGTGCTGTAGCCTGGCTCCCATGGGTAGAGCTGTGGGCTTGAAACATGTTGAAGTTAAACTTTCAAACCATGTTTGGTGTGGTTAGTGTGGGTCCTGAGGCTAAGCAAAAGGGAGAGGTCTGTCTCTCACAACAGTATTTCTTTATCACAGAAAGACAAAAATATCCTATTACACCCTTAAATATCTTTCTTGGCTGTAGCCATGCAGTGTGTCCTCAGTACAGCAAGCTTTTTGTGCTGCCACATATTACTGTGAGCTGCAAATTCCTATGATCTGTTACTGCTGCATTTAGCAGTAACAGTACTTTTAAATCAAATGACTTCTGAGTGGTTATCTTGATTAAAGCACTTGAATGAATAAATAATTTAGTGGACTTAATAGTAAGGAAAGAAATAGATCAAGTGGAGCTGTAATTCTTGAGAAAATATATTTTCCTCAACTTTTAACTTTATGGATTTTTTAAAAAAATATATTTAATCACAATGTTTTTTGTTTTCTTCATTTTTGCTGTGTTTTTGTTTAGTGTACTAAAATGTACTTTGATCTGTTGCTATGGTATTTAAGAGGCAATTCTGATATTTGGCCTACAGTGTCTTTCCATAATGTACAGACTAATGAAGATTTGCAAGCATTCTTTTCTTCTGTGTTTTCTCTAGAAAATGAGTATGAAATTTAGAGCTTAAACTTTGTAGCTATTTGTGCTGGTTTAACATGGAGGAAGATGAAAATTAAGATGTGTAATGCTGAACCACCAGTATGTTTTAATTTTCAGTCCTGAGAAATTGTCTTGTAGACTCTTGTACAACAGTAAAGAAGGGACAAAATCACAGACTGGGTAGGTTGGAAAGGGCCACAATGGGTCCATCAGGTCCAGCCTCCCTGCTCAAGCAGGGTCATCCCAGAGCACATGGCACACGGTTGTATCCAGACAAGTCTGGAATATCTCCAGTGAGGGGACTCCACAACCTATCTGGGCAACCTGTTCCAGTGCTCAGTCACCTGCAGAGTAAAAGAATTTCAGAGTATTTCAGAGAAGGGCAGTTCAAAGTGGGGATGAATTTTACCAATTCAGGTGGATCTGCTAAGGTCTGGTGATGGGCATGTTCAGCTAGTGAACAAAGGGAGAAAGCAGCTTCGAGTTCTCTCAATGAAGAATGTGGGGTACGTTTTTTCCTGCCTTGGGAGGTAAACTCTGCAATTCAAAATACATGTTCAAGCAATCAAAGAGAGAGTAACAAGTTCCTCTCCTCCCACCCCCGCCCCCAGAAATATCTGATCTTATTTGACTACTAGGGTAAGGGCCATAATCCTCATTCTCCACTGAAATGAACAATTTAGGGAATGTCTAACTTGTTCAGCGATGTGACAGAAAGGAAAAAAGAAAGGATATGTCCAAAAATTGGAGCACTCCTCCCCCTTATAATTCTGTGCCTTTAGCTAGAGCAAAAATGATTTTGTACTAGTGAATTTTGGAGTACAACACCAAATTTAAACAGAAAACAACAACTCAGCAACCTTTTCCCTTTCCCCAAACGATACCATTTTTTAATTACTCTACTCTCTAGCAGAAGATAAATAGCTCCTGAAGATAAACAACATTTTTTTTATTGAATTTTGCCCTGACAAACAAATAGCTCCCTTGGAATCCAACCAGGTCCTGGGATGAAGATAACTCTTTACAAGAGAAAATTGTGCTTGCTACAAAATAAAGATGTGATGTAATAGACAATTAATACCCAGTCTGTCTAAATTGCTGACAAGAGCAGGGTGCAATCAAATAAAATGAAAGCACTAGAGGGTGAAACAAGTGAGAGGAGTTAACAATGAAATTTGTACATACAAGTCTTAACTCTAAATACAAATTATAGAGGAATTAAAATAACTTAATGTGTAGAGGAGTCAGATGACAAGACTGATTTCAACCTTTTTCCTGAAAAAATCCAGTGAGTGCTTTTAGCATAGGGCATTTATGGATTGGTGATGTATGGGTGGGAGAGGAAAACAAGCCTGATTCTTGGCAGCAAGAATGTAAATTATGCATGTGGATTTTGTGTGTTGCCATAAAAGAAGAAATAAAATGTCAGCTTGAATGAAAAGACCATGTTTTTAACTTCTGTTATCCCTCTTGTGATGCTATTTGTAAAAAAGTTTGGTGGCCGTGATAGAAAGCTGCCTCTGCAGTAGCTCCTCTCTGTCAATTCAGGGATCTGGCTGCTTGACTAAGATGTGGAAGATTTAGATTTAATTCCCCTCTATTCTGAGAGCATTATTTCAACTTTGTTTCTCAGGACAGTGCTGTAGGCACTGATCTAGATGTATGCTGAACTGGATTATTTTCTCATTTGCTGAAATTGACATTAGAGTCTTCATTTAACCATTTCAGTATGAGCTGGTGGGACAAACCCTGTTGCCACTAACCCAGGTGTAAGTTTCATCCTTTGACCTAATGCAGTGGTCCCCAAGGTGGAGCTGGAAGAGGGACATTGAGTCTGTTTTCCTGTGCACTGGGTAAATGCCCTAATAGCTCTGGGCATGGAGTGGGATGAGAACACAGTCTTGGTAAAACTACAGTGATGGCAGCACAACTGATTTTATCATCAGCTTGTTATGATTAACTCTTTGTCATATCTGTGAAGATGCCCAAGAGGGGAAGCAAATATTTGTTCCACAGGGCACAAGAATGCTTTCATTCTCAGCTTTGATAATGACCATGAAATATCCATCTTGAGTGGATCCAAAGTCATGTCCTTTTTAAGGTAATGCAACCACTAAACTGGGAACTCCTTCTTGCACAAGGAGAGCTGTTCTGGCACATGTCCCTGCTTGGAGGGAGCCTGGGGCAGAAAGGTGTTCTTGTGCTGGGTGCTCGTAAATGATCTGAAGACGAGTGAAAATCGATGCACCGTTGGCAAATTATGATTTGGGAGCTCATTATCTCTTTGTGAAACTCATTTTCCAGCCTACTGATTAGGCTTATAAAAGCACAGTTTTAATATGCCTCCCACCCTGTTTTTAATTCCCTGGCTGACAGTAAAGAAAATTCTGACCAACTCTCAGGACAATTTATACTCTTCTTTTATCTTGATGGCATATTGATCCTGCTGAACATTCCTTCTGCAAAATAATGAACAGGCATCTTAAATGCAGTTCATAGGGGTTGTGTAGCAAGCCTTTATCTTCCTAGGGACAGTTTGCTGCTTTTGTATTCTGGGACCAGGTGCAACCTAGGACGAATGGGTCAAGGCTCTTCTGTGGAAGAATCTTTCTGATCCCTGTCACTCTTTTTTACTCCTTTATTAGAGTTTCCTGACATTTAATGGTCTTATTGTTTTGAAGTTTTAATCTTGCATTTAAGTATAGGTAACTGTCATAGTAACTACAACAGTGACTGTATTTGGCTGGGAAAAATCAAAAATGGTCTTAGAAATCTGTCCATGACTAAACTTGGGAAACTCTGCATTTATTTCACTAACACTGCACTTGTTTTTTGGTTTTTTTGGTTTTGTTTTTTTTTTTTCTTTCTTTTTTTTCCTTTTTCCTTGAAAATAAGTAGCATAAATCCCCCCTGCCTCCAAAAATAAGAGACTCCCAAAAGAAACTTCTGGCGTAATGTAAACCAGGCTCTAAAGCTGAAAAACCCACATACGCCAAAGGAGGCGCAGGGAACCATTTGGCTTGGGGACCTTCACTGGTGTATTAAAGTACATAAAACTCTCATCCTACCTTACTTGGTGATTGCTTTCCTTCTTGGAGAAGCCCCAGGCTGTGGGTGCATACATGTTCTGCAGCAGTGCTTGGTCAGGCAGCCCCTTTGCCCAGCTCACTTTGGGCTCTCACTGAGGTGGAGCAGAAGCTGGGACTATCTGCATGTAATTTTCACCATTGTGAGCAGGGCCTGACTCTCTGAAAAGGAAATAAAGGTCTCAGGATTTGTCACTGGAATAATGACAATTTCAGGCATATTTCTTTGCAATGCAAGCTAAACTACCTGTATTTTTCCAACAAATAATTATTGCCTCATTCACCCTACACTCTGGAGGCGAACAGGCTTGCAATCATATGAATGAGGTAATCTTTCAGCAACTTAACACTAAACTTGAGAACAGATGAAATAAGGAAACCACTTAGAGGAAAATGACCTCTCTGTGATAGCCCTTTCTCAGAAATAGAAGATTTGCTGTTCAGCACCAGCAAGTGTGTAGGGAACCAGCTGAATGGGAGAATCTGTCCACTCCTCTAAGTACTTAATGGGACACTTATTTCCCTTTTCTAAAGAAAGGCTGGTGACATCTGCATTTAGTTGAAGAAGCTAATGGCAGAGGGAAACAAGGAAAAAGGCTATGCTGTAAAGCAAGAGGACCAGGTGAATATTCTTTTCAGGTCAAAAACACCCTTTCTTCTCATCTGAGGGATGAGGGGGCCTCTGCAGAAGAAGAAAATGCTTTAACTACTGAAAAATTAAGAATAATCTAGGACAGGAATAAAGACTGTGGGTTTGGCTGGGAGGTGGAAATATGTTCTTAAAGGAGGGTGCCTCGGTTGTTGCATACAAGTGTGCAGTGTTTAGGATTCATCTAATGCTACCAAAGAATGTGCATATTTGGAAATTGTAGCCTTAAAAACAAACTTGCGTCTTGTGTGTGAAAAGCATAACTCTCTATGACTGGAGATAAGATAGCAAATGGTAATGTGGTGATTTTTTGGGTTTTTTTTAGATTTGGGACAAAACAAAAATTTTCTGTAGAATCCAAAAGGAAGTTGAATTCCAGATTTATTTTCACACTGAGGTGTCAAGTCTGTAATTGTCAACACAAAAACTCTTTTTCAAAACAGCCACAGGTGAACTAAGGTAATCTGTGGTGTAGATGTAGATCAATTGTAGGTTCTGCCAGTAGGGGCTTAAAAATCTAAAACTAAAAAGCAGAGTTGTGAAATAAAAAGGAATTTTCAATGAAGAAATGAACTGGTTTAATGCTGTTCTAAAGCATAGAGAGTATGTATTTATTACCACTGAGCAGGCAGGTTTGCGTAAATCCAGAGAGTCCAAAGCTGAAGGAGTCTTGTGTGTATTTTTTATTCCAATTCCCAATTTGTAACCACAGCCATTTCTAATTCACATTTACCTATGCTAATACTGAAACATGCTGGACTTCTGATGTATATTGTTATGTGCTAGTAAAACTAACAGGGATTTGTCTTTCCCAGTTTTGTGGTCTGTACCCAAATGAAACTGATGCCAGGGTTATTCACAACCTGTTCAGGTTATGTTTTTGCCTTTGGTGAAACTTTGCCTAAACTGGATTTGATTCTGTGATGTTTCATTGTAGGTATACTTTCATGGTCATTTTTCTCGTTTGTGCTCCCTGGTATGCTAGTAGATTGCATTGGAGAGATTTAAATTACAATTGCTTTGGCAAGATAGAAAGTGAACTAGCTGGTTTTGAGGTTGAATACTATTCAGTTAAAACTGGTGTGCACTTTCTCTAGATGCCAATAATGTAAACAGCCATGACAATTTTTAAGCCATATGTTTGTGTGAGTATATTTGATTACAACTAGGGAGGAATCTCTCATGCAGTATTGATTTTTTAACTTTTTTTTCCTTGTGGTTACAGCACACATTGATTTGGTACAGTAAGAATTATATAAGTTGTTAATCCAGTTTAGCTGGGATTTGAATTAGGTCTGATCTTTTAGAAAATAAACTTGGGTAGTAATGTGAATTGCTTATATCAAGGGGCTCAATGTGGACTTAATACTGAGAAATGCCTAGAAAAGCAAGTGTGTGGGGGGGTTTAAATGCAGATAAATACAGCTATAAGAAACACAAAGCAACTGGAGAAGGAGTGGGGGCCTGTTTGGAGGCTTCCAAGATTTCATTGTCAGAAGAACTGAATGTGGATGATGATTATGATGATGCCTTGGGAGGAAATCCATCAGAATACTCTCAAATATAAGCCTATATGTCCCAAAAATATGCCAAACTTTGACAGGTTGTTTTATCACAAAGATTTTCTTGTTTGCATTTTGACAGCTGAGGTTATTCTTTTAACTATCCTTTTTTTTTTCAGACATGTTTTAAACATTTGATGTTGACATATATTCTACAAAAAGCATATTTTTATAGAAAAATTACTTATCTAGTTGTGCATAAAAATTTCCTCTGTTTCTAAATAGTGGAGATGTTCTTTGGCTGAATTGTTCCATTAGAAGGTCATTTAAGCCACAGAACTCAGTTCATGGATGCTCCAGCAATCACTGTGCACCTTCAGAACCCATTTCCAAAAAACCCAAAATCCCTCTTCACAAGCAAAGCATTTCACTTTTAAACTGAGAATGGGAATTTCATATGACTTATGACATTGAAGAATATTTTGTTTTGAAATAGCCTCTGTGCTTCAATCTAGCTGAGGTTTGTAGAATTTCATATTAACAGTGAAGTTCTCATGTCGTCTGTGTTTGGTAGAAGCAAGTTTAAGATAATTCCAGAGCTATCTATTAGAGGATAATAGTGATAAAGCCCAGGAGTTTTTTTTTTTTATTCTGGTTAATAATAAAGGGTGATCTTATCTATCTTATTTTTATTAAGATAATTGCAAATCTGACAAAATATGTAGTTACATTGTGGGCAAAACAGCAGTGGAATTTGACTTGCATTTAGACTGGTTAAAAGTCTTTGGACATAATCTTTTAATTGAAATTTGTTCTTCTCTATTGAGTTTTTCTATTCTCTTGCAGTTTCTCTGTTGCTTCACAGGTATTTAAATATGGGTAGCAAGGTATGGGGGCTTTTATGTTCTGGAGAAGAGGGAGAAATAAATGTTTTTTGCTTATGTGTTATACCCTTCCATATGAAAAGAAAAAGTCCTTAGAAGCTAATAGATAAAATTAGTAATCAAACTGTGTCCAAATCTCCTTGAAAATTGTGGTTTAGAAGAAACAGCTTGTCTGATTTCAAATAATATATAAAATATGAGTGAGATGGGCAGAGGGATTTTTGGAATGGAGACAGATTTTTAATTTGGAAATGAGCAAGATGTCTCTTAATGAGGTACATTTGGAAAGCTTATTGTGATCTATGCATAGAACTGTAGTCTTATATTTGTTCTGGCCAGAATAGCTGTTGGAAATCATGCTGAAAGCTTTCAAAACCATTGAATATTATACAGGGTGAAAATAATTTTCCTTATGAATGCACTCTTAGATTGGAGAATCAAATATTTGGGGGCATATTCTCTAAAGGGTTAATGGTGAAATTGTCAGGTTTGTTTTGTTTTGGTTTGGTTTTTTCCCTGTCAAAGGATTCAGGGATTTTTTTTTCTTTTTTTGGTAATATTCTCCAAAAAGAAGTTAAAAAAGAAACTTGGATTTTTGAGGATGTGTCGTATATCCTTCAGGTCACTTATAGGTACAGTGTTATAGCAGTGAAGGGGCTTGTTGTAACTAAGAACAGGGATTTGTTGATTGATAACTTCCTGTAAACAAGAGCAGTTAATAAATCATAAAACATGCTGCTGTTTTTCACCCTGTCTCTGGGGTTTTAATAGATTGAGGGGAAACCAGCTGCCCTTCCAGATGGCAAAAGCTGTTTGGGGTTGGGAAGATCTAGGTAATTACTGTTTCCCTGAGAAGGTAAAGGTGAGAGGTGCTTGTCAGCAGTGACTGCCACAGGGAGCATGCTGTGCTGTGCCCTGCTGGGATGAAGGGGATGCAGCCACTGGGGCTGTGCTGCCCAGCCAGCTTTTAACCCACTTCTGCTCATGCACCTGGGCAGGTGGAAATGTGCTCACCTCTGCCAAGCTGCTCCTACGGCTTTTGGGGAGAGCTGTGACTCCCAGAAGAGCACAGCCACAGCTTCTCCATGGATAGCTGCTGGGGAGCCTTGAGTAAGGCTCTCATAATAAGGACCTGTCCCACAGTCTTGTGCTTTGTCTCCTTAATTTGTTGAAAAACAGTCTGCAGCAAGGGAAAGGTGGGATGACACCTGTCAGGATTTCATTGTGTACATGTTCCTGCAGAGGGAGGAAACCCAGATGTTGCAGAAGCTGTGATTGCTGTCAGTGGAAACAGAAATTGCACTGTGATTTATGATGAGTTGATGCTTCCAATAATCTCATCTGAAGACCAAAAGGCAAGGGATGGCTTTTGTTATTGGACATGTCTTAAATGATAAAACAACATAAATAGAGATTCTCGTTTTGGAAACCTACTCAAGGTCAGACTGTTCTTTAAATGCACTTGTTTGTGGAACAGGTATGACATAGAGAAATTTTAGTTTGGATTTGTACGACACTTTAGCGTTAAGAGGAAAATCCGCATTCCTCTGTCACTGTCCTGACACTGGAGGATGATGATGATGATGAGGAGGAGAGTCAGTGCATCATGCTGGTGCTGGTTCTGCCATGTCTGCCTTGTGGGGCCTACCTGGGTTGCCATCAATGTATGCAGTGTGCTCTGCAGCACTTTGATGTTTAAGAGGAGCTGGCCAAAGTGAAGGCATGGCAGAGGCAGGGCTTTTTTCTTCTAAAAACTGCCCCACATTCCAACAAATCCAGGCACCTCAAAGCTGTCTCTATGATGCAAAAGCCTACAAACCACTGTTTTCCCTGGCCAGAGGTGTAACAAAATCTTCCAAGCATAGATGGTTACAATATAAACTGAAGGGAGGGGGCAATAGGAGGAAGAAAGTCTAATGCCAGAAATGGGAGTTAAACATCCCCTCCCCTTCCCCCCCCAAATCCCAGAAATAGAGGAGTAGACATTATGAAGCAGGCTTAGTTTCTAGCAGCTTGATCTTTGCCTTTGTGTGCACTTGGCTTTGTGTGCATTGATGTCCTGTTGGTAATTATCATTCTGTTGTCACCTGTATTCATGATGACACCCCTATATCACATTTTCATCACAGCGTGAAATGTCGCTCTTTTTGCTTTTGTTTTGTTTAGTACTATGAGTTTAGCCCAGAGCTGAAAAAAAAAAACAAAAGACACTTCTCCCAACACACAATGGTACATTGATAACCTTGCAGTTTAGTTACTGATCCTATCTCAATGCTTCCATCTCTCTCCTTCCTCCCACCCCTCTTTTTAAGCAGACAAGGTTTTCCCTCAACAAGCTGATGACAGAATAATTTCTCCAGGTTGATTGTTCCCCCCACATCGTCCTCTGGATTTCTTCATACAAGTGGAGAGAAGCAGATCAAAAGCCTGGAAGAAAAAAACAGGCAAAGGATTGAAAAAAGCCACCATAAAGAACCTACTCAGGTTTCATTCTGATGATGAACAGGCTTGTAAAGTATTCTGAGACCTGTCAAATTTTCCCATCTGAAATCCAGACCTATTTTAAAAAGAATTTTCATAATGAGTGTCTCTTTTCCTCCATCCACAGGCTCAGAGTATTTTCTGAAAAAGTTCTGCAGGGTAGAGGAGTTGAACAGTTGATCACATGCAGGAGCACGGGATAGATGGAGTACAGCTGACTCAACAACTACAGGGGATTTGGGTAAGTGCCCACCATGTCAGCCAACTAGGACTTACTAAAATATTGGTTAATATCACAGTATTCATTACTTTTAAAAGGAAATTCTGACTTTGTCACCCATCAGACAAATTAAACCTCACTAGGAAATCTCAAGGGTAGTTTGTTGGGGAAAAAGTATGCAGGGAATGGCTGATGCAAACATGAAAGCTTAGCGTCCAACTGGGATTGACTTTTGCAAGTTAGCTTTTACCTAAGGGTACGCAGACCAGACTTGTGCTATTAATGCTGGGGGAGGATTATTATAAGCCCTGTGCAAGGTGGAGGCTATCACTGTATGTCAAACCCACTCGTGTTGCTTTCAGGAGGGAAACAATCAATTGCTTGAAGGAGGCAATTTTACCCAACTTGTGGTATCAGTCAGCCTGTTCCCACAGTCATTGCATTGATGAAGGAAAATTTTGATAAGCAGGACTTCTTATCTGGCTCCACTGCAGTTGAATGACAAGAGTTTGTTGATTGGAAGTGTCATTGTTTCAGGTCACAAAGCTGGCTGGACATGGTAATTGCACCACCTTTGTTTATTTTTAAAGTAATGATAACAGCGATATATTCTTCAGTGAAGATCATGGGGATTTGAAATCAAGTCTTGGGTTAAGCTGATGAACTGATACTGTCCAAATTGACATAGTTACTATAATTGCCTTGTGTACTGTGAGGGAAAGCCTTAAGAGCTGCAGGATATAGGAACACTGGCCCTGCTTGCATATTCTTGGTCAAAGAATGGTTTTACCAGTGCATGATTTGTATTTTTTCAACTAGATCTTCAGCAGTACACCTCAGGCTTGTTTTACAGGTTGGCTCAAAAATTACTTCAAATCTTGTTTTAAGTCCCAGACTTAAAACATGGACTTGAAACATGATGAAAGAAATAGCCATAAGCGAATCTCTTCTATTTCACAGTAGAAACAGTTTTCCTTTTTTAAATATAAATTTGGAAACAGAATGTCTTTGATTTCATAGTTTATGAAATCTGTGCTATTACATGCTTTCTTTGACCAAGATATTGGAAGCATTATTTACTGCTAATTTGTTTAACTTCCAAGGATTAGATAAGGTTGTACTCTACTGCAGCGTTATTCTACATCCTTAGTGCTTAGTTGTTGTTTCTAAAAGTGAGGAAATTGAACTAATCATGATGGCATGAATTCTTGGTGCTTTTTGTCAGGGAAGTCTTATTTTACTGGTAACTTTTCAAGCTGCAAACAGATGGCTGCAGTATAATCTACTTGCTAGTGACATCAAGCATTATTTTACTGAAGATTTATATTTATATCACTCTCTTCAAAAGCATAAAAAGCGCAATTAAGTAGAATGATACTAATTTAGATCTTTATCTGCCATTTGATTGCAGGGCTCTGGGGTCAGGCAATAGGATTAAGAGCATCTCATCACTAGATCAGTGTGTTTGAGTTCAGACCATGGTTAGAGGCGACTGAAGGCCAGTAGAATGTGATGACACTTCAGGGGCCTCTATCAGATGATTTGACAGTCTCTGTAAATTTGCTCTGTAAATTTGTTAGCTGGTGGAACCCCTATAATGATCAGTGGTCTGAGAAGGAAATCTGTAGACTGAATAAGCTTAGGAACAGTCTTTTAGTTCCAGGTTTTAGGGACAGTCTTTGTATGCTACCTGTGCAGGGGATGTTACACAGCTTTTACTTTTGTGTTTCAGTCCGAGGTGATCCTGGACTTGCTTTTGTCGCAGTGATTGTCAAATTTCTGTGTCTCCACTGAAAGTGAAGGAGAAACAAAATGTAGAACAGCTGCAATAGAGCTAAATGGTCCCATTTTTTTCCCTCACTATTGGATTAATTAGACAGTGTCTTAAACACTGTAGTTCTTTCATTACAGATACTTCTATATGTGCTTGCCAGCCTGTAAGTGAATGTGGCACAGCTGGTGTTTATCTGATGGCTCTTGTTTTGTAATCAGCTTGTCTATAGTATTTTGTGGCTGAAGTAAGATAAAGAAAATCCAACATGATTTTTATTTTAGTTTTATGATGTGAGTCAGAACTGCAGTGACCTCAATAGGGAATCTATCAATGTTTTCAGTTGGTTTATGTTCCTGGTGTTTCAGTTGAATCCACTGAGGTTGTACTAAAGAGTTTAACCACAAAATTAAAGAAAAGCAGAGCACAAGAAGCCAAATTATGTGGATTTTAATGATTCAAAGGAGGTCTTGATTTGTCAGGAATATCCAGATTTGAGCTAAAATGACCTCTTCAGACCAGTCGCTGCAATAATCTCCAAATCTTATATTGAATTTCCTTTCTTTTTTTCTCAGGTATCTTGCTGATGTCAAAGTTTTTCTAACGCAGTAGACAATACTAAGCAGAGCTATGTTGAAAGTAATATGGAACAGTGTAGGGGGAAGATATCACATTTGAAGAATATAATTTCACTAGACTGGAATAAATCTACTATTTGCACAGAATAGCAGGAAAACAAACCTCATCACTTGCAAGTGAATAAATTTAATTAGACCTAGTAAGTAAAAAGTTCTGGCTTGTTCAACAAATAGTTGTTTAGATTTATTTATACTATTATAATTGAGTTTTCCCAGTGGTCTGTCTTCTTGGAAGAAGGTATTGTACTGCTTTGTGTAAATTTCCTGGAAATATTTGATAAGGGTGTAGTATTCACTTGATCACTGTTCTTTTCTTACATTGTAAATATGCAGTTAACTCAGTTTCTTTTCAGACTAGATTAAAAAAAGTCAGTGCATCCAAGGATTGGTTGTAAAAATGAAGACACACACATATACTAAGGTACAATGTTTAAAAGTTTATTAGGAATTTTTTGAAGTGTTAGAGGGTAGATTTGTATTTTTTAAGAGCTTTTTGGCAGTATGGTACACCAATTGAATTTCCGTAGTCATTAGGCAGGCAGAAAAACTGTCTCAGCTGGATTTTTGCCTATCTGAGGCTCTGAGATGAAGCTCCAGATGGACCTGTGCTACTGCCTCTCTCTAAACACACCTGGCTTTATAGATTCAAGAGCTGCAAGGCTTCTCTTATTTACCCAACATCCACATTTATTTCTCACTACAGTCATAAGATTCACAAAAACCACTGAGCTGTGAATTCTGGAAGCAGATGTAGGTTTTCACCCTTTTGGTGTTCAGAAGGGTTTAGAATTATTATTTCATTTCAATTCATAAGCACATTATGTATTGCTTCCATATAAATATATTATGATCTTGAATATGAGTTGTCCATTGTAGTGTGTTGGTGAAAATCTGGTGTCTTTCAAATTAAAGTCTAATGATTTTGTTGTAGCTTCCTTTTGTGGAAACTTAACATCTCTTTCACAGACTCTTTGGCTTTTTTGTTCTGTGAAAGAGATTATTTTAAAAAGACTTGAAAATAACACAAAATTCTTTTAACTTACAGTAGATTTTTAAAAAAATTTTGGACCAAAGCAAAAGCTTTGTTTTTCAAAAGCTGCAAAAATTTCTTCAGTTTCATTTTCCTTGGACAGTATGGGCACCTACTTGATTCACAAAACATCTTGGCATTTGAGACTTTAGCTATGATTTAGAATTGGTCAGGGAAAGCTCCCATTTGGTTCTGGTAATATTTTGATTAAGGAGGTGTTCCAAGCTTTGACCCGATATTTAATTACAAATCTAATATATTATGGAACTAATTCAGGATTCTTTTTTATAAATCTAAGAATTGAGGGCAAAAATATGACTAGGAAATATATACAAGTCATTCTGAGGCCAGATAATTGATACTGAAGGCAAATCTCTGCCTGACTAATGTGTGTTTTTAAATCACGGTCTTTCTCATTCAGTCCACAACTGCTGTGTTCTGAATAGCTATGAGAGAGATTAGTTTATTTATTTTAAACAAAATTATTTTCACATTTTCCATGTGTGAACAATCAGCTGGTTTTTTGCTTTCTGAGGTGCACCAATTTCTGATATTCTTAGTTTTATTATTTTCTCATATATGACAAATTATTACATTTGCTGTGAGCCTTAAATACTGTAATTTTGGGAATATACAGGCTGTTCATAGGTTTAGTAGGAAACTGTTGAACTACAAGGCTCATGTGTGTGCCTCTGTGTGTTTGCATTTGTCATGTACATATATGTATGTGCATGTCTGTATATATTTATTTTTTCCATTTTGCAGGTTTTTCTAGGTGTCAGAAATGTCATGGCACTATGGGGTCTGAAATCACAGAACACTCTAAAGAAGATATAGGTATTTCAAAGTCTCAGAACCAAAGATTATCTACAAACATAGAGAAATTTTGTAGTTGAAATGTCTTAAAGTTCTTTGCATCTCAGTTGCCCTTTATCTATAAAAAAAACTTAAAAAAAAAAAGGCAATTTTCACCTTTTGATAGACTTATCTTTAAAACAGTTGCCGTAAAGATCCAAGTCCTGTTTTATCTGCATCATAAGACCCAAGGATATAAAGTGGAAGGCGATACTGAAACTATCTGGATAATTTATTTCAACAGGATGTACAGGTCAAAAGAAAAAGTTCCACTGAAGAATTTGAAGTAGAGAGATATTCTTCTGGTTTTGTTCACTGGGTTACTTTTAAGTTATGGTAAAGAGTCTCGTGTGTGTTTAGAAGCAAAGTGGTTCTGGAGGACCTGACAGTGGCACAGTAAATGCACTTCACAACTATTCACACCTTGGGTGGACATGCAGAAACAAGTGTGGCAGAAAGATGAATGCAAACCAGAAGGACAAGGAACTATTTTGTCATGAGATGGTTGAGATGGGCTTGTTGAACTATGTAATGATAATTTGAAAATATTTTTGTGAGCAGAAATAATGTTCCTATTCCATTACTTGTAGACACCTGATGTACATTGTTAGACAACATTTAAGCAGTTACTAGGTATACCAGGCATGTATGAAAACACTTATAAATGTGGCACCAGCTTATTATGTGCTAATCACATCTATAATTTTCTTTCAGAAATTTTTGTTATTACTATTAACTATACTTTGTAAAAGATTTATCCTGTCAGAAGCCCTGAGGGTCACCATATTATTCTGCTGAACTGCCATACCCTGTGGATTAAAAATAGAGAATAAGCAGTGGACTATAGAAAGTTCTTGTAAAATACAGGAAGAATATTTGGAATAATAATGTACTTGGAAGTCGTAACTGGCTCACAAATGCAATTCAATAAAAATGTAGGGCTGAGTCAGTGAATACTGTTGACAATGGAAAATTTTTGAAGATCTTTTTAGAGAGGATGGGAGAGAAAAGAAATGAATATCAGGTCATGACAGAGGAAAGAAGAGGAAACTTAAATCAAACTATAGCTTCTCAGTGGAATTAAATTCCTAAATTGACTGCAAAACTTGTGATGTTTAAATCATAAACATCTTTACTTGGGAATTCTCTGCAGGTTTTCTGATATGGTGAAGTTTATTAAAGCAGGGACAAGGGCTTTGTAAAGTGATAGCAATTAAAGTGAGCACTGCCTGTTGCAACTCTGACCTCTCTGTACTATTCAGTGATGAGCAGCACAGAACAGCAGGGCCTGAGTCTTGGTACATCAGTGAAACATGATATGGGCTTGTTGTTCAGAAGTTTAATGAACAGAAGGGGTCAGATTTCCCTTGCAGTATGTGTTGGCATCTTTTTAATCCTGGAAATCTTCTTATTAGCCAAATATGTTTGTTGTAGATCAAAGAAGCCTTTTGTTTTTGAACCACCAAGAGCAGCATTCCTCAAAAAAGGTATCCTAAGACTTGCATACTAAATGAGGAAAAAAATCCTAGTGTATTTCACTCCAGAATTATAAATCATCTCATTCCTGACACTTGCATGCTATCTTATGATTTTGTACATGGATTTTTAGTTTCATATTTATATGCCAGCAATAATATCATGTTCCTGTTACTATGTGATAAAACTTTTATGCTTCTCTAATTGTATTAAGTGGTCAGCCATATTGGTATGGTAGAAAACTTTTGGTTAGAATGCCCTATACATTTGGGAGGGCTGAAGTTCAGAAATTTCTGTTGAGAAATAGCTTGCTAGGGGCCTTTAAGACCAGACTGGAAAAGCAAAAATGGCTGCCTTATTTGTGTCTGGGGTGGGCAGATCAGTGATGTTGGTCTCAGGATGCTTTCTAGCCCTACAGTTCTCTTGAAAAATGAAAAATTATGCATATTCATAGCTTATTTAACCAAAACCAGCAGGAGTCAACTCAACTGGTGATGTGGATCTGCCTGTTGATTCATACGCAGATGAGTCAATAGCCAAAAAGCAAGTAGGACATTATTGGTTGTGTTAAAATCTGAATTGTTCTGAGTACAGCCAGAGAAATAATGCTATAAATACTTAATGTCTTAATTCAGATTTGTTCCTTAGCAATCATCTATCCTTCCAAAATGCAGCAGTTTAAAGTTATGTTTAATAATTAAAATTTTAGAATTTATTGTGAAGTTCTGCTTTTCACATAAAATAATAATTACAGCTTTATCAGTGGCATCTTTCATTTAACTCTTTTCAAACATTTTTTTTTACTAGCAGAAAACCACTGTGGATGTTAGAAAATTAAACTCAGATTTAGATCTTGGTATATCCTTGATATATCCCATTGTAATGGATATCAGAAACCACCCCATATACAAGAGAACAGTCATATCCACTTTATCAATGTAACTGCTGTATGTACAGGCAGAGGTAAGGTTCCAGAACACTGGAGAAATGCCAATAATCTGAAAGAAAATATGTTTCTTTCAAAATAATGTATGAATTTTCATAGTAAACAAACAAGCAAAACACTGCTGTGCTTCTCTGTCTGATAGTGATGGGCAGGGTGAAGAGATCATGAAAATACAGAGGTTTCATAGCAACCCAGTTGGAAATTTTATTTTCTTTCTTATGTTTGCACAATTCTTCATCAACATTAGCTGGAAGTGCTGTCAATCTCCACAGGAATCTAATGGAAAAAGTGTTAAGAGTCAAAGAGTGCTTTTGTTTGGAATTAGGTATCCACCTGAAACAAAAAGGAGTTTGCATTGTTGCTGTAACTCACTCGTTGAGAAAGTTGTGAAGAACTAGGTGGGAGAGCTGCTTTTGGATGTGATAATAGCAAAAGTTACACCTGACTTCCCAAATGTGCATGCTTAGCTGGAGGCTGGTGTTTCCAATTCTGGTTTTATTCCCTGTACATCTGAGCAGAATTACACAGGTATCATTGGCTGTACACTTGGACACACCTTTGACTCTTTTAGAAGCATTTTGGTCAGTGTTGGAGTTGATCTGATCATTGACAAAGCATGTGGGAGTGTCCTCTAGGGGTCTTTCTTTCAATGCAGAGCATTAAATGAGCATGGTGTGAAAATTAGTAAAAGCCTTTGCATTATTGAGGAGAAGTAGCTCACACTGCTGTGTAGCCTTCAAAGATCCAGTAAAGAGTGACATTTGTCTCAAGTGTTCTCTCCATGTGCTGTGGCCAGCTCTTCTCAGCAATGCAGGACAGTCCCTTGCCATGCCAGGTATGGCTGCAATTAGGTGTGCTACATCTCTGGAGTTTGCACATGTACCTTATCCTCTTGGAGAGAGGTGATCTGTAGTCTTAGAGGAAGCAATTTCCTAGTTTTGGAATTGCTGAGTTCCTGGCTAGAAAAATGGAGAACATTCCCACATTTGAGGTCTACATCAGCAGCTATATTCTCTAGAATGACAAAATCTTACATATATAAAAACCCCAAACAAACAAACAAACAAAATAAACCAAACTAAAAATTAATGCACTTGGATTCACTGAAAAAAATCTCAATATTTTGGGATGTTTTTGACAGACATATAAGAAGTTGGGATTTTTTTGGTTGTGGTAAGTACCACAGGAATTACACCTTGGAGCTTTCCTTGCGAAAGGAATCATTACTGAGAACACTTGAAATTCGTGTGTTCTGATTGCCAGATACAATTCAAGTAGATGCAAGTGTACCAGCTCTTTATGTAGGCTCAATTTAATTGCATTTGTGCTGCAAAAACCAAATGTTTGGCAGGTAGATATGAAGCAACTTTTATTACAGGATATTGAACCTCAGAATTACTGAACTAACCATTTATTTCTATGGTTTTCTATGACTTGAACAATAGTCATAGGAACAATAGTTTTATTTTAGCCAAGATGTCTTTCTTAAGCAATTTTACCCTGAAACATTAAAAAATGGCTGGAATTTAAATATTCAAGCAATTCTAATCTATCAATATATTTTAGGGATTTTTTTCCCTTTTCTATTATCCTTGAGTGCCTTTTATTTTTCCACAAGTTATTTTTCCACTTCTACAAGACTGAAAGTTGTAGAAGTTAATAGAAATTAAGCATTACTCAGGAGCATAGAAATGGGCCCTGCTGTCTGTGACCTCTTTCCCAGAAGCTTGTGAGCTTTATCCCCAGCTCCTTTGCTGGAGATCATCGCCTCCCAGCAGTGGAATGGTTGCAGTGAGCATCTTTAATGCAATGAACAGATGTGTGTAATAACCACTCCATGTTTTGCTAGGTTTTGCAATGGAACAGGTATGGTTGCTGCTCCTGCTGACGATTAAAGTGCTCCCAGTGACTGCTCAGTTCAATGGATACAACTGTGATGCTAACCTCCATAGCAGGTTTCCTGGTAAGTATTTAATAGACTTTTTTTCTAATGGCTTCTTTATTGTTTTGGTTCAAAGCAGTGCTTATTTTTAAATACAGAGCTTTAAATCTGTCTAAGGCCTGGGGGTAGGACTCCACATTAAGTGAGTGTTAACTGTTTTTGTGACAATGAAGTTGCCTAATGCTGCACTTTACTTCCTTCTTAATTGCACAATGGGTCAAATTCAGCCTGGTAGCAAGGCAAACAATTCCCCTCACACCAGTGGGGCTTGACCTGCTTTTGCCAGTGCTCTAAACTGCCCGAGACATTCACCAGAGCTCATATTGTTGTAAATGTCCCCTACAGATTTAACACTCTCACACTTCTAACTGGGTTTTCTTTCATGTTTGAGTTTTATAGTTTTCTTTTCCTGGGTAAGAGAATATAATTATATCCTTTTAATAAAATAAAGAAATAGGTATCTAGTTCAAGCAAAATTACCTTGATGGCAAAATTTTAGTGCCTCACTTCAACATTAAGTCCTTGCTTAGGGACAGGTGAAGCAATGAGTTTTGTCTATGGATGATGTATTTTCCTTCCTCTAAGAAAATGGGAATGAAGTCATTTTGGGGACATTGGTTGCTCAGAGCTGTTAATACAATGAGAAATAGAAATGGAATGTCAGTCTTGGTGGCATGGTATCAGGGTTTACTCAGGCAAAGGATCCTTTAGTTTCTATTACATTGCTGATCCTTCCTGCTTCAGTTGTATCATGGGCAGAATAATAATAATAAAAAGAAGCCTGTGAATACTGTCTCTCTCACAACTTGTTTTTCTGAGATAGCGATTGACTTGAATAGTTCAGTAATGAACACTCAGTCTAGTATTACACTGTAATACCTCTCCTGTTGTTGCTTTCTGAATAATAAAAGTTTAGATTTTTTTTCAGGAAGGGTCAGCTCTTTTATTAAATTTAAGTCAGCAGAAGGCAGAAAGTCGGTTTATTGATTCCCATGTTACTATCACACTGCTAGGTGTTTTGTTGGCATAAGGACCAACAGTGGGTTTGATTCTTTTCCACTTAATCAATATGAACATGAAGAAAAGAAATAAGAGAAATAGGACATGCAAGAAGATCAAATAAATTGTCTCCATTCCTGAGAAAATCACAGTTTAGCTGAGTATTTTGCAAGCTACTTTTTAACACATATATATATTTCTATTCTATTCTATTCTATTCTATTCTATTCTATTCTATTCTATTCTATTCTATTCTACTCTATTCTATTCTATTCTATTCTATTCTACTCTACTCTATTCATAATATATATATTCCACTTCTTAGCATCAATTTTTGCAGGCTTGCCTCTGAAGTGTGAGTGAATTTTGCCCACCTGCTTCAGAGCTACATTTTGAATTTCTTTTGTAATTGTGGCATATCTGGTCCCCATTTCGGTCTTCTTGAGATGTTTGCAACAGATAGAGGGAAGCTTATGTTCCTCTTTTTGTGTTTTAAAATTTTTCTCTGGTCATTTTTTGCACCTGCACTGTGCCAATGTTTGTTTGCAATGTGATACCTGTGAATTGAATTAATCTCTTATTGAGGGTACTTAGGGGCCTCTTGCAGTTCTGCCTCATAAAAATGAGTCTTATCAGATTCCATGTCTGCCAAATCTCATTGACTTGGGAGAAAATCTGTTTAGGTTACAGGCAAACAGATTTTTTTAAAGTAAATTCTAATCACCCCTAACTGGCCATAAGAGCTGAGAGCAGAGTCCTTCTTTTTCTTGTTTGTCATAAAAGATTCAAAGGCTGGGATTTAATCAAGAGTCTTACAGTTCATGTTGAGAGCTAGGAAAGAAAAAGAATTCTGTTTGTTAGTTGTGCATCTGAGATGGAGGTAAAAGCCAAGAACCCCTTGTGCCCCAAAGTTGACAGGTGTTATTTTCAATATGCAGAAGGGTCTGCTATGTAGTGGGCTGGGGCTGGTGGAGCTGTGAGGCTGCTGAAGGTGGAGAGAGCCTCTGCAGGGACAAGGGCTCACTCTTCCTATGCTGGCCTCCCCAGCACTTGGCACAGGAGAGGTCAAAAAGCAGAACATTTTTTAAAACAAATATCTTCCAGGCTGAGATAGTACTCAGAGAGCCTTGTTATGGTTAGATTTTTCTGTTTCTTATTTGTCCACACAAATAAGGAAGTCTTTACTGCTGTCAGCTGGAATTCCAAGAATGATGTGCATATACTGGAGAAGCCTTTGGGTGTTGAAGTTGTCTCCTCTTTTTCTTTAAATGTTGATAAGAAACAGGAGTTGTCTTCAACAAAGGGGACAAATGAAGCCTTCCTAGAGGAACCATGGAGCTCATCCATTTTTCATTTGTTTGTGCTTTTATCATTCGTGCTTAGGTGCCTTCTTGCATAGGAATAGTGCTGCATAAATAGGATGACAATCAAACAGAACTTTTGTTTCTGCAGTTTTCAGGTTTATTTTAGAGTGCAGGTATGCAATAGTCATCAGGAATGAAGGAAAAATAGCCCCATTTTTGGTAGACTGAAAATGCAGTGATTTTTTTTGTACCAAAGCCAGATTTGTTCTAGAGAATATATAATTAGGTTAGATCTTGCCATCATTCAGAAAGCTTACATGGGGAAAAAGCTTTAGTTCTGCATTGCAGTGAAGCATAGCTTTTAGAAGGCTTCTGGGGCATAGAGCCATATCAGTCTGTCTCCAGCTGGGACATGTAGTTTTGATTCAGGGGGTTCTTATTTTGAGTCCATGTTGAGAACTTTGTCAGGACTGAGGAAATGTTGCAGATTTTTCATATACACTGTGCATTTTAATTCAATATCAAAGCAGGGATTTGATCAAAGAGGAGGTTCATGAGGAGAAACTGGTTTTGAATTACACAGATCTTTTGATTCCTCTTCTGATGGAATGACTTTTATCAATGGTGTTCTGTGGAAACTCTTCTCCTCTGAGGGCTTTTTTGCTGCCTGCCCTGGGTTGAGTTGTCAATGTGTGGAGGAGTAACAGAGCAGAAGTGGGCAGTGAAGCTTCCAGCATTTGCCCCCATGAGTCTGCCCATAATTCAAGATGGTCTCTGTTTCTGTAGGATCTGTGTACCTCTTGGGCTTTACTCTCTTGCTTGAGAGACATCCATGAGCACTTCTGGCTGTCGATAGCTTGTGTGATTTGAGTCAGAAAGAAATCAAATTTCCCTGTATGGAAACTCTGAGGCCCTTACAGTTAAGGCTTCATCAGCTGGGTGCTATAACCATCAAGCCATTGCTCCTCTGACTCAGAAAACCAGAAGCTTTTAATGCAGGAATGCAAATACATTTTGTTTGTTTGTTTCTTTTAACTTATATAGGAATAATATTTACCCTCCCAAATTGTCAAGAAATGCGCTAGATATTTAGCATCTAAGAGGGCATTAGATCTGTTTGGGACTGGCTTCAGATAAATTTCTGCACGAAAAATGTTTTATTTCCAGAATGGACTAATTTGGCAGCAATACTTCCTCATGAAATAGTGGGCAGAAAAGGTTAAGTCTGGAAAGGTTGTTCATCCTTCTCCTGTATCATGCAGAACTTGGTTTTGTACGATAGGTCTCATCTCCCATAGTGTCAAATGATAATTTTGCAAGCAGTAATGATAAGTTAATTGGTAAAGTTATTATTCTGCTTTCTGAAAAGGCTTGAAGTGAGTTATGAAATTAACTGAGCTACTTTGTTACCTCCTGTAATTCGTTATGATCTGTTTGTGTGTGAGTCCAAGGAAGCATAAATACACACTTTGCCATTCCCTGTTTTGTGCTGGCCCCTCTACCTTGGTACGCTCAATAAATGGATGGTAATAGTCCTCCTGCAGAGAAAATGAAGGCATGCTGCTTCCTGATCTTTGTGCGTTACATTAGTGGGATGATGATTGTGTACAAACCAGGAGAATTTCATGCCAAATCACTTCAACTCCTGTTTTGCCTCCAGTACCTTCCTGCCTAGATTTACACCCAGTGAGTAACATTTATCACGGCATTAGCTCAGGACTGAATTTGGCCTGTTGCTTTCTGCATTTGATTGTTTTGGCTTGAAAGCCACCATTAAAGCTGTCTAAATTAAACTACTTGTGCTCCTGTACCATGGGGGAAGAACTAGTTCATTGTAATGGAAATTTCATTTCCTCTCTGCTGTGACTACTAAGTGAAACAATTCGTTTTAGCAGGCTTAATGGTACAGTATTGACTGAAGTTGTTCTACAATTTTTAATAGCACTTAATCTTTAAACAGATGTAGTAAATTAGTTCTATAAAAGAGTAATGTCTGTGTTTAACGCAATGCAGTATGTATTTTTGTAAAGCACTGGGGGGAAACACCAGAACAGCCCCCCCAACCATCTATGGGCAAAGAAGACCTTAAAGAGCTGCAATGTTAGAGCTCTAAAACAAAACAATCTGTTGCTTGTGCCTGTATCTGAACCTGATGCTTTTCCATTCAGAACATAAAAATCTTCAAAGCTTTTGAATAAAAGGTCAAATTGGCAAAGACACTTTTTTTGCTTTTCAAAAATTGATCAGTTTTAACAGCTGCTTCTTTCTAGGTCTTTTGTGTTGTCATAATGCACAGAATGAAAGATTGCAAGATGCTTTGTGGTATTGATCATAGTCTTTCAAGAGCCAACTGATTTTTCATTAAAGCTCAAGTTGATGGTTCTTAAAAAATACCCAAAGCCGAAATCCAGGGAAAACCAACTTTAGAGAGATCATAATAAATTACTCTGATATGCTGTTGATTGTACTTCAAAGTCTGCACAGCCTGAGACTGTGATCTCAAACAAAGTCGACTCCAGACAACTCAGGAAAATGTAGCCAGTTTTCATGCCAGAGTGGGCTGGGAGGCAGAACTTGGCCTTCTCTATTTCTCAAAATTGCTAAAAATTTCTGTTCCAGAGGGGGCTGCTTAATCAGACTCCAAATATTTAAACACTTGCTGTTTTCTACTCTATTGCAGTGTTTAATTTTACAAATGTGCTACTAAAAGATTTGCTGTGGGATTAATATATTTCTTGTTTGTTTATGCTATGTTACTATATTAACTTTTGGTTTTTTCTTCAGCAAAATGGTAGAGTCAAATCTGTTCTTCAGACTAATGCAATTCCTACCTTTATACTCTAATATTTTCCTGAAACTGAAATCTAAAAATTTGATTGGAACTTGCAACACTAAACTAACTGCTACAATAGTTGTATAATGATTACTTCAGACCTTCTTACAATGTCTTTCCCTGTGTTTTTGTTGCAGCTGAGCGAGATATCAATGTTTTCTGTGGAGTACAGACGATTACTATGAAGATAAATTTTTGCACAGTTCTTTTTTCTGGTTATTCTGAGACAGATCTGGCACTGAATGGGAAACATGGGGATGCCCACTGCAGGGGCTTCATCAATAATAACACCTTTCCAGCAGTGGTCATTTTCATCATCAATCTGAGTACTTTGGAATCTTGTGGAAACACTTTAGTGGTAAGACCAAATCAAAGTGAAATTATAGCATGGCTATGTATAGATAGGAACGAGCGAATGCCCTTGACAGCATTGTATCTTTCATAGATAATATTTACTTTGTCTTATCCAGTTGGAAACATATTGCATACATCAAAGAAAACCAGAAGAAGCTGGTAATTTATAATCTTGATTACTATTGAGAAAATATGACAGGACACACATTTGTCCTCTTATTAGAAAGTGTAATTTTTATTTAAGTATTTTTTCAGTGGAACAATGAGATTGTTCCAAGGTCTTTCTAAAAGTCTTGCTGACCATGCCTTAAATTTTGCCGAAGTGGACAGTTTGATAGTTCATGTGTATCACATTGAGTGAAATCAAAGTACCTATGAATAACTTAAAAAACAAGTTTAAAAATGTGTTATTTTCAAAGCTTTTATTATCTTCAAAATTCTTATTTGTACTTGCTTGCTGTCAGTTTTTATAACAAAGCCCCTGTTTTGGTGCTAATAATTTTGCTGAAATGTTTGATATGCTCTGTGACTTAGGGTGAGTTTTCTTTTAAAATTTCAACAAAAAACCAGTTCAGCCAATTCAAGACTCTCTTTTCCAGCTGTAGCACCTCTATGACTTGCAGTAGAAGAATTTTCCAGGAAGCAACTTCTTCCTGTTCCTGTGTAGCTGGTCACCTTGTAAAGTCTCTGAACTTGCTATTTGATCATAATCGTAAGAGACTGATGTTTAACAAACAAACCAAAAACCCCCCCAGTCTGATATGTCCAAATAATTGGAGCTTCCCATGAAGTCCCCCATCAGGCTGCACTGAATACAAAGACAAAGCAGCTGCTAAAAATATACCAAACAATATTCCCCCATCTCTGTTTATTCATGCTGTGCCCCCAAATGAGGACAAAAATGGAGCAGGGAGCATTTCTTATCATGTTCCCCACACTGGAGTTTTACAATCCCCTGCATTTCTTGGCAGTGTTTCACAGCAAAGACCTTTAAGCTAATTTTCAATAAAAGTAAAGGAAAGACAACAGTTCAGGCAGAACTTGTGTAAAACCCATGTCTTTCTGTAACACAGCAGGCTCAGCTTTTTTGCTTTATGGGAGTAGGGTAGTGAGGAAGTTAAAAAAGCTTTGGTTGACTGTACTAATTTAGCCTGTACTGTTTAGGCAAAAAGTCAGATCCTGGAAAATTCTATTTCAACATTTTTGTGCCATTAAAAAAATTATTAAGTATGCTATGGACAAAATGCATGCCTGCTTCTGTCTTTTAGGTGTGTTTTTGATGGACAAAGAAATCAAAATTCCTGCTGTGCATCCTGTGCTACTCACTGCAAAATGCTACAACTCATGTGCACCTCAGGATGATTCTTCCATAATGAAATGGTTTTTTAAGAAACCATGTGTTTTAAAGTTACTGAGAACATCTCTTTTGCTAATACAGTTGTACAAAAGAAATGGTGCAGTAGAAGTCCAGTGCCATGTTAATTTGCCCCGTTGTGTCTGTGCCTACTGAGAAAGGAATTTGTGCTGTTCTCAGTTGTTTTCAAACAGCCCCCTTATTCAGATCAGTAGCTACAGATGGAGTGGAGCTGGGCTGATACCAGCAGGGAAGTGCCCCTGTTTTTCCTGAGGACTGTGTGTTCTTGCAGGCTCTGCACACACTGTGAGCTAAGCAATACAGAATAGCATGGGCCCATGGATGCAATTCAGGTTGCATTGACATTAATTTTGTACTACTTTTGAGCTCTGTAATTTCTGACAGTTTATAGTTTACATTTAAGATTTAGAAATATATAATATAAACAAAGCCACACTCAAAGTTCAACTATTTGGCTTGTATCTGCTTATAAAAGTACCTTATTTTTGATGTGTCCAAACTGAAGTGCAACAGTGAGAGAATACTGTTTCTTGCTTGAGTATTGGCCTTTTTATTAGATATAGAAGCTCATTGTAATACTTTTTAACAGTAATAGAAAAGTTCCTTTAGTTTTTCCCAATAAGTTGCATAAATTAATTGGGAATGTTGAGAAAAAAAGTACCTATGAAAAAATATGCTTCCAAAATTCATAATTCTTTTAAAATATTGCTCAAGTTAGTTCTAAGAACAGTGACTTTTATATGCATGATTCCAGGGAGGTGAAAGACAGAACACAGGGATGATGTTATTAAACAAAATAATTTTTGAATGTTTTAGTGATGATATTTCAGGGTAAATTATGGGCTAAACCATCAGCGTCCTTCAGTTTCTTTTGCTCCACAGTTAACTTCAGCTAATAGAAATTTTCTCTCTTCCTCAATAGGTATCCTCAGCTCGAGGTATCAATGCTTATGGAAATACCTCAGTGGTACAGATAGGTAATGTTTCAGGCTATATTGATACACCAGACCCACCGACGATTATCAGCTATTTGCCTGGGCTTCTGTACAAATTTAGCTGTAGCTACCCACTGGAGTACTTGGTTAACAATACCCAGCTCGCTTCGTAAGTGTGCTTTTTCATTTCTATGTGTTTCATCTGCATGGTTGTGTAAGCATCTATATGTGTAGGCCATAACAGCATTGTCCATGTAGCAATTTTGGCTGTTTAAGAGTAAAGGGAAAGGAAAAAGTACCAAAAGAAGTATTGCAAGGAAAAAGAAAATTCTGTAGTGTCATTATATGAGATAATATAATTTATGAAGACCTGCTGTTAGGAAGAGACCCTTAGATAATATAAAACTTCCCTTAAAATTCAGGTTTTCTTCTCAAAAATTATAGCAGAAAAAAAATTTCTTCATGAAATAAAAACTTGTAAATATAGAATGCAAGAGAAAATATTTCCATGAGTAAACCTTGTACATCATGTCAAGTGAGTTCCTTTTTGTCACTTTGCCTCTCTGCTAATTTTTTTTCTGATTCGTGTTTCCAGTACCATCCATTATTTTCTGCATAGTTAAGACTGGCAGTATTTTCACTATAAATTCCTGTTTCTGAAGTTTATAACCCAAATGCATAAATTAACTTCTTGTGATATGACTCATTGAGTTTTTTAATGATAAAGCCTACTGAAGTATGCAAAAACAAAAATAAGGTATCTTTCTTCATGATGGTTTTTGGTTTCTGGGTCTGTTGTAGGTCATCAGCTGCTATTTCTGTAAGAGAGAACAATGGTACATTTATCAGCACTTTGAATTTGTTGCTTTACAATGTGAGTATAAAACACAGTATGACCTGGACTGAATTAATCTCTGTGCTATGTGGTTGCAAACTGTTTTAGCAGATGAAAATATAGATTCCTCTTCATAATTTGCTGTTTTCTTCCCACTCCCCCCATGAGCCAAGACTTTCTTCCAGGCATCTTTCATCTCTGAATTCCTTCTTCCTTTTTGTTTGCATGTACCTGCTGTCTCGTGTTTATATGGCTGGTCTTTGAGGACAGACACAGTCTTTTTGTCCTGTATTTATACAGTTCCTCAATTTACAGCTCTGGCTTTCAGCTGGTAGTGCCATGTGACCAATCAATTGTAGCCATAACAATCATACTCCAGAGTGCATATTTTGTTTGCACTTATTATGTTTCTCTGTGTGTCTATAGGTGCTTTGTGCCTAAACAGAGAGTACTCTGTAGAATTCTATAAAATTATTCCAGAACTATTCCCATAGCAATGAACTGTAGCACTTTGGCTGTGGTATTTTTATGTTCAAGCCTCATCCGAGTGTTTCAATCATCTGTGGTTGTTGTGAAGGATGCATCAGTTCCAAATCTATATCCTGTTGTATATGCTGCCTTAAGGTGTGGACTTTAAAGATTTAAAGGGTTAATAATTATGACAGTTTTCATCCAATGCTTCTTCCTTATGTTTTAGATAATTTGAATATGCATTATTGTAAAAGCTTTTACCATGTAAATGGGTTGGTGACACTGAAACATGAAAAATGCAAGGACCTCTATTTAACATTAATCCCTGAAATTATATTTTTGTGTTGATTAAAATTTTTACTCATACATTTTAAATACCTGATTTAAATATCAATTTTTCAATCTATCAAGCATCATTTTTTGTAAATTATGAATCTGATTTTTTTTGCATTATTATTCATGCCATCATGCTGCTGAGTTATAATTCATGCAACTGATTTAAAAGTCAATGCTTTATGCTTTGAACATAATGAGCTATAAATATTGCAACAGGACATTTTTCAATGGCATTCTCTAAAAAATCATGTTTGTTTGAAAGAGCAGAGCTCCAAATAACAACCTATAATCTGTTAAAATGATGATTATAGTTCTCTCATTTTTAAATAGACCTAGATCAAAAAGATGGGGCAGAATGAAGAAGGCAAATTTCTCAGTCAAACCAAGCATTGACCACTGCATGTTGACTGCCTTTCAGGGCCTGGTTCAGCAAACAGCCAGGAATAAATGCTATTGATGCTCATATTGAGCACATTTTTTCCCTCAGATATCCCCAAAAGCCAAAATGTGCTTTCCTCCTGACCACCCTGTAAGCTTACAAGTTGGCCATCACCAGTGGTGATAGCAGCCACATGACTCACCCTAATGAGTAGCACTGTCAATGAATAATACTGCTAAGGCTGGCAGATTCCAGTGGTGGATATGCCCTTCTGCTTCACTCCCCAGGGCTGGTTAAATACATGGACAGCTTGTGCACTGCCTGCACTGCCTACATTTTTTCTTGTTGAGAGTGCCTCTGGACACCTGTTGACTTGCAGGCTCACTTGATCCCTGTTAGTAGTCCTTGTTTTGGGCCTCAAGGCTCATGTCCACCCTTGCTATTAGTGAGGGGATGTGTACAGATTTGTCTCTTGACTGCAAGCTGTCTTCTCCAAATGTAGCTGTATGGCTATTTCTTAACATTGACTCTTCATCTTCTGAGTTTACCTCTGTCTTCTGTCACAAAGTGTTGTTTAGATTTTCTTTGTGATGCTAGTACATGTCATTGTTAGGAAAGACAAGAGCTGTTATGGTAGACTCAGAGTTTAATAGCAAAATGTTTAATAGGCTTTCACAGAGCCTAAGTGGCTACCTGCTTTTATGCCTTTTTGCAAACGTCTCTCTAAATGAATAAAAACTACTCTTAAAGAATAAAGAGCAACTGTGGAGTGTAATAGTGTGGGTCTGGCACTTTTTAATCAGTTGCAAAATGTGGCAGAGCTAAATGTTACAGAAATGTATAATCAATCTGAAAGAAGGCAAACCTACTTGAAGGCCTCTGATACTGCATAGATTAGATATTGGGCATGCTGTTAATTTTGGCATTTGAAAAAAAATCACTTGGTCTCTGGTGTAAACTCTTTCTCTTGTTGCTGTCATTTGCTGCTTGCTATGGTCTTGCTTGCCACAATGAACCTGGTTGAATTCTTAACTACCAGTTTTTTTCATATATATTGAGTATTTGGAACTTTCACAAGAGGTCTCAACATGCTGAGTCACTGTGCTATCTGTATTAGCACTGTATTTGACAAAGGCGACTTTACCAGGTAGTGCATTTTGATATTCTCAGTTTATCTCTGTTACACAGATCTCTTTCATTGCTTTGTTGCTAAGGCGTAAAGTGATGTTAATGGTTGAGATTTTGAACAAAAAGCCCCAGTAAAACAGCTTTATTTAAGTAGTAGTATATGGGGAATTCCCAACTTTTATGTTGAATACAGCTTTCTTGAAACATCTCCTTTGAAATACTACAATTTAAATGAAAATGTTTGTTGCTTGTGATTTTCAATAAGCTACTTCGACAGAAACTACACTTTGGCATAGCAGAATGTCTTTGTTCTCCCAGACTATAGTTTGAAATATATAACATCTCATGGATAATATTTCTAACTCCACTAATTCAAATAACCTTAGCAACCTTTCCTGGGAAAGAGTGCAGTGGGACAGCCCGGTAAAACTCCTTTATTCGAAAACCAGAGTAGCTCCTCTGTGTGCCTGTAAGCTCTGGGAGACTTACTGAAGTGGCAATGAATGATATGCTTTCCTTAATCACTGAGCCAACCATCTTATTAAATCATATATTATCCCAAATTGTTGCATGGGGCAAAGCCAGTCTTTACAGACTAACTTTTAGGCAATTTCTCTGGCATCGCTTCTTGCTTCTTCCCTTACAGAGGACTAAGTAGCAATCATTCTACACAGAAGGGTCAGAAAAATTGCTGGGAGCTCAGTCTGGATGCAGATGGATTGTTAAAGCGGAATTTCTGTTACAATTGAGGCAATGTTTCTTTTACAGGATTCAACCTACAGCCAGCAACTCCTTATTCCAAGCACAGGTTTACCTTTGAAAACCAAAATATATGCAGCTGTAAGAGCAACCAACCTTGATGGCAGGTACCATAGAGGGTGTTATTTCTTATCTTGCTTGCTTTTTAGCTCTTGTTACTTATCTGATTTAGAATCATCTACTTTCCTCATTGCTGTTTGCATTTCAAAATAATGGCTGGTGTTCAATAATCACTGCTCTCAGCTGGAGGGTGTCAGGTCCTTGGCAGTGAATGCATATTTTGCTGCATTCTTGTTATGAAAGTTTTCCTGAATTAGACTTTAAATCCTATATTGCTTTATTTTTTAAGAATAGGCCTCTCTTGGACCATACGAAAAAATCCAGGGATTTTAAAAGGGGGTTGGTTTTGATTTCTAGTCCTTTGTAGCCGTGATTTCTGAGAGGAGGTGTGCAGTGTGTGTTGGTGTGGTGGGTGACTTACATGAAACTAAATTATTTGATTTATAAAGTTCTGCTGCTATGTTGGGCTGTTTAATCTTCTAAGTAGTTGAAGAGACAGGATGCCTGGCATATGACCTGTTTAACACAGTAACTCAGTTTCACTGTAACAGCCTGCACTACCTGTTTGTATGCTTTTCTGTGCTGTCCTTTTATCTCATCTCGCTCACACTCCCCCATGCTTGCATTGCCAGCTCCCCTCATCTATCCCTTTACTCCCTGTGCAGGTGGAATGTTTTGATGGACTACTGTTACACCACACCATCTGGCAATCCTAGTGATGATCTTCGATATGACCTTTTCTTCAGGTAGGGCCTGTGCAAACCCAGTATTTTGTTGGTCCTTCTTTGTTGGTCCTTCTTTAAAAAAAGAATTATAAACTTTTTCAATAGTAGTGTCCTAAACTGCCTGGAAAGTTTAAGCATTCTTAGTATACAGGACCAAGGGCTAGGTTTATAGATAACATGTCAGAGCTTCTTTTTGGGTGAACATAAACATAGATGCAGGTGCCAAGTCATAAGAATTATGAAGATTGAAAAGCATCCAAAGTACTTTTACCAGAGATAACATAAATGCTTAAAGTGAATGGCTAAACTGGCCTTTATTTTACCAAAGGTGAATGTGGCGAATTATAGCGATGTAAAACATCAGAGACTTCAGTTCAGGAAAGTAGTTAAGCAAATGATTAAATATAAATAGATGCTCCTACTTCTATTCCCAGTAATAACATTTATTTGAATTGGAACTTTGAAAAACATCCTGGCAATATCTCAAATTAAATTTTATCCATGACACCTCATGGAGAGGTACTGTCTTCATTTGGAGTTACCTGTCTATACTGGTTAGCATACCTGCTTCTTGCTTCAGGTCTCAAGTTTCTTTGAGCACTGGAATTAAATGGTACCTTGGTTATAGCTGTGGTGCTGCAAAGCAACACACTGTTTTTGTAGAAATGTGTTTCAGCACAGGAACCTGCAGCCTAATTGTGCAGGCAGATTGTGTCTGCAGATATTTTCATTTCTAAGGAGCTAAAGTGTTGATCTTGCTGCTTAAGCTATCATATTCCCAGCTAAGAGCTTCAAAATACTAACAGAGCTGCTCATCCCAGTTTCATTCTTCTCTACAAAAACTAGCTGTGACAAAGACCCGCAGACAACCATAATTGAAAACGGCAAGAGTCAAATGGGCCGGTTTTCCTTTGAGGTGTTTCGCTTTGTGAAGCACAAGAACCAGAAGATGTCCACGGTCTTCCTCCACTGTGTGACGAAGCTGTGCAGAGCAGATGACTGTCCCTTTCTTGTGCCAGTAAGTTGTAATTATCTGGATATAAAATAGGCATCCTGGAGTTCTGCATACAAGTGTTGTGGAAGTTTGGATGGCACAGAATGAAAGCGACTTGTAGAGGCTGCAGTGAGAATGTTTTTTGTGTCTGAAGGAATGTGAAATTGCTGATGAAGAACATGGAAATGAATACTGTCATCTGGAGATAAAATAATACTAGACCTGCAAAACAGGTTATTGAGTATATGAGAAATTACCTCTTTGCCTTGTGGTCCTTAATTTTAAAAGTAACAACTTTGAGATGGCTTTCAGGTTAATGTTCTTAGCATAGTAGTAAGATATCCATCATCACAGTGATGAAGAGAAATATCTTAGAATATAGTTTATGGAAAAGTTAAAGCTATAGAAAGTGCTGTTATACTGACAAGGAAAATTTGTGGAATTTTCTCACAGTGAAAAAATATATCATGCCCCTTAGAGTATATCATCTCCTCTATCATCTGAAAACTACTCTTGTGCTGAAGTTCATGATGTTATGTCTATTTAAAATTAACTAATTTTAGGAGTATCAGGAACAAGAAATAAATTTTGGAAATGGAAACATTTAAATAAACATATAAACACAAAGTTCTGCACTGTCTTCAGAACACTGCATTGTTTCCTACTGAATGACTTCCCATTGAGTATTTTAAAGTGCAGACAGTTCAGTATACTCCTGAAATTTTGTATGGTATTTTATATTTTTATGTTACACACTTACATAATTCATTTTGCATTCAATTCATATTCTGAGGTTTTTGAAGTTCTTTCACAAGAAGCTGAAACTAAGGAAATGCTCCTCTTTGGAGCACACTTGAGTACCATAGATTAAGGTAGATGGTAGGTTACAAATGTTAAAGGCGCACTCCAGATGAGAGTGCTGGGGATTGTTTTAGTGTGTCATTGCTACTTAGAACTCCATGAAAGATGTGCAAACTCTCACTCAAGAAGCTTGCTAGAGTGGGGATTGTCAAGCAAAACAGATTTGTTGGGGAAAACTGTCTGTAAACATAGCTTTGGGAAATTAACTACTGAAAATTTAATATACTATAAGATGGATTTTGTACACAACAGCAATGTAGTTTTGTAAACAAAGTGAGGCAAAATAAAATGGGAAGCCAGGAATTTATAAGATGCACTTCTAGGCAGTATTGCAGATGTTTTTATTGTAAAGTGATTTAATGCATACTAAGAAATAAAATCAAAGTTGTAGTATTGCTTACCAAAGAATTCATATTACATCAGGAAGAACAAAAAGGCCACAGTTCTGTTCCACTCTGAGTCTGTGATTGTTTTGATTGACTGCTCAGATCTGCAGCAACAGAGAAAGAAGAGACACTGGTGGAAGGACGACTTGGCGCCCTCAGAGCACATCGGGCAATGCTGTAATCTCTGCTGGCCCCATCATAACGAGAAGTGGTAGGAATAAGCAATCTTTCTCTATGGGCTGCAGGAATTTCAAAAACCTGGGGAAATGTTTTGCAGTTTAATGTAAATTTGCAGTGACTTTTTGCTGAGTATTTTTTTACTACTACTGAATATTTTTTACGACATTTTTTACTACTTTGTTTGGTAGAAATTTTGAGCTACTATTTTTATTTGGCTCTCACATGCTTCTTCCTCCAATAAAATCACCGTGGGATACTGTTACACATATAAGGCTATTATAAAATTCAGGCTCAGTGGGTTGACTTTTTTTTTGTCAGATTTCACTGGAGATAATAGAATTTAAGGCACTGTGTTCAGTGTTGCAATTTAATTTGGATGGATAATGAATATTCACTGTCACTTTCTATCCACCATTTCTTCCAGCTTCCCTCTGGGTTTTTATCTACATGTTGCTTAAAGTTAATGCACACTATTCTTAGATTCAGCTATAATAAAGAAATGGGACAAAACCATTGTAAATTTTAAGCAGTGGGAAAAAAATCCACTTTTAATTGAGGGTGAAATTCCATGATTTTCATTTTTTTTGCCAATTGTTTTAGGAAAAAAATAAAAGACATCTCTAAATGTAACCTGCAGTCTCTGAAAAAAATTTATATGACTGCTGTTTAAGTTTTACAAGTTACAAATATTTATAAGTAGTTGCAGTTAAGCAATTGATTTCAGCAGTCTTAGGTTTAGGATGCTGAGAGTAGGACTGAACCTGGTCTAGGAAATCTAATTTAAAACTTGAGAAGAAAATCATTCTTTAAGTGCCAAGTAGTTGTATCTGTATACAAAGAGAGCTACTGACCCTCCAGAATGGGGAACCACCTAACAAGAGACCATTTCTAGAGCAAACAGGTTCTGTTATGAGCAGCATATCTGCAATGAAAATGAGTGATTGTTTTCATTATACATGGTCCCATTTGAGTTGCTGCCATCTGATTAGCCAAGAAAAGTGAGAAGAACCAACTTCAAGGTTGCATACATGAGTACATATGGGAAATGAGTGATGGATTTGCTCAGCCAAGCAAGCGTGCTGGAGTAATGCTGCCTTAGGCAAGGAATGGAAACTAGATACAGCTTCTTATACAAGCAGCCCCTGGTAGGTAATATAGCTCATGATTCAAATGCTGTGGATGCCATTTTTACAATTCAAAAATTAAAAAAAAAAGGGTACTGATCAATTATCTTTAAATATTGCATAGCTTCAAGCAAAGAGATCTGATGCATGTTTAATGGAACCAAAGAAAGTATAAACAATTTTATAATTTTGTGACAATTGTTGAGGTTGTTTAAATAAAATCATGAATAAGGCTGAAAAATGAAAATAATTTTTAGGCATATTCTAAAGGTGGGCGGATATAGATTTTTTGATTTCTCCATCTTCATAGTGTGCTTTTGGAGCATTCCACTCATGCTGACAGAAGGATGGTTAAATGAGAAGTACTTGAAAAAAAATGGGATTCAATCTAAACTGTGACACAAATTTAATGATTGGCATTGGGCAAGTCCCTCAATCTTCCTTGCATTTCCCTTTTGCTTCTGTATCAGAAACAGGGAATTAGTCCTGCCGTCCACTCCCTTTGTGAAAATAAACTCATAAGAACCAGGAGGTTGATGAAACTAAAAGGGGGAAGTGCATGTGAGAACTTGACCAAAACTATCTGGATGATGAATAATTTTGGATAAATTTGGAAAATTTTGGATAATTTTTTCGAATTTGGGTAAATTTTGGATGAGGAATACCAGGGTGTAGTGCTGGCTTGCACTGATGTGAGTGTGCATGGAAGTGCTTACACTATCTTCAAGGCTAGCTCTGGTCTAGCTTTTGCACAGATACATTTGTCCAGAGCCCATCAAACCTGCTGCACCTGGCTCACCACAGTCCATATGCCAGGAGTAGGACTGCAGAGATGTGCCTTCCCTCATTTAGGGTGGAGCTGCAGCTGTCCCAGGGCTGGCCTGGGCACATCAGCACCTGCAGAGGCTCCTCAAGGTAGCTGGGTCCCCCTGTGACCTGTCACCAGCTGCTCTGGCAGTGGGGCTGCTGATGCAGCTGCCTTGGTAGGAACAGAAGAGTGCTGCTGCAAAAGAGTGATGGTCCTTCTCCCATGTGTTTCTGAGCTCATATTTCTAACATTTGCCTCTTTTCAGAGAAACGTTATTCTTTTTTGTTAATCCAAAATAAGCCATTACAGGAGGTGTACACAGAAGAAAATGCTTTAGTCTCTGTATGGAGACAAAGCAGAGACCTACTTGTGAAGTTAAAATTATGTAGCTTTTGATGGACGTCTCACTTAAGCTTGGGAGACAGCTGCTCAAAACAAATGTATATGTGAACTGTGCTCACAGATTGCACAAAAAGCCCCCAAAACAGTGACAAGAATTGTAATTCTGAAATGGGCACTGGTAAGTATAAACTGAAGACAAAATACAAATGTTAGCCTGAATATAAAGCCACTACGTAACTGCCAAGAGGAAAATGAGCATGGCAAAAAGAGCTTTTTTGTAATAATTCGTGGTTGCTAACATATTTTTTCTTGTAAAACTCAAGGTTTTTCCTATAGAGCTATTTTATAATATGATTAAGTGAAGGGGCTTACATATAACATTGTGCTTATGCTTCTGTTGTTACTGAGGGAGACAACAGGACTGGCCACCTTTTCAATTAAGAGATTCTTGATTTAAGGTGGTATTGGTTTGTTTTTCCACAATTTAATTTTAAAAATTTAAATTAATATTTGAATATCTCCTGATATTAAAAATGAAGCAATGACATGCAATTAATGTTATAGTCCATATTTTAGCAGAGATGCTAAAAGCTGCTTGTCAATGTGGAAAGTTGGCCTGATGTATTTTTAAAATAAAGCTACAACTATTGGCTTTTGTGTTGCAAGAGGGAGGAGGAAGGCATAGATATTTTAAAAATATGACACATGCCTTTTTTTTCTCAATATAGATGAGACGCCAACCAACAATTCACAGCTTGGTAAGTTGATCAGAATTTCAAGAAACATAAGAGGGTTTATGAGGGAAGCAGAACTGAGGATGAACCATTTTGATTAATATCTATGCACTGGGAATATTTTTCCTTTTAAAATTTTTTTATTTATTTTTGTTGCTTAAATGAGTCAATACCAACATGCTCTGAAAAGAAAGCATTTGGTGAGTATGGAATTCTCAGTTTGATTGGTGCACCCAGTACCATCTACATTGAAACTTTTAATTCCTATTATGAAATTGAACTGAAGATCTGATGCTACAACATTTGAGGGTGAAGGGTACATTGCACCACCAGGTGCAAAACCAGACTTAAACAGTAAAATTTTCCCATGCCACACAGGAGTAGAATAGGAAAATTGTTGTTATGGTGCAGTCTAGCTCGGTTCACATCTCAAAGCCAGAAGGTCAGAGCTTCAGCTCCTGTTCTCCTAGCGTTCAGCCTCATAAAGAGCCTGTGGAAAAACTTGGATGGAACTTGTGCCCTGCTAGGGCAGTGAAGGAAATAGGCTGCAGGGGAGTTCAGCTCTTTAAGTTTCAGGGTGTTTTTCCTTTGGGCACTTGGAACACTTGTGTCAGCCTGTCTGTTACTATTCTCTGCTGTCATCAAGGAGTGGCTGATGGCTAAGAAAGGATGATCAGGTCACTGGCCATTCCACCTTGTATTTCTTCATAGACGACTGAGTGGAACAAAGAATCCATTCTGTCCTCTGAACTCTGATGCTATTTGTTCATTTCTTTACTCAAGTTAGAACATGTAAAAGCAGTTGCTGTTCTTGTCTGTCATGGAGAGTTCTCCCTGTAATTAATTGTTCCCTGGTGTGCTCCTACCCATGGATATAATTAAAATGATAAAAAGCAAATTCTTTATTTGCTGCACACAGTTTGCTGTGTTGATGGCTGCTATGTTTCCTTCCCATTCAACAAAAGAAGCATTGTCCCATCCCAGAGCAAAAGCCTCTCCTTTGCCTCTTGCTGTCTCTGTGGAGAGCACAGAGGTAGAGTGGGGTGAGGTTACTGCTGTAGCAGCCAGAAAGCAGCACAGTGTTGGGAAGGGGATGGTAACCAAATCAACAGTGCTGATTTCCCTTCAGCTTGGGTGAGAAGAGTGGGATTAATGGTGTTGAGGGCAGGTGGCTGCTTCTGGGAGGAGCAGTCTGGTTTCTCACATGAAGACTGTGTCATTTCACCTCACTCTCCACCACGGGTAATGGCAAACACTCATTGGTACTCACATGCTTTTTTTCCCCTCCTGCTGGAAAACACAGTACTTGTTGTGGATGTATGTGGCCCATTATCTCAGAACTGGTCCATGAGAAGCTTGCTGATCTGCAATAAGTATTAAATATGTCACCTTTCCTACCTGAGAATTGAGAAACATATTAAGAAGCCCTTTCTGAAGGTGTGCAACAAGCTTCCAGAATGTCCAATATCTGGTGCCAGAACTTGCCTGGTGATTTATATAGAATTTGAATTGAAATGTAGACAATGACAGTGGGGAAGAAATCTTTTCATTAACTTGATTAGGCCACAAATCCTTATACATCTACATTGATAGTCCTTGGATAAGCTCTTGGATAAGTCCTTGGATAATGATAGTCTTGCCTTGAGTAACACAGGTCAAGGTTGGTCACTGGAAGATGAGGGATAATGCCTCAAAAGGCACATGTCTTTATCCCCCAACATGTTTGATATTGAAAGAATTAATAACTGTTTTCAAAATATACTTAGATAAGCTTTATCCAAGTAGACAGGCGCTCATTCTGAGGTACAGTTAGTTTTAGTTCCTTCATTGCAATTATACAGTATGCTGGGTGTTGGAAGGGGAAGGCAGAAGTGTTTGGCACTCATGAGAGATAAAACCAGGCGTCACCCGAGAATTTTTCTTCTCCTTGCAGCTCACCCAAACGGACCTCCTTTCCAGATGAACACGGTCACCAGTGCACTGATTTCAGGCATTGTCGTCCTAGGAATTTCAAGCATTTTCTTTTTTGTATGTTCTCTAACCCTTCTGCACAGAAACTGGCCCAACGCTTCGGTCCTGAGTGGCATCCGAAACCCAGTTTTCAACTGAAAGTGATGATTTGTTTGCACTTTTTGTTTGGGGTTGCCTTTCTCGTCTGTGAAGTATGATTCCATTAAAAGTAATATTAAGGCAACACTCCAGTGATATCCAGCTTCTGTTCCAGCTATTCCATATTTGTAGATTTGCTAGATGACGTTGTGTAGGCGAGCAGCAGTGATGTTGGTAACAAGCCTAGAGAATGTTGAGAATCTCAATTGTGTTTGCGATCAGACTGCATGACATTTGCCCATGAATGTGCTGACAGTAGAGCTCACATCTTCATCTGCTCAGTAAGGTCTAAAAGCTGAAGAGGCTGCAGATGAGAACCTTTCCAAGTATGCCACTTTAATACAAAGGCTGACGTATTCAGGAAAGTTCGTAAGTTCATGAACACCTAGTAAGATAAGGTAACTTCTTTTTTGGTACTACATTTTTCATAAATACAAGTGTGTCTCAGGAGGAATTTGTTTTCAGCTGTCTTGGCTAAAAATAACCTAAGAGAGGCTTGGAACAAGTGATTTTTACTTATTTATAATTTGGAAGTATTTTCTTAAATATATCTTCCATTGGCTTGTGGAGGTATCATGTATCAAGTATTGCCCAAACTTTCCTCACAGAAAATTATTTTTGGGGCACAATTTGGCAACTGAGTAAAGCTTTCAGTAATATACTAAATGTTAAGGGCAAGTTTTGCCCCGTGAGTTTTTCAGTTCTCAGATAAAGCTTTCATTTCCACATGAACAGTCATCAACCAGTGCTTATTTCTTTAGCAGATTTTCTGCATGAGTTAGACTTGTCCACTCCATGGATGAGAGGAAGAGGGCAACTAGAAGGATAACAGGCTACAAGCAGTACTGTACTTTTGCCTCTAGTTAGTTTGATGAACATCTGACTTACCTGAAGTGAGTGTGATGGCAGGTGCCCTCAAACAGGAGCACAAGGCAGTGGCTCAGCTGTGTAGAGTAGACAAAAATGCTGGTACTAGAGAGGCCACCATAGGCACAACATATTAAGCTGGACTGGATAGACAGTTGGGATTTTGGTCACACATACAGCAGTTAAATTTCATTTTTTGTGTACTGTACATATTGGCCTAGAAACACCTCATTGATATTTATCATCATCCTGTGTTAACTGTGTCTGTGACAGAACTGGCTAATGATCAGGGCTTTTTGGCTTTCAAGGCTAAAGACAAATACAGTCTTGTTCTCAGTTTTCTCTGACCCTGCAAATGCTGTATAAAGGCCTGTTGTTTGCAAATTCCACTGTGCTGTAGGGCAGTATCCCTAACAACCAATACTGTGCCTGTTTTCCTCCAGTCTTAATACCTCAGAAACATTTTTGCACTTCAGGGGTTAGGTCTGATGACATGTAAAACACGATTGTTTAATAAAATTAAACATTTCAGAGTGGATGCTTTGTCTGAACTGTTTTCCTTCCCCTGTCCAATTGTTACTTTTGTACATGCTTCCAGGGACCTCATTCTACAAAGAGGAAAACTAGACCTGTTTTTTAAAGTTGGTTTGGTAAGAGCTTTCAATATACAGGATAAATTAATATAATTATAGATTTACTGACCTTTAAAGGAGCGTGGTAAACTCTGGAGATTTATATTCCAGCCTGGGGATAAATAAATTCAGATAATCTATTTTATTTTACTAATAAAGCCAACCACAAAAATCCCATTAATGTAATTACTACTTTGTAAGGAGCAGATTTAGCTGCTTTAGATGCTTTCAGCTTTAGCTGAAAGTTTCCAGTGATGGAGATAGCCATTATCATCCTTAGAAAGTTGTCTCAGCAGTTAATTGATCTCTTCAATACTTTTTAAAATGCTTACTGATGTGAATATGCCCATTTTAACTTACCAGCCATTAAAAAATGTCAGGCTTGTGTCTGCTAGAGAGAGGGAGAGACCCTTTTTCTAACACAAATCCCATGCAGTTTAGCTAAGACCACAGAAAAAGAAAGTGAATGGTGTTGGAAGCAAAAAAAGTTGCTGATATGGTATCATACTTGTCCTATTTGATTTCTCTGTGTTTCTGGAAGACAGATTGTTGCTTTTCTATAAGGAAATGTATTTCATAGTAATTAACAAAGTCTTGTTGACCACATTTTTTGAGGCTCAGGTAACCTATTACAAAAATGGAGTTGCTACTCAATAATGTAACATGCAGAATGTTCTTCTTCTTTTTTTAAAAATTTCTGGAGTGTTTTGTTTTTGTGAAGAACCAGGTAAGATGTCTGTGTAATTTTTCCTCATGTGGAAATTGCTGGTACCAAAGGGTGATCTCCCTCTAGCTAAATTAGTGACAAAGTTCCAACAGCCATCTATAGGAGTCATTACTGAGCGTGCTATGGATTGTGAATGTATTTGTCTTTATCATTCATTAAAAGAGATAAATATATGTTCCTCCTTGGTAAAGAAACATGGAGAACCACAGGTGGAAAATGATGCCTAAACCAAGTTTATCCATTTACAGATCTGACATGGGAATGATTTTTTGAGTTGTAGGGGAGCTGAAAACTTGAGCCAAGCTGGCAAAATATTTCTAGGAAGGTGAAGATTGACTAATTTGTAAAAACGTCCCCATCCTGGTTTGTTTGAAAGAAATATACAGGTATTAAGGAATATGTGGAATCCATAATTTGTGACCTCACAAGTTTCAGGTAAGAGGTTAGGCAGAAGTTGAAGGGATGTGCATGAAGGTTACACCCTACTTTTTGAAAGGCAGGATGTCAGGTGAGAGGGAATGGGAATGGAATGAGAACATAAGTTTTAAATGAAGTACTGAAATCAAGATGACACTTTGTACCTTGTGTGAAGGAGCTCTGGCCTGATACAAAATGGGAGTTTTGCAGTGTTAACTGACACGGAATTGCTAAAAGAATAGTGGCTCTGATAATGTAAGCAATTCTTTTAGGCGTGCCTGTTATGTGTGTTTTTTAATGCTTTTTTGGCACTGAGGTCAGGTTTCTGCAGGTAATCACAGTGTACTGAAATATTCTCAGGGCTGTGACCCAAATTGTGGAGCAGACTAAAAAGAAACTGAAATTTTAAGCTCAGTTCTAAATCCAACAGAATTTAATAAATGTATAGAAGGGTGAAAACACTTGCAGGCTTCCCCCTTGGAAGAGATAAATGGCATATCCAACTGGAGCTGTGCATACCAGTGCTTGGGATAAATTCAGTTCATGTTTGAGAAACAGGCCTTGGTTAAGGAACCTGGAAGTAAATTACATTTCTTACTTCATTCAGCAGAGTATTTCTGACTCTCAATATCTCTGAGGCTCCACAAAGGTGATAGAAGAAGCAGACTTGCTCTGATTGAACTACTCACCTCTTCATCTGGAGGAGACATAGGTAGGAGTGTTGTGGTAAACTAGGAAATATTCCAAGTATTGCAAATGGGTCCTTCCTCAGGTTACTCCCAGGTTTTATTTCAATGCCACTTGGTCCTTCCACCATGCCTTTCAGGAAGAAGCAGGTAGGATGGACATGGAAGAGACATCAGAGAATAGCTCTGCATAGACTGGACCTGTGGTTGCAGTACTGCCATGGCTCTTTGCCATAATGTCTCTTTTGAAATGTTTTATTAATTTTTCTTTTATTAGTTAATTAACTCTTTCCTGGTCTTTTAAAGAGAATGTTTGTATAATTAGAAGCACACCCTTGAGATTAGAGAAATAGAATATATACAGTGGAAAAGTTGTTTAAGTGAATTATTTTGTGAAGAAGGTAAACTAATCATGTTTGGTAAACTGAGGAACATGCTGGCCAGCCAGATTTCAAATGCTGCTATTGCACTTTTAACCTCTAGCATGAAAAGTACTTTGTGCTAAAGCAGGATCCCCTTCTGTCTTTGCAACCAAAAAATTCAGCTATAGTTGAAATGTTTGCTGCACTCTCCTGCAGAAAGGGGAAATCTTCACTCTTTTGAACTCATAAGATGGTGGTGGTTATAGACATTCACTATCCTCATCTGAACAGGCATAAAATGCTGTTTACATCCTGAACTACTTGTGTATAGACTTTAGGTCTCTGAAGTGTGTTTATTGAACTTGCTTGTTTTGCATAAATAAAAAATAAAAATAGCTTTGCTTCAGCATGTTTTCAGCCCCTTTTTCTGGACTGAGGATTGAATCAAGAGAAGCCCAGTGTTCCTGCCAGCAGTCTGCTGTATTTCTCATCAAGCAGAGAGGCTGAATGATATCCATTACAGACACTCTTCTAAGTGGGTAGAGAAGAATCTGCTCTTGTGACTGTTTTCTCCTCAGTGCTGTAATCCCTTGTCTCTTGATTCAAGCTGAGCTTGAATCAAGCTCTATGCAGACAATTTTATTACTTTTATCAGGTAATAATATGTCTCTGCTTAGCAGCTGTTTTGAGGGACAGGCCTCATTTTAGTGTGGCTTTTAAAACTGATTTTTTATCAGTTTATGAAGAGGAATTAGTGAACTGGACCAGTCAGTACAATTGCAAGCTACTTTATAGAGCAGATATTCCTGATTTGTGTTTTCCCCTCTCCAGATTCTAATAGATAAAAAGAATGATGCTGTTAATGCAAATGCTAATTGCAAATGACTGTTCGGGCAAAAATTGAGTGTAGGGTCTGTAGTGGATGACTCAGAGGATCATGCACACACAGCATGCACAAGCCTGTGTATTCTGAACAGGCTTGCACCCATTCTGGAGCCAGTGACACGTCAGGAGGTGAGTAGACTGAGCACTGTCTCACTTTCGAGTCAAACCCTGCTCCTGGATGTTAGGGGCTGCACAGCTGGGCCAATGCCATGTGATGGAGTGTGGGGGCTTCCCTCCCTCCCCCCAAAACACTGAGCACTGGGTTGCATATTGAAAATCACAGCACTGTAATTATTATGGGCAGGACCATGAGTTGGGTGGCCAGGACAGGTGCTCCCAGTCAGCCTTCCCATCATGTCCTGGTGTTTCCCAGGCTGCAGGTCTGACTCTGGGAGAGCTCTGCACGTGCACTGGAACTTGGTAAAGTGGGAGCAGAGCCGTGGCAGTGCTTGTGCTGCTTGTTTGTACTGCTGCTTCTGCACGCTGCTGAGCAGCTTGTTCATCGGCACATGAACCCCACACAGACTTGCTTTGCTGGGAACACCAACTAAATACAGAAACAGAAATGTGGGAATTAGTGAGAAATCACCAAATAAGCCACTTTCTGGATAATAGTGTTTGTTTTCACAAATGAAGGCAGGGCAGGGAGATGGGGAGGTGTCAGGACTGTGGCCTCAGGTGCAAGGGCAGCAGCCCCTGCAGAATGGGCTGCCAAGATGTCAGGCCATAAGGAGGAGAAGCAGCTTTATTCCATGTATTATGTGGCAGGAATTTTTAATGTTTATGGTGTCTATGGGGCAAGAAAATATCTGTGATTGGCCAGGTACACTTCAGGGGAGTTAGTGTATAATGTAGGCTCTGTGGTATAAACTAGAAAGGACTGAGTCATCCTGGGGAAATCTGCTTTGATACTGAGCTTACATTAAGATCATAGGTCTTCAGATTGAAACCTTAAGCACTCATCTACTTTTTTCTAGTACAGATCACTTCTACAGCAGCAATATGTTTTTCTTCAGTGGCACTTGGGTGCTCTCAAAAAAGCTGTCACTTTTTTATCAGTGCTTGCAGAACATTGCACAGGTACAGTGCTCAGATAGGAACCTCTTCCTGGGAGCTGCTATTAAATTAATTTCACTTTATAAAAGTGTTTCTGGTCTGTCAGGTGCAAAATGGCAGTGACTTGTGCCTTGTGTCTTCACTGCTAATGTGAAACTTAGACATGCTTTCAGTAGGGTCCTGTTTCAGTTGCTACCCTAATTTTAATCCTTAGAGTGGAAATTGCCAATAGCTTATGATAGTGCTTTGTATTTCCTTAGCAATTTTCAAATCTTCAGATTCTTAAAGCCTATTAGGTTCTTCATTCCCTCAGCAGGTGTTCTAGCCTCTGACTATCTTGTTGGCCCTCCATCAGACTTCTTCCAGTTTACTGATGTTTTCCTTTTAATGTGGGGATTAAAAAATGACATACATTATCTAGTTTGTGCAAAAAGTGATGAGTAGTGGGGGGAAATTACTTCCCTCAATCTCCTGGCCACACTCGTGTTCATACAGCCCTGGGCACTGCTGACCTGTCTTGCTGCAGCCTCCTGCCCACCAAGATCCCCCCCTGCTTTTCACCAGGGCAGCTCCCAATCAGCCAGTCCCCAGCCTGTGTCACTGCAGGGGTTGCTCCCAAACAGATGCAGCACTTTGCTGTTGTACTTTTTGAATTTCATAACGTCCCTGTCAGCCCATTCCTCCAGTGTGGTGAGGTCCCTCTAAATGGAAGCCCTGCTCTCAAGAGTATTGGGTGGTGATCCTAATTTGTGGCATCTGAAAATTTGACTATAGTCTGCTCTGCCACCTTCTCCAGATCATTGATAAAGGTATTAAAAAGGACAATCTCAAGCAGATTTCCACAGTACTCCATTTGCTGCTGGTATCCAGGCAGACAGTGACTACTGCCTGCTGAACGAAATCATTCCTCCATCTGTCCAGCTGAAAGAGATTGTCGCAGTCAGTTCAAGGTTCATGTTCTGCTGATCTTGTATGATAGGGACAATGACAATGCTACACAGCAGAAGTTGTTATATTACTTATTTTTATTCAGGAAATTAAATCAGAAATCCAGTCCTGACAGAAAGCTAATGGTACAAAGCAAAGCACTAAGGAGTTTTGCTCAGATGTGCTGTGTTTTCTTGGAAAGACTCTTATTTTCCTTGGAATGTTGCTTTGCCACATAGGTACAAGGTGAACAGTGAACCATGGCAGTTTCAAGCAATGTTTGAAAAGACATTTGCTGGTGAGTGGAGCCCTATCTCCTTTACTAAAGAAGTTACGTTTCCAGTGAATAAGGCAGGGAAACGGTCTAAAAGACAATGGCTGTATGGTGAAACTGGTTGATTTTGGTTTGCCCAGTTGGACAGTGCTTCTGGGTCAGTCTCTTGCTGGATATGGCTGGAATGACAGTTTCAATTGAAGTCAGGCTCTGTACCTTAATTCTTCACCTTCTCCCCACCTCCAATGTAGTTGAGCCTTAATCCTTGGCATCATTCCTGGTGCAGTTTTCCACCACTGTGTGTATTTCTGACCCTGCCTGCTGCTTTAGGGCTTTTTGAGGCTGTAACCCCTGTGCTCTGCCAAGACCATTGTTTCTGCTGCTCCCTGACTGGGTGGGTGCCTGCCTGCTCTCATGGCTGGCCCCAGCCTGCCTTGACTGCAGTTCTGCTTCTGTCCACCCAGCCCAGCTTAGTCCTGAGCTGTGACTCTGTGGGAGCCATGTAAGTATTATCCCCATTGTGTTTCTGGTTCTGAGTATTAGTGTCCCTCCTCCAGGTGGTTAAGCCAAACTCTTCTTAGGTGACTGTTGCCTTTTCAACTTCCATTTACTTGGGATAGGGCACAGGAGACCTCTGGTTATAGTAATGAAAGCATACAGTGGCTAACAGTCTAGAAAATGAGTTCTTGTTTTGGTAAATGTTAAACCTACTGCTCCTCTGGGTAAGTCTTAAGGAAATAAATTTTGATGCTCAATATATTGAGCATGGTCTGCTGCTGTTGTCATACTGGAAAGAAGATCTAATAGTATTAAGAGGAAGGAAAATATGTAAACCCACAGTGACACATTTTACTAATATTTTTTCACTTGCCTCATAATTAAAAAATAAATTGAAATCTATCTGCTTCGGTAGCATTTTTGGTCTATTCTATTTTGGACTGGAGTTGCACAAAAAATGTCACTGATACATTCTGATTTACATGAATTTGCATACAGCATGAGGGCCTTCTAGAGTTAATAAAATAAAGCAGCAAGACACTTGTGTTCTCAGAGGGCATCCCTCTTAAGTCCTTCCCCAGCTTCTTGTCCTTACAATTCATACAGGTTTGCTATGATGATACAGAGACTACTTGTCATTCTCATTATTTTACATATTTTGCCATGGAAGAAGGCTGGAAAGAGACCTATATCCCGCTTCTTGTTTCTTTTTTTATGATTGACTGGGTTAATTCTGCTTCCAGGTGTCTAGGAATCACCTTTTAAGGTAGGTATGAGGATCACTTGTCGTTGCCTGTCTGCAGGTAGAGAAGCTGAATTTTGCTGGTTTTTTGCTGTCTGGAAAGAGCTTCCCTCTGTGAGGAATACCTCTGTAGTGATTATCAGGCTGTGAATATACAATAGAATAGCTAATGGTATTTGTATCTGGTTCCATCTGGTAAAAACAGTCTGGCCTCTTACAGAGTTGCCTCACAGTTCCTGTTTGAATTGCTGAAAGAAACACAGAAATGGGTACACTAGGAAGAACATTGCCAGCAGGTCGAGGGAGGTGATCCTGCCCCTTTAGTCAGCCCTAGTAAGGCACATCTGAAGTGCTGTGTCCAGTTCTGAGCTCCTCAGGATAAAGGACACATGGAACTCCTGGAGCAGGTCCAGTGGAGGGCAATGAGAATGAATAATTGACTGAAGCATCTCTCTTACAAGGAAAATCTGAGGCAGCTGTCTTGGGATCTCTAGCTGGTCAGAGTGACCCTGAGATATGTTAGAAAGTCTCTTTTCGAGAAAGCCTGGTGCTCGAAGGAGTCAGAGCCCTTCATTTCTCGGTCTCAAGGTTGTTTATTATTTCTTATCTATAAAATTCTTTCTCCTGTCCTGCCGAGGTCCACTCAGCAGGACAGACAGAGGCACTCTGCCTGCCCCTGGGGCAGTGTTATATTTTTATACTAAAAACTATGTGTACAATATTTACAATTACTTTCCAATACCTATCACCTATGTTAGACAGTGAGCTTCTACTCTAAACCAATCTAAAAGTGCCAACATCACCCAGAAGATAGAGGCCAAGAAGAAGAAGAAGGAGAAAGGCTGGACTCACCCATATTCCTCCATCTTGCCCCCTGAAATCCGATTTTAAAAAAACCCAAATATTTTTCGCCCTGTGATAAATTCACTATCATTCTACTTAAATTTTTGTGCCTTGTAATTGTTTTTTTCCAAGGGCTAAATCAAAGGCACAGAGGTCCTGGGCTCTGGGCCAAGGTCTCTGAGCCCCCTGGGCAGGGGCTCGAGTCCTCCAGGCCAGCCAGAGGAATTTCCTGGGTTCCAACACAGCTGGCCCTGTCCAGCCTTGAGAAGAGATTGCTTAGAGTGGATCCTGTCAGTACCAACAAGTATCTGAAGGAAGGGTGTCAGGAGGATGGATCCAGGCTCTTGCTGATGCCAAGAAATGGGACCAGAGGCAATGGGCAGAAACTGAAGCACAGAAGTTCCACCTGAACATGAGGAGGAACTTCTTTACTGTGCAGTGACTGAGCATTGGAACAGGCAGGCCAGAGAGGTTGCAGAGTCTTCCTCACTGGAAATGTTCCAGACCCACGTGGACACAATCCTGTGCTCTGCGCTCTGGTATGACGCTGCTTGAGCAGGGAGGTTGGACCAGATGATCCACTGTGGTCTCTTCCAACCTTATCCAGTCTGTGATTCTGTGACATAGGTTTATTTTATAGAGATGTAAATTTTGTGGTGTAAGCTGCATGCTTCCTTTTCCTAATTTTTTTTTCCAATCTGTATATGGTTTCCTTTCCTTTGAAATTTTGGTTTCCTATCTCAGAAGCTCACTGAAAACTTTCTTAATAGTCATCTTTCAATACCTTCCTCAGCACTGTTGCAATAGTCCTTCACCCTCTGTCTTCTGCTGTAATACTCTGGTGTCTTTTATAATTATAGTGCTTCTGTTTCTCTGTTCTTTTCAAAGCTGCTAGGCACAGTAGAAAAGGTATCTAAAGAGGAAAATAATAAACAACAATCTGATTTTGTTTTCTCCATTGATTTTTGCAAGATATCCTTGATCAAGTACTTGCTGAGGTATAGCAATGAAAGTCAGAATTAGCAAAGTAGCCTTTGCTATTTGCAAAGTGAGCCCTATTATTTGAAAAAAAAAATAAATCTGTATATTCTTCCATCTTGGATGAAATATATCCTTTGTCTTTCTAGGCTATGGAGAATGCTTTACCTACTTTTAATTGTAACTGGGTGACTTGGCTGGGCAGGGTTTCTTCCAGTGAAATATAGATGTGGGATAGTAATGTACAAAGAACACATGAACCATTAAAGTTGTGAAGAGAGCTTATAAAACAAGTTATTTGTTACCATTTTATTCATTTAGTCATCTGAAGAGTTATGCCACTGTAAAACTGAGGAAACGGAGAGATATTCCTGTGAGATACAACAGATCTCTTGACATCACAGGTTCTGTTTGACCAACCTGATCTCCTATGACAAAAAGACCTGCTGATGAGGGAAAGGCTGTGGGTGTTGTTTGTCTAAACTTCAGTGAGGCATTTGGCACTGTCTCCCACAGAGCTCTCATGGAGGAACTGGCTGTTCATGGCTTGGATGGGAATGCTCTTTATCAAGTATAAAGCTGTCTGGATGTCGAGGCCCAGAGAGTGGTGGTGGATGAAACTAAATCCAGTTGGCAGCTGTGATTTTGAGGTGACAAGAAGCTGTTTAGACATGGTGGTATTGTGCAGATTTGGTTGATATCCAAACAAGAAGAATGGGAACTGAAGTTTGCTGGGACTTGTTCATTTCCTTGACAGTGGGATCTGGCATCTGGTAATGTTCTGAGTCCCACTCTGTTGAGACAAGCCTGTGCAGCCCTCAGCTGAAAGATTATTCATTGATGCTGCAGCATCTGTCTTGAGCAAGTGATGGGAGAAAGCTGAGGTACAAAGTTGTGGTTTGTGAACTATGTCTTGGTACTTGGGCAACTTTCATCTGCTCTTAGGACTGGGTAAGACAGCTGATGTGGGGCAGCTACCAGAAGATAAATACTAAAAGATAAGTAAAACACAAATCCATGCCCAGCTTAGGGTGTAACTTCCTCCTGGAGCACTGGGAGGGCAGCTGCTGGCTTTTTGGAGTGCAGAGTGCCCATCTCCTGCTATGCTGGAACAACACCTATGTGTGCTGCAGCATCTTTGTCACAGTATATCCCAGTGTTTAACACTGTGGGCTGGATAATGATGGAAGAGTGGGAAACAGGCAGAATTAAGATGAAGAAGCAAAAATGAAAAGAAGTTTTTCAGGTGGAAACTGAAAATATGTTAAGCCTCAATCACTTCCTTGAATCAAGACCAGAGTTGTTTTAGGGATGTACTGCAGCACCTTTCCTGTATGGACACATCAGTTAGATGGAGTATAGCTCCAGACAACAATGCTTTGAAGGTTATTTTACTGACCAAGGATTAAGGAGTCACGCTGGTAAATTAGCAAATAGTGTGATAGATGCAGAGATATGGTCAGGTTTTGTTTCTGAACTAGCACATTTCCAAGTCAGTCAAGGCAGCATGAAGGACTGATGAACAGCTGCTCTCAGTTTATGGTAATGTTAGTAAATTTTCTGAGGAGTCATTGGGAATCATTCAGGTTAACACACTTAATGCTGTGGTGTCTGTGATGCCCATGTGTGATCAGCAAGTGCCCAGAGAAGCACTGCTGATAGCACCAGCTGTATCAGAGGGTTTCTTGGAGTAGAGTTGGGAAAGATACTTCTTTTGTAGTTGTCACACTTTATATTTACCAGTAAAGAGAAGGCACATAGAGATTATAAAGATCAACATTTGAAAATACAAATATATGGTATTTACTGGGAATTTATGTATCTGTGTATAATGAACTAAAATTCTTGACCTTATCTCTTGCACTCTTTTGAAAGATAGGAAGCTTTTGTCCTGTGGCTTCTGATGGCAGCTCAATGCCTCTTTCCTGTTGCTACTGGCTCATCCCACGAACGGTGGCAGAAATCAGAGCCCTGCAGCTCATATAATCTGTCCTGATATTTTGTATCAGGTCTGTCAATCATTGCAGTACTGTACAATGCTATTTCACATCACCCATATGAGCTCTGAGAAAATGACTTTGTGCTGAGGAGTAATATCATGTTTTGCTTTTATAGTGCTCTACGTTGTACTGCAATATGAGGAGATTGTTTTTTCTTATTATCTGGTGCCATTATTTGTTTTTTTCCATGGACAAAGGCCATACAGATGCCCTTTGCATGTGTAATAAATTCCTTGGCAGCAAGAAGGAATAAGCTGGGTTTTTCAGGAGCATTGACTGAGCAATTAAAAAGCAAGCTGAAAATGCAAATAGGTGCTCTCTTATATGAAAAACTTTTATTCTCTGTAGAAGTGTGTGCTGGTTTTGCACAAAAAGAGACAAACTTAAGAAGCAGTTTGCAGTTTTAAAGAGTACGGCACTGTTTTGAATAAAAATCCTTATGTGTCTGTAGCAAGATAGTTTTCATGTAAAGGCCTGCCCTTCCAAAATCAGCCCTGGAGTAAGCTGCTCTCAAGGTGGAGATCCTCTGGCTCTGAGGAAAGGCAGGAAAGCCTGTGCTGGAGCTGGAGTTGTTGAAAACAATTGTAAAATACCAGTAAGTGACAAGAAAAGGAAAAAAAAAAATCACTTTTTTCAGTGACCTCCTAGTCAGAATCCTTGGGGTTTGGCTCCCCTGCTTGCAGGAGGAGGGGGCAGTAAATGAATGGAATTCCACAGAGAAGGTTTGTGTGGTTCTGAGGATGTTCCAGGGCAGTGAGGCCCAAGCAGTGCTCTGCATTCTCATCTGCATGGATGGATTTAAAGGCTGTGATTTCAGACTTCATAACATCTCTGTTGGCCAAGGTAAGGTCCTGTGCTTGTTCTGCAGTGAAGCAGGTGGTTCTTTGTAGCATCCCTCTTCTGGAACTGAGGTCTGGCCAAGGATTTTCAGGTAAGACATCCTACCTGAGTGTAAGTGGGATGCAGCACCATCATTAGCTCGGTGGTGTTTCAAGCTTGCTGCTGAGCCATAGGTTAAAACAAAAACTGCTGGAAGCCTAGTAGATCAAGAGCTTTTTGACCATTCTGTTTCAAATTGAATTCCTGTAAATACCTCTTGCCTCTGCTTTTCTCTGGTTTATTTTCTTGGAGCCCAGAGTATGTGAAACTATCAAAAGTATTAAACAAAGTTCTTACATTTTAAAAAGGCAGCACTTCTGTATCCGTTAAAAAGTTCAGTGAACTCTTTATAAAACAGGTTTAAGCAGTCTTGCTTGCCACTGGCCTGATTTTTCAAATTATTTACTAAGCACCCGAGATCCCTCAGAGGACACAGGGGAGATAGTTCATTGCCAAGCAATGATAACATGAAAAAGAAAGAAGAGCATTCCTTGTTACCTCCTCTCATATTTACTGATTCCAGGCCAACTAGATTGCTTTTGGTCTCTTTAACCTGAAAGTTTGTAGTGACCTCCAGAGTGAGCAGAAACTTAAAGCAGAACAGTGGTGAAGTATCAGCTGGTAAAGAAAAGTGTTCTGCCCTGACAGACAGCATCAAGTCACAGAGAGCTGAGTACCCTGTACCAGGTATGGTTGTAGCAAAGAGATTCTGGGGACCCATCACTGCACTACACAGAGTCAGTGACTGCTAAACCCTGAGCTCCTCAGAATATGAGCACATGGGAACTTTGGGGCTCTGGTTTGGTTTGGTTTCTGATGTTAGTCTGCCTTAGCTAGAGAGGCAGGGGATGACACACACATGAGCCTATTGCGTTTCACATTTTTCTCATGTCCTTGGTGTCCTGTGTGAGAATGGCAGGACGGAAACAGTATGCAAAGATGTGTTAATATCATCAGATGTTCTCCACAAAGCAGGGAGTAACCTCCCTCTCCACACTAGAGAAGACAGGAGTGTTTTTTATTTGTGAGATGGTGAGGGGCGAAGTAAAGGAGAACAAAAAACCTCAGCATGATAGCAATCTATGCCTAGGAATAAACATAGGAAGTATTGAGGTAAAAACATCTTAGGGATAGGTTACTCAAGCCAAAACTCTCTTAACATTAAATGATGTATGAGAAACTCAGAAGTGTAATTTGAAGACAGATGTCGTGCCAGTTATGCTCCTTTGACTTCTTACAACAATTTCTGTCAGCAGATACTGCAAAGTCAGTACCATTTCATGGGTTGCTATTGCTGTTGTAGGAAATTGTTTCTCTCTGTTTTTTTTTTCCTTTGCTGGAGATTTGCCTTTTATTAGCCAAGCCCATCAGTGACTGATTCTTGGAAGAGTGACATTTGAATAGCTGAAGCTGCGGTGACCTACTTCTTGTAACAGTTTGATAAGGAGCTCCACAATGGGTCATGCCTCTAAACAGCTGTATCTTGCAAAAACATTTGCTTCGTGGGAATTTTAATCTCATCTCTGCCCCTTTGTATCTAACTAAACATGTGAAAATATAAAGATTTTCCAATGAGTGAGTTTGCAAAACTGAGTTTGTAATGAGTTAAATGGTGCAGAAAGTGAGCCCTGACTGATATTTCAAAATATGAGAAAGGCTGTAAAGTCACAGCAAGTTAACTCCTCCTTGGAACAGGCTGTAGGGGTGGTGGCAGTGTGTGTGTCTGTGGCTTGGCATGCTGGTTTTGCTCACACTGCTTACCTCCATCTTCTGCCTCTGATTTGGAAAAGATCCTTAGCTGCTTGCACTGCTCTCTACATTTCCCACCTATCCTAACACCTGCTCCCCACTTCCTAATTTTCTTCCTCTATTTTCTCTCTTGTAATCATGCCTTCCCTTCTTCTTCAAACCCAGAGTAAAGATGAATCTATAAAACTCTATCGATAGTTTCAAATCAGTTTCTTGATTTTTAGATGAAAACTGGGTTCTAGCACTTGCTCCTCTTAAATGTGACAAAACAGAGAAATTATCTATTAAATAGTTTATGGAGAAATTAAAAAGGGAAGAGATAAATATATAATACCTTGACTCTCCCCACTTAATTGCTTTTTTTTTTTTTTTGGTCAAATAATTCTTAATAGATTGTCCTAGAGTTAACTTTTTAGTTGGTTAATATTGAGACTGTTTACATCAATAACTTACTGCTATGTAAAGTAACAAATTTGCAAAAGGTTCAGGACAATGATCTTCTGGCTGTTTTTCAAATCAATAGGAATAAATGAGGCATTTCTATTGAAATTACATTTCACTCAGGAATAATTTTGTGAAAATAGGCTGCTACAATTAGAAGTAACTTAGATTAGTGATGATCCATTCCACAAAATCTTTCCCCAAAAGAGAATGGACAAAAATGCCTCTCCCCAATAAAAATACATCCTCAAAATGGACCTTTCTTTTTGTGCTTGTTCATTTGAATAGAGAAAAAAAATCAATTTCATGTTAAAGCTTTTCTGTTTACAAAAAAAGTCCCCCCTCAACACAATCAAGTTAACTAATGACAAAGCTATTTTTCTGCCAAGAGGCTGCATCATTAAACTGGGAATTAGACAAATGAGATCCTAATGTGTTTTAATAAAAACAATATATTTCTCCCTTCACTCTAAACCCCTGTAGTCTTGCATATTTTTTGTACTTATGCCACTGGCTATGTGGAGCTCAGTTATAATTGCTCACCTTATAACTCCTTCTGACACTTATACCTAGAGCAGATTGCATTACAGGGATGTAGATGTATTCTGATTGCATGGGATATTTTTTAGTTATTCTAGAGATGTTTTCAGAAGAAATTAAGGTAGTTTTGAATGTCTTTTCAACCACTGAAAATGTGAATCTGTTATGCATTTTGTGCATATTACGCACATCTTACTATTCCACATTGTTCCATTAAAAATGTGCATTTTGGAGAGAAATGGCAATATGTAGGAATAGCATTTATCTATGCAACAGTTCTGTTCCTTGGGCATACTGAGACATACTTACGTCCTTTTGTGAGTAAAACTAAATGTTGTGACTTTTATTTCTTTTCCTTGCAGCTAATGTTCCAGAAAACCCCGCATGAATGTGGAGCCAGATCCTTGTTTCATCCCTGCACTGTTGGTTTAAGCCACTTCACTGAATTCAGGATCCTCCCTGCAGGGGCCCAGGACTGCTTGTTTGCCTTTGGGCTCTGAGCTGGGTTTGATGCCTGCCAGTGGAAGGCTGTGAAAGACAGGGAAACCTGTGAAAAGAGGGGTTCTCTCATCTTGCAAGTCATGTTTAATTTGTGAATCATGTTTAGACGTAAATGCCTTGTATATAAATCTTATAACATTTTTTAGTTTTCCCATCTGCATGAGAGGTGCTAAGCCATGTTTCCTAACTCTAGGAACCCGTGTTCACAATCTCTTTCACCTGTTTGAAATTTCCTCCCATTTGTCTTCTGTTGCTTAAGCAAATCAGTTGTTTGATATCTCTGCTGGATTTTTGGTTTCCCTGTTTCATGTGGTTTGTTATTTCTTTTTTTATCCTAATATGCACGGCTCCTGAAAACTCCTTGGGATTTGTTTCCTTCTGCAACTTTACTAGTGTTTCACACAGGAAATAAGAAAGTTTCAAGCAAAAAAGTTCACATGTTGGCAGAGTAATCACAGAATCATCGAGGTTGGAAGAGACCTTGACGATCACCTAGTCTAACATGGGTCTTCAACTCTGTTAGAGAAATGCTGGAGATTTCTTTTAATTCCTCTGTGTGGAGTTCTTTTTCCAATGGGAGAAAGGATTAAAAAAGCTGTTCCTGAGTGTGAAGTGAGCAAAGATTCTGCAGGGGAAGCGTTGGCTCTTAGAAACTCTAGTTTCTAGTTTATGGTTTTCACCTTCAGAGTGCTCTAAACACTAGATCAAACACTGCAGATCCTTGTCCTGCACCTTTCCCTGCTGTGCCCACTTCAGGCAGACCTCCAGTGGGATCCATCAGGTCCTGGCTGCCAGGACATTTCTCCAGGGTATGGTGAGGTGTATGGGTGTCTCCTCAGCAGTCTTGCTCTTTTCTGGTTGCTGCCCTGAGGGAAAACACTGAGATGGTGCCTTCCAAGAACAATGGTCCCCTCCAGCCAGGAGCACTCAGATAAAGAAGCCTGGTCTGTGTGTGGAGGATGGTGCTCCTCATCACAAGTATGGCCAGAGTTCAGGCCATCAAGGTGAGCAAAGTGTGCCAGTGGAGAGCACGTTGAGAGTATGGATGGGTCCTGCTGTCTGGCTTGGTCATGGAGAAGAAGATAATGAATGTGGTGCTGCTCTTCTAAATGCTTGTCTGAGCTTCCCATTTTAAATTTTTTTATTTTACTCTCTATGGTGAGAAAAGCAGACTCAGCAGAACTGGAAGGAAAAGCAAAACTCAACGTAGTCCTTGGGGTCCTTCCACTGGTACTCATAGATTTGAGTTCATCTAGATTACTGGTAGGGAAGGGAATGTATGGAGTTCAGCAAGGAGAAGTATTCTCCTTTAGGCATCCAAAGGCAAATGCCATGGATCAAATGTATGCCCAAACCACTGCCTGTCAGTGTGGTGAAGGTTCTGAGCAGAGCCAGCACAGTGCCCTGGCATCCTGCACACATGCAGGCAAAAAGCAAATTCCAGCTTTAAACCTTCCCCCTGACTTTACCCCACTCATAGGGGTGGTGATATTCAAAACCAACCTGACTTCAGGTGATGTTGCTGGGGGGCTGCTCAGTATTTTCTTACTCATCCAGACAACAAGTGCTGCAGAATTGATTACATCACTGCTAAAAGATAAGTGAGGCTTTGTGGCCACAGCTCTCTTCACAGGGAGCAGCAGGCACAACTTCCCAAGGATTTTTCCTGGGAAGGCAGTGAGAACCTCAGAGAAGAAAACAATTCTTATCTCTATTGACGGCTCCTGTTGTTTTTGCACATGTGGAATGTCTTATGGAGACTGTTTACCGGAAGTGATTTGGTTAATTGGACACTGGTGAAAGTTGTTTTGAATGATTGGTCAATCACTCAAAGCTGCGTCCTGGCTGTCTCAGGCAGTCATGGGTTTATCTTTAGTGTAATATGGAATAGTATCTCTTTAGTATGTAATTTAATATAGTATTAGTGTAATATAGTATAGTTTCAATGAAGCAATTGTTCAGCATTCTGAATCATGGAGTCAGAGCACTTTATTCCCTGGCTGGGGGATTGCCTGTTTCTACCATTAGGCTTTGTGTCTACCTATGTCCTACTAGATGTTGTTCAGGCAGGCAGACTTACTCTCCTTTGCTCTTGGTAGTTTCTGTGATTTTTTAGAATCTTTGTTACCTTACTCTCCAAAGCTGCTGAGTTGTAGAAAATATAACAATGTGCTCTGCACAGTGAATTATAGAAATCTCGTCTCTACTTACACTGAGTCAGAGGTGAAGCTCATGACTTGCTTTGTCTGTCATGCTTCATCTGTCACAATAGGAGCAAAAAAATGTTTAATGGTCTTGATTAAAACCAAATATAAGCATGGAAATTGCCCACTAATTACCATCAATGTCAAGTAATTTTCTCCTATGCAGTAGTTATATTTGTTTATTATGCATATTTATTGCAGTCTTCTGGCCAGTGCTCATGATCAATACCCATTAAGGAAGAGGATACAGAAAATTCAGGGTCTGACCTGCAAAACCTAGTCAGAAATAGCACAGTTAAGTTCAGACTGAGAAATATAACATGGGTAGTATTGTGAGTTTTGTCATCCTGTCCTAGGTTCTCAGATACAAAACTCTCTTGAGTGTCTGAAGGCCTTTTATATTGTGAAATAGTGAAGTCCATAAAATTGGTATAGTTCTTTGGATAGTGTTGTAATTCATATTTCACTTGCTATCCTCTGGTGCAGTTCTGAACATGAGTCTCACTGTGCATTCCTAGTCTTTACCTATGGACACTCTTGCCACCTCTGTGTTGCTGTATGTCCATTGATTATTTTTCTGTAAAAAAGTTTCATTTTCTGGAGTTGCATGGTTAGGTGAGATTCTCAGGGTTTGTTTAGAAAGTTCTTGATCTCTTTTAGTGGTGGAGAGGATTTTGAAAATGTGATGTCTAAGGGCTCAAAGGATGAAAGAATGAATGTCAGAGGTATTATTTTTAAATTTTATGCCTTCTGACATCTGATGTGGCTTTTCATGGCTTGAAGAAGGCATTACAGCCTTAAAGCACCAGACACAGTTCCCTTATGATGAAAAGGCAATAATTTTGCTGCTTTAGCAAAACGCTTGGCACTTAGGCACCTGAATCTGCATTTTAGATGCAAAATGACTGTATGCTGCTTTTGTGGAACCGGAGAAGCCTGGTTCAATGTGAAAGGGTTTCCCTCTGTGTTCTGCTAGTTGCTTTGCACTGGCTCTGGGAAATGGTACCCTCACACAGAAGAGCCCTAGGACTGAGACAAGGAACTTTCTGTTCTGCTTAAGACCTCAGGCTGTAGTAACTATCACGAGGTATATTCATTTAATTGTTAGTTTGGTGAATTTGATTGTATTTTTCTCATTTCAGTAAACCAGCAACTTCCCTCCCTGTTGTCTCCCAGGGAGCCTGTCCAGAAAAATGTTCCAGAACAGATGAAATTCTGACCTTCAGTCATCAAACTGATGACCAGTTTTGTGGTTTCTGACTGGTGTGAGCAGAAGTGATTCTGGGTCCCACATGAGTCTTTGGGAGAAGGCTTGGGTTGGGAAGAGGTGTTTGTGGGCTTTTTCTGTTTAGTCACATGAGTAACAGGGTCAAGAATAGTTCCCAGTGGTTTGATACGTGTTTCAAATTCTCTTCCATGAGATGAACCTTCTGGGACCAGAGTCCAGTTTTTTAAAAAAGATTTTATGTACCCAGTAGTTCACAGTCTGAGTTGCTTTAATCTATGATATTCAGGAAAGTTTTACTGGCATCCCCTCAGACTTAAGGCTCTGAGCCCTTACTGAAAGTTCTACTTTCAGTAAATTCCTACTTACAGTAAATTCCTACTTACTCTGTTGAGACCTGGCTGAAATTGCCCCTCGAAGTGGTAGAAAGGGGGATTGTCCAGAAACCATTTTGGCAGAGGGGTATAGCAACTAAGTTCTGTTTAAGGGCTTCTCACCGGGACATGATTGCACAACAAAGCATCTAAACAGTTTTCAGAGCATAGTGTTATACTGCAGCCTTGGAGCCCAGGCAAAGCCCCCCAGGGCACCGTGCAGCTCCTGAAGTAGGTGTGTACTTCAGTTCCTTTGAAATACCAATTTTCATCTCTGTAAATCCCTTGGCAATACTTGTAACAAAATGCCTGTGTCAGAGAAATTTATTGCTACTACTGACATGATAATACAAGGGGAAATCAGACATTGCTTAGAAATTTGAATTTCTGTTATAAAAATGCCTCTATCAGGGCTGTGCATTACACAGTACCTGCATTTTCTCATTTAAAGTAGTATGCCATCTTCAGCTCTACTGCTGGCTTTCAGCTCTTGTCCCCCCCCATTAATAATTGGCAAATGATGGGATGTGATTACATGGCCATTTACAGTACTTATTAGCATTTCATTTATAACATTATCATATAAAACTGACTTAATTGCCCTCTGGGTGTAAACATTTAAATTTTGTACATGGCAGCTCCATTCACTTCTCTGCCACTGAGGAATACAGTATATTACTTCTCAGAAAAGAAAACACAAATTTGTCACGGATGGCTACATCCACTGTACGTGGAGAAGAAAGGGCTTAAAAGATGCTCTGGCTCCTTGGGAGTATACACAAGGATAACAACATAATTTGCATTCAGGCATTTGCATATATGGTACAGTAATTTGGCACGGCTCCTTTGGTTTTTATCTCAAAGGAGGGAAGGATTGTCATTTTTCCAGTTAGTATCCTAAAAATCACATACCCTAATGCTGCAAAAAGCCTCCACAAAAGCATCCATAGCTTTGTCACTGTAGAATTATTCTCAATAGAGTATTTATTGGTGCTTTGTCAAATCTGCATTTAAATATACCAATTGATGGCTTGGCATTATTTTCTTTCGGTGGGTATTCCAGAAGCTAAGCAGAGGTCTGTCAAGGGACTTTCTCCTTGGTGCTTGGTCTGAAATTTCATTGCATTTCCCCCTCTGTTCTTACCTGGTCTGTTGCCTGCGTGCTCACTCAGCCAAGCTGGGCATATTTTTAGCCACTCATCTCCTTGCGAGGGACTTCTGAACCTCTTCAGGGAGCTGTTGTTTTCCACCTCATGGTGCTTTTTAAATGCCCACTGCCAATCTATTCCATAACACTCTGCCCTTGTCTCCAAATGTTATTGGCCATTTTCTTCTGAGCTCTCTCTGGATAGCAGCTTGCTCAAAGCAGCCATCAACATGCCAGATGCTGCTTTGCTGGGCCTGCCAGCCTGATCCAGAGAGTGCTGAAGCCAGAGGAAAGCCTCCGTTGATTTTGGATCAGTACCATAATGAGGAACCAGGGAATAAGATAATGGCCCATAACTTAAAGCACTGAAATGTGGGCCTGCATCACAGTGCAAAGATTGAGTGCTTGAAGGGTAAAGGTCTTCCACAGCCATAACCAAGAGGCAACAGCAATTACCTAATAAACCTAAAAAAATAAATAAAAATAAATGGCCAGAGTAATTTTTTGTGGCTGGAGGAGGCTGAAGGCATTTTGGCAGGCTGGGCAGAGCTCAACTTGGCAGTGGTGGGTGTTATGAGTAGAAAAGCTGCCCATTTTTTAAAAAAGGTTGCAGAGTTCACAGGTTGGACCAGTTGCTGCCGGGGTGGAGTTGTAACTCTTTGTTATTGTAATCACCTGTGGTTTTCGTTAACTACGTGTCCCTGATGGTTAAGAATTCCCCCTTAGCCGGGCGTTGCCCTGCTGCTTCCTGGAGGATGGCACCCAGATGGTGAAGAGGAGGGGACATCGAGTTAGCATGCAAATAACATTGGATCCAGCATGCAATGGGAGAAACCCCTCACCAAACCCAGCCAAAAAACCCCTAAAAACAATGAGCCAACATGAAATGGATGAATCAAAGTGATGTCTACACGTGAGGAACAGAACCTGGTATCCACGAAGACCCTTTTTACCCCTCACCCTATACTAAGGATATCGGCTGGATATAGGAGGTCAAATGTTCAAGCGGCAGGTAGTGATGCCTTCAGGAGGATGGACCCCCCCAGCGCTGCCCACAGTCTAGTGGACAAAGCTGCACTCTTTCTACTCCTATGAGTCACTCCTGCAAGCAGCGGCAGGGTGAGTGTGGACCCGTGGGTTCTCCCCACCCGAGATGATCACCTTTAATAAAGGCATTAAGGAAGAGAAAGATCTCCTGCCCGTGTGCACTTCAGTGGGCTAGGAGCAGTACAGCCGGCAGTGCTCTCTCTGGGATCTAGGGTGAGAGAACTGTGGGGGCTGGGGATGAGGAGGCGCCCTGAGGACTGGGGGGTTTGGTCACAGACTGACACAGTGTGACAACAGTTTGCTTGTGTTGGAGTTTAAAGAAAACAAAGGGAAAAGAGGTCCTGCAGTGCTGGTGGGATCTCAGCAGCTTTGGGAGGATTGGGACTGTGATGAGGGGTTGGTGGGGGTTGTCTGTGCTCCTGAAGCCAGCCAGCCTCCACTCCTACCCTGAGTATGGGGAGGCAACAGCTGTGTCTGGGAAGGCAGGTGGTGGGGCTAGGTGAATGTTTTTCAGCATTCCTGAAAAACAAGGTGTTTTGTTTCTGTGGTGTTGGGGGCAAGGGTCACTGCTGTGAATCTCTCTTTCACCAAAAGGCTGTGCAGATGAGAGAAGGGCAGAGACTGCCTGCAGGACAGAATCATGAGTGTCCTGCCTTCTCCCTCCCCACTATGCTGCACTTTCAGGCTGTGCTAACTTGTCTGCCCATGGGTCTGACATTCAGAGGAGGGGGGCTGACATATTTTTCAGGACTTTCTGCTCTCACCTCTCCTTCTGGACCTGCCTCTGCTTTTGCCATGTAGTCGTATGCCTTTTCTCTTGTTTGTGTCTTGCTTGCTTCCAGCATCTTCCTGTTTGGCCATGATCCTACTGGCTTCCTCCATTACCAGAAACCACCCTTGTGCTGTCCCCATCCCATAACTGCTGCCTCACATCCTTTTGCTTTTATCTCTCCAGTGGCCAGCCCAGTGCTGGAGCGGTGGCTTCATACACTAAAGCCAGGATGGGGAAGAAGAAGAGCAAGGTGATTTAAACCCGAATATGGAGCTTCTTGAACTGCAGTCACATAAGCTCGGGGCAGTGTCTGAAGCTGCTCAGTGCTCTGCTTCCCCACAGCCCCCCTGGGCTGGACTGAGGGCAGCAGGGGTTCCCCTGCTCTACAGCCCTGTCCATCCAGTGCCTTTCAGTGGACAGCCTGATGTGCTCTTCCTCATCCCACCACTCAGCACTGGGGCCCAGGAACAGAGCCTGTAGTGCATGGCAGTGGTCTCTGATTCGGGAGATGCTGCTGGGATATCGCACTGCTCTCCCTAAGATGTTGTTTACTGTTACCTGGAGCTCAGAGGGCCTCTCTGCCTGAGGTGAGGCAACACAAGTGGTATCAGTGTTGTTTTCTCTCTTCCTCTGTGGTGTTTTCAGTCTCATCTGGGCTTCCTGAAGAAAGCAGATAAGTTTTTGATCTTTTATCAAAGACCAGCAATGCATATTTCCACGGCAGACTGAGCTAGCTGGCTGATATCCTTTGCATCAGCAAGATTGTTACTTCAGATTTTCTTCTCCTTCCAGCTTTTGCCCAAAGCAGCTTGCTTCATTTCAGTGTCTCTCTTACTGACCTTGCAGGTTAACTTCTTTGAATGTCTGTGAGAATAGACGACCTTTAGGAGTTAACCAAAAATATCGTCATACCTGAGCATGCACAGAGAGGATGTGAAACACATTGTATTAAATTGTTTTCCATGCAGGAAAGGGGAGAAAAATTATTTGAGATAAGGAAGGAAAGCAAATATGAAAAAGAATTAATGTGAAATGAAAGAGAAAAGAAAAAGAGACCACCCTCCCACACAAAAAAATGATAAATGACAATTGCAGTGGCCATGTTTCCATGGCTAATTCCTAAGGATGCACTGCCACCTGCCAGCCTTTGAGCAAAACACATGGAAAGAAAAAGTGGATTTCATTCCTAATTTTATTGTCCCTTGACTGCCTAAATTGCTGCGTGGCCAATATATCCATTCTAGAAAAGAAAGTGCAAGCAAGGATTTACACATGGATTTGTGCACTACTCATTGTGCAAAGGAGCAGAATCCGTTTGCAAGGTGGAGCACCCTGAACCCCACCAAGGCTGGCTGTGAATCAGGGCTGAGAGGCATTGCAGCCCAGGCCCTGCAGAGCCCCTCTTGCCCTGTCCTCAGCTGAAGGTATGAAACATTGTGAGGGGAAGGCACAAGTAATGGGAGTGCTGAGGAGTTGATTTGCGCTCTTATATGACATTAAATCTGCTACATATTGCAGGATTGTTAAATTGAGCAAAAGGGATGGGTTGCTGAAACTTGAAGGTGACAAATAATGGAAGGAAAAGAAATATTGATTTAGGGTGGGTGCCCAGGAGTAATGGGATGAAATCTCAAAGGGAAACATGAGTGTTGTGTATTAGGAAATGCTTCCACATACTGAGATCTATCAAGCTGTGAATATCTCAGGGGAAGCTTCTTCACCCCAGGCACTTTAAACTAGAATAGAATAAATGGTATGAAATTATTATAGAGTGAAGTCTTATAGTTGTAAGGGGATGAAATAGACAATCGAATAGGTTTTTATTTCCTCTCTGAGCTGACTCTCCATTGTCTTTCATTATGCAGCACAAGCTGTTCAAGCCTGCTTATCCAGCAGAACACTGCTACTGCTCTGCACACAGATGTGTCGTACAGCACCTGGTAAAGGACGCACAGAGTACAACTTTGCCTTGAACCTGCTGCAAGGCAATGTAAATTGCATTTCTGATCTCTCAGCCTCTTAGTCCTGGCTCAGATTTAGCTTTTCTTTAGCGCTGTGCAGGGTCTATTACCGTGAAGAAACTCATTCATGTTTTGTTCAATATATTTCATAGATAAAAATACTTTTGTAATTTGAAGCAGTACATCACCTTAAGACCTGATTGAGTCAAAACCAATTTAGCAAGGACAATCTAGTTAACTCCTCCTAAAGTGACATTGTCTTCTCTTGGTAGGGTTGTGTCAGATGTAAAAATTCAGAAATGCCTCTGGAAATGAAACAAACCTTCCATTTCCTTTTTAAACTTTGAATATTCCTTGGGTTGGGACTGAGATAAAAAGTAACTGTCTTGTGTTTGTGACTGAATGAACATTCTTAAGAGACTTTCTTGTGAGAAATGGTAAACAATTAAAGAAGGGGTTACTTGTGAGAGTTTGTCTTTTTGCATACAAAGGTGAAAATTAGTGAAAGTGATGGAAATACACAGTCGGAACAACATAGTAAGAGCAGAAATCAAACCATGATTCTTATCACCTGGTTAAGTGAGTTCACTACAAAAATATTGGCTTACCAAGAATTTTTATTTTTTTCTTGTGTACATTTATTCTGAAATACAATTTTAAAAGGGCCTCTTTCACTTTTGTCATAAAGGCATCGAACCAGTTTGTTCTGGCCTTAAAAGACTCATGCATTAGCTGCCAACCTAACACTGGGTTTAACTTTCCTCTTCCCTTGTGAAACTGACTGTATTTTTTTCCCTTTTCCTTCACATTGGGAATAATTTTAAAACAAATTCCACTTACAGATACTAGGAGAAGTCTTGGTTTAAGGATGCAAATACCATATGGCTGAAACTAGGCATATACTGAGCCCTATTTATCTTAAATGAATATTAAGAACATGTGCTTGTTTCTGAAAAGCAGTTCTTGTCTGTCACTGAGCTTTGGGAACTGAGTTTATGGATTTATTTTTGGGAAATATGAAGTTTAACCTGTAATGAATGTAAGAAGAAAAATATTTGCTATTACCTACAAAGTGATGGCCAAAGCTACCTCACTCTGAAGTTTAAACTTGGCTGACTGCACATGTAGCACCTGAACTACTACTTTAACTCTGGTGAAAACAGCAAGATATTCAGAGCCTCAGCTCTTAGTCCTCTGGCTGAACCAGAGGTTGTCATGTGATGGTATTTTCCACCAGAAGGTCTCTCAAGTCTGATTTTTCTCAAACACAGCACGGAGACCTCACATGCATTGTGGAGTCCCAGCTACAGATAGATTAAAAGCCAGCTGTGAAAGAAGAGCAGCGGTCCCCAGCGTTCAGTGTGTGGAAGCTCACACTTCTCCTTGCAGTTCAGAGATGATCAGTGATCAAACCAGAGGGCAGTTTTAGGGTACAACAATGCCAGTATAGTCCTCTGAACCCCTGGGTCACCAAGCACAGTGTCAGGGCAGAATACATAAAAATTTAAGCTGGGCCTGAATAGCAATTCCTTGTTTTAGGAGCTGATTTGACATTGGGGCGGCTGGGAAATGAGGTTGTCCTTGCTGCAAAACCAATGTCTATCAGGCTTCTTTCAGGACAGGGGAACTGGGTGAGGACTGCTTTGGCAGGGAAAGGCAAACTTAGTGCCCTGTGGACAAGGGACAAAGGTGCTGGAAAGTGTGTGGGAAGGAGGAGGTGGTGAAAAGCAAAGCAGCTGTAGGGGTTGGATGATGTACTAGAAGAAAGAACAAATCATCTGGACTGTATTGTGTTCATTGTTTTGCCTTCTGGATGGAATATGCTGTGAGTGGGGACACTGGGATAATTGAATACTTGATTATAAAGTATTTGTTAGGACTTCTTCTGGCTTGGTTATGCCAGTGACAACTTATGCAGGAGGTTCTTTGATTTGTATTCTCTGCAGGAGAGGAATAAAAATGAGTACCCACCTCATTAATCCCTTTAAAAATTATGTGTGGATGGGCTAAACAAACTTTAGTGGTTCTATTTCCTAATAAACAAGGAAATAATTGCAAAAAGTTTATCAGCTTTACTTTGGTTAATCACCTCTATTGTTTCACTTCTATTGTGTAGTCTGCAAGAATAAATTAAAATGAATGAGCTTTTATGAAAGTCCTTTTTAACAACATTTTTGTTTAGAGTTTACCTACCAACTCTGTAAAACTCTTTACATTTCCAGGTTTCCAGATGGATCTTACAACATCTATTGTGCTTGCCTAAATGTAGAGTAAAAAGGAAACCCTAGTTCTCTTAGATCTACCCTCTGGGACTAATTATACTCATTTGACTAGAGCAGCAGTTAGATCTGAATTATAGTCATGAATAAGTTAGGTCTTAATTAAAGTCATGTTTGGGTGCAAAAGGCAATGTCATACATGCAAAGAAGCTGCTTTGTAATATGCGGAAATTAGTGTTAATAGTAATTTGTGTATGAGATTTGGATTCCAATTTATTCTTCATATTGCTCTCTCTGGCACTTTACCCAGTTGATAGTGCATCCTTCTCCCGTTTCCATGTTTGAGTACTCTCAAAGTAATAGAAGGTAAAATATTGCTAAGCCAAAAAATAAAATGACTCACTCAATTCTCATCAATATTTAAGGAACTTTGTAATTGTCAAGGCCTTATCAGGTGTTTGACAATATTTTGCTTCTATTTGGAATATGTTGAAAAATTAACGATATTATGGTGTACTGTAACATCTTTCTTCTGAAGACTTTCAGAGTTTCCCAGGACAGCTTAATCTCATTTTTACCCCTGTTCTGATCTGTTCTCACCTCTCATAAAATTGTCTATAACACATAAATTAAACAGCAGGAGGGTAGGTTTAGGTTAGATATCAGAAAAACATTCTTTACTGCAAGCATGGTGAGGCCCTGAAAGAGCTTACACAGAGTAGTTGTGGATGCCCCATCCCTGGAAGTGTTCCAGGCCAGGTTGGATGGAGCTTTGAGCAAGGAAGGGAAGGGGTCCCTGTCCTGGTAAGGAGTTGGAACTAGATAAGCTTCCAGGTCTCTTCCAGCACAAACTCTTCTCTATTGTATTTGCAGAGAGCCTCGATGAAGGCAGGAATGATGAATTTGACTCCATGTTCTCAGAAGGCTCATTTATTACTTTATTATACTATATTATATTAATGAATACTATCCTATACTAAAGAATTCAGAAAGGATACTTACTCAGTGCTAAAAAGCTAATAATGAAAACTTGTGACTCTTTCCAGAGTCCTGACACAGTTTGGCCCCCGTTGGCCAATGAGTCAAAACAACTCACACCAGAGTCCAATCAGGCAATCACCTGTGGGTACACAATCTCCAAACACATGCCACACAAACACAACACAGGAGAAGCAAATGAGATAAGAATTGTTTTCCTTTTCTCTGAGGCCTCTCAGCTTCCCAGGAGAAAAATCCTGGGCGAAGGGATTTTTTCTGAGAATGAGAATGCCACACTGTGGTGCGTACATACATAAATAGCACACTTCAAAACACTACTGCATTTGGGCAACCATTTACCCTTGTGACCCTTGTAGAACTTGGGTAAGGCCAGTTAATCAAAGATCAACATGGGAACGCCACCCAGACCAAGGGATGCCTACATGGATAACCAAAACACTTGAGTGAATTAGTGACTGTGTCTCTGTGAGATGTTCCTCTTGCTGAATGGTGATCTAGGCCTTGTAAAGAGAATTGTCACCTGCTTGGTGTGAGCAGGTAGCCTGAGGCACAGTGTGAAAGCTTGGCACATTATGACATGTTTTTTTCCTTTCCTATGGCATGTTTTCTGCCAAATGCTGCATCTGAATATGTCAGTTGACAAAGGATCTTCTATATTTTTGTGACCATCCTGTCATATGTTGTTATTTCTGAAGAAAACTTCGAGAAAGTCCAAGTACTTTCTTTTGATATTCTCTAAGGAACATGTTGTTTCTTGAAAGGTGCTATCTTTTGATCCCAAGCAACTTCTTTTTTGACACTTTGATATAGTTATTTAGAAAAATAAGGAGGAGTTGAAGAGATAGAAAACTTAAAATAGAATAAGCCTTTTTGACACCATCCTGAAAGAATTATTGTTGCCTTGTTATAATTTTTTCCCCCATTAGATGCACTATATCTATCTATCTATCTATCTATCTATCTATCTATCTATCTATAATTTCTCTCTCTCTCTCTCTCTCTATATATATATATATATATATATCTGTGTATATAATATATGCTGAGGAAAATTCAGGGAAGCATGATACTCTTGTATTTGTTTCACTGCTCTGGTCAATGACTCTGACTTTCCACTGAATAGCACTGAAGAGCCTGGGTTTGACCCTCACAGTGTCCAGTGGATGTGGGACTCTGGGGATCATCTTGGAAGATGGATCTGATGCACAAAGTTGCACTTGGGTGTAGGTCAGATCATTGTGCATATTTAATTCAGTAGTCATGGCATCACTGCCAATATTGTGGTTGTGGACACTGAAATTCTCTTTCTGTGCTGTTCACTCCACTTGTAATGGTCTTTTGAAACTACTCAATAGCCAAAATACTCAGGAAAAGGATGTCTAAGGCAATCTGGTTTAGGAAGAGCTGTTTGCACTACAGGTGTGTAATGACAGAGAAATAGGGAAAATCTGGATGGGTTCACATTGCAGCAAGGGAAATTTAGGCTAAACATTGAGACAAGATTTCCAGCAGTTCAGCCCTGGAATTGTCTAACTATAGACCTTCTCACATTCTGCTTCATAAGGATTTTAGGAACAAATAAACAAGGAATGGTTTTGGTTAACTTGGTCTGTACTTGGCTAGAAAATAGATTGGAGGGGTTCCTGAGGTCTTGATGCTTAGTTAAATTGTTCAAGGAAATTACCCACAAGATACCAAGGCTAGCTGTTTACAGAGGCTTGCATTTAATATGTAAAATATCTTAAGGAAATAGTAGAAATTTTAGGACTTGATCAAATGGATTGTAATGAAAAATAAAAGTATATAAATAAATATTTAAAGGTATAATTTAGACCTTTCTTTATCCCATTTATTGTTATTTCAGAGATTAGGATGACTTGGTAAAATGGAGGTCAGTACTATCAATTTATATGATTTTTTCTTTTTTGCTGCCTTTTTTTTTAAACTTATGAAACTCACTCTTTTGAACAATATTACTGAGGTATTGAATTTGACTGCAGAAGTTTCCACTAAAGTGAATGTCTATATTGCAGTAGCTGGGATGAAGCAAATTAATAAAGATTTGAGCCCTTCTGCTTGAAGACATTAACTAGTCTTAAGCACCTTGGTTTTGAAAGAAACATCCTCTAAGGGAACATTACTGCATGACTGTCTATGAGCATTTGAAGCACCTGCTTTTGGTACCTGTCAGAGACAAGATAGGAGCAAACAGACTTACTGTGTGATTCAGCCCAGCAATTAATTTCCTTTGTAGGAATCCAGTAAAGCACAGAGCAGAGCAAAGCCCTGCCACTTCTCCTTTGTCTTAGTCACTGCTTCTTTTCTTCTAGGAGAAAAGTAATTATTGCAACTGGAGAATGTGAATTACAAATACAGGTAGCATTCCTGTAAGCGAGTCTGAGAACAATTCAAATATATAAAAATCTTCAAAAGATTTTGCTCTAAGATCCAAAGGAAGTCCTAAGTGTTTTGCATAAATGCACTGTGCCGTGAGAGAAATGCAGGTGACTCTCTTCCTTGGCCTTGCATGTGATGATGTTTAGATGATTTACTCAAATTTGTTTCAAATTCTCTTTTTTTTTTTTTTTTTTTGCATTTATTTGTGGATTAGCAACAGTCAGCATCAGTAATATATTTACTTTTATTTAACTAGATATATCCATGCCTGTTTCAAGGTGCTTTATTCATCTTGGCAAAGGCAGAATCACTGTAACTCCCATTCATGTGAATAAGCCTAAAACACATGGGACTGATATAATTAGAACACATTTATGCTTGTTTTCCAGCCTTGGTCTGCTGAACAGCAATTACTTTGAAAGATAGTTTCTGTGCCTTTTTAAAATTTCCTTTTCTTTTCCAGTGTTCCTTTTATTCAGTCATGGGCTTGCAGTGGAAAGATGGATGAAGTGGAGAGGTACACTCTTTGCATATTTCTCAGCAGAATGAAAAATAATACAGTGTACCAATACAATAATCTGCAAGTATACTAAGATAGCTGCAGAGAGTAAGGGCCTTGGATGGAAAACAATATTGATGAAGGAAGACTAGAAATAATGGTCATGTACTTCCCCAATTGGAAGTTAGATTACCTCATATGTAATACAAACTAATGCTTCTTTAACAAGACACGGGCTTCTATCATTGTCAGTCCTTAAAACAAATTCGATGAACTGTTTGAGAAATGCTTAGGAGTTCTTCACCCTGCTCTGTGCAGAGCAGTGACCAAGGTTGCCTCTCCACCTCTCCTTTAGTTTTCATTAGTTGATGTACACCTTTGTTGTGTCGTGTTTCAGCCGTATAGGCACAATACTCTTCAGAATGTAGTTACACAATACAACAGTGATGGAAGCAGTCTAAATATTTGCCACCAGGATACAGTTGCTCCTTTGGAAATGCCAGTCCCTACCAAGCATTGTCAAACAACAGAATGAATGATTCTTAACTAATTACAACAGCATTGACAACAGGGCTCACACACAAATGAGTCTACCATATGCCATCTGCTGCATTGGTGAAGGCATGAATGCTTTGCACTGGGACAGAGCTTTCATCTGAGGATCTCAAAGTATTTTACGAAGTAGAAATATAAAGTGACATCATCTTATTTGCACAGTTAGATGAGCAGGATTGCCACCTTCCTTAATTGCATGCTGATAGCATACCCTGGCATCTTCCTGAGGAAGAATTAGGAACATGAACAAAGGTGGTTTTGCTTAGCTCTTCTGGGGATACTTGGAGGCAGAATTGTTCTGTTGAGCCACAGGCCATTTACAAGGGTGTGTGTGTGCAAACACAAGTTTATTTCACCAACAGAAGTTCTTTACGTAGTGGTTGTGATGTGATTTGGCTTTTGTGAGGTGTCTTCTTTACAGAAGAGCACATGCACCCAACACAGCTATTCTCCTATGTCTGCACCACTAGCAGTGTCACTGGACTGATGTGTTGGCACTGGAGCAGGTCAGTTGATGTTCTTGAGAAGGAGTTGAACACAGAGACAGCAGTACCTGGAGACACTTAGGTGAACAGTCCTACATAAAGCACCACCATTACTGAACTGGTGCATTTTCTCTCCTTTGGCACAGAAGCAAAGCGCTGATGGTGCTGGGAATGGAGTGACAGGCCCTCTCCTTTGCAGCATGTTTTCCACCAATGCAGGCATAGCGTGTGCACCTTCTCCCTGCTGCAAATATTTATATAAATAATTTCCTAGCCTTTTTGCTGTACATTTAGGATCCTAATCAGGAGAGAAGTTACCATTTTACCTGGTAGTGAGTAAACATGTAACAGAGACGTCATGACAGAATTTGTGTCAGTGATGTATCTGCTCCAGTTCCTTTTCAATATCTGTCTAAGCCTAAGTGCATGAAAGATATCTGAGTACAGCATAGAAGCTACATAAATCTGGTTTTGGACGCTAATAATGCCCTCCAAAACTTCCTTTCAGCAAGTAATTTCTCTTCCTGCTCTCATTTTTTAAATCCACTCTGCAGGTGAGATAAGAGGATTCTTTTTGCCCTTAAATTATGGCAGTTACAAGAAATCCTTGCTGTCTCTGTACATAGGGGGCTTTTTTGTTGTTTTTTCTGTCTTTATTATTTTTTTCCCCAAGGAAAACAACTATTTCATGCTCATGGAAAAAAAAAAAAACAAAAAATAACAGAGATTAGCTGCACCAGAACAAAATATATGAGTTAACCTGAGGCAAAGCACAGCTGAACAGCAGCAATACAAACTTCCCCTCAGCTCTGGTGTCAAATGTCTCCAATGATAAACCTTTGCAGGCCATTAACTGGAAACGAAGTGTCCTTTATCAAGTTTCCTTTTTTATTAAAATCAGTAAATATAACTGAACATCTGATAGTAAATAATTTCCCTCCACCCATCTACAGATAAAGGAAGGATCTGAGGGGCAGCAGGTACTTGCTCTCAGAAGAAACAATTCTGAGATGGTTTAAGGCAGCAGCTGCACTTGTGATCAGACAGGTCACTGACATTAATATAGTTTCAATGCATATTTAAAGACTCTCTGACCTACATACAAATATTTCCAGGACATGCACATTCTTATTCTAGCTGGTATCTCTTATGTGACTTGAGTGGCCCACACCTTTCTCTGCAGACAAAGGTGTTACCACCCCTGTTTCTTGACTATGGAGAGAATTTGGAAGCTGCTTGGATGAATTATTTTTTGGTGTATTTTAACTGGCAAACACCTGTTCAATTATATAAAAGCTAGGCAAAAAATGTAAGTTATATTCATCAAATACAAGAATCTTTATTTTAAAAGAGAATGTCTTAGGAGAGAGACACTGTTCAGGGAAGGGCAATAATAGTGGCAGGGTGTGCTCTTCTTTCACCAGAGTAGGCAGAGACACTTGGGGACACAGGAGAGAGGTCGAATCACATTTGCCTGGTTTAGATCAGAGGCTACAGGGCAGTCTAGAAGAAACATCCCTGTTCAGCTGTGCTGCTTTGAATGGATGCCAGAGAAATAAGAGCAGTAATTACACTCTTCTCCAGGACAACTTTGTCAGAGCCTGTGCCTTGCATTAAACAGAGAGAAGCTGCTGAGACATCTTCAGCAAGTCAATCACTAAGCTATGTGGGCAGGGCCATAGACCTGTTTTCATAGGTGATCTTTGCCACTCAAACCTTTGTCTTGTTAATCAGGCAGAAAAACTGTAGTGATTTGCTAAAAATTTGGAAAGAGGAGATGCTTTTAAACCTAAGGGACTTATTTTCCTTCCTCAGGGGAATGGTATTTTGCCTGGGGTGGGAGAATTTGTGTTTGCTTTGAGTTTGTAGGATGTTGGGGGGAATAAAGGATTTTGCCGAGCTCTGGGACTAACCAGCAGTGTGGAAAGTGATGACCCTTCTTCAGGTGTTTGGGTATGTATGAGTTTCAGATGAAATGGGAACTTCTCTCCAAAGTGTCTCTGAACTATGACATTGTCCGTGTTTTCCCAGGGTCACTGTCCCTTCCTGGAGCAAGGACAGTGTGGCTCTGCTAGGAGATTGATAGAGATTTTGAATTTCAACCAGGACTTTTGAAGTTGGCACCTTGTCCCAAAAAGCAACATCTGCATGTTGAGAATAAGTCTGAGAAAAAGCAGCATGGACATTTTGGTTGCCTTTCAGGACTTGTAGGTAGGCATGTTTTTGACCTGGCCTGGCAGCTGTCTTGCTAATAATGAAAGCAAGAGGTGGCCAAGCATAAGAGCAAGGAAGTGCAGAAGGGCTGACCTCTGTTTTATGACAGAGCTAAGAACAAGAACAGGTGGCCACAGACTCACTTATTCAGAAGAAAACTGGAGACAAGCATGCAATGGGAGAACTTGAAAAATAATAAAGGGTAGATGACAGACATCTTTAAGGGTATGCAGAAGAAGATTAAGGGAAGATAAACAGTGATATACTTTTCGTTGCTTGACTCCAGGGTGATTATTACTTATTTGTGCAAAGAAGCACAACGCAGAGTTCCTAGTCAGATGCAAAGGAAATTGCACATTATTTATTGCCTTTAAATGTCCTTTATTGCAAAAACCAGGCCTTTTTAAGCAGTCAGACCTTTATCAGTTACATAGTTTTGGACCATAACAAACATAATTCAACTAACCACTACACACCAAAATGTGAACACACAGTTCAGGTTATATAACTTGTTTTTCTGTCTCTAGTTCAGCTGAGTCACTTTCCTTTTCTACTTAGCTGGAGTAACAGGCCTCAGCCATGGTTTTACAAGGCTTTCCTTTTGTAAGGTTTTACCTATATGCAACACTTATTGTTTATTTATAGGGCTGTTGATAAAGACATGGATGAAAATGATGGGACACTGCTTTCATCCCCTAGAAGGAAGAATTAGATCATTACTGTCATTCACATTTTAAGCAAAAGAGAAATTATTCTTCTGATGCCCACTCAAGGGAAGCCGGCAGTCAGAAGGACAGGGGATTGTGTTCCCCTGTTTCTGTGAAATGTGTAATGAGATTGCACTGCAAAATAACCATGGAAATGTTAATTCTAAAGTCTGTGGTGTGCTGTGGAAAGAGCAAGTGGGAAATGATAAATGAGCAACATCGATCAAATATCAGCATGTACTGTGATTGCCAAGGGCTCAGGCAGATCTCATCTCCTTAGGGAAGTTCTTCTCCCTAAGGATCACATGAGAGACTACTCTGTTAGGCAAAAATAATACTGCAGAAATTTGTGAAGCGTTCATTAAGTCCAGTAAGAGCAGGAACTTTCTAAGTGACTTAGTGTCACTTTGATGGATAGACTACAGTAGGTTATACTCAATAAATCCTCATGATCTCTGTGTGCATTGTCATTCAGAAGGAATTATTATTCCTAACTAAATAGTCACTGAAAGTCTAAAAGGTCTGCATGTTATGCACTGTCATGTCCTGAGTGACTGGGCTGTGTAACACAAATCAGTGTGGAAATAAGAGAATTAGGATGCTCTTGGACCCTCACAGGGATGGGTCAGAGGGAAGTGCCCTCCCTGAATTTGGAGCCCAGACACAGCTGGATGGCAGTGAGTCATATCTTACCTCTAGGGCTTCTTGAGATCTAAACACTTTCTTCTAGACCAATGTACAGTCATTGCAGTATGTGTGAAGGGAAGAGGGGAAAAAATAGAGATGAATGGCATGTTTTGTAAAAAGGGATTGTAAATGCTGTAGAATTAAAGCAGATTCCAGTTCAAATTAGTAAAATTCACCATATCAAAGCTTGGGAACAATTTCAAGACTTTGGAGAACTGCTGGGGAGTTCTTTAGCAGGTGAGAAAACCTAGGAGGATAACAAGGCAAACACGTAAGTGGAACAGAACTTCTTTACCTGGGTGATATCTGAGAACAAAGCTAACTTTATTCAGCTTTTGACCAAGTTATTGGGAGTCATATAGGATCTCATTTAAACTTCATCATTAGATTCCATACCTCATCTGTGCCCACGGACATGACAAGCATAGAAATAGGCTTACTCATTTTCTAATTGCATTCATTGGACCATGGGTGGAAAGCAAGCATGAAGGATGTGGGTGCAGTTTTCCAGGGCCAGAACAGGGCATTTGTTGATCATGTCATTGTATAATGTCACATCACATAAGGGCTACTGTATTGAAAAATATAGCCACATAATTTCCTGGAATCAGTGCTAATTAAAAAGCAAATTGGAGTGGGAAGCAGCTGAAGAATATCCAACTATTTCTATTATCATAATTTTTTACAGGAAAGGACAGATGAGTAAATGCTGTGTTTGAATTGGAGAACATTAATTGTGCAGCTTCAAGGCTGCTGAGAAAATGAAATTTGCCTTTTTATTTTTTAAACAAAGATGTGTTTATTCATCTTCCTGCTATTTAGTACACAATAACCTTAATAAATACAATACAACAATAGGGCTGCTGGATCAGATCCAAAAAAACCCTAAAATGATCAGGTGTTATAATGAGAATAACAGAGTCTGACATTTTTGTTCCCTAAATTGTCCTCCTTGCTCCTTTTTCCAGCATCTACAAACAGTGCACCTGAAAAATGCCCACATTTAGAGTGTCAGCACAGCATGGGGAAGGAGAACTCTTGGCTTTGGGGAGGCTGGGTTGTCTCCAGTGTGGTACATCCTGTCTCCAATGTGGTACAAGAGGTTTGTGGAGGGGTGCAGTGGAAGCCCTGGGTTACAAGCAATGTGCGGACACTGTGGAATGTGCCTAGTCTAAAATGAGTGCTTTTCTGACATCACTCCCTGCTTCAGTTGATGCTGAAACTGTGTGGAAAAGTATTATCCACCTCTTAATATTTCCTATTTTTGCTGAGGTGAGCAGTGATGGAGAGTACTCACCACAATGGCTGTTTAACCAGGGTCTTTGGCTGTGGCTCTGCAGAGCTAGATATGTTGTCTTCCTTGATCTGCTTCAATTTAATTTTAGGTTATGACTGTGAAAATGCTAGCGGTTTGCTGGAGTCAATTTTCACAAAAAGCCAGTGACAGAGTAAGAATTTCTGCCAATCTTAACTTGCACTGAAAGCCTACAGTTTCTCAGGCTGCAAGAGCACAACATTGAGAAAAAAAAATGGCAGCCATCAAAGCATGCTCAGAACAGAAATATTCTGTTAGCTTTTGTGAGTCTTGTTTCTCACAGAAGTGCCCAGATTTAGAAGGCATGACTTGGGCATTGTACTATACTTTGTCAATCTAACCCCTTCCTTTCCCCCTCAGTCTCTTGTCCCAGTCACTGACTTAGTGAAAAGTGTTTTTCTTTTGGTGGGTCTCTTGGCATTGTTATAAATGATCAAATCAGTAGCCAAATTTATAGAAAAATTTAACAAAGATTTATTAGATCTATAACAAATATTGAATTTCGGAAAAAAAACCACCACAGCCCACACAGTGTCACCCCGGGTGCAGGTGCTGGGTTCTGACTGACAGAGTGACAGCGTTTCCCCAGTGGTTCACCACGAATGTTCCCAGCAGCCAGCATATATACAGTTTATTCTGCCTGAGGCAGGGATGACCAAAGCGTCTCTTCACATGTAGAGCTGGCTCCATATGTGTGCAGGAACAGACAAAGAGGAATCCGGAGATCCAGAGGAATGTCTGAGCATCCAGGCAGAGGCTGTATTCACCTGTAGTAGGATGATACCTGTTCCTGAGTACCGCAGATGTAATCTTGCCGAGGTGCAGGTCTTGTGAGTATCTGAGACATTCCATTAATCATGTTCCAGGAAGGTCTAGATGCTATCTCCCATGTGCAGATGCCAGGGAAATCATCTATGATGGCCCAGGACTGTCCCATTCATATGGTAACAGACCTGATATTATCTTTATGTCCGAGAACTGGATTAATGAAAATAGAACTCTTTTCCCAGCCAGAGTGGTCAAAGACATAACTTTGGATCTTCACAATATTTTATACACATAAAAATACCTATATAGCATGAATTATCTCTACCATATACTACAGCATGGTTCTTCCCCTGGTAGTGCTGCTTGTTGCTCCTTATTCCTGAAGAGGTGTAGAACTGACTGATCATCACAGTTGGGCTTCATGAAGAAGGTTCTTCTAGATTTAACCTGCAGGTGGAAGACATTAGAAGAGGAGTGCACTTATGGTAGCTTTATCCTAAAAGAGAATGAGGAAAGATCTAGATTTCTTCACTGAAAATTTATTTTATTCATAGCCCTCTTCAGAAGTACAGGATTTTGCTGGCCCTATCACCATGGAAAATTTGTTCCAGGAAAGCAAGTTTCTCAAAGGTTCAAGAGCATTTATTGCCTTATAAGAGCCTGAATGAGAGATGCAGGACTCCAGGCTGCTCTCCAAAATGCAGTTTATTGTATCCAAGATGTTACAGCAGTCCAGGGTCGTGGGTGACAGAGCCTGTGCCCACAGCTGTCAGCTCCAGCTGCAGGCAGTTTTGGTTACAATGCATTATATACTTTTCTTTGCTGAGCATCTTAATACAGAAGAACCAATCTATACCTCAACTTTTACCTATAGCCTATCATAACTACTATAATTCATATTCATGTTACTATTCTCCAATCACTAAAAGTTAGTATGTTACAGTTTAAGCTAGAAGTTGTTTTTCAGTTTTTTTGCAGCAGAGAATTCTACTTGCAACATTTTCTTTTTTTTTTTTACTTGCAACATTTGCTGATTTGTTTGCCTGTGGAATCTTTCTGCTTGGTAAAAACATCTTTTTGTTTGAGGTGGGTTTATCCTTTGCTCTAAGTCATAAAGACCCCTTCTAATAACATACCCTTTGCCTTCTTGATTATCCAGTAAGACTGGTTCAGCAATTATTTTCTTCTGTATCAAAACTTGCTTTCATTTCTATTCCTTCTTCAGATTCTACATTCAAAAATCTTTCTGCTAAGCATACATATCTGTGAGAATTCTTGTCAAACTTTCATCCTTCCCAACATTGCCTTACTAGGAGTTTGTGTAAGGTGTGATCTTTAAGCAGAGGATGGTGCTGCTGTGCCCCTAAAATGCCCTGTGTCTAGGTGCTTGTTACAGGAATGGCATGGACGTGCTGAGAGTCAGGAAACAGGAGCTTATGTATGAGAAGTAACAGCTCTTCAGTAGGATGTGACAGAGAGGGGTCAGACTTTGCCTTTTCTTACAGAATCATTACTGAACTCCCTGTGGCTTGACAAGCATTGTTGGTGTTGGGAATTGGCCTTGGCTAGACATGAGGATGGAATTACTCTAGTACCACAGGGATGTAGACCTCCAGTAGCAGCACATGGCACAGGGCTCTGTGGTGTGAGGGTTCCTGCACAGTGCATGTGCTGGCCTTGGAAAAGCTCTCTTAGTAACTCAGGGCTTGCTTCTCAGTTTGCTACTGCTTCTAAAAGAATTTGCCTGCAGTGTGCACACACTTCATGGTCAAAACATAAAAAATTGGCTGTCATTTTACTTGATTCCAATTGTTTTTGGTGCTGTGGAAATGAGATGCTTAGAGATAAATAAGCTGGCTGTTAACTGTGTTTTTTATTTGGTTTTAATGGCTTGTACTAATTAACTGGGTCCTGTCTAGTTTCACTTGAGTGGGAGTGACATGAGCACAAAGATTACAGGTTGGCATTTACATTAGTCTGTTTCATTAAACAGGAAGAGATTCCGTTTAGCAAGAGACACCTCCAAGGAAAACAATGCCAGAGGGAACAAAACTATTTCTGTGCTTGAAGAGAACAGAGCTTCAATACAGTAGTCTAATTAAGATTGTTATCTGCTGGTAAACAAACATAGCTGACTCCTGTACAGTGGACAGGGGAATTTAAAGAGAAAAATTATTGATTGAGTCTGGAAAAAGAGTTGGAGCTCAACAGTGCAATGGATAAATACATATGCTTTCTCTGGCTCATTTTTTCACATTGAACAGATCTGATGGTGTTGGGGAAACTTTTTTTCTAATTTGTGGCATTCTTTTCTTTTTCCCCATCAGACTTTTCTCTGCAAGACTTTGCAGGGATGGCTTGGCAACATGGGTCAAACAATTCAGCTCCTTTGTTTAATTCCTTATTTTTATATTCTGTCTGCTCTGAAAACATGCTGTTGGTGCCACTTTGGATAAAATTCCTCTGCGAATCCCTGCTGCATGAGTTAAGGCTTGCAGATGGTGGCAGTGCTGATGAGAATGGCACTAAAGAGTTGTTTTGTCTTTTCTGAAGCCAAGCAAAAGCATTTTAAACAGGAAACAGGCAGCTATTATGATTTTGGTGGCTTTTATCATTGCTCTGTAAAAAGGTATAAAAGCCCTTTGGCTGTCTCTTCCACTTTTCTAATTTGAAAAAATAAGAAATAAAATGTCCCCAGAAACTGGTGGTATACCAGTTGCTTCTCCTCAAAATCTTTTAGAAATCATAGCTTTATGAAGCTATGATTTCTAAAAGATGCTTTAGTTTTGATGTGAAACTCTATTTGACTCAGAGGTACTCAGGAATCTGAGTGCTGGGGAGGCTTCACAGGACAAGGATGTTGCAGTGGGCACCTACTGGAGCCAACCTGGCACCCTGCACTGGGAAGCTGTCCCTGCTGGCTTCATTTTGTTTAGTAAGTTCATTGCCTGCTCTGTTGTAAATGAACAAAACACTGCTGCTGTCTTTTTCTCATTTTTGGAATAAATTTAAGTTATACCTGCATCATTCATGTGGAGATATCCTAGCTACGTCCGAAGAAGGTGAAGTGGACTACAAAGAAAGAGAGCAGTAGGGTAAAAAGCAATAAACCTTTGTTTAGTCAGGTCTTCCTCTACACATAATTTTGTTATTGACTTGTAAGTTATGGAATAAATCATCTGGGAAGCTGTGAAAAATACCTCTGGTCTATGAACACTGGTAAGGCAGGGAATTGGGTTAGGCACAAGTAATGAATTGGGTAACAAGAACCACCCTCCCTTTCTACTACTCTGGTTTCTGTATGTGTCTCATCAAGATAACCCAGACCTGAAGCTTATTCAATGAGAAGTGTCAGATGGAGCTGAATGGTGTTTCTCAGAAAGTCTTGACAGCTTGGTGCAAACATCCAGCCAAGGCATGGGAATGCCATGTTGTTCAATTGACAACTCACAGGCCATAAATAATAGTTAGTCAAAGAGCTAGAAGAAGTGACTAACCCACAGACAGAATCCATATGTTGAAATATGTTTGCATTAATTTTTCTTGAAGGGCCTTGAATAATGAGGAGATTAGTAAAAATCAAAGTCCTTTTTGGATAATATATGAACAGGAACAAAACAAGGTAAGTTATGAACTGCAAAGGGTTCTCCTAGTTGTAGTCATTGGCTTGTGGCATTCAATCAATGCCTACTAATTTAGATCTTTAACAGTATTCATTTAAATTGCATTTTTTTTAATCTGGTGGAGTGGACAATTTCAAAGAGACCGGATGGTTAAACAAATGCTATGAAATAGCTGGATAAAGGGATCTAGTTGGGGTATGAATGGTGCTCTTTGATTGTGCCTTTTTGTGTATCTGGTATCTCTTTTCTGCAGAAGCTTTAGGACAATATCCAGTGAGCATAAAGGATTACCATAAGGACAAGAACTGTCCATAATTTTGACTAGACTGGCAGATCAGACTATGAGCAAGAGAAACAGACAGAAACTTCATCACATCTCGCAGAGAAGCCTGAAGTGTCAAAAGTTTAAAAACAGCTGTTTAAAAACCTGTCTGAGAATTGGCAGTGGGGAGAGAATAGAGAACTTCCAGCTAAAAAGGGTTTAAAAGATGTGATTTTGAGCACACTTGTTAACTGTATTTTTCCCCAAAGCAGTCATCCTGGTGGATTGAAGAAAGGCAACTTGCAAAACTGTGTCTCTTGGTATGTACGAGAAGGGAGCAATAACTGTCCTGATTTTTTCCCAGAACCTCCTCTAGCAGCTTTTCTCCGTCCCTGATGCTTCAGCTCAGGCTTCACATGTCCCTGTTGCATGTGCCAAGCAATCTGCCAGCCTCACATTGACTCTCCCTCTGCTCATCACGGGCACTGACCTCCAGCACTTGCATTAACAAAACTTCTCCTGAAACTAAGATCATTACATTACTTTAAGCATGAAGTGGCTCAAAAACATTGCAGAGTACAGGAGAAATGGTAAGCATGTTACAGAAGCAAAGAATATCCACTTTAGTTCCTAAGGGCCAGAATTTTTAAGGGGCTTACAAACCTGCTCCTGTTAAGGATTCTTTCAGCGTTTTCTCAGCAGCGATTAAGTCATTGCTGAAGTACTGCAATCTGCTACATGAAGGCAATGAGTGATTTTCTAATGTTACTTGAGTATCTCGTGTGAATCTCTTTCTTTGCTTTCTTGGCTTTGCCATACAGAAAATTTGTTGAAGTTACTTTTCTCCTCTTACCATTTCAGCGCTCCCCAGTCTGACTTCTCCTTCCCAAATCAAGCTGTACCATACACAAAACCTCCTGCTGGAACATGCTAGGCATGGCATAGATTTCAGGTAAGAAATACATGCCTTTATATGGATGATGCAACACTGCTTTCAAATCAAGTATGCAGGATTTCTTGCAAGCAATATCTTCAGGAATTTTAATGTTTTGCTACTTGGTAACAACTTTAAATTGACCTGACTATATCCTAGCCCTTTTCCCATCAAATGGCTAACATTCAGTGCTGCAGGTCTTGGAACTTCTCGCTTTTCTTTGAAGTATGGAAGGGCTGAAAAGCCCATTTATCTTTAGCTGCCCGGTGTGCAAGCCCTGCCTCTCAGTCCATCTCCTGAGCAGAGCTGCACCACGAGTTCACTTTCCAGCAGCACATGTGGGCGAGGCACAGCAACCTGGTGGCAGTAGGTGAGAGCACAGGGAGTTTAATGTGGTTGCCTGGTATTTGCAGTCAGTCAGAACTGCATGCTGGTAATTTCTTGGTAACACCACTTCAGCTAGAGAAGAGATAGAATAAAAAGTCTGTGTCTGAAAAGATAATCAGAAGTTTCTTCAACCTTGGTTTAAGCAATAACATGCAACTCCATCATTCCTAAGCCTTATTGGAAATGCTGAGAAAAGACATTTAGGAGTAAGTAATCACTTTTGTGCTTAGGAAATAGCATATTGTAAACATTTTTTCTCTTTTGTGTTCTCTTAGAACTTCTCCTTTTATTCATTGCCAGTTGAGCCTCCCACTCTAACCCTTTATTGATAGTGAAGTGCCACCACACTGTTCTGATTTGTCTTATCACCCATGGCCATGGCTAACAGCTCAGGTCATGTGCTGTGGCTGGTGACCTTTGGTGACCACAGTTCTGCTCTAAAGCAATTCCCACAGGATTGGTGCACTCAGTGCTTTCTGCTCCTGGAGGGCAGGTCTGTCCAGAGGGATCACACATTTCCTGTAATGTTTTGCAGATGGTGCATTTGTCTCTTTGGGGAAATAATTGTTCTTCCTCAAGCTTGCAGGAGAGTTATACTTACATAAAAGGAAAAGAGAATACTAGACACATACAGGTCCTCCTTTTAATATCTCACTAAGCACATTGTGCTCTTTGATGTCTGCTGTGCTCCAGGCTGTATTGTTCTGGCATTGTGATGAAAAGCAGTTTCTTTTATTCATTCTCAACTTTCTTCTCAATAATACCTGAGTAACACTAATTTGTAGTGGAACAAATCAGTATGAATCCAGGAGCAAGTCCTCCTAAATGGCTTCAGCATCTGCTTTCTTAAGAGAAGCCTTATGAAAATATAAGTATTGAATTGCCTCCTAATTCAGTGCTGGTTACTCTGACAGAGTTCAGCTGTTTTGGAAACTGGCACTGTGAGTCTGAAAGCTGCTGAGATCTACCCTGGCCTTCTTCACTGATCTTCTCCTAACTCCTCACACCAGCTGCAGGCATGCTTTTATTGTCCATCTCAGTTTGAAAGGAAAACACAGATGGTGCAGCCCAGTGTTGTCCAGCCCTGTGACCTTTCTCATGGCACTACATTGTCTTCTTTGGAAAGAGACAGAATCAGTGAGCTGTGACAGACAGTGACATTTACACATGTTGACTTGCTGAAGTAAATATATTTATACATAGTCATTTGAGAAAAGCCAAATGTGATATGTTTTGGGAAGATAGGCACATGGGTGAATTTGCAGTGTAAAAGGGAGGCTAAAAAATAAGGATGCATGCAAGAAGGCAAAAAAAGGTGCTGTTTGAAAGTTTGCATCCCTTGAATTGGTATTCTTCACCTCTGAATACCAGTGCCTAGAGCACAGTGTGGATTGCACTGCATGCCCTGCTTTGTCTGGTCTTGAGTAGGGTGTGGGGAATCATCCAGGATCTGCTGTGTGTTTCATTTGCAGCTGTGTGCCTGAAATAATCTGAGATTTTGTTGAATGCTTGTTTTGCAGTCACAGGCTACACACAGGAAATAGATTACCAGGTATTCAAAGTGACATTGAATGGGATAAAATCAGGCTTGGGCAGCTTCCTCTGAGGTACTGTGTAGTAATGGTTTGGTTCAGGGAGCTCCTCTGTGGATCTTAGTTTTGGGGGTCCAGGCAGAAGGGGGTCAGGATTTGGCTGGGTTCTGTCTGTCCTCCCAGCTGTGGGTGAAGAGAACTGCACACATAGCAGGGCAGAACCAGAGCCAAGGTCTGCTGGCCTCTGCAACATCATGAGATAATTTTATGAATTTCAGAGGAAATCCTATTCTGCTCTGAAAGTCTGGGAAAAGGGAGGAGATCCCCTGTGAGAGATAAAGGTTTAAAGACAAGGAATGGGAATAGCTCCTTCAGACCCTGCTGAAAACCAGTCTCTGTGCGTGACACTGGTGGGTTGAGTAAAAAAAAAATTAGGAAATGGATCACTTCCATTCAAAATGATCATGTTCTTGCAATAGAGGGGGCTGAAAGGAATGACTGAGATCTGGAGGGAAGGGCAAGGGCAAGGTTAGTTGATCACAAAGACTGAGTCCTTGCTATAGCCACCAGAGCTCTATATCGGGGGAAGTGATGGAAACATGTCTCAAAAGGGCTCTTCGGCCCTGCCAGACAGTAATTTTTTTTTCAAATTCCCCTCTTCTTTGTCCTTGAAAATTTCAGAATCAGTTTGGTTGAAACAATGTGTGGGAGAATGGCCTGATTTGTCCTCAGCTGCACAAATACAGAGCAGTGTGAATATCTGTCTGTTTGGGGAAATGGCAAAAACCCTCACCCAGTATTTGCAAGGGGAAAGTGAATGTTACTTTCAGTCATGTTTAAACAATTCAGAACAGGCAAAAATATCCCAAATATGGCTATTTGGGTTCAGTGTATTTCACATGATAGAGCTATTGGTAGCTTGTTTCTGATCCCCCTTCAGTCAGAGGTGTTTGGGGCTGGCTGGTGGTTTGCTTGTGTGCTTTTAAAGCAAGGAACATCTGACCTTGTAACAAAGGCACTGGTACCAGCCTTAGAAAATACCAATGCTGTCCATATGAGGGAAGCTAAAAGCCTACCAATGCTCTAGGAAATGACAGGAGGTAATGGTAGGCTCACAAGCAGTGAATAGGGCACACAGGTCATTTACCCATTTCATAAGAGCACAAGGTGTCTTGATGGATGAGTAACTAGATTATTCCCTGCCTCTTTTCCCCTGCAGCATCAGAGATACCTGAGAGATTAATGGTAACACCAGCTAAATGGCCTGTTATTCCCATTCCTGTGGACCTTCTCAGCATGCTTTGATGTTAGGATCAGGGAGCCAGACCCAGCTCATGGCAGCCTCCTGCCCTGCTCCTTTTCCCAATGTAAGTGACAGAACAGCTCAAATTTGAAATATTAACTCCATTTAGGATCTCTCTTTCTATGTTCTACAGCCTTGAAAAGAATTGTTTTGGAATTTAGTATGTATTTTAGGGATGAAGAGTGCCTCTTGTTTCAAAAGGCAGACAGCCACTGAAGTCACAGTCCAGAATTAACAAAGATTTTTGTTTCTCAGTTTGCCTAATACTGTCTTTGAGCTCTAAAAAGCCAGTTTTGAAGCAGTGATTCTTAAGCTTCTCATTTTATAAAGCCAAAATGTAATAAAATTACTGACAGGTTGACTGAACACTGTTTGATACAATATCTCCAAATTGGTTACTTAAAGTGTGGACACTTAGAAGCATTTCTTTCTTGTACATTAAATGGGAAGAAAAAACCAATGGGGAAAGTTTAATGGGATAGTCTTAATGTAAACTTTTACGGAAAAAGGGAAGAAACAAACAGATTTGGGTGGGAATGCCAGTCTCTGAGCTGTGAGAAGAACAAAGGGAGAGGGCAGAGCAACTCCTTACATTTTGCTAAGGCAAAAAAATGGGTATTTTTTTCACCAGTTGCTGATTTTCATTTGATAAAGTCTTTTATTGTAAAGAACTGAAGAAAAGAACAGCAACTTTGTTGCATCTGACCAGAGGCAGGACTGTGGACAAAGATAAATTTTTGCTCTTTTAAAGCAGTGTGAGCTCTGAAGAAGCTGGGATAAACATAAGCAAGAGACAGAAAGGTGTCAGAGACAGCTGAGGGCCTGAAATGCAAACTCAGTGTCAATAGAAATACAGGGCTGTCCTTTCACAGCCAGCTTAGCAAGCTGTCCTTTCACAGCAAGTCAGCTTAGGTGATGTGACACCATTGAATGTAGGAGATCCCAATAGAAAGGCTGAATAGGTCCCATACCTAGAATAAAGTTTCTCCACATTTCCAGTCAGCCCATAAAAATCTGAGGTCTTAAGCATCTAATGGGTCTCACATGGCAGCTCTTGGACACATCCTTTGTTAGCACTTCTTTTTCCTTATCCCTTCAGTGAAATTGATGGTGATTTCTTCTAAAATCTAGAATATAAAAAGAACTATTTTGTTTTAATTTTTCATATTCCTAAGAAGAGTCTGCATCATTATGAGAGAAGGAAACTTTGCTGCTGCTTTATATTGCTGCATTCTGCCATGAGTAAAAGTCTTTTTGAGTGCCTCAGGGGAACAACCAGCTCAGTAGGAGCTGGGGACTTTCCTCTGCATCAGTTTCAGCTTCCTATCCTTTTTTCCAAGTGTCAGCTAGTTTATTTTAAGTCAAACACTGACAAGGAAGCACATATCATAGTTAAAAAGAAAATCTGTAAATGATCTAAATGTTTTCTTCTTAAAATGTGCTCCATTAACATGCATCATTATAGATAGCTCAAACTAATTTTTGCGTGAGTAAATGAAAAGACTTCTTAGCCTGATAAATGCACTGCATTAATTCTGTGCTATAACAGACTGGCATGTTACATACAAGAGAAAGATTGACAGCTTCATAGTGAAAGATAATTGTCTGCAACTATCAGACTGAGTTAATGAAAGAGGGAAAAAAGAGGGAAGAATGCTTGTATTAAGCACGATATGATCATTAAACTAATGAGAAGAACATTATTTTGCCATTAGCTTAAAGACTAGGAATTTACAGCAAACTAATGTTAGAATTGCATTGAGTTTTGTTTCCATTTCCTGGTGAAGTAGGAAAAATATTCCCAACCTGCAGGAGCTGGAATGTTTTGTGCACACTCATACATTCATATGCTACATGTCACTTTATGGGTGCAATAAATTCCTTATTCTAGGGAAGGAGTTGGGATTTTTCTGCCTGCTCTGAATTGTTTAAACATGATTGCAGGTAACATTCACCTGACACAGTGTTTAAACCTCATAGTGGTTATCTCATCTGAGCTCTTCACACTGCTCTCTCTATTTTGAGGGGTGGGGACTGGAGGCTTTAGGACATGGTCTGTTTGATTGAATTTGTTAATGCATAAAGTTAAAATGAGGGGGCTCTACAAATCCCATTTCTTTCTCCATTGACCACAGATGATGTTCATGCTGTCTTCCTTGTGTTTGAAGAGAAACACATTTAGTCAGATAAATGCTCTAATAGAGCTTGAATTCAGTTAATATGTGATACTTAGGTGCTGGTATCTCAGTGTAAAAGGAGTGCTTAAGCTCCTATTATAACTAATAAAGAATGTAGTCCAAAAAATCTCTTTCAGGTGTGATACCTGCTTCAGATATCAAGTCTAAACCATGAATTTTGTGTGATCAGGAGAGGGAGAAAAATATTATAATATTAATATATACTAATTAAATAATTAATACTATATTAATATATATTATATATGTAGATAAAAGTAGATATTCAAACACTCAAATCCTGATAATCAAGGTTAAGCAAGGTTAGCCATTTACATCCTCAAAAAGTATGAATGACTATTTTCCTTGTTTTGTCTCAGCTCAGGGATTTAAGCACTCTTTAAAGCAGAGCCTGCATTAGAAATATCATCCAAATAGTCACTTAATAGTCACTTAGCCTTTGTAAGCTTGGCTAGCCTCTGTAAATTTATTTAACCATCCCAGTATCCTACTGCTTTGAGTTCTACCATACATTAACACACTGTCCCCCAAAATAAAACGGTTCCTCTGTTTAAAAGTGGTGGCTTGCCAATCTTCAGAACACTTGGTATTATGGAGAATGATTATTCCTTATGCATCTTTTTTGGACAACAACAACAACAATCAATACCAAATTTTCTTGCCCTCTGTTGTATTCCCTCAAACAAACATGTCTTTTCCATGCCAAAGTTTAATTTATGTGTGTTCCTTTCCAGTTTCATGCCTTTGTTATCCTTCCCTCTATGCTGTTTTAGTTCCTCTTTTGTTGGACATGGTCTGATTGTTGTGACATGATGTGTGTGTGAAGAGCATATGTTGGCTTAGGGAAATGGCAAAATACTTTTTCCTCTCAAGGCCTTTTACAGACAGTGCTTGGTTTTCCTTGTGTGGCCTCAGACCACTCTGCTGGCATTTTCTGAAAGGTATCCACAATGACTGAATTTTTGCTCATAGTTAATGCAAACCCATTCATTATTTACATATAGGTAGGCAGATTATTTTATCTCAAGTGCCTTACTTTGCTTTAAGAACCCTGAGCTTCACCTGCCACTTCATCATTGGGGTCATTTGAGTATTGTCAGATTCTTCCAGAACTACTCACTGATGGTTTTAAGCTTTACTGCCAAGAATCGCTTGCTTTTACTGGCAAATATCAGCATTGTTACATTTTCTGCCCCCTGGATTGTTTTTGAATGTGCTCAGTTACAATGGAACACAGCTTGTAGATGGTGCAGGGCCTTGGTGGTGGGTAGCAGGTGCTAACCTCAGGCTTCCTGACCTGCTCTACTAAAAAATATGATGAAAGATTTGCATAAAAGCACTGTTAAAAAAGATACAAGAATCTAGAAGTGTTCTTTATAGAAATATTTGCCCTTAGACCTTGTAAGCAACTGCTCATGTTGAAGGAGACCGTTCTCCTGAGGCTCTTACTCAGTTCTGCTTAAACCAGGCAATGAGCTACAACAATGCTTTAGGTTCTGCTAACATAAACATCTCACTGAAATGTTGGGTACAAGATCAAATAAAATAATAGATGTTATCTGCCATCCTAATTAATTGAATTTAATAAATAATGATCAGGTATTGATAGTACAAGATTACAGATGGAATTAATGAGTGTCTGTAGATCCTCAGATAAATCCCTACTGCAGGGCTGCCCTGATGAGGAAAAGGGATTTGACAAAATTAGGTTGATTTGGCCCTTTAAGTAGATTTGGTTTGTGCTATAATTTCTCACCTTGATTTTGTTGCTTTATTTTAGTCCACAATCACTTTGACTTAAAAGGAGGTTAATTGCTTAATTCTTAAAAGCTATGCAAAATAGCAGGGCATCCCCTTTCACTCCTTTTATTTATCGCTGTTCTTGAATGGTTGGAAATACGAAATAACTGCAGTGTATGAGATCAGGAATGTGTCAGGTTAAGCTTTTACTGTATGCTGATGAAATACTTTTATTTATATCAGATTGACAAAAATATTTTCCTTGTGTATTGGACATGGTATTCAACTTTAGGTTACGTTCCTGGCATAAATCAATTGGACTGAATTTGGGTTGATGGCAACCTCCCAAAGTATAAGAAAGATAAAACTAATCAATAGCACTTTTCAATGGCATTAGACTAGTTTTAAATAGTCAGATGTTCAGTTTCCTAGGAAAAGTAATGAAATTGTTAGAGCTAATCTTAATCCTTTAATTATGGCTCTGACTAATGACTTAAACAGATGGTAGGCTTTCCCCCCCCTCTCATTATGGGGGAAGGTTAATACAATTAGAATGAATATATTACCCAGCCTTCTTTCCATTCTGAGTACATTACCAGTTTCTGTTCTATTTTTCTTACTTTTTTGAAATTTAATATGTTTCAAGTTCTTGGGAATTAAGAAAGAAACAAACAAAAAAAATCATTAAGGAAATTTAGGAGCCTTATACTACCCAACATTATGTTGCATTATATGCCTGCTATCGTGGGGGCAGGTGGCTTGATTGCTCAATGATTATTTTTAAGGTCCTCAGTGTGGTAATAGAGAGAAAATTGCTATCTTCCCTGCATTTATGGGGCATTTTGCATTCTGATAACTTGTCTCCTCCAGGACATTTGCCATGGTTGGAGGCAGCTGGAAATGTCCTCTCTCTCAGGCAGAATTTTCAGCTTGGTTAAGCTGCAAATATCTGATGATCAACCACCTCTGCTGTGGGAAAACTGGCACACAAAGTCCTAGAAGCCCTATGGAAGTGGATGAGTGTGTGGCTTTTGTACATCATGAGGAGAAACCTGCACTAAAGTCCAATAGGAAATTGATACATGAGAGAGAAACTCAAGCACACAGTGACAGCACAGTTTGAGACCCAATATTGCCACTGTGCTGAATCTTCCTTTTTGCTGGAGTGCTGTGGCCCCATTCAGCAGGATTAGAAGTGCCAGGACCAGACAGAACCTACACAAAAATCCAGGCACCAGTGTAGCTACCGGTTGCTGGCATCTCACATTATTCAATCTAAAACCACATGATATAGCTCTTTTGGCTTAGTCATCTGATTGCCTTCACAGAAGCATGTATTAGACCCCTGTAAATAATTTCATTTTGGTTCTCTATGTAGCATTGACCATTGTCTGTGAGGATACAGGGATAGCTTGTGGGATAGTGCTGAGGATCTGTCTCTCAGGGATCCCTCTTCCTCCTGGTAGTTTATTTTCCCTGGCTTCATCTCTCTCATTTTTTTATTACTCTTCCTGCCAGCTAAATTTTATGTGATGTGTTTAAGTTAGTATGATTGGTAGTTTTATGTTTTGTATGGTAATATCTGTTGCCATAAAAGAAATCTGAGAAAAACTAGAGGAACTGAAAATAAGTATTGGATTTATTTCTGAAAATGTTTGCACGATACAGAGAACAATTTGGGAAAAAGACAGCAGTGTCAGCAAACTGCCAAATGACTCCCTTCATACTGTATTTCTGTCTTCCTGTCAGGAGATTATGCAGTATCTTTTTATTACAGACCACATTTTAATAGGCTGTTCTGATAATCTCATTTACAAATTCACCCATTTTAAAGGGACATTGATTTTACATTTACTTCCAAAACACTGGTGTTTTGTATAAGCAATTGCTGCATATATTCTATGGAAGTTATGGGGAAGATCTTGTGCTGTAGATGTTTGGGACTTGTAAAATATATTTGTGCACACTTGCAGGGCATCCATCTTACTCTCACTTCTGCATTCAAATGTGAACAGAAGTGGGTTTTTTTTGCATGGGCATAATATTTGGTATGCATTTTGTCTTTTTTGTGCCTTGTCCCTTTGGTTATCATCTGTTTCTTTGTTTTTCTCAGTTTCTTTTTCTAATTACCCTTAAGTGGGTTTTAAGAGCATCCCTCTAAACTTTCTCAGTGTAATAAGAACTAAGGTGACCTTTTTCTGCCACAAATCTTATTAGATGGAATATGGCAGAAGAAATTAAAGAAGAAATATCAAGGGTTAAGTATAGCATTCCTGATGGGAAGGAAAATTTTTTCCTCGTGTGCGCAAGGAATAGAAAATTTTTCAGGAGAGAAGGAAATTCTAGAGTAGGGGAATGTGATAAACATCAGGTGAAACAGGATGAATGTGTTTTGGGTAGACAGACTATAGCAGTCTCACTGAAACACAACAAATTCAGCAGTTCACCCCTGTCCAAGAGAGAACTGCTTCCAAAGGACTTTCACACACGGATGAAATCTGAGGTTAGTTGAAGTCAGTGGGAGTTTTGCATGATTTTCATGGAATATAGTCTGATTTCTATCTGTGCCCTAAATTAATTTTTAAAGTGAAATAAAAAATAATAGAGTAGATACATACTTCAGAAAGAATTGCCAGGTTTTATGTAAAATCAAAACTTTTAAGATTGAATATATGCATTTTAAAGATGATTTTATATGGGTTTTTTTGTGAAGAACCACACATGGAAAGGAAATAAGGATTCACAGCTCAATGGGAAGAACCACTGAATACTAATGAACCATATTTTTCCATCACTCTAGGATAAGACTAGCAGAAATACTTTGTGGGAATTGTGTAGTTATAGATAAAAATGAATATTTCAAAAAAACTTAGTGAATTGAATTGAAGCCTACATAAAAACTGTAGTCTTGGAACGACAAACATTGTTTTGCAAGTTTGGGTCATATTCAGGTCATGTAGAAAAGAAGTGGAAGAAGCACTTGAAAAAGTTCTAAAATTTTTGACAGTTTTCTTTTAATGATAGAAGAAAAAAAATCAAGAATTCTCTGCAAATGGAATTTATTTTTCTTTTGAATTTAAACCCTCAAATCTCTTTCCCCTACACAAATACATTTTAATCAGGTGAAAACTGCCAAATATTATTATTTCTGCAGTGGCAAGTGGATTTCTTGCAGTAGTAAGTGGATACAGATGGTACCTGAGCAGAGGGAGAAGCTATCAAGGTCAGAGGTTCAGAAAACCAGAAAGGTAGGTAAGCTTTCAAAGACTTAAAGAGGAATATTTTCACCACATTCATTGTTCCATAGAGCTTCATGGCCAACCTGAAGAAGGCAGTCCTATGTCAGTGGTAAAGGTCAACAACCACTGTCAGAACAAAATATCATTGTCAATTTGGATTTCTGATGCTGGATTGTCCTGGTCATTTTTGGCCAAAGAAAGCAGCACAGGTATGTGGGTGTAACACTATAATTCTCACAACTTCATGCTTTTCCAAGAGAAAAATGTGAGATGCCATCTGTGTTCAGTGTTTGCTTTTTTCCTCAGGTGTGTGAGCTTTAACTAGAGGAAAAAGAAATTATCCTCCTTTTGGTACCAGATGTTTCCCCATGAGAGGCAAGATTTGGGTGCTTACAAATTGACTTGCTGGTGAGAAGAGTTCCTTTGTGTGCTAGTTAAGAGGTTGTTTATGCTCCAATACCTGAGTGTTCAAATTCTTTCCAGACTTCTACATTTTCTGGTGTTTATATGCAATCTTGATCCAATAAAGGAAGAACTGGGCCATAAAATTGTAGGTGACAAGATTGAAAGGAACTCTTTAGATTACTCTGTCCATCCTTCCTGTCTCTGCTTGGTGATATGATGTAGACTTTCATAGTGGATAATGGAAGAGCACCAGACATCATCTGACTTAAACATTTCATGCTGTCCCACATGGCGTCCTTGTCTGTAAACTGGAGAGACATGGATTTTATGGATTGATAACTCAGTGGGTGAGGAATTGCCTGGATGGTCACACCCAAAGAGTTGTGGCTTGATGTCCACGTGGAGAGCAGTGATGAGTGGTATCACCAGCCGAGACTCTATGTACAGATCACAAAAGGGGTGGGACTGCTGGGGAAGGCGTCTCAAGCTGATTTTTTCAGCGTCAGCCATTACAACTCATTTCATGGTTATGACAATGGGAAGATGCCAGCAGCTCACATCCCAGGCAGCAGACCAAGAACTTAATGTTACAACTCACTTTATAAGTTTTTTGACCAATGACACAAAGCAAAAGCATATTGACAGTAGTTCTATCCAACCACTGTAAGCACATGTACCTTTGGTTAAAACAGCGCTTGCTTCTTTCAAATACAATACCTGCTTGTAAGCCTTAAAACACAATGCACAGAGCTCCATTATTAAACTTAGAACTTTCTAACATCTGGCTATATATACTTTTCTGTAGCTTAGGGAGTTATTTTAGACAAGTGTTAATACACAGACCATTGTTCTATTCGTCCTTACTTTTCTACTTATATAATTTTTCTGCTAACCAATCTTATGACTACTACTTAGCTCTAATCACAGTTCTGCTGTCTCTGAGGCCTGTCTTTTTTAGCTTTCCCAAAACCCTCTGATGTTATGGATTCCCACAAGTGGAATTCCTGAGGGGTCAGGGCTGGGACTGGCAGTGTTTAACATCTCTGCACTCCCACCTGGAACACTGCATCCAGCTCTGGGACCCCAACAGAAGAAGGATATGGACCTGTTGGAGTGAGTCCAGAGGAGGGCTACAAAGATGAGCAGAGAGCTGAAGCACCTCTCCTGTGAAGACAGGCTGAGAGGGTTTTTCAACCTGGAGAAGAGCAGGCTCTGGGGAGACCTTAGAGCCCATCCCCAGTACATTTTGGGGCTACAGAAGGGCTGGAGAAGGACTTCTTACAAGGGCATGGAGTGATAGGACAGGGAGGAATGGCTTCAGACTGAAAAAGGAGAGGTTTACCTTAGATGTTAGGAAGAAATTCTTTACTGTGAGAGTGGTGAGGCTCTGGAACATGTTGCCAGAAGAAGCTGTGGATGCCCTTTCCCTGGAAATGATCAAGACCTGGTTGGATGTGGCTCTGAGAACCTGGTCTAGTGGGCAGTGTTGGAATTAGGGGGTTGGAATTAGATGATCTTTAAGGGCCCTGTCAACCCAAAGCTTTCTATGATTCTATTGTATTTCTGAGACAAATTGGTATTTCTCTTCTTTAACTGACCATGTCTGTTCAAGTCTGTCCTCTATAATCAATATTTTTGTGTTTATTACCTATCAATTTAGTAATATTTTTAGATGTCTGTATTATTTACCTGAAGTATGTAAAATATTTATGTTTGCAAAGCATTTTATGAAAGGTACCAAAACAACAACAGAGATTGCTTGACCTTGGTATATTTTGATTTATTGTAGATCTGCATAATTTTGGTGTCTGGAGCCAAACAACTGTAATTTGTTTTTGCTTGCACTTTTCAATTTTATAATGCATTAGACAACATATTATATTATATACATCTCTCAAGTTAGTGGAGAGTTAAGGAAGTAATTAGTCTTCCTTCAAAATTAATTTTAGTCCCCCATTTAACACTAAATCAAATCTCAAAACCAGCCTTGTGATTATTTGGCTGTGAGACTATTATAGCTTTGTTTTGGGTATAAACAGATGTCAGGAGTCAGCAGCGACCATTTTGTACTCTGTTCATTTGCTACCTGTAGGCCTATTTATAATGGTGATATCTGTTTTTCTTTTATGAAATGGGAAGATATAGGGAACTCTCCTTACATATCATTCACTGCTCTGTTTGCTTTACTTAGTCTTCTAAATGTAAAAGTGCAGTCTTTGTCCTTAAAAAAACATGTCCTGAGACATGAAAATGGAAGAAAGTTAAAATGTCAATGAAAAATGACATAAAAACTGCAAATGGAAAGTAAATGCAAAGTTACATCCAGTTATGCAACTGTTTGAAATTTTAAGGTGAGACACCAAGTTGATAACTTTATAGCTGCTTATTGTAGGTTTCACTTTTTTCTTGAGTTTATTTGCAGGCTAGAAAAGCTGTTCTTTTTTTGAGTTGAAAAGCTCAATGAAGGCTTCATAAAAACTTTTTGTTAAGCTCAGTAGTAATAATCTTAAAAATATACAAAGAACCATAAGAGCAGTCTGTTGCACTCTGTTAAACGAGGAACAAGGTTGCTAGTCCTTTCATAATCTCTAAACAGTGCTTTTGCATCTTCTTATCCATAGGCTAGGTTGGTAGAAAGACCTTTCTCACTGCAAAAGTTGACTGAAGATTGGACCTGTGCACTCCTTCTGTGCCCTCAGCAGCATCTTCCAATTTTAAAATCCTGGTTAACACTGGAGGATGTTTTTCTCTCAGATTTGTCATTGCAAGATGTATTACAGTATTCTGAGTAAGCAGGTTTTTCTCAATATGAATATAGTTAGCATATATGTCATAGCAACATCATGCATCAGGACAGGCTAAGTGTTCTGAAAGAATAAATTTAGAATGTGCATGAGCACCTCTTGACCTCCTTAAATTGCCAGATTTATTGGTGTGCAGTGGGTGAATGAAGTATAGAAGGATTTTAGAAAGATTTGCTTTATAATTCCAGCCCAACATGTTTTGAGACACTGTGCAAAATCATTCCTGTCTTTGTGGGGAACTAGAAAGGGCACAGTGGCCTGTTTTGGTATTAGAGGCAAAGTCTCTTTACAGAGCAGCTACAGAGTTTTAACCAATATAAAACAGTGCTATGTGAATCAAATATTCTAGACCTTGGAATGAAAGGGTCTCTTCTGTTTAGGCAGAGATTTGAACAAAGAAACAGTTTGAACAAAGAAACTCAATTTAATTCTACAGCTAAGACACTGTTTTCCTACCTTTTCTCTACCTTTTCTGCCTTTCTCTAGTCAGTCTTTTTTCTGTCAGGTCTTAGAAGGAAATTAAGAAAGGTAATTTTGATGTGACATTTATGATTAGATCAAAGAGGCAAAAAAAAGAGAGCTGTCCTTGGAGGCAGCGGACTAGAGAAGAAACATTGAAACAGGCTGCCCAGGAAAGTGGTTGAGACCCCCATCCCGGGAGAAATTTAAAAGATGTGTAGATACAGCATTCAGGTACATAGTTTCATGGTGGATTTGGCAGTGGGAAGTTAACATTTAGACTTGATGATCATAGAGGCCTTTTCCAACCTAAATTATTCTATGAGTAAGTGATTATGGGTGCCTGTCTCCCTGATGGGAAAAAGAAACATTAGGAATAGGGCTCACATGTGGGATAACCTACAGATCAAGCTGCATGAGGAAAACAGCTTTAGCCCAAGTTGCTGTGGTTTAAAATCACTGAAAAAAATGAGCAAATTGATGGCTAAAGCTGTCTGGTGTTTTCTTTTGAAATATAAAGTCATTAAATGTGTGTGTAAGATGCTGGGAATTTCAAAGCAAAGAGACAAAGACATTTAAGATGGAAATTGTTTCTTGAGCACAAGGTAAGCAGTTTTTGGAAAGAGTTCCAGATTTCACTGAACAAATAAATGCTTCAGAGGAGATATATTGGAAAAGTTTATAAGCAATGGAAATACTTGTAGCTCAATCAGAAATATAGGACTTGGGAATTGATAAGCTCCAAAGGGGCTTGCTCAGGATAAAAATCAGGAAACATTCTTCAACCACTTAAAAATATAAAAAGTGTGAGAGAAATGCATAGCCCATATTTCCCTCATGAAATACTGGGATGATATGGACTTAAAGAAAAGATCAGAAGTGCCCTTCTCCTTTCCTCCCCAAATACACTGCTTTATTTTTAAAGGGAAATGTTAAGGTATATGGGCAAAAGACAACAGTTTCAATCTCAACATTTTTTCTGTGACACTGAAAGAAAAGCTCAAGAGCAAGGTTATAGCTCTACAGAGCATAATGCCTCTTTTTAGAATAAAGTATTCTAAAGTATTAAAAGGAATCTGAACAACCATTCACCCTGCCATGTGACCTCAAATATAGGCAAGACTTTTCTGACTGAGTCTGGAAATTTTATGACCAAGTATGGAACAAAATTTAATGGAAAATTGGGCATTGTTGAAAGTCAGATCGGGTTGCACCAATTGATTATTCTGGCATTTCTGTTGTCTAGTAGATAACTTGACAAAAAACTGTCGTAGAGCTAATCTCTTGGACATTAAAAAATGTTTGCTATTGCTATATGTTGGAGAAAAAAACTCACCTGTGTTTGGAGAGGTGTGATTACTCCAAGAACCATAGGGCATGTAAGGGCTAATGGAAAGGAAAGCAATGGTGGTAAGGATTAATCTTTCTCTAGCTTCACACTTCCCTTTTAATGAATAATATGTCTTAAACCAGATACATTTTAGTATTTTCACTAGGCCCTAGATTTAAAAAGTTTGGGGTATGTCATTAAAGCCAATAAAATTTGGATGTGAAAAAGCTGAATGACCTTGATGGTCTGTGGAACAAAGAGAGGGGGTGAGATTTAGTAGTGCAGTGTGTAAGACATTTAGCACTTGGGATTAAATAAAATATTTGTCTCTAAACTGGTACTCATCAGCTAGAGGTGACAAAAATTAATAGATAGAGGATGCCCTTGATCCATAGCATGACAGGAAAGTCTAATACAGTCCCACAGTCTGCAAGAACAGAAAAGGGGGACAGTTTTAGTACAAAAATAAACCCTGAAGCCACTGTATCCTAGTATTACTTCACCTAGGTCACCTGAAATATCGGTGGCTTATGTTTGAAAGAGTAACTCAGGCTGGAGCACAAGTGAGGAAAGGCCACCTGTGTGTTCAAAGACATGATGTGCTAGCATGGTATGTAGGAATGTGGGATCATGGAGCAAGCCTTCCCCAAGAAACAGTAAAGTCAAGGCATCTGCTGGTTCATTAGATGGATCTTGGTACACTCGTGAGTGTGATTATGATATGTCTGCCTGCAAAAGCAGGCAAGAAACTTGATCTCTCAAATTCTGCTCCAGCAATGTGTTCCTAGGCAACCAGATAAGGATGGAAGGGGCCACCGTTTATTGTTATTGGAGCACAATCAAAGGCAGAGCCTAAATGGACCCTTATTTCACAGAGAAATGTTCCAAAGGTATGAAAGTCCACAGACCTCTGGCAACAGACACAGGTCATCACCACACATTACTATCACAGACAGTGAAGCTGTAGGCATGAGACACTGAATGATCTAACCTGCTGCTGAAGGCTGTAGAGCTGACAGTGTCTTCTTTTATGTTTGTTTCTGATTCTTCAAAATAAAAAGTTCAAACAGACTAGTATCTCAGCCAGCAAGAAAAAAAAAAGCACCCAACGAGCAACCTTTTCTGAGGATGTGTCAGAACTTTAAATGATAAACCAAAGAGGAACAAGAGCATAAATACTTAAACTAAGTTTGAACTGCAGCCAAGCAATGTTCTCCTATATGTAAGCACATGTTGTGGTGTACCAGGACTTCAGCATTTTGTGTTCAGTAGATGTCAGTGTTGTTGAATCTTATAAATCCTAATAATGCTTTCACAAAGTTAAACTGTTAATGAATGCAACTGCAGAATGATAAGAGCTATTTGGCATTTCCATGTGCTCTTGGAAGTGAGTTTTTATGGCTACTGGCTACTGCCCAAGATCACAGGTTTTAAAAAACAGGTTTAGTGGATGTCATGACCATCCAGTTGAAAATTTTTAGGAGTTACTAGTACAAAACATGTGAATGATGAGCCTAGCTTTCTGCTCCCTATACATGTGGAAACTCAAGCAAAGCAGGTAACAAACTTTAACAATTGCTTTAGATCATCCCTTTTTCAGGCAAGAAGACTAGAGGCAAAGCTGCTGTACACCACCATCTTTCCATCTCTCTCAGCCACTTTTACAACTCAGGACTGTGAGTTTTCAATTTTTGTTCCTCAAATAGTACAATTCATTGATTTTGTTACCTCTTTTCTTTTTTTGGTCTCTGCTTATCTTTTCCAGAAAATTGTTGCTCAGGCACACATAGTTTTATTTTTCAAAGAACTCTGAAAGACTTCTCATAGTGAATTTATTATTAATGTATTAAAAGTGGGTAGAAGCATTTGAGAAAGTTCAAAAATTCATATGCAAAATTTGGGGTCAGCCATTTGAAGAAGCTGCCATCTGAAGTCTAAGAAATTGGAATGAAGAATCAGATTCAAGGGAATAAAAGTAACTAATGCTGATTGCTACAGATTTAGGTTTTCCAGATGATCAATATCCCCTTACATGGAAAGTTCATTTCAGGCTTGAAGCAATAGAGAGCACACATTGCAGTCTGGAAACCCCAAACTTCAGTACAGGGTTGAATAATTGTAGAAGGGATCATAGGATCTGTGTCTGACACAGCCATAATTAAGCAGCCTGTGAAATAAAGGGATTGGAAATTAAAAGACAATAAATAGGCAGTCCTTACTCTCTCATTTGGACCTTAGGTTTCCCACTGATGCCACTGGCACCATTGGCCTGGTATGCTTTGCTGGGTGGCACTTTTCCTTCTAGCCATCCCTGCCAGCAACTGCTCTGCACTCCATCACGTTGATCCTTTTATCCCTGCAATAAGCAAGTCTAGAGAAGAAAATGTTGACCCAATTTGTTTCCTTTACAGTAATAATTATGAGTATTGTGTCTCCCTGTCAAGAAACATCCTCTTTAGAGTCACTCTTCTTTTTGAGAAGTAAAAGCAAAGCTTTTCTCTGGCATCATTAAGTAGATTTCATAACCTACTTCTTTCCTTAAGAAGTACTGGAGTGTAGTTTTGATTGAATCTTGTGTTTTTCCTGGGCTCCCTCTGTGTGCTTTTTTTCCTTAGCTAGGATATTTCCACACAGGCCTGTTTCTCTCATCACTTTGCTTTCTTCTCTAGTCCCTTTATGATGCCTCTCTCCTAGAAAAATATTTAAATATCTTTAAAGGATGTCCTCTCTAGGAGGTCTTGACAACTATATTTCCCCATTCATTTGTAGTATCTGCACTTCATACTTCTAACAATCCACCTTGCCAGCATGGGGGTTGACCAAGCTCATCACAACACAATAAAATAAATGAACAAAGGCCACGACACTTCTGTTTTGTAAGCACAGTGTGGTTGGCAGGCTCCTAACAGCAAACACATGTTCTCCTCCTAGCTTTTATGTGGGTTCATTAAACTCATCCTACCTACACCAGAAACTAGCTGGCACTGTTATCCTGCTTTGCTGTGCATTCCTGCTATCCTCTTACCCATTTGGATATTTTTAAGGCCTATGTGATTCTACAAGATGTTTATCACATGCCTCCTGCACATGTGATCTGCATGTCAGAACTCTTTCTCACCACATCATTGCCTGTGAGAGTGTAATACCATGGAGAGAAAATTATTGCTGGTAACATAACTTATTTTTTCAGGGAAATACCTTTAATTAAAGAAGAGATAGCACCTGGCTGAAGTGAATAGAAAAAGGGCATTTGTTCTGAGGCTGGAGAATGCAGACAGAATTCAGCCTTCATTGTGGGCCACCTTGGGTCCCAGAAAAATAAAAGGTTGTCAATGAATTAGTGACAAAACTGCATGCTGCACAGAACCATAAAATCAGGTACGTGACTGTGTCCTTTCTTGGTCTAAAACCAACTAAAATTTGGATTAAGTATATAGTTTGAGTTCTGTTAGAATACTTTGATGCACATGAATTAACAAAGACGAGCATGTTGACAGCCAAGATTTATTACCAAAGTATGTTGAATCTTTACAACTTTGATCGTTTTCTTCTTTTTGCACAGTGTATCAAGCCTTTTTAAAATTTCTATCTCTTCCAAAATGCTAGATTGAAATTATTTAAGCCTTTAGGAAGCATATGAACTTTTCTTTACAAACCATTTTTTTACTATTCTTCCTGTATAAATCTTGAATCAGAGCATCATAGAATGGTTTGGGTTGTAAGAGACTTAAAGATCACCTTGTTCCAACACCCCTGCCATGGTCAGGGACACCTCCCACCAGACCAGGTTGCACATAGCCGCCCTGCCCTTGAACATTTCCAGGGATGGACATCCACAGCTTCTCTGGGCAACCTGTTCCAGGGTTTCACCACCCTCACAGAAAAGAATTTCTTCCTAATATGTAATCTAAGCCTACTCTCAGTCAGATGCCCTTCCCTCTCTTTCTATCACTCTATGCCCTTGTAAAAAGTCCTTCTCTAGATCTCTTGTAGGTTCTCTTCAGGTACTGGCAGGTTCTCTAAGGTATCCCTGAAGCCTTCTCCCCTTTAGGCTGAACAACCCCAGCTCTCTCAGCCTGTCTTCACTAGAGAGGTGCTCCAGCCCTCTGATCATCTTTGTAGCCTCCTTTGGACTCAACCCAACAGGTCCAGGCCCTTCCTATCTTGGGGGCTCCAGAACTGGATGCAGCGCTCCAGGCGAGGTCCCAGCAGAGCAGAGCAGAGGGGCAGAACATTGTCCCTCGTCCTGCTGGCCACACTGCAGCCTGCTGTAGGTGCAGCCCAGGATATTTTTGGCTTTCTGAGCTGCAAAGGCACATGGCCAGCTCATGGTAAGCTTCTTGTCCACCAACATCCAAAGTCCTCCTCAGGGCTGCTCTTCAACCCATTTTCTGCCCTGCCTGTATTTGTGCTAGGGAATGCCCCAACTTCCATGAACTTGTAAAAAGTCTTTGATAAGAATATAATTGCTTCCAAAGATGTAGTCAAAAGTGGTGAAAAGGATAATTGTGGATGCAAGGGCATCTGATATCTGTTAATATTGAGAGCATATTTATATATTTAAACTGGCACAGTAAAGTTGCCTGAAACACAAGTCAGAGATCACTCTATAGATTGAAGCCACAAATATTGCTCAATAAATGCCAATTAGCACCTTAAGTGAGACCTCTCCAAATCAGTTGTCACCTTTGACACTATGCAGTGCTCAGAGTGACAAAGTCCAAATATTTCCCAACATTTTCAATAGATCATAATGCCACCAGCTCACATTTATGACAATTATTATTTGATGAGCTCTCATTTTTATTCAGAGGCAAAGGGCAAGGTTGTGAGAATGGTTAAAACATAGAAGAGACAAAAAAATTCCCAACAAACCCTTTTACTTTCATCTTGTGCATGCTTTCTTTGAGGCCAGACAGTGAGCCAGAGTTTAATGCAACAGGACCAAACCTAAGACCTAGCAGGGTTTTCATCAGTTAGCTTGTGTGGGCAAGGTCTCTGTAAATGCATTTGTCCTGGATTTTACAGTGCAGGAAAATCAGACAACACCCTGAACTGACAGCACAGATGCACCTTGCAGATAAAGGTGAAATGGAACCCAGCACCCCATAAGCAGCCCGTGATATTCCTTCAGGGCCTTCAGGGGTGGAAGAGATAGGATTAGTGTACAGCATCATTTTATTTGCCTGTTTTTGTGTCTTGTCACACCTTGGAGTAGTGGGAAGCATTGTTTGTCCTTTGTTTGTTTGACAGCAATTTATGTAAAGGTTGTTCCCCTTAATGTTTATCCAGACCTTTAGCTCAGCAGCGGGGAATCGAATTTATTGCAAAACAAAAAGAGAACAAAGTAGAAGGTGATTGTAAAACCAAAATTATTGGAAGGGGACAGTCTTGTACCTGAAAGTACTCAGACTTTTTAAGGTACAGATTTTAGGGCTGCGTCAGTGTCTTTCCAGTAAAACAAAACTGCATTATACCTTTTCTATGACATAAAAAGCAAAACCAGCTTTCATGGACTACTGTCCTGACAGGATGAATGAGAGACCCTTCATCAGGACTTTGCACAGAGCACAGGCTCTCTGAATGAGCAGGGTGAAGTTAAATGGATCCAAAACCTGCATGGACGCATAAGTGACAGTGCTGCAGTAATAGAACTGCATCTTGTAACTTGTGTACTCTGCCCTTTTTTAATTCCCACATCTCTTTGCTTTGTTGACAAAGAAAGACTCTTTAGGCTGAACATGGTCATTAGGCACATGAAGAAACTGCAGGAGTTGCAGGCATTTCCTTGTGTGTGGCTGAAGGGAGAGCTCTGCAGTTGTTTCAATGACACCTTAGGACAGGAAAAGCACCTTGCTGTGATGTGCAGTGCAGCCACTGTGCAGTGCCTGGACTTTGAAACATCTGCCAAACAAACCAGAACGCTTCAGAAGGGCCAGGGTGCAAGTCCACACCTGAGCAAGCATCTTCAAACCAAGCAGGTATGAAATAGACCAAAGCCCTGCAGTGGAGACTGGAGAAGTGGAGGTGCTCACCTGCAGTCAGTCACTGCATTTTCCCTTGGGAAGAAATAGCAAAGAGATGGGAGAGCTTTCCCAACTGGGAAGAGAGACCAGCTTTCCCCTGGGACCAGCCTTGCAGTGCAAAGACAAAGAGGTGAATTTTTTGGGTCCCCCTCTCTCCCCTACTCAGGGGGATGTTTAAGAGTATCCCAGTGAAGGTGGTTTGCACTGTGCCATTTCACGGAACCAAACTGTGAACATTTCTGCAAAGACTTGTGGCACGGTTGTACTTTAGGAAGCTGCAGATATTTTGGGCATTTTTGCTCTCAGCTGATGATCCATAGCTGAGTGGTATAGCGTGGAGCAAATTGGCATGAATTAATGCAATAGGGATAATTGCATACCTAATCATTAGGTATATTGGCAGATTCTCTGTGAGTATGCTTAGGGTTCAGAGATCAGTTGTACAGACACAGTGTTTTACAAGTGTTGGATGTTGTCAGTGAGGCTTTAATAAAACTCCCTGCAAAACATGCTTATAAAAACTTTAAAAGCCATTGAGGGTATGTTGCTGATGGGGAAAATGTTTCACGTTATATGATAAACTTTGAGGAGAAGAGGGTACAATCACCTTTGTTTTCTTTTTAAATTGAGGTTGACAAAAACCTTAATTTATTTTGTAAATATGTATGTAATTGGTGGCATGGCAGACTGCCATGTGCTGTTTTACCTTGAGCACTGATAACAGAAAGCTTATTACACAGGAGATTAAAATTATCTTTCCAGGAAAGAATAGTACCAGCTTTTTTTGTGTTCCAAGTCTGCACTGAAGGCAGTATCTGTGGCAGGTGGTCTCCCACATGGCTCAGACTCTCACAGTTTTCATGCCAGAGTGGCCAAAAAGTGTCCTGAAGAATTCAGGTCTTCTCACACATAAGGAGGTTTTCTCCTTCTGTTTCTGGCAACAAAGCCATGCTTCATTAACTGTTTGATTTTTTACTTTTCCACTGTGGAGGAGGCAATGGGAAGGGGCTTGAACTTGAGTAGCTGCTGTTGTCTAAGCATAAAGGTCTAACTGAGATAAATCGCTGATACGCACTTCTGGTTAGGGTAATCTAAAGGATGATGCAGGAGCTCCTGATCTTGGCTGCTGCACGTGTAAAAGTCTGTATTAGGTAGACTTCTGACTCTATCCCAATATCATTTGGAATCTTTAATCTGAAAAAGCTTATTTAATAAGCCAAGTAATGATAATGCCATAGGGACTTCATGGTGTCATGACTAAACCCATTCACATTCAAGACAATGGGACTGCAGCTACTTCTTCCATGTCTAACAAAACACCAAGAGACAAACTGATAAGTGTGGATATGTCTCATCATGAATTTTAGGCTTGATGAGAAGCTTGCTTCTGAAGTGAAGCTCTCTACCCTAACAAAACACCAAGAGACAAACTGATAAGTGTGGATATGTCTCATCATGAATTTTACGCTTGATGAGAAGCTTGCTTCTGAAGTGAAGCTCTCTACCCTCACTTACCACACCTTGACCTACCTACTGGAGTGGTTTTGGGTTGCACAAAGCAGGCACCTCTCACATGAATAAAACCCAGAATTGTAACTCCTGGAGCATTGCAGGAGCTATGGGGTTGAGAGAAACAACTGCTCACTTTGAAAATTTAAAAGGTCTGTAAAACCTTGACAAAAATACAACAAAAGGACCATCTATAGAAAAATTTGCGGTGCTGGGAACTGCCCTCATGAACACCACGTGGCCAGTTCATCTTCAGAATGGATGCTCAGTCTTTTATACCCCTGGGTTTGCGTCAGCCAGCCCAGCCCTCCCAAAGTCTGTCAGTCAGCTCTTCTTTGCCATTTATCAGTGGAGATTGCTTTCTTGTGGTAGCCTTTGATTGGAGGTCAGGTGTTGCCATGCTGCAGCCCCTGAGCAACCCCCTGAGCTTTTCCATTCCCCACTGCCCCATGCCAGGGACACATGTGTGTGTACCTGTCCTAGACAGCCCCGGCTGTCTGATGGCAACAATACAGGGGGGAAAGGGAACTGTGGGGAGAACAGAGGACATCTAAACCACAATAACATCACTAAAGCTTTTCTTAATATTCACACAATAGTTATCTCTTAATTGCAAGAGCCAGTCATCTCATTATCCGTCTATAACAGTTGTAACAGGTGTTCAGGCCATGGGAACAGACTGTGAATGGTTTGCACTAAACCCTTCACCCCAAAGAGGTGTGAAGCATTAGTATCAACTTTCTATGGATCCGCTCCTCAGTAAACTTGCTTATACAGACATAGTCCATGTGTCACCTCTGTGGTTCTGGGGCCAGCTACATTCTAATTGCAAACCTTTTTCACCTCCCTAAGGTGTGGATCGGGTGCCATATTCACAGTAAGTAAGCTCTTTGAGTGACTTTGGAATACATATAGTGGGTTGAGAAAGAGAGGACAGAATTGCTGAAGCCTGAAAGGCTAGATCCATCAATATTTTGAAAGCTTTCTTTACCTTAAGATCAGCTATCAGCTGAAATAGCTACCTGAGATCTGTTGAATGAGAACTCATAAATCACAAAAAGCAGGAAACTTTTTCCTGACAGCTGATCTGCTATGCTTTGGAGCACAAGTATGAGAAGGCCTCTAACATATATCTGCCAGCATAACTTGTCAGTCCCTCCTGAGAAGCTTTCAGTGGAAAGACTGCCATGCTAACTGCAATCAATTTAGACTGATACACAGCAAATGAATGTGTTTACCTGGTGTTTTTGGCACAAACATAAACTTTTTGTTAAGTGCATTCAATATAACTGTGTAATGGCATCTAGTGTGCAGTTTGAATAACTTATTGGAAGTAATCCTGGTTCTATTTTTTGTCCTTAAAAATAGGTATAATGCTGTAACTTTAAAGTAAAAGTGACCTGTAAGATATCTTTTCTGTTGTGGATGTGTGATGAAAATCCTGAGAGCCTCAGAAATTGAATGTTGGCAGCTGTGAGATTTCATTTTACTCATTGACGATTGGATGCAAATGTGATCCAAAGCAACTGACACAGTATTACTCATATCTCACATGCCACTGTCAAAAAAAGTGTAATAAAAATGAATCACCTCTGCCCTGACATTATTTATGTTGTCTATAATATCCATGCATACAAAAAATAAAATCAAAATACATGGAAAGTGAAACCAAGTGAAAAGGCAACATTTCCACTGCTCTGGATTGCTTCTCTCTAATGCTGGTGTTTGAGAAACTCCAAATAAATGTGATGGGGATTACCTGAGCCCTCAGGGTACTTTTTATGAAGACTCTCCTTAAGCTGAAATCATGTTAATGTTCCATGTAATTTTCATCCATGTGCATCTGGAATGACTTTCATTCTCCAGCAGGAGGTTTTAGCAGGAGCGAGGGAATAAAGACTGCCCATGGACAGCTGAAGTTAAAATACTTCACATGGCCCAAGGTAATGTTCCATCCCATATTTGGGTAGGTGTGATTTAAAATACATGGTGTAGCCTGATAAAGGGCAATTTTCAGAAGAGGGTCTATTTTACACCACTGAAGTATTTTAACTATTCCAGGGGCGACTGATGATTTGTGCTGAGTTTCTTCTCGAACTCACCCTAGGAAGGAGTATGGTTTTTTCATGGTTACAGTGGGTGGGTAGAGCTAGACATCCCTAGGTCAAAGACAGCCCTTTCAAACAGGCATTGCCATATTTATTCCACAGTAATGGGAAGGTGCAGTGCAGAAATGATGAGGCTTGGGAAAAGGAAAAGCTTGTGGGGCAAGGAATGTGTTGGTGACACTCACCCAGCCCTGATACAAATACACTGTCATTTATAACAGCAGAGCTCTTCTTAAAGGAGACCTCCATATATAAAGAACTTGTCTGCCTTTTTTTTCAGTAGAATTCTCAGCTGATCACTTCACACAGACACTACACTTTTCCTCAAGAGATTACTTCATGCCTAGAGGCACAAAGCTCCTTTGTGTGCCTCTCTGAGCCCTCAGACAAAATGTTCCTGAAATGCCACTTGTGCCATGGTTGCAAAGCTGAGTCTTCCACAGCTGGCAGCAGCTCTGCCAGCTGTGGGTGCATGGAATAACAAAGAGACTTGCTTCTGAGGCTGGAACCAAACAGCTCAATTACCCTTTCTTCTTTTGTCTTGTGGCTGGATACCCACCAGTTTGCTCAGCACTGCTAGGAGCCCACATGGTTTAAGCCTGTGGCATAGCTTTTCAAGTTTTGATAACATCAATTTGGTGTGTCAAATCTCACCTTTCAGGGACTTTCCTCTGCACTGGAGAATGCTGTTCTGTGTGCTGATGTGCTGCATAAAAACTGCCGTTCATTTCACTGCTGGTAGTTTTAATATGCATTTCTTTAGCCCTGCAATCAAACTTTACCTCAAAACAACTAGAAATGGCTGAAGCGCTCTATTTTGAAGATACATTCTTGCTTTAAGCTGTATGTCGCCTACGTACAACAGAAGGCCAATCTGTAGTGTCACTGACACAACAGACCCACATATCTGTTCTTCCTTATTATTATAGCTCTTTGAACAAGCTGTGAGATTTTTTTTGTTGTGAATTCTGAGTTTATGGCAGCTGGTCCAAGTACTATTAGTCATAGCATGCAACCTAATTCACCCTACCTCTACAAAACCTTACTGTATCAATTTCAACCTTTGACTGCCTAATAGTTTTCTCTCCTAAACTATCAGCGTTTTCTTTGCAATCAATTGACAGCTGTACATTGGTAGCCATTCAAATATTACATCAGAGCCCTTAAAGGTCAGTTCCAACACTAAGTGAACAACCTTGTCATACACAAGCTCTTGGTGTAACTTGGCCTTCCTGTTGTAATCCTGCACTGAGTACTGAAAAGCCTACTCAGGCATGCATTGTTAATTCATTAAAGAAATATATTTTAAATAATTTAAAATCCTATATTTGGAATCTGGTGTGTCTCTGAAAATAGTGTCATACTGAATTTTTTTGCTTTTAATGTTTAGGATGTTAATAACAAAATTTCTTCTCTTGTTAACTGTCATCAAATTGTAATGAGCTCAGGCTTTCTAAATGCTTAAGAGTAATGATAATTGTGGTGAATGCAGTCCGTCTTCTTCGCGTACATTTTTAGTGCAAATAGAATAGATTCCTTTATGATAACAGAAATTATTATAATGGTGGCTGAAAATGAATACATTTTTGCTATAGTATATGTGCTAATACATTCCTAAAATTAAATTGCAAGCATTTCAGTCTTTAAAAAACTTTTCAAAGATTGAAATATATTGGATAATACAGTATCTCTTCTGCATTATAGCATACTAAAAATGCTCAAGCAGTCATAGTGCTCAATAAACTGAATTTACTAGCCTTACAGAAAAGCAGTACAGAGTTTAATAGAAAAAGGTAACTTTTTTTAACATGCATTTGCACCTTTCCATGTGGTGTAGCAAAGAATGAATGCTTGTGGGAGGATGGCTCATAGCTGCAGATAGGATAGAACAGTGCTTAACTCAGTGGAGGATTTAAGCATGTGCTTGTACTGGAGTGAGAGTCATCCCACTGAGCTTGAAGGGGAGACATGTCCTCATTTCCTACTGACCTTCAGGAGGGAGGGTCATGATATGAACTACTTCCCACACAGCAAAACGTGGAGAATAAGATATTCTGGCACTGCGATGGGTTCAATGTGAAAAATTGGGATTTTGGAAGTGGTAGATTTTCTACTGTCCCATTGTGTGGCTTTAATTTCCAAGCTGTCTGAAGTCAGGCTGGTTCTCTTTACTTGCATCATCTGCTGAGGGAGCAATCCTGGCTCAGTGGGGCTGTCTGTGACCACAGAGATGCCTCTCCAGCTGCATTATACAAATGCAGAATAACTCAGGTTGGCTCTGTCCAACCTCTGGCTTCAAGCAGGGTCAGCTTCAGAGTCAGATCATATTGCTGCAGAATCAATACAAAATGCAAAATCAAGCTGACAGGGTTTTTAGTTCACAGTAGGCTGTGCAAAAGGAAGGCCATTGCTGGTGCTAATTCTAAACCAACTGGAAACTTGCACAGAGGCTGAAAATTCTGGAGCCAACAGTTAGTACTTATTGCTTTGGGTTACTGAAGCCTAAGCTTCAAAGGCTACCACAGTCTTTTTTAATGGGAGTCTTTTTTTCCTAGGGAAAACTTGTAGTTATGTTCAAAGATGGTGTTTCATGGAGGGTTTTCTGCCACAATTTATTGACAGAAAAAATAACTTCAGCGACGTCTTCCTTCTCCTCAGACAATTGAATTCTCTGCGGAAATTGCCCTGTGTGTGAATGTCTGATATAATGCTTCCCCTGCAGCTTCTCTGGTCATGGGCCTGGCTGCCCAAGAGATGTGTTAAAATGATGGCTGGCTATGCAAACATACTGAAGGTGAAGAATGGAAGAAAAGTCTAACTTTGCCTTTTTAGGTGTTCCTCTCTCTTCCCTTGACTTACAACTTTTCCCATATGCACAATGACAAGAGCTTGGATGTCATCATGCAAAGTGCCAAAGTGCCTGTCCTTCCAGGAGCTTCACCTTGGCTGCCTTTTGAAGCCATGCAAACTGTGCCGGGGGTGACACCAGGAGCCCTGTTGAATATCCAAGGGCAAGAACATGTTGAAAATGTGGGAAACGTTGCAGACATCTCTTCTGAGAGGTCAGTGCTCTCTGGTGCAAGGAACAAGCCTCCCTGCTTCATCATGGGCCCCAGTGCAGGAGGTGGGAGATGAAGAAAATACATTTCATTCAGGAAAAGTGCTGGACAAGTCAATACTGGCAGAAGCATGAATGCATGGGTGTTTTCTTTCTCTAGGGCTGATCTGGTGTAGAAGTTTGCCTTTACAAGCTTCTATAGAGGCTCTATTGATTAACTTGCTAAAACGCAGGTTTAGCAATATTATGATGACAGAACATTGTTGTTTACTTATGTAAAAAAAATTAACTTCTGCCACTCATGAAGAGCCTCAGCCAGATGGGAGCAAAGGAGGGATGGAGTCAGCTGCCTTGCTCAATGGGACAGTGAAGGAGGGGGGGCAGACTTGGAACAGGGAAATTATTTTTGAAGCAGGCATCACAAAGGAAATTATGCTCTTTTGACTCACTCATTCCATGAATGATATTACTTTTTCTCTGGCTGACTTCCTGATCAGATCAGCCTAGTGGTGTTTAGCCTCAGGCTTGAAATTAAGTGCAGTTGCTTAAGTGCTTTTCTGAATTGCATCAGTAGAAGGGCTGATCCCAGGTCCATTGAAGTCAACATAAAGGTCTCAATTCAGCCCTGATGAAGCTGAAGCAGAGTTGATTAGTGGCCTTAATGGATGAGGCTACCCAAACACACAATATTTTGGCTTGTGCCCTAATCATAATGCTGAAACTGTTATTCACTGTGGAGGAAAAGGTAAACCAGACTTCATCTTGTATTTTAGCCATTCAACTTGTATTAGTTACTGATAAAGATCATGTATTCTGATAGAAATTCTTCAGAATGCTTTTTTAAAGGTTTTTTTCTAAGGAACACAGATTACTATGTGCTTATCTGGCAGCATAGTTTGTGTGTAGAAGCCAAAAATAATTGTATTGTCTCCTGCTGGCTCCCTTTTGGAAACAAAAAGCAGCAGCCCATTGTCTGTTCTTTCTCAGAAGTCAGGGAGAAAAGTTGTCAAGATGAGGAGTGTGGTATGCACCAGCACACTTCTGCTCACAGATCACAGCTAAGTACAGGATTCCTGCTTTTCAATTTTGATTTCAGGAGCAACTGCTTTTAGAACTGCCTTTTTAAAATGAGCCCATCATGGGAAATACTGCATAGATAGCAACGTCTCATAATATTTTAATTTTTCCAACCCTGCAAAAGGTAGTGTAGATCCCAGTCTAAGATTATATGTCAAGCAAGTGTATCTCAGAGTAACTTTATTGTGCTATAGTTTCAATTATTTTTTGAGCCAACACTTTTCCTAATTTCCGCTTCCTAGCTGGTACACTTATGCTAAGTATTCTGAGAAAACAGAAGTCTCTATGAGACCTTTTCTAAAAACCCAAATATTTGTAGTGTTTGTAAGCATACTTACTATATAAGTATATTTATATATATTGAAGATTTTTGTATGGGAATGGCTCTTAAATGGTTAGCCAGGGCACTGAGGTATGTCAGCAAGAAAGCCCAATCCTGATTTCCACACTGGCAAATAATGTCTGTCAATTAGCCAGTGCAACGGAGCTGTGCAAAAATACCCTTGTCAACATAAGCTACTGCTAATTACTAAGCTGCTTTCAGAGGCAGGTTTTTAAACATTCAAAATCCATAGCAAATATGGTGTTCCTGCTCCTAGCCCTCTCCTTATCCTTCTTCTCCACTGCTCTCCCTGCAAAGGGAACTGTTTTCATGTTTTATTTATTTGTCAAAGAGCTTTGCAGTAATGGGTTCTTTAAGTCCCCTTGATGCTGACATCTTTGCGTCACTTCAAAATAGCACGGAAAAATGATAGCGTCTTCCTGGTGCTGGGGCTCAGCATGAGATTCCTGTCACAGTGTTGTTGCAGCATTTCTCTGAGCTTAGGGATATTAGCTGGCAGGAGATTTCCTCTCTTAACAGAATTTTTAATTTTGGTTCGATGCAGAGGTATGCAGACAAGGAGCCCCACTGTGGTCTGCATGGGAAGGAAGGCCCAGCTCAAATTCTAGTCTACCTCAGCTGCTGCCACTACAAATTCTCAAGAACCATTCCCTTCTTGGGAGAAAGGGGAATGGGAAAGAGGAAGAAAGCATGCTGTTTTTTTGAAAATTTACTTTTCTTTCCACCAAAGCTTCTCTTCTGGACGTCTGATGGTTTGTGGGAAATGATGTGTCTCTGTTTCATGTCTTTATTCCAATCAGTCTTAGCTTCCCATTGTTATGCTTATTGGCCTTGGTGTAGAATTAGCACAGGCAGGGCCAGGTAACAGGGAATTCCCTACAGCTGCTTTCCAGTTGTGACTTACTGGCACTCTGTGGCAGGCAGCAGGGGTAGGGATTCTCATTTATTTTTATTACATGGAAGCTTTACTCCATCACATCAGGCTGCCCTTCAGGGATAATCAAGGAAAAGTATTTCTTATTTTTCCTCCATTGAAGGAGTAGCTTTAATTTTGCAGCCAGGCCTTCAGGTTAGGTTTCTTATGTGGAGTCTGTATATTTTCAGTCATCCTCAGAGACCTCCCTCAGTTACACTGGTGTAACACCTCTGAATCGGATGCAGTTCCTGGTGATTTACCCACCATGAGAGAGGTGTGTGTCTGAGGCTCTCCTTTTTCTCTGTTGCTTTCCAAACAATGAGCCAAACAAATGCTTCAAAGCAGAAGCGGTAGCCATTTGTTCATCAAGAGCGCCTATTCAGTTTCTTGCAACAATGCCCATGGGTGTTGTTATTTTTTCTTTCTTTTTTTTTTTCCCCCTTCTCTGAGCAGCCCCAGATCTTCCCAAACCCATAAATGTGAGTTATACATCCATCTAGGACTGGGAGAATATCAAAAGTGCCTGGCTCCTTATTTGTTGTATCTGGCTCTATTCCAGGCAGCTGATTAATTTTGATGATTCAGAATCTTTGGCAATAGAGCACTGAAAATATGAAAAAATATACAATAAAATATATTGAAAGCAACTTGAAATGTCAGGTAGAATTCAGTGCAAATAATGTTCCCATCAAGGGAGATTAATGACATTTCTACATAACACTTCACTTCTTCTGCATTCTAGATGGGCAAATAACCTGTTATGCTCACAATTAATCATGGCTATAGATGTGGGTATTCTTTGCATCTGACAACCCCTGCTCTCATATGTTTTCCACCACGCGTGCTTCTCTTCCCTTTTAATTATTTCTTCGTATCATTCAAACCGTCCTTTGGCTTCACCTGCTTGCTATCACCTCTCATTTGCAGGTGGCCCTTCCCTTCCTTCAATCCTTCATTTTGTGGTGTGGAACATGCTTATTTCTGAAAGGATTTCTTTTTTCTAAAGGGTTATTTGCTTTGACTAGTTTGGGAGAGAAATTGTGCTTTTCCCTTAGAGCTGAGGGTTTTCAACTGACCTTTATGTGAGGGTCACCTTTGCTGAAAGAAGAGGGACCAAAATTACTCCTCCCTGGTATGGTGAGGATGTCAGGCATGGGTGGTGGTGTCATGCCTTCACTTGGTCTATAAGACTATCTAAACCAGATGAAAAGCAGGAGATTATCTCCTCTCCAGCTGGTGGGTGTTGGTAAAGAAACTTCTCACACCATTCTTGGGTTCTGCTTGCAGCTGGTGAAAGTGGTCAAGCAGAGATGAAGACTACCAGATTAGTGTTGCTGTAATAGGTGAGTTTCATAATGAAAAACCATAGCATTGCTGACAAGTGATTTTGTCAGAAAATGCTTGAGTAATTTTCTGTTCTCTTCCCTTGGAGATGTAGAAAAAGGACCATGGAAGTGTTTCAGGCTTGCCATAATGCAAATGTGATGACCCTCAATGTAAGGTAAGATTTGATCTGAAATGGCTGTCACGTAAGTACTGGTATTAATCTGGTTTTATTGGGGAAATGTAGGTCACCAGTGAGAACTGAGCTCAAAATTCAAAAGCAGGACTTTCAGGTCAAGGACAAAATGATTTTGCCCTTTGTTTTATTGGCTGCTAGCTCGGCAACACTGTCAGGCTCCAATGTGGCTGGGGCAAGAACAGAGAGCAGGTTCCCTGCAGTCACCTGGAATTACACCTGCCAGCCACGACATCCTGCTCTTTGCCTATGGGGGGAGCATCTCCTGCTGGCTCACCTGCACTTTTGAGGGAAATAGCAAGTCCCAAAGGAGAGCTCTTCATTCTTATACACCACTTTGTTTTGAAATAGGTTCCTCCCTTTCAGTTCAGGGCCTGCTTTTAGCTTTAGCAGAAACCTGACCTCCTTTTGCATTATATTCCTTACTGCCTGTTGCTCATGGATTTTCCTTCTCATCTGTCTCCCTTCCTTTTCCCATATTTTCCCTTCCCTTACCTTAAAATTGTACTCTTTGCTAACTTCCTTGTCCCTTTCCTTTGCTATGGTGTAACAATATGCATTTGTTGGTCAGTGCCCTTTTCTTTTACGGGTTACTTTGACTTGCTTTGGGGTTTTCCTTGGCTTAGGACTTCTATGCTCCTTTTTCTCATCCCTCCTTTTAATTGCTCCTTCTGTTCTCAGCAGCAGTAACATTATCCTGTTGACATACTTTTTATTTATTTGCTCCTTTTAGTCTTCCCAGGTGAGAGAGAGATTCTATTCTCTCACCTACAATGCTTTTACTTCTGGTTTCCTTTACTGGAAACTTAACTTGAATATTCCAGAGCTTCCTTTAAATATTTCATTTCCAGGAGAATTTGAGGATGCTGTCATGTCTTATGATTTACTGCAGGTCTGAATATTTTCAAAGAGCAATATTTCTGGATTGTAGCCAAAGCACCAAACCCTTCATTGCATTATGTATTCTGGTTAGGTGAGGAGATGAGTGTGAGAGCCAGCTTCATGTCCCAGGTGAAATTAACACGGGCAGGAGACCTTTCTCCTTTTTAATGCCTTTATTAAAAGTGATCAGCTTGGGTGGGGAGAATTGATGGGTCTGCGCTCATGCAGACGCTGCTCCCAGGAGTGACTCGGAGGAAGAGAAAGAGTACAGCTTTGTCCACTGGTCTGTGGGCAGACCTGGAGGTTCCAGAAAAGCATCAGGAAATTCTCTGCTTTTTGGTTCAACATTTGAGGTCCTCTGTCTAGCCGACATCTAGGTTAGGGTGAGGGATAAAAAGGCCTTGGCGGATGCTAGATTCTGTTCCTCACGTCTAGACATCACTTTGTTTCATCAATTTTGTGTTGGCTCGTTTGTTTTAGGGGTTTTTGGCTAGGTTTGGTGAGGGTCTCTTTGGTCTCTCCCGTTGCATACTGGATCCGATGTCATTTGCATGCTAACTCGATGTCCCTTCCCCTTCACCGTCTGGGTGTCATCCTCCAGAAAGCAGCAGGAAGAGCAGGGACTCGACAAAAGAGGGAATTCTTAACCAGCGACGACAGGTAGTTAATGAAAACGACAGGTGATTACGATAACAAACATTTAGAACTACACCCTGGCAGCAAGTGGCCCAACCTGTTAACTCTGCAACCTTTAAAAAAATATGGGCAGCTGTTCTACTCATAACACCAGGCATAAAGGTTGAGCCTGGATTTTCAGAAGCCTCTGGAGAGGGTTTTTAGCTCAAACCCAGCCAGAGAGATACATTAAAAGTTGGTAGAGCTGGTAGCGTGGGAATACATCATCAGCTGGGTCCTCATTTGTCTCTGCACGGAGCGCCAGGGTCCAGCAGCTGTGCTGCTGTGGCTGGTCTCTGCACGGTGCTTCCAGGGGCTCGCCTGCACATCCAAATAATGAAGTGCCTCCCTCACACCTCCTCCTCAGAGGGAGCTCGAATCAGGGCTGTCCTGCTCTCTGGGGAGCCGCAGTTCTGAGGAGGATGAGGGAGCTGCTTTCTCCTCCGCCCCGCTGTGAGCACCCTGTCATAGCTGCGCTAAGGCGGGGGTCTCGCTTGGAGGGTCAGGAGGAGATTGTGCAGGCGCCAGCGCCTTGCCAACAGATTTTGCAGGAGCAGAGCTGTGCCTGCGGGGAGCTTGAGAGATGACGAGATGAGAGCCGAGCGCTGCCATCCGCTGTGGTGCTCCATTAAATCCCCGCTTGCCCGCGCCGGGGAGCGGAGGCGGGGGAGCCCCCTGGCCGCTCCCCCCGGGATGCTGGGGGAGCAAGGGCGGGCAGGCAGGCACAGGACAGCCTCCTGCTGCTGGGAAAGGCTTCCGGACCTTGGGAAAGGTGGGAACAGCACGGGCAGGCCGGGCGCTGTGGTGGCAGTGGGTGAGCGTGTGGGAAGGTTTGTGCCGGGCCGGGCCGAGTCACAGCGCTCCCTGAGGGCCGCCTCCCCCGAGCCACAGCCGCCGCTGTGCCCCCAGCGCCGCCCTCATTTATCTCTGCTGAAGTAATGGCAAGCAGCGCTGTTTTTACCGAGTGAGGGCTGGGGCACTTCCCCAGCGTGGAGCTTTATTCCCTTTAGGCCGCCTTCCCACCTCCTTCTACCAAGGCTGTCGCCACCCTTGGGAACCTGTGCTCCCTCCCGGTGCCGCCCCTCTCGTTTCCTTCTCCTCCTGCCCACACAGCGATGGGAGGACTTAGGAGTGCTCAGAGCCACGGTGTGTGGTGCCTGACCCAGGAAACAGGTTTCCTCAGACTCTATAAGAAATAAGTGAGAAAATTCTTCTTTGGAGGCTTCCCTCCCCACTGCCCTCAGCAGGCAGGTGGGTGCTCTCTCTTCCTGCCCTGAAGCCCTCTGAGCACCATCTCCTGCCCTGCCTCTTTACCCAGTCTCCAAATTTCTTGCTTTCAGGCCCACTCACCAGGTCTCTTTCCTTCAAGTATGCTTCTTTCAGCAATCCTTCTGATAGCTTCTTTTCATTATCTTAATGAACAATTAGAGAAAGAATCCGTCAATGTAATTTCTATGTTCTTTCTCCTTGGCTGTGAGCAGCATGGGTTATACCCCTGCTCTGTGACTGCAGCATGCCCCAACTTTTCAAATGATGGGGAAAATATTCAAAGGTGCCTAAAAACGTCCATCCTTCTGGCTTTGAGACTATTTAAGTTTTTACAGGGGATTATTGAGGCTGGCTGCAAAAGAAGGTAAAATAATATATTAAAAAAAAAAAAAGAATATAACTGAGGGCTATTATTTCCTCTTCTAGGAGGAAAGCAAACAAGGGCACTGAAACCAGAAACATCTGAATTTTCAGTTGGTATACAGAGCTTGCTGGATGCCTCCGTCCACCCCTGGTGAGGGAAGGATTGTCTGCCTGAAAGCTTCATCTCCAGCAGAGCTCTGCTTAACTGAGGCACCAAAACTACCTGTGATGCTAGTGTGCATTGAACAAATGTTTAAAATAAGGTAATGCTGGCTCTGTTGATGCCAGAGATTCTGGCTAGGCTTCTTTTCAGTGAGGCTGAAAAGTATGCCACCTTGCACAAAAGGCATAAACATATATTTGTATGCAGAGTCTTGGATAGTTCTGAGATGATATTTGAATTTAAACATTCATTAAAACTGAAATAGCTTCAAGTCAGTGGGTGAGCTGGGAGAGGCAGACAGATAATACTACTGTGAATGGGGCCATATAGTGATGCTTTGCTCCCAGCAGATGATGCAGATTCCAGTAATGTTTTGTCTTTATGTTTCTCACCTTCTGTCTTACCTCTTTAACTTCCTGAAGGAGCAGGGAAATAATTGGAGGCTTTGCTGACTTTCTAAGTTGTTGTAAATATCCAGGAGAGCCACAGTTTCAGGCTAGTAAAGTCGATTTCTTGCCCCCCTTAGAGCTATTGACCCAGGCTCTCCGAAGCCTGAGCACAGCACCAGGGGTCCTGGATCCTGTGGTCCTGACCCCTCCTTTCTGTTTGGAATTAGAAGATCCTGGGGGTTCCTCCCTTGCATGCCAAGGCAGCCTGGCTCCATTCAAACCCCACGGCAGCAGGAGTCTGCTCAGCTTTCCGTAAGGATTCACTGTTTCATCATTTGCCATCTTCTTGCAGTTTAATAATAGGCATCTGGTACCTGTCACTGTCAGCTCCCAGGTGCTATATTTAGAGAGATCAGTATGGTGATCCCAGTGCTCGTGTCAGTGGGCCACACTAGAAATAGCGCTGAAATAACACACTAAATAAAGCAGCACTTATGGGAACAAAAATAGAGAATTCTCTTCAGTTACTTTCAATAAAGAAATTAGAACCCTTTTGCCTTTCACATTTTAATACAGAATTAAATTTATTCTATACCACCCTCACCCTATTTTTCAGTCTCTCTCTTTTTCCCCACCCTTAGATATTACCTGTGGAAAATGCTGTGGGTTGAATGGTAAGAGGGAAGCTCCAATATTTGAAAGTGAAACGAGAGATAATTTTGTATCTGAAAAGAGATAAAAATAGCTTTCTGGAAGGGTGTGGCAACCACAGAGTCCAGATATTCCTCTTAAATGATGAAAAGTGGAATAACTTTTAAAAGAAATGAAAACATATTCTTTGCAGATTCTCAAACTTACCAAAGTCCAATTTTCTTTTATTTTTCCCCTAGAAAACAAGTAGAATGCAGTGTTTTTGTTGATATTTCATTTATATTTCTGACATTTTTATACAGCCAGGAATGTTAAAGCAATTAATTAAAAATCATGAATATCTGTATAACTAGAATCTGTGGTAAACTGCATCCAAAAAACCCAACAAATCACAAAATATGTAGTCCTTACTGAGTTAGGTAGAAAAACCCAAAAGCCTATGAAAGTTGTTGAAAGTGTCAGTAATTTTGGAAAAAAAAATCTGTTTGGAATGACCTCTTAAAAATATTTTCATCAAATTGGCAATGTGAAAAATGTCTCATTTGTCACATGGGATTGTAAAAATATCAAAAGACTTCCTCCCAGTGTTCATTTTTTTCGCATTTTTAAAAGGGAAATTGCATTTCAAAGTTGAAAGCTATTCTGGACTCGACTGAAATGTTTTATGAAAAATGTCATTGCTTTTAAACATTTTTAATGAAAATTTTGCAAAGTTCACGGCTTCACAGAATGTTTTGTTGTGTTCAGTTCCTCATTTTCTAGTAAGACAAGTTAATCATGAAAAGCTTTCATAGGAAGGTGCAACAGAGCATCTTCCCACTCAAAATCTTCCATAACCCAAGATGACAGTCAGTAGTTTTGTGATAATTTTCACCAACAGTTCCTCATATTTGCACGCTTAATGAGCTTCTTGCTTAACTTCAGAGGTTTTGTTTCCACTGTGGATTCGTGGGTGAACTGCAGAATAACCCCAGATCCCAGTTTTGTGCTCGGATAGGACAGAGACAGATTTCTGGGTTTCCAGGATATGTGGTGTTGTGTTTCTCTTTCATTCTCCTGGCAAGGAGAGTGAGCACCTCTTGCTACCCAGGTATGAAGGGCAGTCACCTTCCTCTGCTCTTTAATCTGCAAGAAATTGGGAAGGTGTCTGTGGGTCTTTCTAACACTGGGGAGGGAGGGAAGGAGGGAGGGAAGGGAGGGAAGGGAGGGAAGGGAGGGAAGGGAGGGAAGGGAGGGAAGGGAGGGAAGGGAGGGAAGGGAGGGAAGGGAGGGAAGGGAGGGAAGGGAGGGAGGGAGGGAGGGAGGGAGGGAGGGAGGGAGGGAGGGAGGGAGGGAGGGAGGGAGGGAGGGAGGGAGGGAGGAAGGAAGGAAGGAAGGAAGGAAGGAAGGAAGGAAGGAAGGAAGGAAGGAAGGAAGGAAGGAAGGAAGGAAGGAAGGAAGGAAGGAAGGAAGGAAGGAAGGAAGGAAGGAAGGAAGGAAGGAAGGAAGGAAGGAAGGAAGGAAGGAAGGAAGGAAGGAAGGAAGGAAGGAAGGAAGGAAGGAAGGAAGGAAGGAAGGAAGGAAGGAAGGAAGGAAGGAAGGAAGGAAGGAAGGAAGGAAGGAAGGAAGGAAGGAAGGAAGGAAGGAAGGAAGGAAGGAAGGAAGGAAGGAAGGAAGGAAGGAAGGAAGGAAGGAAGGAAGGAAGGAAGGAAGGAAGGAAGGAAGGAAGGAAGGAAGGAAGGAAGGAAGGAAGGAAGGAAGGAAGGAAGGAAGGAAGGAAGGAAGGAAGGAAGGAAGGAAGGAAGGAAGGAAGGAAGGAAGGAAGGAAGGAAGGAAGGAAGGAAGGAAGGAAGGAAGGAAGGAAGGAAGGAAGGAAGGAAGGAAGGAAGGAAGGAAGGAAGGAAGGAAGGAAGGAAGGAAGGAAGGAAGGAAGGAAGGAAGGAAGGAAGGAAGGAAGGAAGGAAGGAAGGAAGGAAGGAAGGAAGGAAGGAAGGAAGGAAGGAAGGAAGGAAGGAATCATCTCCCATGAGTTTCATATGGAAAATACATTGTGTCTTCACCTGCTGAACCTCCTAACCTCTCCTGATGGAGCAGCCTCTGTGGGACCATTACAGCATATAAACTAAACCACCTTTTTCTCCCTTGGTGCCGCCACTCCTTTAATAAAGGGGCTCTTCCCTATTTGGCTGTATTGGTGTCTTAAGCCAAGCCCCTGCTGGCAGCCTGAGGACAGCGTTTCTAGCAGCTCTGACCCTGTGCTCCTTCGGGCCACCCCACATTTCCCCCTTTAGTCTCAATCCTGGTGCCTCCAGGCCCTGGGATATGAGGACAGAAGCTTCCAGCTTCTGCCAAAGAGACAAGGTCATGGGTAATGGAGTGTGTACGAGGCTAATGTGACCTCAGAGCACTTTAAAGGGCCGTATTCTTTCCTTCCACGCCAAAGGAAGAGCTATTGCAGGCAATTTGGCAGGAACTAGCCAGCAATTAATTGAGCAACAATTTCAACCATTGCAAGGCCCTATTGTGAGGGTATTGATAGCAAAGTGACTGATGCCTCCCAGGCTGCAGGTAAATGTGATTCCTGGTGCTGGAGTCAAACTGACCTAGGGGAGTCGGTACTGACAGGCTTCTGCTAAAGAAACAGGCTTTTGTAAGAATGAGTAACAGAAATATACCATGTTATATGTAAAGTTTCACCTATCTATGTTTTGTGATTTTTAATATGAAGCAGTCTTGTTCAAGCCTAGACAAAGAAAAACTAGCTGGCTGTGGATTTTGGCTGCTAATGTTGTTAAGGCAGACCAGGTTTTTTCTTCTTGCCCCTTTGGTGCCTTGGTTTATGTATCTGGAAGTGGCTATTCATGTGGGTGGTGTAAGGAACAGTGCTTTTTAGGGGAGACCAAAGAGAGGGGAATCCCTGTTTTTGCTGTGCTAGGCATCTCTGTACCTCAGAGCTCCTTTGCAGTCCTGCTTCTCAAGGGGTCTGGCTCCTCCGTGGCCAGTTTTAGGGATAAAGCCCCCAAAACATGGAAAAGCAGGCTGCAGTGTTTGAGGAGGCTGCCAGGGTACACTGCTGAGCCTGTTTTCTGTGATGGCGTGGGATTTGTTCAGCTGTCAGTGCTTGTGCCTCTCCAGTCATGCTGCAAGCCTGGGCAAGGGAAACAGTTACACAGAAGCAAACGATGAACATTATTCATTATCCTGATTTTGTTGGGAGGGCTCTGCAGTTCAAGAGCTCTGAGGGAGTAATTGAAGCACTAAAAACAAAGAGCTGACTTGTTACAGCGCTTGAGAGAGGAATGAAAAAATAAATGGGAGAAGGGAGTTCAGATGTGTGGGAGAATGCTGGTGGCTGAAATTTCAGCCTGCTTGAGAAATTGTCTCTCTTCTTGTATTACTGTCTCAGTAATACAAGAAGTTTTTGTGGGGCTGCTGCAGCTAAATTTCAAGCTGGATGAAGTTGACAGAAGCACAAAAGGGAGTGTTCCTTGCTCCTGCTGCAACATAAGAGGGGAGGGAGTGTGGGAGGTGTTGTTCTCACTTGGTGTCCTGCTGCTTCCAGATACATCTTTACTCCTCGGTGGTCCTTCTGTCAGATCACAAGGATAGAATCTGTGCTCAGTGTAGCCTCCTGGACTCTGGGATTCACCTCAGTTTTCTATTCACCAAATCTAGATACAAAGATTTTGAGGTGAAGTGGTAAAACCAACTTGTTCTCCAAACCTTTCTCTGGTGATAGGTGTTCACAAGGCACTGTAGTGCATGGTGCTTTGGTTAACTTTTGCACTGGTGGAAGACATGATGTGCTAAGTTATTAATCTTTCAAATGAAGTGTAAGTCCTAAATCCTTGCTAATCCTTATATCCATAGCACAAAACCATACAAATGACAAGATGTGCAGAGCCTCAGCTCATAATGAAGAGACAGTTATTGAGCCAACTGCAGCACTGGGCAGTGGTGGGGAAAACTGAGATGTTTAATTTGGTGTGGAAAAAGTCAGGTTCAGAACTTGTATTGTCTATCTCCCAAAATGATAAACCTGCCAAATATATTACAGTACTGAGAGAATGAATAACTTCTGGTTTTAGCCCAGAGTAAATTGTCTTTTTGTTAGTATAGCCCTCTCATTTCCTGTCCTGGTGGGTCTCAAGTGAGACAAAGGAGAATTTTAAGATAGGTTGAAAAAATCATAAGCAGCAAGGTGAGGAAATTGTATGATCACTTCTGACTTCATCAAACAGCCAGCTCCAGGTGCATCTGGGCTATGGTTATAATCTAGTTCCTATAGCCCTGTTTCCTCACATGTAATTTTTCCGTATCACAAAATACTTCTGTAAGGTGAATGGCTGTACTGGAATGGGTGGGCAAAATTAGGCAGAGTCAAAAATTGATACATTCAAACCATCTTTCATGATTTTAGAAGCCTTTCCCTCTCCCTTCCCTTGGTATTACTGACGGATGCAGCCTTTCTGGAAAATGGACGTGCATATGCTGCTATATAGAAGTGGGTTTTGACTGAGTCCTAAAAGATTTTAACTCATCCATCAATTGATTATGTTGTCATTGCTACATGAGGCTGTTCAGCTTAGAGCATCTATTACTGGGGCTCTGATTGAAACATTGCCCTTGTTGTGCAGAACTATTTAACTTTGTCTCTTTGAAATGAAATGCAAAATGTTTCTTATCTTGCAAAAAGACAGATTTATTCTCAGCCTTTTGAAAAACAGATATGCAAACCTGAAAACATTTCTTTCAGTGGGTACAAGTACAGGTGCCAAGTTTTCACCAATGAGGCTTAACTTTCAGACCTAGTGAAAATAACAAATTGTGAGTAAGTCTGGTCTAACACAAAAATTGAAATGTATTCGTCCTTCTCCCAGAAACTTCCCATTTTGTGGCTTGCACAAGCACACTTGACAGACAGATGGAATATGGTTTGGAATTAGTTGGTTGGCTTGTTGGTTTTTTATGTGAAGCAAGGGGTGGCGAAGGCGGCGACGTGGAGGGGGTGGTGATGTTTGTTTGGGGTTTTTTGTTTTTGGTTTTTTTTTTGTTTTTGTTTGTTTGTTTGTTTGTTTGTTTTTCCCCTTAAAAGGCAAAATAAATTCGGTTCTGCCATGTTTTTTGCTGGAGCTGCCCGTCTCTGGGAGCACAGCCTGGGCTGGCCCCGCAGCCGCCGCTGGGTGCCAGTGCAGCCCCGGCGGAGGCAGCGGCTCTGCCGCTCCCTGCCCGCTCTTCCCTCGGATCCCTGCTCTGCTTTCCCTTTCCTTGCCCGTTCAAACCACAGGAGAGTCCCGGTGCGGGCCCTGCTCAGCCCCGGAGCCGAGGCAGCGGCAGCACCGAGGGCGCTGAGCCCCAGCTTCCCCCGCTGAAAGGCTTGGCAGCCTCCGGACGAGCCTGGCCCTTCGCTTTGGCAGCCTCTAAGTCCGGCTCTTTGCTGTGGCAGTCTCCAAGTCTGGCCCTTCGCTTTGGCAGCTCCAAGTCTGGCCCTTCGCTTGTCTTTGACCTGAATGCCGCGGAGAGGGAAGCGGGGCTGGCAGCGCCGTTCACAGGAGGGCTGTGGTCCTGCGGGACTCCAGCGGCTCCCCGCGTTCGCATCCCCTTGTTCACATCCCCTCGTTCACATCTTTCCAACCTTGCAAAGCAGGATCAGTGCTCACAGGCTGTGATGAGCGCTGGATGAACAAGAGAGGGACGGGACGGTCTTCCTGCCTGGCTGTTCCTTGCCTCCCTGTGCAGTTCACCTCAGTTGTCCCTCACTGTGAGGCTCCCGGGGCTGCAAACATCAGAGGCAGGGGATGCGGTTGATCTAGTCATCACTCGATTGACTAGAAAAAGATTTAAACTTTCCAAGTAACTTGGAGCTGTGGGAGCCTGCTGCTACCCTTTGGTAGTGCTAAGAATTTGTGACTGATTTAGTGCAACACCTTTGGTTTCAGCAGAGGGAGGAATGAGCATTGCTTCTTTCTGATCACCAGCTCTCTTTGTTGTTTCAAGTTGGAAACTTAAGAAATCAATTACACAATTGATTTCCAGAAGGCAAAATTAGGCTGAAAAGCTGTAGACAAGGATTCTTAGAGAGTGTGCAAATCCAGCAGTGGTGGTTTATTACCTTTTCAGCATTTTTTAACCAGCAACTACACAGCTACTTTACTGGTCTTCTGGGCAGAAAAGTATTGTCTTCACCTCCAAAACAAAACGAAATGAGCTACATGCAAATAAAGTGACCTTCTTAAGCAGCACAGGGAATCCATAGCAGAATAGGAAAAAGGAGGTACAACCCCCAAATCCTACATGCCACTGTCTACGTAGAGAAATGCATAAATATAACTATTAGCAGAGCTATGTCAAGATATTTAGCCAAATGCTAATGCTAGGTGATCTTTTGAAAGTTATTGCTTCTAGCTAGTTCTATGATACACCTGAAGGTAAAGGGATCATGAAGCTGCTGTTCAAAAGCATTTCTACAGTCATGGAAATCAGCCAGTTTATTTTTTTAGTCAAATCGCACAGCTTGAAGAGAGGATAGTGCCCAATTTCAAGTTGTGTTTCTTTTGCAGATAGAAAGCCTGGAGCCTGTCATCTCTGAAATGGCCATAAACATTTCCTATTAATGTTAAGGATCACAGATGGGCATCAGGAGGAGCCTAGGCTTTAAAAAGAAGCCTGTCACTGGGGCATCATTTCTCCAGGAGCTGTCAGGAGCACTGTCTCTTTTGAGTGGCTCCTGTTCACAAAAGTAACAAACATGTCATTATTTTGTATTTCCAGAGAGCCAAAAGGAGGCAGTCCATCCCAAGCTGCCTTCAAAAGCAAAGATCCTGCAATCAGAAGCAGCAGCTCTTTGAGAGCTGAAGGAAGATGTGAGGGAGGAAGCAGAGAGCTGTGAATGATGGATGCCAGATAGGTGTGGCTTTAAAAAATGCCAGCAGGAATGCCTCTTGGCAGTGCTTGCATGACAGCAGCTGCTGAGATTGGGCCCATGTCTGACAATGTGAGGTTGTCACCTCTGTCCCATGGACATGGAGCACTCAAGGATGAAGGTAAGAGGTGGAAAAGGAAAGGGCATATGGCCAAAAATGTAGCTGCTCCCCACATGGGTGTCCTTTCCATGAGGCCACTGTGCTGACCGGGTCTGTTGAGCCTTGAGTTTTGTCCTTCTCTGGAATAAACAAACAAAATTTAGTCACCTTGGTCTGTGACATATTTTCTGTTTTCCTTGCTTCTCCTCAATGTAAAAGCTTTCATGCAGAAAAAAATGCTCTTTCTGCCTGTGTTTTCACCTTTCAGCTCCCCCTTTTTTTGCTTTGCCCACCCTGCCTCCAGCGTGTCAGAAAGAATATCCTTTTCCATGAAAAAACACATGTACTCGGTGTTTAAAGCATGTCAATTCTTTCAGTTAGTATTGAAATAATACTAATTCTATTTTCTTGTCTAATTCTATTTCCTTTCCTGGCCCTGCTGATTATGAAGACATTTGTGCTAAATACAGGTGTTTTTCTCCCTTTATCATCCAGATCCATTTAGCAATGCTGCAATCTAGCACTTGTGACATCATGATTCATCACCAGTGACTGCATTACAGATGCAGCCAGCACCAGCAGCCTCTAAATCCCGTGGTGGTAGTGGCAGGTGCCTGGTAACAGAGCAGAAAGTGGAGGCTGGCTTGTGAACAACGTGGTGTCTGTTAATCTGTGACACTGGGAACATAAAAACTGTGGGGTGCCTGAAATGTGACACCAGGCCAGGTTTGCCTAAGCAAGATCAAGGATGTGGTGAAAGGTGACCTTGATTGTCCCAGTTACTGAAAAGGCAGTTGTATGACACCAATCAACTTGCTGCCCTGCCCACACAGGCCGTGTCTCCTGTCAGATTTGTGGGATTGGGATGAAAGTCCCTGGCAGCTCAAGTACCTTGGGGGATGGGGGAGCTTGGCTCTGCAGCACCCAGCTCTCAGGGTGAATAACATGGCGCTGCTTGTCTTTGGCAGCTCAGTTGGGAAGCAAGAAAGAGGTATGGAAAAGACCTCTATGAGGCTGAGCTGCATTTCCATCTTCAGCTGTCAAATGTGAATGTAGATTGTAAATATCAAGCAGTATTTACCAGTAATGAATATACTTTTCTCTTGTGCATCACAGCTTAAAAAATGCCTGAATATTTCCATCCCCTCTTCCACTCTTGTATTTTGGTTTACTTAGGATTGCCTGTTTTTAAATTCCAAACCCTGTATCATAGATGTGCCTAAGTAGCTGCAATGAAGGAAAATCATGCTGCCAAGATAAAAGGGGAGGAAGGGAGCACTTTACAGAGTGTACATCAGCATAGCCATAACAGTGGCTGCCTTGGTTTATACCTGCAGGTCATGATGCTCTGAGATAGCAGTGACCGCTTCACACTAAACCTCCCCGACTGCTTGTCTGTTTGGAAGGGGCTGGAAGCATGATGGGTGCTGCACCAGTACAATGAGCTGGTGGTTTTCAGCTGCACCAGGTTACATGCTAAGGTGTGTGCAAATGCATGAGCATGCTATGACTGTGACCTGAACGTGCTGGCTGCATGGCTGACTGCCAGGAGGGCTCGACAGCTGCCTCTGAGGTGGCCTCAGGGTGACAATGGCAATGGAGGAGCACCAGCCCCTGTGTCTCTCTGAAGGAAAGGAACTTAGCTGCCATCTCAATCCTCTCAGCTTCTCTCCTTGTCCTCTTTACCCCTGGCAGAGGTCAGCTAATTACAGCCTCAGTGGCTGTTTCAGTGGCTGAGTTCCCCCCACACTTGTGAGCCCAAAGGCCTTGGATGATGTGAGCCCACACAGTTGCCTCTCTATAGATGAGCTGGGCTTGCTGCCCACCTTTGGGGAAGCAGCTTTCCCCACCACCAGTGGGACTGCCCCTGGCTTTGCAGAGGACAAGACGACAGCTCTGGGTATAGATGCTCTTGCTGGAGGACAGGGACTATGAAACCCGTGGGAGACCAGGCTGTTGCTCTCACAGGAGCTCCTGCCCTGATGGGAAGTTTCCCTAGTAGCCAGGGATTGCCTTACCCTTTTATTTTTGTCAGGGCGAACAAGGAGCGAAAGGACAAGAGGCCTCCATGAACACATATATCTGATGCTACCCTGTCTTTCAGCTAGTACATTTTTAGGAGTTTGTCTTTCTATGTCTTAGGAGTATTCCAGTGACAGAAAATGTGCTAAGCATCCCTGTATTTAGGGGTCTTAAGCATTTTCTGTTCCTTTACTGTGTCCTTAAAAAAAAAAAATTGTGGTTGAAACTTGTTTTTTTTAAACTCTTCTTTGGCCTCTGAGAATTTTGGTGATACCAAAGTTTGGGTCATGTTTCTCCAGATTTGTCAGCAGCTAGAGAGTTATCTGTCTCTTTATTGTTAACTGAGTCTGCACCTTCAGCTTGTAACTGGGTGGTCCATGCTACTGGGAATAATATTGTGTCTTGCTGTTGATGAGAATGCCAGGAAGTCATTGAGAAAAATTTGAGGTTTTTCCTCAAAACATAAGCAATCTCAACTAGTGAGAGAATTGAAATTTCCTGGGTATGTCAGATACACATGAATTTGGTAGTTTCTCACAAGGCCAGACTACTCATCATCAGTATTTTACACTTGGTATGGACCAGTGTTGTATTTTTTCAGTCTGAGTAGAAGAAGCAGAGCTGGGAATGAGACATCAGTTTGTTTGTGCTGTGGCACTGGAAAGGTACATTGGGCTGTCTGTGTTGGTGCCTGCTCCCAATCACACATTTTGGCTTGAGGAATAGACATGTTTGCACAAAGATATGGATTCTTCTCTATTGTTTGTAGTGGAGTAAACCTCAGCACCTACTTTTACATCAGTGTAAAAGTGAAAGAAAAATCCCCCCCACTGAAAAAAAAAAAACCCAAAAAACAAACACACCCCAAACCAAACCAAAAACAACTTCTCTCAGCAAAAAACCACCACAAAATTGCAAGAAAAAGAAGGCAATGTGTTCGGAATTACTTTTACTGAAAGATAAAATGATATAATTTTAAAATTTTGAAAATTGTAATAGTTCTGTTCATTCAGTGTCTTTTAGCAAAGCTTAGAGTTAAAATATTTTTTTTTTCATGACAGTTTGTAGTAAAACATCCTGCCCACTACACCTGGAAAAAGGGAATGGCTGAACATTTTTCTTTGCTGATGACTGTTTTGAGTCATGTGGTGGTTTGGTTCTTATTTACTGCACCAGAACATGCACCCTTCTTAAAACAGTGCAGGGGGACAGAGAACCAGTCAGAGTAAGGGCATTAGTACTGAGTCAGTTTTCCAACAGAGATGTGAAGGTATTAGCTGTATGTGTGGATATGAAAAAATACATTATCACCTAGTGCCTCTTAAAACTAGCCAATTTATTTATATTCTTCATGGGTCGGATGTCTATTGTCAGAATTTATGGCAAACATTTGAGATAAAGGTAGTTGTAGGTTTGACAACAAAAGTGATAAAGAAGCTGTGGAGGGCAATGAAAATTGATGGGGAGAGAGAGTGATGAACAGCAAAAGTGCCATTACGGTCAAGTGATGGGGTAGAAGGTGAAAGAGAAAGAGAAATGGGCTGTTTGCAGTAATTTGGATATCTTCACACCACCTTGTCCAGCTGCCTGTGAACATCAGCTCACTTTATTTACTGTTCCACTTGTTGGCAATGTCACTGCAATGGAGTGAGATACCTGAACTGTCCATGGTCATGCCTTTTTCTTTGTGTGCTGCAACTTGTGTATTTTTTCTCATTTTCCCCAAGACTAAGAGAAAAATACCCCCAATACAAACAAAGCAGAGGTGTAACTTCTAGGACAAAGATCTAAAAATTACTTTATTTTAACAAAAGAAGCACTCTTTCTTTAATGCCCTTTCATATGTTCAAAAAATTGTTTTGTTTTCCTGGAGAAAGAGAGAAAGGCTGGTTTTGGAGTTATGTTGTTGGATGGATGTGGGTTTTCCCTGGGAGCTAAGCTCACAGGGAGCACTTGCAAGTCTATTATTTTAACACTAGAAGGGTGCATGTGAATTGGTTTCTCATGCAGTATATAAAAAAAGAAAAAAAAAAGCAGTAAATGTTATGACCCCTTTACCTACATCATGCTTTTACTTGGGGCTGCCTCTGATGATAATGCAGTTGCTTGTGGAGGCAGCTGGTCCTTGTCAGGCATAATGTAATCAAAATCCAACTGCTAATAAAAGTGAAAGAAAAGGGTAAGAGAGGAAAATTTAGCAGCCTCTCATATCACTAGTGAAGTTTTGATGACTTAAAATGTCAAGAAGAGTGGATGCAGCATTTAGGGAGAGTTTTTAAAAGCTTTTTTCCATCTCTGTGGCTTGTGTAACCCTACTACTTCTGCCTAATGCTGGTAAGTTGGAACAAAAATATGAACTGTGTTCCCTTTTCTTTACCAGATTTAAGTATGGAGAAAAAGGGAAAATATGTGATTCTGGAAAGCAAACCAGAGAAACTTCAGAACAGGGAAAACTTCTGACTGAAGAAATGCAATTAATTTTTCAGAAATTCTGCTAGCTGAAATTCTGTTCAGCCCAAAGCTCTGGGTAGTGCCACAGTGAAAGTCTCCCTTTAGCTCATTTCACATTTTATTTGTTTTGATTTAAAAATTGCCAGGGAGGTAGAAGGTGGACAGATGTGCTCTGTCAGACGTAGCGGGAGTGGGTTATGAAACTTCGATGAGTGCTCCTTGTCTGCTTCAGCATAAAGTCAGCCAGCAAATTGAAATCTTCTCCAACAAGGATTTAAATTAAATTGACTGCCTTTGCATTGGGTCAAAGCAGGAGCATTCATATAATCAATTAATGTGGCTCAGCTTTGGGGATGGCAATCTCCAGTTGAGACAATAATGAACAGATGGGGCTTGTAGCTTATTAAATTGCTACCTCCATGGCATCTGTGCCATGGACTAAAAAGCAGGTGGGGTCATGTTTTGCATAAATGTATTGCATGACCTTGGGGGAGTCTTTCAGTTGCTTTCTGCCTCGGTTTCCCCTCTTCCAGAAAGCCTTTAAAGCATGAACTCTTCAGTGCCTATTTAGGAAAATTATTCTCTCCCAGTGGCTAAGACCTACATTTGGAGCTGCTGATTGTAAAACAATATTGGTTGAGCTATTTTAATAATGCTGATGTAGACCCCTAGTTTAGATGCAGCTACGTGGGCAAAAATAAAGCGTGGCTTTCTGCTGGATATCTACATTCTCTTTGGGAAGCATTCCCCCCGTCCCCCCCGCCCCCACTCTGGAAATGAGGGAGTGGCATTGCCTGAATGATGTGCCAGAAGTGGATGTCAGCATGCTCTGCCTCAAGCTCAGAAGTGACATGGATAGATGAGTGCCTTGCTAAACCTGAGGCAGTAGATATTGCTGAGAGGAAAGGTGTATTAGCTGAAGTTTGGCTCTGTGGCCCCTCAGCTTATAGATGGTCTGGCAGAATGAGCCCCTGTCTTTGCCATGTGCTGTGGGAAGATGTATCGTGGGTCTCAGCGAGGAGGGTTTGCTCATATAATCACACTTGAAAGCCTCTTCTAGCACAAAGCGGGCCTGAGCAGTTCTCTAACCCCGGCTGCAGTACGTTTGCAATCCCACTTGTCTCTTTTAGCTGCAATAATGTAATTGCTGCTATTAATAATAAACTGACAGGCTGTCTTTAAATAACTGTAAGGCTGACAGACTAGTGTCGGTTGGATGCTCCGAAGTTTGACTAACAGCAGGGAGAAATAGAACAGCTCCATTCCCAACTCCTCATGCAGTTAAAGAAAGGCTGGCACTGGCAAGAGGCAATGGAAGGCTGACACCCGGCACTGCGACGCCTCAGGGACCTTCTGCAGAGCAGTTGCTCTGTGACTTGCCTGGTTTCTCTGGGAAAAGACAAGTTTTCATGCTGACAAGTGAAATTTCTGAGCTTTTCTAGAAGTTCTCTTGTCTCAAAGAAGAATTTTAGCAGGTGTTAGTTTAGGTTCTTATGTAAATATGTGTGCAGCTGGTGGCCAGCAGTACAAGAGTGGAAGAAGAAGCCAAATTCCAAGCTGCCCCTCCATTTGCCTTCCTTGGGTGAGCTGGGCTGGAGCTCCAGCCATGAGGCTGACTGCCTGCAGAGACATGCAGTCAGGTCAAAGGGATGCTGTAATCCTGCAGGGTCTCTGGGAAGCTGGAGTTTAGCCCAGGTGCCTCAGCACCTGCCGACAGCATGGTCTGTTTGTGTTGGTTTTACCTGTTTTATCTATAAAGAGAGCATTTTGAAAGGGGACTTAGTCAGAAGGATGGGACCACAAGATCACTGAAGGCAGCATCAGGGCAAAGACACCAGCAGAGGCAGAGTGGAGGGGTGCCTGGGGGAAGATGATGGCACCTGTGTTCTGACACTCCACAGGTCTCTAACAGGCAAAATCCACCCACTCAAGAGGGTTACTATGAGGGGAGGTTATCCAAATCTGACACTTTTCCAAGGCTGGCACCTAATGCCTTGCTTTCAAAGCCTTGGTGGGGGATGGTGCTCTCCTGCAAACTGGGTTTTGTAATAGAAAGTCTGGCAGCATCAGCATGCGGATGGGCTGCTCTGATATTCAGTGGGCTCCCTGTCAAATGAGAGGGGACGAACAAGATAATGAGCCAAGGAGAGAGAAGCCTGCCATGGGTAAAAGCCGTAAAAGAGCTTGAGTGTTATCTGTGTATTTTAACCCTAGTAGCTGAATTATTTTTTGGATGATCTACCATGCTTATATGAGGACAAAATGGGTTTCTAGCCAGCATGGACATTTAAAGTCATTTTTGAATCCTTTTCAAAGCTTCATTAATATCTGCAATTATGGGCAGCTACAGTGCACTTGACCCAGTGTGCTAGTGTCATCAGGCTAAGCTGAATGAATCAAAAAACTTTTTATCACAGCCTCTGACCCTGCTTTGGCTACAGACACAGGGCGTGAGTAGAAAAATCTTTTACCTGCACCAGATGACCAAGTCCATGCATCTATGTAGTATGTGTTCCTCTTATAACCAATCTTGTTTGCTTATAAATGTCTTTAATACTTAATTGAGCTTATGGAATTTCTGTTGTATTTAAACTGTTAAATAAAATGATGGTTTCCAGTGATGAGAACAATTAAGCATGCAGAATATAATGAAACTTGATAGAGACTCAGCTGCTGTCCCCCCTATTAGTGTGCACAGCTGTGCATGTGTGTCAGCATTTGCAGGTTAAAGAAGCAATTAATCTGAGCAGGGTGAACGTGAAACTCTTGCTTAAGCGCACAGACAGATTGTGAACCACAGTCCCCGACTTTTTTTGTTAAGGTCGCAATTCAAATTGCAACCAGCTAAGTAAGTCTGTTCTTCTCAAATCCCACAGTTCTAATCAAATATGAGGGGTGATACTGGTGAGAGATGTCCTGGTGCCATAAATCCACATTGCCAGCAATTTATGCACATAGTGTTCACTGACGTGGTGATACATATCTGCTGTGATTAAGAGCTGAATGGCTTGTAGATCTTGATGTAGTTTCTGTGGGGTCAGATTACTAAAAACGAACTATCAAGGAGTAACATTTGATATTTTTGCTCATGAACAGGCCTCGTGTGCTTGGGCAAGCTCATGAGGGTTCTCAAGCATTTGACACAAGCAGCACTAATACCTAGAGCAGTTGGTGCCTGTTGCACTCTGTCAGGCTGTGAGATTTGCAGCAGCCTCCGTGCCTCCTGCTGGGCCAACAGGAGCTGCAAGGGCCTTTGGATGTCCTTGTGCTCTGTGTGAGGTGAGAAGGAAGAGAGACAGGGAGTTGTTAGTTTAATTTCATTTTGAAAATCATACATTAAAGACGGTGATATTGATAATCTGCTGAATGTACTGACACTCAGAAAGAATGGAGAAAGTAGGTTAATAAATCACCCTATATCCACTTTAGTCTGCATTTCAATTTTCATTTCTCAGAAACACAAATTGCAGCTGTTCTTTAAGTTGTCTGATCTATCCTCTCAAGAAGCCAATTTTGTTTTTAATTTCCTCTGATGAGACTCAGAAGATGCTGGATAAAATATTAGGTGAGTTCTTTTATTTATTTATTTTTGAGGCAGCCTTTTGTGTGTAACACATCATGGTTTCCTTCTTGGCTGCCATGGAAAGTGCTCATCTCTTAAAGCATTCTTGATGGAAGAATTGTCAATGAGAAGTGTAAAGCTCCAGACTACTCTCTAGCAGGGGTAAAGAAAATATAATCAGTAAAAAGGGTGATCGAAGCAGGTACAAAGCTTAGTAAAATTAGTAAAAACATTTTGAAAGGGAAAGAAATAGTAAAAAGACCTGAGATGTAAGGGTTTTACTGGTGTATTTCTTTCTCCCAGCTAAGCTGCAGTTAGAGAAGTTCCAGGTCTAATTCCCAGTGCACTCCATAATAATAAAGGTATTTTATTAAAATATTAGCAGCTGGGAAGGAACTTTGCAAAATGCTGTGAGAAAAACCCTTCTGCATAAATAGGATTATATGGGAGTTTTCAATATGGTAATTTAGTTGGGAATTTTTATTATTTTTTCTTCAGTTGCTATGGGACTTTAAAGCCGGGGATGTAAACAGAGAAATCAAATTTTTGGAACCAGCTGCTGTATCACCAGCCATTGCTTTCATACGGTCCTGTCTGCAGTAATGACACAGAACCAGAAAAGCAAAATTAAAATCTCTTTACATTATGAAAAAAGGACATTAATTATGTATTAATTAATAGCATAATATAGAAACCAAGGAGGAATCAGAGGAATCTGATAGAAGCCTGTATTACTTCCCTCTCTTTGTGAAGAATTTAGTGTATGGTGCAGAGCATTAATGCTATTATATAGGTTAGTAATAGAGCTGAATACACAGAAAGCCTGCATTTGACTTTTTTTTAGTTTATTAATTATCTGTACCAATATTTCTTTGTACAAATGTGTTTACTTTAAACTGTCTGAGCAGGATTTGAGAATGCATTTCTGATAATGGGTTTTCCAGGAACTATTTTTCTTGTCTTTTTTCTGTCCAAGCACCTTCCTGCTTTGGACTGGTGCTTTCCAGTAAAGAGACTTGTTGCTGTTTTCCCTCTCATTTGGGAGGTTTGACATTTCCTTTAACAACAAGTATTGTCTGAAATGGCCACTCAGGCTTCTTTCTGGACAAAACTCCCAAGACATTTTTGGACTAGTCTCTTTTTGCATTGAAAGAATTGTTGAAAGAGATAAATCTGACAGTGCAGAAAGCCTGGGAGTTTTGTTTGGTCAGACAGTGCAGCAGAAACTCTGTGCCATGTGTCTTGTCCTCTCCAAACTCTGGATGCTGGGAAAGTCAGTGCCAGAGCCCAGAAGCAACCTGTTGCTCTGTTATGCACTCTTTGCCAGGTCTTGATACATTTCCCTTTTACATTTCTTTTCATATATGGGACAGCAAGACCAAAATTTTCAAACTTATTTCAGAGGAGATGAGAGCGACCAATCTTCTTGTGCTCAGGTTGAAACATAAAATTTACTGCTTTTACTTAGTTTCCCTGCAGACTAGCACAAATTATAGAGCAGAAGGTGAAAAGGAGGAGAAAAATATAGAGGAGGTGAGGGAATGGAAACAAGCAAAGAGGACAGAGAAAGAGTGTGAAGAAAAAAGGGGAATGAGGAAATAAGCTCAACTGTGCAGAGCAGATGAATGCCTTAGGAGGAGAATTAGTGAGGAAAATGAGTCTGTTGTGATTTTTTCTTCTTCTACTACTGGGAAGGCTCCAGAAACCACCTAATGTTGGATGCTGTAAAATAAGCTATTTCTTGAAGGGAAATAAGCACTACTTGTTTTAGCAGACATTCGTGGAGAGCTGCAGATAACCACTGGAAATAAGGTAATGCTTTTCTAGCTGCTGGTGATACCTAATCATCCTCTCCCATCAGTCTTGTATCTTTTTTAGACAGATTTGCCCTCTGAAAGTGCCTGGAGTTGGGTAATTTAACTTTCCAGGCAAAGTGGTAATTACATTTCCAGGTAATTAAATTTCCAGGCAAAGTGAAGGCTGCCAGGAAAGGGAGAAAAGTGAGATGCTTACCTCCTTGCAATCAATGGGACTTGCCTGTTTTCCCAGAGGAATCCTGGTGTGACACTTACCCTAAACCAGGTTTGCTAGGCTGGCAACTTGACTACAGGGTTACCCACCGCAAAATTTTGCTTGTGCCTACTTTGCCATGAAGTCTTCAGTGTTACCCGTGACAGAAATTCACACAAAGCTCTTGAGCAAGCCTGGTTAGCTCAAATAATCTGATTTTATGGTCAGGTTGTCCAGCCAATCTTCCAGAGCTTAGGGTTTGATTCTGAGATTGTTTCACTTTAATAAGGAGTGACCTGGGAGCAAGTTGTGGGGACGTAAGGCTTCAGCTGCAGAATTGATGATGTTTGACCCTATAACTCTGTACTCAATTGAGTCATATTCTGTTGATAGCAAAAAGGATAAATATATTTAAATACAACCATGGCAGTTTTGAGTCCAGAATGGTCATGGGCCTGGCATGGGGTCAAGTATTTTAAGTTGCATTTAATCAGTCAAGAATATGGATCCAGGGTGTGACTTTTCATACAGTGACAACTGTGCACTGGCAGCAAAAGCCAGGAGGGAAAAAGAGGCAGAACATGTCAGCAAGGTGTCTGGTTAACTATAATAGAGCATGGGGAGTTTGATGTGGATGGGAAAAAAATGAAACTCAGTGCCCCAAAAGTTGGAAGAACTGCTGCAGGAAGTTTTGTAACAAGAACCACAGGAGGCAGGGCATTGTGTCTCGCGGTTTCCTTCCTCGCTTCCCTACTGGGAGTGCCAATTAGATCCAGCTCTGATGGTGGCTTTTTGACACTTCTGCTCATTGGGAAATGGACTCACACTATTATTTCATTGCATTTAGGCTTTTAAAGAACATCAGAGAGAAATGACTTTCAGCTACTCTGTCTGAGCAGGATATTAGCCAAGACTCCACACAGAAGTGGAGAGAAGGTCTTGGTTTGACATGACTATTCCCTAGTGTGTCACAGGCTTTCTGCAAATATACTGGGTACCCTCAGTTATCTGTATCTACTAGGAGTGTGTACACCTCAGATTATTTTAGGTGCTGTCTCTGCACTACTAGCATTCACAGGCAAAACCTATTAGAGGGGAAAAGGAAAATCAGAGGGGGAAGGATTTGAGATTTTATGTGAAAAGAGTTTTGCATCCAAATCCCCCTGAAAATTAACTCAGTTCGTCTGAATGCCCTTTGAAGCTTATGAATTTGACCTCTGGTCCACACAAAAATAATGCTGCAAGTGAGACTTCAGGCCAGTTGTCTTTTCCAGACATCAGCTAAGGCTTTACATAACTATCATTAACCTATTTGTATTTCCTATGTGTGTGTATTTGTGTTTTACATTTTCTGTGCTTTCTGAATGTTGTAATTGTTGAGATAGATAACCTCAGGATGGGATGTTTTGCATAGAAGCATAGAATGGTTTGGGAAAGGGACCTTAAAGATCATCTGGTTCCCTCTCCCTGCCCTGGGCAGGGACACCTTTCTCTAGACCATGTTTCTCAAAGTCCCATCCAACCTGGCCTTGAACTCAGGGGTGTTTGTCTTAAAGACATCCCCCCCAGAGTTTTCTGATTGCTTATTTAGCTATTTTTCTTGCATAATTTAAATCTGTTCCCTCTTGTTTGATCTCCTGCAGACATGGAGGACCACCTGTTCCCTTTTTTTTTCACCTTTGTGAACTCAAGGCTTCTCCTTCCTCTACCAGTAAGTGTTTTCTTTCTCAGGGGAAACATCTTCTGACCTACAGTGGGAAGATGCTTTTGAGACCACTTGTGATGCTCCTATGTTGTGCCCAGTTGGTGTTATTTGCCTTCAAACCAGTGCTTTCCAGGAGTACATAACAGCAGTCTGACAGAAGCTGAAGAAGGAAAAAAGTTGAGTGTGCTCATGTACCTTTCCATAATGTCCACCTTTCCTGTGCCAGCCAGGCATCATGAGCTCGTGCTGTCCTTTGTGAGTGGCATATGCCTCAGCCCACCCTGTTCCAAAATGCCACCCAGCAGCTCCTCCTCAGCTGATGTGCTCCTGCCTGCATCTCATACTTTGTGTGTTTGGCACCGCTGTATCCTTCACCCTTTTGGAGCATGTCTCCCATTTGCCAGGACAAATCTGGAATTTCTTCTGCCACACTGCTGCCCTACCTGGGGGATGGTGTGTGGTGGCCATGCGCCAAGAGCCAGCTCTGCTTTGGGACAGCAGGGAGGCACAGCTGAATTTTTTCAGCGGATATACATTTGTGCATACACGCACTGGGCTGGTCTCAGAAGTCCTGCATTTATAAGCAGACTCCCTCTGCCAAACTAGGAGCTTCTTCTGTTGACAGTTTTCAGGATGTGTGTGTGAATTTCCCTCATTGCTTGGCTTTCCTCTATTAACTGAGGAAAAGATATTAGTGAACTTTTTTTAAATTCTAGTCTTTTCCAAGCTTTCCTTTACAAAAATGTCCAGCAGATATAATGGGTCAGGCATCACAAGAGCAGGAGAGAGAAGAGTTGATGGTATGTGTGTGAAGAGAAAGGACTTTGATACAGCTGTCGGTGCGCTGATTACCAGGAGTTTGGGGACACAATAAATAATACTGCTATTTGCTTGGCTTGTAAACACACAGAGCTTAAATTTAAATTTCTCACTCTGTTACATAATTTTTTAAGTTATTCAGCTGTAGCAAATGAGCTAAAATGTTGCCTGTCACACAAGGGATATAGCTCCAGCCTTGGTGAAGGCGGGAGAGCTGTCCTTGGCAGTGGTTGTTTACACCACTGCCTCCACCCACAGTGTGTGGTGATATGCACCAAATAAAAAAGATAAAAATCTGTTCATGGGTTTATATGGTATCCTCCTGACTAGCATTTGAGTCCTCCAGCAGCCATGGTACCTGAGCAGGCAGTGGAGCATATCTGTATCAACTGCAAGCATGAACAGAAATGGGGTGCAAGCAGGGCTAGATGTTCAGCCCCCACTCCCTTCTGTCATCCTCTAGTGGGAAAAGCACTGGCTTTGTCCATGGGCTTGCCCATAGCTATGGGGACATTACACTGCATGCCTGCCAAATAAGTTCATGTCCTCTCTGGAATTCTCATTTGGGTGTCTGCTTAGGACGTGGCATGTTCTTGATGAGCAGGACTCCAGTTATGTGCCATCTAAACCTTCCCACAGTGGTTCCGGATCTGGGTTGGATTTCAGGTCTGGTCTGAGAAATGACATGAAATTAATAAGGATGACTCATCCATAGGGAAATTCTTCGGTCTCCTTGATGTCTTTAGAGCAGCAAAGTCTGAAAATTAGACATGAACTTTCCTAAAGCTTGTTTTGGCTCTCATGAGGGCTGCAATAGAATGACAAGCAGCATGCTGCTTTCTTTATTGTTTCAGTTCAAGCACTATCTACAAAGAGTCACAGTCTTGTGCTTAGCATTACAAAAAATTATTCATTTCCTAGCTATACAGAAAAGTGATTGAATTGCGGATGATTAACATATGTTGTGTCTTCTCTTCTAATGCCTCCCTGTCTTTTTGTGGTGCACCTTCCTAAATGGCATCAGAGCACTTTGCTTCCAAGGAGCTGTCTCCCTCAGAAACCTATTATCAAGGCTATTTCAGAAAAGTTGCTCTTCCTTGGTACATCCGGTAGACTGGCTCCAGAATCCAAACACATAATTGCTGCAGCAACCTGACCTATGCCAGTCAATGCATTCCAGCTCCTGGCTAGGTTCAAGGACTGTTTTTTAAAGGACTCCTCTCCAGGGTAAATGCAGGCTTTTTTGCTCTGAGCAGTTTTGCTAGGACAAAGAACCCCTTAACAGCTTTCCTTTAAAGATGCTTCATATTTTTATAAACAAATCTGGCTACTACACTTGATCATGACCAGCAGCATGGAGATTTTATCAGCCTGTGTCTGGCACACATGTGCTACTGCTGATTAGCACACAGCTGAGATAGGCTGGGTACACCAAACTGGCACTTAAACTACCAAATTCTTCTCTGTCTTGTTTCTGGCTTGTTTTAGAGGCAAGTCCAGTGGTGCTTTGTGTTCAGAATTTTGTTCTGAGACTGAGGAAAAGACTAACTCAAGGCATTCAACCCTGCTGAATTTTAGGAATTTTCTGTTGTGTTGCAATTTCAATTGCCTAATCATCAGAAGAGCAAATGTCTTCTCATATAAGACAATAGATGATAGAGCCGGAAGGGACTGTTGTGATAATTTTTTGTCTGACTTATTGCATCACACAGGCCAGAGGAATTTTTATATGAACTGGGACAAGACTTCAAAGGAGACAAAAAATCTGATCTTGATTTAATCACCAGATACAGAGAATCAGCCAGAATACTTGGTAAATTTTCCAGCAGCTAATTGCTGCCATTGTTAAGCAACTAATTGCACTGCACTTCATTTCTCTTCTGTTTCCTTTCAAATTGGGTCATTTGGCCTTGTTTCACTCTTGTCTGATGAAGTGACAATTACTTAAGTTACATTGCATTCCATGTCTTGGTCCCTAAAAATTGTGATCAAGCTTCTCCCTTAATTTTCTCCTTGGTAAACTAACCAGTAGACTCCTGAAGTCTCTAACTCTAAGAAAAGTTATTTTGCTTTTTGTAATTATGATATAATTTTTTTTCTCAGCTATTCATAGATGTTTATCCAGTTCTGGGCTCTCCAGCATAAGAGAGAGAGATGGAGCTACAGAAACAAGGGCAGCCAAGAGCTGCAAAAATGAGTAAGCTGCTAGAGCACCTTCCTTATGAAGAAAGGCTGAGAGAGCTGGGACTGTTCAGCTTCAAGGGGGAACTTATCAATGTGTACAAATATCTGAAGGGAGGGAGCAAAAAGGACAGAACCAGGATCTTCTCCATGGTGCCCAGTGGCAGGACAGGAGGTGATGGGCACAACGGGAAATGCATCAGGTTCCCTCTGAACATCAGAAAAGACATTTTTCCTGTGAGGATGACCGAGCCTTGACACAGGTTGCCCAGAGAGGTGGTGGAGTCTCCTTCCTTGGGGATATTCAGACCCCACCTGAGCATGGTCCTGAGCAACTGCTGTAGGTGGCCCAAACTGAGTGGGGCAGGGGTCGGACCAGATGAGCTCCAGAGGTCCCTTCAATTCTCAACTGCCTATTATTCAGTAATTCAGAGTCTTTCTTACATGGAAGACAGTAATACTTAGCCCAGTATTCTGGAGAAGGTGCATCAGAATAAATACCTTCTATACCAGATACAGGAAATGAAGGCAAAGAGAGATGAGTTGAACCACAGATGAAGGCAATGTCAGAGCCAGGGTGTGATCTGCTTTACTAATCCTTGCTCTGGCCACATTGCAAATACACAGGTCTTTGTTTCTTCTTAGAAAAATAAGACCCACCTGTTTCAAGGATTTTAAAGAATTTAAGTGTTTTGTCTATTTATTTCTAAGTGTATGGGATTGTGAAGCGAAGAAAGATGATGTGACTCATGTGATGCCATTCAGGAGCCCAGGCACCCACCTAGCTACACACCTTGGCTTTTTAGAAAAGCAAAGATCCATCCACCCCTCTTGCTATCATGGAGGAGCAGGCTCCCTGAACAACAAACTCCATTTGCAAAAGTACTTTTGAGCTGGGTTAAAACCAAGCTGGATGTGGAAAATTTCCTCCAAACTAAAAGAACAGTGATGGAAAATAAGAGAAAAAGAACTTCAAAGGCATTCAGGGTTCACATTTAACTGATATGCTTTTCTGTGCCTATCAATTTATGGTGCTGCAGGTTACTCGCAAACCACTGAACTAGCTAAAAAGTATCTAGTCAGGTGAGTGGCAAAATTTTTCTCTAAATGTAATGCTTCAACAAAGCTCCATAAATTTATGCTGATACAAATCTCTTGGAAATTGTGCTTTCTCGGCAGTCCTAACAGAGGTTATGAACAGTACTTTTGAAATCAGCATTTAAATAACATTTCAAAGCCACTTGAAACCTCATTATCCTGAATATATCGTTTTAGTGGTCATACAAGTAGTGAAAACACTGTGAAACAAATGTGTAGCTTGTAACTGGGGAAAAAACAACAGTACTGCCTGAATACTTTGTAATACTTAGCCCAGTATTCTGGAGAATGTTTATTCTGGAGAATAAACATCCAGTTAGCCACTAGATACCTTTACAGATCAGTACATTCCCTGAAACTTGGTAAGAATTATCTAGAAGTAAATACACCCCCTGTTTTATGGGAATTTCTTTCTGAACTTTCCAGAACAGCTTTTAACAATACAAGTGATGCCTTGCTGTTACCCAGGTTTATCTAGAAAAGTATAGCTAAACCTGTAACCAATAAACAGAATTGCTTTTCCATTTTAATTTTGGAAATCAAATTCTCAATCCCTTCAGGAGTGCATGTCCTCATGTACATGTGCATATGTTGCTTTTCTAAATCCCCCCTGAACACAGCTATGCCAATCTACTGGAAAGCACTTATTTTAATATGTGTTTTAAATGGCTGCTGTCTGCCTATTCTTCATAAAGAAAAGCAAAGTGTGAGGAGCTGTAGCCTCTCTTCTCATGAGCCCTGTCCATCCTGGTGAGTGATCATCCTGAACTCCATGGCAGGGATGTGGCCACGTCCCTGGAGAACCCCCAACATCTTCCTGTCTTCTCCCTGTGATGGCATTATACTAGTGCATCTGCCACCTCTGTCCTGGGAATGCAGGAGCACACAGGGCCTGGTGGAACTAATGATGCTATTTAATGGTGTGCACCCCCACATCTGCTACCTACAGATGCTTGTTGAGTGGCATTGTGCAGGTGGCAATGTAGGCAGGATGGAAAGCTTGCCTCCACATTGCCAGTGATTAGATCAACGTGGTTCTTTGAACAAGAGAAAACATCAATCTAAGGTAGGAAGGGGGCTGGGAATTTCATTGAGGCTGCTGAAGCACAGGTACAATTTCTGTTCTCCAGTGTGTCTTGGGTTGATGGGTTTTGCAGTGCCCTTGGTCAGTGAAGTACTTCCCCCCTGGAGAATCACTCCCAGTGAGGCAGGGCTCCTCTCCCTGGAAAACCATGTCTGCCCTGGGAGGTCATACAGCCTGGGTTTGGGGAGGTGTCTCCCATTTCTCCTCCTCACTTCTTTGAAAAGACATTTCCATATTTTGTAATTGACATTTTCTGTGTCATCTTCTTCTTTCTTGGGGTCAGATGGTGACTCCTTGCCGATCCCCTCCTACTTACCCCAGTGACTCTGTGGCACCAGGGCAAAGAGCTTCTGTGAGAAGTCATTCTTTAGAGTCAATGAGCTCCCACAGACTTGACAAAAATGTTTAGATCTTATTTGTTCCACTTTTTATTTATTAACCCTTACTCTTAGGTGTTTTATTAATTCTTTGTTTTGCCTGTCTCCTTTGCCAGCAGTTTCTGTAGGCTGCCTTTTTTCTTTCTTTTTTTTTTCTTCCCCCTTCAGTATAAAGCAGCATGATTCATTGTATTTCCTTCTTAGTGATCTCTCCTGGTTCCTCACCCCATGTTCTCCACTGATCAGACCCATTGGTGATTAGATGCTCAGCAGAAGTGATTTTGCAGCCTTTGACACCGTGCATCCCCTGCTGCCTGGATTTCAAAGAGGTAATCAGTCCCAGGGACCTGCCACTGACCCTTTGCTCAAGCTTTTGTCATTCACCTTTTACTGTCTCTTTTCTTAAAGAGCTTGAAGTATCTTGATTCTTCTGTGAGGGAAAAAAGGACACATGCACTGAAACTATAATAATTTTACCACACTGTCACAGTACTTTCACTTGAAATAGTATCAGATAGTGCCTCTGTATCACATCTCTAATACCTTTTGAAATGAAATCTTCAGCTCCTATTCAGAGATCCCCCTTTTGTTCACTGGAAGCCAAGGGGACAGTCAGTGAGCTGGAGAGGTGGCTCAGTTCAGTACTGTCCCTTTTAACCCCTTATGCATGGGCAGCAGCGAGTGCAGGGTGCCTCTGCCAGACAATGTGATTCCTTTGGAAACCTCAGGGGGATTTCTAAAGGCCTTGGTGCAGTGAGGCTGTTCCCAATGTTAGCTGTGAACCACTGAACACAAGAAGATCTGAGTGCTTAGCCAAACTCTGACTTGGACCTTAGGAGAAAACCATTTTTTTCCTTGGGTCTTACTGTTTGGTTTCTGAAACTGAAATGTCTGACCATAACCATATCTGCTCTTGTCATGATCAGTCTAGCAGCCTTTGCTGTCTGACTTACAGATAACATCTACTGCCATAAAGACTGAGAAGATATTTATACATATTTTGCACATTATACTTGAATTGTTATGAACATTAGTAAAGCAGCTAAGACTAAGGAAACATATTAGTGCTATTTAGATTATTTAAGTGGCCATGATTTCTCCAGAGATTTAAAATTCTGCTTCAACAGTCCTAAAGGCTACATTAAATCAATTGCAAACACAAAGAAAATTGACTTTTAAAAGTATGAAACAAAAAAGTCCTATAACTCATCCCAAAGCCCCTTGATAAGTCTTTGATGAATACATCAGAAAAAAATAAAAAGGAGCTGGAAATTTATTTCCAAGAGCATAATGTGCTTATTTTAATTTTATTTTTCCTTCAATAAATGATAAATTTGAAGTATTTCCTTTGGGTTTCACTGTAAATAGGTGAAGTAATAATGTTGTATTTATTTTTATTATTAAACATCTCAGAGAAAAGAAACTTCTGGGTTACCTCAAATGCACTGGCAACATAAGTAGCAACAGACTTCCAGACAAAGAAGCTTGTGTGGAACATGTTAAATGGTATGCAAAACTTGTGTGCTGAATCTTATCAAAAGTGTAAGAGAAGGGAATTCTGCAGCTTGGATTCCAGCATGCATGTTTACTTTTTAAATCTATATGTGCTCAGACTATTTTTAATGAATGTAGGCTGGCTCTTTTTTTTTCCCTTCTTCTTCAAAATGCTTCATAAATTGTGGTATTTGTGCCTAATTATTTATAATTGTGCTGGGAATAATTTGTTTAAAACACTGCAGTTGTTGGATATGCTGTAAATCAAACACTGTCGTGTTTTTCTTCCTGGTCACCTGGGTAGTAGTGCTATTCTTCTTTTTTAGTTGGATGAAAAACTTTATGAACTGGTGACTAGCTAACTGCTAGCTTCAGGTAAATTCTTGTGTTTGAGTTATAAATGTACATAGATCAGAAGAATAGGTATGGGGCAGCTGTACAAGTGCAATAGTCTTTGTCTGCTGAATAAAATGGGAGTCAGAATCTAATGTATTTATATAGATGTGATTTTATGTTAAGACATCTTTACTTACATTGACAGTTTTTTGAAAAAGGCTTCTTGGCTTTTTCTGGTCATCAGATGCGCATGTAGAGTTTTACACAGTTTGCACTGCTACATAACTATATGCCCAGTAATGAACCATATACCTCCTTGGCCACCTACTCCCTTTTATTTGGGTTTTTGTTTGTTTGTTTTGTTGTTCTGAGTTTTTTGTTCAGTGGTTTCTTTTCTAAAAGGACTTCTCCTTACTCTAGAAATTCTCAGAAATGTAGAACAAAGGAAGCCCAGGCTGCGTTGCTCAGAGGTCAGCAAAGGCAAAGCAGTGCTGTTGCCCTGCCTCACAGGGAGCCGAGGGATGGAGTGGCATTCCTGTGGCCTTATCTGTTCCTGGCTCTGACTGAGGTGATGGCTGCAATGTGGGTTAGTCCAGCTACTGTAATGTTGTGCCCAGCCTTGGAAGAAGCACTGCCATGAAATCTCTCTCGTGCAATATCTTGGCTTCATGTGTCCTGGTGAAAAATCAAATGCATTTTGTTCAAGTCTAAGAAGAAGGGCAAGAAGGGCTCGTAACTTAACTCATTTCAGATATCACAGATATCTGAACAGAGCATGCACCTTCTGCAAATCAGGCAGCATTTTGTCTGGGATTTCACTGTAAGAAATCCCCCTTTTTGCAGGGGTACAGGGAAGCTTATGGGAGAGTGTCTCTATACAGGCACAGCTGTGCTCACAGAGCTTCTGTTAACTCAGCTGCAGTTAAGTGGAAGATGAACTCAATGGATTGGGCCGTAGTCTAGCAATCTAGATATCTAAACTCCCTACCTTTCTCCTATGAACACTGTGTAGATCTTTTTTGGCAAGTTTTTTAATCTTTCCATCTGCAGATGAAGCGTGTTAGTGTTTATGTTCCTGTCTGGAGTGTTCACCAAAAACCAAGCGAAGATTTTGAGACAATGAGTATGTGGAGATGGTACAGCCTGCAGCCAAGGAGCAGCAATGAGATGTAGGAGAAAATAAGGGATTTGATGCTGAGGTTTTTAAACATGGGAAATTTGGTCTACAAAATGAGAAAGGCTTTTACTTCTTGTGACCTGGGGTTCATTCCATTCTGAAGTCACATCAGGTGTCTTGACAGAAAGGGTAAAATTGTGTATTTGGTTTTGGCCAAAACCATGTAATGTTTTAGTCCTTTTTGGATTCATTAGTATTTATTTACATATATCCAGTCTGCTTGCCCATAGAAGACTCTTCAACATCTCCCTGGTGCAGTGCCATGGTGGTCTCAAGATGCTCCAGGCTTTTATAACTAGTGATGCAGCAAGCACTGAAGTTGTGGACTACAAAGTATTTCCCAAGAAGCTCAGGAGAGTCCAGGCTCTGGTCCTGCATTTGTAACCTAGTACACACAGAGCTGGACCTACAGAGCCCTCTGGAAACTTCACAGTTTTGTCCAACATGCTGTGACACAATCTGTGCAACATGGGCATCTGGTTTGAGAGCTGTCCTTGGAGGAGGAGAAAGCCATGAGCTTCCTCTAGAAGAATGTCATGGTTTGACACTGGCACAATGCCAGTGCCCCATGAAAATTCCCTCTCCCTGGCATCTGCTGTGAGGTGGTACCCGGAAATAAACAAAGCAGGCTTCTACTTAGGGAAAAAAGAAAAAAAACTTTATTAACTAAACTACAAAAAACTAAACCACAAAGGAAGAAAAAAATAAACACAAGGAAAATGAAAACTACACAGAAACACCCCCTCCTCCTCCTCCTCCCACCAAATTCCCAGTACATTTACATTTCCCAAAATTATCAACACTCGGTCTGGCACCACCCTTTAGATAATCAAATCTTCAGCTCATCAAGAGTAGACGGAGTCCTTCCTTGTGCCATGGACTTCTTGTCACAATCAGCACCGCCTGGAGTATCCTTTTGCTACCTTGTGACATCTTCCTTCCATGCCAGGTGCTCTCACCACCTTGCATGGGGCAGGGGCCTGCTTTCAGGGTGGACCTTTTAAGGATGCCTCGTCTCATTCCAAACAGAGCACAGTCTCATCTCTGGGACCTTTGTCCCCCCCATTTCTTCTACACCCCCTGGGGCCGAGGGGTCTCAACACCGAACTCTCTTGGCTCTGAGCCCTTGCTTCCCCCTGCAATGCAGTCTCTGTATCACCAGGAAACAGTCCATGGATATACAACAAAAGAGTCCAGCAAAAAATGCCACTCCATCTTTCTCCATTCCTTCAACATCTCTCTTTCTCTTTGCCAGACCTCCTCACTGGCCTATTTCTTCCTTCATCCTCTACTCTCATCTCTTTTCTAGGAAGGGTAATGTTCTGTAAAGTTTTCATTGTCCACAAAGGGTTAAAAGCTCTCCCAAGCAGCTGGACTCCTTCTCGCTGCCACCCCCCCCCCCCCCCCCCCCCCCCCCTTCTCCTCAGCCGTGCTGCCTGCTGCTGGCACATGATATCAAGTTTCAAGGTAACTCAGTCTCTAGCACAGGCTGCACTCTCTCTCTGTCTCCAAAGGTGGTGGGGGGGGAAAACAGGCTGCTCGGTGCTTCCCTGTACTTTCGCTCCTCCACCCTTCCATCCCTCAGGGCCAGACCTACCTCAACTGGGCCACGTGGCTTTCCCCTCCCCCTGCCCAGCTAGCAGCTGAGCCGGGGGAGAGAAGGAGCTCTGTCCTGCCGGAAATTCAAAGAGGACTCCAAGGGAAAAGAGCCCTGCTTTTAACCCCTGGGTTTGTGTTCTCAGAGGCGGATCCAATGCTCCAGTGGCCAAAACCAGGTGCCAATCTTAAAATCCGAATACCTATTGGTGACCACAGCACAAACAACATATCCCAGATGTCCCATTTCCGGTCAAACCACCACAAAGAAGCAGCAAATTTTGGCCCAAGAGCAGAGCAAAGACTCATACCCACACCTCTGAAGCCATAGAGAGGTATTCTAATTGCTGTGTCTCATGTTATTACACAACATTTGTTTTGTGGTTGTTAAAGATGGGACATAGAAATGAAGAGGCAGCAGAACAGAAAGGAAATATGTGAAGATATTTCTCAGGATGTTTGAAGACCTGTGGAGGGACTTGAAATACACAGCTTTTGTGCTTACACACAGGTACAAATCCTGATGTTGCCTCAGGCTGAGCAGGAGGTGAGAGCAGAGCTGTGTAAGCCTGGTAGAAGACAGAGCCCACAGCTGGAAGTCCCTAAGCACTGGGTGGTTCTGGGACAGGCACAAATAATGTGTTGAAATATAAGCTGGATAATACAATAATTTGAATTTGACAGAGTTCAGATGGAAATTGAGAGAGAATTAGAAAAATCATATAATCCTTTCCCCATACACAGCTTGACTCAAGGTAGATTTGGTGGAGCCCTCTAGCCAACTTCAATTAGTAGTTCGTGTGCAGTCCCTTGCTTCCAAATCATGTAATGCTGTAATAACTGTCTGCTATTAAAAGTCAAAGGAAGAATATTAAACTGCTGCTGTCTTTGAAGTTCACAGGCAGGGAATCATGGTTACTAAAGACTATTAATTATCTCAGCAGTCAAACTACACTAGGCAAAATTCCAGTATAAACGCCAGACAGCGAGTCGGATGTTATACTGCAAGATTTCCTCAGAATAATGTCTACAAACCAAGAACAAAAACCTGTGTGCAGACTCTAATCTCATTGAAACAGCCTGCAGAGGTACATATATAAATCAAGGTTTAAGCAGGAATGTGTTTTTCTGAGGAAAGTGAAGGCACTTTCTGTGTTTAATTAACAGAATGCTAATTGGGCAAATGAGAGAGAATTAAAAGCGAATCACTGAGTGTCTGTAAGAAATTGGTGGTGAAATTGTTAGAGATGACTGCTTGACCTGTGCATGGAAATTGCAAGAGCAAATCCTAAATTTTGAGAATTATAATGAACACTAAGATGTTCAGAAAAATCTAAATTCCTGAGAGTGACCACATTCAGAGAAAAAAAACCACAGCTATATTAGCCAGGAATATGTGAATGCATTGTGTGGGCTGACCTCCTTGCACTGACTTCAGTTTTATTCCTCATGACCCTGTGAGTAATATTGGAGTTTTTTTCAATGTGGAAAAAAATTGGTGCCATCTTTTGTATTCATCAGAGCTGAGAGCAGGGAGGAAAGGCTGTCAAAGAATAAGTTTTTGCTCATGGGCACTCACATTAGAAGATATTTGGGAAAGTCTTTATTCATAAGAAATAGGACCATGCATTTCACCATGGTTACCAAAAGTGCAATTTAAAGCACATGATCTTTGAGCAGCACAGGCAGGGATGTGATAAGTCTCAGAGTCCAGCCTACAGAGAGGGAAAAAGCAAAAATCTCTGAGCCCATGTTCATATTTGTCAGACTGCTCAGGAGGAGCTGCTCTTTGGTGGTTAAGCCCACTGTTAGGGCAGCAATGAAAGCTTCCACTCCTTTCAGTGGCTCTCTGGGCACTATGTGTGAGCTGCTTGGAGCAAGCCCCACTGGGCATTGATAGTGCTGGGCTGATGGAGAGAGATTTTGTAGGCTGAGGAGTCTGTCCTGCAGTTCTCTTTTGACAAACTCAATGGCCGTAAAGTCCAGAAGATCACATCACTTTTTGTGATTGTACAGAGAGAAGCTACCTGAGGCACTGAAAGCAGCAGCCCAGCAGAGAAAAACAGTTGGTGTTACAAGAGGTCTTCCAAAACACTTGCAAAATTAAATAAAAAGCAAATTATTCCAATCATGTGCAAAAATAATTTAAGTTGTAGCTGGAAATAAGGCTGTGTGAAGCACTTCATTCAGTCTCCTCTTATATGCATGCTATTTTAAAGCACTGAAAGAGACAAAGTGATGAACATGGAACATAAGGTCTTCCTGCCCTTAGAAGAGGAAAACAAACCACACATTTTAGTTGTCCTTCATCCTAAGAGTGACAGCCGGCTTCAGATGTGTTTGTAGCAGTGTCCTGTGTCTGATATATACATATGTATAAAAGAACATATGTATCATCTTTAAAAAGGCATTTTTCAAAATTAATCTCTCAGCCTATAATTTAGTTCTGGACTGCAGATATTTTATTTCTTGGTGTATGCCAGACACTTCTCTGGCATGTTCTGATTCAGTGGCCCTCCCACATCAGCTCTGGGAAACGTAGTGACTGAGCCAATGCCTCTGAAATTAATGGGTACCATTCCATCAGCCCAGGGTGGCCCTGGCAGCAGTGTGTGCATCATGAGGCCAGCAGGCTCAGGAGTGCTGGGCTGTAGCCCACATTTATCCATCTGAGCCTCATCACTTCAGTCAGTCCCATGACCAAATTAGGATCTATTGGAGTTGTGCAATAATATATTGTTTCTCCTCCTACTACTAGTGACAGCATTTATTTTTCTTTCTTCAAAGTCATGATTTGGACTAAAATTGAGCATGTTCCTAAAGCTACAGTGAATGGTCAGAATTGAGTAACTGTATTGGCACCTGGTACATTTGATGAGTGTCAGGATCTTGGATTCATGAATTGTTTTCTCAAAGACTGAAAATGATGTTTAGCATATTACGGACCCAATTTTCCCTGACACTCGGGACACTTAGAAGATTTGGGGGCAGAAATGCATACCAAGTTTTGCCCATGGAAATTACACAGGGTGTGAAATCTCATTAGTGCTTCTGAGACTGATTGTATGTTAGATTTAGATATGACTGGTTGGGTGGATTTTGCATTTGTGCATGCCTTGAAAATTCACTTAGATTTTATTCCAGAGCGTGGGATTTATTTAGGTTTGTTTTTTTTTAAGTAAAATGAAGGAGTTTAATTTTTGAAGTGAATTAGGGTATGAATTGGTTGAGCTGAAATATCATTACTTTCACTCCAGAGATTACATGATTATCTTCAGTTGCAACAGAAAAAAAATAGCCCCAAACCAACCAAAGCCAGCTACACTTGCATATCTTTCAGATGCTGCATGATGATATTTTAAGAAGGTATGTACAAGCACTAAGCTGTAATTGGCAAAATAATGTTTAAGTGAATCAGATGCCATGCTTGGTTACTCTGTCCTGCCTCCTGCAGCTGGCAGATGTTGGCGGGGTGTTTGCACCTGCAGAGAGCTGTGTTTTTGAGGGCTGTGTGCCAGCACAGCATCTAAACGCTTCTTCAATGGGCCTGTCTTCCCTTAGGATGAAAGACATCTAAGCTGGCCACAGCTGCACCCCAGCTGGCTCCCTTTGTGTCCTGCTGTGGCACAGCAGAGATTTCCCAAAGTGCTCTGAAACATTGCAGAGGACTGAACCCAGAAGTCTGGTTAATAAGCCTGGTTTCAGACACTGAAACCAGGTTTATTAAACCTGGCTGGGCATGAGCTGGCTCCAAAGGAAGGTAGTGGTGATACCGCTGCACTTTTCTCCCAAATAATTTCTTGTTCTAGTTCAGCACTTACCCAATAGACACATGGGTGAGCTTTCCCTGGAGCAGCTCCAATCAGGCAGGGTTTTCTGAAATCTCTTCTGTGCCTTTGGAGAGTGGGCAGGCAGTGTCCAGGGCTGGATCTGGTCTTCATAAGCATGGCAATAAAGCATAGGCTAATGAGCCCCTCTGGGCTTGCACAAGTCAGTCTCTGCATGAATGGCATGGTTCACTCCTGAGAGAGGGGAAAGGGAGGACTGTGTTGGCACAGATGGCCTTTGCAAGAGGGAGGTGGAGGTACAATGTGACACTGGGTATAGCTACAGACCACAGATCATTCAAGGGGCTTTGTCCAGAGAGTTCATCAGTGGGAAGAAATTTTTTGTGTGTGTGGTGCCACTTGGGTTTGAGTGGGAAGCTTAGACCTCTTAATTTTCAAGCAGACCCCTTCCTGCCTGGTAAGTGTCCTTGGACTCAGAGCAGCAGAAGAAGAGCCATGACCCAGCTCCAGATTTTCTGGTCCAGCACTGCTGGCAGCAAAGCCCAAACCAAAGCCTGGCAACCCAACTGTGTACAACCCCAGCTGAGACTGTGGCTTTACTGGTGTCTATTTCCATGTAGCTTCATTGGATTAACCTGATTCCAGCTTGCCTATATTGTGTATATTCATATTGTACTGAAATTATGTCTCTGGCTGCAGCATAAGAGCTCCCTATGTTCTATGTTAAGATACACACAGGAAACCTGTCCTAGGGTACTCGAGGTCCCTAGTATTCAAAGCACGTGACTCATCCTTTAAGTGTGTGATAAACTTTAGATACAAACATATATATATATATATATATGTATATATGTATATATATATATATAATTACCAGAAAAATGCATATAGAAACAGTATTGGAGCAAAACCCCTGTAATTTCTTAAATAACAAGAGGAGATAAAATATTTGCTTTTTGAAATCTCATTCTGGTGCAGGAAAGGAACCTGTGGACAATTGTTCTTTTTTGCTAAGCATCCTTGCTGGCTACTTCAATATGAGCATTATTTATTCAGGTTGCTGATATGGTTTTAACTGATGCAGCTACTGATAGTTTGGTTTTATAGTTTTTCTTCAAATAATATGGTGGACTTGCAGATGTGGACTTCTGCAGTCCTCAGAAGCTGCTGTTATGGTTTCCCTCAATGGCAGTAGCATTGCATAGTGCTGATTGCAGCCTTTTTAATTTAAAAAAAACCCCAAACTACAAACCTAAACAAACAGTGGGGGATGTTTTTAAATGCAGCTATAAAAACCTTTCTGGCAAGAATTTTGGCATGCCTTTATATATTGGCTTCAGTTTTTGGTTTCTTGCCATTTTCCCTAAGGTCCGGGTTTTCTCTGTAAGTTTCTAACACAGGACAAACAAGTCCCTGCAGCCAAAGCCATTTCAAAACGTGAAAAATTTCCTGTGCAATCAGTCAGGTCATCCAGTTTCGAAATTCATTCTTGTTTATCATATGTGGTGGGTCTGAGGTAAAATACCAGTCTCATTGATTTTGGCACAGTTTAGATGCAACCTGAGTGGAAGGCACGTTCCAAATTTTCATGTGAGACTCACTTGCACTACTCTGAGATTAAAAAAAAATTACTTTCCTAAAGTCTAGATGTAATTAAGAAACTCACACAGCTCTAATCTGAAATAAACTAAAATCTTCAACAGCAGCACAAGGGATTCTGGAATGTAGCCTAGGATACACCTAGGATATGATGGTGCACTTCAGTTCCTGCGCTCTTTCCTTTGGGACCGGCATGTTTTACAGCTGACAGCCCTGGAACTTGTTTTATGTGAAATGTTTCAGGGAAATCATTAGAAATTAGATCAAAACAGAATTCAAAGAAAGCTGAGAGGTAAGAGAAAATTGCTGAATTTCTTGCAATCCTTACCTTGAATTCATCAAACCTGTGGAGGCAGGTCATCTAGGATAAAAAAGCCATGTCAGGTCACAACAAACTGCGTTTTGACAGCATGCTTGTTTATCAAAATTGCTAAAAATCCTCCAGTGTTTTCCTTGATGGTGATGAGGAAGATTTTGAGATCCAGTGACTTCATTAATAGTGCTCTATCCCTTCTTTTGACTCAGTGAAGTTTCTCTGGCATACAGGCTCACTTGGTTAATGAGATATGACACTTGGCATGCTACTAATAAGGAGAAATGGGAAAAAATGTATGCATCACTTCTGAAATGTTGCTGAAGGCCCCTTTTCTGTACATCTGGTACATATTTCTAATTTTTTGTTTTGCAGAGTAAGGTGCCAGAAATGTGGGAGTCATCAGCAGTTAGTTATTTTCATAAAGAAGAAGATGCTGAAAATCTATGTAATTACAGACCCATTTCAACTTTATTCTCTGCAGTTGAATTATTTCAATGTCTTTTTTATAGTCAAAATGAACAAGTTTAGTTTACAAATATTTTATTACCATTAGGGTAACTTGATTTCTGTTATCATCATTTTACAACTATAGTATTATTAAAAGTGACAAATGACTCTGTAGCCAATTGTTCTTCTGAATAAATGTCATTTTGTGTGGTGATTTATTTCTTCTGCCAACCTTTGATCTAATGAGAGGCAGGAGATTTTATTTGGCTTTTTTTTTTTTTTTTTTTTTTTTTTTTTTTACTTTGGCATGTGACAGCTTTGCTTTAGTGACAAGAAACAATTCATTTTCGAGAGAGGCAGCTGGAAATTTTGCTGCAGTGAAAGATTTGGCATTTGGCATGGCAACATTCAGGGATCCTACAACAGGCTTTGGCAGCGGCTTTATCTTTGTATTTCTACATTTACATCACTCTTTTGCAACAACAGAGATGCAACAGCTTTTTCCCCTTTGTCCGTAGGTCTGTGAGAGGATGGCCTGAAGCCCTGGGGATTTCAGCACTTGACTATTTTGCTGACCCCTGACTTAATTCAATCTGTGATCGAGACTTTTCTGGCAGTGCCATCCAGTGAGATGTACTGTGACTTCCGTTTCAGGGACCGACCTCCCAATGTACTCCTCAAATTGTCCCTGCCAGCCCTGCACTCCTTCCCAGAGGCTCCATGCTGGCTGCTGCCTCCATGTCCTTTCAGACAGGTGCTGATGCTGAAGGTGGCACCAGCTGCTCCTCTCCCTTAATTGACACTGAGCTGAAGTCGGATTTGAAGAGTTGGCCGAGGTTGTTTGTTTGTGATGAATGTTTTCCTCAGTCCAACTGCTCACACATGCTGGGGACAGCTGGTGCTTCCCACCTGAAGCTGTGGAAGTGAGCCCAGACCTGGAGTCACTCCCCAGATGATGACATGACTTTAAAGTCCTCAGTAGGCAGGTCCCTGTGTGGCCTTCACTCAGCTGAACTGGAGGGACTCCTGTTACTCCATGCTTGTAATCTTTCCTTCTTTCTCATGTAAGTGGACTAGCAAAGCCCTGGAATAACTCTTACCCTGTCAGTCAATGTCAGATAGCACTTACTCTTTAGGATCATAAGGCCAGTATAGAGCTGAAATGTCAAAATGTTAATGTGAGAGAAAAGTGGTAAGCCTTTGCTATTTGTTTCTCTGAAATAGCTGGCATCAATTACAAGCCCAGCCGAAGGATGTATTCTGGTTTTGGACAATTTGCAGTTTAGACTCTTTGATTATTTGTTCCTACAGACAGCCAACTGCATTTACTTGTTTCCCCCTCTTTAAAACATTAAGTGGAAATGCTTGGAGGCTTTTTTACTAAAAAACTGGTGGCTTTCATTTTCTAAAGATGAGGTTACAAAAACATATGATCCTACATTTGAAGTATGCCTTTCTTTAAAGGATACTGCAAAGGCCACCCAGTAGAAATTGCTTTGAGCACCCTGGTCTCGTAGAAGGTGTCCCTGCCCATGGCAGTGGGGTTGGAACTAGATGATTTTAAGGTGCCTTCCAATACAAACATTTTTTTTTCATGAAATGCTGTGACTATTCTTTTCAGTGTTTTAGTAATTTAGACAAATCTATTTTAAAATAAGTTTATTTAGTTTTGTCTCATATGTTTTATAGAAAAAAGAAGGTAGTAGGAGATCATGAGTGGAGAGGTAAAATATAAGGCTTGGTGAAATCATTCCAGGTGTCTTGCTGCCATGGATCAGGCTAGAGGCAGTCATGGCTTTGTCAGGGCAGAAAAGTCACAGTGAAGAGTTCTGGGGACATGCCAAAGCACTGTGCTTTCCCAGAGATGCCCTCAGGGAGCATTTGTGTGGGAGCCCTGATCACCACATCCCACATCTGGGATGCTGGAGCTCCCAGACAGGTGCTTTTCCTGGACAGGTGGTAAGGAGGAAGGTGAAGGCACCTGGTGCCCTTCCTGCTAGGGAGCAGCAGGGGCAGGGCATCACCAGCCAGAGCTTCATCCTGTGCTACACAAGCACAGAGAGCCATGGGTTGGCCAAGAGCTTTGGTGAGCCCATGGCACTGAGGAAGGTGGGAGGTCAGGCCAGGAAGGGCAGTCCCCAGGACAGGCTCAGCTGTGATGTGCCTGGGATGAGGAGCAGCATCAAGTGCCTGAGATCAAATGAAATGTGTGAGCACTGACAGGAGAAATACTTGCATGTGAGGAATTTCTCTTTGAGCCCAGCATGGGCTACATGTGGATGCCCCTGTTTGGTTAAGGATAATGGGTTTTAAGTTTGGTGTGTTATACTGCCATTGTATTATTTTCTTGGCATTTCTTTTAATGAAGCATGATTTTTCCTCCTGCCCTCCTGGGACCTTCTCATAAACCCCTTGTAAAAAAGGATAATTCCTTTGCCTCCCCTGGCAAGCCAAAATCTGAATTTCTGATTTTGGGATGGAAATGTGGTCAATGCTGTTTGTTTTATGCTGACATTTTTATTCAGTTCTGGATTTAGAGGTCCTCCCTGATTTAGTCTGTGTATCCCTTTGCTATTACAGACATAACCCTGATTCAGATTTACTGGAAGAGCTAAAGAGACTTCTTCCTCCTCTTTTTATCAGCAGATATACTGTGGCTTCCAGCATTATGGGGGTACTTATATGGTTGCAGAGCTTCCTGCTAGGTCAGGACTCCATTCACCCCTCTCTGCATATTGCTCTAGCAATAGATGCTTCTGATTGAATCCAAGTGAAATTAATTCCCCACTAACCTGTGTGGCTGAGGAAGGGTGATTTGGGAGCCTAACTGCCTCTGGCTCATTCTCTCTTGACCCTCTAAACACCACTGCTGTGTGTGCTCCTGCAGAGCTCAGCAGGTGTCATGAAAACGATCCTGCTTTTGCAAGAGCTGGGCTTTGGAGCTGGCTAATTGCATTGTGTTTAAGCATTAAAATTTTGGCAGAAGGTTTTCTTTCTGCCACCAAACAATTGTTCACAAGTGTTTCCATTATTCAGCCACCTGTAATGCATGCCTATCAAAGGAAGAGCAGTCCTATTAATAATTACTGTCAGCCGTGTGCAGTGATGCAGTCACTTTGCAGCATTCACTCTTGGGGTAATTCCAGTCAAATGGTGTATTTCAAATGTCAGCTTGATGTTCCTCTTGTAAAGAGGAATCTTTTAGTACAGGAAAATAAAATTTACTTGTAATCCTGGTCTACAGTCTCAGGTGATAAAGGATGACCAGGATTTAAAATTCCATCTTAGTGTTTGTTAGACTCACCTTTTTTTCTTCTTTTTTTGAGGTCCCTGCATAGTCTGGGGTGATTTTCCATTTCTGGGACTAGCCCAGGCTAGCCATGTAATTTGAAAGCCACTTGAGTAAAGATAGGGCCTATTTATCAAATTATTGATCATAGGAGTAAATAAGAATCTCTGCAGTGCTCTGCACTGTTCTGCCAGACAAAAGTGGTGAATGCATGGGGATTAATGAGCCCTTTTCCTGCCTGTTTGTGGTCTCAGGGAGATGGCTGTGGTGAGGGCAGGTCTTTGGGACCACATGTGCACTCACTGACCTACCTGTGCAAGTCCCTAACAGAGGTTAGGGACTTGCACAGTGCTTTGATCCTATGTGGAACATTTTTTTTCTTCATGGCTTTCATTGCCCTATGCTATGGGGCACTGGGAAGCTGGAATATCCCCTGCAGAAGCATCCTTCATCCTGGCACCTCCCAAGATTCCTACACTGTGCAATTTTGTCTTAACTCCTGAGTTTTCTTGCTTTTACTTTTTTGATTCTCGCTCATGCCTTTTGGATTGGGGGGGGGGATTGAGTGAGCAGGTGTGTGGGCCTTAGCTGCTGTCCGGTGTTGAACCATGACAGACAGGGCTGCTCTCCTGCCCTCCCCAGGCAGCCAGTGCCTGCCCCTGCCCTGGGATGGGGCAGAGGGTGAGGTCCAGGGCAGGCTCCCAGCTGGGGCATAGGGCAGGGCTGCTGCTGCTCTGCTGCTGCAGCTGGTGAGGAGATCTGTGTTAGGGTTAGGGAGCTGTTCACAAAAGCATGGAAGCACTGAACTCCAAAGAGGCTTGTATGTTAGGGGCAGTGATGCTCAAATTTTATATGCAAGGCTTTTCATTGCATTACTGAGCCTCACAAACCCCTGAGGTTAGATGTTATGAGCTGAAGGATAGAATCCTTAGAGAAAAAGATTGAGCAGCATTCTCTGCACACCACAGGGGGCTTGCTTGTGCATTGGGATCAGCTTGTTCAAATTTCTAAGCCCCTTGCTGTGTGATTGGGTTTCCTGGGTTGCAAAATTAGTGGTGTATTAGGGGCAGCATCTGCTGACACCCACACTGTTGATGCGGGCAGACAAAAGGACCAGCGTGAGCTGGCATCATATTATTCATGCTTGGATATTTGTATGCCATGGAGTTCTGCTACAATGACTTTTATTTAGCTCTTCCCTGAATAATGTTGGCTATTGAGCTTCATCAGTGCTTTTGGTTCTAAGCTCAAACAGCAGTAAAACCTATTGCTGCTAAAACTTACTTATAACCACATCTGCAAGAACAGTTTATTAAATCTTGTGCTTTATTCGGCTTGAGCAATTCTCAATGTTTCTCACAGTGACAGGAGTGTCATTTTTGTGTTTGGCATCTTCTTTCTGTTTTTCATTTGTTGGTTTATTTGCTTAATAAATATCACAGTTTTATCCAGAAATAGCTCATATAACCAATTCACCTACTCTTGCATTTTTTTCTGTAGTATATCTTGGTAAAACTCCAGGGCAGAGGGTGTTCAGGTTGCTGTGGAATGAGCCTGAATAACTTTGACAGACCTTGAAATGCATCTGTATGGATTAGATTACCTCAGAAGTAAGAGGAAATTTATATTTACTGGAAGGTACCAGCCATTTCTTACTACTTTTGCTAGCACTGAGAAAAGTGTTTAGGGTAGCACTTTGGAAAGTATACAATTAATATTACAGGAGCAGTCTCAGGGCGGAGGGATCACAAAACTGGTGTGCTGTATAACTTACACTAAAATCTCACTTTGAGAAATCACCATTTAAAAATGCTCTTACTCAACACATCTGCTGCCTCTGTGCAGTTGTATCTGCTGACTTCAGTAGCAAAAAAAAGTTTTTACCTACTTTTTACTCCCATCAGTCCTGCAGAGCCGACACAGCTGAGGAGTGTGTCTCAGCTCTGGAGGACCGACAGCCAAATTAAACTCCCCACAGGTGCTCTGATACAGCTGCACCAAAGCCAGAGGAGTTAAACTGACAGAGAGTAGTTGAGAAGAGACCAGGGCTGCAGAAGAGATTAAAGCAGCCATTTCAAATCTAACATTCCAGCTTTCCAGGCTAAAATAAAAAAGTGCAGATATGTAGTTTGAACAGAGGGGTGCTGGTGTTGCTTCCAGTGTAAGACCATTTGCATCTTCCAGTTCAGTTAAATGCAGTTTTCCCCTTGACATTTAAATGCTGTTTGGGTGTTATGTGGAGGAAGAGTTAATGCTAAGTGATGTTAATGCTGCCCTTTCCTTGTTCCAATTTTTTTAGGAAGTTTTGTGTTAGCACAGATTTTGATGCCTGCAATGCTTGTTTAAACTCCAGTATTCCTGTAGCTTTTCCTATTTTTGAAGATAAACCATACATATTGTTTCTTGCTTTTATTTCTCTCATGAATACTTGTGAAATACTGACATCAGCATTGTGGTTTTGGGCAATATTGTCAAAGAGAGATACTAAAATATCACAAGCCAGACCCCCCTAAACCCACTGACACTTCCTTGAAAATGTAATGTATTGGCTGCCTGGGAAGCAGCATGCCATGAGGTATGGCTTTTCCCAAAGGAAGGGACCCTAAGAGGGTGGGATGGCCAGAAAATAAGAGAGATGCTTTCAAGGAAAGAGAGCAGATATTTAAAACCATTCTTGTACTTTTTTTTTTTTTTAATGTCACATTTCACCTTCTCATTTAGAGAGCACTTTGGAAAGGACATTTTGAGGCACCTTTTGTCGAGCTCTTTCAACATGACCTGAAGTACCACTGCTAACAGAGAAGAGGGAGGAAGAAACTCTCCCTGTACAGGATAATTGCTGCATTCCATGAGCTCTATCTCCTCTTTTCTGTCCCTGATGGAGGACCTCTGACAAGAGAGCTCCCCTGAGGAAAAGGAAAATACCCTGGTTGGGGTAATGATAGCACAGAGTTCAGGGCACTGGGATGCAAATGTCTATCATGGCCATCCCATGGCCCCAGGGATACTTAATTCCATAGATACAAATCTATATATATGTGTGTGTGTGTACATTTCATCTCAAGTGTGTTTGTTTCCAAAACCTCACACTTGAGTGTCTGAGAGCTGGCTGCCAGCCAGGCAGGACTTTCTGCTCCCAGCAGCAGCAGCAGCCAGCTCTGGGTGCCCAGCCCTCCTGCCTGTTCCAGGCTGCCCTTCCTGAAGGAATGCACTTTTGGAAGGCAGCTGATAAAAGCGCACACACACTGAGCTCCTGTGCAAAGTAATTCCAGATATGATGAGCCTATTGTATATATGAATAGACCTTTAAGGCATGTGGGAACGAAACCTTTTTTGATCTCCTATCTCTTCAGAACACTTCATGCTGTTGCCTCTGTCTCTTTACTCAAATTCTGCTGGTTTTTTTTTTCATCTGCCTCGTGCATGGCATATTTAAAAAAGGGGAAAAAAAATTGAGGACCAGTCTTCCAGAGCAGATTAGTGGTTGGGAGAGGAGCAGTAGAGGAAAGGGGCTGCTGTGAAAAGGCCCATGTGTGCATGTATAATATTTTTTTAGAAGGTCACATGGTACCAAATTTTGCACATACTGCTCCAAATGTTGGAGACAAGCCCAAGTGTAAGAAACTGAATGTTGTTGCAGAGAAAGAATGGTCAAGTCACACTCTAAAAACAGAAGGCAAATTCCCACAGGTATTACTGAGAAAGGGAGCCAATACCAGATTTACGGTTGAACAGACCAACACTTGCTCATTTTTCCTGCTTTTTGTTTCTCTTCTTTAATTCTAATTCTTCCATGAAGGTGGGGTTAAGTAAGAGGTGTAATTCCTTGCTGGCCCAGAAACAAAATGATATTCTGATCTTGCATCTGATTCCAGGCAAAAATAGGATCCACTTGGTGGGGGGGTGGGGGGTGGGGCTCAGCACAACTGGCATCTGGAATGACTTTGGCTTTCATCCTCAATTTTGCTCTGAAAAAGATGATGCTGTAGCCTTAACATGTACAAACTGCAAAGCTGTAGGACTCCCCTGTGTCTCAAAATCATTTGCAACACATTTTTCAGTAGATTTAGAAAAAAATCATCACATTTCAGGAGGGTCCTCTTTTGATGAGCTGGAGGGAGGGGGACTAACCCTGGGTTGTGAAATTTTTAATGCAGAGCAAAAATTAGCATATGCACCAATGAAATTGGAAGAATAAAACCATTTCTGGTTTAGCAATGTACAGGGCTGAGAGCTTGGGAATTAACGAAGCCTGGCTCTCTATGGGCCTCTCTTGGCTGACAGAATTTTAAATTGAATTTTATCCTAAAGCAGGGATACAAGGTCACCCCTTTTGGACAACATGAAGTCTGCTCAGGAGAATACTGTGAGGAGACATGTTCAGATGGAGAGATGGCCACTTGAGATAAATATTGGGGCCATATAGACGTGCTCAATAAAGCACAAACTGTGGCTGAAACTGCTTGCAGAGTTTGGGTGACTGCAACATTTTTCTCTGTGGACTCCCCACCTCAGTGTGCCCTTTGGGGTATGGCAGTTGTGACTCCCTTGTTTCCACAGCGTTCTAAGCAAGGTAGTGCCTTTGAGACTTCAACCTGGCATGAGTTTGGTAGGCATTAACCTCTGGGATCAAAAAATCTTCATAATGAGATTCAGCACTGGATTCATATGCGAAAAGCTGGCTAAAAGACACAGTATTTTTATGTGTTTGTTGATGTTTTCTGCTCTTTGTACATCCTGTGATCTTCCCTCCACCCTTCCCTCCTTCCCTCCCTCCTTCTTTCGGGGCTTGTTATTGGAGGATGGTGGTAGGAACAAAATCTCTGCAATGAAGTACCTGGGACCACCATGAAGAGAGTAACTTTTAAAATCACAGTGCCTGCTGTCTCCCATCACATGCCCTGGGCTGATCAGACAGGAGGTTTTGGATCTTACACTGGGCACTGGGCAGCTCAGGGCCTGAAGGGTAGAGTGTGCTGCACTTGTCTGCTGGAAAATCAGGAGCAGGAGAAGCTGCTGGGAAGTGTACTGGGATCAAACACCTCTACACAGCATTGCAGTCCCAGTGCAGCTCTGCAGAATTTGGAGGTTTTTTCTGGCCATTTGTGACTCTGATCTTGTCCTGGCCTTAAAAATAGTGTCACTGAGTGTGGCTGCAATGTGGTTCAGCCACAGGAGGTTGATTTAAAGCGAGGATCAGGGACCTTAACTCAAGACTTTCTTACTCATATCAGCTTGCAAAGCTGCCTTTCTTGCTGCTGAGTTATTTTTATGTCATTCTTACATACTTTAATATTCACTGTCACGTTCAGTTTAATGTAGGGTGACCAGATGCCCCAGCATGACTCAAACAGTCTTTATCCTTAATTAAATGTCCTCTATGGATCTGTTTTTTCCTTTCTGGTTTCTGATATCCCAGAAATTTAATAAAGTTTTCACTTTTCTGTTATTAGCAAACATTGTTTCATATCTGGCTTTACAGTTTTATTATACAGTCAGTTGTAGAGCTTAAAATTGCATTATAAGGCTCCCTTGAATACTCTGTTTTAATATATGCTCCCTTCTGTAGCACAATGTTTCTAAAGCTTGTGCTATTACACAGTGATAATGCAAAATTTTATATTTTACAATCATCAACTGTAAAAATGAAACAGTAGAAGTTTGTAATTTACAAGGCTATGGATGGCATCTGCAGATCTTAGGGGTTTAAAAATGTATTGGTTCAGTTTCCCATACATATCAGTCTGAGATGGAATCTATTAGGCTCTGCACACACACAGCATATTGCTGCCAGTTTCAGTGCTTTGAGGGTGAACGCAAAAACAAAAGATGGGGAAAATAGGAGTATGGGCTCTCTTAACTACAGCACAGGTTTTCTAAATACACCAAGTCATGGGGGTTCAGTAGACATGAAATGCCAGCAGAAACAGGCCAAAATCTTGCAGTCACCTATGGATATGCTCTAAATGTATGATTCTGTGTTTATGGATGCCATGCTAAGGATGTGCATGAGAGTTTACAGGAACGAATGAAAAGTGATAGTTTATCTTAGGGCCACAAATTATTTGCACATAAATGTGAGCAACAATGAGTTTGTCTGTGAATTACTTGCAGGATATTTGGTCAGTCTTTCAAAATCCAATGTGTGATTGGAAAAGCAGGCTACCCTCCAAAACGTGCTTTTAGCCAGAGAGGGGTAGGAAGCTGCTGGAGAGAATAATCTGGCAGAGCTTGCGGCTCAAGCACAAGTAGCTGATCTGTCCTCCAGACCAAATTGTGCCATTGGAAATATTGGAATTGTTATTACTCCATGTGGTTAGCTCAGATCACTTGCTGGCATGTGCAGCCACAGTGGACAGGGAAGACTGGAGCTGTCCAGCTCCTGGCATGAGCTGCTCTCCCTTCCCCAGTGGAATCTGGGATGCTGAGCCTGGGCAGAGTGCGGGCCCCAGCTGGTGATGTGTGAGGGAGCCGCACTGCTGGAGGGCAAGGCGTGCCCTTGTTTGGCCTGGGACTTCACCCACCACAGAAACAGGGGAGAAAGTTTCCTCAGGCAGTGATGTTTTGAGAAAGGTAATCTCAAGGCAGCTGCTCAGAAATGGCTTGCAGGGGATGGCATGGTCTTCATGTCACAGAAAGGGACTTTCTGAAAAGGAGGAAGGAAGGAAGGGAGGTGTGTGGCTGTAGGGTAGCTACCATAGTTCCTAGATGCCTTCTGAGGATAATGGTGTGTGTAAATGTGAGCTTTTATGCCCTAGAAAATTATTTTTGAGAAGATGAATGTTTTTAATATTTCTTTAATCATGGAAGAAAGAGCAAAGAAGAAAGCTGTTAGAAGAGACACATCTGACTGTTGCAGGTATAAAGAGCAACCCTATCATTTGTTCAGATCAACATTACTATAGATACATTGTAATTTGAAAGAAAAAAACCCAACAAACCAAAAAGACCTCCTCTTTTTTTTTAAACCTTATGTGAAGATGCTTTCAGAAAGGCAAATCTGGGTACACTGCAGCAAAACTGTACTGTATTGGTGGGAGAGAGTATTTGGAGAAAAAGGCAGGGAAGTCTTGGAGTGTAAAATCAATGAAGAATTGCAATATGACTCAGATTGTTTTGCACTCAGTCCTAAGTGCACATTTACAGTCTGAAAAAAGGTCTGATATCTGATCAGCAAAGGTTGGGGAGTATTATTGATTTTCAAACATTCTTGAAAGAAACAATTTTTCCAAGTACCGATCAAGTAAATATATTCTGGACAGAGCAAATGTGTGTTCATTTGATTAAAAAGGCATCAATTTTTCATTATTCCATTTTTAGAAATCACCATATTTCCACTAGTACATATCTCTGTATACCAGGACAGGGTGATTGATTGGACACATGTTCATCGAAGCCAAAATAGTGCATTTCAAACCTATTTATTGCCCTGCAAAGCAATTTCATTGTAACATATTTTCTCTCCTGTGGTCTCCCAGGCTGTGGGACTTAGTGCTGTTAAAACAATAGACCCATTCATTTAACTGAGTAGGTGCTTGCAACTAAATGTATGGCATCATTATCATTAGCTTCAGTTCCATCAACAGGGTGTCATTATCGCATTTAACTTAATTAGCATGGAAGCTCTCTTAAAGAATGCTTCATCGAGAGGGATGTTGTAAATGTATTCTTGACTCCTAGTAAATAAACCAATAGGCTAATGCACAGTGAAGAATTTACAAGATAGCTGCCGGAGTGGAAGGCAGGCGGAGTGACACGTGTGCTGCTGCTCAGGGCAGGGAGGGGGCAGAGACAAGCTCTCCCAGCAGCTGCTTATCGTGGATGTGTTATGGCACAGCAGCAGCTTTCCAGGTGTGCTTTGGAGTAGATGCACGGGTTCAGGAGGTGTGTGCAGCCAGGGAATTCAGCACTGCTGCTCCTGAGCACACTCATCCCACTGTGCTTCTGGGTGTGGGAAGGCAGCAGCCGTTTCTGAATTGCCAAGGCACATGCAAAGGTGAAACTTGCACTGTTTGCTCTTACTGTGTTTTTGTAATATAACAAAAAAAACAACTCATCTACAGCTATGAAAAACATAAAAGAATCTATTTCAAGATATTGGCCTCCCTGGCTGATCAATATACCCTCCTCCCTCCCCTGCTTGGCTCCTGAAATCACATCTCAGACTTCTATGAGGAGTTAGGGCTGCTGTGTGTGCACATCTGCCTGTGACATACTTTGGATGGTTTTTTTTCACTGCAAGTATACACAGATGAGCTGTCTAATGAACAGTTAAAAAGATAGCCAAACACTAGAAGTTAATTGTATCCTCTACCCAGCTGAACAGACATGTATCCCCTTCCACCCAATACCCTCCTTTCTTGCTTGCAGACCTTAGGAGTGCCTTTGAATTTTTCCTTGCTTTTTTAAAATGCTGCATCTGAATGCTAGCCTCATCCACTCCCAGTTAGGCACAGGCACTCATAATGCTCAAAACAAACACAGCAGCTCCCTTTTTTCCCTTATATTTCAATGGAAGGAAAGGTACTATGGTCTTGCTCTGTGTGAATAAGAATTTGTGTGACTGTTTGGCCTTTTTTCTATAATAATCTATTGATCAGGTTTCACAAAGAAGTTGGGAGTATTTACTTCCTACAACTTGCCAGGCAATGAGTAGATGGAAAGTCTCAGACTGAGCTCAACCCTAATTAGACTCCAGGGAGTGAACAGGCCAGGAGAGGAAGCAGGAATAAAGATTAGAAGCATCACAAATGTGGGGAAAGCTTCTACTGGAGTTCCTGTGACAATGGGTCTGCTGGAACCTTGGCTTTGTTAATTCAGCAGCTCAGCTAATCCAAATTCATTCTGCTGCTTGGTGCTTACTGTTCAAATGAACATCAGTTTCCCAGCTTTTTCTTAAAATAGTTTGGTCCAGAATTGTATTTTTTAAATTTTTTTTTTATTCAGAGATTAGCTCTTCTTTCTTAATCATGGAAAACCTAAAGAAAATAAAGAGAGTCACAACATAAATAGGCAAACTGACATCTCTGACAAAGGAAAGATAAGGAAAGGACAAATTTTTATGCAGGCTGCCTCAATGGGACCCTCTCAAATTTTCTCTTCCCACATTAAGTAGAATATCAATAATTAAACATCTTCCCAAGGAGGCCTAAAATAACTTCAGATGAATAAAAAGTTTGCGATCTGCCTCTCTGCCAACAGAGACAATTTTGTAACGTGTTTGACTGGGGGCTCAAATTAAGTCAAGCGGGACTGCTGTGGGCAGCTGCTGCTTCTGGCTCCTTGAGGCAGATCCAGCCCTTAGTGCTCACCTTGTCTACACACCTGGGCACCTGCCTCAGTGGTGAGGACAAATCAGCTACAGGAGTGCCTTGAGGGGGGCAGGAACTCCAGGAATGGCATTTCAGTGTGCCAGCAAGGATATGCTGAAGTTTTTTGAAGGAGGTCAGCTCAAAGAAAACTGAAGGTGAAGAAAAAGTAATTAATCAGGACTATTTTTTTGTTATTATTGTTGATATTATTATTCTTACATTTCATAAATTCCAGACATTGGGAGATAACTCATCAGATTTCACAGCAGTAGGAGGTCCATGATTCAATGGATTTAACAGCAAAGCTGTAGGCAAGCACTGGACGCAGTTTGTGTCTGATTGATTGTAATGGAAAATATGTGAGAACACTTCTGATTGTGACTATGAGAAGCTTGGAGAAAAACTGGGGACATTGGGTCAAATTGTTGCCAGAAAAAAAAAAAAAAGTCCAGCAAGAACTGGAAGGAACATCAGGAAAACTTGAAACAAATTGTCTTAAACTTCTAAAGACAGGTAGGGAAATGCATCAGAATATGCTGAAGTTTTTTTATTGTTTTGAGAAAGAATAACAAGAGGGAACATTTTTACTATGTCACACTCACAGCTGGCTAAATTCACAGCTCCTAAGGCAATTTTTTTTTACTGTTCAGTTGTATTGTACAGATCACATGTTCATGAAAAGTGAACTGTCAAAGTTGGTATTGAACAAAAGCACAGCTCCTTGGGTAAACCAGCCTTGAACCTTTGTCATAGACAAAATAGGTACAGCTGAAGTATTTGATATGAAGCCCCTGGTGGGGCACAGGTGGACTACAGCAGAATGACTAATATCTGAGGAACTTTAACAGTTTTGAAACTCTTTTTGAAAGAGTCTGTGGCTGAGCTCCCTGCACTACAGGTACGGATTTGCTTAATTGAATTCTTTCTCCTAAATTATTTGCCTAGAGCTCTTACCTCCACTCTTATTTGCCCAGAACTCTTACCTCCCTCACTCAGAAAGAGATAGGTTAAACCAACTTGAAAAAGAAGGAACATGTACATGCTGTTTCTGATGTGAGAATTAATGACATTATTTTGAACACAATATGAGGAAATGTTGGTGTTTGTTTTCTCTGATTAAATTTGGTGCCTTGGGAGTCATAGATGAACATGCAGCCAGAATGCCAGGGGAGTAAATAGTGAATGTGTATTTTTAAGCTTGTATCCAAATGCACTGCTGTGACTTGATTTGCAGTAGGCATTTTGTCCATTGTGCAGCACTGCACTGCAAGCCATGGCATTTAGAGGTGTTAACTTAGTCCTGGCAGGACACCACCTTCTTTCTCAGTTTTGAAAGAAGCACATTGAACTTGATGGGGAGAAAGTTTGTTGCAAAACTCTGTAAAAGCAGGCCACAGAGTTCAAAGAAATTGTCTTCCCTTATTCCTTTTGGGTTTTGCTGGCATGCTGGGTCCCTGACAGACCTCAGTTCATCCTCTGCTTGCTGTTTCTGCTCTGAGAACAAAAACCAGCCTGTGTGTCAGCTCACAGCCACTCCTGCAGACAGATCTCTGACTGGATGGCAATTCTGTGTGCATGGTGTAAACTGAGTTTAGGCAGTAATGGTGGGTCTTGTCAGGAGGGCCTCAGTCCAGTGCTGCTGTTTTATAGAATGTGACCATTTTTTATCTTTATGCAGAACTGTCTGTGAGGCACCTTCCCACACATGCAAGAGTGAATACCTGCTGGGGGTTGTTTTTTGTTAAGTGTTTAATGCCCATTTTTCTTCTTATTTCTGCAAAAGCTAAGGGATCCTCTGGCTATTTTTACTATTCCAAAAAGTATGTCTTGCTAGGTCAGCTGGATTAAGCTGGCATGCATCTGGACCAGACTGCATTAAAGCAATTTTTCCTCTTCTCATTACCTGAACTCATTCATTCACAGCTTGGTACTGAGAGTGCTGTTTGGAATACACATTACTTGGGTCGTCTTCCCCTCAGCCCTCTGAGGTACAGAGTGAAGAGCTTTAGATTTATAATTCAACATTAGATTTACCATTCCACAAAGTCAGAAATAAAATTCAGGGGAGAATAAATGGCTAACTCAAGTACCACACATAAAGACAAAGAAAACAAATAAATCCCTTTATTTGGGGAAACAATTTTACCTTTTCCCCCCTCTACAGCTCCATGCATCCTGCCTCTTTCCTTTTCACTGTCCATGGAGAAAATATTTTTTGTCTCCACAGCCCAGTAGGAAGGGTTCCTCAAATTAATTTACACTGAAAAGGGCAATTGTTGCACTGGTTAGCTTTATAGGAACAGCAAGATCTGCAAGGACCAAAATTATGCAAACTGCATGTGACATCCACAGCTTCATTACTAGTGAACTAACAACATATCCAAGTTAAACCCACAGTATGTCCATTTTACAAAGGCACAAAATTCAGAGCATTTAATAATAAATAAGGGCCTTGCACATGTTGGGGGGTGGCTTTTAAATGATAGTAAATTTTGATAACCCATTCAATCAAGGAAACACACATGCCCTAAGGGAAAATGTATTAGCAAATTAATTCATTGTGATGAAGCAAAATTCCTTATGAAAAGACAAATGAAAATGAGAATGATCTTATTCCTTCTGCATGTGGATGCTCCCTGTATTTATATTTGGTGTATCAGAATGCATGCAAATTATGGAAAAAAGGTTATGTGGCAGCAGTATGCAAGGTGGCTGTTGACCCAGCAACTCTGAGAGGCAAAAAGGTCTGGTAGGCTTCTTAATATGCCTTGGGACCTGAAGAACCTGCTCAACAGCTGGAAGTGATACAAGAGACTCAAAAATCTCAAAAGCAAGCTCTTTCGACCCCCACCAGAGACTTTCAGGCTCTCAAGTCTGATGCCTGTCCCTGGGACAAAGGAGAGGTCATGTGAAAATGTTTGAGAGCTTTGTAGCACTGTGACTACACCCCGAGCTGGCTCCTGAGCTAAATAGAGAGCTAATGAAGATTTTGGAGGGCTAATGTAGTATGCTCTCCACAGCTCCTGCCTCCCAGGAGGGAAGTGTGTGCTGCATGTCCTGGAGCTGTCTGGAATGTTTCTGCACGTGGGCTCTACATCAGCAGCACTGCTGATGGCATTGTGTGAGTGACCACCTGCAGCATGCACAGCTCTGCTAAACAACCAAGGTGCCACTGGTCATCCATCCTTAGGCTGTCCTGAAGGAATGAAGTGGCACAAGTTAGTAAGGATACTGGTGGAGGCCCTTTTAATCAGCTCAGTAGACAGCTGAAATATAATAAAAGGTGGTATGTGGTTTGTTTTCTGCAATTTCCCTTTGCTCCTTTTGTAAAAACCTTACAGAAACTTTAGCTGTTTCTATACAGTGAAGAAGATCATGCTTTAGCTAAAAGGTCTTTGCAGTTAGTGGTTGTTTTTAGGGAGAAAAAAGCATCCCCTGCTGGGAATTAATAACACTGGCTACTGCAGGAACATATGGTCACTTCTAATGGCTGTATTTGTTATTAATGAAGTGACAAAGAGCTGACTTCACTGATTTGCTTTAGATGAATCATAAAACCCAACACGATTTAAGATTGGCTGGTTAGCTCTGTTAGAGAATAATAGGTAGTCAATTTTAGAAGAAAACATGTTTTAATCATACAGGAGAAGAAATCACTTATATTATAAAGCTACAGGAGATTAATTTTGTGGTCTGTAGAAACAGAGTTCCTTGGAGCAAGGAGTTGTATTGATGCACCGCAGGTCAAGAATTAAATTTTTTAGATTTGGATATGAAATTTAGCAGGGTACTGTCCCATGAAATATTGTTTTAGTCCATGTTTTTGCACAGGTATCCTGGTGTGTGGAAAATATAGATACAGCAGAATAGATAGAACATTTTTGAAAGCCTTGATTTAAATGTGAAATATTCATGTGTTTTAATTTGTCCTTGAATTGTCTTCTGTGCAAAATTGTTTGTCATTTAATCATTCAAAGACAACAAGCAAGGACTGTTCATAGTCTGTCTTGAGTTCCAATTTGCAACTTTACTGGAGAGTGGGTTAAGCAGAATTATAGTCCTGAGTTGCTACAATGCTCTAAATCAGAAGGTAGCACCACTTAATAGCTGGGGAAAGAGACAACATCTTTTGACATTTGCAGTGGGTTTGGCTAGTAGATGTTTTGGTACTGGTTGATATCTTTGAAGGTCTGGTGTACTTGCTTGTGTGTGGTGGCCACATACCTGCAGATGTGCTTACTGTATTAATCAAGACTTGGAAAAGTCCATAGCAGTTGGCTGGGATCTGCTTGTTAATGCTACTGAGCTAAAAGAAAGCTGATGAAGAGGAGCTGTTGGTGGAGTTGGAGGAGCTTCTGCAATAAGCCACTGAGTTGGGGGAGAAAAATGTCTGAACTTCATGCATGGTACAGTTGGATCAAAGGAAAACAACAGATTGGCCACAGCTTTCCCAGTGCAGGCTGGGGCAGTGCTGGCACTCAGGAATTGAACCCCTGTGCTATGAGGCAGGTGGAGGTTTTTCTGCTATGGTCAGAGTGATTGCTGAGGCACTAATGTAGGCTGGGGATTGGTGCCACCCTGGGGGAGGCACAACCCTGTAAGTAGAGGATGCAGCTCTGGAAGAGTACAGGCATATTGGAGCCAGCAGCAGGCACTGCAGGGGAGGCTGGAGCTGCATCTCTTGGCTCAGTGCTTCAGGACTCTCTGATTGCCAGCAGGGAAGCTGAGGCTCCAATCCAGCCATGTCTGCTGCAGGCTTCCTCAGCCCTGGTGCTCATCTCATGGTGTCTCATGGTGGTGGGGATGAAGGTTTGGGCCATCAGTTGGGGCTTTGAGTTTTCTCTCCTGATTTTCACTTCTCCCTGTCAAATGATCCATTTTCTAAATGCCAGTAGATTTGAGCCAACCCTCTGTCTCTTCTTGGGTAATTTATTCCCTAAGAGAGGAGATAAGCTCCAACAATATCTCAGCAGTGTTTTAGTTGGAAGGGGAGAGGTGATGGCACCTTTACCAGCACAATGGCACTTGGTTCCTGGCTCCTTAGGACCTCCACTTGCCATGGAGATAGATGTCTCCATGACAAGACATGGGCTATCTTGTTAGCAATCTGCTTCTTTCTGCTTTGTGGCCAGAGCAAAAGAGAAGAAGATAGCAATTAGTGGTCAATAGTGGTCATGGCTCTTGCAGCATCCTTGATGCCAAGCAGGAGAAGACAGAGACCTGACTGTTGTTGGTAGCCTGAGACACAGGTGGTTTCTGGTCCTTTTGGAGCTAGCACCAGCCTGGCATGGTGTGGATCAAGATCTTTGTTAATTTGATGGTGGGCCTCCTTTTTTTTTTTTTTTTTTTCTTTTTTTTTTCCCTGTCCTATCTGACATATTTGCTAGGAGTACATAGATGGACAGAGTACTTGTCTTTCCCTGAGCTATGTTTCACCACAGGTTTCACTCCCCTTTCCTACAGGGCAGTTCTTGTAGGAAGAGCAAGGGAATGCGGCTTGTGGGCTCACAAAGGCTCTTGCACTAAGCAGGAGCAGAATCTAACAGCAAAGTGCTCCTTGACACATCACACCCTGTACATGGAAATATTCACCAGAAGACTGGTCCAGTGTAAAATATATTGATCCCAACAAGTCACTGCGACCTCTCTGATTTAAGTGTTACACTTGCTTTGCATAAGTGTTACACTCTTCCCTAGCAGCTCTGGGAAATTTAAGGCAACCTATAAAAAGAAGAAGGCAATCAAAGTACCCATTCTGTACTGTGACATGGACAGAAGTATCCTTTCTGTTGCTGCCTCTGCTCTTAGGAATTTGTCAGTAACTTTCATGTTCTATACAATATTTCAGTCAGGTTGTCAGCTCTCACCCCAGCCATTGCACTTTACTGTGTAGCAAAAAACAACATGGTTACTATTTTTTTGGCATCAGTAGCGCTCTTGCTGTAAACTGAAGCAGTGAACCAACAGGGTTTCATTGAGTAGTGTTGGATTTTCACAGTGACCCCCTGGGGCATACCAGCTTTGCTCCTGATTGCAGCCTTTTGTGACATTGATTTTAAGTGTAAGAGGGTGGCACAGCATACAGGATATTGGAACTGCATTGACAGAGTTAATTTACTCTCTGCTTGGTCATGATCTCTTGCAAGCAAAGGGTGATATCATAAGGCTATGGATGCATATGTGTGTGTGATCAGTGATATTTGAGCCAGCAGAATCCCAGGAGATTTTTAAATAAACAGGTGGGCACAGATTGCAATTAGAAAGATCTAGGCTGATAAAAACACTTGATATGTCACATTTCATTAGGAAAGGTAAAACTTTCCTCTCTGGGCTTGTACAAATCTAGAGTATCTTCTGTGCCTGGGAAGGATTTACCCTTGTGTTAGAGTTCAGACTGAAAACTGATGTGAGCACATGTACCTTAGGGAAGGAATAAAAGATAGGGACAAAACTGCTGTTTTGGAGCACTGGGTGAAAAATGACAGCGTCAGTGCCTGTAGACAGTACCAGGGGAATATTTTTTCACTTTGTTATGGGATACTCTTTTGTCGGTACTAGGTTTTATGTGCCATATGAGCAGCCTGTAGCTTCTTTTGGCCGTGCTGTAGCTAGCCCTGCTCTAGCAGTGCCTTGAGGGTTTTTTGGGCACCTCTGCTCTAGAAGTTTCTACTGTAATGTCCATCCCACCCTCTCTCACCTGCCCCGTGTCAGGGTGCAGCTGAGAAGCCCTGTGAGTTTCCTGCCAGTTAACGTGTGCTGCCGCACACGGCTGCACAGGGCCTTGACCCGAGAGGTGGCTTTTCCCAGGTTTTGAGCAAGTTCTATCTGCATTCCCTGGCAGCAGCACAGAGGGAACAGGCTGAACCACCTGCAGCACAGACCTCCCAGCGCTTTCTGAGAGAAAGGCAAGCAATCAGTGAAGCAGGGAAAAGAGGATAAATGAAGAAAATAGGCACCTTGAGACAAACGTGGTATGATGTGATGGGCAAGATTAACTTAGCTAAAGGGACTAAGGTAAAAGAGCAGGAGAAAAACAAGACATTTTTAATGTGGTGAACAAACCCATTAATCAGCCTAAAATGTTGTTTTTGGAGCAATCTATGCCCTACACAGTATACAAGGTCTATAAATCTGTCTGATCTATATAGAAAGTTCGTGGGTCAGGACAAGCAGAGAATGCAGCATCCAATAGAAGAAAGCAACTGCCAGCAAAGTCAGTGATAAAGAAGTATTTAAACATAGGCTACTGGAAATGACAGCTTTAAATTCTTGCACAGTGGGCCTCTTGAGGCACCCAGTTATTAAATATAATGTTTCCTTATCAAAGACTTGGAGATGAGCAGCTTTAATAGTATGGATTGCAAGTTATTGTCTGCTTCTTGAGCTTGCTTCTTGTTGTTAGTTACAGAAGATCCTGAGTTGCAGGATAATTAAATGAAAAAAACCATTTCAAGGAATTATCTGGATAATTAGTTATGATAAATATGATTTTGCTTTAGAGCACTGAAATAATAGAAACCACTGAGTTGAGACAAGAAATCATATGGGATGCCTTTCATGTGAACATATTTATTATCTGTTTTAATTAGCAAACCAAGTCCTAAATGCCTAATGTAAAGTATTTGTCTGGAGTTTCATTTTGTTAAATGACTTAATTTCTAAAAGTCCATTATGCTGCAATTTATATACACATCGTTCTATGGCTACATTAGTGGCAGGGTTTTACAAAAGGACAAGAAAGTTAATTATGGAGAGATACGAACATTTTGAACTAAATTGGATATTTTTTGTCTGTTAAGTCCTTAATTTGAAAGTTTTTGTGTATATATCACTTACTTCTGGTGGCTGAAACCCTTAGACCATTAAAGTCTACAAAAGCGACTACACACAATGTTAATTCTATGATTGAAACTCACCAAAGCAAGAAAATTCTGACTGAGATTGAAATGCTTTGCTTAACTTTCCCTCTTATGTCCATCCCTGGATCCACATCCAGGTAAGAAGCCAAGCTCTTCTCTGGCACCTAAATGTTTCTCATAATAGGAATTCCTTAGACTTTCCATGGTCAAGAATACCCAAGGAAGCTGATCAATGCTGGCCTTTCTTAATAGAATTTAACAAGTTTTGCATTTTCTTCAGGACTCAGTTTATGGTTTTTAGAGATCAAATGGCACACAGAACAAATTCTTATCCAATAAAATATCCAAACCCACAGAGTTACATTTCCACCTGAAAATCAGGCCTATGAAACTTGCTGTCTCTGTCTGCATTCTGGGTATATCAAACATGCATTATTTTTTACTGTTGGAGAGGATTTTTGGAGGCATTGGAGAAATTTCTTGATTTGTAATCAAGATTACATGGGAAATCAGGATCTCAGCGGAGTTGGCTAATGGAAAAAGCCCCTCTCTAAGAGTTGTAAGGCAGTTCATTAATGTAACATCTACCTTGCTTGCTTTTAATGTTATCCTGATGTTGGAAAACCTTACCTGGACACAGAAACCAAAGAGCCTTGTTATCCCTTCCACGGCATTTGGAGCTGGGCCTGTCATGGAGCTGATGGAGCTCCAGTTGGTGCAATGAAGACATCTCCCTCCTGACTGGTAGGGGCAGAGTAACTCATTGCACCTGATCCCCCCTGTTAGAGACATCCTCCAGACTCCTGCCTCAGTCCTGTAAATAAAAGGTTTCAGGTTTCTTTTCCTTGTGTGCTTGCTGTTAACACACTGGAGAAAGATAGTTTGATAGCTTAATTTGCTTTTCTCTTTTTTTATGATAGCATTTAAAGGAAACAACATGCTGTTGACAAGTGCTGTAACATTAAAGCTCCCTTAAATCCAGAGTCCTACCACTGGTCTTTCAAGATTGTTTTGGGGGTTTTTTTTCCTATATGAGCTGCCATAAAGAAACTACACAAAAAATATTAGGGCTTTCATCTTCTGTGGATTTAAGGTTAATTATAAGCCACAAATTCAAGCGAGGCTTCTTGATACTTTGGAATATTGCAGTAGTCCAGAAGGAGGTCTCAAACACAGCTGAGCTAATTCCAGCAGAAAGCTGCTTTCTGTCTGCTGACTCCTTTCTGAATCCAAGCAGGACTTGGCTGGATGTCATATAGAGCCCACCCCAGTGTGGTGGGACCCCACAGCAGCACATGGGGTGCACAGTGCCAACCTTTCCAGGACGAATCTCCTCCCCATGGCAGGCAGGCAGCAGAAAGATCCCTTCCTACTTAAGTCCTACTTAGGTTGCATTTTGAGAAATTAAGTGATTCATTGACCTTGTATCACCCTTCTGACCTGCAGTAAATTTTACCTCTTAATGCAAGACTTGACTAGGATTCTTGTAATTCCTGAGCCCCTGTAGAGATCTGCTGTGCAGTCATGATTTTCACTGCAAATCTGGGGGTTTTCTTAAGTTCTGTCTCAAAGTGAAATTTAATTTCTCAGCATTTATCATCATCATAACTAGTCCTGTCAGTCTTTGGAAAATGAAACTTGTTCACAGCAACAGAACCTTTCAAGAGCTATATAGTTTTGCAAAGTGTATCATATATAGCACTTTTTTCCTTGGATAGAAAAAATATTTTAGAGTTTTTCATATATGTGCATGAAAACTACCTGAAATAAATTATTTGGTAAAAGGAGATGGGATTTGGAGTCTGGATGCTTGAGGTCTGGTACTTTATTAATGGATTGTCTTCCCTTTAATCAAATTACTTTCCTTTCCCTATGTTACCTTTTGTAATGTAGTACAGGACTCAAAGTTATTCTCCTTGGAAAAGTGCTAGGTAGAAAATGCATGTCAGGCATTTCTAAATTCTCACAAAAACCTATTTTTTGTCATAAAAGCCCATCTGATACCTAATAAATTATTAACTCTTAAAAAATGTATTATTTTGTTAGAAGGGTTTCTCAAATATTTTACTGCAAATTTAATGGAATATTTATTCAAAATTTATCAAAACTATTATTTAAATGAAAATAGATGATAAGAACTTTTTAAAAATAATCGAAAATTCCTACAACATTTAATAGATATTTAGCCAGAAACTTTCATAGTATTTAATTTCATTTTAAGCATAGTCTTCCATGAAGAAGTTTCGATGCCTTGAGAGGTAACCTAGAACAGAGGCTAGACAGTGTTAAAAGACTAAAGTAGGTATTTATTAAAAAGGCCTTCAAAGGATACACCTTGGGCAGTACAAGAGCCTGGCTGAGGCTACACCCATATTTTACAACAGGTCACACATTTTCACACTTTTGTAAGTTTTGGCCCATTTACATATTAGGGTTAATTGTCCAATTACAGCTGCAGGTTATGAAGTCCCATCCTCCCAGATTGCTCTCCTCAATTTGCTTTTGTTTGTACTTTTTGGGCCTGAAGATGCAATGGTGTCCTTGGCTCTTGGGCTGGAGAAGGATTGTTTTGTCTAAACTGTGAGGAGAACTTGCTAACACTTTATATGAAGTTCAGGTTACATACTAATGCAGTACAGAATCTGGGAAATATGAAAGCTAAAACTTAAGGCATCAGTTTGAGACATGAAAAGGGGGAAAACCCACAACTTAAGAGGAATACATTTCTCAAATTTCCTAATGGGTTTGGTTTTTATGTTTGTTCAGTTCTAATTGCTGTAAGGAAAGTTTGTGAATGCTGTGATTTCCTCTGGAAATACTTGTTAATATAAAGGCCACGTAATGCAAGAGAGAATTTTGGAGGTTTTTTGGTGGTAGCCACGGAATCGAAATGGCAGGGTCCTATGACATGTTGTCCTGAAGGACCCATCACAATGGTTGTTTGTGCCACCCACTGTGTATGACAGAAGAGATGCTTCTGTGATGAGAACATCTGATTTATACCAGTACATTCAGCCTGCTCAGGAAAGACCTCTCTATTTTTATGAGGTACAGGATTGAAAGGATTTCTTTGTCTCATTGAATTAAATCCTCCTTCAGTCCCAGGCAGTCACCTTACCATGTTGCCTCCCAAAACCAATAAAGCTTCACTGTAAAATACCTGAATTTTGTGCCCCTTAATGCTTCTCTGAAATTCTCTTACTGTGATGGTTAGAAATCATGCTCTGAGCCTAACCTTATTTATGTCCAGTGTCTACCTTTTTGTTCTTGTGTCAATACTGGTCTTTAGCTTAAATAGCTCTTCTCCTTCCCTGGCGTTTACCTCTTTGATATGTTTATAGAGAACAATTATATTCCCTCTCAGCCTTCATTTGTTAAACAGTTTCTCTTTTTAGCAAAGGTTTCTATTTCCCTGATCATTCTAGAAACGGTTCTGTCCTCCTGCTCCAGTTTAAATGTCTTAAATTTATCATTTTTGAGAATGTGGATCACCAGAGTGCCCACAAGGCTCCACAGGATGTTTCAGTAGTTCTCTGTGCAGTGTCTTGAGCAATTACCTTTGCTCGGTATCACTTGTGATAAAATAGCTCACTCATGTCTTCCTTCTTGTCAAATTGATGCCCTCCCATCTTCTACCTTAAATTTCCCATCCATCCCTTAATAATTCTGTCTTTCTCTGCAGTATTTCATTGCTTTTCTTCAAACTGCTTTTAATTATCTTTTTTTATTGTAAGGTGATGTTCACAAGTTTTGTCTTATCAGCATATTATTTAACTGCCTTCAAATTCTTTTTGCTGAGTCCTCTAAAATAAATATTGCTGAATAAGACTGGCTATGAAATCAGTCTTTGAGAAAATCCTTATTTACCTCCTTTCAGTGCCTTGCTAAGTAGCTGTTCTTGTGGAGTCCTATTGTCTAGGTAATTTTTCATACAGATTTATATATAATAGATATTCTTCTCAAGTCCAAATACACAGTGGAAAGAAAGATTAGGTCAACCTATATCAGATTAAACTATTTTGAGTTTTATTTTACTATGTCCCGTTATTTCTGTAACTTTGAAACTTCTTTGCAAATTGATTTGGATATGTCATTGAAATTTATGACTGGTATTTTTGATGTACAGGTAGTATTTTTGCTATTACTATCACAGTATATTTCCATATGGTAGTTTTCCTAGAGATTTTTGGATAGATATCACTTGGACACATCAATTGGATAAGTATTTTTTGTTCCATCTCATTTTAGCCCCTGCTTTATAGTGATCCTAATTTTCTACCTTTATTCTACATGTCTGAGTATTCTGTCACCTTTAATGAAACTATGCTAATGTGAGTGAAGCTATGCTAAAGTGCTTGTTTGGCTGATGGGTCTATGAAGATTATGCTTATTGATCCCATCTTCAGTGTATCATGACCTTGCTCTTTACTATTTATGTTTCAAGGTAAGAAAAGGCTTACTGTGCATTTACTTTTCCTTTGAACACTTTCCACTTGTGTTATGACAGTTCCTGATTTATCCTTTATGTAACCCTCCAATAACTGTCATCATGTCATCTGTCCATCTCTTTTTTCTTTTTGTTGTTGTTCATTCACTCTTTCTGAGTATATCAGATATTTTAAGTCTCTCCCAATCCAGCTGTTGTGTCTCCTTAGATTCTGGTCTAAAGTATTCAAAGTAGACACAATACTAAAGCAAAGATTTCACACAATGCTGAGTGAATAATTAATAGTTCATATATTTCACAGGCTATCTTCCTGCTTTTATATTGTGGTTTTGTGCCTTTATGTAATTTGTATTAGCCCCACGTTGCTGAACTGCACTTATTTTGTAATCCTCTATAATCCTCATACTTTTTATGCTGAATTTCTACTTAACCAGTTGTTCCCTATCTTGTATTTGTGCAAACTGATTATTCCTGCCTAAGAGTTGTGCCCCATGTTTGTCCTCCCACTTGTACTGAAACTCATTTTTGCAAGCTATTTATCCAATTTGCCAGTGCAATTTGAATTTCAGTCCTGTTCTCCTTTGTTCTTACAGCTTTAGTCACTGTAAATTTCATAAGCATATGCAGCATCCCATCATTCCTCCCTCAACAATGATAATATTGAATCGTCTTGGACTGGGGACAAAGTTGCAGGACAGCAGTAAGTATGTTTCATGTTTTTAGGAGTGTATTGAGTGCTGTTGTCTGAGGATAAAGTTAAGTCATTGTTTTAATTACTTGTCAGTCTTCCCCTCCTTCTTGTGGGCATCTTCACTATAATTTTTAATTCCATTGGACTTCCATCCAACATGCTCAGTGAAGTTTGTTTTTTTTTTTTTGTCTCCACACTTAGAATGCATATACCAGGTTTGATTTTACCCATTTGACTTTGAGGGTTTTTTATGTCTTCTCATTTAGGTCTCTGCAATCTTTTGTTCAATTGACTTCAAAAGGCAGGGCTTAAAGCTCACCTGATCAAAATAAAAGGACTGTAATTCTGAGCCAGGATCGTCCCATCTCTAATACAAGTTGATTTGAATTATAAACTCCTTTTCTACTATTTTTTGTTTGAAAACGTCCTTATCATTAACTGTCTACATTGTCTTTTGTCGGCTCAATAATTGATCGATGAAGAATTTTTCTTCTACCATCCTAGAAGGTCTAGGTCCTTTTGTTGATAATAGGCCTTGGTTTTTGGCCTATTCTGGGGATTTTCTTGGTTTGGTTTGCATAAGACTCTGCACCACAACACATATTTAGCTAATTGCTGTTTTGTAATAGCATCTCTGACATTCCCCAGTGGAAACAGAAATGTCCTTGGCTTGGTATTTGGGTTCCTTTTTGCTGTGCCTGGGTACAAGGGGCTCCTGAGGATGCTTAGGTCTGGCTTCAGAATCTGAGTTGGGTGTGCTGAGGCACTCCAGGGACTGAGGAATAAAGCAGGGATTGAGACTCTGTTTACAGTCATGTGCTTGCTTTTGAATCTAAAAGCAATGACATTATTTTGGCATTTAGCAGTCACTTCGGACTCAAATGTAATTGTTGGAGGTTGTTGCACTGGCTGGGTTTAGGAAAAGATGCAAATCTCAAGCAAGACAGTAATCTATGATGTATTTGCTCATCAAATTGGTCTATCATTTATATTAGAAGTATTGCATCTTTTCCAAATTAGAACCTTTCTCTTTTCTCCCCCATTAAGTGTTGTCACTGTATAAACAGGTAATGATGATCAGCATTCTTGATGACACAATGAACTTTTTGTGCAGGTTTGCAGATGTCAAAGGAGGCAGTAAAACTTGCCTATTGAAAACAATCCTGAGTGTGAAATAGGACTTTGTTACAGGAGAGAAACTTATCCATTGAGTTAATTTCTCTTTTTTTTTTTTTTTTTTTTTTTTTTTTTTTTTTTTTATCAGATATTAGGATACCCAGCTATCTGAAGTTGCCTTTTACTGAGGAATTGATGTCTACCACTTTGATTTTTGCTTGGACTCCTACTGAACGAATACTTGCCGGGTTGTGTTAACATGAATTGGATAACTTTGGAAAATGAAAGCTCAGCTTTTGTCTTTTGTGTGCGTAAGATCTGATTCCTTGCTTTCTTTTCTCAGCTCTTTGAGCTCTAAAGATTTACATGTACCCTCTATGTATCTGAAAACTAGCCAGAGTTCCTGCTAGATTTTCATGTAGGCTTTGTGCTGCTTGCAAGATTTTTTTGGAAGAAATCAGAGATATTGCATTTCTTCATTACATCTTGATATATATTCTTTCAGTGTCCCCAGGAATATTTCTCTGCTTTTGTAGATATGAGGCCATTATCATTCCATTAACAAATTCTTAAATATGAATAGTTCCAAAGTTTTTCAAACAAAGCATTCACAGCTGTGACCCTTGGACTGATAAGCCACAGTGTAGCCAAAACATTGAAATGTTGTACAAAAATTTATATATTTTAAGTTTATTTTCTTTTAAGTGTCACTAGCAAATTTCATAACATTTTTTGTACTAAAATATCGCTTCTTTAGTCAGTAAAATTATGGACAAATTATTGACTACCAAAGTTTAGAAGGAGGGGAAGGTTTATATAAAACAAAACCAAGATGAAATAGACTTTGATCCAGGCTGTTTTCTGGAATGCTGTTTGGTGTTTGTGAATTCTGACTCTCCTTCTGGCTGTAATGTGATGCTCCTCTGTGGTGTGACAGCTTCAGCTTTCTGCCTGAATGATCTCATCACAAACACGCACTGAGAGTCAAAAATGAAAAAATGAAAACTCTCATATTGCTTATCTGCCCATCTTCTTGGTGAGGAGAAACTCATAATGTCTGTGCAGAACTTCAGACATAAAAATACTCTATAAATGCTCAGTGTCATTTTGATGAAGAGAGAGAAGGCTGAGAATGGGATATGATTGCTATCTATAAATGCATTATGGAGGTAAACTCTATAAAGGAAAAGAGAGATTTAAGGTAGAGGACAATGCTGGCACAAGAAGATACAGATGTAAGAGGGCCATGAATAAATACAAGCTGGAAATAGGAAGGTTTCTATTAGGGAGATGCAGTAGCCTTCAAGACAGAGTCACAAGTCAAAATCTTTCCTGTTTTTAAGATGGAGTTTCAAGTCTTAAGAGTCATATGCTGCGGTTGCTTGTGCACAGGGAAACTGAAATTTTGGGAAATCCTTTCCATTGCTCACTGGGCTGCCCAGAGAAATCTTTGGCTACAACCAGATGTCCTTCAAAAGGTCTCACCCCTCACAGTATGGTCACAGCCTGAACTTTCTTATTCCTCTGAAGGAAAGCAGAAACATAGTGTGAACTGGTTTTGTTTCCCCAAAGAAAACATCTTCATCCTTTCTTTAAGTGACTTGTACCTTATATCCAAGGTACTCTTTTATGCATCATTTATCCATAAATGTCCTTCAAGAGCAAAGTATAACTTCCTGGAAGTGGGGTACAGAAGCTTTAGTGAAGTTTAATTTACACACCAGTAGAGTTTGTTTTTTTTTTTTTTTTTTGCTAGAACAATAATTCCTGTGATCCTAGAACTTGCTTCTGCTTTCAGGGAAATAGGAAAGAAAGGTTGTGCAAAGGATAGACAAATGTAGGTGCAGTTAAGCTTAATATATTAAGTGCAAGTAGTCATCTGCCTCCAAGTGCAAAAAGTGAGGATGTTTGCTATTGAATTAGCTCAGATAACCTGGATTTTTGCATGGGAACTTAGGCTTCTCAAGACCTACAGGAAAAATATAATATAGTGAACAAAAGGAGCCACATAGCAGTCAGCAGGATATTCCAATTGGTTAACTTGAGTTATCTAGTGCAAGTAGCAGAGTGGAGGGGTTTTTCTTTCATGAATGGAAAGAAAAGCTACTCCAGAGGCAGTTCACAGCAAGGACACAATTCAAACTTTTGTTGCTATAAAAATAGCCCTGTGGGACTACCTAGCCCGGCTGGGAATACAATAGGGAACAGACAAAAAGCCTAAAAATTTACCTTTTGGAAATCTACTACTTTGACAGAATCCAAGTGAAAATAGCTTCAGTGTGTGGAATTCTTTGTTGTTTAGCCTGAGGAAGGCTCTTGAACTTTAAACTTTGGAGTCATCTGTTACAACATTCACAGGTAAGCACCATTCTGGACTGTTGGATTAGGGTTATGTGAAATATGTCTGCACAATGGAACCAGAATTGCTATTTGTGGAAACATAAGCTTACTGATAATTGAATTCACTCCATGCTATTAATTAGAGGCTAAACAATGATATTGCTGTTGCCATTGACAACTGAGTCTACAACCTTGGTTTTCTTGCACATTAGCATTAGGAAACAAAAATCTGTTCCCCATTTGCCATGGTATAGAAAAGGAAGAAAGACTCAGGCTTTCAGCTGAAAAAAAAATGTAATTTGAAAAGAGCTATGCATTCAAGTTTGCCTCTAAATTTATATTAATTAACAAAGAAGGCCCTGGTGGATAATTTGCCTCCAAGTGGCAGCCAGGCTGTCTTCTTGCACTAGAGAGAGAGACCAAAATTACACTGTACTGATCCATAGTGACTGTAGGCTAGTGCTCAGAGCTTGGTTTCGAGGTGAAAATAATTCCAGAATTCCAGTTCCAGGCTGATGAATTTAAGCTATTCTTATGAGACCTTGTGCCATAACCCAAAGGAAATGTTTCTGACTGTGATCTTAATTTTTTGCCTATGAAAACTGCAGGCTCTATTTGTTTCTTGGGTGATAAACCCTGTGTGATAAACCCTGTGTTGGCTTTGTGTTGCTAATGTGGTGCAAAGCAGCTGCAATCCTCTGTGGATTGGGGCTAACTCTTCTTGATGGGAATGGGGCTACCTGAGGGAAACCTGAGCTCTCACACATGGTTTAAAAAGCAGATAGCAGATGTCTGTTATCTACTGCTTGCTTTCCTGTGTTCCAACTTTCCCTTGCAGATAGCATCTGCTAAAGTTATTTTGAAGTAAAATGCATGGGTTAGGGAAGAGTAGATTTTATTATCCTCCTCGATAATAAAGGAGGAACTTCATGGTGTGAGGTCAGAAAGTCACTGAATGTTGTCATCCTGTATGAGCCTGATCCCTATCAAACCACCAACTATCTGCCACAAAATTGTTTAATGTTGCAAAAGAAGTGGTTCTCTATCACTTCTTTTATTCCAAGCTGATACTGGAAGCTTAGCCATTTTCATTATTGGCCCTTCTATTTTATGTATAATTTTAAATCACAGCTGATTTAGTGCTGCCTGCATCAATAACAGTGATGACATCTGTGGAACCATATTTTCCAAATCTGTTCAATCTCTCTGAAGTACATTTGCTAAAACATTCTTCTATGTTTATGTAACTGGTTGGGTCATTAAAGAATTGAGAGAGGATTAAAAAAGAGGTAGGAAAAAACCTCACTCTTTCTACATCTACAAGTACAGTGATGTTTTGACTGGGAAGCACTTGAACCCTGCCACAACTGGGCAATCTCCCCTGAGTGCATTATAAACAGCATTTGGCTAATATAGTGCTCCTACTGGTTTCATGTACCTGAGTAATGCAGACCATCAGTGGGTAGAGAAAGACCCCAATAAACTGGACAAAAGTAATGAAATGTGTCTATATTAGGATACAGAACCCCACAGAGGCCAGATCTCACCTCCCCACTTGTTTTCATACAGAATCAAATACAAATTAAACTGTGATATATTTCTAGATGTGGAATCCTCTGGATAGTAAAGATTATTAGCTTTGGAGGATATAGCTACATAAAAAATGGCAGCGTGGGAAGCACACTTTGCTGGTGTTGATTAAACTGGAGCACACAGAGCCCAGTCCCTGGCAGGATGGCAGCAGTCCCACTGGAGCCCAGCAGCTCACTTCCTGCGAATTACACGGGATTAAATCTACCATGGGACACATTCCTGGCTGGCACTTCCAGCCTGCCTTTTTCAGCTGCATAGAGGTGCTGTGAATGTAAAGCCTCTTACCAAAGTCAAATAGATGTCCACTGCACTGCTGCACTCAGAGACTTTCCTTCCTGGCAAGTTCAAGGGTTTCTGTGCCAAGGTGGGTGACAGCAACAGGGGACAAATATCTGCAAGGCCACTGCTGCCCCTCCTTTGCACTGCTTGTGCAAGGGGTGACCCCTGCAAAGAAAAAGCCAAGATTGCCAGGTTAATTTTTTTTTTTTGCTAAAAAATCCACAAACTTCCAGAGAAGAAGCCTCTGCTCTGCAGGAATTAGTCCTGTAGCAGCTCTGTTTAAGTGGCAAAGTTGGATTACTGCTTCTGTTAAAGGGAGCATGCAGGACTGGCAAGGAGACTTCAGAGTTAATTGAGAGCCATCCCTGGCTAGTGCAAGAACTGTATTACATCTCCTTTACTGTAAGACTGTATATTAAAACCAGGTTTTTTGTCCCTCTTCTTCCTTTCAAAAATCTAATCTAATTCTTAAGTCCATATTTTTCAAGCTCGAGAAATCCAATTTAAAGCTTGTACTCATTTTTTCTTGTGTGAACTCTGATTTTAGCCTAAATAATTTAGTGCATAACAATCATGTTCCTTTCAGTCTCTCTGTCTCAACTTCCTTCTTGACTTTTCACTAAAATTAAGTTCTTCAGTCCTTTGATTATGCCTATAATTCTTCCTTGTACCTCTCCCATTTAAAATTTTATTTCTCCTAATAGCAAGTATCCTTCCCCACCTCTTCAGAAACAGGTATTGTTTTTGTGCCTGGATTTGCTTTTTTCATGTTTGCTTTTCCTCATATTAATGGCCTACAGCCCTCCTACAAATCAACATGCAGAAATAAATCCTTCTTTTTCTTATCCATTTCCAATGGTGGAGCATTCAGCCTACCGGAGAATTTCTTGCTGTTAGTCTCAAAGATTGTTGTCGTTCAGTTTGCACTTAAAGATTTCTTTACATTTTATTAACCTAGTCTTCAATGGTATCAATTTCTTTGTGTACTGTGGGCCAGTTCTTCTCTTCAGTGAAAAAAAAATTAAATCTGCGAAGTGTTTTTCCTTATTAGTGTTTCCAAATGTTCCTTCCCCGATTGTTAGGGACTTCCATGAAATTACATAAAGTGAGGTCAAAGCTGATTCTTGAGGAACCTCATTTCTTAATTTCCTTTCAGCCATAAGCCTTCCCTTTCAAAAAGCACACTCTATGTCTGACTTTAATCAGCTTCTCATCCTCACAATTTTTCTGCTAATCCCCATCTCTTCCTGTTTTACTATTAATACACTTTGTTATCATAGGCTTTGCTGAAGTTAAGACAGATGGGATCAATCACGTCCTTTGTCTAGAGTGTAGGTTATCTTGTCAAAGAAATGTATGAGGTTAATCTGGTACAATCTACTTTTGTTAAACCCATGCTGTATTTTACGCCATTTTAATTTGACCTCTGTGTCTTTAATTATCTTTTTCCTTAAAAGCTGTTCTGAAGCTTTACACCACTGAAGTCAAAATTCAAGGACTATGGTTACTCACATGCCCTCTCTCCAGCTAAATACAGGCACTACATTTTCTTGTAATTTGTCTTGCAGTATCCTACTTGTTAGATTTATTACAAAATATTGATAGATGAACAAGAAGTATCACATTACAGAAGTGCACTTCTGGTTCAAACACTTTATACATTTGTCTCAGCAGATGCTGATGTCTGTTGGGAATTCCTCTCTAAACAAAAACAACCCATGGAACTGAGGGCTGCATACACAGAAGTGTAGTGAACAGAGGGCTCCAAGTAAGACAATTTTCATGGTAGTTTGGCTAAAAAGATGGGAGAAAAGTGGAATTTGTCCCCGGAATGTGAGTTATGAAATTGTCCCTGGAAAGTGAATTAGGCTGAAAGTGAGTTAGGCTGCTCAACTAGGACAGGTCTCACTTTGTTGTTACTTGTCATAAGGGGAATTACTTGATTGCCCAGTGAAGGGAGAAACTAAACCAATGTAAGCTTCAATCTGTGACACTGTGGAGAAGGCTCTTCAACAAGGGGTTGCTGCATGCTGTCTCTGGTAATTAAAAGCACAGAAGAATATTTAAGCCAGAATCTGGGAAAGATCACACAGGTATGGAAGTAATACAACCCCAAGTGCATCTCAGAAAAGGATAGGAAAGGCTAGAAATCCAGTTGATCAGACCTCAGCTGACTGGCATGAGCATGAGCAGTGATATCTCCAAACCTGCAGATGATATTAAGAATGTTTGCTGGTTAGTCAAGTATTGTGCTGATCATGAGTTACTTCAGAGAGTGTTGTCCACAAGACCAAGGAGATGAAAAAAGTGTAGAATTAGAGAGAAATAACCTAAATTGTGATATACTGAGCATGTAGATGGTAGTTGTAACTCAGGGAATGGACTTTGGAGTTGTCCTTGACAGTCCTCTAAAATCACTGCTTGGATATCACTCCAGCCAAAAAGTCAGCACAATGTGAAGTATCACTATCAATGTACTGAGAGCAAACCAGAAAACACTGTTTTGCTCTTATCTAAAACTTTGATGCACTTTTTGAGTACTTTGTGTGATTCAGAACTTCACAATCTAAAAAGACATCATGGATATAGAAAAGATAGTGGATATAGAAAAGATAGTGGAAAGGGCAACCAGCTAAGAAGTTGAAGAAATTTCCTTATGAAGAAAAATAATAATATGGTTGTCATTTCTCTGGATGGGGTGGAGGCTAAGGGGAGTATGATAGTAGTTCACAACATCATTGATTTGCAGGTAAGGCAGCACAAATCCAGGACCACACCTAGGGTGTCTAGTCTGAGGTCTAGGTCTCTTGATTTGTTAACCTAGAGCAGACTTTTTCTAGAGCAAGACTAGAACAGAAAATACACACTGAAACTAGCAGAAACTGGTTTGAAACAGACACAAAACCTGCTTTTTACCTCACTGAGAATTAATACCTGAATCTTTTGAAACAGGAGGCTGTGAAGGCAGATTGCATCAGTGGGGTCCGAAGGGAAATGCACAAATTAATGGACATTTACTTAGGTCCATAAAGTGCAGGTAATGGAATAAACAGGGATGTACACCGTAAAGGCTTCAGCCCAAGAGTATTAGGAGGATAAATAGTTAAGTAGCTGCTGCTCTCTTTGCTAATGCAGAGTACTGGACTAGAATGTCTGACCCAGCCGGGCTTCCCAATGCTTTTTGTTTTGCAGGGTATCCTGACAGCAGGGGGTTCGTTGCTGTAAATGGATTCCTGAATGGAAAAAAGCTGTCTCTCAAAAGGGTCCACAGCCATTTTCCACAGGACTCATTCCTATTCCAGTGGGAACTGCTCTGTATTGCCCAGTCCCTTTCCAAGAGGTCTGTCCCCACCTCAGCTAAGACTGTGTATTTGATTCTGGATGATGATCAGAGATGCTCCTTATCCAGCTTTTCAGCCTGCATGGACTATCTTGCTGATCAAGAAGAAAAATAAAAATAAAAATAAATGCACACATATGTGCACGCATAAGGAAGGATAGAAGTATGGTTGTTCAAATTCAATATTTTTGAGTAACTTTGGCTGGGTGTTTGTAGAGAGGCAGTTATTTATTTTATTGAAATCCTCATTAGCTTCTTACAAGCCCTCCCTCTTATTCAGTTCCTCACCTTATAAATTCCATTAGCTTTGTGTGTTTTGGGTAGTGTAGAATGTTTGCCAAGACAGAGAAATCATAGATTGTTTTCTGTTTCTTTCAGTTTGTTTTTACCCGAGTGAGGTATTTACCATTATGTGGCCAAGTAACAAAAGATGTTGCTGTACCATTCAAACCCTTTTCAAGATAACAAGGTATTTTGTTTCTGACTTTTCTCTGACCTCACAACTGGCCTTTTCTAGTTTTTTTCTTTAAAAACAGCTGTGCATATGAAGACTCAGGGATGATGCAATGCCTGTCTCCATAGGGTCCTCCAGAGATGGCAACTTTGCCCACAGAAGTATTGCTCCTGAACAGGGTTCTGCTGGGGGGAAACAGAGAGATTAGGCATGCTGATGCAATTGGATGGCAAGACTGTAGGATGAGGGACCACAATTGCACTCCTGAGCTTATCAAGAAAAAAAGAAGTTTGCAAGTATGTGGTCTTGGGAGAAGATGGAGCCTTTAAGGAAAAAAAGCCAGACTGAAGTAAACAAGGAAGGAGAACAATCAGTGAGGAAACAGAAGAGAAATTTTAATAGACCTAGGTAAATAAAGTTTGGATCCAATTTAAACAACATCAACCATTAAATACCAGCTAAGACATTCATAGTGGTAAGAAGCAGAGGGATGCAAATGTACTAAATTGAGCACGACGGTGAGGGACATTATACCACTCCCACATGGTACAAGTCAACATCTGCTTTTTCAGGAGGATGGTTGCTTTCAGTGGAATGTCCTGCTGAGCTGTGTGCTCCTGCCTAGATAGGAGCTTGCAGCAGCCACTGAGCCCCCTCCAGGCTTCATTGGCAGCCTAACGTGCTGAGAGACTGGAGGTAAGAGACAGCATATCCCTCTCTGGAAGACAATACTTGTGAATATTTGACTGTTTAAAATCAAATCATGAGCCTCAGAGTATTGAAGACTGGCAAGGAGAATTGAGAAGGAGTGATTTCAGCTCAGCTGATGACTGAATCCTGTCTTTGCTATAAAAAAACATGCTACAAAGTGCCCCTGCTCTGTCCTGCAAGTGATGACATAAAACTGGCTGCCTATCTGTCCTTTATTCAGTGCCCTGGCTAACAGAGCCTGAAAAGTACCAAGTCCTTAAGAGTCAGGCAATCATACTCATAAGAGCATTTTTGGGTTGCATGCAGCATCTCTCTTTAAATTAAATACTTAGGAAGAAGACACTTTTTTCACTCCTTTTTAGGTAAAAAGTATCCCTGACATCTCTAATAAAAAGTAAGCAGAACACCTTGTAATTTAAGATCAAAACTTTTATATAAATGAGATTATTTTACAATAACAACTCCAAACTACCCAACGCCAAACTATCCAGATTCAATATACTGTAAACTGCAGTATTTAGCCCCATTACTTCAGTGCTGTGTTAAAACAAGGAAAGGCTTAAAAAATCAGAACATGGCGATTGATACAGAATTCAGTTTATCTACCTTAGGAAGATGTGATGAAATAAAGTTTTGTGTGTGTACAACTTATGATTTATCTTTGAAACTGGAGGCATATGAGCCTCCAATTGTGTGTATGGGCCATGTGACACACTGGATTGAAAGCTGCATTCTAAGCTGCACTGTTGTTCCAATTGACTTCTATGTCTGCTTTGAATTAGACTGCAAAAAATTGTGTGTGTCTGTGTGTAAGTCTGCCAGTGAGAGAGATTTCCTCCATTTTCTACTGGGAAATAGACTTCCCAGTTTCCTTTATACCCTCTGAGAAAATAGTTAGTAGATTCCTAAGAATATTGCTGAATAATATAGACTTGCAGTAGGGATCTGTGTTCCCATGGTTTCCAGTTAGTATGTCTTTGAGGAAGGGGAGTGTGGAAGATCTTTGAAAAGGTTATGTTGTTCTAGGAATTTTTTCTCTATTTCTTTTATTTCGGGGCAAGAAGATTTTGTATTTCGTAGTGAGGCAGGCAGGAATATGAATACACCTCTTTTTGCACCTCAAAAAGAGAAGCAATGAGTGTTTATAAGTCTCCCAGAGGTCTAAAGTCTTGCACAAAGTACAGCTCGTGTGGTGGTTTTATTACAGCCCTTTTGCAACCTTTTCAAATTCTCTCTGTGTTCCACTTTTGACATGGCTTTGGAATGTTAGGTTGTAATTCATAACATCCATACAACAACAGATCTGGAAAAGAGGTAATTTGCAGATTAGCACTGGGTGAGGGGAAGGGATGGGGGATGGACACAGTGGGTAGCTCTTTCTGATGAAGCTGTAGGGAATCCCTGCTATGGCATTCTCTCCATCAGGGACAGGTCAGATCTGTGACACAAAGCCTCACTTGAACCCTCAGGACTTGAAGGTGGCTTTCCAGCATTTTATGACTTTCCATTTACAGTTTAATGCATAGAACCAATTGATCAAATTTCCCTGCCTATTCAAAGCATGGATAAGGGAGACATGAAGCTCTGCCTGGCTCAGAGGGCGGCACAGGGCAGCAGGATGGGCAGAGCCAGGCAGCTGCTGCTGGGTGCCCAAGGTCTGCACTGCCTGCCTGGCAGCAGCTTTAACATCAGATCAGGTCTAGGTGCCACATAGGTAGACCATGCCAGGTGCACCTTGGGGGGCATTTTTGGCTTGACCTCATCTGAAGGGCATCCAATTTGCAGTCCAGAGACTTCCCCAATATGAACTCAAAAGCAGGAGAGAGAAATACTATGTAACTTCAAAGCTGCTTTCCTGAGCTGAATTAAAATCTATCACTGGGTTCACTTTGAGTAGAAAGCTCAGTAGCCTGGACACTGTTTTTCTTTAGAGAGCGTGCATAGTCTTTGCACTGTGCAGTACAGCCAGAAAATTTCAGGAGAAGGGAGGTGTGGAGCAGAAGCAAAGAACTGCTAATTAAATGATTTTCATAAATAAAACATAAGAATAAGCTACTGTATTTGAATCTAGACTATTATTTTTCTTCTTGTTAGGAATCTGGAATGAACTGTGCTAAAATATTAGGATTTCTGACTGACTTGTCACTCCCCCTCAGCCATCTTTCAAATAGGTCAAAATGTAAATGCAGTATCTTGTACATAAAGTGAAGTCTTCCAGCAGCTGATTCACTGACAGGAAGAGTCTATTGCCTAGCTACAGCTCAAAGAAGATTATCCTGAACTTTCAAGGTGGAAATATATGCTTTTTGGTGCTGAAGATCCTGAGTTTGACTCTGCAAGAATGGAAGCTGCAAAGTCAAATTTTCTACAGCATAACATGGTGCCACTGTACCAGCTGAGACCAGTTGGTGCTACAGGCTGCCATCCTGTTTTGGCAGAAGTAGGGGTGTAGGGGCAGCCTCTGAGGCAATGGTGAGGAGCAGCTCTTCTCATGGTTCATCTAGCAGCACTGCCACTTTGTCTTGCATCCCTCTGAGGAGGATACCTGCAGTGATGATGAATTTGGGACAGTCACTTAGGAAAGCCCTCAGCTACTTGGGGCACTTGTCTTTGGCATGTTAGAGCAAGCTATTCTGGCCACAAGGCTGTGGCTGGGGGTTAGAGGAAACAGGAAGCTGGCTATGGAGAGCTCAGTATGATCAGTCATATGGCTCAGCACAGTTTGAGGGCTGATTTTACTCCCAGACTGATTTTACTCCCAAGCAGTTGAAGAATTTTAGGGTTTTAGAAAAACACTTACAATTGAAGGGCTTTTGAAAGTTTATCTTTGAAGATATGTCTTTGGCGAGTATCAGCTAATGCAGCACCACTGAATTAAACAGAAATATCTCTGAGTATCATCAAGGGAGTCATTCTTTATATCAGCTGAAGAAAATGCCTCAAATGTAGCTGGAGATGTACCACTTCATGCTAAATAATTTTTTAGGCATTAATGCTATTTTTGCACAATAGTGTTTTACCCAAGATTCTAAAAATCCAAATAGGCTTAAGCATCTTCTAGAAATTGGGACTTCTGATTTTTAGCTATAGGGAACTAAGATGCCTTCCTAAAAGACAGAAAACAGGATCTCCTCTCTCCCCCTTTTCTGTTTTGGGTCTTCTTAGCACATTGGGAAGAAACTCGGTCCCACACAGCACCTCTAACACAGTTGATGACTTTCCTCCAAAGAGTACAAGCTCTTTTCAGCAGGTTTAAGATTATGAGGCCATACTTCTGATTCAATCAGGATTATAGAGTGCATCTGGAAAACTTGGGGAGAGTATCCGTCCTACTTTGCCTTCAAAATTAATTGAAAAAGCACATCACTGGTAGCTCAGTGACTACCTCAGAACACACAGACTAAATTAAAAGAACCTGGTTTCTGTTTTGGATGTCATCTACCCATAACTCCCATAAAATTTATGGACATTAGTCTCAAAGACAGTTTTTCTGAACCTGTATCTCAACACAATTGCAGCACATCTCTCTCTCTTTCTCTCTCTGTGTCATTCTCTCAGAGTACATTCATATTCCAATGTCTGCTGACACACTGATGACAATCTTTCTACATGAACAAGGGCCAATAATAGCATTTGAGAAAGTGTTATTGAAAGGTATGTTAAAAATTGCTCAGTGGCCAGAAAGCAGTCCATATTTAAATCTAAGTGAAACATGAACAGCCACTTAGAGACTTCTGAAGATAATAAGTAGTCTGTTTGGATCATTTTAAAAGATTTGCTAAGCAATGGCTTCTTTTTATAAATGCTAAAACCCAAAATGTCATCTGAATAAAATATTGTATATGGTCATCCTGTTAGGTTAGTTACAGCTTTAAGGAAGCCCCACACCTAATTGATCTAATTGCTCAAAGAGCACTATAAAATTCCATTTTTTTTGTAAAATATGTTAGATCATGTCCAAGCAAAAATAGTTTAGTGATTAATATTCTTTCTAATTCTAGAGTGGAATCTGAAGCAAGCATTGAAATGGTCTGCTGAAATTGTAAATAGTATGCATGAGGGGAAAAGATAGCAAGTTTGTACTAAATGATACTTATAAAATATTACAAAAAAAATGTTCTGAGCATAATTGTATTCCATTAGAATGGATAGGTGCCCAGAAACAAAGCTGAACAAATGTACACATACTGAAGAAAAGAATATCTTGATGGAAAAGGCTCTTGTTAAGCTTACGCTGTGTATGCACAGATTTTGCTGGTGCACACAATAGGAGATATGGAAAATGAAAAAAAATTAACCTGTTTTACAAGAACTGCATTTACAGGATATGGGAATAAGACTCTTGCCTTTCTGGAAGGTCCTGGAAGATTTATTTCTCGATTTAGGCAACATTTTCTTCAGCAAGAACACCTGAACACATGTACATGAGACAGCATTATATGAAACCCATAAAATTAAAAAATTATAATTTGGTATTTTGATGCCCACTAGAAAATATTAAGACATTCTCAATATTGAGTAGGGGAAGTCTAGGGTTTTTATTAATTTTTGAGAAGTTTTAGGTATTCATTTCCCCTTCCTCCAAAGCATGAACTGAATCTGATGGCATTCAATGTGCATTAAAAGCAGAGCACATGATGTTTCATTCTGGGATCTGAAAAAATGGAAGCAATCTTAAAATACTTGTCATGATATAAAATGTCACTTACTGTGGCATGGTCCTGGCTATTTTAATACACATAGCTTAAAACCAGGTGAGGATAAAGCTGTGATCCATGTGTGAGCAGGCCAAGTGGCAACTCAACACGAGAAGGTTCCCAGATGTGTGCTTGGTGACACCAAGCTCAAGGTTTACATCTAGGAGTAACCACTGCTCTGTGCAATAAGTTGCAGCTATCAGCTGCCAGTCAGTGTCTAGTCAACCTGTTGGGAGCTTTAATTCTGACAGGGAATAAGGCTGTGATGAAATGCTCCTTTTGAAATATGAGCACTTCCCACTGCAGCCCCAAACAGAGGTCACATGTGCTCAGGCATGAAACAAGGTAAGTTGTTAAATATCATAGAATTATAGAATGGTTTGGGTTGGAAGGAACGCTAAAGCTCATCTAATTCCAACCCCTCTGCCATGGGCAGGACCTTCCACTAGACCAGGTTGCTCAGGGCCTCATCCAGCCTGGCCTTGAACATTTCCAAGGATGGGTGTCCACAGCTTCTCTGGGCAACTTTTTCCAGTGCCTCAGTACCCTCACAGTCAAGAATTTCTTCTTAATATCCAAACTAAATCTCACGTCTTTCAATTTAAAGCCACTCTCCCTTGTCTATTACTCCATGTCCTTGTAAAATGTCCATCTACTGCTCTCTTGTAGACTCCCTTCAGGCCCTGGGAGGCTTCTACAAGGTGCGCACAAACACATCCCCATCGTGTGAGATGTGCAGTGTGAAGCAGTCAGGATGGCTGGGGGTGATACTCAGAGGTTACATTTCCTGCAAAAAGGGATTTGCCATGGGGATCATCATTGGGGGCCCAGCTTGGCAGTGCAGCTGGGGAAGCAGTGGTGGGATGGCAACAAATTCCCCCAGGGACAGTGCTGGTGCCACTTTACTTTAGGGAAATGAGTAACAATGTTCACTTTCATGCCATGTATGTGCTTAATATTGTGCTTCAGTAGGAGCTTAAAATTGCAGCTGTCTCCCTGCTGCTTTTTTTGTGCACACAGAGCATCTTCCTGAACTGTTTAACTTGTGGAGGCTGTGGCACACCAGCCTGAACAACTTGATGATACTTTTGGGGCTATTGGAGGGATGTGCCTGGGCTTAGATGCACACTTCCCTGAAGCACACAAATATGTAGTCATGTGGAGAAACCTATCACTGTTTTCCAGGCATCACTTCTTCAATACTAAGACTGTGAATTTTTGTAAATAGCTTAAGATTTGGATGTGAGGGAGCAGAATGCTTGAAAACATTGGTTACATTTCCTTTGAGAGGGGTATTTGTGTCTGCAATGAGTAAAGGTATGGTGTCCTCAATAAAAAGTGCTGCATTTCTTCTCATGATTATACAGCATATTTCTTCCTCCGGGGCTTTTCTGCTTATGCTTGAAAAATCATTTTACCTACCACTGCCACGGGTTACCTTGGGATCAAAAGGAAACACACAACTGAAGCGCAGCTTGCTACTGAACATCAGCTTCTTTTCAAGTAATTACAATTTTGTTGTCACTGGATGGTAGAAGCCAGAGAGGATCAATTCAGTTAAGTCAACTTTTTCTGAGGTGGACCAGAGGAAGAAGGAAAAATATTCCAAAGCTGAGTCTTCTGGCAGCAGGAAGCCAGCAGAATTTAGGTTGAACTGAGTTCAAATGCTGTTGATAATCAAATTTTTGTTACTGACACAGAAAGTTAATATATTGTACAATGTTTCAAAGATAACAGCTGTGGCTTGGTAACCTCCTGCAATATTCCTTTTCTATTTTTCATGAGATGTCCGCAGCTGCCCATTGCCACCTTCACAGACGTTTGTTGGGGTTTTTTTATATTTTTGGCGAGGAGCTGCAGGCAAACAGGGAAGTGTGGGACTGAACATCCCACAGAGCACTGCTGTGACTGTGCCAGATGCAGAGCCCTGTGCTTCAGGAGTACAAACAGGGTCAGGGAGGCAATGACCTTGATACTTCTGCTTAAAATTGATGCCAAGAGGAACAATTCAAGAAGGAAAAAATGAGAGAGTGAGATCAAGTGTGGGGTATTTTACACAGAATTCCAAACTACTTGCACTTTGTTTGTTTTTTCCTCAAATATTTATGACCTTCCACCCAGGTTTTGTCTTATAGGAATGGCTGAGGAATTGCTCTGCTTCCAAGAAAAATGACTGCTGGATTAATTCAGTGTTTCTAGTATCTACCCTGGGACTGGTCCCTCATCAAGAAGACCAAATGACATGTATTCAAAGCAAAGAGGTAGCAAATGTTTCAAACACTGGAATAAGTTTGTGGAAATGCCTGCAAATAAGATATACTGTCACAGTATTTGGATTGGTTCACAAATGATTTACAAAGAGAGAGAGAAAAAAAGGGGGATGAATATCATCACATATTTTATTTGCAAAATAAATAAATAAATAAATGAAATCAATCGTTTGACTGGCTCTGCTTTTTAACATAAGAGCTCAATGGAAATGAAAGAGGACTCTGTAGTTTTCATTACTGAATTACATTTTTTTAAGCCTGACAGCGAAAGGAAGTGAATGCTTAGATGTTGTTTGACCAGAAGCTGATGAAGGCACTCTTTAGAATGTAAATATGCTTTTTCCAACAACCAGAAATATGTAAAATGTGAATAGACTTTATTTGCAAACTGATTAGACTCCTTCTTGGTCTCATAGGGTGTGAGGAGATAGAATTAAACTCATATAGTAATTGGATTTCCCCCCTGCATACCCCTTATATCTCACATAAGGCCTATTTCATAGTTATACTTTTTGAAACTACAAAGTCGAGAGAGAAATTATATTTGCTCGTTAAGTAGTTGATGATGATCTGAAAGACCACACAGGCAGCAATAAAAAATCCCCTAGGTCTACAAGAAATATGCAGTCAGACAAGTTTTTCAGCTCCCCAGGAAAGTAAGCATTTTAAAAATAATTTCCTTTATATATTAAAAAAACCTCCTTTTTATCACAAATATAATCTGGAATAAAGGTCAACTACAGACTAAATATCATGGAAAGATATGACCATTTGATAGCTCTCTAGCATGCCTTGTCTAGCGCTCATTGATTGTGAGCAACAGCCAGAGATATATAAACACTTATAAATATTGTATGTGTAAGACTAGCTGCACTTATATTGATGATTAATGGGTCTGTTGTTGGTAATCTATGGCATCTCTTTTGCATGGAGAAAGCAATTAGAAACACATAGACAGACCTTAGATGATACACAGCATAAAACTGAAATCCTGAAATACCTGCATGCAGCAGTCTGAATTAAATGTACAGATACAAGCCTAGAATTCCCTGTTGTAGTTAGTAGGAAAGTGTCAAAGCTCTTAGGCTGAAAACACAATTTAGTTTGCTCTTATCTTTTTGCATGATCCCTAATGTTTTCTGTGGGTTTTTTTCTATATTTAATTTTTAATATATTACGCTGTGATAAAAAGCAGAAAATCTATGGCACCTGATCAGCATTTTTAAGTAACAATGCAACTATAAACTAGATATGTGGAATTAATAAGAACAGCATTGGTTAGGAAATGAACAAAGGCTAAAGCACCATTTTTTGCAGGGGTGCCACCCATTACTTAGTGATTTTTCCCTGTGTCCTCACGGGTGTGGTCTGTGGCACTGGGCACCCCAGGCTCACTCTGAGGGGTATTTCTGTGTCTGAGGAATGAAGTTTATCACCCACATGAGTGTGGGGTAGCAGCAGGGCTGGGCAGGATATCAGAGCCCCAGATGTGAAGGTGCCTTGGGAGGGAAGCAACATGAAGCTGAGTAAGTGTGGTTCTGATTTTAGGTGATGATTTCCTCTTTTAGAAGCCTTCTTAAATATCTGCAGGTTACTTAAAGATCAGCAGATTATGGTCTGTTAGCACATTAAGTCAGCCATCCTCTCACTCTCAAGATGTCACCTGCAGCTTAATTTCAGTCAAATTTATCAGACAGGTAGAGGATAGCAAAGGGCCACAAGTTGCACAAGCTGGGAGTTTTGTGGAGTCTGTGGGACACTCTCGTTGCCTGGCCAAAAACTGATCCCTGCAGCTGCCATGAGCTGTGTGCACTCTTCCCTCCACACTCTCTCCCTTGGGAGGTGCTCGGGGAAGGGTGGGGATGGGAGAGCTGGGAGCAGCATGGAGGGGGCTCAGGCAGTGCCCATGGACTCAGATACAGATGCTTGTGGTGAAGGCAATCAGAGGGTAAGGAAAATGTGGGAATACACATCTGAAGGGAAGAAGGCTTCCACAAGCAGAGCTTCCTGACTGTGTAAGAAATTTATTTGCTATCCTGTGTTACTCTGCATTTATTTTTATTTTGGGAAATAGGTGTTTAGGGTTTTTTTATTGCCTTAAATTTCTGTTTGCATAGCTGTAATTTTGTAGAAGAAATTATGAATGCTCTGCAGTAGCTTATTCAGAGATAGCATTTGCTATTACAGCTTCACCTGAGGGAGAGTAATTGTTAATGTGGGTGGAATTTTTTTTAATTAGAGAATTAACCCCTTCATAACTCCCCCAAGGAAGTCTTGGGAAGGAAAACATACCTAATTATGAGTTTCTCCATTTAGTTCATTAGAGAATAATGGAGTGCTTGTTTAAGCCATAATTTTACATTAATCCCCAGTTCTGGAATTCTTCTAAAATACGAAAAAAACCCCCATTCTTCTATCCTGAAATTTCTCCTGCTGATTCTCGGGCAAGGAGAAACTTTTTCAGCCTTCATACAGTTTGGTTGTAAAGCCTTCATATTTTTGCATTAACCACCACAGCAGGCTGTCGATAAGGGGTCTTTCTTTGCTTTGTCTTGATACCTTTAAAACACAGGAACATTTGAACTCAAAACACTCTCCAAGCTTGGCTAAAGATCTAAATTCAACCTTAAAGCACCAGGTAATTCATGTCCAGTTTAAAGTTCTGTCCTTAAGCTATTGTACCTACAAATTGAAAGGGTCACCAAACCACCAGGAGATTGTTCATAGCTCCAGTAGGTGCCACAAGCCCTCAATGCAAACAGTAGCAAGAGTCTGATGTTAGACACAGAGAGAGGTTCAAACTTTCCTCTGAATTTCCTTACTTTTTGTGCATCCAAGGTCAGAACCTTAATGTTATCTGAATATATCGTGTTTTGTGATTTAATAAAGCAATGTTAGAGGCTAAAGGTCTAACTACTGAGTGAGTTATTTTTAAAATGTCCTTCAACATTGTGGGACTCTTGTGGATAAAATAACTTTCTTCATATGAGTTAAGTCATCAGGGAGAGTACTGGTCAGGGGATGATAAAACTTATAACAGCAGCTGCTCATCCAATTTAATTTTGCTGCTGTTCACAACCAGGGAGCTTCCTACACAGCTGTATATAAATTAAACTTTTGAACTACTCAGAGCCAAAGAGCCTACAGGGCCCTGCTTCACCTGAACCCTCCTGGTCAGCAAAGCCTGGTGGAAATGTTTGTGTGGTTTGGGTCTTTCTAGAGCCTTCAAAAGGCGATGCTCCCTGCATTCCCTTTTCCCTTTCCAGAGCTACCATTAAAAATCACATCTATTAACAATTTCCCTTTATTTAACACAGAATTTAAACCACACCTCATTATTAATGTCATCCAGTAGGCTCTCAAAATCCCAGGGCTGTAACAGGGGCATGGAAATCTCCAGGAATCTTCCAGGAAAGGAAATGTCTCCTGAGTCAGTGCATCACTATTTGTGAGGCTGTAAGCCCATTTATTCTAGTTCTGTCCTACCTTGGGAGTTGAATTTCCAGTTTCAGGTGTCCCCTCCTGTGAGAAGATTGAAGGCATTCTCTTTGTCTCCATTTTATATTGCACTCTTGTACTTTATTGCACCATGTATTGCAAGCCTCCCCTGTTCCTTTTGATCTAGCTGGAGTAGCAAGCTCTAACAGCTGCTGCTGTCTGTGGCATGCCCAGTTATGACCCCACTCGTCTCCTTGTTCTGTGACTTGTCCTTCTTGGGAGCTCCCATGCCCAGCTCCCCGTGGAACAGAAGCCAAACCAAACTGGTACACGATGATCTGTGTGCTCTGGTGCCATCCTGCAATTCATTTGTGCTAAACAGAGGTCAGAATCTCAATCTGCAGCTCCTATTTAACACATCACTTCAGCATTTTGGTGTGATTTTCCAGGTATCTAAGGATAAGAGAAGAGGCAAGGGGGAAAGGGACAAGTGTTGACTTTCAACTTGTGCTGCACTAAAAGCTGCTCAAACCCCTGCCCATTAAACTGTGGCACATGATCAGGGATTACTTTTCCAGGCACAACAAGTGGGAGTTTTCCTATCTAATTTAAGACTCATAAAAATGAAGCATCTCATCAAAGGCAAATGTTTAAACTCTGTCTCTAGTCAATAGAGATAAAATGAAGATCAGTGGCTCCAGAGAGCAATTAGTGCTACCACCTTAGATAACTATCCTATAATGACATAAAAATGATGAATTCTCTCAAAGTATTTCCCTTACTGGAGATTGAACCTAAGTTACTAGCTTAGGCCAGGTACTCATTTTAGGATGCTAAAAATTAAATTACATGAACTCCACTACTGGGTTTAATGATAATAGAAGATGGCAAGCAACTCTTTATTTGTAGGATCTTGTAGAGGAGCTGAATTGGAAATGAGAAGCATTCTATAGGACAATAATTTTGGTCTTTTTCAAGCTGTGTCTGCTTTGCTCCAGGACACCAGCTATTACCCTGCTGCCATGAAGGATTCAATTGGTTGACCTTGCAAAACACCCTGTTCCATGTCTCTCTTTTTGGAAGGTTAGCATCTCCATTACTTAAGTTTGATTTTTTGATCAGAATATGATTATAATATTGGTAATATTTTTTCTATAAGTACTTCCAACTTTAGAACATGACTTGGTAGCTATGACTCCTTTCAAAATTGAACTGAAAGGAGAGAAATGGCTACTGACTTCTATGCACTGCAGGTTTAAACTCAGCTTGATAGATTTTTGTCAAAGGTGAAGTTTTTGTGCCTCTATTAATCTTTTTTCAAGTTACCATGACTTTTATAACTCATGCACTACAAATACAAAAAAAAGAGTTCTTCTTTTAGGGAAGTAGACTGTTTGCCAAGCCCATTTTGACAAAGATATTAAATTGTTTATGGTTGTTTCAGCTCATCTGAGCTTTATGTAATAATAAAATTTTACACATGCAGAAAAAGTTCCACTCGCTGTCTCTGCTTAAATATAAGATGTCAGTGGTCTTGGGATTTGACCTCATCATTTCAGGAGAGCTGTGACACTTCCTTGCTTGAACACATTTGCAGGAAACTTATCTATATGTTTCCAGGCTTATGGGACTTGAGATTTACTATTTTGTGAGAATATTGTGTGGAGCTCTTTGTGCCAAGTTTCTGAATTCTTACTTTGAGTCATTCACATCTTTCTGTTTCTGTCATTTTTACATTCTCTGTAGTGGCTTTAGAATCCAACATTCCCCAGCGTCAGCCTGAAGTAAAAAATGCCTGGTTCAAGATATTCACTTTTTAAAAAAGTTCTTTCTGGTTGTTGTTATTGTTTTAAATTACATGTTAATCCCAAGGTTCTAGTAATCAATTTCTCTGGGTGTTTTCTCCCAGTTGTAATCACCATCTGGTCTCTTATCATAAGCTCAATTACCATGATTGCTAACTGCAATTGCAAGATTAGCTCTTTAACCTTAAATCAGTCACAGATTTCTCTGGGTTTTCACCTTTTGTTTGTTTAAAACTCTCTGAACTATTTCACTTTTATGAGTAGCAACATTCTTCCCAAATTAGCCTCATTTGACTGAGTTAACTGGTAACTATTATCAAAATTTTTCTTCTAGCTGTTGTTTTTTTCACTGAGGTACTTCAGTTCCATGTAGGGAGGGAGTAGTGAATTCATAAATTCCAATAACTTACAAATATATTTAATTGTTTTTGACCAAGTGCAGGCCAACATTGTCCATGTATTGCTTAGAGAAGCCTTATGACACACAGGGAGAACTGAGAGCTGTATTGAAGCAGTTTCCCCACAGTTTTGCAGCCTTTTCTCTGACACTTGAACTGGATTGATTTTTCACACTGCAAGACGGGGCAGCTCCTAGATGGTCAGCTTTACTGTTGCATGCATGATAAGCATAGAACTTTTATTTCCTTAGATAGTGGGGAGGTGCATGTTGCCCACAAAACATCTCAATCTTGATACACAAAATCCAAATATGGAACTAACATCCGGCTTTGATATCAGGTACACTGCATGCATTCCTCTCTTTTTTGTGCAGAGAGGCCTGTTCCTGTCTGTCCTTTCCTTTTTTAATTGGCCTTGGTCCCTTAACCTCTCTTCTTGGCCATCCAACAGCTAATCAGTGCAATTAACCTCTTCCTCACAACACTAATTGCTAATACTGGTCAGCTGATTTCCTCAAAAATACCTGAGGAACCTGCACAAGGAAAACATAAAATGAAAATCAAAACCCACAGTGACAACGGGCTAGAAAAAATGGGACCACAGAAAGATGAGATATTTGTCACAGCCTGATTTTCCATCTATGTGTGTGCAACATGCAATTCCTTTTTACAACAATGGAACAGTCTGGCACAGAGCAAGCAGGGGCTTTACCTGTGTTAGGATGGGCTCAAAATCCTGGTAAAGGATTTATCAATACTTTATCAACTTGAAATGATATAATAGCAGAGGTTTCTCTGAAAAGGTCTTATTTGCAATAGCATAGGTTTCTTTAGCATATCTCCTTTCTATGAGATAAAAAAATATGAGATGTATGGTGAAACATCCCATGCCTGGGAAATAAAATATAAGAATATGTTACTTCAGTTTAGTCCTCAACAAAACTGAGCTCTTACACTTTGAGGACCTTAGGCATGCACGCTGCAAGCAGGGAGTAGATTTACCATTGCACTGATGACTAAACAATTGTTTTCATTTTCCTTGATGATAATTACTGTGAATATAGCCAGCCAAACACTTTCAATACCAATTAGACTGAATCTAGGTGAAAAAATCCTAAAGGGATTAATTCAACTAGAGAATGACGACCCACCAAACCCCCCCCCCCAAAAAAAAAAAACCCATACAAATTGTCTAAGGAAAGCATAATTGTCAAGCATTTATTTGCTTAATTCATATGCATCCTGTTCCAGAAATTCTTTAGTAGTATTTATATTTTAAACATTTGTATTGCTTCTTGCTTATTTCCTCTACATATGTTTTGCCCATGGAAGTGACAGTATTTTCTTTGTCAAGCTTGAAGTAAAATATCTTAGCATCTGCTGGGAGAAAAGTTACCTCAAGGTACAACAATTCTTTCAAGAGTAAACACAAGTTTTCTATTTTCTGTAGTTGATTTATTATCCTTGTTGCTTATAAAATTTTAATATAGACTGAAAAATTTCTGCAATAATTCAGAGCAAATATCAAACAGGTTGCCAGGTTTCTACATCACAATCCCTCCTTCAGCTTTGACATCTGGTTGTTGCCTTCTATATCTCTTCCTTCCTCCCTGCCTCTCAAAGGCAGTAAAGTAGTGTGTCTCAGGGGGCAGCATCCAAGGGCTAGAGCTCCTGGAGAAGGGTCAAGCAGCAGACCTGCTTGGTTTAAGGGCCTGGCACAAAGCATTGAATAAGGTCATTTAGTGCTTGGTATGTTCAGTGGAAGAAGTAGTAACACAAGTGGATGCACAGCTGGCTCTATTGGTATTTTGTGAGAACAGGGGAAATTTCCTGTCTTGGATTTCTACTCAGATCTAAACAGAAAGTCAATACCTAAAGTCCTTGAAGGGTGAAATGAATGGAAAGTAAATGCTGCAGTGTCTGATACAAGCAAACCATTCAGTATGGTGTGTGCATTGCTGGGGGTCATATTTATGTCAATATTTCGCTAAAGTCTCCCGGAAGGGGATCGGAACCATAAAGTCTCCAAAAGGTTGCATTGGAATGAAAAGAAGTGGCAGTTTTGTCTCACCTCTCACGCACAGGCTGTGAGTGGTACAGGTCATTCCAGGGCTGGGGGTGGCTGAAGAAGAAGACAACCAGCCCAGAGTGAGCAGGAAACCATGGCAACATTTCAGTCACACACTCTCTGTGAATGCACCTGAGGAAGGAATGGCAGCAGGTACATATTGCCAAAGCCCTGGGGGCGTTGAAAAGCCTTAGTGATCCTAAAGAGACTCACCTGAGGCCCCCATCCACACCTTCTATTTAAACCAGCTCTGGGTTCTTGGTCCCTGTTTGAGCTCTGTGGAAGGAATGTTTCTCTTCAGTGTTCTCTGTGCTGGTGTAACTTCCTGATCTAAGGTCATGATGTCCCTCATGAGTGACCTCCTGGCTTGACTTTATCTACCATTAAGGCCCAGCTTGATAATTACTTGCCCTGATCCTAATGCTGGCCTGTGGACTGGTTTCATGCCTGTCACCAGACATGCTTTATTGCCAGGAGATTGCCTTATGATCTAGACTTCTGTCTGACCTTGGCTGCTTCCGGACCTTCTCTTCCTGGATACACTTGAAGGTTGGGCTTGACCAGTGAGGACTCTCCTCTTCTTGCTGTGGGGTACCTTTGGTGGCCAAGCCTGATTTTGCTCCAACCTGATACATGGAGATTACTCTGAGGCTTCCCAACAGCCTATGGTGTGATGTCAGAAGAGCAAAGAGAGGCTGAGGAAGGGTAGGCTGTTGTTCTTCACAGATAACCCCATCTTGTGAGAACATCTGGGCTCTCCTATAGGTATGTAATGTATTTACTTCCAGCAAAAAATCTTTCTGTTCACCTCATGAACCAAGCCCTACACATCTTCGAGGCACAGAAGTAAAGAGCTGCAGCAGCTGGGGATAAGCAGGTTCTGTTCCAGGAGCTGCTGCCCGTGTACCCTGAAGTCCTGCTACAAAAGCCCTGTAGCCATGATATTTTCTGAAAAATCCTTTCCTTAGGAGTTTTCCTCCTGAGAAGCTGAGAGGTCTCAGGAACAAAATGTAAACATCAGTTATCTGCTGTTGTGGAATGCAACAGGTGATTGATCTCATGTGGTTGTTTCTAATTAATGGCCAATCACAGTCCAGCTGTCTTGGACAGAGAGTCTGAGCCACAAGCCTTTCTTATTAATTCCTTCCTTTTCTATTCTTAGCTAGCCTTCTGATGGAATCCTTTCTTCTATTCTTTTAGTATAGTTTTACTATACTATATATCATAAAATAATAAATCAAGCCTTCTGAAACATGGAGTCAGATCCTGGTCTCTTCCCTCTTCCTCGGACCCCTGTGAACACCGTCACAAAGCCCCACCACCAGGTGAGGCACATGGGGTTGCTGTGTCCTGCTCTCTGCCACATGTGTGACAGGATTGGAAAGTGGTGCTTGAACTGTAAAGCTTCAGATCCAGCTTGTCAGGGGAGCTGTTCCAAGGTTAAGATAACTCTCCACCTGATTATGAGTTAGTTGGTACATTGGAGAGCGACTCCCAGCCAATTGGAGGCACAAGTTGTACATGGAAATTGGATGAGAGGCTTCTAAAACAGGAGGTGGAGAAAGTGCACTGCATTCAAAATCCATTAGCAGGAGCTTCAGCCAACCTCAAGCAGTCATTTCTAATGCAGCTAAAGGAAGGTAAAAGTGCTGAGCTTAATGGTTTTACTGATAGGTCTGTACTTTTGGAAGTAGTATGCTGCATTTACTTAAATGCTTCCATGCATATTTGCAAATATAACATCTATTGATGCTTCTCAAATGTATTTGAAATAATTTGTGTGTCTGTGTGCCCTGATGTTATTCACTGAGTGTTGCTTCAACTGCCAGATTCTAAAAGCCCTTCAGAAAAAGACTTAAGAGCACCTAAAAGGATACTGAAGGCAAGTATTCATAAATTAAGCAAACTTTCTACATGGCTCGATAATAGAACTAATATTACAGTGGGTGCACACCCATATATGACTGCAAATACTTTGTGGGCATGGCTTGGAAAGATGTCTTGGTTTGGATGGTGTCTGTCACCTCAGCTGATCTGTGGACCTGTCGGAGCTGATTGAACCTCTGGTACAGGTACTGCCCCACGTCCTTCAGCCCACTGAGGTTTCTGGTTCTGTGATTCAGGAAACAGATCAGTAAATGAAGCTTTTTGTCTGGAAGGTAGCAGACAGGAATCCCATAAGGAAAGTAAAGATGAAAAGTGAATACAACTTGTACACTGCATCACATTCTCAACTTCCAGAACAAAGAGCTTTAGGATTAGCTTTACAATTGAAGAGGAAGGAGAGGAAAACCATACTCAACTGGCTGGCTGTTTCTAGTTCTTGTTCTAACTGTGCATATAATTAGAAATTAAGAACTTAATGAAGAAATATTTTATTTTTTTCTCACAAAATGGTCAGAAGCAGAGTGCAATTTTCTTGATTTTTGTTTTTTTTTTTTTTTTCCAAGACTTTCACATAGCTCAGTATCCTTTTTTTAATTTATTCTGTGGAGTGGAGTTGCACAGTTTCCTTGACATTCAGCTTTTGAACTGCTTTTTTCCTTATGAGGAGAAAGCCTTTATATCACCTGCAGACTATAAAACAAATGCAGGGATTTTTTTATTATTATTTAATTTTTAAAATATACTTTTCTGCTGCACATGTTGCTTGAAAACTTTGTGATCTCATATTCTTAAGAGACATGCTCACCTGTGTCCCTAAGTGGAGAAGTTCCATTAGGGTCGAAATAGGATAAATTCTAATGGGCTTCAAAACGATTGCTCTAAATCCTTGGCTACTTTGAATATTGAGCACATAGCATCTACTAGAGTTAGTAATCTTATTTTCTTGATTTTACTTTTGTAGGTCTTTCATGAAGATAGAGAGCAGAGGCAGTTTTTGTGAGATATTGTGCTCTTGTATTTCATAGGCACGTCCATGACTATGTAGTGGCTGCCTAGTCTCTCCCAGAGGGCAAAGAAATGAAGCATAGCACATTTTAGAAAGTGTTTGTGTAGGGTGGATGGATTTTGATGGCTGCTGCAGGAGCAGAGTATTTGTTGTTGCTGTGGAAATGTGTTACTGGGGTTTATGCTTTAGTGTGACATGCTTCCATCAGGTAAAAAGTAGTTTGTATGCTTGGAATAAGAGTTTAGCAAAGCTGGAGAGGCAGAAGTGCCAATCTGGAGGAAAAAGGCAGAACCTAATGGGTGGTGACAACTATTAAATAATATTTTTCACTTTTCCTAGGTCAGGATAGTGTGATGATCAGGGCTTCTATGCAAGATTTTTCTAATGAAGAAAACCCAATGAAACCTAAAACATTTTTCACAAAGGTCATGTGGCTTATTTTGACTCTTAAAAGCTTAAATATTTAAATATCTTAAGTATCTAAATTATTGAAAGCAACAATTATTGTGGGGAGATTTTTTGTTTCTTTCTTTTGGTGGTTTGTATTTTTGTGGGGTTTTTTTGTTTATTTTGGATTGGGTTTTTTTTTTTTTTGGTCCTTTTTGGTGGATGCCTAAATAAAGCTATTACTACTCTTCACCAGTCTTGTGTCTCAACACCATTATGGCCACAGAACTATTATAAAACTTATTCCTTTTCTGTCACACCAACTTCACATTGGAGGAAGTGTAGTGCCAGAGCCTGTATTAAATCTGCAACCAGTGCACAAAGCATTGTGTGAACTACTCAAACTAGTCACAAAAATTGGAATTATCACCATCCATGATGCTTAATCAGATCTGCTTCAAGGAAACTGTGATAGAAATCTGATGGCAGTTGCAACTTAGCCTTTTTCCAAGGCCGAAAATGTGTTATTAAGAAATGCTTCTGCCCCATATCCTGTGATGGTTAAGGCTAAGTAGTGAGTGGAATGTTGAGCTATCAGGTTCCCAGACCTCCTGACACAGAAGACCCTTGTTTATTATGCTGGCATGTGTCCCAATGTCTTTGCCTTGGCTCTCTTGTCTTGTCTACTTGAATTCCCTTTAACAGCATTTCTACCATGGTCACTAGCAGCTTGTTTGAAAAGAAAACTGTGCTAGGATAGGTTTTGTGACATACAAATAGTCTTAACTTTTGCTTACTGTCAAATGAAGTAAAGTAAAAAAAAAAAACGAACAAAAAACTCTGCAAAGCCCCCAATAAATCTATGTGCATCATCCTTTGCACACAGTGTGCAATTCGATCCTTGCCTAGTTAATTTAAGTACCTGTGTGCCAAGGCTGTAGTGAGAAATGTGGAACTTCTTTTTGTAAGGCAGACAGTGGCCTTTAACATAAAACTTACTATTTTGGTATGAATATTTGAAGCAGCAATCTTAAAATTTACTTTCAGATGGCATTTATGAGCTAAACTCAATCATTTATATTTCTGGAAAGATGACATTGAAAGAACTTGTCTTCAAACTAGAGTGGATACTTGGGAAACTTTTTTACATTAGAACGCCTCTATTTATAGGATAGATTTGGATGGGGAACCTGGCAAGCTGCCCCAACAACACAAATCACTGGAACTTTTTGGTCTTGTTGTGCCTGTCTTATCACTTTAACATCACATCCACAAGGTATTGACTGCAATGGGAGCCCTGGTTATTTATAAACATTTAGCTAGATTGGGGGGGAAAGGTTTATTTTTTTATTGAATAAAAACATAGAAAGTTACAGTCTGATTTATGTGTAATTATGCATGCAGCCAGATCTTGGTATGAACTAGGGAAAAATCTTTTGTTTGAACTTTCTGGAGCTTCTATTCAAACTTTTAATTAACTTTTTCTCTGTAATTCTCAATATGTTTCTATTGTAATTCTCAATATGTTTTCATAGCGATCAGGGAAAAAAAGGTAAGGCTTACTGTGGCTAATTTAACACCTGTAAATTCCTGCAGATGAGCAAGTAAGGAATGCATTGCCTTTTGGGAGGGAGATGTAAAAATGTAAGACTTGGTTTATAAAAATGGTAGTTCAAATGATATTTAAATTGATTCATCAGTTAGTTGTATTTTTCATCTGTGAAATAATATACATATTAGTCCTAATGCTTCTATGCAGATAAATATAAAATACAAAACTGTTCAAAGTTTATTAAATCAATTTTTAAAAGTGAGAATGATCTGTGGCCAAAAGGTCAGGCCAGGATTATTTCTACATCTTTTCCATGTTCTTCATTTCATGCTTTCTTTGGGGGATGGGAGGGTTCTTTAAAGTCTTTTTTTATCTCTCTGAAATATTTATGGCCTTAAAAGAATCACATATGGGAGACCAGTTCAGTAAGAAACTGCAGCTGATGGATAATCTTAAATTTATGTACAGTGTCAGTGTCTTATTGAATACTCGCTGTCTTGTTCTGCACAATGTGGTATATGAATGTCAAGTTAGTCAACCAAAATTAAATCATGTACACTCTTGTGCAGAAGTCAGCCTTTGTACTATGTAGGCTGAATTTTTTTTTCTAATAGATTGTGCCTTGAAACTGTTTTAAGAGTACTTTAAACAAAAGTTAGATGATTTCATTTTAAATCTATACAATCTCCAGAGGAAAAAGAACTTTGAGTTTAACTACTATTATGTGCAGGATGCTTTTGCCATGAAGTATGGGCTCTACAAGGTTTCAAAAGACTTCATAAGGATTAACTTTTGGCTCAGAAACAGTTAAGTAATGCTGCAAAACCCCAAAAGGTTAAATGACCCAGATTTCTGCACTGAAAGAATTTCTTGAGACTTTATTTTCTGCATGTGTAGGGTGAAGAAGCTGAGCATCAAGAAATGAAAGAGTAAAATGAAGCAGCTGGCAAAAGAGTTCAAGACGTACCATTTGTTTGTTTGTTGCTTTTGTTTGTTTGTTTTAAAACTAAGTGGCACTTTTCCCTGTGAAAGATGGTGAGTCACTAATTCATGCTCCTGCTGTCTCAGATCAAAAAGGCAGTGGCTGAGGTGAGAACTACAGCAGTTACTGGTTGTGAATTCCAGTGGGATCATATTTTATAATCCTGATTTTGGGAAAAGAGAAACACCGACCCAGAACCATAACAACTGAGGTGCTAGAACAGAGAGCATTCTTGAATGGCCTAAAGGTTTCAGATGTGCAACTGCCTCCCAAGTGTAAATCTTTTGGGGAGGCAGCTGTGCTGCCTTGAGATGAATCCCCCAGTCCCAGTGATTCCTTAACTGCAAGGAAGGTTTTTGATGCCTTTGTTGTAATGTGGTCTTTAAAAGGAATTTAAACGTGAGTCATTGTATTTATTTGGATGATAGTGGTGCTTTCTGAAGGCTGACATTTACTACCTTTTCTGCTTTTTTCTTTTCTTTTGTCTTCCTCTTATTCACATATGTACTTTGAAAAGAGAAGGTAAATCAATTGACTTCTGAAAACAGGTTATATTGCCTTAAAACATGTTTAAAGTATCCTCTTGGTATTCCCTCTTAAAAGTAACTTTCATCTAATAATACTCTAAGTTCCTGGCTTTAGCTCTGTGTCTTCAGCTGATTTGCTTTGACTCCCCTGAGCATGCCATGGGTAGATAAGCTCCTAATGTATGTTAGGCTGGGGTTTTGCTGCAGGCATATTTATGGGGATCTAGATGGCAGAACCATGCTCCCCTGCACACCTCTGTGGTATCAGCTGTGAGTGAGCATTCTCCAGCTGGCACCTGTATCACCATGGCACTGGCATGGTGCTCAGGGCCTGCCAGCCTGCCCCTAGGGCTGCTTGCATGCACTTACTGGGTAGAGCTTCCACAGCAGTCATGCTGAGGACAGGAGTTCAGCTCCTCTCATGTTCTTTTGGGCCACTGATAATGCTGAGGCAAAGCAAATAAACTGAATACTGAGCAGTGTTTTCCAAATAGATGTTCTTTCACATTTAAGTGTTAAAAAATCACGTGGTTGGAGGTGCTTTTGTAGAGTGCCAAAAAGCACTTGCATTTTTAAATAAAAAGCTTCTCCTAAGTCTTCGTGCATGCTGAATGACATTTTAAAAAGTCAAGCACAAAATGGCATTCATCAAAATGCTTTTTGGTTAACAAAAACAAAGTTTTATTCGTTATTATTTTCATCACTCCTATAGCTATTTTTTTTAACAGTCAAGCTGTTTTCAGAATTCCTTCCCTGAAAAAGAACATGGTGTGTCTGAAGGCAGTGTGGGGTGGAAAATTTTCTATTGACACAGGCATTAGTCTTCAAAACTATTCTGACACTTTTACTGCTTGTTAAATATGGGAAGGGTAGGAGAAAACAGAGAGCTTGGGGTGTGCACTTGTGTGTGTATGCATGCAACAAAGGTATACGTGACTAAAGTTAACTTTTTATGAGTCTCCAGAAATTTCAGATCTTATTTTGAATAAAGGTTTGGGAAGGTTCATAATTCTTCTGAATTGCTCATCTAAATCATTCACCTAACCTTTTTTAATTAACAAGAAGTGGGCTCCATAGTGTCTAAATCAGAAGACTGAGTCTTGTTTCTGCCAATTATTTTGCGTGTGATCTGAGAATGCCGTGTATTTTAATTTTTATCTTGCTGTAGTACCACCTTGATTCCCTGGAAGTATGCTGACTAATCTTGGTATAGGAAAAATATTTGATGCCAGGTGAGGGCAGGAACAATTGGTACAAGAATGCTCTGGCAGAAACACCAAAATAATTCTGATTAAGATGAGATAAGCTCCTTTTAATACACTTTTCCACATAAAAAGGGAAAAAAAATCATAGATAAATACAATTCTTATGCAAATGATGTATGCTGTAGAATTTGTTTTTTCTATGCTTTAACTTCTGTTCATTGTCATATTTTATCTTTTTTCAAAGTCAAATTGAATTGTTTTACAAAAGAGAAACCTATGCTGTTCTAGTCTGCATAATCTGTATGTTTAAACATTCTCTGTGGCACATTACCCTGTAGGTTTAACAGGTCTGGAATTGGTTGTGATTGTCCAGAATAAAAACTGCCTTTTCCCTGACCCGTGACCTGCAGCCTCAGGAGCTGCTGCCCCAAGGAGGTGAAGGCTCTTTGTGGGAAGGTCATGCACAGAAGCAGCTCTTGGGCTGTTAGTGCTGGACAAGGAGATTGCCACCCAACCAGAGAGCACTGTCCCCTTACACTTGTTCACTCTGCTGTGTGTGAGAGCAGTGCCTTTCTCATTCCAATTGAAATGCAAAAGTTTGGCTTAATTTGTTAAAAATAAAATTAAAAATTGCTAATTCAGCTTCTGAGCACTTGACTGGGCAGCCTGGGGGGAAACGCTCCTAACGCTGAGCTCAAGGTGTTTTAAAGCCAAAGCTGTCACCATCCCCGCTGGACTCCGTGGGGACAGATGTGCCAGAGATGCGTCAGACCTGTCTTGCCTGGCCAAGGTGGGGGCGTCTGGCCACTGGTGGCTGCCACAACAGCACCAGTGCTGGCAGCTCCTGGCCTTGGGGCTGGCCCTGATACCTGTAGGGAACAGCTGGGCCCCATAGCTGCCCGAGGAAATAATTAATGCTGCCTGGGGGGTAATTAGTGCTATGATTTTGGGTTGGCAAGTGCATGGATCCCTGGCTGTTGGGTCTCCCACTCCAATGGCTGGGAGATAACACGGGTCCAATCCCTTTCCTCACGGTTGTTGTGAAGCTGTTTGTGTGCCTTGCTGAGTGTTACATGAGATGAAACAGTGATTGCTGCAAACAAACACAATTAACTCTATTCACTGTTTTCCTCGTATGATGTTTTGAAGGGCAAAATGCAGTTCATGCTGCTTCTAATTCTTTGATCTCACTTATGCCCTAGGTCACTGTAGTAAATATTCTCTCCTGAAGCATAAGAATTCCTTATTTGCAGCTATTTTATTTCAGAGGGTCCTAAACCCCATTTTCAGTGCTTAGGCATCTGCCACTTTCTGCTTTTGCATCTAAAATATATAGCCTTAGTGCAAATTACTCAGCAGTCCCAATGTGCTCATACTCATTAATTAGTGCCATAAAAACCTCGAGATTTATTTAGTAAGTCTGGATATTCAGAATATTTTACTTTCAGTTAAAACGGTATTGTGTCAAGGCCTTTCTGAAATTAAATCTGTCTACGACATAGTAGCTGTGGGCTTTAGACCTGTGTTTAAAATAACTTTGTCAAGGCATATTGGAGTTTTTATTGCTGTATTAAACCACTTTTTATTGTGTCGTTAAATGCAAAGGCAGTATTTACACTTCCAAATATTTTAAAGATGTAGTCAGGCTTTAAGAAAAAATGGCATAGTGGCATCACTCACTTCAGTGAGGTCTTGCTTCATGTGGATGCTACTGTTTCACCCTCTCATTACTGTGTGGATGTGTTTGCTGGGGTATGCATTATGTCTTGGTTAATGTGTTTTTTCTGGGTAGAGAACCTATCAGACAGGCAGCCCTTAATGGAAGGCTTGCCAGATGTTGCTGCAGCAGAGACACTGCTGGGCTGCTTTCTGGGCTGGGGAATTGCACACTGGCAGAGCAGTTGTCTACTCACAGGGCTGCCACTGTGCCATTCTCACCTGATCTTGAATATTCTTGGGCAAATCACTCAACTCCTTTAAGTTACTGTGCAAATTTTTGTGAAAACAGGTACTGACTTGCTTTGAAAAAAACATTTGGATACCTACAGCTGGATGCCTCTGGCAACATGCTATTATTATGTATAAGGCTTTTCACTGTGATTCAAATGTCATTTGCATTAAAGATGATATTTTTGACCATTGTTTTTTCCACTCGGTGATGCACATTGAGAATAATCCTCAGCATGTTCTCTAGCAGTGTGTGGAAATCCTTTGCATGCTAAGAGTAATGTGACTGTTTTGCTTGAGTGCCTGTGAATTGCTTTGGCAGAAGTACAACTTCATATTTTAAAAATATTTATTCCACATTGTCCTATTCATGTACCTTAGTACTGTTCTTCAGGGACTTGTTCTGAAGAATGAGTACTACACTGATGAGTAGTAGTCAAAATTCTGTGCTAGTGCAATCTCTTGCATCAGCCAAGGCTGCTGACAAGCATAATATTTCTACAACAGGCATTTGACCTTTAAAATTTGGTCTTGGATGGCTTAGCTGCTTCACATTCATCCCAAAATTGCTATGACACTTTAATGGGGGTGATCCTGATGTTCAGGCTTCATGGTGAAGCCTGTTTGAAACCAGGATGCAAAATGCTGTTGTCTACAACTAAATATTGGACTCTGGGCTTCTCTCTGTGTTTGTCTATCATTTTGCTGTGCATTTTTCTTGGATCTTTGTGGGTAGGGGGATGGCAAAAAAATACCAGTCTAGTGGTGCTTTTAGCAGACTTGTCATCTAGATTGATGGTTGGACCCAAGATTGGTAGGAATTTTTACCTCTTTGGGTTTATTTTGTTGGAAAGCCAACTGAGGTTTTAAAACATATAAAAAAATCATTCTTCCAAACTTACCTGAGATCATAAAAGCACTTCTTTTGGAGCTGAAACAAAGTAATGATTTTTTTTTTTTACTTTTATATTCTGCTAATTTTTTTGTTCATACCTCAAATTGTTGAAAAATGCACTGAAATTCACAATAGTTTTGTCACATAAAAGTAAACCCAAAGTATTTTAATGCTGTCAGATTTCCACTTTATCCATATAAAATACATTTCTTTGAAATGTTTTGGCTTTTAACAAAATGGTGTTTTTATGATAGAACTGTTTCCTCAGGTTTCTGCTTATTCTAGGGGTAGCCTTGTGGGATTCCTGTTACAACATTGACTGATTTGAACACAAGTTATCCTAAACACTGTATTTTAGCTCAGTAGTTCTCTTTGTGTTATAGGAGTCTAAAAAAGTCTGTCTGTTTAGGGGAGTATTTCCTAAACAAGGAAAAAAAAATTCCAAAGCCAACCACCAAATGTCTACCTTGTCTCTCAAATTTCTAAAACAGAAATCAAGGGCTCTTCAAAACTAAGATCCTGAAGGAGAGTCAATTTCAAAGGCTTCCATTGGAGATTGCTGGATTACTGACAGCAGACTGAAGACATCACATCTGGAGGTAAACCCTGAAGAAATTCAAGACCATACAAGACAAATGCTTTTAGTGTAAATGAGCAAGTCAGTATCTGACTAAAAATAGTGGAAATTTAAAAATTCAAACCATGAGAAAAAGACACACTTGTGCAAAGAGCATACTAATATCTCTTGCATGACTGTGTTGGAAACAGCCATGTGGAGCATCCTCTGGGCTCTGTCCAGTTCTCTGTGAAGCTTTGATGTTTGTCCTTGATCTGTATCTGTGTTATTCATGCAAGGACAGGAGCATTTCAGAGGATCTGTATTGAGGATCTGGGATAAATATGGCACAGAAGTTCCATCAATGCTTCCAGTTTTGTAACTATGTCATTAGTTTGATAATGTCTCCACAGGACACTGCCACCTGCTCCTAGTGCCACGTAGGTGGCACTTGAGGAGTGAGAGGCAGTCACCTGACACAGACTTATTGCCCAGGCTGTGGTGTTTAGAGCTCTGTCCACGTGGCTGCACAGCTTGTACCAGTGCTGGGAATGCTTGCTGCCTGCAAGGAAATGTTCTACCAGGCTTACAGAAAACAAAAAATTAAATCAGGGTTCAGATTAAAACAGGTAGTTTTGTGAGTTCCCAGTAAGTGCCCATGCTCAGGGAGAAGAGATGTGCTATGTGAGCTGCATGCCAATCCAAACAGCTGGAATTTTTAACAGCTAATAAGAGCAACTATCTATTCAGGCAGAAGGTATAAGCAAATAGCAATTCATGGAGATGATTTCATAGATAATTTCTGAATAACAAACTTTATCTGAAAATCATGAGCTGTTCCTGCTCCATTCTGGCAGGAGGTAGGGAGGCATTCAATGACTTACATTATTTATGACTTATTCATACAGCTCAGAATGCACTTCTAATATGTATGCTCGGCATCTTTTATAGATGAAGGCCTTCCTTCTGCAGGGCTGTGTATTGAGGATCTTTCAAAGCTCCTAAATTTAATTTAAGAAATGGGTGTATATCTGTGGCTTCCTTTGTCTTTTCAGTCTCTGTTAAAGGGTGCTTCCTTCCTTTTTTAAATTGTATTGATTTATTGTTCAAAATCCAAAATCTTCTAGAATAATAAATTTTGAAGAAAATCAGGCCTTGATAAACAACTGATTAGAGTTGTTCTCCAATACTGTACTGGCAGTAGTGGGCTCTGCTTAGACATTTGATTTTTGTTTGAGGAATAAATTAATGATAAATGTTACTGTGCATACTAGTGTGTAGCACTGCAGGGGCTGTGAAAAAGATGGAATGAGTCACAAAAGAGAAGTGGTAGCTGTGGTGTTGGCAATAACCTTTTCCATCCTGCAGTCACCCTAGCAGTGTCTGGTAGTCAGGTGCAAGTTTGTGTACTGGAAACAAAAGTGGTTGGATATAAAAGTTGAGGGGAGAGATGCTAAGATAGTTTTGTGTATGCATGCAATCCTGTGTTTAAATTATACTTACTTGCCCATCCAGGCAACATTTTGGTTTGGGTTTGCCGGTTTTCAGATCATTCAATTGCTGTTTTGCTTTTGTGCACCTCAGTCTTTGAGCATGTTGCGTGTGACTTCATGGTGTAGGTTTTCTTAAAAAGTCTGTTTAGCTGATTAAGCTTTAGTTTATGAGCCCAGATGCACCTGGAATACTAAAATTAGAATCTTTAGATCTTTGTTCATATAGGATCAGTACATTTTCTGGGCTATCTCTATCTAGCAGCAAAGGTGTTCAGTTTCCACCTCTTGGCCTCTGTGTTCCCTGTCCCAGTGTTTGCCATGTTAAACACTGCTGACAGAAGCTATTGGCAGCTCTCTTGTTCGTACACTGATATGGCATTCACCCTCAGTTGATCCTCACACCTTTGCAGGTTAGTCCTGACTCTGCTTGGAGAATCTTTAGATGAGTATATGTATATCATCAACCTGTTCATTTAGAAGGAGAAATGTCTCCCCCAAGAGATATCTTCCCTTCAGCTCTGTGTGTGTGTGTGATACTCACTATTTAATGGGTTTTCTTTCATGCAGACATATGTCTTTACATTTTTGTGAAATCTTGCCATTTTCTCTTTAAAACTTCTCCTTCTGCTTATCATCATTCAGAATGATGGCATGTCATGGTAATTCATGCATTTAATATGAGGAAAGATTTTGGAGCCACATTTAACTTCATTTAAGAATTTTTTTTAATTTCAACTTTCACGCATTTTCAGTCCCCTAGGATGAGGGGATTGCTTGTGACTGTCCTTCTGATGATTGGTTTTCCAAAGAGATTTTTTGGTAATTGAGGGCACAGAAAATTGTGGCTGGGATCTACTGGAATTTCAGGAGGAGGATGCTTTACAGGTGTTGGGACCTGGGTATTTCATTTCCCCAGTGCTGCAAGTGCAGACTGTAGTGAGAACACTCAAACAGTGTCCCCTCATTTCCCCATACTAAAACAGCTCCCCTGTTCTGTGCCAAGTGATTGCATGCAGACCACCAATCTATGTGCTCATCCAAAAAAAAAACCAAAAAAACAAAAAACCAAAGAAGAGCTGAGAAAAAAATAATCATTTCAGTGTTAACAAAGCCAAGTATCCGTCTCTGGTAGGGATGGGCTCCTTAAGCAGCTTGCTAGCTGCCACAGTTCTAATAAGGAATCAAACAATAAGGTGATAATATGAACAAATGGCTCTTGGTGGAGCCTGCAGGAGCTGCACACCCAGTATTACTTCAGCTCAACAATGGAGGGTTGGAAAAAATCACAGCTTTTAGTTAGAGTAAACTTCTTAGCCAGACCTCTCAAATCTTAAAAATTGATATATTTTCTGCTGCATGGGGGGTTATCATGGTTTGAAAAAGTTTTACAGAAGAAGAAATCCCAATAAGAGTTGAGAATGTGAGGACTTAGGAAAATGAAGAAGAAAACAGAGCAGAATTAGAATGGAGGAAGAAAGCTGGTTGCAGTTTTTACCAGGGACATGGCTAGTAGGATGCAGAGAGGGACAGGATTAGCAGTTACTTCAGATAAAATCCGGGGTTTTGTTTTGTAACCAGAGCCTTTTCAGTCTTGTTCCTGGTGCATTTGAGGGAGAACCACCAAGGATGTTCCTTAGTTCATGATTCCCTTTTTCCATATCACCCTAAACAAGAGGTGCTGGTTTGTAGCTACAGCACAGGGAAAACAGCCAATGAGAAAAAACAGAGCCTGTAATAAAGTACCAGGACAAATCTACCCAGGGAGAGGTGTTGTTGGTATAACAGTTTTAGCTGTTTTAAGTACCAAAAGCAGATAGGCAAATGTGCAGCTGATGCATTATGAGCCACATCTCAGAAAATTAATCTTATTTCTGTGGGGAAAATAAACTTGCTTGAATTTTTCTCTTTATAATGAAAAATTTAAACTAGCTGCTCCTTCCTGCATTTGTGTATATTATGGCTTTTCAGAAATTTTGCTCTCAACCTGTCTCTCAGCTTATGGTCAGCTCATACCCAGCAGTGTATTTCTATCAATAAGGTTAAAACAGCAATGAAAATCTAAATGTTTAGATGCTTGCTCGTGAAATAGCACATTTTTCTTGGTATTAGGCAGCTTTTTTCACAGCAAACAACTGTATCGCTTCTACATATGATGACGCAAAAGGAATATTTTTCTGCTTAAATCTCTTATCAGCATGTGCATACGTGGACTGAATAAAGGCAGGAATTTGCATGTCAAGTTACTGCTGTGCAGCTGTTGCCCTTTTCATGATGCACATGATAATTTTAAAAACACGAGTTCTTCTGCAAGCACATCAAAGTTCTCTTCCAGAAAACGGTCACTCTTCTGTCTCTGCAATTAAATCAAGCCCACAGGCACCTCTACCTTGATTTATTTTTTATAAAAAATATCCTCATTTATTATGCTCATATAGATTGCTTCCTTCAAGATTCTTGCTTTTCCACTTTGAATCATACATTTGATTGAATTGTAACTAAAATAAAGTAGATTAAAATACCTGTGATCAATCAGTCACTTGATTCCCTGAGAGGAACTCACAATTCTCACATCACTGATTTTGCAGTTTTATCCATGTTTCCTGTTGTTAGTAGATTTCAATTTCAACTGTTCGATTTTTTTTCTTCTTTATTTTCTCTGGACCCTTTACTTCCTGTATATTACTGTGAATGTTGGAATATGTCTCCTTTTGTGCTCCATTTTTTAACTGGAATGTTGCTGTGATAACACTAGCTTTTAAAAGCTGCCAGTCCTACTTGTTAAAAATAATGTTCTTGTAAGAGCCTTTAGGTGTCAGTCATTGAATTACAATTTTTGAGAATTTTTGTTTTCATAAATTTGAGAAAGCGAGTGTGTTGGTTGTTCTTGTTTTCTGATGGCTTTTAAAGCAAAATCTTTTCTAAAAGAAAAGGCAACCAGGGAAACAGTGAGATGTATTCCAGCAAACACACCTTTAACTTCAAGTGGTTTTGGCCACATATTTCTAGGAACAAGGTGTTTCCAGTGTTGGTTTAGATGAAAATGACATAGTTGACCTTACTACTTCAAAATTTTTCAGATACTTATCTCAAATGTTGTTTTGAGCTTGGTAGCTGTCTCACCCCTTCTGATATTTGATTCATTCTCATGTTCTTAGAGAGGCACAGTGAATTACTTAAGTAAGATCATGCAGGCAACTGATGGTGGATCCACTGCAGCATAGCCTCATCCTCTTACTGCATTATTTTTCATTTTTAGTAAGTTTGACTCAATTTTTCTGTGTCATCAGAGGTGGTTAGTTCAGCCCTAAATTCTCTCCCTGTGGGATAAACTGTTGAGATGTGTCTACAGATGTGGGAACAAGCTTTGACCAAATATGAGCACTGAGAACACCAAAATCTGTATGACCACATCGACTTTAGTGTGCTAGATTGGATAAAGGTGCCACTTCTGCCAGTGTCTCCCAGTTGTCCCTGCTGAAGTCAAACCCTACAGGAGGCCTGCTCTAGAGGTGTTCTTTTGTGATTTAATATTTCTGTAAGGTTTTTCCAATGAGACTGGAATGCATGTGCATGTTTCTAATTTTTGTAAGCACTAAAGGTGCTTACAAAACTAAACACCAGGTTTGACTGGTTTGCATAAGGTCTTCAATTGTTGTTTCTCATTGTGGCTGGAATATGTTGATGGTGACTTTTTGGTGCCTTTTATTTGCATAAATTTAGCTGGAAGTCCTTACCACGTGGAGTAAGGCTTAACACACGCTAGCTCTTCATTTGCTTGGGTCATCCAAGCTGTGTACTAGGGTTTAAATATTGCTCTTCCTCTTTTTCTTTCCATTCCCAGCTGGGGAACAAAAATATTTTGAATAGAGTTCTATTAAAACTTGTAAGATTTGAGGTTTTCAATCACTACCCAGGATACCTGGCATAAACATAAATGTGAATAGCAAATCACTGAGTTGCAGTGCATGAATTATTGCTAATAAGCAGTCTTGGTTTGGGGTTTTTTTCCCTTGTAATAAAACTCAGCTTATGGATAAAATTTTTCTAAAAAGTAGGCAATAGGGTGGTAAACACTTTCAGAATTAATTTTAGTGCTGTCCCTGCACAATCCTGCTAGTTACTGGGTAGTCTTAAAATTACCTCTCTTCCTCAAATAATTTAAATCTTTTAAAATAAAAAACACTGCTCAAATAACATGTCTGTAGCATAAAGAAATAGTCTAGTTACTATTATTTGGAGGAAAGGGGAGTTAATTTTATCTTATCCCTGTCTGATACTACATTTCATTAATTTCTGCTGGAAGAAAAAAGCAGCAGGTATCCAGATCACACTCATCTTTTTCCTTCAAAATAATTTGCTCTCTCTTTAATTTCAATTCAGTAATCTGTTTTCTATTCCTGCTCATTACCTTACCTTACTACCATCAGTGCAGTGAGCAGGACTCCCAGAGAAGGGCAAACAGGATGTGGTGCATCAGTTTGCATGTTTGCTAGTGAGGAAGGGCTCAGAGGAGGGGTCGCTCCATCCTCTTGAGGGGTCAACAAGAGTCAGGCTATTTTTGGCAACAAAAATGGTGTCTACCCATCACAACTGCCTGGCTAAGACTGAAACCCAGACAGAAAGGACACAGCTTCCCTGGGTAGATGCCTACACCGAAACAGGCCTCCTGAAGGCTGAGAGAGCCAACTGAACCATCCTGACATGTGACGGTGTTCACAGGGATTTTCAGGATGAGGGGAGAGATGAGAATGTTGACTCTATGCTCAGAAGGCTTGATTTATTATTTTATGATATATATATTACATTATAACTAACTAAAAAGAATAGAAAGAAAGGTTTCCTCTCAGAAGGCTAGCTAAGAATAGAATGGAATGAATAACAAAGATCTGTGGCTCAGACAGAGAGCGAGAGCCAGCTCTGCCATGACTGGTCACTAAATCTAAACATCCACAGAAACCCAATCACGGATCCACCTGTTGCATTGCACAGCAGCAGATGACCATTGTTTACATTTTGTTTCTGAAGCCTCAGCTTCTCAGAAGGGAAAAAATCCTAAAGAAAAGGATTTTCACAAAAGATGTCTGCGACACTGGCTTCTCCTGGGAAAGCAATACAGCTAGCTTCACCAAGTCCATGGGACCCCTACAATGGGGACAGGAAAGTTTCTTGGTCCAGGTATGGGACAAAACAAGCAGAAATGAGTGCTTGCTGGATCTGGTGCTTACCAATGGAGATGAGCTCATTAAAGCAGTTAAGATTGGTGACAGCTTGGGCTGCAACAAGTTGCCCTAATTGAGTTTGTGATCCTAGGAGCATAGTCAAGACCCTCAACATTGAAATGGTGAAATTCCAGCTATTTAGGGGATGGGTGAATAAGATCTCTTGGGTAACTGTCCCTAAGATCAGAGGGGCTGACCAGTGGCTTAAGGCCACTTTTCTGAGAGTCAAGGGTTCTCTATCCCACTGTGTAGGAAATCAAGCAAAGCAGGCTGGAAACTGAGATGAGTGAGAAAGGATCTAACTCAGACTGAACAGGAAGGAGGAAATGCAGAGCCAGCAGAAGCAGGCACAAGTGACCTGGGGAGTTTACAGGGATATAGTTTGAATTGTAGGCATAGAATAAGGAAAGCAAAGGCAAAACTGGAACAGGATTTGGCAAGGGATGTGGAGAATGACAATGGATTCTGTAAATGCATAGGTCAGAAAAAAAGGCCAAAGAGAGTGTACCCCCCAAGGAAGCAAGAAGAGTGGACTGGTGTGATTGATATGTAGAAGACTGTGGTACTCAGTATGGTTTTTTCCTCAGTCTTCACTGGAAGTCAGATTTTCCTCTAGTCTCTGATACTCTGAGTGGGTGTGAGGGGAATAAAATCCCTCCCACTATAATGAAGAGCAGATTTGGGACCATTTGATGCAGCTGAATAGCCACAAGTCTATGGAACCTAATGACATACAAACCTTCAGGGCAGGCTGACGGCTGACGCTGCCAAGCCATCCAGCTCTGGGGTTCCCAGCACAGGAAAGAAGAGAACCTGTTAGAAAGGGTCTGGGGGAGGGCCACAAAGATGAACAGAGAGATGGACCACCTCTCTTATAAAGACAGGCTGAAAACTAACCTGGGTAAAGATCAGGGGAAAACTTGTTTTATTTATCAATTATTTATGAAACCCCTAAAAATCCATGTTAAGATGTGCTGAGTGTTAATCTATCTGTGCAAGAATCTAAAGTTTTGGAGGGAGAGTAAGGAGGGCAGAAATAAAAACAGAATCAAAAACTCCAACCTGGATTAAGCCCATGGAGGCTCCTTCTTTGCTTGGAATTATTGGTATAATTAAGTTTTGTGTCATTCATTGCTTTATACTGGTGCTGACCTGCTTTGCTGGATCTGGGTATCATTAAGAGATTTCAGCTTATATCCAGTGCTAGGTGTAGGCTCAGTGTTAAAGTTGAGGATTATTAAGAAGAGCAGACTACTGAAGATACAGTTCTGTATCTTCAAAATGTTATTAAAACATTAAAACTTCCAAATTTGAAAAGGACTGATTTTTTTTTTTTTAATTTTTTTTATGTGTTACAAAGATTTTTCAAAGTAGTTTGTCACCATATTCAGCAGCTGAGCCTGGGGCTGGAAGTAAATTTGCCAGTGTGCAGGGATCATTAATGCTGGCTGGAGACCAGTGCAGCACTTGTTTCTTGGCAAGAAATCATGTAAATAATCAGCAGGGTCCCAGAAGGTCATCTTCCTTCACGTGTTGCCTAAAAGGCTTTTGCTCTTTTTCTCTCCTCTGTTTGAATTGATCCTGTCCAACAGGGTCTGGCTTTGTACATAAATCCTTGCTTAAGCTTTCAGTCTGCACTCTGGCTGTGCTAAGTTGACTCATACTTCTTGGTGTACAAAACTCAAAACATATTCCTAGTTGGACAATGATGATATTTACTAGAGCTGTGCCCTGAAAAGCTCTGCTCCCTTGCTGCACTGCCCATTGTGTCTGTAACAGCTGCTTCAGGCTCCTGCCTCTGTGCTGTATTGCTCCACAATGGGAGCTGGCGTGGCTTGGCAGGACAGACACTGCTCAAACTTGTGCTTCTGAATTAGTTGGTCATGGCTGGTAAATTCCACTCTGTTCCCAGTGCCAAGCAAAATGAAGAGCTAGACCTGGAAAAAAGGCACTGCTATGAGCTTGTTCTAGAGAAACCTTTTGTTCTCTGTACTGAAGAATTTTTAAGAAACTCTTTCCTATGTCCAGAAACTGAAGTGTGCTCCTAAAATTAATCTGTTTGTCATGATCCTGGACCTTGATATCACGCTGTTAGGGAAAAGAACATCTACGTAACTGGTTCCACTTTTTCAATTTATCAGATCAGTATAATTTCGTGTAGAAGTTGTTACAAAAAAAAAAAAAAAAAAGCCCTGAAGTCCTTTCTCTGCCCTGTTAAGAAATCTTGTGTTTGGACTTTGCCAGTGTCTTGCAGCCCTGATCCTGCCTTTACCAAGATCAGGACTAAGGTACCTCCTGATGAGTTTTCAAGTACATTGAAGAAATAAGCAATGTGTGAATCTCTATTCCTTTGACAATTTTACTGAAACAGAGATAACTGTTTTGAATTTGATCAAAAGTGAATTAATAGAAAATGAGGTTAATAGATATGGTTATCAGGTGAGCAAAAAATCTATACACTGAGAATCTTTTCAATATTTGATTTTAGATTAATGTGCTAAACTTCCCCTTTCAGTTGAGTATAGAACTTTACAGTATGGGGAGGAGGCGTAACTGTCCATATTTTTTATTTGAATGCTTTTTGAAGAAAAGTGAAAATTCGCTGAGATCATGTGTACCTTTTGAATTGCTGGATCTGGAAAATTTTGATGGATGACAAGTAAATATGAAATTCAGTAGATCACGTCAGTCTACAACTTGTGTTCCCAGGCTTAGGATGATGACGAAAAGTGTATGCATTTAGGTTAGTGCAAAATACTTTTTTGCACTTCAAGAAGCAACATTTAAAATAAAATCCTGTAACTTGAAGTATTGTATCCCCTCTGGACATGCTGGTTTTTAATTCTGAATCCTGCCAGAGAAATATAGCAGCAATGTGTAAGCAAAATTGCTTTTGACTTTGGTCAGAGTAGGCTTTCACAGGACAAACAAGTGTTTGACCTAATAACCCTGACCCAAGCCTCCTTTATTTGGGACACAACATGACAACTTTCATATCCACTCAGACAGGCACTCTTATTCCAAGGTCACATCACAAAGGTCTATACAGAATAAACTATCTGTTGTTCAATTTATCTATGTCAGGAGGACAGAAAGGGGAACTGACCCTGCCAGATCTTGATCCAGTTGTGCTTTCACAACCAGGTACTGCTGTTGGGGTAATGACACCCCTGTGCTCCTGGGATAATGGGTGTCAGTGTGATTCTTCTCTAACTGGCCTCAAATGCTTTTTTCAAGACATGTAATGGTTTGAAAGCTCATCATGATGTGTATTGTAGAGTGAGTGCTTTGCCTTGCATGAATCCCTGATTTTTCTGAATACTTCAGCTGCTTCTTCCTCTGATTTAAGGAAAATAATTGTTAATGTATGTGGTGGTTGCAAAAACCTATTGCTCTTACATATAGGATGAAAAAAGCCATGTGAGTGTTGAGCAGCGACAATGCTGTGGACTGTGTCAGAAGCTGAGAAAACTGACACTGATGATCCTAGGTTTGAAAAACAAAAAACTTGTAGATAAATGGTATGTACTGCTACATCCTTCATGGCATTAAGAAAATTAACACAAAAAAAGTATAGAACCAATATGTGATTTCTCTTTAAACACTTTGAAGTTACACTGAACACTGCTTCCAACATTCAGAAACTTGGTTCCATAAGCACTAACTGCAATTGTAGGTTGTACATGGAACTCATTACAAAATTAGCAAGGAACCCACCAAAATAGTTAAATGTCACCTCTGACATGAACCATGCACGACATTTTATTAATGTAGAGACACTTTGTTTCCCAGCATTTCTTATGGAGAAATAGCTGTTTTCAGGGAGCAGGGGCATAGGAAGCCAGGAGTACTTCTGATATTTGGACTGTTCTTTAAGTTCACTGGGTTTTTTGTGTGCATCTTTTTTATCCATATGAATGAAAGCTGCAGTTCTTGTTCAGGTCCAGAATGGTGTACTTCTGTTATGTTAACAAATGGCAGCCTGATGGAGTAATAAATAATTTATGAACTTGGGATATTGATTTTTCTTCAGTGCTTATAGGAAATTATACGCTTGTGGCTTCAAGAAATAATTGGTCCAATTTAATCGCATAAAAATTATAGTCCTTTTTAATTCTTTTCAAATGGAAATTTAATGACCGCTGGGTGTGTTACAGAACAGAAGAGAGGATGTCTGCTTGGACTGAAGGAATAGGAGGGCCAGAAACAGTAGGTTTTACAGGTCTAATAAAAAAATTATTGCTATGGCAGTGGTTTTGAATGAAGGCTAATGGACACTTGTCTGATCACAAATTGGAATTTTCACAAGGAAATACTGTGAATTATAATAAAGACACTTAGTATTGCAATGCAGACTAAAGGTACGGAGGCCTGGCATATTAGGGAAAAAATACTTCATTTGTAAAGCCTCATTGAATAGGAGGCAGATTTTGCTTTAATGCAAAATACATTTTCTGGTGTACTGCTCTTCTATGTAAGCTCTGTAGCTGGGAGCAGGGGTAAAAACCAAAGAGAGAGAAGGAAGTGATTTCAGCAACTTCACAGAAAGTAAGTCTGAATTTATCTTTTTTTGGGGTGAGGGGGGAGGGACATCCTATAACTTGGTCAGGATTCTCCTGACTGTTTCCAATTAAAATATAAGTAGCTTGTAAAACATACCTCCCTGAATATTCAGGTTTGAAAGAACTGCATTGACCAGCTTCCTCAGCATATAAAAAGAAATTGTGTGGCAATTCTGCAGTCCTTGCTTAAAAGTCAAGCATACTCACCTGCAAGCAGGTTTTAGTGAAATCACATGGTACACTGTCTCTTTACCATTCTAAGGTGTTGGGGTTTTTTTAATGAAAGCCACCAGGAAATGGGCCTTTTATAAAACAGATATAGTAGAACGAAGTTTCTAACTGCTCTGGAGCAATAATTAACTTCCATCTTCACATCATAAATGTAAAAGAATAAGTATGGTTTCATGAGGCTCAAACTTATAATTGTTTTCTGAATAAAAAATGATAAAATCAAACTCTTATTTCTGTCTGTGGGAGAGTATCACTTGAGCTGGATGCAAAGCTTATGTAGTCTAATCCATTCTGCCCATCAATAGCAGGAACAAAGCAAACAGGCACTAGTGATAAATAGAGAAGCTGACAGTAATTTCAGCACTAATAATGAGATGGCATTAATCATAACTCATCCTGGTGACCCCTGTAATGCTTACTGTAGGCTTAATGTGCCATGTCAAATGGTAAACTGATGCTCGGTGTTAGCTGGGGGCTGAGAGTTGCAGAGCATCTCAAAACATTTTCCAGGGGAATAAACCAGATTCAGGAATCATGACACAGGTAAACAAGCCAAACATCTTTACAGTCATGTCTTCTGCCAGCAGCCTGGGCACTGGAACTACTATTTCAATCCAGTGTGCTGCCTGTGGGAGGGGACAGCTATATGTGCACAGCTGCTACACTATTTTAGGGGTGTAGGCTGCTAAGGGAATGTACGAGATGTGGATGTTTCCTATATGCCATGTCTTCTGAGAAATGTGGGACTTGTGGTGTCCTTTGGATAGCTTACTCCTACGTCAGAGAACAGAGGAAACTCTCTACCATGAGGGTGTTGAGGCACACTGGAACAGGCTATACAGGGAAGCTGTGGATGCCCATCCCTGGAAGTGTTCATGGCCAAGTTAGATGGTGCTCTGATGCAATGGAAGGTGTCCCTGCCTATGGCAGAGGAAGTTGGAGCTAGATGATATTTAAGTTCCCTTCAAACCCAAACTATTCTATTGCGGCCGCGCGAGCGTCTGGCTCCGGCTAGCGTCCACAAGGTCTCCGCAGCCCACAGCCTGTTCGGGCCTGCCACTTGCCTTCTGCAGCACTAGCTCAGACGAGACAGCTGGGGAAGTGGCAGGCTGCCAGGAACCCTCCCTGCGTCTTGGCAGGGAGAGGCGTTCCCGGGAGAGGTGAGAGGAGAGACGCAGAGCAGCTACGAAGTAGCGAGGCAATGATACGACGAAGCAGGGCAGTCACTTGCAGGCAGAAACTGGGTTTATTGAAGGGGAAGGGTCGGCAGGTGGGATAGGGAGTGCAAGCAACTGCCCCCCGACTGCCCCTCGGGGGGGGCAGATAAAGGGGCCCCGAGGGGAGGGGGAACATACAAACGGCCAATAAAATCGAGAACACAGATTACAGACATTAAACATGGACCAGTGGGAACATACCAGGGCGGGGACTTCCTCCTCTGCTCCAATCACTCTCATCCCCTAACCGAAGGTTCTAGAAATGGGGTGTGGGAAAGAGAGTGATGGACAGGGGTTACTGAGGCAACGAGGGAGGGAACAGTTGATGGACCAGAGAGGGTTATGACAACAGGGCTACGACAACAGGGGGCGGACACCAATGGAGCAGTAAGGTAAACTACAATAGGCTCATAGGGGAAAGAGAGGGGGAGGGGAGGGGGAAAAAGGAGGGGGTCGCCCTGAACAAGATTTAACCAACCAAGAAAACCTTTCAAAACCAAATCACACGCACCACAACATCTCCCCCTTCTTTAAACTGAACGAAAAAGAAAAGACGGGGGGGGAAACGCACAGTCACTATGGGTGTACTACAGTTTCTTAAAGTGCATTAGTCATGAGTAGTTTCAAAGTCCTCATCATCCTCAGACTCTGATTCAGGGTCGGCAATCTCTGCAACTGATGGCAGAGCGGGGCTTGGCGATGGAACTTGCAGCTGACGGCCCATCTCCATCTCTTCGTACGCTGGTGGAGGTGGCAGTGAAGAAAGAGGAGAGGCTAAAACTGCGTTCACTTGCGGATGATCAGATATTTGTTGCAGTACCTTTTTCAAGCACTTCCAGAGAACTGTGGTGCTTAAGAGTACAATAATAAGTACAATCAAGATATACGATAAGTCTCTGATGATAGAAACAGCCCAGCCGGACAGCCCGGACCCAGAAAACAGCTGGTACAGCCAGTCTTGTGGCTCTTCTCTGATCTTCGATACGTGATCTTTCATTTCTTCAATTTTTTCTCGCGCATCCTGGGCGTTTGATCGCAGGTCGAAACAGCAGAGACCCTTGAACTCCCTGCAAGAGTGGTGGTGTAGCAGGAGCAGGTAGTCCAGGGCCGCCCGATTTTGGAGGGTGGCCTGCCTGGTTATTTGTTCGTCTTGTAGGAGGTCACTCAATGCGGCTGATGTTAAATTTGCTTGTTTAACTGCCCAACACTCGAGTTCTCCCAATTCGCCCAGGGCCTTCGCGGCCGCAACCCAGGGCAACAGCACTGACATTGCGATCCTTTTAGTCTTGGGCCAATGAGTAATTTCGGGATCGCAAGTCGAATCCAATTGTTTAATTTGTCTTTTCTGCCGAATCTCACCCTCTGTAGAATTGTTGGTCTGCCAATCTAAAATGTCGGTGGTGTTGGGAGAGAACAAGGTCAGCCGCCCGAGGGTGCATGGACCTCCGACAAGGCGAGCGGGGATACCTTCCCATGCTCGGTTACCGCAAATTAAAAAGAAACCCTTGGGGAGGGCTCGGGGCAGGCCATCGGAAGTGGAAAAATGCCGGAAGGTGGATAAGGCTCGGCACCACTTCTTGGCAGTGAATTCATTTTTGTATTGTCTCATGTAGATAACATTGGGCCAATCACTGGGGATCTGGATGGGGGTAAACTGGAAACAGTAAGAAGCTTTTGCGGATCCGAGCAATGTAAATTCAAGAGGGTCATGACTTAAAAAAGATAAAGACTGAAAAGGGGGGTTTTTCCACAGGCCTCCTGTAAAGACTGAAGGGCTTAAAAAAATAGGAAGGGCCTCAGGAAGGAGAGGGATCCCCACCAGGCAGGTCCCAAGCGGGTCATCTGCTGCTCCGGTGGCGAGGCAGATGTCTTCTCGACCCAAGGACTGCGCCAGCAGCCTCCAGATGTTGTGGGAGGGCTGCGGAATCGGCCAGGGAGCCACAATGATGGAGAGCATGATGACAACAACACCGGCCAAGGTCCGGGTGCGGGTGGGCATGGTGCGTGGGTCTGAAATAAAAACAGAACAAAGTGTATAAAATCCAGGGCTTAAAATTAATGGGAAGTCTCTGAAATGGGTGAGGGGAAGACAGTTAGGTTTGAGACGGGAAGGAAATTCTCTGATGGGGAGGCTGGAGCACGTCACAAGGGTCAGTGGAGCCTCCGCCGCCGCCGCCAACTCGCCACTGCCACTTGTGGGACCGGACTTGGTGTCTTTTTTGTACGGGGGACATACGGGCGAACCCAGCGGGAAGGGACCCACTTGGGACCTGAGGGGGTGGACACGCAAGCGTATCCCCGCCCCCAGGTCACAAGCTGGAATGGTCCCTCCTGGCGCCAGGTCTCCGGGTCCCTCACCAGAACGGGAGGCTTCTCCTTGAGCCGCAGGTCACCGTGTCCTCCGAAATGCCGTACAATGGCCGGATTCAAATTATCAAAAGAGCAATTTAGGAAATTTATGGTGTACAGCGCCCGAGATAACTGGACCTGAGGGGACTCCATCTTTCCTAGTGGTGTCAGATGACTCAAAACCCTTTTGAGGGTTTGATGGGTCCTCTCAATCACGGCCTGACCTGTGGGGGAATAGGGGATGCCTGTTCGATGCTCTATTCCCCATCGCTGCAGGAAAGCTCCAAACTCCCTGGAGGCATACGCGGGCCCATTATCAGTCTTGAGCCTCTTTGGGATACCCAGCACGGAGAAAGCCTGGATGAGATGTTTTTGCACATCCGAAGCTTTCTCCCCTGTGTGGGCAGAGGCAAAGACGGCACCGGAAAAGGTGTCTACTGACACGTGAACATACTTGAGGCGGCCGAATTGCGGAATTTTGGTGACATCGGTTTGCCACACCTCACAGCTGGAAAGTCCCCTAGGGTTGGCGCCAGCAGGCAGCGATGGTGGCTGACTCTGCTGACACTGAGGGCATGTTGCCACGATGGCCTTGGCTTGGTCACGCGTGAGATCGAATTGGCGGACCAAGCCAGGGGCATTCTGATGGAACAGCTGGTGGCTCAGCTTGGCCTGTTGGAACACATCTGGGAGTGGGGCCATCTTGACCGCAGCGGCCATGGCCCACTCGGGTTCGATCTCAACAGGGGCCGCAAGAGCGTCAGCTCTGCGGTTCCCCTCTGCGATGAACCCGGGCAGATCAGTGTGAGACCTGGTATGCATCACATAGTACCTCTGCTCTCTGCGGGAGATGAGATTAATGAGTTTCGAGAGCAGATTGTACAGGGCCGAATTGGGAACATCCTGCAGAACAGCCTGCTCAGCTCGGGCAACTACACCAGCTACATATGCCGAATCGGTGACCAAATTAAAGGGCCGGTCCTGGAATTTTTCGAATGCTCTGACGACAGCATCCAACTCAGCGACTTGAGGAGACCCCTCAACGTAATTAACGTCCATCTCCCAACGCTGAGTCTGGGGATCTTTCCAAGTCATTACTGACTTGTGGGATCCTCCGGATGCGTCCGTAAAAACTGTCAGAGCCTCGAGAGGAGCACGGCTCAAAACCTTTTTTGCAGAAAATTTAAAGTGCAGCTCGCTGTTGAACAGCGGGTGGGATGGCCGTCCAACATCGATCTGCCCGGTGTAGTTGGCGAGTGCAAATTGAAGAACCTCGCTTTCTGACAGGAGTTCATTCAACATTTTGGTTTTAAATTTGCCAGATTTGAGTTCTAATGGGATGTGTATGCAACCAAAGTCCACGCCTGCCAACTCCCTGATCCGAAGGCGAGCCTTACGGATCAGTTCTGCCACCAGCTCGTGTGGCTGGGTGATTCTTTTGGACCGGTGACAGCTGAGGAACACCCACTCTATGATCAAGAGGGGGTCGCTCAGCCTGGGGTCCTTGACTTTCCCCCTGGTGTTCTTTCGGGACCGGTCCCATTGATAGATGAGACCATGGAGGTGTGGCAATCGGCCTAATATAATGAATTTGAAGGGCAGGTCCGGGATGTAACGGTGGGCCTGCCTTGCCTCAAGTAGCTCACCGATCTTTTCCAGCGACGCCTCGGCCTCTGGGGTGAGATCCCTAGGCGAACACAGCGCCTCTCCCCCTTCCAATAATTTGAAGAGGGGGGCCAGGTCTTCGGTGGTAATACCCAGCCAAGGTCTCACCCAGTTCAACGCCCCACACAGTTGATGTGCATCCGCCAGAGTGCCCACTTTTGGGTTGATGGCCAATTTTTGAGGAACAATGGTCCTCCTGCTGATTTCAAGGCCCAGGTATTTCCAGGGTGGCATCCGTTGAATCTTCTCGCTTTGGAGTTCGAACCCTGCAGCGACAAGACAATCGGTCACACAGGTGAGCACGTGGGCCAACAGGCTGTCGTCGCGAGCACAGACCAGCACGTCATCCATATAATGATGGATGACGGCTTCACTGTATCGCTCGCGGATGGGAGCGAGCAGGGCAGCAACGTACCACTGGCAAATAATGGGGCTGCATTTCATGCCTTGCGGCAATACCCGCCAGTGGTAGCGTTTACCGGGAGCCTCACGGTTCAAAGCCGGCACCGTGAAGGCGAAACGTGGGGCGTCATCTGGGTGTAGCGGAATTTGAAAAAAACAATCCTTTAAATCAATAATCGCCAGATTCCAATTTTGGGGGAGCATCGATGGGGAGGGCATCCCTGGCTGGAGGACACCCATATCCTCTATAATTTCATTAATTTTGCGGAGGTCGTGAAGAAGCCGCCACTTACCAGATGTCTTACGAATGACAAACACTGGGGAGTTCCAAGCAGACATGGTCTCCACCAGGTTGCCTTTGCGGACTTGCTCCTCCACGAGCTCTGTGAGCGCTTTCAATTTTTGTTTATTCAGCGGCCACTGCTTCACCTGAACGGGTTTATCTGACTTCCAATTGAGTTTCCAGGTGGCGCGCTCCTCAGCGACCGCTGCCCGAAAAACCGGGAGGGGGGCCGGAAGGTCAATTTTGGCTCCCCATTGTTCGAGGGTGTCTCTCCCCCAGAGAGGCTCTGAGTAATCCAAAACAAACGGGCGAACATGTGCCAATTGCCCGTCAGGCCCCATAATTTGAACGATGCTCTTAGATTTTTTCGCTAATTGAGACCCGCCTACACCGGTGATGCAGCCTCCCACGTTTTGCAGCTCCCAGTGTGACGGCCATTCCCGAGCGGGAATGATCGTCACATCTGCACCTGTGTCTAACATCCCCCGGATGGAAATGGTGTCCCTCCCCTTGCTCAACTGACATTCGAGGCGGGGCTTTGAGGACCCCAGCCTCTGTGCCCAGGCCACATGTGGGGTGTTTGGGCGCTCCGCTTCCCCAGATAAATGTTCCCTGGGAAGAGAGCTCTGTTGTTTCGGACACTCGCCAACGGAGTCAACCTCTGGAAGTGGAAACGCCTGGGCGAGGATGGTCCCTTTGGGGAGGAACAGTGGGGGGTGTAGACATGACACAGTGAGTGTGAATCTGTGCCTTTGTGAGGACACCAAGGCTGGGTATACTTGCACTTCTCTCGGAGTGTGCTTGGTGTCCCCCACGACGACAAACCGATGGCTTGAAAGGTTCCAGGTATCTGGGCATTCGGGAGACACGGTGAGAAACCGAAGACCGGTGTTGTGCAGCCGGAGAGCCTCCGTTGTCACCAACCTAAAAGGAGAAAAGATGGAAAAGGTGGTTAGTGACGGTTCTGCTGAGGGAGCCGGGTCTCCAGCATGGTCCGTCCAAAAAAGACACGAGGCCTCACAAAGGGAAGCCTCTGCTTCGTTCAAGTCCAGTCCGGCGAAAGAGTCGCAACACACAAATGGCAGTTCGCTCCACCCAGGTGTCGCAAATGGAGCGGACGGCGGGCCTTCTCCTGCTCTTCCCCCCCTGCACTGTTCTGCTGTTGGTATTGTCGCCTGCCCGCTTTTATTTTTGTCGTGGCGCAGGGGGGCACTGCGCTCAGTTACATGTTTTTTTGAGCGTTGGCATTCCCCCCGGAAGCTCCTCCTTTTTGTTGTTTCGCCTCCATCTCTCTGCGGAACTTATAAAACTGCTGCCGAAGGGGGCATTCGGGCATCCAGTGTCCGATTTGGGCACATAGATGGCACGGCGCGTCTCGGGCGGGGGGTGATTTTGGTCCTCCTGTGGCAGCGATGTCAAACTCTTCCGGGGAGTCTGCAACGGCAACTCGGCGTGATGACTGAGCTTTCGAGCCGCCGGCCCGCTGCGAGATGGGCACCTTGCGGGCGCAGACTTCCAGAAGGTCGCGTAAAGTGGGGCGGGGACGGAGGGGTAGGCTTTGGATCGCCGCCTTGCAAGCTGGATTACAATTTGAGGCAGCGATCGACCTCACCATCTGTGATTTAAAACTCTCGTCCCCGTCCTCGTACTGAACGGCTGCCTCGACTCGGAGGACGAAGTCGTCAAAGCTTTCGTCCGCCCCCTGCCGAATGTCAGTGGCCGGGACCGCCGGTGTGCCTGAAACCACTTTAAAGAATTCCTCTGCGGCCGCCATGGCACTCAGGCCAAGGGCGTCCGCAGGGATTAACTCAGCTGCTGTCTGCCCCTTGGCCCACTCCCCGATGCCACATAGATGACCGACAGTGATCTCGTCCCCATTCCCATCCACGGCCAGGTTGGGATCTGCCCTAATGCTGGGGAGAAGGTCTTCCATGGCTCTCTCCCAGCCGGCCTCCCATCTGGAAAACTGAGACTTATTTAATAAGCATTTGAAAATTTGTCTAATATCAATTGGAGTTAATTCTGTTTCCAGAAGGGAGGCCTCGAGCTGACCCCGAAAGAATTCACTGTCGGGGCCAAACTCCTTTTGGGCTTTGCAGAGATCCCGAATCACCGACCGCGAGATGGGTTCCCACCGCACGTCCACAGCCCCCCCTCGCCGCCGGCGATATTGCACCGGGGCTGCCACGATAGTGCTGGGCTGCTCAAGTTCCGGCGAAAACACACTCACCCCCTCGGCTCCCGGCTCCCCGGAACAGGGAGACGGCTCGTGGGAACCGGAAGAGAGGGCGTGGGAACCGGAACTTGAGGGGAGGAGCCGGGAGGCACCGTGGGAAAAGGGGGCGGGGCCCGATGTCGTGGGAACGCCCGCCCCGGAGGAGGGGACGAGAGGTGTGGCTTTGGGAGTGGGCGCCGCCCGAGGTGGAACCGGAGGAGGAGCAGCGGGAGGAGCAATGGGCGGAGCGCAGGGGGAGGCTGAGGGGCGGTGCGAAGGGGGAACATCGGGAGGGAAAACCATAGATGACAGGAAGGGGTTGGGCTCGGGGTTGACAGGGTAGGGAGGAGGGGTGGAAAAGGGATTTTGAGGGGGAAGGGGTGAAAGAAAAGGGTTCTGGGAAGGGGAAAAGGGTTCCTGCCATGTGGTTCGAGGATCCTCTCCAGCTTGGGCTCCATAGGAGCCATCTTGTGACGGGACCCTGAACCGAACTTTTGTATTCAACTTGGGGGATCTTAAAACTCGGAATCTTGGGGAACGGGAACGAGGGGGTGCGGGAGAGTCGGGGGACGACAGGGCCCTTTGTCGCACCCCGCGGGGGGATTGGGGGTCCTGAGGAGGGCCCGGGCGGTGACGGGGCTCCGGCTCCTTGTGGGCGAGGGATGCCCGCCTCAGGATCCCGGGTCTTTGAGGGATGGCAGAAGAGGAATGAGGGTTGGGAACAGGGGTAGGGGCTGAGCTGGGGGTAGAACTAGAAACGCAACTTGAACAATCACGGTGCCCGGAGTCTCGCTGAGAGGCCCCGGGTGTTCGGGGGCGTCCTCGCAGCTCTTTGGATTGTTTTATCTTCACAGCTGTAATCAGCTGTGTCACCCAATGAAGGTGTCGTGCCAATTTTAATCTTTTAGTTATTTCAATACCCTCAGCCCTGGCCAATTCTGATAATTTCCTCGCCACGCCTTCCCAAAAGCGGAGGTCGCGGCAATGGTCTGGGGTAAAGTCTCGGAACTGCGAGCAGACCCACCGAACCAAGCTTCGGATCTCCCGCTCTTTAATTGGGAGATCCGCACCAACTAATAAAGAACTAGAAACTAAAACCGCTTCGCGCTGAGCCGCGGATAGGCGAGCACCCATGCCTATGGTTGTTAAATGCGGCTCAGAAAATCACACCCAGGAAAATAACCAAGGAGACAGTTGAAATCGGAAAACGAAATATAACGCAGCAGGAAGGGGAGCAACGTTAACAAAAGACGGACTAAGGCAGGCGGGGAGAAAGATAAGGAAGCCCCGGGAGGACCTTCTATCGCCCCGGAACGGGGATCGCCCGACGCCACAGGGAAACTGACGCCGGGTGAAGGGAATCACCCCCTCGGGTCCCCAGGACTCGAAAACCCAATGGAGGGAAACCAGTAAAAGATAGAGGGGGAGAGAGAACCCTCCGAAACCAACCCGGGGGGGGCGTAAGGGTCTGGGCGTGAATACCTCGCTGACGATCCGGCTCCGGGTGCTGAGCTGTCGTCGGATCGAGAATCCCCGGGAGCGCTACCCCAAGTGCCCTGGGGTCTGCTCCCACCGGGGTACTGCTGCGTCCAGCGACGTCGAGGACGTCGAACCGCGGGTCCGGCGTAGTCCACAGCCCCACGTTGGGCGCCAGCAGCTGCGGCCGCGCGAGCGTCTGGCTCCGGCTAGCGTCCACAAGGTCTCCGCAGCCCACAGCCTGTTCGGGCCTGCCACTTGCCTTCTGCAGCACTAGCTCAGACGAGACAGCTGGGGAAGTGGCAGGCTGCCAGGAACCCTCCCTGCGTCTTGGCAGGGAGAGGCGTTCCCGGGAGAGGTGAGAGGAGAGACGCAGAGCAGCTACGAAGTAGCGAGGCAATGATACGACGAAGCAGGGCAGTCACTTGCAGGCAGAAACTGGGTTTATTGAAGGGGAAGGGTCGGCAGGTGGGATAGGGAGTGCAAGCAACTGCCCCCCGACTGCCCCTCGGGGGGGGCAGATAAAGGGGCCCCGAGGGGAGGGGGAACATACAAACGGCCAATAAAATCGAGAACACAGATTACAGACATTAAACATGGACCAGTGGGAACATACCAGGGCGGGGACTTCCTCCTCTGCTCCAATCACTCTCATCCCCTAACCGAAGGTTCTAGAAATGGGGTGTGGGAAAGAGAGTGATGGACAGGGGTTACTGAGGCAACGAGGGAGGGAACAGTTGATGGACCAGAGAGGGTTATGACAACAGGGCTACGACAACAGGGGGCGGACACCAATGGAGCAGTAAGGTAAACTACAATAGGCTCATAGGGGAAAGAGAGGGGGAGGGGAGGGGGAAAAAGGAGGGGGTCGCCCTGAACAAGATTTAACCAACCAAGAAAACCTTTCAAAACCAAATCACACGCACCACAACATTCTATGCTTTGTGGTACATATGGCCTTAAATAAGCACAGTGATGGTGTGCAGGCATTGCAAGAACAATGCTCATAGTTCACTTTAGGTGCTGATGTGAAGGTTTTTACTCTTCCTGGAACTCTGGAGTTTTCTTCACTCATTGCTGGCCAACACAGAGAAGATAAAACTAAGATTGGGTTTTGTGTTCAAAGCATGACATTGTTGCTATTGCTGTAGCAGGAATGTACTGTGATGGTTTTACTGGATATAATGTCCTGTTTCCAAATGTGATTTTTGAATCTGCAGGTTTCTAGTTCTGAACACTGGTAATGGCTGGATAAGAACAGTCCTCTTGACTGTTTTACTAAAAACTCACAGTAGCTGTTATTATGAATTCTATAACTATAGCATTCTATAAATATAGTATTCAAAACTTCAACAAACACTTTATGACCACCAAATGTTTACTTTATGACTGGGGTAATAATAATGTTATTAAATATAACTTTATGCGTATTTATTCTGTTTTGATGCACAGACATATGCAAATAACTTAAATTAGCATACTTATGAGTGAAATTTCAATGGCAAGTTTATTAATAAATCCTTGCATAGTGTTCAGACTGAAAACATTAGCTCTCTCTACCCTTTTATTTGGGCAGCTAATGATTTTTTTCTTGCTAGTTGTCAATTCTGAATTGATGACAGATTAGAACAAACAGGACGTGGCTGCAGAATGCCTACAGCTACACTTTGTTGATAAATTGCTGGTCCAGATCCATTTTGGGTTGGGAAGAGAGAAGTGACCAAAGATCATATTGAAAGATGCCTTACTGGTCTGTGTGAAATAAGATCCTAATGTGCCCTGCAGCACAGGCACGTGGGGAGGGACAGAGGCAGAGAGAAGCTCATGAGCATGCTGTGTTTTACTTTCTCTCTAAATATCTTCTGGAAGATGGCCTTGCTCTCATACAGAGGCAGGGTTCATGATGGCAGGGCCTGTGGCAGCATGTGATGTGTAATACAGGCTCCAGCACAATAGGGGTGTCAAGCTTCTGTTATTTGGCAACATGTTCCCTGTGAGAAGGAAAAGAAGTAATTTTCTTAGGCACAGAGGCAGAAGCATCTTTGTAATCTTGAACTGCACTGAGTCTGAGGAAAGCATCCTTTTCCTCTGCAGACAACAGGCTGGGGCCCAGCTGTTGGGATTCCAGCAAAAAGTACAGGAGGTGCAAGCTGTACTGTACTGGGGGACAGCTGGGAGCACAGAGCTGGGACTGCTCTCACTGCAGGGCACTGCTGGCTGCCAGCACCAGCTGTGTGCCAGGGATGGAAAGGAGCAGGAGAGCTCAGGGCCAGTGGCGCTGGGTGACTCGTGGCAGAGAGGAAAACGGTAACTGAAGAGAGCTGAGACAGAGCTCAAGCACCTGGGCCACCTCCGTTCTTCAGTGTCCTGCTGTCTGTGTGTGCCCTTGTTAAATATAGATGCTTTTGAAAATGCTCTCTATGATGGTTAAGGTTATGAGGGGAACATTATCACAGAACTTCCAAATGTGCTGTAAAAAATCTGAAGTTGTTGAAGTGTCCAGCTGAGGCCATGCATTAGCAAAACCCTTACAGCTCAGTTTCTGTTTGATAAAGCACTTGCAAGCACAATTGTCTAACACCAACGGTGCTGGAAAATACTTGAAAACGCTTTGTTTGTACAACCTCTAAATTCCATTACAGTATAGATACTCAGTGTATAGCCTGATAACTGTTTCTCATTCTAAACTGGCTTGTTTCTTTGCTTGAGAGTATGGATCCCACACCCTGGAGAGAAAGCAGAGTTTACTGTTCAATTAGAAAATTTTATTTTCCTGGAGACAGCATTGATCTCCTGGATTGTTATGTTATCTGTCACAGTCTAATCACAGAAAATCTGTGGCTTGTATAGCATGCCCTGACTGAATCTCTCCTAAAAAGGTAGGATGTTATTTCTGTGTGTAGAATAGGGTTTGGAACAACAGGGGTTTGCATTTGGCATCTTGCTGATTAAACTTTGTCGAAAAAGACAAGTCTGCTTAGCCTAGCTAGGGGGTAAAGAAGGAGCCAAAGGGCACTGAGTTTTTTCATTGCATAATTGGACCTGATTTGATTCAAAAACAATGGTGCACAGCTATGAATTAGGCAATAGGTTACTGCCTTGAGCTACTTCTCCTGACATTCTGGTCAGAAAGTCAAGAAAAGCAATTAATCCTCACCTCTACTATCTTGCTGTCTGTGGAGCAACTAACCAAAAAAAATTAATTACCTAACAGTTTCTTACCTAAAACCAAAGTGAGAATCCATTTGAAAATCCATTTGACAGATGCACAAAAAAAAGGTCTGCTGCTCCTGCACCTGCCAATTATTGTTCTATCAGTCTGGAGAGTACCCAGACTCCCTACACAGACCCATGCTGTGGCTTGTTTGGGAGAATGTCCAACATGAGTTGGACTTCAACGATCTTTGTGGATCTCTCCCAGTTCAGGAAATTCTGTGATTGTGTTTTCTTTTTGCCCTTTCACTTGTCATCTTTGTCCTAAAGTTCCAGATGTGACCTTGCTTTTAAATATTTGAGTGAGTTTAGCCTCACACAGGATGACATTTCCCAGAAAATATAAGTGGTTATCAAGATTCCAGAGCATATGTGCTTCCTGGCAGTTGGCTGGTTGCTATTTCATGGACATCAAACAGAAGAGGGGAAGGAGAAATGACAGTTTGGAACTGGCAATTGATTTGATCAGTTAGCTCCTAGGGATGGAGGACTTTATGAAGAAGCTGGGCAAAATGAGGTTTGGGGAATTTGATGGGTGTTTGAGGAAAGTGCTGCCAAGCAGATGGGCTAACAGCAATAAAGGGGAACTGATGGTGTAATCAGGCAAAAAAAGTGGGAGTAGGAGCACTGATCACAAGGATGAGTGTGGACAACAAAAAACAGTGCACTGTCATCCCAGTGATCCTGAGTCAGTCTCATCCCAGTCTGATATAGAAACTCCATGTTTTTTTCCTCTATAATGACTTCTGCCAAGAAGACCAAGGATTTGAAAAGCTTGTTTTTTTGGTTTTTTTTTTTTTAATGATAACAGTCTAAGCCAGGAAAATGAACATGGTAAAACCGAAACCTTTGGCTATATAATACAAAATCGGGCTTAAAAAGAGATTGTGAGTACCTCTTCCCTGTGTTACTTCACGAGAGGTGTTTTCAGGCTCCCTCTCATTCAGCTCTCATGCCAGGTGCATTTCAGAGTGCGGCTGCTGGGCCGAGTTTCGCTCCGCCATGGAACAACCCTTGTGGGAAGGGCCCCGGGAGACCTCGCCCAAGCCCCCAGGTGCTCGGGGCAGCGCTGGAGACGGCCGGGGCTCGGCCCAAGAGCCCGGAAAATCAAAGACGGAGCCTGCAGGGCCTCACCGCGCCGTCATCTCCCTGTCCCCGCCGGAGAAAGCGCGTGTGGGTGTCCCTGCCCCGGGAACAGCGCAGGGTGTCTGTGTGAGGAGCACAGCGGGCTAGGCGAGCGCTCCCAGCTCGGGGCAGGCGGCGCTGGCCCCGCGGGAGCCGGGGCGGTGACGGCGGCAGCGACACCACGCCGCTCCCACACGTACTGGGTACACTTCCTGAAAGGCCGGTGACGTGCGGGCCGGTTAGCTCAGTTGGTTAGAGCGTGGTGCTAATAACGCCAAGGTCGCGGGTTCGATCCCCGTACGGGCCAGAGCTTTTGCCCGTCCCGCTGCCGATTCCAGCTGTTCCCTCGCTTCCCGCCGGGCGCCCGTGGGAACGCGGCACCCGCTGGATGGGAGAGACCGGGACGGGGGAGACGGGACGCGAAACAGCCGAACAACTGCTAATAGCAGGAATAATGGGTGGAGGAAATGCGCGGACTGAGGATTTAAATGGTTCCGTAGCTCGTCACTAAAGAATTCTATGTTTTACCCCGCAGCACTTTGTTCAAGTTCTTCTGTTAAATACCGTTAGGCCAGAAGAAAGCGTGCAGGAATTTAGGAGGTCTCCTGTTCCAGTGAATGATCCCAGGTCTTTAGCTCATTGTGTTAGTAGGACTCTTCAATAGCTCTGTGTCAGGGGCTGGAAAATGTTAAAGAGAGTGGGCTTTCATTGTTTTTCTTCCTTTGAAGGAGGAAGACAAGCAGATCTCCCTTGGCAGTCTGATTTTTCATAGAATGTTCCGAACTCCATATAGAAAGTGGCCAAACTTGAGAGGCACACAGTAACGTGAGTCTTAATTTTTATGGGTGTGCTATTTATTCAAGACAAAGTTCCAGGCCAAGCAGAGGTTTAGTAATGGAGCACTACATCTGCAGGAGTGGCCAAGATGGACCTCTGCCAGCTCAACCTGCCTCTGTAAGTTTTCTCTCTAAGATACTTCCCTTAGACGCTCAGGACAGTTATTATTTTTGTCCTATCTGCCTCTGAACTGAAATGACACTTCTCCAGAGGAGGGAAACTTTCTGGTGTTCATGTTTTCATTGTGGAAACCACTGATTTTGTTATTAGAGCTGCATACATGCAGGTCACAGCTTCTTTGGGAAAATGCTTTGAGGTAACAGTGTTCTATTGACTTCTTTTACAAATCTCTAGTACCATCTCTTTACTATTCAGGCCCATTGCTTACATCTTCTTCCAAGTACAGGGGCTGATTCAAAATAAGAGATAATAATAGTAATAATAAAGTGGGTGATACTTCATGCCAGAGTTCTGACATTGCTCATTCCCCAGAATGTCACAAAGGTACTGCAAGGGCACATTAGAAGTGTCACTCCAAAGTCACTGTGTAACTTGTAAATCATAAAGATGAATATTCATGTTATCTAGCATCCAAACTGCTGTCATGGCTCCATAAGATGTCACGGGAGAGTAATATGGTTCTGGTTTGATGACCTTCTGTCTTGCCACTCCACTCAATGATCTTCCTCAATTCCTTTGGGTCTAGTTATAGTGGCCAAGACTTGACTGTGTATAATGACATTCATTTTAAATGAACTGAAAGGAGAAAAAACCATGGTGTTCTGCTTCAGAAAAAAAATCTGGGAATACTCTTGCTTTGTTTTATATTTCCCACATTAGAAATCAGATTTTTATTATAGCTATGTTGCTGTATTGCAAAGTCCTTGCTATAAAACCAAGGTAATGCAATGGCTCCTTGGCCACTTTTTCAGTTTGGTTTGAATTGCTTATATTCTGTGTGGTTTTTTGCCAGCCAGGACTGTATGGGCATATTTTCCCTAAATTTACTTTCAGCAGATGGTTGTCAGATTGTGAGGGTCAGCCATTGTCCCTAGGGGAGTAATTCCAGAGCCTGTTGTTCAACCTCAAAGCTAGTAGGAGAATAAAAAGAGGTTAAACAAACAAACCCATATAGTGGAATAATGCTCTCGTGAGGATGGGCCAGGAATTTCCATTCTGATGCTCTGCAATGGCAGATGCTGGGGCATATTCTGGGGGTACTGTTCAATGTTTTGTTTAACTTGTAATTGGACTGCACATCAAGGCCAAAATGGGTCCCAGCTGCTGTGTGCTTAAAGTGTGGGGTGATGCGCAGCTCCCCTGTCCACAGCAGGCATTGATGGGCAGGATGAACCTCTTGTTGACTATGACAATGCTAAATGCTGAGAGCTGAGGAGGAGCCTTCTGATCAGTCCAGTCAAACCTCTTCAGTCACTGTTTCTGATTATAAGCTATTGTGGTCTAGAGTTACACAGACCAACTCAGCAAATTAGTTTCATGTTTTTCACTGGGATGTCTACATTTGTCTTTGCATGAAATGCTATTAAATGCTCTTAACTCTAAACATTTGAAGATAGCTGGAAAGTAGGTTCACACAGCATTCAATTCAGTAGATGAGTATTCATTCACTCAGTGATGTTCTGAAACATTTTCTTTTCCAACCACATCACAGGTTAGTTTTATAATTTCTTACATTGTGTTTATTGCTAGAATACCTAAGTCTTTTGCCATTTGGGATGCTTTATTCATTCAGCTTTCTTTTGAGGGTCTTAATTATAGCAAGAATCTGAGTGGCAAAGATTGATCGGATGTATCAATACAGCAATGCACAGATGCAGTCCAGAAGCATCATTTCTGAAATCAAAGGCAGGATGTGGTGGAAGGAGCTGCTCTTTAGATTGATTTGTGTGCAACGAAGTTGTAACTATTAATGCTATTATAGGTGAAGCTTAACATTTGCTTAAAGATGGGGAGCATGGTGTTTACTTTCCACATGCCAGGAAAAAAAGGCAGCTCTATCAAAAAGTCTGATCCTCTCCCGAGCCCAAACAAAGATTCTCATTTAGTGTTGTTGTGAGCAGAGATGCAGGTGGGAGGGGATGAGGAAGTGCCATAGAAACAGGCATGGGAAGGAGCCAGCAGCCAAGAATGTGGCTGAATGGGCATGGGCAGCCCAGTGCTGTGAGCCCAGGATCTGGCTAAAAGCAGCCAGGAGCTGTAAGGAAAATCCCAACAACCAACCCCCTGTTTGGGTTCTCAAGTCTCTCAGAAACAAGGGTTATTCAAGAAAGGGAACAGCAAGACAAGGACACTGGCTTCCAGTTTCTTTGCTACTCAATAAATAAGGATCCTGAGTTTTTATCTTGCAGTTCACATCAGAACAGAGTAACTGTATTTATTTACTGCTGAAGCTGGAGAAATATCTTCAAATTGGTATTTCTTAGAAAGTAATTGCTAAAATGAAATGTAAGCAAATCTGAGTAATGCTAAAACCTGAGAAAGTGTGATGGACTGGACTTGAACAAGAATCAAATCTTTGCTCTTGACATAGTCTGTAAAAGGATTAAGTAACTTTGTAAACAAAATATGCAGCAATTTCTGCTGCAGCTTTTTCTGCACCAATTTCTGCCGCAGTTTTGAACTAAGGCTTGCCTGTAGAGTTACTAAGTTTAAATAGCTGAACAGTCCTTTTTTCACTGTGTAAGAATTCACCATCAATGCCCATAGTGCAGCAGGGCCATGTGGAAGGCACCAAATTCTCACTTTAACCTGTGCTATATAAAGGTGAAAGATAACTGTGGAAATATCTGCCTTCAGGTGTGTGTTTGTAGTTGTTTTAAAAATAATAAAACAAGTTATCTTACTAGATTAGCAGGAGCAGCTATAGCCATTCACCAGTGCTGTGTGATGAGGGGCAAGTGTTCAGTTTATTCAGTATCTAGTCACTGTTACACAAGTGAAGTAAGCTAAAGATAACCTGACCTTTGGCAGTATTCCCTCAGAGTTTAAAATAAAGCATGTTGAAGTCTGGGTAAGAATTTTCTTATTTTTGCAGATGAAGAGAAAGGAACAGAGTTTTCCAAAATAAATAACATGGATGTATTTTGCTATGTCATTTTTGTCATTAGCAATGTGTGGAATAATGAAGAGCAATGGGGTAAGTCTGCAGTTTGATATGCACAGGCTTCTGTAGAAGAACTGTGCTGCTTCCAGGTGAACAGAAAATGATGGGCCCCTAATATTTGGTAGGCTCATGATGCTGAACAGGAAGTATAGTTGTTAAACTTTCTATCTGAGGCTAACTGAATCACAGCTGGCTAATATCCATCACGACTTTTAGAAGTAAATAATCTGATTTTCTATTAAACAGTTAAAATGCTACATGGGATGCAGACTAATGCACCTTCTCATTTGTCTTCCTCATGCTTCTGGGGCAGAAATTCTGACTTTGTCTGGGCTTAAACCTAAACCAGAGAGGGCAAGACAAAGTTGAAGATAAAACCCCAGGGTCCTGATATCAACTGTCCCTGGTGGTAACCAGCAGCTCATACTCCTTTCCTTGTGCACATTGTTTTAGAGCAATCTTGAAAGCAGAGAGCAAGAGGGCAAAGGAGGACAGCACGTCTCTGGTGTGCCACTCCACATAGCTGACAAACCCTTGTGCACATTTCACAGAGAGCTGCTCTGGCACTGAGCTGGATAGCTGCAACTCATGCTGCTGTGGTGTGGGACAACTGTCAGGGTGGGTTAGTTTCATAAATGAGCATCTCACGTTGCATGCTTGAAACGAGGCTTACCAAAAAAGCTCCTTGTCTACAGTTTCTGTCACTTGGACTGTACTGCTGAGAACTTGTTTAGTCTGCAAAGAACAGCAAGGCATTCCCTGAGACTCCAAAATTTGGCATTAAAAAGGACATTTGACTTTCTGTGGCTATCCTCTTCAGCCACAGTATATTCAAATATCTGGTCAGTCCAAAATAAAATAAGTCAGGTGTCCATGTCATCTTCTCAGTTGTGCTTGAAATCTGCTTTCTTTTCGGTCAGAGCTGGCTTTGAATTTCTTGTGTTGGCTTAGTTAAGTCTTCACATGAAGCCTGGATGGGAGAAAATATGGTTCAAGAAGCAATTTATTTGAGGCATAAAGGAAAGGTATCGGTAATTGTCACACACACAGTGAAGTTTCTCTAGCTTCTTCATATGTGGTATTATGATAATCAGTGAGATCAGCTTTTTGGTGGTGAACTCTTTGCTCTCAAATTATTAAAAGTGTTTTTAAGAAAAGAATCTTCCTGCTTTCCACTTAAGAATGATATTTCTGGTTTTACCCTTACATATGAAAATTGAAAAACTGAATAAAATTTAAAAAATACAATTGCGTATTTTGCAAAAAATATTTAATTTCAGTAAAACCAAGGTGGTGGGTTCCAGCATCTAACTGAGAATTAATTAAAAGACAGATGAATATACAGGTTCTCAGTTCTGCTTTTGACTTCATGCCTAGGCCTTCAGTTCTTTTTTCAGTCTTTACCCATTTGTACAGAAAGGGAAAATGCCTATCCTAAATAGGAAACACTCTTGAAAATCAACAGACAAGGACTTCAAAAATCCAGGGAAAGAAAAGGTGGTTACATTACTCTATTCTAGCTGTACAACAGCAACCTATTGGGCTCATCTACTCACCTTGTAGTGCCAGGTGAACACCAGTAAAGAAAGTAACTTGTCTGGTGATGAGTCAAAAAAAATATTAGTCATTAGAATCTGTTCAAAGTATGAATTTATTTCTGCTAGACCAAAAGCATGCTGAGATTTCCTTAGGGTTATAGGACTTTTAAAAGTGGCAATTTCTGCCTAATATTAATTTTAATGAGGAAATTGAATTTTCTTGTTTCATGCGTATATACTCTACTTCTTCTCCAGCTTTGTTCTCTAACAGGTAGGTTTGCAACAACTCTGCCAGAAATGTAAAGGGTAAGTTTTCTTTTAAGCAGCTGAGGCTCTAAGCAGCTGGTGTTGAGGCAGAAGATACAAAATATGTTTTTGTTTTATTTTGGTGGATATACTGACCTGGGTCTTCTTTCAATAGCACTTTGGAAGGTAATTTATTTTTAGGGAATGAATCTGAGGTACAGTAACTCTGGCATTTTTTGTGTAACAGAGACAAGAAAGAGATTCCACTGCCTGTATTTACCTTCTCATCCTATTTTGTCTCCTTTTAGATAGCTATTCTGGGAACAAGCAGCTGAAGGCAGGCTGACTGGTTCAAAGTTTAATTTTTTTAATGAGGAAAAAGTGACTCTGCTGAGATAAATAACTAGAGTACCCCAACAATTTTTCTCTTCAGATTTTGGATTATGTTCCTAGCTTACAGGAGACATATTTTGTCCCTACAGCCACCCTACTTACGTCACTTGATCCTAAAAAGCAAAGTTATACTCTTGTGTAAATCACAGATGCAAATTATTCTCCAGTTATTTCATGTCATAGCTTGTAAATGCTAGATGTTGGACAGAATCCATTTAACTCCAACAAATGTTATGGGTCTGCAAGGGAAAAAATGGGGCCTGAGTTTTGTCAGATGTCTGGTGGGGATTATACAAAATCTAAGGATGGGCTTTGTAGAATGAGACTTTACTTCTCTTCTGGACCAGTTCTTTATTTTGGCTGCAATTGACCTTTTGTTTCTTCCTTCACAATCAAAGGCAAAACTGATTGTAGATTTGGGTCATTGATTGCCAGATGGTAAAAAATTTGAGGAAAATATCATTATTATAGTGATCAGTAAGGAAGGGAAGGTCAATAGGGGGTGGTGGGAGCCCAGAATAGAATAAATGATTTTTACAGTTTTTTCAGTCACTGCAGATAACACTCTGGCTGCGCCTTTGCTCATCTAAGTGGGAGCAGGATGGAAAATAACTCTTCCCAGTTACTGATTTGGGGTGGAGGCAGTGGTGTTTAAATGGACAGAGAGATCAGCCAGAAGCCTCATGGCCTTTTCATGCTCCTTTCCAGTCTTGCAAAATGGTCTCCTGCACTTGAGTTGTACCAAAAAAGTCATAAAAGATCAGGAATGTATAAACCCAAGAAAGCTCAGAAAAGGGAAGGTGTAAAATTCTGTTAAGACTCAGGCTCCCTAATTCCTCAATTCCTCAGGCTCCCTAAAAAATTATCATGTCATTAAGTTTATACAGGTGATATCCCAGCCTTTTTTACCTACCTAGTAGAGTTTGCTTCTCAGTTTTCTGGAGATAAAATGCTGTCCAAGGCTTCATGTTCTAAGTTCTCTTTGAAGCCAAAATGCCAAAAAGGAGGACCTTGACACATGAACAAATATGAATACATATATATCAGTCAGTGGAAATGCACATCTTCTTTGCAATAGAGAATTACTCTGATTTTGCTGTGTTAACTATGGATGTTTAGGGTTTTTCCTGTCATGATTTGGAACAAATTGTTTATTTTAAAGACAATTACACATAAACTCCAGATTTGGGTCAGGCCAATCTGTTTTGACTTGAACTCTCTTAAAAGATAAATGAAATTTCTAGCTCAAAACCACTCTGTGCAAATTTCTAAACTGTTGAGATACTTGTGTGGTTAAACCATGACAATTTCCTGAATGTGAGATGGAAATTTTATTTACACTAGGAACATTTCAATGAGAGAACATTTCCAAAACTTTATTATTTTAATTGAGACATTTCTGGTTGGTTAAATTCTCAGCATCATGTAATTTTTGAATGAAAGGGTATCTCTGTCCTTTTTAGATTTATGGTATTTACAAAATTGTGAGATGTCTAAATGCTGTGACACTTCTGAGCCACATCTAGGTGTTGATAGAAACAGCTGTACTGTGCAGCAAGAAGTATTTTTCATCACCTCTAAAATGACTTTGTCTCAGAAGTATTGACTTTCAGTCTAATCACTTTAGAATGGTCTTCAACTGCACTTGAATTATCTGCACATTTTGCAATTGCTTATTCTCTTCCTATTTTCTCACAGAGATTTGATCATAATTATTTCTCTTGTTTTTATGATCTTGAAACACTTGGTCTTCTGTAGCCTGCAGTAATGTTCTCTTTCAGTCTGAAACACAGGAATCTTGAACCCCCAAATGGTACTTCTCCTCTCTGTTTCCAGTAGCTTTAGTATGTGTATAGATCCTGTTCCAGTGTGGGCACTGTCACAGGTACCCCTCCTGACAGCTCTGGGTGTGCACATTTGACAGCTGAAATTGTGTTATGATCAACACTGACCTCTCCAGCCTATTAGGCAAGTCTGCTAGATTCTAGTTTTAATTTTTAAATCCTTTCCTGACACTGAGATCTAGGTCAGTGATGTCAAAATTCATTTGGTGACTTAAGCAGGCACCAGTGGCCATGAGCTACAGTACTGCTGAGAATTGAACTGAGCACCCCACAATAAAGTGTTCAGTGTGTCTGTCATACTGTGAGACAATTGCTGCTGTTTTCTTTTGTAATTACTGTATCTAATTAGATATGATGTCAAAGCTCTCTTGATCTCAAGCTATTCAGTTTTAATCACAAGGAGACTCAGTATTAGTACATCTCTTCTGGGCCCCTAGTGTAAGTGGAAATAACCTCCTGGAAGTTCAAAGGACAAAATCCCAGGTTCCCCAACAAGTTAGGGTCTGCACTGTGGTGCTGTACAGGAACTCCTTGCTTTACAGTACCTTTACCATAATTTTCATTAAAAGTACATATGAATTAGAGATGCCTCTAATTACAATTAGAGGTTAGAATATGTGAGGGAATGAGCAGAAGTGGTTTATATTCCTCTTGTTTCTTCCCTTAATACTTGGGTCTGGAATATTTGTGGTACAATTTTTCTACTGTCTCCTAAACACATGAATGAGTATTCAGTCCAAAATTGTCTGCTACATGTCTGGTGCTTCTTCTAAAACATATCCTTTGGTATTTTTTATGCTTCTGAACCTAAATCGGCCTGGGCTCCTAGGATTTCATATCTCCTTCATGAATTCTTACTTGAGCACTTTGCATTCCAATTGCCTGGTCCTACCAATGCACACCTTAAACCTAGGCTTTCTTCCTGTGTACACCTGTAATCCTTTATTGTAAAATATACTTTGGGTTGTAAAGATGAATTCTTATTTTAATGCCAAAATGTTAACTTTGAATTCTTTGTATCAAACATTTAAAGTCTGACATTGACTCTGTCCAGCTATGCAGGCTTTGTAGCTGCTACTTCTGTGCAGATCAACTGTTTTCTATCTTCTTTTTTTCTGTGTCGAAATGTGTTCTGTTTCACTGAAGTGTGTCACACACCGAGGGCAGGTTCAGACCTGAGGGACTGTGAATGTAAAGTCTTGTATTATCAGTCTCCTTAGGCAGCTGGTAGCTGCTGTGTGTTTTGTCTGGGGCTGGTTTGCAGTTCTTTGCATCTGACACCAGTTCTCAAAGGCTTTATGCTAGGAATAGCAGAAGAGAGAATTATTTTCTATTTATAACATCTGAAGAGGGGAAAAACATTTACGTCTGTAAGGGTTTTAGAAATTTCACATGCGTTGTAGGTGTAGTTCAAATGATAATGCTGCCTATATATTCTAACACAAAATTTAAAAAAGAATGAAATTACTTTCATCCAGACTGGACTTTTTTCCTCAAAGCGAGAGAGTAGCTGTTACAGAGGATTGAATTTGTAACATTCATCCTCCTTACATAAGTAATTTTTCAAAGAATAGGATATTAATGGGACATCAGAAGATCCCTGTTTAGGTGGGGAGGAAAAAAGGAATCAAATTCTGAGAAATTTCAGTTTTCTGCTCCAAATGTCAGTGCAACTTCGCATTGCAATTCAGCACACACAATTCACACCTAAAAGCCTCTGTTCTGAGGTTCTACAGTTTTCATCAAATGCCCAGACAGCATCATAACCCTCTGCAAGCTTGCACTGAATAGGCTGGCAGTGGTCCAAATGCCGGCAGAAGCACTTGCACAAACACAAAATGTTAGCTTTTTCCTCTCTTTTATTTTCTGCCAGACACAGTTCAGCATCATTCCAGATGACATGCCTTCTGTTAAGTAAGGGGAAGGGAGTGATGAATGCCTTCAGAAGGGAAATTGTGATGCTGTGGCACTGTTGGAGCATGGTCCTCCTCTCTGGTTGGTTCCAGCCCCAGCTGGTTCTACTTTGCTGCCTGATTTGAATGATCAATGATGATCAAGACCATCCTGTTTGCTCACAGCCTCAAGGCCTTTTAAGATGAACCCAAAATTACTCCAGTGATGTGAGGAAGTAAAGGGGGAGAAAGCAAGTTAGTGCTGGGAAAAGGGCAGAGTAAAGGGGGAAAGCCACTGTTACCACAGCTAAATATGTACCATCTCTTTATGCTTCATCAAATTACACTGTGAGATGTTTTCTGTTTAAACTTCTTTAGTAGTATGGGGTTTTATTTGCCTTCATCATCTAGGCCCTCTCTGTAACTTGAAAATGAGCTGTGATGATGACATAGTTATGGGGACTTTTTTGGCTTTTTGTGTGGCTAAAGGGTACATCAGTGTAAGGAGAAAAGGAAACCAGATCCTATTCAATTTTCTTCCAGAAGCAGTGGAGGAAAGAATGATTTGTCTCCAGTAGATTTGTTGATGAATGTCTCAAGTATTTAAGTCCTATTTTCAAAAGCACAGAAAGAAAATATTTGTTTCTGAATAATACCTGTTAGACAGGGTTTTAATGCCACTTCTGTTCTTTGTCCAGCAGCAGTGAGAGGGGCTGAAGAGCACTAGTGTCCTAGGAACTGTTGGCTGTTCTCTGAAAATGACAGTAGACACCACTTAGAGTGACCTTGCATTTCATCAAGGGATGTGTAAAATTTCACAACAGGCAAAAGGAAAAGCTACAGAAATATACTTTAGTCTGCCTATTTTTCTCATTCCGTGTAAACACGTACTATAGAACCCTGAAGAAAACGGGCTGGTAATATCAGTGTGAAAAGATGAAGAGAAAATGGTTAATCACACCCTAATCAAAATAATTTATTCTAAAAAATAGCATTTAAACCCAATCTTACTGCATTTTCCTGTAGGAAAGGCACTGCAGGTGACACATAAGGCCTGTCTGATTTTAAAGGCCTTGGTCTTACACCATGGATGCATTTTTTGTGTGTTATTTACAGCTAGGAGCCATCCATGGACCGTGTCCTTCCTGCTGTTGCCTGCACAGCCTTTGCCCCTGATGCTAGGCAGTGTTCCTGGCAAGCACAGGCACTTGGGCCTTTGCTGCTGTGGAAATAAAGGGTAGAAGTTAGGTGTTACATGCAAAAAAAACTCTGAGGTGACTGGGGAAGGTGTAAGAGTCACAGAAATGGTGAAAGAGGATTGCTCAGTGTCTCTCAACATGGCAGGAAATGTAACTCGCTGGTGGCAGATCAAACCAAATATGAGGCACATCCTTACACAGTATACACTTAGAGTGCACCAAGAGGTGCCACAGTTTGCATGGTCACACAAGTAATTGGATCAGTTTGAGAAGGAAAGTCTATTCATGGATTTTAAATGTAAAAATCCTGGGCAGCCCAATCTCTGCTGAACAGAAAGGAAGAGTGGTACTGCAAAAGCATCCATCCCTACTTAGCAGTTCAGTTCCAAAGACTCTTATATTTCTACAGGTGGGCAGAAGACACTGGGTTGTGAGTCCACATGTTCTTTCTGACAAAACCCTGTACAGGACAGAAGGAAGATACAGAAGGTGGGGTGTTTGGGGTGTGTTTTACTTTGAAGGAGAGGAAACAGCAGAGACAACTGCCTTCTCTGGTCAAAGTCTGTGCTGTTAATTGCTAATTGTTTTCTTGTTTAATGACTTAAGCAATAGATTGGTGCTAGCCCTATTATTTTTTTTTTTGTATAACAGATTTTCTTTTACCCTCTTTAGGTGGTGATGATCTGGTTTAAGGAAAAGTTATTTTTTGGGGTTTTTTTTGGTAAGTGTTTGACTGTTCTATGTATGTTTACATACATATGTATGCATGTATACTTACATGAACTTGAAAAAATCAATTGGTTGTAACTATCCTGCCATAGTGGTAGCAGTATTAGGTACATTTGTTTGTGAGAATTTGTTTGTGATTCTTCTTCATGATGTGTTCATGATTCTTTTCCCTGAAGTATGATGTTTGCATAAACTGAAGGGTGGCAAGTTAAAACTTTGACAACTTGAGCCTTATTTTCTCTTCAGACAAGTTATTCTTGTCTGAATAGAAAAGAAAATAAGAAAAATAGAAAAGAAAAATAAAAAAAAGAAAAAGAAAAATAGAAAAATAAAAAAAGAAAATAGAAAAGAAAAATAGAAAAGAAAAGAAAAAAATTAGAAAAAATAGAAAAAAATAGAAATAGAAAAGAAAAATAGAAAAGAAAATAAAATTAAGGGCATATACTATATTCACCATTCAGACTTTGTATGAGCTACTTGTGCTTGCAAAAACAAGGCAAGTATCCTAAGTGTAGCTACCCTATGAAAGCAGATTAATAATGTTTGCAAAGGAAGTGGGGATGAAGGATGCTGCAGCTAATGTAAGAACTATCCTGATAGATGGTTTAGGATAAGCTTTCTGCATTTCTGTGGTTCCAAAGTGAGTCTGATCATCTACATGCTAAGTTCAGGGCATAGGAATATACGTGGAAAAGTCATGGATAATTAAGTCCATTCTTCTACTGCAGGCAACAGCAATTAGATCATGAAAGTATTAAAACCACATTTCCTCTGGCTTCACACTATCCAGCAAAGCTGATTTATGCTCTGAGTAACAAAGTTGCATTTGTTGCCTGCCAGTTGTGTGCACTTGACAGACAATTTTTAGAAAGTGATCGAGATCTTCATCATTATTCAATAATAAAATCCCAATTCACAAGTAAAAAATCCAAAGCACAACAGACAAGGAAAAGAGGTAAGGTGTATTAAGGAGGTGACAACAGATATTGAGGTCAGCACTTCAGACATTTCCTGTGAATAGGAGCAGAAGCTGTTTTGAAAGGACACTTGAGTGAAGAAGAGGGACTTCATTTTGGATATTGCAATTTGTATTTGAATGGTATTTGTGGACTTAAGTGCCTAGTTTTGAATATTCACTCTACTTACTTTGTTCCCAAGCTCATTGTACTAAGAGTTAACGATAGGATCTTACAATTTTTTTTTTTAATTAAACCTTGAATTGAAAAGTTTAAAAGACTGGGGCGAGAGAGAGAATGCATTCTGTAGTTGTGTGATTTACAATGGTGGTCTGTTTCATCTGTATCATCACTATGTGAAGAAAGAGAAAAATGTGAGAAGCAGCAGGAATAGATCATCATAACAACAGCAACAATGTTCTTTATCATTTTGGACTTGTCATGCTTTGAATGATTGGATACTTGGCCAATATATAATTGGTGGTATGTTTTAAAAATGAATGAATAGATTCAATGCTTTTACATGCAAGCAAAAATTGTTAAAGATATTCCATAAGCTGTTTTGAGGAATTATTCAAACACTATTGGATTTTATTTTTCTTCATTCCACATTTCTTTTGGTGTCAGAATTTTTTGACCTAACCTTTAATACATCTTTGTGACACTTACTCCTGTAATTGATTTTTCTTCATCCCTGTTTCATACTGCTAAGAGGAGTGCTAATATTAAAAATAGATAAGAAGTTGTTTTACAATTGGTATTCGGCTGCCCTTGTTACTTGCTGAATATTAATCTCTTTGATAATGCTGTTTGTTCTTTTTGTAAGGAATCTTCACCAGTACTGGATGCTCTGGCAGACAGAGCCAGGGGCTTTGACTCTGTGCCTGCTTCATTGTACCATATCTGCATCCTTTAGCTAGTCCAGACCCGTGTCCTCGAATAGCCTGGTTTTTCCTGAGAATGGGCTTGTCAGATCCAAGCCCATTTAAGTTAATGTCCTCTCTCTGATGAGGGCCACTAAGGTCCAACAGAAGGTACAGGAGCAGGCCTGGCATTTCTAGTAATTTCCTAGAATTCTTTCCCAGGCAGAGGAATTAGGGACATGGGGGCATCCTGAACCAAGAAGAGGTGGTTTATATTACTAGTTGTCAGCAGCATTTTCTTCTGTAATTTTGTCCAGGCCTTTTTTGACCAGTGGAAATGCATCCATAATGTTCTGTGGCAAGGAACATAACTTCATGTTATTTCAAGAAACATCTTGGGCTTGAGACTCCTGCCTCTGAGTTTCTCTTCGTGCTGTGCCCATACCCGCTCCATAGTTCTTTATTTGGGCACTAATAATAATTTTGGTTTTATACATGGTATCCAGCAGTATATGTCTTTAGTGTACCTGCCCTCAGTTATCACTCTCCTAATTCTGCATTCACTTCAATCTGTTCTCGGTGAACAATGAGATTATCAGTCTTAATTGTTTACTTCTGACCCTTTTCCCAAAGGGGAGGAAAAATCTCATCCTGTTAGTTGCAAATACTGCAAGGCTGTTGCAGCAAATAAAGCCAGTGAGTGTTAGCTCTGCTCTAAATGCTTGTGTGGTGTCACTCTTTCAAGCTGACACAGCAGGGTATGCAGCCACTATTTCCCAGGCACCAGGGGTGGTGCTTGAAGGATTAGCTAGAATTTTCACTTGTTTTGGACCTTATCTGTTTTTTCCCCTCAGAAGAAATTAGTAGTCAAAATTTTCTTGGGAGGAAAGAAGGGGCTCAACAGCTCTGAAAATCAGGCTATTGATGCTGGGTAGCTGGGGCCTCTGAACATTACCTTCTGGCAGGGTTTTCCTACTGTTTGGTTTTTGTGAAACGTATTTCCTGGAGTAATTTTTTTCATGTATTGATAGAAGCATTTTCTCGAATTGCAGGGAATCAAGATGCTTTGGTTTCGCCTGTGCAATAGTTGCTGCTACTTCATAACAGCCGAACTGAGCAGCCAGAGATATCAGGTATAGAAATAGGACATTAAGAAACAGGTCACGCTTTTCCATAAAAGTTAACTGTCTTCTTTTGGACTGATCAGTACTGATAATTGTGGAAATATGCTCCCATGGAACAGATACAGGTTGAGGTTCTACTTCTTTATTAACCTGGTTTGATGCAAAAAGGACTCTAAAAGATAAAATCATTCTCCAGATTGTCCTTATTGATATTCTGTTAAGACAATAGGAAGTGCAGAGCTGTTTATTTAACCACTTTCTACTCTCATGTCTCCCAGGGAGCATGGGTATAGAGACTTGCACTTGAAAAGGGAAGATGATTGGCTTACCTCCTTCAGGAGAAGGTATAGAAGAATTCCCTTTGATGATCTGTGTTTGCACTGTGTGCAACTGTAATTCCAGCTCTGCCCTTGAAATGCAGATTAAGCAATGTTGTATTCTTCTGTCAAACATTTCACTGGCTTGGGAGGCTGTACATATCTTACAATGTGCATCCTCTATCAGGGCCACTGCATCTGGGTGCTTGGCTGTGGGGTTTGATTTTCTCTTGAGGAGGACAATGAAGTTCAGGTACTTGTTTTTCTGCTCCCAAGATAATATGATTTCTCGTATTTGCTCTTTTGAGTATTCAACATTTTTGTCATTGATGGGGAATTTGCTGACTGTGAAATAAGGATACTCTTGCATGGGAAGTGTAGGGGATGATATCATCCCACAAAGCATTATTCTCCTCCTTTCCTGCAGTGCTTTGCCTTTTAGGCAGTCAGCTTGCTTTTCTGGCTTCTTTCCACATAGTTTGCTCTTTTCTTTCCAAAAAGCATTTTGACAATAAAGTGTTGGCATGTCTGCTTACATGTTGTATCTCAGGCTACACACTTGTCATTGAGAGAAGCTTCCATGTTTAATACAAATATGTTTGCCTCTTCCCTTAGAGTTAAGGATTTACTTCCCCAGGGCCAGCTAGATCAGTGGCTGCTATGGAGACATGGCAGCATTTAAAAACATGATTTGAGACATTATTTTGAGACATTCCTAAGGAACAGGTAGGCTTTTGGGTATAACAGCCCAGATCACTACCACCCGGGAAAGGTGCTCTGAACTTTCTGTACTTTGTCCTTTTTTTAAATTTTTTTTAATTTTATCTCCCTGTGGTGTATTTTAAAATGGGCCAGTAGATCCTTCACAAACTTCAAAGCTGTGGATTTCACTTTTTCTTGTCTCTCTGGTCTGACTTTTGATTCTGAAGTGGAATTATATCTTGAAATGTTTGCCTTCTCGAGGTAGAAGGGCTACCATATTGATCTCACATTGCATGTGGTGTATATTTGCTGATCCTGTGGATTAAAGTGTTGGTGTTGGGTGGCAAAAGTGATGTGTGAGGCTTGAGGTGTGTGGTGGAGGATACAATGTTATCCGTCATTATAGAATCCACTTGGTATATCCACTATTTTCAGGACTTGTATTAGTATAGATATGCTGGGAAGGAAGACCATATTGATCTCTTGGTGATGTATCCTATGCAGTGGTTCCAGCAGGACAGAGAATGCCATTTAGCAAGACCTGGGAACAACTGCTGGGTTGTGGTTGTATGTGAAATTCATTTGCAGCTTTCATGGATGGAGTTTTCTTTTGGCTGGCAGTGAAATATTTGTTGATGTGTCTTTTTGAAAAGGCACATTAGAGCTCCTTTTTTTTTAACTTCTTTCAGACAAATTGGTTTTAAGGAGACATAGTTCTTATGTAGCCAGTTCTGTAGAGTTTAAGGACAGACTTTTTTGGTGGGGGGATAGAGCACCTTCTGAAAACTGAGTTTGTTTCCTTTAACTATATTTTTTAGAAGAAAAAGAATGTGTTATAAGTCAACTAAAAATAAGACGCAACTTGATAAAAGGATAAATCAGTGACCGATTAAGACTTGGATTCTATGGTAGCTTAGAATGTTTCTGATCTGAGACAGTAGATCAGAAGAACTGCTAGGGTTTGTACCTATGTGTACCAAAACACGTTGATTGACATTTCCTTTAATGTCAGAAGGAAATTGGGATGTCTTTATTTTTTGTTCTTGCCCTTTGCTCCTAATGAAGTATCCTTCCTTTACATGCCATAATTGTGCACTAGGCTCCTTGTCAAGCTTTAAGAGAAAACTTTGGGCAAGACCTGATACATCTGTTTAACCAGAAAAAACACCCCTTTAAGAAATAGAAAGAAAAACCAAAATTAAATAAAAGGAAAGTAATTTGTGATGAAGGTGTGTGATCCTCCCGTTGGTTTTTTCCTCCCCTTCCATTTGGTTAATCTGTCTGTTTTGAGAAAAAAAAAAAAAAAAAACCAAAAACAACAAAATTCTTGCTGAATGGCTTGCTCTACTGATGTGAACTCTCCCAGTCAATTGGGATGCTGAACTTCATTCTCTCTACCTACCAGTATCCCAACAATACCGCTCACAAGTTTTGCCCTCAGAGTGCCTGGGGAAATTGAGGTTGGAGAAGACCCCCAAGATTACTGAGTCTTACTGCTAACCTAACACAGTGGTGTTCACCACTCAGCCAAATCTCCAAGTGCAACATCCACCTGCCTTTTGAACAATTCTAGGGATGGCAATTCTATCACTTCCCTGAGCAGCTCACTCTGATATCTGTCGACCCTTCCAGAGAAGAAAATTTTCCTCATATCAGGTCTAAACCTCCCCTTGAGGTACAGCTTGAGGCCATTTTCTCACATCCTGTCACCTGGAGGGAGAAACCCACAGCCTCCTTACTACAAGTAGTTGTAGAGAATGATTAGTTCCCTGCTGAGGAAATGTTTTCCAGGCTGCAGGGAGAGAGTTGGTGGTGTAACTTTGCACGACCTTTTTCAAAATAAGTTCTGTCTTGTAGGATCAAATTGTTAAGAGATGTGGGAGAAATGGAAATCCTCAACACCACTGATACCTAGTCTGGTCAAGAGTATTCGGTCTCTCGATGACTGTTTCTCTCTGACTCCGTCTCCTGTGGCAGGAGTCTTGTGACAATGACTCCTCCCTCCATGCCCTTAGTCTGCTGAGATCTGCAGGGTTACACAGCTACTTGCCTCAGAAATAAGCTCTGGGATGGCTGGGGTGCAGACCCAGAACAAAGCCTAGAGTGGAAAACCAGAGGCTGGAAGCTGATAGGATTGCTCAGCGGGGTAGAGATTTAAAAAAATTATTGTTATTCATAATTGAAACATTTGGTCAATCTTTTTCTTGCCATGCTCAAAGAAAAAAATTGTGTTGTGTAGCTTTTCAGCTCTTAAGAGACTTAATTTTCACTCAGTTTTTCTGCCGTTATCTTCCTTGGCTTGGATTTATTGCCTGATTGACTGAGGAAGTTATATCGATTCCAAGCCACTTTCTGATTTTTTTTCAAAGCATTTCCATTGGAAAAAAAATTCTACTTGCTTTGTCTCACAGTCTTAACAAACAAGGCCTTTGCTTCCTTGTTAACAAATACATACATATACATGAAGATGTGTGTATATATTTGCCTAATTTATGTATATGTGCATGTAAAAATATATATTTTCCTAATTTGCTTCATTATGGAAGAAATAAAAACAGCCTGGAAGGTACTAATAACTGGCAGCTGGAGATGATAGATTGCTCTAAAGAGCCTGAAAAAGAACCCTTTGATGACTCCAGAGAAGTAAAAAAGCATTTTCACCAGTAGTGAAAAGAGCTGCAAATAAAGACAGCCTAAGGTGGTGGGTACCTATAGCAGTTTTATTCAAGACATAAGTACTGAGTAGCATCCTTGGCTGCAACAGCAGGGCATGGATTTATGATTTCAGGCTGTCTATGTAGACAGAGCAAGTGAGATTTTTTTCTTGACAGGAGCTGAAGGAGCTCTTTCAAACAGAGTTTGTGAGAGACTCCTGAGGTTTCTGAGGTAGGAAGCTGCCAAGCCTTTGCTTCTGCTGTACTTGAAAGATGGGTGGATGTTTTGGGCATGTTTACAGTTAATATACTGATTTGCAGATGTTAATTTGTTCTCAGTGATTGAACTGTGTTCTAATGGATGTAGAGGTTTGAATATCAGCCAACTGCTTGGGCCAAGAGCCACAGACATCAGACTTCTTGGATTATCTGGATGCTGATATGAGACAATCCATGTTTTGAATCAGTTGACAGGGGAGGCTTGCAATGTTTTTGGTGGGTGTGGTGAGCCCAAAGCAGGCTGTGCCTCCTCAGGCATGTGGTGTGCAGTGTGCTGGGGTCCTGTGCTCCATCAGAGGCCTGTGGTGTGCTGGGATGGCCCCTGGGGGGATTTTTTTTGCTGTGGCCAGTTCCTCTCCTCTCTACAGCAGCAAGTGAGACCTGGAGTACAGCTGCAGACAGCTGATAAGTGAGCAGGAGGTGTCCTGGAGCATGAGGCTTGGTGAGTTCAATAAGTGCTTTTTCACAGGCAAACAAAGCAAGCTCCTGTTTAAACTTTTGCTAATAATAACCTTTCTAGTGCTAAACAGGCCATGGCTTTGCTTAACACGTGATGCAGCATTAAGTTGTTACAACTTCATTAATGTTGGTCTTTGATGTTTTACCTTTTGATAACATCTTTGAGTAATTTCTTTTAAATTATTTTAGAAATGTAGAAATGAAGTTTGAAGTGACGGTGAAACAAAGTTGGACCTTTAATGGAATAAGTTGCAGTGAGAGACTAAGGCATGGCAGGTCAGAGAAACCAAAGTGAGAAATAGCAAGGGTCTCTCTCAAGGATCAGGAAGTAAAGTCACACTCAGTAATTTAGGAAGAGAGCTGTTGAATAGCTTAAAAGTATGAGGAGAGCCTCCCCTTGCCTTGGGTCAGAAAAGGGAGTGTGACTTTTGGCTCCTGAGACCCCAATTCTCAGTTGTTCTCTTTGAACCAGAATGTAAGGTAACAAGAAAGAAGGAGAGCTGCAATCCACCTTTGTGTGCTGGGACAACTGACAGCGCTTAGGTATAATATTAGAGCAACATCAGAGTATTTGCACTGAAATTGCACTATGCTTTGCATTCTGTGCCAGCCATAGAGGGACCACAGAGCAGGGTTCTTATAGATTGCGTGCTCTCCTGTGCTGCTCTGCCTTTGGCCTGCTCCCAGTTCATATCATTCTCAGGATGGCATTTCTAACTCCTTTGCATCTTCTTTAACTCCAGCCAGATGGAGAAAATGGACTCAAAAAGCTCCAGAGCTCTTAAGTTCAAAAGCTCAAGGGAGGTCCATCTCCAAGAGCATGAAATCAATCAGGAGGTGGCAGGAGGTCTACTTGGGTAAATAAGGAGCTCCTGGCAAAATTTGGGCACAGAAAGAAGGGTGCAAGAAGCAGGGTTAGGTGGCCAAGACAGAAGGTAGGTAGAGTAACTGTTCAATCTGCCAAGGATGGGATTAGGAAAACCAAAGTCCACCTGGAGGTGAGCCTGATGAGGGGTTGCAAAGAGTGACATAAAAATTTTCTACCAGTATGTCAGCAGCAGAAGGAAGCTGAGGGAAAACTCTGCCCTTAACAGGGTAGAGGCTCTGGTAACAAAGGACACTTAAAGGTCTGAAGGTAATCAATATCTTCTTCAGCTTGGTCTTTAATGATAAGATTTATCTTTCAGGAATCCCAGGTTCTTGAGACTAGAAGAATAGTCTATAGGTAGGAAAACAGCCTAAGATCAGGTGGATCAGGTTAGGGAATGCTTAAACTGGTCATGTACAGATCCCTAGAACAGAATGCCTCCATGCACGCTGAGAGGGCTCAGTGATGTGGCAGCATTTAAAAAGTCACAGTGATCAGGAGATGATGAGGGCTGGATGACAGCTGGTATCACACACTACTAAAAGGGCAAGAAGGAAGATCCAGGGAACTATGGACTGATTGACTTTACTTCCATCCTTGGAGAACAATGGAATAACTCTTCCTGGAGTCTGTTTCTGGGTCTATGAATGACAAATGGGTGAACAGAAGTAATCAGAATGGATTTATGGAGGGGAAGTTACAGACTTTTGTGAAGAAAGGAGAGGCCCAGTGGAGAAGTAGATGTTATTTAACCTGTCTTTAGAAAGATATTTGGAAGCACCCTCATGGAAATGGATGATCATAGAATCATAAGATATCAAGAGTTGGAAGGGCCCTTAAAGACCACCTAGTCCCAATGTGCTCTGCCATGGGCAGGAACACCTCCCACAAAATCAGGTTGCTCAAGGCCTTATTGAAGCTGGCCTTGAAATGATGTTACAGAATATACAACTGGACAGAGAGGAGGATTGGAAACCAGCTGAACTGGTATGCTCACATTTCTATGGTCAGAGGCACAAAATGTAGCTAGAAACCAATTGTTAGTGAAGTACCCCAAGTGTTAATGCTAGGTCCAAAACTGTTTATCTTCCTCATTTGTGATCTGGATGATGGGAGAGAGGACTTGGACTTCTTCACATTTGCAGATGATACAAATCTGAAAAGAGTGTCTGATATGCTGGAGGCTTGATTTGCCACTTAGGGAAACCTGGACAGGCTAGAGGATTGAGCAGAGAGAAAAGATATGAAACAAAGTGAAGTGCAAATTCCTGTATGCAAGGAGCCTCATGCCTGTGTACAGAAGCTTTTCTTCCACCACACCCATGAGCTCATCTGAATCTATGCCTAAAGCTTCTCTTTCTCTTCAGCTGAATACTGTGGCAACTTGATTCCTGTTCATGACATCTACTAGGATGTAAGCAAGATTAATATGGAGATACACTTACAGTTATGGAATTTTCTAACTTAGATTGAACTTCCTTTAAAAGGTTTAGTGATCCATAATTGCATTCTTCAGTAATTGTGTTACAGCATATTCTTTACATTGATCATTTTAGTTGAGCTTCAATTGTTTTTGAATTGATCACAAAGAAACTGCCTGCTTTTTGGTTGCTCATCTTTAGAGTTGAGCATGAAAAGATAAAACTTGGTTGGTGAAAATATCAGAATAATTTATAATATTCTGGCAAAAAAATATCTGTAAAGTGAACACTTCCACACTTAAACTTCTTCAAAATTGGAAATCTTGGTCAGTTGCAAAAAACATATGGGTCTTTGGGGAGTTGCAAAATTGGAAATATCTCAGGAAAGAAAAATGTGTTCTCTGTGAGTATCAAGAGAGTATTGTGCAGGAGAGAAGGTATTGATCCTTGGTTAAGTGAATTTAGCTTATACCCTTGTTCTATCACTGTTCTACTTAATGTAACCTATAGAAAATCATTGAGATCATTTGTTTTGGTAAGTAGTAATAGTATTTTTTTCCCTTAAAAAATTAATAAAAAAATAGCCACTTCCTCTCCCTTTGATGTAATAAATAAATTGAACCATTTATCCATTGACAGGACTGGAGGGAATGGCTTGAAGTTCTGTCAGGGGAGGTTTAGGCTAGATATTAAAAAAACGTTCTTCACCCAGAGGATGGCTGGGCGCTGGAAGAGTCTCCCCAGGAAATGGTCACAACACCAAGCCTGGGAGGGTTCAAGAAGCTTTTGGACAATGCTGTCAGGCACATGGTTTGATTCCTTGGGTGTTCTGTGCAGGACCAGGAGCTGAACTTCAAAGATCATTGGGAGTCCCTTCCAACTCAGGATATTTTGGGATATATTGACATGAAAATTTGAAGAGGAAAAAAACTAAAATTCTCGTCTTTCTAATTAGTCCTTCCTTCTCCCTTTCTCCTCCTCTCCTCACATGTGTTAATAGCAAAAGAGAAAAACTGATATGTGGTTCATTACCCTTCTCTTTCCAAAATTTTTGGAAACTCTTAGCTGGATACAGAAAGAACAGAATCATGACAAAGAAATGTTGAGTTTGTCAGAATGCACTAGTGAGCTGCTAGCTGGTAACTCACCAAGCTACCTTGTTCCCCGTCCCCTTTTCTTGTCTCCTAACATACTTTTTTTGCTCTCATAACATGAAATTTCCTGTTATACTTGAAAAAGGAAGGCAAAATGAGGTGCTGCTTTGTATGTATTCTGTATATGCAGTGCCACCATTGAAGTCATCAAGACTGCAGGAATTCCAAAATGAGGCAATTTTGCAGAAATGCTAGGAAATGGCCTCTTCTAATCTTTAGTTTTAGTCTGATCTCTCATGTAGGACAGGCTTATCATGATTTCACAAGATCGCTTCTGCTTCATAGCCATTATTTCAGCTTGGGTTAGTGTAGCCTATAGCAACCTTAGATATCAGTATTGCCACCAGGGAAAAGGCACAAGATCTGAAGGAAGCAGCAGGTTTTTCAAATTGCCTAATATGTGATGTGTGTGGTGGTATCTGATGAGGCAGGAGGTGCAGGTTCTGCTGGAAACTTGGCTGGTTAGTAAACTTTCTGGAAGGATGGGTTGCTTAGGATTGCTTGAAGGATGGGGTGCTAAGGATTGCTCTCTTGCAATCCTGTGCAGCAGCAGTATCTGCTCAGCAAATAAACCCACCAATTTAACTGGTAAGTGGAGTCACGAGCTGCTGGCAAACCTCAGGTCAGGTCATGAGAGGAGCATGACAATCTTGCCATCTTCTATCTTGCTCTTGGTATGTAACACTTAACTTGTGTATACATTTTCTAGGGTCCTAATAAGGTGTTTACCATTCCTTAAGGAAAAGAAAATGTGTGGTGACTAATCTAATGGAGTTGTGGAAGCTCTGGAAAAAGGTGCAAGGCAGAGTGGAATTTGAGCTATCTGTACTGGACACTCTTCATGATGAGTTTGCTTTATCTTTGAAGCCTTTCCTGTGTCTGTGATCAGTTGAGTTCAAATTTACATGGTGTTTCAGTATGTACAAGCAGGCTGCTGCAAGCAGATTATTTTTCACTCGATGCCTGTGCTCTGGGTGGTGATGTATGGCTTGCTATCTACAAGCAAGCTTGGGTTGCTTGGGTTTGCAATGTTAGAGTTGATTTCTCACTAAAGGATGAAACAAACAAAAGGTGGGAGATGTGTGTTTGGGTGTCTACTTTCATCCCTTGCTGATGCAGCAAGAAGTTTTCAGGTTTTGCTTGCTATGTGGAACTTGCTCCCCTGTCACTTCTAATATTGTTCTTCACACATAGCTAAGGGCCTAATGTTGCTGACGCAAGTCTGCTTGTTTAATTTTATCTGACTGACTGTGCCACTTAGTGTGCTTAGTCGTCTGCTAAAAATCCTTTTGTTAAGATTGAGAACCAAACACAATTCTGAGTATTTGATCCTACCTACTTATGCATGGCTAACATACTTTGCTTTTATGTTTAGCTTGCTGCTACAAAAATAATGAAATATTTATTCAGTTGTTAAGGATCAGAATTTGTATTCTCTCCTGGTTAAATGATCTGCAAAGGATGTTCCTTAGAGAAGGAGAAGGGCTCTGGCATTCTTCAGCATCACTGTCAGGAGCAGGTAGAATGCTGAGGTATTGTTATTTTGGCAGGCTAGGCCTTTTTGCTCAAAGGCACTGTGGTAAAGCCTTTGCATTTTGGCATGCCTTTTGATGTCACAGGTGACCTACTGTGGTCAGCCTGACTCCTGATCATCTGCCAAATGCTGTTGCCTCATGCATTGGCCTGCTCTGCAGCCTGTCTTTTTGTGTTAGGTATTGTAGGATTTAAATCAACATGGTTGATATTACAGTGATCTGCAGCTAGTGCAGTGTCATATCACTATAAAAATCAATTACAATCATGATCAGATTTCTAGGACTAACAAGGAGAAAGAATTTTTTTTTCCCTTTCACCCTTTCTGGGGTATGTTGCACCTTTCACCTGGTGATTTTAACCCTGATAACTTAATGGTGGGTTTTCTGAGCATCTCACCTGAGAAGTATATTCCTGTACAGATGAAGCCAGCTGAGAAAAATCTTAAATGTATTTAGCTTACCATATGTCTTTAGAAAGCTCTTCTCCTGGAATGAACATTCTTAAAAACAAGTCTGCTAACAGGAGAGCATCTGTTCATTTAGTTGTCAAGACCTAGAGTGCACTTAGACAAGAGACAGTAAATGCTAGAGAAGAGGAAAGAAGAAAATATAATTAAATGACCTCTGCTTTCCTCCTCAACAGTCATACACCCACACTCTATAAAGAAGTACCTTTTTCTTGATGCTGCATGATTTTCTTATTTCCATTAGATTAAACATTTACTGCATGGGTAAGTGAGCCTCAGGCTGAACTTCAGGTTGAAGTCTAGTTTCTGTATCATTGCAAATCTCAACCAAATGAATCTGTTTCTGACAATTTCACCAGTTGAAAAAAAAAAAACCTAACAAATGGATACTTTATCAGCTTCATTTTCTGGAAGTGGCTCTAATATCTCCAGACCTTGAAACCTGAAATAAGATGAGTTTTTCTGTTAGAGTTCAGTCTCTGCCAATTCTGTGAAATGTTACTAAATGTGCAGCTAAGCAAGAAGTCTGTGGAAAAAGATCAGATCTTTTTATGCCTTGTGAATTTATGTTTTAATTTTTGGATAAGTGTTTTGAATATTCTGCATGATGATTTTTTTGTTTGTTTGCTTTGTTTAACCATTTCATTACTTCCCTGTGGGGTGGCTCTTCAGGAACAGACCATCCTGTAATGGTAAAGGTCTGCAATGCAATCACTGAGAACACTTTTCTTAGAATCCAAAGGAAAATACTGCATACTCATAATTAAATATGTATGGATATGATCAGAAGAAAACCAAGGGTTTGCTTTTTTAAATCATAAGCAAGGTCAATAAAACATATTACTAAAATGAAGTACAGTGTTCTGCCCTAGACATGTGACCATTCCCAGAGAGTTCAACATTTGTAATTTGGACTTGACAAAAATAAAGTGGCATCATCACTTTATTTTTTAATGTGCATTTGTGTGCAAGAGGAGCATTTTTATCTGAAGGTAAGTTGGCGTCCTTGTCTCAGAGGAATCAGTAATCCCAACGTGCAAAGGAATAGGAAGTGAGCATCATTTTTTATAAGGATAGGCAGGTAACATTAGATATGTGCATAGAGCAAAGCCTCATGATTTTCCTAGCAACAGCTTCAATTGAAAATTTTAAAAATTATTGGATTATGTGAAAGAAGGAAAGCTGGGAAGGAGTCTCAGAGTTTTAGGAAGATTTTGACTGTCACCATCAGCTTGTAGTTTGTTAGAAAGCCATGCTGTTGGCAGCAATGCTGTCTGGCATTAACTCCTCCCTGTTAGCATTTGATCTTCATCTGCAAGGCTTTGGGGGGAGCTCAGTGATCTTTGTTTCAAGGCTGGGGCTAGATCATGTATTCTGTCTAGCAGCAGCAAAATAAGGTACCTGTGGAAGTAGAGGAGTGCAGGTGCTCTTTGAGAGAGGGAGCCAGGCCTCAAGCTCCTCCTGAGAGAAAGTTCAGTTGTTGTGTTGCTGTGCATTCAGGTCATTGGACCCAACCTCTCTTACTTCAGAAGAGAGAAACCTCTTAATAAGGGTTAGAATTTGAGAAAAAAAATATAAAAAAAGGGAAGGAGACGAGAGCTTGGTACATTGCCATCCTTGGGTTTAAGGGCAGCTCCATATAATTTGCCTTTCTCAAAACACTTAAAATCCATATGAATTTGCCCAAGGAAGCAGATGAGATATTCCAGCTTCTTTTCTGAAAGTCTTTCAGAATATAACAGATACACCTGCAAAAAGTGTATTAGTATGTTCTCTTTAGGTGCTGAAGAATGAAGGCTTCAAATGCAGGATATAGTTCCTGCCATAGAAATTGGATGGAGTACACAGCATGATATTCTTGCATTTTTCAAGCTGTGTGGACTAGGAGGAAAAAATGTGGATGTGATAACAAGTTGAATTGGGGGAACACAAAGGAGCTTTCCCTAGAGGTGCTGCAGTTAAGGGGGAACGTGTTCAGCCAGAGAGGTAAGTTCAGGGGAGAGGGGATTTCTTTTGGGTAGTGTGGGAGTTTGGCACTGTGCAACTTTATTATGTTATTTAGAGAATGAGAATGCTAAAAATGGTCCTTACAATGCTCCAGGTACTTTTGACATGCATTAGAAATACATGACAAAAATACCCTTAGTGCAGAAGTAAAAATGAATATTTCAAGGAAAATGACAGTAAAATGAATTAAGGGTTGAGAGTTGACATTAATAATGCATACTGATCTACAGCACCTTCATTTTTCATCTGTAAAATGGAGATAATGGTGCTGACCCAGTTTGTAAATGAGCCCTGAGTTCATCTGATGGAAAGCATCACCAACAGAAGTAGTAATGGTAGAAATGGGTGTTAGAGATGTGGTATAATTGTCTTAAACTAGAACTTTATAAGTACTGGGACATCCAGAACAGAAGTTAAAGAAATGCAAATATATTTAAGTGTTCAAATACTCTTGCATCATACAAGAATGCTTCTGCTGAGCAGTGATGCCTTGTGGTAGCCATGCAATTGCAAGCAATATGATTTTTTATGGTCATGGATCAAACCAATCCTTTAAAAGAGGCATCAATTTTTTTCACTTGGCTCCTTCTGCTGTCTGTCACTGTCAATCACTGATTCCCTTTCACAGGCTGTTTCTTGCTACCTTCCTCTTTTGCTGCGTCCTACTCCTGAGGCCCTTTAGCCAGCTGCATACCACAGCTGAGCACTTTGTCCTTTCTGCAGTGTTTTGAGCTTATACACCTAGGCTGTCTCTTTCCACCTTTTCCTTCTCTTAATCTTCCTCTGTCAACTCCACCCAACCTTTTCTTTCACTCAGGTTCTGGTACACTGAGAAGGTCCCGTTGTCCCCTTTTCTTTGCTTGCATACAGTTCTGAGTTCTGCTACTTGTCAAAAGCTTCTGAATCTGGGTTCCTTACCCATCCTTCACCTCCACACACAGCCCTCTCAGCTGACATTCCCACCACCCTCCTGACATGCTAAGTCTGGGGGTTTTTTACCTCTTCATTACATCCTGAATTTAGTTTCAGTCTACACTCTTGTTTCCAGCACTCTGACCTGGGACCTGCAACAGCCTTTCATTTCACTGTCAGTGCTGCCAGAGCTGGTTTGCTCTTTGCCCCTTCAGTTTTGCAAAACAATAATAAAGAGAAAAACCTGTGGAAATACTGTCTGAATAAATAAGTAGGAAATGATAAAAAATAGATCACTTCAAAAAATGAAAATTACAAATGTTGGACTCTCTAGGAATGGTCATGTGTCTAGGGCAGGACACTGTATTTCATTTTAGTAATATGTTTTATTGACCTTGCTTATGATTTTAAAAAGCAAACCCTGGTTCCTGATCACAATCATACATATTTAATTTTGAGTATGCAGTATTTTCCTTTGGATTCTAAAATAAGCAGGTGAATAAGCCTTTCCCAGATGAGAGAATTGGAAGGCAAAAAGCAGAGTGTGAAGCTGTGGCAGAAATCTGTGATGAAATTAATGCCAGTGGCTCGGTATTAACATGCTTATTTTTAAGTATTCTCGAAGGTCTCTTGCTTGTATTTGATTCTGATGCATAGAATGATTGTAAAGGAATTAAAGAAAACACCCTTTTCTCCATACTCTTTGGCTTTTAGTTTTTCAGACTGCTAAAACTTCAAATGCTAAAGGCTGCAACAGCACTGATGGCTTTTATGGTCTCTTTGTATTCATGTGCCTGAGACCAGAACAAGAGTGATCTTACACTAATAGAAAGAGGGAGTTGGTAGAAAATTCAGCTAATAATGGAAAGCTGCCTTTCACTGTAGCCATGCAGCAGGCATTCTGTAATAACAAATCCATCAGACTTTCTCCCTTCATTTCTTACCGATTGAGTTTGAAAGCTTTTTAGCAGAGCAGATGTTTCTACAAGGGAAAGGAAGAAAGGTTATATGATTTCTTTTGTCTAATGTGCAACTTCGGTAAAATGTTATGTGTAGCTTTTGTAACTTAGAATCTATGGGGTTTGAGGAGTAAGTGTTACTCTGGTTTTTGATGAAGCTATTTGACACATTAAGAAATAACGTGCTAAAGTAATCTTGAGTCTGAAAACAAAGATGGAAATAGAGTAGATGTCATTTTGCAAATGGGGAGTAAAAAGGTTTTTGTGTTTGCCAGCATGTACAGTTCAGAATAATTTCAGTGCATCAGGAAATGAGTTTTAAATTATTCTAAAGCGGTTGGTAAATGGGAGCAACATAGTTAAATTTATTAAAGCTTTTTTTGGTAAATAATTGCTATAATGCTGCAATAAGAGTATGCCATATATTACAAAATGCTACATTATCTAAATATATAGAGCAGGATTTTCCTTCTGCCTGATGCTAGATCCCACTTTCTGGGTAATGATTGTGAAGGATCTCAGTCCGTTTTTCTTTGAGAGGCACGGATACTATAAGTGTGGAAAATTGGCAGGTGCTATTTTAATTATTTTCTCCACCTCCATAAAAAATTTTAGACTAATGTAGATATAAAATGATAATAATAATAACAGTTATAATTTTATTTTATAATAAAAAATCAAACCTAGAGGAGGAGATAGGCCAGCCTGCATACTACAAGTGATGGGGGCAAAGATGGGAACTTGATGTTTTCCCCCCGTGTCACCTGAACGATGTTCAGAGACCCACTGTTCTGGGCAATTTGCAGGTGTGGAACTTGTGCACTCTTCCATGTCTAATTCAAGTGCTGGTTTTAATACAATCCTGATTATCTTTGACTGTGAGCAATAGTATATTTGTGGTTTTATTAAGGCAACATTGCTAATAATGGTAAACTAGGCTGTTAATTTCAAATTAGGCAACAACTATTGACAATTCTTATCTATTTAATTTAGTACCCTCATTTGACAGGGCACTTCTCCAACCTCAGCATGACCTCTAATTATTGCAATGTGAGGATTTCTTCTCTCTTTACTGTTACTGCATTGCAAAATCATCTTCACATTTACTGTCAGGAATGGGACTTGTAGTGAGTCCATTGTTTGTGTGGGCACCTTGTGTATTAAAGGTTTCTCAGACGATTAGAAAAGATTACTAAATGTTCAACAAAGGTATGAAGCATAAGTACAAAACAGCTGTTATATGTTCTGCTAGTGAGTCGTGGCAAGTTGACCCTGGCTGGATGGCAGGGACCTACAAAAGCCACTCTATCACTCCCTTCCTACAGTGGACAAGGAAAAGGAAAAATAGAATGAAAGGCTCATGGGTTGAGATAAGGAACAAGGAGAGATCCTTAACCAATTACTGTCCCAGGCCAAACAGATGACTTGAATAAATTAGTTTAATTTATTACCAATCAAATCAGAGTAGGATAATGAGAAATAAGAACTAAGTCTTAAAATATTTCCCCCATACCCCTTATTTCTTCCTGGGCTTAACTTTAATGTTTTCTCTGCTGATCCTTCTTCACACTCTCCCCCTTCTCTGTAGTGTGGAATCCATCACATGGGAGACAGACTTCCACAGATTTCGCCATTGTCAGTCCTTCTTATGGGCTGCAGTTCTCAGTGAGCTGCTCCAATGTGGGCCCCTTCCATGGTGTGCAGTGCTCCAATGTGGGACCCCTGTGGGGTCACAAGTCCTGGCAGCAAACCTGCTCCAGCATGGGCTCCCCTCTCCATGGCTGTAGAGGTCCTGGCAGCGAACCTGCTCCAGCATGGGTTTCCCACAGAGTGACAGGCTCGTTTGGGCATCCTCCTGCTTCCAGCATGGCCTGCAGGTGATCTCTGCATTTCCAATGAACTCCATGGGCTGCAGGGGCATATCCTGCCACCATTGTCTGCACCATGGGCTGCAGGGCTCTGGCACCTGGAGCACTTCCTTCTCCTCCTTCTTCACTGCTCTTGTCTGCAGGGCTCACACATATTCTGAGTATTCTTACTCTTGTCTAGTGCTGAAGTCACTTTGGTTTTGTTGTTTCTTGGGGATTTTTTGTCTTTTTCTCCTTCTACAATACAGTACCACAGAGGTATTACCACCTCACTAGAATCTTGTGACACCATTCTTGTATTCAGCTATGAACATAATCTCAAATATTGTGGCTAATCCGTGTAGGAATTCTCACATAAAAATTGTCCACGACTGTGTGGCATTGGATCATTACAAGATTACTTCATGACTGAGTGTTCTCAATTTTTCTCTTGAGCTTTAAACAACCCTTTTTTCCACAACAATGTCCCATCTGTCTCATGTCTCTGGACAGGAGACATGAGTGCCTCACTGTCAAGGAGGCACTTTGATTGATCTGTTAGGAATGGCAAGTGAACTTCTACAGCTGACTTCAACCTCCATACTCTTTCTGGTCTGTACTTACTACATCCCTCTAGCTGGTATATATAAAACTATGCAGATGATTAATGGGTAACATATGTCCTGTAACCCTCAGGTATTGGCAGGACATTGTCAGAAGCTCTGGGAGGTGCATAAAGGGGTTAATTTAATATGGTGTTGCAACAGTGTTGTGATTAGCACTTTAATAAATGTACTTACAGAGCAGTACTGTATATATAACTATCAAAAATCAAGTATTTTTGAAATGTCACATTTTCCAAAGAGATGAGGAGTCAGAGGTGCTTCTTTAGCAGGAGATAGGAATACAGCAATGCTTAATATCGTTGCAGAGTGGACAGATAAACATTCTCCTTCCCCTTCTGCCTTGCTTTGTGATACAGGTTTTTCTTGTGTCTATAGTGGTATCAGCCCATAGAAACATCACTTGAAGTAAGTGGATGTTTGCTGGCGTGTCTCACAGCAAATTTTTTCCTGGTCTCTGGAGTCTTACCCAAGTCTGCTGGCATTAGTAAAAGAAAACAAATAGTTACACAAAATTAGTATGGAAACTTTGCAGCAATTTAGTAAATGCATTGAGATATTAATGTTCATGCATCCAACTAAAAGATACCCAAAACTTTCAAGAAAGGACTGCAGAGATGAAACAGAACTTGCTGTGTTATCTTCACCTCTTCTGTCATTTGCTCACTTGTTTAATTTTTCCTCTATTCTTTCTAGGCGCACTAGACATTGTGACAGCAATTACAGTGTAACCACAGTAGTTGTCTGCTCAGGTTAGATTGATCTGGAGAACTAAAGCAAATTGTGTTCATTGTATTTGTATCACAGGTTAATTCTTCTCAGAGCTGTACCTTTGCTCGGCTGTGATATCCCCAATTACTTCTTCTTGTCCAAGTCCTCCTCCAACATCTGAAATTTATAGGCTTGTCACATGGTAATATTTTGCACCAATCCTTCTCTCCTGTCTTGCTCTCACTGGCTCACGACGGTGCCTTTAAACTGGGTGATTGATCCTTTCAGATAGTCTGAATAGCAGGCAGTTAGAGTGAGCACTGTGTATTCTGCTAAAAGGCAGGGGAGTGGGGTCGAGGTGAACCCACACTGAGGAAAGGACCCAAAATCTCTCAGCACACACCTGAAATCTCTGCTAAGGGGTGGAGCCCATGGCATGCAGGGTAGTGGGAGGTTGACTGTGAACCCCTAGGCTGGAGAGCAGGGGAAGAGGGGAAAAGGATGTACCAAGCCCATCATTGTGTGGAGGAATGAACAAAAAACTTAGGGGTGATAGAAAACACTTTTTCTGGAGTGCTCATTAAACTTGTTCCTCAGTAGCAGGAAATAAATATGTCATTTTTGCAGTACTTGAATCAGGTAGAGTGACCATTTTGCCTGGGTTTTTTTGGGATTTCCAAATCCAGCTACTACTGCTTTTAGTCAAAGTCTTTTCTGAGCTCTGTCAGTGCTCTCCTCTTTTTCTTTTTTTGCTTTTCTTTCCAGCTTTTTCTCTGTCGTGTTTCTCCCTGAACTTTTGGTTTTAGTTGCAGTTTCAGTCCTTCTGGTGTCCCTGTAGACTCTGAGGTGGGAGACAGAGTGGAAGGAGTAAAGCTCACCCTGCAATGAGGGGAGGTGGGGTGGTGGTGGAGTAGTGACCCCTGAGGCTCAGCTCTCTAAGAGGCCTTGTGCAGACAAAGGGGAAGGATAGAATTAATGAGGAAGGCTGCCTAAGTTTTCTTGCTTGTTTTCAGGGCCTGTACTCCTCTTGTTCAAACAGAGTATTTGAACATCCAGACAGAGCAAGAGTGGCACATTATCGGATTCAAAGCAACCTCTGTGGCAGGCAGGAATGATGCATCTGACTCCATGATATCAGAGGCTAATTAATTGCTTTATTGTACTATATTATTCTATACTATATTATACTATATTACACTACATCAAAACTGAAACTTCACAAACATTCAACTGAACAAAATCTTGTTGTCTCCTGCCAGACAGTCTGGACATGTGCTTGGCCCTGATAGGCCAAGGAAATAAAACACCATCACTTTGGATAAACAATCTCCATATTGCATTCTACTTTGGCACAGCACAGACACAGCAAATGAGATAAGAATTGTTTTGATCATTCTCTTCTCTGCTTCTCTCGCTGCTTCTCTCTGGTTCAGATACTGTGAATCCCACAGCACATTTGAATGTACAGGGAGCATTGAAACAATTAAGATGATATTACTGGTTTGAGCTAATAGAAATTTTCCCCCTTCATCTGTTCTGTCTTCAGTGCTGTTTTTTTGTCTCTTCTTGCCAGGTACTGGCACTTGTGACTGCTTTCTGGCATTATCACAGTCAGCTTGCCTGGATAGTCTTTTGTGAGGGTTGCCATGGGATGCTGGTTCGGTCAGGAATGGCTCTTCTCTGTTGGTCAAACACAGTATGCATCAGCTTTTATCCCATCTTAATTCACTCTAAGAAAATCTGGTTTCTTGGAAAAGAGTCCTTCTCAGTGTGTTCAAGGGTAGGATATCACTTGTAGGAAAGGAGTGGATTAGTGTGCTTAAAATGTGCAGAAATAGAAGAAATGTTTTTAATAATTGGGTGTGACAGTGTTGTAACAGGAATTTTATGGAAGGTTGGAAGGTAAACCATTTTGAAGTAAGCCTGATATTCTGCTATGTTCCTCAGCCCTGGAGCCCAAGCAGCAGTCATGGGACACTTCCACTTTCTCCCCTGCTCTTTCCAACTAGTTAGGTTACACTGGGAAGTTTTTTAAATAAATCCCCATAGGAGCTGTGAGAAATGCACATTTTCTGTTGGCTGGCTTTTCCAGAGTTAGAATTATATTTGGAGAGGGTTGCTTAAGTTGTTCAGAGGTGGAAGTCTGGTCATACTGGGAGGCAGGCTAAATGGACATAGATCCTCTGCTGCCACCTCTGACAGTTGATTTCAGGGTAGGGGTTAAAGTAATAACTACACACCACAACACTTCTTACTTATTCCCTAGGATTTTTTTTCCCTTATTTGTTTGTCTGAATTTTGAGGGTTTTTTTCCCACTTCTTTTCCTTACTGCATTATCTAGAATTGAGCTGAACTGCACTTCCACAAGTTATTCTTGTGTGTAGACTGAATGCATCAGGAGCAATCAACAGAAAATGGGCTGTAGATGGACTGAGACATGGAGATAGGTCAGACTTAGTGATGAGATGCCAAGTCCTCTGCTACCTGAAGCTTGGTGGTTTGTTTGAGGCACTCTCTTCCATGCTGGTGAGCTGAGTCTGTTTGTACTGACATTTATCTGTGAAAGCCCCATCTGATCTAACTTTGCCCTAGGTGGCAGAGACATGGTAAATGCATGAGAGAACAGAGGAAACATTTTTGGGCATAAACAGCAAGTGAGAGCATAATTCCTTCACTGCATCATTCAGAGTCTCTGTTTATAATACTTCACCTCTAGCAGGTTGTGTGTTATGGCAGATCTTTGCCTAGAAGCTTAAGCTCACAACTTCAGAAATTACAGCAGAAATGGAATATTACCCTCACCAGAAGACCTACTGGAAGAGCAAAAGAAAAATGCCTCATTGGGGTCAGTGTCTGTTGCTTTTACTGGAAGGGGAATGTTAATTAATACTTAGAGGGCAAAATTAGCATTATTGATAAATTGCATTTTACTACTATTGGACCCAAACCTCAGGGTTTTGCAGATGGTTCTTAACCATTCCCAAAATGGAGAGACTGATTTTTATCACTTTTAAAAAGGCTTGTCTTCTCCAAGCCATTGAGCATATTAAAGACTGCTTAAATAAGCTGTTTGTAATCATTGCTGATTGTTTCCCTTTGTTTATTTAACAGACTAAATCTATTTATAAATTCAGTTTCTGTTCCCCTGTGACTGTCATTAATGTATCTGCTTATTTTACATCAATTATCACTGTCATGTAACTGAATAAACTAATATAGTTTGTTGCCTTATGATTTCTCAGTGCACATTCACTTTTACTCCCATCTTTGATCAGACACTTCCAAAACCACATTAGCCAAATCTTGTGCCTTGTATTTTTCATTTTTTGCTAATTTTTTAGATATCTGTAGAGATTTTTCAACATGCAAAAGCTGTCTCCCTGCTCAAAATCCTTGTATTTTACACCACTTTCCTAATCTTTTTTCCATAGTGTTTTTATATATCTTTACAGTAAAATGTGAAAGGAAAAAGAAGACTTTTGCCTGTAATATTCCATATAATTCCATCAGGAGGATGGAATCTACCGTTCAGCTTCACAGGCTTCAAGTATTGCTGTCACTTTCAGGTGCTGTCCATCTTTATGCAAGGATTGATTATATCCAGGAGAAGAGATGCAGAACTTCAGGGATCTTTTGATTATTTATGTAATAATAAATCAGACAAATCCAGACAAGTAGAAAAACAGGGAGTGGTGGATATTTACGTACATTATACTAACTGTAGCAGACCAGCTCTGGTAATTCCCATTTGGATGATTTGTGTTCCACTACCAGTCTCAACAATTAAAAAAAAAAAAAAATCCAGCAGTGACATGGTTTTTAAAATCTCTGGGGTCTAATGAAGGCTGAAAGCAGTGTGTGAAGGGGTGCCCATGCAGCTATGGGCAGACTCAGCAGGAATCAGCTGCAAGCTGCTGCTGTCTAGTTCTGAAGAGATAAAGGGTTTTGCTTTTGAATCACGGAATGTTTCCTGAAGCCTCTTCAGGGAAAATAGTGGGGGCTTTTTGCTTCTCTTTGGGACACCACTGTCCTGAGGAACAACCCTGGCCTGGGAGGTTCCATTTATCCAATGAAATGCTAATTGCTTGCTGTAACAATTGGAACAAATCCAAAAAAATCTCAAACAGATCTCAAAAAAATCTTCCTCTCTATCAACTGCATTTCAGGTTACCAGCTTTTTTCCTGAACTGTAAGTTTTTCAGTGGGTGTAAATATAGTCCTTAAAAATATTAAAACTGTCATTTTCTGCTTTAAACATAGGCTCTATATTTTTTCAAGTTAGGGTTTCTTCATACCTGCTGAGATGAGCTGCAAATCCCTCCTATTGAAGAGAATTGACACCCAGATTTCAGAAAGGCTGCAAATAATATTAGACATAAACCTGTACTAGGATACTGGGGAAAAAAAAAAAGGTTATTACAGTAAGACTAAAAACCTTGGAAAAGATGTCTTACAAAAATACTGGGAAATCTCTTGCTGTTGAAGGCTATTCACATTTGTGGTGACCTATGCAAATTATAGTCATGTTTGCAGCAGAAAACCTTCCATGAAGTCAAGAGTCAAAAGGATATATTGATTTATTAGCCAATGACTATAGCTCTTGTCTTGCCTGGGACTTATAAAGTTCCTCAACATCACATTGTTTCTGTTTCTGCTGGTGCTGTAAAGTTGTTCTGCAGAAGAAGTGCTTCCTGAGCATTCTCTTAGATGTGTAACACAAGAATAAGAGGCATTCTTGGTTACAAAAAAAGAGCTGAGTGGTGCAGGGCTCCCCCTCCAGCATGTATGGATTTGTTGATTAAGAAAATACCTTGAAACTGTCTACTGCTCAGCCCTTTTGATCTTTTCTGCCCTCTCACTTCCTCTTGACTGTTTCTTTATTTCCCTGGTGTTTTTAGGAACTCTTTGAGTTTTCATATTCAAACAGCTGAGGGATGTACCATCTGTCTAGCAGGCACATAAGGGCCCTGAGGATGGTCCAGTTCAGCAAGTGCATAATATAATACAAGCCTTTCTTTTGTGATGAGAGACAGGGTTCTGAATAGAATGGGAAATCGACATCTTTCCTTTACAGTGAAAAGAAAAAGCCCAATTATGAGCAGCGTCTGAAGAAATTCATGCTGGGCTAGACCTCTGGGCCACCTCACACAGCGCTTCAGGTCCATTTTTAGAGGCATTTGTCTGTATTGTGCTCAAGACCTTCAACATAATAAATTTTTGTTTTCTTTTCGTGATCCTCTCTCCTCTTAACAACACTGCCCCCACTGATTGATATGTTTTTAATGATTGCTCTCACCATATTCTCCATACTATGGTGATTTACAGTCTTTAAGAACTTTTTTATTTGACTACTTCTTCCCACTCATTTTTTTTGTCTCTTTGTGGCAGATGCTGCAGTGATACTGTAGTGCTGACAAAATGGGAATTGTAAGGAAGCACTTACCAACCAGCCCTGGCCAATCTAATGAAGCTCTGTGGGGAGAGGGGAAGAATGACAATGTGAATGTTTAAAACCACTTTATGTTTAGCTCATCCACCTGAGCAATCTGTGTTTCTATTGAGTAACCTTGTTCTTAATTCAAGAAAAAAAAAAACAAAAACCACAACCAACAAACCTAAACCATAAAACAAATTTTTTGGAAGATATTGGTCTGGTCATTTAGTGAGAGGATGGCCCTTGTTGTAGGGCACCTCACAAAGAATTTAATGAGGCAGAGACCCTTTTTATTTTTATATATTTTTCTTTCCCTGTGGGATGATATTCTCTATTGTTAAAATGGTGGCTGAAGATATCCAGAGAGCAGAAGTGGAGCTCTGGGGATTTTTGCAATTGTCTGTTAATCTGTGAAAACAGAAGCATCAAACATAAAGGTTTCCTGGAATTTAAACATACTTAGTCCATTACCAAAACAAAATATTATATGGTTTTTACTCTTACCTATGAAGTGATAATTTCTCATTTTTGTCATTCCACCTCTATTTTACTTCATAAAGAATAACCCTCTGAGAATTCCTTTCCATGGAGTAAGGATGCTTTCCAATTGAACAACCTCTGTAAAAATACCCAAGTCATTTAAGTGAGCAGGATTTGTATCTCCCTTCACCTTAACTGTTTCCTATTTCCCACAAGACACCCTGTCACAGAGCTACTTAAGCCATATGAACAGCACAGCAGCAACACAAGCAAATCAAGGCTTGGTTTTATAGCATTTTACTGTGTCTTTATAGTCTCACAGTATTGTTGGTGCTATTGTCTCTGAGCTGGAGAAAATCTATTTGAAGCAAGCAACTCAATGAATATGGTCCTTTTATTCAGATAATGAATTATCTGTGTAGAAACTCACATGAACAGAAGCCTTTGTTGCTAAAGAATTATCATGAGAATAGTTTAGACACAACGTGTTTTGGCTGACTGTCTGTCTGGGTGTATGCAGCTATCTAATAACTATTATGTTAGTTATTTCCTACACCCTACTTGCTATTTGCTCCCTGGGATTTATTGTCCTTTGTCAGTGGTATTTTTTTCCACTCCCAAACTCACAGAGGAGTTATCAAAATCTTGGGAAATGCATGTTCCTTCCATACATTTGACTGTTCAGACAAAGAAACATATACTTGTTGTATAGTCAATATGTAAAATGGGTCAACAAAACAGGGAGGCAATCAAGAAAAATTTACATGTGGATGATAGTTTATAAGAAATTATTTCACATTATTTGCCCAGCTCAAGTGAGAAAAAAACCTGATTTAAATACTTTCCTTGTTCACAGATGGCACATAAATAGTAACTACAAAAGTACTGTGCTCTCTACATAGCTGGATGTTTCTTTTAAAAGTGTCTCTGCATTTTTATAGCAGTTTATCTATCTTAGCTACCTCTATCTCCCCTATTACTATAGCTTTTGAATATCTCATAATCCTTAATGTATTTATCCTCATAACATCTCAAAAAATTGGAGGTGCTACTACCTTCTTTTATGGGTCTCTTATTTGTGGTTTTATTCCTTCTATTTTTCTTATTCCAAGACTGGTGATAAATTGGCTAGAAGAAGTAAAACTTGTGGTACACCCAGCCTTGATCTCTCCTCCCAAGTCACCATTAATAGTTACTGTTGCCCCTCCCCTCAGTCAGGCTGTTTGTGAGGAACTCAATGATGCATTCTGGGCAAAATGAACTGAGGAACCAAATGCTTTATATTTCATTCTCTACAATAATCTGACTCTTTTTGGCTGACATCATGGCTCTTGCCGAGGGGAAAGATGTGAGGTGACAGTGGCTGGAGAAGAGGACCTTAGAGGATGAAAATCTCAGGAGGGGGAGATGGATGCCAGCCCTGGAGGCTGCACTGTGGTAGTTCCATTCTGCCTGTGAAAAGGAGGACCAGTTCATGTGCCTTAGCTGTGTGTTGTCACCATATCCCTTGTGCCAGCACTGCCTGATGACTCCTGTGCCAAAGGCCCCTAAACCAGGGGACAATTAACTCTGCCACAAAGCTTGGAGCAGTTTTCAGCAGGGATTTTTCCTTGCCCACCTTATAGTGCTCAGGTAAGCCTCTGTGCTGGAGCAAGAAATTGAACAAAAATGTGCCCGAAGTGGTTGCTGCTGAGGAAGGTCAGAATGTCCCCTATTTCAGCAGAGAATGAGTTGGGAAACTTCACCCCTGACAGATTGTCTCAGCTGCACTGCAAGGCTGTATGTGGAGTGACTGGCCAGAGTTATGCAGAGTCTGTAGGAGAACAGAGACTTCTGCCCATGTTTTCCAGGTCCTTGGCTGCAGGCTGTCTTTGTCCATCTGTGAGATATTCACTTTTGGTCTCATGTACTTGTTTCCAGTTTTCTGTTGTCTAATCCTGAACATGATGGTTTGAGATTTTAAAAAATAGTATTTCACATGGTGCCTGATTAGCTAAGGGATTTATATTGTTCAATAGTCTCATATTTGTTATTCAGGGTTATGTTAAAATACTGTTTATGAAGTAGTACTTCCATATTTGGGGGTTTGTTTTGTTTTTGCAGTGGGGTGCATTGCTAATTTTAATGCTGGCCCTTAGATTTTGTTGAAGCTACATGTGTCTTTCTAGCAGGCATAAATGGTCTGCGTCTCTGCTTTCACATTTTCTAAGTTACTTTTTGCTAATAATTACCTATTATAGCAGTTCCAGTTTCAGAAATTACTTTTGTAAAAAAGGTAAATGGTTTTTATATATTGCTTGATTATTCTCTATTCTGAAAGAAATGTAAGTAACTGAAATGAAGATATGTGAGTTGTTTATATTGAGTGTGTGAAAATGAACTTAAAACAATGTATTGAAGTGAAACATTTTAGTGTATGAAGACATAGGTTTGGAGTTCTTATCCAACACCCACCCACTGTATTCCTTCATATTCATAAGGAATTTTTGAATTTTACAAAAATGTTTATAATTAAAAAGTATCAAACATTATAAAGTTTGTTAAGTGGTGGAAAATCCAGCTCTGATATATTCTCTGTGTTGATGACCTGAAAACTGTGAAAGAAAAATCAATCTGTTTCTTTACAGATTTGACAATAGTTCAGATATAAATTATGGACACAATTTAGAAAAAAGCTTCTCTGTCCTTGAACAAATGGAAAACACTTCTAATAAGGACTTTAAACCAAATTGTTCATAAAATAAAAAGGACAAAGCAATAAACAGGAAAGAGTAAGTGTAATACTAGCTGTGAGGAATGAGAGTTTTAAACATAGAATCAGAAAGAGTAGAAGAGCATAACGAAAACCAAATTTGACTACTGTTGTGTTAATATGCCCTTCTGTTTTAAGTTGTAATAGGCAGATTTTATTGCAGAGCATATAAACAGGGTTATCTGGAGTTCCTAGTCTGCATTCTTCTCTGGCTTGGAAAACTAATTGCTGAGAGAGATAGAGCAGAATGTCCCTAGCAAGTCATCTAGAATTTATTTCAACACTTTAGTTTCCTAAACTCCTTGGTATTTTTTATGAGAATGGGATGTTTTGGGGTTTTTTGTAATGTCAGTTGTTCCCACATTAAAATATACACTATAGAAAATCTTCTTTGCATCATTTCTAAGCTTTTCTTTTAGACTTTTGCTGAAGATTCTAGTTCCAAACAGAATTCAGGGTGTCCAAGACATGTTTTGCTCTTTGGACTGTAAGAAACTGTTTCCCTACGGTGTCAGCAATGTATCCAATCTTGGAGACATCATAACAGGGGAAGATGATTTCGTTTTAAAACCAAACTGATTTCAGTTGTTTGTACTTCTGCACCTAATTGCTTGTAGTGAAATGTGTAGGAGAGTGTGAGAGTGAATAGCCTGTTCAGCTGCCTGGCCCCAGGAGCAGGATGCACTTGTCTAAGTTCTCTGGGCAAGGATTTTTTGTATCCATAATTAATACAAGACAAGCTGAATACTGGACCAGCACCTCCAGCCTGCTGGTCATGTGATGGCTTTTTCCTACAACTTAGGAGCTTGTAGTTGATAAGTCTGTAGGAGACAGGAAGTCTCTCCTTTCCATGCCAACTTTGTGGTTAATTTGAGTTTATTGCCTGTCATGTCTTGCAATCTGGGTGTCTGGAGAAGCTGCACAGAGATGTGCAGCTAATCTAAAACTAACTAATGTGAGAGCTACCAGCCCTTGTCCTTCATAGAACCCTGCTCCTGTCCCTCTTATTTTTAGTCATTCTCCATGCCTATAAATCCTAAAACTTCTGTGCAGAAATTCCTGGGCAAATGGTGGCAGTAGCTGTGGGTAACTAAGTATGGCTGTGTATTATTTTCCGGGCTCTCAAGTCTCCCTTCCTTTCTTGGTCTCTGTATTTGTAGTGAGAGGCATGAAATGAAAAAATATTGACAGAACAGTTTTGAACACTGAACAAATAAAGTAAAATCACATTTTGAGCAAACTGGTGGATTACATCTTGCTGCATCCAAATTTGTTTATAACTTAGTTGATAAAAATCTGCTTGCTGTTTTTAGGAGAATTCTTTTGGGTATTATGTATTACATTGCTGAAAGAGCTGTTCAAATCAAGTTTTATGCTAAGGCAATTTTGTTTGGTGATTGTTTTGTACAATAGCGAAAGAAAAAATTATTGTTTTAGTGGTACCCTCTGTGAAACTGTGTCTCCTTCCGTTGTTATTCGTTCCAAAGATTTCAAACCAGAAGGGAACCTTATTGTCATCAAGGCTGACACCTGCTTATATAAAAAGTGCAGTTTATCCAGTTGCTCTTGTATCAGTCCTTTAATTTCTGCAGAGCTAAAGCATAAAAAGGTACTGCAGAGAAGTCAAGATCTCCAGCCAGCAACTCTCCTGTCTACTTTGTTGTTCAGTTTGCAGCTTAAATTAGACATTACTTGAAAGTCCTTCTCTACAGAGTATTTCTTTGCTCAATGTGAAATTCAGTAATGGTCTAGATCTGGTTTTAAATACCTCATTAACAAGGTAAAAAACTGTCAGAAGCAGCTTCTGATTCATCTGCCTACTGATAGGGTGTTCACCAGTGCATGCAGAGCTGAAGGAAGTGCACTCCCTTCTCCAAAGCCATTGTATGAAGTTTCTCTGTGGGTGAGCTCATAAGAAATACTGTTATGCCTAATGTCAAGTAAGGGGTGTTCAGGCCCTTATTAGCTGTTAATGTATGACATTACAAAAGAAACAGAAATTTTCAACTAAATGTGACATAACTTGGATGTAAACATCATATAAATTTAGTTATACTTTGTTGATATGCATTATATGAGCTCTCTAATATGAAGTACAGCCAGTACTTTTTAACTTTCCAGAGCATAAGCTGTTTCAGCATCTGGAATTATGTTGGCATTATATGAAGCAGTCTGTTGCAAAAATTAGCAAGAAAAAATTAATGTAAAAATCAATGTCAAAATTCACCACAGGGTAAAAGTATGCATACATATGTGCATGTATATATACACACAAAAAACTCCAATAGCCACTAGTTTTCTTAACAATCTACATCTAGTTCCCTCTCTAAATTGCTTCAACCTATGAACAAAATTACTGGTCAATAAAAATATTCAATTTTATGCCATTAAAAAAGTGTGAAATACTGAAAATATAAATCAGAATATCACTAGTATTGGGTGGGGGGTTTGCTTATATAGAGTCTTGCTGCTTTAGTTGCAGCTATGGGATCTGGAATTATAATCCTATCTTAATGAAACCAGCAAGATGAAATAATGTAAGAACATGAGTTTTTAGAGGCTACCTATCAAATATTCCAAGGTTAAATAATGATAGGAAAATGCCAATATCTTAACATAATAGAGTGTTTTAACAGTTGGGGAAATGTGTAAATTGTGATTTGGGATTTTTTTTCTATCTGTTATTTGCCTTTGATGCCCTGGCAGTCTTTATTTGAAAAGCCAAAACCAGATTCTGCAAGTCCTCGTGTAGTCGAATTGGATCTTACACTTTGTATCACTTAAATGGTTCCTGTGAGTGCTGGTTCTGACTGGGGTAGAATTTTACAGTGAATAATATGGGGCTGTGTCTGGGATTTGTGCTGGAAACAATGTTGATAACACAGGGCTGTTTTAGCTGCTGCTGAGCAGTGCTTACAAGAGCAAAGAGCTTTCCTGCCTCTCACCCCACCACCGAGTGGGCTGGGGGTGCACAAGGAGCTGGCAGGGGACACAGCCAGGACAGCCAACCCCAAGTGACCACAGGGATGTCCCACACTGTGTGGAATCATGTTCTGCATGTAAAGCTGTAAAAGAAGGTGAAGTTCAAAGTGAGAGTACTTGTGTTCCAAAGTCATGGCTGATGGAGCTCTGCTTTCCTGGGAATGGCTGAACTCCTGCCTATCCACAGAAAGCAGTGAATGAATTCCTTGCTTTGCTTTGCTTGAGTGCCCAGCTTTTGCTTTACCCTATTAAATTGTCTTTGCCCACAAGCTTTCTTACCTTTTCTCTTCCAATTTTTTGCCCATCCCAACTGGGCAAGAGAATGAATGAAAGGCTATGTGATGCTTGGTTCCTGGCTGAAGCTAAGCCATGGCAATATGTGAGAAGTTTTGCTAGATTGGCATCTGTAATTTTTTTTTTTTTTCACTTTGCCAAAATGTTATTCATGGCAGGGAAAAAAAGATTATTTTTTCTTGTGAACTAAATCTTGCAAAAGATTTCAAGAAATGTGGTTATCTTGGTTATTAACTTTCCTTCCTAATCCATTTTCATGGTTGGGGGGGGGGGAACCCACAAACAAAGCTCTAATGAAGTGTTTATTAATATATTTGTTTGATTTGTGTAAAATTTATCTTGCAGGGTGCTATGGATCTGCAACCTCACCAAGACAGGTACAGAATTGCTTGGTGCTGCCCAAGGGCATAGGCATGGTGTTCAGTACATCAGATCCTGTAAAGTGGAACAGAAATCTCTGTCCCAAGCTCTGTAAACTGAAGCAAAGGAGGAGATGGGTTTGTAACTTTACCTGGAAGTCACTGCTTTGCTTGTTTGAGTATAGAGAGGAAGGACATACAGATTACTTTTATATGCCATGGTTCATGAGGCATATTGACCAGCAGCACTGAGATATTCTGGGCTCTCCTCCTGATGGATGAGGAGGTTATGGCTGTGTCTCATTCCTCTTTTTTTTTCTCCTTCTCTGGCTCAATTCTCACCATTTTCTTGGACATCTGTTTATGTAGTAAGGACTTCATGGGGGGCATTCTTCTTTTGTAGTGCCTCAGGGGCTTCTGAATGAAGTTGGACTGTCTTGATAATATTAACTGATTTTCTGCCTCAAGATGATTTTACTTTTAATCCTCAGAGTGTAGCTGTCTCTTGATCTTTTATGACAGAAATATAGTAGCACAGATAGAAAACTTTTTAATTTGGCAAAAAAAAAAAATTAATGTGTGTGCACAGTATGACCATATTCGGATCCCTCAAGTCAGCCTAACTCTATTTTTAACCGTGCAAAGTAGAACTATGTTAACATATGCAAGGAGTGGGTTTTTTGTCTTTAATATCACAAGCATTAGACACAGATCTTCACAGAGTTCACTTTAATTCAGACTTTTCCCATCTGTCATGGAGCTGCAAAATTAGGACACATCCAATCCATCGCTTAGTGGGGACCTGAAGGGAAGTAGAGACCTGTGCTCTGAATGAAGGTTTGCTGCAGGTGGTTTGCAACAATGTCACCAAAACAATACTGAGGACAGGTTATGCAGGGTGTACATATTTCCTGGAATTTTTCCCTTAGACTGCTTTCAGCTTTGGTCTGTGCACAGAATGGCCATTCAAAGATGCAGAGCATTAGGTGTGATGCTGGTGGGAATCTGCCACCCAAGTTTCATTTGGAAGTGATCTTGATATGGGGCTGCTTAATGATGCAGATCAAAGTGGAGATCACAGCTGCTTTGAAAGCACTCTCTTCTGAACTTAAAAAAAAAAAAAAAAAAAAAAAAAAGTAGGGGTAAGGCAGGAGGAGAAAAAAGGAAGTCCTTACTTTCTTGGCTAGGAGGTCCTATGTGCTTAGCAACTTCTGTGAAATGAGACTGCTCTTTGTTTCAGAGCCTTGATGTGGATTTACTGCCCAAATTCTTCTGTGCAGCTTGATTTCAAGGGGAAAGCATGGTACCAGATGAGAGAAGCATTAAACCTATTTTGTGATATTCAAGCATTGTCAGTTTTCCCTTTTTTTTCTTCTCTGAAAAAGGGCATGCTATCCCCAAAAACTGTAAATTGCAGCTTTGGACTGAGCAGGGAGATGGAGCCAATTTTCCCCAGGAGTTTATTTTCTTTTCAATGCCTCTTGGTCTTGTTTTTCTGTGGATCTTCCCACAAGCTTCTGTTATGGGGTGTACTGCTGTTTCACCATGGATAAGGCCTTAATTTTTGTATAATTTTTATAGTTGTGCCTTTTTCAGTTTGCCAAAATGTTTGGAATCCATCTGATTCTTACACAAATTTCCACTTGCTCTGTTGGGAAGAGAGTGCAGATGGCTTCTGAATTAGAAAATTGCCACACAACCATTTTGCCCTTCACTCTAAAGCCACACTGTTACAAAAACACAGAAGTACAGTGGCACATCCCTGATCTTACATACTCTAAAACAGCATAAGGTGAGCTGGTAAGGAGTGAATTTGAGGAAGCAGAGGTTCTCCCTATATGGAGTCTGAAAATCAAGTATTTAATCGACGGAAGCAAGTTCTCTACCCTGGAAGTATTGACATTTTCAATTAAAGTGGAAACATCAAAGCTTTCTGCATGAAGTTTCAGCCAGCCCTTGAAACATATGATGGAATATTTTTGTGCTGCTGCTGCTTTACTGTGGTGTATTGGATTTGCACTGGCATCATTTTCTTCCATTAGTTAGGCTTACCCTACTTCACCTTTCCAATTTATTGGAACTTAACTGTTCATTGTTAGCTGACTCAGGAATGCAGAGCCACACTCTGTAACCAACATAAGGCATGAAGTTAATAAATTTAAATGCATGAAATAGAATAAATTAGAACTAGTATGTTAATGTTGATAACTTTTACTGCAAAACTCTTATTACGTCTGTCTTGGAGATTTTAATTTTGCTTTTTGATGTACTTCATGCACATCATATTGTATATATGCATTATATCGCAACTCTTCTTTTTCCTCACAGAAGCCTAATGGGAAAACATGAGGATTTGTAAAAAAAAAGCTTTACATTCACTGGAATGGAAATGATACAATTCATCTTCTAGTCAACACTTTCGCTGAAGTTCTCGTAAACAGTAAGAGGAGAAAAAACATGTTGAGATGTGGCTGAGAGAAAACCTCTTTATTTTCTTAGAATAGATAATTTTTTTTTCTCTTTCCCTCCCTGCTTGTACTGGTAAAAGATACAGCTAATAGTAGTACGTGCAGGCAAACCATCCATAAGCCAACATCTGTTGAGCCTTATGTGAAAAAGGGGGTCTCAGAATTATGTGTGCTTTCATTACATCTATTCATTTTTGGGGGGAGCAAAAGGGGGAGTGGGGATGTAAGAAGCTCAGTTACCTACAGAGGTGTCATCTGAATTTATTGATCTCTCCTTGGCTTGGGTCGCTATCGATGCAAGTTCCCAGTGCTGCTGTTGAGTTTAAGGGAAACAGGACGAGCACCTTAATGGATTCCCTTCTACTCTCCTCATCCCTCAAGATCTGTGGTGATTGGGTATTGAAATTTCAATTTGTTTTGAAAGGGCTGGAGAAGGAGACTGCTGTGGCACACATTCTATGGAAGGAGTAATAAGATTTTTGGGAAAGGTGGTCTAAAAGCAGCTAAAAGATTACACTGGCATATTCTTTTTCCCTTGTAAGACTCCAAAATGACAGGCTGAGAGTTGGCACCCTTATGTTCTTGGTAAGTGCTTTCCCCACATGCTCTGTGGGTCTCTCTTGGACATCTTATTCAGCCCAGAGAGTAGATACTGGGGTGGATCATCAATAAAGACACTGAAGGACTGGGCCCAATTCTGAGCTTGGGGGATCATCACTTGTGTGCACAGCAGCCCTGGGAGAGATATATGTGCCCAGGGCTCTTGGGCTGGATCATGACTTTCTGAAGCCACTCAATCCCTTGTGGGGCTCATGAGCCTTCTTTTAATCCTCTACCTTGGCACATCTATGCTGGCATGATTTTGGTATCAAGAAATTCAACCTCTTTTATTTAGTAAATAGCTGCTCAGGACTTATGGGAGGAGGGGAAAAAACTTGGCCTTTGATAGAGATCTCCCGGCATCTTTGTTCAGCCCCATTCCACCCCCATTTCTTTCCAACACCACTCCAGCTCCTCTGTCTACTCTCCCAAGTTCTGGAAACTGTGGAGGGAAGATGAGATGGAAAATGATAGCTGAAGTTGCATTCAGTGGTCCTGCAAAAGAAATCCTTGTGCTTTGCCAGCACCTCAATTGAACTGCATCTCTGATTAGATGGCTCTGGATGTCATGAGGTCATTGCACATGATTTCTGAGGGCTGTTCAGTAGTTTGAGTTCCCACATACAAAGAACTGGCCAGAACACAGTTTTTTGTGAAAAAACCCCAAAACTTGTCTAATCATATTTTGCACTGGAAAATAAAAGAACTTATGTTGATCGTGTATGGATATATGCAGATGACAGAAACAACTCTTTATGAGTGGCATAGGATGAAGTAGCCAGAAGTGGTACACCAGCCATTCTTTCTGTCAGCTTTTCATGTTAGCCAGGGGAACAATTGGGATTGTAAGGGCATACTGTTCTGTGTCTGTTAGAGAGAAATGAAGTCATGGAGAAGGTAAGCATTTTCTCTGAAATTATTCAACCTTGTGCATGTTCTTACATCCCTGTTTCTCCTTCTGCATTGTACTTTAGTTTCAAAGCATAATTTTTTCTGTTGTATTATATATAAAAAACCAGGAAAATGTTATAATATATATCAGTTTATATGAACTACACAGTTATATTTGTAGTTTAGTGATGTGGGGCTTTTTCCTTAACTTTTTTTTTTAGGTCAGATGGTTGTGTTGATAAATCTAAACCAAAACTAAATGGGTAAATAAACCCCCACTTTTTTCAGATTGACTGCTTTCTTTTGCCTCCACTCCCCAGTTCTTTTTCTAAAGAGCAAACGCTATTTTACGGACACTTTGTAGAAAAGCAAAGGGAAATGATAGATACCATCCGCAGAGAGAAGAAAGAGAAATTTCTTGCATCTCTTCTTACTCTTTTTATGAGTAATTAAGATGCTTATAAAGTAATAGGAGATTTCAATGAATTTGCCTTTGGCATGAGTGGAAATAAAAACAAACTCATGGAAAAATGTATGTGTCTTATGTACAAAATAGGTGTGGATGTTATAGTCTTCTATACATTCTATACAGAATTTAACATAGTATTTTTTCTGGATATTTTAAAATTTATTTCCCTCAGAATAATTCAATACCTTCATATCAGATTCCTGCTGGCTCATGCAGGAATCTGATATGAAGGTATTGAATACTTTGTGACTGAGCCAGGGACTGAACTCTGCTGTCTTTGTTCTTAGATAAGCAATCAAACTCAAGACTGTCTATCATTATGCCACTGTTTGTCTACCCCTCCCCAGCTGGAGGCAAGTACCTGTTGTTGGCTGCCCAGGTTCTTTCTGTTCCTCATTCCTTTAATAGGTTTGGTGACTATTCACAAGTAGGAAAGAAACCAGATGCCTGAAAAAGTTACCATTTTGTCAAAATATAAGGTTGCTGGAGAGCTATTTGTTCAGATAACTCTGGCTTGAAGTCTATGTTCTTTAAGACTGATTCCTTGGACAGTGTTATTGGCCCCTCTGAGGCTTGAAAGTATTTACATGTTTGCATATTTTCTGCTGCAGTTAAGTTTTTGCAATACACTTGACTTGCACTTACATAAGAGGCACTGACATAAACAAGCAGGTAATAACTAGATGCTTCTTAGTATGATCTTGAGCTAGTCTAAAATGCATTTGTTGTAAAAAAAAATAGATAATTCGCCTCCTATGCATATGGGAAAGGCTTTGAGCATTTTTCTTGCCTGTGATTTCTAGCTCTATCATTCTCACCCTTCTATGATGTCTGTTGTGCCAACAAAAATTGATCTAATTTATAAAATCAAAATTATTGCTCTGCTGATACTACTTTAAATGTAAAAAACCCTGTGCCAAAAGAACATCAGTAGAAGCAGAGAGAATGTCTTGCTTGTGTTCGAATACATGGCCCTGATTCATACAGAAACCTGTTGAGTTTTAATGTCATGCTTTAAGACTTATTGCTTAGTGTGTTTATTTTCCTATGTTTAAACTGTGCTCTTGCTCAACAAATTCTTCAGCTCCTCTCTACTGAGATATGGAAACATACGGCCCTTGAATGTTCTAGGAGGAGGCTTAGATGTCTACAACCATCAGTGCAACCCTGGGTAAGAGTAATGTACAGGAATTTTTGGCAGAGGAATGGCAGGAAAACAAGAAACTAGAAATCAGATGACATCAGTCTATTTTTGGTTTTGATAAATCAAAGGAAAGCAAGTTTGATTTGAAATAGACCATAGAACCATGAGCACTTCGGGCAAATTCTTCTTCCATGCCTTAAATCTGCTTTGAGGTTTTTGCAAACTTGAGTGTGATAAAGGTATGCATATAAATTAAAGATACTATGCAGACCTATGCTTTACAGAGTGTTTGTAACTTTGAAGTCCCACAAATCTAAAGATTAAATCTTTTTTTTTTTTGCATTTAATAACATTCAGCCAGTCTCCTGAGAGTCCTTGGGCTTTGTTTATAGAATAGAATTTTGTATAATAGAATTTTGAGATTTTATAGAATAGAATTTTGTAGAATTTAATATAATAGAATTTTGTAAATGTGAGACAAAAAAAGGGACAGAAGAAAACTGCTTTTCCTTATGAGAGAAGTCCATTTCTATTTTATGTTGCAAACTATGCAATGTCTCACACCTGGTATACCTTAAAGATCACCTCTGTAAAGACAATGGTGGTATGCTGTCAACTCTCTGCAATGTTTTGGGTTAAGGGTGTCTCAGCATTGCATGGGAAAAATTTATTTTACCAGTAATATAAAATGATAGATTTCCCTAGAGTTTTTCCTCGGTTTTTTTTTTTTTTTTTTCAGTCTCTGGTGTCATAAATCAAGGCATTTGTGGTAATTTACTTCTTATTTACTGGTTGTATGCATTTAAAAATATTTTTCCAGCATTTTGTAAGATTGGGGCAGGGCATATCTTGTCAGAAACCAGTTAAGTAAATCTCAGAGAAATATTAGGTGTCTGAAGAAGCAATGCTCCTTCTCTTCAACCCCAGATATATTTCTTCCTTTCCTTTGTGTTTTTAGTTTTGAAGTACAATTAAGAAATATTTATATATTACAAGTTGATATCTGCTCTTTTTTTTTGTTCCTTGCATTAATACCTAAAATTTACAAGAGATTTGCAAGAGATCTGGAGAGGGATTTTTTCCAAGGGTGATGAGGCAGGGAGGAAGGGTGTTAAATTGAAGGAGGATAGTTTAGATTATATACTAAGTAGAAGTTCTTGACTGTGAGGGTGATGAGGCACTGGAACAGGTTGCTCAGAGAACCTGTGGATGTCTCATGCCTGGAAGTGTTCAAGACCAGGTTGGATGGGACTCTGAGTAACTTGATCTAGTGAAAGGTTTCCCTGCCCGTGGTAAGGGGTTTGGAACAAGATGGTCTTTGAAGTCCCTTCTAGCCTAAACCATTCTGTGATTCTTCTGAAGCTACTGTGGCCCCTGGATACTCTTCTGCTGATATTTCAAGCAACAGTATTGCATTCTCTGTGGGAGACAGGCATTTATCTGGCATTGGTATTTTAATATAAATTCCATCCAGTGCTTTATTTCCCATTGTTAATTACATGGGGTATCCCTGCACACTGAGAGGCAAAACCTGCTCTGCTTTCTCTGCACTGAAGTGGTGACCAGGCCATTACAGAGGTGACCAGATTTTAGCGAGGTCCCTTGCCTGGCAGGAGCTGACCTGGCTGAATGATGCCTGTGCATCATTCATTATTGCTCCAGCCGTGCACTTCTCAGGGTGGCAGGGGCTAGAATTATACTGAAACATGCATAGAGATAATTATAAACCAGGTTTAAAAGGAGGCTGGTAAGGGTTCTGGTCATGTGGAACACAGCCCTCTGTTTTTTCCTAGCAGGTGTGGGCATCAGGAAAGCAAATCCCTTTTCCCAGATTGTTCATCAGACACTCCCTCAGCAGCAACTGTTCTAGAGAGAAAGAGAAATCCTAAAGCCTCAGCACCACACATGCTGACAGGGAGCTGCCCTAAGACATGCTTCAGCCCAAAATTGCCCCTTCCCAGGATGCTCACCATGATCTGACCAACTGCTGTCCCTTACCTTACTTGAAACTGGCACCCCCTGCCCTGTGTTCTTTTCTCCTCTGCGCTTCTTTCCTCCTTTGTAAAAAAGTTAATGACCAGTTCTGAGTTATGTCAACCTAAAAATCCCTGGTATTACTAAATACCATTTTCTATTACATGAGGGAGTTGTTTGCTTTAATGGCAGAGACAATTTTTGTTCTTCTGAAAGTGTTTTTCTGCTGATTTCTTTCCCGTAGTGTCTCCCTACTTTGTGCAAGTCCCAGGTACTTAGGGACAGACCCAAACTGCAGTTTTTCTTTCAATGTTTCAATTGTTCTGCTTCTACTGACAGAAAAATAACTCATAATAACTCTATTATTTGCCATGGAATCAATTAATGCCACTATGTGCAGTGTAACTTAAGCGATGGAGAAAATACTGGACACTAAATATGGGGCCATGAGCTTCTTTATGACAGGAGAGCAAACACTTTAGGCTGGAAATTCTGGTCTGAGATGAAGAGCTACAGCTTTCTTTACCTTTGGAAAAGAGTTTAATATAAACATCTGTGCGGAAATATTGTATGACACTTGAAATACTTGCATAACAGAAGACTTAAAAGTATTCTTATTACCAGAGATTCCAAGGTCCTTTCTCTTCCTATTTTCAGCTTTTTACCTTTGAAGATATCTAAAAGAATGGAAAAACATTAGTAAAGTTCCTTTTCATCTCCTCTCCTTGCCAGTCATAATAATCTTCTACTTTTAAAGTTTGGTTTCGTGACTCATTAAAGAAACATAAATGCTTCTTTCTAGAGGTACAAAGAATATGTTAGTAAATGGATACAGAGAAACTTGCTGCCCAAAACCTTTTTACCCCTCTTTTTAAAATTAGTTTTGTTCAAAATCTTTTCATCTAGAACTTTCCAGGAGGTTTTTTTGCCTACAGCCAGCTGACAAAACTAAAACTAATCTGAAAATAGTTTATAGAGGAAAAGATGGCAAAGGGGACATAAAGGATCAGCTCTATGGGTGCCCCCATTCCGTATACCTTGACTGGTTGAGCCTGGCAGGGCTTTTGCTGCACTAGTTTGGCTGTCCAAAATAGGCAGAAACTGTATTTTACTTGACATGTACTTCAGTGAGGCTACATCATGGCCTAATAATTAACTGCACCTTCCCTTATGTATAGGAGGAAGAACTGTTTTTCTAAACCTAAATCTGCTGCAGTTTGACTGTAGGCCCCTGGTTATTGTGCTGAGGAAAAGCACACAGTTTGTCGTGCCTCAGAGAAGGTGCAGTTGCCTCTCTTGTGAAGGGCAAGTCCAAAAAGAATCCATGAGGGGCTATGCAAGATTATAGCTTCCTGGAAAATCAGACACAGAAGAAAATGCTTTACATTTAAAAATTAGTGAAGCTATTTTGACTTTATCTAATTGGAATTTTAATACACAAACATTTACAACAATGACAGACTGGGAAGGAAACAGTGATTGAGAAAAACCAAAGGCAAGGGCATTGCTGGATATTTACTGTACAGTTAAAAAGGAACTATCCATTTTCTATATATAGGATTTCACAAACTCATCATGGTAAATGGAAAAGTAATAGGTGTGAGTCACAGCCAGGGAAAGAGCAAAATAGAGCCTGCATGGATAGCTGTGGCGTTGGAGTCCCTGGGCTAGAAAGGATAGGTTGGATTCAATCTACACAAGGAGTCTCAGCCAGGTCTAAATGCAGATGTATCATTGTCCAGAGAGCTGGATAGGGTTAAGATCTCCATCAATCATGTGTAGTTGGAGCTCCTATAATAGGAGCTGGAGGAGTAAACTCAAGACTGGAAACTTTGCTGTGTGCATGTTGTCCCTGTCTCTGACCACAGACCCCATGGAACACGGGTGGATATTAACCTTATAGATAGTTACCCATAGTTTTCTCTCTAGCAGGACCACAAGGTTTTGTCTCTAGCAGGTCTTTGTTGCAAATAGAGATGCTCTGGTGACTGTGATTGTCCATCAAATTAAAAATAATTTGAGATATGGTGAGCTAAAGAGGCACATTGACTCTAAACTAAGATGTGAGAATAGTGAGAAAGGGTGAGGGAAGTTGTAGGAATTGATTCTTGCCTTTTTTCCTAACCATAAGTAGAGGGACTACTAAAATATTCTTTACTCTGACTTCAGCAGGTACTCTCTTTATAAACATCTTGAAGATAAAATATTTATATATCTTTTTAAAGTGGTGAGTGTAGTTCTGCCTGAAATCTATCTCTGCATTAAAACCTCAGTACCTGAGCAATTAGAAAAACATGAATCAAAACTGAATTTTGAACTGTCATGGAGTTTCAGCTTATGTTTGTTGGCTCTGTTTCTCTTTAGCTCTTCAACAAAGGTTTCAGCTTTTTGCAAGTACACAGATATCTCACAATAAGGAGTGGATAGAGTTGGGCTCTTTGTACCCCCTTGGCAAAAAGAAAATAAAAGAAGGAGAAGTAAAAAAACACCTCCATTTTGAAAAGAACAGAGTACACATAATCATCAGTCAGTTTGTAATTTAAAAACATCTGTTGAATAAAAATTGATTTCGGCAGTATATTTGTTCTCTCTGCCTTGCTGGGCTCACTTGAGAGGGGGGCTATATTATCTGTATCATTAATATCTGCTAGGCTCTTAATTGCTGCTCTTCTAGCAGATGTCTAGCTTGATTGCTTTTGCAATTCTTTGGTGCATACCTCCAGAAAAAGAGTATTTTGTAAGGCTTTGTTCCATTGTTGAGGAGCAATTGAATTTTACAGTTCTCTGAAGGGAAAGGTGGGCTGGAGTATTGAGATGTGTATGGCTGAATGCTGCCCTTAGCTTTCATCAACTTGTGTGCAAGGAGAATGAAAAGTGAAAGCCACAGAAATGCATTGCTGTATTTATGGACATATGTGGTTTTTGTTCTCCCAGAGATGTACTTCTTGCTCTTGAAGCAAGCTGGACTACTCTTATTATTGAAAAAGTAACCTTTGTATGCACATTACTAAGCAGTTAATTCCTAGCTGTCATCTGGAGAGTGCCTGCTTTACATGGAGATGAAGCTGGGAAAGCTATGTGGTAAATAAAGAAATATGCTGGTCTTGGGTTAAGCTTTGGTTTGATTCAGTTCCTCATGCATAGGAACCCCAAAAAATGTCTCCAGTGTGAACCTGCTTCTGAAGAGAAGGGAGAAGAACAAGAATTTTACCCGTAGCCTACAGTGAATTGAGAAAGTAGGGTTTTATTCTGACTGAGAACTGTCTCCTGGATCTCTAGAGTGGATTCTATAATCCTGTACTGTCTCTGGGAAAGGCAGCTGTGATTTTTTCTTACCCTTGTTGTTCCTTGGGTTTTGAGGCTGGGCTCCTGTAGCCCCAGAAGGTGTGGGCAGCCCCAGCCCAGGTGAGAGGCAGGTGCCCTGTCCTGCCTTGCTCCTGCCAGCTATCATGTCCTGAGGTTTGCAAGGACCAAGGACCCTGGGTCTGCTGGTGCTTCTTCTAGTTGGGGAGCTGCTTTTATTTTTCCCCTTGAAGTATTTTGTGGGTACAAGTAATTATTTCAAAGGCCCAAGAATAGGCCCAACATTGGCAAAGTTTGTGGCTATTAAGAGACTTCAGAAGAGTACATCTTTCTGTTTTCCAGGGCAAGGTCTTTTGGTCAAAAGTTGTCTGTGCTGGCATGTGAAGGGCTGTGTGGGGCTGTTTCTGGTCTCCTTCAGCTGGTGTTGCTCCACCTGCAGAACAACATGCAGCTGGCTTCTTTTACCACTCCAATTAGACCTTTCATGTATGGGCATTTGTAAGCTAATATTGAATTGAATTTCTGCCAGTCTGCTTGTTTAAGGGAAGGAAAACAAGGGTCTGTTTTTGAAAAACCCAGGTCTTTCATAACTATAGCTGTTGGTTTGGCTGTTTCAGCCTTTATTTGGAGAAACTTCTACATTTTCTCTCAAACTTTCATACAGGAGAATTGTGGTTGTGATTTTCCTCCAGTACAAAAGAAAAGAAAGGGAGTAAGATGCACTTCTCAGAAATATTATCAAGTATAAGTCACAAAAGAAAAATAGAAGGAAGTAACCCCACGAATGAACCCAGATTATCTTTTACCTACTGAGATACACATTTTTTTCCTCCTACTTCTCTGATAGTGACTTTTATGTGACGAGGTTAAAATACTTGCACTTTCTAGTAAAAGCACTTTATACCTGCTAGAATCACTACCATTAAAGTAATTTACATTGAGTTTCTAAACCAAAGCAGTTATGTCATCAAAAGTGCAGTAAGATTGCTGTAACTGCATCTAAACAAGAGTTGTTAACAATACAGGAATATTGCAAAAAAATATTCTATCTCTAATCAACACTTACATAGACAGGAATTTCCTAAGTTGACCTGAACTGGAACTATCTTCCCTCCGTGCATTTGACTTTACATATACTTGTTTGTCTACCTCCATTCGTATAGAAAGGTATAAATTATTTTCTTTCTAAAATCAGACTACCAAGCTGCTGCTTTCAAACACATAATTATCTTAAAAAACCAAAACCAACAGCAACAACAAAAAAAAACAACAAAAAACCCCAAAGAAAACAAGAAAACACAAGCAAACAAAAACAACACTCCGGCCTCAAAAAAAAAAAAAAAATCCTAAAAAGCAAACAAACCAAAAAATAAAAGCAGGTCAAAAAGACACTTTGCCACCAGTGTGCCTGCTTGGCCTAATCTTACCCAGAAATTAAACCCTGGGCTGCACTAATCAGGGTAAAGCAAGAATAATTTGCAGGAGTAAGTCAAGTATTATTTATTTTAGGAAGGCTAGATGTGCATTTCAATGTTTCTCTTAGCTTATAGAAGGAGCCCAAGTAACCTTTTAATGGTGAATATCAGGTGTGGTGTACCTCCTTCCACCTAAATTTTTTGTGGACACAATAAATATAAAGAGTGAGACTTTGAGCTGATGCCAAAGTCATTGAACTGAAGGGAGTCCCACCAGCTTCTTGTGATCTGCCTGTGTGGTGATAAGGACTTCTCCAAAGTGTGTAACCAGCCTGCCCCCTGTTCTTCAGGATTTAGTGCCTGTTCAAGCACCCAGTGCTCATATTTGCTGCTTTTTCCCCCTTCTGCAGGAAGGAGGCGCCTCTGCAGGGCTCCAGTTCTTCCTTCGAAGGAACTGAGCAGTTCGTAGCTTCACTGGCACTGGGACCAGCATTCTTCTGAAACTACTGGAAATCTACTTAGTTCTGATTTACTCTGGCACTGGTAGTAGATCCAGCAGCCAGTTGAAAGCTATCTGTGAGCTTCAGGTCACAGCAGGTCTCTATTGACCAGCAAAAACCATTTTGAGTGTTTGGTCTCTGTTTCATTTACTGGTTTGAAGTCTGTGCTGCTTTGTATTTTCTCACAAGGTGTGACAGTCACTCACGAATGACTTTTATATCTTACTGTGCCAGAAGCCATGCAGCACCCTGTTTTGAGAGCTTAAAAGACTTTACAGCAAGAGTCTTTACAATTCTTTGTGCTGTAGCTGTGAACATTGTGAATTTAGGAACATTTTGTTCAAAGGCCAGGGCATATGCTAACCCTGCAGAGGCTGGGTTTAAAAGCAGTGTTTGTTACCTCAGGCACTGAAAGGAATTGCGTGGCACTGTGCTCTCATGGGATTTTGTGTTTGTTCGTTTTTATCAAAATTTTTAATTTTTTACGTATAAATGGACGTAGATTTTACAAATACCCGCTAACATTTCTCACTGTGTAAGCCTTAGATTTTGAAAATAATTTTGCTTTGGTTTGCTTGTTTCTCTGTAGAAATCATGTAGCTCAGAGAACAAAAGGAATAGCACAACTTCTGAACAGAAAATTCATGACCAGAAATTCAGTCCAAGTTGTTTTACTCAATTGATGATGAAATTATCTATGAATGCATATTTTCACTATATGACCAGTTTTATATATGGCTCAATAATATTCATCATAGAAAATCTGTTCTGTTCCCCCTTGTCAGCTGCTAAATAAATTACTAGGGAATAATTTTTGTTATTCAGACAGATCTACTCTGCACAGGAGTGTCTGTGTACTACTGTCACCAGATAATCCATTTTGTTTCTTTGCATCCTGTGTAGGTATGTGCTTCTGAAGTTTGAGAGAATTTGATCCCATGTCTTTGTGAAATCTACATTTTGATGTTGTGAAGGAGAAAAATATGTCTCTTTAGAAAATTCTGCTTCAAAACAATGTAAAAGGTTCAGCTAAATCTTCACAACAGACACTTTCAATGTATCTTAAATACATTGAAATCAACATTTGATTTCTAAATGTCTAATGTAGAAATATATTGAGAGTTTATTAAAATACTTTCAAAAACATGTGGCTTGACAAACACATTAGACTGCTGACAGTCTTTTTGAAAACTACATTTCAATGCTTTGATAAAATGGCTTTGAACTATGACAAATTATTCTCCTGTCAGTGGTCAGAAATCTGAATAAACTGCAATGGATTGCATAGTTCAAGGGAATGAATACATAAGACAAGTTCTTAGCTTACAACTTTGGTTATTTGATATTCAATCATAACTGTTTTATAACTAGAAGTGCAAAAGCAGGAGTGAAAAACTCTGGACCTGCACATAAATGTATACATAACTAGATATTTTGGATCACCTCAAAAAAAAAAAAAATCTGTATAGTCTGATACTTCATATCTTCTACGAAACATTATATAGATGCTTTATTCTCTGCCTTTCTGAAATCAGTTATAGTCCATAGCAAATAGCTACAGGCAGTGTTAGAAAAATCCAATTTATCAGAGAGTTTTTTAGTAATACTGACATAAAATTACTTGGGATGTTTTAGAGAGAGGATTTTTAGGATAAATGTGTTTGGCTGGCTGCATGTTATATGAAGGATACTGTGCATTCAGTCACAAGGTGACAAGTTATCACTCTATCTTTGAGGGCAAAGGAACAGCAATATTTTTGCTTGCTAATTATTGTCATTTGCAAGTTAAAGCATGGGGTTATGCATTGGTCATAAAACTCCAGTAAAGTAAGACTCAAGTTGGTTTGTTCATGTCACCAGAATTCCAAGATAAATGTGGTAAAAAGGATCAGCCATCATGTATTATATATCTACAGACAGTGCACATTTTTCTCTCACTGTACTTCGGGAGTGAGACTTCTCTGGATGACAGTTATGGAAAGTCTGAAGTGTCTGGAATGTGCAAAAATAGAAAGTTCTCAATGCACTTAATAAAAGTTTAATTTGTGAGTTATATGAGCATAGAAATAACTACTGGTGTGTGAAACCCAAAGGTGCATAAGTTCAGTCAAAGTTTTAAATATGAACTTTTTACAGATTTCATTCTTTCTTGTGGTATAGGTTTTATATCTCTTTTATTCCTCTTTCCTTACCAAGTCCTTCCTTTTTTTTTTTTAATACATAAATTATTCTGCTTGTTTACAGCAGACCTTAAACCACTCTCTTATTGGTGTTTCAAACAATTTTTCTTTTAACCAGTATGCTCTGGTTCTGTGGGGGTGTAATGTGTTTTGTAAGTTTGTTTTTGTTTTTTTTAAATTGTTTTCTTTTCTCTTTTTCTTGTTATGGACTTTGGGAAGGGTGTCCCGTACAGATCTTACATCTTTCTCTAACTTGATTGCTTTGTTTCTGAGTTAATTCTTTCCCAGACTTTCCTTTTGCTGTGCAGGATTTTATCACGGGGTCTTTGCAGGCCTGCCAGGACTCAGCATGAACTTCCTGTGAGTTTTGGCTTGTCATGCTCTCACAGTAGGGAAATCTTATCAATCACTGCTCAGCCCAAGTCTTGATGATTAATGCTGGGATCTTACAGATTTATGAAGCTTAACAAAAAGATGTTGATATAAGTAATACTCTGTTTGTGTGGTTCCCTAATTTCTGGTTTGTGTGGTTCCCTAATTTCTCTCAAAGATTCCCACGGCAGTGAGCATTGTATTTATAGACAGGAAGAACCAAATTTTAGTGAGTAGCAGTGAGCAAGTACTGAAGAGTAAAGTGAGGGATTATTACTATAGCAGTATTCAGAAGATAAGTAGGAAACAGATCAATTTGGGTAAACCCCAGAATTTTGTCATGTATCTGTTATACCGACATCGTTAAGATTGGCATTTTTTTTTCTTTTCTTTTTCTTTTTTTTTCTGGATACTGAAGTCCTTTTGCGTAGCTTGCCCATTATTTGCCTTTAGAGGTATTCTGCTAGGGAGGGATTGGGAATAGCTTGCTGACAAGTATCAGCTAAAAGTAACTCTTATTTCTAAGCTCCACAGGAAACATATCCTCCTATCTCCAAGCTGTGATTGAAGAGTCATAGAGCAGCTGTTTGCTAAAAGTGCATTGTATTTGCTCTGGTAAGAGCAGCAAATCACCTTTTAAAAGAGGCAATTTCTCTTCCCATTGGACCTGATTTTGATGTATCTCCTGGTGTAAGTTGGGAGTAACACAAAAATGCTCTTCCTTTGCACTGAATATGAAAGTAGAAAAAGTGAAGAATGAGCTGTGTTTGCTGGATATGAGAAAGTAATTCTCTGACCTCTTGTACTACTTATTTCTTGTCAGATTTCATTGTAATTCCTTAAGACAGTGTTGGGACAATGCAGTTCTACTGTTCAAAGTCATCCCTTTGTCACATCATGACTGACTCAACCCATATACATGTGTAAGCACCAGTGTCCCCTGACTTCAGTTTCTCTGCTGACTGCACCTTAAGGAAAGTTATATCAGCTCTTTAATGCTTTTAAAAACTGCAGGACTTGCTCCAGGTTCAAGCCTTATTCCTCTCCAGTAAGTGTGGCCTGGCCTGACTCCCTGGATGTAAAAGGCAGTGTGCTCACGTGGCAGGCTGTACTACTTTGATAAAGTTAAAAGAGAAGACAGAAAGTAAGAACTCAGATTTTGTGGAGGGATTGAAAAGATATGGGAAATTCTGGTAATGTGTGGAAAGGTGAGAAATCATATCCCAGAGATATGCTGTCTTGGGGGACACAGTGACTCAGATCAAGATAATGTGAGGAGGAGGTGAATAGGAAATAAGGCATGTGTATCAGCCCAAGGTAGCAGATCCTTCTATTTCTTTCCATAGAACAGGTGCCAGCAGTAGGTGTCCTGAAATGTGATGGTTGCTAACTCAGCATTCAAAGATTGCTTTCCTCATGCAATAAGAAAATTATAATGCCTTTCATGGTCTGTTATGTTATACACATGGAATTAAAAATCTTTTATATTTACTGCTGAAAATGTCCTTTATGGCTGTCGTTTTTCATGTGTAGTACAGGAAACAACATTTAAAGGTGCAGTTTGGAAGAGGCTCCATCTGTCCTTTGTTTCCTATGATTATTGTGCTCTTTCAAGTTTTACTTGCCTCACTTGAACTCTGCATGTCAGCTGGACTGGCAAAGAAGGCATTTGAAACTGGAAAAAAGAACAATTACACTGTTAATAGCTAGGAGGAAAAAGTAGTCAGAAAATCCATTAATGTTCATAAGAAAATACAAGGCAAGGAAATTTATGGAATAAGGAAAACTAGGATAGAGTCTTCATAAACTGTGTCAAGTTAAAAATAATTAAATTCACTTTCTCCTTGTTTCAAGACATGGAGTCAGGGATGAATGGCACAAAATAGCTAAAGATATTATTTAAAAAATTCATCTTTATTTAAAAAACGAATAACACTGGGAAACTGGCAAGTTCGAGGGGCAGCTTTGAGGCATACTTGAATTTTGTAACATTTTTGGAACATTTTTTATTACTTGATTATTTTCCCCTATCTTTGATTGACAGAAAAAAGCTGTGAAGCATAAGAATTATTTGGTAGAACGGCTTCTAAAGGTCTGATAAAAACAGCAGCTCTGTAACTAACTCTGATTGTTCAGACTGTCTAATTTTGATGTGATGAAAATTTGTTCCTTGGCAATTACCTTTTTCTGCTCTGACTTTACTTTGTTTCCTTGCTATGCTGGTTTATGGACTTGCTGACAGTGATGGTTGAAGATTTTTCACCATTCTGTGAGCAGTTTTTACCTTGTTACTGGCATGAAGAAGGGTTTTCAAGGGGTAATATTAAGTCAAAGCAAGTTGTTCTAACGCTACTTCTTTTATTTTCCTTTTTTCCCTCTCCTTCTTCAACCTAGGACTTTTGATGGTCTGCACTCTAGGTTGTATTTATTCTATCTACGTTTATGATTTTGGTTTTGATGTCTGAAGGAAATGATCATAATTAAATACATTCCAATACAGTCCAAGTAATTATTCTGACTATACTGCAAGATATTTTTTTCCAGAGCATTGTGGATCTAGGATTAACACTCAGTCTTTAATCTAAAATCCCTTCTGTTCCAAGGACAGTAATGTTGAATATAAGCTGCTGAATGTAGGCTTCCTCTGTTAAAATGAGAGATTTGTCTGTATACTGACAAACTGGACTTATATTTGTTTGAAAGGTTTTTATTTTCCCCATTCTTTAAGGCCCAACTAGACACGTGAAATTTTGCGATCTTTGCTGCTTTGATCATTCACAAGGGAAGCCCTTGGGCAAGAAAGAAAATGATGAAACTGGATATTTATGGCATATGGAAGCCTGGACTTGTGTTTCCTTACTGATGGAGTCCTTAGAAAACCTCAGAGAGGTTTTCACATGTGCAGGTTCATGTACTGTGAATGCATTTGAGAACTACCAGGTCACATAAAAAGTAACAAAGTATGTTGTGAAATATCACAAAGTGTTTTAAAATTTTATCAATTTTTTAAAGGTATTGCTGGCAGTACAGGAAGCTACTGTACAGGAAAAATGAGAACATGTGGATAGGTGTTGATATAAATGTTTGCAGATTTATATATATCTTAAGAATTATGGAATTATTATTGATAATATAACAATCCTGACTAAATAACAATCCATACTTAATAAACTACAGACTACAATATTAAGATAAATACTTCCTTTTTTCATATTTACAACGAAGTGGAATAAGCATTCACAATGTTCATTGTGATCATTGCCCAGCAGAAATTCAAAATGTTTCATAGAATACACGGCATGGATATTAAAATTAAGAGACTTATCACCTATTGAAATCACCTATTGAAATCAGTGCTAATAATAGGTATTTTACAAGGGAAGACTGTTAAGGACTGGAAGAACTAAATTTTTCTGAAAAGCAGTCATAACTTTTGAAATATTACTGAATTTTATGTCCATGAGGTTTTTAAAAAGTGCAGTGGAAATGGGCATTGGCTGTCTCTTTGAAGCATCCATTGGGACTGGATGGTCTGAAGTCAACTCTGCTCTACACAGGGAAGGTAACAAGGTGTGATAATTTCACTCACAGTAAAGAGCAATGTATGCTTGGATATTCTACTGGCAAGGATGTGTTTTATTGTTTTGGTTTTTTTATTAGTTAGTTTTCATTTCAAGTATATATTTTGTCCTCCTGATTCAGTGCAGGGTACTTTTTTGACAACCAGAGATGAAAGCTAAAAAGGAAGTAGTAGTACTTTAATTGATACATCCTATTGACTCTTACACATTCCTTGTCTTTGGGGTGTCTGAAGATGTATATAACCACAGAATTAGTGATTATATACATTATATAAATATATTATATATATTACTGGGGTGGGGAGGAACCACAAGATCACCTATCCTAAAACTCCTGGTAAAGCAGATTCACTTAGAGCAGGTCATACAGGATCACACCCAGGTGGCTTTTGCATATCTCCAGATAGAGGCAGGATGAGAGTCAGAGATGAATATAAATGCTTGTCCTCAAACTGATGGTTCTAAAACACAATGCAAGCCTTCACAACAAAATGCTTCCTATGAATAATGGAGAAGTCTGGCTTTATGAAAAATGCCTAGATTCAAAAAACAATTAAAAAAAAAAAGACAGAATAATCTTTATTCACTGTAGTCTGCTAGCTAAGAAAGAAAAAGACAGGAGCATAATATGAAGTTCTATTTCCTGACAACCAAATCAAAAAATATCATCCCACTGGGCACACAAATACACTGTTTGGAGGAAGATATACAGGTGAGGACTGTACATTGCATCCTGTTCTTTCCCACCAGGGGAGCTGAGTGTATTTAAGGGCCTCGTCTCTGTGAGTTAGTAATGTGGGCAGGAATGGCAAAATGATGCAAAGCAGAGTTTATGATCTCTGTCTCCATTTCTAATGGTGGTTAGCTTATGTGGCCATGTTGGCTTATTTAGACAGCAGTTCTGTATCTGCTCTCTGCACAGCTGGGTGTAGTGATCCCTGGTGAGAAACCGTCATCGTTTTCCATTAGTGAAATGCTGCTGTTTGTGATAACTTGGGAGGGGTGGAAATATCCCAAACTCCTGGGAGACATCAGCAGATACTTTTAATAAGCTGTGTGGGTTTCAGTTTTTTATTGAAGGCTCTCAGAGGAGGTCTTGTTATAAGCAATCTTTGGAGAATTAAGTATGAGAATAAGTGATCTGTAGAGAACTAGCACAAAACCCTCCAAATCTGAGATTGTGGGTGTCTGGACCAGACAGCCTGAGCTCATGGATCAGTGCAGAAGTGTGGTGCTGATGATAGATTACACATGTGGTGACTATAATTCCCCTGGGGGGGCAGGGAGTTGTTATATATATTTTTATTTATTTATTTATTTATTTATTTATATACACACACACACACACACACACATACTCAGGGCATTCATACCAAGCTGATTGTGATCTCACTTCAGTTTCTTCCAGATAGCTCTCTGTAACTGGATCCCTTGCTTTCTGTGAATATTCAAACCATTAACACATGTAAGCTGTGAAGTTGTAAGTATTGCATCAGTCACTTGCTAAAAAAAGAAAGCTTGTATGTGGGAAGGCATGTATGTATTGGTAACACTTGGGGATAATATTGAAGCTGAAAACTAATGTAATAATTCAGCCCTAGCAGTTGTTTACATTTCCAGAGGGCAATGTAGGAAAATAAACCCAACATTTATATCAATGTTCATTATACTGTAGTTTGAACAACACAATGGTCAGACACAATTAGAAGTACATATAATTTATTCTTTTTAGTCTTTTTCTTATCTGCTCTAGTTTATAGTTTTCCTCATAGCTACATATTGGAACAGTGGAAAAGTGAGGTGACAACTTTGTCTTCTGTGTAATGCATCTTTTTAAACTTTTGTCTACTTTTTATTTTTATTTTATGGTGACCAAGTTTTTTTAGGGCATTGCTGAGATTCCTGTTGCCTTTAGTTAGTGCTGGAGATGTGAAACACTTCAGAAACCAGTTTTAATTCAAAATGAAACTATTGTCTCTGAAAGCATTAGTTCAGGAGAGAACTTAGTCAAAATAATGTGACACTTTCTATTTCCCCACTCTTGCTAAAACTTAAATTGAGAATCTACTTTCCCAGTGACCTCACTTTTCAAAAGCTTACAGCCTCAATTCCCTGCCTAGCTATCCCACATTACAAGTTATGGATGGAATGGTTACTTTTGTAGTAAAATATTCTTGAAATGTAAGTGTCTTGCTCAATGTTATGTCCAGGGGAGCATGAAAATTGTAATAAGAAAAAGATTTGCTTTGTATTCTTTACATTTACAGTTTAAAATTCCATTTCCAAAAAAAAAAAACCAAATTAAAAAAGGGCCTAAAATATAAACAAATATCAAGTTATCTGCAGTGTCTTGTTTAAGTTTAGTGACAAATGACTTTTTTGAAAAATGTGTTTTCTCAACCCTCAGAAGCTTTACTCAGTGGGAAAGAGTAAATACTGAATAAGTTCTTGTGATTCAGACAATTAGAATTGCTTCTGAAAAAGCTTGCCTCTGCTTCTCTCCTAACTCAACCAGACATTTTAACAGAACTAAAAGAATAATCATGGGAAAGAAAAGAATAGCAGTTTGGCAGTGCAAGTTTGACAAAACATGAAGTTTCTTCTTTCTGTCTCTTCCTTGGTCAGTGGGATGTGGAATTTACTGGGGAGTGTTGAGTATTTTTCTGAATCATTAAACGTGGGTTGCTGTGGATTCCTGAGTTTGATACATACAAACTTTTTTCTTCTGTCCTTACCTCTCCTGAGGTGACAGAGACCTCATTTCTGCAACCGACCATCCTTCTTAAGGAGCTTTTTGGTACACACAACAGAAGCTCCTTGTAGTTTACTGGTGTGGGCAGCATATTTTGTGCCTGCAGGATTCTCACTGTTTGCTTTTATTAATATGTGAAGAACCATTATGTGGGCAGATTTGTTCACAGATTGTCCTCAAGATGATAGCCTCTTTTCACCTGTTGGAAGAAGTGTTTGCTTTTCCCAAGAAGCTTTCTTGTAGTTTCTTATCTGAAGGACCTATCAGGACCTAATTATTCAGAGAAAGAACAGGGGAAACATGGAATTATTGTGAAACAACGTCCTTTTCTGGCAGTACTGCTAGCAATGCCAAAATCTAGCAAGATATGAGATGTGAAAGACTGGTAACAAAGACAGGCAACCATGGGCTCAGTGTGTAATTCAGCAAGAACACGTCCAGACACACTTACAGCAGAAATTGCAATGCAGCCTGATGTCACAGGAAAGCAAAACTCTTACTTGGTGCAAGTAATGGATTTCTTTCATCTAGTGACCAAAATTAAGCATTGTGTTTGTGTGTGGGAGAAGGGCTTACACTGACTCAATGAGCAAGGCTCTGAGATATTTTTGGTAATGCAATGTTCAGTCACAACTGCTGTGATTCCAGAAAACACTTGGTACAAAACTCACATGATTATCTTTTGAAGGTATTTAAAGCCTTAAAAGTTAGGTGAGTTTTAAAATGGATGTGCTATTTGACTTTGAAATCATCAGAATGCTTCCATTTCCCATCATTCCTGCCTGAAAAGTAACAAATTTGCAGATTCTTCTCTTGGGGTGTAGTAGAGGCTGGAAATATCACAAAGGATTTCTGGTTTTGTGTAACTTCACAGAATTAATAGTTTATCCTGTTTAGATTTTTTTTTTCTCAGAAAAATTTCAATGATTCATGGCAAATAACTCATCAAACATTTCTATCATATTTGTTACAATAAAAAAAAGAACAAACCAATCAAAAACAAAACAAAAAAAATCCCCAAAAAATACAACAAACTTGTGATGGTTATATTGAACATGTAATAATTTAGTTTTCCATTTGAAACATCACAAGGATTCCTCTCTCAGAACATTGTATTTTTCAATCAATATGAAATGGATTTATAATGACTGCTTTCTCTTTCATTAAGCACGTGTCTTCATGGGCAAAATTACTGCATGAGGAATTGTATGCACACATAAACAGGAAGTGTTCTGTAATAGGAAAATGCTGAAATTTGACTAACAGTGTATGTATTCTTGCCTGTGCAGTTTTGTTTTATGTGTATTTTTTGCGACCTTGTAAGTAATAAGGTTCCCATGAAGATCCCAAATTAGTTCCTTACTTCAAGGGCAGGGAGGCTTTTGCAGACAGCCTAAGCTTCTTGTTCTCTCCAAGCATCATCTCCAAGTTAGAGATGCTCTGAGATTGCCAGTATTGTCTTAGGAGACAATGTGTTGCCACCTTGGCAGCAGTGTGAACTTGAGCTAATGATGTCCATGCATTATTATTTTTGATACACTGGGAAAGGCAAATGAGGGAAGCAAAATGCCTTAGTCTCAGAAGCCTTGAGTCATTCCTTTTTCTTGCATTGCTGAAGAGAGCTCTGGGACTGCCTTGGGGCTGGGGAGGAAGGGCAGCACGACATGGGAACAGAAAAGAGTTGCACACACAAAAGAAAGTTTTCTTTGTCATATAGCCTTATATCTATCAGGCTCCTTGTCTCTGTGTGCTTGCCTCAGACTGGGAAACTGTAGGTGAGGAGAAGGTGTGATGCAGGAGCACTGCTGTGATGTTTTCATCTCCATTTGCTGTCTCCCAGCCACAGACTGTGGTAACACCAGAACAATGTTGTGGAGGCAGGACCTTTCACCTGGGACATTGATGTGCCCCACTCTGTATCTCTACACTGGCAAAACAACTCTTGAAACTGTCCTCCCCTATGGATGCCTAACTTGCTATTAAACTATTTGTGCTATTCAGAGCATTTGTACCTTTAGCCCCAGAAGAAAAATCTCGTGGTTTTCGGGTTAGGTTGCCTTTAGTGATCTTTTCAACCTCTAAGAAAGGGAGAGAGAAAATGTCACATCTGGGTTGCGTAGCTTGGCTCAGGTCTTAAATTCTAGGAAGCTTGGAAGAGGAGCATAACATGTTGATTTTGCATGTGCATGGAATTTCACAATGTTTACTTGCAATGTGAAATGTGGCTCATTAAAATATTTCTCAATGCTTTTATTTTTGCTTTAACAATGATGTGGTGGAGCTTACCTCCCAGGTAGAATAAAGAGGTATCAAAACAGTAAGTGCTATAAGAATAAATGCAAACAAATTAGAGGACAAAACAGCTTTTAGTTGCCTGAAATTTTATGTCAAATGTGTTTGACAGGGTGTTGAACAAACTAAATTGCTGGTTTGAGATGGAATGAGGTTTTGAGTCCCATTTTTGTTGTTCTTTAGCTGTGACTCTAGTGTAATTTACTTTCTTATGCTACAAAGAAAATTTAACTCCTTTTTGTTGTAAAAAATATTACTGTGCTGCAGCAGAAAATAAGAAAAAAGAAAGCATTTTTGAGCAATCTTATATCACTGTAGTGGTAATGGTCAAGTATGTATTGTTTTGAGGTTTAGTAATATTTCTGTCCTGTGTAGGTGTCCTCACAATAACCTCAGATAACTACTGCTTTTTTGGAGGGGGCAAGAGGGGAGGACTTCATGATTTTATTTTGTGTAATTTCAAAATGTCACATACATTATGTTATGCAGTTGAACTTTAGATGGATTTGCATTACTACTACACAAGATTAAATTTCTTAATGGAAATAAAAGTCCGGCTTTAAAGTTCACCTTAGTACACTTTAAAAAAAGCTCAGCTTTAAAATTCCACCTAGTTTCTACTTAAACCATGTTTTTTTTGGTAAAATAAATTATTTAATCTGGAGAGACATTAATAATGTCTAAACCATGCACCTCACTGTTGTGAACCAATAGGCATCACACGTTTCTAAGATGACTCTCCATGGAGCAATAGTGCAAATATGTCAACATTTAAAAGTTAAATACAAATGGATCCAGATGAAAGCCAATCACAGAGGTCCCCATCTGTCAAATATCTGTGTACTTAACTTTTTGCACATGAATATTAACAGGGAAGTTAACTGGATTATTTATGTAAAATTAAGCACATATGCTGAAGCCCATTTGTGTCATTTCCTTCTCTCTAAGGATGTGAAAATGAATATTCATAAACTCTGCAGAAGAGTTTTGCAAAGATGTCTATATGAAGGCAGGTGCTTAATTTTTAAGGCCTTGTGGAGTCAAAGTATTTGTGTCTATGAAATGTAAACACGTGCAGAAGACTTGGCAGAATCAGTCCAGGTGTCTAAGCAGGTGTATTTATAGTATCAAATCACACTGGTTTATTCAGAATAAAGCCATTATTTGAGTGACTTTTCAAGCTGAAAAGACTGGGAATTTGAAAAGGCAATTAAGTTCCATGTATTATTGAAAGAAAAATAGTCTTGTACCAACTTCCTATTAATTTTAGTTGTATTACACCTCATTCTTAATTCAGATGAGCTCAACTCATCACTGTCTGTAAATCCATAGGGTGTTTATTTTCACTCATATTTTCTCCTGTGAAATGTATTATTAGCACATCATATTTGAGTCTTTGCTTATTGCAGATAAGTCTGTTTTCCATTCAGGGATAATTTAATATTCAAATAGTGTATACTTGAGCAATGTGATTTAATTCTGCAGCTTGTTTATGTTTGAAAGGCTAATGTTTTCCAAACTACAATTTAAGGGTGCATGTACCTAGGCAAATTTCAGTTTCCCATATGAGTCAAGCTGTGTAAATTCTCAGCATACATTGGCATGCAAAGGAAAGTTCTAAGCTGTCATAAGTTAGGCGTCCAGATAAGAGTAGGAAAAAAAGCAAATAGGAATTTCCCTAGCAGAAATTCCCTACCGAGCAGGTAAAATTGCAAGAACTGTGTAAATCACTGCAGAGAGAATGGAAAAAGCAGTTTGTAGTTATTTATCCTCATAACTTTTCCCTCATTCAAAGAAAGAAATTCCATAAACCTTCTATTTTAAGAGAAGATGTTGGTGCTTAGGTCCCTGCCATCAGTTGGGTGATCTATCACTGTATCTCATCCAGAGCAATTCAGCTCCTCTCTGCCAATGCAGACAACACTGTGCATATATAATTTTGATTTTCTCTGGCTGAGGTTGTTCTTATATTTTACCAGGCATTTCTGTGGGAGCGGTATATGGGTATTTAGTTAAAAACACCTTTCTTTGATGGGCACAAAAAGAGATCATGAGGATTCCTCACATAAATATTTACTGGGTCCTGGAAAATATTGGGCCAATCCTACTTTTGTAAGGCATTGGTGTGTTTGCAAGAGTCTTGGTATCAACCAAAACTAACATAAATAAGTCTGCAATGATTACAGCATATTGGCACAGTAGAAATTGGGTCAGCTTTAGAACCCTTAAGTTTGGTACAGAAACGATTCTGGGCTTGACTTATGCATTGTTAATACTCAGTGTCAAAGAATTATGGTCCAATTTATAAGTTAAATAGTAGTTTCAGGGATTTCTAACTATGAACTGTCTCAGTTAGGACCTTTCACTTTTTTATCAGTTACTTTGTTGAGAGATTCTTGAAAAAAACTTGTGGGGGTGCATATGAGCACAGCAATGCATTTCTATGAAGCTGGTGTAGATTTTCTGGTACCTTATGCTATCACTTTGATTCTACAGGTTTTTATCTGCTTAGACAAGGCTGGCAGAGTGTAGGGTAATCAATTATTATCATATTACTTCTCAGTCAAAACAATTTTTACTATGTGCTGTCAGTTGCTTTCAAAAGTGGAAATGATGATGGTCAGCAGCACTTGGAAGTTGATAATTGTTTGACATTTCAACTAGCAGAGGAAGGCAGGACATTCTCTAGGAATATTTATTTGAATTTCCACTTTTTATGTTTCAACTCCATTCATTCTTCCTGTGAACACTTCAGCAGTTGACCCTGACCAACATGGAAACTGAATGGCTGCTGTACCTTCTAAGGTCATTGTTGTCAAAGGGAAATTCTGTTAGCATTTTTAAAAAAAATCATGGAGGGCTAGAAATTAAATGGTGAGATGTGCACCTTACTTCTTTGGCTACTTTAGGGAAAGAAAAAACAAAAAACCCAATAAAATCCAAACCAGCAAAAAAACCAAATCAAAACCAACCAAACAAAACAAAACAAAAAAAACCCCAAAAAACCAAAAAATCCCCACCAACCCAAAAATAACCTAACATGAAACACAACAACAAAAGTAAAAAAAGGTGATAACATGCACACACACAAACACACAAACCAAAACAAACAAAAAAATAAACAAAAAACCCCCAAAACAGACAAACAAAGATCCAACCCAAAACAAGCAAACACTGTCTCCCCTCAAAAGCTAAACAAAATTATATATTGGGCTCTTCACTATATCCCTGAGTGTCAAAACACCTCTGACTATGCCTAGAATGTGTTGCATTGAATTGCTTGAAATAATTCTAGGATGTGAAAGGCTTGTGGGGAATACAGATGTGCAGATGTGACTTCATTCACCTGTTACCATGAACACTCAAACTCAGACATCATAGACTTGCACAATGATTTCAAAGAAACTTTCTGTAACCCATTGTTTATTTAATACATATATGAAATTCTGATTGTAAGTGAATAATACAATTTTAATCTACACCTCCTGGAGCAGTTGATTTTGCCTTTCTCTATTGCATAGTATGGATTGACCCTCAGGGGAATATTTATTTCCTACAGACTTGCTGTAGCTTGAAATCATAGAGTTTTTGTGTTTCTTGTTTTCTCATTACCTCCCACTTATTCATGGCTCACCTGTAAAGTTATAACTCCTAGGGTGAAATATGACATGGGTCTAAGCTGGAGAAATCCGTAGAGAAATTTTGTTTTCTGTAGTTTAAATATGAGACTGAATAGATCAATTCTGTTCCTTGATAATAGATTTCTGCAGTGGTGGGGCATTTATGCAAAATAAATAGGAGAAGTGAAATTTCATCACTTACTCCTTGTTGTGTGCAAAATAACCTGGTCTGTGCCTGTCAGGTGATTTCTGGCTGTTGCCTGTGTCATGTCCTCCCATTCCTCCCAGCTCTTTGTATCACACTATCCCAACTTTAGTGTCAGTTCTCTCTGTCATCTTTCCAGGTTGAACTTAGCTGGATCTTTAAAAGGCAGAGACATTGATAAGTCTCTGAAATAGTTCGGCTTTGTGCTGATCATATTCTCTCTTGTGATGAGGCTACATTTTAATCTTTACAGAAGGATGTTGCCTGGTCTTTCCCATTCAGGGTCTTCATTACAACAGACTTCCTACAGCTACTACAGAGCCACAGTTTTCTGCAAGTTCAGTAAATGTAGCTGCAACTACAGTGTAGTCTTGCTAGCACATTTCAATTTAATGTGACCTTCACCGTGAGTTTATCATAGTAAACTTTATCACTTTGGAAATGCTTCTTGATATGAGTCATTCATAACGTTCATACCTGCACAAAAATTGCCAATCCCTGTACGCTTCATTATTTTGTAACATATTAAAATGTCCAAATTTGACATGTGGGAAAAAAAAAATCCAGAATGAAAAGAAAATATCCCTCTGAATTACAGACTTCAAAGGAAATCCTATCTCAGTTGGCATTAGTTGAATTTCTGTTTTTCCACAAGTATCATAATTCTATTCTGAATTATGCACATGCTCCAAAGCAACATTTTATTTTTCTCATTTCATCTTTTTTTTTTTTAAGTGTGAAGTTCTATATCTATTTTTACAGAGTTGTGAGTTTATTCTCAGAATATGTTTAAGACATTTTTTAACTCTTTCTGCTGAGCACTTTCTTGCTTCATTGTCTCATCAAAGTTTCTGAAATCAAGTGCATTAACCCTTTGTTGCCCACACCCCAGGTATTTGTAAAAGTAAACAGATAATCTTCTTCCTCAGGAGAGAAAAAGAATAGTGGGCTGTTTCAGTCAGCTTTGCATTATTTATATTGCGTAAATGTACAGATTTCTAACATTAAAAAAAATCAGAGAACACAACTGCATGCAAGAGTCCCCCAGCCAAGGAAGGGAACATATAATTCTTACATGAGAAATCCAAGGAGAGTCTAGCCTGTGCGAATTCCTAAATATCATAAATGCTTTTCTGAGATATTTGTGTACACTTACTCCTTAGGGAAGTTTCTGTCTTACTAGAGTACACTGAAGATTAGACCTAAGAAAAGAAAAGAAAGGATATGTGATGACTTAAAACGGGATCCAATTTTTTTCTGAGTAAATTCTACTGTGGTTTTTTACAAGCAAGTAACAGTGATAGTTGCTGAAAAGTGAAATGAAGGTTTAGAAACATTTGGGATGCTATTTAAAACCTTGTCACTGAATATATATATATATATATATATATATATATTTATATTCTTTCTTTTTTTTAGGTAGGTTATGGACAATCCAGAAGGGTGGAAATTGTCAGGTTTTGAGGAATGCTGGAATTACAGAGCAGTGTGGCACAATGATCTAAGCTACACTCTACCAAAGAACTCTTTGATCCTCTGATAAGCAGCCTCAAGTTTTCAGGGCAGGTATTGTATAGGAAGCTGGGGTGGCTGTATCTATAGCACTATCCAGACCTCACCAAATCCCTGTGTGGGTACATCAGTGCATGTGAAGTGTGACCACACATTTGCTATTAGTATCCTGTAGCAATGTCCATCCCATCCAACTTGACAAAATTCCTGCTCCCTGCCTGAGTGCAAACCCAGCCCAAGCAGCTCTAAAGGCTGCTTCCTCTCCACTGTGTCTAGGATCTGTGCAGAGTCTGGTTTGGTTTGCTTGGGCAAGTGATTTTCCTTTGAACTCACCCTCTCAAATATTCAACTTTGAGAAATTTTCTAAGTTTGCTCTCTGTCTCCAACTTTCTGATTCCTAATGTGCTTGCAACCACTTTATTGTGCTAAGTCTTAACTAAATGAATGTATGGCTGCTACTCATTTGCCTTTGTACAAAAATATTTAGGATACACATCCTTAATTACTAACTTTTCTTCATCTGGAATCTCTTGGTAATGATATTTTTGAGGTGGGAGATGTTAATCCCTTTGTTGAGATCAACCATATGTTCTTTTCCTCTGATTATAATTACTTTCTTTTTATAAATTACCACAGTGCTATGAATGTGCATTGGTGAGGGAATTTGCACTTTGGCTGGCAGGGAAAATGTTACAGGTGTGAACTGTGATTTGTAATAATCTTTATACAAACTGTCTGATTTCTTTTTGACAGTTTTTCATCAAAATTGTGATCTTATTGAAGTTGAAATGTTAGCAGAAATGAATTATGCTGACAAACTTTGAAAGGAAAAAAGTTGAAACATTAACTTTTGACAACTGATTTATTTTCTCTTGACTTGAACTTTTAGGATTAGCTATTGGGATACTTAATATGATATGCACAAAAAATTTACATTTAAACTTTTTTTTCGTCTTGTCCTGATACCTTTCTCTGCTCTAAGACAAGTTTAAGTAAAACTTCGCCATTCCTGGAAGATGTTCCCCAAACCATTCCTTAAAATGTTCAAGTCTTTTACCTCTGCATGGGATCTATTCTATTATTTTCAGATTTTTTCCAACTCAGAGCAAAAATAAATGTTCAAAGTTCAATTTTAAAGAAGAGAAGCTTTCAGTTGTAGGCCAAGTGAAGAACAACATCTTGCCATTTCGGCAGTGATTCCTTCATGTTGTGCAGGCTGAGTAGAGCCAGATTTACTATGACTTATTACAGTCTATGAAGGTCTTAGGTTTTCTGGGAGACTAAAAAAAAACCCAAACAAACAAATGCAGATTTTTTTTCTAGGAAAAAAAGATACCTTTGTTTTGTTGAACTCTTCTTTGTTAAAATTAGTCTCATTTATATGAGTAAAATTATCACTGAAGTATTACTAAACATTCAAAAATTTGATTCAGGATTTAGGTTCTGGTTTTCTCCAGTAAGGTATAAGGTTAACTGTGCATTTCAGCATTTCCTGTGATTTTCTTGCTGTCTTTAATCCTTCTAATTACACTCTGTTGTCTTCTCTCTGAATCTGGTTAATACACTTCATTTCCCTATCGTTTTCCTTTGTGCTGCTTTGCACAGCAACCCTGAGATTATTTCTTTTGGAAATCAGTAGAATTAGTTTGATTTGTTTTTCTCATTCATGAAAAGTTCTAATTAGACAAACAGTCACCATCAAAACTTAGACTTGCACAATTGCAGCTCTAGAAATTGTGGTTCTGAATCAGCCTTGCAGATTCAGAGGTCTCCTGCAATTCTGGCAGTGTCTTGGAGACTCCTCCAAGGGAGTGGAGTGAGCAAGCATAAACCCTTGACTTCATGAAGTTTTTCACTGTAGCTTAGATTCAGGGCCTCCAATGAGCCAATGTGAAAATCTAGGAGGAAAATTATGAAATAGAAACATTATTAACTCTGTGAAGCTATTTTCTACCTGGTGGAACAAGACTGCAGGAGTCCTCTTTCACACAGAAATTCTCCTGTTTGTGCAATGATGGATTCACTGTGAGTCAAGCATGTGGCCATAGATTACAAAGTGCCTGTTTCATTCTAAGTTGGTGAGGTAGATGATTCCTTCATAATTTGTTACATATCAATCAGTCATAAGTGGCTTCTCTGGCTTCATCTCTCTGAGCTAATAATAAAAGTGTTTCTTTATGCTACCTAAGGTGAACCAGTGCATCATCTCGAATAATTTAAAAAGCAGCCTAATGGCTGGTCTTCTGTAGCCTTGTAGGTAACTTTTTTAAGGCTAACATTTAGCATTTTACAAGTGTTGATGTACAACTACATTTACTTGTATGTCTGATTGCAGGTTGGTTAAATCTAGATTGGATAGCCTGCTGCATATAGGATGAAAATACCTGTGCACTATTACGTTTAAATAAGGTAAATGTTGGTTACATGGAAGGATTCAGGGGAAAAACAACAGAAATAAGTGATGTCAGGATGTTCACCAAAACCAAAAGATTGTGGTTGTTTCAAATTTTAAGACATAGAAAATAATTTCATATATAGAAATTTGTTTTTAATAACTGTGCTTTATTTTCCAAGGCAAAAATTAAATCATACAGCTTTTTTGAGTATGCACATGTAGTAGCAGACATGATTTTGTGTTTTCTTATAGAAAATAGTTAGCATTTTTAAGGCTGTTAAAGAGCTCTAGGCTATATTTAAAATCAGAATTAATGCATATTCTAATCCCCAGCATGCCTTTGAAAATATCAAACAGCATTTATTAAGTGGAGAAATATAAACATGAGGTCACATTTCTTGTTCTGTAGGCATTAACAAATACAAATTGGGAAAACAATTTTTGACCATGAAACAGAGGAAACAGTTATATTTCTGTTTTCACTCTACCTAAGATTAGGCTAACTTGTCCTATGAAATACTTCTACTTTGGAAGAAAAAACAATTGAATTAATCCAGATTTTTAGAGTATGCATCACTCTATCACCGGTGTTGCTGAAGAATGATGAAATAATTACTTTGACTTGGTAATTTGTCTTTTTTGTACAAATGATATTATGTTTAGTAGTAAATCAAGATGACCTGGCATTTATGCATTCAGATTGAACAGATGAAATGGAGAAAAAGCAATGCAATGAGGTCAAGGCAAAACCTCATTTTGATTAGCCTGCAATGAAACCCTTTTCTGGAAGGGGAAAAAAATTGCAACAAAATTGAAATGTTCTGGGTTATTTTTAATAAAATAAAACTAAATTTATTTGAACTTTTCTATTCTAGGAGCTCTAACTGGAAATGTTCTGCTTTTTATGGCTGAGTATTAACGCTGAATATTTCTGTTTTATTTGGTGCTATTAGGAGACAGCTATGCTGGTGATCAGTAAATAATAAAATGCCGTCTGTTCATAAATTCATTACTTTGTGTGTTAAATTTTTACACAGAAATATTAATTGGAGTTTAATGTAATGAAACAGAAATATTAAAATGGAAATAATAGATTATAGTGCATATTTAAAAGTATTTTTGGGCGGTAATCTCTAAATTTGTGCATCTGTTCTGATTTCAAACAAATCCAATTTTGAAATGTTGTAATACCTGCAAGTGTAGTTCCCAAACACTCCAGTTCATTTTCTTGTCACTGCAGGAGACATTTGTTATTGGCAATCTCAGAGGAAAGCTACAGTCTTGAGAGGGAAATGGAAAAGGTAATTTTCATTAAAATACAACAACTAACTCGCATAAAAATTTGATACTACAGCCAATTCAGCCATGTAAGTAAAGCAGATGTTTTCTTGTGATAAAACCAGGAAAAAACATGGCAGACAATTAAAAGAACTGACTTTTTATGCTTGCTTAAATGATTATGCAGATTGCAGGCCAGTGAAATAACAGATCTAGACCACATTCTTAGTAATTCTTCACCATCTCCCTCTATATTGGGGTTTCTAAATGGGCTTAACAACCCATGACAGGCAGCTTGTCTCTCATATTACAAATGATGATTCATGTACAGTCAATGACAGAGAATGGAGTCTATCAGAAATGTGAACAAGTTGTTGCAAATTCCCTTTTAGCAGACTTTTGGATGACATTTAAAAGTCTAAATACTTCTGATTTCATAAGGTTGGTCTTTTGATGAAAAAAAATCAGTGAGGGCAGATGTTTTTCAAAATTTATTATGTTGTTCTGAAAAAGACAGTTTGGAAATTTTCTCAAAAATCATGACTGGGTTTTCCATGAAAACCTGTTGGGGAATACTTTCAAGCAGTGTTACTCAACATACAATTGTTTGTTACTTAAGGACTGTGTATGAAGATCATAGAATTGTTTGGGTTGAAAAGGTCCCTAAGATGATCATGTCAAACCATTAACTTAGTGCTGCCACCACTGAACTGTAAGCATCTTGTGTTTTAAATACTTCCAGGGATGATGATTCAAGCAAATCCCTGGCACCTGTTCCAGGATCCTGGCCCAGGTGGGGACAGCCCCATGGCCAAAGGGCTCCTTGAGGTTCTGGCTGAGTGCTGGGATGCATGTGGAGAGGCAGTAGGTTGTTCTTTTAAGAAAAAAAGGACATCAAGATAAGGCATAAATTATTCTTGAAATGAAATCCAGTGCTTTATCTCTGTGGATTCACCACTTGTGATTAAAATTGAAACCACTGAGCAGTGGGAGAGAGAGGGTGTGTTACCACACAAAACAAAAGGTGAACATGGAGACTGAAATAAATAATGCAGTTGCACATGTTTTCTAAAGGCCAAACTACAGTTACTTTATCACAATCTTTAGCTTGACTCATTCCTTTTCATTCTGGTAGTTTTTAGGACCAGCTATGCTGCCATCTAAACACAAAATGTTCAAGATAAAAAGCTTCAATAAGACTGCATTCATGCAAATGTTTTATTTAATTGTGCACTTGCTGGGGCCAAGGTCTAAAATGCAGAATTGGTGCACTATGCATCAGAAATACCAGATATATTTGGTATAAATTTTAGTGGGCAAAAACTGATATTAATAGAAACTTAGAAATCTGAAATGCCGCTTAAGGCATGTTTTTCATATGCCATTAAAAGATCTAGATGTACACAGATAACATATTTAAAAAAACTTGTGAAAGATGAATATAAAAGACTCATTTTTCAGAGTTGTCAGTAAAATTTACTTTTATTGTGTAATTACAATGTCTATACTTTCCCCTGCCTTGATATATTTTTTGAAAATAAAAGCAGTGCCTTGGAGCTGGAATAATTGGAAGTCAGTCTAAAACTAAATTTAAAATATTTTCTGTTTCACCAACATCAGCAATAACAGGTGCTCAATAACGCATTTATTTTTGGCATAAATGCATTTAGAAAAACTGATGTCTGACCAGTGAAAAGACAAAAGAAGAGCAGGAAACGTTTGCTTTCACTTTTAGAAAAAAAATGGAAATTGAAGGATTATATAACCCTTAACATTGTCACCAATAGAATACAGTTTATCAGGTCATTCTCTTGTGAAAAGTATGATAAAGATTGGCCTGCAAATAGAATACTTTATTATGGATTTAAAGGGTCCTTCAGATATATAGTCATAACTAAAATCAAGGGTTTATGAACTTCTCTGGAACCTTACAAAATACTTCCTATCATTGATATCAATACATTTTGAAGTATTCCAGGTCTGTTTTATGTGGATGTTTTCAAATAAGGGGATAATATTTTTAACTTTGACCACCAAATATGACCTTTTAAAATATATTTCACTTGGAGAGCAGCAGAGGGAGGTTGAAAACACAAAAATCTCTGTAAAAGCAAAAACTTCAAGGGGATTTTGGAGCATGACCTTGTTTTGCTGAGACTTGCTGTGACAGCTCTGTATGTGTGTTTTCCATTATGTATGTTCTTTGTACTATATTACAAAGACCATATTAAATGATGCCTTAAGTTTTAGCTTAACACCTAGTTGTTAGTCACCTGAAAGTATTAAATTTGAAAATGTTACTATGTTAAATGCCATTTTTAATGCTTATATATGCTGTCCCTTTCTTATTTACCACTTTTTTCTTTAATTAAACAAATGGTTGAAAATGCTCTAATTGTTAGGGATATGAATAAAAAAACAAATACTTATTTTGGAATAGCTTTTTCGAATTGCTATTTTATTCTGATTTATAAGATGGTGACATCAACACTATGAAATAAAAGGTGCTAGTTTTTTGATACAGATTAGTTCTTTCTGCTTTAAAATGTATTCTTTAAAAGTGTAAGATAGTCCCAAATACTCAGTTTTGAGAGTCCATTCTGAACCACAGTTATTCCTGAATAAGCCAGCCTCTAGACAAACTAGAAGATCTCATTAACATGTTTCATGCTTCTAGAGAATGTTAAAATAAAAGTTTGGGGAAAAAAATAGGAGACAAATAACATTCAATCATAGCTGATAAAGGAGAAATTAGTAGTATTTAAAGAAACATATGAAGAATATGCAATTATCTTTGAAAAAGCCTTTTTATTGAGGCAGATCAAGGGCAAAAAAATGCCTTTGAATGTCAGCATGTAAAAAGAATTTCTGCAAATTGAAGTAAATATGGTTGCTATTAATGCCTGAATTTATTTTTTTCCTCAATGTATTTTTTAGTTCTGTATGTTTTTTTTTTTGTTTTTTAACCAGCAATGGAACTAATAGTTGGTGAAATTGGGGTTTTTTGGTGTTTTGTTTAGTTTTAATGTGTGCTTTCTGAGTACAGTGTAAAAATGGTGCAGAGGAGGTAAAAAATAACCTCTGCTTGATACTGGGGTTTCAATAGTGTTTTAGATTTGAGTGCTTTTTCATGTATGGAGTATTTTATCCCTGCCTTGACATATATCACTGGAATATGATTATTGAAAAATCTGCATGCTAAAATGCATAATAACCAACAACAATAACAATAAAAACCCCAACAGTGTGTTTTATTATTGCTTTATTTTTATTTATATGGGACTAAAATGTGTAGATTGTGTTTTTATATATGTTATATATAAAAGAAAAATTCTTTTCCTTTCAGATATAGCAACCTCTCTTGAGATTGTGCATATCTATTTATCTCTTTCCCACCTGCTACTGGAGTTCCAGCTACTGCTCTGACACTCCTCTCTCTTAAGACATCTGTCACTCTATTGGAATAAAACATAATTACTTTTAGCAGTCTTGCTTTTCTCTGTCAGCATTAAGAGGTGCAAGTGGCAATAGCTGCATATTAATGCCTTTATTGTGTATAAGACATTTGGATACTCTTTCTTTACCATGGCAACATATTGCCCTTTAATGGTACAATTGGCTGCTGTCAGTAAGAGAGAGTCATACCCATAAATTATCAAGGCAGGCAACGCTGCTGACTGCTCTTGTAACCTGGAGGGCTGAGGGGAACTGGAAGAAAATGACAACAGTGATGTTTAGAAACACTGACTGATTGAGGAAAGAGCAAGTAGAGTTTGGAGCTACTGGCATAGCCTCGATGATTTTGAGCATCATTTTTTTTCTTCCATTTACACTGGTGGTATAAGGGAACCCTGTTAGAGAGCAATGGTAATTGTACCTGAAAGACCACTGTGGATGCTTTTGCCAACATAGAGGAATTATGGAGATTCCTGGTTCTGTTCTCTTGCAGTTATCACAATTATGCAGATGTTCTGCTTCTGGACTTCATAAAGTTTCTGTCTGGGTCTGAGACTTACCACTACAATCTATGTACTTTAATTATGTGAGAAGAGAAATTATCCAACAGGACAGCTTGAGTTCCTTTTACCTGGGGATCCAGGTTATGATGACAATCCTTTAGACCTCAGAGTCACCTTTAAATATGCACAAGAAAACACAGGCTAGCCAACATGTATTGAACTTTGGCCTTTGCAATGAATATTTTACACACACAGATTTGAAATGGCTCATTTTTTGCAATGTGTTATATTAAGTACAAAGGAAAAATCAAAGAACAAACCAGGCCATCACGCCGTTGGCCAGAAAGCCCACATCGGTAGAGTTATTTCTGGATTTCTAAATTCATATCTAGGGACAGAGATCTAAATTATCCAATATTCAGAAGCACTGAAAAACCCCAGGCACCAGTGAAATGCTTACAAAGAAGAAAGGGATTTAAAGCATGAATTTGGATCCCAGCAAAACAAAGGCATTTCTTTAACATTTACATAGAACTCATGTTCTGGCAATTGTACAGAGTTTTGGAAGAATCTTATAATTTACTAGGGTTTGATATGACTTTTAAGTCCTCTAAAAGAAAACACTGGTTCACTGAAAGTATCCGTGTTAAGGAGCATGCACATTCTCCTTATTTTCTGTTCCACAAAGGAATTCACCATGGAGTGAATAGTTGTACAACATTAAGATTGTATGTCTTGTGTCCTTGAATTTCTTGTTTTTCATTAAGCTTCTTAGAGTTTGCATCTAGTTAATATCCCTTTCTGCTTCCCTCTCCTCTCTCCCTTCTCTTCTCTCCTCCAGGTAGGGGTCAGCCTGTTCTCCCAAGCAGCCAGTGACAGGATGAGAGGACACAGTCTCCAGGCTGTGTCAGGGGAGGTTCAGGTTGGATATCAGGAAGAATTTTTTCATGGAAACTGTTGCCAAGCATTGGAATGGACTGCCCAGGGAGGTGGTGGAGATATGATCCCTGGGTTCAGGAAACAATTGGATGTGGCACTTAATACCATGGTTTAGTTGATTGGTGAAAGGCTGAACTCGATGACCTTGGATGTCTTTTCCAACCTAAATGATTCTGGGAATGTTTTTTAAAAAATTCTGCAAGAATCTGTAAGTAGGCAATGTATTTGTAGAAATTTGAGATAGTATTTACTGCTGGGTAATATAAACACAAAATACATGGATTTTTTAGATACATGAGCTAAATTTCCTAAGTTTAGATTTTTAAAGAAGAATTGTAAAAATATAGAATTAAATGAAGAAGGTGTGTGTTTGCTGGGATTGCTGAGATTTTTTCAATAATCCTTCACTGGAGCTATGAAATAGAAACCAAATTTGTTTTAATTAGCATTGGTGTTTTATGCTGCTGAAGTGAATATTCTGCTTTTCTGTCCAGAACAAGTCTTGGCTACTTGGCTTGTTTGGGTATACAGCACATTCCAGATGCAGATATGTCCTAAACCCTAGGAATTTAGGTAATTTGTCTGCCTTAAATGCTGTTCAGAAACTCCTATGTGACTTTTTTTTAATTCTTGGTTATCCAGATATCTTTGAAAATCTTTTTATACGTTGGAGTTTTGACACAGTCACCAAGTTCACATTATGGATTAAATAGCTGAGGGATTAAAAGACAGCTATATTTACAAGAGCTGGGAAACTAAAATAGCAAATTCTGTCCAGCCTTGGCAGTACACAGGAGTGAGCTGACATGATGAATGTAAACAAACAAAATCCATGTTTTATGGGTTTTTTTGCCACTGGTTACTCTTGCTATAACAATGGGCTGTTGATAAATCTTTTGAGCACTAAACTGCAGTCGGTCTTCTGGGGGGCTTTCAGCAGATTTGCTGACTGGGTTTGTGCAAGTGCACTTGACCACAGTATGCTGAGGTGTGTCAGGTAGGATACAGCTGAACTATGACATCCCATTTATCCATCATCCAGTCTTTGTTAAGGTTCCTTGAAGTGTCAGGGGATGAAGGTTTTGCCCTTGTCTGCCCGCATGGTTGGAAGTCTATTGAAGATGCAATTGTTGCAGTTTTTGTTCCGAGAAGACTTTTGTTAGACTCTCTGCAGATGTATTTCAATACTTTCCCATGGCTTAACTCTGAGGTATTCTGTGGTTTAGAAAACTCAACAGCCTTGATCTTCTGAACTCTGTGGCTCTGTAGACATTACAGGCCTGCATTTTAAAGTAGCTTTATAAACAAAAAGAGTGAGATTCTGATTTTGTTAAACTTACTAGGTTTTTTGTTGTCTTCAGACCAAGGCTTCATTCAGCTGATCTGAGGGCTTAAGAGACACTTTGAACATCTAAATGTATATATTCTGTGAAATTTGGTTACTCCCTCTTATCTACTGAAATATTTCCCATATACTTTTGTCAAGGGAACACCTTTTTTGTTTTATTTGCATAGTTCCTAGCAAAGTGTGGTGTGATACTAGCTTGGGGTCACATTTACCACCTTTTGAGTGGTATCGTTGTTCAAAAAATGAGTAAATATCATGTTTGGTTTAACAGTTCTAATATTTTGCTCATGAATTGTCTGCTGTATGTTTTGGGTTGGATTTTTTTTTAAAGCCCCACTAACTGCATGAATTATTAATGAATTATTAATTAAATTTCAAAATTAAAAGCTTCCATAACTCCAGGTACTGCAAATGGAATGTGGTTGTAGAAACTTTTTCTCTTCCACCAAATTTATCCTGCACTTGCTTGTTAACTAATATGACAGACTGGATACTCATGTTACTCAATTCACTGAATTTGCTTCATTGATGTGTCAAGACAAAATGTAGGTTTCTGTGGGTAGGCACATTGGCTTTGTCAGTGATTTGTCACATTGGTAAACTATTAATACATAGATATTAGTACTGCAATGAAAACGTCCTGGTTATGTATGAACTAATTTATGTTGGGATTATTCTCATGTTTTCTTGATTTTTAGGTTTTATGTGGTTTAGATCAGGTAAACTGTTGCTAATAGTCATAGCTCAGATAACTAAAGGGAGTGCAGAAAGCTTATGGACTCTATGCCTTAGCCTATGTGTTCTGCTGTGACTCCTGAATACCATCTTGCCAAAATCAATTGCACTTTATTCATGATATAAAAAATTTGTTTTATCCTTCTGCAAAGAAAATTGGATAAAAGGAGTTTATTAGTGATCTGCTTGCAAAGTACAAAAGAAAAGTTCCTGATAGAGTATGTGTGACTATAAAGAGATACACTGTATAACGCTCTGTGTATGAGCCTGTGTTAGAGCAAACTACATGCAAAATTTATGACACAGTTTTCTTTACCACTATTAACATTTCTAGAGTACTCCCAGTGAGGCTACCTACTTAGGGCTGCAGCTTGCTTGGAAAAGGTTTCACTAAACAGAGTGGTGAGAGCCCTTAGATGCAATGCCAGCATTGGTGGTGTTGATCTCACTGCTGTGAGACTATCACAGGACTTTCTGCTTTACATGCAGGACCCAAACTGAGACTGGAAATTACATCCCTCCCATGGTGCCAGATGCCTGTACTGGCCCCTGTCATGTACACTGGCTGCAGATCAGCTGGTCTTCACCTGGACTTCAGCCTCTCCATGCTGACACCAGCTGCACACTCATGCCAGCACCTGTGTGACATGTTTTGGAAATCTCCTGCAGTTTCCTCGCACAGCCCAATTGAACATAGGACTACTGGAATGGGATGCCTATACTATGCCTCTGGAAAGACACAGAAACAAATATATAACTATCCCCACAAAGTCCTCAGGTGGCCTTGAGCAGCTCATTAAGTGTGTTAAAACATGAGCTTTTCACTCAGCCTGTGAGGACTTGTTGCCCCTTTGGAGACATAGCTTTATCTGATCTGTCCATATTAGTAAAGAAGAGCAATTTCTTCTCTAGGAAATATACAGGAAGGCTCATAGGCTCATTTTTGTGCCTTAAATCTCTTAGGGGAAAAAAAAATACCCATCTTTCAATTGCCACTTTCAGTGTTCTCATGCAGCACAGGTTTTATTTGGCATGTGATTGAAAATGAAGGATGAGAATGTAAAAGAAAGTTTAGGACAAATATAAATGTAGTGGTTTTTGTGGTCTAGTTCCTGGGCTGTCAGTTTTCCTCAAGTTCAGAATCAACATAGGCTGTTGATTTGGCCTAGGGGCATTTGAGCCTGACAGTGCTGGTATCCCTGAGCTCCTGAGCCCCTTCCCTCGGGCCGTTCCTCTGTTCTTTTTGCCCTCTTGCGCCTTTATACTCAAGTCTGAAATCTTTTGCAGGTCACTGCAAATTTCTACTACTGCTTCTTGTAGTCACACATGAGTACCTTAGAAAAGAGTTTTGGGAGGGTGTCATGGGCCATTAGCCAAGATCTGTGTCACTACAGTGGATTGGATGTCCATGTTTCAGACACTGCATGGAAATACCTGAAAGGAGACTGACATTGCTAAGGAGTTACTCAGTACTGACCTCCTACATTCTCTTCACAGCTGAGCCTCCCAGAGTAGTCATTGCATGTCATCAGTCACCTGCAAAAATCCCAGTCCCAGCTCCCAAGCAGATCTCCAAGCAAGGTGAAAATGTGCTCTGTTTCCTCCTTGTCCCAAGTTTGTTCAGGCAGGCTCCTCGGAACTGACAGAATATCTTGTGAATGCAAATAAGATTTCAGCCTGCTTAATCAGTTAGTCTGTAAATGCCAGAAAAGTTTTGTGATTATCAAGAGATACCTAGTGAGGTCAAAATTCTGCCCAGAGTTTTGTGTGGTCTTTTGGTGGCAAAAATATTTTGCAATCCTCCACATGAAAAGGAATTTCATCTTACATTTATTTCACTGATCTTTAAAACAGAATTTCTGGTAAAGCTGAAATAAAATACTGTATTCTTTGCTGTATTTAATCTGAATTGAAACTGCTTCATTATTTTAACAATCACCCAGCCTCAACAACAAAAACAACTCGAAAAACAAAAAACCCAACAAAATTAATTTTTCTGCCTTGAAGTTCCACCACTTGAAGTAGTGGTTATGGTCTTTACTATTATGCCTTTTAGATGAGGAACAGAAAGGAGCATGCACCTCTTTCTTCCTTGTCTCTCCTCAGGCATTGCTGCATCTGTGTGTGCGTTCTGGGATGTGTGGAATGCACCAAGGATCGGGACCACAGGAGTAGAGGGGGCATGTGGTTCCTAGCCTCATTGGAAAATTCAGTTTGCCTTTACATGGTTTTCAGACTCTTGGATATGAGGAAACAAATATTCTTGTCTCCATTTTAGGACAAAATCAGAGGGTTGAAACATTGGGATCTTCTTTTGCATAGAGATTTGAAATTACTTCTATTTATACAAGTGTGTTTGCATGCTAATAAATACTGAAGGAGTTTGCAAAGGGATTGGAAAAAAGCTTTGAGAATCATACACAGAGACTTGATTGACATGATTAATGGGCTATTTTTTGTAACATAATGGAAAGTGAAAAACTATAAAACAATGATTACAAAAGCTCTGTGTATTTCACTGGATACCTTAAAAGTATTGAGGGCCGGAATTAAGATCAAAATTGTCCTGGAAAAAGTATTAAAGTTAATCTGACAGCTTGATTAATGCAATTGAAGTGTTTGAAGAAGAGCAGAATGCTGGAAGAGTGATTTTGAGAAAAAAATAGAAGCAGGTTGGGTACACCAGGATAAAACTCCACTTCAACTGCATACTACATAGAGCGTATTACCTATACATTTTGAAATAAAGACTTTTGTAGAGCAAAAATAAAGGTATACTCAATGCAGTGAATATTTCCTGGTGTAGATTACAGTCTTTTATATAAAACTTGATTCTCTCAAGTCTTGTGTTTAAATTTAGACACGTGTTTAAGTCTTTTCAAGATTTATGGAACCTTGTAATTCTAGATTTAAGGAAACATTTAACCACTTTCTAAAAGGGAGGGAAATACTTTAAGAAGAATGACTTTTGAAGAAGTAGGATAGGAAACAATATGTTAAAGATTACCAAATAAGGATACATGAAAAAAATGTATTAGCTATATCGAGCTGCTCTGTGCTATTCTTTCCATATTTCAATAAATTACATTGTGTGTTTTACTGTGCTTTACTGAAAAAGAAACATAAATAATTTCTTAGATAGAATAGGAGGTATTTTGTCCTTTTTCACATTCTTGTGAAAGCTGTGGATTTGCTTATCTCTCTGGCCTCCAGACAGGGAAATCCTGGTATAAGTAGGCAAATGCTGTATTCACCTAATGTTATTTTCTAAATTATTTTATATTTTGCATAAAAATGCTGCTAGATAATACCAGAGAAACAATTGCTTGTGTGACTACATGAGCCATTAAGATTACGTGGGTGTTGGCAATTTACTTCCCCCAGTCAACAAAGAACTGCATTTTTTAAAGTTTGGAGATCCATTGTGTATTTTTGTGTCTGTGCTCCTATAAAAGAGTTGAGATTCAGGAAATAGGTGTGTGGTTGAATAGATGGCTGAGCATCTGGAATATCTTGTTTTACCCTGGATCCAGTAATCAGAACTGGCTATGCTAATCAAATAGTAACTTCTTAAAAGTCCTTTGAGCAAGGGCAATATGGCCTTTCAGCTTCATATGTACCTCAAGAATGCATTCATCTTTTTAGCCCTGTGAAAGATTAGAAATGGGACCAGATCCAAAGGATGATTTTTTGAAGCCTTTCCCCAAAAGTTATTCAAAGTCCATGAATTATTTGAATATTTTTTGTTCGATGCAGATATGGGGTTTTTTGGGTTCTTTGTTTGTACTCAAGAGAAAGTGAACCTTCAGTGCTACTAAATATGTATTATAAAAAAGATAAATTATTTTGTGGGGTTCTGCTTGAAATTAAATTGAAAACTATCCCTTCCTGAATAGACTTGTGTACTAGGAGATGTGCAATGAAACTCTAGAGTTCATCAATTTAAAGTAAAAAAAAAAAAAAGACCCAAACAAATATTATTTAACCAGCTAGTCTCTGGAAATTACTGATGTTCTATTTGGGTGGGGGGAGGTTGGACAAATTTCCAAAAAAAGAAAAAAATAGGCATAGAAATGGTGTAAGACCACTTACATTAAAAAAAAATCAGGAATACATTTTATTGCAATGTTAAGAATGCCAGTTGAGAGAAAATCCTCCTAATCTGGGTGAGGCCTAGACTCTCCCGTTCTTAAAAATCCCACCACACCCACACATCTACTCCCAACAAAATAATCCAAATCAACTCAATCTTAATTCCACCTTCTTCTTTGGACAGGAGCAGTTCTCTCATGTAGAAAAACCAATTTTTTTCCTTGCCATACTGTATTATTTGCAGGACGTTAAATACTACCTAGTAAAAGAAGATAAAGAAAAATTGGAAAATTTCGTTTTCTGAAAAAAAAGGATCAAAACAGCTAATATTTAAAAAAAACCAAGAATGATTACAGATCAATTAATTTCATGTTTATAAATCACATATAATCTGTTTTTTTGTGTGTCCTTTGTGCTGCATTTATTCAAGACTGTAACCTAAACTTCTGAGTCTAGGATAGTCCTTGGAGTAAACTGCACTCAAAAAAAAAAGGGGGGGGTTCATTTCTGAGCCATAATTGGATTTGAATTTTTGATCAGGTCTTTGATTAGGACTTTAAAAGGATCTGTTGATCTACAAGATCTGATTGACAAGGTTGCAACATAGTGAGTTACCTTATAATTGATATAGCAAAAGGATTTTTTTCATACTGTAATTTGAAAAATTGGAAAAACTTGTCACGTGAGAAGACATTATTTCTTCTAATTATTTTTCTCTGGTTGGACCAAATCAGGAACTTTTCTTTGTTTTTCTCCTTCAATTTTTCTTCTTAATTCTGTTCTTCTGAGATGAATCATTGGAAGTTTTGCAGAACCTGTGACTTAATTACATTATCATCTGTCTCCCTTGTAAATGATGCCATTGACTGCTTATCTTCTAGCTCTGCCTCCAGTTTGGTATAATAGTCTTTGCTAAATGTGTAAAAATGCCCTTTTGTGTTACATTTATTGCAGCTGAACACTCAAGAAAGGTTTTTGAATGGTTATTTATTGCCAGAAGGATCATGACTACAGTTGGACTCACAAAGTGAATTCCCTTGTCCCAAAAGCACAAAGGACAGGCTGGTGCTGGGAGCAGCTGCTGGAGGATTTGTACTGCTTGAATTTTGTTCCCAGCTCAATGACCTTGTGGAAAGTCACTGAGCCACTTTCTGTCAACCTTTAGTGATTCTTGTAGTGGCTATGAAGTTTATGTACCCAGATTCCAGGGGTATGGAGCTGCTTAATTAATGAGTAATTTTTGGTAATGTGCTATGAGATCCACTGATCTGACCTTTCACTGTTCTCAAAGCACTTGTCCCTCTCTCTATGCTCAAGCTGATTAGGGCTGTTTCCTCTTGCTGTCTCCTAACCATGTAATCTCAAGCCTGTTTGCTGTGCTTCTGCTTGTCTTGTCTGTCTGACCACTTTTTCTGCTCCTTTTGCTTTCTCTGCTGCATTAAGCACAGGCATCTTTATTGTCATCTGAGTAACTATTGAGTGTTGCTGATCTTTAGGTTTACTTCTGTATGACAAAATAACCCCCAGCTCTCTGTTCTGAGAATGTGAGAATGTGCAGCCTTGAGCATATTTCTTCTTACTTCTTTTTTTTTTTTTTTTCATGGTCATGCTACCCTCTCATACTTGGGAAGAATAGAATTTTTCTGTGTGCTGCCCAGCTCCTCCTCCCCTGGAATTAGTTCAGGAAAATGTTGTATCATCACCTCTAGAACTCACCACTCAGAAATTGCACTGATTTCTGAATTGTGCATATGGTAAAGGACACAACAGGAACAGGTTCAGCCCGCTATAAGTTTTAGCCCTTAAATCTTCATTGAAAAGCTGAGCCTGGTTAGGATCTTGCACTTGCCTTGCTGATACCTGTCACATGGTTTAGATGGGTGCAGTCAGTAATACAATGGAGCAATCTCACCTTCTCAGATAGCTTCTCATCTGCTTATCCACTTACTAGCAGGATGTGAACCTGTGGGTTTTTTGTTACTTAAAGAATTCCTTCAACTCCATCAAATTGTACCATAAGGAAAAATCATCTTCAATTCCTTATGTGCAATCTGGATTTTTCTGTTAGCAAGCAAGTAAAGTAAACGAAAGAAGCAGTTTCCAAGATTTGTCATGTATTTCTTGTGTGTGTGTACATATGTGTGTGTATATGAGCTCTTACAAAAATATACTTAGAGGAAGAAATATTTTCAATGTTTACTTTCAAGTATAATTGCAATCAATAAACTGTTTTTCAAATATAACAAACAATATAGAAAATATATTTTTATGCGGAACATAATGCCTGTGATGCTAACAGCTTCTATCAAGGCAAAGCCTTGGTTGCACTAGACAGGACTCAGGGCAAAATTATTTGGTCTGTACATTTACCTGTATTGATTACTAGCTCTTGCTTTTCCAGCAGACTGGTCCTACCCATATGGTGCAGCAATGTAACTCTCCTAGAAATTCTTCATCCAAGACTGAAGGAAATTGTCTATCATCACAGGATGATAGACACCTTCAAAATGACATTCACATGTAATGAGAATAAGGAAAGACAGAGAAACCAAACATCTAGATGAAGGTGAGAATGTGAATTAGAAAGAATCCAGTAGGATGGTGAAGCCCAGCTGCCAGAATATAGTAAGTACAATCATCTATAGAAGATTTTAAGTGGTTACAGGGAACATTGTAAACATCAGGTGGGATCCATATGGAAGCAGGAAGCTTTCTTCATGGAGGTCTTGAATACTTAAATTAAGGATAGAAATGTCATAGAGCCTGACACAATTTTCAGATAATTTGCAGAGTCTCACTGGCCCTTTGACCTTAATTTATTGGGATGAATGTACACAGGACAGGGCGTTGTGTTTCTCTTTGCTGACAGTGCAAAGCTGGCTCATGCCTGAAGCTCTAGAGAGTTTTGTGTTCATACTCACAAATCTGGATTTCTTCTGTTGCCATCCTGTTCAACAATACAAAAGGGTAACAAGTGAAATGGGTCATATTTATTGACAAAAATCGACTGCAAAACAGATAATTCCGTTTGTGGAGAAGTGACCTGAACTACAGAATACAGGAAATAAGACTAGAGATAAGGAGCACAAGAGAGAATTGATTGGTCTGTAAGTTTGAGACTAAGCAGAAATTATTATTCAGAATTTATTGAATTCAATGAAATGAAACCCAATATTAATACAAATAATTGCTTGAACTGTGGAAAAGAAAAGGCAGACCTGATTTACAGGACATAAACCTAAATGTACATCTAGACATTTTAGGAAAAAAAAGTGGAAGGTTAATCAAGAAACTGGAAATGGATTTACCTATAATGTCAAGACTTGCATCCTCTGAGGCCTGCATCCATAACAAGTCCTAGCAAAGAAAATAAAATTTTTTACCTAGGTCAGTTATAGCTGGAAAATATTACTTTTTAAAATTTTGAAAGTATGCTTAAAGAGCTGAAAATTGTTGAGTGATATTTTAGGTAGGCAAGAGTGGCCTAACTGAGAGAGGGGAAAGATGACATATCAACTAAAAAATAAACAATTTAAGCAATCTGGACAGGTTTGCAAGTGGCCAGATTGTACTTTCTAAATAATTGCTGGGGTGTTGGGCTCTGTTTGATTTAATAGGTAACGCGTGTTGAAGCCAGAGCTGAATGAGCTATTTACAGCAAATAAATTTATTTGATCAATGTCGTCTTCTTTTCTGTTCATGAATTATCCACAAACAGGTTTTCCCCACTAATTTGTTCATTATTCAAAATTGCTCAGTAAATGCTTTGTGTGAGTGCCTTTTTGGACCTTTTTTCCCTCTCTTTGTAAAATTATGATTATACAAGAAGGTATTGTTACAGTGGGAATCAAGAAACCTGAATGTTCTTTTTTAGTGTTCTTTTGACTGAGGGGAAAATAACCTGTTTTCTATTGGTTATTTTCTATATTTGCTGAAAATATGAATAGTGCAGCATGTTTTCCTTTTTATTGATAGGATTTTAGGCAGGAAGAGACTATTAGATCATCTACTCTAATCTTTTTTATGATGCAGATATAGTAGGAATTCATCTAATTTCTCCCATACTGAGTTCAATAATTTGTGCTTAACTAAAGCAGATTGGAACTTTATTTTAAAGCTCGTTCAGACAAATGGCTAAGTAGTTCTTTATGAAGGGGTTATTATACTATTTTCTTTTACGACCTTGTATAACTACTTGATGATCTGTATTTTTTGTCAGGCAGAATTGTTTTTATTTGCTGATTTGATGTCTGAACATCCCGAGTTCTGAGGGAGCTGATGGATGAAGTGGTTAAGCTGCTATCCATCATATTTGTAAAGTTGTGGCAATCCATTGAAGCTCTCACTGACTGGAAATGGGGAAACTGAACCCCCAGTTTTAAAAAGTGAAAAATGAAAAACCTGGGAAACTCACAGGCTGGTCAGTCTTACCTTGCTTGTTTTCTAGCAAGATCACAAAGCTGATCCTCCTAGAAACTATGCTAAGGCACTTGGAAATGTAAGAGTTGTTTGGTGAGAGATGATTGGGTGACTCTACTAAGGGTAAATTGTACCTAAGAAATTTGATGGTCTTCTCTGACAGGGAAGAAAAAGAATCTGCTTTGGTCAGAAAGGGAAGAGCAACTGACAGCATGTACCTGCACTTTTGCAAAGCATTTGCAAAGCATTTGACACTGTCCCACATGACATCCTTGTCTCAAAACTGGAGAGTGGTGGATTTGATAGCTGGAGCATTCAGTGGGTAAGGAATTGGCTGGATGATGAGCTGTTGAGGAGTTGTGGTCAAGGGCCTGATGTCCAAGCAGAGACCATTGATGTGCAGTGTTCCTCAGGGGCTGGTATCAGGTCTGGCAGGGTTTAGCACCTTGGTTGGGAGTGTGGACAGTGGGACTGATTGCAGCTTCATCAGGTTTGCTGACCACAGCAAGCTGTGGTTGACAGGCTGGAGGGAAGGGAGAGATTTTGGGAGGCTTCAGAGCTGGGTCTGTGCGCACCCCATGAGCTTCAACATCGCCAAGGACAAGGTGCTGCACCTGAGTCAGGGCTATCCCTGAAGCATAAATTGGGTGAGGAATGGATTGAGATCAGCCCTGAGGAGAAGACTTGGGGGCGATGGTGAATAAGAAGTTCAGCATGATACAACAATGTTCTCCTGAAGCCCAGAAAGCCAAACATATCCTGGGCTGCATCAAACGAAGAGTTGACCACAAGTCGAGACCATGAGTCATCCTCTGCCCTGCTCTTGTGAAATCCCGCCTGGAGTGATGAGTCAGGTTCTGAGCCCCAAACAGAAGAAAGGTGTGGACACATTAGGGTGAGTCCAGAAGAGAGTCATGAGGATGATCAGAGGGCTGGAGCACTCCTCCTGTGAGGAGAGTGAGTTGGGGCTGTTCAGCCTGGAGAAAAGAAGGCTCTGGGGAAATCTTTTAGCAGCCTTTCAGTACCTGAAGGGGGCCTACAAAAAAGATGGAGAGGGACTTTTTCCAAGGGCATCTAGTGAAAGGAAAAGTGCTTAAAATTGAAAGAGAGGAGGTTTACTTTAGGTGTTGGGAAGAATCTTTTTACTTTGGGTGGTGAGGCATAGAAACATTTTGTCTAGAGAAGTCATGGATGCCCCATTCCTGGAAGTGTTCATGGCCAGGTCAGATGAGGCTTTGAGCAGCCTGGTCTAATGGAAAGTGTCTCTCCCCATGGCAGGGGAGTTGAAACTAGACAATATTTAATTATTTCAACTCAAACCATTCTATGAATCTGTAAACCTTTTTTCATCAGGGAGGAGAAGGAGAGGTTTCATGGCTATGTGAAGAGATATTTCATAAACCTTCTTATTTGTTTGCCCAGGTATAGCTTTCCCACAAGTGACTTCACCAAAAAAAAAAAAAAAAAAGAAAAAAAAAGAAAAAAAAGAAAAAAAAAAAGAAAAAAGAAAAGAAAAATACAACCTGAATATCTGAGCAAGCCAAACAATGACCCTTGCAAATGCTGTCAAAGCAAATGTGTGCTTTTAGTAAAATTAATGTTTGTGAATTCTCCTTGCAGTATTTTCCCAGTACTAGCCAAGAAAGACATTGTTAAATGTAAACTGTAGTGACAGTAATTTTTAAAAATTTGAAATAGGCCTTGTTACTCAGAAGGCAGGATAAGTGCATTTGTCACACAGTATTATGATGAAAAATAGAATGAGCTGCTGCCTTTCACTGAGTTTGGATTGGGATCCACATCCTGTATAATACAGCACTTTTGGCAAAATATGATGGAAAACTTGAACACATAAAATTGGTGGAAGTGCTTAGAAGTGGAAATAGCCAAGCTTAAAAAATGCTATTTACTTGGAAGAGTTTCATACATTAGATCAAAATAAGTGATAACTAGTTTTTCTCAGTGGTATGGCTGGTAAGATCTCCTGCCAAAACCCACAGCTCTCAAGTTCAAATTGTCAGCTGTCCCCATGTTGCAGCAGCATTGTTTTACACAAGAAAGCTGTCCTTTGAAACTTATGTGAAACCAACTGCATGGCCTGATGATTCCAAGCAGCAAATCACCACTCACCACTGCTGTACTGAGCTAACAAGCTGTTTGGAAACTCCCTGAATCTTCTGCATTTCACTTCGCTGCTGAGTGGGCTGTGGCAAGCCTGAGTGTAGTTTACCACTTCCTGCCACCATTTGCAACCAAGGTGTTTTCAGATGTGAAGATCACTGCAGGGTCCTGCAATCTTATCCTTGTCACTTCCTCTTGCAACTGGCCTCATCTGGCTGGTGGACAGTCAATGCATAAAGTCAGCATATATGAGCTTTAAAAACAAATTTGAGTCCCTAAGTTCCCTTTGTTTCTCTAAGATCAGAAAATAAAGCTTTAGTAAGCAAGATTTCTGTGAGAGCAGGGGATATAAATAACTTGACAAATGTCCTTCAGACATTTGGATTCATCTTGCCTATCTCTAGCAATTTAAAAGATATTGAGACTAAACAGATGATGTGTCTCTCCTTTGCTAGTGGAGGACAATCCATCCAACTGCTTTAGGAAGCACTGAGGACTTGTCTGCTGGAGGCATCTGGCTTTCTTCACTGACTTTCAAGTGGAGCTAAATGAATAGATTAGATTACACTCCTGACTTTTTAGACTGCTAAAAAAACCTGAGATGACTGTCACCCCAAATTATTTGCCTTAGAATGGCTGTGATAAAGCAGCTGCACCTGATGCATTAACAAGTAGCCATGTTTTTCTCTCTTGGCTGAAGAAATCATCACTTACCACTTTTTCCCAAGCAAGCAGCAAGGTTTGTGATGTACTGGAATGTCAACAAAAAGGTGCCCTTAACTCTCAAGGACTGACATTTTGTTTGTTGGTGTTTTTGAGTACTAAGGTGAATCTTTGAGTTGTCCAGTGACTGAATATGGGACACCCACCTTACCTTATCTGCATTATGCTGAAGTATCAATTCTGTGTATTATGAGGAGACCAACATCCAGTCCACTTGTACATGAATGGGACAAGGGATTACCTGAAACATCAGCTCATTTTTTTTCCTTTCATGATAAATCAAGTGTCTGGGCAGTAAAGGCCCTACCCTGACAAAGGAGGCTAGGGGAATGCTGACCCTGCATTTGGGGATTCTCTCTGTATTGCTCTGGGTAGATACATAAACAGTTCTTTATATGCTCTGTGACCTTGTATTTCTTGAGGCCTTTGTTAGAAGAAATAGCATCTCTGGCAGAGTGGTAGGAAAATGCTACACCCCTTCAGGTGAAGTACCTTCAGGTGACAAGTTGTGTATGATAATTTATGTAACACAGTCCTTGTAATATTTTATGCTTCTCAAATGTTCCAGATGATTATAGTCTCTAGATCTACAGATAAATTATTATCCTGATCAGAAATTTAATTGCTCTCACTTGTCTTGTTCTGTATGTGCTTTTGGCAGAGTGACAGCACTTTCTATCACTGTTTCTCCATCCATTGAGTGACAAAAAATATGTTTTTAAAATCAGAAGAAAAAATATTAATGGGACTTTGTTGCCTGATAAAATGCTTTGTTGCTCTTTTCTGATCCGATGGTAGACCAAGGTGACTTTTAAATATTTAACAATGTTCTTAGAAGAAATTGTGAATTTTGAAGCTGCAATTTTATACCTGAGTTGAAAGTAGGTCTGATTGGTGTTCATAACCCAGATGTCTTTTGATATTTTCCTTCCTTTTGCATTTCTGCACAGATTTATATTTTGTTACAAGCTCATTGATGGCAAGATAGACAACAGGTTTTCCAACATAGAAGAATGAATGTTGCTTTACCAAGAACTTTATTTCCCACACAATAAATTATCATAGCTGAACAGGAGTCAAATTCAACACTAGACAGTTATGATCTAAGCTTGCTGAATCAGAGGGAAAAAAACCCCTCCACCAAAAAAGCAATATCCAAATAAAACAGAGACACCAAAATGTTTGGACTTTTATTATCACCAGGTTTTGGAACTGCTGTGAAATTTAGATTTCCTCTTTCAGTAAGTTAGAAACTGCTGTAAGTGGTAAGATTACATGTATGAAAACTTCTGCTCATTGTGCTGGAATGATGCTGATGTTAATTTATGGTTTGAAAAGCCTGTGCAGTTTTGTCTCTGAGGTAGATGAACCATATGTTTTGTAATAAATACTTTTAATTCAAGTAGTGAGAATGAGTGTAACTGTTTGGTTTTGTTGCTGTTATTTACACCAGCATATGACAGAAAGCAAGTGAAAGGAAGACAGGACGTATTGCAGTCTATTAAAAAAACAACAGTGTGGAATGCTGAGAGGAATTTTTAGACATGAGAGCCTTAAAACAGCAGGTGAACAGATTAAGTATAAATGAAGTAAAGCTATGAAGAAAGATATATTTAAAAATATCTATAATAGGTATTATTATATCTAATATGTAGAAGTATTTTTGGCTGTATATGTAGCTCATGGGTTTAAAGGAGCTAGTTATCATTCTCCTGCAAAAGGAGTTTTAAAAATAAGCCTTCAAATTTGGCTTTCCAAATGCATTTTTTCTGCATAGCTAAGGAAGGAACTAAGCTGTAAGTCCAAATGTAGAAATATTCTTGCTGTCTCCTTTGAAAACTTTGTAGAATATTTTTCCTTAGGCAAACTAATACTTTGCCTTTAAACCATGCAGTGACACTCCAGCTTCCCTAGCTTTGAATGAGCTGGGTTGAGTAATAGAAATGTTGCTGTGTCAGCTCAGTGTCCTGACTGGGAACAAAATCCTCTGGCATTTTTGCAGAGCTGGTTAACCCCATACTCCCCGAGCTGTACTATGCCTGGCCCCCAGCCTGGGGGTCTCAAAGCACACTGGGCACATCTGCTGTGTTACATTGCACAGAATCTTGAAATAGAAGTTCTGGTACAGATCACAAGTTAAGGGTTGGGAATATTTTTGTAAAAGTAGAGTTTTTAATTTTTCCTCAAAAAGTTATTTTCCACAAGTGGGAGTTACATCTATTATTTTTTTCCTCATAATCATCTGCATGACCACTAGTTATGCTGCCAGAGACAAACATGCTGTCAAGTCATTTAAAATTAATATAAGTCACACAACTCAGAAGACACTGAAATTCCCAGATATCTTAATTTTCCAGAGCAGTGTTTGACCCTGGAATATTTTTTTCTGTAATGTGTTTTAACATGAATTCACTCTGTTTCAATTAAAATATTTCTAGCTTGGTGATAGCTTTTTACCACTGCTTACAATTTACCTGGATATAATAATTGCTTCTGTTTTCACAATTTCAGTGATGCCTTCTTCCTTTACAGATTTCCCCTTTTTTTCTGGAAAAGCAATAACTGGCACAGAGATAGACTCAGATTTTGTTCTCTGCAATACAGCCCATACTACAGTAACTGGACCAGTCCAGATGCTCTTGCCTTCACCTGCATTTTGGAATTGCTTTCTGACACTTTCTGTTGCCTAAATTGGCTTTTCACAAGGTATTGCTTCTCCTTTGTGCCAGAGAGATCTATTGCTGTCAGCATGAATTTTCTCCAGCTCTTTCACCTGTTGGTACTTCTCTGCTCAGTCTTCTGACTTCAGTTTTAAATTCTCTGTGCACCTTCTTTTTTCCTCTGGAAAATCTTCTTTCGCGTCTGTTCGCGCTCCACCTGTCTTCTCTGTTTGCCTATCATTGTTTCCTTAGATTTACTTTAAATTTCCCATTCTTTCTTCCTTTTCTCAAAGCTTTGCCCTTTTCCACAATGATAACGTAGACAGATAACATAATGTCACTTGGTGCACATCCTTTCTAATCCCTTCCCTGACTGCACAATGCAGAGCTTCTGAATGGCTTTCTAAGTTTTATTTTATTAAGCTAGATTTTCCTAATTTATTATGAACACTGGAAAAGTCTCCCCATCAATGGGGACTTCAATCAGGGATTGACTCATATACTTGATTAATATATTTTCTTTTTAAACTCATAAGATGGGAGTTCAGTTTCTGCCTGATGAAGCCCTTCTGTTGAACTTGGAATTTTCAGGGGTTTTGATTGAAAGCCTGAACTTGGACAAGCAGAAGAAAGATAAAAATGACTTATTATAATGTCCAAGACTACAATGACTGCTTTGATGACCTTATTATTTGCTCATTCTTGGAACAGAAGCTTAGAGTCTTGGTTGCATGAAGTAAAGTTCTGTTTCATAGAAGAATTCTGTTCTAAAAAATAAATGTATATAGCTACAGGAGTCCTGTAATTGGACAAATTCAGAATTTCAGTTTCAACTTTGGAAAAGTATAATGAGATTAGCAGCTATGACAGAATTCTATGGTTTTTCAACCATTAGACTGGCCTTGGACTATTGTATTAATAAAGGTAAGATATGGCTCTATCTGTGTACTTTTATCTAGGCTGTAATTGAGTGCAGAATGTCATTGTGGATGGAATGATTGATCTCTAACCAAGTCAATGGCAACAGTAGTGGTGAAATGGGTCAGTGATATTTTCATTGTGGAATAGGTTAGTACAGGTATGTCTCATGGTTAGTAGATTCCACCCCTTTTGTTTAGCTAAATTAAAGCTATAGCAGGGAAATAGCTGCAATCATAGCTGTGTAACTATGCCGTAGATTAACCCAAAGTGAGGAGTTTATTTTATCTTTAGTATTTAGACCTGCAGTTTTCAGAGTGGAAGCAAGCAGGGTAGGAGAATCTTTAGTCTCCACTGGTTTGCTGTGTTCTAATGATGCAGACACTTAATTGAGATGGTTACGTGTCGTAATGTCATCGCCCTGCTTTAATTTCTTACACAATCACTCTGTGCTTCTTTGTCTTCACCGGTCTGTCTGGACAGTAAGCTCCTTGGGAGTAATCAGTACCTCACTGATTGTGTGTGCAGACTTTAGAGCTGTGATAAGCAATTTGGAACTCAACACTGATGTATTTCTCAGTTAACTTCAGAAACCTCAGAAATGCTGGGTACTGCCTAGATTCTGTCTGTAGGCATGGTAAGAATGAGGGATCTCCATCATACAAATTCTTGGATTTCTTTGCTATTAGAAGTCTTGATGACAGAAATCCATGAGGCTTGGAAAAGAAATATGTTTAATAAGAAACACTAATTGATAAAAATGTAAAATACATATGAACATATAATATATATCTTGGATATAATAGTCTTGTCAACCATAGAAAGAATATGGGCTGTCTAATGAAGAATGCTTCACACAACATGAAAATATAGGGGAAAAAGTTGATGAGGGGATAAGAACAACAGAGGGAAGGAGAAGTGTGAATGTTCAAAGAAGAACTCTGAGTTTAACGTCTTGTCCTTTCTCCCATTGGGGGAATAGGAATAGCTTCATTTTTCCTCAGTTGTCCTCCAGGGAAATTTCTAACCTTGGCTCTGTACCACTGATCAGAACTCTCTAACTTCCTTTGACGGTTGGTTCATTTGCCTAACTCTTCTTACTCTGTAAAACTTCAAGCAGTAACTATATTTGACCTAAATTTCCCTTGACGCTGCTTAAGTTCATTACATCCTCTTCTGTCCTCATTAATTAAGGGGAATAATTGATTCCTGTTCTTTTTATAACATCACTTTATGTACTTGAAGATAGCTCTCTGCCACTCTCCCCAATTTTCTCCCTGACACAAAAATATGAAGACAAAAGGGAAATATTTTTCAAGCTGGGTGATGTCAAGAAATTAGGACAACTGTTCAAGGAGAAGGGAGATAAGCCATAAGAAACAGTATAGTAATTGAGACTGGGAGGGATCTGCAAGACAGACTCTTGTCTTGTCTTTTCTGGCTAAAATAAGATTGCTATGTACTGTCCTCATCGCTATGAGACACAGATCACTTGTTTTCCAACTAGTCATAGGTGTAGTTTCTTCCTTTCAGACAGATAAAAGTCTCCTTGCTTTGCTTTCTTAGATAATCTGAAGGGAAAGCTGGGATTTTTTTTGTGCATGGGTTTTTGATATAAATCACGTTTAATCAAGTTCTTTGGATGCGGGTGTGTGTTTTTAGGGTTTCTCACTTCCAACCTTCTGGTTGAAACTGAATATAGCTCTCAATCCTTTCAAACCTAGCAATCTGCCTATCATTTTTATTTCCTTTACATTTTCAAGGTTATCTCTGACAGAAAATTGGATAGAAACTTTGTAAAAATATAACTGAAAGCTGTGATTATCTTTTATGCATATGCAATTCCTGGAAGATAGGGAGGCCCACAGCTGCCTACTCTCATGAATTCCTAAACTGGGGCACAAATCTGATCATTACATGATTATGTAGTGATGAGGTGTGGTATCTGTCAATACCATGTAAACTGTTGCCTGTTGTTTTTTAGATAGGTAGGATCAAGAGCACAGATGTACCTTGAACATATTTTCAGCATTTCTGCAAATGGAATAAACACCTTCTCCCCCCCACCCCCCCATTTCTAACTACAGGGAATATTTAGTCTGGAGACATAAGGTTGTTTATATTGTCATTATAATAAATGGTGTGATTGTTCAAGTTACCTAGGCAGAGAAGAAATTATCATGCTATTCCAGAATGTGATCTGGCACTGACTTCGTGTTTTATCACCTCAGAGCTATCATTAGTGAGTAATCATTTTAGGAAATTATTCTATTGCTCATTTATATAGCCTAAAAGCAGTTTTGGTGATTTTCCTTAGGCTTTTTGTTAGTTATATCCTTTAGTGCTATAATATGGTAGAGACTGTGCAGAAAATATGTCAGTGCATTTTAGTGATGGAGAGAGGCCAGTGACTTTGGGTTTTTCCTCCAAGCAGTTCAAATACTGTTTGTATATTTCTTTTACAGCTGTGTTTCTCATCTGTGTTGCTGAGGTATAGTGTCTTTTAGTGCTTTGATGATAGGAGAGCCAGGATTTCATTGTCAGAGACATAATCTTGAGCAATAGCATATGATACTTTACAGATTTTGTGGGTCTCAAAGCATTTAAATAAAATGGGACGAAGCTCAGTTATTGCTCTATTGCAGAAGCTGAGGATTTACCTGTACTGGTCTCACTTTGATGACTACAGCATATGAGGTGGGGTCAGAAACAGTGAGGTTAAGCACTGTAAACTGTACAGCTGAAAGGCTGGTCTGGATCAAGCTGCAGAACTTACTATGTTACCTAATTTCCTGCATTAGCTGCTGGTGCTACCCAGTGAGTAGATTAAAACTTGCTTGTATATGCACATATGGAATTCCCTCACAGCAGAAGCAGCAGTCTAGACCAGTACTTTGGGCTGAGATTCTGAGATGAACTGAACTACTCTGGACTAGCTGACAGCAACCAGCCAACCTGCAGGGAGGTGTGTATTTCACACACATATCCTCCTGATGTCACAGGTGGAAGCACTCCTGCAGCAACACATGGAGCTTACATAACATACTTTGACTCTTGCAGTTGCTCTGTGCTTATTGGAAATCTGCAATCAGAGTTTCAGGATCCAAGGATGTATCTTGCTTAGGACTGTGTCCCTGAGCTGTTGTAAATAACCAGGTGTGTAGTGGGGTGTGAAGACCTCAAACATGTCCCCTCATTGTAGATGAAAATCATAAGCTAATTTAGTTGTGGTTTAACAGTATGGTTGTCTCCCAGTATGCATGGCTTGAACACAGGTTGTGTGTAGTCCTGTGTCCAAGGGTAACTTCTATTTCTAGATTTCTAGAAAGAAATACTTGGGGGTTTTAGGTTTGTTTTTGGTTGTTGGTTTTTTTTTTGTTGGTTTTTTTTTAGTTTCCCCACCCTCCCTGGAAGCACAAGGTACTTCAGAAAAAAACACCCCCAAAATGTCTGATTCTGTCATACTCATATATATAGAGAGTATACTCATATAGACATATTTCTCTGTTCAATAAAATCAACATTCACCTTCATTTTAAAGGGATAATCTGTGTAATAATCCTGTATTGGTTAAATTTTTTTGTAGTCAACTTCTAAAAATATCAAAGACCAATTCAATAAATTTATTGCAAGGAATTCTGTTAATTACAGCAGCTGGCACTGTTTCTCCTTCAAGGCTGCCTAAAGAGGGTACTCTAAATTAATCTGGGTAGCTAATTATCAGCCTGTCAGCCAGTCTAGAGTAACAGCCCCTCATACATCATCCTCTGTGAGCCCATGGTGTCACAGCTGACCATGTGTTCATCGAGGAAAAATCACTGCTGTAAAACCACACTGTGCATCTTCCATGGTGTATCCCCATCCTCAAGAGGCAGAGATTTCTGTTGCTTGGGAGACTTTCATGATGTCAGCAGCTCCCTTCTTGTATTTTTGCCATGCACATTTTTGTTTTGTCTACTAGTAGAGAGAGTCTTGATGACAAGTGCATTTGCATGGATGTTTGCATATTGATGCACATTTGTGGTGTCTCTTTTGCAGCACCTCTGGAGCAGTTTTACAGCTGAGGCTTGTCACAGGAATTTAAGTCTGAAGCAGGTCATAAGACATTTGTGTTGTAGACTTGATGTCACATTGTCTATGCAGAGAAAAGCTGTTTATTTTTTCTTCTTTCTATGAGGGGTTTCTTGTATATTCTTTCTTCTGACTGTGGCTTTTCCAGTGATGACTAACACATCTTCTAATACACAAAAATATTTTAGCTCTGTTTCCTCTCTTAGGCTTGGATAGTTGAGAGGTTTTTTTGTCAGTACCAATCAGGTATTGATCTTTTAAGGGAAATATGACAATTCCATGTTTTCTGTTGGGATTTAACCATTTACAACTTTCACCACTGCTTTTCTGCCTTAATTTTAGACAATATGGTTTAATATATTAGACTTGTTCTTTACCTTTTTTGGGGAAGTAACTGCCTAAGTAACTACAGAAAACCCACTGCAGTCTTTTGCTCTGTGGGCTTGGGTTTGCAGAAACTTTCACTGTACATAATTTTTTATGTTTGACACCCTCTTTCACTTGGAGTAACTGGCTGCTGCTCTGCAGCAAAGAACCAAGCAGTGAAAAGCGTTAACCACAGAGCCCTTCTGAAACCACAAATGAGAAATGTCACCTCTAAAAGCTGCTGCCCTTAGCAGTCCATCATATGGGGCACAGAGGGCAGAGCACAGTATGGGGGCCCAGCAGGGGGATGATACAGGGAGGAGTGCCCTCCTTGTCATTAGGCTGAAGTGAAGCAAAGCCACACCTGGACACACTAACCAGGGTTTTGCTGTGGTTCAGAGCATTGGCCAATCACTTGGCAAGTGCCAACACAAAATTGACTGACTCTGAGAAGTATTTCACACTGACGCAACTCATGGAGTTTGAAACAAATATTGACACCTGCCCATCAAATGGTAGAGAAGAGAAGCAAGTGCACTATACTCCCATCACAGCTTTCACATCAGCTCATTTCAAGCATAAATGGTTAGAATGAGCCAAAATATGTGGGTCAGTTGAATTGCAACCATACCATGCTTAAGGATTACACTGATTACATAATCTTTAATTTTTTTTTCCCCCTAATAACCTCCTTATTGTTGCAATTTTCCCTTTTAGATTTTAATTTAGGGCCTGCTACAATTCCTTTGCCTGGAGGCTTGTTGCCTCTGCTGTTCTTATACTGTTACTGTATTGGATGACAAATTCATCTGCTGAAATGATTTATTGCCCCAGCTCACCGGGCAGTAGCAGTGCTCACCGAACAGACAGATTTGTCAATTTGTAGCACAGATATCTTTATCTTCCCCAGGTGCTCTGGAATGGGAAGCAGTGGAAGCATATTTGTGATTGCAAAAGAAAAACATCTCAAGGAACAAGGTGCAAGACAAATGAGTAGACAAAGGCAAAGGAGGGAAAGCAAAGAAAAAGGATTAAATTTTCCTGTGTTATGAGATATAAACTAGTGGGATGAACTTAATTGCTACTTCACAACTTGGCTTGTGTCTGATGAATTGCTATTCTGGTCACTGTCCTTCTACTTGCTGTTTACATTAGCTGTCTTTTTCTCGTGTACTGAGGAGAAAATAAAAGAGACCAGCCAGGAGCAATCCCTGTGAAGGATGCTGAAGTTTGGAGCTTATCCCTTTGCCTTGCACTTCCCTGCTCTCTCATACTCACCTTGTCTCTTCTGTGGGTACAATGAAAGCATCATTAGATTGGTTTGGACCTTTGGATTTTATGACTAGATATTTTTGATGTGAACAGTGAAAAATTAATGATTATAATCAGTTTGCACTCTCAATCATGGTGCAGTACCAACATCCAAAGCACAGATTCTTCTGACTGCCTGACAAAGATACACCCATTCTGTGACCCCTGATCAAGTATTCCTTTCCTGATCCATGTCCCCTGCCAAAGATGTAAATGCGTTTATTTCTTGCAGCTCACTCTGTGGAGTAAACCTTTATGCCCTTTATCACTTGGGTACAGTTAAGAAGAGGGTTGTCAGCTTTTTTTGGTTCAAGTTTGCTGTATGCTTTTTTTCCTATATTCTTTCTGCATTTATTTTTCTCTGGCTCAGGTTGAACTAAGTGCTTGAAATGGATTTTTAATTAAAACCAGAAAAAATTCTATGACAGAAGAATTTTTCTTGAAAAAACCTTTACATTGTCAAAGGCTAAGTCACACCATAAAATAGAAATAAACATTGGAAATATGTTCAGCTGTCACTGAGAAGCCTGTTTGGACAACTCTATTGAAAAACAGATTGATACACTGAACATTGGGATGGAATTGATTTTTTTTCTTTTTTAAAGCAGCTCTATATGACAAAAAAACCAGTACATAATCATCTTCCAAATAAACTAAACGAATACAAAATAATGTATGTGTTTCTCCAAGTGAAACACATGCATGAAATCAGCGAGTTGGTGTGATAAACGTCAAGCACTCACACTGAGTTCACCAAGAATCTTGTGTTCAGCATCTCTGAAAATAAGACTATTATTTCTTCACTCAAATTTGAACTGATATCAAAATGAGACATTTAAGATGAGTGCACTGCAGTAGGTATGGATAGATTAAGTGGCCTAGTTCCGACTCATGTTTGTATGTCTGTGTGTTTTTATGTCTGTCATTGCCTTTGTTCTTGTTGACATCTTTCTTCACTCCTGCAATCGATTGTGTTAAATGAGATACACTTTTCAGAGAGCCTCAGCCCAAACCCAGCATATTCTCAGACATATACACTATTTCTTAAATAATTAAGTTTGTAAATAAAATAAAACCCCATACACAGTTTTATAAGCCTGCAGGCAACTCAGTTGTCAACTAAAATCCTTTGAATGTCATGCCATGAAAATGGCTTTTATAAAGATTTATTTCTATTTTTTAAAATAAAGGTTAAAGAGAAGAAATGATAGCACTATGCCTTCACAGGAATTTTGGTAAGGGCAACAGTCTTCACAGTAACCCTTTTCTCACAGAATACTAACCCCTTACTCATAGTATACTAATCCCTTTTTTTTTTACCCTGTTAAGGCTAAGCATACACAATTGAAAGATAACGTTTGAGCTACATTTCTTGAAGGCATTATTTGTCAAAAACAGAAAGATAAGATATTCAAGGACAGTAAAAGAGAAGGGAGTGTAAGAGTTACAAAGGGAAATCAAAGCCTTGTGGAATACAGAAGAGAACTGGTGTTTACCATCCCTCTCCCCAGTTAGTCAAGGCAGATTTTGAAAAGAAAAATAATTTGTATCTACCCCTACCCAGTAACAGCAGCCAGCTCATTCATGTTAGTATTTAATCATCATCACTATATAGTCTTTAATTACATAAACACACACTGAGTTTTCCCCTGGATTCTGCCTTACTCAGAGCACAGAGGAGTTGTGCACACTGAAAGAACAGCAATTCAACAGTTATTTTTTTCCCTTTGCTAGTCAATGTTCAGACCTAAGCCTGATTCAGTACATGCTGTGCAAAGTCTGTTCTCATATCCACATTATTCTTTGTTTCCCCTAGGCTTTTTCTAACCATCACTTTTCATGTGCCCTGCACAAAAATTCTTCTTGTGTTGCAGAGCATTTTCTGAGGTGTTCAGATTCATCTCTGCTGTAGTAATGTGGAGCTTGGATGCCCAGGTATGAAGCTAAATACAACCACTTATTTTGGATAACCTCCTTGAGATAATTGGTGCCCATATTTTCTAGGTGCTTAGCACTGAAAGGTATTTTTGTCCAAAGCCCAGCTCCTTGTAACTTCAGTTGCAGCTGTAATTGCCCCTCACAGTCTTAAACTAGAACACAGAAGCTCTAGACTGGGTCTCCAAAAATGAAGAATAAATTTGTGACTGCAATATGTGAGCATTTGTAGAAAAACTTTGTTAAAATGTCTTGCTTCACAACCTAAAGGAATTCCCCGACAGCAGTGGAGTGAATCCAGTCCTCTAGGCAGGATCCAGCTACTTTTATGATAAGGCTGTCGCAGGAAAATAACTTCACCAAGTCTGTTCCTTTCTATCACAGGGAGGCAAATCATGTCATGCTTTTAATAAACTAATCACATCATAAAACTGATAAATTTCACTTTGCCTTTTATAAAGATACTAGAGAACCAACCACTAATACTGGCAATTTAACATATTTTGTCTGATTTCTAGTCTTAGAAGGCTAAACATTCCTGGTCAGATATATATATATTTCTGCCAGTATAGATATTGTTCTTCGTACTAAGTAGTTCATTTTACTCTTTATGCTTACCTCTATGATATATTTATGGAACAAAATTATCTTTTTTCTTAAGCTTTATTTTGCTGTATCTCATTCCTTAAGTATATTGTAGCCCTTCTCTCAGTTTATTGCCATTTCAGTTGCAGTTGATGCTAAACTCCCTACAGGCTTTGAGATAAGGTATAATCAGTACTGTCTGCCACACAGTGTAAATATTCACCTTTTTCTATGCCAATTTCATAGTGCTGGCTGATGGTCATCCTATGATTGATTAGGACAATTAAATCTTTATTATTTTCTTGCATCAGCATTCAGAGAAAAATGTTAGTGGTCTTTAAGTGCATGTTAATGGTGCTTAAGTGAGTGTGCTCTCTTCCAATTTCTCTGACAAAGAATGCAAGGGTCTTGAAAAATGTTCTTCTTCCTGTGCACCTTGACTGGCTGTGGAGCTGAAGTGCACTGCTCGCTAAATGGAAATGCAGATTTGTTCTAAAACTGACTGTGACCCCATGGTTGGACCATACTGTAATGCCCTTTGAAAAGGAGGCCAAATTAGGAGTAAAAAGAATATTCTTTCCAGCTTTTGTTCAGACTGGAGGGTATGGTTTTTCTGAAATGGAGGTGCAATGGTAATGTAGTGCTGCTAAAGAAACTATGTCAAGAGCAAATGTCTGCAAATGGCACATTTCTTAGACTTATCTTGATGTTAAGGTCTGCTATGGGGAACTGTGATGAATACTGCTATGTATCCCTTAAACTTGAAAAACTTTTTTGTCATACTGTAGGTGGAATTAAGTGAGATATGAATTTTTCCCTTCTCTGTCCCTTCCCTCATCCTCTCAAATTTGATGCTTTCTGCTTTTAGAAAACCATAAAAATTAAAGTATGGAGAGAATAAGACCTCATGCTTTTCCTTGACATGAAATATGATGAATTTTGCCTTGCATTTTATTGTCCTCTGTTAGGAATAAATCTTACTTGATAGTAGGAAAGGACACACCTGATCAAAGAAGAATTCTTTTACAGTAGCTGTAGGTTAGGATTCTGGGGTGTGGAACCTATTCTGCAACAGAACTTTGGGGCAACTTAAAAATAATCTTTACCCTCCATTTCTCTCAGTTCTTTGTAAAAATAGAGGAATAGTGCCTTCTTTCAAAACAGGTGCAAATAACTTAGAAAATCTGAGATGCTCAGTTATTGTAATTTAGAGGCCATGCAGGATTATAAATGTGTACTTTAGTTAACCTGATTTTTTTCATCTGGCTCAGTATCTTGCTCAAGACTGTGACAGCCCAGAGGTGATGCTATGGAAAGGGCATGGGAAGAGTAACAGCATGCAGCTCTCCTCCCTAAATCCCATAGTTTCCCCTTGCTCCACTGCCTTTTTACCCTGTAGATGGAGACAAGTGCACCCTGCCTCAGCAACTCTGGAATTTTCTAGATAAGATTCATTTACCTAAGAATTTCTTTTAATGATAGCTCATGGGGCCACAATAAAGTTAGTGGTTATTATTGTTACTAATTATGTTTAATTTCATTATTTCTGATAGGAAAGAGAGCAGGAAGAATAACTTCAACAGCCTTGGGAACCACATACCTTAGTTCTTAGAAAATGACCCAGTTTATTCTCTCAAACCTTTTAGCTGTTTACAGAAAAAGTCAGGTGAGGAAACAGTCTCTAGTTTTCTGTGGCTGGCAGGACTTTAAGCATGCACTTTCCAGGTTTTGGCTGTGTATGTGCTCATTACTTGTCTCTCTACCAGGCCACAAGTGAACACAGGTACTGGGCCTGGGTTTGGTGGTGTACAATAAATTTGACAGGAGATTTCATGAAGATTCTCTCTCAGAAACAAAAAGAGAGAGTAAAGCTGCAAAATAGTAGCAAGTGGTGGTACAAAAGTGTAAAAATGGCAATTAATTTCATTTAAAGTAGTGTCCTAAAGACCCACCTATTTACAGCCTGATTCTACAGTCCCTTTGGAAAGCAACATAAGCTGTCTTTTGTCTGGAAATTCTGCTAGTTTGCTGCATCTATTTTGAGTTCTTGCAAACACTTTGCTAGCTGTAATCTCACCTGTAATCTCCATGCTCTCTGGAACTGAAGAGAGATGTTCCACAGTGAAATCTATTAAATAACACCACTGTGAAGTGGGGCTTGCCTCTGAGAGCAGAGATGTGTGTGTGTGTGGGGAAGAAAGGAGGGGAATAAATGAATAAATGCTCAAGTAGATGTCACAGCTAGTAGAGGAAGGAAGAAAAAATGGAAGAATTTATTGCCAAATGTTTAGAATGAAAAGACTCAAGAAGGGTATAGAGATGGAGGTACAGGTGGATGTCTACTGAAGTGCTGTTTAATAAGGTGCTCTTTGTTCCTATTCCCTAGAAGTGCTGGGAAAAAGTTGTTCTCTAAGGACTCAGAAGAATAAATGAGCAAGTCACCAGGGCATAAGGAGGCAGTGCAGTATGTCATCCACAACCTGGAACACAGTAGTGAAAGTTGTAGGGTCCTTTGGGATAGATTTAGACATTGCAGGTGATGTCTTTGAAGGTGGTCTTATTAATTGTGCTGCTAAAAGTTGATACACTCATTTGCATGTGCATGGCAGTGCATACAAATATTAACAGTGCTTAATAGAAGAAAAAAAATCTAATCTTATACTGGAAAAAAGCTAGGTAACCATTTTTAGGCAAAGAGCAAGAGTAAAATAGGACAGTTGATTTTTAGGAATTAACATATTTTGTTTGGTATGCCAGGATTATAGGTACTCAAAGATATGGCTTATTTTTAACTGGCATAAAATCTCACTTGAAAGTTGTTTAAAAAAAATATTCTAGGTTATGGAGAGAGATTCTTTCTATTTATTTTAATTCTATCTAGATAAGAAACAGGTAATTATAGAATACTACAGCTCTTTATATATTAAATTGTGTAATTATCCCATAAAGTCTGCTTCTGCCATTCTTGTTCTCTCAGGCCTGGAGGTGTAGTGATATTGCAGCTCAGCAGTAAAGAGACAAGTACACATGAGCTAGGGCCAAAAGAAGATTTGGGATAATCATGCTTGGTTTAAGCTGATCTAAATCCTCACAGAAAGAAGATGGACTGACACTTCTCTGGTTGATCTGCGAATCTGTGAATTCCCAGGTCCAGCAGACTACACATTGCCATGTGTGCTAACAGTGGCAAGAAGTGGGGGACTGGCACACCCCTCTTGGGGACAGTGTGACTCTGGGTGACCTGCAGCAGATCATAAAACCAGCCCCTTTAGGCATGGTTTTGTGGAAAACTACCACCAGTGATGTTGACTGAAGCAGTTTTTGTGATCTGTCTCTCTCTTTGGTGGCTTATTCATGCATTCATGTTACCTCCTCTGGACTGAAAATCAAACCTGCAAAAAACCCCCCCATTTTCAGCTGGATAAACTCTTTTATTTGGTTGACCATGCAGTGGGACAGAAGTAAGGAGGAGGAGGGGTAGGAGAGGAAACTAAGGAGATGAAAATTCTCCTTCCCCTGCCCTGGAGCCAAATATGAAACTGTAGCATTTGGTGGCCAGCATCCATACCCTCACCACCAACTTTTCATGTAGGCACCTACATTTTGGTGACTAGCTGTACTTGAAAGCCTAGTAAGCAATGTCTCCATGGTAAAGGGGTGAACATTAAGTTATTAATAGAAAAGGCAAATTATGTTAACAGCCCCCTTGCAAAAGAGAATACTTAATGGGAATATGGAAAACCTGTCTGGGAAACTTCCCTGGAGCACTAGACTGGAGCAAGATCAGGAATTCGAGTCTCCTACTGTCCCTGGCAAGTTCTCTAACCATAAGGGAACTTCCAAGCAGTTGTTTTTTCAATTTATTTATGGAAGTTTCAATTAGCATAAATTAATTATCTAAGTGTACAGATTGACATTTCCTTTATTAATGTATTGTGCTCCAAAATATGGTAGGTTTGGCTTTTTCCTAGTACAGGAAATATCTAAACAATTCCCAGAAAGAAAGGTGAAGACCTGCCATGGGAGAAAAAAGAACCTTATATCAGTAGGGTGGGAAATGTACATGCAGGTAAAGATAGAGAATCCAAGGTTTTTTCGTAGCCTGGTGGAATACTCAGGCTGTGAGGTCCCTGGTGTTTGTAGGGTGCCTCAGTGTAGCAGTGTGAGCAGGTGTTTGGGGCAGCAAATTAGGGCACACAATACCTGAAGGTAAAGTACTGAGGTATTTGATGAAGCAATGCTTACAAGCCCGGATTTAGCCCAGTATTATATGGAACATCTGCCTTTCCTGTTCTCTCTCTCCTGATTTTCTACCTTGCTTGCTGATTTGATTTGTTTTGTTTTCTTTGAAACTGGGTCTGTACCAGCTAGATTTCCCTATTTTCTTTGTTTATTGAGAAGCAAAATCTGATTGCTGAATGCACGAATGAGTGTGTAAATCACTACTTTGTAAAATCGTATGACCAAATCCTAGTCCCCTTGAATTCAGTGAGAATTTCAGTTTATGTGTCAACAAGGCCAGGATTTCTTTCTCAGTAACTTGTATGCATAAAATGAAAATTGCTGCAGAGCTATATTTTTACAGAACAATTTACTAGCTGTTAAATTCTAACAAAAGTATTTTTATCTTCTGAAGGCAGGAAAATATTAGCTTTATTTCATGTCACTGCTTAAGCTACATATTAATAATTAACCATTATTATAATGGAAGTCTTCCAGGTACAGAATGTGCCCATTACTGAAAAATGGAAAATAGAAAAATGAGATAGGTCAGTGCCAATAAAGAGACTGAGTATCTTAGACAAGACATCAGCAAAATTGCAAAAGCAGAAGTGTGATAACATTTTAAATAGACTCAGGTGTATTAATATCTGTTACTTCTAGTGTATAGATCCTGCATATTTAACTCCATCACTACTAAAGTATTTGAATAGCAGGCTCTGAATTACCAAAAGTAATTAGCTAGCAAAAATATTCTCTTTTTTTTTTTTTTTAATGTTCTACTAGGGAGCTTTTCCCTTCTTATTTTACCATATTATTCAACAGAGTCTGTATTATATAGAGAGCAGCATGAACTCCCTGTACTATTGCAAAATAGACCTTTCTCCAGGATTTCTTTTTCTGTTCCAGGTACTAAGGGCTGTGTGAACATGCAACCATGTCAGACCTATACCTGTAGCAGACTGCATTGTGTTTTCTTTTTCTAGTAAATTTATTTCCATAAAAGAGGGTGTAAAAATGGATACTTGACAGTATACAGGGACAGATTCTGTGGTAGCTGCAAGAAAGCTTCACTTCAGGTTAAACCACAAAAATTGTGCAGGATTCAAAACATAGGTGAAAACCATGGTGTTTCATGCGTGTATTATCATGTTTCATGGTGTCTGCTATGTATTAGAACCAGCACCTGGTGTTTGATGTTAAGTACCACTTTCCTGAAAGAACTCTGCAAAAACACTTTGTCAGGCAATCTTATCTCCTCCTGAACTGCTTTTGAGCTTTGCTTCCTTAAATGATGAGGATTCCTTAAGAAAGCTCAATATAGACAAATCCGACTGAATTGTGTGTTAGAAATATTTCACTGTGCAGGAAAAAAATTGTGTTTCAAACAACACTTGTAATGTTACTAATGAAGAAATCATTCCTGTTTAGAGTTAACTTAAATATGCAGGAGGAAATGTGTGTACACAAGACCTACAGAGCCCCCAAACTTTGCATTTAATATGTGCTATTATTTTGCATAATGTAGGCTTGTTGCCTGTGTTCTGCATATAAATTAGGCTACTGGATTGGGGGGGAGAAAAAAAGCCCACACTGTTTCTTCTCTTAGTTTTCTCTGCTATTTTTTAAAATTTTTGTGGACAAATAATTGTGAGAGTGTTGGGATATCTGGAATTGATAACACCATTGCCATAATTAAGGGGGTGAAAGAATGTATATTGCAAGTATCTCATGCTGCCTGGGGTTGAGAAGGTTTGTTCCACAGCTCTGGGAATGGCAGGGACTTGCTAGAACATGGTGCCTCCTGGAGTGAGGAGCAAACACCTGCTCCATACCCCCTGCCAGCTCAATCAGACACTGGAATAGAAGGTGGTAGGGTTACTGCTCTAAGAGATATCACATTATTCCAAATATTTGGAAGCTTTAATTATGGAACCTGACTTTAGTCTGCTAACATTCCCTTTTCCCACTAACATGTTGCAGCTGCGGCAGCTGAAACATACCATGACCAAAATATTTTTTACACCAGTCCTGTTCTGCATGCAGAATGAGTTGTTTCAGCTCAGATGCAGAAGGAATTTCTGCACTAGGGTGGGACAGTCCAATGGCAATATTTGAAGGCAATATTGTCAATGAAGTTTATACATAGGCAAACAACAGACCCAGGTTGAAATTGTGTAAAGAAGAGCTTGTTATGTCTACAGATTTTGACAGTGCTTGAGCACAGTGCTTGAGCAGATAGGCAAACAAATACTTGAGAGATCCAGCCATGGTGTAAATTTAAAAAAAAATTATAAATATACTACACAGATAGTAGTGATGCCTACAGTTAGGCATCAGACATTTAAGGAAGTCTGATGCTCTATGATGGGATTACATTTTCAGTTGCTTATTTCTTTGTCAGACTTAAATCAGCAATTAAATTTTTCAGCCTGAGAATCTGCCTTGGACTGTGTGTGTGTGTTTGCTGTGTGAAAATTTCACATAACATAATTCAATCATTTTCTGTAACAAGGTCCGAGGAAAGTGTATTGCTTGATGCTTGTTAAAGAAAAAAAAAGTTCATATTTACTTACAAGTTATGACACTTTGATGCTTTACCAGAATTGGTGTTTGGCATTCAGCAAAGAAAACTGACCATGCACCAAAGATGTGCCTTTCATTGTGACTGTAAAAGTTCATCAAAATATTGGTAATTAAAAGGCTCCCACGTGTGCAGGATAGAAAAGCTGGTGCCTCATAATGAGGCGATGGAGTTGGAATGTGTGCTCTTCATGAAGTTGAACTGGAAACATAACAGAAGTTCTCTATGACTTAGGCATTATGCATGAAGGGATGAGGGAAAGGATGATCCTGATTCTGAGACACCTTGGCTACTTTATCTTTATTTTCCTAGCAGAGATTGGTTTATGGGGTTTTGGAAGAAGCATGCTTTGGGGATTTGTTCCTTTAGCTGATCCAGCTCAGACAGAAAAAGACTAATCATCTCTGGGCAAGCTAGCATAGTTCTGAAGCAGTACAAGTTCTGAAGCATAGCTGTGAATGTGGCCACAACAGTCCTTTATTTCTCTTGAGTCATAAGGAAAAATTATATGGTGCTTCTGTTTCTAAGAAATAGACTTCAACGTTTATGTTGAATTTTCGTACAGTCAGCAGAACTGCTCGTGTTCCTTTATTCATCATGATGAGACAATGCTCCTGCAGGAGAAACATGTTTTTACTTTCATTTTCTTCCACTCTCTCCCCCACATAGTGTTTTCTCCCTGATATCTTCCTTTCTCAGCATATTTCCTTTTCCTTCCTGCTCTTGGGCTAGGTGGGACTTTGTGTGTGCCACTTGCTTCTCAAGTTTCACCAGTGCAGGCTCCTTCCAGCAAATTCTCTGGAAATGAGCAGCTTGTAATCTTCAGCTTGTAGAACACAGAGGGTGAAAAGAAACCCCAGTTTATGAGGGGTCACCTAAGGCACAAGCTGAGATATGAATCACTTCAGCCTGGGAATGTGTGTGTTTGCTACAACTTCCCTGTGTTTTGGTGATCAGCCTGTTTGCTGCTGTTGCTATTCTGAATTGACAGTATTACTTTTTGCCTTCCTGATGTAGCAAAAGAGTGAGAAAGATATTCTTAAATTAGAGAGACAGAAATAAATTTCAGTATAATTACCCCTTATATGAAATGGTGAAAAAGAGCAGTCCCATTCCTTTACAGTGTGCCAAGCCTCATCTAAGAGAAGACAGTTAGGGATGCAACAAGGAGACACCAATATGCTCCAGGTAAAATATACATCAAGAATAATATAAAAGCAAGGAGAAGTGATGGGGCACATCAAGCACCAAAAACTAGGGACACCCAGAAGCAATAATCCTACGGATTTCATGTCCATTTGAGATAGTGAGTTTTGGATTTTTGTGCCGTGTCAGAAGTCCACAGACCCTGGTCTCTACCTCAGGTTTTCTCTGGTTCTGGTTGTTTCTGAAATAATGTTTATCTGCAGATGGTGAGGTCGTTGTGGATGCTATAGTGTGGTATTTAAAGGGCAAAAAGTGCTTTGTAGAGAACAATTATTTTCTCTAACTAGAGTAGGAGGTTCTCTGAATCCAGCAGCCAGCCAGCTCCTTGTTTTTCCAATAAAAGTAGCTGTGGCAAGGTGCCAAACAGGATATGAGAGACATAAAGAGAAGGGGTCATGGGGAAGACAGAGATACTTCCGGGGAGACAAGGATTTGGCCTTGCTTAGGGCTACTGCAGTAGCATATGGACCAAGAATTTGAGTGCTGCAAGCATTAAATTTTTTTATGAGCATGGGCTTCTAGAGTAAAGGACCTTCTGCCATACTTTGTGTCAAAAAAGAAAAATGCTTGATATTAATAATGTCACATTATTTTCATATTCATGCTTGAAACTTACTGAGATTTTAGCTTTCCAGGATTAAATAAGAGTTAGAGGCCCTCAAATTCTTGTCAAGGGTGTTTCATGGTCTAAAGGCTGCTGTTTTGATATGATACTTCTGATTTCTGGTCATTGCATCAACATAATTTGTCACCCACTCATGCCTAGTTAATCTCTTCGAGTGAGACTTTCTAATTGAGTTGTGAATTTAATTGAAAAATATGGCAATGGATTTATTTTGCTGTTCAGTCAACCAGAGACTCTTTACAAAGGAATAAACCAATAGCCATTTTTTAATTTAGTTGAAGATCTGAATATTGTGGATTTCAAAGGGTATTTTATTGGAAATCTTTTTTCACAGTATGAGGAATGAGAGAAGGAATTTTTAAAGTGCTTGTCCAAAATGTCAAGCAAATTGCAAGAAAACAAGCTGGAGCTTTTAATCTGAAAGGACACTCACCTTCTTTCTAATTGTACTAATGTTTACTGATGTTTTTCTTTATGAATATTTAATGCACAGAGCCTGAAAACAATCTCATTCTCTCCTGAATTTCTGGAAATATTAGTTCTCGCTGTTCAAGATGTTACAGTTGGACTAATGTGCCAGGTATTTTCCAGAAGATTGGTTTTGAACAGATGGAAATTTACAGTGTAAAATAAGCCAAAACAGAAATGAAATGTTTCCAGTCAGATTTGTTATAATAAACCAAACCCCAGTAAAACTCACATTATTTTGTCTTTTGAGATACCTGTAAGAAAAGATAAAAGCTGTAATCTCAAAAGAAATAAAAAAGTAAATGTGGAAGTATGAGGTAACTTCTATAATTCTCCTACAGTGTAGAGATAAATTTATTCAGATAATGTCATTTTCCTTTTATCCTTGAGACACAGTAATTTTGGATTCTTTTAAAGAAATTATTTAAGTAATAATGTTTTTTGTTTGTTTAGTAGTTTTTTTTGGCATCATAATCTCTCTTCACTTCTTTGTTTATTCTTTTACAAAAAGCAACTGGCAACATAAACTTCTTGCATCCTACTTTGGTATTTATCTGAAATGTGCTCCTTGAGAGCTAAAATGAAGTTTGGCATCTAGGGTCTCCACAGTATCTTAACTAAATGTTTCTTTCAATAAAAACTTCAGATGAGAATTGAGCAAAGTACTAATTTTCCAAGTCTTCTATTCCCTTTAACCTTGTTTGTTCTTTTGCCTGTCTTCAGCAGATGGCTGGATGACTGGCATTCTCTAACAATATTCACTGCTCATTAGCACCATGTCATTTTGAGTGTTCTTTCCATCTTTCCTGTTCTCTTTTCCTCCTTCATTTATCAACCTATACATTCATATGTTTAGTAAGTCATTGACAGTGATGTAGGTTTTAACATTTGCCTTCATTATTTTCTCCAGAAATCCTGCTTGATGGCTAGGAGAAAAAAAGCCTCACGTCTGACATACAAGGTGATTAATGGAATATTAACCTCAGTAACTACTTTTCTGAGGAACCTTCAGAAGCATGAATTATTTGGTTTTACTCATTGGTTGCCAAGATCAGCATATACACTTGAAAATTCAAGCCAACCTCCTTTTCATAATGTTTAACGAAACGCTGATTACAATGTATGCAGGGTGTCATAATGTTAAATGGGTTTATTTGAACGAGGCAAAACAACACTATTTCTGAAATGAAATTATGAGTTTATTGGTGCTCCTACTGATCTCATATTGTCAGATCTGCTACAAACCTAGAGTACATATTCTGCTCTCTCTTGTAGTCAGTGCTGTCAGATCTGATGGCTGCTGTACTGGCAGCTTCCAATGCTGCAGAAAGAATTTCTTTCAGAACCTGCTAATTTTTAGTGGAAGAAATCTATCACTGAGAAATTTATGCAGAAACCCGAAGATATTCCTATATAATGCCCATTTTTCTTTACTTTATATCTGTTGAAGTACTTAAACTGATACTGGTGAAATCAGGGAATCGTGGCTGAATAAAGCCCCGTGTTGACAGTATGTTCATTCCTCTTCCAAAAGCTTCCCTGAATTCTTTTCTGAGAAATGGGATCATCAAAATCTTGCCCACCATTCTTCTGACTTTACTATTGATAAGCTCAGTGATGAAATTCCTCTTGATTCAAAGCAATAGAGGGACAGTGTTCAGCAGATTTTCCTAATTGGGCTTATAGCAAGGGCAGGGAAATACAACTTAGTGAATGCAGAAGCTTTACCCTAACTATTCTGATCCAAACAATAAGCCTATTTCCCTCTCTCTCGCTTTCCTTTTTTTAAAATATGAGAACATTTCAGTGTTACTATTCAGAATATTATCTTCTATAACCTTCTCTGAGAGACTGTGAAATACGTTGGACCTGTTTCTCTGAATTATTGGCAGAAGACCTTTCTCAGAAAATCACTGTCTTTGAATCTTCATATTTAATTTGTATTTTACACGTTAAGTTACAAAAGCAAGAAAAGTCTGATGGCAAATCTTTAATTAATCATGGGAAATTCTTCAACTGTGTGAAACATGATTCATTCTACCTCTTGACTTCTATAGCATTTTAGATTTGATTTTTATAAATTACTTGTGTCACCACTGTAGTGTAAATGGATGTGTAAGGGATTGTAATTACCAAGAAACTCAATGGTGCTTAAATGAAAACAGTACATAGGGAAATTATTACAGTTCCAAACACTGTATCATCTAATACAGTGACTTTTGAAGATTTTTTCTTTAAAGATTTTTTCTTTAAATGAAACAGATGTGTTTTCTGGTTAATGCAGATGATTGTCATAATCTTTCCATTGCATAGGACAGAATAAATGATACTGTATGTACCAGGCATCCCTATGAACCACAGATAAAACATAAAGTTATACAATATTATGAGGTGGAAGGGACTCACAAGGATCATTAAGTCCAACTCCTGACCCCGCATAGGACAACCCCATAAATTAGAAACCAAAGAAGAATTTATGTAGAAACACATAATTTCACTTTTGCCTCATGTCCAGTGACCAAATGAAATAGGAATTTTGTAAGAATTCATGTATGGTATCACTCAAGTGATTTGGGTTATGACTTCACTAAAATATCTTCTATTCGGTAATTTCACATGTAACTAATGAAGGCAAATATTACAAAAATGAAAAATTGTACTTGAAAAAATATCAAGCAAGTTGTAGTTAGTGCAGATTGCACTTGGTATGTTGAAATGAAAACAATAAATATTATAAAAATGAATAACAATATATGTATAAGTCAGTGAAAATAAAATAATTGGTTTGAGCTTAGATAACACTTGTTTCCAACACATATTTTAAACTCAGTTTTCCTTACAAATGGAAACATTTCTTTTTGTGGTCAAATTTGTATTTACTAGAACCAGAAGGATTGCTAGGGTACTTGGATTCACTCAGTGTTTTAGTCAGAAATGAGAATAAATCTGCGATTTTTGAGACTGCTGGATCAGTTAATGATCTGCTGGGTGGCAATTAGAGCTTTGTCAAAGCAAGACTTCAGTTCCCCTAGAGGGGAACTGTTGACATATTTCCATGCTATTTGACCTAAACTAGATTAGATAATTTAATATCCACTCAAAATTAGGATCACAAACATGGTCAATAAGATTTAATCCTGCTGGGTTCTAATCTACTTCCTTAAATGTATCAGATGTTTACTAAAAGAGAGTGGACAGGAGCAAAATCTGAAGAACAAAAATGGCTATTACAGTCTGTCAAGGCAGTGACACCTGGTAAAGAGAAGTCTTATTTCAGTGTGGTAGGTGATTTTTTTTCTGAAATTTCTTGGGAGAAATTAACAAATAATCACTGAAAATGAGAAATTAATAAGGGGCAAAAATTCTGTGTTTCATCTCAGATTTGATGCTGGTTTTTGTCTGTACAAGAAAATTCAAAGAGTGCTTCCTTATAATTATACAATAATTGGGGTTGGATGGGACCTCTGCAGAAAATTCCATCCAAATCCTTGCTTGAAGCAGGGCCTGTGCTGCTCAGGTTGCTCACTGTCTTGTTAGGTCAATTTTTGAACTTTTCCAAGGAGGAAGATCCCTGAACGTCCTTGGGAACCTTTTCCCAATTTATGACAGCTCTCAAGGTGAAATCTTTTTTTCTAGAACTGGAAATCTACAGTATTGCAGTTTGTTTCCATTGCCTACCCTTTTTTTTTAGTTTGCTACAATTCAAAATCCAAATCACAAAAAAATGATGAGCATGTAGCAGCTTGATCTCCAGCAGCAGCACTGGACATGTCAAGCCAGGACAAAGCATAGGACAGGTTTCTGTTAAGGAATGTTTATTAATCCACCAGCTGTATATGCTACAACTTTGGCAACCTTTTTAACCACTAAAGTAATGATGGTGGCTAAATGAACCTTTCAGCTGAGAGGTTCTGAGACTGTCACAGAAGTGGTCCCAGTGGATGACAGACTTAGTAAAGAAGGCATTGTCTTCCATGCCTTAAAGTCACATCTGTTGGAAAATGCAACTCTCCTGTGCAAAGACTTGTTGGTTTTAAAAAAAAAACTTCACACTTTCAGCTGTGGTAATCCCATAATGGAGACAAGGCCGTGTCTAGAGTACTAAATATAAAGCCAAGTCTCAGTTAAGTCTTAAAATAAAGCCAGCAAATACAAAGAAATCTCACTCCTTCCTCCAGCAGATATGTACACTGTCCTGCAGGGAACAGAATATGTTGAAGCTTGTGGAAGGTAAAGAATATTCACTATCATAATCCTTGTATGACTGACCTGCTGAGGCCTCTTAGTAGTTGTGGGAGATAAAGTGGGAGAAAGGCTCCTAATAGAGGAAGATTCCAAATCCCTTTCACTTGGGATACCAATCATGAGAGAAAATGAGCCCCATTGAGTTCCACCTCAAATAAGATTTACAGTAATGCTTTAATACATGTTGATTTTTTTCCCCAAAAATTTGCCTCAGTGTAGGCCAAACTCTAACAGTATTGTTCTGAAAAGGAGAGCATGGCTGAGTCCCTGCTGCATGGATGGCAGGTGGTTCTCAGTTGTTCCAAAGCTACTGGTGCTTTGTCAGTGGAATAATGCATCTATTGATACATTTATAAACATCTCCTCTTGTTTGTTCTTTTGTAAAGATCCTTGTAAAACTCAGATAAAACAAACAAGGAAAAAAAATCAATTTAAAACATCAAAAGTAAATTTGAATCTGTGTTATCTGAAAATCTATGCAGCCCTGATGAGCCTAAACACAGTTCAAATACGGAGTTCAATTACTCAATCAAACCTGGTTCTCCAGTTTAGCTTTGTGAATGTTTTAGTATGCTTAATCTGTACATCCAGTTTAAAATTAAACTAGTTATCATGAAGGCATAGGCTGTAGCAGTCTGAATTGCTGCTAGCATAGTCCAGGGTAAGAAAGCAAAAAGGACCTTTGCATAATATCCACAGATGTTTTATTCAGCTGCATGGTGAGATGCTCAGGTCGCAGACAGATACACAAGGAGAATCCAGCTTTCTCACTACAGGGACCTGAGGGTGAGCGTGGTCTCAGGGCAGTACAAAGATGAGGGTCCATTAAGGAATAGGGAGGGAGTGGCTCCGGGACATAGGAACAGGGGAAGGAGCCAAAGGGGTCTCACAGCTTTTTGAGGGAAGTTTCTTGTGTCTCCCTAGACCAGGGAATGCCCCCCAGGGTCTCCACAATAGGCCTTATTTGGGGCTTTCTCTGCAGAGGTTTCACACAGCTTCAGTCAATCATAATCTCTACACAAATGACTGTATACCCCTTTGGCTTGTTTGTTTACTCCTCCTGGCTGGAAGCTAGCAAAGCACATTCTGGCTCTGTGCTTTCCATTATGCAACAGGCAGCTGTCAATCTCTGTCTAACGCTGTCACAGCTTTGGTAATCTCGAGTGATGAACAGCTGTGCCCAGGGATATGAGAGAGGATAACTGCTGCTCATTTTATTGTCCATGAGCTGCTGCCATGAGCTCTCTCCCCATAACTTTTAGTGGTTTCTGTGGCGTTTTAACTTGGTGCCAGTCATTTTCTAGTACAGAATTCCCAAATTGCACAGGAGTGTTTTGTCCTTAGCATGGTTCCATACAATGAAAAACAACTGAGATTCTATCAAAGGAGTTCAAAAGCCCTTGTGTTTGCTTTGCTTTAAGGCACGAAGAAGCAGAGTCAGAGTGATTTTCCTGGCTCAGCTGTAGAGCAGTAACTGTTGGGCTTTTTAACTGTTTTGACTTACTTTCCTTAAAGCAATGTTTGGTGAAAGTCACTACCTTGATTTTGTTTCTTTTTTTTTTCTTGGTTAAAAACTAGAGTTGCTGCTGTCATAGGGTTTAATCAAGCGTGAGACATCATAGTGTGCTTGGCCCAAGCTTGCTGATGAATGAGTTTTCATTTGGGAAATTTGGTTTTTACATTCAGGCTAGACAAGTATCAGTTTAATAATCTGCCATCTGAAAAATGCAAAGTGCTTCAAGTAAGAATATTTTGGTTATGCTTTCTTATTTTTGTTTTGAATTTCTATATGAGAAACTATCTCGGCTTTCAATTATAATATACTCCAGCGTATGTATGTCTGTAAGCACTTCATAATGCATATTTTATATCATATTGATAGTTTTGGCAGTATTAAGCCAAAACATTTTAGCAAAAAATGTAATGTTTTAAAATCAAATCAGTTTGTAGGGAATGAGCTAACAATATTTTCTAGGTTTAAGAAAATACCTGCAATTTGGATGAACACGTGTTTTAGCTATCTGCCAAGCTTTATTCAGTGCTGAGTTTGTCTTGAATTTCACCCTTCTATACCAGATTAATTCTCCACTCAGTCAACATTGCAGTTTTCAAAGAGCTGAAGTTACAGAAGTAAGGCAGGGATTTATCATGGAATAGACTTACTGGAAGGGAATAGGCACCACTGACATATAAACCTGGAAGTTTTGCCACTGCTGAGACATTTTTTTTTTTGTTCTGAAGGGGGGGATATCTGGGGTTTGGTGTTCATCAAAGCAGCTGCTGCTACAGGTGTAGCAAATCTTCCAGATGGTGGGGGAGGATTCCTCCCATCTGTGCACCTCCTCAATGCCAACCCCAGGTACCTAAGCTTGGTGCAGGTATTATCAGGTATATCATGCAGGTATATCATATTATTAGCAATAATATGATGGTTATCATTCTTCTTTGGTGTCTGGAATTAGTCTCGTGCAGGATAAATTTATTCCCTTAAAGCTGAGATGTGGCTAGTGTGTTCATTCACCTACGGAGAACCAGGTGTATGTCTGAGTGTGCACACTGTGTGCAAGTCAATCCAAGGTAAAACTTCTCATTATTTCATTGTCAAGCATCTTGAAAAAAAAACCCAACATGAACAACAAAAAAAACCACTCTCAAGTATGCTGTACTTGAAATTCAACCATCCTGCCATGAAAATGCTGTTTTTTTTATTTTCTCACAATTACAGAAGACAGAGCTGAGATCCCTGTGCTTCTGCATCCAATAGTAAATGTTAGACTATTAAGTCTAATTATTATTGGGCTCTCTTTAAACTCATTGCTGAGCTGATACCCCATATTATGGCATGTTTTGTCTTTCTGCACAGGCTGGGTAGGAACTTTGTCTATCCTAGTGTGTCTTTCCTGTGGGAAGAGAATAGTAAGGTGATAAAAAAGCAATATGAGGTTGAGTGCTTTGGTAATCAATTTCAGTTATAGTTAGATACCTAATAATTTCCACTTATTGTTAGCCCTAATCAATTTCCACTTATAGCTAAATAGTTCTAAACTTATGTGACTGCTGTTGTTGAAAATTAAGTTCTTCTCTATTTCTTCTGTTGAAGTTTGAGGCTTGACAAGATTGGCCATTCTCAAAGACAGGCCAGCTATGGTTTTCTAGAGAGCAATTAAAAGATTTTGATGAGGTTACTTTAGCAAGAAGATTAAGTTCTGTTGGCTAGACAGTCTGCGGTGTGAGAGACAGCCCTGGAGAGCTGTTCACTACTGCTGACAGATGGCCCCCAAGTTCCTTGGTGCTCCTAGTGAGAAGATCTGAATTATGTCCTTGGTAGATGCATCCTTATTAGATTAACACAGTGAAATAGAGCTCCTGTTTCCCCTTCACACACTCTCTGCTTCCTTGGCATGGCTTTGATGTCACTAATAGATTTTAGAGGTATGGACTGACCTCCTCCACACTTATTTCTATGCCAGGACCTGCTGCTTTTCATCATCCTCAACAACTGAACAGAACATGTTTTCATAAGAGAACATTGGTGAGTGTTTTAATTTCATTTCTGCTTTCTTTATCACAGGAGAACTAAACATGAGATCTTCACTTGTGTTTAGCAGGCTGAAATTAGGGGCTTACATAATGGAAACCACCATGAGGGAATCAATAGGCAGAGACTGCCTGAACAAAACAGAAGAAAGCAAAAACCAAAATGCTAATTTACAGATTATCTTGAACTGGGAGTTATAAACCGCACTTAAATAAATAAATAAGTAAATATTCAATTAACTGTGATTAATTATGCTTCTGTACATTAGTCCTGCTTGTCTTTTTCCTCAGCCTAGTCCAGGAAATAATTCCAAATTAATTCCTGGTCAGCCATGCGGTTCCTGGCAGAGTAAACATCCTATTTTTTAGACAGACAAGTGGTGATGTATCTTGGATCTGCACAGTTCTTTTTCAGCAGTACTGACAAGTGTATAGCAGCGTAGAGATGCATGTATTGCAGAAAAATCGTTTGGCTCTAAACAGCATCCTACAGACATGATGCTCATTTAGTTACTTTGCAAAGGTGTCCAAGAACATTTCCAGTGAAAGAAACAGACTACTGAGTTTTCCAGCTGGGACAGACCGGGGAGGAAAGCACAAGATATTTAGTAATCACCTACTTTGATAATTTAAAGAAAAGTTGCTGTGATAAAAACACCCACCCCACTTCTTCTATAACTGCAGAATTGGGGAAATGCAGCTGAAAGAAAGTATAAGATATTCCTTGAAAACATGACTAGAATAGAGCTGCTTTCCTATAGGGGGAAGAAATGGAGTCTGTATTGTTGAAGCTGGAAGTGACCTTTGGAAATAATCTTTTCTTACTCACCTGCTCAAGCAGGGCCACCCATAGCCTGCTGCTCAGGACCATGTCCAGATGGCTCTAGTATATCCCTAAGGAAAGAGACTCCACAGCCTCTCTGCGCACCTGTGCCAGTGCTCAGTCACCCTCACAGGAAAAAAAGGTGTTTCCTGATGTTCAGAGAGAACCTCATCTTAATTTTGTGCCCATTGCCTCCAATCCTGCTAATGGGCATCACTGATAAGAGCCTGGGTCTATCTTCTTTGGACCCTCCCTTCAGTATCTGTCACACTGATGAGATTCACACATGTCTTTTCTGGGCTGAACAGTCTCAGTTCTCTCAGCCTTTCATCACAGAAGAGGTGCTCCAACACATTAATAATTTTTGTAATCCTTTTCTGGACTTGCTCCAGTACATCTGTGTATGTCTTGTGCTGGGAAGTCCAGAACTGGACACAGAGTCCAGGATTGGCTTCAATAGTGCCAAGTGGAGGGGAAGGATCACCCACCTCAGCCTGCTGCCAATACTTGCCTTAAAGCAGCCCAAGTAATTTCTCTGCCTTGAGGGCACACTCTGGCTCATGTTCAGTCTGGTGTGCCCCAGAACCCCAAGGTCCTTTCTGCTGGGGTCCTTTCCAGCTGGGTCCCCAGCCCCTACTGGTGCAAGGGTTTGTTCCTCCGTGGGTGAAGGACTTTGCACTTACCCTTCTTAACAAAGGGGCACTTTGTATCCCTTTGCGTGAGGCTGAACCTCCTGCAGTCCCTCTGGATGGCAGCACAAGCCTCTGGTGTGTGAGGCACTCCTCCCAGACTTGCTGAGTGTGCTCTGTCCCGTCAGTCACATTGCCAATGAAGATGGCAAACAGGATCCTAGCATGGTTCTCCAGTGCAGCAGAGGAGTTTTGATTTAATGAGGAAAATAAAAGCAAATAAAGGTGTGTTCTTAATAAGCTAGAACACTTTTTTTTTTCTGAGCATTTTGAGGGATTACATTGCCTCCAATATCCTTCATCTGCCCATTAATCTGCTAACAACATTTAAGATTCTGTGCATTCATCTATTTACTTTTGAGGTTCTGGTATGTAAAATAATTATCTTACTTTGTAATAGGATGTTCTGCTATTGCATAGTTAACATTTTGTAAATTACTATGCTAGCATTCTTTGTCAATTATGCCTCTTTGAATAAAAGGTAATGCCTCAGGCCCAGAGCTAAATTATTTACTTGCAGCTTGCTGATTTGTCTAAAATTCCACTTTACCTGCAACTTTGTCAACCAGCTCTGTTTTTCTTGATGCTCAAAAGATGGGAGAGATGTGAAGTCATATAGGCTTGTGTTTTTGGTAGAGAGAGGAACAAAGATATTAAGCAGATTAAATGATAAACAATATCCTCTGGGAGAATGCCTTCAGTGTGGGTGAAAAAAAATGCAATGACATACGATGGCAAGCAAGTGTAAAATGTTCTATGGGTTACTATGCCTGGAGTCCTTGCACAAGCCAAGTCCACCAGCAGTCTGCTTGAAGAGAAGGGGAAAGTGAGCATTTCATCCTCTCCCATTCCTATCCTTCTATCTTGAACAGATTTTAGGCAGCTTCTTGAATGACCAGGGCAAAAGGGAGAAATTTTTCTTCTCCTTTTTTTACACATTATCAATGGAACAAACAGAGCTTTCAGGGAGCTGATCAGTTGTAGTGATTCATCTACATTTCAGAAAAGGTGTTGATGGCGTTATGCAGGGCTCTCTGCACTGCGCCATCTGAAAAGAGGAAGGAAGTAACAAATGCTAATAAAACATTAATAATGGTTTCAGGAGGCATTACCATATCTAGCTTGAATTAGTTCACATTTCTTTTGAATCCTTTTATGCCTTTATGAAAGCAAATATTTTCTGGCTTGGGTGCCTGAACTTGGCCTAAAGAATTCATATAGGAGCTCTTAAATAAATGTCTCATGTTGCTAAATCACATAATTTCTTTCTGATGCTGAAGCATTTTAAGCATCATTCACCATATGAAGGATTGTAAACCTTTACTTTTTTATTAGGAGCTTATATGTAGAACAGCAATTTTTATAAAGCAATTTAAAATCTGATGATAATAAAGACTATATAAAAACCTGTTATTTACTTTTCTTCCACTGCTTAGTTTATACAGAATGTTCCAGCAACCCTCTGTGTTGTTTTCATTTTTAGTAATGGGTAAAACTATCTCTTCCTAGGGCACAGGTTGAATCATAATTATTTCATCTTGCAAGGAGCTTCCTTCTATGCATAATGTTTTCCTGAATTCCAGTGGGGGAAGGCACTCGTGAGAGTTGCAAGAAGGTAGTATTGGCAACAGAAGGGCATAAGATCAAGTTTTTGCTGATCAAGTTTCAAAGGTGCCCTAATGTACTAAAATGAAACTTCCTCTGCTGTACTTGTCTAATCTCGAAATCATATAGATCGATACATAAGTTTATAGACCTGTGTAATTATTAATTTTTGAATTCATTTCAAGCAATATATAAAACTTGACCAAAGTTCACAATTAATATGTGTGTAAATATATTTTTATTATATTGGTTTGGGTTTGCATTTTTATAGTTCAAATCCCGTATGTTTGTGATTTAGGGTTTAACAGGAACTCATTCACTTCATAAATATTAATTGCTGCATAGGCCTACTCCATATTAGAGCATCTGGGGAAAAAGTGCTGATCATTACATTGCTTGTGAGGATGTATTTTTACCTAAAAATACCCCTGGATAAATTAAGTCTGATTTAGAGAACATTAGTCTGAAAGGTGCAATGCATTAATTTCAGGCATAATATTTTAATAGCAGCAACTGCAATGTAACAGTGTGTTCAGCCCTGCAGTTTGAGATGTGCTGCATTGTCACAGTGTCCTCCAGCAGAGTCTGCGTAGCTGAAAGGGAGAGTGATGTCATCAGTTTAATCTTATATGGTAGTAAGAGAATATGCATATCCATTGCCATTAAATTGCAAAAGACAGGTTCTTAGGGCAGCTCCCGAGGATAAGTAAATCAGAAAACTTCACTGTCTTCATTAACAGGATCATCAGTTTGTGTCAGTCAGGCTTGCTCCATTGATTTCAGCACTGAGTCAGGATGAGTAGCTGACCTTTCTGTCTTTTAAACAGAGTCTGGGCTTGACGTGTTTGTAAGGTACATGGGGTGCTCCACCTCTGCACTGTGGTGCAGCATGGACTATTTTCATAGTCTGCTGAATGATTTGATTACATTTAGTCAGTGCCTGGAAATTCATATTTGTTCTTTCACCAGGTCTTCATCATCTTAACATATTGCAATGCCTGCCACCAGTGAATTTGTCTTGTCCAGCTGGCTAGTTCAAAAAAGGAATATGTGGATACTTGGTCTGTATGGAAGGTGAAATCCATACCAGGCTGCACCTGAAATACTACATGGCTCTTTATCAAGATGACAGCAGTTTGTTGTCATGTCTCCTGAGTACTGATATGGGGCTATGGGTACAATCTGTCCACCAAACCGTGCACAGTGCTCAGCTCAATTTTTTGTGCCTCAACCATAGAGTGGGTTGTCTTTGCTTGACCTTGAAATTCTGAACATAGTTGCTATTTTCTGGGTGTTCTGAGCATCCAGAGAAATTCTTCAAGTGTAAACTGCTTAGAATAAAACTCTTATTCTTGTCATATATTTTAATGTGCCATATATTTTCCAAAGCTATTTAGAAGCTGAATCTGAAAAAATGCTGGGTTTTCTCATAAACATGTTCTCTGTGTTACCACCACAGTCTGTTACCTCCTGGTTTATCCACAGAGAATGGTAGGAATTACAGCTCAAATGACCCCGAATCCCTCACTACTGTCATGTTTAATAGAGGATCAGTAACTGTACACAGCATTAAGCAAAGCTCAGTATAAGAAGTACAGATTTGCTATTTCCAAGGTTCAGATAATCATACTGGAATAAGGCAAGAAGTTTAACAGGAAAGTTTGTAGTAATACTTTTAACTTTTTTTGCCTAAATATTTTTATTATTTTATATTTATATTTTATTATTTTATATTTATATTTATATTTAATATTAATTTATTATTTATATTATTTTATATCTTTTATTATTTGTTTTATCTATTTAATGCACGGAGAGAACCATGGTTTGTGTATCCAATAGCAAACTGTGATTGTTGTTGCCAAAAGTATATATTGGTTCTTTGTGAGAGTGAGTACAAAAAGGAGCAAAGTTCTCAAGAAGCCCAGTCAATGATGAGTTTTTGAGGCTAAAATGTGAGAAAAGTCATGCATTCTTGAAAGAAGCAATTGCTAGCAGAAAGCCTTTGGGCATAAATGAGAGGTGAATCTTCAGTCTCAAGAGCTGAGATGTGACAGGATTAAATCCTATTTCTATTCATGCCAATGAAATGATGTATTTTCTTTTCCTTATTTTTTCAGTTAACTTATTGAGACTTTTGATATTTAAGTACTTAATGTACAATCTCTATGCCCTTGTAATATGATCAAAAGTCCACTCTAGTGCCTTGAGCTGTTACATAAGCATTTAAGGTTATATTCATAATTATGTGGAGGAAAAAAAGGGAAAAGAGGCACAGTTTCAGTCTACTTAAATGGTCTATTCTTCACTCAATTTGCAAAAACTGTAAAAAAATTATACTTCTAACCCATCTTTTCAAAACCAGCATAATTTCTTTGTATTCAACCTTCTCGTTAAACAAAATTAAAGAGAAATTAGACAACTTTTTTTACTAATATTTCTGCATTCCTTTTCAGTCTGAAAGAAAAGACTTTTAAAATCAGAATGTTTCATTTCAGTAGAAGAATTATTAATAATTTGAATATGTTGCAAATCCTGTGAGAATTCATTTTTATCAGTTTTAAAGACTTGCTAATGGTCATTGCTAATTCCAGCCTTCTTTTTTTCTGAAATATCCAGAGCTGTTTAAATGAAGTTAGGTTGATAGACAATTAAATGATCATCAAATCTTTTCCTCTAAAAGACAGGAAAATATACTACCTTTTTTACATTTTTAATGGAATTGGAACTTTGAAAAATATTCCTTGATGGTAAGAAAATAATTATTTTATTAAAATAACTGAAATTCAAAAAATTGCAAAATATAAAGGCAGTTTCCTTACTCCAGGTGTTAGAGGTCATACTTTTGGCAAAAGAAAATATAAGCAGCTTCTCATTTTTGTTAATTTTTCTCTCACATGGGTTCCGACCCCCAATGGCAATAAAAGTATCTTCATCTCAGAATTACACTATGTGGAGAGACAGCAGATTCCTGCCCTACTAGTTGTGTAGTAGCTTTCTTCACCTCCTTGGTTCAGTCAGTACTTTTACCTGGCACTGTAGCTGGCAGTGGGTTTTGCCACTTCCAGGGAGTGTTTCAATTCTCCAGTAAGGTGAGCAGGTCTTGGCAGCTTGTTCCATACTGGTCTCAGCCTCCTGGTGCTCCGGATTCTCCCTTGGCTCAGCTATAATTAGGAATCTTCTCCCTTTCTATTGTTCTCTCCTGCACTGTTTGTTCTCAGTGGCTCTCCTTTCCCTCTTGTCTATCCCCTTAACTGGAGAATTTGAAAAATAAATCTACTTACAGATGTGCCCAGCATATGGTGAGACTGCAGAAGCCAAAATATACCATGGATCTAATCAAGTATGGTTGGCCAAAAGAACTAGCATCTTCCCTTTCAACTGTTTTTATTAGGGGAAATAAAGTGGAATTTGGGTTTTTTTTTCCTTTTTTTTTTTTTAATTAATAGATGGAATTTTGGGAGGTGTGACTTTTTTGCCCCCTTTTCTCCTTTTTGTTCCCCATTTTCTATTCCCCTTTTCTGCCACCTCTGTCCATGAGAGAGAAGGACACCATTAGTGTCCTGGTTAAGCTGCCTGGCCATGTCAAGTGGGTGGCAATGATTGGGACAGTGCCCTTTTCCCAGCAGAGGCTGCAGACTTTGACTTTGCTGGCGCGTTGGCCTGTCCTGCTGCCACCCACAATTCTCCTGCTTTCTGAGGCTGAGGTTGAACAAGTTCTGATTTGGGCAAACTGATGTGCAATAGGTACAATTCAATTTAAAAGTTAAACACTTGGAATCACAGAATCATTAAGGCTGAAAAAGTCCTCCAGGGTCATAATGTCCAAACTTTGACCAAGAGCCACCACATCAATTAAACCATAGCCACTTAGTGCCATGTTCTGTTGTTTCTTGAATAATTTCAGGGCTAATGGCCAGCCTTTCAGTGAAGTAATTCTTGATTTCATAATTTTCCTTATCCCAGTAATAAAATACCATTTAAAGAAATATCCAAAGGCATTATTTTTAACCTTCCTTACAGCTGTAGAGATCCTTTGTTTTCCTCACTGTCTCGTGATCGTCACATCAAAAGTTATTTCTGTCATCCTGCAGGCAAGTAATAGGTTTAATACATGTAGTTTTACCCCTGGGATGTTGTTTTCCCTTTGCTTTGTTTCTATAATTCATTGCAATACATGTTTTTTTGGTGATTTAAGAAAAAGTATCAAGTGTGCTAGTTTCCTGTCTTTGTGTGTCTGTCTTCTCATCTTCTCATCTTGCCTCACATGAAACACATTTAAAGTATTCCCAAACCTTCAAAGTGGTTGCCATTCATTCTGGCATTTATGTAGTTCCATTTGGTACCACCATGTGCTGCAGAAATTTGAGTTCTCTGCTTTCAGCAGATGGCAGGGAGGGGGATGTGTTTGCCTTTTTTTTGGGAATATCAGTCTGGTGGAAATATTTGTGCTTGTTATTGCATGGGACACTCAAACAGCGCAGCTCACCATGGTTTTGCAAGGTCTAAAATGTTTAGAAATGCTTTAGGTTTCCCATTAACTTCAAAAGGAAAATATCTGGAAAGCATGGGAATACCTGTGTCTCTAGATTCATTGGGACCTTAACATGTTTATTGCTATTTCCTTTGCAGTAAGGCCTCAGATTCCAAAACTGGATGTCATATATCTCTGGTGACAGCAACATCACATTTTTCCTAGTGCAATTGCTAGGGAAAAAAAGTTCTGAGATATGAGAAAAGGAAAGATGTCATTCTGTCTAATCATCTCGTCTGCAAGGATTTGACCTCCCTTTCCACGGTGGTCTTCAAGATAGTAGTGTGAGGATGAAATATCCTAAGCCATGGAAGTTTATCTATGTAGTGTTTGGAGGGAAATCAACACCCAGCCAGTCTGTAATCCTTTATTTTGTATACCACACTTATGTTTGCCAGTAGAAAAAGCCTGGGGTATTTTATTTTGTTTTGCTTTATTTTGCTTTGTTTTAGTTTGCTTGGCATGTTTAGTGTCTTCTCTGATACCTAAAACACTTTGGTTTATTTTCCAACAGTTTTTTTTCCCCTTCAGGGATTTTAGACCTTTGGTCTCCTATTCTGCTGTGCGCTATTCATACCTGAGTCCTCTGCTTTTCTTTCACAGAATTTGTAATTCTCATGTTCTCCATGTCCATCTTATCTTTTGTTTCATTGTATTGGGTACTGCTTGTTCAGTGTGACAGCAAAAAGCTTTAAGTGATGTATCCATTTTATCACCAGCACCTTGAATCAGCTTTGGAGATTTATATGCATATGTTGGTATAAAACTCCTAGCAAGCTCTCTTGCTGCTGCTGAAATGGGGGTGAGTGATGGCAATTCCATTGATGTTTGTGCTCAGTGGAGTGGCAAATAGGAAGCAGAAGTACCGTGTTTCATCCTTCTTTGTTTCCTTCTTCCCTACCCATCTCCCACTGTCAAGTGGTTTAACCTTTTTGCTGTTGGTAGCTTTATGGTTTGAGAGGCTGTACAAACAAGCCACATCAGCTTTTTTGGATACCAGTTCCCCTGGCAATAAGACCCTTCCACCCCAATTATCTTTTTCAAGAGCATGCTAGTATTAGCCACTAAATACAACAGTTTTTGTTTCTGTCTTCCACCCTTCCCTGTTCAGCTCAAAACCAGACAACATTGATGTAACTTTAAGTGTTTGTTTACAGCTCATCCATCACCATGGCACCTGGGACCTTTTGGATGCAAAACATCCTGGCTTGCTGTATCTCACAACTGCAAGAAATCATTTGTGCTCTAGCTGGAGCTGGGAAGCCGTTTCTAAGTCAATTGTCCAAACAGACAAGCAGAGCCTTTTTCTGAGTTTGGGGTCCAGCTTTGGACTCATCTTTCACATCCTCTCCCACATCTTCCTTTGGCATTGGAAGACATGGCTGATTGCCAGGGTGGTATTTGCAGTCCTTGAGTTGGAAGATGAGATGGCTGAATGAAATATTTGGACTTCAATGTGCCAAAGGTTGTACTGTGTGCTCTAACAACTCTTTCTGGCTTAAAAATCTCCATCCTTCCTGCCCTTTGAAACACTGCAATGGACAGTCCTAGGTTGCTGCACACGTTTTCTAGGTTTAGCTTTAGATCTAGCTTTCCTTTGGGCAAGAGCATGATGTCAGCACAAGACAGATCATTTTGGAGATAGCTGCATGGATGCAAGCTGATGTTGCAAGACAGAGAGAGGTTTATGCACATCTGTAGGAGAAAGTCACTGCACGAAAAAATGAGGTAGGTACAGCTCTTTGTATGGATAGGACAAGAAACTCCTTGCAAGGAGTGGGCATGTGGAAAGCCACCTGTTTTTCACTGCTTCATCCGTAGCTTAACAACTTGGGCTTGTGCCATCTAAACATTTGCCCTACCATATTGCCAAGATTTACTGTAGGAGTAGTGCCAGATAGAAATAAAAGACAGGCAAACAAAGAACCATTTTAGGCATCTACTGCAACTTCATACTACATCAGCTAGGAAAGAAGTTTGGGTATATTTATCTCACTTCTCTATGTTTGTTTCTGTTCTCTGCCTCTGTGTAGGAGCCCAGAGAAGTGCTGCAGTTCTGTCTCACTTTTGTAAATCCAAGGCTTTTGATATCCCTCAGTGAGGTTCAAACATACTACCTCATGTGACTGAGAGCACATCTGAAAAAAGCTGAGCCTCTGAACTGCCAAAGTTTTATTATTTTTTCACCAAAACCTTCTCTGTATTGCTGGACTCAACTTGCCCTTGCAACTATCTCTTTATGAGCAAACTATTGTAATTTTTATTGGAGCAAACAAATTCCACATTCATGTTTTCAGAGCACAGCTGAAGACATTGTTTGTTTTCCCAAGTGCTTCAGTCATTCTGAGTGAACTCTGTGGAAGAGATAGTTGACATGCCTTTGGAGAGGCCTTGTACAAAAAGTATTCCATTCTGAATCAAGTGCTGAAGGGTACAGTGATGTGACAGGCTTCAGGGAAACTGGCTTAGGGACTAGGCAGATTCTAACAGGAAATGTTTAAAAGAAAAAAGAATGAGACAAAGGGAAAAAACTCCCCACAAACAAACCAGAATGGGAAACAGAAGATGAAGATGAGGGTTTAGAGGTAATCACTATGATTCTGACTGAAGCCTTGCTGTCTTAGCTGAAGCCAAAGCCATGTCTTCTTTTTTTGTAATTTTTCCTTTGTTCTTCTCCTCCATCTTCTTGCTATGCCACTATAGCAGGTGGAATGGATTAAAGCAACCTAATTTATTTTCCTGAGCAAACCACCCATCCTCCGTTTGCAGGGATGGAGATAGACAAACACTTCTAGGATGTGATTAGCTGACCTGGCTTTGGTGTTCATGCCAATGTGATAGGAATGCTCATTTCTGCCCTTCTAATCAAAAGAGGAAACCTCAGACATAAAGGAAGTATACCTTGTAGAACCTTGTATTTGTTCAGTGAAATTCTCAAACTGAGAAGCAAACCAAAACTATGGTCACTGTCTTGGTCTGTCAACAAGTGTTGAGTTTGGGGCTCAGTAGTTTTATAGCAATTGAACAGAGGATTGAGGGAGCCATTCTCTGTTCAAAATTGCAGTTTTGCTTCACAGCCACTCCTGAAATCGGGATGAAACCTATGTCTTAAAGAAGCTGCATGATACTGTGGATGATTAGGTCAAAATTTGGACTACTTCTGTCATCATTAAAGCATCTGATCACAATTTATGGGGATCTTTTGGACAAGAATTGAGAGAATGGGAGCACTTCAAAAAGCTGTGGTAAACTTTGGAAATAAATTCTGCAGATAAGATGATGAAAGAACGCAAATCTTTGCAAAATAGGTTAAGGAAATAATAAAATTCAAGAACAACAAAACAAGACTAATCTGATCTTCCATGCCAAAATTAGCCTGATTTTAGGGTTTATGGCATTTAGAGTGTCCTCTGAAAAGGGAGATTGGTTTTACAGAAAAAAAAGTTCCCCTCTCCTTTCTTTTTAATAGCAAACTGAAATCTTAGTTTATTTTAATAGAATTACAAAATGGTCTGTGTTGGAAGGGACCTTAAAGATCACCCAGTTCCAACCCCACTGCCATAGGCAGGGACACCTTTCACTAGACCAGATTGCCCAGAGCTCCATCCAAACTGGCCTTGAAGACTTCCAGGCATAGAGCATCCACTCCTTCTCTGGGCAATCTGTACCAGTGCTGCATCACCCTCACAGTCAGTAATTTCTTCCTGTTATCTAATTTTCCTGGTTCAGAGCAAATTTGGGAGAGAATCCCCAAAGGGGCTCTACGAAAAGTAGATTCAATCGGCCCCTCCCCGCAGCTGGTCCGGGAGAAAATACCTCCTTGGAGATAAGTGGAAAAAACTGTTTATTAAACAGCAAAACCTAAACAATATTAATCAATAAAACCCCTTGCTGCTCCAAAAGAGATGACGAACTCAGAAAGTCCCCTCCCCGGGTTGCAGCTCAGCTCACTCAGTCTCTTATCAGTCTCTCTGGTGCTGGAAATGTCGCGGGCCAGGCCCGGCCCGGTGGGCCAGAGGTGTGAGCTGCCGGTGCTCCCCTGGGTGTTCAGTCCAGAGCAGGTTTGAAGAGGTCCAGAGAAAAGGGAAAAAGTAAAAAACCACAGTCCAGGGAACTTCTTTGCCTCAGCTAGCTAAACTACCTAAAAGCAAGGAGAGTTCTGTCCCACTGTCTGTCCATCTGCAGACAACACAGTCCAGGAAGAGGAACGTGGAGGAGTGAGTGCAGTGTCTGAAAACAAACTGCACGCTTCTTCTCTCCCCCCACTTCACTCCCTGGAACAAGGCTTAAAGGTGCAAAACTTATTATTCAGCATAAACAGAACAAGGTGATTTGGGATAAAAGCATCATATAGTCAACCCAGGACACTAATCTAAACCTAATCTCTTTCAATTTAAAGCCATTTCCCCTTGTCTTATCACTACATGCCCTTGTGAAATGTTCTTCTGCAGTTTCCTTGTAGTTCCTGTTAGGAACTGGGAGGCTGCTCTAGGACCTCCCCTCTCCCTCTGCTCCAGACTGAACAACTCCTTCTCTTTCAGCCTGTCTCCACAAGAGAGATGTTCAAACCTCCTGACCATCTTCATGGCCTCTCTCCAACAGGTCCATGTCTCTCATATGTTTGTGATCCCAGAACTGGACTCATCACTCCACATGGGGTTTCACAACAGCAGGGCAGAGGGTGAGAATCCCCCCCTTGACCTCTTCAAAAGAAGAGTGCTTCTTTTGATGCAGCCCAGGATATTTTTGGCCTTCCGGGCTGTGAGTGCTCTTTGCTGTATCATGCTGAACTTCTCAACTACCAACACCCCAAGTCCTTCTCAGGGCTCCACTCAATCCATTCCCCACCCAGCCTAAATCTGTGCTTGGGATTGCCCTGACTCAGGTGCAGACCCTTATACTTGTCCTCGTAGGAGTTTTTGATGTTTCAACCTTTCTAAAATTAACTGCTTTGTTCCAAGATGATTAAAATGAAAGATTATGGTGTTAAATGCTTGTTACAACAACTTTTTGTTTTTTTCCTCTTCTAGAACTCTCTCTGAAGTTCAGTCTGAGTTGATAAGAATATCTCAATTGTTCTTGGCTCTGAATTTAGTATCTGGTGAAAACAATTCAACATTTCTTAATAGATTTTTGTCTATATAGAGATGATTTCTGGAAGACTCTTTGTTTCCAGTTTACCTCCTAAGTTTGCCTTCTGTTCTTGTTTTGTGTTTGTGTTGCTGTGCAAGTCATTCTTCCAGTTAGGGCTGAAGTTCTCTTGAAAGATGCATTCTGCAAACACAAGAAAGGTGATACCATAAAGAGGTCATCACCTGACTGCAAAAGAGAGAAAAAAAGGAAAAAGCAATTAGCATAGTTTTGTTGCTGAACTTTTAACTATGTTAGTTTTATTCCTGTTCTTTATCCTTGATGTCTGGTGCATGAGCACAGAATTTGAAAATTTTGTTCCTATAATTAGTTAGATGAGGCAGAAAAATTACTAAGCCCTACTAGTTGAATCAAACCCATTTAATGAATTTCCTAGTTTCTGTGCATTGGTTTCCATGCACTCCTGACCAGCTGGTCCCTTCCTGTTCCCATTGCTAAATCCTGCGGCAGCAGTAAGACAATATACAGCCAGGGATTTTACATTGATTTACTGAAAGGGCACTGCAGGAGAACAGGAAGCTTTGCTGGCCAGCATTGCACTGCCATAACAAGCATTACTGCCAAATAATTAACCTTGCTGTTTGTTTAGCACCCTCAGAAAGCTTCATTACCAATGCAGTCAATTATCTTCTAGTAATGGTTACTACAGAAAGTAGACTTGCTTAATTAAAGTTATTTAGACCAAAGAGGCTGTATGATTGGGTAACAGATATTGGAAAGGGGTAGAATAATCTCTCTGAGCTATGTAGTTCATTGAAGGCTAGTAGTTCACATTTCAGAATGCCAAAGTTTGTGTCTTTTCCCACACAAAACCGACAATAATAATTGTGCGTTCATTCTTCCACCTCCATACAATTCCTTGCTAAATAACATCTTTTTATAAAGCAGCCATAGTGGGATGAGGAAAGAGCTAAATCTACCATACAGACTGCTTTAAAGAAGGTTAAAGGTGCATGGAAGGAAATGAAAAAGGGAAGATTTTTGCTGGTAAGTGATGTAATTCACAGCTATGCAGGTATGTGTTAGGTATTGCTGAGGAAATTCTCTTGATGGCCTACCCTGAGGAAAGAGGTTTCATTTGTTCCCCCCTCTGTGACATTTTGCATTTCCACCTTCTTTATAGATCATCAGAGAAGTGGTAAAAGGCCTGAATTTTTGACAATCAACCTCAGAGCAGGACTAAAAGCTGGTTGATACAGAGATAAAGCTCTGAGTGCCTGTTTCTGTAAGGCTTTTAGATAAGGTTTGTTTTCTATATTATTAAAGTCTTCAGAGCTTTGCTTCCCACTTCCAAGAGCACTTGAAAGCCCAGCAGGTCCATTAGTACAGGCTTAAATTGATTAGTTAGTCTTAGAGCTAGTTCTGTACTCCCAGACAACTGAGCCCTGACTGATATGTGTTTTGCCAATAAAACCCCCAGTGGGATGGAATTGTATTACTAGAACTGTTCTTTTATCAATCTGTCTCCTTTCACTCATAGCTGATTTTCTTTTGTGGCTGCAAATCTGCAGCCTTGCTGGAGGCCTTAAGTCCATGTTAAGAACTCTTTGCTGTGCATCTAATGTGTTTTGTGTAGCTTTTTTTATAATAGCAACTTTAGTCTAGGGCGTAGTATATGACTTTTTCAGTACCCAGTATTCCTCTCAGGGGCTATATTTTTAAAGGTAAATAAATGTCAAATATGTAACACAACTGAGGGAAAAAAAATGGCATAGATGAGAACATCCACTGCAATCCAGCACCTAACTAAACTACAAATTTAAGTTGGAAAATGTGACTCAGGATAGGCATCTGGGTGCCAGGTTACCTCAAAAAAGTTCAAGTTTTTTTAATTTGTTTTTGATAAGACGTGTTTGGTTTATGTGTCACCTCTCTTCATTTGAAACCTTCATCTGAATTTTTTGAGTTATGGTCTTTTTGAGTGAATTTATATTTGTTATGGAATAGACTCCAAAGGTACAAGCTGATGAATAAGGTGAAGGAAATCCTGGTGGAAGGAGTTAATGGCAAAACTCATACTGGTTTTATATGATCACGTAATCACTTGTAATTCCTGTGTGAACTCTGAATTTCTAGTGTCTTAAATATGTTCCTAACAACTAAAGTAGTTTTATTACATAGAAAACATTAGAGATTAGATTACATAGAAAACATTAGAGATTAGAGTTGAAATAATATCTGCTTTGGTATCTCGATCTGTTAATAAACTCTGCTACTAAAATATAACTGTGAGCCTTACTGTTAACTCTGTCTCCAAAGAGCAACTGTGCACATAGTATTGAAACAGGTACTCTTCCTTGCTCTTCCCAGAAGACCCAAACAAAAATGCAAATAAGTAGCAAATAGCTGCTTAAAACGCACTGCTTCTTTACTAAGTATGTAATTAACCCCTGGACCTTGCTTCCTTAAGATATTATTGTGGCAAACAATTTAGCCAGATTCCAGCAAAGCCTAGCTATTTATACAAATACTAAGAATAATCCAGATGTATAATCCCTGCCATAAAATATAATGATTTCAAGAACTCAGAGTTAAACACACAAGCAAGATTACTAACCATGTTCACTGTTTAAACAAAGACTCAGGTCTAAAGCATGTTGCTTGTGAGAAATTAAACTTTTTTCCATATTTGTGGCACTTAGGGACAGGGCTTAGTGGGTGTCCTGGTTTCGGGAAAATTTGGGAGGAAACTTTCAAAGGGGACACTCTAGAAAGCAGATTCAAGCAGCCCCCCTTCCAACTGGTTTGGGAAAAGATTTCTTTGGGGAAAAGTGGAAAAAACCCTGTTTATTTAACAGGTAATTAATTCACCAGCATAAAAAATGAATAATATTTAACAGTAAAACCTCTCACTGTTCTGAAGAGATGGCAAATTTAGAAAGTCTTTTCTTGGGATGTAGCTTGGCTCACTCAATCTGTTTTCAGTCCCTCCAGTGCTGGAATGCAGCATCCCTGGCCCTGGTGGGTCACAGGTGTGAGCTGCTGGTGTTCTTCTGGGTTTTCCGTCCAGAGCAGGGCAAATCAGTTCCAAGGAAAACAAAAGCCACAGTCTGGGGAACTTCTCTGCCTCAGCTAGCTAAAAAAAATCTAACTAAAAATCAAAGGAGAGCTCTCTCCCACTGTCCATGCTGCAGACAACGTAGTCCATGAGAAAGAATGTGGGGGAGCAAGTGCAGTTTCTGAAAATAAACTGTGCACCTCTTTTCCCTGCTTTGCTCTTGGAACCAATTTTAAAGGTGCATAACTTAATATCCAGCATAAACAGAACAAAGGATTAAGGATGCAAGCATCATAAAGTTACCCTAGGACACTGGGACTTGTAAGTATTAGATTTATGGTTGGACTCAATGATTTTGAAGTTGTTTTCTGACCGAAATGATTCTATAATTCTTGTTTTCAGTTAGTGTAACTTGAGTAACCGTGCTTTTATTACAATTTGCAAAACTGCATATAGAAAATTACACTGCTGATTGTAAATTTCTTTAGAGCCTGAAATATTGTTTATATCTGCTGCCCAAGAGAGGCTTGTCCACCCTTGAACATTTCTTGCTGCAATACTCAGTAGGGTGCCAGTGTTTTCAGATGATTGAAATATAAACTAAGTCATAGACAGCTTGCTCAAAATATTGAAAGCAATAGACTAGATTGGCTGGCCTAGTAGTCCTCACATTTTCTTCTATTGCTTCATGGTAATAGCTATGATGGGTTGTGTAGAAGTGCTGGTAGATAAAAGAGATGGAACTGACCTAGGACAGGGCAGTATTTCTACAGAGTAGGAAAATTACCTTTCTTTTTGAGAAATCTACCTACAACTTTAGAGCATTGTATGGATTACCTTTGTGTTTGCTCCTTCCTTCTTCTCTACACAGAGAGCTGGCAATGCCACAAGGACACTCTGCAGTTTAGAGCAGATGCTAGTACCACTTTAATTTAGCTCTTATCATTCAGTGATTGATTTGCAACCAAGTGCCCTTAAACGTGTTTGTTCCCCCGAAATACAGTCAACTCAAAATAGAACCTCAAGTGAGACAAAGTGCAAACAGATTCAAGTACATGATATACTGACAATTACTGTATGGAAACAATAAAACAGGGAAAAAATAGAAACCACTTCAAATCTTATTTCCTTCCAAAATAGAGTGTAATCAAGGTATAATGAGCATTGAAATTAATAAATTAAAAATAAATGCCCATAAGAGGGAGAAAAAAATGTGTTAATCAGTTGGCAATTATATTTTTGGCATTGTAAATTAATTCCCCAAATGAATCTCCTTCCAGTTTATTTCATTCCATTATCTGTTTTCTTGCTTATCTTTTATCTAATGATTAACATTTCTGAATACTATACATAATGATTTTTTTTTTTTTTAAACCAAAGGTGTTTGTTTAAAGATAAAAAAAGACAGTGTGTCAAATGCGAGATTATGACATTTTGTCCTTTCCAATCTGTGAAGGCAGGAACAGAAATCTCCTTATAATGAAGCTGTCCTCTTAAAGCCTTTTTTTTCCCCCTTTTTATTCTGGATCAAGCCTGGTGGCATTACTCATCATTTCAGTAATGGAAATGATTCTCAGTTGTCTCCCATCTACCACTAAGCAGCAACCTGCAAGACAGCTCATCTGTTCCAACTCCTCCATCTCCTTTTCCCCACCCTCAAGTACACCCTGAGAGGTTTGTAGACAGTCTGAGGAGTTTTAACTTAAGAAAGAGGGGAGGAAAAAATCCTGACTGTGCTTATTGACAGTTTCCTCTCACTTATGTACCACAACAGCATGTTCTTTTTGCCCATGTATCAAAGTCTGGAGTAGCTAGACAGTTATGGATGCTAACCTGAAAAGAAAAAAAATGAAGGAAGCAATATATTAGGTAGCATCCAGGAAACTAATTTGATCTGGGAAGTAATTAAGAGAAAATCAACAACAGCTGGAATACTTTGCTTTTTTTCCTTCCTCTGCCCTGCAAAAAAACCCCAAAACAAAACAACACAACAAAAACAACAAAAAGCCTCAACACCTAAAATATCAAGACTGTGCTTTGTAGATGAAAAGTCTTGAAATAGAATGAATGTCCGTAGATGTAATCTATCATTGTAATGCAGTTCAGAGAGGGTGCAAGAAAAACTGGATTGCTCATGACTTTCTGAAGTATGGCAAAAAAGAAATTTATTGTGGAAGCAAGAGGAAGGGCAGAACTAACACATAAACCAAAATGTCACTAAGACTCCAGAACTCAGGTGGTTTAGGATCTGCAGCAGACTTTCCTGTACCTGGATGGCTCAGACACTGCTGTCCTCACTCCTCAGAGCTGTTCAAGGGTAAGGTGGCAAGTGAACGTGAAATACCCTGCTGCAGTTGCCTGTCACACATCTCAGAAGTGGTTTGCCAAGGGTTCAACATGGCGAGCTGAGGAAGGAGGAATCCCTTTGGGTTTCCTCTGATCTGTTTTTCAAGTACCCTGTAGTCTTAGAAGGCAAATATATCAATGTGTTACTTGGACCTCTGCCTGGGTCTATGTTTTCACCACCTGACCAGAGGAGGACTCTGCTGGAATCCTTCTTGCCATCTGTCCTCTCATGCTTCCCCTTACACCAGTTTCCCTGGCATCCTGTGGGGCAGTAACTCAGGGATCTTCATAGCATGGGGGAATTTTGCTTGTGCCCTCTTCTCTGGCGTCCTCCCAAGACACACCTATCCTGCTTGGAGTCAAGTGCAGGGAGATAGAATAATCTGCCAACCCGCTTGAGTCACTGGAGCTGGTGTAATGTGGGGAAAGAAAAAATATCTGAAGTACCAACAAAAGTGAGGTGTTCCCGATGTGCCAAATGGATTGTGTATGAACCTATGGAGGCACAAATGCATGAAGCTGGCTTGTTAGGCTCTTCCCTGGGAGATGAGAGAGAGTGGGCATCTGTCTTCACTAACCTCTGAGGAGATCTTTAGCTGAACACCCAGTGGGCAGTCATTTTGAAGTGGAAAGACTTAGCTCTGTATTGGTTTTGCAGGAAAAAACATCCCAGCCAATTATGGTGGAAGATTAACACAGTAGCATTTTGTTCTTTATTTTCCTATCTCTATCCTTGTTTCAGCATTACGGAGACTAAGGATTGTTCATTTGGAAGCACTGGGTCTTTTGGAGATGTGGAGTTAATAAATCTTGCACTAGCAGGATTCTTTGTGTTAGATTTTTATGGCAATAATTTCAAGCTATTCTGTTTCATGTTAGTCTTGTCAGTAGATTTTATATGACAGTATCCTTAGCCCGCTGTAATTGGATAATACTCCATCAAGGATCTTTGCTGTATAAAAGAAAGCCTAATTTTAAATATTCCTATGTAGTAAGCTGATGATGTATATGTTCTCTCCTATATGTTTGCAACTCAGTACCTGCAAGTGTTTCACTGCAAAACCAGCAAATCCTGTAAAATGGGCAAGGACTCTTGGACTGTAGTGATTTGGGATGTGATGGTGTGGTCTGTGTTCTGACCACAGCCATACATTCTCTGCAGATGATGTTATTGCTGTCTTTCAAGAGATTCCTTTATTCTTTACTTGGCAAGATTTGTGCAGCCTCATTAATTATAGTTACAGTTTCAAACAATTTTGCTCTTTCAATGTCAGTGTTCATTGGTTTGGATGTTTTGGGTTTTTTATGGGATCGCAGAATGGTCTGGATTGGAAGGGCCCTTGAAGATCACCTAGTTCCAAGCTCCCTGCCATGGGTAGGGGGGCACCTTTCACTGGACCAGGTTGCTCAGAGCCCTAACTGACCTAGCCTTGGACAATTCCAGGAATGGGGCATTCACAGCTTCACTGGGAAACTTGTTCCAGTGTCTTCCCATCCTTAGAGTAAGGAATTTCTTCCTGGTGTCTAATCTAAACCTACCTTCTTTCAGCCTGAAGCCATTTCCCCTTGTCCTGTGACCTCCCTTGTAAACAGTCTCTCTCCATCTTCCTTTTAACTCCCTTCAGGTACTGGAAGGCCACAATTAGGTCATCCTGAAGCTTTTTTTTTCCAGGCTGAACAATCTGAATTATTTTAGCCTTGTCCTAATAGTAGAGGTGCTCCATTCATCCAATCATCTTGGTGGTCTCCTCTGGACTTACTACAGCAAGTGAATAACCTTTTTTGTTAAAAGGAAATAAAATATATCATTTTGCTTACATATCTCCCTTAGCCATGGCATGACTCAACCTGTAGGCAATGCTGACCTGGTAACTCCCACATGAAGGCAGCAATCTTTCCAGTATCATTTTGCCCGTTTCCATGCTGCTCATGCCTCTGGTGCTGCTTCCTGAATTGGAACGTCCATGGGAGCTCATTCCATGTTGTAAGCAGAATTACACTACATCCTGCAGCCTGCTCTTTATACAGCCCTTTGTAATTTTGCACGTAGAATTGCAGAATCACAGGCCTTGGTTCAAATCTCTGTAAGGTGGGGACTTTTTTCCTAAGCCATATGAACCAGAGGTCTTTGATGATTTTAACACCATTTTTCCTACAACAATGCATTTGTATGGTGTAAACAACTGACAAAAACCTCCCTGCAATTTCAGGGTCTCCTAAGAAAATGCCTGTTAGTACAGCAGCAGCAATGTGGAAAAGACTGTCTTAAAAGGTAATTTAGAGCTCCACATGGAACATGGGCATTTGATTTGTGTTTGTTATGGAGAAAAAATGCTGTTGATGGTGGGAGGTTCCTGTCCTTCCTCTGTTTCCACACTAGCCAGGGACTAGATTGGCTTCCTGAGGGGACACTTATAGTTCATTTGCCGGTCTTGATGTTCAAAACATTTCCCACTGTGTACAAAGCAACAGCCTGTAGCTTAGCATTGAGTTTTCTTACTATTCTTTCCCTTTGCTCATGTGCCAGGGAACAAAACCTGAGTGGGCAATGTCTACCCTCAGTTCTGCCTTCCCATCCCCTCCATGCAGCCAGGGAGAGCAGCAGTGTACTGTGATGTTTGTTGCTGTCTGTAGGCACATAAGGAATGAAGGAAAAGGAGCAGGAACCACTGTCCAGTGAAAGAGAAGGGGACTTGTGGCCAGTAATGAAACATCACAGCTGATGGATCTTTTCAGTGACAGTGATGGTGTCCCTGAAGAACTCCACCTGGAGTTCTCCACTCAAAGGGGGTTTGTTAGGGTGATGGTCAAGAAAGAAAGGGAAGCTGGTGTTTGTAATACCTCAGGCAAGTTTCATTTGCATATAGAGCTGCTCATGTGTTTAGATAGTGTGCTGTTGCTTTTGGAGGATGGAGCCATCTTCCAAGGACTGCGGTGTCAGTTTTTACAGAGAAGGGAAAATAAATATGATGGGCCAGAAGACCTCAAGAACTTATTGATTCTCTACAGGGTTCTGGAAAAGGGACAAGGGGCTTATTTTGAAAGCCACTTGCTTTCTCATTTTGCTAAGACAATAATCCAACCAGAAGGTGGAAAAATCATGAGGTCACATTATCCTTGTGCTGTTAGAGAAGTGTTTCAAATGCATCTTTTTCTCTGCAAATAAGTTCAGCAAAGCTTCAAGGGAGATCTAAAAGAGAACCCACACACATATATATGTATGTATAAAGTAAAAAATGTGTGTGTTGGAATAGAACATAAATATTTTGATATATATATACACATGCATTCCTAAAATAGGTAATAAAAGCTCTATTTAATGAATAAAGGGTTTTGATGAACATACTCATCCTCCAGTAAAAGTCACATTTGTAGAAAGAACTAAAACTAACCTTTTTCTTCAGCAATCATCAGGTATTTCAGGACATGAACAATCAGAGTTGTCCTGCTGAGATTTGCTAATAGTACATATGTGCTATCTGTTCACTCCTGTTTTTCAGATTTCGTGTAATTCATAACTAAGCCAGGTTGCAAAAACACTTTCCTCTTGTCTAGAAAATCATGTGATGGAAGTATGTGCAGCAGAGCAAGAGGGAGTACAGGGAAAAAGTGAGCAGTAATTTGTTTTTCCTACAGTAAACCTAATATCATCTTGACATCCTGCAAATCAAGGTGTTGCCTAGAAAAAAATTGTGTCGATAACCTCTGAGAAGACAGCTGGTAAACTGCATGATTTCTTAAGCTGAATCACCAGAGTTCCTAAAGCTAAAAATCTGGTTTATATCATAAAACAAGATGTATTCTTTGTTTCCAAGTTTTAAGCAGACTTAGTCTCACTATTCCAACTCCTCCCAACTTTTGCTTACACAAATTTTTAATCATGATGGTATCAAAAATTGAAAATTGAACTTTAGCAGTTTGGCACTTTCAACTTCATGTCCGTTTTACGCACTCAATGAGTTTGATAGAGTCTGAAACAAATCTACCAAAATATCTTATCTGTTTTTGCTAGCATTCATGTGGCTTAGCTGCCTGTAATTTACTGCCTTTTTATTTCACACGACTTCTAAACAGCCATGCACTTAGGGTTTGTGTCAAATAGTAGAGGTAAAGAGGATGGTTGTACTCTCCAGACTTAGCTGCACTTATTACTGTCAACATTTTCATTTTTAGGGCAGTGGTCACCAGGGACTGCTTCTTTTCAGTTCCTGCTTGGAATCGAGGCACTGCTTGTCACAGACATCTTTTCATTAAAAATCCTTTCTTAGGATTTTTCCCTCTGAGAAGCTGAGAGGCCTCAGAAACAAAATGTAAACAATGGTTATCTGCTGCTGTAGAATGCAACAGGTGGATCCGTGATTGGTCTCGTGTGGATGCTTGGAATTAGTGACCACTCATGGCCGAGCTGGCTCTCGCTCTCTGTCCGAGCCACAGATCATTGTTATTCATTTCTTTCTATTCTTAGCTTAGCTAGCCTTCAGAGATGAAAGTTTTCCTTCTGTTCTTTTTAGTATAGTTTTAATGTAATATATATCATAAAATAATAAATCAATCCTTCTGAACATGAAGTCAACATTCTCATCTCTTCCCTCACCTGAAAACCCCTGTGAACACCATCACACACTGCTCCTGGACTGAGACCTTGGAAAAAGAAGATATTTGTGTGCCCTTTATAAGTGTTGGATGCAAGTGTGTGTCAGGAGAGACAGCTTAATAAGGTGAATGCTTATGAAAAATGTTTGTATGGAGAAAGTTACAGCCCTTCTTTGTATGCAGCACTAAATATATGCCTGCCTAAACTCACTTTTGTTCTGAGATCAGGGCTGTTAAATTAACAACAGTTTCACCTTTTTTCTTGTTACTGTTTTATAAAAATATGAAAAATATTAGGCATGTAACAGAAATAAAAGTGTTATTAATTGAAATTGTGAATTATTTCCTGTTTTTGCTTGGGAGACCTTCATGCAAGTCATCATTCCTGAGAGCAAACATGCTGGTTGGTGTTGGATCTTACATGCTTTGGGGGTGCTCAGTTCTGAATAAAACTTTTCTCTGGAGTGAAGTTTTGGGTGAATTGTATTTTCCAATAAAAGTCTAAAACCACTGCATGATAGTATTACTTTAAATAGAGCTGTGGGAAGTAAACCCCATCAGATTATCCTGTGCTTTATCAAAGTCCTCACCTGACCAACAATAAAAGAATGCATCCACCTAAGACTTACTTTTAAACAAGAGTAAAACAAACCCAATCTCTCCAAACTGCATAGTCAACCACATTGCAAACTGTCCAATCAATAAAACAAATGGTTAATTTTTAATAGGATTTTAAAAGCCCTCTCAAATTTGATCCATATTTCCATAAAACTGTTAGGGGTAAATTTAAAAAGGAACAATTATTTATTGAGGATATTCCATTATGACTGTGTAGCTGTAAGTGGGAAATGAACCTGCACTACAAAGCCGCAGTTTAAATCTGTTCCTACACTTGACATTCCACCATAATTTCTGATTGACAAAGTAAATCTGTAATATAAATGTGATTTTTCAGCTGTTTTATTTTAGTGCTTTTTCCACTTCAGGAGTGTCTGGGGTCAGACAGGACAAGGTGGTCTCCAGGGGCAGATTTGAAGTGTGCCTGAAAAAAGTGATCCCAACAGAATGGGCCACTTGCTGCTGTGATGTTCATTGTTAATGATAAATAAGGGCATGCCTGCTATACCTAAATGCTCCACAAGCACTCTTTTCCTGAATGTATCCTAAAGGGAAGTGGGTCTTGGAAGACAAAAAAGCAATGGGCTTTGACATGATTTCTAGGAAAGTATTTCATGTTCTGACCCTAGCACTGAGGTAAATGTTGAGGCATTTATGGCAGAAGGAAGAAGGAAAGGCTACTGGTTTTGATATAAAGCATGCCTTGGAAATCAATTCTTTTTTGTATTTTCTTTTTCTTTCTTTTTTTTCTTTTTTACTTTGAGGTAACTGAAATGAATACTTACTTTGTTTTCAGACCTAATTAAGAATTTTAACTTTTTTTTTTCACAAGATATTTAAAGTGGAATGAAGGTGATACAACTTAACACTGGGTTTCTATCGGGAAATATTCAGGCTCCAGACTACTATGCCATAGTACACAGCAGGTTTCACCATTAATGTTCTTCATTACAATTAATTCTATGCAAATTCATTGTGACAAGAGGAGTTTGACTGAGGAGTCTGGGTTATATTGCTTATAGGGGACAACTACAGTACATAGGAATTGCCACTCTTGGGAAACACTGTTGTCCGCTCTGGGAAAATATAACTTAATGTTGAACATGAGACAAAGGATTAGAATCTAGTTTACAGCCAGGTTAAATGTTTTGATATGAAAGATGTTGGTATGCTTGGTTGCTTTCATCATGAATGTTAAAGCAAAACAGATCAGAGGGTTGGACAGACAGAGAGAGCTGGAGTTGCTTGGCCTGGAGAAGGGAAGGCTCTGAAGAGCAGCATTCCAATACCTAGAGGGACCTGGAAGAAAGCTGAAAAGGGACATTTTACAAGGACATCATGTGATAAGACAAGGGAGAATGGCTTTAAACTGAAAGGGGAAAGGTTTGGGTGAGATACTTGGAAGAAATTTTTGACTGTCAGGGTAGTGAAGCACTGGCACAGATTTTCCAGAGAAGTTGTAGATGCCCTATGCCTGGAAGTGTTCCAGACAAGGTTGGATGGGACTTTGAACAATCTTATTTAGTGGGAGGTGTCCCTGCCCATGGCAGGTGTTAGAACAAGATGATCTTTAAGATCCCTTCCAACCCAAGCCGTTCTATGATTCTATCTCATTGTTTATTAATTTTTTTGTAGTCTGAAAAAATACTAGGAAATAGGTAGATGAATCCTATCTGGAATCTATGAAAATCATTTTAATAGGTAAAAATAGGTACTGAAATCTTCCATAGAAGAGATATTCTATAATTCTTTATTTTTAAGTTTTAATGTTTTGCATCTCTATGAGATTTAATGCAAGCTGTGTTAAAGGCATTAATCTTAAGTTTCATGACTTAAGCCACTGAGAGCATTTTCCTGCAGATTTGGTCTATTACACTGCCTGCCTCCTCTGAGAGACTCAGAAGCTGTTTGATTAAAAAGACAGAGCTGTTGCAAGCATAATTCCATTGAGAAGTCCATGGGAGCTGCTCTTGGTATGTGGTTCACATAGGATGGCCCTTCATGGGTCTATCACTAACTTTTTAGAAATGTGTAGCTGACAGGAGACAATCCAGAAAAGTCTATTTTTACACCGTTATTACAGTACACACACTGATTCACAGACAGCCCAACACAGTTTGTGTATTCTGATATATGATACATGTCTGCTTTATATATTAGGAAATGCCAGGACTTTGATAAACTCCAATGGAAGTATGGGATGGCAAGAGAAGATGACAAGATGTCAGCTCAGAAACTGTATGATATAGATAGGCATCTGTTTTTACAGCAGTTCTGTGACAAGGAGGGAGTTGTAACTAACTCAGCCTCTCTTCTCATTAGCAAATGGGAGAACCCTGCAGGAAGCCACAGCTGCCTACTATTCCTTCAGCAGGGCTTTGCAGAGGAAGAAATCTGGCTTCCAGGAATAAGGTCAGGACTGGCACTGGGGGTGAGAGCATGTGGGACTTTTCCAGGCATTAAAAATACAAGCAGACACTGGGAATGGGCATGCTGCCTTTGTGACTGTTCAGTAGCCAGTGAAGATCCCACATGTCTGTCAACACTGCAGGAGTTCACAGGTTTGGGCAAGATTATTCCTACAGCACTCGTTTTATGCACTTTCTTCCTTGGTGGGGTGCTGCTCCTGAGCAAAGTCCTTGAGCAGTGGCAGAAGAGCAGCAGCAGGGCAAGCTCCTGTGCCTTGTATTATGAATTGATGCTCAGCATCACTCTGAAAGAATCTCTGCTGTGCCCTCACATAGCTCATCATATACATTAAATAACAGAGTTGTTCCAGGTGAACTTCTGCTTGGAGACTTTGTTGGAGGTTTTTTATTTATTTTAAATTCTGTGCCTTGATTCCACCCTGTGTGTATGGGTTTGCTTTATTTTCTGTAGCTCACGAATTAACACTGTGCTGTTGTGTTTTTCAATACTCTTGCATTCTGGTGCTCTGAAGAAATCAAGAATCTCATCAATTCCTTCAAACTTTTTTTAATACTGGTTTATGTTTATCCCGTAATGTGTAGTCTAATAATCTAGACAAACACTAGGTTCACTGTAAGAGTATCTTTTTCTGAAACAGCTGAATTAGTTTGAGATGAAATCCACTATGTGGTTCCATCTGATGTATGCTTTTTTTATTTAATCACTTTTAAATTATAAAATTAATACATTTGATCTGTGCTTGTCCCCAACTCCTCTACTTACCAGCCTCTCAGATAACAGGAGTTTATTTAGGCTGGATATCCACAGGACCTTGGTGGAAATTGCTAAACTGCTATGGTGGTGAATCATTCGCTTCGAGAGAGGAAGAAACTGCATAATCAATTATTGATCTCTCCTGCTCTGTGCTTCCTCTTCCGATTAAATCTTCCAAAATATTGATACAGAATTATAGCAAGAAAAAGGTATCAGATGGGGGTGAATGTGCCTGACCTTGCCATGGGATGAAGAAAGTTGAAGAGCAGTGAGACAGGGAGAATGCAAGAGGAGAGGTGAAGTCACTCAGCAGTCTGTGACTGTCACTGTGGGGAGGGAGAAATTTTCAAAAAAAGCAGGTGCTGTAGGTTCCTTCAGACACTGTCTAGACAACAACCTCATTCAGAAGAGGCCCAAGATGCGTGAACCAAGTCATTGCCAAACATGGGCCCCGAATTAAGTTCCTCTGGAGTCAATAATTGGTCTGGTCAAAAAGACTGAATCTGGCACTCTTCTGGGATATGCTGGGAAAAAAAAAATTAGGTTGACCAAGTTTATTGAAATTGCTGAGCATTCCTGTTGCAGATTCTGGAAAGGATGATGTTGAGTTTTTGCAGGGGTTTGCTACCTTCCTACTGGAATTACTGTTCTATGAGGTATAAGGCTTTTCATACCTTAAGATGAATGTGGAATCCTCATTATATTTCTTTTTGGACCCAGGGCCACAATATCCATGAGTTAGATGTTTAAATCCATCTCTGGATTTTTTTAGGTGAACCTTGAGCAGGTATGCAGGAAGTGCTTAGTAAACAGCCTTAACCCATTTAAAGTTGTCACCTTCTGGACAGGAAAAAAATAAATTAAACAAAGAAAGGCCCACAGATACCATGTGGCAGAGACCATTCCACCTCAAACCAAAATCAATGTTATGCTTCCTGTTATTGTGTTAGAGGATTGAAAACTTGCTTTTTCAATTGATTTGTTTTCTACTGCAAAACTAATTATGTCCAATGCAGTTCTTCCTTTGCCTTCATCCGGAGGGGAAAGTATTTGCAGTGGTGGCTCCTGTCCTCTGCTCAGACAGCTGTGTCAGTATCACCATTGCTTCATTGTTTCTTGAAAGGTGAAAAATCCCAAGCTTCAGCCAAGTTCTCTATGTATTCATTCTATCAAAATGTCCTTTTCAGCCTTTCCATAGTCTAGGCACGTGCTGTGGATCGAGGTCACCCACAGGGATGCCCTCACAGGCAGAATGCAGACATGGATGTGCATCAAGAGGAATCAGCCCATAGGAGTGATGGGTGCTAGTGCATTTTGCCTTTACCAAGGTTTTTCAGAGATGCTTAAGGAAGGAGAGGAATTTCTAAGGGGCTTGTGGACTTAAATCAAGTGAGAGATCAAAAGGCTTTTTTTTTTTTTTTAATGCTTTGGAAGCATTAAGAGGTTGGGGGGAACCATACTTTCTTTTAGTAGTTTTTAAGCCTAAAAATGTTTCTTTCCTGAAGGTGTATGGTAGGCATACAGAGAAAGATTGTTCCTGGGGTTATTGTTTGGATTACTGCTGTGCAACTCTTCCAATGCCAGTGGTGACTGAAAAGTGAATTTCATGGTCTATGTCAGCCTGAAAGATGTGGTGGCTTAGAACAATTTGGGATTTAGTGAGACACAGGCTTCACATGTAATTCATTTTCTCAAGGTTTTAAAATTGTAGAGCCCCAGATGTTTCACTCAGGATGGCAGCAGACTGTCATACCCAAGCTGGATTGTCATAAATTCTAGACACACCGAATTATGCAGTAGTAAATCAGTTCTGCATTAAAAAAAAAACCAAAAAAAAACCAAAAAAACCAACTTTCTACAGCAGCAAAACTTGTCCTAACTGAATGTAAGGGCTGGGAGTTAGACTTTCAGAATAATCATTTCCCCAGATGGTAAGAACTGCATTGGGCAGTAAAAGCTTCCATTGACATTGCCTTGCTAAAGAGCAGGTCTCAAGGCACCACAACAGCCTGGCAAGCTCATCCTCTGCATCAGAGCCCCAGCTGCTGTAGAGCTCTGGTGCAGCATGCTGGTAATTCCACAGCAGCTCCCCTGTGTATGAAAAAGGACAAGGGTTCTAACAAATTAATTGTGAACTTCCCCAAACCAGTCACTGTATTTTCTGCTCTCTAATACACATTTTGTGGTTATTTTCTGTTTGTTTCACACTGTCCTTTGCTCTCAGTTTTTAAAGATGCTAGAGATGTTTGTATTGTTGACATGTAGCAGTTTTGTAGATGCCAGTGGCAAATCAGGAGGCATTTGAACATACCAAGGGGATGATCTGTGTGGGGGATGTTTTTTAGCTGGGAGAGCCTCTGCAGTATTGGAACAACTGAGATGTGAGGGGAAAAGTAAATAGTAGCAACACATTTCATATCCCAGGTGCAGTAAAGGAATGGGATTTTTAGAGAGGTAAAATATTCATGAACTAGTCCTCTCTGAGGACTTGGGTGGGGGCTTTTAAAGTTCTGAACACACCCTCTGGAATGCTCTGAACCTCGAAAAAAACCAAATAGCTTCATTTAGGTTTAATTCAGCATCAGATAAGGGAGAAGGCAACTTTATTGCAGTTGTGATACACGTAGTTCTTTGGGGGGCTTAAAGTAGAGGTGAACATTTCAAGTGTAAGTAGGCAATGAGAGACTTAAATTTACCTGTCCTTGCTTGGCACCATCCCTCCTCCTGCCCTGCTGCATGCAGGCTCCTGCTGTGTCCATCTCTGGCTGCACCTCCTAGCTGCAGTGCCCTGGCTTTCTGTCATGTCCCTCACTTTGGGCGATGCTCTCTTTCTGTTGGCTCCTTGTTGTATTGGAAACCATTGTGATCAACCATACAGCTTACACTGTTTTGTTGTCTCATTGGTTAGCATATTAGTGTCCTCTTTCAATTTTATTTTATTAGGCTATTTCTCTGGCTATATAGCTTACTGCCTTTGTTGTGCTTTGTGAAACCTTAGTGGGAGTTCCAGTTTTAGTTGAGAGGTTCAGTAATCATCAGTCCCAGCTAGACACTAGATTCCATGATGAGATCCTTTAAAACCTGAATGATCCTATCATAATAAGTAGTACCACAGGCACCCTGTGTTTCTGTGGGCATGGAATTTTCTCTGGAATAATGAATCTGAAAAAACCACCAGGCTGTTAATCTTGATATCTTTTGAATTTATTAGCTGCTGGAAAGATGATCTTATGGAAACCTAATCTATCCTATTGATCTCAAGCAACTGATAAATCAGGAAATGGAGACAAACATCTGTGCTGCTAGTAATTTTTTCAGCATTAACTGGGCAAAATTAAAATCCCAAATTCCAAATACATCAGTGGGTGCCAAAAATCACAACTCTTTATGCCTAGCTGTCAAACCTTAAAACTCTTCCATAATATCTTTGATTTCCATCATGAAAGAGAAAACATATTTCTACATATTTCATTATGTAGAAATATTTTCTGCACCAATGGTGGAACACATAGAAGTATAAAATAAAACAGATTTAGCGTAAAATAAACAACACAGGTATTGCATTCTTGATTGCACAAATAGGTTTGGTGCTTTAATCACTATAACATTACTTGCAGATTTGAAACTTTTAGGTAAGTTGAACTTCCTTCAAAACAACCACATAACTGCAGCCTTAAGCACTCAACTAATCCAGGATTCCTGAGACTGTAAAAGATCTTGGTACAGATCATGCATTAGCATGCCCAAGTAATACACACCACCTACAAAAAAAACTTGTCTTTTGTACATTTCTGCGCCAAAACAGTGATCCAGATTAGATTGTTTTCCTTCTCAGTAACAGTGTCGATGTATGTGCATAAGTCTCAAAACATGTGCTTTTCTCTCCAAGTTAATGAGGTCGTTTTAAAGGTGAAAGACCTTACTTGAAAGGAAGAGCACCACCTTGTGACGCCAAGAATAATGTTGCTGTGTGCTTGATCGAGAGAAGGGAAGAAGTAGATTTACAAAGTTTTATCCTCTAACAGGATTTATAGAGACGGGTTTTCTCTTTCATTTGCCTTTTCTTTTAAGACTTAACAGGGGAACTGATATTTTCAAGTGATACAAATTCAACAAATCAGCTTTATTTCATCAACATGAAAAGCTCATTTTCCAATTTCATCTCAAATTTCACTTTTTTAATAGATTCACTTCAGAGAAAAATTGCTATGAAATCTTAGATTTTAAAGCTGTCAATTAGACTATCAGTCCTTTAAAACTGAAATGTGGTGGTTTTTTACAGACTTCTTATCCCTTCATCTTTCAGAAGCCTTAAGGAAGGAAAAGGATTTTATAAGCTTCATTCTGAGTAGCATGCAGGGACTCTCCTCTTTAGGCTTGCATAGTTTTAAACATTTATATGCTCACATCCAAGTTGTGGTGAGATTCTTGCAGATGAAACTTCATCCTCGCACACAGGACTTTCAGTCAGACCCGTGCACTTTTCATAGCTTCAGGTATCAGACTGGAGCTTCAGTGAAGCTAAAATATGATATTGCTGCCTGACAGGGCATAGATGGGAACAGTATCAATCCAACTAACACAAATTTCTTCTGATATTTTTTTCAGCAGTAGAGGCTTTGATAAGGATCAGTTGTTCAAATACAGTGTTAAACAATCCATATAATAGTGCAAGAGCACTGCCAGAGAACTGGATTGAGACTATTCCTGTTTTCGTAGAAAACAGATTTTAGAGAATTTACAATATATTTGAGAATTTACAATACATAGATTGCAAAATGAGAGTTTTAATGAATACAGTAACATCAACAATAAGCCATGTTTTTTTGTTTGTTCAGGGTTTGTTGTTTGGTTTGTTTTGGTGGCTTTTTTTTTTTGTTAAAGTGCAAACTTTTACAAAATTCAGAAGAGTAGACATGTTTGTTATTGAGGACATTTTCTTACTATTGCCTTAGGCACTTATCTCCACAACAGATTAGTTTTTACCACTGAGTTTTATTGTGCAATTTACATAACTGTGACTTAGCTGAGCCTTGAAAGCTGGATCTCACCTGTCTTTCAAGAAAAATGTCATTTTACGCTTTCTGACTTGTTTGCTTAGAAGCTTGTAGATTTTTTTCCCCAAATGCATATTTATATTTTAATGAGAAACCAAACAGCTTCAGACCAAACCTGAAGCTGACTCAGAGAGTGAAATCAAGAATCCTCTTCCTGCTTGTGACATGGATTAGTGTAATTTAGCCAAATATCTGTCAGTCTTGTTCAGTGCAGAGAAGATCCCACTGGAGGGATTTGAGCTACAGCAACATTCAGCAAGTTTGTTATGCTAGGACAGGCTGTGACCTGGCACTACCAGGTGTCAGACAAATCCTGCAATGTTAACAGGGTGTGAAACTTATTGCTACCTGGAAAAAACTGGGAGGTGTGGATGAGCCAAATTCAGGCAGTGCACAGTGGATTGGAGGTGGTACTTGGTACTGCTGCTGAGGCAGTAGTAGTGCCCAGTCCAGGTCCTGGAGTTTAAAGGGCATTTTCATGGGTTAGGGTCCTCTAGGAAAAAATAGGGACAAAAGTCAAAGGTACTGCCAAACCTATTCCCTGAACAGGTGAGAAAGACTGGACCTAGAGCTGAGTAAAGTTATTTAAATTTTGCTTTAATGGATTTTTTGCTGCCTTTGCTTGGGACAAATAAAAGATGTTGTGACTTCCCACCATTCCTGGTTTCCTTGGTAACGTTCTGCATGTTGGGAAGTAGCTGTTTGAAAGTCATATTAAAGGAAAAGCCCTTGGAGAAGAGCAGTTTGATACAAGACTGTTTTCTTTCTTTACAACAAAGCAGCAATAAGCGTGAATGTATGTTTTTGAGAGAAATTCTAATAGAATGACTCATTTGTGTGTTGCTGACAAATTCCATCTGCTGATAAAATATACATTACAACTCTGTTCATCCTGAAAGGGGTGTCCTGCATCTTTCACCTGATTGCTGATATACAGTGCTCAAAAGAGAATGCTAGGTATTAGTTTGCTCTAAGAGACAAGGAACAAATAATGTGTTTGGGTCATTTTGCAGCATGTTTTGTGACACTAGTTGAGAGCTATTTATTTCCTCAAGTACAATTCCTGTTCCATTTTCAGAGAAAAGAAGAAACAGAGCCTGACTGAAGAATTTAACATTTGTACAAGTTATTTTCCTGTTTAACTGATTAAAACTCTTGAATCTGTAACAAAAATGTGTTTTAAAAATATAAAAATAGCTGATGTCTCTCTGTCAGCAGCTGAATGCTTTTCGTTTAGAAGATGATCACACAGCCTCTTTTGCCTTTGGGAGTTGATCCAGGAAGACTATAAAACACTTGTTTGTTAATGGAGAAAAAAATTCAAGCATGAGGTTTTGAACCGAACTATTAATGTCCTGAGTGAGTGTTAAAGCAGTCAAGGGAGGTTTCAGTCACTTTCCTTTTCCTTTTGGCAACCTTTTGGAGTGGTGAAGGGCAAGACGCTTGAAATAATGCTGGTTCTTGGAGTTTAGAGTGTCTACCCTGCAGCATTAGAATGGCAAACTCAAGAACTACTGACAGACTCTCAAAAATACTGATTTTTGATGGAGCTGTTAGTACTGCTAGTAATGTGAGTGGAGGGCTGACTTCTCACTGGGGGTTCCAGGCTAAGAGCCCCAATCTGCCCTTTGATCAGAGAGCTCTAATCTGACCTACAAACAGGTTTGTCCTCTGCAGGCTTCATCTGGCAAATTCTTCTCTTCAGTAGGCTTGGACTGGCAAATCTCATCCTGAGGAGCCAAAATCCTTCCTTTGGGTGTGCAGAAGGCTTGGGGACCCAGCTCAAGGCTTCAAGTTCCCTGCTGGGAAGGGAGATGTAATCAGAGAGCTACCAGCTTGGTGGCCCTGCAAGTGAGTCATTCCCAGATCTTTGACCAACTGTTTTTCATAGCAGGTGTTCTGCTAGGACCACATTTAGCAGGCAAACTCAGAAAATCTGGTTTTAGAACACCATTCTCAAATTGATTGGTGTCTTTTTCCCTGCTTAATTTTCTTTTATATCAGATAAAAACAAAATTTCTGCCAAAATCCAGATTGTATATTCTAGAACGGAATATGACAGAAATTGTCTACAGTTTTTATAGACTAATGTAATTTCTTTCCTTCCTGGGGGTTGTTTTGGTTTTTGTTTATGTTTTTGTTTGTTTATATTTTTATTTGGAGGTTTGTTTCTTTGTTTTGTTTTTCAATTTGCATTTCTCTTCCTTTTAAATAATCATTGACATAGAAAATGTACCCGTAGTTTACTCCTCCGTAGACAAAATTTCATTTACTTTAAATTCCTGTAGTGCTGAAAATATTTCTGTTTATTTTTAGAAAAAAACAAATAAAAATTTTAATCATTCTGAGTTCTCTACATTTTCAGGAGGACTAGAATAAGAGTCTCACATGTTAAGAGTGGGGACATTTCTATTCTATAATAATCTTTTTTTAGGAATTCTGAGTGGAGTTTTTTTATGCCTCACTCATACACTCATACAATGCATCAGGCAACAGTATTGATTAGTGAGATTTATACAAACTGAGAAGACTATGGTTTACTTATTCCCCTTCTACTCAAATAATAAAGACAATCAGTTCCTTTAAAAAAATGTTTGCAGGCACCATCATAAAAAGATCCAAGCTTAAATATTCTTTTTTGCTGAGATGCTCAGTACCAGTATTGCACCTGTATGTCACTCTGCCTAAAATGCCTCATAAAGGGAATTTAAGCTTAATATAGATAATATTGTGTTGGAAATTTCATTGGAATTATGTTGGCCATCTTCTCCTTTCTGCTGTCTTTGTTCATTTTAGTGCACCTTTTTTAACAGTAGAAGCTGCTTATTTCTACAAGCAATGCTTAGATATTGCTGAGTGTTTCAGCTGCTCACTATTTTGTTCTGTAGAGAAAAGTGAGTAGTTACGTCTGCATTTGTTGTTCTGCACAATTCCTGCCTTCATTGCTGTATTTGATCTGTTTTTGTGATCTTGTCTGTGTTCTGTTCTTTCTCCCTCACCTATGACAATAATTTTGGTAGGCTACCAAAATAGCAGCCTCTATGTCTCTTATACAACATCTCTGAAACAGGAACTGCATCTTCATCCTTCTCCTAACTCTTCACTTATCTCTGTGGGGCTACAGACACATCAAGGGGTTTGGTTGTAATGAAGAAATGCTTGAGCTGCTCTCTTACTAAGATATATTTGTATTTGAGTACAGGGAGGAATGCATATACAGCACGAGAAACCACATGCCTTTACTTGGCTGTACAGGGCATCCTCTTCTCATCACATCCCTTTCTAAATTTCTTTAAATATGTTTCACAACGCTATTTTTGATACTTTATGATGTCTCTATGGCAACCGTGGATTTTAGCTATTTTAACTGTTTTAAGAGCTGATGACCCCAGCTCAGATACAGAAATATCTTAGAGGTGGGAAACATTGATGGGGATGTTCTAGGGAAATCTTTACTATAGTAGTGGAATACGCCTGCTTAATAGAAGGGGCTTTTAATTTTCTTGCTTTCTCGTTCAGGCACTGTCTCTGAAACTAGCCTCAACTTTTTTCACTGCCTTTGGGGAAGAGGAAGACAAGGAATACACACTCCTATTTAGTAACCTAGTTTTACTAATGGAATTAAAATATCAGCAGACTTGGTGGTAATTTCAGAGGAACTCAGACAGACGTCTGTAAAACTCCTTTCTCTTAAGAGCATTTTTGTTGTACTGTTATAGTTCTCTGGTTGCGTGGGATTTCCTCTTTTCCTTCCTAATGGTGCATCTCTGATGGCATTTCCAGTATTTTAGTTAGGCTGAGCTGCAGAATTTGGGGCCACTTATATAAACAAACAACCTAATTTTGAGACCAGAAGAAAGGTTTTATTGGACTAGTAAGAGGACAGTGGAAAAATTTTCCTTTGTGTTCTTCTGCTGTAACGGCCCCAGATTAGGATTTTTCTCCCATGGGACTGGGCCCAAATTAAAGATTTCAGTCTTCAAATTTCAAATTAAAATAATGAAGTCATGTAATGCTTAATTGTTTAATAGCAAACTGCCCAATAAATCAATTATGTAGCATGGCACCTTGAAAGAGCTTATCCATAAAAAGTAACTCTACCTCGTGGAAAATTGAATCTTTTTTAGCATGGTAAGAATTTTAAAACTGAGTAGTACCACCAACTCATTGATTAAATCTTTCTCCTAATCATTTTATTATTTAACCCTTTTAATCCCTGCAAGTCATACTAATCTGTTCCTCACACATTCATTGTTCATCCAAAATATCCTGTCTCCTCCTCTACCTTCCCCTGCATTCTTCCAAATAATTGATCTTCCCGCACTTCCACATCAACTTTACCTCTATTCCTCCATGTTTTTGCAGGATTCTTCTGCTTTCCAGATGTCTCTGTTCTCTTCCAGTGCTTTAAAAGTCTTCGCTGAATTTGTCCCCACCTTTTCCCTACTGTCCCCCATACTGAGTGTTCAAATTGGAGTTTGAACTGAGGCACCAATAAAAGCTACTTTCAGTACCTTGACTCCTTGCTTCTTTTGTGGGGCAACCAGTCTATATCACCAAACAATCTGTCATTTGCTCTTCAAACCCCTCCTTGGTTTAAGGAGAGGAAGGAATGCAGGAGCTGCGCAAAACATGGAGCAGTTCCTGCTGGGGATCGCCAGGAGCAGGGTGGGCCAGCACTGCCTCACGCAGCAGCAGGCAAGGCAGGGCATGGCAAGTCTCACTCCATCCTGGAGTCCCAAGACAGGTGCATTGAATCCAGGGCAGGCCAGGAGAAACACACAGCTTTTGGCACTTGCACTGATCCCTCTGTCCGTATAGATCCTTCTCATCTGTCCTTTGTGGTCTTGGACAAGAAAGAGTCACTGGCTCTTTCTCCGAAAACCTATCTTAGAAAGTGAATGGAATAAAACAGATTATTGTTGTATCTGGAAAACACTCCAGCAATAAATGGGATCGTTATGTTGTTTGGTTTGTTGCTTTCCAAGTGGAAGTTAGAGGCACACAGGTCTTCATAGATGGGGTTGGGTTTTTGAAAGCCAAGATGAAAGTATAAGAAAGCCTCTGCTGCAGAGTAAAATTGACAATGAACAAGAAATATTTTGCTAAACGTAAAGCAAGGTCTTTGGAATGCAAAATCTTTGATCTCCATGGTTTTTGCATTTCTGCCTTCCAAGGTTTGAGAATTAGAGCATAAACCTTGGAACCTGATGGAGAAGAAAAAGGCAGCTTTCTGTCTGCCATCTGGACTTCTCAAATTTCCCTGTGTTGCAGGAATTAATGTCGCACGTAGTTCAGCACCAGTGGTGTTACTGTTACATTAAATTGATTATGTTTAATTATTGTGGGATGTAGGTATGGTAAAACAGAGACTGTTTTATGTGTGCATTACATGTGTTAACTTCATCCTTGTAGTAATTCTGCAGATTTCAGTTTCTTTCTGTAACTGCTTATATTGACAACAGAAGTATTGATAGTGCTTTGATTTTGGTAAAAAGCAGGAAAAAAAACCCCACTAGAATGAGAAAGTTCCCTTGGCATGCAGATTTATGAAAGTGCTAAATAGAAATATAAGAAATAATTTAGTAAATGCTTAGTACACAAAACAAGTTTGTCTGCCTGGGTGAATTGCTTTACTGACCCTGAAATGCAAGGACAAAAACATATACCATGAAAAAATGAAGAATAGTACATTTTTCCCTGTCCTTGCTCTGGAAGGTAGGGTATTTCTAGTTACAGAACTTTAAAGAGCCTTTATAAAAAGGGAAGAAATTGTGTTGCTAAGATTAAATCCTAGTGATGCTTGTTCTTCCATGGTGCTTTGTTTTTCCTTGCTTTCTGGGGCTTCATTTCTCTCTCAATCTGATAAGAATTTTTTGTAATCTTGAAACAGAGGAAGTCAGCAGCCACAATTAGAGACAATGTCTCTGAACTTTTATATTGCTGGAGTAAATGTCTCTTATCATCGCATTATCTAAAAAATTATATTCCAGACCTGGCATCTCTCATGTTGTGCTGATGCTCCTTTGTCCAGTGGGGTTTTTCTGATCTTTCCTTCTTGCAGTAGAGAACCTCCAGAACCTTTGAATGCTAAGGTACAGAGAAGGTGAAGTGAAATATACAGATTTTCCACAGCTCCTCTGTGACTTAGGAGAAGAGCAAGGAAAGTGCTGTAAAGCTACAAAAACTGGGGTTGTGATGGGTATTCCAAACATAGAAAAAATATTCAGTTTGTTTTTAATCCAGAAATTTCAGAGTCTGCTCTCTGGTAGAAATATGTTGATTAGAACTACTCACACAATTTTGATGAATTCAGATTCTTTCCAGGCCTTGGGTCTTTTAAGCCCACTACTAAGCCATACTCTAAGCTGCATGTGGGGCTTACAGTTGGGTTTGGATTCCTGCTTGTCCTTCCTTTGGAGTGTTGTCTGTGTTCTGGCAAAAATGCTGAAGTCATAAGTAAAGAAGATGACAACACAATTATTGTGGAGGGATACTGAGAACTGTGGGTTTGAATTCTATTTTAGTGGCCATGTGCCTAAAATGCATAGATATTGCAAGGCCTAAGCTTTCATGTATTCAAAGCCTTGAGTAGATTTTACCCATAAGTTCAGAAAGTTTCTAACATTTCTAATTCTTATTTTATGATAAATCTTGTCCTGCACCAAAATGTGGTGACAAAGAATTCTGTTCTTGCCTACCAAATTTACAAGGGTCACCCATGTTGCAATAAAAGAGTTGCACAGTTAAGTGTGATTGCAATATTCTGATTTTATAATTAGCATTATCTAAGCTTATTCATATAAGCCAGCCTCCTAGGGCTCTAATTCATACTCGGTCTGCAAGGCAGGAAATTTGCATGCACTAAATGGCTACTCTTTAAAATGGCCAATCATTCGGGAAAAAATCCTTTTGCATTTATTGTTCATAGGGAACTCTGTAGGTATTAATATGGCTATAATTTGTAGCTAAAAAAATTCCATCATAATTTAATAGATTCATGTCCAATTGGTATAAAGTGATACATTTCTTGTAGCAGGAAGGGTTGTTGCTGTAAAAGCTGATGAATTTCACTTTGTAAAAAGGCAGGTGAGGTGACATTTTAAGGTTGAAAACAGCAATTGTAATTTGGAATCAATACTTTATGCCCTAGAATAATGTAAGGTACTGTTCTGTCCTAATTGGCTGGAAGCTAAAATGTTAATGCCAAGCCAGCAGATGTATCCCCAGCCTGTAGTTTCCCATGAAGATTTGGTTTGCAAATAGATGACTTTCTATTTATGGGTAAAGTAGAGCCTAATTGTGAGTCTTCACAGTACCAGGAGCTGCAATGACTGGGCCTTTAAGGGAAGTGACTGGCTGATCACAGTGATGCCACAGAGCATACCAATGAGCTGCATCAATGTGTCTGTTCCAATATGTGGAACTCTTCAGTAATCAGCAGAATGTAGACAGTAAATATCTCATTGTTTTTAACAGCAAAATGTTGCAAGATCAGAGAAATATGGCAAAGTCTAATTGGATTGAAAATAGTGATTTCCTCTCAAATAGATTTCTGATTGAAAACTAATATAATCCAGTGATGTCCCAAGCAATAACTGTAATACACAGATGGTGCCAAATTGAAAGACTAAGTGACTGAAAGTGTTGACATAGTAGATTAAAAATCCATCGTGAAAATATTTCTGTTTTAAAAATCCATGCTGAAAAAGTTTCTATTTCAGTGTGTGCTTCCTGTATTTTACCTCCTGTCCAGTCTAACAGATTTTGCAGTTCTGTGGTGTTTTCTGCTATAGTCAGCCCAGCCAATGTTACAGTAAAAGCCAATGTTTTTGGGACAAGGAGAAAGAACACATTATGTATAAGTAATGTCAAGACTTTACTGTTAGTAAATATAAAGTTTTGAAACTTTGATCATTATTAGTCCACATCTAATTGCTGCAGAAGAAGAAAAAATCATAATGCAGTTAACATTGCTGCAAACACACACACACACACACACACACACACACACACACACACACACACACACACACACACAGAGTTTCTCCCCCTTTTCTGGCATTGCACTTGCACTGTTGCTACTGCTCTGGATCCTACTCAGTGATTTCACTCTGTGCAGTGTGTGTGGTAAAGGGTGATGAAGAGTTGTCAGTATCTGGAATCCTTTGCCAGGAGGAATGTGCTACTGATTTTGTTGGTGTTTTCTTCATCTCTCTTGGATTGACTAAGGGATCACTTTTATACCTTTGTTAACAGACCTTTACATCTTTCTCTCTTCTTCATTGGTCTACAGTTTCAGGTTAGGTCTAAATCTAAAGGTATAATTTATGTGTGTAAGATAAATATTAGATAAATAGTAAGATACTATTCTTTCATGTATACTAAAGCCAATGTTGTGCAGCTCAAGATCTTCATGCTTTTCACTGAGCCTGACTGAGCTGCTTAGAGTTGTAGGATCTCCAGTGCCAAGCCCAGGCCCCCTCTCTCATCTTCCTGTGTCACTGGTACTTTATGCCACATCCTGTGTCTTCACTTCCCAGATCCTCTGTCGTACCAGCCCTGTATTTCTCTACACTATGTTACTGTGCCTGTCATAAATATTTCATTTTTTAGCATAAGTGCTTGTTCCTGCTCTCTGTATGAAACAGTGGCTGCTCCACACAAAGATAAACAAAAGTAAAACAAATTTGCCAAAGGCAACTGATCAGTTGGAGAAACTGCTGTCACAGCTAAATTGGGGTTAAAGCAAAAGGGGTGGTTTGTACCAGACAACCCTCACATAATCTCCCTTTCTGGCCTCTTTTCTTCAGAGGGAAGGAAAGTGCTTGAGAGGAGAGTAGGGGATTATCAGGAAACATCTCCACCTGAGCCCTCGGCTCTTCAGGTATCAAGTAGGCTTGAGAACCTGATATCTGGCAACAGGAGGTCAGACTAAACAGGGAGCTGGTTAAAGATGGTCATGAAGCAAGTTGCCTGCCTGCCAACAGAGACTGAGAATTTCAAGTGACTGTTTCAAGCATGTTGGTGAAATAATTTCTGTTTCTCCCGAAAATCATGCTGACTTATCATTGAAACCCTTTGGTTCTGAGGCCAAACTCTTTGGTTTGCTTTTTTCCCAAAAAAGTTAATGCCTTCTGCAAGAAGAGCTTTGCTTTCCAAACAGCTCTGTTAGTCATCAGAGTATAGAATAATGTATGGTCTTTATAGAATATTTGGTTTGAATGACAATAAAACCGTTTTGTGTGTAAAGGTATTGAAGAATGTCCTCTGATGGCCTATTTTCTGGACATAAAATGCCAGTGCACCATTATGCAGGTAAAAGCAATGCATTTTGGAAGTATATTGATGATAAATGTTCAATTAACATTTTCTCAAATAGAAAGGTTCAAACTTTTTTTTATGATCCTTTAAATAAACTTGTAACACTCTTATGATACCTGAAAGTTTGTTCTCCAATTTAACTTGACTACTACCCAGTTCTGAACTGTTTGAAATTTCTTTCTCTTTGAGAAAAGTACTGAAGTTTAAGTGTTCTTAATGTCTTACTAATTTTCTTTCTTAAAGTTTTTTCATTCATAAAACTTTGTCAGCTATCCCAACACCCAAACATCACTTTATATAGTAATTGAGAATATGGCTGTCAGTGCACTGAAAACATTAAATATGAATCTCACCCCTAGGAAGCTGAAGTTAATATGGATTCAAGTAAGCTGGATGCAAAGTACTTTTCATATTAAAAAAAAAAAAAAAAAAAAAAAAGAGTAAAAAGAAAAGCAAGTATCTTAGTGACATTTTTCACAGAAACAAACCCATTTTCAAGCTTGACCGAAATGTAGAAGTGTGATAGTGGTTTTGCAATTCATCATGAATATTTCAAACACATCTGATTTCTACACATGCTATGATTACTAATGTGTGAAGTCAATTAAGTATGCATTTAACCCTTCTTTTCTTTTCTCTTCTCTCTGAGGGGCTTATGAGAAATTGAGCTTTTAAGCTAAACCAAATCCACAGACAGAATATATAGTTGCCCTGTCTTGAAAAACAGGCAAAAATCACTGCTGAAATATTCATTTCTTTTGTTTGTCGAAATGAAAATAATTTTTTATCTGGTTGCAACTATTGTATATTCTTCAGCAGACACTTGGCATGAAGGTCAGCAATAAATTCCTCCTGCTGCTATGTTTTCTGGCCCCTGAAATCACAAATAATGTTCATTTTCTTTGCATTATTTCCTGATTTTATTTGGTTGAGCTAAAGATTGATTCAAGATCATATTTCTTGGGGGCAGGGAGTTGAGAGGAAGGGAAATGAAACCAATTTTTTTTTAATCTTGTAGCTGAAGAGGCTTACAGATTTGGCCTCGGTTTTCTTTTTTTATTGGAAGTGTTTGAAGAGAGGCAGGGCAGACTCTTGTGCTACCACACATTTAGGGTGAAGGAGAGCAGGTGGAGACTTTGGAGAACAGTTTGGGGATTGTCTTTATTAGCCTCTGCTGAAGCCTCATTTGAACCAACAAAACCAGCATTCTAAAAGCAGATTCCTAAGGATTCCAAATGGCTCTGGAGCAGGCTTTTGCACAGTTGTTCCCTGAACTCAGTTCCTGCGACAGGTGAGGCGTTCCAAACCCTGCCCTGCTGTGGGGTGACCGTGTTGTCACCTTGCGTGGCCCTGTGACACGGCCAGCATGAGTATTCCTCACCTGTGCCTGATCTGCCAGTGCAAGTGACTTCAAAGTCATGTTCAAGTCTCTAATGGGAGTCAGAGGTGACCAAAATGCTGCTCTGACTACTCTGTCAGTGAGCTCTAGATAACTACATTGTTCTCTCAGGGTGGGGAGAAAGAGCAGGATCCGTGGCTGTGGCAGTGTTTCTGCAATCTCTCTTAACTGGTTGAGTGTGTCAGTGGGCAAACACAAGGAAGACCTGGAAGGATGTAGGTGGGAAGATTTGTTTAATTTTTCTTTTCTACTACTTTTGCATGCTTGTGAAAAAATTTGAAAAAGTCCTGCTATTTTCAATTGGGTCAAACCTGCTTCAGCTTGCTGCTGCCGTGTCACTCTGCCTTCTTCAGCATGGCTGGAAGGACACATACAGAATCTGGAGAAGAATCTGGCAGAGGTATTCAGGCAAATCTGTCACAAAGGAATTGCACTTTCTTTTGATGTAAAATCTCTCATGCTGCCCCTGATATTTTTTCTTGGTTAAAGGGGCTCTAAAATTACATGTCCAGCTGTGGGACTATATTAATCTGAGCAAATATTGTTGATGAAAGCTGCAAAGTCTTCCTCAGGGGAGCCACATATAAGGTACAACACAGGGTTGTACTGGCAACCTGAATCTGGAAAGAGGAAATTAAGATTTTTTAAGAGCACTGTGACAGGACTGTCCATTTGACATCAAAAGCTTTTTTAAGTCTTGCTAGTCTATAAGATTTTGGAAATTGTCAGGTAGTTCAAAGATCATGTTCTCTGCCTTCTCCTTCTGTCTCTGAGGCTCAGCTCTTTGAAGACATCTCAAATATCTTCCAAGTGCAAGGCAGTTTCTCTCACACCACAGTGAACAGTGAGGAAGTCCTGTAAACTCCAACATCAGTTTTGACAGCCTGGTTCTAAATAGCCATAGGAAGCCCTCAGGCTTTTAATCTCAGTATGATTTCTTTGTCACTCTATTCCTATAAGAGAGCAAGTTGTCTAATTATGTGAATTAATAGGATTTTATAAAATGATGCTTCTTTTGTACTGGAGGTTTGCATTAGTGCCCTTTAATGTTGTATTGTGAGAAAGTCTAGTGTTGTGCAGATTTTTGTGGTTGTCTGGCTCGCTGGTAGGATTATTCAGATATTTGATATTACCCATGGTTAAAAATGTTATTGGGTAGCACAATCACTCCCAGGCCCTTCACCATCTCCTATGTCCTTCTTGACCACCTGGCCACAGTGCTGGCTCATGTCCAGCTGTCTGTCCACCAGAGACCAGCACACCCAAGTCCTTTAATGGAAAACTTACTTGACTTCACTGAAGATTCATAGCAATGGTAGCAGGGTGAAGCATTCTTTTTAAGGTATTTGTAGGTTGTAAATGCATATTACAATAATCAAGAATGCATTAGACAGGCATTTGAAATTCCACAATTTTACATGGAAGCAAGTGCCACAAGATAACAGCTGTGAATGCTTGTAAATTGCATGTGGAGAATATTGCTCCCCTTAAAAGGATAGACTGCAAACTGGAAAAGTTAAATTTCTAGATAACGGGAGATATTTTATTAAAAAGGAAGTGTACATGAGTTCTACCTCAGTTATGTGGAACAGAGTGGTTTTGTGAGACATTTCAAGTAAAATGAATTTTAATGTAGGAGTTCTTTTCTTCTAATGAAACCTTCCAGCTGCATCATATCCCTGGTATGAAGCCCTGAAAATTTGTTTCCTAATAAAGCTAAGAAATGCTTAGCTTATCAGTTCCCTTTGAATAATCATATTAATCCTAAAAATTGTTGCTTTATGTGCTGTTTTCACCCTACCAAAAGTTATATCAATCCTTCTGCATCTTCCCAATTGTGGAGTGCTTTTCTATTATTATTATTATATTTTTTTGATTTTGCTTCAGTAATTAGTTTCAGTCCTGGATAACGAATAGGTTTCTGAGCTTCTCTCCAGGATGTTTTAAAATGCCAGTTGCTGTACTTATTGTCCTCAATCAGCACAGGACCTCACACCTTTCTTTTGAGAAGAAATTTTTCTATTAGACTGTCTGTGCTTTTTAGCTATTTGTTATTGCCTTCTTGTTTTCTTAGCTGTTACAGTCTTGCAATTTATTCATGAGTAATTTCTTATAATAGCTTGTATCTTTGTTACTTTCCTTCCATCCATACTACATTCTGTTCCTCTTTCTCTCCCCCCTTCTCCCTCCTTCTCTCCTTCTCATTCACTTTCTTTTTTTTGGTATCTGACATGCTGCATGTCAATATTGCTGGTTAAATTAAACCATACCAAATGCAGACCTGCAGTAACACAACAGTAGTAATTTTTGTGCCAACCATATTCAATTTAAGCATTTCTGAATTCTTTGGCGTTTATCTTCTTAAACCCCTCATTAGCATAAAAATGAGCATCTCTCATTTCCTGCTATCCCCCATCAGATAGCAAAGTGTCTCAATTTTATAAGAAAGACATAAAGTTTTAAGATAGATTACATGGTTTGACAAGAGCATGCTGTGAACCTGTGGTTTAGATAAGGACTGTATTTTGATCTCCAGAATCACAGTTTTTGTTTAGTACTCACACAACTCCTACTCAGCCTGAATGACCTAAGTGGACGCTCTACTATGAGGAAGCTATTCAGTGGGGATATGATCACTGATTCAAAGAATCAGCCAGGTTGGAAAAGATCTCTGAGGTCATTGAGCCCAACCTGTGACCATACACCTCCCTGCTAACCAAACCATGCCACTGAATGCCACATCCAGTCTTTTTTCAAACACCTCCAGGGATGGTGACTCCATCACCTCCCTGGGCAGGCCCTTCCAATGCCCAATCACCCTTCCAGTGAAGAAATTCTTCCTAACATCCAACCTAAACCTCCCCTGGCACAGCTTAAGACTGTGTTCTCTTGTCCTGTCACTGGTTTCCTGGGAGACAAGACCAACCCCCATGTGACTACAATCACCTTTCAGGAAGTTGTAGAGAGTGATAAGGTCTCCCCTGAGCCTCATTTCCTCCAGGCTAAACAGCCCCAGCTCCCTCAGCTTCTCCTTATTGGACTTGTGTTCCAAACACTTAGTCAGCTCCATTGCCCTTCTCTGGACATACTCCAGCACCTCAATGTCCTTCCTAAATTGGGGACCCAGCACTGAACACAGCAGTCAAAGTAAATTAAATATTGCAGAGACAGAAACACCTTCTGGAGATGATGCATAATGAGATATAAAAATCTACACACTCTCCTGAACTAGGTGCTATAAATATACAGTTCAGGTGAATATTGGTGTATTCACATGTTTTTCTTGCTGATCAGGGACCTATAATATCTAAAAGGCAACCATGCCAATGCAGGATCTCGTTAATGGTATATGAGCATATAATTAGCAAATGTAAAAAGAAAATTACAAATATTCATATTTATTTTTGATGCTGCACTTTTTCTTTATCAAATGGCCTATGATACTCTAGCTTTAACTTAAAAATTTTGCAAAAATTATTTCGTTTCATGTTGCTATTAATTGGCTCATAATTTGACTTTGTTCCTGAGCTGTGGATGCCTGTTTTTGTAATGTAGCAATATTAAAAGAAAAAAGTCTTAAGTATGAGTCAGAAAAGAACTTTATCTCCAGTTCATGTCTAGAATCTAATGTGTATCATGTTCCATATATGAGATGGCGGATTTCGCAATCAGTGACTGGAATGTGGAAATCTAAGACATGCGAGCACATGAATGAAACTACTGATGGGATTCACATTGGTTTTGGCGTGAAGCTGACAGCCTGGGGAAAATTTAAATCTGTCATCTGTGGCATAAACTCTTCAAGTAAAGGGAGCTATTCTAAAGCCAGTTAAATCCACAGAACAAATTAGTCTTCTGGTTGTGTGGCTTCAGAGTAGGAACTGTAGCGAATTTAGAAGAGAATTCTGCATAATTTAAGTTGCTGAACAGTGCTAGGATTGATGGCCATCTCCACAGCAGGAAACTCCAAAGAGCAGCTCCAGCTCAACTAGCATAAATCCTTCTGGCCACTTGCACCAGCGCTGGCTGCAACAGCCACTGTGGTGCTGGGACAATCACATTAACTCCTGGGCCAGCAGGATGGTGTGAGCCATCTTTGCAAGAGGAATGTTTCTGCTCTCTGTGAGCAGGCTGTTCCTCCTGTGGCAGTGACAGACAACAGCTCTGCCCAGTGGAGCTGACTTGGGGGTGAAGGTGTAGGATTAGAGCTTCCCTGAATTTGAGTAGGCATCTACATTGGAGCTATTTGTCATTGTGTGATAATGAGATGTCTGAGGTGAATGCCTGGACTCATTCAAGTCAGTCATAATATTTGGCTGGTTTAGGATTTTTTACATTTCTTTTTATTTATTTTACCGAACCAAAGACTTTTTTTCCTGTGGGTTTTTTTGTTTGTGGGGCAGAAGAGGATGGCTGGTTGGTTTTTCTTTTTTCTTAGGGGGTAGGTGACTGTATTTGTTTTCATCAAGAAGCTTAGTAAAAGAGTGAACTGCACCCTAAGTCTTTACTCTTTTCTGAGGTTCCACTAAGACCTCTGATAGCATTGCTTTTTTGTTGTTCTGACAGTACCAATATTAAACTAAGTTTTTCGTGTTTTCAACTGTGAAAAAAACTTGCTTTTGATCCTCTACTTTCATTTTCTTGTTGTTGAACTTTTTGAAAATACAATATAGTAGAGTCTGCATGGGAACTGAAATTGCTTACAGAGAATTTTACAGTAAATTGACACCTAGAAATACTGTATTGCTGGGAAATGGTCTATTTATCTTGGGATCAGGGCAGATATGATAAAGATATGAAACATGATCATCAGAATTCTATACCTTGGGCCAATTTCAATTCAAGGCTAAGTACAAACAAATCCCACCAACTTTTCAGAGGCTGGCATTGCTTAACACCAGATGTGGTTTTTATCCAGATATACTTTCTGATAAGATATAGCTTACATTTTCTATAAAATGTTTCAGAAAAACTTTATTGTACTGTGATATAAATCACAAAAAGTGAAGCCTTATGGATTCTATCTGTACAAACACAGACTTTATTATGACACAGATTCCCTGACAAGGAAAATATTTACCTGTAATGCACATCTTTCTAACTCAGAATTGCGTTAGCAAACTATAATCAAAGTTTGACTTGAAATCTGCCTCCCAGGAGATAATTCCAATAAATAGTTGTGATTGAGGAGATTGTGTATAGAATTTATATATTTTATTTATTTTAAGAATATAATACTTCTATTATCACTGTTTTCCAAGGTATCCAAGTGTTTTCACCTGATGATAATTTTTAGGATCAGATTCTGGATACTCTGCTGTTTCCTCAGTCAGGTTTCATGCACTTCTACACTCTGTTGCTTATTAGTGGGCAGGAGGAGTCACATTCCTGAAAACAGAAATATCAGGCTCCAGTACTAAAATGCCTCTGAAGAGTAGCTATATTTACTTATCCATCCTAATATAAATGTGTGGATGGGTATGTTTGAATCTGTCTGTGCATGGTACCTCTCTATAGCATCACTCTTCTATCTCAATTCCAAACCTGCAAGTAGATATCAGGGTGGAAGGGTTTGTGATAAATACAGCCTAGAGGCCTGGTTCTGAAGAGATTCACAAATGCCTTGATCGCACTCTCTCCTCCCCTGCCTTCCCAAACGTATTTGCCTAATACTCATGTTCCCATGCCCTGTGGCTTGCAAATTCTTCAGGTTGCTGCCCATCTTCTACTTAAGGTAAGCTGAATTTCAGGGACGCACTGTCTTTTTAAGAGTGTACCGGGTGAAGAGTTTCTGTGCACCATAGCCTGAGAAAAGACTGATAAATGTGGCACCTCTGTGCTATGAGGTTTAAGGCCCTTTCTCTCATACACTCACAAAATGTTCTACTACAGGAGAGGTCTGGGATGGAGATTACATTCTTGAAGCTTAGGGTGAGCAGAGGGACTGCAAGAAAAGCAAGATCAGCTTGGACCTGAGAGGTAATAAACCTGAGGGAGCCTGGCTGGTACCTTGGTGCCTGGAGACAAGAGGGTCTCTGCTGGCAGTGGGGCTGATGATCCATGCCACTGCCTGTGTTTTGTGTTGAGCTTCCTAAAGGAAATCTGACTGTGAGATGCTATGATTTAGGTGGAACAAAATCTGCTGAAACCCAGCTCAATGGTGTTCACTTTTAGCTTCCTGTTTCAGACTGTTGGGGGCAGAGCTGCCAAATTGTCAAACTATGACTCAAAGTTCTGGTTTCTGCTTACTGCAATTTTATTCTGCTGGTATTCTGCAGTCTATAGCAGCAGCTCCTGATTTACAACAGCACAGGGATTACCAGAAATAAGACTTGATGTTCTCTGATGGAAAAGCCTTATTGAATTTAATAGCATATAATAAGATTTCCTAGGGTTTCTTTCTCTTTTTTTCTTTCTCTTTATTCCATTTATTTTACTAATTGAATCCCATCTGAAGAGATGGTTAGAGAAAATAGCTATGATTTCTGTAGGGGTGACTAGTCTTTATCAAATTGTCATAGACTTAGCAAAAGAGTCCTTTTTTGTTCTGAATCCCTTGAAAATCCTGTAAGATTTTATTTTAAAAGTTGATAAAATTTGTTTCTGATTAGTTTTTGCCATTGCAGACTGTTCAACACATATATTTTCAGCTACAACACTAAGGCATTATAAAGCTTTTTCAATCTGAATTTTGTTCCAATTTAAAGTGCCATAAATTCTTCCTTTTCAGTGTCTCTCTCTCTCTTATTTACATCAGTGTAAATGAGATGTGATTCAGTCTTGCCTTGTGTCTAGAGAAATTGTTTTCCTCTATCTTAGACATTTTGTTAAATTGAGTGCTAATAGGTACTAGGCTTGCAAAGCAAACAAGAAATGAGTATTTTCTGGTCTGAGCAGACAAATTTCCCTAAATATGCTGCCAAAATAAATCCCCAAAACAAATGATTTATGAACTTACTGAAGCAAAATGGGTTATTCAAATAATTACTTAGTAATAGAGGAAGTTTGAGCAATGATACTTCTAATAATGAAGCTGCCTAGAGAACCTGATGCTTAGGGAGATTATGGGGGATTAAGACAGATTCTTTCTCATTCTTTCAGCTCTGCCACCATCCTACTGAGAATGCAAACAGTAGCATGTACCTTAAATGATGAAAAAGAGAGCAGTTCTTCTCAGGAAACATAGCAAAGTTAGGGTTGGAATTTAGTACAGTTTAAGCAAACCTGGAGGTTACACTTCTAAAGGTACAGGATTAATTTACTGATGTAAATTAGATCTGAGAAAGTCTGAAAACATTAGCTGGAGGAGGCTGAGGATTACACTTTTTTTTTGGTTTATTTTTTTCCCTCAATTTAAATTTGAGGGTTCTAGAAGTTCACAAGACAAAAGGGAGTTTAAACATGACCAAAAGCAGATCTTCAAAGCAATTAAGGCACTTAAACTTTGTACTTAATTCCTTCTCCACAGCTAGCCTACTTTATGTAAAAGAAAACAATGCCCAAGAATTTTAATGTTGGTAATTCCCAGGTGTATTTTCTATCCACAGTCCACCAATTAATTAATATAATTCTTGTATGAAGCTGGCTTATTCTCCCTCCTCTGAATTTAAAATTTCTGGTGAGCAAAAATGAAAAAGGGATCACTTTTGTTGTCATTCCTCACAGTGAAGCTGCATAGGTGGAGCAGCAGTTGCACATAAAATTGCAAGAGTAACAGTAAATCAAACTAACCTGGAGTTGTTTCAGTAGTGAAACATTCCTGCATGATGGTAATAGAAACTCTGAGTTGCAGCTCATAATTGTGATAAGCTATATATATAGATATATATTTATATACATATATGTATATAATATATTAAAAACCCCACAAAACCCCCCAAACAAACAAAAGACCGTGAACAAACAAAACAAACAAACAACAAACAAAAAACCAAACAAAAAGGCCAACAACCCCTCTCTCCCCCTCAAGGAGAGGGGAAAGGAAAAGGAAAAGTTAGTGGAGGAAAAGTAAAGGATAAAGTTGTGGTAATGGAGAGAGAAAGAGAGCTCTGGAAACTTCCTTTCTTCATCTGTTTACTAAATAATTAACTAAACCACCATTAAAAGAATGTAAAAATCTCTACCCAAACTTGCCAGGGATATCTCATTCTTCTCAAAATGCTGAAATGCCAAATTAGGTAAATATAATTGTTTATAACAGAAGGTAATATCTAGGTCTGGAAATAAACTTGCTCTAACCAGAACCAGTAACATCACAAGGTTTCCCATCACTTCTCATTAAGTCATACTATAAGTGGATGCAACCGCCTCTGATGGGTGACCTGAGACAACTGAAGTGTTGAGGAGAGTATATCCTCATATCCAGTCAATTACTATTTTTGATTATGGGCTACCTCACAAGGGGATTTGTGGAGGGGCAGAAGTTCCCCAGCAGTCACCACAAGAGACATTCTGTTGCTGCGGCACTGGGAGTGCCTGGGAGTTTTTGGTGAGGCAGCAGTGTGTAGGAAGTGCTGGTAAGGATGGGTGTTTCTCTCTGGATGTGGCAGGAGCTGTGACTGTAGATACTTTTGTGTATTTAAAATTTGGGCCAATTTGAGACATTCACAGACAGAGCAGCCCTGACACCTTTCCCTTCCCTTTCTGTCCTTTCTGTAAGTGTCACCTCACCCAGTGCTCATACTGGTCTGAATCAGTTGTACAAGTGCAACACTATTCACGTGTGCTAGAACTTTCCAGCTGTTCTGCAAATGTGGGAACAGCAGCTTCTTATGCATAAAACTCTGATTCATTTATTGCAAGGCATGCAGTGAGGAATAAAAAGCAGAGGAGTGAAGAAGAGATGAAACAGTAAAATAGCCAGAAGATACTGAAAAATCTGTAATAAAATAGGTTCTCACCTTGTCTATGTCACAGATCTCTACTGCTACCTGAGTCTCTTAACCCAAACCCAAACTCAGCACACATCTTGGGTGCCCATGCTGCAGATGGGTCAGGATGCTGTCACAACTTACACAACACCCTGGAGTGTGTTTGGGAAGCATTCCAAAAAATTAGCCCATAAACCTCTCACATGACTTGTCAAAACGTTGCAAATGTCACCTACAGGTTGGCATGTCATGGAAACCATCATTTTAAAAGCAATTTGTGAAGTTTTATTTCTATTTTCATTTTATATCTGGGTGTACTGGGCTTGCCAGTTCTTCCTGAATATGACTCCTCCCTTATGGAGGAGGGAGCAGTGGCTGGTGTGGTCATGAGAGATGGAGGAAGGTCTGTGCCTTTGAATGTTTGCTCTGTGTCAGGAGGTGTCCCACAGGCTAAGGTAGCAGCAAATCAGAGCATGCAGAAATCTCTCCCTGTCCTTAGCAGTGTGACCCTGGTCCTTTTGCCTGGGGGGAAAAGGCAATTGAAACATTTAAGAGCTCTGTAATCTTTTAATCACACCTCCCCTCACAGCAGGTAGCAACAGAGACAGACCAGCAGGTCCCTTTCCTTCTTGGCAGAATCTGGCCAGGTGGGACATGGTGCACTCCCCTGACTTTGGAAGGCTGACAGCAGGCTTATGAATTCCAGGAAGAGCTGGAGCAGTGTTGAGGCCACTGGGGAAAAAGGTGATGCTGGGAAGATAATGGGGATAAGGGTATTGAATAGCTGCTGATTAATGGAGCACATTGAAACCTGTGCATTGCATTAGGCAGGATCCTGTGGGGAAAAAATGTCATCTGATTGTGTTTACTAAGGATTTCATCATAATGCAACATGTATAAAAGAGCTGGAGGAAGTACAGGAGCTTTAAAATGGTGTTTCTTAACTGTGAATACCCAATCATTGTGGTCTTAATGGTCTTTTTAAAAGAGTATATTTTTCTCCAGGCTTTGCAGGGATGCTAAATAGGCAGCTATTTGTAAATAGCTAGTTAAGAAGCTTTTTTTTTTTTAGCCCTAAAAGGATGGTTGTTTTTTTTTTTTTTTTTTTTTCCTAAAGGTGGCTATTTCCCTTAAGATATATTTCTCTCTGGAGAAGAACTGCTAGCTCAGGGCAGTAGTTCCTTTGATTTTAGCACTCTTAAGTTATTCTCCTAAGGCCAGCACTGCAAACTCCTCACATACTTGTTACTGCAAATGCTCTCTTCCCAAATGAGCTTTTGTACTTCTCCTCTCTGCATCTTAGTCAACCTTAACATTTTTTGCACGCTCATTAGCAAGCTGATGGTAGAAAAGAAGAAGGCATGAAAAAACACAGTGCTTTAGGGTTATCAAAAAAAGAACAACAACCAAAACCAAAAAAAGCTCACGATGGGCTTTAGCCAGTGACACATCTTGTGTTTTACATAGGTACTATCTTGATTGAGTTTTTGTGGACGTATAAATTGAAAGACCTAAATAAAAGACATCTGACATATATGGAATGCCATTTATTTGTTTTCTCAACGGCAACCATGCACAAAAATGAGAGAATTGTGCTAATCTGGAACTCCTTAGAAAATGCCCATCAAATACAATAACAAAATAAACAGGAAGAATACATTTGGGAGGAGTTATTCATAACTAGAGTTTCCCAAACAGTATATAAAATGTCTAGGCAAGATTAGGTATGTAGTAAACAACCCCTATGTCCTACTGTGTATTATGTTAATGGTCATATACTATTGTGCAAGCTAACATAAATCTATAAATATATACGAATTGGCTTTGTATCATACAAAAATCAGATTGAATGACTTTGAAGACTCATAAGTTGGCAAGTCTTACAAAGGTAGATTTCCTTTATTTTTTGTTCATTGTTAATAAAAAAAAATATTCTTCATAGACATACAATTTATTTGAACCATAGGGACATTTTACATGTGTTAAAATATATTACAATGGCTAGCCTTCATTTGAAGCTCTTAACTTGACGTGGGAAAAAAGAAGAGAAATGCTTATTGAATGTTTTTCACATAAATGCATAGGAAGTGAGACACAATTTTTAGATAACTCCATAAAAAACTTTCTTCCAAGTGCCATTACCACATTCCAAGCATCAAGCAAATACCAAAAGTAGCACGTGGGTCTAGTGTTCAGAGGAAGAGAATACTTACTAAAAATCTACATAATTACACAGCCTGAAAATAATGAACCCCTTGAGCTGATCAAGTGTTAAAATACTTATTTAATGGAAGCATTGTTTTAAGTGTTAGCAATAAACCTGGAAGAAAAACTGTCCTCCTTATTTCAGTATCTGAACCCTTACAAAAAGCTTTGCTTCTTTGTAAGTAAGTAGCAAAAATAATTCTGTCACCTTGGGCTCATTCAATAATCTAGCCCAGTGATCTAGAAATGAAATGCCATATACAACAGTTCATTCTGTCTCCTTAGTCTTTACACCGTGTCTAGGAGTTAACATGCTGTGCTTAAGATTTGCTCTGTCATCATGTAAATTCTATAAATCGTAGCACTTCTCACTTCCCTTGCTTGTTAAATAAGTCAGTGCTACCAAGTTCCCAATGTTTCCTTCTCTTATAAGCTGTTGAATATGTTCTCGGGGAATTTAATTATCATATCAATGAAGAGGAAAAAGTGCATATTAAATTATTGGATTTTCCCTTGTGTATGCCACAAAAACATATGGGCAGCACCATCTGTGTACTTATGACTACAGATTTGAGTGTTTATTGGTTTTAATCTGGAGATCAGTGTCATTTGAACTCAGATCTAGCATCAGAGCTTGCATCCAAAATCCTGGCTTCAGCTATGTGTACATTATGTTTACAGCTCTAGCTTGTCCTGCAACACTGAAGGCCAGGAATGTGTCTGTTCCCTTCTGCAGACTTGCATCTGTAGCAAATGGAGCTGTATGGGGAAATAATTCAGTAATTCAAAGCTATCTACTTTGGACATCTAATTTCTTTGCTTTTTTTGTGTCTATAAGGGAATCTTCAGCAAGGTCCTCCATTTTTCCCTCTGCAAAACAATATCAATAATAATAGTAATAATAATAATAATAATAATAATAATTAGTAGGAGGAGTAGTAGTAGTAGTAGTAGGAAAATTGCCAGAATTAATTATGCAAATAACAAGGAATTAAAGCTGTATTGATCTTGTAAACAGAATCAAAAAGGTTTTTTTTTTAGGCCTTGGTCTTAGTTTCATGAAGTTCCTTTAAGACTGTAGAGGGTTCCTCCATCGCTATTGTTATTGAAACTACTGGAAGGCAAAGCTTTCTCCTTTTTAAGCACTAAAATCAAGACAATTACTGCTTTTTCTCTCAGGAAATGATGCATGTGAGTGCTCCAGATTCTTTAACTTCAGGTTGTTCTGGGCTGTCATTTGCACATACAACAATAAGTGCATTAGTTCTGGGACTTTTGCATATGCATGACTGTACTTTTCATGTTGGCTGGAGTATCTCATTAATAGTATTGGTTTTTCCTAGGAAGTTTGTGATTCATACAGAAAAATATTCTTTTCAGATGCCATGATCAAATTTTCCATAGTTGTTAGCATTCTTTCCTTGTACACCTGCATTTTGTAGTCCTTTGTCTTCCATTTCCCAGCTGTGATGCATTCTGACAAATTGTTTTCTTCTTTTGATTTCAAATGTTGGAGGCAGTGATCTTTTGCAGTACATTGAGGCTGGAAGCTGCTGCAGAAAGGTGAAATAGGAGTGTAAGAATATGAATTCAATGGTTATTGAGTACAGGCCTTTTCCAGTCTCTACTGAATATTAAAAGCATGCTTAGTTGAGGAAATTCAACAATAGCTTGCTAGGAAGTTATACACTTCCCATGTGATGGAATTATTGTGTTTACTTTTCCCTCCTGTTTTGTGTAAAGCACCAGTTCTCCCTGCTGAAGAGAATTTACCTTTAATATTGGAACAGCTATGAGTCCCCATTCTGGAATTTTCTGCTGAGATGCAGCAAACCTTAGAGGATGATTATTGCATAACCTGAGGATCTTAAATGGAGTGACTTAAAAAGAGCTTTGTTAGGCTGTTGTTTTATTCTGTTCATGAATTTTGACACAAATACTTATTTTTAATGCTTATTTCAGTCTTGAAAGAAAACTTAGAAACTCTGTGACACAAGGGTGTACATCATCATGTTCTGGGGAGGGCATAATCTATAACCTCACTCGGAATTTTAATGCTCATCTTTGATATTCAAAGATATTGGATAAGATTTGGGTAACTATATCTACTTGTGTCTTTAAAACTGTATTCCATAAACTTTGGGGGGTTATGCCAGACGAGGACTGGAGAATTATTTTTTTTATTTGGCTTTATAAAAATAGAAAAACCGCAACTGAAATCAGCCTGGTGTGGAGTGTGTAGTTGAGAGTTGCTGTCCTTTGAGTAATACATAAAACTGAGGATCTCCTCAAGTCACTTTGTATTCTTTGGGACTCAGCAGAAAAGTAATGAAATCAGCTTCTCTGTCTTGGCTGAACTCCAGATCTGTTAATGACATATTACCTACTTAATTTTCAACGGCATCTTTGGTTATTAGGGAAAGTACAATTTTTCAGCACTTGCTACAAGCTGTAAAGAGGTAGGCACGTACTGCTAAACAATAGCTGCAATTCAAGCCACAGCTGATTGCATTTCAGAGTTTATCAAAATACTCCTACTGATTTGCAGATCACTTAATTTCCATTTAGTTTTGGATAAAACTTTAGGATAAAAATGTGCTGCGTGTGGTCCTCATCCAATGAGAAATATAATGAAGAATGCAGATCCATTACAACCAAAAAAGAGTTTTTAGGAATACTAAATGTGCCATATCTAAGAAAATGTGCTGTTTCTTGCCAATGTGCAAGAAAACTCAGAAATCTTAAGATGTAATTATTTAAAAGATGTTTTTAAAAAGGAATATTTACATGCAAGTGTAGAAAGCATTACTGATACTGAATGATTATATCAGTTTGACAAGTAATAGTGTTGTCTAAGCATCCTTATACATATTAAGTGATATGTTTAATGAGAAAACAGGATTAGAAAGTCCTATGAGTGCCAAAATCATGTCACTGCTAGAACATAAACTTTTGGTTTTCTGACTCTTGTTGATTTATAGTACTAGTCCAAGAAGGAGCACATAAATTAAACAACTTTAATGTAAGCGTTGGTGCATGTGCTTAAATACTTAACTAATTTAAAGCCTAGTTGTTCATATTTAAGAGTTGCTTTGAGTGGCTTTTGCATTTCATTTCCTAGACTTTAAAAAATAACTGCTGAGGTGATGTAAAGTAGGTCTATTTATGTTGTAGACTAGGGCATAAGTTATCTCCATAATGTGTATGGTAGCTTTGGCCAAGTTTTTTTTGGCTTCAAGGAGCCACATCACCTATGTTTTTATGTCCAGATCCCTGCTGTGTGCCATAGGAACATGCCAGCCATCCCACAAAGCTTTATAGTCTGTGAAAGAGTAGATTTTTAGGACCCCTCCTACTCCACTACTTTTCTTCCTACCTATCTCTGGAGCTGGTCTGGCACCAAGCTTGCCGAGCTTTAAAAACATGCCGGGCATGTTCCTTTTAACCCATCATTAACTGGAGTATCCTGAAGTAGATGGAAGGAGCAGTGTCAACTGACTCATAAATTCAAGGAAACTGAATCATAAAGCCCAATGTATTGCTGTATAACTGCATTAAGTCCTGAAAACACTCCAGTAGGATAGGTTAAAGTGTGTCCTTAAATAGGTAAAATCCAGCTCTGAAGATAGCTAAACATATTTGTATAAGTAAAATATTGCAATTTGGACAGGAAAGTGGATAGATCTTTAGTCTAGGACTTATAAAATGTTCTATGTTTTCAGCTGCCTCTGAAGTCTACAAGCATGAAATGTCTCATGCACTCTGCAAGCTGGAATGTTTCAAGAAATTACAGCCATCATCAATAAAATAATCAAGATAAATTTTGCCTGTGCTTCCACAGTTAATTGCCTACCTCTTTAGTTCCTTGTCTTTTGCTCTAACCACACAGGAACAGTCTTTTCATTCTTCTTTTTACTCTCTAGTCCTCCTCCTTCTCACTCAGTACCCTACTAGGGAGCTGTATCTCCCTTGAAAACTCAAAAGCCACACTTCAGCCAGTCCAGTCACTTAGTAGAGGTTTTTTCTGATCTCAGTGAGATTCTCATGCTCATGGAACCTTTTCACACTGTCCAGAAAGTGTTTGCTCAGAGTAATGCTTTTTTTAGTGGAAATTAGAAAACAGAGGGATTTGACACACTTTGACACAGATAATTAAATTATTGGAAACAAAGGAATTCCAGCCTCCAAAACAAGCATTTGCATACTTACTGTCTTTTTTGAGCTAGATATAAAGACAGATTTCAGTATATTCGTGGTATGCAAAGCTTTTGCATTTATTCACACAGCTGATTTTGGCTGTTTTACAAAAATATACTGTGCTGCATCCAAGAATCCTATACTAAAAGAACTTTGAGGTTGCAAAGCCAAATATCTTGAAATTGGGAAGTGCCAGAATTAGGTTTGCTTCTTTGACCTTAATTTACCACCTTTGCCTGCTTATTAAAATAAAATGTACAATTATGTAATTATAGATTGTGGGGTTTTCTTCCCTAAGACGTAAGCTTTGTTCAATGAATGCTTTATTTAAAATTGCCTTCACATCTCTACCTCCTTGATCCTTGTATTGAATTCAAAATTAATAATTTGTTGAGGAACTTGTTCTGCAAACATTCATGAATTTAGCTCCTAGCTGAGGCTGGCTGCTATTAGTATCCCTTTTTATAGGCCCAAGAAGCCAAAGCCAAACATCTGCTAAGTTTGGGCAGTCAACTGAAGGCAGGAATCTTCAGGACACTTAGCATACAGGATGCTTCTTACATTCAAGCCCTTCTTGAAATGTTTCAATAACAGACTTGATCTAAAAGCATTCCCAGGTACCTCAAATAACCATGACTGCTTACTAGAGAGCAGCCTGTGACAAATTTGTTCTCCCTAATTTGCTACCATTAAGCAGAATTGTTGGAGGGTTTATGGGATTGTTTAAGTAGCCTATCCACTAAATTATCCCTTGTTTTTTAATCATCTTCCTGCAGCCTTGACTTCAGACCTTCTTAAGCAGTTGACAAATATCCAGGACTTGCACAAGCATCAGTGTCTTGATACATAATTCCTATTCATTCTCAAATGGTCATCATGTTTACTGAATGGGGTGAGGGGGTCCAATTTAGCAAAATGCTGACATACTGTTATCCTAAAACCTTTCAGGGGAGGGGAAAGAGAGTTACAGTTAAACATACATAAAATCTTCTAAAAAAAGAGATCTTACCTGTATTAAGGAACTTCTGCAGGTTTGAAATAGAAATTTTCAGAGATTTGTCTTTTCCTTTCCTTGCTAGAGAGATGACAAGAAAGACAGCTAACAAATGTAGACATAAAATCCACAGGTCTTAAGCCATCGTCCTAAACCCTGGAGATAGTAACTTGTCTTAAAAGAAAAGGAGGATCAGCTTGGATAAAAGAAAAATAATGAGTCTTTTGGTTGTGGGAAAATGGCACACTATTTTTTTCTCTAAATGTAAGTATAAAGTTCAGCCTCAATATTTAAAACATGAAAAGTTATAACCAACTGCAACAAAGGCTTATGCTAGGAAGTGTCAAATATCATTAATAAGGTTACTAGCTCCTTATCCTTAATAAGGTTAGTAGCTCCAATGCTACTACAGAGCATTGTGCTGTTCCTTTTAAAAACGTTAGAAAAATGCTGAAATGTCACTTTGTGCTTTCATAGCATATGTAGCAGGGCATACCATGTAAAATAATGATAGTTGTTCCTACAAGACAGCATGTAGCTTTGTAAAATTTTGAAGGAGATCTCAAATAATAATTTTCTTCCTGCTGAGATGTTAAGGTTTTCTTTTCGAAGTTGAGTACCACTATTGCTAAATAAAAGGCTGAAGTATCAACCTTTTGCTACATAAGATGTTTTTGACCGCATCTTAAAAGACGTATCATTAATTTATGTGGAATAGCATGCTAAGACTATTACCTTTTTCTAATTTTCTCGCTTCTTGTACTTATAGAGAAGAGGGGATTTTAGTGGCTTCCAAGCAAATGGTGCTGATCCCAGATGGAATTGAGACTGTCTTGAAGGGATTCACATACAGTTCAGCTCTATTGGTTAATATTTGGAATAACAAAATGGAGCTCTCAAGTAGAGGTGGTAAAAAGTCAGGGGGTGACTGAGTTTTATATATGCAATTGCATGTGCTCAGAGTGGTGGTATTGTTCACAACCTCTGGTGCTTTGGAGATTGATAAATGGCAGTGAGATCCTGGTCATTGGCATTTTTGATCAGATATCACTGAGGTAAAATTCAGTATATCCAATGTGGAAATCTTGAGTTGCTAATACAAGCGCTTACTTCTCTATTGAAGCAAAGGTACATTTTAGTTCCAGCTAGTGAACTTTTGCCAATATGTTACAGAATGCACGTTTTAGCTGAAGCAGAAAGTTGTGCTAAATAGCTACTGTGTGAGATTGGTGATTGTTGAGACACCTGGGGTGGGGAGTGGAAGAATATTTAACTTCTGTGTTAAATATTTTTATTACAAAGTAAATGTTTTCTCACCATTCTGCACAGTCTATTCATGATCCTCAATACCTACTGAACATTTGAGACATTGAGGGTTTTTTTAAGCCTTGAAGTGTTTTCTTTTTCGTAGCATTACCTAGGCATGACAATGCCTAAAATGAGAAGGTACAAACCAAAGTGGGGTATGAAGATATTGAACTCAATGGAGATACTACCTGTGTTGTAGACAATATCACAACAGAGAAACAGGTTGGAGCCTTCTTCCAGAATTGCAGGTCTGTGAGCTGTGAGCTCCTGTGAAAGGAGTTTCTTGGGTCTGGTGGCTTGTTTTTTGTCCATCTGATGTTATTTGTAGATTCCATAGCTATATAATAGCATAAGCACTGCAGTATAACAAAATCACTTTAAAAGAAGGGTTAAAGAAACAGATAGACTCCTGCAGAATTACTTGCCTGGCAGAGGTAAAAACTCACTCCACCTTCTCAATTAATTAATTAATTGTTAATTTTTTTTGTTAAAAAGAAGGAATGAACACACAGCAAGCCAGATATGAATATTTCTCCCCCTTTAACCTATACTAGTTCATATCCAAAACTGCTAATCTGTGTTAGGGACACTTGGAAAAAACAAAATTTCCACTTTAAATTAAAAAGATCCAGTAAAGGTACAGGAATATAGTTTACAAAAACAACCACACATTTGAGATCCATAGTTTTTGCAAGGAGGGATGGAGGTAGGAAGTCTTACATATTTTTTCAGAGCTGCAAGAAGTAGTTTTCTGTCAGACTGAATGAGCCACCCTTAATTTTAAGATGATTTGGAGTCCAAAGAGGCGTCTGGCTTTTTTCACATTTTGAGTCACAGTCTCTCTGAAAATTATGATTTGCTCTAGAAATGCTGACAGGTCCTTACCTTATCTAGCATTTGAAATATTTATGGAAATGGTTTAGCTTTTATATCTATGCCCATTTCAATCTCTACAGCAACAAGGAAAAGTTTTGCTGCAATCTTAAAAATCAACCAGTTGGACTATTTTAAAAATGTTTTGCAAAACATGAAAAGACTTGTTTAGGACTCCAATATGTGAAGATGTATGCATAATACAGAGATACTTCCATTTTTATCTGGGTCATAAATTTTTCTGATGTCACAGCAATATTCAATTACAAAAATTCAAGCAAAACCTTTTATGTCCAAGATTTAGGCCTAGTTGAGTTTTCATGACAGATCTTCAAAAGCAGTACAAATTGAAAGTTCAGGAATAGACATGTAAAATTTCTATTCATAACAGCTTATGGAGAATGCTAATGAATGAAATATTCTGGGAATCAAAATATAGTTGTGCTATGGATGAAAAAAACCTAATTTTCATTAATTGAAGGATAAATATTTTTCAATTTTGCATAACTAGAAACTTACCTGATGGAAAGTTATATTTATCAGCCAGGTAAAGATTTTAAAATTCTCCCCAACTTCTATGATATGAAGATTTAGCATCTTTAAGTAACAAAAAAAAAAAAAAAAAAAAAAAAAAAAAAAAAAAAAAAAAAAGTAGCTATGTCTCTGGTCTGGGGTATACTGGAGACCATAAGTATGGTTATCTTTATTATAATTTTATAATTTAAATATTTACCTGACTTTCCTGAGGTCGATGGAGTACCTTATGATGTGTGACAGTGTGTACATAAATCACAGTATGATCACACTTTAAACTAGCCAGCCTAAGACCCTAAGAAGGATCATTTAACTTTTTTAGGGACAATCAATTCACAGCTTCAATGTCTGCATCATTGCTCTGCTATGAGGAAAGTCTGAAAGAGTTGGAATTCTTTGGCCTGGAGAATGAGAGGTGACCTAATAGCAGCCTTCCAGCACTTTGAGAGCCCTACAAGAGAGCTAAAGAGGGACTTTTCACAAGGACATGGAGTGAAAGAACAACAGGAATGGTTTTAAACAAGAAGAGAGTAGGTTTAAATTAGATATGAGGAAGAAATTCTTTACTCAGAGGATGATGAGGCACTGGATGGTCTTTGAGAAATGTGGTCTAATGGAGGTTGCCCAGAGAAGTTTTGGAGCCTCCACTCTTGGAGATACTCCAACTGGACACAACACTGAGCAGCTGGCCCTAGGACACTCGCCTTCAGCAGGGACTAGATTAACTCCAGAGATCCCTTCCAACCTCAGCTATTCTGTGATTCTGTGAATCATCTCTGGTAGCACAGAAATCTTTTGACTTTGTTTAGCCCTTAGTGTCCAGTATGAGTTTCTGAGGGAACTACAGACACACTAGTCAGCCACGTGTATGTAACAGAAATCACTACCTCTTTTATGAGTTACATCTCTGTGGAAATTCAATGTCTCAAGAGAATCTTCCCCATTTGTGTCCTTTGATCATGTAAGCTTGATTTCAAGACTTGTTTGGTTTCAGAATAGCTTTTCCCCTTTTGTTTCAACTATCCTTGGCCAGAGCTGATACTTCCTCAACACCTTACTGGAAAGTTTTTTCCCCGAGTCTTTTATTCAATAACTACAGAAATGTATTGTCAGATTACCTTTTTATTTATTATTCCTAGACTTATATAAGCTGCTGCTCATTATCATTTTTATTGAAAAATGCCTTAGTTTTTGCCTATCACTTTTCTCAGATTCACCTCTATTTATTTGTCCAATTTTCTGACATCTGACCTTCTGACCTCTTAGAAAAATGCATTTATATTTTAATCTAGTTTTGTCCACTGATTTAGGATTTATAGCCTAAACTTGATTCACCTGAGTAGTGTGCCGGGATTTTGCTTGCCTCTTTTGTCCATGGCTTCTGGGCTTAGAAAGTGTTCAAGCTCTCAATGTTTTTCAAACAAACTTTAAGAGAGGGAAAATGGCTACCTTTTTTTTTCCTCCTGAAAGGTGAGCTGGGCTGCTGTCCTAACCTCCATTTCAATGCTCCATCCAAATAGCTCAGTAAAAAGAGGATTTGGAAGTTATTTGGCTTACTGACTAACTCTCTTATCTGTTGCAATCTGTAAGATAAATCTGAATCTCTAGAAGGTGGATGTAGGAAAGATTTCATCACTGTCTGTATTTCCTGTATTGCTAGGTCTATGATTAAATAACTCACAGATAGACTAATGACAGCACATTTTTTATATCTAAAATTAAACTTTGAGCTGAGAAAAGTGAGATAACCCTTTCAACACAGGCATTATGAACAAATAATTAAAAACTTTTTCTAATAACATACTACTGGTGAATTGATCTTGCCATTAGTAAAGTATCAGTGAAACAAGCCCTTGGTGTTGTTCTGGTTTATTTTTTCTGATGATTAATGTGGTTTTTTGTTGTTTATTTTCCTGTTTGATTCAGGTGTGAACATACACTGTAATGATTAATTAGGTGTCAATGCAACTATACTATTTACTTATTCTAGGATAAAAATTTGTGGCTGAAACTCAGCAAGGCTTTTGAATAGGTACCTAACTTTCCAACCTATGAACAACTGTTCCATCAAAGACAATAAAAATATCTGTTGGCTCAAAGGTTAGGTGTGCACTAAACTGAGTGGTGAACTGAGCTTTTTGCAGCTACCTGAAATTATGAGGACAACTATGAGGAAACTACTGAGGACAGGCTCTGTTGGATTGTATGGGAAGTAATTCCCATAATATCTCCCCAGAGCAACAGCATTTGTGTTGTCACTTGCTGTGCACTTGAATTGGTGCTCAGTTGTCAGTGACAAGCCATGTGTTCTCTATGCTGTTTGTCCTCCTCTCCAGGTCCAGCTGGAAGGAGAAAGCAGATTTCACATATTTACCTGGATAAAAAACTCCTATTGCTTTGGGTTTGCACCTGAAACTTGATAAAATGGTAAGCAAAGCTTCCTGAGTGACTGATGCTAAGAGGCTCCTTTCCTGTGCTAACAGCTGACTTTCCTCAGAGCAGAGTGCTACAGCAGGTTGATTGATCGCGACTGAAGTCAAAGCTCTGGAGAGAAGAAGAGAAGATGTGTCAGGGACAGGAAGCAGCAGTGAAGTTGCAGAAGATCATCTGAGTCATTACATAAGAGGACTGAGACATAATTACTATTAGGTGTAAATAACTAAATATTAGATTAGCAGAACTTAGCAGAAAAAGACATTTTTAGCAGTGTTAAAATAGCCTCTGAAAAATATGCAGGAAAGAGAGTAGAGTACCCACTTGGAGACCTAGACTGTCAGTGAGAAAATGAAGGGGAAATTGCAGGGTTGTTGAGTTTTGTATTGGCCTATTGAGGAAAATGAATATGTGAGAATCACATCTAGTGCTGCTATGATAGGGAGTTCTTACCTGAAGGTAGGTCGATATTTCTTAGCTGTTGTGAATGGACTTTGGATTCACCTCTATCTACCCCCTCCTGTAACTTCTTCCAGCAAACTCTGGCATGAGTTTTAAAAGTGGTAGAACTGCTCCTAAGAAGAATCAAGGGATGAATGGGTTCAATTTCATCCTTCTCTTTGTATGCAAATTGGAAGACTCCTAAATGGACATCTTTCAACTTTACAGCATTGATGTGTCCCTATGGGTACATCATACCATGACATTTGTGAAGTTGGCTGAGCATGTTGTCATGACATGACAATGCAGTTCACAAGGTTAAAGTGTCATGATGGCATGGAATATAATTAAGAGAAGACTTTCTTATTTTGATGATTCAGAGTTGAGGGGCTTCTCAATTATAACATGACTAATTTCCTGCACACTTTCCAGCTGGAGGTCTGGGATTGGCATTTGCATTCACTCCTGCAATTGGAACTGAGAGAATGATGCAAAAGGGATTTGAAAGTGTGTTGAGCTGATGTGCTCATTAGTGTGGTTATGTGGTATCAGGAAGCCTGGAAAGTGCAGCAGTAAATGAAAACATGACATGCAGCAATGTCAGTTCTCCTTCAGCAGTTGCACCCTATCTCTGATAAAGGTCAGCATAATTTAGCTTGTTACCCACATTGCTAAAGTGCATATGAAATGAAGAAAAATGACACAAAATGACCCTTTAACCCGTGTCACCCTTATACTATTTGAAACTATGCGTATTAGACAATTTCAAGTCTTTAGGACTGTATTCTGAGATCTCCACTAAAAACCCCAAACTGATTCTTTCTTCTAACATCCCTTCTTGAGTTCCATCCCCTCCTCCAGCACACTCATGTCTGATGAATTTGTGAAGCTGAACTTTGCTTAAATATTGGGTATGGGAGAGAATAAAGGCTGTGGTGTTCTGTTTAGAGAGTTAAACCTACAGTAATTGTACAAACTTCCAGCTGAGGAGTAAACTAAACTCTTTGGGTTAGGGTTTTCACCCCACCTGGTTTGAGTGCATCAGAAATGCATTTAAACACCCTGATAAACAAAAGTGTGGAGTGTGTTATGTCAAGACAAATCTGAAGTCTTCTCTTTGAATACAATTTAAAAACAATGTCTGGAGTATTTGAGCTCTCTCCTCCCTTACCTGGTTCTTATAATTTTAAGCAACCCTCAGGAAAGACTGTTGCCCAGTTAAGCATCTTGGTTAATAGAACTACAAGATGATATTACAGGCTCCTTCTGCTCAGTGTGTTGATAAAAGTACATGTTGCATCATTGTACTGAGAGCTGGCAAACAGCTGTCACTGCTGTCCCACTACATTCTCACCCAATTCATGTAATGAAGGCTGAATCCATTCACAGAGAAAAGCATCTTCCAGTGGAACCAATGTCCCCCCTCAAGGGGTATATTCTGAACTCTAGAGGTGTTTCCATTACTAATTTTTAAGTCATTCTTGTAGTATTGATTCTTCTTATGTAATGATTATTTTCTCCTGTTTTTTTTTTTTTTTCTTTAAAAATCCACAGTTATTACCAGTATCTTACAAGTTCTGGTTTGAATATGATGTTTTAGATAATTCTTTCCCATTAATTTCATTTTCTGGACAAAGTTAAAGGACAATAATTTTGCTTATTTATTTTATTTGGTAAAAAAATATAGATAGTCTTTGCTAGAATAATACATGGAATGTAGAGTATTCTCTAATTATCTCAGCATATCCATACTCTACAAGTAATTGGTCTTGCAGAAGCCATTTGGGAGAACTAAAAGCAGATGTCAGAAGTTCTGAGCTACGTTCCTGGTATGGTAGCATTTCTTGTGGTTACACTGCATAATGTGTTTACTTGCTAACCTTTTGGACCAATTTGTGAAACAGATACAATGCAGTGAAAACAGCATTAATATATATTGTCAGTTAAGATGCCATTGACACACAAAGTTGGGCAGTTTCACTGAAATAAATGAAATCACAAAGATTTACATCAAGTCAAACCTAGGTCTCTGAAAGGAATAGAATTTAGTGGATTGCATAATTCTGCATATAGAAAACTTGCAGAAAAAGCAATGTTGTGGACTGTGCAGGACAAAGGGAAATGTTTTCTACTGTTGGTTGATTCCTCTGCTACTCATGCAATGTGACAGCACTCCCATTTACAAGTATTCAGCGTCAGTTCTGTAGCAACCCATGTGTTCATGTATTGAAGAAGGTTTTCTTCACATATTGTCAAACACATTAAACTTCTTAAGAAGAAAGTGGAAAGAAAATCCATCTGCTTATTAATGCATTGTGTAATTGTTTCTGTGCAATTTCTTTTATGTCAGAAATTATTTGACAAGATTTAAGCTTCCCCATTCTCATCAACTTTGTGGCTAATTACCTATTTTTTTCAGATATTATCTAATAGTTAGCATTATAATGGCTTATAGAAACATACTGTGTTAGAATAGAATATCATGCAAAAAACATACAGTTTGCACATAAATAGAAACTGAAAGTTTGCATTGCTAAATCAGTTTGTTAGCTCTATAGTTTCAGTCTTCCCTGTGTAAAATACTATGACAATTATGAGTTTATTTAAAGGTTAATATGTGATGAAATTGTCTGAAGGAAAAAATGGAGGAAAATTTTCAGGACCTGATTTGAACCACATCAGCTGAGTTTCAGTCGAACAAAAAAACAAACAAAAAAAAACCACCAAAAAAGCCCCAGCCACAACAAAACAGATTAATGGACACAAGAAGTCAGTCCCACAGATGAGTGGCTGTGGGAGAGGTGTGCTGCTAAATGGAAAAAACTTTGCAAAGTTTTTTTAGACAGGTGTTGGTTAGAGGAATGCATCCCTATGGAGTTTGTAAAGAAAAATAAATATCTGAATCAGCAGGTAAAAAGTCGTATGCAGATTGTGTAAGAAGTTCAATGGGAAAACTCATTTTCCTCTTGGAGATTTTCCAACGTTTTGAAGGATTAGTATCAACCAAGGATTTTCAAATACCTCCAAGATAAAATCCTGCCTCTGAAGATCTCACCTTTCCCCAATTTTTTATCAAGGGAGGGACAATTCCTAGATTCCATTCAGCCTGCTCTGCCCCAATAGTCTACTATCTTATAGTTTGAAAATAGATTGAAAATTTCTGGAGAATAAAAACGGCTTTGGGGCACAAAGATGCTGAATTTTGAAACTGTACATCAGGAAAATACTGTTTCTACTCTAACCTATCAACAACTCTCTGGAAGTGACTAATGGGTCTAAACCATAACTTTTACCAAACTGATAAAGGGCAGGCCTCTTAAATATGGATGATGAAATACTCAGCACTCTGGGCTCCCATGCTCTCTGAACTTGGTGCTTGCCTAGCACAGCCTTTGTTAGTCTTAGTAATGAATTTTGGTTTAATTTTCTAGAAGCAGAAAAGCCTGTGTTCATAACTTCCAATCCTACTCTCCAAAAATCTGTGATTGTGTGCTTATTCTGAGGTGAGATAAATTTCACAATTAAGAGGGAGAGATGCTTCCCAGTACAATAAATACTTTGGAAAGTGGAAGATAACAATGCAGGTAAAAAGCGTTTCATTGTAAACATCTCAAATACATTATCCTTGTTTTATGCTTGCAAATAAATTCACATGCTGGAAATAAAGCATTAAAAAAGTAGCTCTTATGACATTTTTCCTGAATGTTTTGACCTACTTAGCCCAAAGCTCTGTGATTTTGATCAAAACAGCATACTGGGGAAAGAAAACCAGCCTTTTGTATTCAATTCAACTCTCTTCATGGGCAATTTTTTCCTTAAATTGCAGCTCCGAGATACAGATAGCTTGTGAGCATTTCTAGATGACAAAGTTCTGTATTTCACTGCTAGATTTCATACATTAGCATCAGAGGTCAGTGGTGGCCATATGATGTCAGAAGACCCTGTCTGGTGAAATCAGAGGAGGTGGAATCATCATCACTGGGGCTGCAGCCAGCAGTCTGTTAATTTTATTCCTATTTATAGAGATAATTTTATTCCCATATTGCTGTTATGGTGTTGTGCTTTGAATTTTGTATGAGAATAATGTTGGTAACACACTGATGAACTTAGTTGCTGCTAAGTAATATTTACACCAAGTCAGGGACTTTTGAGCTTTTTGTACTCCACCAGTGAGCAGGCTGGAGGGGCACGAGGAGCTGGGAGGGGACAGAGCCAGCACAGGTGACCCCAGCTGGCAAAGGGAGATTCTGTATCACTTGGTGCCATACTCAGTAAATTAACTGGATTGGAAGCTGTCCAGGGACCATGGCTTGGGAACTGTCTGGGCATTGGTCGGAAAGCTGGGAGGAATTGCATTGGACATCACCTGTTTTGTATAGTCTAATTATTTTATCATTGCTGTTACCACTGTCATTCACATCCTTTTCTGTGTCATTAAACTGCATGAGCGAGTGGCTGGCTGGTGCTTTTTTACTGGTTGGGGTTGAACTGTGTCAGGACCTGACAAATTCAAATTCAAAATTCAACTGTGTGGAGAAGGGATAGGAGGGAGATCACATTATTTAGCACCACAAATGAGGGATAGAGGTGCTTCATGGCTGTTTTTACCAGTATATGAAATTATGGAAAAAAATACCTTGGGCAATAGAATTCACTTATCCACATTTCTATGTCAAATAACATTAACCCAAGGCATGTTTAGGGAATTAACATGCAGTGAGAATATTCTCAAAAGGTTATTTTCATGCAAACATCTTGTTTGCAGGATGGGTTGGATATTGGCATCTGTGCCATGGAATAGTCCAAGGCCCATTTAATTTATATGGTAGTGCAGCAGGAGTATGTTTCCAGCTAGAAACCATTCAGCAACTGCTGTGGATGATCCCAGCCCAGGTCAGCCACACCTAGAGCTGCTGAGAATTGTGTCACAATTGGGTCATGAGCCACACCAATACCTATCACCTCCATTCCTTGGCTTAGCAGCTTCCCTTGCCCCTTTTCACTTTTTCAGAGACCTGACCTCACCACTATTGTATGGTAATCATATTGCACCCTTTAGCCTTTTCAAGTCTAATTTGCAAGGCCTGGAGAAATGAGTTGTGGGCTGATGGCTTTCAGTCAGCATTGCATATAGATAGTCACTTAAAAGGCTTAGCAATGTGATCCCATTTGTTCAAGAGGATTGAGCTTGCGTAGATATAAATACCATTTACTCTCAAAGAAGTTGACTTCTCTAGATGAAGTTTTTAAGAATCTGGTGACTTATCATCCCCTCAATATAGAGGTCAAGCATGATTACTTTTTGCATCCTTGCATTTATTTGCAGTGTAAGGCATGAGCTGTCAAATGGTTTTTCCTACTTTTTTCCAGCTAAGAATGCAGGAATAAACTCAAAGTTGCTAACACATCTAAGTAAGCCATTAATAAGGCTAATTATATGATTGCAAATCGAAGTTCTTTTGAATCCTATTTGGACATGTGTGCTGCTGATCAAGCCTTGTAGACACAAGCAAGGTCAGAATGAGTTTCATTTCAGATGTGCAAATAAGATAAGACTGTGAGAGAAAGGACAAAGGAGAAGTAGGAAGGAAGTCTGCTAATAGACAGTTTTTTTCCGGACATCAATGAGGTTTATAATGTAGATTCACTATTCTGTTACTGAGGGCTGAAAGTAACTTCCCAGCCTCAGTAAAGTAAACCATATTTAGCAGCAACTGTTGAAAGGTGCATGTGCCTGGGAAGTGAACAATACTCTTTGTGAACTGTTTGCTTGCAGTACTCTGGGTTGCAGAAGTAATCTGGTTCCTAGATTACTTCTGTGAAAAAACTATAAAAGCCCACTAATTCGCTGTTTTGCTAGAAGGTATTATCTGAGGGTAGCTTATAGGGATTCAATTTTCTTTTAGATAATGTTAAATTAACTATTATTTTTTCATAGTAAGATAAAAAATTCCAGTATTGCTACAGTGTTACACAACATCCTATTTCTTTTTTGGGGATATTCAGCTGTAGCTTTTGCTTTTTTTGCTGCCAAAATTAGGTTATTTTCTCTGGTTTTAATATTAGTACCTGCTACAATTTTCTCCTGAGTATCCTGCTAAAAAAATTATTTGTTACAATATTATTTACTGATGTTGCTCTGTAATGGGTTTACATGACAAGGTTTTGGATGGATTCTGGGAGAAGCTGCCAGAAGTGTCCCCCATGTCTGATGAAGCCAATGCCTGCTGGCTCCAAGGCTGAGCCAACACTGGCCAAGGCTGAGACCATCAGCAAGGGTGGTAACACCTTTGGGATAGTGTATTTAAGAAGAAGGGGGGAAGGAAAAGACAACTTCAGCAGGAGAAACAGTGAGAATATGTGACAGAAACAGCCCTGCAGACACCAAGTGCAAAGGAAAAGGAAGGGGAGGAGGTGCTGCAGTGGCTGGAGCAGAGATTCCCCTGCAGCTCATGGTGCAGACCACGGTGGAGCAGCTGTGCCCCTGCAGCCCATGGAGGATCCCGCACTCGGAAGCAGTTGGATACCTGAAGGAGACTGAGACCCCATGTGAAACCCATCCTGGAGCAGGCCTTTGACAGGACCTCTGGCCCCATGGAGAGAAGAACCCACACTGGAGCAGGCTTTTTCAGATTTGTGGACCTATGGAAAGAGGAGCCCACACTGGAGCAGGTTTGCTGGCAGGACTTGTTACCCTGTGCGGGATTCACACTGCAGCAGTCTGTTGCTGAAGGGCTGCACCCCATGGAAGGGACCCACGGGGAGCAGATTGTGAAGAGCTGCTACCTGCAGGAAGAGCTAGTGTTGGAGAAGTCCAGGGACAACTGCATCCTGTGGCAGAGGCCCTACATTGCAGCAGGGGAAGAATGTGAGGAGTCTTCCTGCTGAGGATGAAAGACTAACAGAACATAATGTAATGAACTGACCACAGTTCCAATTTTCTGACCCCCTGTGTGGATCTGGGAGAGGAGAAAAAAAAAAAAAACCAGCACAAGTGAAGTTAAACTTAGGAAGAAAAGTGAGGTGTGGGGAAGACATTTTAAGATTTGGTTTGATTTCTCATTATTCTGCTGGGATTTGATTGGTAATAATTTAATTTCACCAAGCTGAGTCTATTTGGTCTATGTTTTGCTGAGTGATCTCTCCATATCCTTACCTCAACCCACAAATCTTTCTTTATATTTTCCCTCCCCTATCCAGCTGATTCTATCCAGTGAATAGACCAGCTTTGGTGGTGATCTGGCGTCCAGCCAAAGTCAACCCACCACATGCTGATGGGCTTCTAAGGGTCACACCTAATAAGTGGAGCACTGTGCCAGCTGCCTAATGAACTGCATTTTAAACCAGTGGATAATTATGTCAAGAATGAGATTCCTACAACATAAAACATATGGCTTGCTTATGCCTGAAGGTTCACCAGAATCTCCATCTGAGGTTGGGTATGCAATGCACTTTCTCCATGATAGCAGTGGAAATATTTGAATCACTGACTCATAAGGGTGGCAGGACTCTGAGTCATGTGTGTATTTCTTTACTTGCATGATGTACCTTCAGCTGCAGTAGCTGCAGAAGACTAAGGTAGTTCTTACTTGGTCTCGTGCCTTATTTTGGGGGTGGAATGCATCTGGAAATGAGTTATTTGGAATGAAGCCCAATGCCATGGCACTCACTGCAGACAGAGTCGTCTGCGCAGACAGAGACACATCTGATATAGCTGTTGGAATAGGACTGAATGCTTCTTAAATTAGACTAAAATGATCATAACAACTTCCATTGTCAAAAGCAGCTGTTCTGTCTGTGCTCCAAAAAAACAAAATGTGTGGAAGTAGCATAGAAGCATAGCTGTCAGTGTGGAATATTAAGACTCTCTTTTCAGAGTTTCAGTGTCTTTAGTAGTATCGTAGTAATTTCTGAGGTGCTTGTGTTGTAAGATAATTAACTGCAAACTACACTGAGAAGCAAATCAAGAGAATCAGGAGTGAAGCCGAAAATATGAACCAATCTGAATCTTAACCTTAAAGTTTTCAAAGCTCTGATTTATAAACAGATATGGGGACTTCACTGCTCAGGGTTGCAATAAACACCACCCCACCACCTCAGATCAGTAAAAGACAATTGAATGGCTTTTGTCTTGCTCATGGTTTGTATTTTCAAATACAGTGCACTGTGGCAACTCTGATGAACAGAAAGATAGAGACAAAAGTGGTAAAAAGTGCAAAAAAAGAATGACCACAGTATCCTTTAGGGTATAAAAGACACTGTGTGCCAGAGAAGCTGTGCAGGAATTCAGCAGTGGGATGTTTTTGCAAACTGGGTTAGAGAAGATCAGAGCAGCATGTAAGGAACACGACTCACATCCATTTAGACATATTTCTCTTTTGTAACATCACAAAGACATTTGCTTCTACCCACTGGTTGATTTTTGGGAGGGCTGTTACTTTAAGGGTGTGTCAGTCAGGTAAGGGACAGAAAGAGGGACAAAGATTAATTGGAAAGTTGGGGAATCTAGAAAAAAAATGAAACACTTCTATTTTAATAGCTGAATGAAGAGGACAAAATGAGGGAAATTTTTGGAGTCAAAAGTCTATACTCTTGGAAGAGAAATAGCAGTACTTACCACAACCACATGGAAACTTACAAAGAAAAAAAAAAGAAAACAACCCATTTTACAGGTATTAAGTTTGCAACATACACTCATCTGATGGGACAGTGACAAGTGCCATCAGCAAGACAGATTTTTGCCAGTACTGTAAACTGATTGTTACTCTAGATGGGAAAAATCTGTATGTAAGGAATTCTGGGTAAATCTATATTGGCTGGATTGCAGAACCTTCTGGAGATCAAGAAACCAAGAAGGTTCTCCGCCACATTGTTCTAAGAAAATACTGTTTCCGTGACATTGCAGCCTCAGGAATGGTGTTTTTCTCCCTTTGCACAGAATCATGTCAGAAAAGAGGAAAATAATTTTGACTGATTATAGTAATGCAAAATTCTGTTTGCAGTAGTGCTACCAGTAGATCACCACATCCTGTAAACTTGATTCTAATACTTAAAAAGATAATAAAACAAATTACATCAAGAAGAATAAAGAGATTAAAATTCCAAGTGTAGAGAAAACAGCTGTTTGTAAGGGGAGTTGTTCAGGGGCTAGCAAATTTAGAGCTTCAGTATATATATATATGTCCACACATATATATCTTGGGACCATGCTACTTTCTTCCTGTATTTTTGAAACTGTAAATAGTAAATTCATGAATGTTCACTGGAATTCTACTAATAGGAAGAGAGAGTGCATACTTTTCTAAGATTAATACCAGCTTTGGAAGCAGATTAGTGCTGTGCACATCTGTGGCAGGAGGTGATGGGTTTATGTATTTTTTAAAGAAATGCTTATATTTTTTTCTTCAGTTTAACTTGAATTTTGTTTCTCTAGCAAGGGACATCAAAAAGATGCAGCTAGTGACCTTGTGGAAGCAGCTTTTTCTATAGTCCTGTTTGAGTGGGGTTTTTAGTTGAGTTGCCCTTCAATTATAATGAGAAGAAACAGATAATTAATATAAACTTGCTCTTTTTCCCATCCAACTAAATAACAGGTTTATTTATTTTACCTGTGTTGGTACTTATTAAAACACATTCCCATTCCCTAAGCCTCTGGGCTCATTTACATCTTTAGAAACATAATTAAACTTCAGTCATCCATAGCTGTCTGTCCACATCTGAAACTGCCAGAAAAAGGAATTAGATTAATAACTTCCAACAAGTTACAACAGAGGGAGGAGCTGACACCATTCTTGAGATGGACTTTGTCTTGAGCTTGGAGATCTCTCCATGTCCAAGTCCAGCAGGGAGCCTGTGTGGGCAGGGAGGAGGATATAAAGGGTGACAAAAATGTGATTTTTGGTTTCCAGGCATGACTGTTACCTTTGCATGTCTCAGATTTTGGTTGCCAGCTGGACACTTCAGAATGGTCTCCTTTTTAGAGAATATGTGGGAGGCGTTCTTTAAAAATCAAGATCCTTTAATGTTTTGCAAAACAGATACTTTTACAACAGATACTGAAATAGAATTATTTGGTGTGTAGAAAATTCTGCATTTGTAGGATTTTTGCTTGTTTGTTCTTTTCTGCATAAATAGTGTGTTTATTTTCCCTCCAGCATTTCTTGAATGGAGAATTCATTAATTTATTAAAATTTTAAAATGGAATAAATAAAAATATTTTATGTAGATATCTAAAAAATGTGTATGCACTCTGTAGCTATACGGGCTGTCATTTTAAAGCAATGTGCAACACAGAAAAGGGAATTAAACCCTCTCTCCATTATTTTAAAGGAAGTCTTGGAGAACATATATTGCACTGCTTCTCTATTTTTTCTTGATCTCTTTTCCCCATTTTCTATATTAATCTTTTTTCCTTTTGTATTTTGTGTCATTCCTTCTAATTTCCTGCCTTATTCTCTCTCCTTCAGCAGAGCTTTCTTTTTCTTTTTCCAGCTCTCCAAATTTCTGTTCAGCTCCACCAAAGTCTCTCAGGGCTGTTTTCCTGTGTGTCCCTCCTACATCCCCTGACTCAGTCTATTCCTCTGCATTCTAATACTCTTCCTTCTACATCTTCTTCCTGTTTTCCTCAGTAATCTTCCTACTGTTTTTTCCTTTCCTCTTTTCATTTATGTGTTAAAACATACATGAGAAATTTCTTATTGTGACAAATAAAAGGTCTCTCCTCTGTCTCTCCTAGCTGTCCCTGGCTTCTGGTCTTGGTCTCAGCAGCAGATTTCTGGGGGGGATTTCTCTGGCATGTCCTGTTGGAAATGGTTACTTACAAAAAGGTGTGAAACAGTCAGAGCAGGCCAGTAAGTGATTGTCATCAGGTACAGTAAAGAAGGATGTGACCAAACCCAGGAGAGAAAGGGGTTCTGAAGGAAAAATATTCCTCTGAGACCTGTCTGACATCAAGCAGATAGAAAGAGGATATTTAACACAAGCAGGCAATGCTTAACAGAAGCAAGAGGTCTTCTGGGACTTCATCCAGCCCTTGCTCTCAATGATACAAAAATATCTTGACTGTATCTCAAAAAACAAGCAACACTGGTGATTTTTAAAGACCAACATGTCTTAGGGGCTAAAAAAAAACAACAACAACAAAAAAACCCCAAACCTACTTGGTTCACACAATTTAAATCAAATCAAGGTTGAAAAACTTGTTCTTTTATTATTGATGTAATTAACTGCCAATCACTGAATTTTACACACTGGACAGCGTTGGCTATACAAAAAATAAACCACAATGGCCCACTTTCAAAATAATAATAAACACCTATAAATTTCAAGCCATCCTTCTGAAGGAATCCTAAAAAAAAAAAACCAAACAAAAAAAACTAAGCTTATTTTGCCCTCACCCTGCAGAGTTGTACATATTCTCCCACCCAGCCCATCCACACCCACTGGGTTGTGAGGGCACTCTGTGAGTGCAGGTTCCTCTGCTCACACACCCCTCGTGCTGGGGTTGCTGCTGTCTACAATCCACCTGCTGTGATGGCAATAAATCTATGGCCCCTGAGGTGTGGGTTCCTGCACATTGTACCCAGGATTGTCACTCCAGGGGCTGGCTCCTCACTCTGTGGAAAGGCTGCTCTGTAAGGCCTGGGCAGAGGTGACCATGCTGGCTGGCAGCTCCTCTCTCTACCAGACCAGGTTTTGTCTGGCCCTCTGTTTCCACTCTGGCATCTTTGCTCCATGTTTCCATGTTACAGATCTTCATGTTTCTTATTTGTTATTTTCAGGTTGATTTCTTCTTCTTTATATCAAAAGTCCGTGTAATTCCCTGGTTGCTTTTTAATCTGGATGATGGCCATCTTCCTCCTTAACCCCTTTTTCAGAAGCTACAGGATTAAGTACAAAGAATATACATCAGAACATTGTTCCACCCACACTGACCAGCTTTGCTAACAAACAGGATTAAATAGCTTGGTCAGTATCTCTGTAGTCTGCTACATCATCTTGCTCTGAGCTGGCTTTTGAGACTGCTACATTATTCTGTGTAAACAAGCAGATACAGAAAACTCTTGCAAACAAGAAAGCAAAAATGAATACAAAAAACTACCCATGAGGAATGCCTGTGAATATGGGCTAAAAGCACCTTGGATCTCAGGGAAAAGCCCAGAGTATTGCTCTGTAGTTTGTAAGGAAAGCCATTCTGAGCTTTTGCAGATGAGGTCTCTATTGAATCTTACCGTGGCTTTTCAGCTGTGTAACCCATTACTCTGCCAGATATTTTTGTGTCTCTGGAAGACTTCCCAGAAGAGGGTATGTGCCTGCATTTCAGCCTGGCATCTTAATTCAAACCCTCTTTCTCTCCAGAGTGTCTGTCTTAAATCAAATAAGGAACAGGGTGATGTTAATTGCCACCAGTTACCAGCTGAAGATGAAAATATATGTGGGGACAGGTTTGAATGAAAAACAAATAGCAGCAGTACCTTAAAAGACACAAAGAACAATCAGACTTCTCTTGCCAAAGCTGTAACTTGGCATTACTGAAGTGTAGCATTGGATAAGATTGAGTTATCTATCTATCTATCTATCTATCTATCTATCTATCTATCTATCTATCTATCTCTAAATATATATCTATATCTTTATCTATATCTAATCTATCTATCTATATCTATATCATCTATGTATGTATGTATGTATGTATGTATGTATCTTTCTATCTATCTCTATCTATTTCAGCTGATGATTTTTAAAAATACTTCTACCAACTAGGTAATTATACTAAAGTCTAACTGTTGCTAAAAAAAATCCTTGATTTTCAAATGTCTACTGTTCTATATTTAATATTTACAAAGGAAGAAAATGCAAGGTCTGACCCATGAATAGAATTCCTGTTTGATAGAAAGTGCCTGTTTAGGAATGCAGCTATACTTTAAAGAAAATAGGCATTTGGTATATATGAATAATAATTAAAGTCAAATGAAAATGAAAAGTTTATATGCTCGAGGACACCAGAAAGAAAGCAGAATTCAGAGTTGTTACTTAGTCCCATAGTTTCGCTGAATTAGTAAAAATATGAATAGCAGGAAAAAATGGGAAATTTGAAAAAAATTGACATATCTGAGTGGGGTGGAATTTTTGCAGGAAAAAGAAAGAAATCCAGGTATTCTTTGTAGTTCTCTTTGTTCTCTTAGAGGAGCAGACCAAGGAAACTTGGAAAATGCTTTGGCTGAGAAAGATGAGGATTTGTACAATGAGGGAAGTTAAGCTTGAAAGCAATTTTAAAAGATAGAGCTTTCTGTACAAACGTAACACAAAAGGCATCTTGCACTGGAGCTCAATGACAAACAAGTGAATTGTCAGTGAATTGCTGAAACCTGCAAAACAAGATAAAGTTGGAGGTCCTCTGGAAGCTGAAGAGATCCCCAGGAGAGGCATGGATTAAGATGTCGAGGGCACCTAGTGACTGGAGGGGAAACTAGATGCTTTCTAAACTGAATTCTGCAGTTCACTGAAGTCTGAAACGTCAGAAGTTGTCACTCAAAAGGGAGAACTGGGGCTGCTGAGGTAAGATCTAGTCATCCTTGAAAGGAACAGGGTCAGCCAGCTGAAGGAATGAAGATGTGTTTGAATTGGATCAGCTGTGCAACCAGCAGCAGAAGCAGTGAGCAAATGTTGACAAATTCCATATGTTCAGCTTTTCAGGTAAGATGATTTCATCCCAGAATCTGGACAGCAGTGACAACTGATGAATTTTGAAATGCTATTGAGAGAGTGAATTAGACTGATTTTGAAGACATTGCTGGCATTCTTCTGTCATTTTTTTTTCCCCATCAGTCACAACTGTCAGCAAAATTGTGGATTCAATTCCCAGAAAATAAATAAATAATTTTCCTAGTGGAAGATTAATAGCTGGCTATATGGCAGGAAAAGGAGAACCTCTAATCTGGAAAGAATATGCAATGTAGACCACTTATGTACCACAGGGTAGTCTGTATTTATTTAATATGTTACACCTGTGAAATTAGTTAGGTGGATAATTTAAAACATTTAAATGCCAAGAAATTTTGGTATTTCATTATGAAATTTGGATATTTCATTGAAAATATTAGGAGAAACCTTAAGAAAAAATGGTTAAATTTCTTTTTAAGCGTTGCCTCAAAACACAGCTAGTTTGTAATTGCTTCCATTTATTTCATATGAACACACTGATTTCCATATGTATATGCACAAATACAGACACATATATATAAATGATACCTCAAAATCATCTATATTGGAATTTATGAACTTCTTGGGTAGAGAAGAAGCAATTTGTCCAAACCAGAACATGCTGCCTTGGTGTAAAAAAATTATCAGACATTTAGGCACAAATGGTTTTACTACAAGAGTGTTTGGCTGTTTTTTTGCCATAATGAGCAGAGATAGCTGACCAGCTCTGCAGCAGGCCCCAGACCTTTTCATCAGTGGTTAACAAAGGGGTGGATTGATTTCCTGATTTCTAATAGGAATGGGGGAAACGACTCATGTCTGTTAGCTCCACAGGGCATTTCTGGTTCTATAAACTGGCTTGAAGGCATAGAAGTATCCCAGATAATGGCACATTAGCATGGCACAGTGCACAAGCTAACGAGCCTTGCCTCTTGGGGGAATCATTAGGCTGAGGGCAGTGCTATTTTGACACGAGTACTTTGCTCCCAGTGTCATAGTTAACTCAATGGTGCTGGCTTGGTGGGAGGGGGTAAAGTCCCTGAACCACCCTATATTGCTACATGAAGTTCACTGGCTTGCAGTACCTCTAGTTCTGATGCTTAGGTAATCTAAATTAGGTTAAATTAAATTTTTACCAAATTAAGTTAAATTGCTTCTGAAATTACCTGTTGCTATATATTGGATCCAGTTTCTAGTCAAGTCAATGGGTCATTCCATGGACTTTTCAGAATTTTATATCAGCCTTCAGACATTTTCATGTAAGAGAAATAACAACAAAGGGGGAGAAGGAGGAGACCAGCCCCTGGCTTGGCACATTAGGAAATTTAGACAGATACTGCTATAAGAACACACTGTCTTATCTTCAAAGGCAAAACAGAGTCAAGTCTCAGTTATGACAATCTATGCAGAGAGAGCTGCAGGGCTAGTTAGATGATGAGAGACTGATTTTCATGAAGAAAGATATATCAGCTGACAAGAACACAGAATCATTTTAGAGAGCAGTGCAAAATGTGCTGGTTTTTTTCAGACACTTCCCTCTAGCTATACAGAGACAGGAAGGACGTCCTACAGAAATGTATGTTAGCTCAAGAAATCCCACCTGAATTTCTTGTTCTAGCAAAAACTTTTTGCAAAATCTTGAGCAAATCTCTTTTCATTAAATCCACAAAGGTTGCTTTTCTTAGTGCCAGTTCCAGTCTCTTGCTTGCACTGATCTCCAAGCCATAGCATTTTTTATCAGTGGATTGTGGGCACTTTCTGAGGAGCACAATAGCTGAGCACCCATTTGGATTAGCCTTTCTGTTTTCTTTTGTTTCAATGCCTCCTGAGTCAGAAAGGGAAGGAGATGCTGAGAAGTTCCCCTGTTTAAACATGGGAGTTCTGGACAATAGTTTCAACGCTCTGCTTTTTGGATTGGCTTTTTTTTTTTTTTTTTTTTTTTTTTTTTTTTTTTTTTTTTTCTGAAGGAGAATTTAGTGCGAAGTTTTTTCCAGTTGCTGTCTTTTGCATGTTGCAACACCGTTTTGATGCAATGATAATAAGTGCATTTAAAGAGTGTGAGACTACATAGGTAGTGAAAGTAAGCAGCTAGTTTTCTACCTAAAAGTGGCAAAAAACCAGAGGTGGTAGAGGGCCAGTTTTGAATAACTGAGCCTGAAGATATTCTGGGTTGCACAGCACAGTGTCACAGCCTGCCTACCTGGGCTGCCTCATTCTGAGGGGAGGCAGCTCTTTCAGCATACTAACAAGCCCTGTTGTAAATGCTACACTTATGTGGCTACAGAGATGTTCAGAACTGGCTTTACTCATTGAAAACCAGCCTGAGGTCTCTGTCATGTGCAGGGTACATGGAGATGCTTACAGGTACTCACAATGTGAAGATCAGTGTCAGACTGCTCAGCAGATTAATGGGAGTTAAGGCAACGTTTTATTTCTTTGAAACAATTATATTTTGGTTGGACAATTGGTCTCTAAATCCTCATTATAAGGCTCCTATACCCACTAAAGGGTCGAGAAACTGCTTTGTAAAAAGAGGCAGACAGGTCTTTGGCTATGTAAATCAATGCAGCTCCCTTTAAATCAATGCAGCTGCTCTAGTACACTCAAGGTGAGGATCTGACTCAAAGACTAATGAAAGAGAGGTGACACCAAGAATAAAATTTTTCTAAGGTTTTCAACATTAGTCTGACTCTCTGACTGTTTCTTCTGAAAGTAAAAGAACAGATACCAAACTGGAAGCTGAGAAATCCCATCCGTCAGACCAAGAGTGCCAGAGATTGCGCTCTGGTGTGAAGGTTGAGCAGTTCGGTGCAGTAGTTTTTGGTCAGCAGTGAAAAAACTGAAAAACTCTGGTCCGCTCAAAAATCAGGAGAGGAAAGCCAAAACAGACAGGATAAGCAAAAAGCAGCATATTTACACTGCATCCCCAAGTATTGAAACAGAAAAACTACAAAACCTTAGATTCTCCCATGACTTCAAGATGTAGTCTCTAGCCAATCTCAGAGTAGCTTTTTGTATATATGTTTCCATGAGGATTTCAGGAATTGTTTAAGGCCAAGGTGTTCTCTGTTGATGTTACTGTATGCCTAAATCATGTGAGAAGGGGGAGAGAGGTCTTGTTTTGAGAAGGGCAGTGGGATGGTGTCACTGAAATTGTTCAGTATCTTTGCTGATCCACAGCAGAATCAGAAAATGTTGGATTAATTGACCTTCACTGTCTTTGCTGTATTGGACCTAATGACAAACAGATGCCAGTACAACATAAATAACTCAAAGAATTTAATTAAACACAGAAATGTCAAGCAAAGGGCCAAAAATAGCGCTTAAGCAACCCTCCTCTCAGACAACCTTTTGTGTAATGATACGAGAAAAGAAATTTAAATTAATAAATTAACTTCTAATGGAGCAGGGAATGGGTTAATGTAACTGGAGAAGATAAATGTCAGGATAATTTTTAAGTGCTTTATCTGCTAATAGCACTGAGCCCAAAACAGCACTGATGTGTTAATGCAACTTGATCAAGCTGATTATATAGCAGCATAAAGATATTTTGCTTATCTGCTGGCCTCATCATCATTCATTTTCAGTATGTTTGAACTGACTACACTACACATCAGTAGTTATGTTCTATATGCAGTAAAATTACCACATTACATGTTTGCAATGATATACGTATATATATTTGCTTCCTGGGGACAGGAAGCTCTCCATCATTCTTTGGCTGGGCAAGTGCTTTCACTGTGAAAAGAGTGTCATACAGCAAACATTTCATTAATCACAACTATCCTTTTTGAATCAAATAGTTAAAGTTAATTCAGCAACAAGCAGATTCTTGACAAGAACACGAGGATATTCCTCAGTAACTGTTACTTACCTCAGCTGGCTTCGAAACAGGCTTCCTGAAAGAGTAAGGGTTCATTTTTCTGACTAAGGGTCTCAAAATGTAGGTCTTAGATAATATTGACCTACGGTTCATAGGGAACATGCTGTCTGTAGGAACTTCTCCATTACCCACGACCCTAGAGAATATAAATGTTCCAACTTAATCTGGCAAGGAGAGAGAAATACCATATTGTCTGCAAAATGTTTCTTGTGTTGTGGCTGGTGCGCCAGAAATGGGAACAGTATCCATGTGGAAATGGGCTAAGGCAGGGTATAATTTTTAGCTCTTCTGTGGAAGCAGCTCCCTGGCTGTCTGGGGTTCTCTGCTGCACAGACAATCGTGCTGGCACAGACAGTCATTTGGGAGGCCATCCTTAAATGCTATAATTTAGGGGAGCACACTGTGCCTGCTGTACTTTATAGAAAGCAGATGAATCCCTGCTTTCAACAGTACAATCCAACTCAGATTACTGTTTGAAGCTTTAAGTATTGCCTCTATATGCAATTTTTGTATAAAATCTTTCCTATTTTTCTGCCTATGCTTGCATTGATAGTAAAATCTTAAAAGGAAAGAGAAAAAGAAAACATAGTTATAAAGTTAGGGAAAAACCCAGAAAGTACGGTTTCGGGTGGGAAACTTCTAATGTTAGCATTTGTTCAGAACACATACAGTGCCAGTTCTTTGTAATTATCAAAACCCATAAAGTATAAGCATGGGGGAATATATTAAGTTGTAAGTACACATGATTAGAGAAATAATGTCTAAATTATTCTAATTTTTGCAATTTCTCTTTAGGCATCCTTCTCGTGGCAGAGAGCATAACTTCCACTGTTTTTTTAGAGTTTCACTAATTGTTTTTTTTGCTTTGTTCAGATCCTGGAGAAGTTTGGTAATCCTAACACTACTGCATGGGCAACCAACAGTAGCCCCAAACAGAAAAGCGTCTTGTTATGAGATGTTGTCTTCATACCAAGAGACATTTTGAGGTAGTAAATAGCAGTGTGTGGAATAAAGCAATTGAAAACATGCAAGTACACTCAGCAAACAGATGGTGTTTAGAATTAGCTGTATTTCCTTTTCATAGCTCCAGCTCAAAATATTTGATTCAAAAGTTCACTTTGAAGTTTTTTCTCCTAGTTTCTTAGGAAGCTATAGTGGTCTTGAAGGTTATCTGTCACCTCAGCTTGAGCACAGGCTTTCATTTCTCGAGTACGATCTGACTTGCAATTAGACCATATAGAGTACCAGATATTCTGTTCTATTAAAAAAGGGAAAGGAGAAAAAAAAAAGAAAAATCCCCACAGCTCTGTTCACAGCAGTATTTGGATTCAGGAAATTGTACTCTAATTGCACCAATATGCTAATGGAGTGTTTCTACAAGAATTTATAAAAGGAAATATGCCTTTTTATGATGAACTTAACTTGTTTGTAGGATGTTATTTTTATTGGAAAAACTGAATGAATGAAACATAATTTCAGATTTGAAAAGTTTGTTCCCAGTTAAAGATAAGACCAGCAAAATCCAGGCATATTTGCCAACTGGAATTTTTAAATTCCTATTCCTTTATCCTATTGTAAATCAAAGACAACTCGGACAAAGGGGAGAGAGAATGATGCGTCTGACTCCATCATCAGAAGGCTAATGAATTACTTTATTATACTATACTATGTACATTGTATCTAAACTGAATCTGCCCTGCACTCTTGCTCACAACTGCTCACACTGCACTCATCTCTGATTCTCTCATGACTGTCCCGTGACAGTCAGACACACACAAACTTCTTGGCCCTGATAGGCCAAGGGAACAAAACATCCTCACTTTGGGTGAACAATCTCCATATTGCATTCTACTTTAGCACAACACAGGCACAGCAAGTGAGATAAGAATTGTGTTTTCCTTCTTCTCTGCTTGTCTCACAGCTTCTCTCTGTTCAGAGGGCATGTGAATACCACATTATCCTATTCCATTAATGGGACAGAAGTTTGTCTATGCTCAGTAACTATAATGGCTCTGACTTATGGAGGGACAGGAAACTAAAGAGAAGGTATAAGTCTCTGTCCGAAGTTTCTCTCATCTGCCTCACAATCGTTGAGAAAAGACAGAAACCAGGACCACTGAAATGACCTTGTTTGGAATCCTGGTCTTGCTCAAGATAGTTTTTTGCCGAGATCTTGAGGCCTGACCAAAGCCTTTGGCTTGCCAAGTCATTGTTCACATGTGTGTTTGCTATATGCAACACTGAACCCAGTGAAAGGTGAAGTACCCTTTCCTTGCCTGAACCAGCTCTTCACAACAATAGCCCTGGAATTTCCCCACCTCTTGGCTTGACTGGACTTTTCTGAGGTAGCCTTTGGTGGTCCCCATGGAAGACCCTTCATCTGCTTTACAACCACCACAACAGACAGACTGAGATGGGAGAAGCCTCTCCCTCAAGGACTGAGATATGAAACCCCTATATGGAAAAGCTCCCCCTCCTCCCAAGGACAGAGACTGAAACCCCCTTTGCCACGTCAGGTTTTTTTTGCACTCTGAGATCAATTAATGAACCATCAAAAAACCCATTTGTAAGGACAGATCATGACAGAAGGGGATTGTGGTCAGTATTGGCTTGGATAGAAGAGCTGTCTTCTTTTCAGAGATGACCTCTATGATAGCCAAGATTGCAATGTTGGAAAGTGTCTGAAAAGGCTGAAATAATGGTCTTACTTGGAAGGAGTGAATGCAGGCCCAGGTTTGGCAGTGCTGTATCCACGTGTGGTTGTGTGCTCTATGCTAGGTTATGTCTCTGAGTCAGAGAGGCCTTGAAGGGGACATGAATTGTCCTGGTATGGGGCAGTGAGAACAGGTCAGCTACAGTCCTTGTCTCTTTGGGGATATTGCCAAGGAATTATTTAACTGAAGCTTGTTACCTTGTGCCTTCTGGCCATTTACATGGCACGTAGGTTTGCCTGTAATATTGAACATGCTTCTTGCACGCCCTGTTTCTACTTAGTGCTGTCACAGGGCTCCTAATATCACCTTCAGAGCCAAGCTGCCCACCTGCCAAGCCCAGAGCAGCCCTCAGAATGGAGTTATCCATTAATGCTGTGCTATAGCATTTTGAACAAGTAATTGTCCTGCCCCTACTCTCTGTGCACAAGCACACAGGCCGAGAATGATCCACTGAAGTTTTAACTAGGAAAATAAGAGAGGAGAGGGGAGAGGAAAGCAAAGAAAAAGAGATGGAGTGGGACAGAGAAGAAAAGAAAGGCGAGCAGAGGGAAAGAGGAGGAGATAAGGGGAGGAAATATGAGAGAGAGAAATGCCATGATATACACATAAGCCCAGGGTTTTCTGCAGGGAGCTAAGGGACCAGTAGTGCTAATGATTAAATGTCACTCTGGCTGAGAAGGTATTTGTGGGTATTATTATTTTTGCACTGGCATTCTGGTAGAGAGAAAAGACTATCTATCTATCTACTGGTACTCTTCACTAGAGAAAGTTGCAAGAGTGCTCATTTCTTCCACAGTCTCTTCTGTTTAAGTTTGAGATTTGGTTTGTTCATTTGTTTTTTACTTTTCAGGAAAAGATACATTCTCCCTTAGTTCATCTGCCTTGTAATTTTTAACAGCCAGCAGAATTACTACAGCACCCAAGATGCAATATGGTGTTTATTTTGCAGACTCTTCACAGTAGCTACATAACTTCACCACAGAACCGGCCTGAACAAAAACAGAATATAAATTGCCTTCATGTACCCAAATATATTATAAGAGAATAAAAATAGCTGTTGCCAAAACACAGCTTTACTCTTTTTCTAGTGTACTTTAAAAAGCAAGCTCTGATTATAAAGAAAGCAAGTAGTTTCACATACAGTAATGTTCTGTGAAAAAACTACTATTCCTGCATGAAAGATTTTCAGAGGGAAATTTTTACTGTGATTGGCACAACTTTGTTGCATTTTACTGATAATGTTTGTCACAGAAGCCAACCAGAAGTCCAGAATATTTTCTTTCCTAGACTGAGGAGATATAGACAGATGTACCAATTGCATATGCAAACAAAATACTGTATTCTGTGGCTGTCAAAACTGGATCAATTGTACACAATATTCTTTTCTAATGATGGGTTCCTAGGACACAAACATGCATATGCCACCTAAGGATACATTATTTGAAAATGGAATTAGCAGTACACAGTCAGAGCCACCAAAATAGGATACTTATCAGAAACCATGCTTGTAACTCAAATGATTCAGGAGAAGCAAATGTTGAAATACATCTTCATAAAAAATTCACACAGTCACAAATTGTGCCATCTATTTCTGTACACTACATTTTTGTTACTCCTGGAGAGAGAAGGTCTTTTTATTTAAAATAATTGTTGTTGGTTTTTCGAAAGACATAAAGTATTAATCTTTCCCACTCTCCTGCTGCCTTCTAGAAGTAGTCAAAGAGCTGAAATTAATTAAGTTCTGACCTCATGTCAGCTTTGTGTATCATCATTAACAGAAAACAACATCCTTAAGGTCTAAGATCTGCACAATTAAAGCCAGAAATCTGTGGGAAAAAAAAAAACCAAAAAACCACCAAGATTAAAAAAAAAGTGTTGAGAGACAGAGAGAGTTCAGAAGTTGAATTCCCTTGCATGGGGTGATGCAGTCACTGAAATGTTTGCCTAAGGTACCCAGGTACATTTACATAAATCCCTTTGTTCTCCCGTGCAATTACCTTTCCATTTGTCTCCACGGAGTCTCCTGTCTCTAAATCTTGTATGCTTTTCTCATTTATTTCACACTTGTGTGTTATAGCCCAGACACTCTCAGAAACAAATATCCATTTGGACAAGAGAGGAAATCAGGATTCATCCTGGTTTCAGCCCTGGTGTGTGTGAAACAGCCCATTGTTCTCTTGCAGCACCTGTTATTGGCTGCCAAGAAAAAACACATGCCAGTCAGGACACATTTCTTTGTGACTAACCTCCCTAAAAACCCTGGTGTGTGAAGATCTGCTGGCTGATTGCACTACCTTATGCTGATTCTGGAGATGCATTAGACTAGTAGGGCTGGAAATATTGATTCTGCATCTTGCCCCACCTTTACTTACACCAGGGTTTCTCATTCTCATATTCTCACCTCTAAGAAATGAAGCCTTTGCTTATTCACTTTCCACGTTTGGCAATTTCCAAATGCGCAGGTCTTGTCTTTAATGCCATCTTTCTTATATTTTTATATTTTAAAAATTGATATAATTTTTGGGTTGCATAGCTCAAAAAGTAACCAGATACACTAGTATCAAAAAATCAATATAACACTTTTTACTTCAAAATGAAGTCCTTTTCCATTTCCGCTTTGCCCTTGAGAATAAAGGGTTGAGTTGAAGTGAAATGCTGTATTAAAACCAAAAAGATTGACTATTTTGTTCTTGTTTTATCACAAAAGGGAAAAAAAGCAAAATTAATTAAAGCAAACCTTGATTTTTTTTGTTAAAAACAGTTAATTGGAAAAAAAAGTATGTAAAGTGTTTTGATGTCTTCAGTGTTTTTTTGATTATTTCTTTGGATTTATCTTTACTAGTCCTTGGTACAGTCCCCCTTTCTACTGATTTCTGTTAAAACTCAATTGTTCTCTCTGAATGATGCTTAAGGCATAATCTTTATTTTTATTGGGTTTTTTTTTCTATTATATTTACTCTGACTTTGACTTCTTTTTGTCTTAGGGCATCTTTCTCCCATGCTTCTTAATACTAATAAAGTGGGGGTTTTTTTCAAGTCTTCCATATTTCAATTTCATATTTCCATATTTCAATTTGATTTTCTCAGCCCTACTGACATGTTTTAAAGCAATATTGGGTCATTTATGAATGTATTAGCTCAGGGAAGTTAATTCAAAAGATCTTTAATTGGAGAGGACTAGAACTAATCCTTTAAAGATGTCACAACTTAGGTGCACCTTTCAGTCACCTGTGTTTTAAAAAAAATCTGACAGCTTACCTTTTCATTGAAATTGTGGGTGATCTCATTGTTTCTGCACTGTCCTTGTGATGAAAGTGGGCAGCTTTTTGCAGAGTCCTAATCCAAAGGACTTTTGCATGTTCTCATTTAGGATGATTCTTACAATTCACTCTTTCGTCAACTGATGCAAATTTCCTTAGCTTCCTGCCCATCATCATTTTCCAAACTCTCAAAGGTACATTGAGTGCTACTGTCTTGTCTCTAACACAAAGTGTAATGATAAAATTGTGATTCTGGTTTCCTTTTTCAGAAATCTGTTTTAGTATCCTGCACAGGTTTCTATTTTATTACTCTAATTCTTTCTAGCTGAAGTCTTATCTTATCCTTGTCTATCAGAAATGGGAGAGTTCAAACAGACTTAGACTGTTGTTCTGAATGTGTAATTCAGGAGGTCTCATCCAGACCCTGTTTATTCAATAAATTAAGACAATACTCATTCCCTTTAGTGCCCTATACAGATTCTCTTGTCTGTGTATGTACTCTTATCTTTCCTTATAACTAACTTCTATATTCTCTGTCATGAAACCTTTTTTTAATTTTTTCTCCTCTGTTGTCTGAATTCCTTTTAGTTGTAGTTATATCAAATTTTGTATTCAAAATCTCGTTTCTGTTTTGCAAAACTTGCTAATGCTAATCCATTTCTGTAAAAGTATATTACCTTTTTACAAGACTGATTTTGTCTCCCTTGGTAAAATTAATTAATGCAGGAAGTAGTTTTTGCTGAAACCTGCAAAGCTTCTCTCCAACATGGGTGGCTGCATCTGACCCTCCATAACATTCTGTATAGTATGTGGTTGTGCTAGAAACAAAGTCAGTCTGCCAGAAGATTATTTTCTGGATCAGCCAGGGTGGTTGGTTTTACTTGTTTTGCTTTGGTTTTTTGAACTTTATTCTCTGTTTGCAATAAAACTTGGCTAAAACTGAGACCTATTTTAGAGAAATGTATATTGGCCTGAGGCAGGGACACTTTTCACTAGACCAGGTTGCTCAGTCAAACCTGGCTTTAAACACTTCATGGGTGGGACATCCACAACCTCTGGACAACCAGTTCCAGGGCCTCAGCATCCTCACAGTACAGAATTCTTTCCTAATACCTAATCGATACCCGCCCTCTTTCAGTTTGAAGCTATTCCCCCTTATGTCCTGTCTCTAAACGCTCTTGTAAATAATCTCTCTCCCTGTGTCTTTAGTGTCCCAAAGAACATTGTTCACACTTTAAAAAAACCTAGTTTCTACCAGCAAAATGTAGCATTAATAGCAAATGTTACAGGGGGGAAAAAAGGAAGAGAAAATAAATGTTCTGTAAAAAGGTTGCAATGAGGACATACAAAGACTGTCAAGTGCTTCAACTGAAAAGCATCCTGTCATTCTGGAAAAGCAACCAGACAAACAAAGACAGAGGAACAAATTATTGAACTCCTAGTTCACTTTTACTTGTCCTAATCCTGTTTCCAAATAGCAACAAAAAGCTGAAATACAGGGAGAGAAGCCTGGATGTACAGAAGTGTGGAAATGTCAACTGTTGTTCCTCAGCTCTTTGGGGCCTCACTTTATTTTCAGCTGGCTGCCAATTCTAGCTGACAGTGTTACTTTCTGGAAGGGAAAAGCAAAGCTGCTGGTTTTGTTATCACTGTTGTTTGAGCCACTAAAATAGGACTAGCTACAGCTTTTGCTGTTTTGGTTAACAGAGGGCTTGAAAACAGTACGTTTACAAAGTCTGTAGAAGCCCTTGAAATGGTATCTCCCTGGTAACTTTCATTAAAATTGTCTTAGTACTTCTCTTGGTAGTTTTTTGGTTTTGGTTTTTTTTTTTTCCCCATAGGTTGTTGAACAGGAGAATGACCAAAAGTATAAGTAGGGCCTTCTGACTCACCCTTCCCTCTTTCCAGATATCTAAATCAAGAGTGTAAAAATGACAATAAATTTCCACTCTTGGGATGTATCCATAAAGGATATGAGAAATCTGCATTCAAGGTGTTTAAGAAAAGGCTGGATGTGGCACTCAGTGCCACAGCCTGATTGACAAGGTGGTGTTAGGTCATAGGCTGGACTCAATGATCTCAAAGGCCTTTTCCAAACTAAGTGATTTGGTGATTCTGTGTCCATGATATGAATACAGAGTAAGCCCATCATGCTCAAGAGGACAGGTTTGGATTCAGTGTTTCAGGTCAGCAAGGACAATTTTCTTATGTATGCTGACAAACCTACCCTTACCAGGTATTAATTTTCATATTATTGCTCATGTTCCAGCTCAAGTTTGGAGCTCACTAAAATGCAAAAATATAAAGAAGCTATCTAGTCCTGTTTTGAAAATATTCACTGTTTTCCTTTGTAATTACCTTTACCAAGTTGACCAAATTTTTTTGTCTAAAAAGAAAAGCTTGTTTTTTATCTCAAATTGTCTGGTTTCTCTTTTCAAATATCGTATCTATGTCTGTCCTTGCTTTAATAAGAGAGATACTCTATTAGCACCTTGCATTTTCTTCCCAGGAAGATATTTATATGCTGGCATCAAGTCAGCTGTCAATCTATTTTTCTGATAAAATCAACAGACCAAAATTCCTACTTCTGCTACTGTAAAATAGTCTTTCCAGTCATGAAGGAATTTATCTGGCATTTCCCTACCCCCACACACCCCTTGTGTTTAAAATATATTAAAATGGATTTATTAAAAATGTATGCAGTTTTCTAATATCCGCACCATGAATGTAACAGAGTTAAATAATTTTCCCCATGTGCAGTCTCCATGCTCCAGCACATAAACCATAACAAATGCACCAGGATTTCTTACCCCAGTGTAGCGATCACTATGGCTTGTCCAAAAAAATTTTCTTTTAGTCCCTGCATTCTAGGACACAGCACCCAAGATACAGTGCTGATAGGTTCTCTATCTCTTCTTTCCAGATGATTCTTCATTGATTTCTTTCACTGCAGCATCTGTATTTTCTTTGAATGGATCCAGGACACCAAGTAACGAGGGCACTCAACTTGTTCTGCTTGGTTCTTTTGCCATCCCCATTACTTCTTTGTGGTATCCTCAAGCTTTATCAGCCACCCCTCTTAGAAGCCTGTTCAGATGCTTGGCCACCCTTTTGGCAAATAATGCTTGATAATATTCAATTTAAACTTCCCCTGATGCAGGTCTTAGTTGCTCCCACCTGTCACCATGATATTTTCTGAAAAAATCCATTTGCCAGGATTTTTCTCCGGAGAAGCTGAGAAGCCTCAGAAAAGAAATGTAAACAAAAGAAATGTAAATAATTATCTGATTGCTTGGAATGTGATTTGGAGGTTGCTTACCAACAGGTGCGCCTTTGATTGGTTCCATGTGAATTGTTTTTAATTAATGACCAATCCCAGTCCAACTGTGTCAGGACTTTGGTCAGTCACGAGTTTTTACTATTCATTTTGGTCTAGCCTTCTGATGTCTCCTTTCTCTTTCTTTAGTATAGTTTCAGTACATAATTTTCTTTTAATATAATATTGTGATGTAGTAAATCAGCCTTCTGAGAACTTGGAGTGAATTCTCATGTCTCACCTTGTCCTGTGGATCCTCACAACACTGCAACAGCCACCCAATCCCACCAATGGATAATGAGGAGAACAGATCAGAATCTCCCTCTCCACTTGCTTTCCTCAGGAAGCTGTAGAGAGCAATCAGGTCACCTATCTAATTTCCTTGAGAATAACAATCTACAAAAGTTATTTCTATGCTGCACGAGCTTCTCCAGCTCTGAGCATGTTACCAAAGGAAAATGTGTGTGACTGGGTATCTTCTTCCTCTATTTGCCCTGGAGTAACCAGAATGAGGAACTATAAGCTGACATCAATTTTGTGACAGAAGATAAACTAAAATAAAAAGCACAGATTCAGGGAAAGAAATACAAATGCCTCTTCTGATATATCAGTTTTCCTTATCCAGCTCTACCTGGTTGCATTTGAAAACTAGAACATAAAACTGTACCAAGAAATGCCATCTCCTGGAATTTGTGACTTCTTAGTTAGCTCCTATTCAGTCTGAAAATCACGAACGCTATTCAGATGTTAATTCTTCAGATTGTACTACATTCAACCTATTATATAGGTGCAGTCATTCACTATCAAAAGTACAAGAGGGGCTGGAAAACACTTCCCAAAGCAATTAGTGCAGATGATACTAATAATGGAATTAAAAACTTGCGGGGACATCAGTAAGTTCCTGGATTTTCTCATCCACCTGTCAGGAGTGAAAAACTTCATAAAGTAATAGGGGAACAGCTATATGTTTTTTCTAGATTCTCTGTCTGCATCAATATGACAAAATGAAGCACTTTTATGAACATTTCCAGAACTATTTATTTACTGTTAGAGCTGTAGCAAATACAGAGATATTCTCTAGATTGCAGGAGGAATGAGAAAACTCAACTGCCGGGAAGAAATGCACTGTGACCATATAACAGAGTAATGCAGTTGTCCTCCTACACAACCTGTGCTTTTGTCAGGGGGTTCCCATCTTCAGGCATCCAGTTTAATTCTGCTTTGAGCACTTACCTTTTGGGCATGAGTTTTTCTCCTAAGATTTTGTGAGTGAGGAAAAGGGGAGATTTCTTTGCTGCTTAGAGAATAATTATCCTCAGAGAACTGCTAATAGCCACAAATATACAGCAAATGTGGAAGATAGAAAACTAAACTGAAGTGATTGTACAATACAGTCAACTGAATGAACCCAAAGAATCTCTAGAGATCTCTGTAAATAGGACATTCTTCCTGGAAGTAATTTGGCTGGTGTTCCTAATCATGCATTGTAAAAATGCTTTACCTTTTTTTTTTATTATTATTATTCTCATCTATAAACATAGTTCTGGATTTGGCACACTGCTTCCAACTGCCCTTTTTGTGCTTCTTTGGTATGCTGCTCTTGCTGGATTTTTGGTTTGTCTTGTTATTTTCCAGCCAGTCCATTTCTATCTAATGGCACTAAAACTGTCTTAAAAGCTCAGAAACAGGTAGCTTTCTCCACCTTCTGCATCAGATTTTAGTGTTTAAGCTTTCCATTTCTGTGCACAAATCTGTACAAAACTCCACATCCACAATAATTTTCCTTGGCTCCCTTTTTGCCATTAGTGAGAACGCCTGCTCAGAAAAGTTGGAACTAGAAATAGAATCTCTGTGAAACAAAAATTGCAATGTGTCAACTCCCCAGAAGGCTTTTAATTTTATTTAGGAAACAAAAAAAATCGTTAAAAATGTCCTGGAAACTAACCATTGGCTTGCTGTCCTCCCAAAGAGATTTTCTGCTGAGTGCTGGCAAAAGCAAGCCCCCTTCTTTCCCCCCAGCCTGGAGTGAAGAAAAGAGAAAAAGCAGGATGACCAGTAAGGATATAAGAACTACTTTTTGACCCTTCCTTTCCAACCTTTCATTCCACATGGCTTTTGCAGCTGCTGCAGCCTTGTTGGCACTAACAATGCACATCAAAATGTGCTTATTCCACCAGCTTTGCTGTTTTGCATCTCTGCTGCTTGCTCTCTCCTAGACTAAAAATTCCTGCAAGTGCAGGCTCCTTTTCTTCACTGTGTTACACACATTTGCGAGTGCTTTCCCAGTGCTTAATAAATAAACTAAATGAGGCACTGCTTGTTGTGATCACCAGCCACATGAGGACAACGTGAATCTGTGGATGTCTGGTTTCTCTCACCTTGGTTTTCAATCATGCAGTATCATACAATTGCACTGGTGCATGTCATGAGGATGGTTTTCTTTGGCTCATCTACAAAAATCTCATCTACAATAACCTAGAATTATGCCACTCCCCTATATGTAGATATTGTATTGTGTGTGTACATACACACATCCTAAGTTAAATAAGTGATAAAAAGATGCCTTATGGTACTCAAAGGCTCACTGAGACTTTTGTGACACCAAAGGACATGGACAGATAGATACCTGCTAGGCAATCCATTGAGACTGGATAAAGGTGGATTTGAAAGGAAGACAAATACAGATATTCAGTGGTTGAAACAGCCCTAGGCACATTACACTGAAAGGAATCATTGTACAAAGTAAATTTCCATTATTATTATTTTTTCCTTATCAATCAGAATGTCACCTTCCAAAAATCCAATTCCTTAAAGTTAATGGCTGAAATTTAATATGACTGGAGCCATCAGGATAAAAGTTTGCAATCAGGTCCCTCCTAAGTACATATCTAACTAATTACTAGAATTGCTATCAAAAAAAGTTGCTTCAGCCTCTGTGTAAAGAGTGTTGTATTTCATCACATGATAATGTCACCAGGAGTTGGGTGGACACTACAATCTGAGGTGTAACTAGAGCTTTATTAAAGCTCAGAGAAAGGTTTTAGTGATATGGAGCTGCTTTTCTGTTCCCTCTGATTCTGAGATTGCTCGCTTAAACTGTTGAGTGGTTTGTTATGCCAGGCTCTTCAAGGATGCTCTAAATTTCACTGACATAGAAGCTGCACAAAAGGAGGCTGTGCTGGTCAGGTGATTATAGATGAGGATAAAGGTTCAGTGTTAATCTCCACTAGATTATTTATCTCATCATAATGGAAATTCATTATCCAAATAGGGGAAGAAGCACTTTCTATACTCCTCACAATGGATTACCATGTGAGAAACACTGATTTAAAAAACCCAGACAAAAAAAATCAACCAACAAAAACCCCACCTGTGTAAGTGTCCTGGATTTACAAAGATGTCCAAGATTTCAGTGTGATCCTCAGGGTGAAAAGCCTGGCCATCCTTGAATGCTTTCTCCCTAGAAAGTAGTGTGGTGTGTGATGTGGCTACAGTGGAAGTGCTGCCCCAGACATGCTGAATAATCTTCCAGTTTACAGGACAGTGAAATATGAGAGTGTTGTACCCCAAACAAGCAATTTTAGGGTGACATATGGCACATACTGATTCTAAATACGTGAAGCATAAATTTCCAAGGTGAATACATAAGAATGCCTCCTCTAAATGTGCATCTTAATCACAATCCTAGAACTCTTTTGAGGAATCAAACCCTCTTAAGAAAGCTAACATCCAGTAATGAATTATTTTTAAGAAATTAAAATGAATTAATTTCAAAAGGCAATTACAAACAAATACAGTAGAAGGAGAATAATTTGCACTAATGACTGGGATAGCCATGGCAAATTACTGAATTTCACAAATTACTCAGTGAATAAGCAAAACAAATCCAGCCCAAGAATAATGCATCATAAAGTTTCCAGCGTTTTGTTTTTCCAGATGCAATTTATTTTTAATTATGGTATAGTAAAGCAATGAAGGGGCCACAACAGAGGAAAAATGCTTTTAAATGCATAGAAGACCTATGGCCCGTATGCTGTAAACTCAATGTAAAATCCCAGCTAATAAACATCTCTTTGAGCTACTTAATTGTTTTTTGGTATTTCTTATAATGATGTAGTGGGTAATAGAAATGCTAAATTACTGATATTAATCATAAGGTGTAAATGGATGAGTCTAAAAGAGCAAGGACTATGAACGCTACAGAAGCAGAGGTCAGCTTTCAAAATGAAGTATCACTGTCTATGTGCTTGTATGTTCCCCCTCACCGTGATAGCTGAGTTTTTCACGATCCTTGATGCATTCTCTCCTCTCATCATTTTGAAGCAGGGAATTTTTCCATTTCACAGCTGTGAACTAGTACTGTGGAATAGATTAAGGAGGTTACATACAGAGTCTGCTGATGAAGTGGGAATTGACCTGAATCTTCGGAGTCCAGTGAGTTACCTGTTAAAACAGGCTTTCATCTGGTAAAGCACCTTAAATAAGGCAAAAATCCTCGAATTTTGTTGGTTTTGTTTTGTCATTCTTGTTCTCAAATTAAAGTATTCCTTATCAGAAAGGGTTCATTTGCAGCTGAACCTGGAAACCAGAAGTCCCTACAGGAGATCCATACAAGCTGAGGAGGGGCAATGCTCCCCAATATTGCAGATCTGTGTATGGACCAGAGGAGCCATCAGGGAAGCAGATGAGACTGGCCTTTAAGTTTTTGATGATGTGCTCAGAAAATCCTGCCTTGTTGGAAGCAGCAAGAGGCTGAATGATGAAATCATAAAACACAGTGATATAAAGTAAAATAGTATCAACAGATAGATTAAAGATAAAAAATATATTCTTAGAGGTGTTCACATAAGGTGTACTGTTGTAAATCCTTCAGCTGCTATAAATGAACCAAAGCGGTTAATGCCTGAACTTATGCTCTTGCTTCTTCCTCTTTTTCAAAGTTACTGATGTTTTCTTTTTCTCTGCAATTTGACTGGAATCAGTCTGTGTCAGAAGAATCCCAGAAACTATATATTTCCCTCATGGGCAGAACTTCTCAAGGTACATTAAAGCTGTTGTAATGCCTTCATCTAAAACTGAGTGGGAAGGGATTTCCTGGATTAGGTATTTAAAAAATGAGAGAAACTTAGAAAGTAAATGAAATTATTGTGTTGTGATTTGGGGTGCTTGTTTGGATTTGTTTGCTTGTTTGTTTTGCTTTGCTTGTTTTAAGACTGAGGGATATTAAAGGTGAGAAAATGATACCCAGCAGTAGAATGATAGGACAGCTTGGAGACAGCCAAAAGAGGCCAAGGAACACTTTGATAATGGTAACTCCTATAACAATACTGCTTGTGTAGAGAAGGGGGATGGGGGTGTCTCACATATAATTTCCTGTAGGTTGAAAACAATTATTTGGGACGATTGGAATGACATATCACAATTTTGTGGAGCTGTCTTCCCTGTGATTCTGTTAGCACTTCAAGGGCATGAACAAAGAGAGAGATCAGGTCCTGTTGTTGCCAGCAGGACACCAGTGTGGGCTGCAAAGCAGAGCTGGTGCTGTTGTCACTCCTGTCTGCTAGGAGCTTGGCTGGTTGCACCTGAACCCTCTGTGTTTCTGACTTTGGGTATTTACTCCATAAATTTACATTTCTGGCAAGTAGACACTAGAACACAGCTCTCTGTTGGTGTTCCTACTGAACACAGTCCATCTCTAACAATTTATTGCGTTTGTCTGGCTCTTGTAAAGCAGATTTTCTGAGTTTTCCTCAGAATGCTCCTGGAATGTTGAAAACTTAGAGGTTCAGAATATAAAATTTCTTCCAGCTACCAAATTAACAGACTATCATATTGACCAGGCATATAGGTTTGCTCTGCAGAGCCCTGTTAAAGTTGTGTGTTTAATGACTTTAGAAATGAGCTATTTCCAAAATAGCTTAGAATAGCATCTTTTTTTCCTGTGTGTGTTATCAGCAGACTAGTCCAGAGGAAGAGGGAGCTGTTTTGACTCCTGCCATAGTACAGATCTCTCACTGGAATGAAATGAGAGGAGTGAGCCAAGCCTGGGGATGTCTGTGCTGCTTTCTTTAGAAAAAAATAATAAATACAGACTTTCAGTCAGTAAGATGATACTGCATTTTTCAAAATGTACATGTCTTTATTATTTTTTAAACTTTTTTAAATGAAGTATTTCTGATTCCTCAGAGTCCAATACTCAGCTCTACCTGGAGAATATGGGGAAATTCCGGAAAAAAATTGTAACATTCTCACCCTGATTTCTTGCCATAGAGTCATTGACATATCAGTCTACCTCCTATCAAAATGTGTCTAAAGAAACAGTTATTTCACATACTAAGCTGTTCCAATCCCATCACAATTTATGGAGGAACCATTCTAGATTGTTACCCAAGCAAGCACAAAATCATATTTATTTTTAACTATGCACAAATAAATTTTGTTTCTCTAATAACTGTTGTGTCTATTTGGCAACTCAAATTTTAGGCACCTTTACATTCCCAATTTCAATGGTATTCATGGTGATCAACCATCAATATAAAAGTCTTTCAAAGACATCAACTGATAGTCAAAATTTGTCTCTTTTCTTTTTTTCTTTTTTTTTATGAAAAACCCTCCAGAATAACAATGTCATTTTCTCATGGGAAAATACAGCCTACATTTACCCCAGGGTCTATCATGGGACCATCTTGGAAGACCTTTGTCTGAGATGTCCACCTGAAGCAATGGTGGACATTCATTCAGGTGGGCATCTCAGACCTTTCAATGTGCAAGCTTCACAAAAGGGCTGGTTTGCAAGTGTGTTTGCAGCTTTTCTCTGCTGGAGCTGAAAAGCATACTTGACATTAATTATGCTTCTCCTTGCACCTTTCTTTCATGTTTATGTTTAGACTTTGTTATATTTTAGTGCTGTTTCTTGTATATACTGATGCATTTCATGTTAGCTCTATAACTCAGCACCTTTACTTGTGAAACAGTATGTGCTGGGTCTTCCTTCAAATTCTGGTGATAATTTTCATTGTGGTTTTTGTTTGTTTGTTTGCTTGTTTGTTTTGTTGGGGGTTTTTTAGACTGTTTTTTTTTTTTTCCAGGTGTGTTTTTTGGTATTGTTTTGGGGTTTTTTTCTAAAAGTACTGAGAGGAAGAGTTGGAAACTTTTTATTTAACTTCTTGGTAACTTGAACTGTCTTATGTTTTTTCTTGCGTTTTTTTAAATGCTATTCATAAGCTGTGAACACAAGGTAATAAAGAGTAGCATATCAATACTATGGTAGTAATAGGTCTCTGTGTGTGTGAAATAACAAAGTGGGGCTGAAAAATTCAGAGATTGATATACCTGTTTTCTGAAGCCCAGCAGTCACCAAAGGAGTGCCTCAGCACTGCACTGTCAGAATTCCTGTTTTCCCATTTTTACCCTTTTGTCTCTCTGGGCTATTATAGTCCCACTTACATGTCATTATTTTACAGTATTATGGCTCAATACCTGGTAAAACACAATTACTTAAAGACATTGATAGAACATTCACCTCTGTCACTGTATGGTGTTTTTATTGCCTTTCTAACTCAAATGAAAACAGTAAGGGGCTGGGTTTTTTTCCTCCATTGCCTCTGCCTCTTTTCCTTTGTTATGATCTCTGCAGCTCAGTTGACTCTGTGACAGTTCAGTTAACTCTGACATTTTGGGAGCATAGTTTGCATGAAAGAAACTACAAAACAAAAACCACACTTCATCTTCAGAGGCTAAGTTCTGAAAACCTCTCCTGAAGCAACATACTGAGCACAATAACAATAGTAATTCTACATCATTAATTATCATATAAAACTGCTTACACCTGAACATTGTTATTTAGGTTGCAAAATCAAGTGCTAGAAATGTCTAACCTGGAAGTTTTCCATTCAGCTTGAACACAGCTCCTTTCAAGTGTCTGCCCTGTGTGCAAGCTGGTTTCCATAGGAAATATTGTTTGTGTCTGTAATTAAGTTTTCAGAAGTCTTATGGGGTCATAATGTTTTAGTGGGCCCTGAACAACTGAATTTTCCTATATTTTAAGGAGGCCTCTACAGACTTGATCTAATTTAAAGTTATCCTCTACCTGCACATAGCATGTTAGGAAGAGAGCATATATGCAAGATTTTCAAATACTAAAGGTTGATAATAAGATTCTGGAACTAGATTTCCACATTTCCACCTCAATTCCCATCTTCCCCATCACACAAAGTGCATTTGTGTTATCTGTGCTTCTCAGTATGTTGTCTCTATTGCCCTCTTAGACCAGATGGCATAAGTAGGTCCATAGATCCATAGTAAGGAGTAAAAGTCTGTAATGAATAGATCAGTATATTTCTGGTAACTTTTAAGGCTGTGTCTGTAACCACCACTTTATTTCTTACTGATCAGATTAAGGATGTTGTGGTCACACCTTTCTTCCTCTCCATGCTAAGGTCTCTGTATTCAGAAGCTGCAGTTGCAAATATCAAGGCTACTTCAGTGAGGTTTGTCTTGTTAACATTAGCAATAAAGACTTTGGGATTTGTTTTGCAGATATTTTTTGCTTGCCTATACAGACAAAAGTGTGTTTGGCCTAATGTTTCCTGGCTTATGTTTCAGTTCTGTGAACACTGTAATGGGGCTACTCATGAATTCCATTATTTCAATGGATTTACTCAGGCAAGAAGCTAATAATTTGCAGGTGGATTTGCAGGGTTTGGTCTCATTTGCATTCTGTTAGGCAGCTGCTGAAGTCTCTCAGTCATGAAACCATTAGAATACCTTCAGCCAGGTGGCAACTCTTGGTGGTCAGGAAAGCCAACCTGGCTGCAAAAAGAGGAATGTCATCTCTGGAACCAGGGATAAAGAGGTAGCAGGCAATCCTTCCTTCATCCCAAAACCAGGATATGACAGGTTGGACTCAGTCTAAGAAGTGTGGTAAAGTATAACCATGCCTCTCCTTTCTCTTCTTTAGAAAGTTGTCTGAGGGAATAATGCTAAAGATCAGACCAAAGACTAGTAGTTGAATCTTGGACCAGTATGACTTATTTTTTAAAAAACAAAAGACAAACGCTTGTTTAATTTTAGGAGACAACTATAGTCATTTTTCACTATTCAGAGGGTTTTTGTTCATTGTTCACAACCCAATGATATGGCTGAGGACAGTCCATAAATCTTAATTGATGTGTTTGACTATTACAATGTCTTTTCTCTGTCATAGCCTTAGACAAGAGGAGAAACAAAGTCTTAGTATTATTAGTATTTCTAAGAGGGGTCAAGACTCAGTTATGGAAGTTGATAAATTGCTATTTAAGACTCACCTTTTTTTAAAAAATTTTCTCTTACCCAGTTGCAAGCACTAATAGTCAGTTGCCAGAGTTAATTCTTATGCTTCAGGTGTTTTCTTCTGATGAGATCTTCAAGCACTGTCCTCTTCCAGCCTGACCTGGGCACTGCCTTTCCTTACCATTCTGGAGTCCTCTTCCCTCCAACACTGGCCTGACACCTTTACATTGCATCACCTTGAAATAACACATACTGGAGTGAGAACAACACCCTGCAGCACAATTATTGTAGCTATTTCACTGCTTATTTCCTTTTGTTTGCTTTCTTGCCCTTCTCGTGTTTTACTACTTTGACTTTTTTATATGCTTATCCTCCTTGATGAACATACTTGAGTTCACTTTGGCTAGTTCCAGCTCTGGGCCGAATTCCAGCTGGGGGCTGCCTTGCAGAGCACATGGTGCTGTGGGTGGAAGAGCTTGTGTTTGCAAGGGAGTGCAAGGGAGGTGGCCTGCACATGACTAAAAGCTTTCTCATGCTGTGTAGTGAAAAGGAATAAATAGTTGCTGCTGCACTGGTGTGCCCAATGGGAGCTTATGATTCCCATGTAGTTTACCAGCCCATCAAGACTACTGTTGATGACTCATGCTGCAGGGCATCACCATGATTTTGAGAGCAAAATTGTGGCACTGCCCAGAGTCCCTTGTTGAACTCTGAATTTCCATTCTGAGTTCCAAACACTTCTGAACTCAGAAGTAAAATATACCCTTCATAGTTAAAATACAGGCAAGGATAAAGGAACTTTGAAAATAGTTGATCTAAAACCTTCCTAGTACAAGCACACATGGTTTTTGTATGCTGATGCTGGTTCCAAAGGTTATGATTTGGATTTTCTCCTGAATAATAACACATTTATACAGAACTGTAGCTCTGCAAATTAAATGTTTGCTGAAAACAGGACTGGAAGGAGAGCAGTAGTTTGCACAATGCTTTGTAATATGCTTAAATGGAATCTATAGCTGGGGAATCCAAGGTATGTTTGCTTTTCATTGCCATCTTTTCAAGTGTCACTAGACTTGCAGCCAGCTCTCAGGTTGTTTCAGGAGACTCTGATGTCCCTCTTTTTATGTTTCATGGCTGTCTTCAGCAAAACAAACTTGGCATGTAGGGAAATCTTAACCAGATTGAAAAGGGGTAAGGAGCAGAAGTGGAATATTAACCTTGACATGGCCCAGTGCAAAGAAATCCCTGACAGCTTTTATATTTCCTGCTGTGGGAGAAACCAAATAGCCTGACTGTAGCAGAAAGTGATGCAGAAATAACAGCAGCATCCATGAGAGACAGGAAGCTGGAAGAGAATGACCTGTTCCAATCTGATCTAATATTGAACGGGATAGCTGAGCACCTTTGGGAGCCCTTCCTGCTCACGGACATGGCTGTACTGGAGGAGGGTACCCAGCTTCACACAGCTGGGGCAAGCACTCTCCCATGCCATTGAGGCATTCACCAGTTCACTCTGGTTCTTGCAAGCCACAAGAGCAGCAGGATGGTTCTTATTGTCATTACCTTGGGCGTCAGGCAGAATCAGGCAAACTTCTTGTAAAGAACAGCAAGTCATTGCTGTGATTAATTTTCTTTTTTTCATTTTCCCTTCCTAAATCTAATTGATGCTGTCAGGGAAAAAGCAACTTATTTTGATCACATCATTGTACCGATTTTATTTTAGTTCATGTGTTCGGTTGCAGGTAAACAAACCCCTGCAGATGTGCTGGCACAGAAAGCACAGTGATATTAGCACAGGTTTGGCAGTGCTGATCCAATTTCTTGCCCTGCCAAAGACTTTCTGTGCTGGCTTGAAGAATAAACAAATTTTCTCTGCAATTCAGTTCCTCATCTGTAAGATCATAATAAAACTAGGTGATGAATGGCTTTTTTCAGTTCAGCAGCCAAACTGTCAAATCAAATGAAAAGGTGACAATTTGGTTTAGAAAAGAAACACCTTACCAAATCAGATTGAACAAAAATAAAGGTCAGTTGGAGCGTTTCATTCCCTCTAAAATGAATTGTTGTGATTAGCTTTATATACTTAAAGAAGACCATCTTTTTCTTTCAAAAGAACGTTGTATTGAAATGCAACCTTAGTTTTCATGACAAGAGCTGAAAGACTGTCATTGCCAAACATTTCCCTATTTTCCTCTTTTGTACTCTAGGCCTTCTCCCTACTTTACGGAGCATTTTTCACAAGAGTTGAAGAAATAATTTTTCTTTTTCTGAAACATTACTGCTTGGGAAAATAATAACAAAAGCAATAAATTACTTCATTTTAAACAAGTTTGTGTTGCCTGACAGTGTATGAGTATGTATGCAGAATGCAGGATGCAGGATGAGATCACCCAGATGTCTCACAGAGTCGTATTTTTACCTGGATAGAAAAGCAGACTCGTCATCTTTGATGAATAATTTTTCTTTTGTGAAGAAGTATGCCCTTGTGGTGGAAAGGTCAGTGTAGCTCCATAGTCTGAATTTTATGCCAATTCTGTCTCTAAATTTGGCCTAATCTCACTGCTGTTAACCTTAAAGAAAGTTTTATAGTGAGCAGGATCAAGCTCCTCTGTGTGACCTTGATGAGTCACTTAACCCACCATTGATTGAATAAGGAATTGTTCCTCTTTCTTAGTAGAGGTGTCTTTCTGTAGAATTGAGTCCATGTTTACAATGTGCTTTGAGATAAGAATTTCTCTCTGTAGATCTTCTGTAGCATCACATGATCTAACTTTGGCTTACCAACTGGTGAGTCTAGGAGAGGGGGATCAGAGTGATGGTCATGCTGCAATCTTTCCCCTCTTTGTCTTTTCCCATCTTCTCTTATGCTTTAATAATGAGAATGAGCTTTTAGATGGACTATTAACACTGAACAGGGTGCTAGAGAAGTGAGATGTCATTAAAATATAAAAGACAAATAAGTTTTCTTTCCCTTTTTTGAAATTTAGGCAGACAAAATCAGTACCTGATATGATCTGATAGAATCAGCAGAACAATGTATCACATAGGAACATAGAAATAAATTAATAACAGCCTACTAGTTAAAAAGTTATCTTTAATGCACCTAAAAAGGCCATAAAACACTGCCACACAGCTATTTCTGTTCTGGTGTTTCTGTGAAAAGCAATGCCAGAAGCATTACTGGGAAAATAAAGCCAGAGAAATAGTTGTCGTTCATATGCGCATCTGACACAGTTACATAACCTCTGAAATCACTGCAGCAAGTTTTGAACAATGTGCAAAATGAAAAAAAAGATGCACACCAAGCTCAGATAAAAATTTCAAGGCCACTTGGAAACTGCTGTGCCATACAACTCTGTGCAGGCACATAATCTTCAGCCTGGTTGGAGACACAAGTGCCTGAGATGCTGTAGATTGACCACCTTCCTCCAAAAGTAATCTGTTTGTTTGCTGATGGGTTAATGAGAACTATGCCTGTTCCTGGAGGAGGACTCCCACAGTGTTCTAATTTTTCTTTTTTGGTTTTGGATAGAACATTGGTGAGAAGGATTAAGAAACAGAAAGAGAACATGTGCATGCTGTATTCTTACATTTACTCTCTATTAAAAAAAAAAAAAAGAAAAGTCTTGAGAAAATTTTTAGAATGTCTATGTCTCTAACTATTTCTGCTACCTTTTCCCTGCCAGTTATTCTACTAGTTCAGATCACAGTAATATTCATACTTATAAGACTAACTCTGTAGCCAGTACTGCTGATTCTGACCATCAACCAGCAGCTCTTAAATCATCAAGAACAGTAGGGACACAAACTACAATTAAATGCCAATTTTTGTTTATTTCTTTTCCTAGGAAAAGCACTGCTTCCTTTTATTTGTTTCCATTTCTTTAGTCTTTAGGTGTTTTATTTTCAAGGTTTTCTCTGTGGTTTGCCAGGCCAGGTGTAAAAAAGCCTGAAGTTCTCATACAATTTCCCAACTCCCAGAGTAGAAAGCCCATTTTCTTCATGGCTTGCAACGATGACAGCCCCAAGATTAGCCCACACTGCTTATTCCAGTGTGGGGTCTCAATAAAATTGCTGCTGCTTTTCACAGAACTTAATAGTTTGGCCAGGATCCAGCTGCAGAATTGAAGTCTCTAGTGGCTGAAATAAAAGTGAGGGAAGGCAGTATCTTTCTTACTTGGGATAAAAAAAAGAAAAAAAAAAAAAAAAAATCTGTCCTATGCAGAATCGCAGGGAGGGAGCGCGGAGCGAGCGGTGGGCGCGGGGCGGCCGCCAGAGGGAGCCCGAGCGCCGCTCTGCGTCCGCCGGGGCTCAGGCCGGGGGGGTCACTCTGTGTGGCAGTGGGGTCAGTCTGTCTGGGAGCCGGGTCACTCTGTCCGGTACCCGGGCCACTCTGTCCTGCACCTGGGTCACCCTGTCCGGCTGTGGGATCACTCTGTCCGGCAGCTGGGTCAGTCTGTCCGGCACCCGGGTCACTCTGCCCGGTACCCGGGCCACCCTGTCCTGCACCTGGGTCGCTCTGTCCGGCAGCCAGCTGCGGACAGTCCGGGGTAAGCGCCAGCTCCAGCCTGCCGGTCTCCTCCTCACTGCGCAGGACATCGTGTCCGATGTATATATGAGTATAAATAATGTACATAGCACATACAACGTCACCACTGGATTTCTGTGGGATAGAACATTACCTGAGCGAGCCGCGAGCCTGATCTGTGTCCCGGAAAGTTCCATAACCCCGAATGCAGTCAGCTGCTCTGCAAGGAGGCTGAATGAAGTTTAAGGCTGTACCCGCTTCCTTCTGTGCTGTTAATGAGAAAAGAGAAAATTCAGTCTCTAAAGAAAGGATCTGCCTGTGAGGTGCTCTTTGAGTCTGAATTTTGTGTACGGTATTTAAACCTCAAAACTGTCTCATACAGGAGCGTGCAGGACTTCAGGAGCAGCGCCGGTTCCTAGTTTCACTTTGCCAAAAGGATTCACTTTGCCTAAAGGCTTTGCACTGGCTTGAAGTTAAGCATGTAAGATGAGTAATTGTCTCCCACAAAGATCCTTGATATATTAGATGGTATCCTATCTGCCTAACATCCTGCTATGGAAGGTAGGATCCTGCACTCTCTAGAGTGTCACCTGTTTTTCAGAGCAAATTACTTTCTCAGATATCAGTAATGAATCAGAAACAGTAATGAGGTTTTGCTTTATCAGAAGTTCTAGCATGCTGGGGAAATGTACCGAGCTGCTGGAAGAGCACAGTGAGGAGGGGTGCTGTACTCTCTCGAGTGCAGCTTCTGGGTCTGCTGAGCATGTAAGCAAGCATGTCCAGGCTTGATGGTGGCTCAAGAGATGCTTTATTACAGACATATCTATTCTCACTGAGGGTTGAATGTACACCTAAGTGCTTTCCCAGTCTCTACATTTCAAAATCTAGCCCACATCCTTGTGAAATAAGAGAGAAATGTTCCATTTGCAGAAATGGATTTTAAATAATGCCTTTGTTATAACCGTGTAAGAAAGTTTCCATATTGATATTTGGGGGTCTGGGTTTTAAATAGGTTCAAAATTTATTTATTATATTATTCTTGGATTGGAGAGCTGCTGTTACATATCACACTTGCATTATGTACAGCTAAATCATACTTAAATTATTTAACAAGTTGAATGATTTGAATCAAGTTTGCTGTATTTTTTGATAATAGCACATCTCATGTTATGATTTGAAACACTCAAGGTTGTTAGCATAATGTTCACTCCCACAGTGGATGAGTCAGCTCTTCAAAACCAATAATTAGTACCCTCATTGATTCGCACTATCACTGAACCCGTGATGGGTCATTTGTGGCTTGCAGTCTTCTGGACACCGCCATATGGCATCCCAGTGGGATCCAGGGCACTGACCCTGGGCTATTACAAGGGATACACGGTTGGCATGCTAGACTACTGATTAAATATTAACCACAGCAGACACATTATTTCCACTCTGCTTTGAAATGAGTCTTTAATTAGAAAGAAAATAACAGCAGCAAATGAAGTTTCATGGTTGTTGCCAGAAGTAAATATTTTGACCCATTTCCTGTGGTACAAGCTCAGAAAAGTCCCAGGAGACTTTCAGGCTGCCTCTCAGACCAAATACAGGTGTCTTGAATGGTATCCATCTGTCAATCATCTGACATATAAGGAGATTTAAATAGGAGAGATGACTTGCCTAGATAAAAGGAAAATCCCTCTGTTAAATTTAGCCATGCCTTTTTCTAGAAAGAGCTACTCCTGAAGCTGTAGTGGTTAGTGGTATGAACAACTGAAAATACTTTTTTTTCTCCCCTTTTTCCTCATAATGGAAATTCTTGTCAAAGAAATTTACTGGGAGCTTTAATTCAATTCGTTATTTAACAGTCTCGTTTATTATTCTTACATGTCCTGATAGAAGAGTCATTGGTTTTAATTACATTCTGGGGGTAGGGGAAATAACTAGTTAAGGATGCACATTTTGCACTTCATGAATAATGTATAATCTTAGGTACATAACTTTAATGCTTTATCTCTTTATGAGATGCTGAGATAATCCAGAATTTATTTTTTCCCTGAGAAATGAAGATGTAATTTTTTTAAAATTCCTTATTCCTAAGACCTTGAATTTGAATTCACTGTTTTCTTACCCCTAAGAAGCCTTCTCTAAAAATTAAGAAGATTCTTAATGTTTAAAATAACCTCTAATTTATTTGTAATTAAATAGAAAGAGATTTGCTGATCCTTAATACATATTACACATCCAAGGGAGTATTTTCTAAACAGTAATTTTAAATTTTTTGTTACAGAGAAATATAGACTTACTGTTCCTGTCAAATTATGTGCATCTCCTACAGCCTATAGGCTGCCACTTGGATGTTTTATTAAAGAGAAATATGATTAAGTCAGTTGCTAATAAAAACAGTAGTTTCATATACATAAATCCTGGCCCCCCCTTTTGAGTTTTAAGCACTAAAAGTGGATATTTTGTATTTCAATGCAGCTTTCTCAGGGACAAGGGTGAGAAGTGTTTTGGTGTGATATTACAGTTTTTTCTTAGTGTTGGATTCTATTTTATATATATATATATATATATACATATCCTAAATATGACCATCATCTCAGGAACAACTTTTGCTGTGGATCAAGGCAGGAGCCCATCAGAAGCACTGGTAGTACAGAGTACCAGACTCTAAATATGTTTTGTAGAAAAACTTTCTCACAGAAGGGTTCAACCAGCTCGTGGTTTTTCTATGCTCATGTAAGTCTGATTTCTTCAACTGTAAATGCTTGCATCATCCTGGTATTTTATGATGTCTGTTTTGTAGAACCACTGTTACTCTTTGTCTGCAGTATGTATATACTATGGAGAATTTTTCCATAGATAATGCTTGCATCATGTACATTTGTATGACAACTTGGTTAATTTTCTCAGGATAAATTTCACAGCATCCCACTTCTTCGTTTAGGTATTCTGCAGGATTTTTAGCCCTAGGGGTTTTGTTGAAGACCATCATTTATAAAAATACTAGTTCCCCTTCCTTCCACTCCCCCAATATTCTACTCTGGGTTATACTTTTGCGGGTTGAAAGTGTGTATTAATTTTTTTCTTTACAGTTTAATTAAATCTGGGTACTGTAACCAAGGTTTGAATTTGGTTTAGTACTCTTTAAAGCACTGATGTCTTAACCCACAAATGAAAGTGAATGTTTTCTCTGTTAGCAACTATGAAGATTGTCTACTTAAAGGAGGTGAGATTATAACAAACACAAATTGGTGCTCATTGGTAATGAAGTAACTTTCTGCTTATTAAGTGAGGACAAATTATTCGTAGAAAAAGGGGAGCTCTTAATGAGGATGTGACATTCAGGTGATCACAGGAGCTTCTGTAGGGAGATTGTGCTCTTTGAAGTTCCACCTTCATCACTGGCACTCATTAAACCTGTGGCAAACCTCTTAAACATGGTAGCAATGCTCTTTGCTTGCAACTTTTCAGTTCTTCGTGCAGCTGCAGAAGTCTTGGTCTATTTCCTGCAAAGGGAAACTCTCTGCACAGCCTGCCTGTACCTCTTCAACCCCATAAACTGTCAGTGGAAAAAAGGAGAGTCTCTTCCTTATCTGTTTATGTGTGTGGTAAGAACGGTGACCACTGACTTCCACCCTTCATCAGCAGATTTAGTCCAAGGACTGAAATCCTAGGGGAGATTCCCAGTGCCTTCCAAAGCCTTTGGGTTAGGCCTGTTGCAACTGCTTACTCTTCCACTTCTTTGCACCCAGTCTCTTCCTGATACATTAAACCTTTCAAAGTTTCTAAGAAGAAATCTATTTTGAGACTTTGTGGGTTCATTCAATTAATTACATGGTAGAGCAAATTAGCTGTTTTGCTTAGCTGGTATTATTGGCAATAGGTCAAAATCTGCCCGTGGCTTCTCTCTTCTAGATGCAGAGTAGATCTATTGAAATGCATATGGATTCTTACAGTTTCACTTGGGAACAATTTGAAGCAGAATTTAGCCCATTGCACTTAATTACATGAAAATGATCTTGTAGAGGTCTCATTAGCCTTTCTATTTGTGCCGCTGGTTTTCTGCATTACTCATTGCAGCTAATATGTGAGTGATATTGGTCTGGCTGTTTCCTTACAGAGAGTTTATATTCTAATGCTCCTTTTGAGTCCCTAGGTGTGTTCTTGGGTTTTTTTTGGTGGTAGTAAGACTTGATTTAACAAAGGGATAAATGATTTCAAGACTACAATGAACCTGCACTAGAGAAAACTCCATTAAGTCAACAGATGTCTGTTGATTTATTTCCATTATGTTTTTTTCTTTACTACTCCAGGAACTTTTCAGCATGTTATTAATTTTTTTCCAGGTTCCTCAACATCATCAGGGCCTCAGATATAATGCATATTGGAGATAGGGGACTCATGGAAAAATGCACTGCTTTTACTTCAGGGTTGCTGTGCGGCTGGAATGGCAAACATTAATGTTTATGGTAATAGAAAATGAATAAATTTTGCAGTGCTCAGAGGTGCAATGTCTATTTCTGTTACCTGTTAGAAGATAATGCAGTCTCTGAAGAACACTGCCCTGGGCTGTGTTCTTGTCACTCCTTCCTCCTTCATAACTGATTGAGTAATCAGTAAGAAATCCTCCTGGGGACAACTGACTCAATGTAGGAAGGAAGGGGGCAACTATTTGGTAAGAATCTTCCTTGTTAATTGGAATAATATCTTAATAACCCAACCTGTCACTTTGGATATGTGGAACACAGGGCCCTAAAATACATGCCAAAGTGATGTTCCTATCACTTGTCATCACAGATCCAAGAGGCTTTATGGATGTTTTATGACATTGTACTGCAAGAGAATTAACTGCATCCTACCCTCATATAAGGGGAACAGTTGCTCATCAAGACTTACTCAATCTTTCTGTAAAGTCTTTAAGCCTTTGCACTGTTTGTAAACTCATGCAGTCCATTGTGGCAGATGGATAGATGCAGCTTCCGAAATACTTTTAGCTAGAAAATGATGAAGAAATTATTTGAGGATATGAAGGACTATCTTTGCAACCATATTTGCTTGTGTTTGGGGAGTAAGGGGACTTTTTTTTTAGTTCGAGGGTTTGCTTTTTTTGGTTTTTTTTTTTGTTTTGTTTTTGGTTGGTTGTTTTATTGTTTTGGGTGGTTTTTGTTTTGATTTGTTTGTTTGGGATTTTTTGTGCATGCTCTCTTTCTCCCAGTCGCACCTATTTTATTGCATAGAACTAGGGACAAAGTCTTCCCATTTCTTGTGTGCTGTACCATTTCAGATCCTGACAGATTGCAGGGATATATCTCTCCTGTCAAATAACACTCATAGAAATTTCTTTTAATTTTTTTTCTCTGACCTTACTAAGCCTAGAAAATACAGCCTGTGAACCCTAACTATTGCTGTGTAAAACCTGCTGAAACACTAATCAAACAGCACATTGGCTGGCTTCCAAAGAGTGCAACAGTGCTCAGAAATGACCCAAATAATTTTTATTAATGAGCTTAACATTACTTTCATTTCAAAAGAGACAAATCATTTAATAAAATGTGTGTTCAGTTGTGTTCATTAGTGCTAATCAGTAGTTCATTAAACCTTAATCATAGCAATTTCAGGCCACTAATATTCAGGTAGTTTAATAAAAGCCCCAGCAGTAAAAGAGCACACTTTGCATATTCAGGAACATATTTATTCCTAGCAAACCCTACTCAAATACACAGTCTCCATTCAGGTGGGTATCAGGGATGTGACACTATCAGATGAAAGAAAGAAAAGTATACATGGCAAAAAAACCATCAGTGGAGTTTTAACTAAAGCACATTTACTTTTATATTATGAAGTTTTGTCACACAGACCACTGTGTATTACATTTAAGCACTATTTGAGCAAGGAATGCATCAAGCTAAAACTTCTGATGAAGGGAGTTAGCCTCTGTAGTGGAAACAGCAGGACAAAGTCCAAGTACACTGGTAATGCCTATCATACCCTACTTTGAAAGGCTGATTTATAAAACAGCATATTGGATAATACTGTGTCTCTAGTTCACAGAGTAATTAACATATGTAAATTTTCAGTGTATGTGTAGTTCTACTGAAGTCCCTGCTTCTCAAGTCTTGTTCAAAGCTCATGAATTTGGCTTAGTAATTTTCCAAGATCTCATGCTGTCTTCCAAGGAAGACTGTTACCAGCTGAACAATTCTCTCTGGATGTGCGAAGCCCAAACTGTACTGCAGATAACACTGAACAAAGATGCTTCACTTTTTACTATATACTTATACATATATATATATATATATATATATATATATAAAGTCAGTCACTCTGAATTTCATGCTTTTCACTCAATATACTCATTTTGTGTCAGCATTACTATGTGCCAGAAATATCATAAGCTGGTTCATTCCAGTTAAAATTTTATACTAATGCAAGTTTCTACAAACATGTCAGTCCTAATTGCTTTTCTGAAGGAAACAAGAGTTAACAGTTGGTTAGAAGGATGAAATATTAGGTGGAAACCTGGAATTTCTTGTTGACCGTACTCAAGTTCATTTCATTGAAATCTAGTTGTAATTTTGAGAGACTGCTTTCTGTACTTTAGGAGACCATAACTGAAGCAGGCATAGCAATATGTGAATCTCTTCCTTCCAAGAAGTGTAGTGTACTGTTTTATCATCTCAGTGCAGTAAGGTGCCATCATATAGTCAGGTTATGCTTCAAGTCTTGTCCAGGTAAGAAAATTATTATTTAACTCAAGTTGGGTCCCTACTTTAATCTGCTCTTACACTCCTCTATCATCTCTTTTTTTCTGATTTAGCAGTTCCCATGGAAGGTGTTGACCCAGTTCAGTGAGATGACTTGATTTTGTATTGAATTTTTTTCCCCTAATAAAACATTCTGCCAGAAAGAAGACAGTGATTTACTTCTTCCCACCTGTCTAGATTGAATGCCATATAGAAAGTATTTCCTTTTTTCTTGCTGTAACTATCCCTTTCTCCTTTTTTTTTTCTTGATTAAATAAGGAAATGAAAATGTTATGAGAAGATTTATTCTGCAAAAACTGCATGTAGTAAATGAATGTCCAGACATTTAATGTAATAGAATTCTAAGTGTTTCTGGCTAAGGTAGCTGTATTCATCATGTCTTCACTACGCACTCTTGTTTAGGTAAGCAAATGGTGTATTTGTTTCCCGCTTTTCCCTTGACTGGAGTCTCATGTAATGCACTTTACCATCTCTTTAGAGTTCTGCTTGAAATAAAGCTGACATTACAACAGGCTGATGATGCTTTAATGTACTATGCAGGAACTTATCTACAGCTTCAAGAAGCAGTTTTGGGTATGTTGTCAAACCTGTACTATGTCACTGGGATCTCCAGCCCAAAAGACAAAGGTTAAAATTTTAGCGTGACATGTTTTCTTCTCTCTATTGTCATATGACATAGAGAGCAAAACAATCTAGTGGGGACAGACAGATCTGCACACATAGGTTGGACCTCACAAACACAAATATCATGCTCCGTTCCTGGGAGTTTTCCCTTCTGTCCCATCATTTATATTCCTTTGAAACTTACAGACACTTTTTGCATGTAATACAGCAAAGTCTGAAAGAAAAGGTTGGATAAGGCCTGGAGGGAGCAGATAGTTCAAACTATGTACAGTCTGGATTTGTTGAAGGATCCAACACAATAGATTTCAAGGACTTGTTTAAATAATATGTAATAATAGGGTGTGGTTTGGTAAAGTCAGAAGAAAATCAAAGCAGATGTTTTTGGGACATCCCAAGAAGTCCCAACAGCACAAACTCTCTGACACACACCCTTTGTGATATGCAAGCTGTTAGCAAAAGGAAAAGCAGTTCAGCCTATAAAAGGCTCATGGTGGACTGGCATGAAATTCTGTTTTACTGTAATTTTTTATAGTTATGAAGATGGCATGTCAGATGTTGAAGAATTGGTCAGGTCTGCCTATGAGGACTTGGGTAGATGCAAGTTCTCCTAAACCCTGTCTGGAGTCACTGATAGTGCTTCAGCAGAGGAAATCAAATCTCTGATTTTGTGGGTGGTCTTTTTTCTTCCTTTTTTTCTTATTTCTTTTTTTAAATTTGTTTTATACTGTCATAGAGACTCTAAATGGGGAAAAAAATGCATTCAGCTTAGCTAAAGAGCAAGACTCTCCATGAGGAGCTCTAACTGACCTGTTTTCTGTGGCCTGGGATACCTGAGTACATTGTCTAGTGGACCAGTAACACCATTTGTGGAGCAAGAATGGGAAGAGTATAATTACTAATGCAAGTTGCTCATGAAAGTTATGTACTGGCATTACTCAGGGCATAAAACAATTTAAATACAATATTTCTTGCAAAAAAAGTAAGAATCTAAGCTTAAAATACTATTAAAATATTTGGTTTAAGACTAACAGTAAGGGGATATGTGGAACAGATGAATCCCATGTTTTATATAGGCTAATAAAATATTATGAACTGGATATATTTCTAAAATTGCTACTAAGGGCGACTGGATGATGTGGAGGGATTGCTAACATGCTGTAGAACCATTAGATTTTGCTCACTGTAGTTTAGCAAATCTTAATATGAAGTGAGCCTTCTCTTTCTCCATAATGGCTGTTTGATGTCCTTCATGAAATCTGTGTGGGTGGGTTTTCAATTCTGATGTTCAGCTGGTGAATATCCACACGGTGCAATAAAACAGTGTGTTAATTTACTGTTGTGTTTTCAACAGAAACCATCATAGGGAGGGGGCAGAGCACTGGATCTGGGGGCTAGAGACTGAACATCTAGCACATAGTCCATGTTAACCATCATGTATGAATTAAATAGCTAAAATAGACATTGTTTTGTTGTACATTTTAGAAGACCATTTTTGTGTGTATATGTTTTGTTTTTATAGTTGCCTTTAAGTTGGAAACAGTGAGTCATCAGGCAGAAATGTCTTCTCTTAAGTTGGCAACATGAATTCCTTGTTCTCAAGAACATTACTTTCCCCATTTCTGAGATCCTTTCTGGACATTTTAATGTTCACTATGGTGTCCTCCACTTTACAAATGTTAAATGTTAACTTGTCTTTAAGGGGCCTCAAAATGAGTTTTATTCTCCTAAGTCCTTTCAGCTTGGCTGTGGGCTTCTGATTTCAAAGGGATACTTTTTCTACTAAACAATTTCTGTCTGTTCTCTGACTCACTCTAGGAGAGACTAGTGAAAATGGTGGGGAGAAACACACTGAGATGAAGGGTTTGTCTTTTTTTTTTAATTAACTGATAAAAACAACCAAAAGAAATGCATTTGAAATATAAATGAGACAGTGTATTTGAAGAGTAAGATATTGAAGGAGAAAGTTAATAAAAAGATATGTCCAGAAAACTTTAATGAAATATGGAAACTCTAGGGGAAAAAGGGTAGTAAATGACATATGAGAAACCAGGTTAAATATGTGGAATATAAACAGAAAAGTGTACAAGGAATCTGCGCTCAAGCCAAGGGTCAGCAAGGCTCTTGGAAAACCTGAATGGAGTTATAAATTAATGAGGTTAAAGTTGCAAAAATCTGAAATGGTTTAGTTTTTTATTTGTTTCTTTGAGGTATTTTTCCAAAAAAGCACTCTGTGGTGGTTCCACCAGAAATATATTTTTTGGGATTTCTGGGATATGCTGTGGTCGGGCCAATGGGTGCTCAGATTTTAATATTAGCACCTGATGTGGCCAATGGGGATGTTTGGGCACGCCTCTGAGAACACTCACCCAGGGGTTTAAAGTGGGGCTCTCCCTCTCAGAGCCCTCTCGGAATTCCTGGCGAGAGGCCTTGGATCTCTACCCCCGGCCCAGCTGCTAGCTGGAGGGGAGAAGCCACATGGCCTGGGAAGGTAGGCCTGAACCCCCCCAAGGGTGGAAGAGAGAGAGAAAGACGGAGAGAGGGCGAGAGAGGGAGGCGAGGCGCGGGCCTCGCCCCCGGCCTCCCCCCCCGTGCGGGCGGCTGTCTGCGAGCTCCCGCTCCCGGAGCGAGCCACTGGGGCGGAACTCGTCCTCGCTGGGGCCGCGCTGCGGATGCAGTGGCACGGCAGAGAGCGAGAGACGTCCTCGAAAGGGCGGCAGAGAGAGAGAGACTCCAGGAGCTATTGGACAGACCCGCCCCCTCCAGAGAGAGAGAGAGAGCCGTGCCTGGGACTGTTACATTGGAATGTGATACTGTGTGCTGCGAGGAGCCCAGCCGCTTGTGAGAGCTTTTAACCCTTTGTGGACAATGAAAACTTTACAGAACATTAACCCTTCCTAGAAGAGAGATAAGACTAGAGGATGAAGAAGGAAATGGGCCAGTGGTGGGGTCTGGCAAGTGAAAGATGTTAGAGGAATAGAGAAGATGGAGAGGCATTTTTGCTGGACTCTTTTTTGTATAGCCATGGACTGTTTCCATGTGATACAGAGACTGCATCCAGGGGGAAGCAAGGGCTCAGAGCCAAGAGAGTTCAGTGTTGAGACCCCTCGGCCCCAGGGGGTGTAAAGGAAATGGGGGGGACAGAGGTCCCAGAGATGAGACTGTGCTCTGTTTGGAACGAGACGAAGCATCCTTAAAAAGACCACCCTTGAAGCAGGCCCCTCCCCCATGCACAGTGGTGAGAGCACTGGGCATGGAAGGAAGATGTCACAATGGCAAAAGGATCTCTGGGAGGTGCTGCATGTGACAAGCAGCCCATGGCACAGGGAAAGACTCCTTCTACTCTTGATGAACTGAGGATTGATTATTCAAAGGGTGGCGCCAGACCGAGGGCTGATAATTTTGGGGAATGTAAATGTATTGGGAATTTGGTGGGAGGAGGAGGGGGAGTGTTTCTGTGTGGTTTTCATTTTCCATGTGTGGGTTTTTTTTCCTCCTTCTTTGTAGTTTAGTTAATAAAGTTTTTTTTCCCTTTCCTCTAAGTAAGAGCCTGCTTTGCTTGTTCCGGGTACCATCTCACAGCAGACACCAGGGAGAGGATGTTCTCATGGGGGCACTGGCATTGTGCCAGTGTCAAACCATGACACGCTCGAAGGTCCCAGGCAAGAGATGATGATAAGTGTTTATTCTGTGAGGAAAGGGTTATAATGCATTAGATGTCTGAAGATTAAAACAGCAGCTGAATTGTGTCCATGAGTATTCAAAATAAGTAAGGAAAAGGTCTTAATTGCAAAATGTAGAGGAAAGTAATGTGTGGACAAATGAATAGTGTTTTCTGCAGCTTGCTTTGGTGGAGCTGTGGTGTGGTAGTTGTACATTGTCATAGCAATGCCTTATTTTAAGAAAATGGGAATTAAGTTAGCAAACACTTCATGAGTTGTTGGATATGGCATCTTGTACAGATATGTTGTTTGGTAAAGGAATATACCACCACAGTAATTCAACAGAATTTGAAAGTGGGCCTGAGGGATTTGGAAGCACAAATTGCAAAATTATAATTAAAGTAGTACTCTCATATCAACTGAAATCCATGAAAATTGAGGGCTTTTGTTATTTTGTTTTTTTTTTTTTTTTTTTTTTTTCTTCTTTTTTCTTTGTTTTCCTAGTAAATGTGTCTGGATGGGCATTGGGAGAAGTTTTACAATTTAAACATGTGGCATCCAAGAGTACAGGTTTTTCTGCAGCAGGTGAGTTTCAGCTAAATCTCATTGTCTACGTTCTTTCCATTTGGTTTTCCACTCCTTTACTTTGAGATGTCTGCTGGGATGGTGCTGGTGTACAACCCTTTGTTAAACAGGGAAATTTTATCTGAAAGTCTGAACTAATTTTAAGCAAGGATGCTTGATGACATGGCATCGGGGAATGAAATGACTTTGGAATCCCCTTTGAAAAGAACCAGGGCCATGAGTAGATGTCAATTTAACGGGACATTATAGGCTTGTTGGGAGTTGCTCACAGGGAGTCAGAAAACCTGTGTATGCATGGACAGATTTTGTAACACCAAGAGGCTGTGGGCAGATGACTGCAGGGATTTGGGCTGTTGAAAAACTCGAGCTCTTAATATACGGAGAGTGTGTACTTGAAAAATTGAGTAGCTGGCCAGCACTTTACCTGAAGTGCACATTCTAGGTTTGGTGGTTTATTTTTTTTTTTCCTGCTATAATCCATCTTAAGCTCTTGTTGAGCTTATGTATCTTATGTTTAATTTTCATCTTATGTTTGATTTTCATTCTAAGGACTTTTTCACGTGAGGAGTTTTAATCACACTTGGAGAAAAATGAAATTATTTTTTTCTCATTTCTGTATAATTGGCTCTGCAGACAGATGGAAATATATGACTAATATAATGGGTCAGTGTATCCCTGTAACTTGAATCAAAAATTCTAGTGAAACTAAAGGCCCTGGCTTTACACTTTTCTTTTTGATCCTAGCCCAAGGTAGACCTAAAGATCAGAGCATGCCATGTCAACAAGTATAGAGATGATATATTGCCTCTCTGCAGTATTCTCTGAGTCTGATTTATACTGCATGGTGCACAGAACTAGTTGGATGATAGAGTGTAAATGAAGTGTTGGTAAATATTTGAATCATTTGGGATGAATTTTGGAGGGAAAAGCAGCCAGCTGGTTCTTTGGTTTGTCATTCTTATGCCCTATGTCATGTCAAAATGAATTGTTTTTACTGCATTTCTGAGTATTGACACCTCTACTTGTTCACATAGATGTGAGGCAAAGAAACATTTCTTCATAGCATCTTCCCTCTAGCAGCTAAGGAATTCCTTTGATAGAGTTTCACTGATGTAGAAGAGGATTTCTTCAAAAGGTAAATATTTTCAAAAGCTAAGTTCTCATGTAGGGCAGTTTTCTTCGATATTTTCTTTGAAATGAAACTTAGTAATCACTAGCTATGAGTTGCAAACAACAGGAACGCCCATTTTGTGAAATGCAGGCTTATTGGGGATCGTTTCCATCCTGGGATAGAGAGGGAAGAGCTAAAGAGCAGCACTTTCACACAGCCTCCAGCAAGGAGTTTTTTTGCCTTTGTTTCCTCGTAGGTAGAAGCTGAATTAGATACAACCATCCTAGTTTAAAGTGCTTTATGGGAATTGTAGTTCAAGAACCTCCTACTCACATTTCCTTGAAGCAGGCTACAGGTGGAGCCTGTAAGATTTGTGACCTGTCTGAAAATAAAAGTTCTGGTTGTTGTCAAGGTGTAGCCCATCCTGAGGTGCTGGAAGGAGTACGAGAGGCCCTTCAACTGCAGTTTGCATGAGGTAGGTGAGCAATAAAGTGAGGACATAATGGAGCATAAACTTTTTTTTTAACTTTCTTTGTAAAGGAAATGAAATTTGACTAAGATTGCCTTCTCAAAAAAAAAAAAAAAACCCACAAATTTGATGTTTAATGGCTACACTTACATGCACTTTATAGATTTCCTCCAGATAGGCCCACTAAATATTAAATATCTTTGTCTATGTGTCAAGCAACTGGCTTTCAGGTTCCTTTGAATACAGATTTCCAAAGGTAGTTTCGTTCTACTAAAACACCAGAATAAACTAGAGAATAAAGGCCTTGAAGTATTTACAAAGAAAACCTGTGCAAACAACTGTTGTCATTTTGAAACTTGAAATCAAAAATCACAGTGGGCATCTGATGGGTTTTGTACCCATCCTACTGAAACATTTTAAGGATCTGGTGAGTTACATTGGTGCAAAAAAGCAGACAGCAAAAATGAAAAACAGAAAGCAAAAATTGGATTCAGATAATTTACAAAAGCTCTTTTGAAATCTATCTTTACTATGCCCAAAAGCACACTAGAAACTTCATAGCCACAAACAGAAAATGTCTCTGCCTCTGAGAGCTTGGTATGTAATTAAACATCTTGGTTCATGTGATCCCAAGAATTTACTTGAGGGGACACAAGTGAAAGGGCCACATTTACTGTAATACAGGGATATAGCAATATGCCTTGCTGCATTTCTAAATTGAGTTGCATCCAATTCTTTCTAACTGTTTTTAGATTCCAGTTATTGACATAAACCTCACTTCTGCCAGGTTGTATACAAGGAATGGCTTATGGGGGAATTTAAATCAGGAAAAAGATTACGGTCTGTTTAATGAGCAGATATTCTCTGTGTAAGGAGCAATGTAGAGTGTTTGAGGGGCAAAAACCAAACAAACAGAAGACCCCCAAATTAGTACAAAGTTGGTTTCTGAAGCCGAGTTTTGATTACATTTATTAAGTACCAGAATATTTTAAAAATTAAAAAAAATAATTTCTGTAGACATAAACTTACTGGGACACTGGGGCTGGGGATGTTGTCATTTTCTGGATGCTACCTGGTGCAGATTTAACAAAGACCTCCTGTAGTGCTACAATACACACCAAATGCTGCCATGCACCGTGTTGGTGTGAATGCCCAGTGACTGGATGTCTTTACCAGATGTCTGGAGCCATCACAGCCAGTGGCACTGCTGTGACACTGCTCTGTGACAGGCTCACTGGTACCTTGTTTCCTGTGGGGCAGCAGATAGTTGGGATAGTTGTGATGAAGCCACATGACTTAGGCTGAAACTTCAGGGCTCAGTTCTGAATCTTGAGTTACTTCTCAGGACTGCAGATGTCTTTGGCTCACCACATTAGATATGGGTATAAATTATGCCATGAAAGCTTGTAGTTATTCATTCTGAAGCTCCTAAGATGCTTTGATGTGCATGGATTAGATGGTGAAGGTACCCTAGCTGAGCTGGCAATATCCCACAGAGGGCAGATACATGCATATAGCATGAATATAAATTCTCTTTGAGGTCTTACAGAGCAACACAGTTTACATACAGATCTGACAAACTATTTTGCGTTTCTGTAGGAGGATCTGAAAAGCGGGGTGTAGAACAGGAAAAGGCTGTATATGGAGTGTCACTTTGAAAGTTTCACGTAGAAACCTGCATGTGCTTTTACAAAGAATGAATAAAGTAACATTTTGTACGGGGGGAAACAGGCCGGGAAAGGTCATGGAGCCTGGTGTTTGTAGTGGCTTCCTTTGAAGGTGGAGATAAATGAATGGGACTTGAATGACAGTGATTTGTCCTTGGTCCAAGAGGACTGGAATGGAGCCAGACCGTGCCATGCTTTTCTCTCTGGCCGTTGTGCCTCTCATGTCTATTAAATGCTCATATGTTAGAGGTGTATATTTATAACACAGATAAATCAATATGATTATTTTTTTACTTATAGCCACAGGCCTAAGGGAAGGCTGACAATTGAAGGATTCTGTGTGAAGGAGCACTAGTCAATATGTTTATTGTCTTCTAGATAATGAGTGACAACCCCACCAAGAATTTTATTAGGCCATGTTAATTTTCTGTCTGTTCTCAGAGCTATAGAGTTTTAGTGGTGTTTGTTGTTTTGTGGTTGTTCTATTGGTTTTTTAGGGCTTTTTTCCCTTGTTCCTTTTAATTATTTTTCTTGCAATTTCTGTCTCAACTTCTAAATGAGGAAAAGAATTTCATCTTTTGTAATGACAATTAAACACAGTTTGAATGATCATAGCTTGGATGTAATAGCCAGATTCTTGGAATTAATTAACTCAGGAACTAAGTGAATAATTCAAAACAAATAGCTTTCTTGAGAAATGGACCCTCCAGCATTCTTCATATTTTCACTGAGAAGATCATATTACTGTCATCGTTGTTCTGCAAGAGCAGATTCTACTGGTTCCAGCTGAGGCTTTCTTTCAGAGTTAGCTCTTGTCCTCCAGACCACCAAGAAATGTGAATGGCTTTTGAACACATTTTTTCATGTGCTTCTTTTCAGTGTTTTAGTCCTGTTTTTTGACCTGTCCTTCTGAACTTAGAGGGGTGATTTGCTTGTCAAAGCACTCACATAGCTGTGTCTGCAACAGCGCCTTGAGCTTGTTGAGGGGAGAGTGATTTATGGGGCAGTCTTGGACCAGCACGTCGAGACGGCTCTGATCTGAGCCTAGATCAGCTCCATCCTGATTTGGAAGGAGCCTCCCTGTGTCAGAGGAGGACAGGTCTCAGCTGTGGTCTTCATCCTACATTTTAAATGGTCTCATAGAAGGAGTGTGTAAAAGAAAAGGATGAAGACTTTGTTTCACAGTTTTGTAGAAAGCCACACCTAAAGTAGAGCTCTGATGTAGATGTTGTGTTTCCAGTGAACTGTGATAGAGAAATATTGTGTATAACCTGAGTTTTCCACGTTCTGGAACAATCTTCACTGGAAGCTTTGATTTGTTGTAGTGCAGAAATAACAATTATGGATTTCAGGCCCCTCCTTTATCACTTTGGAGGGACATCAGCTAGAACAGTTGAGAGCACTGTCTCCACTGTAATATTCCTTATCTGTAAGATGCTGTAGTTAACAAGGGAAACTGAGAAAATAGAAGGCAAAAAAACCCAAAACGATTGCTATTGTTGGTCAAAGATATGAAGCAAGTTCATGGTGGAGTAGGATACAAATTTGGTTCACTGGTAATTCCCTTCAATATTAGAGTCATGGACCATGTGTTTTTCTTAAAATGGTTGTGATATTTACTGATATTCTTTGAAACCTTTTGGTTTTATCCTAAACTATATTGTGTAGGGTCTCTATAGCTTTTATTGAGTAATAATTCTTTGTGATTAGTTCATGAAATAAAATACCATGGATTGAATGATATAGAGATATATACTTACACTTTTTGAAAAATGTTCTCAAATTTCATATGCTTCAAATTTTGTCAATTCTTTCTGTGAATGCTTATCCTCTAAAAAATTATTCCTAGGTCTTTGGGGGAGGCAGAAAGTGGTGGGAAAACATGCCAAAGACCCTTCATTGAAAATTGGCAGGGCTATTGTAGAGTTAAATGTTACTCAACTGTAGCTCAGCTCTCTCAGCTCTCTCTAGGGTTGTGGAATTGAAAGCAGGGGAGAAAATTATTTACTTGTGTTATGTATATTTAGAGGGTTATTGTGCCTTCCCTCCAAGTCCCTCTGGGCTGACTCCCAAACTGCTTGAAATCCTTTAGGGGCTCTGCAATGAGAGTGCTCCCAAATTAAAAAGGAAGATATTAAATTAGTTTGTGTTAGCAGTGTAAAGAGACAGCAAACAAGGACATTTTTGCCAGTATATGCATCTATAGATCACGCTTTTAAACGAACTTATTTTGTGATTAATTTTTTTAAAATTGTCTATCTTTTCCTCTCATCACTTGCCGATTTTTACATGTTCTTTACTTAATAGGAAGTCTGGATAACTTACCTAAATTATTTGGGGATGAGTGTATGCTTATTTAAAGATAAACTCTGGATTATAGTAGTGAAAGAGTTAGCTCCAAAGTGAACAATTATTCACAAATATGATGCTGCAGGTGCCAATACTAAGGTTGCAGAAAATTAACCAGGAGACAAGAGTGGGTGAGCACTAGTTTCAGGATATTTTTCATTGCTTACTATGTTAAACGTTTGGAATTCTTGTATGAAAAGAAAAATCAGCTTCCAAATAAAAACGGGAAGGCAAAAAAAAATATTCTTAGACTACTATCTGAGACAGCATAGATTTGTCTAGAATAAAATACAAGCAATGCAGTCCTGACTTTCAGATTAGCAAGATAACCCAAACACCTAAAAATAAAGGAAGAGAATCTTGAGGAAAAAACAACCTTAATAATGGTACAAAGAAAAGGAATGATTTATTATTTAAAACAATAGTCCAAATTTGACCAAGCTAGAAATACAGGTAAATAAGATGCATTTAGTTCTAATTTGTCATACATTCCCCCTCTTTAAATTTAAAAGCAAGATAAGCTATAAAGTATTTTAAAGATAATGAGGGTATTTTAATTTTGTTAGGAAAAAAAAAATCATTCTATAATGTCTACAGATGACTAATTATGTTGTGTCCCTGGAGGAACTGAGTTACTCGTCTGTTTTGAAATTGGAAAGATAATAAAGCCATTTAATGTTGTAAAACTTAAATTCTGAACAATATCTTTACCTACAATTGCTTCAAAGTTATAGAAGCCTCAAGCTAGACATGTATAAACACTAGCAGATTTTATAGTGATTTTTGTTGTGTGTTAAAGAAACAACAAATCCAAAAGAAAAAACCAAAAAAAACACCCCATAACAAAACACCTTTTCCACACAATTACACTTGTGAAACATCACCCTTGAAATGTAACACAGATGAAGATTTATTTCTCTGCCATTTGTTCCCTGCATTAATCTTCAGGTCTTTTAATAAAGGTGGGGAACAAAGGGTCAGGATGACTCCAAGAAATGGTAATGGGATACACGGAGCTCTTCACATATAGGTCAGTAGATCAAGTCCAGCCAGGATGAATGTTGCCTCAAACCTTTTCCATCCTGTTATTACTCTGCAGCTCTAAGGAATATAAACTGAGCAATGTTTCTGCTTTCTAGTAAACTGGTGACTGGTGCTGGGAAAAGCTACTGCCCCTCTGCTCCAGGTCAGTGGTGAGGGCAGGAGTGTGGGATTTGACTCCATGCCCAGATACTCTGACAAGTGACTGAAACATGTGGATGAGAGCAGCAGTGAAACTTGGTTTACTGCTGCCTCAACTGCAGTGTTTTTCTTCTTGATCTGTGAAAGATGTTAGCTCAGCCCCCTCATCTCAGTAGTAACATGGTAGAGGAGAGAAGAAATAAAAATAGAAGTGGGATATGTCTAGATCCCAACTGAGAGGGAAAAAAACCCTACAAAATTAAATGAGATATCTCTAGCACAAACATAGACCTGTGAGTAGGTGTAGCCTCTGAGAGTAGGGTAGCAGAATCAGCGTAGACTTAAGTTCTCATATAATTTTAAAGAGTTGAGAAATGTATAGAGCCTGGTAGATCCTGCTTCAGAGAAACTAAATTAACAGAAGTCTGTCTGGCTTCTTGTAAACGCTGACTCAAATAAAATAATGCACTCAGCTTTCGTCTGTGACAATTGAGTGTCTAATACTTGGTTTATGAATGGTTGGAAAATGTGGACTTTTGTTTATGTGTTCAAAGGGGTATATGTCTCCTCTCTTTTTAAGGACAAAATTATAGCCTATAGGTATTGAATAAAAGAATTCAAGAACAATTATATAACTAGGAAAAAAACCAGCCATATCAAGGAAAAAAATTATAGTTTTACATATTCTTATTAAATGGATTTCATACTCTGTCCTGCAACTTGCCATGTTTTTCCTGTACATTTTCTTTTGGAAATGGGTGATTGTATATTCAGCTGCCCTTGGTTTGGCAGGGACCAAACACCATGTATCTCAAGTTCTGTCTACAGCAGTAAGGGCTGTCCCATTTTGATTTCTCTGTTACCATCTCTCATCTCTCACTAAAACCAGCATAGTTATACAACTGTAAACAATCCAGCCTCAGGGGTGGTATACCTGTGTTTTATTTTTTTCTATCAGTAGAATATTTTAAATGAAACATTCTTCTGCATATGTTAACAAAGAAACCAAAACAAACTTGGTATGTCTAAAACTCCAAGGAATTCAGAACTGAATGTGAATTTTATGTTAAAAAACCAGAAGCAACTCTTTAAACTTTCTGATGCTTGCAAAATGATACAGTAATTGAATTACAAAAAGCATTAGTAGGAGGGGTTTTTTATCCTTTCTACATTACATGTGTGCGGCTGTACCAACTCAAGGTTTACCTGGTGCAGTATTCTGTCTCAAAGGAGGTGAAGGTGGGTGCTTAGGGATGAATATAGGGAAAGGTTTGGTGTATGATATTCCCTCTGAACCACAATTCAAGGACTTTGTCAGTCAAAGATAGTTTCTATGATTTAACAGCCCTTAATGCATTTTTCTTCCTTAGTCTTGTGCAGCTTTTTTTTTTGAGGCCATGTAAGCTTTTAATGCATTCCAGAATCCTGTGGGTTGGTGCATCATAACACAACCACAAACTGAGTACAGGACCTGCAACAGCCCCCAGCTGTGAGCACCTTCAACTCATGTGGTATTGGGAGAGGCAGAGAAGAGTCAATATGGGCCCATCTTCCCATTTTGGCCCGTCTTCCCATACTTCCCTTTGTGGGCAACAGGAGGCAGACAGACCTTACTTACAAATACCTCTCAAATGTTTGTTCTTTGTTTCTTTTCTTCATACTGAGGACTAAATTGTGCTTTTCTGATTCCAATTTTCTCAGGTTTTAACAAAACTGAGCTATGTCATTAAACCTTTTTAAGTAGTTATTTTAAGCAGGAGGTCTAACAACAAACAACCCAAAGCCTGTGATCTAGGATTCCCCAAAGGCCTTATTTAGTAGAAGGGTTGCATGTACCTATTTCTGCCTAAAGTCATGGCCATAGTGTTTTGAAAATGTCTTCCATGAAAAATTACAACTATTTTTTAGATGCCTGAAAGTGACTGTAAGAGATTTTTAGATAGAACAAGTTTGAGAAAATGCCTCTTAGGGTAGTTGATCATTGTTTTGCTGGTATATCTCGTACCTGAAGGAAGGAATCTGTTCTGACAAATGCATTTCCACTGCAGAATTACCTCTGGGCAGGGAAGGTTGAACAACAATTCCACTGACTGTAAAATAATTGGTAGGCCACTTATTACTGGTAACAATGCCAAAGTTATCTATGTATTAGGCTGTGTTCTTCCAGATAGCCTTCCCCTTAGAAAAGGTATTTTTACCTTGATAACTTGAAGCAAAGCCCAGCGGCCCCATCAGTCGTCACGGCAGGTCCCAGTGGTGGTCAAGCAGTAACGAGATTTAAGCAGGGAGGATTGACTCTCCTTATCTCGGCTGCCAAGCCTGCTCCCTGCAGCCATGGCTCTGGCTTCCCTCAGGAAGAAGGAATCAGCATTCAGGCACACATCCTGGAAAACTCAGTTGTGCATGGAACTGGGGACACCCCCTTACTGCAGCCGCTGCTGGTCCCTCCCTCACCAACAGGGACCTTGGATTATGCCTGCCTGGAAGGAAGGAGCTGTTGGAGCTTGGTTTGGATTGTCCTTGCAGTGTCAAGGACTTGCCATCTGTTTAGTGTTTATTCTGCTAGTGGATTTTCAGTCTCAGTGTTAAGGTTGCTAATGATTGATTAATCCAGCTCAGTATGGACAGAGCACACCAGGCAGTTATAAACTAATTGCAACAATTTCTCTGATGCCGCCTTTCACAAAATGTACTGTCTGGGGCACAGATGAACAGCAGCAGCTCCATTTCTAGCCTTGACCCCGAGCTAATTAGGACAGATTCTGCTCCCTTCCATCCACTGAGATGAAAAAGAGAATTTAGAAAAGGTTTTTGAAGGAATAGTTTTGCCCGATGTGGTTGGTTTTTTTTCTCTTCCATTTTGTTTGGTTGATTTTTTTTTTTTTAAGGAAAATATATCATGGGTCTTTCTGTAAATTCACTGCTATCTGTAGCCATTAGGGAATAATCAGAGGTATGAGAGCATGTACACTGGTTCTTGAGAAGAATACATTATGCCTGACAGTGTGCATATGTTGGTTTGATTTTGAGTTTTGTTGCTGTGGGGTTTGGTTTTTGGGATTTTTTGTCGGTGGGTTGTTTTGCTGGGTTTTTTTTCTTTTTTCTATTTTTTTTTTCTCCTGTGGATTTTTGAGATTTTTTAAAGAAGAAGATGGGGTTGTCCAATGCCCTATGCCTTTATAGTCTACCACGTTCCTTAGTGTGACGTGCAGCTGGTTGCAAGACAGCAATGTATGATTATCCTAATGGTTGGCTGATTTCTATGTCAGGAGAATGTGAAGACATAGAAGGAAGGGAAAAAAAATTGGAAGTGGAACTCAGGCTGCACAACTTTCCATAAGGGTATTCTGGAAGAAAGGGCCAGTTCTGCCTGTGCAGGTTGCAGAAGTTGCTTCCCTTTACAGCTTTGTGCTATGTCTTGCATAGCACATGTAGATTGTGCATCTTTTTCACAATATCACATTGTTCATATTGTGCAGAGGCAGCCTTCAATAATGCATTGACATAATAATGACAATGGCATTTAGAGTCTATTCCTAATGATCAACAAGAAATCCTCTGCATCCTGGCCACAAACACACACAAAAAAAAAAAAAAAAAAAAAAAAAAAAAAAAAAAAAAAGAAGAAGAAAATCACTTCTCAGCAAATCTGACTAGAAAAATTCTTATGAAATAGAAGTCAATTTGCTCTTACAACTGTATGCATCAATTTATCCGAAATTTATCCGAACCACTCGGTGTTTGCTCCATGAACATCTGGAAGGAAAATGAGGGTGGGTGTGGGGAGGAGCACTTTCAAAGGAAACAATCAGCGCTAGAACTGAAATCAGAGCTTTTGCATTTAAAGCAGCTTTTCTCTGAAACTGAAGATCAATGTGATTTCATGCTGCTCAGACTCCAGTATTAACATGTCTCTTTAGGTTTTGATGACAGTTAACATAAATACTAATGACAATTTCACTAAAAACTTGATTTCATATGACATTCTTTTTATTTGTTCTCTTGTGCTGACATTCTACATTTAATAAATGCAACTTCATGCAAAAGTGTCATGTATGATAACTATTCTAATACATGCCTTGAAAACAAAGACAATTTTTAAGATTACGGGGATTTGCACAGAACAAGATCAAGATATATTCACATTTGGTGCAGCGAGTATCAATTATGCTGCAGGACACTGTAAGAGTGGCACAGGAGAAACTGGAGGACAAAGCTAGTATGGCAGGTGAACAGCAGACTAATGTATATTTAGTAAAACATTTTTCCTTTTTTTCCTCTCCTTTTTTAGTATCTATTTCCCTGTACTTCTTGTCGCCCTGTGTCTCTGACATGAAAAAGATAAAACTGCTATCCAGCTATGTCCTTAATACTAGACTGACAGTATGTTTTTTATGTTATGAATCTTGTTTGTGTTTATGCAGCACTTGTTGATGGGCAAGCAAGCATTCTTCACTTTCTCTAATAGCCTTACTGTAAATGATTCTTTTTCAGAAAACACATAAATACTGTGATTCCCAGCATTATGATGTCATAGCACCTATAAATACTCAAAGTACAGAAATGCATCCTTCTAAATGGAGAGTTTATAGTCCTCTTGTGGATACCTTCCAGCCTGAGGATGAGCAGCTCATAACTCTTTTTTGACAGAATAAATAGGAAATCCATGATTCCTATCAACTTCTGTAGAGAGACCCAGACACCCAGATCCATATGCCATGCTTTCCCTTGTACATGTTTGAAGCACTTGCAGACTTAATTGCTATGCCCTGGGGAATCTTCAAGACTACTGTTGGCAGATACAAGTGATATTAACAAGACAAATATGTCTCAGTATATTTACCAGGTGATTACTGCTGTTTCAGAAGCAGTAAATTATTGTATTTATTCATCTGTGATGCTTCCATGGGAACAAAAGGCAAGCTGTATTTTTAATTTTTTTAAATTCTTTTTCTTTTTCTATTTTAGGGTTGGTTAAGGATAGGGAAGTGGGAAGAAAGAAGTGAATTTGAATGGTACTATGGCAGCAGGCATGCAGTGTAGTTTACCATTACCTGTGTCTGAACAGCAACATTTAAATCACAAGGTTTTCACTCTGTGTATGCAAGTGATTTGTAATGCCATATACCCTATGTACTAGCATATGTAGGCTCCAAATGCTTCATCTGTGTCTCAGCATTCTGTTTCTTAAATCACTGCAATATGTTGAGCAAGCAAAGAACTCATCAAATAACTTGATTTAGCATGTGTTTGTTTATATTTACAAAATGTTAAATATCCTGTATCCTTTCTCTCGTCTGCACTTCTTGTTCTCCCTGTTTCTTCTCCCATCTTCCCCAAGAAATTATTAACCAACACTTGAATTGTGTGTCCCAATATGTACTGACTTTCGTAGTATTTGGCTTAAGGTTACTAAATCAACCATACATATTCAGCATAAAATTTTCAACCTAAAGCTCTACATGAGAATGAAAGAATATTTTTCCCCTTTCCCCTCCAACTAACCCTGTAAGGGCTGAGTCAGCTCATGCTTTTTAAACCTAAGCTTTATTTGAGGATAAGCAGACATAGTTGTGCATAGAGGCCATGTGGTAATGTGACCACTGATGTACTAATACTGCCCTTACTTACTTTCTCTTTCAGCTGGAAAATCCCTTAAAAGGTGTATATAATTTTGAAGCCTGTTTATAGAATTCTAGAATTTATGGCAGTGAGCTTCTACTTTTCACAATATGTACACAATAAAACTCCTGATATAACAAAATCAAAGTCACATTTATTAGGAAATGCCAGAGTGGGATTGTAGAAAGTGTTTCATTTTTTGCCTGTGAGTCCTCACCTTGTTTGACACGTGTGCAGTGCTTGCCTGATGAGCAGATGCTTTGTTTTCTCCCTATCCTTCAGTAGAGGTGTCTAACCCTCACCTGTTAAATGTGTTTAAAATTCTCTTGGGACATGGCACTATTGGTTTTAGTATCTGCCATCAAAAATATGCTTATTTTCAGAAAAATGCTGTGAACTGAGGTGCAAGGTCTTGCAGCTGGGTCAGGTCAAGCCCAAGCACAAATAACAAGCTGAGCAGAGAATGGATTAAGGGCAACCCTGAGGAGAAGAACTTGGGGTGCTGGTGGGCTAGGAGCTCAGCATGAGCTGGCCATGCGCCCTGGCAGCCCAGAGAGCCTGGTCTGCATCCAAAGCACCATGTCAGTAGATCCATGGAGATGAATCTTCCCCTCTGCTTTGCTGTCTGAGACCCTCATGTGTTTGCATCCAACTCGGGTGTCTCCAACATAAGGACATGGACTTGTTGGAATGAGTCCAGAAGGCCACAGACAATATTGGGGACTGCAGCACCTCTCCTATGAAAACAGGCTCAGGGAGCTGGGGTTGTTCAGGAAAAGACAAGGCTCGGGGTGACTTTATAGCACTTTTCAGTACCTAAAGGGGCCTAGGAGAAAACTGGAGAGGGAATTTTGACAAGGGCATGGAGTAACAGAACAAGGGATAGTGGCATCAAAGTGGAAGAAGGTAAGTTTAGATTAAATGCTAGAAAGAAATTCTTTATGGTGGGAGTGATGAAACACAGGAATATGCTGCTTAGAGAAGTTATGGTTGCCTCATTCTTGGAAGAATACCTAGGCCAAGTTGGATTGGGACTTTCACCAACCTGGCCCAGTGAAAGGTGTCGCTATTAATGAAAAGGGGTTTGGAAGGAGGTGATCTTTGAAGGCTGTTCCAAAGCAGGCCATTTGATGATTCTATGATACTGGAAATGTATGAAATTAGCTCCTTTGTGCATCCCTGTTTTGTAATGTCTCAGGAATTTTGGTGGTAGTTTATTCTTTTTAGCATACTGAGTCAACACTATATGTGGACAATATGTTTCTGACACTTATACTCATGATTCTCACTGAGCAGTTCCCAGAGTACAAGCACAATCCCCAGCTGCAGTTATGAGGTCTCAGCATTTCTGCAAGTCATTTTTCAAGCCAAAGAAAATGGGGAACACATTGTAAGTAACTAACAGCAAAACACTCAATTAATTTGAGTAACTTTCTTAGCTTGAGATAGGAATATTAGTTCTAACAGAATAAGGACAAATATTGCTTGTTTTTGTTTTTTACTCCATAAATTTTATCCCCCCTTTCTCTCCATTTTTTCTGATCACTGAAGAATGGGGAACCTCCAGGAAACTTTCATAGTCAATATGGAGTGGTGAGAGTTCATTGAGCAGAGACCCAGCCTCTGCTTCTCATCATGTTCATCATACCCTTTGATCCTTGCTTGCACATTACTTGTTGAGAATTTGTTGTTGTTTTCTGATGTGCTAGTAAATTTCCCTCCTTAATGTTCTTACCCCCCTGCTAGCTTTACTTGTTTTCCTTGCTCAGCCTGTTCCTGCTCTGACTGACTGTTTATCTCTGACACAGCTGCAATTATAGAAAGAATGTCTTTTTTAGTTCTCTGGAAAAATTCTGCACAACTGCACAGCATTTTCAGCTATTTCAAGACTCCTACTAGTCAAGAAAATTTCAGGAATAAAGGTCTTACAATACTACTGGAGACAGTGTAATTGCAAGAATAAAGATCAATGTAGAACTTGTTTCAGTGTCAGTGACAGGATGCCTGTGTTTGAGATTGGATTTCCAAATACTTCTTCTTATTTTCACACTTGTTCTCCCTGAGCATGCCTGTTTCAATCAGAAAAGAAGCTTGAAGAATTTTTTAAATATTCCCTTTTTTGGCAATGGGCAAGACTTCTGATTTTTTTGTAAACAAAATAGTATTAGGTGAATGTTGCTGGAAAAACACAGTATGGTTATTGTGAAGTATAAAAAAATTATTCTGTTACTGTGATTAGTAGGAAGCTTGAGAAAGAATAAAAGGGCATTATCTCACATGGTAATGTTTTGGAGATATCTGCTTTTGGTAAGATCAAGCCCTTTCTAAAGTTGGAATTTATGATTCAAAAATATTTTCAGGAGCCTTGAGGATAAATGGTTTCTGTTGGAGATGATTTAGCAAAATCCAACGGGGAAGTGATTCCATTTGATGCATCATCATCACCATCCCAGACACCCCCTTAATTTCTTTTTAGAATGCTAACAGGAATGCCTCCTGCCAGCTCTTCCCACAGACACCCAGCTGAAACACAGCACAGGGCTGTTTGCCTACTGCAGTGCAAATCTACACCTGCTTTAGTTACACAAAGGGAGCACTGGGGTGAATGGGACTTGCATGTGGTTATCTTGAAAAACAGTCATGTCGCTCTCTTCTTTACTTTCTGGTAAATTTAAAGAAAGAGTAAAAACTACAAAAGGGCAGATAAAAAGTGTGAAACTGCTCAGATTACTTTTTTCTGATAACCACCTGATATTTTCTACCCTTTCTAAGATAACTGTAGTTAACTAGAAAATTCCAGATACAGGATTTTCCAAGTCTCTCCTATAACTGCTGAAGTTCCGCTGTGCAGAACTCATTCTACATAGCTCTTATCATCCAGTGGTCATACTCGTATCATCTGTCATTGAAACATCAAGTTAATTGTCAGATGTATCTTAGATTCATAGCTCTGCATCTGCCCATTTTGAAGACCTCCATTTTTCAATCTGCTTTGCATCCATTGTCCGTGTAACTTGGAATCCACATACTTCCACTTTAAGAGAGAGTTTACAATAGCTTGCAAAAGTGTATAACCTTGACTGTGTAAGGTGCCCTTCAGGACATCTACAACCAGCAGAAACACACCAGAATGAAAGAAACTGTGCCTGCACACATAATCTCAACTACAATTCTTTTTAAAAAGTGAATTTCTGATTTCCAGAATCAGATTGTTTGGCATGAGTTTTTTTTCCCCATGTGTCATTTCTACTGTGATGATATTCTTGCAAATACCCTTTCTGCATTTCTACTAGCATGCTTTAGCACACTGTAATCTTGCTTTTAATATTAAAACCTTCCCCAAGTTTTGCATTGCTTGCCCTCTGACCCAGCTGAAAGGAAGGACCTGCCTTCCCTTACATTTGGTAAGTATTTACCCTGTGCTTTCTTAGAAAACATGGAGACATTGTGAATCTTGATTTTCAGCATTATCAATACTACCTGTTCCCTACCTGGCTATTAGCCTGACCAGACCACTCAGCCTTGCACTTCCTTTTACATCCTCCAGCTCTTATGGCAACATCTTTTCTGCTTCCTCTGGCTCTGTAAGGATCAAAAGATCGTTACACAGGATCTGTGCATCTGGCTGTGCCTCAGAGCTGCTAAGATCACTGCATCAGGACCTCCAAGTGCTTGTGAAAGGAGAGGTGAAGAACTGGAACAATGAAGTAACATGAAGCAGGGTATTAAATATGGGAATATCTACTACAGCAATTCTGAGAGCCCTGGGACCAACTGAGGCCACTCCCAAAATGTTTGTGTGAGCAGTAAGATGGGACTCATTTTATCTAGTTGTGGATATTTTGGACAGGGAGATAAGTCACACTGTGCAGTTGCAGGTGTTTTTATAAAATATTCAAAACTAAATGTATGACTGCACATTTTTTTACTGGTCCCTTTTTCAGATTTTTCTGACTTAGTGGCCACCTGGTTTATCATCTTGGAAGATCAGATTTTCTTTGGTTTTATTAAGAAGAGGGAGATGATTCTAACCACATAATTGATGGTATTGTATGTTCAATCTATTTATACAGTGCCCATATATCTGGGCCTCTGATAAGTTTGGAGCCTGTGTTTAAACGTATGAATTCCACTGCAGTCAGACATAGCAGGTTTTGTACTTTGTAGAAAGTGCAAGTTAAAGGTCTTAGGTTATTGTGAGATGATTTGAAAATATTGTGTTCTCTTCAATGAAAGAAGATTGTTAAGTAGTTCATGGAAATTTTACTTCAGTGTTTAATGATTTATTATCCTGTTTGTTTTGCATGGATAAAGCCTTTTCTTTTGTGAAAATCATTCCTAAATGTCCTATATGGGTTTTTTATTTTTTAATAATTTGCCAACCTTATTTCATTCTGCTTCACTGATATGAGTAGTTCTCTGAATTAAACTGAGATAACACTAGGTTTTTATGGAATAAACACTGCTTTCGAATAGGAAAGGAAGAATAATTGAAAGAGATATTCACTGACATTTTCATATCAAAGTAATGCTTTGTGACTCTGCCAGCAAATACTATTTTCCAGCTTTGTCAAACAATGCCTTTAATGGAGCAGTGAAATAACTATTAATCTGAGGTCGATAACTACAGTCTTGTTTTTCTTGTCTCTGCCCCTGCAAAGTCCAGTCAAGTTTCCCTGGGCCCACACAGCCCTGTTGAAAGAACATGATTTTTTTGAGGTCTTATCAATTTGCCACCTGGCAGAAAGTGGCTGCACTTATCTGTGCTTTGCAGTGGCTCCACGCAGCAGCATATTGTGGGGTTGGGTGTTTTCAGGATGTCTACTTTGGCATCCAGCTGTAGTTGTTGGCACTACATAGTACTGAGACCTCTCTTTCTGCTCTTCCTGCTGTTTCTGACTTTCTGGTTTTCTCACTTGGGTGACTGCAGCAGGTCCTACGTAGCTGAACTGCCCTTGCACAGACCCTGCTGCAGAGGGGTCTGTGCCTCCATTCTGCACCTGCACTTCTGCCCAGCCTGTGAATCTGTGCATTGCCATAGAACTGCAGCTTCTCCTCCTCTGACCTTTTAAATTATTTTTTTCTTTAAAATCCAGTATTCTACTTGTTTTTCCTTAACAAACCTGTAGGTACAACTCTACTGTGCTCAACGAGCATTTCTATTCTATTTCTACATTTCTATTTCCCCTCAAATCTCTATGGGCTGTGTCGCAGGTCTTTTACTGCAGTAGAACTTTTACTCTTTTCCTTTTCCAACCCCTTATATATAGCCTGCATAAAACTCCTGGGTTGAAAACATTTTCTCAACTCTCACCACTTTTGGAAAGCTCCTACCATTTCTCACCTATATAATTAGGGCTGCTGTTTCTAGACAGTTTTTACCTCTCCCCTCTTCCTTTCATCGTTTCTTCCAAATTCTTTCTCTGAAGTGCCACGGAACAAGTGGAATTAGAGATGGAAAAATCCCTTTTTTGACCTAAAATATTTTTTCCAACAGTATTTTTTTGCCACTTCATTGAGTCTTATTCTAAACATCTCATAAGACAGGATACCTTCTAGACACAATTCTGTCTAATTAATTTTTGTTCTCCCGTGATGGTCAGCCTCAATGGCCCATTTTTCTAAAAGACTTCCCATTATTACAGTTATGTGCTTTTAGACCATTCAAACACTACTTCACTATCTTCTTCCTTTCTATGCTTCCCATGCTTTTTCAGGTACTCCTGTTGGTGTTTTTATTTCTTATTCATTATGACTGTGCCAAGTTGCATATTGTGGGGTAAAATTTGCCTCTGAGCTGGTAATTTGGTACAGAAGTACAATGGAGCAACGTTACCATGCAGCAGTGTGCAGGTCTGGCCTTTTAACTTTTGAATACCTGTGTTACTTTCTGTGTACTCACCCACTGTTCTGTCATTTTTTTCCTCTTGTATCCCAGTGAGTTCCCTGCCACTCTAATAGCATTTTTTTTATTTTCCTCCCATCTTCCTGCTTTAAGGTACAAAATGTATTTCACAGAGCTTTCAATTTCTTTTGGCCACAAACCTGCTTATTTTAAAAGTAGACTAATCTCAACAATTTAACAGTAGTCTTCAGTCTACAGAATTAGCATAATTGCTTTTAAATATTTTTAGAACAAAAACTAAAATCCTGCCTAAATGTCAGTCTAAAATATTCTAGTTGAATGATAAGCACATTTGTCTTAAGAACCGTTAGCATTTACTCTTTCAGTGTTTTCTCTCTTCAGATTTTTATCAATTTAAATAACTACATTTTTAATGTTCATGTAGTAGCAAGCAGAATTTGGCTTCTACTCCATCTTTCATGTTCTCTCTTTTTAATTAATTTATTTATGTGCATATCTAATCTAAAGGCAAAATCATCAATCACAGATTATTGGAGTCTTTGAAACTTTTATAGTTATAATGACATCACAGATGAAACTGCAAAATATGTTGCAACTGTAACTGCTGTTGTGTTGTGTACCAAGGTATTACATAGTCTTGTGTCAAACTGTGGGGCAAAGAGAGAATTTGTTAAGATGGATACCAGTGGAAATAGAGGAATTTTGAATTCCCAGTTTGTCCTAGGAGTCATTATAGTATCTGGTATTTTATAAACTTTTACTGGTCCTGTTGATCCCTTATTTAGAAATATAAGGGACAAGGTATGGATGTTGTGGACTGGCTGATAAGGGAAGGAAAGAAAGCTGTTAACCCAAATTTGCTTTCTTGGCAAATTTGAGTGACAACTTCTGCTAAAGCAGCCTTTCTACCTCAGCAGAATTAAATTCATGCAGGCATTATGGCAGAGTAATATGCAGATGGAAAGGATGTTTGCAGTCTTTTGGCCACTTGAAGATCACAGGAAGAAGCAGCATTAGTGATATGGCTGTAGGATGGTCTAGAGTTTCTTACAGCTCCAGATAAAAATCTAGAAAGCATAAAGAGACACTGCTGCTTTGAGATGGTAAAATGGTTTAATAAGAAGAGCAGAGTACTGTGGACCCCTTGAAAGAGAAAGGGGTTAAATTATTTGTATTATATATATTATATATATTATATATATACAAATTATTGTATTATTTGTATTATATGTATTAAATTATGATAGTACCATGCTTACTTTAGTTTGCACTTTTTTTTTAAAACTCTGGGAGACACTCTGTATATGATGCTTGATATGAGACTGAAGATCGGGAACTACTGTGTGAAGTGTCTGGAAGCAACCTGAATAGTCTCATAAGAAAGGGAAGATGAGATGCTGCAGTATCAGGAGATGACTATCCTGAGGGGCAGGTATGCACAGCTACTTTGGTAGGTCTTAAGTGGAACCTTCATGTCCTCCATTAACACAAGACATTGCTATGGCAATGATCTTTTCCAAAAGTTTGAATCACAACTTATGGCACAAGCATGTCTAATGTGTCTCCAAGGGATGGGGTTTCCCTGCCTGTGCCCATCTATGACAGAAAATCTGGCTCTCTGCCCCAGATTTTTCCTCTCTCCTCCAGATTTTTCCACCAAAATATTTCTGTGGCCATGTAATATTCTTCTCTTGAGTGCAATACTATACTGCATCTCAGGATATCATCATATTATATCATATAAATAATCATATCATATCTCCTTAAATTACAATGTACCAAAGAATAAATACACAGGAATCCCTTTTTAGTAGCATGTGGCTTTTGGTAATATGCTACCTTTTTTACCCCTTTTCTTATATTTAGAGGAATTTTGGGCAAGGTTGAATTTTTTTCATATTAGGTGGGTTTTTGGAAGTAGGGTGAGTCCTGGTGTCAGTTTTTTCCCTTTCCCTGTTTGGAAAGTACCAGGAAGTTACTTACATTGTTGGCAAGAAATAAGAGAGAGGTGAGGATTTATGATGGATCCAGACTTCTGACTTCCACCTGCATGTAATAAATCTGTGGCTGGGATGTGCTGCAATACAGCTACTGATGGTGGCCATTCTCCTGCCTTCAGATACTTCAGAGATTGAGGTTCTTACTTTTGTTCATTAAATAACACTACGAAATATCTGACTAAACTTGATGGAATGCTGTATAATGTTTTTAACGTATTGAGTATATCCTTTGGGAAGGATATTGAGCATCCTTGGGGAAGAATCTCATGGCATTTAAAAAAAATCTCTGACATAGTTAATATGTTTGAAACTGGAAACCATTTAGTGAGTCAATCATTTGCCTGCTTCTCTTACAGATGTGTTAATGTCTGCTTTGATCCCTTGGGAATTTCAGTGAGATACATTGGCCATGTGCAACACATGCAAAGGTACTGGAAGCTGCATTTGTCCTGCTCCTTGTCTTTAAGAGGCAAAATTTAGATGAAAACACAAAAATACAGAGTAACCCTCTCTGCTGTTAAGAAAAATGTTTATGTTTATGAGAAGCTGTCTGCAATTGGAGTGGGACTATACCCAAACACATGTTTATATTTTTAATTTTGTCCAAAGAGAGGGAGGGGGAGGAAGTCTGACTCTCTGCTGGGGATTCCCAAGCAGAACAGACAGCAGATACATAATATGCATAATGTCATATTTACTGGGGCCTCCTTTGGAGATGTGTCTAAGAAGCTACAAATCCTATCCACAGCTTGTCTTTGCTGACATAAAAATCTCATTCCAGGGACTCCTTATGACCTTCAGTCAGCTTATAAAGCTGCATGGGAAGGTTAAGAGAAACAGAGGCAGGTACCAAAAAGATGGGGGAAATCTACTTTTGAATGTGACTACTTAAATTTTTTGAAGTCAGCACTGTCATTGATTTCATACAAGAAAGGTGGGGATATTTTAAAAGGAGGTTAATAATACTGACATGAACTAGGCTTAGAGTTCTTTTTGCCATAGTGGATAGGGCATTGGCAGAAGCTACATGATGGGAATATTTATTAAACATGTGAAATTTCATTTTGTACTTCTCCAAATCTCCTTCTTCAGCTCTGGAAACCCTAGTAAATCAAAGATTAATACTGCAGGAAGAGCTAGTGTGAGTGATTAGCACTAGTTGCAAAGGAAATGTACCTAAATTAGTGTTATTTGCAAAGAAGGCATTATTCAACCTGAGAATAGATTGAGAGAAGCAAGTTACTTGAAGTTACTTTCTGTATTAAAGGAGTCTGATAAGATATTATAGAGCAGTGTCTAGAGCAAGGAGCATGTCTATCCTCACAGGTTGCCCATCACTCAGCAGATAGATTTTGATAAGTGATCACTCAAGGATCATAAACAGATTTCAGATTTCATTTTCAAAGGTATGATCCAGATCTACAGTACTGTGTCACTTAAGAGAAACTGAGCACTTTTATGCCAGTTCTATACCTGATGCCATACAAGTAAGTGCTGCTGAAAGTTTTTTGTTATTGTTTGTTGGTGCTTTTTAAAAATTTTTCAGTCTTCATTAAGAAATGTGAAAAATAAGAAAAGAAAGTGTGGAAGTAGGAAAATTTCTGAAATTAGTTTCTCTCTGGTTCAGCACAAGGTCAGGCTGAGAAACCATGTCCCTATAGACACAGCTCCTTGGTGTGTTTGCAAGCACTAAATGTCAGCCTGTGTAGATACCTGTACAAGCATTTTTAGGTATATTCAAATACAGGTTTCCTTAGGATTAATGGCAAATTCTTGCTTTTGCCCCCCTGCATCTTTAGAGTTAATAGATCAGAAGCACGTTTTGTGCCCCAAAATCTGTCATCCAGAACTGTTTCTGTGTTTGCGTATATCAGTCTTAAGGAGACAGTGAGAGGTTCCAGCACCACCAGCTGTGAGAGCAGCTGTGGTCCCATTCACTACTACACAGCACTGTCTTTCTTGAAAAACCCTCAGCTCAGTCCAGTTTGTAGGTAATTTTTCTTTGGTTGTGTCACTTGAAGCTACACTTCTTGCATAGCAAACATTTAGAGAGTTCTGGTTATTCAGGTCTTCAATGCTATCTGCTTCCAGAGACTGTAAAACAGGACATTTCAGCACCACCAAACTGTGTGCCTGGTGGTTGCAGTGAGTGCTACTAAGGTGTTGCAGAATTTCAGGTTTCACTCTTAGATGCACATCAACAGTAGCTTTAAGTAGCTGAGGTCAGGTAGGACATTTTTTTTGTTCCTTATTTTTTGTTAGTTGTGTGCCTTTACATGGGACTTCACAAATCGACATAAAAATCTGACGTACAGACTTGAAAGATGTGGAAAATGGTGTGCAGAATGTTGTAAAGCATCCACTTAACAAGCTTGTAAAAAAAATTTCTGAATTTAGAACCTAAAAGAGCACAACCCTCCAAACAATATTGGATGTGCAGGAACCAGAAATTTCCCAGAGAGATGAGGAACCATTCAAAAATCTAAGTCGTTGGGTGTATAGGACCTAAGTTTTATTAGTTGTCTTTCACATGAAGAAAGAAACTGGCCTCCTCTCATTAGACATTAATGTACACCGCTTCCTTATTTAGCCAGTTGTGCAAACCTGTGCAGTTTTACTGGGCTGAAGCAATAAATTCTTGTGTGTGCTCTTGAAAACTCAGGTTATTACCAGCTGAGTCACAGGTTTTAAATGTACTTGGTTAGCTTATTCCTTTTGGTGATTAAAAGTGGTTAGCTAAGAAATACCAAGATTTGCTGTAATACCAATACTAAAAATTTTGATTTTCTACCAATGTTTTGGTGTGTTCTGATTATTGTAAGTTTTGACTCACAGTGTTAACTTGGCTTCTGAGTTTGATTCTTTAAATTTTTTACCAAAATCCAGACTTTTGGCATAGATCTGTGCCAAGTTTTGCTGCTCAAAACTATATTCGTATTTTGAAAATGCACCTGCGCTCACATTTTCAACACTGCCATCTGAGGTTTGTGATTGGCAAAAGCTGAACCCATAAAAACCAGGACAATAAGACAAATTCTTTGCCAGTCAGTCCTTGAGTGTGAGTTCAGTGAGTGTCCCTAGAATGCAGAGGAGTGCAAACTGTCCCCTCATCTCACTTTGAGCACTGATAACAAAGGAGAAAGGAGTAGGTATGGAAATTTGCTCTACAAGAATATGGCAGGGGCATAACTACTTAACTCTGAATCAGTAAATATTCATGAAGAACATATTGGGCATTTATAGGTTTCCCCCAGAGGCAAGTAGTGATTCACATAGTGATGTGCCAACAGAACAGAAATGTCCTTAGAGCTCCTAGAAAAATACTTCTCCCCGACAGCTGCTTGGCACCACTGTATTCTGGGCACAATGCTTCTGCCAGCTGCCTAATCTGCAAGGCCAGCTATGCTGAGATTTCCCCTTCATGGCAGATGAAAAATGGAGTGTCTGCCATCCAAGTACTTCATCCTTGGTACTGGTACTGCTCTTTCATGACCAAAGATCTTCACTGTCTTTTGGGAACTTGTTGTAAGTGTCCTAATTTAAAGAGAGTGTCAAATGAGTGTGTGATGTGTATTGTTTATGGTTAGCTTTGGAATGGTCTAGGGGACTGTGAAACGTGGAGTTTCAGATTGGTTGCTGTTCTTGACTTTTACTCTTTTGGTATCAAGTGACTTTTTCCCACTCCCCTCTTATTTCTGATTGTGGTCAAAAAGATGTCACAAAAAGACTTAACAGTTAAATAGCTAGCAATAAACTCTCCAGGTCCTTTTCCTTTCCCCTACTGCAATCTCTTGTTTGCTTTTGTCTCCTTTTCACATCAGGAGTCCCCTAACAAAATGGATAGCATCTGTCCTATGCCCAGGAATGCCTGTCTCTCATTTAATATTACTTTAATTTGTGTTATTTTTCATTTGCTTATAATATCACACAATGCACAAGAAGTACAGCAGACATCTCTGATAAAAGGCAGATGTCAAGAACCTCAGATGTCTGCTGAGGTACATGTTTTGAATTATTTACTGACAGACAGGAATGGTGTAATTCTGAGTCTGGGTGGGGGGGTTGAGGAATGAAAGATGTTTAAAAACAACTCTTTGTATACTTTGTACTATATGTATACTTTGAAGAAGCAAAATGTAAATGCCAGCCAAAGAAGGATCTTGTTCTGTTTGTTGTGCCAATCTGAACTTAACATTTTGTAGGGCTTTAAAAAAACTGTGTTGTTCTGATATTAGCATATCATCTTACTCAATGGATAGATTTAAGATGTAACAGTGCTGAAGTTTTTTTTGTGGGGGTTTTTGGTTGGTTGGTTGGTTTTTTGTTTTTGTTTGGTTTTTCAATGATGTAATAAGGTATTACATGCCCTGTTGAAGTTATCTTTTTGTCATTCTGGTAGTGTCAGCTATTGTTTCTGCCTCTCTATCACTTTTTTCTTTTATTTTCTTTTCCAGCCCTCAGGGCTCTTGTTTATGATAAGTAAAACAAAGAAGTAAATACAGTTTCTTAGCTCTGACAATGCCTACCTGTCAATGTGTTTAAGTGCCTCCACCATTTTAGCTACACACTTCCATAATTCACTTCAATGAAGTTTATTGTACAGCTAACAGGCTTGATTAGATTACTGCCCATCTGCAGGTGATTTTCTACTTTCAGTGTGAGGAGAGGACGTTTTCTTAAGGATTCTTGCTTGTTAGTGTTGCTTGGACTTCAAAAACCCCAGTCCACTGCTGCTTGGTCTCTGATGTTACAGTAGGACTGCAGTCCAAAGGCGAGGCTTCAGAGCACCACCACAAAATATGCACACTACTGCAAAGAATAAACAATATTTCAACTTTGTAATTTAATGGCAATTTTTTTTATTACCTTGTGGCTCTATTAGATTATTCTCTGTAGGTGGCTATTCTGCAATAGGTATGATGCTAGTGACCCTTAAGGGTGAGATAGAATGGAGTGGGTGTGAGGATCCATGAAAGAGAAACTTGTGTGATATGATTCCTCTTTTTGAATGCTATTTTAAAAATTTTATAGCTAGAGTGTCAAAGTTCACTCCAAAGTGAGACTTGTTTTTAATAAGCTTTCTTGTTTAAAGGGTTTTTTATTCTTTCCAAATTTATACTGCATATTTAACAGGGTTAGCTATGCAACAAACCACAGGTGCTATGATTTCGCTTTTTTGTTAATTCAAAAATTATTATATAATTTTAAAATGGAGCTCTATGAGCCTCTGAAATTAACAGCTCACTTTGAATGTATAAAATTCAAGCTTGCATAAAACATGAGAACTATGTTCGCCATATGATCTGAGTCAATGAATAATCTTTCATAGACTTTGTGGCCTCATAGGGCTGTTGCCCAATACTTTGAGGACGTGACACAACAAAAGACTCATATTCCCACAGAAAGCAATATAGCTATAGAATAAAACACGTGAATCCTCTCAGATTGGTGCCAAAGCAGCAATTAAATGTGAGGAAAAGATTCTTTGTTATCATTGCACTTCTTCATTGGTATGAGATGATGCATTGACTTTAGTACATTCATAAAACAAGCATGGCCATTTCAAACTCTTCTAGTTTATTGTGTTCATTTTAACATGTCAATATTTATAGCATGAAACAAGGCTTACTTCAATTTTAGAGAAGAATTAAGTTTAGACAAAATTTGAAGATTTTCTGTAGGATATAGCAGTAGCTGAGAAAAGGGCAATGTTCCATTTTGTGAACAGTTACCTTGTGGGTTGAATAAGGGTGATGGTTTGCTCTGAGGTTGGATTTTCAATTTATGCCAAGGATTTATAGAAGCACATTGTATAAGGTCAAAGAAAGAAATCTGGTAAATTGCAACCAACTACACTACAGTTAACTACACTACAGTTTTCTTCTCTGATTAAAGCATGAGGAAAATTTCATTGCTACAGTCTGGTGCTACTGAAGGATTGAATGGGTTCCTCAAGCTTCTTGATGTTCTTTGGCAGAGAAAGCTGTTTACTGCACCTTTCTAATTTCTAAGATATTAGACACTGAGTTTGTTACCAGTGATGCCTCCTAACATGCTGCAAGTACACTGAACCTCTGCTCCAATGTCCATCCAGCTGGCTGGGACTGGCCTAATCTGAAAACACACCTCTGCAGTGCTGGAGAAATCTTTTCCTTTATTCCTAATGAGAGGAAAATGCAGGTCTGAGGCTAAATTTTTCTCTGAACTTAATGTCATTCAGACATATTTCCCTTTGGAGAAGAGGGGTGCACTAAGCAGTGTAAGGACTGGGGTCCTGTTCCTTCAGAAGATCACTTGTAGCAACTGAAATTGAGGGAGGGAGCCTGCATCAATCTTTGACCTTGGTGTGTATCTGTCTGCGAGAGAAAATTGTGTCTGCTGTCTCTGGTTAAGGTCCCATTTGAGAAGCATACCTGAAGGGATAAGAGTACATTGCTATGCTGGAGGAGTCTGTTAGCAGATCATCAGCAATCAGTGGCTGTGTCAAAATTTGTACCGAGGTCAAAGAGCATATAGATTTGACCTCTGCCCTGAGTCCCAAGGAAGTCATTGATCCTGTACTATTAGCATCATCTTTTTGATATATCCAAGCCTGAAGCATGTTTTTGAAAAGCTGCTTAATGCTGGCAAACAGCATGTGCTAGGCTCTCATTTATCTCTGCCAAGAAAAGGGAAGTAGAGCACAGAGAATTAATTAGTGAGACTGTCTCTGAATGTAAACTTTAAGTAGCTGGTAGGTAGTCCTTTGTATTAGAAAAAAAACCCTTTGTCTAGAGCCATATATTTAGCTTTCTCAGAATGGAAGCAATGGTGACCAGCTTAACATAGCATTTTCTGCACCTTCTGCTGAGTTCATGGAGAGGCTGAACAAAGGCACATCCTAGCTGTGTTGTGGCACTTCTGTCACTTGAAGTTCAATGTATATGTAGTTTCTCTCTTCTGTGAACTTCTCATGATAGCTTTTGATGATTTTCTTCTGAACCCCTGGTGCTTCAGTTGGTTTTGGTAGTTCATTTGGGAAATTGCTTCAGTCCCAGTATGAGGGCTGCCACTGGGAGTAAAGAGTCTTCCCTCTTGCCACCTTATTAACAGAAGTTTTAGTGCTGCCTTTGCACAGTTCCCCTGTAAGCTGGGGGGCACCTACATTCTCACCTTGTGTGTGTGTGTGTGTGAGACAGTGAATATAATAAGCTCTGTAGAGTCTGGGATTCTTACCAGTCACAATTTTAGACAACTGATTTAACTTGGCCTCAGTACATTTTTCTATAAGAAGTTGTGAACACGATTTATTGTTCCAGAGGCATGTCAAGTCATAACTAACCACCATTTTGTCACATCTGAATGCATACTATGAGGATGGTATAGTAAAGATGGTTTTGATTAGAATGGAGCACTCTGAGGTACAGTGGCTTTCTGATTTCACAAAAAATCAACGCTGCATTAGATTCCAGTTTCTTGACACTGAATCAATGTCATGGAAAGTCATGAGTAATATAGTTCTGTTGCATTGCAGTATCTTTACAACACATGTTTCTCATTTATTGCCAATCTGCAGAGACTTTGCAACGAGCCACATAAAATACAGTGATGGTTCTAGTGGTTCAATCCCAGCCAGCATCCAAGCTCCATGCAACCACTTGCTCACTCCCTTACCAGGGATCAGGGACAGAATGTTGCATGGGTAAAAACTAGAAAACTTATGGGTTGAGATTAAGACAGTTTGATTGGGAAAGCAAAAACCATGCACACAAGATAAAACAAGGAATTCAGTCACTGCTTCCCATGGCAGGCATCTCCAGGACAACAAGACTCCATCATATAACAGGGACTTGGAAAGACACACAGTGTCATTCCAAACATATCCTCCCTTCTTCTTTCTCCCATCTACTTTATGTTCTGAGCATGGGATAGAACCTCCCTTTGGTATGTTGGGGTCACCTGTCCTGACTGTGTCTCCTCACAATTTCACAGACTCTTTTCCATCCTGGCTGTACGGAAAGAGGAAAAGGCCTTGGCTCTGTGCAAGCCCAGCTCAGCAATAAAAAATCACCTCTATATTATCATCACTGTGTTCAGCAGAAATCCAAACCATAACCCTATACAGCCACTGTTAGGAAAGTCAAGTCTATCCCAGACAAAACCAGTACATGGTTAATGGTTCTGGGAGCTGGAGTTAGTAAGCAGCACATTGGCAAAAGTGGTGTGTGACCTGATCCCTCTGCAGACTTCTGCTACTTTTGAAGGGCAATTTTACTTTAAATGAGACTGATTCCTACCTGTGAATTTATTTTTTTTTTAGAATTTCAATGAAAAGTAAGAAAAGGAACAAATCATTATGAAGATTACTCCTTTTCTTCCTTACTTCTATACATAGTTGGCTAATTGGCCACTCTGTACCTTCAAGGAGGCTCTTAAGGTAGATGAGAAAAATGCCTATATGCATTCTGGTTACAAACATACCTGCATTTACCTCATTTTATTCACTAGAGAAGTAATAGAGAAAGGGTTTGTGAAAACTTTTAGGTTGTAAAGGATTTTGATAAATTTAGGAAATCAATTACAGTTGTGTTCAAGGTGATTTAAGTAAAATAGAGATGATGAAGATGATGACAAAGGTAGCTTTCTTCATGCTAGCAGAACAAAATTCAATTCAACATCAAAGGAGGATAAATAGGGATAAATGTAATGGCAACCTTTTGTTCTGTGAATGCTGTCACAGAGGGCTTGGAAGTCTGGGCAAATAATGAGAGGCAGAAAGAGAAACAGCAAGTGCATGAGAGAGACAGCACAGCAGAGAATAGGAACAGCTAGAAGAAATATCTGTCGCACTAATCATAGCAGAGACAAAGGGAAAGCCCAGGAGCTGAGACAGCTTGCTGTGAGCAGTAATCTGGATACAAAAGCGTAAGGTCTAGATGGAAGATGGGATTCAGAAATGTCACTTTTCTAAAACATCCTCATCACTTACTTCTCACTTAAGTGGTTTGATTACTTTGCAGCTCATGCCTTGATTCTCTCCACACATCTTTTCTTTTCCTGTTTTGTTCTTACTCTTTGATGTGATTCGAAATTTTAACACAGTGGAGGAGCAGCCAGCCCTCTTCTACCTTCTGAAGGCTCATGTCTTGTTAGTTGCTGTAGTTACTCTTCCCACCATTCAAAGAATCACACTTGTAGGTGTTGTGATTTAATCTCAGCCAGCAGCCAAGCCCCACGTAGTTGTTCACTCACTCCCCAGCCAGCAGGACTGGGGAGAAAATTGGGAGGGTAAAAGTGAGAAAACTCATGAGACAAAGACACTTCATTAGGCAAAGCACAAAGTTAACAAGGAGTTCACTCACTGCTTCCTATGGGCAGGAAGGTGCTCATCCATACCCAGGAATGCTGGGGTCCATGTTTTGTTTTTGGGAACGCAAAACATCATCAGTCCAAACATCCCCCCTTCCTATTGGGGAAATATGCCAGCAGGTAGGTGTTTGGAGACTGCTTAATTACCTGAAAACATTAGGCATGAAAAATATACATCTCAATTATAAGAACTTGCAGGATGAACAAAGAAGGGCCTCATTGGTGGTTTGTATTCAACACCACAGCCATTCCCCTAGGATTTTTGAGAGGTCAGAGAATGTGCTGCCAAATTTGTTGTGCATTTGCATTTTTAATTTATTTTTTTTAATGTACAGGGTTATTTTTTCTTACTGGTTTAGGGCAGATTTGGTAGAGAATTTCCAAAGGAGGGCCTCTCCAGGAAACAAACCCACACGGCCCCTCCCCCGAACCGGTTTGGGAAGAATTCCTAGGAGAGAAGTGGAAAGAACCTGTTTATTTAACAGGCACAGCACCCCCCAGCACACAAAATGAACAATACCGGATGACACCGCTCTGAAAAAGATGACAAATTCAGAAAGTCTCTCTCGGGAAGAAGGGTGGTCGCTCTGTCCTGAGTCCCTCCGGCTCTGGGGCAGCTGCTGCAGCCACAAGGTGTGAACTCTCGGTGTTCCCAGGTCCCAGTCCGGAGCAGGTTTGGGATGGTCGAAGAAAAGAGAGGAGAAACAGTCCAGGAAGCAATTTGGACAGTTTAGTAAGCTAGCTAGGAGCAAAAGCAAGCAGGAGCGAAGCAAGCAAGAGCAAGCGAGAGAGAGAGAGCGAAAAGCAAAAGCAGCAAAAGCAAAAGCCAAAACCTCTGTGTCCCAGCCAGGCTGATAAGAAAACCTAAACAAAACTTTCACTCTTCAGGGCCAATCTTAAAGGTACAGAACATAATATCCAACATTAACAGAACACATGAATGGGGATACAAGCTTCATAACATCACCCTAGGACATACAGCCATGCAGTCACCCTGAAATGGTAATTAGGAAGCATTTATTTCATGAACAGCACCCAAGCAGAATCAAGCAAAATCAAGATCACTTCAAATGTAAGGCTGCCTGGATACTGAAAAGTATTATTACATCCAATAATTGGGTAAGAAAAATGTGAACTTGCCATTAATCCTTGGCTAACAATGCATGTATATATTTCCATATAGAAGTATTTCTGTAAGGGTGCAGCAGAAGCCTAGGTAGCCAGGAGATAAGGAAAAACAATTTGTGTTAATGGGACTGTAGCATTTACCTTGACATCTAAGGACTTCTATGAGCATTTATTGTGTTTTACACTATTTTTTAAAAAGATACAAGTGAACAACAAAAAGGATTTTTATTGCAGGTTTTATTTTATTTAAAGTCTAACTTCATAAAATCAAATAAATTACGGCAACTGTTTAGAGCCATTACCTACACTTATTGCTGGCAGACATTGCTTATATTTTAGTCCAGTGATGGCAATATATTCCACTGTGCAAAAAGAGTGTTAATACATTTAAACCAAAGGTTATCTGATTCTCTAATTATCTTAAAGTACATCTGTTAATTTGCAAATTATTCACATTCTTCAAACCATGCAAAGCAACAACAGCTCATACATGATCTCATGCTCATAATTCAGTATAATATTTAAGGTGATGTGACAGAGTCTAAATGTCTTGATCTATGCAATTTGACTTCAAAACTGCGTGTCTTCAGCTGGTTTCCTTGTGACAGCCTGCCTACTTAGCCTTGAGTCACTTGTTGTTAACCTGGGAAATATAAATGCTAGCATTTTTCCAGCTTTTTGAAGTAGTGATGGGAAAAAAACATAGTGAGGTACTTATATCATTCCCAAGTAAAAAATAATATTTGTCTTTTCAGAAATAGATGTCTAAGATAGTAGTAGAAGTAAAGAAATTAATTCTTTTGTGATATTCATGTATAATAAATGATACAATCTTATTCCCAGCCAAGAAGAAGGATTTGAAGTTCACAGTAAATTTCACTTTTGGAACTTCTCATGGACTAAAAATTCAGATCATTTTGTCAGAGGCTGATGCTCAGTTTTCCAGAGTGTACAGCAATCTAAATTCCCTATGTCCAGTTACTACAGCGAATCTGACAAAAACCCATCAGCCAAGACATTTGCAGGAGAATTTAGAGGTGGTCCAAAGGCTCACTGAACTCTTTTGGAGCTGTATGCTGACATCCCATGGTCTTGGACCTCAGAAAGTTTGCCCAGTGGGCTTGTTCCAGAGATGCCCATCCTGCAAGGCTGAAGAGCACTGGCTGGGGATTAGGAGTACCTCAACTTGAGAGAGGCACTTGTCAGGCTGTCCCTGGGCTGGGATTCAGTTTCTGTGATGGCAAAGCAGAATATTCTTTTAAGACCCCGATACTACTGAAGTTCTGTTTCTTCAGTGCTGTGTGTCCTGCTGGGAAGATGTGCAGGCCTCTTCCCAAAGTCACACAGCACACATACCCAGAATTTTAGTGGTGTTGAATGTCTCCTGGTCTGATCACTGAGCAGAATGTGCCAAGTCCAGAGCACTGTTCCAAACATTCTCCCTGATGTGGAGACCTTAGAAGGCAGTGTGGCCTCCTCCCCAGTGTCTGTGTTTGTGGAGGGGATTATCTTCTATTAGACACAGGACCCTTTTCAGCCTCTTCTGCTGCTTTTGCTCTTTGTATTCATGGAATTGGACTGGAACTACAATGAACTAATCCTTGATTATTTTTTGGTAATAAATACCTTTGTGATGTGTTGTGAGCAGACTGGAAAAGGTATAAGTTTTCCAGACACAGTTTCTGCAGTGTCTTTATTTGCTACTAATTATGTTTTCTAAATCAGAAAAATGCAGACAGGAATTTAAAAAAGGAAAAAAAATCAGTTCGTGTGAATTAAATGAAAACGTGATAAAATCACTAAAGAGGTGCACAAACTTCAGTGCGGATACATTAATTTACTTTGTTTGCACATGACATATACACATACTAATACATGTCTCTTAAAATACATATTTAAGTCTACAGACCACAAAAAAAGTATATTTTATGTAGCAGCATGTACAATTCAAAGCAAATGTTTTAAAGGTAATAGGCATGTTTTGCATGCTGAGAGAATGTGCACAAACCCAATCTGCAAAGTGGATGAATCCATTATGTAAATCTAAAGTTGTCAAAGTGATCTATTATAACTATTTCTACTGTCAGCTGTTCAACATAGCACAAATTCAGCAACATACTCATCTTGATAGGGGAGAGTATTTAGATATTATACCAACTACTTATTAATCTTACTGATTTCCACAGCACCTATCACAATGGCAATTTTTGTTATGGGAATTAATGCTGAAAACAGAAGATGACAATCAAAAGCTAACAAAAGGAGTGTCATGTTCGTGACTTGAATATAAATTGAAGGCTGTGGAGGAACAACACGGCTTGGAGCATTGCTGCTGGAGGCCAGCCTTTCATCAGAGGCTCATGTTTAGGAACTAGAACTGTTGGGAGGGAACAAAATGTCACGAGTGATGGCTGTTTGTTACTTATGTGAGAGACGTGCTCTCCATTTGGTTCATAGCATGCTGCATACAAAACAAACAAACAAACAAAGATCTAAATGGCTCTAATTTGAACATCACTGGTGTTTTCTGAAAAGAGTTTGGGGGCTACTATTTCTAGCATCCAGAACTAGTCATTGAGTATTTCTTCTCTTTTATTCTTGCAGAAGATACTTCTCCAGGCTTGCAGGTGAGGTGGTATTGTAAAAGATTTTTCTGTCACTGCTTTTGCTGTCTTTTCTTGGCATGCTAGATATGAATTTGCATTGTGAGAAATTTAGTAGTTCAAAGTAAATGCTATTCAAACATTTTAAAAATATTCTGCTTGTGAAAGTTACTTTAATTATTTTTGTTGTGCCTACTTTAATTTTAAAAGACAAACTGAAATATGTTACTGCATCCCAACAGTTGCTTCTTCCTAACCATTAGGAAACCTTAAAACTTTGAGCCAGGTCCTACAAAACTTGTCCTTTTCACATGTGTTAGGGTTTCATAAAAGTGAAAAGGTGCATTGGACAGCATTGTGAAGTTAATGTATATGATCTTGAAAGGATTAACCAGTTATATAGCCATTAAATTATAGCAAACTAGTGTTTTCTTTGCTTCCTTTTATAATTACAATTTTAGTGATTGCCCCATGCAAATATCTTCATTTGCATACATTTCCACATTAAATAGGTTTGGATGTTGGCTCCTTCCAAAAATAGGTAGAGCACTACAGTTCACCATAATTAACTTGTTGTTGGCTGGACAGCAGTACAATTCTGTAGGTGCTAAAGAATGAGACTTCCACATTTGTTCACTACAGGAAGAAAGCAGAGTGCCAAGGAGTTGCCAAGGGCTCAGTGAGCACCAAAGTCTGGGCTTCAAGTCACCCTAATGGCTTAACCAGTGAATGCCCTGAAATCCTTCTCTTCTTGTTTGGCATTGTGGTAGGGGCTTGGAGGGTATTTTTGTGGTTTGTTTTGTTTAATTTCACTACAAAATTTGCTTTGGACCAGCAGAACCTTCCAGTCGTTGTTAAAAAAATAGAGAACATTTCACCAAAAAAATGTATTTTGCCAAGAACTGCCATTTTTTTTCAAGAAACTCTTTTAATGTTTTGCAGAAGGAAGATTTCAGATGATCATCACATAGTCTACTTAGCAATGACATATTATTTTTGTGAATATCTGACACTTTGTGACTACATAGTGCCTCCTGTAAATTAACTCTGTTTGGAGTGGAACAAGTTGGGCAAGCTGCAGGGATGTCTGGGCTACAAAGATCTACATTACTGCCAAGTGTTTCCAAGCAGCACTTGTTGGCATTTTAGATGGGCTCTGATGGCTCTACATTTAATATTTGTGATTTTTTCTCTGCGGACTGGTGAGCATCTTGCCACAAGTGGAAGGAGAGACCAAGCAGAAGGTTTGCCAGCTGTGGGCCAGATGAGACCCAAATGCACCCTCGTGTGCATCCACAGTGTGCCACCAAACAAGTGTGTTGGCACTCTTGGTGAGTGGTTTTCCTTGCTGTCCTTGGGCAGGACTGTCCAGGAATGAGCACTGTTGTAGTAGCATTTTCTGTTTGATGGTTTGCTTGGTGGTATACTTTTTCCTTTTTTTTTTTTTTTTTTTTAAGGGGTGGTCTGTTTGTGTTTGCCCTTTTTAAAATTTAAATTTAATATAAAGAGATCACGAAGAGTTTAATTCCAATAAGTTCAGTTAGGCACAAATATATGCCCTGCACTTTAGGTGTTGAAAGGTTCTTCTTCAAAGCTTTAGATGAGAGCCCCTGCATGAATGCTAATGCACACATTTTAATGTGTGAGGAATTCCCTGCCTTTTAGTGAATTTGTCTGTGCTTTCTTGGGTGTCTTTGTGAACTCTCTTTTATTGCCTTACTAAGTAAAACTGGTTAATTACAGTTTTTTCCTGAAAAGCTTTATTCATCATGGAATTATTGCTGAAAGGGAAGGCTGCTTACTTGGAAATATTCCTTTGGAACCGTTTGAATCACTGTTATTCATAAGACTGCATTTTCAGGGTGCCACACTGTTCTCTTGCTGCTTTCCATGAAACGTATTTGATAGTTTTGAGATTGTTCAGCATTTTGTAGGGAAAAAAATGTTTAGAGGAAAAAGAAAATAATTTCAGGAAATTATGTTGAAAATATTTTTCTGATTAATTTTAATCAAGAGGAAATTGTGTCCTTCAAAACCAGAAAGTTATCTGGTGTGTACAGGAGCCTGGGATTCACTAAGGCAGAGCAATGCTCCACTTTGTGTCACATGCCTTTCCAGAGGCTCTCTGGGGATCTCCAGCCCTCCACCAGCTGATGTTTAGGGACAGACCTACATTTGGAGCCAGGACTTTGCTGTTATTCTGTTCAAACAAGGACTGTGATTTTAGTGGACTTGTTGCTCTGTTTTATTCTGCAGCAGTTTTTTCTGTACCTTGTGCTTGCATTGCAGATTCAGATCTGTCATTTTTTGCAGTATTTTTTATTATGTGATTATGGTTCTGCTGTGTTGTCAGCCACTAACAGATGGCTTAGCTCTTTAATATAACAGTTATTTGATGTATGTATCTATCTAAACAAAGTACTTGATGGATATCTGGTACTGGAAAACAAATTGTTATCAGTCTTATTGAAGGTAATAGAAATATTTTAAAGCAAAATTTATCACGTGAGTATCGAATTTTTATACAATACAGTGACAGGTTAAAATAAAAGAGGCAAGCTAAAATAGTGAAACATTCAGATGATTTTTCTTCATATCTGTGCAGAGGCTCTTCTAAACACTAGTAAATATTCCTGGTATATTCCTGAAAAAGTAAAAGCATGAGCACCATAATCAGTTGGAATATTTCTAATTCTCATCCAGAGCATGTCAATGCAAAAGTAGTGTATAACCCAAGAAATATGAGCTGTGCTAAATATTTTCATTGAAAAGAGTTCAAGTTCCACTAGTTTGTATTTCAGAACTGCAGACAGCTTCAGTCATGGTACTTTGGGATAAGACAGTTCCTTTATGAAACTCTCTCTTGAGATTTGTAATCATACTTGAAATTGTCTTTAAAAGTCTGGTTTTGATAAAGAGGTGTCTTCTAAGCTTCATCCAGCTGACAACTTCTCATATTAAAAGTTCTTTCATCCTTCATGGTAATTGAAGAATGTTGTCCTGAGACAGGAAGAAACTACACACATGCAGTTCAAATAGATTCAGTTAATTTTTTTCTGTGTCGACTAACAGAAGGAAGCATCTGGTCCTCCTGGCAGTCTGTGTGTTATAGAGTCTTCAGTCTACATGAATATAACTTAAAAGATGAGGCATAAGTTTAATTGGTGGGTCACATTGTAATGTCATCAAGTCCATTTGCTAGGCCAGTGTTTCCATGTTGGCAATTCACCACTTGTTCCCAGTCTCTCTAGAAGATATTTTTCTCACTAGACTTGATGAGAAAGGGAATACTTTCTCTACCATTTTCATGGCTGGATAGCCTCAAGCCAGTTCTCTTATCACTAATTTTGATTGAAGCAGAAACTGCTCTCCTTGTCTATCTTCATTGTACGCTTGGAATTTTGACTAAAAACTAGATATTTTATGTAATTGTTTCTGCCTAGTATCTTGTTCACAGAAATAAGATTATTGTGTGCTGAGAATTGAACTGTAAAGGCAATCTATGATAATATTTGAAAGTTAGATTTTCTTTTTATTTCTAACATTTCAACATGCTTTTTTCTTCCCCCCCTAAGAAATTAAATGAAAGTAACACAATTAGATGCTCCATGGGATCTCTGAAAAAATAACACTGTCCTGTTCTCCTGTGAGTCTGTATTATATAAAGCTCTTTCTACTTTGCAAAAACCATTTGGCCTTCCTCATTTCTTGCATCTCTTTCTGCCTCTTCTTGTCTATCATTAACAGGTACAGAATTTTTAAAAAATTGATTTAGATCACAATTTTTAATGTATTGTTGGGAGTTACTTGTCTGTTTTTACGTTATGTTCTGTGGAAATCTTCATGTGGAAAGATAGTCTGATAATACAGTGTTGTCTGTAATATCCTTTAATTCCAGATCATAGTCAGTCATTTCTCTTTCTTCCCATCTCTACAGAGACTTTCTGCTTAGTAGAAATTTCTAAAACCAGAATATTGTCCAAAAGGTTTAATCTTGGTTTTGTATCAATATTGTGAAACATTGATCCTTCTATCTTATCTAATGGTTCATTTGCTAAGACAAATGACCCACTTCCTACATGGGACTGGAAATAATTTAACTCTTCTTATTAATAAGTTGAATGTAATTAATGGACATAATTGTGTAGCATGAATAAGTGAACTATTGGATTATATAAAACTTTAAAGAAACTGTAGATCATAGACAGCATCATAGAATCAAAGAATATCTTGAGCTAGGAGGGAACCATTAGGATCATCAAGTACAACTCCCTGTTCCTCACAGAACTATCTAAAACTAAACCATGTGACTAAAAGCATCATCCAGACACTCCCTGAACTCTTTTAGGCTTGGTGCCATGGCCTCTTCCCTGGCTGGCCATTCCAGTGACCAAATTCTCTCCCAGTGAAGGTACATCCTCTGAGGCACCCTCAATCCCTTTCCTTGTGTGCTCTTCTGGTCACCAGAGAGGGGAGATCAGAACTTCCCCCTTGCTTCCCTCCTTAGGGCAGGTGAGACCTGAACAAAGCCACCCTCAGTCTCATCTTCAGGCTGAACAGGCCAAATTACCTCAGCTGTTCTTTATAAGTTTTTCAGTTTAGAAATTTTGCTGTCCATGATGCTATTGCTTCTACTAGAAATATCTAGTTTTGTTTTTCATATTTTTTTACTTAATATGAGAAATGCAAAACTTGCAGCCCTTTGAAAAAGCAAGTGTTGTTGTTCACTTTTATTTTTATTTGTTTGACTTTGGGGTCTGTGTATGTGTGTGTTTTTGGAGTTTTTTTTTGTATTTGTTTGTTTCTTTGTTTTTGGTGGGTCTTTTTGTTTGTTTGTTTTGTTTTGTTTTGTTTTCAGGATTTAGTTACTTTATTTCACTAGGAATTAGAATCTAAAGTTCTCAACTTTCAGGTGAGTGCCTTATCGTTTCACAGGCTTCTAGATCTTTTGTATCATTACTGATCCATGTCCCATCCTTTAGACTCATAAAGTTGCTCTCACCACCTGGTTATTTCTTTCCTTCTCAATGACTTTTTTAGCATTTTACACAAGCTGGCAAGGTAACAGCAGGAAACAAGAGAAAACCACCTCAGAATAATGGTTATGGGCACACTCCTGGGAGATGCAAGATGTAGGTTCAAATCCTTCCAATTAATTGTGTGGCTCCCAAAGCCCAGATAAGTTACTGCCTGAAAAGCTAAAAGAATAAAGCTAAAAATGTTTCCAATAACAGAGGAATGTGAAAGCAATTTGTGGTTTCAATAGCGATAACTTTAACCTGAATTTATTAGCAGATGACTTAATTCTCTGTGTCTGATATAGTTGTCTCTTTTGGTGATTTTACTGGTTTTTTTCAAACTAGTTTTTTGATTTAATTCCCAAACTTACAAAAAACTGCCCAAGCAACATCAAAATATCTTGAATAGTCTTTATTGCAGGTCAGCCTGAATGTTCTCTTAGCTATGTTCTCTGCAGCTAGGTCCTGTACACTGCAGAGGCTGTGGGTACCCAAGGGTTAGCAATTCAGTCCCATTTCCTGTGACATGTCTTTCAAACTCCTTACTTTAATCACAGTTTTGACAAGACAGCTCTTCATAGGTTCCTGAGCTTGGACAGGGATCGGTGGATTGGTGCCCTTCTTTGGACCATTTCCTTGAAATAAGCACTCACACAGTGGAAAGGGTTTTGAATGTCAAAACACAGGGTTTAGCTGGACTACGCATTGTAGACACTCTGCATCATAACTTTGAACTCTTTTTGGTAGTGTTCAGCTTTCAGGTTGCAAAAATGCTCTCCACCCCCTTCTGTGTCCCAAGGGTGATCTTTCTGTGACACCCCAGCCCCTCAGCTGTCTTATTTCAGCAAACTTCTCTGTGTCTGCCTCAGATGCCCTTCAGGCTTTCTTATTCTTGTCTTGCCCTCACCTATCCTACTGGAAAAATGTTCCCCAGAGCCCAAGCAGCTGCTCTCTGTTGCAGGAACCTTTTTCCTCTTGCAGAAGGCTGCACTGGACTGTGTGGGCAGGAAGCATTCCTCATAGCCATGGTCTATCCCCAGTCCCTGTGAGGGAAGACAATCTTTTTCACAACAGCTCACAAGACGTGGAAGTGATCTTTAATCAACTGAAATGGACACTGCCCATCACAGGGTTTTAAGTCCAACAAGCGGAACAATGTTCATTTACCTCTTTTTTTCATCCAAAAAAAGTTGTGGTAAACTTACTGTTTTATTGAGAGGCAGTGTCAGGGTGGATTCAGATGCTTCTGGAGATTCACTGGATTTACACAGGGATAAACCAGAGTTCAAACTGGACTAAAGAAAAGTAACAGATAATCATGTAATCACAGAATCCCTAAGGTTGGAAAAGACCCTTAAGATTAAATCCAGCCATTAACATTATACTGCCAAGTCCATCACTAAACTGTGTGAATAGGTGCCATATCTACACCTCTTTTAAATACCTCCAGTGATGGTGACTCAACCACTCTCCTGGGTATCCTGTTCCAATTCTTGATAGTCCTTTTGATGATGTAATATTTTCTGATACACAGGATAAACCTCCCCTGGCACCACTTGAGGCAATTTCTTCTTATGCTATGGTCTCTTTTTCCAGAACAACACCCACCTGGCTACAGAATACTTTTGGGTAGGTTATTTCAGGTATCTATTTCCCAGATTTCTAAGCGTGCTGCATTAAATTAACAGATAAGCAAAACCCCAAAGACTGATCTGAACTAGTCAAGCACAACTGACAGCTGCAATAAAAAACCCCTATCTCCTAAATAAGCTTTATCCTCATAACTAGAGCTTAAAAATCCCAGATGAGAAGCCCAAGTGCACTAAAACCATTGTACAACTAAAAAGTAGGAGACAGCTCCTACCTCAGCAAGCCTAGAGTCAAAACAGATGAAATAGTATTCCACTATCACTCTCTGATAGAAAGGATGGATTGAACTGGCAGATTCCCTAGCTCAAGGTCAGACAAGGACTATTGCAAAACTGGAAACCCAACCAAGATCTTCTGATTCCAGCCTAGTGCCTGAGTCAGAAGACTTCTAATCATGCATAACATGACCATTTGTTTCCATACTCAGTGCTCTCTTTCACGTCAGTGCTTCTCCAACACCTTTTTGCATGGCATTTCATCTCTGCCACAGAGCTTTCCTCCTTTAGGTGTTTTTCTGGCAACATAGTGGCTATGAAAGTAATCCATGTACATCTACATTCTTTGGACAGAGTTTTCAAAAAGGAAAGCTTTTGATAGCTATAACCTGTGCCAATGTGCAGTAATCTTGCACATTTTTCCTTTTTTTTTAAATCCTATCATCTCCTATTCCATTCTTTTTCCTTTGTTTTCTGCAGTCTTACAATGTAAAATTTGTGTAAAGATGAGATGTTCAGAGCAAATTAAAACAAATTCAGACATTCGCAAAAATAGTATATAATTGCTAAGTAGACTATGTGATGATCATCTGAACTCTTCCTACTACAAAACATTAACACAGAGCAAGGTAAAGTAAGGATATTTTTTAGATGTGAAATTTATTTACTTCTCATTCTGACAAAATTTTAGAAGTGGCACATGTTCAGACAGTGAGCACAGAGTTTACCTGTATGAACAACTGTGAATTGTATTTGTTACCATACCTGTATGAACAACTGTGAGATTGTATTTGTTACCACTTTTTCTCATGAGGAGAGAATAGATGTTAGTTCAAAATAATTCTAGATCAAAACTTACAGAGCAAAAAAAGAGGATCATTGCTTAAAAAAATTTGGGGGAGGTTGAAGTAATGAATTTAAGTGATTAACTACATGCCTAACAAATATTTGTCTTCCTGTTATATAAATGTTTTAACCTAGGTTTTTGCCTAGGAAGGGAAACCTAAAAAATGGGTATCAGGAATCTTGATATGGACAAACTTAATTAAATGAAATGAAAAAGAATATTTTTCAGTAGTTTCTAGGCTTCTTATTTGTTACAGGGATGTAAAACCACTATTTTGCTTTTCCTATAGTTAATTTAGGAAGAAAGGGGAGATGTTTGCCAAGGTGCTTAAAAATAGCTGTTCCTGCAGAGATGTGTGGTGCTTGGGGAAAGCTGCTAATCCAGTAATAACATTAGAAAGAGCTACAGAAAACAAAGGCAATGTCAGTCATCCTGCTGTCCTCCTTGTGTCTGGCCTGCTAGTGACACTGTTACACCAGGGACGAGCCTTCCACAGAAACCTGGATGGCAGCAGGCACAGGAGGGGCTGCACTGTCTGATGCCTGACAGGTGAGGGAAGGACTGACACATGTGGGATACATGCTCATAACATGTCCCAGAACTTTATTGCTCCAAAAATGTCAGGTTTGAAAACTGGCCCCAGAAAAGTAACCAGAAGAGTGTATAGAAATGTGCTCCATAGCTGAGATTGTGGGGAAATCCCAGCTGCAGGTTAACCACAGTAACATCAGACCAGGATCTGAATAAATCACCCTTCACAGCAACAAATATCTATGTCACAAATGTGTCACAACATATGCAGATATTATTTTGTGGATGTGATAGTAAAATTAAATTTTATTTTTCTGGTTACAAACAGAAAAAACTCACAACATGTATTGGATTGGATCTTTGTGTTAATCTTCTAGTAGAAAGCCCAGAATTTAGTAAAGTATAGCATTGCCCTTACTGGGACTCTTTTCTAGAAATCTGTAGCTCTGTCTGTTGCCCAGCATCCCACTCACCTATGCAGAGCCACTGGAAGACTTTTATCTTTTGGTATTAGATTTCAGGCATCCACTCCATAGCATCTGTGAATAATCAGTTTTACTGAAGAACACTCTTTCAAGATAAACATGACGGTCAATAGTTACTAACCTACAGACTGTGCAGCTGCTTTTATACCCAATAAATGCTGAATAATAATCACATTTCAGAAACATGAACTTCATCCATGAAGCATTCTTAGATAAAACCAAGGACAAAACCTGCTGCATAAATCAATTTCTGTAAATGAATCACATCCCCATTATCATATTGTCCCTGTGATGGGGCTACTCAGTTTATTTTTGCCAAATCTCATGTTGCCCAATGTGAGCCCTGACAGGCCAGGCAGTGTAAGAGTCATCTCAGTTGCCCAGGAAAATAAGCAGTAGTCATGGCTCTTGGCCAAAAGTGTAAAAGACAATACAAGTGGGATTTTGGTGAAAGTATGGGGAAAATTATCCAATCAGCCACTCTAACACTTCAGGCTGTTACCTATTATCCTGTGTAAAAGAATGCAGAGAAGGTACTTTCTACTCTGTCTCTCTCTACTTCTAATATGAAAGCTTGGTGCATTCTTATTTCATAATTTTCAAAGAGAAGGCTAAAATCTGGCATTTTTAAGTTGGTAATTGTACCAAAATCTTGTTTCATCTCTTTTTTCTACCTTCTTACCTAGGTCCTGTTTGTAAATACTTTGACCCAAATAAAATGTGATATGGTCTCAAAGCATATGCTCAGCAAGACCAAAAATAGAGTAAGACTAAGGACTGGTTAATACTGTTTTCTGTGCAAGTCATAGAGCTTTGTGAGCCATATGACTGATTAGTAGAAGCATGATGCTTGCTTTGTTAGATACACATTAGAAGTATTCTGCACAAGACTTCACCAGCCTCTCAGCAGTAAATTCAAATGCGGAGTTGGAAATTGGTACACCCTCTTCTTCTTCCAAAATCTGGATGCTGTGGTGCCTCAGTGTGAAATGCCTTACACCAGAGTGGGAACTCTGCAGAAAGCCAGCAGTGGAAGATGGATCTTGTGCCAGCCAGAAGGCCAAGAGGAAAGGAAGTTAATGTGAGCTCACATTGCATGCAGCTCTCTGAGGGTTTAACAGTGAGAAAATGTTGGGAAAAAAGGTAGAGAAGAAGTCCTATATTTCTCAAGATGTCACTGCTTCTCTGGGGGTTCTAGGAAGCACCTCTGCCTACTTAGGTCCACATGCAAGCTGCTGCACTGCCAGCAAGTATTGCCTGCATGGAGATAACTGATGGTCAGCTCTGCTTTTTAAAAGGCAGATAGGGAAGGAGGAGTGCTGGTCATGGCACCATGTTCTGTATAAAAGTACGGTTGCTCGCCAGACGGATGTTGCTGCCAAATATCCAGATGTGAATCATGGGTACATCAGCCTGTTCCATCACATGTGTGCTGGCTAATTTAATCTGAACTAATTTTAAGTTAGCTGGTAACTTGCCAACATAAACATACTGAAATGTCTTTTCTTTTTTTTTTTTTGGTTGTGCCACGATAGGGCTTCATTACAAGAGACAGCAATAGACAGCAGGTATTTTTCAACAGAGGAGATGCTTTCGTCTACTGCTAAAGAGTTGACCTTTATATATCAGCCTACAATTTCTACACCCCTCTGTTACCATTTCTGTTATTAGTAGTGTGCATGTTGCCCTAGAATTTCTCTACTCCCAAGCAGCAGCTGGTTTAGAATCACCCTCTTTTCAACCTTTGGTAGGAAGAGACTAGTTAGATGCCTTTAAACTGATTTGCTCTTCAGTAGTGTCTGCTGGAGAGCTATTCTGAGGAAATCAGTAGCAGCCTTAGGCCAAGTGCTAAATCTCTGCTCTCCTGGACCTAAGCCTACTCAAGTCAAAATGTTGCCCTCTTTTTTGCCTACCATTGCTTACTGACGTTTTTAAAAATATATTCCCTCCCCCATATCTTTCTCTCTAGTGCTTTGTTGGCATACTTCTTTTGTGTGTTGTTGTTGTAGATCTGATCTGGAAGTGGTAATTGAGGTTTTGGAATTTAAATCAGTGGCTGAGGGGTGCCATTCTTGGCATTAGAATTCAAGATCTCACTGTTTTCTTTATGGCTTACTTTAGCAAACAGCTTCTAGTTTAGGTTGTCCACTTTTGACAAGATGGAAGAGCAGCTGGAAGAATTATTTATTTTATCGTGATGTTCAAAGGGAAAATAAAGGCTTTCTTCAGCCAATATCTGGATACTAAGAGGGCATCAGTAATGTTCATCTTTATTTTAAAGAGTCTGAGAGATCTTAAAATTTTACACCTTGTCTAGAAGTGATGCTTCATGATTACAGATTACTACAGCCTTTCTGCTCAATGTTCTCCTTCTCATTTTCTAAAGGATTTCTCTGCCTACCAAAACTAGTCTGAAATAATGCAAGAAAAATTAGTACCTGTGCAAACAATTTCTGTGAAAGCAATGGGCAATGAATGGGAGGAAAGTTATGTGTAGTCTTCAGGGCTGGGACTAAATATCTTGTAATAATTAAAATCCAGAGAGATTATTCACTACACAAAACCAACAGGGATATGAGGATTTACAGTGTGAATTCTCTGAATCAGGCTTATTGCTTCCTCTATCTTCTGTGACATTTCTGCTTTTTTTCAACTGTGCATACATAAAAGCACATTTGTATAATTTGCAACATGTGCTTTTTCAAGCACTTGCTAGCAAATAGTCTGTAATGTGTCTCATGCTGGTTTGCCTTTTAAAAATAAAATAAATGTTTCAAACAGATTTGATCCCATTCACTTAAATGTTTTGAACAAAATGTTACTGGGATATTTAGGACACAGATTTACTGTCTGTTCATGCTATCTGTAATGACCCAGTAGACCAGAACATCTTTGGAAGAGCTGTCACAATCTATCAAGTCAACGATCTGTGAAATATAAATTCTCTGTGGAAGTTGTTATGGGCCATTAAGTAAATAATAATACCTATTTTATAAACTCTATAATAACTTTGTATTTATTATAGGAGATCAAATTTATATGATAAGATAAAAATCAACCTGAGTCTCCAGCTAAGTCTTAAACTTCTCCAATATCGAAAAAACTTTCATTACATTCAATTTTGTCACACACATTCTCTTTATGAACATCTAGTGTAGAATTGGTATAAAATGCCAAAGTAACCAAACACTATAATTTTCATAGCATTTTCAGTCTAGATTTTAAAGCAGGGTCCTTGTCTAAGCTGGCTTAAATAACTTAAAATATTCTTCAACAGAGCTGAACAAGAATTTTCCTGAAATGTGCACAAAATTACAAAATATAGCAATTAACAAAACTAATTGCTCTGAATTCTCTCAATTCCCTGTAAGGCATTAATTTTGTGAGCTCCGTTCCAGGAGCTATATTGGAGCATTTTAAAATATTTAATGTGTTTTCCCCCCTGAGGTATAGGGCAGGACTCTGATTCCCATGTTTTATGAAGGAGAGTCTGAATCACAGAAGTTAGAATCTATCTCTCCTAATAATAATGTAGAAGTTAGGCACTGAGCCAAACATATTCTCTTTATAGGCTCTGAAGGAGACCAGCATCCCCATTTGAAGGATTCAGCCAAACAGGGGTGTCTGAAACATATGTTTGTGCTTCTGTTCAGAGCTGTGATTGGTTTAAAAAAACCTCTTGTCTCCAGTCTGTTCCTCCAGGCTGTCTTGCAGGTGAATTTCTCTCTACTTGTGGCTGACTTTCCATGACAAATCCAGTTGCTTTGCTCCATAAGGACTCCAGTGTATGACCCAACATTTCCAAGGTCAAAATCTGAGGACCCTTACTTCACAGGTAAGGTCTTTAAACAAATGTTGCATTATGTGGAGGCCTCAAGGTGTTTGGGGCTGTTCTGCCTCTATCTGCTGGTAGGTTTGGGTGATGGATATGTGCCACTCAGCATTTATCAGAGTTAGCACAAGTCTTACAGCAAATAAATGAGGTGGCCATATCCAGTGCATGATCTATTTACAGTATTTAAACTTCATATTTTCAATAGTGGCCTGTTTTCTTTAGAACACTTTTCATTTGATGATTTCATAGAGCCCAAGTTTGAATCAAATGTCAGAACCCTGTATGGGGGGTTCAGGGAAACAATCATCAGAGGATTGAATGAAGTTTGAAGCAGTCATAGGAAAAGGTAAGGGAAAAATACAGCAAGTGATCAGTAACAAACAGAAAACTAGAATCAACTGGTATTTGCAATGCAAGGTGATTGCAGGTGAGTTAGTGGATTTTGTAACACTACTGGGAAGGCTTTAATTTCTTTCGTACCAGAAGACTGAAAAGTATTACCACTCTTTACAGCAGTGTAGGGGGCTCCAAGCTTGATCATTTTCAAAGGCTAATTAGTGAAAACTATAAATGATGAATGTAAGCATGGAAATACATGACCTACTTGAGAAGAGTCATCATGATTCTTTAAAGTTCAGCTTTATAAGCCTCCTGGCCTCCTTTGAAGGGACTACAAACATACATAAGAATTAATTTATTGGTAAAGCCTACTTAAATTTTAAGGGGCTTTTGGCAAAGGTTTATAAGGAAATGGATGGCAATGTATAAGATAAATTATCATGGATCAAAAGTCAGTTAAAGATGGGAATGAAAGTCAATAGAAAAAAGAGTTTTGCATGGCTGTCTGTTGCACGTTGTGGCAATCATCGTATTCTCAGAAGACAGAGAAAGGGATGAGTGGTGGTGAGGATACAAAGTTTTGTCAGAACAAGGATAAACTGAAGAACAGGTGAAGGATTTTGCAAGACTGAAAGACTGGGTAATAGAATTGCACATTAAATTCAGTATAAAATGTGAAGGGACATACTGGGAAAAGGTGTTGTGGGCTCATGTAGGAAATGGTGGACTGTGAGATGACCATTAACATTCAGGACTGAAATCTGGGGTTGTGATACCTGTAGAAATGTAGGTATTTTTCATGCTGGGTAAATATTTTGTTAGACAGTTACTTCTTTTTGTAGCTTTTTTGTAATATATCAGATGACACTGCCAGTTTGAAAAATAAATCATTGCGTCTTTCCATCCACAGTGGATAATTACCAGCATGCAAGTTGAATTCTGTTTAGAACATGACTGATTACAACTAAAATTGTATAGCATGACTCATCAGTTGGTAATTAGATCTCTCCTCTTACCGTATCTAAGTCATGTCACCATAATCTATAATGATAAAGGAAAGAATGACTGATTTCATGCTCTTGGCAAGCAGAAGGCACAGTTTTCTAATACAGTCACAATAAGGAAATTGATATGTTTCTCTTTTATTGACTTGCATCTTTTTACACCTTTCATTCAGAGCATTTTTGCTGTCCCCTAATTGATTTTTTTCCTAATTTCCCCTTCAGCTTCCTCTCTTACATTCAGAATTCTCATCAGCAAGCAAAGACAAATGAGAACAAAGAAGGGAGCTATGGCTTCAGTATGGACAGACTTACATGAAAAAAATGTAGAAAAGAAATAAACTGCCAGAAACCACACATTATTAAAAGTACTGCACTACTGTAAGCACTGTGTTGAAACAAGGCTGGTAAATGTTAGGGGATCATGTGCTGTCTCAACAGAGTCAGGATCTACAGTTTGACTAACCAAAACTACAGATGAATTTAAATTTGGGGGTTGTGTGGATCTGCATTCATTTCCAAGAATTAGGATGGATACTGTGGCTGTAATCCTCTAAACATTTATTTAACTTAGTGGGTTCTTTTTATCTCATTAGCACAATTAAGCATTGCAAATAATTAAAAATGAATGTTGAGTTGTGGGCAAGTTTTTTATGTCATCCAATCTGTATTAGAAGCAGTGGAATAGCCAAATTATATTAGTATGTTGAAGTACTTAGGCAACACAAGCAATGAGAATTAAATTGATGAATACTTAACAACATCATCAGCTTTATGGCCTCTGCATGATGTAATCAAGATGCAGATATTCTACACTGCTGTAAGCAGGAAGAAAGATGACCAAGGAGATCCCTTTTGACCCTACTTTCCTGTGCTTACTAAGAAAAAAAATTTAATCTAGTAGCACCAGTGTTAATCCTGATTCACATATTGTGTGCTGTGGGTCGTCTCTAAGTTGCAGCTGTAAGCACATGTATGACTGCCTGGGAGGAAGGAGCCTTTGTGTTTGACTATACAGGTATCTGATCCAGTGGAAGACTGGAAGGAATATTAAGATCCCTTTGCATTTGACTTATAGCTCAAATGCAGAGTCAGGGTTTTTCGAAGGATTAAAAGCTTATTTTCATAACTAACCTTCAGCTCTAATCCCAACACAAACTTAAAAGATGTATCTACACATTAATAATATTTTAATAATTCCCAAATGCAAATAGAGATACATAATTTTTCCATAAATCAACACTGTTATACACTTTATGAAACTGTATGTTCAATGCTATCCTCTGGAAAAACTAATTAAAATTGTCAGTTCAGAAAGTTAATGAATGATAGTATTTCCCATGTAACACTTAATATAAAATATTTAGGAACTAAAACTAGTTCAACAAATACACGGAGAAAATCCACAGGTCAGTGTAAAGGTTATCCTGTAATGATGAAAAATGCATTCCTTTTATGTAAATGTGAATAATATATGAATAATGGATGTTTGTTATGTAGGGAATGTAAAATTTATTATGGCTTTTAATATTCACTGCTTGGGCTTTAAGTGCTTTGCTTTGTAAATGATGAAATAGGTAAGTACATCTGTGTCATTTAACATCCTGAGTATTTTGTGTTAGAACCGAGTTTTAGCTGTTTGCAAAGTTTAGAACTGTTTTAAGGACCTTTGCAGTTTGGATATGGTGGAAAATTAAATCTAGTGGTTTTTTTGAGGTGCTTTGAAACCTGTATTAAAACCTCCCTAACGATCCTGACAGTTGAAATAATTGAAAGATAATATGTATTCCACTAGCATTAATGAATTCCTTTGTGTATCTAACACCTACACAGAGGTGTGAAGAACAGTTTGTGTGTTTTCTGGTGTTCTTCCTGCTGGTTTAGTGCTTCAGGGCTGCTGCAAGCAGCATCCTCTCTTCAGAAAAAGCTAAGCAAGGGCAAAACATATTGTTCCTCCTGGGATGGTACTGTGTGTCATATTGGGTATTATTTTAAGGTGTGCACTGTAGGAAATGGAGACCTTCTCAATAAGGCAATAGTTTAAAAATTTACTGGTTTAATATTCAACAGCTAGTCCAAATCAGTCTTGTGAACAATGAATGAGGGGAAAAGCATATTCTCTGCTTTCCTCCTAGTAAGGAAAGGCTCTAGGGCCAGTCCTTTCTTTGTAACAGCCTTCAAACAGGAATGAATGAATGAATGAATAAATGAATGAATGAATGAATGAATGCATGCTCATAACTGCTTAAATGGGAAAGTCACTGACTCCCTATGAACTTCCAGAGAACTGGTATGGCAAGCCCTGACAGCTGGGTGTGGAGTGGTTCAGCTCATGCAATAACCCCTTTTCCCCTTTTTTTTTCTTTGGAATTGGAAAGGGATCGCTGCCTTGTAAACTAACATTTTTTTTAATACATAACCCTTTGGAAAACATCCTAGGTAAGTAATGGTTGTAAAGCAATGAAGCACCTTTCTCTAAACACTTCATGTTAGCCTGTTAGCCAGCTTTTGTCAGGCTGAACAAAACTGCATTTTTTACTTCTGGTCTCATATTCACCCTGCCAGATGGTACTAAAAAGGAAAAAGAGGAAATGAATCATTCTCTCTAATAATTTTCATTGTTAGTGCAGCCACTGCATATCTGCTTCATCTAGATTAATGTTCCCAAGAGGCAACTGGTGATCTCCAAGCTATTTCAGGCTGATCTTCCCTTCAGCTTAGTGTTACCAATCTGGGTTCCACAAAACTACTTTGTCCAGAGGTCCATGTAGTTATGCTGTAAATAAAATCAGTAGCTTAAAATTTCCTACCACATTTTCCTCCCATGCAAACTCTGATAAGAAATCTGACTTATTTAAGCACCTGACCCTAGTACAGTCATACTAAACTTCCTCTGTATTTAAGTGCTGTGAATTCTAAGGTGAGGAGTCATTTTTCATGCTCAGGCATGGATAGCAGGACACCAGCATCAGAACACCATTAATAAGATACTGGACAGTGGTTCTGTTTTTGGGAAGGTTAGCTATTGCTGCATAATAAAAACCATGTTTATGACTATCTCATATTATTTAGATTTCCAGTTAGAGTGATGATAAAACTTGCATTTATAAATTAAGGCCAAACAACTGTCCCTTTGCAGCATGTCCTAATTTTCTTGCTGTTATTTTGTTCTTGTTATAAGTGTGGAAATACATGTTGATACTAGGTGCAAAATTAAAACAATAACAAGATCCTCTTCATCCCCTAAGCACTGAAGCAATGAAAGTTGCATTAAGAGGAATTGAATGGTCTAGGCTGTAGGCATTAACCTCAAGAAAGCATTTCTCATAGCCACATGTGGCAATAGCCAGAAAGCTGGAAATGGAATTCAAAATCAGTATGTGAGACTAATCCAGCTTCCCAGAGCAAACTGGAAGGTCTCAGGCACTTGAGCTGAAGCCTGCCTCAGAGCAAAACAAAAACCTACCTGAAAAATCCAATCCATCCTAGTCCATAAATTGTTTCACAACCCTTGCCTGATGAAGATATAAATTCAGTACTTATTATGAGCTATTAATTGAGTGTTAAATCCTTGACAGCCTAAGATGGTTTTTGGTTTTCCCTTCCCCAACCCAGTGCAGTTATTTGGGGAAGGAACATTTCTCAGTTTACTCTTTCTTGAGCTTTACATTTTACTGAGGTCTGGAAGGCCCAGCAAAGACTGATGCCAGAAAACAAGCCATATGTAATGACAATTGTTGCACCTTTGTGTGATTCCAGTTGTAGTTAACTGGTGTGTTTTTGTGTGGTTCCCACTTTAATGAGGTTTCGTGCTCTAAGTAGAAGATAAAAAGATGGTATCCCCATTTCACAGGCATGGATTTCACACAGGTCAAAGAGCTGCCTCTGAAAATGGAGCTCTTAAGTCTAGTTGCTTCAAGATGATCCTCCCTACCCAAGTTTTTAGCCTCCTGTTACTGCCAGCAATTTCTCTGATGTCTTAGTTGCCTGCAGTTCCCTGCCTAACAAGGTCAGGCTCCTTTGGAAGCACCTCAGGCAAAGGATGTTCAAATCACTGCGTGATCAGGTCTGCCTTCCTGTTCCAGCTGAGGCAATTCTGAAACCATTGATATGAGCACTTCAGCGTGGTTATGTCTATAGGAAGAGGATGATCTGCAGTATTCAGTAACCTTCTTGACATTTTCTGACACTTGCTACTAAAGCATATTAGGCTAAATGTGCATATGTCTCATTTTTGAAACCCCTTCTCAAATGTTCCCTCAATAACACTTCCCAACATATTGTACTCTTGTGTGCTATTAATAGCTGTAAATCTTTTAACAGCAGAACTGTCTGCTTTGGTGGTAGCCAGGGTGTTTGATTAAAGTTTTCTATTGGTGCTAGCTAAAGCCACAGACCTCCATTAGGCTGGGCACCAGCTTCCATTCTTTTGCCCTTTATGGCTATGTATGATGTGCTGTCTTAACAAGTGATCTGGACAAGATAGGTTGTGTTGAGACTCTTGAAGTGGAGCTGAGCAACTTTTCCCATTCTGCTGTGGCTGTCCCTGGAGCAGTAGATGAGACTGAGAATTCTGTGGTGCTTTCTCCTCTTGTATCCCTGCTCTGTACTGGCAATTGCCCACTTCCATTTGCAGACCTACTGCAAGACTGAATGCATCTTCTCTGGTGTCTTCTTAAACCACAGTGGCTCATGGCCCAAGTGATGCCTTCTTAGCCAAAACATGCTAAGAAGAAGGATTGAGCCAGCTGTAATTTCCAACTGTTTTCAAATGTTCCCTGCTCTTTTAGGGAGCTATTAAATGCCCCTGCCCCTTCCCCTCCCTCCCCATCCCTCCTCCCACCACTTCCCCATATTTCCATTTGCTTAAGAAACAAACCAGCCTGACTTCTTTGCAGTCAGCCACAGTGCACTAATGTGTGAAAGTGACAAATAATGCCTGGTGTGTTCTTTACAGTGTGCATTCTCCTTTGAAAAGGTGAATACAAGGTAGTTTGAATATTGTATGAGATCAAGCACCAAATTTTGAAAAATAGGCCTTTTTTCCTGTCTAGAATTCAAAGGGGAGGCAGTTCAGAAAGCAAGTCTCACATAAGGATGGGAGAAGGAGTGAATGAGAAGAGGGCTTGAATTTAATTTAACCATAGAATGAAGCACTTGAAGTGATCATCTTCTGCTTTTTCCCCTACACCTGATGGATTTCTCTGCTCAATGACATTTAAAGCTGTGGCTGCAAAAGCTGGAACAAGCAGCAGAGAGCAGTACTGAGCTACTCGTCTCTGATGGAAGTGTTTTCCATCAGGGCAATTGGTCTACTGGAGAAACAGAGGCACAAAATGTGATGCTAATGTCCCCTCTTCAGTTCATAAGCTGCTGTGACAGTCTTCCTTTCTGATAACTGTGATGAGACAGAGAGTGAGGACCATTTGTCACAGATCCCTCATGCACCTGGGATGAAACCAGGTTTTGTTTTCCTTTAGACTGTTCCTTGGTAAAAGCTTTCAGATTGGAGCAGAAAGGAGCTGAATAATAAATATCTAAAAGGGAATGGAATAGAAAGACCAAGATGGGGGAGTGACAAGAAGGTGTATTTTAATTGAAAGGTTAAATTGCCTCTTACAAAGCCATATTTTTTTGTCCATTTTAATGGCAAGTAATCAACAAACAGTCATTAAACTGATGAGGCTGCTTTCTTTAAGATCAAGGCATTTTTCAAGTGGGAGTGCTGAACAGTGTATTCTTTTTAAAACAAGAGTTTTGTTTTTCGTTAATGAAATAAAAATCCCCAGGGAATGAGGCCATATAGAATGAATTATATAGTTCAGATTTCATAGGAATTATTTAGAGCTAACACATGCTTTGTGTTTCAGATGGAATAATGGATCTCATGTGATTTAGTTCCAATGGAGCTTGAGACCACTTCTGCTTTCCAGGGGTGAGAAGTGGGCTGTTCGTCAGAAGCACAACCAATTTTGGTTGTATTTATTTCTTACCTCCCCTCAGCATTTTGGCTCCCTGCATTCCTGGTGTGCTGTATAGCACCTGCAGTCTTAGAAAGAGGAAAATAAGATGCTTGTATTTCGCTTGTCTACACTGCATTTACTCCACAAATTAACTTTTTCCCGTTAAAAATTATTTTTCATAATTCCTGCAATTAGTACTCCTAAATTGGATGGCTATCTTCAAATGCCAAAGCACATCTCATGTTCAAATGTGTAGTGAGCCTGAGTTTATATTGATTGTTAGTGCAGGTTGTACACTCTTGGAGAAAAATCTTTCAGAACCCCAATATCCTGATAATGTTTTTACCTGTAGGGAAAGAGAATAGAAATGTGTGAACTTGTGCCTTGTGAACTCCAACCTCATCTCTATATTCTACCAGATAATCAGAATTTTTTCTTTGTTTTTTGTCCTTCTCCCCAACACAACGTCAAGATACCAGGTGTGAATTTACCAGTCAGCTGTTTCTACATCAGTTTACCTGGATGTTAAATTCTTTACACTCCTATCTATGCATAAGAGGGGTAAAGGTGATACATTTGTAGGAGGTTTTATGTGATTTTAAATAGATTTAAAAGATTTCTAAGACCTATATTTTTAATAGGTCCCATTGAAAGTGAATATGTATATAAGTTTCTTCCATATTGTGTTACAAATTTTATAAGCTACCATTTTATAAGTTATCTGTTTAATAACTGAACTTACACACATTGAGACTCTTTAAGCCCAGACAAGGGTGAAAGGCTAGCTACAGTAATCACCTCAGCTAAGGCCTTTGGACGTGTTTGGCATGTCAGTGTCTCTGCTTTTATTAAAAGAATAGCTCAGCCTCCCTGCTTGTAGAGGGAAGTGAAAGTTCTCCTGTCTGCGCGCTGCCCAGGGAACTGATTCGTAGAGGCTTGATGTCTCCCATTCAGCTACACAAATAGCATCCAAATTGCTCAGGTCTGCTTCTCTAGTATTCCATTAATACCACTCCAGAAGCAGACCTAGTCTGCAGCAGATGAGAAATCCTTTTTCTTTTCCCTTTACATTAATGGTATTTTCCTCTCAGTCAGCCTGGTTATCCAGTCTGGCTGTTTGGTGACATCCTGGCTCTACGATGTTTGGGGGCTTAATCAGATAGCATGTCTTCACCTTCCTTTGCACTCCTGTGCTCTTTTCCTACTCTGTATTGCTAATCACTCACTAAATCTGACAACCAGGATCACCAGCATGAAACAAGATGGGGGAATTTCTTTTTCAAGCTAACACTCAAAAATTTCAGAGCAAGTTATATTAACTTATCTCTGGCTTGAATTTAAACTAATATCTTGTCCTGTGTTATTTAATTTCAGAATGGTTGACGTGAATTTTCCTGGGATCCACAAGCCAGAGCAACAGTCTCCTGCTCACTAAATGAACCCCTGACATTTATGAATTTATTACATTCATTATATTAATTCTAAATTTAGGGAAAAGAACTAGAAATGCTTGTACTGCTGCATCTGTTTATGTTTATAAAAGTCAGTAAGGTTTTACCTAGACACATGTGTATCATCTCTCCTGTGCTTCTTTGTCATAGTTTAACCCAGCAGAGAACTAATCACCATACAGCCTTGGTGGGATGAGGGAGAGAATCTGAGGAGAAAGAGTGAAATTCTTGTTTTGAGATAAAGACGATTTAATAGGAGTGAAAAAGAAGAGACTATAATGATGATGATGATGATGATAATAATAATAATAGTAATAGAATATAGAAAACAAGTGATGCAGAATGCAGTTACTTATTCCCTGCCAACTGATGCCCAGCCAGTTCCCCAGCAGTGCCCCCCTTAGCCAGCTTTCCTTATAGTTTATATACTGAGAAAAAAATCCCATGGTGTGGGATATCCCTTTGGCCAGTTGTGGCCAGCTGTCCCCTCTGTGTCCTTTCCCAGCTTCTTGTTCCCCTCAACTCACTGGCTGGTGGGGCCATGGGAGAAGCAGAAAAGGCTTTGATTTAGTGTAAAGCTACTTAGCATCAGCTAAAAACATCAGTGTGTTATCAACTTTTTCTCATTCTAAATCCAAGACACTATTACAGATTATAGCAGCTCCTAGGAAGAAAATTAACAGTATCCCAGATAAAATCAGGACAAGATAGCAACAAGTTTTGACATTTTGAAAACTGCTCTGTAAAAGGCAAAAACAATTGAGCTTTTTTCAGAAAAAAAAAAAAAAAAAGAAAGAAGGTTTTTCTGTAGTTAAAATGTAGTATGCTCTGAGCATCATCACTTGATTTCCAAAACAGTTTCATGAAACACTTTTGTGAAATGGAAAAGAACTTTCTTGAACAAAATTCAACAGGAACAAAAGGCAGGCTTCCAATAATAAAAGCTAAGCTTCCAAGGAAGATTAACCTCTACTTCAAGAAAAGACTAGGAACTTGAAAGCATGTCAATTATAGGTATAGAAGTGTAAAAAAAAGTAGATGTATTGTGAGTAGGACTGAGCTTGGAAGCTCAGTTCCATGTGGATATGGAAAGAATTGATTTGAAAGAAAAAAACCCAACTTTATTGAACTGATACTGGAACACTTAGAGTTAATTTTGTTGTGTGTATTTTATACAAGGGCTAGGACATGTTTAAACATTAGCAATGATTTGCCTCTCTTTATGACAAGATTTCTCTGAGTATCCAGCAGTTTGTCTAAGAGTGTGGAATTGTCTCTACCACAGCATAAAAGTTGTAGTTGTCTGCATAGGAACAACGTATTCTAAGACTTTCCTACTGGTGTTTTGTTAGGGTTTGGCTCTTTGTGTATTCTGGTATGAGTTATAAGCAGCAAAAGATAAACTTTTCGAAGTTCTTTCAGCTGTCATTTTGCTTGTAATGCTGCCAAAGGTCACCACTGTTACTACTTCAGGATCCTGTCTCCATCATTTTCCAGCCAATGATGAGCAGAACGGATACTACTTCCCTCGAAAACTCTGTCTTCCACTTTTTGTTTTGATCTCTTTCTTCACTGCAATTATATTTCTGATAAAAAAAAGCCAGAAGTGTCATTCTTGAATGCTCACTGCAAGCTACCAGCAGCAATTTTCCAGTTATTTGAGCAATGGTCCTGGTAACAAAAGCAACAGCAAAATCCTATCTCAACTTCACACATCTCCCCTTTTTGGTAATAGTAGTCCAAGATAATCCCAAACCTAGAAACACCCAAAATTCAGTCTCTCTTCCTGTTTGTGGCTAATTACAGCATCTTGCATGAATGATGTTGAAATGTTTCTGTCATCACACATGATGTAAAATCATTTTAAGGATGTAGTGCAGGGCATGTTCCAAGAAGCATGTCCCAAAGTAAAAGATTTTTGCAGTAGCTGGTGCAAGTTAGTTTCAAATACCATGACTAGAATATAGAAGGGATAATTCTTAAACATTAGTTTGGTATCTTCAGTGTCTCTTCAAAGTCACAGAGCATGGAGGATGGGCAAGATGGATATTGAAAAGGAAAAATGGGGTGTGATTGTGGGATAAATCACGTTTTGTAAATTTGACCATCTGCTCCTCACCTTCCTGTGTGAGACTGCGAGTAACAAGAATTATGACTCAGCTGCTTGGAGAATGGAAAGTGAAGGTTTGAGATTGAATGGGATCGAATCTCTGAGTAAGGACTGGCTTTCTTCAAGGATTTCAGAGTTATTTCTTCATAGGTTTTTCTCAATCAGTTATTGTGATCCTACTCTGTGTCTGTGTGTATATGTTGCCTACATTGTCATATACATGTAGTATATAACAATACAGACAATAGTCCATGCACATGTCCACTAAGGATTTGATATCCATACCCATCCCAATGAAATGTCACAGTTTTATTCACAGTTTTTTGTGCTACTGTTCCCAAACAAAGCCTCAAATGCTTACTTACGTACCTGAACATGTAGCTATAAAATACCTCCAAGTCATATTTCCCAGGAGCTGCAATATGTCATTTGAATGTAATAGTTACAGTGCTGGAAAATAACACATTGTGCAGGTCCTAGTTTCTCAAAGACCTAAAAGCTTTACCTGCAAACAGAATTACACTTTGGTAGCTAATAGTTCATAATTATTTGTGGAAAGATTTCAGCAGTCATCAAATGCCTTAAATGTCTTAAACTGTTCTGTAGGTGACTTGCCTGGGGTGACTCATTTCCCTTAATCTTGGTTTTCTATATAAAGGCTTTTTCCATGTTGTGGAAGCACCAAGTCACAGTGTGTTACATCTGGTTTTGTGACTTGGTCATCCAGGATTCACATTGCCTACATGTTATTTGTGTTTTAGGTAGCAAAAGCAGAATATATTTGGCTTGTAGGGAAGACAATGAGTGTTTGGCCAAAACCTACTATTTCTTTTTAAATTATTAATGCAGGGGAAGTGAAAAAAGTTTCATATGTTACCCAGAGAATTTTAGCTGTAAGAGGTTCTGTGCTTTTCAAGACATCTATTGGATTATTTTCACAATTCTTATCACCTTTGTTATGTTCCTGATGTGTTCTGGTACTGATACCTTGGACTGGCTACCTAGAACAGAGGCTAGACAGAGTTAGAGAATAAAGTATTTATTCAAGGCCTTTAATAGACATGCCTTGGGGAGCACAAAAACCTCACAGAGGCTACACCCAAGATGGATGACAGTCACAAGTTTTTCAGATAGATACAAGTTTGGTCTAATTGCGTAACAAAGGTCAATTGTCCAGTTACAGCTTCAGATGATGAAGTCACATTCCCCCAGCTTGGTCCTCCCCAATTCACCTCTGTTTATACTTTTTGGGGCCCGAGGCTCTGATGCCGACCTTGGTTCTCAGGCCTGGAGGGACTGTTTTGTCTGACCAAATTTCAAAGAGAGCTTACTAACACACTATATGAAGTTCAGAGTTACACACTAATGCTGTGTAGGATCTGAAAAATATAAAAGTTAAAACTTAAGGCATCAGTACTCCCTGTCAAATGTCTTCCTCCTCCATCTTCAGATTATTCCAGAGCAGCTAATATTTTTTTTCTCTAAGTGACTATATAGGAATCCCTTCAAAGAGCATCAATCTTCTCCAGGCTTCTGAAGGGGCCACAAGTGAACAGTATTTGATTTCTCCCCTTCTGTAGCCCTCATATGAAGTATGTCCATTCTGCAGCATGCAGCTGTTGTAGTGTTGGCATCATTCCTGTCTGAGATTGTTATTGATGCTCTGGATGTGAGGATCAAGTGCAGCCTCGGTCAGTTCACAATGCCAAGTTGGGTGGGGAGTCCTGGTTTGCTGGAGAGCAGGAAGGCTCTGCAGAAGGGATCTGGACAGGCTGGATCACTGGTCAAGGCCAGTGGTGTGAGGTACAAGGCCAACAGCCTGGTCCTGCACTTGGGTCACAGCAATCCAGAGAAGCCTGGCAGAAAAGGACCTTGAGGTCAATTGTGGGTCAACATGAGCCGGTGTGTGCCCAGCTGGCCAAGAAGGCAAATGCAATGACTGTACATTAAAGTAGGTTCCTTATCTGGAGCTTTGTGCTTCTAGTTCTGAGTGGGTTTTACTATACATCTCTGAGGATTGTTCTGGCGCTTTTCACCTTTATAGTCTTTCCTTTCTAACTCTGTAGCTAAATTCTGGGTGGGAGCACCATACAGCTAGAGTTGAGGTAATAAGAGCTGTTTCCTTTTCCCACACAGATTTTGTTAGAGAAAGAGGTCATGTCTCAGACAGAATTTAGACATATACTCTAAGTACTGTCATTGTAACAGAAGAAATAGAAGAAATTATTAACCATAGAAAAGATCAGTACTGGCTGAAATTTATGGTGTTACATGTGCTTGTGTAGCCAGAACGTAAGATTAGTACATTGTCTTTGTTTCACAGCTTGCTTTTTCAAAATAGGAACAGAATTATAATTTTGAGGTATAAAAATGTAATTGCTACTGACCTTTCATTTATATGCCACCTCTGCTTAAAAAATTTCAGTTAAAAACATTTATTGTTTAGGAAAAGTTGTCCGTGTTTTCTGATGGACTTTGTCTGAGTGTAGTGTCTGAGTAGCTCAGATGTATTCAGTGTAGTTGGTGAAAAAATTCTGTCTCAGTTTTGTACAAAGACTAGCATTTAAAATTACATTTTATTGTAGCCACTGTGCATGTCCTGTCTTTCAAAGCAAAACTTATACTTCTAACTAGTTCAGGCACTTTCAGAAATTTTGCCCTTTTTTTCACGAAGAGAAAAGAACTTTCTGACAATTGTATGATCACCATTTCCAAACATCTGTTGGAGAATTACCTCATCATGCTAACAATGCTAGAATTGTCAGAAATATTGCTGTTTTCCCAAACTAGAATAATTGTAAAACAGCTTAAATATTTTACAATTGTGCCTCATTACACAGTAATTGCATACTTAATAATACAGGATGTACACTACTAGTTACAAGGAAAGTTAATTCGTTTGGCTTTCATATTTGTTTTTTTCCTTTTAAAAAATCTTTCTGAATGCTTCATAACTTGCATGTGTTTATTTCATGCTATTGCTAGCAGCCTTAAATCAGAAGGTTTTAACTTGGGAAAGATTAGTCATCTAAAGGACCTTCAAACATCTTGGAGTGTGTTTCATTTTTCTTGGGACACTCCATGTTTATGTTTAATAGTGAAATGGACATTCAGAACAACGCCCACTGATGCCTTGAGAAGCTACCTAGAACAGAGGCTAGACAGTGTTAAAGGAATAAAGAAGATATTTGTTAAAAAGGCCTTCAAAAGATACACCTTGGGCAGTACAAGAGGCTGGCCAATGTTACACCCAAGATGGACAAGAGTCACATGTTTTCAGTTTTATAAGTTTTGGTCCATTTACATATTGGGGTTAATTGTCCCATTACAGCTTCAGGTTATGAAGACCCATCCTCCCAGATTGCTCTCCTCAATTTGCTGCTGTTTATATTTTTTCGGCCTGAAGCTGCAATGGTGTCCCTGGTTCTCAGGCTGGAAAGGGATTGTTTTGTCTAACTAAACTGTGAGGAGAACTTGGTAACACTTATATAAAGTTCAGAGTTACATACTAATGTAGTACAGAATCTGCAAAATATGAAAGCTAAAACTTAAGGCATCACCACCACCAAAAAAGAAGGAAAAGAGAAGTCAAAATAATCACTTCTAGCAACTATTGTATAGGATTTGCAGCTCTCACCAAGAGAAACCAACATTCAGGGTGCTGTTATCCTGCTACTTGGATATCTATGGCTCTGTGCTCAATAAAATATTTTTGATAGAGGTTTTTTTTTCTACTTATAAGCCAGAAATTATTTGATTTTTGTTTTGAGATAATTTGAAGTCATTGGGACTAATCAGTTACTGTTAAGCAAGTCTTTCAAGTTTTCTTCACCAAAAGTAAAATGAAGTACTTTATTTTCCTGAAATGGACCCCAAAGCTCTGTCGGCGCCCCTCTCAGAATCCAGTTAAATTCAGATAAACTTTATCACCATGTATTTTGGTGTCACCTGGATCTGCACATCAGCCTTTCTAACTAGCAGATGCCTAAAAATATGAGTTTTCTTTCCCAGCCAAACAGATGATACAGAATTTCTAGTGTTTGTAACCTCTGTATTCATCACACTCATGATGAAAGTTTGATTATTTTGTGGGATTCTGTGTGCTTCATGAGGCTTGTGAGTCTTTCTTAAAATATTACCTTACAGTGCTGTCAAGAAGCACTAAGACTATTATTTCTGGCTGTCCTGTGTCCTGGCCCAGCTGACCCAGCCTGCTGTGGTTGCTGTTTGTTTGCCTGGATCAAGTCAGCTTTCTGTCCTTTTGTGTCTGTCATTGGAATTTGGAAAAAATTGCCTTTTTGTTAACTGTAGGGCTGTGATGAAAATCTCACAAACTCCCACAGGCTTTCTCTTTTACTTCCACTTGTGTTCCTGACCATTGCTTTTTACAGTGTTGCTGAGAATGCTGTGGCCGTTTCTGGGACCCCAAATCCAACTGGGATTTTTTCCCAAGGTATTTTCTGTTTCATGTCTTTAGGGACTGTGCTGTGAACATCTAGCACAATCCATTTTGGGGAAGAGAGTATCAGCAGAGGCCAAACTGCACTTTATTATTGCTCTGCAATTGTGTGACCCAAATATATGGTAGACTTTGCCTTCTTCAGGCTTTTTGCAAAACTCTAATACAAATTGAAAGTCTTTTCTGTCAATACTTCAGATGGGCAATAGCAGCTAGCTGTGGTGACTTGTCTAAATCTTCCTTCTCTGTAAATTAATGCCCATTTAGCCGTGTGCTGTGGTCAGACGTGGTGATAAGTTGTAGCAATAACAGTGTAAGGGAATTTCAGATGCACAATTATTTCTTTATCTGTAGCATCTACCTCTTTGCAGAGAGGGACAATATTACTCCAGGGAAACTCTTGATAGTATTTGGGTAGCTGGTTGAGCTTTTTTATTCTCTTTGTCTGTTGCTTAGTTTTGCTGGGTTTTTTTCCTGGAAGGATGGAGGAGTTGGGAGAAACAGAGGTGGGTAGGTGTTGGTTGTGTTTTTTGTCCGTCAATAGTAACAGCAAATCTACAAACTTTTAAAAAATTTTTAATTTGTTTGTTTGTGGTTTTTTGTTGAGTTTATTTTATTAAGTTTTTCTTGGTTGTACCCATGTTGATAACTTTTTGTTTAAGACAAAATACTTCTAAATTAATTTTATATCTTTCTAAATTTAACATGTTTTCTTCAGTATACACTTCAAAAAAGTTAACTCTCAAAATAAACATGGTAAGTAAAAAGCACTAATATTGTTGATAAAGTCTGAGATGGAAACTGTCAAATTATTGAAATTTTAATTACTTTTCCCCTTATTTGTGACTTTGAATATGAATGAATTCTTCTAGCAACCTGTAAAGCTGGATACTTATGGGAAATAAGGCCTAAAAATTCTCAGGTATTTTGGATAACCTTCCTGGCAACACTTAACTTCCCTGCTGAGATGGAAGACATGATCCTATTTGGCCAAGTATTGGTTATATTAAGGTCTGGTTTTGTCTAGGGGAGTGGTAAGGTGGTTTTTGATCTTTCTGCTTTGTTCACCTACTGATTCATGGAAGTAAGATCATCTCTCTCTTTAATATGATCATTCCTTCCTACCTGTGGCTTCTACAAAGCTTTTTCTTTTATTTCATTTCATTAATTACATTGGAAACCTTTCTTGACCTGAAATTAAAAGAGGCCTCATTGGTTATTCATATTCTATTTACCATTTTCTTTGCTTCTCTGAAGCTTTATTGTTATTGCAGTTTTATGGTGGAGGTTTTTATTTGTTTTCCTGTCTTAAATGTGTAGTATTGCTTTGGCTCCTGCTTCTTGTCACAGATCACCATTTGCAGACTTATAGAAATTTCAGTTCTGTTTAATTTCTACTATTAGAAACCTGATTTCATGTGGCTGTGCCAAAACAGGATTGTGGGGCTTCCAGCACAGGGGTTTTATCTTATATCCATCCCAACAGTGGCTGAGTTTCCTACAAAGTCTGTTAAAACCTGTAAAATTGTAAGACAGGTTTCTATACTTACAGTATTTTTCATTTAGAAACTGTCTCTCAATTCTCCTTTTATATGGAATGCAGTTCAAATTTCTGCAACACAGTTTCAATACAGCTTCTTCTGAAAGTTAACTGAAAACTACTAAAATCATCAAGAGCTTCAGAGTCAATTATTGTCAGAAATAACATCACTCCTTTTTCTTTTCTGCTTTTCCCACTGCTCGAAGACAAAGAGAGAAGCAACATTTAAGTATTTTTCACTTGCTTCCATGCTTCTGGAGAGTTTCAGTTCTACTGTTAAGCTTTTAACTGCTCTTTTTGTGGAGTCTCCTGTAGTTACTCCAGCTGAGCAGTGTTTTTGTTCAGAAATTAGTTGCAGTGAAGGGAAATATAATAAGCCTTCTTCTACTATCCTTGTCTGCTTTCTGACTGGCCTTAGCATTGCTTAACACCTAGTGTCTTCCTATTAAAAGAGCATACTTCCAGTTACTTTAGCTGGAATCTAAATTTGTTATAAAATCCACCAAAGTCTTAATTAACTTTCTCCAGCTGAATAATAGCAAGGCTCAGTCTAAATTATGATATCTCATGGAATATCCCTTAGCCATGCCATGCCATGCTTCTCTTCTTTTGTTAGGCCTAAATCACCCCCAAATATCATAGGGAATCCATCCTTCCTGCTTTCTTTGGAAAAGGAATTTTTTCTTTTTGAAAGTTTCAAAAAAAGTTGGGATCCTTTTTCTGAGGAAACTTCCGAGTGCTGCTGTGATATTATTTCTGGAGGGACTGTATATGTGGACAGAAAATTAACTTTTTCATTCAGACTTCCAGCTTGTTTTGTCCCTACAGATTCATAGAAGTAGTCTGAAAGTGGCAACCAGCAAAATCTTATCACTTAAGATAGCGCCCAAAATAACTACTAAAAATAGTACGGGCAAAATGTATAATTAAATCAAAAATATTGTAAATTTTAGCTAGCTTTTCAGACTGTTCTATAAAATGAAAGACAGGAGAGGTGTCATTTATCTTCAGAGAATCTATCGTAACTTGAATAATAAAATTCAGAAGTAGGAAAATGACTATTATATATGAATAATTGCAATGAGTATTTCCCATTCTGCATATTTGATGCCATTTCAAAGTATATTGCAATGTAACCCATAGGATCAAATATAAAAAGAATATTTTTAATTAGAAAAGAGTTTTTATTCCACTTGTGATAATGCCTATCAAAAATATATTTTTTTAAAATCTGCACTTTATTCAATTAGAAAAGCTCAATTAATCAACAAGAGGCAAATGAGTTCTGTTCAAAGTAATGAAACATAACACCATTTACTCCCTTTATCCATTCATTTTTTTAGAGGTCAATTTTGTGACTGTGCTGCTGTAAGGCTATTTCAGTACTGAGGGTTTTTGGTGGGATTTTTTTTTTAATGCCTTCCAGTCCCAGCATTTAGAATGAAGCTGCAGAAGGATTAGTCCATCTTGCAATTAGTTCATGTGCAGCCACCAGAGAGCCTGGTAATAACAGCTTCCGACAAGAATGGATGGTTATTGAAATAGAATTCTATCTCTTGTAGAAATAGTGGGGAATCGATAAATTATTATTCTATAAATTATTAAATCTATAGACATAAGATGACCATAAGTTCTGTTCCTTCTCATCAATTAATTAAATGAGGACATACACCCATTGTTACCATCTGTCTATTAATTTAATAATTTATTGAATAATGGATGCTGCTAATACAAGGTTGAACATGACAATATCCATCTTCAGTGCTAGTCCAACATTAATGAGCGTGACACTACATTAGTCTCCTCCATCTTTTTGGCAAATGTCTTTATTTAATATGGTCCAACAGAATGTGTTGTCCGGATTTGTAACCTGGCAGGTCCTTAATTTCTGACAAATTTCTGTTCCACCAAAAATTTGGCTTCACAAAAGTCATCAGATTTTTGAGCAGTGAGGAAGTGTAAAGCTCTAAAACGGTGCCATGAAAATAAAGAGGAAAGGAACAAGACTGATGTGTTTAAATGGGTTGGATGAGTAGCCCCTTGTAAAATCACAGCTCTAATGGGAAGAATTGACTAGCTTTTGTGAGAATCACTTAGTAGATAACGTACTCTTAAGCTTGATAGTAAATTACAGATTTTTTATTAACTCTTCGTACAAGATTCAAAGTGTTCTCATAAGCTGTCTTAATACCATCATCCCCTGTTCTGAGAGGGGGGACTAGAAATTCTCTCAATTTTTTTTTCAAACTGTTGCAGTTTGAACACAGTTCAACAGTAACACAGTTACTGCTGAATCTAGCAGAAGGCATTGATGTTATTTTCAGTGCTCTAAAAACAACATTTTCTGGTGAAGCTGGCTTCAAGGTGGGTGTGCTGATGTACTGATGTACATCATTAAAAGCTAAACCAAATCAAACCAACACTTGCATATCCCTGTGACCTCCTCAATTGTGTTGTACAGAGCTTGAACTGGCTCTTGCAGGCTATATTGATTATATATTATCATATACACCAAATGGTCTTTGAAAATCACATTAACTAGATAAATGGCCTAAATACATTTAATTGACTTCAGACGCTTCTCTTCAATAAAATGAAGGAGTGTCAGAAAACAACTTACATTTGAATTTGTTTCTCTTGTCTGCGATGATTAATCAAAAAATTGTTTTTACCACTAGATAATCACAGTTATATGGTCCTGGTGATATCAAATAGAAGATTATGTTCAGGAAAATTAACTGAATTCTAATTGGCTTGAACCTAAATGAATAAAATGGATCGAAAACATCAAGCATGAACTGTGTAATTAGTTCAGATATAACAGGCCATATTTTTAGATATTTGAATTTCCTTTGCTAAATGGAGACTTGCAATGGCTGAAAAAGAAATTGATTTAATCATACAGTCATTGTTATTAAGACTTCATACTGTTACTTGTGCAAGGTATTTGCAATAATAAAAAAATATGTTACATTTCTTTAGTTAGAAGATCTTTGATTCCAGGTCTATGACCAATAAAGTATTAAAGCATGCACATTTTATCCAACTAGGCCAAATTAAATATTTTATTATTAGAACAAGATTTCAGATTTTTGCCAGATTTTTTGTTATTTTGGTATAGATAAATTGAAAAAAACAAATGGTCATCTTACCCCATCACAAAAAATGCATTGTAATTGTTAGAAGACTTACCTTGAGCAATACTCTCAAACATTTTTTGACTCCTCTTATATGGTGGTGCAACACCAAGTCTCAGATGGTGCCTGCAGATGTGACTAATGACATATTCATAACTTTGACAGATCAGCAGCAGAGGCAACATCAGCATAAGGCTGGCTTCTTGTAAGGCAAACTCTTATTGAATACACTTGGTAGAATCTTTTTCCTGTAGTGGAATAAAATTTTGTACCCTAATTTGGACTGAAGTGCAGCTGCTGGAACCTATGAAGAGACTTGCAAGAATTTCTGTAGGAAGAAGCTCCTGATGGGCAGCAACATGTGAGGATGCCCCTCTTCCCTCAAAAAAAAATTCTATCCCCTCTACAGATTCAATACAGACAACCAATATATTAAACTTATAACATTGTATGTCACCAAAGAACTGGATGAGATTGTTTTGTAGCATCATCAACAGTAACTTCCATACAGACAGTATTTTTCTAGATGTGGCAACAGATGGCTCCACTTACTAAAAGAATACAACCTTATTCATATTTACATTCTCTTAGTCTTTCCTTCAAGCCAAATTCACTTGCAACTCAACCCACCAGGGAAATTAAAGCACAGCCTGAGACAGCAAGACTGGGGATTACAAGAAAGGCATACCTGCATTCATAAGAGGTCCTTGCCAGTTCTACCCTGTGCAGAAATCTGCTGTAATACCTGTGCTGCTTGTTACCCTCAAAAAAGAGTACTGAAGTAGTAATGAAGTGGTATATATGCTTTCTGCTCTCATTTCAAAGAAGGATGAGTTTTATCTCCCTAGCAAATTGTTCTAAATATGTAACAGAAGCTTTACCTCTAAATCAAAGATAAAATATTTCACTGAAAAGGGATTATCTTTACTACAGCATATGTGTTTTAGAACTCTAGAATGTATAGGAAGTGCCCTATGAAATATCTGTTAATCACATGTATATACACAGGCATATTTCATTTATTTATTTATTTATATGTAAAATAAAAAGTTAGGGAGAGGAGGATTAAACAGGACTGCAGGAGTAACACCCAGCTATGTTACCCATGAAAGGATAAGTAGGTAGTAACATTGTGATTTATTGGAATAATGGCACAGAAATTGACTTCCCCTGTCATAAAGTTGTGGGCAAGCTCTTTTTTTCTCATGTTAATCATAAGTCACCATTTTGCTTTTATGCTCAAAGAGAAACACCTCAGAGTACCTCAGGCAGTAACCAGAGAAAGAATGGTTTTCATCCAAAGGTCAAGTCTTAATCTTACCAGAATTTCCATTTTTATGTCATCTGGATGCAGGTAATACAGCACAGTATTTAGATCCAGATCACTGTTAATAGCTCTGGTGACAGAAACTCCCCTAAGGGTGAGAGTCTTTAACAAGGAAATGTCAATGCCCCACTCAGAGAGAAGTAATCTTCTGTGAGATCTAAGAGTGATTTAAGTGACCACCGTTGGGATGTCACGGTACAAGTGTGTGATGTATCATCAATACTGCAAGCACCAATAAAATATGTCAGGGAGAACTAGGAACCAGATAGAAAATACTGAGTTTCTCTAACTCCATTGATTAGAATGCTCTTGGTTAAAAGCCAGGAAATCTCACATAGTGCTCTGAAACAGAGCTCTTGGCTGCTGTTAGCCCAGTTGTTGTATTTGGTCTGGACCTTGGACCCTTATCTGCCTCCATATCACTGATGGAGAAGATCAAGCAGGAAGTCTGGCTGCTCTGAAAATGCTGTCCAAAAGGCCAGTGACACAGCTGCAACACAGTGGATTTTGGATTGAAGTTGGTCCTATGTTTAGTCTGTGTGATGGTATGGAAAATACTTGGCATGGTTTGGGATGTTGCTCTGCTGTCTTATGGCTTCATCACGACATTGCTGAGTGTCCTTGCCTTCTGAAATGAGGATGAAATAATACAGAAAGACACCTCTTCAACCTGCTCCTGTCAGAGACTTTGTGGGGTGCCTTGAGCCCTTCTGTCACTCTCAGAATCGCTCCAGTCGAGTTTTAGATTTTTTTATCACTTTTTTTTTTTCCGTTTTTCTTCAGGGACTTTGAAAGACTATGAAATTCTGGAATTCTGGAGAGCTCTGGGACAATTCTGGACACTGCAGGTATGAGACATATTTTTTGTGGTAACAATTTTAATTTATCAGGAACTCAAATGGGCAGAAAGATGAGAAAGAGTCCACATAAAGACCACTGACTTTTATTTGGGAATCAGTCTTATTGATTAATCTTTCTGCTTCCACAGGTCATTTGCTTTTAGTAATGATACTTTTTAATATTTCTATGAATTCTTGTTATTGCTAATAAGCTACTGGGTTAGCTGGATCCTCTTGGATCAATCACAGCTGGTTCCATTCACAGTGGTTCCAAATGCCCAATTTTCTTGTAAATTATTTGTACCTTCTCATAGACCGAGAGCAATTTTTTGTCCTATGTACCACTGTTACAACTTCTCTCAGAGAAACTTGACTCAAGGTCACCTGCCTGCCCATTTTACAGTACTTATTAAACTCACATGTAGCCAAAAATTTTTTTGAAAAAGAAAAAAGGTTTGTGATAAGCTTTTTACCGTATGGAGAAATATATGGAAATCTAGAACAGTAAAGCTGCAAATTGGTTTGTGTGCTATTAGCTTTTACTGATGCAGTGGGATGGAAGCAAGTCTAATTTTGGGATGCCTTTGCTTTTCTTTTCTGGACCGCTGGATATTTCATAACTACATATGTAATTTTTTGTAAGAGATTCAGGAAACCACCTAGAAATTTGTTTCATTTGTGAAATGTGAATTTTACTTCAGATGTCATCTGTGAACTCTGTGAACAAAACTTATATTAAAGGAATGTAGGCCAAACTTGAGGCAGTGGAACAGGATGCAGTCTGGGCCTGTAGCTGCCCTCCTGTGTCTGATGCCTCTGTGCTGTTCCTTACCAGAAAACTCCCAGATCCCAGCAGGTGTGACTGACTGCTGAACTGTTATACCAGGATCTCTACAAATATCACTCATGACTCCGTTCACATTGCCAGAAGTCCCTCTAGAAAAGGGAAGCTCCTCTTAATAATAATAATAATAATAATAATAATAATAATAATAATAATAAAGAATAAATAAATAAATGCAATAATAGTAATAATAATAATAAAAGGAACAACAACAAGTTAATTTAAGGCTGGTGTGTCTTGTGCCTAGCCCAGCTTTGCAGGAGGGATGGAGGAGTCAAGTTTCTTCCTGGAATCTGTACAGCCAGGTAACACATGATCTAATTCTGCTCAGTGGGAGGGAATCACAGAGGCACTAACAAGCAAATATCCAGAGAGACTTAAAGGAGGAATAAACACATCCTTTTCTCTTGTCTACCCCAGTCCAAACCAATTGGCTTTCATTTTTGGTGCCCCAGGCAGCCTCCCTGCTGCCAGCAGTCTTTTGCAGAAGGAACATGAGGGTTTTCTGAGTGCTGGTGCCTCTGAGGGCTGCTTCTGGAGTAACAAATGTTTATACTTTCCCCCTTATTCAATGCAATGTCTAAGGGCACCATCCATTTAAGAAACAGTAAGAAGAGTAATTAAAGAGAATAAAACAATGTGATGTTGCTACTAACCATCATCTAAAATGATAACAGTCTGTAATGTGCTGTAATGATCTAATTAATTATACTAATAATCACTAATTAAAGCACATTTTAAGAGATTGGAAAAATGTGCTTTTAAAGTGCTGCAATTGTCTGGCTGTATGTGTGATTTGACACTGAAAATGCTCACCAGAAAAAACACCTCTTGTCTGCAGCACAGTGATTTCCTGAGGGGCACGGAGAAGTCAAAAGACATTACTTTCTTGCAGTGACTAGACAAATCTTGAGATCACTTGAAACAGTGTTAGGAAAAGACTGGCATTTTCCTTTCGGCCATGAAGATGCTCATCCTATTCACCACTTTGCAAATTTGCTCAGAAATGTTTCCAAACAATGACTAAAATGTCTCTGGAACAATGTGAGTATATAAGACTACCATTGTGTCTGGAAACACCACAAATATTTGTCTAAGCTGGAACAGACTTTTGATTTTTTAAAATACATATTTATTAATAGGAAAAGATGTGGTAGGCATATTTTTCTCATTACACAGGAGAGCTTCCTTCCTTCTTCAGTATGTGTGCTTACTGCTGAAGTGCATTATAAATTCTGGTTTTTTCTGCATAGAATGAGTCTCTTCTAAGTTTGCAAAAGCCACAATTTCTACTCATGGAGTTGCAACGGTCTTGAGTGTGGTATAAAAACTATCCCATAATATTCCTCAGAGCCTTGAGTGGGGATGGTTGCCCTAAACCAGTCATCAGTCCAGGGTGATTGCTTGTTCTCATGTGTGAGAGTCAGCTGGGGACTGTGTATTTTAATCTCAGTTATGCCACTCAATGCCATTGCATTGCAGCAACAGTTATTTCATTAGGTGTCTACTGTCTTTGTCATCCTGTTCCCAGGCTGGGGGAAAAGTAATGCATGGTAAGGAATGAATGATGCCTGGAAAAAAGCATTATGACTGTTTCTGAGTTATATAAACTATAGGTAAGCTGTAGCAGTCATCACAAAAGGAGGCTGGAATTGACTGTTTCTTGGGGATAGGATGTTGGAAACTTAGTTGCAAAGAACACTTGTTCTGTAGATAAACTTGAGACAATTTTTTTTAACTGCCTGTTGTGTTTACTAGAAATCTGTGCTGAATTTGTATTGAGTAGGGGGTTGTTTTCTATTTTCTGATTTCTAATTTCTCTGAAAAGTTGGGTGTTTTAACAGTATGGAAAGTATTCTTAATAAAAAGAAAAAGATTCAAAGTGAGCCAGCCTCTCCCTTCCCTATCTTTTTCACCTAATCAGTCAGCCAGTTGTAGTTGATTGCATCTTATCTATACTTGAACACACTCTATTTAATCAAGATTAAACTTGCTTTTGCAAGTTGTAAAAATCTATTAAGAACAGTGTAATTTTTAGTTGGGTACTGTATTTACCAAAAGCCACAGAAAATTAATAAAACTGTTAATTAGACCGCAAAATATATTTGTGAAAGACAAGCTCTTTCCTTTCCCAAGGGCTTTCAGCTCAAAAAACAATGTATAGGCTAGACTGATAGGAAGTGGGAAAAGCAAAGGACCAAAGAAACAGAATAGAGAATTTTATGTATATAAACCAGTAAAAAAAAAGAAGCTTGTTCAATACACAGTTGAAAAGGTAACTAGATGCTCAGTTGGACTACGACTATAGATAAAGTTCCAAAGGAAAGAGAATATCATGAGTCTGAATCCTATTTTATTTGTCATGGACCTTATATTTTTCCCTGATGTTAAAAACATTGCAAAGGAATCAAATCTGTATCCTCAGTAACAAAAAAATAATTCTTCTAGAACAATTGTAATAATTCAGCATAGGAGCCCTGAGTAGTAATTTCTGCATTTCTGTCATCATCTAGATTCCTGGGGATGGGTAAACTGGGTTAATTAGGGAGCCCATCTCCCTTGGGAGAACTGGAGAATCTTCTCTCCAAGCTCTGAGTCTAGCAGGGTACTGCCTTGAAAGATCAGTGGCACCTGAACCCAGGACAGGAGGTTCTGGTCCCATTGCTCCCACATTTCTCTTACTCACACATATTGGCAGGTTTTGGAATTTTCCTTAGGAAGCTGGGGTGATGAAATACTGCAACACAAAATCTCCTTGTAATTTTTACTTAATTGAGTGTACCACAAGGTTAGAAGAAGATAGTTTTTGTTTTCCCATGGAAGATTCAGAAAAATTTTTTGTGAGCAAGTCTTTACTCTTAACATGATAAAGTTTTGAGCATTTTTGGAAAATATCCAGGAGCACCTCTGTGCCGCAGTTTCCCCCTGTATGGTTGGGTAAACCATACAGATAATCCTTACAGCAGGTCTGTCTTGGGAGAGAAAGGCTGTCCTGGTCAGGATGGGTCAGGCTTGCTCTTTCTTTCCTTCCTGCTGCTCTGAGTCCCAGGGTAGCTGCCTGTGGTGCTGCTTTATCCTAAGTGTCTGTGGCTGGCATCAGCACAGGGCTCTGGGTCCAAGGAGAGAGGGTTTTGTTCATGAGAAGTAAAGAATCAGAGAAAGGGCATAAGTAGGGTTTTGGATTGTTTTTTACTGTATATTTAACCATGTTGGGAAGAATGGGAAAACAGATCTGGATTTTGTACTTTTTTGGTGCTTTTAGCCTATAAACAACTGAAGTAGCTTTGAAATTTGTCTGGTGCTTGAATGGCTCAGGCAGAGATTGCTGAGGCTCTGTTTACCACAGCTCAGATATGGAACAGCTGTTAAGCTTCTGGATTTTTGTAACTTTGTTAATATAATTAAGTTGCATACAATTCACTGTTCCAATCTAATTTTTCAGTGATGCTGCTTTTGACATTCTGTAGTGAACATTATTATCCCTCTGTACAGTTGAAATTCAAACATCCTCTTTTTTTGCCACCAAATTATTTTCTTGCCTTTTCTTTTTAAGAAACATATCTTCTTAAAAATTTCATCTTGCAAGAAAGAACAACCCCAAAACATTCCTACTGCATACACATTCAAAGAGTTCTCTGTTCAAAAGCAGAAGCCTAATTGTTAGTGAGTCACTTTCAATGTCTGATTCTGTTAAATATACTGCAGATGAGATCTAGGCAAAGATAAAAGGAATTTTAATCTTGAATTGAGGAGAGCAGCTTTACAGTAATAGCTCGACCACACAAGGGAGGAGACCCTTTTGTGATTTGCACATGAAGTTATTGTTTTGAAATCTCCTTTGAAAAGAACAGATTTACTGTTTAATGTAACCCTTACTCCAGTTGGGTTTAATTCAGGATAAATATTTTGGCTTTTTCTCTGAAGGTGCAGTTTGATATTGACACATGTACAATGGTTCAGTGCTGTTATCCTGATTTGCTTTGTATCCTTTAATCACCTGCTGGTCCAATATTTCCTCCATTTTTTCTCCCTGTGTAAATACTCAGTGACCTCATCTCATCTCCGTGCAGACTGCAGGGCAGCTGGCAGCCTTACACGTGATGCTCTTCTCTCCTCCCCTCCCCACCCCCCAGACACTGGGGTCTGAATAGTTCTTAATGAAATTTACATATTCATGAAAATAAAGTCTTAAGCACAGGAAACCAACATGCAGAGTTGCATTAATATTGTAAGGTCTACCGTTCAGGATTTTTATGTGCAAACTGTTCCCTGGCTGTGTCTGTATTAGTCCAAGATCAGTCTTCCAACAATGGTGTCCTAGGTTGACTATAAGCTTTTATCCCTAATTTTCTTGTTCTGTTTATGTTGAATAATAAGTTTTGCACCTTTAAGACTTGTTCCAGAGAGTGAAGGGGGGAGAGAAGAAGCATGCAGTTTGTTTTCATACACCGCACTCACCCCTCCACATTCCTGCTCCTGACTGTGTTGTCTGCAGATGGACAGACAGCGAGACAGAGCTGTCCTTTGCTTTTAGTTAGTTTAGCTAGCTAAACTAACTAGAGGCAAAGAAGTTCCCTGGACTGTGTTGTTTTTTCCTTTTTCCCTTTTCTCTGGACCTGTTCAAACCTGCTCTGGACTGAACACCCAGGGGAGCACCGGCAGCTCACACCTGTGGCCCACCGGGCCGGGCCTGGCCCGCGACATTTCCAGCACCCGAGGGACTGATAAGAGACTGAGTGAGCTGAGCTGCAACCCAGAGAGGGGACTTTCTGAGTTCGTCATCTCTTTTGGAGCAGCAAGGGGTTTTATTGATTAATATTGTTTAGGTTTTGTTGTTTAATAAACAGTTTTTTCCACTTATCTGCCAAGGAGGTATTTTCTCCTGGACCAGCTGGGGGGAGGGGCCGATTGAATCTACTTTTCGTAGAGCCCCTTTGGGGATTCTCTCCCAAATTTGCTCTGAACCAGGACAAATGGCCATGTGCTTTTATGTGCAGCACAATGGCACCTGGTGAGTAAGTTTTGCCATTTCTCACTCACACTAGTCAGGAATGTGCATCAGTTTGATAACCTTCTCCCATCTATTGTGTGAATGAGGTAAATGACACATTCCTCACTTCACAGATATGGACAGATGAACTGACTTCCTCATGAGCAAACAAAAGTTGTGTTTTGAAGCCAAAAATGATTCCTCTGGCTACTAATGCAGTCCTTAGCAATGTTGCTGAGAGAGGATTTTGCTGTATAAAATGACTTCTTTGGAAATCTGTACAGAAGCTTTGCAGTTGTTCAAGGACAAATTAACAGCAGCAGTCTCCTGATTTTCAGATTTTGTCCAGCCTGCAAATATTAATTATGTGACCAGAATAGAGTGCAAACCTTGGGATTCCTGTTCTGCAGGCATCCCTTGACTCTGTATCAATGCTTCTGAGAACAAAGTATTCCTTTGATATTTTTTTTTTAATCTCCTCTCCTCTTTAGGAGTCTTCTGAGGGAAACACCAAAACCTCCATATCTCCATATTCCCATTGTCCTCATTTATCTAAAACTCAGTTGCTAGAAATTAGGTCTGGCATTCCTTGCCTTAACCCTAATCCACTGAGAATAGTGTGTTACCCTTCTTCTGTGACCTTTTTTCTCATTTTCATATTTTCACATTTTCACATATTTGCAAGGCCACCTTACTAGGCTTCCTACAAAATAATGCCAGTCCTTCAATTGTTCCCTGGAAATAGATTTCCAGATGGCCACTCTTTCCTGTCACTTTCCTTGGCAGTTTTTCTCTTTTCCAGTTCATGCAGGTGACCTCCCTCTTCCTCAGTGTCCCCAGCAATTCCCTCCACTATGTCACAGCTTCATCACATACTTTGTGACATAACTGTCAGCCAACACATGAACTCTAATGCATTCACCATGAAGTAAGATGACAAATTCCACTTGCTGAATGTTGGCTTCTGAATTTCACTGACACCTGTTGTCACAGCAGTGTTGTTGCTGCTTCTCAGCCAGGGCTCCTCTCCAGCTCTCCCTGGCTGCCCCACCCCCTTTTAGCCCAGCTACCTGCACAGGCTACAGCTGCCACCCAATTAAGGACATCACAGCTGCAGCCCATGTACAATAACTAGAATCGGGGCAGGGTCACTTATACAATACATAGACCTTTTACTGTGAGGCCAGCTATACAATACATACTATAATTCCACAGCCCCTATATTTCCCCCTTTTCCTTTAACAGGTTTTTCAATTACAATACAAACTTTTCCCTACTACATATCTGTCCCAGCTCTCAGGCTGCCACAGCTCTTGGCTGTCTTGAATACATACATATCCCTAGATCTTCTCAGGCTCCTTTTCCTCAAAGGCCATGCTTCTCACAGATCTCTGCTGTCACAGCTCCTTGATTCAAAGCTCCTGCTTCTTTCTTCTACATATCTGTCCCAGCTCCCAGGCTGCATGTTCACCATCACATCAGGGTCACCAATTGTTGTTATCATATTCACAGCAACACTGTTGTTGCTGCTTCTCAGTCAGGACTCCTCTCCAGCTCTCCTGGCTGTCCCACTCCCTTTTATCCCAGCTACCTCCACGGGCTACAGCTGCCACCCAGTTAAGGACATCACAGCTGCAGCCTGTTTACAATAACTAGAATCGGGGCAGGGTCACTTATACAATACATAGACCTTTACTGAGACTTATGGGCCAGCTATAAATACATACTATAATTCCACAGCCCCTATAGACACCCACTTAACCATTAAGTTGTGTTTGTGGATTGTTCTGTACCTTCCTTTTGCCTCTGTCCATCAATCAACATATCTGTATGGTTCACCTATTTTGACCATCCCTTTGCTTCGTCTTTTGGATTATTATTATTAGTAGTACTTCTCTTGGTCTTGTGTTTTTGGTGAAACTTTATATATTCCTCTGTGTTAATTTTCCCAAAATTTCTTATTTTTATGATTAACTTGTCCTCTTTGATTTCTCTTAATTCAGCTTTATTCATCTGAAAATGTCTGATCATAACAAGTGAGAAGCACATCTCCAATGAGAATGGCACCAGCTGGACAGTAACATTTTCAAGTGCTGTGTAACTGGCATGTTACACAGAAAATCTTCTCAGATCTAACTCTGAGCATCCTCCTTGTACCTTTCCACTGTGTCTGCTGCCATCATCAAAAAACACTGCAAAACATCATCAAAAAAACTTAGTGTTCTTCAGTTTCCATTTTGCAGACGTTCAGATTGTGTCTACACAGAATCACCTTAACTAATGCAGGTGGCATTAACACTGGAGGCATAAATCTAAGCTTTTGATGCAAGAATTCAAGGAATCTGTCCTTACCTGCCTACTTTCTTTGTGTTTTAATAGTAAGAATAAAGTTTACATGAGAGTACTGCACTGTTTTGCAATCACAGCTCCATTTTGGTGTACAGGCAACTACAGCACTAAAGAGAGAAAATGTGTTATCAATTTATCCTGTATTTGTGTAACCTTAAATTTTAAAAAGGGGGTATGTCATCTGAATCTCCAGAAAGAGCATTCTAAAATTTTAAAATTTATGTAACCTGCATGAATTTAATTTTTTCTCTGCAAGCCTTCAAATATCTTGTCTTTAGCACAAGTGCAGGTCATGTTCTGTAACCGGTCATGTTCTGTACTTGTCCTTTCTCCACCCATCTGTTTTCCCTTTGATCATATTTTTACAAAAGAATGGAGGAAAAGCAATATGAAGCTGATGGTCTTTATAATCTCTGATTGTGATTTTATCTAATAACTTGTCTAACAGCTTTGTTTTTAATTCAGGTTTCAGAAAAATTTAGCTAAGTCAAATTGATCTCATGACTGCCATGTAAATGAGCATTGGCATCTACTCTCATTCTGCTGAGAGAAGATCAATTTTTAAGCTGAGTAATTTAGTCATAGCTTAATATAGAGAAAATCGACTGGTTGAAGCATTTATTGTCCCATATAGTAAAAAAAATAATGAAACTTCAGCCCTAGTAATGAAATCAGTGGTTACTAAAGGCTAAGGGTTTTGGGTTACCATTAATACAGTTGCTATCAAGTCAACTGCCTCCAGAAGAACTTATATCAGACTTTTACGTAAGAGTATACAACATAAATTTTTACTCTCAGTAAATACATAACTTCTCTTTCTCATGCTATATCCTTGAAAGAGGTTGAATATAGAAGATGGGGCTTTAAAACAAGGGAAGGTAACATGAAAGAGGCAACCTAGAATACTGGGAGGATAGTTTTTAATATAAAAATGTATTTTCTATCTTCATAATTTTGTTTACTTCTCAGACCAATACATTGCAGGGTTGGTGATCAGCAGGTTAAAGGTATATCTGCAGGAAGTTTGTCATTATTAGTTCAGCTCAGAAGGATGTGCATCATAACTATGTTTCTACCAATGATATTTGACTGAAGATAAAATATTGTTTCAGATAAATAAAGGGAAGCGTTATTGTAAAAAAATGACAAATGTTTTAAGGTTTTAATACAGTTAAAGGCTTTTTTTACTGATAAAGAAGTCATAAAGAAAATTAAAATAGTGCTATTGAATGGGAAAATGTAGTGAAGAGAGAATAATATATCAATAATAATTGATCCACTTCTTCGAGTCCTAGAGGTAAAAAATTAAAAGTGTGGGGGACAATTATGCATTTGTAAGAGAGAATATTGTATTTCAATCATGGAACTCTAAGAGTTAATATCAGATTATGCAAGTAGTTTGAACTAGCCTGTGATTTTGTGCTGCTTGTTAGATATCAAGAGAGGGAGCAGATTGTCTTGTTTTTAAAAATGTGATATAGTGTCATCTGTGAAAGCCAAGCTCTGTCTTCTCCCTCTTGGAAGCTGCATTTGTTTCTTTTATTAGTGGAAATTTAAATAAAATTTACAATGATATCTTTATATACAGTAAAATATGCTTTAACTTCTAGAGAACATGCCTACTGCTGATAACTAAAGAGTGTTAAAGATAGAGGTTAACCATTCCTGACCCTCTTTTTGTAGTATTTTACTCTCTTCTGACAAAAGCCAGGACTTTCATACTTATTCTGGCAGGAATCTGGGGGATTAAGCCCTTTGGTAGCATATGCAGAATGAACAGAAACGCCAGCTTCATTGTGCCGGTCTCAAAGGAAATTTTTTCCCGGGAGCAGCTGTCAGGGGAACTAATGAAACACTGAGCATTTGTTAACTAACAAGATTGGTGAATAGTGAGTAACTAATTTACATGGCAGGCAGCAGCTTTCTATGAAAACCTTCATTTTTTTGTGACTGTGGGTGTAATAATGATTGTTATCACTGCTGTCATTGGGGGCAGACTGTTCTCTTTACCTCTTCAGCCTCTTGAAGTGGGCAGAGGGAAACATGGGAGCAGCACAGCAAGACAGTTGTTGGTATATGATAGTAAAAAAAATTTCTGCAGCTCTTGCCATTATTTTGCAACTGGTAGAGGCACAGGCAGCTGAAGTGTTGACATTTTCTGTGGTTGGGTGGGTAACAGCCACTTTTCTGCTGTCAAAACTGAGGGCAGCAGGTGTTTACACCAACAGGGGAATGTGTGAAGAACAAACCCCAACTGGTCCTGATTGCCTGACTGAGACTTGGTCCTGTGACCAGCAGAGTGGATGGACGGGTCTGAGATTGTCCCTGCAGTGAGGACTGGTGGATCTGAGAGTGTCCCCGCAGTGAGGACAGGCGGGTCTGAGAGTGTCCCCTTGTGGGAACCCAGGAAATTCCTCTGGCTGCCCTGGAGGGCTCGAGACCCTGCCCCCCAGGGGGCTCAGAGATTTTGGCACAGAGCCCAAGACTTCCATGCCTTGGATTTAACCCTTGGAGAAAACAATTACCAAGCTTTATATGAAGCATTATACAAGCCACAAAAGTTTAAGTAGAATGATAGTGAATTTATCACAGGGTGAAAAAGTAGATTTTGGGGTTTTTAGAATAGGGCTTCAGGGGGCAAGATGGAGAGATCTGGGCATATCCTGCCTTTCTCCTTCTTCTTCTTGGTCTCCATCTTCTTCTGCGATGTTGGCACTTTTAGATTGGTTTAGAGTAGAAGCTCACTGTCTAACATAGGTGATAGGTATTGGAAAGTAATTGTAAACATTGTATACATAGTTTTTAGTATAAAGACATAACACCAACCCGGCGGCATGCAGAGTGCCTCTGAGTGTCTTACTGAATGGACCTCGGCTGGACAGGAGAAAATATTTTATAGATAAGGAACAATAAACAACGTTGAGACCGATAAATGAAGAGCTCTGACTCCTTCTTTGAGCACCAGTCTGGGAAAAGAGAGTCGTACGTATCTCGGGGTCACTCTGATCAGCAGAGATTCCAAGATCCCCTCAGTGAGGACGGGCGAGTCTGAGACTGTCACCTCAGTGAGGACAGTCGTGTGCTCCCTCCTGCCGTGGCTGGGTGAGGGACAGCCAGGCTCCCACAGAGCTCTGGCAGGGGCTGTGTGTAATTCCAGCTCAGTGTTGTGCACTGGCTGCTCTGTGCTGTGCAGTGGCTCCTCAGTGGCAATGACAGCAGTCAGTGGCCCCAAAACCACTCTCCAAAGGTTTGGAGTGGTATCCCAAAAAGTGCACAAGGCATGGCCCTGCTGGGGGTCACAGCAAACAAAGCAGAACTGTGTGGGCACTGCAGGTCTTCTGTAGCACAGGGCACTTCCTTGGTGTCGGGACAAGTACGTGGCCCATGGGGGAACACAGGTACTACCAAGATGAATTCAGCACCCTCAGCCAGGGAGTGATTTGGGCTGGACTGATGGGAAATTATAACACAGGGCTCAGGTTTGAATTGTGCAGAGCCAAATGGGATCCCTTCTCCACCAAGAGCAACAAAATAAAATCCTCTCTGTAAAGTAGATTCTCACACCCTTTTTTTTTTTGTGTCTACATCGAGGAATCTCCCATTTTAATTTAAAAAACAGGAACAGATGGTGCTGCCCACGTCTCTTTCCAGTCCCTTTTATTCCACAGCCTTTTTGTGAGCGAACTTGAACAGGATCTGGAGGGTTAAATTTGCTTCTCTTCCTCTTGATCTTGATCCAATTTAAACTTAGTCATCATCTTCTCTTTGGAGAGTCTGTGCTCTACAAGGTGTTATCAAACTCTGCATAAAGGGTAGAATCCATCCATGACTGGTGTGAAAACTGTGCCACCATACAGAACAAAATGGTGAATGACTACGGGAGCAATGTGCAGAACTGACTTCTTGTTACAGTGGTTGTCCTTTACTAGTTGACTATAACAAAGGATTCCCTCTCTGAAGGCAAGTAACCATATTCAGCCCCATAAGTTGTAAAAATATATATTTTTTGCATAGGTAAGCCATCCCAACAAGAAATAAAAAAAATAATTTCTACCCAACAGCAGGTGCTATCAAGATTTTCATACCAACTGATGTTTTGTAATGTGTTTGCAGAGAAGGGGAGGAATGGATGTACCACACATCCTTCTGTAATGCTAGGTCATGGCACACAGTGGGATATAAAAGTGGCTCTGTCATATCTGCCTTTTATCAGATGCCAGTCCAAGAAATAGGTTGTGAAACTTGGGAGATATTAGCAGAAAAGAATATCTAAATTTTTGTATCTTTGTCAGGACTGTGTGTGCTGCAGGCCAAAAGGCTAGAGCAAATCTGGGTATGCCTAGAAACAGACTTAGGCAACCAATACATTTTAACATAAATTGGGTGTTTACAACTTTTAAATGCTTTTTGTGTTCAGTGATGTCTTGGTAAGACAAATTTCATAATCTGTCTATATACAGACTATGGACATCAAGGTCCTGCACAAGTTTATGATGTTATTTTCTAAATCTGCATGTATTTCCAGTTTTAGGGAAAAAATATGGCTTCGACCACAGGCAATGCCAGTTGTATGAAAATCACGTGTCTATTATGAGAGGCCCTGTCCCTGTCATAGTCAAGAACATCCCAAGTCAGTCCTGCTATTGAGAGGTGAAATCCTGAATGCCCTTAAAAGACCCAAAAAAGGTAACATTTATAAAGGTGTGATGGTGACCGGCGTGTCTTTATTACACAGTTCAATGACTTCTTGTGCATTCCATGTCTTCTGCCAACTCTATTAGCTACTTGCTCTGACAAGTAATACATTTAATAAAAAAAAAAGGAAAAATACCATTCTGTGTTCAAACATCCTACAAATATCCAGTTAAATATATTTTTACACAAATTCCATAGGTTGACAAGCTTGTATTTGAGAAAAAAAATGGCATTTCTTAATCCTGTATTTGATTTTCTCTGTTATGGACTAAATCCAATTGCCTAGAGTGGAATAAACCTTGGTAAAATATTATATTTGTCTTTGTTAATCATGCAGAACACCCACAGCCCAAAAATATACTGAGGTGGAATAATGAGCCCTCAATATGCATCCTAGAAAATAAATTCTGGAAGAAATGGGCCCCGTGCTAATAGCCAATCTGACAACCTCCTCCTGCTGAAAAAACCTACTGGAAAACTTGGGATGAGGATTATTGCTTTTTTGGGTTTTTTTCCCTCTTTCATCAGTAGTTATTCTGCACAAGTTTTTCAAAAATATTTTCATGTTCAGAATGTGTAGGGATGTTTTACTCTCCCAGAAGCTCACATCATTTGCACAGTTCACCAGTGGTTCCCCAGTTTCCTCACAAAGGTGACCCAGACTCACCTCCTTGGTATCTGTGTCCCATTATGGATGGCCATGCTACTGGATAGAGTCACAGTGCTGGGGCTGCCCTGATGGAAGTTTTGTCCTACACCCATGCCCTTGCCAGAAAATGGCCTGTTCCATCAGAATTTTGAGGAACAGTGTAAATGAGTACACTTGCTGGCTAGTACACCTTATCCTTCTCTTTGCTGACTGCAAGATCATCTTTGGCATCACTCTTGGCTGATGTGACTCTTTAGCCTCATGAGTTTCCTTATCCTATTACCCTAGGGATATCCAAAGGCTTAGAGAAGACCCATTTTCACAAAGGTGAAGATAACACAGGAAAACCAGAACACCTCTGTTCTACTTACTTGCCTATAGTCCATGAATATTTATTTGATCCATCTAATCCACCTCCTGCCCCACTCAGTGCAGGGGAGATGATCCATGTGTGGAAGGCTTTAGTGGCTTTGCTGGAATTTCAGCTCTGAAGTGCAATGGTCCAGCTCAGTGGACCTGTCCTGGGCCTGGCTAGGTGTTAGTAGGACTGACTTGTACCACCCATTATAATCATATTTTATAAAAGGAAATTATAGCCTGGCAATTCTGCCTTTCCTCTTAGCCATTTAGTAAGCAAATTAACAGTATTGACTCACACCACATATAATGAATGCATAACTTCCCCTTTTGTGTCCTACTCTAATACTTTCCTTCTTTTTCAATTGAAAATCAGTTTGATTTGAACAGGTTTTTTTCTGTCAATTCGTGTTTCTCAATCCTTGGAATCTCTCTGTTCCTGAGTTACTCCTTGCTGATGAGTAGGCCACAGTCATTTCAGCAGACCCATATATCACAAATTACATGTTCTCATTGCAGACACTTTTATCTCATCAATTCACATTTGAATCTGTTAGTGTTTGCCTGTTGTTAAAAAAATTCATAGTGCTTTATCCATTTATTTGCTATTTTCAAAATCCATTTGTCACCCTGTTTTTTTAAGATTCTCAAGGCCTTCTGATGTTGACATTCTTCTAAAGAACTTTATCACGCACTTTCTTGTAAATAACTTATTGTTCACATTCCTTTGATGGAAGAAGAGAAAATTGATAGACTGTTGTTGTAGCCAGTGTCATTGGAGAGGTGTCACTGTCACCCTCCAATCCTCTGTCACCTTTGTAAAACTATAAATATAAGAGTCAGAAAATAAACCTTCCCTTTTCTTCTTCACCTTGAAAGAAGTGTGTGCTCGTGTTCCTTTGCGTCTGATAGCAACATCCATTTGCCTTTATTTAGTAGATGTCTTTAAATACAAAAGACCTACTAAGGATCATGACAGCTTTGAGGTTTGTTTTAGGCAGAAGAAAAAAGTTTCAAGGTGGAGAAATGCCCACCAGCATGCAAGCTGTCCAGTCAGCTGCAGAGCTTCCGCTGCAGTAAGCTTTTCTCTGTTACTGAGAATCATTTTGATTCCTTGTGGAACTGGGTTATCAATTAGACTAATCAATATTGTAATCCAGTGTGATAATTCTCATCTCCTAGTCAAACAAATATTTTCTGAGAATTTGAGTCAAACAATTTTCATTTGCTGTATGCAAATTACTTGTTTGTATTACAGATTATGTGTAGTGACCACTGAGGCAAAGATAGGTAGTAGTGGGCAAGAATCAGTTCTTTATTTTACATCCCTTACTAGCCTTTGGTCATCACTGGCCCTGTGGGATTGTTCAGTATCTGGCACAAAATACTTCCTCATTGGAAGAATTAAAATAGGAAAAGCTGAGTGTTGAATAAAAATGCACATTTCATAAAGTTTTTCAAGATAATTACTGGTGCTAAAATTCTGGGGTTTTTTAAGATTCATGGAAGTTCTTGCAAATAAATTGCTGATGATCTGAATGTACATGAAGGACTAATTTTGACCTCCTTGAATAATGATAGCATTAACTTGGTACTTTCTTTTTGTGTCTATGTTAATGAATGACTTTTTGTACTACTTGACTAGATCTAATTTGTGGCATTCTTTCATGTTCCAGGCAGCCAAGTCACATTTTCTCTCCTAAGCATGTCACTAAGATTACCTTTCCCTTATAATCACCTATCAAAAGGATTTTGTGATAGCATGGGGAGGAGTGGTGTATTGAGGTGTATTTCAAGGACCTGTGTGTAGCACTCTTTGCATTTTTCCTTTTAAGCTCAGTTCTAGAGGGGTTTTTTAAGATCTGAATGCTCAGCAGGGGTGCCATTTTGACTTTGAAGAAAATATCTGCCTTTTCTGATAAAATTAATGTGATTCAAATAATAAATGTTCAGCTTTTACAGACTGCTCCAATAATGCATCTCAATTGTGACAGGGGAAACTGCGTCTTTGTCAAAATTAATGTCCCACAGTTACTGTAAGCCTAATTCAGAATCCAGTTATATCCACTGGAATTCTTTCAACAATTCCTGAAAATTGTTATGATGGGTGACATTTTAATTGTGATTTCATCCAACACAATGCTTTGTAAAATTTAACTTATTTTGGTATGTGGGCTTTAAGATTAGGTTTGGGTTGGGGCTTTTTTTTTTTTTTTTTTGCTGTTACATCACTACATTTTTAATAGTTAAGCTGCGCTTTCTCAGCAAGAATCTATTTTTGCTTTGCACTTGTCCTGTTCTCTGGGAAAATAAACTGATTTGTGAATCTGTAACAAAAACCAAAGAAACTTAAATTTCAAGCTGGTTTTGGTTTCTAACAACACTGATATCATCCACACTCTGGGAGCTGGATCAAGACAAAAATATTCACATAGGCTGTTAAGTCTTTGGAGTGAAATTCTGATTTAGCTGATATGACCACATTTTGTTAATTTCAGTGAGGCAACTACTTCTATACCTGGCCTGGTTTTGACTGGGGTAGGGTGGGTCATTTTCCTCCCAGAGGCTAGTATGGGACTATGTTTTGGATTTGTGCTGGAAACAGTGTTATTAAAACAGGGATGTTGTACTGCTGAGTAGGGCTTGCACAATGTCAAGACTTTTCTGCTCCTTGCCCCACCAGTGAGTAGGCTGAGGGTGCTCAGGGGGTTCTGAGGGGACACAGATAGAAGAGCTGACCACAACTGATCAGTGGGATATCCCACCCTGTCTGACATTATGCTCAGCATGTAAAGTGTAGGGAAGAAGCAGGTGAGACATTTGGAGTGATGATAGTAATTTCCCCAAGTCCCTGTTATTCATGATGGAGCCCCATTCTTCTGCAAATAACTGAACAGCTGCCTGCTCATAGGAAGTGATGAAAGAATTCTTCATTTTGCTTTGCTTGTGTGCCACTTTTGCTTTACCTGTTAAACTATCTTTATCTCAACCTACAAATTTTCTTTTACTTTTCCAATGTTTTTTTCATCCCACTGGAGGAGCAAGTGAGCAGCGGGTGGCATTGGTTGCTGGCTGGGTTTAAACCATGATGATGGTGAGCAGGCAACTGATGGAAAAATCTATTCAACCAGCAGTCCCTTCAGATAGGAACTTAAAATTGTCTTAGAAGGTCTCTTGCTATCTCTTTGGCCTCTGTTGATCACACCTTCACATAATAGATTTACCAGCACATTCATAGATAAGAGGATGCCTTGGACACATTCATATCAAGGTATTTTTTCATGAATATTTGTTGAGTTCTGTTCCAACTACTTTCCTCTCTATTTTTTTTTTAACATGTACGTATTTTTACACTTTAGAGCTACCAGGAAAAAAAAAAATCAAAATTAAATAATCCAGGAACAGAACTATAAAACTTATTTACAGACTAAACCATCCCCCTGTTCAGGATGGTCTTTGAGACAGTTCACAGGCTTTGCAGCTGCCCTCTCCTCTAACAGGGGTTTCCTTCCGTGAATTGGGTGACCAGCTGGTTAGTTATGGAAATGTTAGATTCAGTGAAGGACAGATATTATGAAGATGTAAAGTGGATGTTTTGGGCACTGTTTAGACAAAGGTGGTCTTCAGGGAGTAGTCCCATTATTTGCAAATACATAGGTTCCCCTGAACTCACTGGCAGCAGTCCAGGCAGTTTTTTCATCTGGAGGTCTGTAATCATCCCTCTTCAACACTTTCTGAGAAGCTGTGTTTCATGTCTCACGATGGGTTCCTCACGACTATTCTGTTTTTAAGCCTACAGTGTGCAAATCCCGATCGTTAACACCTACTTCTCCAGGAAAATCCCTGTAAATATATCTAGATTTTTACAGGTATTCAATTATATGGTATGTGGCATTGAACAATAGCTGCCTTACAATCTTGGTGCAACTGTAGGCATAGGATTTCTTTCCGTGTTATGAAAGAGTAGCATTTATTACAAGAATTATGTCTATCCAGGCATGTGCTCATCTCTGGATGGAATAGTATTCTGACAGCAGCTGCAATCAACTTTCAGCATGAAATTTTTTTTTTTTTTTTCCAACTGGCCTTTAGAAGTTTATTTTAAATCACACAGAATGGATGGCAAAACTTGTGAAAATACTGCTGTACTTTGTACAGCATGACTATGTTTAAATTCACTGCACAAACAACAAGTTACGAACAGCAAATAATTTGCAAGCATTCTATTGGCTCATACAATGCATAAAACATGTATTTCTAAATGATTAAATGATGATTCATACACTATAAGTAATGATTTATGGACAGTTCAAAGCAGAGAAATTTACTGGTATTAATTGATTGCTGTAGATAATTCTCTCGGTTCAGTCGTTCATAGTTTGGACATGAATGGATTTAAATTAATAACTGGTACTTTAACAATTTGAAATCTGCTGAAAATGCCCTCAGAACATCTAGCTCCTCTTCTGTGAGAGTTCTCAGTTATTCTGCTTTTTTCATGATTTGTTTATGTGTTTATTACTAGTATTTTCAGAATGCTCTTGATGGCATTTATGTTTATTTCTCACAAAATTACTGCCTTAGCCCTTAAAGACAGCAGACCATTATTTATTTTTATGTCATATCATTTTTAATGTTAAGCTTAATCTTTACTAGTATTTATAACTTTCCTGCAAACAATTCTCAGCACACAATTAGGTTGGGTTGACTGCTGCTTCTTGTGCCAGATGATGATTAGAAATTGTACTGAATTCAAAACATTTCCAGCTCAAGGAAAACATTTCATTCATAGACTAATATGTGGTTGGATCCTAACTTTTAATGTTTCCAATAGATGCCTCTGGGCAAACCAGAAGTATTAGTAAATAGGACAGATAAGAAAAATATCAAAACCCAGTGGAAATAGCTACAAGAAAACAATGTAAAACATTTGCCAGTGCTCCAGTGAATTAAACATTCATTACGAAGTTACTGTGTAGTGTAACTGGGAAGCAATGCCATCACTTACACACACAAATGATGCTTCCTAAGCCTTTGTTTATCATCTGAACATTTACATAACAGCCAAATATTCCCCAAAGAGATTATACTCACCCAGGATCAAGTCTCTGCTATGACTTCAGAAAATGAAATGTACTGATTCAGATGGGTTACAAGCTACAGAAAATGAATCATGGCATGGCCTAGCTAAAAGCACTAAGAAAAACTTGCAGTACTCATGTTCATTTGCAGAATGGTTTGTCTAGCCTGAAGGTAGAGTGGTTCTTTATATAAACTAAAAATTAGCAAGTAAGAGGCTGAGAACCCTGGCACTTTAGTCTGGTTTCAACCCTGCTTGTCAGATTTGTAGCCTCTATGTTCCTAGGAGTGAACTTGAGACTGACAGAACCAGAATGTGTGAAGAAGAGGAGGAAAGGAAACACTTGTGTTCACTATGAAAAAGCACTGGGAGAGAGCACGAGGCTCCCAGTGCCCTCTGGATGCTAAGGCAGCCTGCAGCTGAACAGAGGAAGCACCTTTGCTAGCCAAGAATAAACAGAGAAGCTTGTGGCAAAAGTCATACAGGAAAAAGCAAAATGGAACTGTGGACCCCCAGTCACGGCAGACTTTGGTGACAGAGGGGCTAAGAGAGGTATCAGGCATGAAGGGACAGATTAATTCCCTATTACCAACATGAAAGATGATGAGTGGAAAGATATCACATAAATCAACAATTACCTGGGTGAGGTGCCAGAAGCAGAGCTGAGGAAGGCATTTAGACTTCTGTCACTAAAAGCTTGCCTTGGAGGGACAGCACAACAGGCTAAGTACTGCTTTTGTTATTGGATGGGGGTTGGCCACTTCAAGGTAAGAAAAAGCCTTGCCAACAGGTACCAGTGGACACCAGAGGGTTTCTGGCTGGTGGACATCTGGATTAAAACGTCCCTGAATGTGTTGTGTTTGCTCCATTTGTTCATCTTGTATCTGGTCCTGTTTCTGTACACTGACAGGCTGCATGGAGGCAGATAGACAGTGAATTTGTGCTGATGCCTTCAAAACCTTAAACAGAGTTCACTGTACATCCCAGTGGCATTGCAGTTTTCCTCCTGCATAGTTTATGTGTGTATATGCTACCTCCCACTTCATGTCCCAGCATTTCTGGCAGAGAAGTTGTGAACTTCCTCCTGTGATCTACGCATCCCCAGGTTCTTCCATCTCCTGTCAGTGCCTCTCTTAACATCATCATAAAGTTATATTTAGAATGATTTGACATGACACAAGAGTGTGTGATTATGTACCTCTGTATGTGGCATTTTACTTTCTCCATTTTGTTATTAGGCCATGCCATTTGGTCGCATCAATTTGTATTTTAAGAGAACTATTTATAACATTTAAAAATAGCATGTGAAACTGCTGTGCATGTGTTCTGTAGCACATGGGCAGCTTAGTATGTGAAGAAGAAAGTGGGCTTTTGCTGTTTAGTGAAATAGCCAGAAATATGTTTTCCACAAAACTAAGTAGCTTTTATTTAACCCCTCACATTCACTCACAAAGTCTTGTTAGTGATATTTATGTGTTCTCCTAATGCACATTAACAGAAGGCTGGGAAGTGGTGGTGGGTGGCAGCAGTTTAATATTTCACAATACTAAAAATACTAAAAAGATGTCCTGTAACATCACCAGGGACAGACATACTTTAAACCTGGAAGGTCAGTGGGATTTCAGGGGGCCATTGTCCACCTTGGTGCCTTAGAAACCTGGACTAAATGCTATGTCCTGGAGCAGCTGAAGGAGAATTAAAGAGAAGGGAAGCAACTTAGGGAAGAGATAATGCTTGACTTGCAGAGTGACATTGAAAGACTTCATGGAGAGGGATGTGAAGGCAAAGGAAGGAGAGGAGGAATCTAGAGAACAGCTGAAGTAGCTGCTCCCCAAGAGAGGATCATTTGTAAGAAACAGGAAGAGAAGCAGCTGAATGAGGAGAACAAGGCTCTGGCTGGGGTAAAAGTGGTGGCCTGCCAAGGAGATTGCAGCAAACAGGTGATCATGATGGCAGGGACAAAGTGTCAAAAGAGTCTTAGAATGTCCTTGCAACTCCAGCAGCTACATCTGCAGTGCTGGGATCTGACTGCCTCTTCCCAAGCCCCTCACCTCTTCTTTGCCACCTGCTAACTGATGGCTGCTAATTGCCTCTAAGTACCTACTTGTAAAAAAGTAGAGATGCCAGGTAGTAGAGACACCCCCAGCCACATCTACATCTATTATTTCCCCTCCCATTTCAATATTCTTATACGACCCTGCAGGTGTTTCTACTGGTGCAGTTTCTGGCTGCTGTCCTAGAGCAATTTGGGCATTGTCACAGCTTTACCTTTACAGGAACAAAGCCCTCTTGCATAACTGTGGTGTGCACTCATTCTGTTAGGTCTCCTGCTGCCTTGGAGCTCTGCCTGATTGCAATTGGGTCCTTCAGGGACAGAGTCATTCCTGTCAGAGCTTTCACCCAGCAGTGCTGTGAGGCCTGTGTAAGAATAATCTTTCTCATTTTCTGGATCCCAACTCTGACACAAGTTCTTAACAAAAATGAGCACAGCAGAGCACCTAAGGAGACTCTGATAGAAGCTAAAGCTAGAGAAAATGAAGATAGCTGGGTAGAATTACTGCATTGCTATTGTTTTCTGGGTTCCATATTAATTTGGTTGTTTTATGTGTCCTGAATATTTGTAGATTTGACTTAAGCTCACTGTAAGTCAAGCTATGACACAAGATCAGATTTAGGATGGTGAGAATGTCTGTTATTCATTCATTCCCTTGGTATAATCTGCCCAGTCAGATATCCTCATGTCAAATTAGAATATGAGGCTTATGTTGTCCTTTGTGATTATCTAACACAAGGATAGGCCACAAGAAAATTCACCCATTTTGTGTGCTTCTGTCTTTAACATTTTTTGGAGAGAATCCTACAGTACCAAAGTCTGATTGTTCCCATTGCCCTATGCATTTTTATATTATAGAAGTAAACAAAATTGAATTTCTGTAGTCCTTTTAATTGCAATCCCCTCCAAATTTGTTGCTGAGATACATGTGGGGTTTTTTCCTTACTGTACTGTCTGTATTCCTTAACAAAAGAATCTCAACCAATAGTTCTAAAAAACTATTTGTATGCTGAGATAAGAACAGTTTAATCAGAAGTGTTTGCTTTCACTTTTAAGAAAATCAACTTCTCTTAAAGATAAGTTTGTTTTAAGTGTGATAATCAACTTTTCCACTGCTTGTGATGAAGTGTGAATCTGGAGTAATAAAATCAGGAGATACCTGGTTGGTGTAAGCAAAAGGAATAGGGACAACAGTAATGTTTATAACAGACCAGGCACAGGGCCAGGGTCTAAGTCCTTTTGCCATCTTCTCTCAGCGTGCTGGCTTTGTCATGTAACTTAGGGCAGTTGGATCTGAGTGATTGTAGAGCTACAACCCAGTGCCTGAGCAGACCTTGTCCTGCCTCAGTGCCATGTGTTGATGGGGATGTCATCAATGGCACAGAGGAAGTTGAACAAGCTCTTCTCTGAGATATTTCAGAATTTCAGTTACCGTCTCAAGACTGGAAAGATCCATAGTGTGTGTATCAATTTTCCCTGTTAGACCTTTTGGTTACCACCTGGGCTGATGTATCTTGGACTCTCTTGCAGAAAAGCTCCCTGGGCTGTATCTGCCCTGAGTGTCAGAGTACAGTGATGTTTTTGGCATTGTGTCACTTGACTTGTCTCAAACATCTGACTGGAGGGCATTTCTTTCAGTTAAGTTACATAGCATGGAACTGAAGTAGAATGAGAAATCTTACATCTGAAATTCTTTCTGTTTAGGGGAAAACTCAGAATAAAATTTGTTTCAACATTTTCCCACTTTTTGTTCTGTGAGTTACAAGTATGTGAGTTCCATCAGATTGTTTCTGTTTGGTTTTGTACAACAGAACTACGGAAACAGTGTCTTTTCAAGACACTTAAAAAAAAAAAAGATTGACAGTTTACAGTATTGTTGTTATTATGATTGATCAATTTCTGATCAATTTTGCAAGCTGGCAACTATTTTCCCAGAAAGATTTGCTCCATTTTATTTTCAGCTTTTTTTTCTGAAAAGAAAGCACTAGGAACTCCCATTTTTTTCTGACTAAGCTACCTGCAAAGCACATTAAAGACAGATAGTACTAATGCTAAACTGATGTCTTTCAAAAGAATGCTCTTTCTCCATTATTTTATTTTATTTTATTTTATTTTATTTTATTTTATTTTATTTTATTTTATTTTATTTTATTTTATTTTATTTTATTATGTTTGCTAAGCACATCAAAGCCAATTCTAGAGGTCACGTAATTTATACCATCTGTGGTATCTACCTATAAGTAGGCCTACCTATACTGGCCGGTTGACAAGCCTGTGTGAAAACTCACAATGAAACTGTGGGAAAATGGAAAATAAAAACTGTTTTCTTGTCACAAGCAGTTTAATTTCTATCATATTTGTAGTCTTGGGAATTTACAGCAACAGTTTTGGGTGAGGAAAAGGGAGATGTGCTCACTTCAGTTATCACACTTCCCCAACAATAGCAACAACAACAACAAAAAATCCCAGAAGACTGTAGACAAAAAGCCCAGAGGTAGGACAGAGAATCAGAAGTAAACAGGAAATTTTCATGAAGAATTTTTGAAAGGGCTTGGGCTCAATCTGGTTGCAGCAGTATGTCATCTTGTAGAGATCTAATTCCTATTTGTTCTGCCTGAGGAATACCTCATCTTATTTATCTGAAGATAAGAGAATGCAAGATAGAGATTCTGTCTCGTGGGCAGAACCAAGCTGAGAAAGAGAAAAAATTAATCTGGTTTCTCTGCAGCTGGGATAAATCAGAGCATGGAATCATTTTATAAAACCACAGGCTCATCTCATTGACACACATATGACCCTTTAAGATTATTTTGCTCCTACATGACTTCCAGGTGATCAGGCTAAAATGGTCAATGCTGAATTTCTGATAGCATGCATTTAATTTACACAGATGTGAGAAAGCTTCCAGAAGTGCACTGAGAATGAGAAACCATTTAAAGAATGCTTCTAGTAAATTGTTAATAGTTTAAATACTTAAATCAAATAGAGTCTTTAAACACATTTCAGCCAAGTGGAGTCATGTAAATGAACCTGATAAAACATGCAGAAGTGGTGAAACAGCAATAGTTTCATCTTGCTGTGAGCACGGGTTAGACTGCTTTTAAGATGGCTTTCACCTTCAAGAAGTTTAGAGCAGAGATGCATTGGAACAAGCCTATTATTTCTGAATACCTTTCATTTAAAGAAGGACTTTGTTTGCCATTCAGCAATTCTGATTTAAAATTGCCCAATTTGGAATGATCCAGTATTCCCTGTCCAAAGGAAGGTTAAGCATAGAAATTTCTTTAACAAACTTCTCATCTGTTTAAAGTATGAGATACTTAAATCCTATCTATGCAAAAAATTCATCTGCTTTCTTTTGTTTGCAACGTCTACATTCAGAAAACTCTAGGAGTAGGCAGTCACCTTCCATCTTCCCCTCTAGGACTATGGTCAAACACAAACAAAAAATTGTTCCTTTGAGATTGATTTCAGCAGTTTATGAATTGATTCCTTCTTGTGATGGCCCAGTGGAATGGGACAATACTGGATGACAGGAGATTTCATGGGGGTGTAAGGCATGATGTCTGCATTCAGTCTCTTCTTGGACTAAGAGACAAGGAGGAAACTTGCTTTTGTGGGCTGCCTGCCTTAGCCAGCAGTGTGTGGTGTGATCCATGTAAATGAATACCTACAAAGAATGCTGCACAATTCTGCTCAGCCTGTGTGGAGTCACAGAGCCAGAGGCTGAGTAGCTATAACCACCCAAGAAGTTCAGTAATAATCCCTAAAGACCATTACAGCTGAAATACCTTATTGATGTTGTGAAACAAAATCATAACAGTAAAAAGCTGGAGTCAGAGTATGTATTTGGCTGAGTACACAGAGTGCAGCTGCCTCTTGGCAGTTTCATTTGTACCTGAATTACAGTAGCCAATTCCTGCATCAGGAAATAAGCCAGAAATTTAAAAAGCTGAATGAAGGACTTATGTGTTTAAAGATCTCTGATAACCTTGCTGGGACTTTAAAGCCTGTGAGGAAAAAGACATCTGCATAATGAAATATATCTTTCAAGTTACACAGCAAAGTTAGTATATTTCTACTTTTCCCCACAAAGACTACTTGCATCACTTCATGTGGAAGAGGTGGGTTAAGTCCATACATAAAAGAAAAATATGGTCAAGATCCATGCTCTAAAATGTCTTGAATTCAGTAAAGCATTTTTATCATGCTATTCTACTTAGCATATTTTGTATTCTATTCAGTTTACCATGCTTGCTAGAAACATCCATAAATCTATGTTTTCTGATTTTAAATGAGCAAGAAAAAAAACTATAGCTTTGGATTTTGACATTTATTACTTGGGAGTAGAAAGGTGATTTTCAACCCAACTTTTAATCTGGTTTAACAGCACTTAACATTCTGACTTTCATGGAACGATACATTGAACTGTTGGGATTATTGTTCTTTTCATAGGATAAAAGCCTCATCATATAAACATTTGATGACCTGGTCTGTTAATTCCTGAATTAAAAAACACCAGGAAAGATGGATTTGATTTTTAAAAACTTATTTGGAAGTAGCAAAACCAACTTGCTTGAATAATAATTCTATGAGTAACTAAGCAAGCATTCATTATTGATGGCTGTGCCAAACATGCCATGTAATTAGAGCTGTAAAATTATTTCCATTTAAACCCTAATTCTGTGTTCATATGTGGCATCTCATTTCTGGAAAGTACAGTCAAAATTCAACATGTCACTAAATGATGATGCATGGAAAGTGCTGGTGTGAGTGGCAGCCCACAACCAGACTAAAATAGTTGAAGAGAAAGCAAGAATACACAGTAGGTGAGTATTTATTTTCCTTGACCATTGGCACTTTGCTGACACTCCTAGCTTAGGAGGCTGCTATCCCCTTATTTTCAATTTGATCATTAGCAAGAGCTTGGCTTATCTAAAGATTTAGAAGAGACAAGGAATTATTCCAATCTGAAGCCTGAATTTTCTGCTTTTATGCTCATTTTGGGGGGAAACATCTTACTGGGAGTTGTTCCTTCTGCTTCCTTCCTTTTCTAACTTTGAGCAGTTCTGTCTCCTTGACAGTCATCACTTCTAATGGCAGTAAAGTCTTTGGAGTTGTTTCTGTCACCTCACAGAAGACTGAAATAAGGAAATGGCATTGCAAACACTTGCAGTTGTTCAGAGGATGCAAGTTCTGACACACTGGGAAGCTTCAGGTGAATTGGAGAGCTCTGAAGGCACATGCTTTGATTGGAAGTAGTGCTCAGGTTAGTTTTTAACGGATGTCAAAAAAGCATGGTATAAGTTTATCATTAAACTTTAATGTTTATTTAATATTTTTATGTGTAAAATACTAGCTATGTTTCCCTCCTGAAACCCCCTCAATTCCACTAAAAATGCTTTTAAAGAGTAGAAGATGTGTATCTGTAAGTGCAAAATTATTGACTAGTAATGCATTTTTGGGAAAGTGGCTTATGTAACTAGTACAATTGTTTGGGCTGGAGCCTGAAATATTGTCTGGAATCTGAAACAGCCTGTGCTGGGGATTCTCTCAAAACCCTTGAGGAAAAGAGTAATAATACCAGTGCCTGTATTGCTATGTGCCCTGCACAATTTGGTCTGTGATTTTTCAAGGCTGTTGAACACCTTCAACCTCCTTTGAAATAACTGCTCACTTACAGAACATCTTAGAAAGTTTGTACTTGCCTTTGGATTCCTTATCATTCAAAGGAGTGTTTGTGCTGTTATTTGGATGAGTTCCACTGCAGTGTCTGTTACATATATTCAGATATGTATTTATACTGAAGGTGCAGAGTTCCCTTAACCTTTGATATTTAGATCTGGGGAAGTGGCTTGCATCCACGTCTCGAAATGCTACATCTCTTTACTACATCCACCAGCAAACCTTGTTTGCAGAAGCATAATTGTAGATTTCAGGATTCTTCTATTTATAATCCACAGCTGGCTACATACTCCTATATAAGTAATTTTTTTTTAGATAGTCAGAGAAAAACCACAATCTCTGACTTACTTTTGCATCTGGAACATTTCAAAGTAATTAACACTGCTGTGAACAATACTGTCTTATTAATTACAGTTCAGGTCTCTATATACCACAGAGTTTGGAGGTCATACCACATGGATGCTACAAAATTTCAGAGCAAATATTCAGACTTTAAAGAGTCCAGGATTGTGGTGAAGCTGAACAAACTTCTATTAGTCTGTAACATTCCGTATGTGTTGCTTCCAGATGTAAAATTTAAAAATTAAAGGAACTGTGGTATAAGCTTAAGTTCAATTTAGAAATAGATTAAGAATGCCTTTTTGTGTGTGATTTTTTTTAATATATCAAATATATTAAGCTTGATGCCCAGAAAACTTGAAACCAAGATTTCCTGGTATTTCCAGATTTTGGTAGATGGATAAAATTCTCTCACATAGTCTACACATAGTTCTGAGGAAATAATGAAAGATGCTACATTTTTCCACTTCTGCTTCCAGCTTATCCTGAAAGTCTTGGTTGGTGGAACTTCTGTAGCTTCCCACAAGTGGAGATCTCTTTCTCTAAGAAAAAATAAACACATCTTGCAAGTCACTTTAAATGCAGAGCCCCTGTCTTTTTCTGCTATGTTGAATTTCCTGGATAGACAAAAAAAATGTGAGGGGAAAAAATCTGGATTTAATGATCTGGTCAAATCACCACAGTTCCTTGTGTGAGATGTCTGTGCCCCAGCTGAGCTTGTGACCCTACAGAAATGCAGCTGCAACAGTGGGGGTTGCCAGCCACACAGGGAAATTATGAATCTTGAAGTGAAACCAGGTGGAAAGCAATCTGTTAGAAAGCTTGGAATCTGCTGCCAAAAATTATTTAGACTGCTCTTATCATCACGATTTTTAAAAGCAATTAAATGAACAGCAAGGTTATAATAACACTCCAGTAGTGTTTATGAAAAGAAGCATGAGGAACACCAGGTTAATGAGATAACAAGCAAAACTGTGATATTGTTATTGATGGCTAAATTACGATAGACATTAATTTTTTTTCCTTAAAAGGTTATTATTAGTGCAGTTTTGCAACTGAAATTTTGGTAAATGTCAGAAATGAGCAATGCTTTGTCCATTTTTTAAAATTTGTTTGAATGATGAAATCTTCTGCTGTAAGTTTTCTTCCATTAGTACTTGGTGGGATGGATATGAGAACAAGGGGAATGGTTTTGATTATAAAACAACATTGAGAAGAAAGTGTACTGTACAACTCCAGTTTGTTCTGGATAACTGACAGTCTGTTGTAACGTGTTGTTCTGTACTGAGTGAACACCTCAGCAAGAGTTCCACCTCCTCTCTGGAAACCTGGTAGTTAAGCCACTTAAAAGTGCACAGAATCAACTGTAACCATGTGCTTCTAATGTGTACCTTTAAATTGAATTACTAGCCTTCAAGCATGCCAGAGCAGCAGGTATTTTGTTAATCAGCCACTGAGTAGCTGTGGCAAATTTTGTTTCTTTTCTCATTCATGTCATTACAAGCAGAAAAGAGAAGTCTTTCCTTTGAGCAACTCAAGTGAAGAAGCTTTCAGAAGTCATAAAATACGAGTGCTAATTTCACTGTTACTTTTGCAGTGTGTCATAACAGTGCTGAGTCCAAGAGCAAGAATTGCTCAGAAATTATCAGAGTAGCACAAGTACTATCAGAAAAAAAAACTTACACTCTACAGATAAACAGTGGAAACTAACCAGGGTATAGATGCCATTGCAAGGCTGTAAAATTTTGAGTCAATGAAAGTTAGTGGCTGGATTAACTCAATTTTAAGAAAAAATAATTTAACATAGATCTTTTCTGCATCTGCCAGTTTGCAGGATTGGTATTTTTCATACAGAATAAGCTGCTCTGTACCATAGAGTGGTGGGGCAGTGAAGTATGAGAAACTGAGTTGAGATTTGTGAAATGGGCAAATATTTAAATTAGTAAAGGCAAAGACTTCAGTAGCATCCTCTGAAATATTGTATATGTAGGGAAGTGTTAGGCCAGTGGCAAATCTGTTCCTGCGATGTGTAACATACTGCCAAACTCAGGAAATGAAAAAATCCATCTAGTGTCGGTTGTTGCCTGGTCCTCCTCCCTCTGTGGGTTTGTGTTCATGTAGGAAAATACAGATCCTCAGGTTAGTTGTGAATAAACATTAATTCATTGCTTTCAGTGTGTTTCCACCAATTTTTCCCAAGTGAAACATTGGCCTAGATTTAGTGGAGATGGAAGTATCAGTGATTTTTCCTCCATTCTCTTTCCCAAGAAATGTATTCTAACACCCGAAAAGCTGATAAGTCATTCGGAAAGACAAAATATAGGTCGTGCATCCAGAACTTATTCACTCCAATCTCTGTTGTTGCTGTTTCCTGCTCAGTGGGAAAATGTGTGTAAATCCCTTGGGTAGATAAACCCCAGGTGATCTCAGATCAGTAACATCCAGTAAGGACAGTGTAGTCATATTTTCTTTACTGAGAGAGAAAGAAATCAAGGTCACCTTATAAAAAAGAGGTTTTGCTTTCCCTATATTTGTGAGGGGGTTGTTTTTTTGCTTGCTAGTGAGGGGTTTATTTTTGGTTAGTTGGTTGGTTGAGGTTGGTGTGTTTACTTATTTGGTGAGATTTTGTATGTTTGTTTGTTCATTTTACAGACAGTTCTTGCCAGTTGAAGGCCAATTAAAAACAAGGCAAACTGAGAATGACCTTATTCTTCAGCTGATGACAGAAATTGCCAGGCAGGGTTCCCAGTGACTCAGAAACAGGGATGAATCTATTTGACATCCTAGAAACACTACTTACCTCTGGCAGAAGTTTGTATCACCCCTGTTGCTACAAACAAAATAGGTCAGGGTCAAGAATTTGGCATTTTTCAGCAAAACTTTGTTTCCTCTGAGAATTTCCAGATAGATTCACTTTGAAGTGAGGGAGTCAAAAGGACTAAATTAACATCTTGTCAAAGCTACTTCTCTTCCAAAAGCCTATTTAAAATACAGCGGCACAGATGCTCTTTGCCGTAACCAGAATGTTTCAGAGCAGGATGTTGTTTAAATTTCGCTTGTTCTCTCAATGTTCTTTCCCATAATAATGTCAATCTTTTTGAAGAAACAAACAAATGAAATAAAAGCTTAAATAAGTTGGCTCTGTAAGTATTTGTGGGGGAATTTGTTGTGTTCTGTGCTCAACAAGAAAGCCTTTGAAAAGAAGCAACTTGTGGGAATGCTCCAATCCCCCCCTCCTTCCCTTCCACATGCTCTGCCTTCCTGGGCTCACCTTTGAAAAGTGATCAGCTAGTCTGCAGAGCAGGAGAGAAAAGGACAAGCACCTGGAAAGACAAAGAAGTTTAATCATTTCATTCCCAGGCTTGAAGACTCATCAAGGCAACCTCAGAAGAGCTCTGTGCAACAGCAGCAGAGCAAGTTCTGTTGCTGGTCAGAGCACTAGGGTCAGGTACACTGTATTCCAAAGGAAATTTTGTCTTCTTCAAATTATAAAGGACAGAGGGAGAGAAAGGCCACTTTGCTTCATATTGAATACCTCCTTTTATGTTTAAGTTCATATTTGTTGGATATTTATGGTTCAAATCACAAGCTACATCCAGTGCACTCCATCCTGCTGAGGCCTTTCTCTAGATATGGAAGAAAAAAGAGGGAATATGCTTATTCCTCCTCTGGCCTTTTTTATTTTGTCATATTTTTGGTTTTGTACACTTGGGTGATATACAGTTGACTTAAGCACTAAAAGGAAAAAAAATTATCTCTCAGTGTATTAAGTTTTTGAAGGTGGGTTTTTTTGCGCCTCTGTGTAAAACAGCATATAATGTCACCTTCATAGCCCTGATGCCTTGTCTCCAAATTAGAGTCATTCATTTCCCCACTATATCAAGGACAGAAATGTTGCCTCAAGACCTAATTCAGGCTTTGAACCTCCACCAGATATCAGGCCAGCAGCCTTCCTGATCTGAGCAGTCCCATTTTGCAGCCACAGATGGGCCGCATCATCCCCTGCCAGGCTTTGTACTAATGTTGTCAGTCCCAGTATCCAACTAAATGAACTCCAGTGGGACAAAACAGCACAAGGTACAGCATGCTTCTGTATTTCCTTCACACCTCTAGATGCAGTTTGGCTCTGAGGAAGAGACCTCTCCTCCTGTGGCCTCTGTGCAATAATATCATAAATCCCATTATTATTAGCATTAAAAGTAGTAATGATCATAATATCATAACAGCATAGGTCACCACAGGGTGTGATGCAAAGCACTAAAGCCTCAAAAGAGCTCTTAATATGTCAGGAAAGGTTGCAGAGAGGTGCTTTGTGATGCTTAGAAGCCAGTACAAAGGATGTATAGTTTTTAGATTTGCCAGTCTGATGTCCCTTTGGTCGACATCATTCTTTCACACAAAGCAGTGGGCATCTTTCCTTCCAGTCAGATCTTCCTGCATGACCCCATCCCTCTTTCTTTTCTTAAGTGTTTAACCACATGAAATAATGTCTTCTTCATGTTAATGGAACTGGTGCTTGAATAAAATAAGCCACCTAGGTGGTTTTAGTGTTGCATGTGTTGTTCTTTAGTGTTCATAGTAAAGAGGATTTTGAATTCGGCTGAATGGGGGCAGCCATTAATGTAAAAGCCCTGCAGTTCAAAATCATTTGAAGCAATTATGAGCAAGGAAGAGCAAAAGAAAAAAAAAAAAAAAAGAAAAAGGAGATGCAATAGCACTTTCCACCTAAATTCAACCACACACTTAAAATGCATTTATTTTTGAATAATGTTCAGAAACTTCAGCAAAGGGGTCAAATAAGACAAGAAAAGCTGTCACCCATTTACCAACTGGAGACCTCATTTTGGCACATTTAGGAGCCACATTAGAATGTCATTCTGCCTTGAAGGAAAAAAAGCCATATAGTATTATATTTTTAAAAGATCTTAAACTTCCAGTCCAAGGCATAGAAAATCATGACATGCACTCATGTCTGTTCCATGTTCCTTGACCAGGAGGTTGGTCCAGCAGTACTCCAGAGAGGTTCTGTATTTGCTTTTCTACTACTTTTCTACTACTTTCATCTTCTTCCTTTGCTATAACAGTTAATTTTAATCATATTTTTGTGTAAATACTAATTTTCTTCAACTCTTTATCCAATACACATGAATTAGAAATCCCATAGAAATTATTAAAATTTTCAGTTGACCTTTTTCTTTATTTTTATGGATGCTTTCTCCCATCAATACTTTATTCTTCTTTTTTTTTTTTCTTTAGTTTTATTTCTTAATTGCAGGTGGTTTGCACCAGTGTTTTTTGGTTGGTTTTTTTTTTTGGTATTTTTTTGCTGTCATAGATATTTGGAGTCAGCTGCTTCAGTAGGTTTCTGATATACTGGTTTTACTTTAATCAGACATGGAGATTGGGAATGGAATTGAAGCGGGGGGGGTTTGCCAAGGGGGTGAACAGTGCTGAAGATTTGAATGCAATGTAAATCACAGAGTATTGAAAAGGCTTGGAAGCAAGAAGGAAAAGATAGACCAGCCTTTTCCCATCTGACTGTAAATAAGCTTTTTGGAGAGAAGTTCAGTAAAGGTCTTTCTTCCTCACAGCTCTGGTTTCTCTATTTCATGAGCCTGCAGCAAAATTGTAATCCTTTCAGAACGCCGGCGTTAGCACAGATGCCTACAGGAGGGAAAATAGAGCCCAGTAGCATTTCCAGCAGGAGTTCTGGACCAGCACAGTGTTTCACTGAAGATGCTATTAACATCTGCTTGTCTGCTGTTCATGGTTTCAGTCTCAGTGGGAGCTCATCTGCTGGAGGAAGGGTTTCGAAAAAGGTCAAGTGAGAAATATACTCTGCCCCACCCCAGGTTTTGAAGGGTTTGTTTTCACTGTGACTTTGTTGTTTATCCTCAGGCTATAGTACAAAGTCATCTGGACTGAAAAACACATGTTGCTCATTGTGCATAAGAGATGGGTTTTCCTTATGTGGGAAGCAGCACTGCCATTCACCTTTTCTGTCCTTCCAAGTAGCAGAAATACTTGCAAAGAATCTCTCTCTGAACAGAAAAGTTAACCTTCACTGCTCTTTCTGCTGTCATCCAAATACAGCCAATTATCTTTGCCTGTATTGGTGATTTCTCTGTCTGGTGATCAATCATTTCTGCTGAGCTATGGTGGGGCTTTCTCATTAAAAGAAGGGATAAATAAAGAAGCAAACTGTTGTTATGTATCTAAGTGGTACAAACTTCAACTAGACCAGAACATTTCAAAATTTGGGATCTGAGGATTCTTTTGCCTGAGGTGTAAAGATTTTTCATAGACTCCAGGGAAGGACAGAGTGGTATTTATTTTAATGCTGTTATTTCTACCCATTGGGAAGTTTCTGTTTGTTCTAAGGTGGCAGAAATGGAGCTAAGCACTATTGTTAATATTTGCATTTCAGCAGGTTTGACGGTGACCTCCCTCCCCCAGTTCACTCAAATGAAATTAAAAGATGTAAGGGAAAAAGTTTTAAGTTCTCGAAAAGGACTGTCTTCAAAAGTCATGCAATAATGCTGTGGATGGATTTTAAAATAAGGCTTGTTAAATTTATGATCGCTAATAACATTTGTAGTTACAGTATGCAAGCAAAGATAAGGCCACTCTAATTTCATGCTTCAGGAGCTGAGATGATTGCCCACGGGGGGTCAGGAAGGATATTTTCCCTCCATGCATACACAGCACTGCACAACTGCTTGGGACCCATAATCACCCCTCACATCCAAAGAACATGCCTAGCTATAAGCACATACTTCAGTGATATGCTGAGCTGGGGCTGTCAAGGTTCCTCTTTACCATGGGTAACATTAAGTGTCCATGTAGCATTCTTCAGTTTCAAATGCTGTAGAAATACTGAACCAAATTCTGCTAATTCCCATAGTAACTCCTTTCAGTTGAGTGTGGTGTCTGCAGGATTACCAATGACCTATTGGGTTGGTTTGTTGCCTAACATATTCTGTAAACTTCCCCAAAAGGACTACATATGTGAAACACAAGTAATTCAAGACACCTAAAATACTTTGAAGTACTTCACTAGAATCATTGGGTTTCTCTAATCTTAGGTTTGTGATCACTTTTGAATTTCTCAGGTAGTGAATCTTTGGTGATGAAATTATAGCTAACATATATATGATCTATGAGTTTACCATTTCTCTATGTGAGTGGTAAAAACAAGCAAATTAAAAAGTGTATCATCATCTAACAAACTGTGGTAAAAAAGTTGAGAAATGGATGGGAGAAGCTAGCCTTTGATTTCAAGGATGTTGCATAGGTTTGTCAGGAATTGAATATAATGCTAGTTTTTTAAAGTACTTCTAAGATTGAATTGCAATATGTACTTCAATATTCTCACTCAACAGATTGAAAAAAAATAAGACAAAGCAATTAAGTGAATCAGTCAAAACCTTGGGGTATTTTGGAGAGATTTTGTCATGTGCCAAAAAAAGAACATAATTTTCAATCTATCTTAAATGGCTCATCCTGCCTCTTCACATGGATAGAGAAAAGAAAGTAACCCACTCATTTATCTATTCATATATCTAATTCTTTCATATAAATATATATATTTTCATAACTAGTCTTTTTATGCAAAGAGGCTTCACTGTTGACAGTAAATGTTTTGTAATATAAATTAAATTCCTATAGCTATAAGGAGAAATTTTTAGCAAATTTAGTCCAGTTGGATTTGGGATAGATGTTATGAAGTATTGGAAATTTGACTTCATAAATAAAAGTGATCCTTTGTCCAAGTGTCTGCTGTCTCTGTTTCTCAGTAGCCCAGACAGCTGGAGAAACACAAAATTTGCCTTCACATGTCAGTCAGTCTTTGAATGGAAAAAGCAGACATTTTGACATTGTATCCAGCAGAGGAATGCACCTCACACAGGTTTTGTTTGATAGGAATACATTTATTTTATCTTGGATTGCTTGATGCTAGCTTGCTGTAATTTTTTTACCTCTCTCATGTGCTCCTGTCGTTACTCCCCTGGGTTCCTTCAAGGACCAAGACTACAGTTTAGCATTTCCTCAATCTGTTTATTTCAGTCTCATTAAAATCCAATGTTTACTTCTTTCAAAAACTGAAGATTTGCAGATTCAAGGCATTTGATTGAGATTGCCAGACAAGCCAGATGCCACAGACAGAAACATCTCTTTACTCTGTCCCTGAGCAACAGCAGGAGAGGAACTTAGAAGACATTTGTGTGCCCTCAGCCTTTGAAGAATTTTTGGATATTTTATTTCCCTGCACCATTTGATATAAACTAGGTGATCCAGACAACACAGCTAAGGCTTGCAAAAATGGTAACCTGAAAATTTGTCCTTCAGAACTGCACACAGTAGGAACCAGAGTGGTCCAAAACTATCTGTGACTTTTCTGTAGAATTTTATTTTATCAAATAAATGCTATGTGGTGGGCTAAGAGATGAGCCCATTTACACAGAGTGGTGTATAAGGCACCATAGGCAAAGCAGCACATCAGCAGGTAGATTTTGGCAAGGGTCAGAGTACAGGGCCTGCTGAGTATACTAGGGCTAATCCTACCTCTGCCTGCCTTTGTTAGTAAATGCCTACCTTCCCTCTGTATTTTCAGCCTCTAAATCTTCAGTGAGAAGCTGGGAGATTGACAGGTGTCTGGCTGAGATGGAACCCATTGATAATTTCCTGTGTGAGCACCACAGGTACCATGTTTTCAGTGTACTGGTGGTGACAGCCTGATATTAAACCACACAAAGAAATTAGTGAAACTAAAGCTCAGTGTATAGTTGATTCAGGCTGGTCCAATTTTGAGCAATTTTCTTACCAAGCAGCAGTGTTTATCCTCCATAGCAGCCATTCATTTATTCCCATTACAACCACATGGGGTTCTGGAGTTAAATGTAGTAATGTGACAGAAGCCAATTACCCACTCTATGCTTGGGTACATGGGTATTGGTGAATATATACCATCCATCTCAACAGTGATTCTGTCCACTGATAAATACCTAGGGAAGAAATTTACAAAAGGCCCAGGAGGAATCTCTGTGTAGTGAGACTTGTTTTAAAGTGATTTAATTTCCAATAGCCAACTGGGAGTGTAGGTTTTGGGGTTTTTTGATTATTCTTGTTATCAACTTAGAATACATGCAGCTCTTTTTTTATGTCTGACTTTCCTTTTTATATAGATTAATATGCAGCTTTTTTGTATTGTCTTATAGTTAAACATTTATAAACAGTTGAAGATTTTGAACAAAGGAGAAAGCTTTCTGCAAAATAAAAGCAGTTGCAGTAGGCTGGAGAAAATGGGTCTTAAAGCTTCAACTTGAAATGTAGTGGGAGTAGATGTCCCACATCTGTAATTGTGAGTCTAATTATGCTTTTGTTAGAGATACTGAAATTGGATACTATGCCAAAATAGCAGACTAGGCAGGGGGAAGAGTCTGTATTTTATCTTTAGAATTGGCTGCATTAAAGTCCAAAGAACATCCAAAGTTCAATAAATACTTGTCAAAAAGCTTTATATTTGAAACTGTCTACAGAATTTATAATTTTTTTGCTCTTTCACTCTATGTTTTTATCCTTTACCAAGTTTGGAAAAGTACCTTCTGATTTCATTACTTTGTCATTAGTTGTGTTTTAGAAACCTATGTGTTGGCAGTAGTGTGCCTCAAAATGCAGTATCCCAGAGGAAGCAAGCATTTATCCTGTATTACATTGCATCATAATACAACATAACACAGCTTGAATTGCACACTCCAAATCTGTGCCCCGGGGGTGAAGTGTGATTACCCAAATAAGCATAGTAAGAAAATAAGGACACTTTGGAAAGTAAGAATTAACTGGCTTCTTGGGAGAGAACTGATTTTCCCATCATGCACTCCAGTGCAGAAGCAAGAAAATAAAACACTGCTGAGTGCTGGTGAGATGTAGTGTGCTCTGGATGTCAGTGCAGCTGGGATATGTGGAGTTATGCTGAGAAGGGCACAAAATCCAGACAGGGACCCCTTTTTTCAAAGCTTTCTGTCTTAATATTGAACTCAGTCACTACCAATAAATTTATGTGAGAGTCAGGAGGAGAGCAGGGTGTGTTGCTGCATGGTTTCACCCTACTCAAGAAGTAATTATCCATTACACCTATGCTGAACTTCTAATGTAAGGGAAGGAATGATTTCCTAAGGTTTGGGATGAAAATTTGTGGTTCTGGAGTTATGTGTTCTATTGTTTTCTCTGTCTCAATGCTGATGCTTGATTTTAAGCAAGTTTCTCACATCATCAATTCCCATTTGTTCAAGGCAGGTAACAGTAAATTCCTGCTTCCCTTGGAAAAAAAAATATTGTGTGAGAGATTGTGAGAAACAGGGCTTTTGAAACCAGAGGAGTAGGCAGAGGACTGAAATCTATTTGTGGAATTCCTGAGAGATGTTGGCCTTTAATTTCAGTTACCTGGTACTGCTAGCCTGGAATATTCCTGGGTTTTGTTTTTGTCTCTGCGTCAGACACGCTCCCAGAAGAGGCTCAGATCATGGTTTTACTGCAGTAAGTCCTGCAGTGGCAGCAAAGAAGGAGGATTAATGACAAGTTACTGGGGGAGGGCAAGCTCATTTGTGTGAGCTCCTGATGGACATCCCTATCCCTGAGAAGTTCCTCAGAGCATCTCAGCAGACAACACAGTGTTTGTTTCAAGCCAGACTTGACTTGTTTGACATTGCATTGGTAAGAGAATTTGAAGCTGAGGAGTATTTCTCTCTACAGTATGGCCTGAGTGTTCCTTCAGCTGTTTTTTTGTAAAAAGTTGATCCAATGTTCCTTCAGTGCTTTTCTATCCCAACAGACAATGTTTCTCAGAATCTCTGTGTGTGCCTGCCACAAGTGAAAGGCAGCTGATTTTCAGGCAGCAGTTAGCAACCAGACAACCCCAATGTCACCACCCTCAGTGAGAAGACATTTGATCTGCCATTTGCCCAAGGACATGTAGAGGAAACCCCTGATGTTTTCAAGAGTGCCTTGGGAGCATTCATCACCAAGACTCAGAACAAAATGCTTGTTGATTGTGCACAGAAGTATATATATGGCAGTAAGGAAAATTTGTCTTTCTTGAGTTTTCCTGAAAAGTACTCAGATGAACATTCTCTCAAAATAGGCTGTCCTTCTCCTGACTTCCTGAACTGCATGAATCACAGGTACATCCACCTAAAGGCTAGAAAATGTTAAGCCAACAGATTTTCCACAATTTTATGAGTGCTGTCTGTAAAAAATGGATGAAAATTAGTCCTGCTAGGAAGAATGTCTGTGTAGAGAATGGTCATCAAACAACAACCATTCCTTAGCTCTAAGCATTTGCAAAACAGGTAGATAACATGAAAAGAAGATTCTTGTTGCATAACCTTGAATAACCTGATTTTATACCTCATTTGGCTTAGACTGCAGTAATAATGTGATTTATTTATATGTTAGAAAAATAAGAATGTCTCTTTATTGTTTTAGGTATGTCAGTGGGATTAACCATGCAATAAATAAAATGAAATTCTGTGCCAGTAGCATTAAAATCCATTCCAGCTGTCCAGCTGGCCTCTTCATGCCATCATTATCTAATGTGCACACACTCCTTTTACTAGAAATCCCTCAGACTGCTCTTAGTTCTGAAACAAACTTTGTAAGGAGTTACATGAGCTTTTAGTGCACCAACAGGTATTATTATGAGGAAGGAGAGGAAACAGAAGCCTGGCTTACACAGAAGGCAGGAAAATTTCATAATTTCCCATAATTTCTGTTTCAGACTTGGAGAATGGTAGCTTATTTGGTTTTGCTAATTATATTAGCTATTTGGATCACATTCAGAAACTCATCAAATCCAGATTATTTTGAAGTGCATATTAGAGTGCTTTTTGCAGGGAACTTCCTTTCAGTCTTTCCCTCCTACCCGTAAAAAAGGAAGAGACTTCACTTTTCATGTCCCTGATGGATGGGCTTGCTGGAGCATAGTATTTCTTTAAGAGCTGTTGAGATTTTACAATACAAAACTTCTGTTTTGTTTTGAGATTTTACAAAAGAAAACTTCTGTAATTGCTGGTTGAGAAGGGACAAGGTAGTACTCAGAGAACGCTGCTGGCAGGTGATGGGAAAACTTTAATATTTGTATTGTATCTTCCACAGGCAAAATTGGAACCTCAAGGCACTGTGGAAGTGTAATATATGGCATATATGGTTATACGGAACTGTAATATATGGTATGTGTGTATGTATATATATATATATATATATATATATATATGTAACAGGTATGTATGGTTTAGATGCTTAGGGTGAGCACATCAGAAAGTCAAAGACAAGTGCCTCAGTTCCCTGTCCATTGCAGCTGGATGTGTCTGATGAAAGATCTGCAGGTCCCTCTTAGCAGCTGCCTGGTCACAGCAGGAAAGACTCAGCAGATGGGTGTCAGCCTTTCCTGGGGAGAGAGAAGGCAGAGAGGCACCCTGGTGGTGCCTGGCTGCTTGGGAGACATGCCACACAATTACCCATGGAAATCAAAGTGCAGGAAATACATCCTCTCCCAAAACAAGTAATTAAGAACAATGAGAAGCAAATAAATTAAAGCAAAACACTGTGTACCAGGCTTTTGTGCAACTCAGTGGTAGTCAGAAAACCTAGCAGGTATACCGGGCTACAGTGGTTCAAATTCTTGTGCTCTGCTTGCCAGGAGACAACCCTAATACAAGGTGACAAACACAGCAGGCTGAAGGAGGGGGCTTGCCACTGGTTCATGGCAAAGGGCATTTCTGGCCTCTTGGAAGAAGATCACTCCTCTGTAGCCATTCTCAAAACCTTCCAGTAAGATATTGCTCCTCCTTTGTTGGCCAAAATAAAGGCTCACAGGGACAGCAGCATGCCAGTGCTTCCCCAGCTGCTTCAGTCACCTAGAAAGGTTCTGTCAATGATTATTCTGAAATAATCATTTCTCTGCCAGGTATAATGGATTTAGCCAAACCATATGGAATTTATTTGGCTGGTAAACTCCCACCTGACATTTATTCATACAATTGAAATTTAGACCTCAGGTGCCCAGCCTGCTTTCTTTCTTTATTGATGGCTCCCTGGTGCAACCATGGGTCTCATGGTAAAGGTGTGTGAGGAAAACACCAGAAAGAAACACCAGCACAGTTGTCAATACAGTGGGGAAAGAGTGAAGTCAGTCTCAAAAGGTACAAAACAGGTGGGAGGGCTGAGGAGGAAGTGCTGCCATCTTACACTGCCTTTATTCTATACCACCACTTTATATAACCACTTTACTGGATTTATTCCAGGTTTATATAAATGAAGCAAATACCAGGTTTAGGTGCAACTAACGGTGTCTGATTGTGTCCAGCTCTACTCAAAAGACATTGCAATGTGGAAAGCCCAGTCTTCAAATAAAGCCCATACATACTGTCAAATCTGGCAATGAATTTTAAGAAGAAAAGATCTACTTTAATGCTTTTGAGCTGGAAACTTTGGAGATGCTGTTTCTTTGTCTAGTATTTTCATTATTTATAGAATTGGAAATGGCGTAACACTGCAACAACTATTATGCTAGATAGTAAAGAGTTAGCTAGTAATAAAGAGAGATTAGAGGTTAAAGCTGTGATAGCTCTAAAATCAGAAACTATTGTGATGTATAATTAAGTTGAAAAGGCCACAAAGGAAGAGTTTCTAATTTTAACATGAAATACACAGCTTCAGTTATTAAAAAAAACTTGGCAAATTTTACAAAAAGCAATTGAAGAAACTACATAAGACTCATAAGTAATACATATCAATTTTCAGAAGTCAAAAAGATCGATTTTTTTTTAACAGACTAGCTAAAAGACTGGTATACTTTACATTTTTTTGGCCTCCAAGAGCTCTTTAACTTTTCAGTGCATATAATTTTTTTCATAGTATTTACTCAGTATAAGGAAGTGTAAAACACTGAGTGCTACCTTTGTGTAATTGTAGGTTTAATCACTGATCATCTCAATAATCAAACACATACTGACTAATACCAATGCAGATAATTCTCACAAATGCATCACAGCTGTGTGAATGAATAAAGACAGTCATGATTGCTTTACTTTGACATTAGGATTTAGGTCTTTCACAAGAGAATAATACAACTGTTCACATGACAAGTAAAATTTTCAATGCATACTAACATTAAAGATATCAATGAAGCAAAACTATGATCATTCTGAACCCCTTATTGTCAGAGGCTGGGAGGAAAAAGTTTGAAGTTTCAATGAAGCATGAAACTTGCTATCTGTTTCTCTGTTTAGGCATTGGTTTAAATTCTTATATATAGAGTTTTTCAATACACCATAAGAGAAATGAAGAGAAATAAAAACTTTGAAGTTTTTCTAAAATATGGCTTTAGTTGAATTGCAGTAAGGTAGAAACAACTGTAGTAATATGGTGTGCATCATTAACAGTACAGTAATCAGCACTTACTGCTCTAGACTTGTCAGATTTTTTCCCTTAAAATACAGTGAAAAATTTAACTACCGTAGAGGTGAATATCGACTTAGTGATTAGGACATTTTCCCTAATGGTGCCTAGTTTTACAAGGTTGTGCATACCTTGTATCAGCTGTACACACTAAATGTTCTATGTCTATAATAATAAGTGCAGAATTCTCCTGGAAAGGCAAAAGAGTGGCTGTGTGAGTCAGATCAACGTCCAGGATCCTGTCACTACCAGTGATTAACTGGATATTTAGGAAAAAAATGAAAATTGGCACAAACCTGTTTCAGTAACTCCCTGGTATACATTCACAGGTAACAGCTATCTCCAGGCCAGGTACCACCATGCAGAGGTACTCACTTCAGTACTGTATAGCACTTGTTGGGTTTTTGTTCCATGAAATTATCTCACTGCTGTTTTGAAATCGTGTGAACTTTTTAAAAAATGCACACTATCCTGTGACAATGATGTGCATTCTTCATGGATACATAGCTCTGTTTGGGATTTGCTTCCCTGAACTTAAGCATGGTGTACCAAATGGTTAACAACTCTGAATTTCACACACCCTGCCACTGAAAAATCATACAATATTTTTAATGTTAAAGCATAGCAATTATTTCTGAGCAAGTCCCAGTTAACCTTCAGCTACCTGTGTACTTAAGTAGTTTGATGTGAGATCTCCCAGAAACAGACATATGAAAACATTATCAATGCTTTAAGGAAGAGGCAGATAGAGCACTTTCTACCACGGACAATGGTGTTCCACTTGCTTACAGTTTGTTTTGCAATTTTTTGTGCAGTGGTTTTGAAGACTCCATTGTTTAAATTTGTCTCAGTCCAGAGTAAGTTCTGGGCTCTTTCATTAGGTGTTACAGAGTCCCAGTTTGACCCAGTATAATTTTAATTTCCTGAACTCATCAATAACCGTGTTCTGTTAAGCAGCTGCCATGTTTCATCATGGTAATAGGTGACGTTAATCCTGTGTAACATGAGAGATACAGAGCACTGAAAATAAAATATTGTTATGCTTTTCAGGAAAATGATGCTCAGGCAAGAGTGGATTATCAGTACAGATGCAGTAGTGCAGTGAAACAGAGATGGCAGGCTTGTCTAAAGTTACCAGACACCATCCTCTGAAGAGAAGATCAATAACTCACATTTGGCTCACGTAGAAAGTCTCAGTAGTGGCTTTACTAAGTCACTGGAACTGAAGCATTGAACAGCTAGTCCCAAGGTCCATGTCACAAGACAAGAGAGACCATGTCACTCCCTCTCCTCCTTCCTTCTCCTTTTTTTACCTTCATGCTAAGAAGGAAATACATCTCCATTCATGGTTCTCCAGTGGTGTGGTGATGCTTTATTGACAGAGCATCAAAAGAGTACATTATTTTTCAGATCAAACTGGCATTCTCAGTATATAACAGCAAGAACACTGTAGAAAATTAGTTCAATTAGCTCCTAGGTGACTTTAATTTATGTGCCCAATATGGACTGTGAATGACAAATTAAAAGTTCAACACAGGTTCTGATCTTAGCAGCACTTCAGCAGTAAACCTTTTCCATGAGTTACTTGTTCCTGAGCATTTTTTCTACTCAATTTAGACAAAAAAATTCTCTTTCTGTTTTTGCTGGATGCATCATCCACCTTAAATTCCTTGGTTAGGCCTATGTTTGCTGATCAATGCAGAAGAAAGACTGATCCTATTTATAGATGAATCTCTTCAGTCCAACACATGCATTATTCTAGGCTGATAGAAACCCAGTAGAAACTTCTCCCTGCAGAGTCCCTCTTGTGTGGCGTCAGTCAGCAGCTGTTCTAAATCTGCTGCTTCTTTTCTAAGCATTTTTATTATTTTTCTTTCTGCAGTAAGCAGCAAGTTCAGAAGTATTGCATTTCAGCAAGCTGATGAAAATCTGTGCACTAAATAGCCATAGGTATGTATTAAGTCCAACTGTAAACTGCCACATATATATATATGTGTATGTGTATATATATGCACAAAAAATTGAGTAGTCTCAGGGACAGTGTTATTTTCTGCCAGTTAAAATGAAGGCATGGGTAGGGGTGTCTTTGATGCCTGACTGTTCTGGACATGGTACATTATTCCTTTTGACCATTCCATATTTTTTCCCTATGTTTGCTTATCTGTCATTCTTCATGTTCTGGGAGATTGCTGAAGAAGTGGACTGTAATTAGAGTCACCAAAATGCAAACATTTATGCACTTAAATTTCTCTCCCTAACGGCTGAAGTCCACCTGTGTTGTTGAAAGACTCTGGAGGGCAGTGGAGTCTCCTGTGGTCACAGATATTTGGTGCCAGCAGAGTGATGCAATGTCTCAGGAACATGTTCTCCATTCCTATCTCCTGTGGGTTTACAATTCAGCAATACTAATTGTTCAATTAACAATATAAATGAGCTGACGGCCTCTATTAGAACAGTTGGCAGAGTTCACATATTCATTATGTGTTTTAATCTCCTAATTAACCAAAGATTTTATTTTATTAAGGTATGGAAGTATTGCTTACTGACCATTTGCACCACTAATTACTACATGCAGAGAATAAATTTATTCCTCTTATAAATGTAAAAATTATATATTTTCTCCCACATTTATATGTCTATGACAGCCTAAGATCACTATACAGAAAAAGAGTAAGCCTTCATTACTTTATTGCAGATGTGATGGCTGACCTCAAGTGAGAAATACTAGAAGTTGGAAAAAAAATTATCAGAAGGGACATACTGGCTTTTATCATTCCTGCAGATTCAGGTTGGTTCGTCCTTCAGCAGCTATCATACATTGTTTGCTGTGAGACTTGCAGTTAATCAAAGAAGGTTTTCTCTGTATTTGATGTGCCTGTGACTCTGGAAAAAGCTCTGCCTCTGGATGGAAGAACTTCTGTTTGGCAAGTTACCTGCCACAGATGCTTAGTGGTGCACAATAAGATCTGGGAAGAGATGCAAATAAAATGGGAATGGTAAAAAAGGATACACCATGAGGACAGAATGAAACCACCTGAATCTTTTTTACCCTTGTCTCTGTTTCTCTGCCTAGAAGGGAATGTGAGAGGGAAGTTAAAAGATACATAGAAATTGCCCATAAGCAAGTTTCCCGAGTCTTTTCTCTAAGGCTCTGTCATGTTATTGGCAACAGAGAGAATAATCTACAGCCTTGGAAAAACACAGTTACAGTGTTGAAGCTTTTGTTGTTGTTGTTTTTCTTAAATTTGCAGTAATAACCACGACAATATCAGCATGGTCAGGGTATAATGAGAAGGGATATTTCTTCCTCTATGCTATAAAATATTAATTTTTTTGAACTCTGTGCTAATAAATATAAATTAATAATACTGTAGAAATCAACTGTCTGTCTAGTTTGTGTTCTGACAAGATAAAGGGGCTTCAAATGCCATTTTTTCCCATCTGAGGATACTTGGGTGGTATCTTTATATTTAAATATTCAGGAGAGTCTGGGCTTTTTGAATGCTCTAAAAACATGTATTTTGCAAGTTTAAATTCCTGGGCAATGGATTTTAAAAGCTACCTTGGGACTTCTGAATGCCATTCTTCAAGGGCAGTGGGGGAAGTCATGAGAATGAAAAATTGCCTAGATTCTGATGGAAATGAGAGTGCTTATTCTGCTTAGGACTTTGCATAGTATTTGGTTAAAATGGCCTTGCAAAGGTTAATCTTCCTCCAGCAAAAAGGAGAAGAAGGTTGTCCTCCAACACTTTCACCTCATGTCTGTTTAAAAATGTAGTGACTTTCCATCTACAGTAGCAAGTCAAGAACAAATAGAGCTTGTACTCAGTGGAAATAGTTTACAGTAATGTTTCTGCAGTGCAAGCAGTACATCCTGCCATTTCTATTCTCCTGTTGTTCCTGCCACCCTACCATCATCAGCTGCCTAGAAGACTGCAGCCTTTCCTTTTGGATTTGGCCCTTAGTGCATTTACCTCTACTTCTGTCATTTTAATGCTAAATGTTTGCACTGCCCTTCACAAAAGGGCCATCATTTTAGATCATTTGGAAATCCCAGCAAATGAGAAATGCAGCTATTTATTATGGGAAATATTTTGCATGGGCAAATGTGATCCCAGTGCTCTGGAAGCTGCGGACACTTTGAGCTGAAATTGAAGCTGCTAGCTCTGAAATGAGACTTGATATGTTGGAAAATTTCTCCTATGGGCCATGCTGTAGAAGCTGTAATCATTAAACTGGAGCTTTCTCATTGTGCAAGAGCAAACTGAAATTGCTGCCTGGCCTGAGATGAAAGGTTGCCTTTCTGTGGTGAATTTTCAGGCTGATTTAGTAGCCAGCTATTTGAAGAATATTTGGAAAAAGCCGAGAATAAACTTCTCACAGGAATCATGGGACAGAAAGTAGCATCTATACATTGTTGGATTCCCACTGAAATGACTGGATTAATGGTGCTGGATTTTGTTTTATTGTATAAATCCATATAATTATGGAACTTTTAGGCTGGAAAAGGCTTTTAAGATCGTTAAGTCCAACAGTAAACATACCATTGCCAAGCCCACCACTCTACCCTGTCCCTTTGTGCAATACATACACAGCTTTTAGAGACCTGCAGCAGTAGTGACACAACTGTCTCCCCAGGCAGCCTGTTCCAGTACCTAACAGCTCTTTTGGTGGAGAAATGTTTGCTAATATTCAATCTTAACATACCCTGGCACAACCTTAAGCTGTTTCTTATCCTGTCACTTGCTACGTGGGAGAAGAGACCAACCCCCACCAGGCTACCACCTCCTTTCAGGGGAGTTGCAGAGAGAAATAAGGTTTCCCTGAGACATCTTTCTCCTCCAGAGCTCCCTCTCCAGAGGGACAGGGAGAGAGAGAGAAAGCTCCAGAGCTTTTTCCTTGTCCAGCTCCCTCAACTGCTTCTCATAGAACCTGTGCTCCAGAACTTCCACCAGCTCCATTGTGCTTGTCTGGACATGCTGCAGCACTTCTATTTCTTTCTTGTAGAAAGGAGTCCAAAACAGAACACTCTTTGAAGGTGCTGTAGAAGCCTGGAGTCAAAGATAAGTATTTTTTGTTATTTTAATTAAAAATAAATTTTGTGGGACCTGCAGGACCTGTATTAATGGTAAGGGAAGTGATGAAACTGGACAAGGCTGCCTCTTAGCTACAAAACAACAGGTACAGGCCAATGAGAGTTCGAGACAGGTTTCCATGGATTTCCAAGGTCTGTTTTGTTATGATCTCAGCATGAGGGCGAATACTCTTTCATTAAATATGCATTTTGATTTCTCTAGGGTGATAAATTGATATTACCTCAGCCTAGATTAATCTTAATTATCTATGATTTCCTTCAACCCCCAGAAAAGGTCACATCAGTCGTCACCAGAGAAATGTGTTTCATATATTGTGAAGGAAGCCCTGTAAAACACAGTGTCTCCTAGCAGGGTGTTTCCTCTGGGAGGTGGCCTCCAAGCCCCGTGTTCAGAACAGGGTAGCTCAATATGGATGGAAAGGAAAGTAGCATGATGCAGAGAGAGCAGTTAAGACAGTCTATTGCATGGGTAATATTTGTCAGAGATGGGTTAATTTGCTCTGCAAATAAGGAAGAGGTTCTCATAGGAGTGTCATAGAGAGGTCTTTTATGCAGAGCTGGTTGGATTTATGTTTATCAAATGATGTGGGCCCAGGGCTGGATTCCTGTGACTCAGATGGTGGTTCAGCCTACCTTGCAGCCCTGTCCTGAGAGAAGCTAAGGAAACCAAACCATGTGAGAAGGAAGCCTGGGAGGGTGACATGCCAGTGCAGTCATATCTTGACTTACTTTGTTTGAAAGACTACTTTCTCTTTAAATAGAAATGATAGGTGTTGTTTATTACAAGCATTTCTACAGTTCAGTACTAGCCCAGCTTCCTTGCACTGCCCTCTGTATGTATTGAACTACTTACAAAAAGTCAAGCTGGCAGCAGAGAATGTTGCAAGAGTGATTAAGACAAGTGATAAATACTGAAAGCTGCTTTAGTGAAGATCACCAGTCAGGAAACATTTGGTACTTTCTGCAGTTCACCTCTCGGTCAGATGGTTTGAAAGTTCTTGCTACAGCTTGTGTAATGTGTATGGACAGTTATCGTCCTTGTACTTTCCAAAATTTGTTACTGGATTATTAACAAATTTGCAAGGTGGAAAGCAGTACAGTCACTCTGAGTTCAGCTATCCAATTGAGCATGCTTTAGATACAGTTCATAGCAAGCAAACTATTGTTCTTTTTCCTGGTAATTAATATTCTTTTAGCAAAAGAACACTTCTTTTTTTACTCCAAGTGGATATATATTTGGAAAAATAAAAACCAAAACATTTTCACTAAACAGTGGAAGTGGTGCCCAGAGAAGCTGTGAAGCCTCCCTCTGACTGATGCTGTGTGAGTAGGGGTATCTGGACAGGAAGATCTCCAAAGACCTTGTCCAGCCTCAGCTGTTCTGTGGTTCTGTAATCAAGTGAATGGGTTTATATTCCTTCCTAGTACAGGGGAATGCAGGCTTTTGCATTGTAAATTAATTGTTTATATTTTCAGGCCTAAATGCTAAAGGCTAGAATTTTGAACTCTAGTTTAGTTTAAATTTGGAATACTGAGTCCAAGTCAAAAGAATATACAAATATAAAGAACTTCAAATATAAAGACTTCACCAAGGAGAAGGACTTGCAAATATTTGAGAAGGGATCTGAATCACTTCACACTCACATCACTGAAAAACTGAAGTAACTGTAGAAAGTGCAATCTGTTCTTCAGTGTCTTATGATGAGCAAATAAATTATTTATCACTCTTTTTTAGGTGGAAAAAATCAATACCAAAAATGTCAGGGGCGGAAAAAAATACATTTTCAGCCTCTGTGCAGGGATATTAGCTCTCCCTATTTCCACATTTCACTCTGTAATTACATGGACATGACAGAGTTAAGAGGTTTGCCATGTGTGCTTCTCTTAGAAGAACAGATTGGTGCAACATATCTATTTTCTCAGCAGATAAACATGATTTTTTTTTTCCCGGCGGGTGGTTTTGCAATTGTATTTGGGCAGTCAGCTTTGCATATGGATGCCAGAACACCTGTCACTCAAGAATATATTTATAGAAACTCTAAACTAATTAATTCCCTTAAACCTCCCAGCAGTTTTTAACGACATATTATGATAGTCTGTCCAGTGGGGATTACATCACTATTTTTCTGGAGCTAATTTGCTTATCTGCTTCCTTTTTTCTTTCTACCTTTACTGTCTTGCCACCTGCCTCTAAAGCAAAGATAACAAAACGCTGTTCCTGAGGAGTAGCGTGTCAAACCCCTCTCTTCTTTGGGACTGCAGGGCCTTGCTCTGCCTGCTGGCATCTCCCTGACTCCACCTGGAGATCCCAGCTCTGGGACCTGAGCACTTCTTGTGTAACAGTTTCAGTATGAAGGCTCAGTGCTGGCAGCTCGCTTCCCCCAGCTTGAGCAAGCTCCTTTGTGGCTTTTTGCACAGCAGGGTCTTTGGTACCCCCTCTCTGTGCATGGGCATCCCACAAGAGAGCTCAGACTGCTGCTCCTCCCTCAGTGAGAAGGGCCAATATGCTGCAGCTCTGTTGCTCGTCTGCACAAAACCTGTAGGAACTCAATACTTTTGAATCCACTGTTACCCTGTCAAATTTGGCAGAAATTGACCACCTTCAAGCAGTCATGAAGAGAAAAATTGACAAGCAAGAACATGACTGCATAAGATGATTTTATGGGAATTACGTGTGCCAGGCTAAACCTGAGGAAAATTTGAACTTTCTCCCAAAGATGAGAAAGTGTTGTCCTCATCCTCTGCAATTTCTTCAGTTATACAATACCTCTATGGCTCCATGCTTACATTGTTCCTTCATTTTCTGGTCCAGTGTTCAAGACCATGTTGCATTCCTAGAAGGAGAATTCTGTAACTCTGACTACACATGTGTTGTGAAATGAAGGGGCCCTCAGATTTTCTCTTTGGAGCTGTTTCATATTGCTTGATATAACTGTAATTTTATTGAGCTAATGGGAGAATCAGCATCATCAACTCCTCAGCCTAGTGATGATAAACTTTCCCTCGGAATGAGAATATCTTGGACCTAGTCCCGTTCTTGTTTGTTTGACTACAGAAGAGGATTTGTGAGTAGATGGAGAAGGAAAAGGTGGGGAAGGTAAGCTCTTGAGCATTACATGTGCTTTAAGTTATGTCACAAATGCAACTGTGCTTTTTTTCTACCTATTTTAATTTCTATTTCCAGTCTTTGACACACACATACAACCAAACACTAACTGCATCCAGTTCTGGATGAGAGCTCACAGCAAGCAAAAGTAAAGCATCAGTTCAGTTCTTTAAGACCTTGGATTCACTGTCTTCCTTTGCCTCAGACTTTCTGCATACTTTTGCAATGCTACTGCTCAGGAGAGTTTCTCCAGTTTCCTACAACTACTGTAAAGAGGGAAAGTAAGGAGACAAAACGAGCCACACAATGGATACCTTGAAATGAGTGGCTCTAAGGGCTTTCTTCAGATTCTCGGTGGCTTCAGTTTCCTGGCTTTGAAATGGGAAAGAAATTCACATTACAGGCTGCGAGTTGCTCATACAGTCCAGCTACACTAGGTTTCTACCTTGTCTACACATCATGCTTGGGCGCTGTATAAGTAGCTCTCGTGAGTTTTCTAGAATAGTCTCTTTTGTGAGGTATTTTGTTACTTGTAAATAACAATGAAAAAATCAGGAAGATGTGGTGACTGAGCAGGTAGCAAAAACATCAAGCCATTTACTCACATAATAACGTTAAAATGTCTGAGACTTTATTCAGACATTGTTATATTATGTATGACTCTGCTTTAATTACATAACTATTTATTTAACAAATTATTTCATCAGGTATATATTCAAACTATAGGATTTAACAAGCCTTAGTTAATGAGATTGTATTAGTTGCAGTATCTAATGGGAATGTACCAGTTTCATCTCATTTTCACAAAACAGCAAAGGCAGTTCATCATCTTAATAACAAAACTGATGTTGGTAACAATACATTTGGCACCAAAATGCGTACAGAGTCACTTCTAGGTAAGACAAAAAAAGTATTTAACTGGATAACTAATACTGATTATAGAATTTTCAGATGGCAAGGTGTATTAATGAGTAAATTAGAATTAAGATACTTGGCCTTAGTTCTATCTTGAATTTTCTGCATGACTTTGGACAAGTGAGCTGAAGATTTTGTGTGCTACTTAAACATTTTCTTACACTCCAGTGTGGTGATGTCAATTGTATAATTCTTGACCATAGGAAACACTTTCAAAGCCAGAAAGACAAATCAACAGAATTCTGATTTTTGCCCTCCTGCCAAAGTGGCTTAATTCACTAGACCATGAGAAACTGTTTATCCACCCACAGAAATCCCATCAATCTAAACCAAGGGAACTTTTAAAGGAGAAGTATATCTTTATTTCAGACTTCCTTTTTTCCTCAGGAGATTGAGCAGCAATACTCATCTGAACAGTACACATATCTGAAGCTCTCATTCCTAGCTGGCATTCATCTTCATGGTATCTGTGTTTGTATGTCTTGACTACCAAGAAAATTAAATTAAAAACATATTGTGATTGATTTACTTTTTGGTGTCACTCCTTACTGTTTAGAATAGTGCACATACATCTGTTCTGCAACATTAACAAGACGGTGTTTTCTCATATTTTTTCTAATCCTCAATGTTTGACTGTTCTATATAAACCCTGACTCAGCTGAGATTCAACATGTTCTTCCTGGATTAGGTACCCAGCAAGGTTTTTTCCACAGACTACGACATACTCCATTACTTTTGTTTCTTTCTTCTTCAGTAGATGTAATTTTTCTTCCTTTGAATGTTAACTGAGAAATAATTTTTCATTTTAAATGTATTCTTTGTCTTTACTGACGTTTTAAACAAATTTGTTGTTTTTATACTTGCCATCAGTCCATCATAAGGTAAGGCTCACTTGCGCTGATGATTGCTGAAGTAACTATTACAGAATAGCAGCATACACAAAAATTATTTCCAAAATATTCTGTTGTGTCTTGCATCTCTGGAGCAGTACTGTGGATATTTCTGAAAACAAGTTGACCATTATAAATTTCATATTATCAAAGCTATGGTTGCAATTCTAGGCTGTTTGGACTCAGAATCATCTCAAATCATTCAGATTCTCTGGAATGAGTTAGCAGAACAGCTTTTACTGAAAAAATTCAGCTGGCTGAAGAAAAGTCACCAGGTGAGTTCAATCTGGTTTTGTATAACCCAGGTTTAAACAATTTACATCAGGTTTATAGGTGTAAATAAATTTCTGCGCTTCCTGCTGAGTTTCAGAAGTTGACTGAAAATTTTGAACTTGTGTTTTGGCCACCCAGGCCAGGGGGTGAGAAGGGAGTTTTTATGTAGGATTTGACAGCTGGATCCCCAAGTAAGCACGTTTAAAGCGCATTCACCTGGATTGACTATAGATCATAGACTCTAGAATGCTTTGAGTAGGAAGGGACTTTAAAGATCCTCTAATTCTAACAAAGCCCCCCACCCCTTCTCCTTCCCTGCTGCTGTGGGCAGGGACACACACCACAGGGACACTCATCACAGGGGCACTTGCCACCCCCACAGTAAAGAATTTCCTCCTAATACCCTACTTAAACCTACCCTCTTGTCCTATCACTCCATGTTCTTATCAAAAGTCCCTCTCAGCTCTTCTGTATGGCCCTTAAGGTCTCCCTGGAGCCTTCTCTTCTCCAGGCTGAGGACCGTCAGCTCTCAGCCTGCCTTCACAGGAGAAGTGCTCCAGCCCTCTGACCAGATTTATGGCTTCCTGCAGACTTAATCCAACAGTCCACGCCCTTCTTATCTTGGGAGCTGTACAGCTGAAAGCAGATCCTTCTCTGTCCTCCCAGACATGAAGTTTTTAAGGGGGTTTTGATTTTTAGTAGAATTTATTGATCCTGATATTTTACATGTAGTTATGCATGAGTATAACACAACTTAGGCCTTTCTTACTGTATTACAGAAGCCTTTTCTATTGACTGTATAGAACAATTTTTCTTGTGCAAGGCAATGTCTTGACTGAGTAGGTGCATCTGTCTGCGTAGCTGAATAACCCAGTTAAATCAACTGCTGGCTGCGTGCTCTGTCTACACCATACAACAGGGGTAGAACAGAACTGGGGAGAACACACTAAAATTTTCACAAGCTAAGCCAACACACTTAGAATGTTAAAAGTAAGTAAAGTAAGTAGAATTTTGAATTGTAGTCTTTAGTCAAATGGCTATATTTTAAATTTTTACAAAGGAACGAGCATCAGCTCTGCAATTTCACAAAATAGCCTTAGTTTTAATGACTGCTTAAGCTAAGCATCAGGTTTTAGAAGTTTTTTAACTTTAAAAAGGAATGTCATGATACGGCTTCTTCATTCCTGCTATGTATACGTTGTGCATAGTAATTTTTAATATTAATGTGCTTCTTCCAGATATGGTTTTATACTTGTGCTATTTGTTGTGGATTATGACAAGTAAAGATGTTGACTTAAATCTAAAATGCCACAGAGAAAATTAAAGCCATCTAAGTATTCAATAAGCGCCCTTTAGATGAGTTGCCAAGTGGAGCTAGCTGGCAAAACCATGACTAAACAACTAGTGTCAGAATTGTCTCACTTTCTGAAGCTAAAATTTATCACCAATAAGGTTTTCTTGAAGCAAAGAGTATTTTCTTTCCAGTTTCTCTCTCTCCTTCTCAGCAGTCTGCCAAAGAAACGAAACCTAATTGATATTTCATTTGTGATCTCAGGGCTGTTGAAAAGCTGATAGGTTACTTCACTTACTGATAGAATATCAAGGCTCTGTTTCTTTTTGTAAATGGGACTTGCTTCTGTAGGCAAGCAGATTTCAAAATATGAAAATTCTCTGAGAGAGAATACTTCCTTTTTCCACATAGCTCTATTGCCAAGGTAACCTGGCCACAAAGAGTACTTCAAAGAGATTGGATGGTGCTGTTTGTTTGAAAAAAAAAAGCGCAATCAATAAGGATATCTAAGCATGAAGTGGTGAGAATGTATTGCTTTATGAAAAAACAATTTTCATTTTGATACATTGAGAAATGAATGTAAAATAAAAACTCTCAGGGTTGACTTAATGAGATCTCTTAATGCCTGTGAGATCATTAGACTCAATTAGGTGTTTTACTGGCAGTTACCCTTAGCCCTTAAGAGATGTCATGTTAACATACTGGATTACAAATACAGGTGAAGTTACCTCATATTGCTTCATGATGAGCAGCTCAGCTACTGCAGAGCTTTCAGACAATGGGAAGGCATTCAAAGACTCAGTTTACTTCAAAAAGCATGCTCCAGCAACCAGCAGAAAAAAAATGCTGATGGAAAATCTCTGACTTGTGGAAAAGAGACAGAATTGTGCAAAGTTTCCTGCAGGGACCAGGGCTCAAAGGAATCAGATAGCTCATCTGGTTTACTCACCCCAGGCAGATAAGCACATGTGTGTCTCATGACACTTGGTGTGAAAACTGCTGCAATGTTTTTTGAAAGAAAAAAAAATTCTCAAAACTTGAAAGAGAAAACACTGTATTTTTTGTCCCTGTGATGAAGAGACATCCAGATTTTGGGTTAAAATGGTATATTTGGTGAGAAACTTTATATAATTTTATTTGTTTGGGAAGCTGACTGTCTCACCAACCAAAAAATATCTGAAATGTTCCTCTCTATCAAATGGGTTGTTCCCTGACATGAGGATTTTTGACAAAGTCTGTCTTAGGCTGTTACCATTTGGCCAAGTGAAAGTGCCTTCTTGACTGGTAACAAACGAGTTCTTGTCAAACACAAACGGGCTAATAATTCCATTTCTTTGAAGTCTGTTTTAGAGAAGCCGCATCCAGAAAGAAAACAGCAATACAGCTGTCAGTGCCTTGAATGAAAATTATGTGAATGGACTTTGACTGCATTTCAAGGAATCAGTCATTGAAACTGTAGACTTTGAGATGAAATGTTTGTGCCAAAAGCATGAGACTTTTTTTATACTGAATCTTTTGTTATCTGTCTCAGAAACTGCATAGCCATGTTAAAGATCTTTAAATAACTATTGAATAATTCTATTCAACCACCAAAGTAATGTTGAACTTTTGATTGTCAAAAGCATTTAGATAATGAACACCCATCGGTTCCCCAAAAAGTAATACAGCAGGTGAGAGATTCTCAGTTCTGAATTTCAAATCCTTCCATTTAAATCGCAGCAACAAAAAGAGCACTCACAAGCTGTACATTGGACTTGGCTTAGTTTATACATTTTGTATTGCTTTTGTTTTGAACTAATGAGAATGCTGTTAAGGGAAAAGTCTCAGTGTGATAAAAGGGCAAAGTCTCAGTGTGCCTAAATGGATGCAGAGAACATCTTAGGAGGGAAGGGGAGAGAAAGGAGAGAGGAGGTGGAAGGCAGGCAGGTGAGCAGGTGTCAGAACCCAGGAAATTCCTCTGCCCTGGAGGACTCGAGACACTGACAGGGGGCTCAGAGACCTTGGCACAGAGCCCAGACCCCTGTGCCTTTGATCTTGACCTATGGAAAAAATTACCAACCTTTATATGAAGGATTACAAGTCAAGAGATTTTAAGCAGAATAATAGTTAGTTAGTCACGGGGTAAAAAATAGATTTTTAGTGTTTTTAGAATGGGGGTTCAGGAGGCAAGATGGAGGAATCTGGGCATGTCCAGTGTTTCTCCTTCTTCTTCTTGGCCTCCATCTTCTGCTGGTGGCACTTTTGGATTGGTTTAAGGTAGAAACTCACTGTCTAACATAGGTGATAGGTATTGGGAAGTTATGGTAAATAATGTATACGCAGTTTTTAGTATGAGAAGATAACACCCCCCCGGGGGCAGGCAGAGTGCCTTGACCCAACCTGCCAGACAGACCACGGTAGGTCGGAGAAAGAATGTTACAGATAAGAAATAACAAACAACTTTGAGAACAAGAACAAAAGAATTCTGACTCCTTCTTCGACTGCTGGGCTGGGATAAAGAAGGTTCAACGTATCTAAGAGTCACTCTGACAAGCAGAGATTCTGAGAAGCAGGCAGGACCCAGCTGGCTCTGCTCTCCAAAAGAGCATGGACTGTGCGCTGCTGATTGAAACTTGCGCATCTGAGTGGAAGCTTCCTGTTAAGCTCCAGGGGCACTGTAGCTGCCCTCATGTGCAAAATTGTGACCAAATTATGGACTCAGTGCATTCAGTCTGCCAGCAGTAGTATGCTCTCATCAAAGAATAGCCACAAGAATGAATAAAGCACTCAAAACATGCGTTATGGTCAGACTCCAGCGGGCACAATCTGTTTACCCTAACAAAGACAGGGCTACGGGGGGACTTAATCACAGTTTGTAACTAACTACATGGGGAACAGCAATGTCATAATTAAGAGCTCATCAACTTTGCACATGAATGCATAAGGAGAGCTGATGTCTAGAAATGGCATATATTTAGACTAGAAATCAGGTACAAATATGTAGCAGTGAGGTTATTTAATCTTCAGAAGAACTTACTGTTACCAAAAAATGTGGTGAATTTTTAATCCTTGCAATTTGTTTTTTAACCCAGATCTAACCTAATTCAGGGCATCTCTATTAACTGGGCTATGCAGGACATCAGGCTAATGAATAGGAATGTCTCAAATACTATGTATGAACCTATGCTGGTAGAAGCACAGAGAATTCTGCCTCTGTAAAAATCAAGAAACATATTCAAGTACCTGAACATGGATTTTGGCTTGAGGTAGTTGGGAATTTTTCACTAAAATTACATTCCACTGTGAGGTGTAATTTCCAAGGCAGGAAAAATAGTAGGATAACATTTTTTAGGTGTCATACTTTTCTGATGGAGAATTAAAATTAAAATTACTATTTTATTTTATGTTAGTTGACCTGAATATGAGTATTGATTTTGTTTTGACAGTGATCTAAACTATTTTCCTTCAGATCAATATTAAATAAATATAATATAAAATAGCATTTTGCCATAGATAAATTTTACCTTTCTAGAAATTGCATTCTTTTATGAGCTGAGTTTTTGGTCAAACACATATTCAGTAATTTTTTTGAATCATATGTCTCACCTTAGGTAATGTGTGCTGTTGATAGATTAATTTGGTCCTAATGTCTGTCTGTCAGCCTGCAATGGAAGCAGAAGACAACTAGATTGAGAGAATAAGAAGATTAAATTTATTGCTGAAATGCTACTGAGTAACCAAACCACTTATTTCTAAAAAAATTAGATGTTTTAACTGAATATGTCAAAATGGCACCTCTTGACATTTCTGAATGCATTTCATTTCTTGAAGTTAGTTCAATGCTCTTATTCTGCATCAGAATGATCCCAAGCTTTGCAGAGGCTTGATTTTGCATTTTTCCCAGTTTTTGTTTTTAGATTAATTTTTGGAACTTCACCGTAGAGGACTGGAGCTCATGACAATGCCAGGTCTACTATGGGTATACTTTTTCTTTATTAAAAAACAACTTTTCTGGATTGAAGGGATACCGATTCTTTATTAAGATTTATAAAAGCTGAAAAAATTGGTGAACTTGAAGGCAGAGCTGCCACAAACAAATCACAAAAAATTCTTAAACACCTTGTTTCAACTGCACTACAGTATTTCTTTAGGAAGAAAACAGTCAGCTTTCAGTATTAAATGTTTCTACTCCAATTGAAAATTCAAGCAATTTCATTTAAGATGACTTCATTTCATTTTCCTTGAAAATATTGTAGGCACCTGCAGGCTTGGTAGTCTCTCCAGGAATTAAGACAGAGTTTATTGAGGTTTTTGGAACACAGAACACTAAGTGTTATAGGGTTTTCACAAAGCACTTCTGGAATAGAAATTGATACTAAAAATGTGAAGTGTAGTGACTCTGATAGTTGATTATAGAAAGATGAAGAGAGAGAGAAGAAAAAATGTTGGATAACTGTTGCATCAACCAAGCCTCACATAGCCGCTTGCTCACTTCCCACCCATGGGACTGAGGAGAGAACTTGAAGAGTAAAAGTGAGATTACTCGTGGGTTGAGAGAAAGATACTTTAATAAGGAAAGCAAAAGACATGTGCACAAACAAGAAACAAGGAATTAACTCTGTGCTTCCCATGGCAGGCAGGTGCTCAGCCATCTCCTGGACAGCAGGGTCCCAACATAGGTAATGTTTACTTGGGAAGATAAACACCATCACTCCAAATGTCATCCCCTTCTCCTTTTCCACCCCACTTTTTATACATAGCATGATGCCACATGGTCTGGAATATCCCTGTGGTCAGCTGGGGTCACATGTCCTGGCTGTGTCTCCTCCCAAATTCCCATTCACCCCCAGCCCTCTCAGCATGTGGCAGTAGCAAAGCAGAAAAGGCCTTGGCTCTGGGCAAGCCCTGCCCAGCAATAACAAAAACATCTCACAGTTATCAGCCCTGTGCTCAGCACAAACAAAACACAGCTCCACAGCAGCCACAGCAGCCAGGGAAGAAAATTAACCTTGTCCCAGCCAAAACCAACATTCCGTGTTACAATATTACTCCAAAGAGCAGTAATGATGGGGGAAGAGATGGCATAAGGAAAAGTATTATAATCATCAATTAGAAAGAGAAAATGTGTGTTTTGAAATAAATTAGCATCTTTATTGTCTGTTTCCTGGAGGAAAATATTCCTTGTTTTTCTTTATCTGTCCCTCTCTATTTCCACTTCTTTCAACTTTTTTTGGTGATTTCAACTAAACTTAAAATGGACAAGAATTTAAAAATTGAATTTTCAATAGCAACACAAATTGTATGAAATTTCTATAGACTCTGTTATTTATAGAAGTGGATATGGTGAGAATGGTTCTAATCTGAAGAAAATGCTAGTATTTTAATTTTTTTATTTTAACCTGATCAATATGACAGATTTTTGATTATTTTGTGAAGGAAAACATTCTGATTTTTTCAATTATTATTTTAAATTACCTTCCTTATCATGAATAACAAAATGTAAAATTAATATTAAAGTCACAGTGTTTATTTCTTTTCTTTTTTCAATTTTAGGGAAGATCAGTGCTAGGGTGCATTTTGGAACATTTTGAATTAGTTATTGTTCTTGTTCAAAAGGTTTTCCTTTATATTCCCAAAGATCTAGCCAGTCTTTAATTCTGTTCCAAACTTTATTTTAAAAACGATGTTTTTGAGGTTTCAACAGAAAACAATGCACAGAATGTAAGTACAGAACAATTTAGTGTGGAGCAAAAGCATATCAATCAGCTTACTTGACAGGTTACAATTTTGCAATGTATCTGGTCATATCTTTAATCTTATTTTTCCTAAAATACTGCAAACTATTATATAGTGTCTTGTGGTTATTTGGTAAGGAACTCAGGTCACTACTTTTTCATTCATTTAGGGTTATTTTTTCATTGTGGTTGAACTACTGAAGTAAAGAATATTAATTATGAATTCCAATATCTCTTCTGCTTGTGAATCATTCATGAATTAGTCCTGATGTCTGTGAATGCCATTTTTATTTGTCAATAATCTCTGAATGTTTTCAATGAATAACTTACCCCTTATAAGTGTGTTTTTGAGGACTGTTTGCCTTGAGATTATTCATTAATGATGTTGAACTATGAGAAATATAACATAGTTTAAGCAACTTGTCTGGAAGACTAGCATATTTTAGTTATGAAAAAAACAAACACAACCTTCCCACCTAAGGAAAAAAAAAAAAAAAGCCACCAAAAAGTTGAATCCTCTAAAATGCTTCAGTCCAATAGACTTATTTGCAGAATGGTGAACAGAGTGTGCATCTGGTCTCAGAACATTTTCTATGAAGAATTGGTAACGTTATAACAAACAAAATCTCATCTTTTTGATCAAATAAATTGGTATAAATCATCCATCATAGTACATTTTTTTAATAGGATTATGTAAAATATGTAAATATATTTTTATAATTGTGTTCGTGCAACCTCTTTTGTATTATGGTGTTATTTAAGACTCCACTGAGGTCCCCTTGGGTGTTTACATTTGCTTGCTCCTGTTGATTTGTGCCTAATTATTCATTCAAATGTGCATTATTCAAGTGATGGCCTATTGCTTTCATTTCTGCTTTGCTTTCTTCCTTTGGAGCTAATAGCACCATGACAGTTTTGCCAATGAAGGAGTTAGGCATGTTTAATTCTCCTGAGTCAGAATGACACTTCGCTGTCCTCATCCTATCCCTCCAAATGCAAAACAAAAGCAGCAGCTGTTTCAATCCAAACTTTAATTTCTTAAATACAGAAAATAATGTGACTTCAGAAGTTACATCTGTGACTTCAGAAGTCAAATCTGCTCAGCAGAGGAGAGGTTGGGATTATTTCCTGCTAGCTGGTTTAAAATGTTAAAACTATTTTAAAAAAGAACAAATGCCATTTTGAAGTTTATAAGTAGTTTTAGTGTTAAAACCTGTTGCATATGGTGTCTGCTTCAGAGTATTACACAGCCTCCTGAGATATGACCCAGTGATTTTTAAAAAGTGAGGGCTCTAGCAGGTTCAGACTGCATGCTATTATCTACCAAGCTCTGCCAAGATACATACACAGAGAGAGCTTGCATCCAAGAACAAATCTTTGGCTGTTGACATTAGAAAACAACTCTCCAAAGGATTAAAAAACCCAGGCATTTTCTAGACATGCAAAATATTTCCTAGATATCAAATATTTTGGAAATGTTTTGAAGGATGTTCTGTCTGTGATTTTTTATTTATTGGGGAATTGTATTGGAAATACATATTGTGGGAAATAAATAACTTTCAAATTATGTGAAGAAGGGTAGTATTCTTTTGGTAAGAATTGAATCACTGTGGACATGGATTTTTCAACAGTCCTGATCATTTACAGTTCCAACAGAGATCAATGAAAGCTGCAACTGCTCAGTACCTCTGTAAAGTCAGACCCTTCAGGAATCAGGATAGTAATGGCAATTATGCTATCAAGGACAAAATTACTACCCCTATAAATTCTTTTTTTTCACTGTTATTCTCTGAAAAGTGATTTACAAAAAAATGATGTCTTGGGGATTTCCATTTTTCTGCAACTCAGTGACTTTGTAGTTAACTTGTTCTGTTCAAGAGAAGATCACATTGCTGCTATACCAGACACCTGAAAATTAATCCATCCTTTCACCTTTTTATTTCACAGGTACTGTCAATAGAAGTTTTGGGAGATCAGATTCTGTCTCATAGTTGTACCCATTATCACTGGCCTGTTACAAGGAAAAAGAAATAAAGGGCTGTAGTTAATGGCACAATAAACATGGCACTTTGGTACAAAAAAAAAAAAGAAACAAACAAACAACACTATACTAAAGATGTAAGCAAGGGTCATGTTTGTTACATCGTGTACTCGCGGCATAGTTCCACCATCCTATCTGGAACTGATGAGGCAATAGCAAAACCATTCAGGCTCATCCTGGGTGTTGTGGCTCACCAGAGATTTGAATCAGGAGAAGATGATCCAGGGAAAAGTGAAGAAAAGCATTAATTGGAACGTATTGAAGGAAATGGGTTATTTAGTTGCTGCACATTGGAGCAGCTGCCAGGAGTGGAGTCAATCCTACCCAGAGAGAGGAATTTTACCAGATCGACTTTTTGGGTCCTTTCCAGCCCAGTTTTGACTGATTTTGTGCTTACTATAGAAAAGCCTTCCATGGATAAATGTTGGAAAGGAGATTCAACACAGGCAGGAGGAGCAAAATCTGTTCCTTATCTGAACCTGACTTCTCATCCATTCTTACTACCCTGATCTTGCTGTGCCTGAGCAAGAACATTTTCTCCCTCTGCTTCATTTTCTCATGAGAAGTTTTTAAAGGTCTTGGCTATTTCCTTGACCTGTTTATGATTTGTTTTCTATTTAAAAAAAAATAGAAATAACCCCTAAATTTGTGCAAGAGAACTAGTTTCTATACTACTCTGAGGTCTTAGCAGCAGCTCTGTTCAGATGGTTCTGTTTCAAACCAGTTCTGATAGAACTGTGCAATGTTTAGTCGCTCGCAGATTGTGTAGAAAAACAGACTGTGTAGAAAAAAAAATTGTGTGTGAAAACAGACTTTCGGGCAACAGTGGAATATCCTTAGTAAAAGAAAACAAAAGTGGGCTTCCTGTCCCAAAAGGTTTCAGACTAATTCTTATTCTGAACAGTGCTGAAGTTCTCAAAAATGTTTCTAAATTACTAACCTGGGCAAGGGAAAGGACTTGGTCAGCAGAATTTTGTCTTAACTTCCTAGGAACTCAGAGCACAGTATCTTTTTCACATCAAGCTTCCAAGTGCTTCAGTATTTCAAGGCAGTCTTTTTGAACTAGAATATCTCTACAGTAAAAATAATAATAAAGAAACAGCTTTTAGGAGTGAGGATCCTTGTAGAAACTGCATTCTTTGCTTGCAAAAAGTTTCAGTTTTCATGAGCCAACAAAATGTTTATTGAACTTTCTGACTTTGTACCTAATCCTGGAAACTTGTTTCAATAAAATAGTATACTCTAACACAAGCTGATGTACAGGCGCCCTCTTGACAACGCATGGATTTGTCACCTCATTCATTTCAGTGGATGTCTTGCAAGCAGGATGTTGATTTCCAGATTTTTGTTGCAAATTACAGCTCTCCAATGTCAGCTTTAACCCTGCCTCTGTCCTTTAGTATTATCTCTCTTCTTTTTAATTAGGTGATGCAATTTATTCCTCTTAAATCAGTGTGATGTGGTAAAAGGTCCATACTCAGTGCCAAAATGTTGTTAGTAGAATTGCATTTGATTCCCAATAAATTGTGTTGTCCTTTCCTTGTCATGGTCCAGCCCATGATAGTTCAGACAACATCTTTGCTGACTTCATGCTTTATTATGACAGCTTGTTTGTCCCTCTCAGAGACAAACATCAACCTTTTTCTCATCCCTAGTTATTCCATGGCATTTTTGAATTTAGATGGCAGCTGTGTTAAAATACACACAGAATATTTTTGTGCCATTATCAGAGACACCTCTCCCTCTCTGTAATCATACTTGTTAAATCAGGTTAATTGCACTTGTCCCTGGGCTTGGCCTGTAATTCTTTGCATATTGGGTTCATCTCAGGGAGCATGAAAATGTTACAGGAAATCTCATTCCCAACTAGCATTAATACAGAGCATTGTTTTATTGCCCTGTTTATAGGCCACTCAAATTTCTTATTGAATCAACTGGTAAGAAGAAAGGGAACAGGAGACACATGTGCATTCTTTCACCACAAAGAATGCATTAAGCAAAATATGCCAGCAACAGATGGCTTAGAAATAGTATGGGGATGTGATTCTGCAAATGGTCTCTCTGTTTTGATGAGGGCTGTCCTGAAGAAGCTGGAATTATTTATATGTTCTGCTCAAACTTGGAATTAAGATGAAGGCAAATAGCAGCAAATAATCAACATAAAAAAAAAAAAAATTCCAATTTTTCCCATCCCATTGTATGACGGGTTGTGTTAATATATTGTTATATTGTTGAATATTAAGGCAATATCATTTAATACACAGTGACTATGGAAGAGGGAGGAAATGGAGAGCCGTGCTGTGAGTCCTAAACAAAACTATTTTTGTTGCTCAGAATTGAAATGAAGTTACTACAAGTAATTCACTGAGTTAAAAAACATGTGAAAACTTGTTGGATTTGGACTTCACAGCTTGCTATCTTGGAAATGCAAAAAAAATTATTTACGTGTAACCACTGCATTTCTGCCAGTTTGCTTAGAAGACTGGATGAAATCCCTCCAATTACAAAGTGAGATTGCCAAGAGAAAATCTTGGTGAGTTCCATTGTGATAGATATTGGGATAGTAAAACAAATGCAACTGGAGCCCATATAAATGTCAAAACAAATGAGTAAACCCTTGCCAGTGGAAGTTAAAATGCTGTTAAACAAATGAGATTAAATCCCGAAAGCAACTAACATAAAAATTCTGCAATTCCAATCAAAATACGGAAACTGGACTGAAACTATTGGAACAGTCTGAAAATGCTTTTAGTGAATATTGAAGCTGCCTCTTATTCTAGACCTGTATGTGAATTGTTCTAAAATGGACCATCTAGTACAATAATATGCCTCGTTTCATTGTTCAGCACCTTTCATTCCTGTAATTGTTACAACAGGACCGATCTAGACTGATGAAGCAAGGGACAATCCATTCTCTCTATCCCTGCAGCCTGGCAGGGACATTGCATAGGTCTATATGAAATAATTCCTAATCATTAGCCTTTATCAGCTCCAGTAGAGACTTCCCAAAAAGCAAATGATTGTGGATTGAATCATCGATGCTTTCATTTAGCAGAAGAAAGCCAGCTGTGCATAGATCATGATGAGAAGATTTCTGTTTAGCAGAACCAGAAGTAGAAGGTTGAAGTAGACATGCTTTTTTAAAACATGCTTTTTTAAAACATCTTCCCACAACACGTGGCCAAGTGTTTATAGGAGGCACATTGCTTTCTAAGATGTTTGCATTTTTTCCTAGCCCAATAATCTGTTATCATGCAATGGAATGTGATGGATTCCAATGTTAAAAATTCTTAGGGAGAGGGCCAAATGCACCAGTCTTATATTGATGTAACTCTTATGTAGAAAAGCACTTCCAGATTTAGTTCATAAGTGAGAGAGGATTGGGGAGGCAGAAAGATTTGTTTTTTAACAACCCCCCTTATTGGTATAACTAGAATTGTGATATTTTAAAAATCTGAGGACTAGTGAAGTATAAAACATCCTCTCCTATTTCATATTTTCCTCTTCTATTATTTACTCAAATCTAGGGGGTCTTAATGTGATGAGGCTCATGCTAACTATTTATTGGAATTCCACCACGTACTAGCTTCAAATTAGGTCCAAATATCGAGATCTTCAGGCCTGTCAGAAGTCAATTGTTAAAAAAACTGTCTGGAAAGCTGCAGTTACCGAGGCTCCAATAAGGTTCCAGTTACCTGGAAAGATGCAAGTTGTGATGCTGATGGTCGTAGAAGTGGGCTTGCCTTCTATCAATCATCTACCAATTTTTGCAGATTCCATCCACCATCCAGGCTGCTCTGGCAACTCAGGTTTTCAAAACTGGGTTAGACAACTCTCCAGACACTATCAGTTCAAAGAAGGTGCACACAGTTTTGGCAAGGAGCCCTTTAGGCTGATGTGTTTAGAAACAGAAAGCTGGATCATATTGAAATTATCATATATAAAAAAAAAATCTGTGGCCATCTGAGATTTTAGGAAGCAAGCAGGTGCTTTGAGAGTGTCTTTTGAATTTGAGTTATAATAGAAGTACCTCCCAAGTTATATTCCTGGAAATGGCTCGTATCAAGCATGCAACTGAATCAGCCCCTATGTAACTGAAAAACTAAGTATAAAAGCATTGAGGGTTAATGTTACAGCAACTTCAATTAATGATCCAAGACAATTATGCTTAGTTACAAACCATTATAAAGAAGATGCAAAACAGCTGTTCTCTGCAGTCACATATAGTAGTGTTATTTAACATGTGACCCAGAAGCATATATTATCTAGTGCAGATGTTTTCAATTGAAATAAGCCCATAAAACTTGCCATCTCCTGGCAAAACTGGTAGAATGTTATTTCTGCAAGAAAAATAAATTCTGCACAGACGTTTCATCTGTCACAGCCATGATCCATAAAACTGGAAAAGTTTTCTCTGAAAACCTGCCTAACTGAAAAGGAATGAGAACAAAGTGCATTTTTTACCTTTATCTTTTATTTCTAAATGTCTCTGACATATCAACATATACAGGTGTAGGATTTCTTTATATAGTAAGAGATCAAATACTGCCAATTTTGTTGCAATTCTTTTTAAATAAAACTTCCTCTGAAAAATTATGTGACTATAAATACTGGAGCTTTGTTCCTCACCTATGAGAATCAACTCAATGTGTAATTAGCGTGGTGTTATATAAAAGGCAAATTGTTCATAAAATATTATTAAGTTTTTCATTTGCTCCATGTTTTCTCTCTGGCTGCCTGTTCCATAATATAACACATTATGGAGTGGATCACTCATAAAAGTGGCTGCATTTCTGACTGGGTAGTGCTCTGCATCAAAATTATTTTCATGCCATGGGATCTCAAATTAAGTTGGGGTTTAAATGCTGAAGAGTCATTTTCATTTATAGGTAGGAATACTATATACTTGAAACGACTGATTGTATTTTAGTAGGCAATTTTCTACCTATAAAATACCATTAGAGAGCTATTTAAGTACATAGCTAGTTAAATATCAGGAATCTTTTGTTCTTAATTATTTTGTTTTATCCCACTGAAATGGTAAGCAGCTGTGTTACAATACAGCCAGTTCCATTTCAGTAATAAGGATGTTTCAATCTGCTAACTGCTAAATTCCTGCATTTGTGAGGACTTAAATTAAAATGTCTGAGAGCATAGGAGACAATCATCAAAGGAAAAAAAAATAGAGGAGAGATTCTAATGACTAAACAGATACCTGTGTGTGTGCGCAAGGAAAGGCAGGGAATATCTGTATATCACAATGCAATCCATTGTGTTCTCTTGCTAACACTGGTGACCCCAGCCTGAATTGCCACACTTCCATGATGTATGAAAATGTCAGTGCTCAGCCCAGTGCCTCCCACCTTGTTTTTTATTTGGAGTATTGCTTGGCTGGCTGGCTGTCACTATGGGAAGTGCACATCAGGCTGCAACAGGAAATTTCAAACCTCAAATTGCACTGTATCTTGACTACCTTGTGAAGTTATCAATTAGGTTTTGGTCCAGACTGGCATAAAGCTGATTATTAATGTGCTGGTGTCAGTGTCCTGGCATATTGGAACAATTGAGACAATTTTTAGTTTAAATTCTTGGATGAGTTGTGGAAGTATGACACATGTGGAGGCTTGTAGGAGAAAGATACTTGAAGGGTAATTTTTATTTTAGATATAACACAGCTCCTCTATCTAAGCTTGTGCTGTAGCTCTCTGCCTTAGGTCAGGAATAGGTACTGAAGTAAGCAGTGTTAGAAGCCCTTATGAACAGCAATGTTACATAAATATGAGTAAGAACTGCAGGTCAGGTTGAAAATTCCCATGGATCTGTATCTGCCATTGCTCTCACCTCCATATGTGTGACAAGAATTTAGATGTGCCACGTCCTTGGGTTGCAGAGAAAAAGAAGAGTGACTGTGAAGCAAGGTAAATCTAGAGACACTACAAAAACAAAAGTCTTCTTGGTTTGTTTACTCGAGGCTGGGAGATAAATCCAAAGATTCTTAATTCTGGAGTTTTCCTGCTTGATGTTGCCATTTTTATTGTGCAGTCAGTTGTATACGTTATCTATATTCATTGACCAGCATTCAAAGTTCCCTGATTGAAAGAGAAAGCATATATTAAGACGCCTCTTTTGGGAAAAGATCTGAGGAGGATGAATGCTCACCTTTCCTCCACTAAACACAAAAGGGAGGTGGGTACATTTTTGGTGAAAGGACTGCAAAATGTAAACAAGATTCAAGCCTCGTTTCCTCGTACTAGTGACCTTCACATATGTTAGTTTTGAAGGACAAATTTGTAGTGTGCTGTTCCCTTTCTTTGCAGTGGGAATAATGCAGCTTTTTCTACCTAACAGACTTGTTTGGATAATTGCTGAGATGCCACATTGATGCGTCACCTCAGAGAAATCATTACAAATAATTTAAAAAACCTGAAGATACATTATTCCTATCTGAGAAATAGCAATTATTTTTAAAATATTAGGGCTTATCAGCTCAATGCCTTGTAAAAATTTCTCTATTACAGGCATACTCAGAAGATATTTTTCATAAGGTATTTGCAATAATATCCACTGAAGAGCAGAGCTGCTCTTCCAGGGCAGGCATGAATAGTCAAGATTGTCACACAAATTTCTTCCCTCTTTTCACCACCTTCATTGGGATGCAACATTTTGCCAAGGGTAAATCAAGAACATTTGATCATTTGCAGTTTCCCATATCAAATGTGCTACCACTGACACAGGAGCTGTTGACTTTTAGTGCAAAGATTTAACAATAATTTCCCTTCCCCTGGAGTTAACTCGAACAGCTAACAAATTGCTTAATGAAATGTTGTCAGGATATATGCAGTTTTGCATCTCAGTGTGAGGGAAAAGAATAAAGTAAATCACTTACCTTGCTAGCTTCCGTGTCCATATGCTGATGGGCAGAAAGCTGTCTTGGATTTTCTGTTAAACAGAATGTCTGCTGAGTGAGTTTATTGGGAAGTATTTTGTGGGGGGAAAGGGTTACTGTATTAAATTTTTTAAAAAATTAATAATTTAATTCACATGTGGGGTATTGATAAGAGCAGTATGTCCTGCGTGTGGATTTTAAGGGCTTGTGCCAGGAATGAGATCCAGCATTGTGTCTTTCTCCTGTAGTTGTTTGGCCACTGGAGTTTTGCCACTGCAATGCATCTGTCTAGCTGCCTACAAGCTCATTTGATGGCCACACTTCCATGTGTCATCTGTCCTGCAGCTCCTCCCCACAGACAGCTTCAGCAGGGACAAAGAGGGGACTGCCCCTGTGTTCTGAGCTGAACTGGACTTTGTCTTGTGCACATGTTAGGGGCAAGGACATGTTGCAGGAAATTTCTGTCTGCTGGAAAAGAGAGTTTCCACCCTGATGGGAAATTGCCTGTAGTGGTGTTTTCTTTCTTGGGGCTTCTGATGGAGGCTAGCAGCTGCTCAACCACTCTGCTCTCATCATCAGAGGAACATAAGCCCTGTCACTAAAAGGTGACAGAGACCTTTGCCAGGGCATCCTCCCAATGGATTGTGCTGGCATTTCAGAGATTTCCTACAAAAAATACACTTGTGAGTCAACACAACTCCTTTTTAAATACAAAGGAAGAAATAAGACAAACTCCAGAGTGTGGTTTCTACTGGTTAGGAACATTTTTGCTCATCTTTTGAACTCACAACACAAATCTGAATTTTTCTCTGGCGTTTTTTTTTTTTTTTTCAGCTACTGGAAGGATATTTCAGACAGCATGCAGACTCCCAAGGGGAGAAAATAAAAGACACTATGGTGTGTGAAGGAGACCACTGAGAGGCTTAAATCTACTCTCAGTGTGGTACACATATTTCTCTTTACTTCTGCTCCTTCTCCTTTCATTTTTAAGGGTTTGGTTTTTTTGGTTTTTTTTTTTGGTTGGGGAATATGACTTTTTTTGATAGCAGATCCTATTTTCCTTTTGGTGTTTCCCATTACTCCACTTTCACATTCCCAATCTGTTTTGTAGTTAAATGATTAAGTGATTATCAAATGGGCAAAGGATTTTTCTGCACTTTTGTTGCCATGGTGACTGGATATGAGGGCCAGAAAAGGAATGAAAGTTGAACATCAGAAATAAAATTCAATCAAACTACTTTTGCTATTAGAGAACTTTGGCCACAATTCACTTTTTCCCAATGAAGTTATTTTTATGCAAAGGAAAACAAACTCTTTCAGTAAAAAGGGGGAGGAAAAGGAAACTTTCATCTTCTTTACTCCATCTTTTTATTGAAGAATTTTAATTTTTTTTTCAGATACCACATTGGTACCATGTTGATACTCAGTTTTTATTTAATCAGATTTCTGTGTCCCTTTTCATTTTGTGTTTGGAAGGGAATTCCCTCCAGCACTCAAAGAACTGTATATTGTACTGGGAAATTCAATATTAGAGTCCTGGGCTGTGAATTTTCTGTAAAAAAAGCTAACCAGCAGTGTTTGCTGTCATAGAAGAGGGGGGTCTGAAGAAGAAGTCAGAAGAGAGGCACTGCAAAAGGTGCTTCACTGTCTCTCCATAGTGCTTTCCCCCCCATCCTTGTCTCCAATTATGTGCACTTTGGAGATGGGGAAAGCAGCCATGGGGTGGGGATTTTTTTTTCTTTATCTTCTATCAGAAATTATGAGCAAAATCCCTTCAATGAGATATTGCTCTACCTCAGAAAGGTTTTAATTCAGGCCACAAAAGTCTTTGAACCACAAAAAAAACTCAGAGCCAGAGAACTCAGCTCTTGAACTCTTCAGCCCTGAAAGACCTTTATTCCATTTTAGAGTTGTATTTAATGTCATGTCCTCACAGTCTGTACAGAATAAAATCTCATGCCCAGCCACCTGCACACTCTTTTCCCAGGTCAGATTTCTATACCTAGAAAAGAGTCAAGGCTTCAGCACAGGTAGGCTTGCAAGGCTGTGGGAAGGTATATCAATCCCAGCTTGAAGGTTCACTATCTTTGGTAGGCACAAAACTCTCTGCCAGGTCTCTAGGAGGGAGATAACAACACAGAGCAGAGCAATTTGCTTATTCTTCCAAGTAATCCTCCTTTTTAATACCTATGGAAGTTCAGGACTGGACAATTATTTACCCATTCCCTTATTCTTGGTGATGTCTTTGTCAGGCATGCAGTGTTGGAATAGTTGTGATGGGAACTAAATTAGTTGCTCAGTCTTTCCAGCATGAGGAATTGAATAACACCCAAGGGAATGTGATGCTTTTTAAGGTTAGAACCAGGCAGTTAAAGTGATTTTTGGATTATCTAACTGACAGGAGTGAGGGATGATAATATTTCTCTTCCCATGGAAACCTTATTTTTCTTTCTGCACTCCTGATTCTCTAACTGACCAAATTGAAACTTTTTGAAGTCAAGGCAAGAGTAATCAAACGTGTTGTTATTGTTACATATCATTAAGTCATGCAAACTTGTTTGAACATTACCAAACTCTGCCCCACTGCACTATTGAACTCCAGGCAATAGGAATTATTTACCTGTATCAGGGAAACGTTCTCCATCTGCTGTTCCTGGGCAGATGTCTCATTCTAAGAGGCACAGATTCACCTTTGTGCATGTCAGACTGTGAAAGGAAATCCTGTCTGGATATATACTCTAACCTGAGCCTTACCTGACCAATTTTTCATTTCCTGGGCTCAACCTGTAAATTTTTAATTCTAGCATCCAGGGCAGAGGGTTTATATCTTGGACATGATATGCAGGACATGACTTCAGCTGGTGCTATGCTTTGTATCTTCCAGTAGTGAATTATTTGCATTTTCTCTGTGAGTCATTCTCTTTGCTTGCTGGGATAGTTTTAGCTAGATTCATCAGAAGCTTAGGTTTTTTTTGCTTGTCTTTTTTTTTTTTTTTTGCCTTGCTAGTTACAGTGAAAGACAAGAATGATTGCCTCCTGTCATTAATTTAAACCTAAAAGCCTCAATGGCATTGTTTTGGTTAACGTGGTTTGCCTAAAATATGGGTGAATTTAAACTCTGTATGCACTTTTTCCACATCACTGGTTCCTCATTGCTTCAATAATAATATCAACTGTCATGCAAGAGACCAAAAAACATCTTTAATGTATTCTGGTGAGGTCTTTTTGTGGCTGCACTGAGCTTTGAAATAGGTGCACTCCTAGTTCTGGAAGAAATGAGCAGTCTCATAAAACAGCAAAGAAGGAAATAAGCACAAGTACTCCCACAATCTCTTTCACATACTTGAGAATTTACTTTATTCTGGGCATTGCTGTTTGAAACACAATAGTATTTTCTTACCTGCAGTTTGCTTTTGTTTTCTTTTCATGGGTTTGCAAAGTCTGACTTTGTACAGAATCATAGAAATGAAGAGCTGCTGTATAACTCTGATCTGCTGCAGTGACTGGGTTGAAATAATGATGTTTTAATACCCAATAGTTGCACTTGAAAATGTGATTGTGTTGCAGGCTGTCAGACCCCAAGTGTACAGATGGGTGCCTGATGTTCGGGCTGGTCCAATTTCAGTTTGCACAGGCAAATATGTGCCTCCTTTTGAACAGTCTGCTTGGTGGAGGCTGAAGGTCGTGTGTCTGAGCTGCACAGAATTTCTAAAATGCTTCAAAACCATGGAGCCCACCACGTAGGAATTAGCTCTCCATCTGTGTGACAGTCACTAGCAGACTGGTGACTTTAATCCCTGGCAACTGGGACAGAAACCTCTCCTTCTCCTCCGCCTTTCACTGAAGAATCGTCTTGAACTGGACTTCACTAAAGAAATTCAGAACTAAAAGCATGTTGCCACAGGGCTTGACACACTAGATTTCAAAGAGCCACACTGCTGTACATCTTTATTGCCTTTCTTTTTGCAGGTCAAGTCAGCTACGGAACACTGCCTGAAGTGACAGTGATGAATTATGTAGAATTGCTGTTAGTGGGAAATGGAGTGGCTGTAATGTAACATGTGAGCATCTTAAAAACATGAACCAATTCACCAATGACAGGTGTGGTGATGAACGTGTGGAATGAAAGTAAATATTGTTGTGTGTAAGCAATCAATGATTTGCAACAATAAAACTTCGTGATGTAAGCCCTTATATTGACTTAGCCCCTGGATGATTACCTTGTCTTACCCATGGCCCAAAAGCCTTGGGCCTGTTGATGTTTCTTCTGCTGCTGTAAGCCCTGTGCATGCCAGGCTGGACTATTTATGCTTGCACTCACCTGTCCTCATAATTACCATGTCATCTCACGTTTAGAAAAAAACAAATTTTCCAGTGTGCTCTGTCTCACCTATACAGGCTAAATGCCCCTCTTACTCTCTAAAGATACAAGTTAGTAGGGACAGTTACCATGTTTCAGGGTAAGAACAAGTTTTCAGATTTTTTAGGAGCTTGCTAAATGGTGCCCAGAGCAATGCCTCTTTTATCTTTGAATGGATTGATGATAAGGTGGGCAGTAAACTGCAAATAGTGCTGAGATCTGAGAACTGGCTCTTGCTTGAAAACAGTTTGGAAGTTTTGAGGTTGATTTTTCCAGGCAATAGTTCTCAATCTCTGTCTTTGGAGTTGTTTTTTGTAGGTTTTTTGGGTTTGTTTTAAACAAAAAAAACCAGTTAAGAGACTTGGACATGTGATGCACCTTATGCATTATTTTTTCTGTGATACTCTCCAGTGTTTCCGAAGAAGGAGGCAAAAGGTCTGTGTTTAATTATTTGTTGATATTGCATATATTTTCTTTCATACCCTTCTCCCTACCCCAAATGCCACCTATGTCTGTGGTTCAGAATATCTTCTGCCTTTATGATGTTTCAGAGTTTTATGAATTAGGAAATAGGACTATTATTGCATTCTCTTCTGATATAATTCTGGTTAGGGCAGGAAGAATCATTGGTACTGGAGATGAAGGAAGACTATTTCAAATAAATAAAGAGTAAAGAGTGAACTATTTTTGCAAGAATATTTTGAAGCAATATTCATTCTTCTTTCCTCCTTTTCAGTTCCCCAGTTTCTTTTTCTATGATTCTCATCCTGCTTCAAATGCCATACTTTTTTCATTTATTCTATTCTTCCATGTCTAAATTTTCCTAGTTTTTCTCTGTTATTTATCAAGTGGTATTGGAGTTTGTATGCTTTGAAAGACCTGCCTTGTGCAGACTGGAGACTGGCAGTACTACAGAAAAAGCAGCTGCTCAGCAGAACTGATGGATAAAAGGTTGGAGGAGTAGGGCATTTTCTGTAAGCCCAGAGGCAGGACATCATCTCTTGCACATCACTGTCTCCTTATGCCAGACCACGGTGTTTTGTGTTGTTGCTGCTAGGTCATTCTCTATTTTAGGCAGAGCACTTATGGGCACAATCATTATATTAAAAAACAAACTTCACAATAGCTGAGCATCATATTATTTGAAAAATAGGTTGTACTTATATGGGTTAGTGAATACAGCATTTGGAGGCAACTGTGTGAGCCGTTTTTGTTCACCCAGGGTTAGCCTGAGCCTTATGGATGTTTGCCATGGGCTGGTACTGCAGTGTGTCACAGCCCTGTTGGATAAATTATACATGACAACTGCAGAGATGGGCTTGGGAACAGAACTGGGCAGAGGCCTGACACACAACCAGCCCTGAACAAAGTGCTTCCGACTCCCGACAGTGCTCTGCATTGGAATGAGGAGTTTACAGCCCAAAAGGGATACTACAGAGAAAAGCTGAAAATAGAGGAGGCTGTTACAGCAGAGGTAGGAAAGGACAGTGGAAATGAAAGGTCATGCAGACCAATGCAGAATAATGAAAGCTGGCACTTCCCAGTCACAACCCATTCTCTCCTAGTCACTCAGTGACCTGAAAATAATACAGATTCACGGTCTTTTTTCTCCTGTCAGTGTGGTCAGTGACCTTACAACAATCTCCTGTAGTCCATTAAAACAAACCCATTAAAAAAAACATTACCGGTCCCACCCCCTGAAATTAAAGCAGGGTGGGAGAGAACCATAAATAAAAGCTCTTCTAAAGTAAATTAGCTATCTTGTTATTTGGATGAGAAGGCAGGAAATATTGAGAGACATACCAATCTATCAGAGGTATAAGCTAAATGAGAGGCTGAAGTTACAAAATGAACATGGTTGGCTACATTTGGGATTTGACTCTATTCCCCCACAAAAGTATTTTTTTATTCTGGACCTTTTAGGATATAACCCAAACAATTTCCTATTGTTCATTATAGTTAGTTTCTCTGATAAAATTTAAACTCTTGGGGACAGTCTGGAGTTGTTTGCAGTTGACTGATTAATCTCTCGATGCTAATAGTAAGGTCAACATTCCAGGGAGATGCTTAGATTTGATAAGAAAAGGTATCCAAGAACGTGCCTGGAGGAGGATTAAAATGTATATTGTTAGAGTTTGAACTCATTTAGGCTTATACCTTCTGAAACCCTTACTGTGCTGAGGCAAATATTGCGTCAGTGCCAGAAAGCTGGACACAGCAGATGTAGGGGGACAGGGGCTTCAAATGTACTGCTGGGCTTGTGTTTCAAAACTGAGTAAGTGTGAACCTGGGTGTCTACAGGGTAGTCTCAAATAACAAGAATTGATGAGTAACTAATTAATAGTAAAACATGATATGGGGTTTCAAGGATAGGTTAATTGGACCTGGCTTGTGGATGGGATGGGATGGGATGGGATGGGATGGGATGGGATGGGATGGGATGGGATGGAACAGGATGGGATTTGCTGCTGAAATTCAGGCAACCTGCTTTTGATGTCTATTTTTCCCGTAAGGAGCATTTTTTCCTGACCCTTTTCACAGCATCATACATAGTTCTTTTACTCCCCAGACCCTACTCAGCAACATCTTCAAAATGTCATGTCTGCCTTTGGCAAAGAAGAAAGTACATCTTATTATGAAATTACTTTTTTGATGCTGTGACTGGTTTGGGAAGAGGTGATCCAATAGTGGGATCTTTCCAAGACAGAATACATAATAATAGAAGCAGACCAAAGATATAGGGATGTTTGTTATAGGAATGCACTTATGGATACCTATAGTTTGCTTCTAGACCAATTCTTGAACAAAATGGACAGTTGACTGAACTTCCCTTTCTTTCCTTGAGTTTTCAAGTTTCTATGAAGTTACGTGTTTAACTGGTGTAATTGTGTTCACTCAGGTGATTCCATTTTCCTCACAGAATCCTTACAATATTTTAAAATGTTCAAAGATATTGTGGTTTACTCATTTAGAAATATTAAAGCTCAGGTACACAAATCACCTCTTTACTGCAGTGTCTCCACTCATTTAATGTTATTCTGGATTTTGTAAGTGAACTTGCTAAACTTTGCAGTATTTGCACTCTTGCAGAGCATATGGAACCATGCTGCTGTGCATTAGGTTAATAATAGGAAGGAATTTCTAGCATTGTTTCAGGAATGTAAAATAGAAAGTCCATGGGTTTTGAGCAAAGCAATTGTTCAGTTCAGACTGGACATTTGTTTTTAAGGATCAAACTCCAAAGTGAACATATCAGTGTGTCTGTCTGGGATGTAGTTTTTATATGACTTCTGTTATGGGTCAGGAAGCAGGGTTTGTTCCTATCAGAAGAGTGCACAGAGCAGGTAGAAAATTGTAATAGTTGCTTTGCCCCTTGGCATAGGGAACATCAGAGAAGTCTGCAGTGGTTAGAAATGACATTTTGAACCTTTTGGTCTGAGCTCAGTCACATCAGCAATGAGGAGTTCTGTATTTTGCAGTGCAAAAGTTACTGAAATAATGTGTGCCTGCAAATAAGCAGTGTAGATAATATAATAATAATAATAATAATAATAATAATAATAATTTGTCAATCTGGCTTCTCACTAGCAGTTGCAAGTGCAATTAAATTTAACACACAGAAGGGAAAAAATATGTTGGTTTGTTTATTTTTGGAAAAGAGTTAAAACTCTGTCATACTACGCTGTAATTGTAGGGACTGGTGTTCTGTTCAAAAAGAAAACAGCTGAAGGACATATAACCTCCCTGCACATTACTATCAAAAACTATTAAAAATAAATCATTGAGAAGACTGAGGGGACTGGAGGGATTACTCTGTGATGTAAAGTTGGGGTGAGTAGCTGCAATTTGCTTTGGCAATGGCAGACTTGAAGATGGAGAACAAACAAACATTGAAGAGTGTATCCATGATTTAAAGAATTTCTTCGCATAGTAGAGGGAGGGATGGAGTCAACTCAAGTGAAAGTTCAGTTGGTGTGTCTTCAAAAAACTCCCTGACATTGATATTTATGACTCTAACAATATCCCAAGGGATGTAGTAAAACTTTATCCCTTGAAATATTCAAAAAGAGACTTGAGAAGAATTAAACATATGGCATATTTCTACAGGAAAAGAAAATATACAAGGTCTTTTCCACATATAGAGATGATGTGGTTTTGTGAGTTTCAGGATATATTCCTCTTAGGTTCTGAAAGATAAGTGCGTTTGAGCCTTGCCAGAACTTAGATTCAAATATTCGATATTTAAAGAAATTTTGGAGTCCTCTGGGCAACAGGGCTCCTCCTTCAGAGGCAGTATGTAGAAGCAGCTTCCCAAAACAGTCTTTTATAGTGGAGGACAGAAGCACCATCACAGTCCTACCTACCATCTCAAGTAAGATAATAGTGTCCTCTAATTTCATGGGATTTGGCATTGTCTTTTTTTCTTCTCCCTCCCAAATAAAGAACTCTTTCTGAACTGGGTGGGGCGGGGGAGGGGTGGGGAGGAAATACAGGAGCTTTTTTTCTCTTCTACTCTCTTTTCCTCAATCTTTTTATTTCATTTGGGACAGAAGGGAAGAAAAATTTTTTAAAATCTTGTTGTTCCCTACAATATGCTTGGGTGTACTAAAAGTAGGGAAAATTCCAATTGCGTTGTTTTTTTCCTTGCAAGGGTTTTAACTTTTTGGGGTTTAACTTAATGAGTTTCTCTGAGAAGCTAGAAACTTTGTAATATTCCCCCATTGCCAAAGATTCAGTTTTAACCTAAAAGCAAGGAGACATTCCATTTACTGGAGACATTTGTGAACATCAGAAGTGAAAGCCTATTTATTGACAGGTTCAGTGTATTTCAGTCAGGACACAGCTTTATGGAGTCTCTTCACTTGCCTATGCTGTGGCATGGCTGCTTATGCAGCCTGCAGGCCTTGCAAGGCCCCTGACACCCATAGGGCCACTGCTGTGAGCGGTGCCAATCCTCACAGTCCTGCTCTTCAGCCACTGGGATGGGTATGCTTGATGGGAAGCATGAGTCCAACTTAGACAAGTCAACTGCAGAAAGAAAGCAAATAGTACGAAATACCAGTGGGTATCTGGTAATAGGCACCCATATTTCCAAACTAAATGTTCTGGCTGGAATTTTTATGAATAAAGGTCAGGATGAAGGCTATCTGGTGTGTGCCTCAGTCTATGGTTTACTCGTGCCATGAACTACAGCTTTTACTGCATAAACTCAGCCCTAGGGAGACCCAGGGAATGCAGCCTCAACATAATCCTGTTTTAATAAGGTTTCCATGCAGAGGCTGTCTGGGGAAGGCGTAATCAGCAGTCACACTGTGTAGCCGCTTGCCCCTTTAGGAACTTGTGCTAAGCTTTCATCCTGGCAGCTGGTAAGGCACTGCTCAGTGTGTGAGAGCAGCTAAAAGATCTGAAGTGTTTTTTCTTTTCACTGCTAAGGAAATAATTTTTTCCCTTTCTTTTGAATCCTACTGAATGTGGGCACCCTAAAACATTTGAAGAATTTTGCATGAATCCATTCCACTGAGGTCTAGTCGTGACAAAGGAAAATTACTGTTCAAAAATGTGTGTTTTCTTCCACAGCTTTAATGATTGTGAGCAGATTATTTGTTAGAGGAGACATTCTGGCAAGGCTGGATGAATTTTTGAAAGTGCATCATTGGTTAATCCATTACTCCAAAAATGGACAAGAAAGTTATACCTATCCATACAATAGTTCCATCAGGGAAGAGGTCAGCAACTAGCAATTTCCTAACTGTAAATTTTTGCCCTAATTGACCCAGATATTTCTGTGACATCCAGACACTAAAAAAACTGTTCCCGCTGAAATGCATCTTAGTTCTTGAACACTCCCCAAAGGTCAGAAAAGTACCTTTTGGAATAAGACATTAATTGTGGGAATAGGTTCCACGTGCAAAGCATTGTATTACTGGCATATTTTCCTTATATGTCTTTTCACTACATTTTATACCAATGACTGTTATCTACTGAGGAATGTAACCTTCCCTGTAGCAGAAACAGTCTGGAGTTTTGTCTCACCTTTAGAAATGTCCTAGACCCCCCCCCCGCCAATAAGTGTACATAACATGTTATGTGTCTTTACAGTCACAGTGGCTGCTTCATTAACCCATAAAATCTGGTCGCCAATCAAGATGCGCACAAATTCATTTTTACTCAGCTTTTAGACATTCTGCCTTGCCAGGTTTGGTTTTCTCTGAAGTCACGCAGTCTGTGCATGTGTGCGTGGGTGTGGGTGTGAGAAAGAAGATGCGAAGCACCCGGCAGACATTAGTCACTTTGTGCTGTAGTGCGTTGGAAGGTGCTCAAATTCCAGCTTGTAAAAACGTCGTGGTGCACTCTGTAGAGTGGGGGCCCGTGAGGTTCAGTACTGCAGCTGCTGATTTGATAGCTGAAGCTATCTTTTTCAGTTCTGTCTATCTTTTCTCCTTTTTGCCCTGTGTGCCTCCATGTGCATGTGACAGCAGAGACCACCTTTGTTGCAATAGGTAAAGACACAAGCTTTCCAGGCAGCAGATAAAAATCCTAGTCAATAGCACCAGCATTTTTCCAGCATGCTCTTTAATTCACTGGGAACAAAGAGCAAAAAGGAGACGGATTCAGCAGAATTAAGGTCAGACAGACAGGTCACATGTATTTGACGCTTCTCTACAGGGAACACAAGGGGATAAAGGAGCAGAGAGATCAGGATCCTAGTCCCTTTGTGAAAAACAATTATTTTCTGAATGTGAACACCAAAAAAAAGGTGAAGCTTTGCAGAGGACATTTCCTCTCTGTGCTCTCCTGATTATGCAGATTTTAAGTGTTGTTAATTCAGATGGAATATGTCATGCAGTTCTGCAGCTGGATGGCTGATCCACTTAAAGCCCTGGGGTGCAACTCAACCACACTTGTAACTTTCTCTCTTAGCCTGCCCTTTAGGTGTACTCTAGATGCCTCCCTACCTTGAAAGCTGATACTGCAAAACCCCTGTAGCTAGCATCTGCAGCAGATGGAGTTCCTATCCTGGGTTCAATATACAAATGGGGGCAGATCAGCCAATAATGCCTACAAATTACATTTTATCCCTTTGTGTGGTATGTACATCTGTGAATTTTTGGTAAGACTCCTCTATGCCATGTAGGAATGTCAATAAGGTTACAAAATTAAATTTCCTGTATATATCTTTTCTACATGCATATTGTTTAGGCAAGAACAACAGTGACACCATGTATGACAATGAGGTGAAACAAATTGGATAGCATTGAGGGTCTTTTCCTATTTAGGTTAAATAAAACAAAGAATACATTATGTCACCTGTGTTATAAACATCTTCATCCTTCATGCAGAATTGGTATGAGTAGAAAGCTACACTGGCAATGTTTTAGCAGATTTTTCACCTTTACAGTTATTTCTCTGTGCTTGCTTCTGTACTTGCCTTATGGAGAAGCATTATGATTATGTGTTTCATTAATAACGCCTGACTGATATTCTTAACATTTAGAATAATTCCTCATATTGAAAAAACATGCACTGTGATACATAATGTATGAACACAACACAAAGATGCTTCCTACCCAAAGAATAATGTTATGGGTATTCATATCACTTCACAAAATTATTATCCCCAAACTGGCAGTGGATAGCAAAGGTTAGAAGTACATGGATGTAAATCATGATCTATTTATCTCTTGGTGACATGGAGATCAGAACAACATGGGATATTTTGAATGATGATAACAACTTTGGAGGACTCAGCCAAATTTGTTCTACATGTTTTAAATTCTAGCCTGGTGATGTTAACTGAAGAGCATTGCCAGGGTGGAGTTGGGAGCCTGCCATTAAACATTGATTTTCCCAGTATCTCACAATTACAGCAACATCTGTGCTAAATAACTTTTACTGATCGTTTGTGAAGAGTTCATGGACAATGTATCTTACTCAAAGGTCTCCTTTCTTACCTGTGCATGAGAGAGTTGTAATGATTGCGCAGTACAATATTCTGTGAGAGGGATTGAGATTGAAATTTCTTGAAGCATTCCTTTTTATTTTCTTTTAATGACATCTTTGAATATACACCTAAATTTTCTTATCTGTACCAGTGTATTTTGCCTAGGTCTCTGAAAGTGTTTCCTTGCCTGTAAGATTTATAAGTGATTGATAAGTCATTTATTTTTACCTTCATAAATTCTCAATATATTTAAAAAACCTACCAAGAAATAGCAACAAAAGGATGAGTGTGTGATGAAGTTATAAAATATACTCCTACTGGCTGAGCAAAGAGAAGCTGTGTGTCATAATGGATTCTGTAGAAGGAGCTGCTAAAGTGTCTCTTCCCTATCTCATATTTTGGGTATCGTGCCATGTAATACTGAAGGGAAATTAAACTGAAATAGTCTGGAAAGCAATAACACATCCCCCAAATTTGTTTTAGAGAGCAGGCTACATCCAAGTTTCCAAAAATGTGGGAAATAAGTGCTCATTAATTAATCAGCCTGTGCAGCACCCCTGTGAGATGGATACGTGTTGTTGTCTGCATCATTTCATACACGCAGAGAGCTGAGCTTGCCCTGGGTGATGCAACAACCCAGCAGGGTGGGTGAGGTGGGAGCACAGCACCCCAAAGCTTCAATTCCATGCTGACCAGTGTTATTTTGGACTTCATGATTCAGCCAGAGGCTTGGGCTCTGCCTTACAGTACTACAGCGCAGGCCCCACTAAACAGAGAGATTTAAAGACTTAAGGAACAAAAAACAGGGACAGAGAGGAAAACATTTTTCTCTCACGAGAATGTATCACTCATAATGCAATGCTGAGTCCCCTGTGCTTTCAAGGATCCCCCAGATTTGGGGAAGAGTCAGAAGTTGCACCCCTACCTACAGTGCTGAGGATTCAGGCAAAATATTGTCATATAAGCAACCTGAAGTGTCTGTAAGGGGCCCAGTACAGGCAAGAGAGTCTGTGCAGACAGTTCCAAAACCAGCGCAGAATACGAGGATGAACTCATTGAGAAAGAATATCCTGAGTATTTTTTCCCCTTCAGTTAATAGTTTTCTAGAAGAGTACCAAGCCTTATGTTCTTTTAAGATGTTTATTTTACTTACTACTTATATTTTAAAAAAATGCCTAGAATTTGCATTTTTAAATATAAAAACATAAATTACCCAGGGATCATTATGCCTTGCCTGCATGATCTCTAATGCCAAAATCATCCAGAACTTTCTGTACTACTTTGCTGTTCTCTAGTCATTAAGCTATCCTGAGGAAGCTGCCTTTCTGAAGTATCTCAGAAATAAGACAAGAGAAAAAGCAGGTGTTAGCATATCCCTTTCATGCAGTACCCTGGCAACTTCCTGTATTTTCATAGAAGACAAAGGCTGATAAAGCCATGATATTTTTAAAGGCATCATCTCAATTTTCTCTATATTCTGTTTTAAAATCCAGTGTTATCTTAAACAGAGATAGTTTTGTACTTAATCTTGAAACACAAAGAATCTGTAATTGCAGTAAACTCCTTTGTTTGTTTACAAGGTTCCCACCCTGTTAACATTGGCTGTCAGACTGGTTTATTTTTAAAGGAAACTTCAAATACATTTGTGTCTAGCAAGCAATGACGTTTCCTTGTGATAAATTGAAGGTAAAAGTCAGTAAATTGTGGATCAGCTGTTTTTCAAACCCCCAACTGAGAACCACAGGATATTTATAATGCTCAAAAAAGAACTATTAAATGGATTTTAAAGTTTATTTCCATTCATTGGTTTATAATATTTTTATATTTAGCATTTCAGCTAGTATGTGGGCTTCCAAACAACTTTGTCAATTGAAAATTCCCGGATGCTCTTATAACATCAAATATTATAAGCTAAGTGGAATATTACAAGACGATTCAATCAGGCTGACTATCATGCACAATATAATTCTCTTGAAATCCACTGTTCAATTGATGCAATTGAAATGGTTCTCCCTTCAAAACAAATACAATTTTGATTATTTCTGCTTTTCTCTTTCTGTTCAATTCTTTGTAAGTCTATTGCATCTCGGTGAAATCTCTCTTCAGCTTTTATGATCATTAGGTGATTAACTGTGATTCTCTTTGATAAGGGATGCATAATAACAGTTTTCATTAATAATAACTGACTCTTACATGCCATTCTACTCACCAGTGAAAGAATATTAACATAAAGCATGACAACTGCATACAGGGAACGTGCAGGTGAAACTCAAGATTTGCCATATATTCCTACAACTGCAGAGGAAATTAGAGGGGCAAAAAGCACTTCACTGAAGTGGGATCTGTTTGAAAGGGTATTTAATGGTTAGCCATGGTCACAAAATATTACAAGAATTTTCATAACCAAGTGAATTTAGTACATTATTAAGGCAATTCTTTCAACTGTGGAGAGAGGAAGGTATTTATATCTGGATGACATTGCAACCAAAGCAGGAGAGAAACTGCAAGGTTGCACAGGAGTCTTGTGGACCACCCATGTTTCCATCACAGCAAGGCCATGCTTTCTTCCTCAGTGTGAAGAGTAGGACGTGCCCTGGAGTGCCCTGCCAGAGGGACGGGGGATGAGTATGATCAACCCTCCCTGGTTATCAGTGAGTTTGAACCTTCCTACCATGCTCATACTGCAGTTGAAACCTACGATTCTGGGTCATGGAGGTACACAATGGTAGGTCAGTGTAGCTGACTCATGTCCACTGTGGTTACCTGCCCCAGCCTCCAACCTCCTGCCCTTTAGCAGAAGTTAACCCTGCCATCCTCTCTTGGGTCTTAACTCAATGGCACTTGACACAACTGATATTTGCTTAACCTATTCCATTGGCTGTGCAAATAGCTTCTCTTTCTCTAGCTTCCAGTAGATATTCTTTTTCTAGGCAACTTCTGTTGTATTCGGCCCATTTAATCTGAATCATGCTACAGGTTCATTTCTTTCCCAAGTCACTCTCTGTACCTTGGCATATTTACAGGCAGTTGTCTTTTCCCCATTCCCACCTGCTGGTGCATTCATGTTAGCCCTTTGTTCAAGCCATGATCTTTGTGCATTTCTTCTGCAGAACTCTGATAATATGTGTTTGGGTAATGTGCCTCACAGTTAATCAAAATCTTTCATGAGCAGTAATCATGACTCCCATTGCTGTGGTTGTTTTTGTATGTACAGCAATACTCATGGATTTTCTTTACCAGTAGTACTTACAATGATTATTATAGCCAGTTGTCCTTTTTACTTATCTAAACAATTGAAACACAAAAAGGACAAAAACAAACAACTTTCACCTCAGAAAGGTGTTTTAAAAGGCCCTTTTTATTTGAAAAATATTTCTTCTGTGAGCCCGTGCTTCAGATATTGCATGTTATGAATGTTTGATAGAAGTGCAGAACAAGCTGTACATTGCTGTTTCATGTATTGGCAACAAAACTAGAAGATAAATCCTGAATGCAGATTTTTTATTATTGATGACAGTGTAATTGAAAGAGCACAGCTGGATTTTCAGATCTTGTTGCATATATCTAAATGACTATATAGATTATGAAGCAGTGGAGAGTCAGCTGCTATCTCTTTTTGCATTTCCTGTTGTATTTATGTGTTGCTCTAGGTTTCTCATTTTTTTATCCATAACTCTTTCCAGTTTATTTCTGGTACTAGAGGTGGTGTGGAGAGAAAGATATGAGAACAGGTATCAATGGCAACATCCCTATACACAGTTTTTCAGAGGCAGTGTGAGCACCTTCACTGTAAACACCATTGGCAAAGTTGTTTGGCAATGTTGCAGATTACTCCAAGATCAACTACAGAAGATACTTAGGCAAGGAAGAGAATAACCTATGCAAAAATAGTTCAATGTGTGATTTTTACAGTTTTAACTTACCTCATCCTTAATTTTTAGGTGTCTTCCTACTTTTCATTAGATTGAACTTGATATTCTCTTTGTTGTGAAAGGCTAATATGTAGGCTTTTGAATCAAGAATATTTCTTGGTGATGCTTTTAAGAACATAAGTCCTTTTCTCTCTCACCCACATTCATGTGACTCAAAGACAGCTAAAAACAGTTTTCATGTAGCTAAGAGTTTACTCATGTGTTATGGACTTTAATCTACTTCAAAAATACAGTATGCAGTGAAAAGGTGAAACTTTAAGTAAGGAGTTTGTTTCTTGGGGAGAGTTAAGAAGTATGCCATAATGTGCTTAAGCATCAGCCAGGTAAAATCCACCTTAGGCTGCCTGCAAACTGATTTCGAACCCATTTTGTTAACCTGAGTTTATAAAATACTTTTCTAATTCACCTGTTTCTAAACAGAAAGCTTCAGAGTGACTTTTGGTGGGTAGCCAAAAGAATGTTATGAGTTGGACTGAGACTCTCCTTGAGACTGGGCTTGCCTGCTACTCATGCCTACAAAAGCTTTTGTGGCTTGGCTGCCTACAGCCATTATATGTGTGAGCAAGAGGTGGAGCATCCTTGTTTGTGGCCATTCCTGAAAGCCACGTGGTGCCATGGACCCCCTCCAGCCAACCACAGTGCAGTATCCATGGGAAAAGACAAATACATGGGAAAGAAATGATCTGGGTGTTTCCCTTCAGGGAGGAGTGTTAAAGGTTAAGTGATGTTTAAGGTTAACAAGGCAGCAAACACTGATCTAAAATAAGGAAGTGCTGTCTTGGGAATCTCCTTGGCTGCACTGTGTGCTGTGTCAGCTATCCCTATTACTTGTCAGTGCACTGAATGTTCACTGAATCTGTGTTGTCTTAAGATGGTACACTGTAAGCTACTGTGGCTCAGGAGCTGTACCATGAGCAGTTCTGGCATTTCTGTAGCAAAGACTGGGCTGCAAAGTGACATGTCAACCCATGTACCTGACCTTCTTATAGACCAGAGCCAAGAGTTTGCCTGAAGCTACCAGTCATGTCAATATAAATTTTGTTGGTTTTATTTTTCAAACAAGGAAATAAAACCAGTGGGATACAGGGAAAAGAGAAGATCCCCTGACTAAAATCTTACTTGCTTTACCTTCTGCAGGGCTTTGTAGTCCATCATGCCTTGCTGGTTTTCTGCTGGTGTGAGTGGGATGGCACAGTAGAGAAAAGTATCCTACAGAATAGAAATGCTGTGCTTGAGAGACTGAAGACAGTAACGTGGCCAAACTGTCAATAAATCAGAATGCTCCCTAGAAGGCCACATGCCAGGTGGCTTTGGCCAAATGTATTCCCTGTGCCACCTTATTGACTTCAGTGTAGTTGCTCCAGAGATAGATTTGGCTCTTATTCCTTGAAAAATTGGTGGAAGAGAATGTTTCTGTTTAACTTTTGGCAAGGCTTGTGACTGAGCTGTGGTGTGTTTTATGTCCTCTAGCTTTCGACATACACTTTTAATTATTCTTAATAAATTTAAATTGGAGCATGTATCTTGAAATACTTAACTAAAATATAAGTTATGGCTTTGGTCTGTGCCAACCATTGGAGGATTTGTCAACCCAGCACTGGAAGTAGGGGATGAAGACCTCTAAAATGAAATTACAGATATTTAACAAAAACAAATAAATAATGTCTGAGCATTTTTATGTCTTTAGTGTGTCACATAAATAATTCATCAGATTTTCTTCTGTACAGCTTATATTTTTAATGACTTTTCCACAGAGATATCCTGTTATTTGTTTCCATTGCTCATAGGTATAGATGATAGTATATCACCCTGAAGTAAGTATTTGCAACTCTCAGCTCAGCAACTAATTGTCAGTAGTTGTAACAGTAGTACTATTTATTGCACACTGCAGAACAGTGAACTTTTGGATTTCTTTAAGTCCTTGTGTCTGCTAACTTTTCAGTGACTATAATAATTATGGTGTCTATTTCTTTGGTCTGAAACACCTAAGAAAGAGAGGCAAAATTGACTCTGTCATACAGCAGGGAACCAAAAAACCAAGAGGGCTACCCAGTATGCTGTACAACCCAGTACCTTACAGTAACTCCTGGTCTATGGCTCTGCTCACTTTTGCACAGCCCAGATCAAACAGTCTGATTCAATTTTAATTAGCTTTACTCACTCTTTCCAGAAAAAAACCCAAACAAACACCTAGTAGTGATGACAATACTGGAAATCTGATCTGCTGCTCTCCTTAGCTGGAAGAACCATCTCCAGGGTCTCGATACCCAACAGATTTGTGGGAGTGTGGGTGGAGTCAGTGGGGATAGCTTTTCACCAAGCCTGTCCATGAGAATATTCTCAATTTATAATGATGGCAAATGCTGAGTTACTACTAACTCAGAGCATATCAGTACTGCTCTAATTCTGTTTGGAATACCAAATTCATCAAGGATGCTCCATAGACACCAGGTCAATGCTGACAGAAGCAAGTGGATTAAACACAAACCTTCAGAATCACAGAGGGAATCTTAAAAACATCCCCTAAGGCAATGGATGAAGATCGTTTTACTCAAGACTTGTAATCAACTTCAGTGCCTCTTCTGTAGCCAGGCCTAGCTCCTCACAGCTCATCTGCCAGAGGAATTTGAAGTTTGCTAGAGGGGAGAAGAGTAGCTCCCTGGGCTTGGCAGGGAGCAACCCTGGGCTTGGCAGGGGACACACACACCCAAGGTGGTGGAGCAGAACAACACGCGGGGTGTTTGCACTCTCTGTTACTCTCAGCTGCCTTGGCTGGCTCAGCTCTGGGGGAAGAGCAAGTAAGGGCATTCTCCAAATTTAAAGTTGTTCTCCAAACAAACAACAATCAGTTTTGCTGGACACATTTCTTTCTGCAGCACCTAGAACAGCTTGGCAGTGGTACAGCTGAAAGATTAGTGCAATCTAATTAACTCCCTTAAAGCTTCTGATCTATAAGACTGCCACTCCTTTTACCTTGTGCTCCTTCTGTGTGAAAGTAAGATGTGCCTACGAGTAGAACATTCAGAAATGCTGAAGTTAATAACGTCCATCCTCCAGCATCACTGCTGTTAAATTATGCTGTCATTCTAGTGTATTCACACCAATATCATTCTGCCCCATCATGAGGAAATCCATTTATTATGAGAAAAATCTCTCTCCTGTACACACCAATTATTCTACATAGGATGGATTGGAACCAGGTCCTATAATTATACCCTAGTCAACCAGTCAAGTCTATAAACAAAATCTTTCACTCTTTTATTACCTATTTTGCTTCTATCTATTATTCTTCAAATGTTTATAGAAGTTGTGTGTGTGTGTTTTAATCCATCACCACTTGTACATTTTTCAAGTACAAATGCCCTAAAACTGTGACTATTTTTCAAAAGGTTTCCAAATCCCCTTCCAGTTTTCTTGTCCTGTCAGCCAGAGCAGAATAAGTCATCATTAGAGGCAGAATAAATTATACTGTTAATTAACAATATGGTTGATGCTCTGGAAACCTGCATTTTTTCTGCTGTTATTATTGGGAAAGAAGTTCAATGGTGAAATACCCAGCTCAGTCTCACCCTTTTAATCCCCTCACAGTCTGTATGCCTTCATATGCAATTTTCTTCTGCTCAAATAATTAATTAATTTTACAGAATGAATGCCATCTCTATGAGTGTAAGGTCTGGTATTTTTTCCCCATGCCTTATCTTTTAATTTTCTTGGACATGGGCTTTTTTGGTTGTTAGTGTGTTTCTTTTTTAAATACCATTGCTGCTGGTACATTTACACCAAGGTATATTTCTTTCACACCAAATTTTGGACATATTTGGATATCTTTGAGATGTTTCATGTAGACCTGTAAATTTTGCCATTTACTATTTTTGGGACAATTAGATACCAAGGCTCTCAAGCAAATAGTAAACATCTTTACAGCTCTTGCTTTGAAACAACAAAATCCATTAGAGACTGTGATATTGACCCATACTGACCTGTACAACTGCAGAGGGCATTGCAAGGTCATTGCTGGTAGGAGCCTTCCAGTTCCTTTTTGTTCTCCTGCAAGTAGATGTTCTAAGCCTGAGAGCTGTGTCAGCTTTTACCTAGTCTGGAGGAGAAATTACTTTGCCCACCCATACAACTTTTGGATATCTTAAAAGAAAATATTCATTTGAAGTTGGGTTCTGCAGTGTCAGAAACTCAGATTCAAATTCTTATTCTACATTATTCTTCCATCATTACTGCTTTCAGGTGCATTGCCTGTTTTGAAGTGAGTATTTAGGCTTCTTTTTAGAGCTCTGCCTGTACACTTCAACTCACTAGATAAAGAGTTTGAACCTGAGCCTCTTGCAGAGCCATTTGAGAGCTATGAATGACACTATGAACTGTCTCCCCTAAAAAACAAAATAAAACCAAAACCAAGATACAAAAATTGAGTGAAAACATCAGCAAACTTTACACATCTCGGGAAATACTCTCAGGCTTATTTCTAGAACATTTCCTTGTTGGTGTTTACACCAACCTTCTTCCCTATGTTTCTTAGGGGGAGGTCAAAATACAAATTGGCACAAAAGCTGCACACAAAACAAGTTAGAGGTTTTTTCTCCAGTGCCAACAATGTGGAGACAAATGCTTGCACTCATTTACAAGCAATCATGTAGGAAGGAATCATTCTAGAATGCTGGGGACCAAAATTAAGCAGAGTAAATTCAGGGTATGGCTTGATGGTAGAGCTAAGACCCATAAACCTGGCAGGCTGTAGGACTCAAAACATTATATGCCTGAGATAAGAGGCTTGAGTTCCTAGGCAGTGTTGTAGAGTGAAAAGTAATCACTTTCCTCAGAAGGCAATGCATCACGTTGTACAGCCTGGAAACAGGAGTTGAGTCCAGGGCACAGAAAGGTTCAAGCATGGCATCTTGCAACCCATCAGCTGTTCTCACCCACTCTTGTTTTTCTGCCTTTAAACACTGAACTATTAACCTGTCGGTGAGGTAGGCACTATTGTAGCTTTTCATCTTGTATATTTATTTCAATAATGCTTTTATTTAATATATTTTCCACACTTGGATGGTTCTGCTAACACCTTCTCAGAATAATTCCCACTCTGCATTTGTCAAGGCAACTTGTGCTAAAGTAATGCAATGAACAATGAGGCTTATAAATAGCAGAAACTAGAACAGTTATTCAGGTAGTGAAGTTAGAGCCATAATATGGTTGTAGAAAAAAAAATGTCCTGGTCTGTGGCCTCAGAAAGTTTTGTAATGCGTCTTTCTAAGAAGAAAAAATCCCCCTGTACACCCAGAGTTTTTGAATAGCAAGCTCTCATATACACTTCAGAAATATTCACAAATTCTACTTCATGCCCTAGTACAAGCAGTCGATTAGAAACATATCAACCAGAAACTTACAAATTCTAATAATCAGTGCTGTGTCCTTCTTTGACTGGAAAAATCTTCTTTTCTTTATTCTCTCATTTATCTGAATATATTAATGGAAATGGTCATACTTTCCAACACAATGTTTAGGAACAGGTCTATTTTCTGAGGAGAATCACTGGTGTGCCTTAGCAGTGAAAACTAGAAGGTCTTTCTTGGCCTGCTGTTTTACCCTTATTTTTTACTAGGCTATTTGTGATTTCTTTTTTTCAGCATTGATTTTGAGATAGACAAGGATGAGACCAGTGAGCGTGGGTGGCTATTGAAGTGTTATGTACAGCTTCTCAACCATGTCCAGTATTTGGTCTTGGTTATCTATACGTCTGATTACCTCGCTTTTTTTTCCAAAAGAGAGAAAGAATTTTGCATATTCTTTGGGAAAACAAACATACAAACAAACAAAAAGTGGCATCTCAGAAAATAGTACTAGGGTCATGATACTGTCAGCAGTGTGTTTGGCACTGCACCCCTCCTGAACTTCCCCCAACAGATGTCTGTTTGAAGAAACTTTGATGGAAGCAGTCACAACTAAACAAGTGGTGGCATTGATGTTATTTTCTGCTAGCTCTCTTTGTCCTGACCAAAGCAACAGACACATTCCTACTGTGATCAGGAAGTGCTATAAGCCAAGGAAAGGAATGGAATTTTGCTTAGAAAATTAAAGACAAATTAAGAGAATTTTGCTTAGATAGGCTAGTAAGGTCTAAATAAACTAAACAAAATTAAATATAATTTTTATGTTGTCAGGGTAGCTTTTTGGTCTTTATTTTAATTCTGCTGAAAGAAATATTCTTTTCTTTCTGCCATTGACTGAAACAGTGCAATACCTCATTTGTATAGGCATATCTTGGCTGGGGTTATTTTCAGACACGTATACACTGTGCTGGTAACATGGTTGGGTGTTCTTGTTCCCTATAGCACAGGACTTCCCTCCCCTTGGTGACTGCTGTGAAACTTCTGCCTCTCTGTTGATATGAGCTGTGGGAATCTGAGATGTTGCCTTCTTTTAGTAGGCATTCACACTATGAGTGTGGACACTGGTAGCAGCAGTGAAACCTGTCATGAGTCAGATTTTCAATACATGCAGAATTCAGAGCAGAAATGGTTGCAATGGAGTCACAGCAGCTACCTGGGAGGCTGTCTTTCTGAATGAGGTTACTGAAGAGGGGATTGTAGGACAAGTGTACTGTGCAGTTTCCAGCAGCATCAGGTCATGTTTTACAAACTCTGCTTCTTGTTTTCCAGTGCTTTGGTGGAAGGGTACAAAATCACACCATTTTCGAGAGAGAGCCCTTAAATGCAACAGGTTGACAAAGGGCAATATCTCTGAATACCTGTCACAAATGAGGCAGACCAATTAAAACTCAGCAGCAAGGGAAAGGTGGAAATTTTGGAGACTTTCAAAGGTCAGGAACTGCTGATCCTGGATGGAAAGTGCTAGAAAACTTGTATGTGTTTTCAGACATCATGGCCAGGTTATTGAAACTTATTTTAAGCTCCCAAACATAGTTGGGCAAGAGAATTTAAAATGCTTTGCTTTTCCCAAAGGTGCTGAATATCTCCTGCAGAGCTTAGTTTAATTTGTCCTTCCTTGGTATAATAGGGCACATTTAGTTGAGGTTCCCAATGGGTGGATACCTTTAACCTCTCAGATCAGACTGTATTACTCACTTTCCTGTGGCCACATGCACTAAACATGACATTGAACTGATCCAACACTGAGCACTCTTCCCAGCAACTGAATACCCTGAGCTGGAGGGAACCCTCTAGGATAATCAAAGGTAGGGTCAAGCTGTGCAGGGGGAGGTTCAGGTTGGATATCAGGAAGAATTTTTCACTGAAAGGGTTGTCAAGCATTGGGACAGGCTGTCCAGCAAAGTGGTGGAGTCCCCATCCCTGGAAGTATTAAAAAAATGAGTGGATGTGGCACATAATGCCATAGTTTTGTTGACATGGTGTTTTGTTAAAGGTTGGACTCTGATCTCGGAGGCCTTTTCCAACCTTCATGACTCTATGATTAAATTAACGTTTTATATTTCAAAAAAACCCCATTTTCTCACTAAGTCTGTTAGGATTAGGGTTCTGCAGATTTCATGTTTCAGTGGAAAAAAAAAACTATTGCTTTCTGATTACAAAAAAATGTGAAAATCTTGTAAATGGAGGGTTCCATATATTCATCAATTTGTAAGCATTGTCCCTCTTCATTGTCTTTAAAGTCTTTCACAGATCTCATTGTCATTTAATTAGCTGCTCTCTCCCTCTCTTGTAGTTATAATTAGTGAAATATATAAATATTGCTTCTTTAGTTCCTGTTAGTTATTTTTCAATAAGTTTAGTATATGAGAAATAGCTGGGTGAAGAGATGAGTAAGATTTAAAAGCCTGAAAGAATAATTACAATTGGATAAAGTGAATTTGAAATTGTTTGTTTTGCTCCAGATAATCTGCAGAATGATAATCCTCTGGTTTTGTAATATTTATTACTTCTCATACAGTAAAAACTCTGATGTTTACTATTCTTTGGAACAAGATTTATAGAGATGAATGATGAACCTTGCAGAATACCATCTTCACCATTTATTGGACTGCCAAATTAAAGGAAACTAAAATAAGACTATGATTTTTCAGCAAGGGTAGGTGCTAAATTTAAAAAGAAGGAACAAAATCCAGTCCCACGCCGCTTATACCACAGGGATTAATTAAACTGAAAATCAACACAAATGTAGGAAAGAATCAGCTTTCTCTTGGCTTGTAACAGCTTGTCTATGTGATGTAAACTGTGACAATGTCAGCTCTGCTGTCGCTGGGGGCATCTAACAAGGAAATAAGAGACTCTGTAAGCAGGAAACAAAGACAACTTGGCATTCACCCTTTTACTGAGGCATACTGGTTCTCTTTAATTTTTACATAGCCACAGAAACCAAGCTGAATAATGATCTAGGAAATCACAGGTTATTCTGTACAGAAAATAAAGCAATCTCCTTCTATCTCTGTAGGTCTTTGGGATGCCCTTTTGTGCACACACCCACCCCTAGCCAATACCTCTAATGAGTGTGTCCATCCATGCAAAGCATTTGATTGATAGAAAAGAACTTCAAGATCATTTTCCATTCCATTCCCCTTACAACAACTCTCTGCCAGTGTGATTCCCCAGGGCTAAGCAGAAACATATAGCAATTAATCCCAGAAGCGTCTTGATAGACAGTATGGATTGATAGAAAATCCCTGGATGATACAGAGCCCAAGTGGTCACACACCCAAGTTCTCAGTCCTATTTAACAGTGTGACATTAGGGTTTTCTCGCAAAACCAGCATCACCTGGTGATTTCTCAGATTCAGGTGAACCTTCATGCTTACTTCTACCTGAGAGTGAACAGAATGTGCGCTGCTACCACATATCCAGGTTCCCCTTTCTCTCTAAACAGACTGTCAGTGAGGGATTTCAAGACCTTGAGGAAAGTCAGAGTAATGAGAGCCAAATGACAGCATATCTCTAGCATAGGTTTTTGCTTTGATAATCAAGTTTCATTATTGAGGAAGTTTTGTTCTCATTTTATAGTTCTACTTTGTTGCTACTTTAGCCCTTAACAGAAAGATCACTGTTCTTCAGAAATTCTGGGTTTTCCAGAGGTGTTGTTCCAGCTGACTGCAAACAGATATACAGACAGGAAACCAGAGTTTGTGAAAAATAACAATGGCAGAGATATATTTAAGATCCATGCACTACCTGGGTCATCTGTAATTTTTAGATGGAGCCATTTTGTGACTAATATCTGCCATGTTCAATCCTTCCAGTTTGTGTAAACTTGGGTTATCTCAGAGCCTTGCATCACATGGCAAGAAATATGTCCATAGTCATAGTGTGAGAAAATATCTCAGTTTGGGTTTAGAGGAAGGCAGTAGGTACAGAGGCTTTAGCTGTCTTGCTCATTCTTTGTGTATTTCATCATTGTTTTCCTACAACTAGAGACACTGTTTCCCAAGAATGGCCAATTCATGTTCAGCATCTCTTCACAGGTGTTAACACAACAGCTCCTCATCCATCTCCAATTACGCCCTGGGGCAGAAGCAGCTGTGGTCAGCCAGACATCCACATTGTGGCTGATTTCACCTGAGCCAGTGACCACCCTGCTTCATTGTGCAATCCATGGAGAGAAAGGGGCTGGCCAGGAGCTCACCTCAACCTATGCGGGCACCTGAATGAGGAGGAACTGCACTAAAAGCTGTGTTATAAAATCAGTGAGCTGTCTCTGACAGAGACCTATATTGTAAGCATATAAAACCTAATCAAATTATTCCACCCTAGAGTTGTGTAGTTCTGTGCTGCCTCAAACTTTTGAGTTGCTTGAATTTAATTAAAAGTCACCTATGGGTTTGGCTGAATCCTTTGTGTTGTACTTTCTGACCCTGAGTCCCATGCCAGAGAGTCTCTTGTGAATCCCCAGATGGAATTTTCTTCGACTGACTTTGACTTGTTTACCCAAGTCAGATGTGTAACATGTATTTTTCCAAATCACTACACAAGCATAAGTATTTATTTATTTATTTTACATACCTTAAGTTTAAGATCTCTGTGTTGCTGGGGTCAGTTGTCTCTTTTCTGTTTCTTAACAAGAGATAAGCAACAACTTTGAGCACTGAAAGGCTTATTCCCCATACTTATGCCAAAGTCTGGGCAATTGCTGAAATGGATTCAGACTTCTTACTGAAGGATCAAGCTTTAAAGCTCAGACGAGTTGTCCATTTGCTGTTATTTTTTTAGGCAGGAGTATTTTCTTATTTTGTTTGAGGTGGAAAAATCTGTGTGCTTATAGTAAGACCTGCTTTTGGTACCAAACAAAACCAGGAAATGCAGAGACAAGTAAAGCTAAAATAAAATCACCAGTGTCATTGTTACTAATTGGTATCCTTGTTAGCAAGCTCAGCAGAGATGCCAGAAAATTAATATATATATATATACAAGGGCACAGTAGTAGACTTGAGCCCATAATTTACAATGAATAATTTATTCAATTAATTTAGCCTGCTTTTCTTCTCAGAAAACAAATTACAAATTTCTTAAATTTATTCATTATTCAGAAGTGTTCAATAAAAAAAACTTATTGTTTTCACTGATTACAAATATTGTAGTACTGAATAGGGTTGTTAAGTTCAATTGAAGAACTTGAAGTAGAGCACTTTCCCTTTTTTCTCCTCCCACTAATTGGATGGACAAGTGAGTACTTAGGGCCCACACATGTGCCAGTGGGAATTTAAAGTTTCCTGTCAGCAGATATTCAGCATACACAGTTTTAAAGTTACTTTCCAAGAAAAAAAAAAATCACCCTTTTTTAAACTTTTTTGCTTTTTTTAGCCAGGAAGGGTAAAAAGCACTGGAGACCTGGCACCCCAACACTAAGGATAGCTCTGTTCTAGTGTTATAAGTGTTACAGAAACATATTCTTTAAAAGAACAAAAAAAAAAAAGTAGGTTTTTATTTTATTTAGAACAGCAAGTATGTGACTGTCTTGGGGGGACAGCTGCCCAAGCTGTGTTGTAATTATTTATGGGGTGTTTTCATCATGACTATCAAACCAGGCATTTTTGTTTACTCTCCTCAGGCTTCTCCTTTCCCCTTTTTTTTAAAATTTATAAATGTTTTGGAGTTATTTTAAGATTTGTTTGAAACTTAAGGTTGCTGGTTTAGCAAATTAGCTTCTGCCACACCCTAGCAAAAGCCTGCAGTTCCAGCAAAAGGAAAGTACCATGAGAAAAGACGGGAAAGGAGATGAAGTTGTAGTTGTCAGTCCTGCAATTCTTAGCCCCAGAGGAATTTCACCCTACAGGATGTATTCACTGGAGGTGCAGTGTCACACCTGTAAAAATACACACCAGCTACGGATACTCTTGAAGAATGAGCCCTGTGAGGAGCAATGCAGCAGAGCGTGAGGCCCTGGGCATCAGCCTCCCCTCCAACAGCCACTCCAGCAGCTCCCACAGCTTTTGGGTACAGAACCCACAGGAAAGGCTCTCTGACAGGATTTCAGCCGACCCCAAACCCTCACAACCCCCATGTCTTCCCAAGGATGCCTCTCCTCCTGCTGTATTTCCAGCTCTGCCGTGGGAGCCCAGCTGGGGGTGAAGGCACACCCTGCTGTATCCATCCTGCTCCCAGCGATGCCGATTAGCAGCAATATCAGGCTCTTGATATCCCACCGATCCCATCATTCTGCAGCCAGCAGGCAGGCAGAACTCGCAGCCATGGCAATAAGGAAGCTGGGTCATTACACACAAACCCGACATTCTGTTAGTGTTTACTGTGGTTTTTAAGCAAATTCTTTTTTATTGTATCGGTGCCTTTTTGTGTGTGTGTGTGGTCAAAGCCGGACTATTCTTGGCAGCAGTGAATAATATCAAGTCAGTATTGCAAAGTGATCATTGGAAGGGTTTGTTTGATTTTTCTCACTCAGTCCTTAGGGTTTGCTCAAATTAGTTCTTTTACAGGCTACACTTGGCCAGTCAAGAAGCTGAAATTAATACTGTGACCCGTGTTTAGTAAAAGCAATTGGAAATTCAAAGCTTGGCTCTGCACAAGGAACAGCATGCAGGCAATGCAGCAGACAGGTGATGAATCTCACTGAATACTAGTGAATAATGAATACATTTTTAGGAGACTCATGGCCTCTTAGTGGACATCAGCAAGAATCATAAGACATTGCTAAGAACATTTCGCATGTATGTGCCTAGAACTAAAAGCAGATCTTGACTTAAATAATGAGATCTTCAAACTAGATTAATGCCTATTTGCTAGGAGCACTGCAAAGAAAGGATCACCTTTCTATCTTTCACCCTGGAGTTTTTTAAGTGAATGCCAGCCTGCAAAGCTGCAAAATAATGGTAGTCACCCTACTCAGATATTTGATCATCAAATGTAGCACCTTTGCTAAAGGAAGAGATCAAATGTAAGAAGAAAAGGGACCATAAGGCAAAGGCTACCAGCAGTCTCTGAAATTACATCCAAATTTTATTAAAGAGAAGAAAATATTAAAATATAAATAAGACAGTGCAAATGAACTTGTAAGAATTACTTGGCACCTCAAAAAAAAAGCTAAAGAGAATTCTTGAATCGTCTCTGTTGCGTGCAGGACTACTTAAAGATATTCTTCTGATATTTATTTTATTTTTTTCCTTTCTCCCCCCTTTCTTTCCTTTTCTTAGTCTTTAAGAATGGTCTGAGTACTTTAAACATGATTGTAATAGACATGTTTCGTGAACAGTAATTCATGGGGTTTTTCTTTTGGTGCTGTAATTTTATGTGGGCTGAATTTTTGGTCAAACAGCATGGCTGCTTTTGGAAGGCAAAAAGCCATCAGACCAGCAGAGCTTGCTTCAGATACAGCTTCTAGCTTTCCTTCCCTTTACCTTTCCATCTTTGATACAAAATTAAAAGGTATCAGACCATGAAAGAATGGTACCATGTTCAACTTAAAATTTTTATAATTTTTCTCCCACGTGACATAGGTATCCTGATTCAACAGAGCCAGGGAAGTCTGAATCCCATCTGGTTCCGTGTGAGTTCACACCAGGTAGAAGGAGCAAAGACACATGTGACAGCACAAAATAGTGCATCATTTTACCTGTAGGTGTCATGGGTTTACGTGTGACATTTTTGGATTGTTAATAGAGAAATACAATATCTATTGGAAGATTGCCCAAACATTGCACTACTTTTGCCAATATCTAGCTCACCTGGGCAGAATGCTGCAATTAAAACAGTCCTGCACTCTGCCAAGTGAGTGTAAGTGTCCACAGCATGAGATGGGTAGTTAACAAAAGATTCTTTCCTTTCAAGGAATTTACTATTGTTACCAAAAGTGAAGTACCTAGCAAAAGGTTCTTCTAGTACTCTGGAAGTATAATATTCTCATAGGATATTAGGACAAAAGAACTGATTTGCTGAAAAATTCTGTTCTTCTTAATACCATCCCCATGTTCAAAGGCTTGAGTCAAAGCCCATTGAAATTTTTTCAAGGGTAGAATGGGAATGCTAGGAATATTTCCAAGTTCACGTGGAACATCTTTATTCTCTATTTGCAGTTCATGAGTTTTCTGTTACTCTCAGTTAAGTTTTTAAAATTTACAACTGTGGATTGAAGAACAAAAAGGATCCAACAGTTTGGGAGTGGGCACCCTGTGAAGTCTGCAGGAGTTTTGGAGCATGGACATTGGTTGAGCCCATACATAGTAAATCACTTTATTGTGAATTATTATTTTTTCCCAAAGTCTTGACCTGCAATTAATAACATTTTGCACAAGTGACTTTTTTTTTAAAAAAAGGTTTTATTCATTTCTTGTTTGCTAGTTTGCATATTCCTATTTCTTCTACAGGGAGTTCAGAGCGTTCACATTGCAAATCATGCAGCTCAAAATTCCCAAGAATTAGTATTATCACTAATGGATGTTTGGACAGATTCTTTGTTGCTTCATCTCCTGTGCTCAAATATATTTACAAGAAACATCTATTTTTGCTTCAGTCTTCTCATTGCAGCTTCCTTGCCAGTCACACATACATATGTAACAAAAATGTCTTTTTCATGTCCCCTGAGTGGTACCATATGCTGACAAAACCTTATTAAATTCACAAGTCAGATTTCATTGGCTATTTGCCCTTCAATTTAAAAGAGACTTGTTAATAAATACTCCTCAACACCACTACTTTCAATCTGTTCCCCTTCTCCCAAGGAAGCCTCAGATCAACTGTTTTCAACAATTCCATGTTTTCTGAGTTAATTACCATGCAAAATCTCACAGATTGATATAAAAATCTCTTTTCTCAGGCATATTTTTCTTACTTTTGTTTGCCCCTGCTGGCTTTCCTCTGTGAACAGCCTGCAGTGACTCTTTGCAGTACAGATTCTGCTGCTCTTTTAGGAACTTTAAGGCACAAGTGCCCAGAGCTGGGAAAGCCTGACATTTAAAAGGTCTTGACATCGTTCAGGGGATTTCCCCTCGGTGTGGGACAAGTGCAAGTGCTCTGGATAATGGGGCCATTGTGCCCTGTCACTTCCATGTCAGCTCTGGTTCGCGTTACTGCAGCCCCCTCCTGACAGCTCAGCTTAAAAGGGCAGAGTTCAGGCCGGGTATTATTAATGCTGAGGCCTGCTTCATAGAATAGAATAGAAATCTTCATCAAGAGCACACAGATGTGTGGGCTGAAGCAGAAGTAGCGCTTCCAGTGAAGCAGTGCAGCTTCAGGGTTCCAGCAGTGTACAAGTAGCCTGTGTGACAGATCCTTCCCCTCTCTGTTCCTCGGAACTTTGTTTGGTCACACATTCCCGTGGGCATCTCAGAGAGAGTGGGCTGCAGCTACAGTTGGCTCTGTCCTCTCTTTGCCGCTTCTACACCCCTCCCTTGCACACTAGTTTTCCTTCATTTTCTATCTGACTGCTTTCTTTGTCTCCTCATCCAGCTTTGTACGCTGCCCCTCCTGCTGGAACAGCTTCTCCCTTCATTTCCTCCTCACAAATGTCTGAAGATGTGGCTGCTCAGCGTGACATCCTGCTCAAGTGTCACTAGTGCCATGCCTGCCTGTGTCAGCACTGCACTGGCCTTACCAGTTTGCTAGGGAGGAAACCATCATTTCTTTATCTTGCTCCACATAAAGATCTCTATCTTAACACACAGGGCATTCATATATTTTTTTCTCTTACTCAGTACATGATTATAGAGTGCTGCTCAGATTACTGAATTTGTGGCTAAGCCCAGATTTAGTCCCTAACACATGAAACAGCAATGACTGCACCCTATAGGAAAACTTCAAGCATCTCACACTGAAACAAAATCTGTTATATCCTGAAGTGCTCTGAGGCAGAATAGCTAGTGTTAGCTGTAGCAGCCACACAGGCTTGGAAAGGTCTCTTTCCAGCCTTTTTATTTTAGGACTTCTTGATTTGCCATTTTTACAATTAACACTCACCATATTCTTCAGTCCTGGCCCTGATGTTTCCTAAGAGCCATCAGAGCAATCTGCTATAAGAAGCAGAGTATGAAAAAGTAACTGATACTTGTGGTGTTGGAAGCACATAGGTTACCTGCCATTGAGTACTTTGTTCACAACTTTGTCACTACAAAGCATGCCATGACATGTAGAGATGCATCAGCTCAGAACTGAAATCAGTAGGATAAGGGAATACTAAAAGAAGATGTAATCCCAGGTTCAGAGAAATCAAAGCTTTTGCAGTTTCAGTAGGAGCGTGACATTCAGTTGCTTCTATTGCAACCTGTGACAGAAACAGTGCAAATAGCCACATTATAAGACAAACAGAAAGGAAGAATAGATAGTAAGTCCTGTAGTGAATTTGCATTTGTTTCTTTACCAAAAACAACAACAAAATAAAGCTCTGCCTCCTGTTTATGTCTGCCTGCTTTTTGAAGCAATTTCCCATAATTTTTATGTCACTAGTGATAACCATGATAAAGGTATGGGTGGGGTTGACAGGTGTAAAGATGCAGTGGTAATGCACTGCAGATACCAAAATAAGATGTCATAGGAGATTGGCTATAAGAGGCTTGCAGCTGATGGTGTTCTGGAGGTTGAGTCTGTGAGCTGCTGAAAGTTTGAGCTAAGAGATGAACATCCACAGGGTTCACCAAATTGACCTGAGGATTCTAATCGCTTTTTGGGCTCAGATCATTAGCTTGGTGCTTATGCAGTTTGTGCTTTTGCTCTTTCTGGCAGCTTGTGTTGGGGAAGGAGAGAGGAAGTGAGACATAACAACATCAGCAGGCCTGAAAAATGCATTAGTTAACTTCATGTTTCCTTGACAGCAAGACCTTTTGCAATTTAGGAAACAAAAGTTAACATACAGTCTTTTGCAGGGATTTGTTGTGCAACTTAGGATGTTCTCCAAGGGATAGCACAGTGTGTGAGGGCAGGCAGTGCTGGATAACATCCAGCACTTTCTCCCTCCTCCCCTCCTGCAGCTGGAGCTGCAGGCAGGCTGTGCAGCAGGTGCGCTGCACTGCATCTCTGTTGAATCAGGCTGCTTCCCTTCTTAATGAATCTTGTTAGTGGAGTGGTTTATTTTACTTTATCTTTTCATGAGGAGGAACACTTGACTTGGTGTTATGAAGCAACATGTCATTAATCCATCTGATTGCTGGAACCTGCTCAGTGAAATGAGAATACTTGGAAGCAGTCAAAGTCTGTTGGAATGTGTGCACACACATACAAAGGCCTGTTTAGCCCAGCTGCAGGGACTGATGGGCATCTGACCTACATGTGTCCACTTTCCTCAGACTAATGTTTCTGGTGTATGGTAAAGGGAGTTTATTTTCACAGCCATGCATCAATCCAAGGTGTAACAGTCACTGTACTTAGACTCTGCCACCTACGGATCACTGAGCATGTTTAAATAATAATTGCATTTTGCAGCACCTTTTGTGAGGTTGGACTATTTTTTGGGGTTTAACTTTTCCTATTTAAACAAATACATAGGCTGAAATTAAAGAGTTTACTGGAGGGCAGGTAAAGAATCACTGAGGGGAGAAAACCCAAAACACTTGTCCTTGAATCCTTTCTGTAACTATTAAGTATTTCCTAGTCACAGTATAGGCAGTCTGGAGAGATTCAGGCATGATAAGTTATGTAGTAATCTATAACCACAGAAGACAAGTTTCACCTGCCAAAGATTCCTTTCTTACAGTTCTTCTAAAGTTTAAGCTAAATCCATTAAGTTTAATTAATTAATTTACGTAATTTAGCTTCATTAATTCCTAAACTAAATATTGATTTCAGAATTTTAAAGTCATCTCGAGGGTAATTTTAGCTTGATTCATGTCTACTTTTGTACAAATTTTGGCTGCAATGCTATTATGGAAAAGTGTGTAACTATTCCAGAAATGTTTCTAGATGACCTTATTACAACTGCAGATTTTGAAACATTTCTGTAAAATACTGACATTCTGGGGGAAAAGCTTTTTCTCTTTCATTAGGCAAAATTCCTATTGACTTTAATAGGAATTTTGACTGAGTAAAGATCACAGGTGATCTTTAAAGATCCTGGAGATCACAGGATTTTGTTGCCTTTTTTAAAGGTAAAAGATTTTTCATCAGCAACAATGGTGCTCACCATTTTTGGGTTCTCTTTCTTTCTTTCTTTCTTTCTTTCTTTCTTTCTTTCTTTTCTTTCTTTTATTTCTTATTCTTTTAGTTGAAATTGAAAGAAATGCCTGATCCAGCTTCTCCTGTAGATTTTGTTACTCATGGAGACAAATGGATATCTAAGAGAAAAAAGAAAAGAGAAAGAACCTAATTCATTTGTTTTGTTGCTTGTTTTTTTTTTTTTTCTCAAAGTCTGAAATATTATACAGTCATCATTGATATTATTGAAAAGCTAAAAAGCAACAAACGCTTGGAAGTCCAAAGCCTTCTGGTATTCAAATACTAGAGTAAATCAGGCCTCTGTAAAAATATAAAAAATCACTCTTTAAATGAAGATGTTCCATTCCACCAAAAGCAGAAATTCATCCATTTCAATATTGTTTTTCTTAACATGAAGATCTCTGTCATCTAGAGGACAAAATATCCAAAGGCTTATTGAACACAGCCAGTAATTTCCCTTGCTAGTGTTCTTGAAAATACAGTACACCTAGTCCTGAGAGGGTGTGAGTGCCCATGGTTTCCTAGTCAGGTAAGGAGTTTAGTAACCACATTTCCCCTCTCCCATGGGGTCATAGTCAATTAATTCCCTTCTGGTTGTCATGAGATAAAACCACCTTAATCTGTGGGTCAGGTGCAATGCTGCCCAGCCTCTGTGGCTTTGGTTTTCTGCCTGGCCATCAAAATTGGTCTTGGCATTGCCAAGGTATTTTCTACAATACTGTATCTCCATAGAAATTAGGGTGTTTTTCTCCATCAGGAGCTAAATACTTGCAGTGTTGCTCAACAGAATGAAAACAAACTTACATGAATGTTATGAAACATAGCCTGTATTCTCATGAAATTAAGATTACAAGGCAGTTTATCACTAGCTTCATCTGGAGCAACTGCTCTTCTCTAATCTTTGAAATTCAAATAAACATTTCAGTCACCAGAAATCTGCCTTATTGTAAAAATAACCAATGCCTATTCATCCTGAAGATTATTCTCTTTTTCAGTTACCTCTCCAGATAAACTCTGCATCTAATTTGTTCGTGGAACTACTTCTAAAGTATGTGATTATGAATGTTAAACTGAAGTAAATGCTTTGTGGGTTTTTGGAGAGCATACACTCTTACAGACCCACAAAACACAGTGTTTTAGCTGCACACACCATATTTCTCTGCTCAAAGCACCTTCTCAGCACCCATTATACAGCTATATATCACAGAGGCTTACATCCAAAGGCACTACACAATTATTAGAGTGTGCATGCATTGCCTGAGCTTTTCCATGTTCGATGAGTGATAAGCAAACAGCATAGTTTGATTTTCTCAAAGGTGTCAGAATCAGACAAAATATTCTCCCCAGTCCACTGGGTATCCATCCTCCTAGTTTCAGAAGTAAGAAATTACAATAATAAAGGAAAGAATTAGGTTGTGGCATGGCAACCTTCCAAGCAGTTATGATAAACCAGCATTCTTCGCTGCTTGGGAAGTTAAACAGAATTGTGCATTGTTCTAAAGCAGCTGAGGAGTGGTTCCCCAGGCTGTCTCTTACAATAGTATTTTAAGGAGGTATAATACAATCTAGTATTGCTTTCATTTAAATTAGCCTAAAATGCAAAAGCATGTACTGATTAATTTTCCAGAGCTGCAGCTAAAAAGTAAATATTGCCAAGGTGAAGGCAAAATGACAGTTTTGGAGAAGAGTGCTTTTGTAAAGGAGAAATCTTTAGTATGACTATTTCTTTGTTATAGACTAGAAACAAAATAATTTTCAGTGACTTACTTTAGGCAACTGCTTTATTGTTACTGCATATTAATTTCAAAGTCATTGTTCATTATCTTTTTCTGCATTGTGGGAAATGAATTGTAAACACTTCAGTGCAATGCCACCACATTGGAAAAGAAATAATGCTTTACCTCTGAGACATCTTGGCCTAAAAGCTCGTGCTTGTTTTCAGCATGGTCCAGGATAGAGTGGAGTTTGAAGGACAAACATGACTATTCACTGACATTATTTTGGGACCAAACTCTGGGATTTAGCTTTGTGGAGGATGGGAGCACAGTGCACCATGCTTGCTGGGCCAGGTCCTATCAGGAATCTTAAATAAGGCTTTTTGTCGGAGGTCACAGGAATCTGTGTGAATTCCAGAAATTTTAGTATATACAAATTATACATATATATTGTACATATGCTGTTTAGGACTCTTGGAAATTAAAACATCCCTTGAAATATACTGCATCCCTTTTGTCCCTATCTTTTAGATGCAGCAGGATGCAAAACAGTTGCTATAGAGACTATTTATTTAAAATGGAGGTTTGGAGGGGAAAAAACAACATAAAACCTGAAAGCTGGTGGGCAATTTTTAGGTAACAGGGACTCAGTGGCAATCCACCAAACAGCCCAAAATAAATGAGGAGGCCACTAACCTTCCTACATGTTGTAAAGCTTTCATTCTTTCTACCTGTGTTGAGAGGACATCCTGTGGCTCTGACTTTTAGTAGTGAGAATTACCCACCTGATAAACTGTAGCAGGGGAACAAGTACTTCCCCAGAACTTCAATCATGCCTTAGGCCAGTGGGGATGATGATCATTTTGTTGTGGGTTGAAAATATAGCGTATTTTCATTCTTGCCAGAAAAAGAGGCAAAGATCCTCAGTGCCTTTTGAAAAAGGATGACTGTAGGATGGAATTTCTTGCATCTCTTTGAATCCCCTTCTTAGCTAACATTATTGGAAAGGTACAGACATTTGAACTCTTGATATTTTCTGTGAGTCTGCCTTTGCTTCAGTACAAACTGGATCTAATCCAAAGTCTTTCCAAGTTAATACAGAGCATCCCCATAACAGATCCTTTAGCATACATTAGGTATTATTTTTCTCCTTAGCATACAGTGTTCATTAGTGAATACTAGTAATCTGCTGTGATGGTTGGGTTTATTTCTCTTTTAAAGACATATTCAAGAAACTTCCCATTTCAAATGAAGGCAAGCTGATCCATTTTCATGTTTAAATTTACAATATTCTTATGTATTAGGTTATGTTTTCAGCATCCTTTGATTCTACCTCCCTCTTTTTCCAAGCTCCTACAGGATGCTCATCACTTCCTAACTTGAAAATTATACCTTGAATTATTCCTAACCAAGCTTTTAAGTACAAAAGTAATTCGTATGATCAACATTGCAAAGAAACCTTCCTTTCTTCTCTCTTTTGCATATTTCATTGTTGCAATTCTAAGGATTTATATTTGCTCCACTGAAAATTCTTTGGTGTGACAAGAATCATATATGTAAGGAAGGAATGTAAATTTTTGTCAAGGAGGGAGGGTGAAAGGATTTCAGGAATTGTTCTCTAATTATATCTGTTTCAGTGAATTACTTAATATTGATTTCTGTCTTCAGAACTACATATTTATGGACTGGTATACAGAGGCATAAGGCTCATTTATACAACACTTATGTTTTCCCTCAATAATAGGAACAGCATTATTATTGACTTGATGATTTTTGCTTTCAAGTGCTTTTATTCTTCTCATTGCTTAGCTGCCATTCATTGGTTTCCTGCTGGTCCCTGATGTGGAAAAAAATAGAAGAGAAAATTATAATTGGAGACCAATTTGGTATCCAAAGCAACCTCACAGTACTCCCTTTAATAACACATGGGTATTATGTGTTGAATATTTCATATCATAGGTCTGGATAGTACAGATTAATGTTCCTTATTTTTCACTGTATCAGAGCATCATGGTCTGAGACAACATTTTGTAGTAAGTGAAATTATGGCTGTTTGGGTTGTAGACATATACTTGCTGTCATCCTCGTATTGGCACCTGGAATTTAGTGAAAATCTGCATGTAGGCATTAATTCACAGGTGAAGAAGATGGCTAGTGCTTTTCAAACACAAGGAAGGCAGCTGTGCTGCAGAGGTATGTTGGGAGGATGCTTGCAGTGAAGCCAAGAAAAATTTTGGAGCCATTGTTCGAGGCACAAGGCCCTGACAGAGAGATGCTGCTAATGGAGTAAGTTTCTTATTCTAGAAGATGAACTGAACTGAAGCTGGGCACATAAAACAGACAAAAGAAAAGTGTTTAGATCACTGAAAGGCTGAAGAGTTGTCTTAAAAGGATTAAAAGACTAGCAGGATAGTCTAAGAAGGATCTGGTTGCTCTTTATCATCATGAAGCGAAGTGCAAGCCACCAAAGGAAAAAGACAATGTAGACAGATGACAAGGTGGCATCATTTGGCTGTGAATCATGGTTTAGGCTTAGAATCAGGTGTTGGAAATAGAGTACTGGAAGTTGAGGCCTGAATTCATTTATGTGAATCAGTAAGAGCCATGAAGGGTTTATGTGATCTGGCTTGCTCAGTGGAGAGGAGGCTGGCCTCAGGAAGCAGCACCATGGATCCTGTTTGCCAAATACTTCCTAAATGTAATTTCCATGAAAAACATTATTACATTAGCTTCAACTTTGGCTAAGGTCAGGTCTGTTTCATATCATTGTGAAGAGCAGACACAGGAAAGCATCTTGGACAGGATTCTCTCTAAAGGCCCAATAATAGCAATAACAGAAAAACAAAAGAAACCTGTATAGACCTCTCTAAATCAGTCTGTATACACTTGTGTCTCTCCAGCTTGAATATGTTTAAACACAGACATATTTAAGTCATTAAACAACTAGATAAGCCCACATTAAGTTGCTGTGACTCTTATGTTAGATATGTTTTATTTTCTATGGAACTACCCATAGTTCCTACTTTAATTGCTTTGTTTCCCATATTGCCTTGTAGCTATACCGCTTATAAAATTATATTTTCATTTTCTCTGTTAAAATATTCCTTCTCTACCCCTTAAATTATGGCTATGACATGCAAAGAGGCAAATCCCTGTTTTATTTTCAGAATTTAATGCAAATCCAGCACTGTAAAAAATATACAGTCAGATAGCCCACAGCCTTGGGTACCTGAAAAGCAAAATAAAGTGAAGTTATTTTTTCTTTCTTTCTGAGGTCTTTGTTGGCCTTGTTTCTTTCATGCATAAAGAGCTTACCACATTCATTCATGCTTTTGTCACCTTCAGACTTGTTAATGCAACCTTGTGGTTACATAAGACAACCACTGTGAAATTTTATCTGGTTTTAAGTGCATATAAATATTTCACATGGGGAGCATATTAAACTGATGTTTAGGGAGTTTTGCTGGCTTAGAAATTTTTTGCTTGCATTTATTCATTTCTTCCTTTTTCATGGATATTTTTGGTTGGGAGTTTTCATCTGTGAAAATGGCTGAAAGTACTTGTTTGATTCACCTCTAATTTTTTGGGAGAAAAACCCTCCAGAAATAACCAAACCTTTTATTTCTTCCTGTACTCTGAAATCTCCAGTCAAAGACACTTTTTGGAGGATCTCATGTTCTTCCCATCCCTTTGCTCTCTCCCTGCTGCTGTTTCCCTATCCATCCACAGATATGAAAGCCCTTAGAAGATTTTTCAGCAATCTCAGAGCTTAAGACTCCCTCACAAAGCATTCTGCCAGCTAGCTGTAAGTTGTGCTGAACTTTCCAGATCACAGTGAATAGAGATTGCTAAAGGACTTTGAACAGGGAGGCTGGACCAGAGTTGGAGAAACCTCTTAAGCAAGCAACAGCCCTGCCATCAGAAGTTGATGTTGCCTTTCTGTAACCAAGACAAACTCATATTTTGCACAATAAGACTTGCAGAAACCTTTCTATTTTGGTGTGTGCTGTCATGTAAGGCTCATATGAAGTCATCAAACCATGTTTTCTGTCAGACCAGGTCACTTAAATTTTCTCCATCTTAATTTTCCCACCTATAAAATTCAACTAATAACACATCCTGCAGATTTCTAGTACCCATCAGGATAGCTGCAGTCGTTGTTTGGGTTAGGCTAACACTGACTTTATTGAGCATAAAAGGAATCTAAGACATGGGAAAGGCAATTAATTCACTGAGGGAGGGACGAGAGAGGAGGAGATTGCTCAGGAGTCAACTTGAGAAGTGTAAGTTTTGGAGAGCTAGAGAAGGAGAAGAGAAAGGCAGATCTTTGCCCTTGTTGCCTTCTGTGTAATCTCCCTGAAAAACCACGGCAGCATCTGTCTTAGAGTTCCTGGTTGGTATGAGGTGAAGGGAATGGCCTCTTGCCAGTCTTCTAGTTTCCAGGAAATAATGGTGGTTTCTATTTAATGAAAATATTCCCTGGGAAATAAACAGAACAATAAGACAGAACCTGAGCCCAAGTGAAGACTGCTGGTTATGAATGTTGAGAAACTGTCACATTTTCAGGCAGAAATCTCTACCCCAAGCTCTACAGCTCTGCTGAATGCTGCAAATTTGTGTCCTGATTCTAGTGCTTATGATTCCAGTGCTACTTGCCTGACTTTCACTTGCATTTTTTTCTGAGCTTGTGACACCTTGGCTCTGACGTGGGACAATGACTTTACTCTGTAGAACTCAAATGGCCTCCAAAAGCTGATTATTTTTTTTATAGAAGCAAGACTTCTGAGCTTGGATCAAGTGTGCTTTAGGATATTCTGACCTACAGTCCAATTATAATCAAATTTGATGTGAGTAGACTATAGGAACATAATTACAACAATTAGTTATGTGAAAATAGGTGTATGAGCACAGGAAAATAGTGTGCCTTTGACAAGTGAGAAAGAGGAAGCAAAAGGTGTTCAATCCTTAATAGACATCCAAAAATCCATCCACTCAGGAAAAAGCCTGCAGAGAAGCTACAGCTGCACGGAAAACTTCAGGTGGCTCTTTCATCTTCCCTACAGCCAAATCCAATTAGCCATGAGCCATAAATTTACAGGAAATGAGGCTCATTAGTCTTCCTGTCTGGGGAACTACTTGATTTTCAGTGTTTAGCACTATAAGTAGTAACCTGTGGCAGAAGTGGGTGTAGAATTTAGGCTCCTGCCCACCTTGGCTGTGATTAGAGCCTCCTATAGTAGATAAACTTGGAAACCACAGATTCAGCAGGGCTGCATGATGAGATCAGATCAGCCTTCATACAAAATAGAGTTTTCACATGATCCTACAAACAATTCTAACATAGCTATCAACAGTTCACTGAAATCTTCATCCCCTTCTAAGAGATTCAAAGGTCACAGCCATGAGGTCATGGGAATTTCATTTGCATAGCATTTAAAGCACATACCTAAAGTCTAAATTATACTATTTTGGTGATCATTTTTCAATGCACCTTCAACCTGACATCTGTTTAAAACCCTACCTTTGGGTGCCTCTGGCAGTTTAAGACATAAGTATTGTCATATATGACTTGCATAATGCAAAATGTGGCAGAGAACCTTCATTTCTGACTGACTAAAAAAATGCCATCCTAAATTTTAAGGTAATGTCAGGCTATATTCCCCACATGTAGAATGCATTGCCTTAAAGTGATACTACATTTACCTTATGCATGCAAACTTGCTGGGAAAGTCTGGAAAACATCCCTGTTTCCCCAATATTATCCAGTAACAGTGCACTATAATTACTCTTTGGTGCAGTCTCGCCTTACAATGTCTTCTTAATTGTTTTAAAATTGGTCTGCCTGCTTTTGAAGTACCCACCAGTGAAGAGGGTTAGTGCTCGCCCACCCTAGACCTGCTACGTGATGAAGTGCTTTTCTTCACTGGCCTCCTAATGCTCAAATATTAAAAGCCTGTGTCTGTTTCCAGAGGGGAATAAAATGTAATGGTATGGCAGGTGATGAGGCTTGCATCTACAGCTCTAAGATGAATATTATACTGTTTAATTCATACTTAAGTCTGAATGCATTTGGAACGATCGGTGCATTAATGAAATGATAATTTCATGCAAAATGTCTGACCATTATTTTTCCTGAAAGAGGCCACAGTATTGGCCACATATCTTTATAGGGCTCTTTGAGAATGAATTATTGGCAGCTCTCTTTATGTTTGAATTACATTCCTCTGATCCCAAGTGAAAAACAAGCCTAAAGAATGATTACAATAAGCCATCATATTCCATAGCAGAATGCAGTGTAACTTGTACTGAAACATCTAACATGCAGAGTCCTTTTTCAATGCACTTTACATACCAATTTCATTAGCAGGTGGAATAGGGCAACTTTACTAAATGAGTCAGGATTTATCCTTTCAATCTCTTCTTTATCTGATATTTTGCAACCTCAGTGCAACACTTTAACCTCATGATTCAACTGTAATGATCTTGTGCATTCCTCAGAGATATGTTTAATCATTTTACTTAGATAAGTTCTTGGCTTAACATTACAGTATCAGAAGAGTTGAACAGAAGGAGAATGCATTTAACCTAAATGGCATATCAGGAGGAGTGCCTTTTTGCCCTAGTATCAAACAAAATGGTTAGCACAATTAATAGCCAGCTAGCAGAGATGCAAAATATGCTCATGCAGAGCAACATAAGCTTAGCCCCTCTGTCTGATGAAGCAAATGTTATCACTTTATCTACAAAGGGTTTAGACTCATCAAATCACCTTTAAAAACAAAGCAAAACAAAACAAAACAACATTAATGGGCTTTAATTGCATCCCCATGTGGCATTGCAGAAGGTGAGGAAACAGTGAGTCACAGTCAAGGTCTTACATATTCAGAACTCTTTCTTCAGCCTCTAGGTATCAGAACTAGTGGTCTGATTTTCAGAGGCATCAAATGCTGCCAGTTCCCTGCAGAACGGGCACTGTTCAAGGCTATTTGTGTCACTGCTTGTGGTAGGATGGCTATTACAGATGTATAATTAGGCTAAATATTCTGATAGCCTAGACAGAAGTGGCCAGGAATAGAAGAGTGTATGAAAACCCCACTCACTGAATTGTGCTTCTTGAAGAAAAGCCTCGTGTCTGTTACCTGTTGTGACCCAACCAGCCTCTGCTTACAAATCCTGAGAACGGGTATCAGTGAAGGTGGGAAAAGTGTTGTCTGGGCTTCAGACTCCTTCACTCTTATCTGGACTACTTCCAAAACAGGGTGCGTTTTTATTAATTCACTTCAGAAAATAGGTATGTCAGGGTCTGCACTTGCAAAGTGCCATTCTTAGAGCACACATTGAAACCAAAGGGCTGAACACTTGAAATGCCTCTTATTGTAATCAGAACTGAGACCATGCTGGAAAATTATCCTTCATCCCCTCATGAACTACTCTGAAAAAAATGAAAAAGTGTTCTTATCATTGGCTGAGTCTTATTTTTCCTAAAATCAGGTGTGGTGTGCTTTTTACACAAGCTAAGGCTAAATGTAATGATAATACAAAAAGAATCAATGGCATAAAAATGTTTTGGCAATGAAAAATCAGTCTCAAATGTAGGAATATCAAGGGAAATAATTTATGTGTTTCAGAATGTGCTTAATTATATATTGAGCTGATTAAATTAGTCATTAAGAGCAACAAAAAAGGGAGGAAATGCTTCATAAGGTGGATGAAATGCAACAGTTTAATAAAATCGTAAGTATCATCAGTATTTTGTTACAATTGAAAGCATTTGTTCGACTGAAACTAGTTATGGTTTTACCATTGACTCTACAGGGATGAAGTGCAAGTCCTTCCTGTTTAAAATGAAGGTGGAAGGAGGTTAGTTGGAAACAAAGAGCAGTAAATAGGGCAAATGCATGAATCTTTAGGTATATTTTGGCTTCCCATGATTTCCATCAAGGGAAGAATTTTTGAGGACCTATTTTGAAAAATAATTACAAGACAGAGCATTGGGCAGAATGGTTTTAGTGAATCAACTACTGCTTGGGAACCAGGACTGAGAAAGAAGACCCAGCTGAGCTGCAGAATGGGGTTTGGTCTTCTAGTTTCAGCTGCTATTCTCCTTCTCTTGCTTCCTGCATTCCTACCTGTAGTATCCACTGTGTGGGAAGGTGCATGTAGGGCTGCTATGTACTCATGAAGGAATTTGGGGAGTTTGAATCAAAGTCTTGTAAACTTCAAAAAATTAAATTTCCTGCACATTGCCTGTGAGAGATTTATGGCAGTAGTTTGCTGGGACCTCAATTCTTCCAAGCCAATGAACGTCTAGGAGAAGTGAAACTAAAAAATTACCTTTCTGATAGATTTTTCTGATATCCATCCTTCTCTCTATGCATCCTGTAAATTTTCTGAATATTTTAGCTTCTTCCTCTTTTCTTCCCTCTTTTTTCCTTCCTTTTCCTCTGCTGGAAATTCTGTTCCTCATTAAATTTTCACTGTAGGACTAGAAAAATGGAAGCTTTTGTTTTGTTTTCTCCTAGTAGAAACCCTTCAACAGAAATCAATATTTTTCCTGCTGAGAGAAGCCCACAGGAATGTGGTGTTCCAGCACTAACTGAACAGAGTGCAGCAAGGAAATTGAGATAGCCATACATGTGAGTAAACCTGCTCACCTGCTTGCAGTACTGGCTTATATGGGGTCAGCTGCAGAGGAAAAATTATGGGAATTATTTCTCAAATATTTAGATTTATAATATTTATATTAATATATTTATAAGGAATTGCTAACAGTTCCTCAAGGCATTCCTAGTGCAAAGGTCAAAAGTGAATGGTGGTACAAATTGAGAGATGGTTTAATTAACTTATACAGTTACCCTGTAAGTGCAAGAGTATAAAATTTAAAAATTTCTTCTTTCATATTTGGTAGCTTTTGTTCACATTATGTTTCCTGACCAACTCAGTGGAGCACAGCCCCAGGCTGTGTGTTTTAGATACCCCTCATTGGCCCAGGTTCCAGCAAAGTATACACATCACAAAGGTTCTGTTGGTGTCAGCAAAGTACTGATAATCTATCCCAGTGTGAGGGTCTGGCCTCTAATGAGTCAAGGAAAATATGAAAGCTGTAAATGGAGAGCAAGTAATTTAAAAATTAAAGATATTTTAACCAAAGGCTGGAACTATGCCTAAAATAATAATTTCCATCCTGTGTTTGAACTTCGACATTCATGAGTTACTTCGAGTTATTCAAAGCTTTATAGTTACATTCATTGCTGTGATAACCCCTCCTACAATGCACACTACAAGTGACATCGATCACAATCACATCAAAGTAGGTTAGACTTCAGAGAGGATAGACAAGAGGATAATTTGCACTTATGTAGTTTCTTTCATCCAGGGAGTTCAAAAAGCCTCTATTCATTAGGTCTAAACACCACTCCTTATGGTCAGGTAAGTATAAGTACCAAACCCACTTTACAGACAGATAAATTAAAAGGCAAAACAAAATCGAGGCAGCAAAATGCACTCACACACAGAATGACAGGAGGCACCCCAGTTTGCCAAAACCATCCACATCCATTAACTGTCATGGTCTACCCTTTGTCCTTGCCCAAATTATTGCCCTTGAGGTAGAAAAGCTTACTTCTTACACGTGGCTGACACTATTCGGACCACGCCCAGGGAATACCCTGAGCTGACCATTCCCATGGAACAATGAAGGCAAACCATTCCCCCATACTGTGGGCATTTAATCCAAAAGTGGAGGGTTGATTTTGTGACAGATTATTTGCCAAATTGTCCTTGCACTGTTCTGCACGTGGGGCAAATATTAAACAGATAAATCAGGCACCAAACAGATAAGGTTATCAATACCTTTGTCAGATGTTGTAGTGTGTAAATTTAGTTTGTTTTATTGCTCTCCTATTTTGTATTGCTCCCCCCTATGTTTTGTAATGGTTCTGCCTTCATATTCCCTTCCCGCCAGTGACCTGTCAATCATTTTGTATCCTTGGTTACTCCCGCCACCCTCCTTGTCACTTATGTAAGTTATGTAATTTCTCCTCCCGTTTTTTCCCTTATATGTATACTTGTTCTCCTCCCCGGGCCCAGTCAATCACTCTCTACTCCTCCCCAGCTTCCAGAAAGTTCTCCGTCTTGGGAGCCAGGATTGGCTGTGGTTCCGGGGCCCCTCCCTCATTATGTTTCAATTTGTTCCTCTGCCATATCAATTATGTTCAGTCCACTCCCCTGTTATTCCCCATTGGTTCATTGGCAACTCCTCCCTTTGTAAACTCCCCCCTTTATATGCATGTTTCTCCCTCCCCTCTTGGTCACTCGCTGGGGGTTTCTCCCTGTTGTTCCTTCTCCTTGGGGTCGCTCCCTGGATGCTTTCTCGGGTTTATCAATAAACCTGCCTCACCCTCAGTGAGTGTCCAGAATCCTGCCTCGTCAACACCGCAGTGCCAGCAGTCCGTCCGGGGGTCAGCCCGAGGCCATTCGCCGCCAAAGGGACCCTCTGGTGCAGCTTGGGTGTTGGCCACTCAGAGCCTGCCGGACACGTGACCGTCAGGCCAACGCCGCTGCAGTCAGAAAGATGAATATTGCCATATTACACTAGATTGTTACCAAAAACCCAAAAGGCAAAAAGGACTCTGCACCTCTGACCTCACCTGAGGACATGATATTGGGGATGGTTTGATGTGCGCGGCTGGGTTTGAATTGCCTGCATTCCACACATGCTTTTTTGGGGAAGGAAAACAGAATTGAGATTGAACTTTTCAATCCACTGTTTTAACAGATATGGAATCAAGTGTCTGCTAAGCAACCCACGAACTCACAAACTAAAAATAAGTGCTTGGATCTACGTGCAGAAAGGAGATTTTTATACTAATTTATAGCCTTCAGAAGGGCAGGTCCCCTAAGCCTGTAAGAGGAGAAAGTTTAGAGTAGTAAAAAAATTCGGAGAAAGTATTAGCCATTAAATCTCTGGGACAGTTTCTGTGAAGAAACTCACTTAGATATTTTCCTTGTAATCGAAAGGGCTGAGAAGTCTTAGGAGGAAGTTGCTGAGCCTTTCACCTCAAGGTCAATGATTGCATCTGTTTTCAAAGTAAACACTAAACACACCATTACCTCTGACAGCTGCTGGTAGTTCTTTGCTAAATAATCTAGAGTAGGTGTCAACTTTCTGATAAATAAATATCTAGGCAAACAGCTATTTGATGTTGTTAACCCATCTGGACAGAAAAGAATAATAGAATCACTTACGTTGGAGAAGACCTCTAAAATCATCATGTCCTACCATCAGTCTGGGACTGCTGAGTCCACCACTAAACTGTGTCCCCTAGTGCCACATCTACACATCTTTTAAGTACCTCCAGGGATGGTGATTCCACTACTTCCCAGGGCAGCTTGTTCCAGTGAGAGACAACCCTTTCCATGAAAAAACTTTTCCTGATAGCCAAACTACATCTCCCCTGTCGCAACTTGAGGCTGTTTTTTCTCCTTCTCACTTTCTGGAAATTGACACTAAAACTATGTTTAAATGGTGGTCTAATACCATGGAAGGAGGTTGCACCATCACTGCAACTGTTCAGCTTCCTTGGGCTTCCAGGGAAGGTCTGGATTTCCAGTGTACCTTACCTTAATGTGGGACCCTTTAAAAAAAATTATGTTGCAGAGGAAGATTGGTCTCTTCAGTGGGTGACAGTGTTTTTCAGGATCTCTTTAAAAGAAAATAGTTGAAAATCAGAGAATAGAGAGACATGCTTTAAATTTACAGGAAAGAAGGGTCTTTCCTTTCTTCTTTCCTGAAAAACATTCTTGGTAAAATACTCAGGTTTGTTGGTAGCAATCTCCCATATCCAAATTTTCCATATGGGAATTATCTTGAAAAATTATGTTATGCTTATTGAAAAAGGGGTAGTTTATTTTTCAGTTAAATTGACAGTATCAAGGATAATGAAGTTTTGAAAAATGTGACATCCACCATGGCAAATTCTGCAAAATGGAACAGTAGAATAAAACAGCCATTGCTGTTTCTGTGTATAAATAGGGAGTGATCACAGTTTTATGTCAGTGCAGTTTCACTGACACAGAATCAAGCAGAGGTAAGATTAGGTCCAAAAAATGAATTGTTTTTTCCTCCTGCTGGCTTACATTCAAGCCGACATGGAAGTCATTGCTTTATCTCTGAACTGACACTACCATGAATGAAAACATAGCTACACTCTGTACTCACCCTTGTATCCATGCAGTCAGGTTAGTTGGAATTTATTTTCAGAGCTGAACTTGGCCAGATTTTAAGATGGCATAAATCAGTGCAACACTGTGCTGTGTCTCCAGCTGAGGATCTGCTCCTTTCAGTTTAAATTAGTCAAGATAGGATGCCTAAACTATGTGTTAAGAGGAGTAGAAATCTGTTGAAAACTGGAAAAAAAATACATGTGTATGAATGACTAAAACCCCTATGTAACTTAAAGAGATCTGATCACTAGTTTATATGTAAATCTATGTACTTGTAAAATGTCAGGAAAACTTGATGTACTCTCTCTTCATAATTCAGTTTCAAAGTACTGTCATGACTTTCACTCAGTAGAAATGCATTTTCCCACCAAAACTTCATGTTTTGTCTAAAACAATATTCAAATTAGATGCAAGCGTTGAAATAATATTGTAAGGCAATGGTTATTTTATCCACATTTTATCTCCTGGCTATAAATTTTATACATTGGATTATACAACTCCCAATAGATCTTGATATAAGAGACCTCAATAAATCTCAAGCCATTCAATACAGAGGAAATTTATTTGTTATTTGTGTCATGTTTTATTAGTGCCCTGCAGTTCAATCTTGACACTGGAGAGATAGCTCCCTTTGCCAGCGAGTAAGATAAAAAATCTTTACAACTTTAATTTATGGTAACAACATATTTATTATTTTTTTACTACGCATCCTATTTCACAGATTCAGGTATTCCAGCATATTTGACTGAACATACCTCTTCAAATTCTGTGACATACTTATATTTTATGCCACTCATATAGGCTTCATAAATCAACAGCATTTAACTAGAGTATGCATGGAAAAAATAGCATGCAAAAGATTTTATTTTCCCACATTGGAAATAAAAGCCACACAGTAACGAGATGGATGGGTAAATAGACAGAAATTCCCTTTCCTTTTCAATCTCTGGATACCACATCTGTGTGGTACATTGTGCCAAACGCTACTACTGTTTCTGCTGCTGTTGTGTCTCAAAATTACTTTGTAATTCATGAGCTATGTAGTCATCTCTAGCTCTTGGAATAAAAGGGTAGATTCAGTCTCTTGATATCTATAATGGATATGAGAGTATTCATTCTCTTATTCTCGTTCTATAATGGATGAATGGAAAAGAAACCTGGCTTCTAGCTTGTGAAAAGGAAGCGCTATCTCACCATTATCATATAAACAGAACGCTGCAGAGTAGGGCTGGGAGGACATAGATACGGAATACATTTCCAGGTTTGAAAAGGGGAAAACAGCCAAACAGTACTTGCAGCCTTTGTAACCAACAGGGTGGTGGTATGTAAGTAAATTTGTGTTGGAAATGGGTAAACAACCAAAACCAGGCCAGTCCAACCAACTAGTCCTGTCTGCCATTCTGGCCCCTCTGGTCAGCCTCGTGGTCATAAGGCAAATTACTCCATTTAGCATGTCCAAATTCCAAGCTGCAAAAGTCTCTGAAACAGGGACATTATACCCATCATGTAATGATGTGTTGCCAGTTTCATGCGATATTCCCAGAAGAAACTGCTCTCATCACAGTGAGACTTACAGGTTCCTTCTAAACTATGTGGACAACCAATTGTTTTTCTCTTCCACGGCTTCCCATTGAGAAAAACCATGGTCTGATTGCAAAATTAGAATCTTACCTACCTTCAGCTCTTTCACCATGGCCTTGGGCAGGTCCCCTCATCTCTCAGGGACATGGAGGTGACAATCCTGAGCTCAGCTTTTGGCAGCAAACTCTTCTTTCTGGAAGGGAAATCCTGAGGAATGTCTCATGTTGTTACCAGGCTAACTGGGTCATGTGATCAAAAGATCACTGTATTTTTAGCTATTTCAAATTTAGCAAGAATATTACAGCCAACTTCCAAACTCACTTCAAAAACATCTTTCCATTTTGACTTCACAAAATCTAGCACCGTGTCAATTATGCTGAAGTGCCATTATTTCCAATAGGAAGCTTTGAAGCTGTTTTTAGAAAGTTTTCTTAAGTTTTACTTTGCAATGACCTTTGATTTTTTGAAATGTGCTTTGAAATATATGTCGAAAGTTATGCTACTGAATCAACATTGAATTGAAAAGTTTTGAAAATTGAAGGTGAAGGGAAAAAATGAGGAAAATGAGGAATTTTGTCCCCATTTGGAAAGGAAAAACACAATCAAAACACAGGACAGAAAATCTCATTTTCAAGAACTCCTTACAAATACCTATTTTCCTTCATATTGGTTCTGTCTGTATCTCTCAGGTATTTTTATTTCAGGTATGTGATCTTTGCCTCACTGTGAAGGATTCTAACATACCAGGATAACAGAACATGTTAAGAGTATAATCTCACACAACATATGAAAATGTTTTCAATGAAACTACATCTATCCTTGGGAGAGAACTATTTGACCAGAAGTTAATGTCAGACCTCTGTGCATAAGGCCAAACACTGAGAGGTGCTGGGTGTGCTGCTGGCATTTGTGGTGATGGCCACCAGAGTCACTGTGCTCACTGACTGCACATTGTGCCTCCAGGTCTGGCCCTTGAGCTCTGATCTGGAGATAAATTCTGTCCACAGACCTTTATTGCAGTATAGATGAAACCTAATCTCTTAATCTCATTCCATCAACACGACTGAAAATAATATAAAATAAAATCTGAGCTCTAACACAGGAAAATAGCTTTTCCAGCCAGGCTGGACTGGCTGATCATTTCAGTTACTTGGCTTGAATTATAGAAATATTAAGTGATAGGCAATATATCTTTTCTGAATACATCCCCCATTGTAGTTCTAATGGCAGATTTTAGGTTTGGATGGGTTTTTTTCTGTTCATATGCAATTTTCTGTTAAAATGCAAACTTGTCATGTTTGTATTTTAAACAGAACTTTGAAATATTTGTTTTGGTTCATGTTTATAGCTCTGGTTTTCTTTTACCCTGCAAGCTTCATGTTTTGTTTAAGGTCAAACACAGAAAACAACATTGGTAGTATGGTAAACTTGTCGCTCCATTTCCAAGGGTGATGTTTGACCTCCAAGAGCTTCCTTTCTACCCCTATCAACAAGTTTTGTGATCATAGTACCATGGACCACCATCCCAGAAAAATGCTGACGGACAGGGACAGGAGAAAATTTTGTCCTGATACTTGCTCTTAATTCTACAGGGCACAAAGTCATTTTGCATACAATTTTCTGCCTCTCTGAAAAAGTTGGAAACTGAGAGTAGTCCCTCAGTGTTGGGTGCACAGGAGATTGGGAAGGAATATGTTGTTTTGCAGAGCATGAGGACTCCTCTTTTGTGCCAGGCTGTTTTGTCTTGTCTGTGTTGTGGTTTCCAGAAGCTTTCCTCACAGAACTTCATCTTCTTTTTGCATCTCTACACATGCCACTGTGACCTTGCTATTTCTTTTCTAGCATCTTGAGCACTGTTTATTTCTTACCTGTTTCGTGTGTTTCTCTCAGACATTTTTCTTCTCTGCCTCTGATTCTTTTTCAGATAGTTTAAAACACAGTTTTAAAAGTTTCCCACTTTGTTCTTTGTTTTTTTTTTTGTTTGTTTGTTTTCTGTCCACTTGTCTCTTTTCCTAGACCTTATTTTAGAGAAGAGTCCTGTTCATGACAGCTCTTGTGCATCTGTGGAAGTCACTTGAAGCCCAATGAATATGTCCCTATGTACTGCCTTAATCCCTCACTCTCCTTTGCTTTTTATTTTGTAACATTTTCTATTGTACAACTTGTGAGCAATATTTTTAAGGGAAAAAAAATTACAGTGACTTGAATTGGTCTTATGGACGCCTACATTCCTTTCTTGTTTTGTAAGGCTAGAGAGAAAACTTAAGCATCAGGTAGTGGGGCTTGAGTGTCTCTGTTTCTGGCTGAGGTAGATATTTTTTTGAAGTAGAAGGACCTAATCAGAAATCAGAGCTATCCGCTGTGCTCTTAGTGAGACACAGACAAACTCCAAATGCACAGATAACTATATATGGAGCTTTTTAATTCTTGGGTTAGGAGTTCAAATCCATCCACCCTGCCATTTGCAAAAACTCATTGCTGTCTGATGGCCACTTTGGACTTATTTGAAAGTAGTGAGAGCGAGCAAGGGATGGAGGAATGGAATTTAGACGGGGAAGGTAAAAGATCAGGGGATCATTTTCTATCACTTCACATGTGACCCCTTTGCCTTCCACTGGGAGAACTTGCATTCCTGTCAGCAGCCTCAGCTAAGGAGGCAGAACTATGGAGACCAAAGTGTAGACCAAGCTCTTACTGCCCTGCAAGGCTGAGCTGCTGAGGCAGGGCTCTAACACCCGACGAGGCCCCAGGGACCGGCTTTTCCTGGCACAGGGTGGTTGAATGCTGTTGGGCTTCATGCTGCGGCACTGTCAACGTGCCACATTTTGAAACTCATTTTAAAACATCCTTTGATGCTTTATCTGTCTCATTAGAACAATTAGCTCCTGGATGCTCTCCATACAACAAAGAAAATTAATTAGAAAGAGTCAGATGCTGTGATACAAAGCAGTGTTTGGGAGATTGCAGGGTCTCGGATGGGTTTTGATTTTGCAGCAGCTGAACTGGAGACTGTTGTCATGTGCAGCAGGGTAAAGCTGGACATGGAGATTTTACTGAAAGAGAGAAAGTCACCTTATAAAAGCTCTACATTTCCACTCCAAATGCTAAATATTGTTTTTCTCTGAGCAGAGACATAAAGGGTATCCGTGTGGGGCAAGCAGCCACCTTGAGACTCCCTCATGAATATTACAGTCCATGAAAAACAAGGAAAAGACCACACTTGCATGTTTTCAGTTCCTAGATATACCCTTGCTGGAAATCAAAGTGGAGCAACTCTGCTCGTGCTTCCCCCGTTATATTTCTAAATGGATTTTTCCCGTAAGGCACTGACATGCTAAACTTTGATCATAATCATCTGACTTTGAAACCACCAGATACCAAGAGATGTCGCTTTTCTGTGATGGATACAATCTACTGACATGAAAAGAATTCATTTAATGTGATTGAGAGAAACAGAATTTTGATCCTAAGAATTTGAAGTCAGGGCCTTCTGTTTGTAAAACTTTAAGTACAATAGTATTTTCCACATGCCTGACAGATAATTAGAGGATTTTTCTCTCTTCCTGTTTTTGTTGAATTTTATTTTTAGGGTAGGGTGTTCTTTGGTTAATTTCTTTTTTCATTAATCTCTCAGAGTGGTGCAGGTTTCTTCAATCTCCAAACTGGACCATGGAGCTCCAAACCAGGCTGTACTCCTGTTCTGGCAGCAGCTAAAGGGAACAGGACTGTTGGGGGAGCTCTGAATGGTGGTGACATTCCTCAGAGAATCTGTAGTCCTTCATTGCACCCTGGCAGGCAGAAGTGGGAACCTGACTGGCAGCAGACAAGGCAGACACAGCTACAGCTTCACAGAATCACAGAATCACAGAATTTCTAGGTTGGAAGAGACCTTTAAGATCATTGAGTCCAACCCATGTTCTAACACCTCAACTAGATCATGGCACCAAGTGCCACATCCAGTCTTTTTTTAAACACATCAAGGGATGGTGACTCCACCACCTCCCTGGGTAGATGATTCAAGTATTTGACCACTCTTTCTGCGAAAAACTTTCTCCTTAATTCTAGCCTGTATCTCCCTTGGTGCAGCTTGAGACTGTGTTCTCTTGTTCCGTCTGTGTTGCCCAGAGAAAGAGACTGACCTCCAGCTCACCACAGCCACCCTTCAGGAAGTTGAAGAGAGTGATAAGGTCTCCCCTGAGTCTCCTTTTCTCCAGGCTGAATAACCCCAGCTCCCTCAATCGTTCTTCATACGGCTTGTGCTCCAAGCCCCTCACTAGCCTCGTTGCTCTCCTTTGGACACACTCAAGCATCTCAACGTCCCTCCTAAACGGAGGGGCCCAGAACTGGATGCAATACTCAAGGTATGGCCTCACCGGTGCTGAGTACAGGGGAAAAATGACCTCCCTGCTGCTGCTGGCCACACTATTCCTGATACTAGCCAGGATCCCATTGGCCTTCTTGGCCACCTGGGCACACTGCTGGCTCATGTTCAGCCGGCTGTCAACCAGCACCCCCAGGTCCCTTTCTTCCTGAGCACTGTCCAGCCACACCGTCCCCAGCCTATAACGTTGCAGGGGTTTATTGTGGCCAAAGTGCAGGACTCGGCACTTGGACTTATTGAACTCATACCATTAGATTCTGCCCATCCATCCAATTGTTCCAAGTCCCTCTGCAAAGCCCTTCATCCCTCTAACAGATTGACACTCTCCCAGCTTAGTGTCATCTGCAAATTTGCTAATGAAAGACTCTAAACCCTCATCCATGTCATCAATAAAAATATGAAACAGAACTGGCCCCAGCACAGATCCCTGTGATATTTTGTATCCAGGCCCCAGGGAGGCAACAAACCTCACAGGGAACAGTGAGTCCTGGGAAATGGAATAAAGGTGACAAAGTGGGAAATTGTTCAAAAAAGTATTATGAGAGGAGGTAGGTCTTGTGTAGCAGAAGTTGCTCCTCTAAGTAGTATCATTAACTTCAAAGGAAAGGCAGATAAATACAATAAAGACAGGCAACTAATGTTCATAATACAATTTTTAAAAGTTTTCTCAAGGTATTGAAGGAGCTCTTTTAATGCATAACCAAATTTCTTGTTGAGTGGACGTGAGCTACACACTAATTTTCTCCCATGAAAGTCAGACTATTTTCAAAATAGTATTTCAGTAGTATTTCATCTGGAATATTTCTTTGTTCTCTTATTGAAGACTAGGAAAAAAATGCGAAACACTTTTTGAAAGTTAAGACAAAGGGGCAAAATACATGGAAGGCTGAAAGATTTATCAAGTTGTATGTTGCAATTTTCCCTAAGAAGTGTAGGCAAAAGTGAAATGAAAGGAAAAAAGAGCTGTGAACCATGATGAAGATGATTAAAGAGGGTACAGAGTAGCTGTCACAGCAAATATCAAGCAACATTAATAACTTCATAGCAAATCAGAAGACTGACTCCTGCCTTCCCAAGAAGCACGAGCTTTTGTTGCTGCACAGGGTAACTGGAACTAATCCCAGGTGCAGGTACTAGTCTTTCTCTGTCAGAGATACTCCAGTGTCAATCTGGAGCAGAACAAGAAATTTTAATGGGGTTAATATGGCTACAAGCTACCAACTGAGAAAAAAATTCGTTCCAAGATTTTGAGAACCTAAAAAAACTGTTTTCCATGGGGAACTTACACCTTCAGAGAAATGAAAAACTACATTTTCCTAATACCCTTTGCTGTGTATAAAGGAGATTAATTTTCCTGTGTATAGAAAAAGAAAGCAATGAGTGTTTGGTGCAAAGAGATAATTTTTTAGTCAAGCAGATTACATTTTTCTTTCCCTAAAAACACAGCAAACTTTCATCTCATGCAAATTCTCAAAAAATTATGCTTTGGATCACAGAGTGGAATTTTGCCCATCTTTGCCTTCAATCTAAGCAAATATCTCTTTCCAGAGCCACAAAGAGGAGTTTGTGAGAGATCTGTTGGTGTGGCTGGAACTCCCTAGCTAGTATTTTGGGAAAATTTTCTTTCCGTCAGATTTGCTATGTCCAGCTGATTCCTGTGTGTAGGTTAAGAAAACCTTCAACATCAGACACGAGCAAGTGAGTCAAATTACTTCCTTACAGGAATCACGCAAATCATCTTAAACATTTTGGTGTCAGCATGGTATAATCAGTTTATAAATGGACATAAGAGACTGGAATTGCTCTTGTGAATATTAAAATATTAACCACAAGGAAGCTGTTCCTGACAGTAGTGATACCTGTTTTCAATCTCCTTTTCATATTAGGGAAATTACCTCTTACTCAGGTCAACCTTGAATTATTCCAGTTTTGTCCCCACTTCACATTAACTAGTGCATCTGTTCACTTGTTTAAATGTCCCCCTACTCTGACCTGACCATTCCTCTTTTGTTTCTTTTTAAACAAAATGATTGACATAGAAATGCCTGAAATCAATATTATCAAACCTTTCTGTATTTTTTATCAATTTCCACAAAGCTAACAAGAGTAGAATTTTGTCACTTTCTCCTGGAAAACACAACCTACCTTCTTATTTCCTGGTCACAATTATGTTTTGCGGATCATAGCTCTGCTATTCTGTTCTTCTTGCCTCTGCCTCTTGTGTATAATCTGAGAGCTAAAAACTCATTTCACATTTAAAGCTGTTTCTGAGTTTTCAATCCAGATATAAAGACAAGAGGGAAATTCATGCTGAGATATTATGCCTTTGCTATGGGAATTATACTCTGTGGTTTTCAAAATACTACTCCTATATAGTCCAATAGCCTTCCTCTTCCCTTAAGTTAACCAGTGAGTCTGTCGATGTAATGATCAAATACAAGTCTCTTTCTTTTATTTCTGTGCTTTTAATGAAATGTGTCATTCTAAGAGAAGGAAAAGTGGATTTGTTTTGGTTTTTTCCTTTTTTTTTTAAATGCACTCTTTCACTCTCTTCACTAGGTGAATCATGATAAAATTTGTGGAGTTCCCAGTAAAACTAGACATATTTGAATTAACTGCTGGTAAGAAATGAGTCTGTACAGGTTGTCCTGGCTTTGCAAAAAGGAGGTTTTACAGTTTCCCAGCATGTCAGCTTTGAGGAGTTCAGCCACTTCTGTATCTGTGTATAATGATTACTTGGACATGATAAGGGTGGTGAAAGGGGTGGATGTTTTTCATTAGAACAAAAAGCTGTAATAGCAGAGGAAAAGGGACTATCTGAGATAAAAGCCTGGCTACATGAAAGATCAGATGGGTTACTCATATGTAATTACTCACTTGAGTCCATATGGCCGTGGTGTATTATACCATTCCCACTCAGCAGCCTAGTGGCATTTTCTTGGTATCTTTCCTGTTATTAACCATATCTGCCTCTTCAATCCAAAGACTTGATACTTTACTCCTAGAATCAATATTTTTACTGTTCTATATATCTTCTTCTGCATTCTGAGCCATCCCAGCATTCCAGTAGCTACGACAGAAATTGGGAGTAAAGGAGCCCAAAGGACTTTTTGTAAGTGATACAGAATTTTCATTTGATGGAAGATCATGTGTCCCCCTGCAAATGACATCTGGGAGTCTATGATAAAATCTCCAAATGGCACTTGCACTGCTTTGTCCCCAAGGGACATCCAGAAATGTTATGCTAGTGGTACTTAGAAGTGTTTTAGCAGATAAGTCCTGTTAACTCCTGTGTCCTTTAGGTTCCCAAGAGTTAGATCACATTTGAAAATGGGACTTGGCATTCTGAGTCTTTTAGGCAGAAGCTGTCTGTTTTCTTTTCTTAACTGGAATCAGGCAATTGGAAATTGCTTCCTTGTTCCAGGCATGTGTACATGCAAATATATGTGGGAAAGTAAGAGTTTTAAGATAAAATTAACCTCTTTCTCTGATATAAAACATTTTTTAACTTTTTTTTTTTTTTTCAGTTTGAGGGACCTTGGCATTCTTTCATGCCAGTTTGGCTTTGCCAGAGGGAAGTGTCTCCATAGTTAACTGAAGTATAATAAACTTGTGAGGCTTCCAGTATGGAAAGAAAAGGTTTTGAAGAAGAATGGAAGAATTTCAGGAGTGCTTTAATAATTTACAGAGTCATACAAGAAGCCATCAGCCACCTAGCTTACAAAATAGAACTTCTCAGACAATATATCTTAAAATAGCTGAGTATTTGCAATGTCGATAAAACGTGCAGCCTGTCTAGTCACGTTGCTTCCCTTCATTTATTCGCCAAGAAAACACCCAAAATAGACAAGAGAACTCAGAAAGGACAATACATGCATATGTGTGTGGAGTGCACTTTCCTCTGAGTATATGTGCACACATCTGCTGAGTCTCTCAAAGAAAGCTGTCACAGTCTGGTTAAAAGCTTTATGTTGGCATTTGTGTGAGTTTGGCTGCATGAATATGATCTTCACAACATAGTCTCAGTATTTTCAGTGGTTTAAACAATGGAAAGGAAATTTTTTCAAGGCACTGCAAAAAGCTATCTAAATTTTTAGCACCACAAAAAGAAAATGCTTCTCATTCTCTTTGCTTAGAGCACTCCTCTGGGTGGAATCCATAGTCCCTACCAGGCAAGGGCAGTAGCAAACTATGGTCTTCAGATCATGTGGGGAAATACATCTAAGGAACTTTTAGAGAAAGAAAGCTACTGTGCTTGGCATTCTTTCTCCATCCCAAGGCTGCCGTACTCCTGTGTCTGTTTTGTGCTTTATGCAAGTGCTGTAAAGTTAAGATAGAGATGAAGACATTCATTTGTGAGCTTGGCCACAGACTTCAGCTAATGTCAGAGCAGGCATTTGCTCAAAACAGAAAATGCCTAGAAAATATCTTATTTTGTAAGAAAAAGATGCAAAAAATGCAAATTCCTTAATTGCTATTCAGGCAAAAGGGGGGAAGAGTATTATTCACACTGTCAGTCAGCTTTAGAATAATTAATACAAACAAAAGTTTGTGGATCAGGAAAAATACACATAGGTCTCTTGTTTTGGAAGGGATTATTCCTGAATTTGCTGCTAATCTGACTAATACATTTATGTTACATTTTGGGGGTAAAGGGGATTAGGTGGGAGGAATTAAATAGATTTGATATGGGTACCATATTTGGTAGAACTGCTAATGAGATTACTTAAAAAAAAAAAAAAAGCAAATCTGCCTTATGCGTGGGCTTGACTTGACTTAGACCAGAAACTCTAATGATATCATGAATTCTGTCTCCAGTAGGGGAAATGGTGCCAATGCAGAACTGTGATAATAAAATTCATTGGACTCTGATTAACTCAAGTATTGTAGCAGTACCCAAATTGGAACTTAGAATTTCATGTCTCTTGGAGGTCACAAGGAAACTCTGTGGAAACAGAATAAGGAGTCAGGTCTGTATCAATGCTGATGCACATTTATTTTCCACCAAGCTAAATTTCATGGATGAAGTTTTATTTTCCTATTTCCTAAAAAGGAGATTTTATGGAGGGTTTTTTCCAAATGAACTTGGAGTTGAATCAATGATCTATCCCTTCTGTTCATAGGATTTCAAAAGCCTAAAGCCACAGGATATGAGGTGAGTTATTAGACATGCCTTTCCAAAGAGGAAATGGTGAGACAGAAATGACCTGCCTGAAGTTACAGTTTATAGATTAGAAAAAGGCACAAACAATTAAAAGACGGAGACATTTACAGCAAATTACTTGCAATCAAGCTGCAGCTAAATGAGCTTCTTGATGAGGAAACCAAATTTATGTTGTTTAGAACCACAAAGAAGTGTTCACAAAGCAAACAAAAAAAGTTCAAGGTGAGTAAAGTGTTTGCACAGTTGGATACAGATGTGTTGATAGGAGAAATTATGGGTGCAATTAAAGGTCTGGTCTTGGAAAAGAAAAATAATGATATTAACTACAAAGAGCCTTCCTGTCAAACCCAGTGAGACAAAACCTTTAGAGGTATAGGATGGAATGTTTTCCCCCTGTCTGTTTTCATGTGTGGCTAGCAACCTCAATAATCAGTTTTGACTGAAATAAAGCAAAATGGGCTGTTCAAATCAAAATATATATTCTCAAAAAAATCATGCATTTAAAGAAAAGTGTGGTGTGCCAGGGGAAGGGGTGAATACATTTAACACCAGAATTAAACATTTTGTTCTCTCTCACCATAAAAATGTGAATTGCCTCTTTGGCAGCTCTTTGAAAAGATCTTTGTGAAGTTATGTATGTTCAGCCAGGAAGACAGAAAGTAACATAAAAGCCCTGAAGGCATGTGAAGGCTTCAGTTTGAAGCACCACATTTTTCTCTTTGTTGCTCTATATACATTTTGCATTCAGTGTAATATTCATCAGTTTCACTGAATGCTAGCCATTGTCTACCTATGTTTATTTGAAAGGAGTGACTTTAAAGACTTTGTAATTATGAAAAGGCAATGAGCAAAGCTATCCTTCTCCCCTCTTATTGCCTTGGAATGCTAGGCATAACACAGTAGACAAAAGCAAGGTATAATAGGGCTTCTTATTGGCAGTCAGAAAGCACAAGTATATGTAGAAGGAGATAATACTCTGCTGGCACTTTTCCTTCTCTTGAATCCTCCTGTCCTTTCATGCAAAAAGTTTTGTGTGGACAGAACCCTTTGAAAATAGGCAGGTGGAGAGCAAGAGTGAAAAATTTGCAGTTGTAAGCTAGCTAAACCGAGATTTCCAAGTATGAAATTTTGACAAAAAAATTAAAGCGACTGACTCTGCCATGTTTAGAACAGTAAATCAGAAGTCCAAACCTCTAAGCTCTGTAATGTTTTGTAGCACTAAAGAACTAATAATACTATATATATTCTGCTCAGTTTCATCTGGGAAACCTCTATAATATTGAAAGAAAGAGATTACTATGTATGGGCCAGTCAGTCATTAAAAAATTAAGATTATGTTTTCCCAATGATATTGCATAAAGTGATACTTGCCTACTTAGTTGTTTTGAATTTTGAAAACTCAAGATAGATTTTATAGATGTACAGCCTTCATGTCGTTATTGAAATAAGAATGGGCTTTGTGAGGATTTTCTTGTTACCAAGTGCCTCTTCTCAGTTTGTATAATCAAAAGTATTATTACACTGCTTAAAAAAATGTGATTCATAGAAAGCAGATTGAGGTCTGGCTTGTGAGATTTATGCTTCATCACTGGTTTTAATACTGTTCTGAAATGTGATTAGGATTCAGGTCAATACCCTTATTATGCATTATTTATTTTTACATTACATGATAACTCTTATGCTTAAAGATATGGAGAATGAGAACATGCTTCAGCTGTGCGTAGTTTTATCCCCATTAACTCTACCTTTGTACAATCCTTAATTCTGTCTTCTCGCCTTGATGTGGAGATGGTCAAAGCAAGGAAAATAAGTTTGGGAGAACCTGCTTTTATTTTTTATCAGGATCATAAGGGCAGCATCATCTGTTTTGAGGGATTGCTGGCAAGATGTGAGATTAGGAACTCAATTTTCATTACTTGTGATTTGGGTATTATTTTGAACTCCCCAGAGATGAAGGGTTGGATGATTAGACAGGTAAGTAATGTGAAAAGTCTAATGACTTGGAACTGGTGAAGGGGAAATTTGTCTCCTCATTTTTATACCAACTTTTTGAGAAAGTGAAGGTGTCTTTGGTTAACAGCAGGCAGATTTTAAGAGTCAGGTACTGACTCAGAGGCAGAAGCCCTGGCCAAGAGGGTTGAAGGTTCAGTTTGGTCGAAATGAAAAGAACTATCAGTGTCCTTCTGAGAGGACATTAACCTTGGCCAGGTTTATCCTTTCCATTGCTCAGCAGGAAGCCAATCCAGAGAAATGTGAGAAACAGAGCAAGAAAGGAATTGGTTGGATACATCAGTGTATCTTCTACAACTTTTTCTCCCCTACAACTTTTTCTCCTCTTTTAATTTCTGTTGGGCTTCCCCCAGTTAGGTCTGTCCCAGGCAGCATACTTTATCCTCAAGACAACCAAGAGGTAGGCAGGGAGTAAATATGGGGTAACTTCAGGACTTGAATCCCAATCAAATATTGTGCAATAGTATTAAAACCAGTGACTGAACATAAAGCTTGTAATTACATAGAAGTATCTATTTCAGAAGCTGTTCAGTTGCATTTGATCTTGTCTTTCCCTGTAGCTAACATGGAAATAATTCCACTGAATCATGTTGACTGTGTTCTTTAAAAATAATAGTAATCTTATTTCATACTGGCCAACTGCATTTCACTGGAACGAGCAGGTGAGACAGCAAACTTCAGAGTATTCTCCAGTTTGTCTGTGGTAGAGACTAAAATTGGTATTTAGACAATCAGAAACTTGGCATTAAATAGAATAATAAAGCCATTAATGTTATTTTCATTGCAAAGAGTAAAAAAACGTGATATTTCAAAGAGGATTTGGATTCCCTGCCTCTTCTCCCCCTCAAATGTGCAACAAAAGTTTCTTCTATTTCCAGGGATAGGCAACATTCTTGTAAAAGCTTTGGCTCTGATTCACAACCTCTTCCAGTGTTGCCCTGAACCTGGATAAAGAGTTTTATTTTTCCAGTGTACATTCAAGGTCCATTCTGTTCATAAAACTTAATTGTAAAAATATCTGTCCAACTGAAAATAGTTTTGAAAGTATGCAGCAGGCTTGTCTCTTCCTGCAGTTATGCTTTATCACTTTACTTGGAACCGTGGTTGGTCTTCAACAACCAGACAATCTCCCTCCCTCTTTTGCCAAGGAGACTATTTGACCCAGAGGGCAACAAAAAAAGCCAAGGAAAGCAAATAAATCTTCTACTTAGCCATGCCCTTAAAATCTCATGATACACAATGCCTCCAACATGAGCTTAGAGCACCAGGTCAAAACCTTAACTCCTCTGTCAACAAGTTACATACCCCATCTTTGTACCATAAGTCATCTTTGTGTCTGAAATCTCAAGTCAAGAGTCCCATTGACTTTGGGTGGTTACACTCTGATCAGCTCTAACAGATACCTTCATTTGCAAAACAATGGAAAAACTTGCTCAGTAGAGCTCTTTACATTGACTTAATCCATCCTCACAACCAACTATGTAGGTCTCTGTCACAGATATTTTTTTATGAAAAATCCTTTCCTTAGGATTTTTCCTCCTGAGTAGCTGAGAGGCCTCAGGAACAAAATGTAAACATTGGTTATCTGCTGCTGTGGAATGCAACAGGTGCATCTGTGATTGGCCCATGTTGGTTGTTTCTGGTTAATGGCCAATCACAGTCAGCTGGCTCGGACAGACAGTCCAAGACACAGGCCTTTGTTATAATTTCTTTCCTATTCTATTCTTAGCTAGCCTTCTGAGGAAATCCTTTCTTCTATTCTTTTAGTATAGTTTTAATGTAATATATATCATAAAATAATAAACCAAGCCTTCTGAAACATGGAGTCAGATCCTCATCTCTTCCCTCAACCTGAGACCCCTGTGAACACCGTCACAGGTCTCTACAGATGCAAACACTGAAACACAGTCTTAACTTCATCTCTCAGTAGTTTCCCACTGAAGGCACCAGAATGGCAGCTCATACAAAGAATTTGTCAATCTGGAATTCAGTTACTACAGATACAGAGTTCTGTGCTAGGACCTAAAGTCTCACTGGAGAATTTTCCTGAGGGAATTTTTACTCATGCCCCTCCGGCCACTTCTCCCAGCAGCTGTTCACTAACCTCAGCTAAAGCACAACCCTCTCTTCTTGCAAGGGCCAGGCCAAGGCAGGAAAAGAGAAGCCATGAGCTGTGATCTGGAACAATGTCTTCTTTTGGAACTTCTTTTCAACTTCCTTCTGCAGAGGATCACCCTCTGCTTTTCACACCTTTTCCCTAGAAGCTCCAGCAATCATGCAAGAAGAATTGTCATGCAACTACTATATACATTGGGGATAAATTTAGAATTATTCCTACTGAGCAATACTTACCAATCAAGTCACTTAATGAAGTCATGTGATCCCTTATTTTCTGATGCATAATTCTGTGTTTCCTCAGACATGAGTATATTATTTATATTCTGAGGGGAAAAGTCTATGTCTGTACTTTTGTGCCAACCTGGAGAACTGCTGTTTACTCAAGTTTGTACTGTAAAGTGGAATTTGGAGGCAAAGGACTAAAAATCTTCTCAATAATTATTTGGTGCTTGGGTACTTTACTGGTCCCTTGGTTCCTTTTCCACCTCTCCTCAGCTCTCAGGATTTTTAGCCTAATCTTCTAAGGGAATGAGCACACTCATTCATACTTTTGTCCTCTTCTTTTCCCTGCTAAACAACCTGAAAAACAATTGGCAAAATTCAATTCAGTTCCACAGATGAGAAAAGACCTTGGAGCACTTCCTAAGTCCTACAAAAATAGGGTCCAAGAAAAGAAGAGAGTTGCTCTGAGGAGCCAACTAAAAATGAAGCATTCTTTGTCTGACACCTGGGAATCTACACAGAGGGCAGACCAGGCTTCTTTAGTTCTGCTGTGTGCAGAGGAACCATGTGTTCCTTCAACTTCGTATAGGCTATGTATGTACCTGCTTGCTTCTGGATTGTGGCATGTTTCAACTGATAACATGGTGATACAAGACAGGTCTTCACATCTCTGAAAGTGTACATAAGGTCTTCTTTGAGGGTGTGTTTCTGTTTCCCAAGTGCAAGATGCTTAAGTTCAAGTTTGATGCATCCTCTGTCACGACTACAGCGAAGAAACATCAAAACTACTCAGTACAAATCCCAGAGAAAAAAGAACACACAAACCAGAAAGGATGTGCATTATTAAAGGCAGTGATCTGCAGACTACAGACTTCAGGGATCACATTGATTTTATATACACTAACCAACAGATTTATCAAGAAATCTTAAAGGGAAAGATTCTAAAAAAATAAGTTCTTTGGGGATGTCAACACAAGATAGTACCATCTTAACTTATTAAGGACATGGATGAATTCTGATCATACCAGGGTTATCACAAAACCTACTGTGACAGAGTATCTCTTCTCCTTTGGGTCTTCCCTGCAGGTTTGTCTGTGGGGAATAAAGGGGAAGGATCCTTCTGAGGATCTGCCTTCATTTCTTCCTTGCTGGGGCCCTGTGCAGTGCAAAATCAGATGCACACGGTGCTAGAATGCTGAAGAATTGTGTCGCCTCAGGTACTTGCTCCTCCTCCCTTCAGGCTAGTGGTGAGAGGTCCTGCTTGTCAAATGTTGGATTGTTATTCAAAGGCAACACAACAGTGGGAACCCTTACCCTGGCCCAACTCACAGCTTGGACCAGTTACCTATTAATCAAGACTGAATTCTATCCTTGCATGAGATTTGGCACACTGTTGTGATATGTGCTTGCTTGTGTTGTGTTTTTGTTTCTTTTCTTCCTCTTCAAAAGTTCCCCAGGGTTTGGGTGAGAAAAGCATTCTGTAGTGCTAATATTACTACTGCTATTCCAACTTCATCACAAAGATGTAGGATCAGCAGTGCAAGCCTTAAATTCTGTGTGCTTATCAGTTTTGCTTTATCATAATACACAGCCTTTCCAGAAAGTCCAGGATAGATGTTGAATGTTTCGAGCAAATATAGTGTAATGATGAGTACATAGATATACAGATATGTGGCAAATTCTACCTCATGGGTGTACAAGCCATGAAGGATGATTCTCTGGTTGAAAAATGACTTAATGAGACAATGCCAAATATTTGCCTTATGCTATAGTCAGCAATGAGGCTTTCACATGTTAAGATGCTCATGGAGAAACAAAAATGCATCTTTGAAGAACATTAAGAAAGGTTAGGCAAGAGTCAGAACTGGAGAATGCAAATGATACAATAGTGGTTTCAAATTAGAAAGGTATGGTCAGATATCAGATGCATCACTGCTCAAGAGAGATTTAGGAATACTAGTGTTCCAAACATCTAAATTAGTCTTGAATTATAATAGAGATTTTTATGATCTAGAAAAAATCACATTGAAGCAAGCTGCTCTGTCATATGTGACTGAGGAGGTACTTTCTCCCTTTTTTTGGCAAGTTGTCCAGTTGAAACTGAGAGAAATCCCATCTGAAATTTTCTGTAAAGACAATTAAAGCTTATGAAAGCCTATGTCAGGAGAAGGGTTTAACATTGTGTTCTTGAACATGTCTCAGGAGTTAACTGGGACTGTTTCAGCTTTTACTCCACCAGCTCCATTCACCTACTCAGGGGAGTGGTTTTGTGCTTCTATAATTCTCCATCTCATTTAGAGTGGAGGACAAGCTGTTGAAGTGTAATGTTGAATTTGCACTTTCTTGTGTATTTATGTATGTAAAGCAGATTCATTATGCAGCTGCTCTAAACCTTAAAACAGGTAATGGATTTATTAGCATTTTATTAAAGGAAGACAAAACTAGAGGAGGAGGGGTTTTTTTAAGTATCACACCTCCACCTTTATTCCAAAAATCCATTACCTGTCCTCTGACTTTTCTGTGAGTGTTCTTTCCCCAGTTATCCATTATTTCAACTGCGGTTTTTTGTCTGAAGAAGGATTACAATAGCTCCATTAGCACTTACTTCTTAATGGGAGGTCTGGGTGAGAAGTGGCGTTAAAGCAAGGACACACTGGAGGAGTTGTATTTACTGAACAAAGACTACTACCCATGGTTCAGGATACTGCTCTGATCCACGCTGTTTGTTCTCACCACCCTGCAGCAGTTCCAGACACTTCAGTAATTTCACTTCTGGTGAACACTGTAAGAAGGATCAGAGTAGGTCCTGATGTCTTTGAAGAGCTGGACTTCAAAATGTTCTGTGCAAAGTGAGACCTGTCTGGAGTGTGTAACTACATTACCACATCCCTGCAAATTTCTGTGTTTCTCCAGCAAAGCCACTGAGGATGGTTTGTCCTCAGTTTCACTGTGAATGTTGCAGAGCTGCAGCGATCTGGGGCCACAGGACCTGTGCCTTGGTTGGAGAGGCACAAAGCCCCTCTGCTTTACCTTTGGCCAGCACTGAGGGAGGGCAGAGCCTGCTGGCTGCTTTTCATCCCTTAGGGGACAGGAGTCGCACACTGACAAGTCCTGTTCCTGGGTGGGGAAGACACCTTCTTGTTTGATTCTCACTTTGGATGAGATCTAAAGGAATCGCCACAAAAAATTGATTTGACATCAGTTTAGGTGGAGAATGGCAATTTTTGCATCAGTCCAGATTACAGACAGTTAATCAGACTACAGTGAGTTAATCACTGGGAGAGTAGGAAATATTGTCTCAGGAATTTGACTTCTCTTTTTTTTTTTTTTTTTTTTTTTTTTAATAATGGCTATTAGCATTGCCTGGAAATGGCCAGGTAGAAAGTGCTGAGATATCCACTGCTCTGGACACAGACTGGAGAGAGTGTTAAAGAAAGTGCTGCAATTTCAAAGAAGGCAGCTCTGTAAAGTTATTTGTAGGCCTTTAGACTGCTTTGAGCAGGGAAATAGGACTTTGTTTCTGAGTGGAAACCATAGAGACATTTAATTACACTACAAAAAATATACACAATAAACAAGTCTATTTTATTTTATTTTATTTTTTTCAGCCAAATATACTACAGAGCCCTGGAGGGAAAATATATTTTAGTACTTTACAGTTACAATTGCAATTTATGTTAGTCTAGTGTCTTTCATATGAGAAGTACCATATCATAAAACACTTTACAGTCTGTTTATCAATACAATAAACTGAGAATATTGCTCAATTTACTTTATTAGAACTTGCTGAGAGTTACAAAAAATAAAACCAGCTTGGATTGCTGGTACTTTTTTTTTAAAGCAAGTGAAACATTGGGAAGGGTAAACACAGCTAGATACAGTCTTAGTTATGAAAGAGCATTAAAAAAATCTTCAGGTAATGAGAAAGGGTTGATGCAAGGACAGATTTCTCATCAGTCATCCAAGAAATGGCTGGATTGCGAAGCACATGAAGAAATTTTAGTGAAGCTTAGACTCAAATTAAACCATTATGATACCACTATTTTTGCTTGGTTGAATTGTGGGTTATTGTGCAAGTTGTTTTTATGGCCAGCATTTGCTGGAATTTGTTTCATTAAATATTCTTGCGGTGCCGCAGGACCTTGCGGTAATGTTTCGACAGGGGTATTCATACAAAAATTTATGACGCCAGCAGAAAACAACAAAACTGTTTTGATAGGCAAAAGCTTCTTTATTTCTATACATTCAGAATCAATCACAAAGAGACCATGGGCAGCAACCAGTTTGGCACCAGGACTTATTAAGATATAGACATGAATTTCTTGTGTTCTAAAACATTTAAGCTACTCTGAGTACAAGTGCTTAATCCACCCCAGAAACTGCTGCTGGTTCTTCTACACGGCACTCACCCAGTGCGATGGGGCCATGAACATCTCCTGTGTGAAAACACACAGGTTTTGCTGTGTGGGGCTGCTGAGCACCTGCAAATACTTTTAATGGCATCTGAAAGGCACATTTTCCTAGTCTGAGATTATAAACACAAACATGCATTAATTGCGTCAGCAGGTTACTGAATACTGTTCTGCAACAATATCACTGACGGCCATTCTGTTAAAGCCGTTCAAGAGGCTTAAGTGGGCACTTCCATATGGTAACAGCTTTTGATTTTTTTTGAGCTTAACCTCATTTTATAAGGCTCTGTTTTGATATGATTGAAGTTTTTCCTTGAGTTGCTTGCTATTAATATTTGAAGAAATATTTTCAAATTTTCCTCTATCCTAGTGCAGTTTATAAGTTTTCTGTCTGTCTTATTATAAAAATAATTACAGGTATTGTTGCTTTGATTTTTTTTACCACAAAATTATAACTAGCCCAAATTTCACACAGTGTCAATTTATTATAAATTATAATACTTAATATTTTCACGTGATTTTTTGTGTGTCTCTACAATGTTGTTTTTCCTTGCTTTGCAAGCAATTGTTACCATGAAAAACACTGGCATCTCAAAACTGCTTGGTACTTTTTACATGCATATATGTAACACTGTACCCTATCATTAAGTCAGGAAAGACAAGTGGTAACTGAATGATATTTGTTGAAAAAATTAGATTCAGAAAGGCAAATATCTGTGCAGTAACAGGAGATTAGAACAAATAAGCTAATTATGCACTGAAAAAATTCAGTTCAGGTGATTCATTGCTAATTTCAGCACAAGAAAAAGTGTATTCTATTTCAGTTGCCACAAGAAACTCTTCAGGAATGCCAGCATAAATCCAAAAGGGAGAAATGCAAAACCCATCAAATGTTTGGAATGCAAAGATGTATTTTGTCCAGTATGAGATTGCCAGGTACAACAAGGTCACTTCTGGAGGCTGGGAAACTCAACTTTTGGAACATAGGGTCATTGTATTTCTAATTGCTTTGGACACCCCTGCATTATTTAGTAGTTACATGCTCAGTAAGAACACCCTTTCACAGTAACTTCCAGACAAGATGACATCAGTGCAACACTGCAAGAACTAGAAGACCGTGTGAGCTCTATTTGTGTTACTGTCAGTATTTAATTGAATTGTCTGTGAGGAATTGCTAGGCCTGGAGCAATTACTATCAAGAGCAGAACAATTACTTTAAATCTTCCATACCTTCTTCCTTCTTTAGAAACCACTTCTTGTATATCTTGTAACTTCATTTGCTTCCTAGATGTAATCATACACTTCAGTACCTGTAAAATCAGGTTGCAGGCTGTGGTCAAAGCACAGCAAAAATATAAGCAAACTTATATTTTTATCAGTCTTAATATTTATCAGGTAATATTTAAATTCCAGATCTAGTTTCCAGTTTTCAGAGTGAAGTTGATAAAACATCTATGTTTGACAGTACTTCATGGAAAAAGGAGTGTGGTGGCTGCTCATGACAGAATGAAAGGTCACAAACATAATTTTTCAATGAATTGACTTCAGAAGTATAGACTCCATTAGACAAAATACCTGTACTGTTCTACTGAATTTTAATTATGGCCTGGCCAAGGGAAAAGGAAAGTAGGGCTTCTGCCTTCAGACTGCTAAGTGACTCTAAATTGCAGTCTTTACCACCTACTCTTTGTTTGCATATTCAAAGTTCAAATTAGTGGCATCCCAGACTCTAATTTTAATATTTAGCACATATGAAGGACATAACTGCATTTGGCCTCCTAAGAAAAAGTTGCTTCCTTTAGCATTATCTTTGAGACATATTCCTAAAAATGGTGGTGGAATAAAACAGCCGACTGAGACTGGAAAGGAATAAATAGGTATTCAAAGAAAATAGTGACAAAAGGAGTCAAAAATCAATCAAGCTTTAAATGTTGATAAAAGAAGCTTAATGTACTATCAAAGGAAAACAGTTGTGCTGTTAAAGAAAAGAGCATTAAAGAAATAAATGAGAGATTAATCCACAGGAAGAAAGAAACCATCATAGCAAGGTGGGAAAACCTGGAACAAAAAGTAATGAGTGAGAAGTGGTTTTGTCTTTTCAAATGTAAGTGTGCATGTAGCATTTGAAAATAACAATATAGAAGTAAATATACAAATAGAAGTAAAATGAAAACACGTGTAGATGGTGAAAGTAAAAAGGACCCTAAATTACACAAATGAAAATGAAAACATCAATGACAAATAAAGAGGAAAAACAGGGAGACCGGGTAGGATATTTATCAAGGCAGAGTACAGTAATATAAATGGACAGAGAGAAACTGTGGAAATGTGTCATGTGCTATAAATATCTATCCGACAGAAAATCAGAAGGTGAAGATTAGGGATTGGAGGGTAGTGGATGAGCTGGCAAGGGGAGCAGAGGAAAGTTTATGTCACTAGAAATTTAGCAAGGTAGGAAACTGAACAGTTCATCACTATGAGGAGGTAGTTTGGCTGTGGAAAATAGAAAATTACTTTTATGGCATGTCTGACCAAGACAACATTTAAAAGTCTATATTAACATGAAGTTAAATGAACTAGTATCTGTAAAGAAATATATTGATTAATATTGGTAAAAAATATTTCTCTGGTGCTTTCCAACTTGACTACATTTAAACCTTTTCAACCTTCAACCATTTAATGCCTCCTTAAAAACAGGTTGAAAGCCCTCAATGCACCAAAGCATCAATCTGACACTGAGAAGCTGCCCACCCCACTTGCCTATCACAGTCAAGGCTTTGTATTTGTGTACAAACTTGGAACTTGTACTCTGAAGATAGGAGGATTCAGGCTTTCTCAGAAATGTCCTTCTGATTATAGTATCTGGAGTGATTTTTTTTGTTTATTTTGTTGGTCAGGAGATTTTTGGCCACAGAAACTTAATATCTATACTTTTGAATGAACTTGCAAACTTTGAGGTGCATGTCATGGAGTAAGCTCTAGGAGAATGCTCGTGCAGTTGGTGTTTACCCCACATACAGTTTCTATTCTGTTGAGAGATTTAATACTGATCCAAGTCCACTACAAGAGTCCACATAAGAATCTACTCTAATGTGAAGTAAAGCAAGGCAGGGCAGCAGGGTCACAGGAAAATTTGGGTGGTGAAGGAACTGCTGGAGATCATCCTGTCCAAAGAAGGGGCAAACTAGATCATGGCCTCCTCCAGCAGGAGTGAAATATCTCTGAATAGAATTTCCACAAGCTCAGAGGTATCTCCTCAAGTCTTAAAACACTCTCAGTGTGACTGTCCCCCATCTGACTGAAATTGCTTTTGTCATGGTTTGACGCTGGCACAATGCTAGTGCCTTTATGAAAATACTTTCTCTCTGGTGTCTGCTGTGAGATGTGACCAGGAATAAGCAAAGCAGCCTCTTAGTTAGCGGACAAAAAAACTTTATTAACTAAACTACAGAAATAAAACAAACTACAAAGAAGGGAAAAAAACACACAAGGAAAATGAAAACTGCACAGATACATTTCTTCTTCTTTTTCACTAAATTCTTAATATAATACATTTCTCAAATCATCAACACTCGGTCTGGCACTACTCTTTAGACAATCAATCTCCAGTTCATCCAGAGGGGAGGAGTCTTTCTGGTGGCCATGGTGACCTCTTCTTTATCATGTTCAGTGCTCTCACCACTGAACACTGACCAGAGCTACTTTGAAGGTTATCTTTCTAAGGATGCATCGTCTCACTCTAAAAAGGCACAGTCTCTTCTTTGGGACATCTGTCTTCCTCATTTCTTTTACACCTTCTGGGGCTGAGGGGTACCCACGCTGAACTCTCTAGGTTCTGAGGCCTGGCTTCTCTCTGGACGCAGTCTCTGTATCACAAGGAGACATGGCTCTGTCCATGGCTACACAAAAGAGTCCAGCAAAAGCTACTCTATCATCTTTGCTCACTAAGGCTCTTCTCTCCTTTGTTCAGACCTCTATCTCACTGTCATGGTTTGACACTGGCACAATGCCAATGCTCCCATGAGAACATCTTCTCTCTGGTGTCTGCTGTGAGATGGTACCCGGAATAAGCAAAGCAGGCTCTTACTTAGGGGAAAAAGAGAAAAAAACTTTATTAACTAAACTACAAAGAAAGAAAAAAACAAGGAAAATGAAAACTGCACAGAGACATCTCCCCCTCCTCCTCCCACCAAATTCCTAATACATTTACATTTCCCAAAATTATCAGCTCTGGGTCTGGCACTACCCTTTGAATAATCAAATCTTCAGTTCATCGAGAGTAGAAGGAGTCCTTCCTTGTGCCATGGGCTGCCTGTCACTCGTAGCACCGCCCGGAGATTCTCTGCCATTGTGACATCTTCTTTCCATGCCTGGTGCTCTCACTATCAGCATAGGCAAAGCTGCTCGAGGGTGGTCTTTTTAAGGATGCCTCGTCCCGTTCCAAACAGAGCACAGTCTCATCTCTGGGACCTTTGTCCCCCCCATTTCTTTTATACCCCCTGGGGCCGAGGGGTCTCAACACTGAACTCTCTTGGCTCTGAACCATTGCCTCCTCCTGGATGCAGTCTCTGTATCACAAAGAAACAGTCCATGGCTATACAAAAGAGCCCAGCAAAAAGGCCACTCCATCTTCTCCATTCCTCCAACACCCCTCTCTCTCTCTCTTTTGCCAGACCTCCCCACTGGCCCATTTCTTCCTTCATCCTCTACTCCTATCTCTCTTCTAGGAAGGGTTAATGTTCTGTAAATTTTTCATTGTCCACAAAGGGTTAAAAGCTCTCACAGGTGGCTGGGCTCCTCGCCGTGCCGCACCCCCTTTCTTTCACTGCAGCAGCACATGATATCACATTCTAAGATAACAGTCCCAGGCACGGCTCTCTCTCTCTATGGGGGGCTGTCCGATGGCTCCTGGGGTCTCTCTCTTCCACCCTTCCACCCTCGTGGGGGGGGTCAGGCCTACCTCTCCCAGGGCCGAATGGCTTTCCCCTCCCCCATGCCCAGCCGGCAGCTGGCCCGGGGGACAGATCCAACACTTCCCGAGGGAACTTCAAAGAGAGCTCCGAGGAGGGAGAGCCCTGCTTTTAACCCTTGAGTGGGTGTTCTCAAAAGCAGATCCAATACTCCAGTGGCCAAACCAGGTGCCAATATTAAAATACAAAATACCTATTGGTGACCACAGCATAAAGAGCATATCTCAGATGTCCCATTTCCGGTCAAACCACCACACTCACTTAGTTCTTTCTTCATCTTCTACATGTATCTCTTCTCTAGGAAAGGTCAATGCTCTGCAAAGTTTTCATTATTTACAAAAGGGGTTAAAAGTTCTTCCAAGTGGCTGGGCTCTTCGCTGCCTCTTTCTCCCTCCCTTTTCCTTTTTCTCAGCCATGCTGCTTGCTGCCGTGCTTGTTTATCAAATTTCAAGGTAACAAGCACAGGCTGCCTTCTCTCTCTGTCTCCCAGGGAAAGGGGGGGGGGGGACATACCTCTCCGTGCTCCTTCCATTCTTCCACCCTTGGGCCGGGCCGGGCCAGGCCTACCTCCCATCTCTGTCCCAGGCCAGGCCTCCCTCACAGCCGCGTGGCTTTTCCCTTCCCCGCCCAGCCGCAGACACTGGGCGGGGGAAGGCCTGACCTGCTCTCTCGCCGGAACCCAAAAGGAACTTCTCCCACAAGTGCTCTGCTTTTTAACTCCTATGTGTATTTTCAGAGGCGTGTGTAAATATCTCTAGTGGCCACACCAGGTGCTAATATTAAAATCTGAACACTTATTGGTGACTACAGCATATCCCAGAAATCCCATTTCCTGTCAAACTACCACAGACTCCTTTGCAATTTAGAACTGTTACTTCCCATCCTAGAAAGGCTTTGAGAAGAATCTGACTCTGCCTTCTCTGTATGTATCTGTTAAGGAGTTGAAATAAATAGTATATGATTTTGCCATTTTTTCTTAAAACTAAAGAAACCTACTTTTCTCAGCCTTTGTGCAAACATGTACTCCTCACTCCTCCTAAAGTATGAAAGCACTGCTTTCATTAATTTAAATGTATTAATGCTAAAATGCAAATAACTATTTAAAAATTAACTGATCAAAAAAGTTTGATTTGTGGGGTGATTTTTTTCTTTTTTTTTTCTTTGTGGGTTTTTTTTGTTGTTTGTTTTGTTGTTGTTGTTTTTTTTTAATATGACATGTTTGCAACATTAGTATGTTCTGCCAGATAGTATTAAGAAGAGTGAAAAGGTAAGATCCCACAAGCAACTTATGTTTAGATAAAATATACTCTGTTGCTTTAGGTAGGATAAAAAATGTACAAATATGCCTTCATTCTCTGAGGCATAAATCGACCTGTAATTCAATTGGTTAAGGAATAAACCCTTGTTAAATCCATATTATATCAGTATATCATTTACTCATACACTGTGCTGAAGTGTCAGACACCAGCTAGTGGATTAAATAGTTTGAATGCCTGATTTTACCATGCCCTTGTAAAAAGAGTACAAGAAAGCAGTCTTAGCCACCCCTGTTTGCCTCAGCTTTCAATACCTGCAGTGAGTCATAAGCCTCTGTAATAAAGAACATGCTTTCTTGCCTGCTCTTGAATGTACCCCTCAAGAAAAAGAAAGAAAGAAAGAAAGAAAGAAAGAAAGAAAGAAAGAAAGAAAGAAAGAAAGAAAGAAAGAAAGAAAGAAAGAAAGAAAGAAAGAAAGAAAGAAAGAAAGAATAATCCATCTAAAATATTTGCATCTAAACCCTCCCAGAGACAAAACAGACCTGTTAGCAGGGGAGACTGTAAGCAAGCATTCACCTATATTACAGCTGAAAGAGATTTTGTTGACTTGGCCTGATGTTACCATGACATTCAACAGTGGGGCTGAGCTGCCTTTTTCTCTGTGAAGCATGAACAGTAGTACAGGGAAACTGTATTTGTACAATCACAACTTGGTATGTAAAACTTTGTTTCGTAGACTCATGGAATGGTTTGGGTTGGAAGGGACCTTAAAATTCTGGCATCTAATTTCAACCCCCTGCCATGTGCAGGGACACCTTCCACTAAACCAGGTGGTCAGAGCCCCATCTAACCCTACCTTGAATAATTCCAGGGATGGGGCATCCACATCTACCCTGCCCTCAGTCAGCACTGCCAGTGCCCCACCATGCTCACAGTAAAGAATTGTCTCCTAATATCCAATCTAAATTTATCCTCTTTCAGTTTGAAGCCATTACTGCCTGGTATTATCACCATGTGCCCTTGCAGTGTTTTGTTTTTCCTCTTGCTGATTTACATATTTGGATGTTTCTCAGAATATCCTTTAACTGCTCAGCAAAAAGGAGCCTGATAGAACTCTGAAAGTAAATACTACTGAGGTTTGTAAAGACCAGAGTGTTTGTAAGCTTGGGTAGAAAAAGCATTTCTCATGTTTGTTGTGTGGGTCACTGACTGAAGCAAGAGGCCTGGGCTCTTCAGAATTTCACTATTTACTCTGGCTCTGACTCTCTCTAGTTCATCAGGGTTACCTCCAGTGGGGTGGTTTCAGTAACCTCACAGATTTATGTGTTGCTCTGGCTTCCCTTTCATGTGTTTAACTCTTACTGAAGCACAGTGCTGTTGGGACATGCAGTAAATTGCACTCATTGGAAAGCAGAACAAAGGTCTGGACAATCCTGAAAGCTCATGGAGGTGATGATCACTTGGGGAGTTTGCTGTATCCCTCAGAATACAGGGAGAATGATAGTGGAAAGAGTGAGCTAGGAGGCCAAGTAAAGTAAAATGGGACCAAAGGGCAGAAATGAACTTCAGGTGAAATACAAAGGCTGGTGCATTCTTGCCTGTTTCCAGTGTAGTCTGACTTCTGGCCATTGATGACAGTGGGTTTCAGTCAATAACTGGAGTTCTTCCATTTTCTGTGCCCTCTCAGCACTACACTGCTATGTTTCCCTGATGAATTACAGAGGGTACAATCTTTCCTTCAGTCTTGGCTTCAGCAGTGCATATTAATTTACACTCCTGTTTTGTCTGTGTAAGAGAAAGAGAGGCATTTCTTATCTGACTTTCTTCAAACTGTTGTTTGGCCAAAGTCAATTTTCCCCTATTTTCTTCTTTCAGTGCTAGGTACTAAGAAGGGACAAGTTTGCCTTGCAAGCTGAAGAATGTGTGTGATTACAAAGTAAAATAGATTATAAATGTCAAAGCTTGCTTTCTTTAAAACTGTACTAGAAGGAGGTTACTTTGTCTAGGAGGGGAATGGTTGGTGTGGAAGGACTGTGGCCTGGGTCAGCCTTTGATTTTTCTGATTGTAAAGGGATGAGATACAATTCAGGTCTGACTCCTTCATTATCTTTTCACCTCCATCTGTAACCCAAAGAGACCCTAGGTAGAGAAAAGGTAAGTTCAGCATTCCTGCCTTGCAAGCATTGAGACCCTCTTAGCAGGCTGAGGGCAACCATGTGAATGGATTTTTTTCCTTGTTACCAGGCTGAGACCACCAGCTCTCTCAAATGAAGGAGCACCAGTGACTATTTTTTTCCTTTTTTTTTTCTTTCTTTAATCACCATTGATGTGGCTCACAGTTTGAACTAGCAGAAATCCCTCCTACCTTCCTCCCGGATCATGCAAAACCTTTATTTTTAAACCTATGTGACTGCTTCTAACAGGAAGGTATTAGGTAAGCAGCAGGTGAGATGGTGCTACATGAGCAGTGAAGCTGACTGGGGGAGCATGAAGAGAACTGATGCCACACTGATAAAAGGCCATTGAAGAATATCTGTTTGCCATGGATCTGTGGACCCACTCCTTTGTCCCCTTGACTCAGGAATAAAACAGCCTTGTACTGTACTCACTCTGGAAAATGGATATTCCCACTTCAGAAACCAAACCCCAACATTTTGTGCTTTTATATGATTCAGCTATTTGAACTAAGAGAGAAATATCTGCCCAGACTGGCAAGGAAGTGATATTTATGTGTTGGCATCTCAAATATATGACAGATCACTGGCAAAAGTGTGAAGGAAGAGGAAAATGATCAAAGACCAAACTGTTCCCAGATATGTTTTGGATCGATGTTGCAGCTTTCCACTCACACAGAGAAAAGGCAGGATAGAAACTACTGAATAATTAAATCCCTGTAGGTTGAGGGCTTTCCAGCGAGTGCCTACAACCTCTTCAGGCTAGTTTCAAGGATGATGCTTGAATTGTGTTCATGTGACCTTAGGAGTCATCTGGTATAGAGTAGGGGAAAGGATTTAATTACAGAGAACAGATAATCTTTGTTCTAATGCCTTTAATGCTATCGCTTTCTCTGCAGCTGCTTTATACATAATAAGAGCTTAGCTTTCATTACAGATATATATTTTTTTAAAAGACAGTATCCTCCTGTCACCACATAAGCAGCACTGCTTTCATTCATTTAAAGTCATCATTTCTTTCTGGCTATAGGGTATTGCATTCTATGTCATTCCATATAATAGTCTTATATATATATATATATATATATATATATATATATATAAATATATATTTTCACCTTTATTATTGAGATTGCTTCAGTCGGCAAGTGCCCATGGAGCAAAATTGCAAATGATGTCTGCAGAAAGTTGGCAATAAGCTGTGTTTCTTCTCTTGATGTGCTGCACTGACCCTAAGGAATGAGACTTAATACATAAGGTGAGGTGTCTTTTGGAAAGGTGGAATGTCTGAAGGAAAAAGTTGTCAATAGTGTTTCCTCCAGAGAGCTGAAATCATTCAGTGAGTCCCTCTCACACAGTGTTAATTGTGCTTGACATGAAGGACTGGTGCTTCAGCATACTTGTAATGGACAACAGAACATTTTTCCATCTTGGATACTGGGTTAGTTTTGTTTCCACTGATACCAGTTGGTTATTCCATCAGAGTGTCAGCTTTGCTTAAAGAGGGTTTGTGACTGAGGGGCAAATCTGTTCTTAAAAATAATTATGATTTGTGATAGCATTTCTATGCCTGAAAAAGTCCAAGGATAGACATTGTGAAAATATGATTTTGGTTGTAAACCTTATTTTGGTTGAAACAGTTTAGAGGTTAGGCTGCATAAACACTAGTGGTGTTACCAGGCTCTCCCTTTCACACTACAGGACTGGCTGCAGTGAAGTTTTACCCAGCACTTGGAAGTGGGTGAAGAGCTGAGTGCTGAAGGCAGAGTTATCTTTGCTGCCCAGTAGACACTTCCTTCAGTCACGAATGATGTACATTACTGTGTGTGGGATTGTCCATGGTGCACCTCTGCATGGATAAACAGAGAAATTTAATTTCCCCACCTCTCACTAATCTGTCAAGAAAGCTGAATTTGCTTTCAGAAAAGTCAGATCCAACTTCTGCATACCAGAAGTAGGAAATCAACAGGTTGTGTTAGGATATCTGCCTGTGGAGGAGTGAAGTGCAGAGTGTCTCATTTCTGGTCTGGTTATCTTGTTATCTTCTTCTTTGGCATGAATTCTTCAGGATTTCGGGTAAATAGTACCTGCTGCTACCAGGCTTGGAGATAATCAACAGCTGGAGTATAAATAAGGACTTTTTTATATTAAAGAGTTTACTTTGAATTCTTAATATAATGGCATAAACTGCTACTCCATTGTAATTCAGCAAGCCTCCTACTTGCAGCAAATCTGCTGCTGGGACAGCACCACTGAAGGGTTTGTGCAAATGTCTCCCTGTCACTCCAGTGCTACTTCGTAAGCAGCACAGAGCAAGCCCTGAAGGGTAACTCACATAATGAGTTCTCCCCCACTGCAGAGGAGAAAAGTGATCCCCAGATGGCATGCCAGAGAAGCAGGAGGTTAATTTTATTTGAAATTCCCTAAACTAAGAATTTTGTCTCAATAGGTGAGTGAATTGAACCACCAGAGCAGATGGGTTGATGCTCTAAGTCCCATGCCACAAGGCTTGTACTATTTTTCAAGAAACAAAGATGAAACAACATCTCTTTCCTGGTTTTCAGCAACTTTTTCCTCATTAGGGTGTAATGCAATGTCTTGGAAGATGCTTACAGACCATTGGCACCTTGGGTATTACAAAAAATTGGAATATTAATTTAATATTTATAAAATAAAAGATTAATTTAGGATAGACCCTTGAACTTAGCTTTTCATGTGTCCCAGAAGAAACATTGTACAGATCAGCAAAGCACAGACATGAAAAGGCATATATGTGTCTCCTTATTTCCTAACCCAAGTAGATCAATAACAAAAGCATTTAGCCTCTTAAACTCTACATATAGATGATTAGTGTACTTTCCTTCTCTTTTTCCCCCCATGAGGCCATGTATCTTTAAAAGAAAAAAATTACTCTGCCTTTTGACAAGATGCTGTGCATTCTTCCTGATAATAGCTCCAGGCAAATGTATCAGTCACACAGAATGAAAAGGCATTTTGGGAGGAGATTGTCTTATATTTAGTATGATACAATGCCAAAATGGTGGCAAAGTGTCAAGTTCTCTGATAATCACTCTATAAAAATAGGTTCATTTGAAACAGGTGTCTTGAGTTTCATCAGGTTAATCAAGTGAGAAATGGATAAGTTGGACAAGTTTTACTGTTGTGGGAATTGTATTGCTCAAGCAAGTAATTAAATTGTTCACACAGAAATCACCTCACAATAAAAATACATTTATGACAAGATGGTCTTGTTCATCTTGATGAACCAGGCCCCCAGCTCTTCTTCAGATTGTGTGTGCATGTAGGTTCAGTGTGAGTAATCATATTGTTTGGAAGTTATATTATCTCAGCTTGTGTGTGCAATTTTACAATAACATTGAAATACACTTGATGGCCAATATTGAAATTACAGAGTAGTAAGGACAGTGGGTTTAGAGCTGCTTCTAGAAGGAATCAACACACTTTCAAAAAAGGTGTGTGCTCCTTAGGGATTCAAAAGTTCAGGAAAGTGGCAACCCACATAACAGTGATTACAGCTAAATAGTACATTTAAACATTAACAGTGGGATTCAATTTTTTGAAACTAATAATATTTGCACACTTTTCTAAATGTTGACAAAAAATCCTCAAACGGTTGGTTACTTGAATGTTTAGCTCTTTATGAAAGCACAGTTCAACAGGATCTCAAAATTAAACACGGCATTCCTTTAGGTATTTCCAGTCACACCCCTCTCTTAAATTACATTTTTTTCTGTGAGAAAGAATGAAGGATGACCCCCCGGTTATTCTGGAATTTCAACAATCTTCAACTAACAAAAGTCTAAAACTTTCCAGAGCACTTGTCCTGATCATTGAGTCATCCTTGTGCTGATAAAAATCTCAGGTTATTCTTTCATTTATTTGTCTCTTCATTTATCTGCCTGCCTCTGTAGATACAAACAACATAATAAAAAAAATGCACAATGCTAAAAGTTTCCTTGGAGGGACAAGTCACCTCTGGGCAAAGTGTAACCATGGAAAATTCCAGATAGCACAGGGTGGTTTTTTTCCTTTGGAAAATACCAGTGTTTTAAAAGGACAGGCAGACTCGAGCCACAGCAAGCACTTAGGGAAAGCTTTGTTTTGCGGGCTGCTGAAATGCAGCTGCTGCAGCAGCAGGCACCCAGCCCGGGCGGACTTGTCCTGAAGGTGCTTGAGAGAGTAAAACCTGTGCCCTTTATTTGTGTGGTGACATTCTTGAGAGTTTCACAGCACTGTTGTCCTGTCTCAGGCCAGGGCTGAGGAGGGATTCTTCTCAGGCTGTCCCTGGGGCCCAAGGCTAGTGGCAAGATGGGGGTACCCATCACTTGTCCCCCTGTCACATCTCCAGACAGTGATCCTGTGACCTCTGGTGCTTGCTGCCATGGTCAAGGACTTGCTTGGGACATTTGGTCTGTCCCCACAAGCAAGGCATAAGTGGAGAGTGTGCCATCAAAGTGATTTTCTCCTCATTTAGTCTTTTCCAAGTGCCACTCATCTAGCAGAACTTTGAAGGTGAAGGAGGAACCCCTACATTATGTTAAACAGCTTGCTTATAAGTCTTGGCTGAACACTTTTCCCAAAGCACATATTTTTTCTCTGCAGAAACGCAGCACACACCATTTTTCCCAGCTCGTTTAGCCTCTGTGGCATCAAAGTTTTACTTTGTGCCGGGAGGGAATGACATGCCCCAGCTGAAATCCCCTCGTTTCCCTCTTCGGGAAGAACTGGGAGCAGCCCTCCTCCCCAGGACAGCGGGCAGGAGCCGGCCCAGCTGGGGGAGCTCTCACTGCGTGGGAAGGGAGAAGGGAGAAGGGACGGTGCTCCCAAAGCTCCTGGCCCATCCTGGCCATCATGTTCACTGTTATTCTCACCCTGCATTGAAATAACCCTATATCCAAGCTTCCACTGTGCTCCAGGCTTTACTAGTGGGTTACTCATGGTACTTAAAGATCACCTCCCATCTTTGGTCTCCAAGTGAAGGTGGCAGGTCTCAGTTTGTTTCAAATACTGCTGTGGTGGCACTGATTTTTCAAAAGAGCTCAGTTTTATCACTGGGCATGTAAATGCACTTTGCTTTATGTCTCTTGGGAGCTCAACAATGTGTTGTATGAAAAGGATTGGACTGGCTGCTAAACACAACTGGTTATTTTACTCAAATGCCAAAAAAAAAGGATCTTATTTTCAGAAGCATGTAAAAATAGGAGGGGTATAGAAAGGAAAATGTGATAAAGCAGTAGCATATTGTACATTGGGTGTGTTCACCTGCTGAATCCATTTGGGTCTTTTGAGAGGAACAAACTGGAGGAAGTTCAGTAGAAAACAGCAAATCCAGGGAGTGGAATGAAAGAGGTCAGACAAAATATTGTCATGATTTATTTATCCAATGTATTGATAGTTAATAACTAAGGAGAACTTGTGTTATAATAGTCTAAAAATATTTGAAGTGTGGAATGAAAGAAGTGTACCCAAGCATGATTAAGAGACATGAGGATATAAAACTCAAGTGGAGATACATTTAAGCCAAAAGTCGGGTCAGAGTTTTCAAAAGGAAGATTGAAATATCTTGCAAAGGAACTACTAAAACTTTTGACTTGTGAAAGCAGTTTGAGCAAAATAACTCAAGGCCTGTGGAAACCAATCCTACTCCTCCAAAGACTGAATTACTTAAGTCTTCCTACACAAAGGAATGTTTAACCTTAATTAGCTTTTCATGTGACAGAAATTTCTACAGATAGGTTCTCTAAGTAAAAGTTTGCCACACATGTTAATTCTTTGACTTTCTGGGTTGGACTGGACTCTGAAAGAAGGATACCTTGGGTAGGAAATTACTGTGGTCCTGTGTTTGTCACTCACCTGCTGTGTGAGCGTAGGCACATCACAGCCTTTCCCTTTGTGCCATGCCAGTGCCCAAGGACAGGGATGGAGCTGGGGAAGGAGCCCCAGTGAGCTCAGGTTTCCCTGGTGAGGAAAACAGCCACGTGGCACCTGAGCTGTTAGGCAATCAAGCACCATGGCAGAGAGTTTACTTTACAGGCTACACATAGCAAATGTAACCTCTTTCCCAAGGCTGAAACAGCCAGTGTTAGGAGTTGTGACAACTGGGAGATGGCTCGTGCTGCCAGAAGATGAAGAGCTTCCCAGGCTGCCCTATAGCAAAGAGAGCTGTGGGTCACCTCAGGAGATTTCTGGGGTGTGTGAGGACACTGAGTTTGCTGATCACTGTAGAACACAGGCTGAGGACTGGTTTTGTTTGTCTCATTCCTTTTATTTTCTTTGTTAACCTTAAGATGAGAACTGTGGAAATCAAACAGTGAAGAGAAAGTTATGGGCAGGAGAGATTGCAACTCTTGCTCTGACAGCAGAGCTGGTAAATTAACTCTTGATATTTTCATGAATTGAAGAATCGAGTTGTAACACTGAGTTGTCTTATCAATAAGCCAGGGTTCCTACCTTCTTTTTTTTCAGGAGCATCAGAGCTCAAGAGGGGCTTGAAATCTACCAGACCTTTATTTAATTCCACTTTTGGTCTAACTTATGAAATGATGATCTAGACTCAAATTTCCAATACTTTGGACATCAATGAAGACAGAATACACCAAATATGAGGAAATTTCTCCAGCTGCTTTTGTTTCCCAAGTTCTGCAAGAGTTTATTCTGCAAGTTTCAGGCTTTGGAGCAGCAGAAATAAAAAATTCTCAGCTCAGCTTCTTAGAATTTAGTGTTGGTAGACGGAGTTTTGCCTCATCCTGATGTGTATTATGTGTTCTACTGTGTGCAAGTGTCTGTCTTGACTAATTTGCAACATTTATGAGTCCTCTAAATTATGGCAATGATTTAAGAACATGCACAAAATTTAAGGAAAAAAAATCAACATGCCTTCAAATATCCTTATTGATTTTCTCTTTCCTCTTTCTCTCCTCGTAAACTTTTAGTGTATATTTGGTGTTAGGAATTAAACTATTTGCATTCTTTGTCACCCAGTCATGGGGTAAATTATCTTTTTGCTTTGTCTATAGGTCTTGTTAAGGATTAACAACACCTTTGATTAAATTAAACAGCAGGGTATCTTGAGTCACTCAGCTGTTACTTCACCTGTAGGCATAATTACCATTAGTAATAAAAAAAGTACTCTAGGAAGTTCCTAGTGCCTGAATTTGTTCTGAAAACCGTATGTGTTTATTAATTTCCTAATAAGAATTTAAGAAAGCAGGAAATGATGAAAGATAATAACCATTATGCCCTCTGTCCCTGCTACATTTTACTTTCTATTGCAGCTCTGTCGAGAACTCAGCAGCAGTCGTGTTACTTATGGCAGTGTAACACATTCTTCTTGGGCTTGAGGATGGCTCAAAAAATTTAGATTCTCACTGAACATTCCAAGGGTCTTTTGTCAGCTGCTTTTTAGTCTTGCCTCTCCTTTGCTCTCCATTTCTGCAGACATTCAAATTTCCCTTTCCTCAGTATACTCTGAATAGTTTATCAGCCAATTTTCACTTTCCTGGGCCAGGCTATTGTCCAAATGTGAATTTGAAAAGCTTATCTCAATTTGAAGCAAGTTCTACACGGATTCCCTATGCAAGGAACAAGGCAGGGGTGTAGGGGGAAGAAATTTCTCAAGTTCTCTCTTCTTTACCTTTGGAGATCTTGCTTTGTGCTTTTTTTCCCCTGGTGTTTTCACTAAAATATTCTGATAAGGATACATAATTCTTCTGGATTAATTAGAATATAAAGCAAATACAGGTGTGCAGCATGAAAAGTTTATATTTGATATTTAAAAATGAAAATTTCTGTTCTCAGCATAAACACACCAATTATGTGACGCACGTCACAGATATTGTCATACCTTCGATATTGCAAAGAAATACCCCAGATGATTTTGGAGCTGTCTCCTTGGTGAATAAGCACCAAGTCCCTCTTCTGTCCTGCTCTTAGCAATAAGCCCACGACCCTTGTTTAAGGTACAGTACAGCATTATTAAAAAAGACTCAGTCTGTTCCCAGTTTTAAAGTTTCATATTTCAGGGATATCAGTCTAAAAATTTACACAAGCACTTAACAAACATACATAAACCTAAAATCATCTATTGACAGATGCAGAAAAAGGCTGCTATATCAGATCATATGTCTTCAGCCTGTCTAGGGTCCTGGCTAATCATTCTTTGGTCTCAGTATAATATTGGGCGCTAATAAATCTGCCAAATCCAATTTATCTGGGCTTGCATTAATCAAAAGTGTTTTAAATAGTGTGTCTCTATTTATTGCCAATTAACAATCCGAACATCTCAGATGCAGTGTTGGTCTGACATGGCTACTTGAAGAAATCAGATGGACTGCCTGACAGATACAGTTTGTAAGCATCAGACTTCATTCTTGTGTGGTGTACCATCAAGAGTCATGATTTTTTGAGAACACCTGTAAACATCAGTATGTTTTCTGGTTTTTGAAAGTGAGGAAAGGTTTGCAGATTTTTATTTATTTCAGTAATTTTAGTATAGTTATGGCAATGCTCTCAAAGGTAATTTTATGGCAGAATCTTCTTTATTCAGCAACCCAGAAAAGAAGTTAAAATATAGATTTTCAGTAGTGTTACCAAAAATTGTCTCCAAAGTTATGCAACTGCCACCTGTCAAATTGTTCAACACCTGTGAGTTATCCATGTGGCCAAGGAGAGCACACAAACTGATAATGGCATTTGTGCTTCATCCAGCAGGCTGCACTCAGTGCTGACACACCCCCAGCCTGACTGGGAGTGCAAAGTGTGTGGAGGCTGCCTCGCACAGACACTTGCAGACCACAGGGAGTGGGCCACGGATGGGGGAAGGGGGCAGGTACACACGTCACCAGCCATCTGTCACCGTCTTCTTCGTGTTATCTGATTATGGACAGGTTTGTCTGCAATTTTGAGCAAGGAGTAAGCGTTATTAAATAGATGTCTGGTTTAAAAGAATGCTTTGCTATTGCGAATTTAATACTTGATTGACATCCCTGGCGACTGGAGTCTTCTCCCTCCCCGTGGGAGAAGGGAACAGCAGGGAGTCACAGGCACAGCCTCACACCTCTCCTTGGATGGCTCGGCTGGGAAATTGTGCTGGGAGTGAAAAATGGGTTCAGTTGTTGGACCCACTAAAGAGCTGCAGTAACAGCTGGCAGTTAAGTAGTGTAGTGTCAAATATTCCCCGGTGAAACTTTTTTCTGGCAAGCAGAAAGGATAAGAATAGTCTGTAGAGGATGAAACACATCCTATCTAACTTCACATTATGAAGAGAAGGGTTTCTTTTGGGAAGGAAACTTGAGAGACATGCAGAGAGGGTTAGAGCTGGAGGTAGGAAAGCACATTTCAGTAGCAGCATGGGAAGAAAGGCTCTGACGTTCAGTAGAGAGGAACTGGCCAGCAGAGGAGTGCAAGTAAGGATTCACAAACGACTGCACAAAACGTACAATGAAGTGGGGGAGAATTCCTGCTTTAAGACTTTCCATTTAGTGAGATACCCACTCATAAATTTCCTTTCTTGATTTGCTTATATTCCTTTAATTTTGTTTATTTATTAGTTATTTAATGTCTTCTGTGGGAGCATCATACACTTTGGAATCATTGCAATTTTCTCAGTGGTAAAAAGAGCATTGTCAATAACCCTGGATGCAGCTGGAAAAAAGCAGCAGCCCAGAGGCAATTGCTGAGGAGTTATATTTTTTACTCCAGGAATAAGGAAAATAACCATGTATTTTCCCCCATGTGTGTGAGAAAATATTATTGGGAAATGAAGTTAATATATTTTTTCTGCCCAAGGAACAACAGGTATTTGCAAAGAGTTCAGGCTTGCCTAGTCAAAATCTGATGAACAGAAAGCAGTAGCTTGCATTGAAGTAGTTTCACCTTTGCCTGCCCTTTAATCCTGAGCTACCATATTTTTCATTAAACTTTCTTCACTCTGCTTATGCCCTCTCTACAGTGTCACTTCCAGTTCATGAAACCATTCTCCCCTTCTGAAAGTTGCTTCTGTTACATGAAGTAGCCACAGTGCCTAAGGATCATGATTTGTTTGTTTCTGTAGTAGTGAATGTTGCATTGTACTTACAATGAAATGTCTGTCAAAGACAATGTAAAGTGTTCACTCACACCAAATTGTTCTTGAGCTAATGCTCTTGGAATAGGTCAGTTTGGAATAGGAATTAAAAGTGACAGGATACTTAGTGTTACAAGAAAAAAAAAAGTATCTGAGTGTCCTGTTAATCCAGCAGCAAGGGAAAGCTTAGTGAAAATCCTCCAAGAGGCCTTCATCATTTAAAACCAAACCCAGTTGCATAGTCTGGATAAAAAAAAAATGGAATGAGAAGAAAAAGGCAAGAGAGACCTAGAATTGGGCTGAGACTTCACTGTGCTGTTTCTATTAAAGTGTCATCCAGCTGACATCAGGACTCCATCATACTGGAGGCTGCCTCACTATGTACAGTCCCTGAGCTGGAGAACTGTTCTCAAGGCTTTCAAATAAAGGCAGTTTCATAACAGGACAGAGAGTAAAGTGTGATGAAAACAGATTCCCTGTGTAAAAAAATACCTTATCCAAACTCCTAAAAACAAAAAACCAAAGCCCTCTTTCATTTTTCTTAAACAACACCAACAACAAAGCAACAAAAACAAACAAAAACCTATAATTAATTAAAGAAACATACAAAACTCACCAAAGCAAACAAATAAAACCCAAAACCACAAACACACAAACAACAAAAACAACAACAACAAAACAAACCAAAAAAAGGAAATAAAAGCTGGAAGAAGTTTGGCCAACTCCCAGTGACTCCCAGTGTAACTGCATATTAGCTGCTTAAATGTGTTTTCTAGAACAGACTCTTAGATCACCTGCAGCAGTATAAACTGGACTAATTTATTTTACATAACAAATATAAAGCAGTGGTTTAAAACTATAAAATATGTGTTGAACACTGAGTTTCCAGTGGCTCTGATATGAAAAGAGCAAACCCTTCAAGGCTTCTTTCCCTATAGGTATTCTTTAAGCAGCAAAAATATTCAACAGATGCTTCCCTTGAAGCTGTATTGTTTGATTTTAACATAAGACACAACAGTCACAAATATATGGATCTTGGACAACACACCTGTAATTAAGAGCCACATTTTGTACTGTGTGTTATTTCAGAAAAGCACATTTCACTGTTGTTTGCAAGCATTGAAGTCTAAACCTGAACTCTGAGTTCTACCGTCTGTTTTCTTCGTCTTTATTTGTCTGTCTGTAAAGTGGGCCAGAAGCCCTTGTTGTCATGATCATGCTGTAGCTCAATAAAGAAACATTTGAAACAGGTTAGTCAGGATATTACACATATGTCCTTAGAATCGCAGGAGGCTTCTGCAGTAATGGCAAAATGAAATAGCTGAAACACTCTTTCCCTGAAAACCCTTTACCTTTTTGCTTTCAAATGGGAATATTGTATTATCTGTAAAGAAATGGATGTAAATAGAGAAACACATAGAGCTGAATTACTCCTGTTCCCTGCTAATGCATTAGTTCCTGACAGTAAAAGCCTGTATTATGTGAGTACAAGGAAGGAAGGTACTGTATGAAAGCCCATAATAGATCCAGCTTTAAGGAGAGAAGGAGATCATGGTAAGGTTTCTTCCTGGGCCGCAGATGTTGTTTAAGTGGCGCCGTTCCAGAGAGACAGTCCTTGAAGGTATTTGTGCTTCAGAAAGTTGCAGGGACAAAGGGATAAATGAACGTTTGCCACAGGCTGTGGCAGGGTAGAAGATGCATGAAGGCAGATCCTGTGGAGCTGCTGACATGCTGTGTGTAGCTTACCTGGAGTAATTTGAGTAATTTATGTCTGTGTCCTCAAGCGTGAATTGCTTTCCAATTCCCCTTTTCTCCCAGGCTGACAGTCATTAGTTGCTGACTTAATTCCTCAGTTTGTTTAGCTGTAGAGTACAGCCTACAGAGGGAAGGGGAGAATCAGGACCAAGCATATGAGCCACCTTTTCTGCTCCACATGCTGTGCACAGGGACAAAAGAGAGAATCCATCTGGGCAGCATAGCCAGGCATGCCTGAGGTGTGCAGTTATTGCCATCCCTCTGTGGGAGGGTGCTCCAGTGGTGCTCCAGTAGAGTGGTCAGGTGGGTACGTTAGTTCTGTATCCAAACAAAACCTGGGCTCCTGTTTCAAACACACTTTTAAAAAGTCAATCCACGTTCTGCTGCCATTTGTGGCTCATGAAAAAAACGTTCTTGCAAAATCTTCTGCAGCAGTGGATCAAACCATTCCTGCATCATTTACATGGAAACTGATAGGTTTTAGCCAGCTGTTGAACAGGTAACCTGTTCATGGGAACTTCTCAGTCTACTTACCTGCATTCTAATTCACACTCCTCAAGTACTTAGTGCTCCTGAGGTCAATTCTACTCATCAGTAGGTGCGCACTCACCAAAAGAGAGGCCATTCATCAAGACTACAAGCAGTTAGAAGAAAATAAAAAGGAAGCTGCAACAACAGTGGGGCTTGTTTTTCTTCAAATTTTTAACTCAAGGAGGATATCCTGTAGATTCAGTGGAGAAACTGGCCACTCATGACTTGGACAGGTGCAGTCTTTGCTGGGTGCAAAACTGGCTGGGTGGCTGGGCTTCTGGTTTTGAATGGAACTAAATCCAGCTGGCAACTTGACACTGTTGGTATTCCCCAGGGCCAGTATTGGGACCAGAACTGTTTAACATCTTTACTGAGATTTGGATGAGGGCAGAGTGCATCTTCACTGAGTTCACAGATGACACCACTTAGATGAGGTATTGATCTGCTTGAGGATAGGAAGGCATGACAGAGTATTCTTGATGAAGCGGATCAATGAGCTGTGGGCATCTGCAAGAGGTTCAAGGTGGTGAAATACCAGGTCCTGCACCTGGGCTGCAGCAACCCCATGAGCACTACAAGCTGAGGGAAAAGTGGCTAGAGAGCTGCTCAGCAGAAAAGGCCTTGGGGATGCTGGTTGACAGCTGGCTGAATATGTGCCAGCATGTGCCCAGGTGCCCAGTGGCATCTTGGCCTGTGTCAGCAATAGTGTGGCCAGCAGGACTACAGGAGGGATTATCCTGCTGCACTCAGCCCTGCTGAGGCTGTACCTCAAGTACTGTGTTCAATTTCGGGCCACTCCAAAAAGGACATTGAGATCCTGAAGCGTGTCCAGAGAAGTAAAACAGAGCTGGTGAAGGGTCTGGAGCACAGGTCCTGTGAGGAGCAGCTGGGGTTGTTTAGCCTTGAGAAGAGGCTCGAGGGGACCTTAACATTCTCTACAACTGCCAGAAAGGAGAGTGTAGCAAAGTGGGAGTTGAATTCTTCTGCCATGCATATACAAGGCAGAAGTGGCCTTAAATTGCACCAGGAGAGGTTTAGATTAGATATTAGAAAATATTTTTTCACAGGAATTGTGGTTAGGCATTAAAATAAGTTTCCCATGGAGGTGATGGAGTCACTATCTCTGGAAGTGTTCAAGATGTGTCTGGACGTGGCACTTGGGGATATGGTTGAGGGGTGATAATGGCTGGGGTGACAGTTGGGCTAGATGGGCTTGAAGAAACTTGATGATTCTGTGGTTCTGTACTTAATATTCACTGACGTCCCACTACCACCTTTCCCTCAGTAGAGGTTCTATAGGATTTTTTCTCATTACCCAAACCCTTTTTTCATTTCATTTTAGGGATCAGTATATCTAAGATTTTCAGGATCAGTATCATGAGTTTCACTCCTCCAAAAAATGTGTTAGAAATTAAGTCTCAAAGATTACAGGGAGGATGAAAAGGGAAGTAAAAAAGGAATAGATGCACATAATTTTGTAAGTCCACAGGCATGCATATATATATATAAATATATATATATATATATATATACATCTTTTCTTGTGATAATGTGGGTCTTGCTTCCTTGGGATTCCTGGCTAAGCTCTTTTTCAAAGAGCTTAGCCAAGCTCTTTTGTCTTTGTTGTCCTATAGTTTATGCCTAGGAAGGTCCTTTCCAGGATTATGTACCAAGTCATATTTTAATTTTCCAAATCAGAAATGAAGCACATCAACAAATCATCAGAAGGTTCTTGGATATGTTTTGTCTTGGAGTAAAGCTTTCCAAGATTTTGGTCTGTAGCATTGAAGTAATGGGTGTTGGGAAATGCCTTTAATTGTGGTAGGTAACTTTCTGTGAGTGAAGAGCTGGTTGGCAGTGTCCATGCCAGATGCCTCTCTAAAGATGCCTTGGGCCCTTGACCTCAGCTGTTCTTATGTGTACCATTCAACGTCAACCCTTATTAACCAAAAGATTAAAGAAAAATTCCTTTTCCTTGATGCACCAGAGCTTCCTATTTTGAAGAAAAAAGACTAAATGATTTCAGGATAGGGAACAATGGAAAGGACTGTTACTGATGTTACTTTTTGTATTCGACTTCAATCACAATAAAATGCTCACTAAAAAAAAAAAAAAAAAGTGAAAAAGAAACCTCTGCAAATTAATGGTTCAGGATTTTGTCAAAAGTAAGCATAAGGAGAAGCACACACTGGACTCCTCCCTTTCTCACCAAATATGATTTTTCATTTCTCCCCATCATTATTTTTCCAGTTAGAGCTCAGCACAAGAACAGCTGGAGCAGGTCTAGACAAGGTACATAAAAATGATCAGAGGGGTGGAGCACCTCTCCTGTGAGAAAAGTGTGAAGGAATTGGGGTAGTTCAGCCTGGAAAAGGAAAAGGTCCAGGGAGACCTTCTACTGCAGTCTTTCCATGCTTAAACTCTTTTGCGCACTGCCTGTTGATAAGGGCAAGGGGCAATGGTTTTAAACTAAAAGATTACAACTAGATATGAAGAATTTTTAATTTTTTTTTTGTTTTTTTTTTGTTTGTTTGTTTGTTTGTTTGTTTTTATGAGGGTGGTGAAACACTGGAACAGGTTGCCTGGAGAGGTGGGAGATGTCCCATCCCTGAAAACGTTCAAGGTCAGGTTGGAGGAAGCTCTGAGTACCCTAATCAAATTGAAAAAGTCCTTGTTCATTGCAAGGGTGCTGCACCAGATGAATTTTAAAGTTGCTTTCAATCCAAACTATGGGTTGAAAGGAACTTTCAAGGTTCTATGATTCTATATTTAGTGTTACTTGTGATATTAGTAGTGAAAGGAAAGATGGGAAAATAAAAGAAAGAAAAATAAAAAGGGTAATTTTTTAGTGACTGTGTTCTGCTAAGTAATTTGTTTAAAAATTCTGCGACTTACTGGCTGGTGGCAGGTAGCAGGAGGAAATGAGTTGTCTTAAAAAACATTAAAAATTGCAGAATCGAATTCGAGCTTAGTAAGATTTTTGTTTTTGTGGAAAAGACTGTGGAACAAAGTAATTATCTTCACCATTGCATTTAGCTCAGTGTAGAAAGCTTTCATGGTAGACATATCCCTTTTCTTTCCATGTAATTATGATCCACAATAGTTCTATTTCCAACCAAACTACCATTTATTTTGAGTGATTTCAGCATCTACTGAAAAAGAATAAGTTGTCTTTTTGTGCTTTTATTAGGACTATAGAGATAAGATGAACCTTGTTAGTAGGATCCTCTGGACTGAACTAAGTTTAGTCCTCTTATGGTTTTGTTGTTTACTTGATAAATTCCATTTTCATGTGTTATCTCTCCTCCTTAGCTCTGATAGTCCTGTCTCACCATTGCAAAGAAGGCTTGCAGTCCAAGCTGATGAGCCTGCTGCTGCAGGAACAACAAATGTTTCTAATTTGAAAAAGGAATGCAAAGCATGTTCAGAGTATATTGTTAGCTTTTTTTTTTCTTCTTCCCTCTGTGTTTGATTTCTCTGATTTCTTTATTCTTGGTTCCCCAATGCACTAGTGTCAAACTGATACCGTTACCTAAGCATTTGTAACCAGGATTTTATGAGAAGTCTTTCAAATGAAAGGATAATTTGTGTTGAACTGTCTCTTACTTGAGGCTCTGTATAGCTTGGAAAGTTCTGACTTCATTGAATCATAGCCACAGCAGCTATGATTTCAAGTGGCTGCAAAGATACAGGTGTTAGCCCCCTGCATTTAGTAAATAAAGCTTTGATTTGTTGGTGGGTGGGATTTGGCTCACATCACAGCTACTGGAGTGCTAGTGGTTGGGATGGAAGTGGAGCTTAGCCCAGCAGAAAATGCTTTTGAAAATCCTTGTTTATTAAGAAGTAGGTTGGGAAGAAGATTCTGGATATGATTTGCATAAATTTTGATGACATATAAACCCAAACATTAATACTGTTTGAACCATATGGAGTAAATTGGTCACCATACTTATGAGTTTCTCATGCCTTTTTTCAGTAAATCATCATGCATTTTTTCTACCTCTGTTATGTTTTCCCACTTTGCAGTATGGCATTAGCCCCCAGCAGAAGAAGGTTGCATGACCAGTGACTTTAGTGTGACTTTAGTGTGCTGTCTTTATATCAGAAAGCTTACTGCTAGAAATTTTGTCAGTATGCAACTGCTGAGTTTGACATGTGTTCAGAAAAAAAAACCAATTCTGCCATTTGAGCACATAGTTTGTGCAGTCTCCTGGATAGTTGGTACACTGTGGTTACACACTACAAATGTTCTCCAAACTTCCCTCTATCATTGTTTCCTGCAGGATGTGCTTTTTTGTGGTTTACAAAAAAGCAGAAAGAAGAGATAAGGAATTCATGAGTGATGATGGCTTTCCACATTTTCTTTTCTTTTATGCTTTAAATCTCCAGCACCCAGCAGCTACCTCTCCCATTTAGTCACCCTACTGATGTCTGTGTGTTACTAAACTCGACAATTTACCTGGATCTGGTGTAATTTAAACAAATACTACTGCTGTGGCTGAGCTGATGGGACCTTCTGAAAGGAGCCAATGCATGCCAGCACCTTGTCAGCAGTAGGGGTGAAACAGCAGGGAAGGCCTTGCAGCATCCAAGAGGATTGGAGTGGTGAGAGGTTTGTCCAGATCTCCAGTGCAGGCCACTGGGCTCTGACACTTCTGTAGTCTTGAGGCGTAATTTCTTTATTGTTCTTACAGAAACAGTAAGAACAATAAAGAAATTGTTCTTATTAATTAATTGTACACCACGGACATTGGGGTTTCAGCCTGGTGGCTGTTTCAGAGTTGCCATCTGGAAACCCTCCATGATCACAAAGTGCTGAGGTGGAGCTCAAGGCCCTCTGAGGCCAGGCCAGGGTGCTGACACCAGGCTTGGCATGGGCCATGTCTGGGCTCACCATCTCACCATCCATAGCAGATACTGGAGCCAGCCACCCTGACATTGGCCTTGGGCTCCTCCAAGAGGGACTGGGTTGTCCTACTCCACCGTGAAGCCATGTTACATTTTAGTCTTCTCTTAGCAGAGCAGCTTGCATGCATCTCTCTGAGGAAAGCAGTTTCCATGCTATTGCTGTGTATTGAGGAGTATTTGGCATAACAAAGATGCGATGACTGGGAGAAGAAAACAAAAGGAGGCCTTGGATGGCTTCTCAACACTAAAGCACTGTCTTGGTTTGAAAAGACAGGTGTCTTCTGTCTTTTCAGAAGGCAAGAGCTTTCCCTGAAATGGAGAATGCAAACCTCCTCCCTCCAAATTATTATAATTTTGAAGTTAAGGGGCTCTCAGGCAAAGATACGGGAGTAGGAATAACAGTTCTTTATTAGAGGAAGAATAAAACTAAAATAAAAATACAGTAATACAAAACAGCATTTATAGAGTCAGAATACAACCTGACACCCTGTTGGTCAGGGCATTGGTAGCAGTCCAATTGGAACTGTGGCTGCAGTCCTCCTGGAGTGGCAGATGTGGTTCTGTTGGAGCAGCGAGCCTATAGAAGGGTGTAGTTTTCCTCTGAAGGTCCAGTGGTGGTGTAGATGGGTCTGGTCTTCCTCTGACAATCCAGCGGAAAAGAAAGCTGCTCCTCTGGGAATGCAGTGGTGAAAGACTGCTTGTGGTGTTCCAAATCTCAGATTATATCCAGGTAGGATGCTTGGCTCCACCCACTGGGCGGAGCTTCTCACAATGGGATGCTGTCGTTTTGTTCAGTCATGCAGTGACACTCAATGCCCCATTAACAGAAGATATCTCCCAGAGGGAGGATTGGTAATGAAAGAGATAAAGAAAACTGCCCCACCTGGTTTTAGCTGGTGGTTCAATTAGCAGAATATAACTGCCCCACCTCTAAGAGATAGCAATAGAATACATCCACCCAGCCACATTTCCAACCCGAGACAAGCACCAAGCAGATTCATGGGGAAGTGCTGAATCTTCGAAAATCTCAGTCTATCACTGTGTCTAAAAGTGACTTAATTGTTGATTTTTGGGGTACTTTTCTTATGCAAAGATCTCAAATATTTATAGTGGTGTTTATTCTGTCAAAAGGAAGAGAACAGGTGGTAGGAAGCATCCACTGGTTCTCATATATTAGCCCTGAACTTCATCACACATTTTTAGTGTATGCAAAGATTGTAAGAAACGCATCTGATTCAGAGCAAAGAAAATGTGTGGATGCAAGAGATGCCTGTTACCTGTCCTTGCAGCATACAGGAGTGCAAGCTGCCAGTGGAGCAGGTTTGTTTTCACCTAGTCATGGTTATGTTTTCTACCAGCATACAGTGGAACAGCTAAGGACTGATTAATATCTCCTGGCAAAGGCTGCTGAGACCAGCTTAAAAAGCAATGATATTTGAGTCTTCACAAAATGCTGCACAAGCAGAGAGGGCTCTTGTTGCTTCATAGCAGCGCATAACAACAAAAGTAATTCTTCCTGAAATATATTTTAAACAGTATTCCCTTTGCCATCTTCTGCACCAGCTTGGGCTGTTTGGAGTGCGGAAGTTTATCTTGAACTTACAGTTTAGTGTTTTTCAGTGCATATGTACTGGGAACTTTCAAAAACACCCAAGACTTCAGGCTGAATTCAGTGTTGAGTTTTTCTGCAAATACGCTTTTATGTCTTTATGTCACTTATTTTATTATGTTTGGGAACCAGGATCACTATTTTATAATTTATGAAATGTATTCCTGGTGTATTTTTGGTTTGCAACAGTTGAAACCCTACCAGATGGCTCACTCTGTCTCTTGCTGCATAGCTGGGACAGGTTTTTGAGATAATCTACTCCCCACGTTTTCCTTTGCAGGTCTACAAAGAATTGCCATTTTTAGGGAAGATGTGAGAGAGGACAGGTTTACATGCTATGCATGGGGACAGGTTGTTAAAAGCGTAAAATTTTATCTAAGTATCATCCCTTGTCCTCACTTGGTGGCTGGTGTCAGCCTCGTGATTTTCAAAAGGCCAGAGATCCATGTCAGTGTCACCTCCTTGTCATTTCCTATGTCCCAGAGACTCTTCAATCCCATTTACCATTCAAAGTGCTACTGAGGCTGAAGAGGGAGACAGCACCAAAAAGGAGGAACTGCTCCAAAATCAGGGAAGTTATTTGATGATTTCCAGAAATAGTGTGGATTGTGGATCTGCTTTGCCAGAACAGGCTTTTCTGGCTGAGCCTGTCCAACTTTCTCTCTTTAATTGCTGCTGGTGTGTGTCTCCCTTGAAACACCATGTGTATTCTGAGACCTTGTGCTATTCAGGGCAAGAGATGTAATCAGGCTTAAAAGAGAAAGAGATTTTCCAGTTTCCTGAAATTTGTCTGTTGAGACTCATACAGCAATTGTTAAAACTTTGTGTTGTGAATTTGGGCTATGAAACAGTTGTCACTGTGTTAAATGTGGCCAAGAAGAAGAAGCAACTGCAAGAGAAGCATAATAGTGTGTTCTGTAAAAGGTGAGACTCATGTAGCATAGCCGTTTTTTATTCCATTTAGCATAGCCATTTTTTATTCCATAATGAGGAGACACCCTGGGTTACAGAACTATGAACTTATTCTTTTGAAAATATAGTTAGAAATGCTTCTTTTATCATGATTTCCTCATCTTTTTAGGGATGCCTGATGTGTCTGTGTATAAAAAAGATAAAAGTGGTTTTACCTGCCCCAACAGAGCTAGCTGCAAATATGTGAAATAGGTGGTGTTTGCAATGTGACAGCAAATCTTTTTCTTACCTTTTGTAAACACTAAAAATAAGGTTCTACTGGTTTATCAGTGCTAAATATAAGTAAATTCCGGATTCTGATGTATCTCAAAATCTTCCTTGTGTCAGCCATTTTTCATGAGAGAAACACATGTACAATCCAGGTGCAGTTCCTAAAAAAATCATGTTTTATAACCTTATGTATCTATGTTACCTTGTGCAAGTGAGTATTTCCAGCTCCAGTAAAAGTTTCTTAAGAACACTCTAGTCACCTCTTATTTTGGATCTCTGAGGTGAAAATGTGAACAAAAACTAAAATAATGAAAAAAACCCACGGAATTTGCAAAGTTCAAAGTTTGGGATTTGCATTAAATCTCTGAATAAAAGGACCCTTCCCCTTCACTTCAGTAGTGTATAGATATGAACTCTATAATACATGGCTCTTAGAGTATCTTTTCCTGTGTCAAAGAATAATATTAGTAATGAATATTCACCTTCAATACATATTCAGGTGTTAGAGGATGTCACCATAAATGTGGATGATATTCATAAAAAGATTTAGATGTGTATGTGTGCTGTGGGCTTCAGTTGCAGTAAAAAGAATGAAGGAACTTCTATGTGAGTAGTAAATGAATGTTGATATTTTTTTGTTTAGAAAATGTTGTGCAATTTCCAGCTCAAGCTCCCGGATGTCCTAAATAGTTGCCAGCATTTAAAATGCTGTGTTAAACAATCAAATACCAGTTTAATGTCTCTGAAGTTGTATAGCTGATCACAATCAATGTACTAATCACTGTTAGAAAATATAACATTTCCTTTTCAGAATGTTACCTGATTATCAACATAATCAATACCACAGGTAGCTGTAACAACTGATTATAATGAAAGAACATTTAGTACTTGTGGAGTAGTCTGTAACTGCAGATTTGGTGCAAACATTTGCCTCTTGAACTAAAGCACTAGTTCTTTTGAATTTTGTTGGGGCTTTTAAATTAGTTTATTTTCTAAAGGTCTTAGTCCTCCACTTTTCTGCCTCCTGCCCCACCCAGGCAGAAGGCTAGAGAGTAAAATAAAAGCTGATATGGGTTTTTTTTACCCCTTCTCATTTTCCAGCACAGCTTCTGACCAACTCATTATTCATACTTCCTGGGACTGAAACATTAGATTTTGGAAGGGAATTTGTCAACCCTTGGGCTTTCCACAACAGGTGAGTTTTAACTAAAATCATGAAGAGAAATCCTCACTCTCTGTATGGCAATAGCTGGTAACTCCCTATCTAAGCTTTAATGCCACTGGGGGAAGGTCTATACAAATAGAAGATTTGGTGTGTCCTAGAGAAGCTCACAGACCTGTCTGAATAGTTCAGACTGAAGTCCATGGCAGCATTTTCCACTTGTGTCTAACCTAAAATGTGTTAAAACCGTAGTATTCTTTCCTCCAAGCATTTAAGAATTATCAAGAAAGACATTTTTTTTACATGCAGAGATTAAAATAAAAACATTATTTTCCTGTTGTTGGACTTGCACATTGGAGTCTCTGCTTCCTTCAGTGAGATGATATCTGATATTGCCATGTGAGCAGAAGCATAAAATCCTTTCATGAGATCAAATAGCACATATCTGTAGGTAGCATTATGTTTATTGGATTTTTCTCAGTTAATACATTTTCCTCTCTCTTTCCTGTTGCTTACTGTGGAGTGGAAAATGCGCTGATTCAACACCCATTCACGTAATGGTTGTTATATTCCCTGATATTATAATTGGCAAAATAATTAAGTTATGCTTGCTACAGAATTACAACAGGGTGAAAATCACCTCAAAATTTTGAATTAGGATGCAGGAAAGGAGCTGCCGCTCAAAGTTCCTTCTTCAGTGGAACACCTACCTACCTCTGCACACCTATTTTTACACACCTACCTCTGTAACACTCCAAAAAGTTCTCAAAAATGCATGGTGCTTTTGAGGACTGTGGAGAAAATTAGGGGCTGTATCCTTTATTTGTTTTGGGATTCATGAAAGCCTAGGGGAGGTGACAGCTTCATGGTGCCAGGAAGGGGGAGCGCCTGGTTTCTCCCCACAGTACCTGCTAGGGGCATGGAACTTCACACCAGTGGGACGCACTATAGAGACAACTTGCTCAATGATGGATTCAATACCCAGGCTAAGGGTGGTGCAGGAACAGCAGCAGAGAGGAACTCTCTGACCCCCTTCTGCCCATGATTTTCCAGCAGGTCCCAGCTTCTGCCTCAGAGACTCCTCTAAGTAGAGAGGTCTTCATGAATCACCAAGTGTCAAGGGCACGGTTAGAGCTCAGTAAATAATAAATGGTCCTTGTAATATTTAGATCATTTGAGGAAGTCTGAGCATTTTGTTACACGAGGGATAGAAATGGATTAGCACAAGGATTTAGAGGACTTGGAGTAGTTGATTCCTCTGTAGCCCCTGTGAAATAAATGCAATAGTCCTAAGAGGTGCATGAATTCCCACATGATTTCAGTTTCAAATGTTAGGATGCTCCTACCTTTGATCTGTAAAAAAACTATCTGATGCCTTTGCTACAGGCATTCTCACAAGATGTCCTGTAGTTCCTTCTGGGACTTTTAGTGTTAATGGCTGAAGGACGTATAACATCTATTTAACCACGTCACACTTGTAATAGACCTCTGACTAAAGTTTGATTCTGCATGAAAGGAATTGCATTGGACACTTCTCGCATTTTCCAAATTAGTTTCTTTGTCCTTAATAAATATTCATTCCAATTTTTCCCCGTAATATCAGAGGTAAAACTAGGCAGTATTTGGAGGTTTCAAGAGGAAAAGGGATGGTCTAGGGTATTTATATAATGTAAATTTGTGTAAATAACAGGATTTGAGTCTTCCTCTGTCAACTTTGCTATGTGCTTTCCAATAGTTCCAACAGGAGAATGTAACTGAGTTAGGAGAACTAGGAGAACACTTTGCTACTCAGAAAGGGAGACAAGAGAATTTACAAGCCACCAGGCATTGGCAACAGGCTTTGGATAAGACTAATGAAAAAATTATAATGATCAAAAAAGCTGAAGAATGAACCACCCATTCCACTAAATTTCTGCAGCATGGTGGGTGAAGCACATTTTTTTCTGAATAGGCAGCAAAAGTTTTGCTTACCTACATGGCTGACTGGGTGGAGAAAAGACCTGGGTGGTGTGACATTCAGCTCTGTGACTGTAGCTGCCAAACACTTTAGGTCAGATATTCTACCTAATAGTTCAAAGTCTTGTATTGCTGCGTTCTCTGAAAATAATTCAAGCCTTGTTATATTGGGTATAACAGCTGCAATAACAGAGTCCCTTCAATGAGCTCAGTTGAAGATGATGACCGTGATTAAGTGAATGCAATAGAAGAGATGAAGCAACTTACTCAAGATAGTAACATCAGCTACAGACACCAGGTCTCCTGGCTCCCAGCCCCAGCCCTTCTCACCAGCTACCAGGCAATAAATGTCAGTCACGCAGGCAGGGGTAATGGCTGGGATAAATTAAATGACTGTCAGAAAGAAATTTTCATGCTGAACTTGCATAATGTTGAGGACAAACAATTGACAACAAAATGAGGCAACACAACCCCAGTCTCAGAGACTTTAAAGTTAGAAAAGTAAGCTAGATCATTGAGGATGACTTGCAGAAGACAGAAGACTGCTACCTTTTCATGTAGGTTACCCAGTATGGAGTTTAAAGTTAGTTTTGATTGATTTTCAGTTTTCAGTTTTAAAGTTTCACTTAGCCATCCAAAATTTGAGTTTTCCTTATGGATCAAAGCAGAATCTGTGTGATTTCTTAGAAAGACATACAGATTTCCCTGTCTTCTGGTGATAAAATCTGTTCTTTTAAGGAACATGACTCATTTGCAAATAGAGACCTTCCACAGTGATGGTGAGAGCTTAGCTGACTTTGCAGGCCCTGGCTAAGCTGCAAGTTAATGCCTTGTTCTCCTTGTGCCTTGGAGCAAACTCCTGAGTGTACCATTATCAGTATTCTTCTGCCCAAAGGCAACAGATAAGGATTGTCTGTTTTCTGGGATTACTCACAGTCTGAACAGCAAAAATATTTGGTACGTTTTGCTTCTTCTGCTGGTCAGCCTGAGTTGCCAGAACCCAGTCAGTATGGAAACAGAAATCAGATTTGTAGAGAGCAAGCTCCACAACATCAAACCCTCAGGTAACCTGATGAAATAGTTAGAGGTTGTTGCATCCACATTAGTGTGGAGATGAGTGGATATTGGTTAATCCTTGTATCTGGCTTCTTCTAAATGTTCTCTGTGGATAAAATCTTGACCTCAATAAAGATGGAGCCATGTTTGCCTAATGCTGAGTGATGTCTAGCCCTACATACTGATCAGTGCAGAGATCACCCTTAAATGTCTCCATCTTCCTGCAAGACCCATAGCTGGAACATCACAGTGTTACAGTGTGCTCTCATGAAGTGCATAGAGCATGGATCCTCAGCAGCCAGCTCACACTTAGGAGTGGTCCTAGGCAGTGCCCCACTGATAGGAGCAGACAGGTGCCTGTGAAAAGCCCTGACTTTGCCTGTTCCTCTGCTCAACAGAGACTCTTGTCTCCAAAGCAGCTCACCTTCCATGTTCCAGCAAAATCCCTCTTGCTTTCCCTCTTTGCATGAAAAACCCTGAGAAGTTTTTCTTGGAAACCCAACTTGTCTATTATTTTTCAAGATGTCTATTTATTTGGTTAAACACAAATAATTAAGAATCTCTATAGCAAAGGGAAAAAAGGCATTCCAGCTGCCTGAAAACCCTGAAAAGGAGTAAAAAGAACTTAAAGTGCTTTCTTAAACTGCATTCGTGGCAATGGATCCTTGTGCATACTATCATGGGTAACATAATGCAAATTGCCAAGGCTGACAAAGCTGCTGTAGAGCCAGAAGCTTTGTGCTTTCAATCCTCAAGTGGAATGGAGATTGATCTGAGCTCCCAGCTTAGCAATTAAACAGATTTTGCGAATCTTTTTTTTCATATCAAATCAAAATGAGAATGACACATTCCATTATAATAATTTAGAAATGTAAATATATATAAATTTCAAGTATAACCAAATTAATTACTCTAAATGGAAGCATAATACCAAGTAAATACATAAGGAAACAAAATCATTAATTGGTTTGGCTTCTTATTATAGTGAAACTGTTTGCGAGGATTAACAGCTCCTTTCTGAAACACTGAACCCTGACACAATGTTTACATTTCCATATATTTTTAATGATTACATAGTTTATCGTTTGAATAAAACAGCACCATATGCTTTAGCTGTATTAAATTCTTTAAACATTAAACACTAAATATGGAATAAATTATCATGTAAAGATCATTAATATTGGCAAGCCCCTCTAATATGCCATGTCACTTTAATTTTAATTTGCCAGGACTTTGCAAAATGAAATGCCTCTTTTTATTTACTACAAAGTAAAACTGTTTAATAGAAACTCATGGAAAAAAAGCATAGACTAGACACAAATGTCTTAATTTTGTTTAAAAAAGGGGAAGAACTTTTATACTTTTTAATACAAATACAATCATTTTCATAGCTTGGATATGCAGCAGGATTTTTTCTTTCATGTACAAGTGGAAAAATATGTTATTTAGATCTTCTTTCAGAGCAAGAAAGAGAAATATATTTCTGCAATAATTAATGCAGCATAGATTGGCTGTACTTTGATAGCTAGGATCTCTAGGTTCACTGAAGCATCTGAAGGAGTTAACCTGCTAGAAAGGTACTGAGAATCCAGTTTCTTTAATAGCAGGCTATAAATGGAGTTATTTTTCTTGACTGAGTCTAATAGTTATAGTGCCTTTAATTTTAGAGTTAGCCAACACAGCCTAGAAACAATTTGCAATAAATGACCAAGAGACTTGCATGTCTACAGGACTCCAGGGGCAGACTTTGGTGAAAAACCATTTATCCGGCACTCTTCTGTCAATGACTTTATTCTTGTCAATCTCCTGGCTTTTGTGGTTTGGCCCTTGGACTACTAGTTAGTGAGAACATTTTATGGGATGGGTTAGGAAGTCTGGGGCTCTGTTCAGTTTCTTCTGAAACCTCCAAGCAGGCCTTGACACCAAATATGTCTTTCAAAGAAATGACACTTAAACCAAAAGCTTGATCTGTAATGGGATACTATCTAAATCCTATAATGGAAGTAATTTACCAGATTGGTTTGGAGGCATATTAAGGCAATATAGGAACCATGGTCTGCATCACTGATAATGTTATCCATGCACTTACTAGTCCATTAGCTGAGTGATTCATCTGAGACCTGCAAAAGGGCCAGTGCACACTCCCAAGCATGCAAACATCCAGACAAAATAGATCACAGAAGCAACTAAGCAGCTGTTCCCTTTCCTGCCATACCTGCTGCTGGTGTATGATGGAGCAAATGACCATTTGGGTTCCTGCTTTTAACAAGATTGTATGTGCCTCTTTGAAAAGTGTCTTTTGAGATGGATGTGTTTTCCTAGTAGATACTACATGTAGCTGCATTCCCCAGGCTTGCTTTTCAATTAAGGACAAATCTCGAACAAACTATGTGGCTGCAACCTACTGAACTTAACCTGGCATTAGCCAGCATTAGAAAGGCATGCTCTGATAACTTCAGCAAGCAGAGGAGGTTATTTAAGGGAATGCCTTCTCCATCTCACATAATCACTGGGATTATTCCTTGCTATCTTTTCTCTGTACTCTCCACCCAGAATCCAATTGCAGCTGCTGAAACACCAGCTGTGTTGGCAGGGGCAGGCACAGCTTGGGGCTGCTGTGAGGAGGGGGGTGCAATAGGCTGAGATGGGGAGCAGGGTCAAGGCTTTCATCACCAATTCCCTGCTGGACTAGCATGCAGGTTTTAAGGTCAGTGTCCAGTTCAGCTGTGGTTTAGGGGTAAGTAGCCTGAAGGAGGCTGGTTTCTTTCAGTGCCTGGTTTATAACCAATTGTGTCACTGCAATATGAATTCATGTGTAATACAATAAACAAGTTCAGTCTGTTCAAAGCTAGGGCTTTTTAAAGGTACAGTCAGAAATAGGAAGTGTTCATCAGCCTGAGTACATTTTTAAACTCTGCTTCAAATCCATATAAATAGCAATGCTCAAATAATCCCTGAAGTGCCTGTAGTTTATTGAGTCCTCTTGAGTATCACCATCCCTGTGGCCAGGTAGAGATAAGTGGATTAGTTCTGGATATGAGCATCTGAACTTATATTTCACTGCTCAAATTCATACCTGCTGAATTTCAGTCTATGATCCTGTTGTAGGGCTCAGCTATCTAAATTTGCTATGGTTTAAGATATGGTCCAAGATATTTTAAGTGAACAAAGAAAACAAATCCAACTTGGGGGGGAAGAAGACGTTCTTTATGTTTGATAGACTGAGGCAACTTTCTCTAATATGTGGTAATGTTTTTGCTGTTCATATCTATTTGTTTTCAACTATCAAGAAACACTGCCTCATTTGGTGTGGTCAGAGCGCTGACTCTCGTATTAATTGGTTTTGTTCTGCCTGTCTCTATTCATCTGCATGCCCCCGGTAATTCTGACATTGGTTTCAACAGTGTAGGCAGGTTTTCTATCTGCTTCTCATGGAAGAAAAAGAGGTGACAAACTGCCTTCATCAATATGGTTCCACAGCACTATCAAATGCAGATATGAATCTGACTCTATATTCTGCATTGCTTCACTTTTTTTTTTCCTACTAAACACTTGGGTTGCTGATAATGAGCATTTCCTTGTTTAATCTTGTTTTTTTACTGCTAAAATTAATATCTAGTAAATTTAGCACATTGACAACATTGACAACTGTTACTATGTCAAGAATATGATATCAAGATAAAATAGATATGATAATCTTTATTTTTGTGTCAGGTTCTTCTTCTAATGCTTTCTCTTAACAACAAGAGGCAAATTCTTACACCAAAACAAGTACATATCTGCCTTGTTTAGTTCAAAAGAGTTTTGCTTTGCCACCAGACAGAACATTTTCTCTTGTTTTAGATTATATCCTAATCTATTTTCTTCCTGAATACTGGACATAGGTTTGGCTGTTGATTTTCTCTACAGTTGTCTGCAAATTCATCTTCTGCTTATTGAGGAATCTGCCTTTGATTCTGTGTATTTTTCCCTGCTTGCTTCTTGCCTGTAGTATGAAATCCTCTATCTCATCATTCACTGGCCTCAAGCTGAATTACACTGCCCTTCTGAACAGGAAAAGCCTGAAAGTTGTTTCAAATTCTAAACCACAACTTTGTGTTTTGGGTCATCTGGCCATTTAGGCCATGTCAGATCCAAAAATAGCCAGTGACCACATTTGAGGAGAATGAAATCTGTCGTCTCCTGACACAGCTCTTTGCATAGCGATACAAGGAGCCCACAGTGCTGCTCAGAGCAGGTGCCATCAAGGTCGAGGTGGCCCTGTGCCCTAAACTTGACTTTGCCTGCTGGCCTGTATCAGTATCAGCCAGATGTGTGCTAGGAGAAGTCTGGGCAGGATTCCTTGCCAAGGCAGCCTCCCTTCAGCAACACCTCTGCTCTCTCAAATTGTGCTACACAACAGGAGGGTTTGGGGCACGTGAGCCCCACATGCAGTGAGCAGTGCCCAGTGAGGGTGCAGGTCATGTTGGAAACCCTGTGTTCCACCTCAAGACAGTTTTGAGCTCTTCTGTCTCTCTTATGGCACCTGCTTGTTTTCAACCACACCTTGTTCACAACCACACCTCGTTCACTTTCAGGCAAAGTATTCAAATTCTTGCATGAAGGTTTCACTGTCAGTTACACCTGCCTTAATTGGAAACTGTTAAAAACAGTAACTGCTCCAGAATTTGTCATTTATCAAAGTACTTCCTGGCAGTCCTCTGTGGTATTCACATACCCCCTGAATGGAGAGAGAAGCAGAGAAAAGAATGATCAAAACAATTCTTATCTCATTTGCTGGTCCTGTGTTGTGCACAAGTAGAATGTACTCTGGAGATTGTTTACCTGAGGTGACCAACTGGATCCACGTGTGTGGGTCGGGACTGTCAGCTGATAGCCACGAGTTCTTCAGTTAGTTAGAAGAAGTTAGAAATAAGTATAATACAATATCTATCTCTTAAATATGTTATAGTATAATAAAATCATTAATTAGCCTTCTGATATCATGGAGTCAGATGAGCATCATTCTTCCCTGCGCTGGGGTCGTCATAAATCCAATAGCCCTCCTTTTGGCAGGTCTCTTAGGTCAGCAGGTAGTTACAGATTTCCATGCTGCTTCAGCTCTGGATTAGCTTTTAAAGGCTATGCACTGTTTGAAATTGCTTGGAGCAGCAGCTGCAGTGTATGGCACACAAGCCTGAGGAGGCTGTGGTTGAGGCAGTCTGATGGCTGGTCAGCTGAGGCACCACCCCAGAGTGAGCTAGCCCACAAGGAAAAGGTTCTGGAGCCTGCAAAGCTGTTGGCAGTTCCTGGTTTCTGTCTGAGAACAAACTGACTGCTTTGCATCTTCCTATAGTTTCTTTCCTGAAATCCCAGCTTTGGTGTCAGCTGTTGTGTGCATCCCACACAATGGGAGCCCTCATGCAAAGCTCCAGCTGGTTCTTCTGGGCTTTGGGTGGATTTCCCCAAAGATAAAGGTGCTCACTGAGAGATATGCCCTCACTCACAATTTGGAAAAGTCTGTAAAAGAGATTTCTTTCAGAAAAAATGCCTTTGGTTATGAGATTTCCCAAAAAGATGGAAACAAAATTTTCATTGCAGCTCTACAGAGGTTGAAAACAATGTGCTCCACCATCTGCCCCATGTTCCTTCCTGGAAGAAAAGATCCACAGCCTTTGTCACATATGAAGATTCCATGTGGTGCTGCAGCCAGCAACTGTAAATGTAACTGTAAACAGCTGAGCTAGTCCAAGGCTGCTTCTTGTTAGCACCAGCAAAGTTACGTGAAGAGCCCAAGGAGGACACGCCACAGGAAACACGGGAGAAGATAAAGGGTTGATGGGGTGAGAGAATTAAGGATCAGCAGGACTGTGTTCATGTGGTGATATCCAGCCATTTGCTTGCCTGGTGATGGCCAGGCCCTCAGTTTTAGTGTGGTATGTTCTGTGCATGACCCAGGAACAGTGAGAGAGAGAATGGAGCAGTCTCTACAAAGAACTTTGTCTCTTCATTTCAAAGAAAGGAGTAAGTGGAAGGGGGATGGTCCATATGGTTATTCTGGATTTTCCACTGTTTTGTGATGACATGGGCCTTGCAGGTGCCAGAGTCTGACCAAATGAGAAAAAAGGTTCTCACTGCTATCAGTATATCCTAACCATCTGTCTGAGCTGTGGGGCTGAGAAATAATGTGGGGTTGTGATTCATCAGAATCACAGAATTGTTAGTTTTGTAAGGGACCTCTGCAGCTCATTGAGTGCAAGTCCCCTGCCAAGGCAAGGTTACCTGGAACAGGTGACATAGGAAAGAATTCAGGTGAGTTTTGAACATCTCCAGAGAGGGAGACTCCATGATCTCCCTGAGTGTTCTGCCACCCTCAATGTCAAAAAGTTCCTCCTGAAATGAAACCTTTTGTGTTTTAGTTTATGGCCATTGCTCCTTGTCCCGTCACGGGGCACAACTGAAAAAAGTCTGGCACCATCTTCTTTATACAGGGCCACACCCTTTCAGCTTGTGTCAGCACTCCTTTTCTCTCTAAAAGAAAATTACAATCTTGATATCTTTCTACTTCTGAGCCTTCACCAATATCAAGATTTCTAGAGAGAAGATCAAAAATATTAATTGAAATTAATTCTATTGTGTGTATTTAGCCATCAAAACCAATAGAGTTACTTCAGATTTCTGGGAAATAGATATTCTGATTTATTTTAGCTGTCTCGGCAATGATTTACTGGCTGATTACAAATGAATGATTCTCAGCTTGAGCTACTGATGGAAATTTCTCATTACAGTCACAAGTCAGGGAGGGGATTTACATTCTTAAACATACTGATACTAACCAAGCCCAAACCTTGCATTGGTATTAGAGCAACAGGGCTGACAGCTGCCTTAGAGATCCCTTTCCCCAGCAGCCTCCTGCCCACAGTCTCCAGTGCTGTCTGGAGCACTGCAAGCCCAACCCTGCCACGCTGTGCTGGGAAGCTGCCTCTTGTGAAAGAGGAGCACCTGGCAGGAGCTGTGCAGGCACATGCAAACCAGAACCAACGTGTGAGAACTTGTTAAAGCACCGTGAGGTTAATTTTTTTTCCCCCTTCCTCTAAAGAAAAACAAGTTTTACCTTTTTGTGAATTCTGACGGGTAGTAGTGACAAGATGTCAGTTTTATCCAGATGAGAGTGACAGGTGTAATTGTAGCTATGGGCCATGATTTTCCTGTGCAGCACTGATTACTGTAAATAATGCAGTGTCATGTGTAAGCCTTATGTTTAGTTGCTGACACATAGATCTGTGAACTGTGAACACTATGAACATGGTGGCATTAGCACATGGCAGAGCGCTGAGAGTACAAGAATTTCTGAATTTTTATGTGCTGAAGTGTAAATATTTTTGCCCCATAGACTTAAAGTAGATTTATCTGTGCTTTGGCTTCTGGAGGCCCAAAAATTGTTTTTATGGTTGAATAGGAGGGTTTTGGTAATCAAGAGCTTTCCATGACTGAGTGTATTTGCATTTCCACATTATATTTCAAGTACAGTAACTAACCCAGAGTAGTTCGTTATTGCTGAGGCAGCCAAATGAATGGCCATCATGCTGATGGTCAGATAACACCCTGTGGAGGGTCATCACATATATGTATATTAGTATGTGTATTGCACATAGTCACCCTTGGGTAATTTGGTTACTTAGTTGAAATCCAGTATTGGAGAGCTCTTGTATTGCTTTAAAATGAATATTAGCACTGATGTGGTAAATTCAGCCATATGCTCTGTCCATATGCTCTGTAGTTTGCAGCAGCTTAGAGTACCTATAAGATTCAGTGATTTACTTGTTTGTGTCTCATAACTTTTTTGATAACTTACTTTGGTAATGAGGTAATGAGAGGATTTTTTTTTTTTTCTTTTGAAATCTCAGTGGCAGAAAGAATTTCCTCCTCACTTTTGGAAAACCAGAACAACTGAGGAGTTAGGTTTTTACCATTTGGCAGGAGAGCAAAGATCCCAGCCACCACAGTTAGAAAGGGCTGTAGTCAGTCTTGTCAAAGGGTAATCCTGAGAAAGATCCTGAAAGGTCCAAGGCTGTAAGTCTCTGTTTCTGTCAATACTATGAACAGTTTCAGCATTAAGTTTCTGATATTGGGTTTTTTATTTACCAGCTAATAAATAGCTGTAAAGAGTAGCCCAAACTCTCCAGAAAGAAAATTTCTAGCTAGAATACAAAGCTCTATGCAAAGTGCAGGGCAGTGCCATGTTGAGGTCCTGTGCCTGAGTGCAGCACAGGCTGAAATCATGCATTTCTAAAATCAGAAAAAGAGGATGTGTGCCTGACAGCTGTGCACGCCTGATCCTTCCCCTGGCAGTCTGACCAGAAAGCATCTGCTGAACAGATGGCCCTGTGTTGATGCATCCCCCAACCTTACTCTCACCAAACCTTTACTTTCTAGGAAGACTCACCTGCCTGCCTTTCGTTCTCAGTAGCTTTGCCACTTCTTTCTACATCACATCTCTCTGCCCCTGCCCACTTTCTATTGCCTAAGTTCTCCTCTTTGGCACTCCCACTTTTTGACGGCTTGAGCCTGCAGCTCACATCAAAAGCCCTTCCTGAGGCCTGACAGGGGCTGGTGTCACCACTGTCTCAGCCCTGCTGTGACCTCACACTCCTGCAGGGCTTAAAGTGCAGAAAAGGGGAAGTGACTGGGAGAGATGAAATCCAGAGACCACTGCTTCCCCTCCACTCACAAAAAGCCCCACCTCTACATACAGTTCAATAAATGAAGAGTGGCCTTGCAGCTATGGATCCAGGTTAAAAGGTGGAGTATGCAAACGAAAAATATCTCAACCTAATGCTTTCCAGCACTGACCAGATGCTCTTCCTGTAAAGCACAGAGTTATATGTAGTTTCTGACCTGTAGGGAGTAAAACCTGGCAAAGCCATGAACCAAAGTTATTGGGTCCCTGAAACTGAAATCTTGTTTGAAGAGGCTTTTTCTTATATAAATTCTTTTGAAAAAAGCAAGATAAAGAATTTCATGGAATTTCTAGTGAAATTTCAAATTTCACTATAACAAAGGTTCTAGTGTAGCTCTATGTCTCAAATTGTGATTTCTTTGCATTGGAGAGACACTGTTCACTGTAGTTGTCAAGATGTAATGAAATACCAATGAAAATGGGCAGAGTTTGGAATCTGTTCCTCCCCTTGTAAAATCAGGCAAACGATCTTCAAGAAATGCAAAAGTTAAAACTAAATTCTTAACTTGCTGTTATTTCCAGCAATAACAACGACATTAAAAATAATCCCAAATGCCTTCAGAGGGTCAGTTCAGATAAGCAACCAAAAGTTCATTTGATACAATCTGAAAAGTTTATCTAAACCTCTTGTGTCTGCATAATTGAGTTTGAAATCTTGCAAGCACAGCCTTGTTCCATATAACATATACTATATCTTCTACATGTCTGTAGTTTCCAAAATGTTAATCTCCAAGGACCCAGAATGAGTCAACAACATTCACAGTCATGTGTAACTGCAGCTCAGTTGAAATGTGGCATTCCTGCTGCCTTTATAAATGGCACCACCACAGCACAAACCTGGAATGAGGATTCAAGATGCAATAACCTTTTATGCTTCTTGGCTTAGACAGTATCTTCTGATGTCCTGCATAGCACATAACACCAGGTTTCAAGTTACTAGTTTTAATGAACTGATCGATGGAATAATCAAAGTTTGGCCTCAATTCAAATACCAGAGTATCGAATGTCATATTCAGCTTCAAACTCCAAACTCACATTAACCTTACCTGCTGTTTTGAAAGGTTTATTTTCCCAAGTTTCCTTTGGAAATGCATGGTAGGTTTTTTTGTCTCAAAGCACTTGGAACTAATTAATTCCTTCTATCCCACACATCAATAAAATTATCACAACATCATCTTACAAAGACACCGTTCTTTTCATGATAACAGGTCTCTATTGGTGCACAAGTGCTAAACCAAGGGAGTACTCATAGAGGCATAGAAGGCTTGGGTTGAAAGTGACCTTAAAAATCATTGAGTTCCCACTCATCTGCCATGGCCAGGGACATCCTCCACTAGACCTGGTTGCTCAGAGACCCATCCAAACTGGCCTTGAACACTTCCAGAGATGGAGCATCCATAGCTTCTCTGCGCAATATGTTCCAGTGCCTCACCACCCTCACAGTATATAATTTCTTCCTGATTTCTAATGTAAACCTACTGTCTCCCAATTTGAATCCATTACCCCTGGATCTATCACTAGATGCTCTTCCCAAAAGTCTCTCCTCATCTTTCTTGTAGAAGCTCCCTCCATTTACTTAGAGGACTAAAAGTCACTCTGAAACTTTCTCTTCTCCAGGCTGAACAATCCCAATTTTCTCAGCCTTTCTTCATAGGAGAGGTGCTCTATCCCTCTAATCATTACCATGGCCCTCCCCTGGACTCACTGCAGGATGTCAATGTCCTTCCTTTGCTGGGATCCCAGAGCTGGATGCAGCCCTCCAGGTGGAGCCTCATGACTGAGTGGCCTTCCTTCGTTGTACTCATAGACATCATGACCTCTCCCTTGCACTGAAACTGGATAATTTGGAACCGAGATATTTCTCAAATGGGCAGAGGAACCTGCCAGTGCCCTGCTACCTGGTGGAGGTTTCTGCCCTTGATTGGACAGCATCATGTTGCCTATGCTTCCAAGAGATTGCCAGGAGACTGTTTGCCTACTGAAGTGGTACCTGAAAAGGATTTCCACATCCAGTCAGCAGAGTAGGGTGTTGCTAATGTAAGGGGAGGAGGGAGGGAAAGTAGGCTTCTGACTGTTGACCCTCTGCCTTGCCTGGCTTGATCAGACAAGTCTGCCAAAAAGTCCAGGAATGCCTTGTGTTGGTCATGTACCATCTCTTTTTCTCCCTCCATCCCCAGTATCCTTGTGGCAAGCCCTATTTATCTGTCAGTGGTAGTCTGCCTTCTCTTATCCATCTGCAAGGTGAGACAGGCATTTCAAGTGCAAGCTTTGTGCTTGACTCCTGTGAGACACTCCAGTTTTAAAACCCCTTTCGGCAGCTTCAACAGCATCCTCCTAAACTGTTTATTAGGTGCTGAAAGATGGTGGCATTCGTGAAGCTGCTTTTAAAATGTTTACTCACAGCAGCATAGGCGCCTCTGCTTGTTATTATCATCCAGCTCTCAAAATGGAAAATGTCAGTAGCATCTGCTTGATGGACTTATCTGCCTGATTCTGTGCCTAAAGTAGCAAGCAGCAGATTTAAATGGAATTTAAGTGGTGCATAAGTAAAACACAGCAAGACCACTAATATTTGCAGGAATCCTCTTCAGTTACCTAGAGAATTAGAGCCCTTCTGATATGGGGAGAAGGAGCAACTTGCTGCACACACCTCCACCCACACCAAGTCCTTTGGAAGGAAGAAGGCATGTGTGCCAGGGTATTTGGGCAGCTTGGAGTAGGGACAGTGTACTTACTCCAGGCTGGGTTGCCCTCTGGCAAACAGCCCTGAAGAAGCAGTGCACGGCAGAGCTGTGGCGTGGCGAGGCCCCTTCTCATCACAAGGTGTGATTGCCTGCTGCTGTTGGATGAGACCTTCCTCCTTTTCAAAGCAGTCTACCAGAAGGACTGAAGGACTGGAACTGGCTGCACCCTGCTCTGCCGCCTTCTTTCCACCAGGTGTAGCCCAGGACTCCCATCCCGCCTCACTGGTCCTGCAGCCAGGGCCTGCACACATTCCTCAGATATGTGTTCAACCTTATTATCTTAAAAATAGGGTGGGAAGAGAGTGCTACAAATTTATTCCACCCTTCCTTATAATAAAAGCTAGGAAAGGCATGGAAGATCACTGAGCTCATTTCTTCTGTTTCATGAAGGATGTAAACTCAGATAGAAAGTATGTCAGCTGATATGAAGCACACCTCCTGACACTGAGTTTCCTCTTAACAAGGCTGACTAAGAGGAACTGACAGCTATGCCAGAATATGCTCACTCTTTAAATTAACTGAGAAGTATTTACAGGAAGAAAGGAGATGTATAAATAACCTGGAAAAAGTAGAAATTTTTTTTATTTGTTTCTACCAAGTATATTTTCCCCTCTTTATGTTTTTTTTTTTTTTTTTTAAATTCAGATTAAAAAACTGATATTTGCAGGGACTATTCTTTTTGCTGAGGGAATGAATACATAAGATATTGCCTGAGTTGGATCTATGAGTGCTACTGACTAGCCTGAAAGTTATTTTGTTGTATGAGGCAGAGAATTTCTTCACAAAATGCTGTTTCATAAATCCAGTTAACAGCCAGCTAAGTTACTCTCATGTGGCATGAAGATTCGGATTGGGGTTTGCTAGCTGAAGCAAGTTATGAAAGCTTGGATATTTTTAAAGGACATGAAAGGAAGTAGAAGATTACTGCATTGCTTAAAATCCTAATTGATTTTACAAGACTGAATACCTTTTTTCCTGTTTAAAGATAAGTGTAATGTGTGGAAAGTCACAAAGGAAATAGAATGATAAGGAGCCATTTTTACAAGATGGGCTCTTTTATTTCCTCTGCTGAAAAGAGAGCTGAGCAATACTATTTACAATATTATAATTGGTATTCCTGTGTTATTTTAAAGAGCTTTAAAGGATGAAAGCTGATCTGCTAGAGAAAGGTATTGCAATTGCCAAATAGGACACACACGCCTTAGCTTTGCAGAGAGGAATTTGCCTTTGTATTTTTGTTAAAGGCATTAAATATTCTACATGTGTGCTGGACACAGCATTAGATTTAAGGCAGCAATTTTCAGGTCTTGATCACACCATCTAGTGTATAGTTCCCAGTCCATGTAAAGCAAACGTGAGATTGTCAGAGAATTGGCGCAAGTCCAAGGGCTTTATATTTCTCGAGGGGGTCCATCAGCAAGGGGAAAGGGAGGCACAGTTTATACAGCAGTTTTCCATCTGGGAACATGGTGGTGGTGAATGCAATACACAGGAAAGTAAAGTCTCCAGCTAATTTTTCGTCCAGAGAAAAGACTGCACCATGGCCCCATATTTGCAGTCTTACTGAAAAGTGGCTGTGGCAGCCTGAAGGGGACAAGGACCCTTTGTGAGAGCTCTTCCAGGAGCCAGCTGGTGCCCTGAGAAAGCAGCAGCAAGTGGGAGCTGTGCCTGGGGCAGAGGGAACCACTGGGTTTGGCAGCTTCCCAGGATGGCCATGAGACTGAACACAAGCAGCAGCTTGGCTTTCCAACCTGTCCCTGGCCAAACTCTGCATGTAGAGGGCCACTGCACAGTAGTTTGGGCACTTTTCCCATGTGCACTGAGGTATCCAAGACAGCTGCTGCCTTTCTTGCAGGGCTCACTGTGCTCCTGAGCAACTCTGGCCAAGGAGGCCTCTGCTGCCAGTGCTCCTGTGCTCTCACAGGGTTGTGTGTTGTTTTTTTTTCTTTTTTTTTCTTTCCCTCTATAACCTTAAATACTCTAGAAACGTGAAGCACCCCTCCTGCCAAGACAGGCTGAGGGAGTTGGATTTGTTCTGCCTGGAGAAGACTCTGGAGAGACCTTAAGAAGACTTCCAGTACCTGAAGGGACTACAGGAGAACTGGAGAGGGACTTTTTACAAGGCTATAGAATGATAAAACAAAGGGCAGTAGTTTTAAACTGAAAGGCGATATTTACATGAGATGTTAGGAGGAAATTCTTTACTGTGAGAGTGGTGAGGCTCTGGAACAGGCCACAGCACAGAGAAGCTTTGAATGCCCCAACCCTGGAAGTGTTCAAGGCCAGGATGGATGGGGCTTCGGGTAGCCTGGTCAGGTGGGAGATGTCCCTGCCCATGGCAGGGGGTTGGAAGTAGGTGATCTCTAAGATTCTTTTCAGCCCAAGACATTCCATGATTCTATTCAATACAAGTTATTGTCAGGCTCTGTCCTATATATAAAATTACAGTAAAGCTGCAAAGAAAAGAGAGGGAGTAGAATAAAGGAGTCAGAATACTAGAAAATATGGACCTCAAAACTGCCTGGGAGGTCCTTTAGTTAACACATTTTATGCTTTCTGTTGCCTCATGGTTAAGAACTGGAAGTTTTGATGGAGTACCTTATAAATTAGATAACTGTTTCATGTGTAATGGAGAGAAATTTAGATCTAAAAATAAGTGACTGACTGAGTAGCTAGAAACTATTGAGCTATGGGCTGAAAGGACCTCTGAAATGTAATACATAATTAAGTCTTCTTTCTCTGACATGTTCCAGTCCTTTCCCATAGACACTTGCATATTTAAATGATAAATTGTAAAATATGCTTCATTCTGTAACTCAGCCTTATTTTTTTCACATTCAGGAAAAACAGTAAAAATATTGATTAAAAGTGCTGATTGGCCTACTGCTATGATAAGGATCTGCAGGTTCCTGAACATGGGGAAGGGGACCACTTTCTCATTTAGATCTACAAACAAAAATGAAAACTTCTGTTTCAAATTGTAGCTTGAATTACTTGTCATTATGTTTCTATTTTATTCTCTTGCCTTTGAAATCTGAACTCTTTATGAAATATCAAGTAAAAGGAACTTGGTGTAGCTGCATCATATAAAGCACTCATAGATTATTTTATGAAAAAGAATCAAACTATGACTGACTAAAGATACTTTAACTTATAACATATAACTGTGTGGGGAGAAGAAAAGGCATGGTACTTAGATGTTAACTTCAACCATTGCTTCTTTCTGTACATTAGTCTTGTTGTTTTATCTACTGATTACAGAAGTCAAACATTTTAAAGCAAATACAGAAATTTTAAAGACAAATCTGTCAAGTTGAACAGTTGTAGGTCTGGAATTTAATTCTAAAAATAATGATATTTGTTTTAAATTCCAGCAATTTATAGACTTTTTTACACCAGCACCCACACTGTGCCATAAGAAAAATCTTTGTTTTAAGATATCAGAATGGTTCACAAAGTCTGTGACATTTCAGCTGGTAATTGCCCTTTGAGGTAAACTAGTTGATCAAATCGGTGAGAGAACCATAAGATTCTAAAGATGATATTTTTATGAATGTCCAATTACAGCTTTGATTCACTCTTGTTCTCAAAGAAAATTTTGTTGAAGTCTGTTTTTGTCATCTGACAACAAATCAAAGCGTACAACAGGCATTTCCAGAACATGTGTAAGGTGGAACAGACCAGTCCCAGGTACTGATGAAAGACCTGGATTAACAAAAATAGGCACATCATCAGTAATGCAAAGCCTTTACATTCCCAAAATATACAAACATATTTGCCTCATGGCATTAGAACCCTGACCTGAAAAAAAATCTTTCCCTGAGATTTAACATTACATAAGAAAATTATTAAGGCCTTTGAGGGATCTGCACCAGGGTAGGCAGGAATAACAGAAGTGAAATCTCTGGAGCTACCTGAACAGAAAATTGGTATGAGAACTGGGGCATAGGATCCTGAGGGTATGTCTGTACCACTAAGGAGAGGTGCTCAGGGAGGGAGAGCCTGCTTTCTTGTTGTCCCTGCTGCTTTGTTAGCCAGCTCATCCCCTGGCTCCCCTTTGAACTATTCCAAATATTTGTTTCCAAGACAAATCTGCTACAGAAAGGGCAGCTTTCTGCCCCTGGGGCCCAAGATCTGTTCTTGGCTGGCTTTTATTTATTCGTATCAACATAACCTGATTGACCAGCGCATTCAATTATGTGCTCTTATTTATGCCTTGCCAAGGAAGTACTCAAATTCCTACCTAGCTTTAGGCACAGAATTCAGTCCTCCTGAAACTTTTTGCATGCAAGATAAAAATGCATTCCAGTAACCTGGAGTCAAGATATGTAGGTTTTAATGTATATATGTATTTTATATATGTAGCATATGTTTGAAGTGCTTCTCAAGTTGTGATATTCCTTTAATGAAGGTAGAAGCCAGAGGTCTTAAACATTTAAAGCAAAGCAGATGTTATTTTGCTAAATCAAGATCATTGTTTACACTTTCCTCTGAAGTATTTAACATTAACTGGTATAAAAAGGATACTATGATATATGGATCCTGGCTTGTTTGGGTAGAAAATTCCTTGGCTGCTAAAGAAACTGTCCCCCTGCCTTGCAGCCTTAAGGATCATAGTGTTTCATGAAAGTTCACCAGTGGGACTGTGGTGAGCTGAGCACACAGGATAGTTTGTAGAGACTGCTACACCTTTCCAACACACAGTAGTGCTACACGTGGCATTTCCTGAAGCTGCTTCCTTTTTAACTTTCTGGAGACATGGGAGTGAATCTTAAGGAATGTCACATGTAAGACAGAGGATACCCAAGGCTGGAAGCTCCTGCTATGTTAAGTCACAAGAGGCTGTGGAAAGGAGACAAAACTCACAAATTCAAAATGAATATTTAAATTAATCTCAACTCAACTCATTATAAATGTTTACAGTCTGGTTTCCAATGACAGCGGATTTTGGAACCACTTTGATTTTTATTTCTTTTTAAAGCTTAAAAAAGGTCTTACACGTATGCAGTTATTCACAATATTTTGTACATTTTCTAAAATCTTGAAAAAGTTGCAAGCTTGCTACATAGGGATTGTATTTGAGAACCTAAAGAAAATGTCCATTTTTTAAAAAATCCTGAACCATAGCAAAAGGTAATGTGTATATAAATCATAAGTAACATGGTTTTGAGCAGTGGAGTAATTTAACTGATAATGGGTCAGAATAGAGTATTCTCCCTCTAACCAGGTTATTTTTACCTCTTTGGAGGATTATGGTTTTTGGATTTTTTTTCTCAAACTCCAAAAATATTATCAACTGACATATAATTTGGCAATACTATGAATTTTAGTTTTGATAGCCTTGCAGATCTTGGGAAAAGACAGAAGTCATCTAAAATTTTGAGGGATATTTTGGTGAATATATGTATTTAAAAACATGTAAGTTTATGCTTCAGGTGGAACATTATTAAAAATCTACCCTTATGAAAGAAGTAACAGTAAAAGTAGGAATATTTTGGATTCAAGGAAACTGTACTAAATTCATTGTTTCTCCACCTGAATGAATCAAAGTTGAAAGACAGCAAGATAAAGAATGGCCAGGCAGTACACATCCCACTGTAGCAGTGGGGCATCAGGAGGGACTCCAGCAACAGGCAGCTGCTGGAATAATCACATGAAATCCAGAGGGAGAGAGGGTGGCAGACTCTGTCTGAACACCCCAGCCCCTCTTCCCAGTGCAACACTAGACTCAGAGGTGATGTGTGAGTGAACTCCAAACACCTCACTGTTAAAAGAGAAGTCTAGAAACTTCCTTGTTCACTGTTACAGTGGCTCTTGGCAAAAACAATGTCCCAGATTATCAGATTTGTTTGAGTTAGAGATGACTGTGCTGATTTAAATCCCTGAGGGGAATTTCTCCCCTGACACAAGGATGTGTTACAGAGAGGCTACAGGACGAAATCATACAAACAAATTCCTAACATATGATTCTCCTCTCCTTTGTATGGTGGTAAATAGTGATGTCTAGTGATGTCTTTTCATTCTTTGAACACAGGACTTGGGGTTCTGTCCTCACATGCAGTTTAACAGCATTACTGGGTAAACTACATGAGAATAAGATCTCTATGAGCATGTCATAGGTCACAGGATGCTTGGGGTTGGGAGGGACTTTAAGGATCATCTAGTTACAGCACCCCTGCTGTAACTAGAAGGGGTAGGAATACCACCCACCAGACCAGGCTGCTCAGATCCCCCTCCAGGGGGGCTTCCCCTTGAACACTTCCAGGAATGGGGCATCCACAGGCTTTCTGGGCAATCTGTGCCAACCCCTCACCCTGCATATGGTCATATTTAGGGCATGTGAACAATGTGTTGCCATGTAAAACCAGCCAAACATCTCCTCAATGGTACCACAGCCTTAAGAATGTGGAGGAAGGCCTCCTTTCCATCCAAAACATACATGTGGTGAGGCATTACCTTTTATCTCATGTTTCCCATGTGAAGGCTTTTTGTCCCCAGTTCTGATTGCTGTCAGGGCCCTGTTTCTCCCCTTGGGCCTGCAGGCTGGTGTGGGGTGGGTGAGGTGCCTTTGCAGCAGGGGGTGGCTGCAGTCCTGGGGCAGGGCTGCTCTGGGACCCCAGTGCCCGGTGACACCACCCGGGGCTGGGCCAGGCTGGGCCAGGCAAGCACAAAACCAGACTTGAATTGCACTTCTGGGATGACTGTGCAAGAATAGGCATGGAAACACCCAAGCCAGCAAGAAAACAATGAAACCAGGTAGGAAGAATCCTCTGCCATTTTTTTACAGTATCCTGGAGGAAAATGGTGTTTAGAGGCTTCTGGGACATTCACTGTGTCCTGACATCTTCCGTACTCCACGGATTTATATCATTCTGTAAAAATGAATTATTTAAATCAATCTTCCCAAAAGTTACTTGATTAATTTTTCTCTTTAAATATTTGAAGAACAGTCTTGAGCCTTTATCTAGCAAACAAAACATAAATTGAGATATTTTCCTTTCCATCAATTAAAAAAATAATAAAATAAATAAATAAAGGATTCCGTGAAATCCAAATGACAATTTTACAAGTGCTGGTAGGGCAGCAACCTTGAAACCAAAATGCACAATAACATCTGGTTTTCATGAATCCCTCTGTAAAATGGGGGGAAAGGATGGGGAAAATCCTAGTGCCAGGGTGATTCTCTCTGACTGCATGCAGCTGAGGGTTGTAAAAATTTGTCAGGTGCCTCTGACAGGCAAACATTTACCGTTTTGTAACCTCAGTATTTGCAACATTTAAGGCATTTCCTGTCTTAAGTATTGGGAAGTACAAGCAAATATTGCCTGTTCTGAGGTTAACTGCTCTGCTTAGTAGGCTTTTCATGGTCAGAACCAAAGAACAGGAAAACCACAAAAATCCCAAAGCTGCTGTCACATTTTTAATTCATTAGTAACAACTCGTACCTATTCCCAGAGCTACCTTTAATAGTGGGGCTTTTCTGAACCACAGGGAGTTTTGCTCATATGTAGCAAATCTGAGCCTGGTAAGACAGTCCTGGCTTCATGGTGACATGCTCAGAACAAAATTTCTCCAACTAAGTCTTCCCTTTATAAGGAAAAGGGGAAGCTCGTTTGTTTTGTTCCCTTTTTCCTTTTTGTTTCAAAAGCTATGCTGAATTTCCCTATGCTACCTCATATGCAAATTTTGTAGATATCTCTGAACCTTTGCATTTCTCATCTCAGGCTGGCATCCCAGACAGGCTGCTGGAAAGCAGGGAGGGTGTGAAAATGGGTGGGCTCAGAGCAGCGGCTGGAGTTCGTCTCTGCAGTTGCTCCATTGAAGCCGGCAGAGCTTGATCGATTTAAGGCCAGATTTGGCTCATGATTGAATTTTTTATGTCTTCAGAGCCAACACTGTGCATAGCACATGAAGAAAAACAGATTACAGTTACTGCTTTTCATCTCAATCTATTTCTTGCTCTTCCAGAATTAAGAGGTAATGAAAAGCAAGTACATATGTGCCTGCACACACATACACACACAAATCCTTTTCTTATAAAATTATCAATGCTTTTTTTGCACAGGAGTTCTGGGTAGTTCAGATAAAGCATCAGAGAAGTGTATTGAGATTTAGATACTTATTTTAACCAGCCTGAACTTGGATTTTTCCCATGGCTCAGGGAAAGCTTTCCCTAGGGAAGCCTGCATAGGGGGCAGCATCCATGCAGGGAACTAACTGGGCTCAGAGTTGTGGCTGTGAAGCATCCATTACTTTGGGGAAGAAAGCTCACCATATGGCTGTTTTGTTTCCAGTAGCTATAATGTAATTGAATCAATTGCCCTCACATGATATGGGTGTACTAACTGCACATACATCATTTCTTTCTGGGTTTTGAGGCTTGTAAAGAGTGGAGGGTAAGGCCCATGAGGATAAATCAGTCTAGTTTGTCTTCAAGAAAAATGGGTTTAAATCTGACCTGTGGTACAGGCACAAATCAATTCAGTGCTTCTGACAGTCCCATGTGGATACTTTCCTCATTTGGAAATTATCCTCTGATGAAGGTTGCTGTCAGTCTTTACACAGCAAGGCTACAAAAAGCAGATTTCTTCTGAAGTGAAGGTCATCATTAAATAAAATGCAAAATTCAAATACAGCTAACCTAAGCTAGGTAAAGGGTTAGCAGCAATTCTCATAATGCTGCCAGAAAGTAAATCACGAGGTGAGAGGAGGGGAAAGAGACAAAGAAGATGCCAAAGGCAGATTTCTCATAGTGCTGAGATGTCCAGCAACTAATGCAGTGGGCTGTGTCTTTCTCCCATTTTCCCATTGCAGCAGGACCCAGGTAAGGTCAGTGTCTAAACCCACTGTGCCCTAGTTTTCCCCATCCTCCACTGCTTCATCTCAGCTCCTCTCAGTAAGATAACTGTGTTTTTTTGCTTTGTCTCTGCCCTCCTCCAGCTCTGTACCAAGAGCGGGGGTAAAAGCATTGCTCTGATCTCTCTGGCCCAGCATCGATACTGCTGCCTGCTTTGTGTCTGCTTCAAGCTCTGTGAATCATTCCAAGCAAAACCAAAGTGAACTTCACTGATTTTTCATTCATTGAAAAGACAAAATTTAGACTTGCAGAGAAACAAGGCCAAATCCCAAGAAAAGATGGGACAGCTTTTGGAGGATGAGGAAATGAAATGTCTAAACGGTTCTTATCTAAGCTAAGCACCTGGGCCATGGACATTAGGCAGTATGGGATGAGTTTCTTCCTGCAGGTGCATTTTTACTGAGGTGGGACAATGTACCTTCTGGCAGCGCCCATTTCTTTTATTTACAATTAATCCTGGATGGCTGGCTTCACAAAGTGCTGGCTAAAGAGTTGGGCTAGTTGCATATATCTTGTGGTTGCTGATAAAGGGGTTATTCTTTGAAGTGAAATCATTATTTCATGGGATTTTTGTTCTAAAGTGAAGAAAGAAATCTGGGCTTAAATTTTCATATCCCCTCCTTTAGCATTTAAGGGACTCCAAATTTGGAGTGGACCATTTTAGAGCTGGAGACCATTTATCAGCAATTCATCACATTGCCAGAGTTTGGAAAATGTTTTTCAGATCTTTCAGCTATTTTTGTGACCAAAGGATTATTTTCTGCAGAATGTATCCTGAAGCAGAATTTGAAAATCTGTCCTTTCAGTGCTATTATTGAGTCTGTCCTGCCTTTTAATTTATTGACATTGTTGCTTTCCTATATGAGATCTGGCAAAAACCCATCTTATTTTTCTCAACTCTTCTATGCACCTTGCTGTTTAAATACACTTCCATTTCTTGCTTCTTTCCTGCCCTGGTTAATTCCTTTCAGACCTTTGAGTTTTGTAGCCCAACAGCAGCAATTTGCCAACGGGCAAATATCTGTACAGCACAGAAGTCCGTACAGAAAAAACGTTGAAGTTCATTATGGAGAAGGGACAGCATTTCTGAAGAGATGGGATTGAAATACCAGCATATGGACAACCTCTGGCTTGGAACACAGCTGCAAAGCTGCAGAGTAGGAGATGACTGAAGCAGGGGAAGACAGAGCCAGACCCTCTTCAAGCTTGTGGGAGGCTTAATTCCAAGGTCATACACTACTTCAGGTCAAGCTAATTTAGGTTGTGCCTTCTTGGTAAATTTATGCCTTCGCACCATTTCTTACTTTTATTTCTCCATTTCACTTTCCACCAAATTGATTTTTTTTTCTCTCTTTCTGCTTCTTGGAAACTTAATTTTCTGCTATCTAATACCATTTTAGTGCAATCCCTGTACAGACACATTAGGTCAGAGCAGAATTACACAGATGCCAGACATAAAACCTGTATCAAAAATTCCATTCTAGCTGGTTGTGGACAAAATATGTTGATTTAAGGAAACAGAAAAGAAGTCCAGTACCAACTCATGGCAGTAAATGGTGTGTTATTACTCAAAATTGCACACTGCAAAATTTTCTGATTTTGTGTAATGTGTTGGTTGGATTTTTTTTTTTTCTTTAACAAAAGGCAGCATTTTCCTTTGAAACACCTTCCCTTTTCTTCATCTTTTCTGTCCTGTTTTTTTGTCCAGAGTAGCTCAGACTGTATCTCCCCCAAATAGGCCTCAAACCCATCCCCAGTCTCACTTCAAGACACTCACCTGAAGTGTCATTGTTCGCAGTCACTTCTTTGAAGCTGCACTCTAATTCATCTTTGCTCGTTTGTTCCCTACCTATTGATAAGGAGTAGAACAAGGGGTGGCTTCTTTCCCAAGAACAGGCAAATAATACTTCAAAATCAGGCCTGCATAGCTTCAAAGTCTTTTCTGGCCAGGGGTCCTTGATGTGCACCAGGGTATTGTCTGCAGACTTGCAATGTAGAGTTTTCTCAGAGGGGTGAAATAAAAAATTGGATTAGTTATTTTTTGAGGGGATTTAAGCGTTAATTGGCTCCTGTAAAATATCATCTAGTTAAACTTTGCATTGTAGCATAGCACTGAAGTGCAGGAACTTTTGAAGGCACTCTTCTAAGCTGACTGTGCTTCAAGATAATTGATTGAAATTAAAAAAAAATAACACACACCAAAACAAAATTTTAAAAATCACAAATTTTCAGCTTTATATGTTCTTTATAGACAAAGTTACAAAGATTAACTCACCTGATAGGAAAGGAAGTATCCCACTGAACAATGGGTTTCTTTGTCTGAAACATCAGGTTTTGCAACCACTTCCTTTGGAAAGCCTCACACTTCTAAAGCTGCAAGGAACAATTTTAAAACTATTGAAATATATTGAGCAAATATGTAGTGGTTTTATGTACATTTCAGTGGGTTTATAGACATTCTAGATGGTTTTATAGATGTTATAAACTTTTGGAAACGTAGTTTTAAAGCAAAACACGAACATTCCCATTCTCTGCTGTTTATTTCTTGTGGCTCATGTTTGGCTTTTGTCTTCATGTACAGCAGTTCTTTTGACATTGATCATCCCAGGATCATTTAACATTCTGTGTAATTGTTTTCTAAATGTTTGTAGTTTGTATTTATACCATTCGTAATCCTATGCTAGAAACCCTTGTCCATACTAGGTTATATTGTAGTAGTGATTTTGTTTCCCTTTCTTGTGGTCTTAGTTACAAATTACACTATCCTTTTTGCTTGGAATGTTTTAGGGTGATTGATTACTGAATGAATCAAGTGCACCCACAAGTTGAAGCTTGATTTAATCCCCTTAGTGCCAGGGATTTCAGAGCACACAAATTGAAATTACAGCACCCTCTGGAAATAAAGGGCAGTGGATGTTTTTGCTGGATATTGGAGAGCTGTGCCTCTGAGTTCTCCACTTGGGCTCAAGTTCCCTTTGAGGGAACAGAGCTGAACCACACTTTCTGTCATGTCAATGGATTTCTGTGGCTGCCAGAAGAAAATGATATGTTTGTTTGTAACTCTGTGGGTGGGTGGGTGGGTGGGCGGGCGGGAGGGAGGGAGGGAGGGAGGGAGGGAGGAAGGAAGGAAGGAAGGAAGGAAGGAAGGAAGGAAGGAAGGAAGGAAGGAAGGAAGGAAGGAAGGAAGGAAGGAAGGAAGGAAGGAAGGCAGGAAGGCAGGCAGGAAGGAAGGCAGGAAGGCAGGAAGGCAGGAAGGAAGGAAGGCAGGCAGGAAGGAAGGCAGGAAGGCAGGCAGGAAGGAAGGCAGGAAGGAAGGAAGGCAGGAAGGAAGGCAGGAAGGCAGGAAGGCAGGAAGGAAGGCAGGAAGGAAGGCAGGAAGGAAGGAAGGCAGGAAGGAAGGCAGGCAGGAAGGAAGGCAGGCAGGCAGGAAGGCAGGCAGGAAGGAAGGAAGGCAGGAAGGAAGGCAGGAAGGAAGGCAGGAAGGCAGGAAGGCAGGAAGGCAGGAAGGAAGGAAGGAAGGAAGGAAGGAAGGAAGGAAGGAAGGAAGGAAGGAAGGAAGGAAGGAAGGAAGGCAGGAAGGAAGGCAGGAAGGAAGGCAGGAAGGCAGGAAGGCAGGAAGGAAGGAAGGAAGGAAGGAAGGAAGGAAGGAAGGAAGGAAGGAAGGAAGAAAGGAAGGAAGGAAGGGCGTGTAGTATGCAAAGAAAGTCACTGTGATCCGGACATTGCAAGCACTACATTTGGAAGCACTCAGTCAGCTTCCAAACTTTGTTGTGAGGTGGGGGACAAAACCACTGAGTCAGTGCTGAGCCCCAGTGTGCTGAGGAGGACTAGATCAGACACACAGCGATGTGCAGCTCTCTCTGAAGCTGAGCTCACAGGGAGGCTCAGATGCAGAGGCAGGAATTACCTGGGGAATCCATGATTGCGGTTTCTGTGCTGCAGCGTGTGAAACTAGAAGCCACAAACAGCACAGCTTGTGGGGACTTGTTGCTGATACCCCTTTCATTCCTGTGGCTTGGCAGACTCTTAAAAATGTCATGTAATGTGCATACCTTTTCCTAGCCTTTGGCTTGTTGTAACCACACTGTACTGAACCTTCAGTTGCAAGTGTCATAATTACCTCCATCTCCTCCTGCTGCTGGAAATGAGCAGAGAGGAAAAGTTCATTAGTCAATTATCTGAATTTTGGAGAAAACCAGAGCTGTGATAATCTCCTGTTTCCTGGAGATTTGAAATACACCTCCTTCCTTTGGAAGCAGATGCAGCCCCAGCTTAAACAGGGAGTGGGGAGAAAAAGGAGGGGGAGAGCAGAGTGTGCACACACTTGACCTGGCATCTTGCAAAATGCTAGGACAGAGAAAGGCCTGAAACTACCCTATTGTGAAAATATATTTCTCACAAAAAATCTGATGTATGGATATATGGATGAGAGAAAGATCTTAGAAAATAAAACATCTCTGAAGAGCTTTCATCTTGTCGCACCTGATCATGACCTGCCTTTGGGACTGGTTTTATACATTTTACTTGCAAACCTTCTTGAACTTGGTGGCTTGGGAAGCTCAGCTTATTTTACTGGTTCTGTGAGTACTTTATACAACCATTTCCCCTACCATTTCTCTCCTTTCTGCTGCTTTCTCTACCATTTGGCTTTGACGTTGTGTCCCCACCTTTTCTTTGGTGCCCACTGTTGTGCTCCAGCCTGGTTGTAATGTCCTGGCCTGCTTTGGTTCCTCTAGAGCACCCCAAGGATGCATTTACTGTGGAGGGTTTTTAGAAGAAGTTGGAAAACTGCAGCTAAAAATTCAAATGGGCAATTTCAATGAAGAAGTTAGGAAGAATTAGGATATTTATGTATCTCCATTTAAGAAGAACATACTAAAGCACTTCAGTGGGATTTCTAGTTTTAGAGCAATATTTAAGGCCACAGTCCAGCACACTGGGACTGGAGGCAATGACAAGTACATTAATCAATACTAACAGCAACAAGCCAAAGTAAAATACAGTGATTACTACTTAGTCCAAGTTTTAATGCAGCAAAATGCATAAGTTAAGCATGTGGGTAAGCTCTGTAGGTCTTTAGCCAGTGCTAAAATAGGCATGTTTTAGTGATGGGTTGAATTGATGGCTATAATAGGTACCTGCAGATACCAAATTCTGCTTTTTTGTCTATCACTATTTTTCTGTAGAGTCTAAATCCCCTTTATATTACATACCAAAAAAAAAAGTGATTAGGCTACACAGTTAGTTACAGAGAAGTTGTAGCGAAAATTCTCTTTTTTCATTCAATCATTTTATTGTTATTGAAATAGGAAGAAATACAGTGCACTATAATCTGACAAAACATTATGTGCCTTAGTACTTTATATGGACTAAGGAACTAACTTCAAGTCTAAATACAAGAAGCAGGAGCTAGTAGAGAGGGTGCAGAGGAGGTTACAAAGATGATTTGGGGTCTGGAGCACCTCTCTTATGATCAGAGACTGTGGGAGCTGGGCCTGTTTAGTCCAACGAAGGGAAGGCTGGGAGGGGATGTCATCAGTTCCCATAAATATCTCAAAGGTATTTGTCAAGAAGGTGATGACAGACTAATTAATGTCAGTGGTGCCCAGTGATAGGACAAGGAGCAATGGCCATAAACTAAAATGCAAAGTTTCACCACAACATGAGGAAGAACTTTATGCTGAGGCTGGCTGAACACTGGAACAGACTGCTCAGGCAGGTTGTGGAGTCTTCCTCTCTGGAGACATTCCAAACCCAGTAGGACAGCTTCCTGTTCTAGGTGACCCTGCCTTGGCAGGGATGACTGCCAGATCCAGCCTTAACATTTCTGTGTTTCTGAGTCTTATTTTCATAAGTTTTAATCTCTCTAGTTCCTAAGTTTATCGTATATTCATAGAATAATATGAGAGAATGAAATTACATAAATATGCATAGCTATTAACTTTAAGACTTTTTGGGGATAGGGCTAAAATATCAGCCTTAAATTTCAAACATTTCATAAGTGTACAGTAGTGAGTTCATATAGGGTTTATTTTTCTTATTTAAAATTCTTCAAATACTTTATTCTCTCTGTATCAAATAGATCACTACATCTTCAATACTTAATTATTTGCACTAAAGAAAGAAAACCCACTTAACAGTTGAGAAAATATTTCAAGAGCTTTTTTTGTTGTTATTATAAATGAACTAACACACGATGTATGATGTATAAGGTAATCTACTGATGCATACATGGAGGTCTAAATAAGAATAAGAGAAATGTGCTTTCTCAGAACTTTGCAAATTTGCATTCCATTTTTGCATCATTTTATGCATGGTTTGGGAATCTAGACAGATTTAGTTACATGAATTTATTTGCAGAGTCATGCCATTACCAAATGGTAGCTACATTTCTTTATTTTTACAGAAGAATATAGGTTTGTTAGACCTAACATGAATACCAGTTTCTCATTCCTGAAGTCATAATCAGAAGCTTTTGAAGTTGGTGAGGATGGGAGCCTTACCTGAAGTCTGTGGTGAGACAGGAGAGCTTTTTCAGTTCAGATATTTTTGGAGGAACTGAAGCTGTTTGCTTCCCCTGGGAAGTGGAGGAGTCTGAACTGAATAGGAGTAGGACAGAAAAGTGGAACTTAATTTTTTCAATATGAAATCTATTGTTAGAGATATCTTAAGGAGATTGTGGTAGAAATATTTTTTTGGGATGTAGCTTAGTTCCAGTGTTTAAGGTTTTTAACATATTTAAGTTAGATTTGCTAAGAGTCTGAGATGAGTGGAACATTAGCGAAATTTTTGGGAAGTCTCCCAAGATACACTGTGATTGTTCAGACAGCTTTCTTGTTTCCTTCAGAAGTGAATGACCTCTCCATGCTGAGTATATCCTCATCAGCAGGAGCAGGATTTCATGTTTAACCTACTGTGTAATCATTTCTATGGTTCCCGACATTCCCTCTCCTTGGCACAAACCTTTCCTGTGTAAAATGCAGAACACAGGAGTGGGTCACAGGGAATCACTGGTGGCCCTTTCCACATTTCCAGGTGTGACAGAGGATCTCACATTGGCTTGGAGTGGCTGTGATGTTGTATTTAAAAGAAGTGCTCACTGTTCAACAGGATGTCAGAAAGATAGACTTACATACACCAAAAAAATTTTTAAAAGTTTGGAGATAAAACTGTGTGAATTTTGATCTGTGGACAGTGAGAGCAAGTGGGGGTTTTGATATAAATTCAGTTTTCCAAAGAATCATGGGTATCCTCTGAGAAAAACCTGCCTGTGCTTATGCATTTTGATTTCTGTGCTTTCCTAGTTTTTCTGCATAAATTAGGTGTCAGTTTATCTGGGGAAGTGAAGAAGAAAAAATGCTAGAAAGAGGTTAACTGTGTCCTCCCAGTGCCTCCTACAACAGCACCTGTGCAATATGAGGAGAGACTTCCCACTGCTGCTTGACTCGAGGTGTGGGCAGACAGGTAAAGATGTGCCCACAGCATGCTGAGAAAGTGATGGACATTCTCCCTCTCCATGGCACTGCATCCCACTCTGTAGGCTGGGACATGTCCCAGCAGAGCAGAGGCTGCTGGAGGAAAGGGATTTCCACATTCTCACTCAGATTGCACCCACTCATGGGAACAACCAGTGTTCAAATAAAGTTCTGTAATGTATTATGAAGCTATGTGGGGGTTTGTGTTGAAACACCCTCCCCTGGAGAGCTCTGAAGCACAAACTATGAGTATTCTTGAAGACCTGTTACTGAACAGGCTTTGCTATGATGTCTGATGACTCGCTGGCATGGAATGTGTGGGGCAGACTTGCCCACATGGGGTAACACAGCCCCCTTTTCTTGCCCTATAGACTGGTGCCCAGGAGCAGGAGGCAGCTTTGTTAAATCATTCCTTGCTGTGGGACACCCTTGTGAGTACTGAAATACTCTAGGTAGATTTAAGCCACAGGGAGCCTGACACATGTTTTGCTATCCAGAGAGTGGGGGGCAGCCTGGGGAGTCCTCTGGGATGATTTTATCCTCCTCTCTGCCTCCAGGAGTGTGTGCTGGTGTGTGTGACCCGCTGTTAATGCCCCTCCCCAGGGCAGGAGAGGCAGGGTGACACTGGATAAAGCTGCCACAGAGGGAAGCTGCACTTGAAGAAGTGCTTTGGCACAGCACTGGCAGTGAGTGACTTGCTGGCCTGGAGACAAGGGAGAGTGGAAAAGGCAGGGGACTGGCAGGAAGGGAACAGAGAGGTAAGTGTCATGCAGCAAGGAAGAGACTTGACAGATCTCTGCTGGTATTTTGTGTTTATCAGTCATACTGTGACTCATAAGCTCCACAATAAAATCCCTTCTGACTGCAGAAGCTGCAGAAATGACCCTTTTTCTTGGGGGGAAGAAAGCACAGACAAAAGAAGGAGGGGTGAACTCATATTTCTCAACTTTCCATGTGAGAAATGTCTCCAACGCATTCTTATGAAAGAAAAAGCTTTCCATTGCTCAGTGCTGCAGTGGCTCACCATGACACAGAGTGAAGGTGACCAATGCAGGAAGAGCCATTCAGCATTTCAGAGCCCCAAGGAATTTCTCTATGTGCCCTTTACTGTGTGAGGCCAGAGAGGTAGGGAAGGTGGGGTCAGAGGTGAGCACAGTCTCATTTCCAACAAGCTGCAAGGATGGCCTCTACCAGTTGTATCATGATGGGCTTTAAATTGGGGAGTAGCTATGGGATCTCACTTCTCATGATCAGCAGTGATAGATAGTCCCTACTCACAGGGGCATTTCTGACAGAAATTAAATTTGTGTTTGTTCAAGCAAGTACCAGAGAGGAGGTGTTACTGCCATGTTGGAGAAAACATCTTCACCTCCATCTTCACTGGCAATCCTGCAGCATGATCCAAACCCTCACTCCCAAATGCAGGGGTCATTCTGAGGATCAGGGATTCAGAGAGGCATCCTGAGGGACCAGTAAAAGAGCAGCAGTCATAGTTCATCTGAGCACTTTAATCTGTCCCCCAGTCACTACTCTGGAGGCAAAATCCCCTTCCTCTGACTCTAGGGCAACTCTAAGTTACACTAATGCCTTTGCTCTGCCATCAGAAGGGAAAGAGCTGTGTCAACACAGAAAATGCTATTTGCTGGCAGGTTGTTAGAGACAAAAGAGATGCAGTAAAGAGCAAGAATAAAAATACAAGTTCTCAAGTAAAAAGATGTGAGAAAAGAGAGAAGATTGATTGTTTAAGTCACAAAAGACCAAAAAATGAAGGTAAAAGTAAAAAGACTTAAATCAAATATTCCTGCCCTTTAGAATAGCATTGATAAAGACTTTGGATGTGAAGTGTAAAGGTTGAGACACATCTGAGGGTCTCATCTGATAATTTATGGTTAGAGAATAAATAGATCATTTGGTTGATGTGGATATTGTTTCTAGACTAGCCGATATTAGAGGGCTGGAAGGAACACATCACTAGAAACGTGAAGCAGGTGTCTGAAGACATTCCAGCCATGGAAAAAATTTTTTTGCTTTTATTCCTTGGCTTGCTTCCCTGTCCCCTCCTGCTTGCTGCAGAGAAGTCAGCTCAAAACTAAATAATGCAATACACATTTTGTATTCCCCATTATAACTGGGAATATGAGAAAAACTACTTTAATGGAGTCTTAGATTTCTAATAAAGATGCCTGTTAGGCTTTATGGTATAAGTGCAAAAAAGATGTAGGGGTGGTCCTTCTTCAAATATAGCAGGTCAGCCTGGGTCAGAGAAGAGTGAGTGCAATTAAAAGAAGCAAAAATTATTAGAAAAACCTGGATAGAGACAGAAGTAATCAAGAAAAGGATGATTATGCTGAATGAGCAGACTTCTCTGTATAGATATATTAATATTGTGAATTGTGTCAGCCTGTGCAGAGGCCCAGCCTCTTGGCAGCTGCATCTGTTTCTTTTCTATCAGCTTCAGAATCAAATACAGTCATCAGGAAACAGACACATGCACTGTCATTTCCAGAGTGTATTGTACCTACAGTCATCAGGAAACAGACACATGCACTGTCATTTCCAGAGTGTATTGTACCATACTGGCTGGAGCCCACCAAAATATCTGGATCATTCCCTCATTGTCTCACAATTCCCTAAATCTCACCCTTTTTTTGCCTGCCACTTTTCAAGTCTGCACATACCTGTTCTCCAAATCAAACCCAACTTTTCCTGGATTGTGTTTTTTTTTTTTACTAGAGTGTTTTCTTTGAAGCCTATTCTATACAATCCCTTCACCCCATCAAATAGAGAGAAAAATGCAAACCTCAGAGTATAATTTACAAAGACAGACTGTTGAATCCTTCTCTAAGCTCTTTTGCTTGAAGCCTATAATTGTATTCTCTAGAAAGCCAAACTGATTTTTCTCACCCTGGAGAGCATGGTGTTGTAAAAATCAAATCAGATTTCAGCAGTTGATAATAGGAATAACTTTCTTTACCTGATGTAGAAGAGATTTGTATTATGTAATGTATGTGATTACTATGAAATTATATATTTATAATATCGGAATTCAGAGCCTTCAATGAGACACTTCCATTAGAGCTTTTCCAGACTCTCTCAATTGTTTGTTTTGGAGAAGGTATCAAGCATGTTATTCTTTTAGCCAGGATCCCAGCATCACAGAAAGAAACAGACTGTAATTAAATGGAAATGTGTACCCCTTCTTGTCATCAGTGAGTACACTGGGGTGGTGTTAGGGATTCTGCACCAGCTTATCTTTACAAACTCATGGAGGAAAGCCTGATGGATATGTAAAACACATGACCTAGTGGACTGACAGTGATTTCCTGTGTGGCAACATTTGTGTGTAATTACCTCTCTTAATTGGTACTGTGGTTTCTCACCTTCATACAGCTCTGAGAAGGACCGAGAAATGCTCTGATCTCTACAAGTGCCTGGTGTTATTGATAAAGGCAGAGGCTCTGCACTCCTGAGTTAAGGGCTCTTCCCTCAGGCCCTGAGCAGTAGGTGATGATCATGATATCTGTCTGACCAGCACTGCACTGAAGGATGCTATAGCTCAACACTGCACATGGGCATGCTTCTGTATTGAAGGATTAAGTGTTTGTTACCATTTATACCAGTTTTGATCAAAAAAAGCAGAAGTGTGTATGTATAAAACCTGTGTTAGTTTGCAGACTCGTGCATGTGTGTGTGTGTAAGACAGAGAAGTGAAGATTAGCACACCCTTCTGTAGTAAATGCCACAGGCCCCGCCAGGGCACCTTGGAGGCTTTAACAATACAATTGCTGACACAGCAGTCCAGAGATGACCTAACCCTGGACACACAACGTATATTTGTACCCTTATAAGGAAAAAACCGTATTGATCCTTCTATTGGTCACTTATGAAACCTTTAACCTGTACCCATTGGTCCAGTTTGGATCCTGGCCAAGGGTATAAATGTAGCTTACTGTAACCTATTAAGGGGAAGAAGAATCGCTCCGGACCTTTCACGCTCTCCCGAAGCGTGTGGAATTGCCATCTCCAGTGGAATTGCCGGCGTCTTCTTCTCCTCTCTCTGCTCTGCCTGAGCTACACCCGGGGAAGCCGAGCCTAGCAGCAGCTAAACCCTAAAGAGCTGAGATCCCTGAGCTGTTATCACTAGAGCTGTTATCACTCTGCTAGCTGCAAGGCTCCCCGTGGTTCCGGGACCAAGCGGGCTGGACTCCAGGGCTCTGTCCTTTCCTGGGATAGAGTCCCGGGCCAACGCCAGCTACTGAGACCCCCAAAGGCTCACCAATACCCTTCTTCCTTGGATGACTCTGAGGATTTTCTGCATAATCTTCTGGAGTGACTGTGAACTTTCACATTTCAGAACTGGGATTTACATGGTGGTCAGTGGCTTTTACTTGTTAGTCCGCTGGATTTTCTTTTCTCTTTTCATTAGATGGCAGACTCTCTGTTCTCTTTTCTTTGTGTTCACTTACAAATAGCAGGGCTAACAGCCAGAAGTTGCCTGAAAATTGACTTGGGTCTTCCTGAAATAGGCCAAAAAAAACAATGTATTGGTTAATCACCACTAAGGTATATTTTTTTGTTGCCATTCTTTGAGGCCTAAAAGTAAGCTGACTTCTCAGCACAGGATATTTCTCCTACTACATAAACTTCTTACTTGATCTTAGTTCTGGTCAGTTTGGTGCGACAGATATTTGTTGCAGGAAAAAACCCCTTAACATCCTGGATTTTATGAAGTCAGGCGAATTTCACTGAAAATACCTCCCAAAGGAAATTATTCTCTTCTTCCTGAATTCTTTCTTTCAGCTATGAATTGCTCACCTCCAGGAACCCATTGTTCCCAATGTTGGAAATTTCCACATGTTTCAAGTTATTTCATGCTTTTCAAAGTAGCAACTCCCCTTACTTCATTCTGCTTTTAGGACTTACCCTGTGAAATTCCCAGTGGCTTCCTCCACTTGCGTCATTATTGTCCTGTCACAAGGGAGTTCTCAACTGCTGTGTTATCCTGCTTTGACTTATTATGTGTTTCCCAGTATGAACTGGGTTTGTGTCTCAGGGAAATAGTGCAAGACCTCTAGAGAAAAGAGGAACCCGCCTAAGCATGCTGCCAAATTCAGTGGCCTTTATTTCAAAATAAATAAGAAAACGAAAAAAAAAAACAAACTCAAAGCCACTGTGGAGAAACCACAAGCCAGTCAGCTCTGAACTGTGTGAGAAAGAGAACTACAATTTCAGAGGGGGATGGAGTAACACCCTGACTACTGGTTGCAGCTTCTTTCGGCATAGGAGGGAGGTGTTACTTGTCATTCAATCATATGTGATAACTGGAAAATATATGTTGCAGTATCAACCCTTTTGTGATGAACAACTCGTGACTGAATAATATCTCCTGGTGATACAAGCCAGGCACCGAGAAGATCTCTTTAGGTATTTGTGCTCTGAGGTCAACATGTTTGGGTTATTTCATCCTTGAACTTCTTTACCACTTTCAGTACTGAGAGATACATTTTTCTGCTCAAATCTTTGTCCTCCCACAGCCTTTTCCCACAATATGCCTGTCCTCCTCTCCATTCCTCCTCTTCTGTGGCCTTACCTCTTGCTCTCCACTGGAATCTCAACAGCCCTTCACCCGCATCCACTTCATGATATCCTGAAGCATCTCAGCCCTCTATGGCAGTGCATTTCAAATTACTTTCCCACTTCTGCCTCACTTCCTCCCTAATGTCTGCCTTTCTAGATACTGTTGCCAGTCACTTCATTGTGGCAAAAAACATGTTCCTTATTCATAATCCTCACCCATGCTCTTTAGATGCATTACCTTGATGTTTCCCCTCTCTTTAACTCTACACCTTCAGGACACTGCTAAATCCTAATCCCCATTCTTTTAAAACTAAAATTTGCCTATCTACTCCCCACTCCACTTCCAAAACCCACTGTTTCAGTGTGGTGTTTCTCAGGGTAAGGGTTTGTTGAAACAATATTTTTTCTAGAGACACAGAACAAAGTGTTTGGGTGTAACTTTTGTGGAATGCCAGAAAGAACTTTCAGATTATTAATTAGGAGGAAGTGGTAATAAAATAAAATACAAAACAGAAAACTTTTTCACTTGAACACAAATTAAATTTAATCCAGCATTAGAAAAAATCCCGCAATGTAATTTTGGAATTCTTCTTTATAACGCAGGGTCTTGTCATAGCTACAATCCCATTCCCAATAATAAACTGTGCAACAGATGGATGTATCATAAGAAAGAATGGGGAAGCTGCTTTTTCTCATTCACACTAGCTCAGTTTGAACTGTGCCCCAAGGCCTCAGTTCCTATGCCAGCAGATGTGCAGGTCACTGCCAGATAGCTCTGGGTCTGGTTGCTTGTTGCATTGTGCCATATGTCAGCTGCTGTGCCTGTGCAAAAGCTGATGCAGGCTTTTGCTGTCTCTTAATGCCTCCAAGGTAGTTCTCCCCTTATGCAAACTATGTTTAGCTGCAATTTCACTGTTGAGCTTTGCAAAATTGAGCTGATGAGAAGGAAAAAAAATTAAAAAGAGGGTGGTAGTCAGGTCAAATGGAAAGTAGTAAACAGCAAGGAAAATATCCCTGTCTCCTATTATGTTGAAATGCAGATGAAGGCTTTGAGGCTGGTGTAGAAACAGGAGTGAAATTAATGCCTAGGGATTATGCTAAAGGCCAGCAGTGCACAATGCCTGTGGATGCTGTTCTTGAGCTTCCCAGAGAGACAAATCTCTCATAGTCACCTCTGCTTCGTACTTTCAAGGTCAGTTGCTTGGTCTTGGGATGGGGTTTGAAGCAGAACATGAGGCAGGGTTTGCCAGTGAACAGGTTAAGGTGGGAACTGCAATGTACTTGGCTGTGAAAGGGATTTGAACTTTCCTGGGGCTGGGAGATATGAGGAAGAGGGAAAAGCAGCAGTGCACTGAGTCATTACTGCTTGGGAAATGCTTGGTTAGGAGAGGGCAATCCCCACTCCACTTGCTAATGTGTTGTCAGTGCATTGTTACAGACTTTGGGAAACTCAAAAAGGAAATTACTTCTAAAGCTATGGCTGTGCTCCTCACATGAAATCTGCATTTCCTTTCAGCAGACCTTTTGGATTTATTTTTTCTACTCTGCCAAAAGGGGGTTTATTTCCCTCATTACGTTTTATGAATTCCTCAAATCCCAGCAAGAATCCCAGCAGTAGCCAGGGGATAACAATGGTCCTGCAACTCACTGATGCAAAAACACTGAGATGCATGGCTGTATGCCTCACATTGCCCACAACCCAAGTGTTGTCGGTGGTCACAGGGGTTTCTTAGAGGATGGAAGAGACAGGATCTTGATTCCATTATCAGAAGGCTTGATTTATTATATTATGATACATATATAGCATTATAACTATTCTACATAGAGATAGAAAAGAAAGAGGCTTCTTCTGAAGCTGGCTATGCTAAGAAGGAGATAGAAAGAATGAATAACAAAGGTCTGTGTCTCAGCAGAGAGCGATAGCAGCTCTACCGTGAGTGGTCAGTAAATCCAAACATCTAAAGGGGACCAACCACAGGTGGACCCGTTGCATTCCACAGCAGCAGATAATAATTGTTTACATTTGTTACTGAGCTTCTCAGCTCCAGCAGGAAAAATCCTACAGAAAGGATTTTTCACAAAGAATGTCTGCGACACCCAAGGAAACCAATTCCTGTTCCCATTTATTCAGCTCTGGCAGTATATCCCCTTTTGTAAACCACACCAGCTCCCTCTTACAACTGCAACTGTTAAGGATATTTCTATTCTTGCAGTCCAAAATAAGTCCTCCACCTCCAGCAGAAATCCCCTTGAGTAGATCTGTACGTCCTCCTCCATTAATTCAGTTTTAATATCTGCATTCATCCACAACTTTCAAAAGTCTGATGGTAAACTCACTTTTCCTCCTTCCAACTCACACAGCTAGGTGCTCCTAGAGAGGGAAAATTTTAGATTGGCAACTGCTTCCTGAAATCCTTGGTAATATTTTGCTTATCTACCTGTAAGTGTGTTCAGAGCAAATGTTCAGTATGGGGCAGATAATGCAGTTACTGATAATGGATCCTTGGTGCTGGGGGACTTGTAGTGATTTACCTCCATCAAATTAAATCAGAACAGGTGTTGCCAGCTCAGTTCCAAACCAGAAGGTGAGCAGGTGCCACTAAGTTGCATCTGGCAGTGGGAGCAAACAAATCTCAGCCAGAGAATTGTTGAATGAGATGGTTTTTAATTTAGGTACACAACCTAAGCTATTAGAAGCAGCTTTTCCAAGGTTTCTTCTGCATACCCCTCTTGAACCTATTTAAGAAACAGTGGCAGAGAGACACTGTCAGAAAACAGTATTTGGATTAGGAAGCATTGAAAATATTGCTTCTGCCACATGAGGAATTTCTCTCTCTTTGGTAGGGAGACATTAATGTAGATATGCTTCAAAGTAAGTTTCCTTGTGTTGGAAAGGCTGAGGAGGGCAGACCACTGGGGCAGAGAAGGGAGAACACTGATAAACTGCAGTGATTCTATGAATTGTTGGATGTGGGTCTGTTACTACATTGCAAACAGTCTCCTGTAAGAATGAAACTTCATTGCAGAAATGAAGCATGTTACTTAGGAATGTTCTGACACTCTGTCATAGCCTGTGGGTGGTTTCAGGGCTAGACCTGAAATAAGACATGTTTCTTCCTCAGAATACCTTGGGCCATTACTTTAGTGATGAGCACAATGTCTCCATATTTGGCTAAAATCAGTGTTTTTGAAAGCATGGATTAAGTCCTCACCCAGCTGTATGTAAAAGCATTTTTGACTAAGTCATTTTCAACCAAACAGTGCTCATCCCAGGCAGTAAATCACATAAACAATGTTAATCACTTTTTTGTCGTGTTAATGGCCTCAAATCGCCTCAAAAATTGCTTCCCCTAATTTTATTTCACTGGGGCTCTACAAGGGGGTCCAGCTGCAAGTAACCACTCTCAGAATCAAGACTGAATTACTGCAAATACCCCAGCAAAGGTGAGAAGGCAGATCCTCAGATCATATAAATCTGTGCAGTCCTGCTGATGTCTGTGATGTTCTGGTGATTGATACAAGCAGGGCTGGTTGATACAGATAAAGTAAATGGTCTGCACTTTTAAATGCCTGCTGCTAAATGGGTCCCATGGTAAAGCAGTGGCTGACTTGTTAGTTTTTCTGTAAAATGGACTCAAGAGGTACATTAATGGGAAAAAAACCCCACCAGCTTAGCAAAACAGTGGCCAGCGCAGGTATCGCTGCAGTCATTAGAGTTCAAATTTGCATTTAGACACAGGGCCTGATTTGTGAGCAGAGAGATGCTTGTTCCAGTACTCCAAGGGCCTAGATAAGGCCTGACCCCTACACAAGCCATGTCCTACTCTGGTTGACCCAAGCTGAGGATGTGACCTGCTCTGATTGGGATCTCACCTGCATGTCTCTGGTCTCCTGAGAATTAAAGTCTGCAATAACTTCCTTCCTACTTTTCAGCCCTCTGGTCAAGGAAGAGATGGCCTTGAGCACCCTCCCAGTGAAACTGGCACACAAGAGAAATACTGAACCTGGATGGGGATGAGCTTCCTCACCCTGTCAGGGTTCTCAAGAATTTCGGTATTTTTCTTATTTCCAACTAGGGATGAAAGGTCCTTTTTAAACTTGGATGAAAATTTCCAAAATAAAATCAGGATGGGGCCAAGCTAAATATTTTACTTTAATAATGTTCAAAGAGTTTATTTAGATTGCGACCTTTCAAAGCAGTTGCCTCTTTTTAGTACAAAAGGAATGTGAGGTTTTTGCTTGTTTCCTTCAATTAGAAAATAAAACTTTTCACTTTTAAAAATGTCAAAACAGCCATCCTTCATCATTCAATGGTCCTTTTGCATTTTTTTTAAGCTGAGAGACTTGTTAAGATCAAACCATTGCTATCAATCAGCTTCAGTTTTGACAGATGAACTGGATTTTTTTCATTGTATGTGAAGGGAAAAGAAAATTTTTGTCCTAAAATTCCTGACCACTACTAGAAATGTTTACCTCAGTTTTGCAAATCTTCTGCCTTACATAGGTTTCAGCCCAGTTAAATGTGGCTGCATTAGGCAATGGAAATGCAGGAAGTGTAATTATTTTTTCTTTAGTTCATTTTTAAATGAATACTTTAATCTTTTTATTTTTTTTTTCTTTTATCAGTGATCAACATGATTTATAGAATTGCTAAGTGATTTATATTCTGTTTGCATGATTTAGTGTCCTGCATGAATGCAGTTTGGTTGAAAATGGCTTAATGAAAAATGGTTTCTTTATAGCATAGATGGAGCTTAATCCATGTTTTCAAAAATCATTCTGATTAAAGCCTTATAAGGATCAGACCAAGACAGTGTCTGCTGCCAAGGTATCTGCTACAAATATGGTTCCCAGGGAAAAACTTAAAGGCTTTATGTCATGAAAGACTTTCTGAAAATGTACTTACTTTCTGAAATATAATGTTGATGAGAAAACTTTATGGATTTCCAGCTCAGAAAGCAACAAAGCAAGGGCTTTAAGAGGAAAACAGGGAGATAAAACCAACCTGATTAAAAAATTAAGAAAGCCTCCAAAGACCAGCTCACCTGATATTTTATGCCAACCATGATCACTGCCTGCATCCTAGTTTATCAAATTCTGTATGCTTGGCCCTGAAGACAGGATGTGAAGGTCCTGACCACACTTTCTGACTAGCTGTCCTTGGATGCATGTGTGAAATTTTCAAATAATTTTGGTAAAGTTTTGTAAAATGGGTTGCACATCCAATGACTTTGTCAAGGAGTGGTGATTAGTGACACATTTCATTTAAAATTGCCTCATCTCCATTTCAGTATTTGTTTACACCACTTCTCTGCTAAATGCTACAAATATCAAATAGATCCATGAAGGTGTTTAGGCTCTGTGAGGTGAAATGGAGTTAGAGTATTTATGGTTTTCCTTCAGTTGGAGGCTGACATACAAGGCAGGATTTTCAGACCCAAATATACCCTACACTCAGTGAAGGTTCTACTTTTTCTTGGTAGTGCAAGCCAAAGTTTAAAGACATCTGAGCAATTGCAGTTCTTTGGCTGAGTCCACTGAGAGCAAGTTTGATGCAGGGGTGTCAGCACAATGCAGTGCTTGATGCTGGCAGATTTTGTGATCATGCCCCATGATGCTCCCCCATGAGCAATGTTCTTTACCAGCTGGCTTCATTTTTGTACAACTTGATGATGCAGGTAGGGTTTTTTTGGTTTGAGTTGTTTTATTGTTTCATTGTTTTCAGGTCAAACACCCACACAAGGATGTTTTAAGTGTGTATCTGATTTTATTACAGCCAATATAAGCTGTAATTCAACTGATCTCAAATAAACCACATTTCCGTGTATAGTGTGATTGCAAAGTAGCAGAAGGCTCTTCTTAAGGGATGATGCTGACTGCCAGGAAGCAAGGCTTCCAGAACATAGCTCTCCAAAGCAAGAGGAGCAGTATTCCCACAGTATTCCCAGCTTTCAGGGGCTGCCCTGCTGCACCGCTTTGGCACAGGGTTTGCAAGCACAGTGGCCCTTCTAGTCCCACATCCTAAATATTCTGGTTTTTTCTGGACTTTCCTGAAGAGAACTACAAGACTCTCCTCCCTTCCCACACTACTGGTGAACTTCTGGACCCACTGGGTACAGCTCACTGAACATGGGTGTGTTGTTCTAACAGCATATGTCTAGAGCTGAGCTGATCTGCCTAGATACATAAGTTAAGAGAGATTCACATTTCCTGATGTTTAGCAAACATCACTGAGTATCCAGAAACCACAAAAAAATGGGCCCCATCTGCTTTACCTCAGAATTTCAAGGTGGAAAACAAGACATAGCAGAGGAAATGTGGTAGAATAATACTTTGTCCTACTGCACTCTTCTGCTGTCTGTGAAAAGGAAACTTCTGATCAGACTTGCCAGAGTTGTGTTACACGTAACCAAGGTGTGGCTGCATGTCCAAAGGCACCAGAGAACAAAACACCAGTGATCCTGCCCAAACTCTGTTACCACTCTGCAAATAAATGCAATGCTCTTGAAGCATCTGTTAGGGGTCTGCTGCCCACTAACCCATTCATCTTTAAGACTTACTTCAGCTCCAGGTAATGAAGAGCACTCTGCCGTCCTTGGAGCACAAATTTCTGCTCCTGCAGCAGTTTGGGGAGGGGGCAGCACTGCCAGCTGCAGAGGGGTGCCCACCTACCTGCCAGTCACACCTGCTGCTTTTCCAGCCAGCATCTTCCTCACCCAGCTGCAAATCAGAGTGGTCCTGCCAAAGAAGAGTAATGTGCAGCAGGTAACAGGAATAGACCAAGGCTTCATGATTATTGTATTTTCACAGCCTTATAGCTTACTTTGTCACTTGCATCTCTGCAAAGTGATTCAGAGTAAAGATTGCAGAAACAGTGTTAATTCTATGCACTTAATGAGGTGGTGGTGCAAGTGATTATGCAGGGTGCAAGTGGTAAAGAGAGGCTGGAGCTTGTATTTGCACTTGGTTTATGTGACTTTTTTTTGTTGTTTTTACAGTCCCTCACCCTTCAGCAAATGCAGCTGGGTGGCCCTTGGTGCACAGTAAGGGAAAGTCACAGTCAGACACTGGAATTACATTAGCAGGTCAGACATCTGAGCCATGTTTGTGTGGTCAGGGGAGGACAGTCAGGCACACAGGTGAGTTTTCCACAGGTAATCAGGATAAGCAGCAAATAGGAGGGATTAAGTGTCCAAGAGGACATTGTCTCCTAAAACGGCTAGTGATAAAAAAAGATGAAACAGTAAAAGAATTTTAAAGACATTTACGTATGGGCTGCAGTTCAAAGGAATGCCTTCAGTTAAGTTGCAGGCCTGCTGATCTCTAAGCACATGTTTAGATGTTCTCAGTAAGGACAAACATACCTGCCTCAGTGCTGTCCTGAGGAGAGCATGGGATGATGAAGGAAATGGTGAGATTATTTTCCCTGCGGCAGCAGAACTTTGATTCACTTTTCACCTTCTTTTTCAACAGTCTGTTTATTTTCATTGAGCACTGGTTTGAATTCTTGTGTTTTGGCAATAACAGTCATGACCGTTCCTCACTCCTTGTGCTGTTCTCCCCCTCCACTGCCACCTCTGAAGTTAAGTCTGTTTTTTGTACTTTCTGTGTTTGGAAGTGGGGGAGTGGAGGAGTTGCTGACAGAAGTAGCCAGCGATGGCTGCTAAATGTGTCTGCTTGGTTGGAAGTAAAGAAGCACATAACAAATGTTAAAGGGAAAAAAATGGATTATTTGTTTTTCCTGGGGGGATTCTACCCTTAAAGTGATGCCCCAGAAATCCATCTGGAATGTTAAATAAAAGCCAAAGGCCCCCCACAATTGTTTTAGCAGAGACAAACTCCTCACAGTGAGGGCCTTTAAAAATTAGAACTCAAAAATAATATTCCATAAAGGAAAAATTCTCCTAAGAAAACAGAAACCAAGGAAATTTAAGGCATAATAAGGACTGGTCACAGTGCTTAGGTCGTGTAGGATCTATCAAGCAAAATGCTGTTGACACAAACCCCCGACTATTTTCACTGTATAAATACACATGCTCACACTTTATTTGGAGTGGCCTTAAGTTTGCCTTCAGATCACCAACTGAGCTTTTAAATTAACACAGGATGTTCACACTGCCATGGGCCATCCTAATGGCCTTCCAGAAAACTGCTCTTTACATACAGGGATGGATGTGGGAGTGTTTTCTATTACTCCTTCTGTCTCCTTGAAAGGCATCAAAAAAGTTAAGAAAACATTAGGGAGAGGAACATGCACTAGTCATTATTCTGAAAAAATTATATTTATTTGTTTTTTTGGCTTATTTTTCCAATGCTCTTGAGATTACCCTATCTGTCGTCTTCTCCCTCCTCCCAACTGATCCTCATTGTCCTACGTGTCAGAGCACTTTTTTTAGTAAAGAATAATCTTGCTGTGTTGATTTAACACCAGTGAGGCTCTGCCCCATTAAACTTAGTGAGAATTCATTGGTAAGATACAAAGGACATGAGTTTTTCCTTTACAGGCCAGAGCATCTGCATGTCCTAAACACAAAGCTGTGGAACAATAGACCTGGAAAGTTATTCTAAAAGTAGACAGAACATTAATGGGAGTTGTACTGACTTATCACTTTGCTGACATGCCTCAAATGTCTCACTGTGTGTGAGAAAATGGACCACCTTTGTGTTTGTTGGGTCACAACTTTCCCTTTTGAGATAGTCAATGAGTTTATCCAATGTTGACAATTCAGATGTTATGTCAGTGACCAGATAATTGGATTGGCCATGACAATCCTCACGTAATGAAGCTTGGCCCAGAGCCCTGAAGTCTTTGAACGCAACCTTGTACTGGGTTTTTCTTCTGGATACAGTTCTCTTCTTAATTATTTTCTCTCAAGCTTCCATGAAAAGCATTCATACATTTTCAGAGGGTTGCACAGAATGATGGAAGGCGTATAAACCAGTTGTCTCAGCCTTCTTGTCAGGTCCCACAATGGGGAGGTAAAGGGGAGAAACTGCATTCTTCCCATCATATTATCTGGTGCCTCCCATCCATGCCTTTTAAAAAAGGCTTGTTAGACTAGATTTGGCTCTGTTCCATTAAAAATATCTATTGTACAGGTTTGATTTTGAGAGAAAAGGAAAAGGTCCATTAAGATATCTGTGCAGTGGCTGCTAGTGACTGAGTATAAAGGGGGTGCCACATCTGCAGAAACACAGATTTCTCTTCAGGCTGAAGTGAAATTCTCTCATCAGATGAACCATAATGATCATGACAGTGGTTTCCTACCAAGCAGTGAACTGACACTATTGATCCATTTTGTGTGAGTCATGAACAAGTCTTCAGATTGCAAGGATGTTTCATTATGGACTGAATTGAATCAGGTGACAGAGCATTTACGAGCCCTACTTTCCATTTCCAACCAGCTGATGACTAATTTGGACCACTATAATTTGTAAAGTAACAAATACTTGAGTAGTTAAGAACTTAGTACCCTCAGTCCAAAATAAACAAGGGGTATATATGCTAATTACCTGCAAGTAATGCTATAGTAATTTATTAGTTCCTCAGATTTGCAAATTAAAACAGACGTTCTGGAGAGAAAGACAGATTATCTGTCCACTTCACCATAGCTACTTTAAAGAGCCTTAACCAGGATATTATGGTTGTGCTGTGTGGAAGACACAATACCCCAGAGCCATAATGACACTTTATATGAAATTAAGTGCACTTCAAATTCTTCTTGTGCATCAGCTCAAGTCTGTCATAGAACTTGACATGGAAACTATCCTGAATAGTAAAATGCCTTCAGTAGTATAAAATTACAGTACCCATTCAACAGCCTTTCAATAAGTCTGAAGAAAAAGGTTTTAATCCACTTTTTAGTGTTCAAAACTGAGTTGGTTATGTATGGCTTTTCGTTCATAAATTAAAATGGGTGTGTCTTCATCATCAGAACTCATAAATGGATCAGAGATTTCATAATAAAATAACATGTTGGACAGTGGATGTTAAAATGCTTAAGGAATACTTGTTGATTATTCAGTGAAATGCATCAATACTCTGCCAAATCTGTAAAGAATCAACACCTCAGCATGAGATTAGGAATATCCGAATTCTACAAAGCATGCAGTGTGTTGTCCTTTGGAGCAGGCATAAAATCCGTGAACACATTGACTATTGGTCATTAAAGAACCCCAGGAAACTTTAAGTGTAAAGACCTTGTAACAGATGGTCTGGGTAAAAAATTCTAACTCATGTCTGATATTCATCAGTCAGTATAAATCAGCATTGTTGCTGTGGCTTTGGTAAATCAGCAGAGATTTTCATCAAAAGGTTTCCTGGCCCTGGCTGCCTAAAGAGTGCCCTGTTCTTTTAATTGGATATGTTATTTCTTCTCTTCTCCTCTACTGAAAACAGAAAGCAGTTTCTAGTGTCTGTATTTATGGATGATGGGAATCAAGGAGTGTATATTTTAAATGCCTCCTTATTCCTTGTGGTCAAGTTATTTCCCATTTTCTTTATGGTGTAGGAACTTGCACAGGAAAAAAGTGATACAAATACAAAGGCATAATCACCTGAGGTTAAAGCAAGTTGTTTTCCTTTATGCACCAGTAGGAAAATAAAGGCCTGAAGTGAATGTCAAGTTCTACAAAATCACAATTGTTGGGCATAGTAATACTCAGTTATCCTGGTGTATATAATTCAAAAAATTGCAGTGCAATGCATAGCCAGTCTTACTTAGTGCTACTGAAAAATTGTCACTCATAAGGAGCAACCTAAGTGCTGGATATTATGCTGGAGTGTTTAGGATGTATGGTTAATTTCAGGGTAATAATTACAGACAGTATCTCAGACACTATTCCTGATAACTGAGCTCAACTTTTCAATAGCTAGTACATCTCTGATGAGGTGATGCCCAACTACACCATCTGAACCAACTACACCACTAAGAACCATCTGAAGATAAAGCCACCTGCATGTAATTTGCAGCTAAACCATAATTTAGGATTAAGTATTGTCTTCTGATGTTCCAACAGAGTGGTGTCATCTGGAATAGTCTGCCAGTGCAGAAGTTCCTAAAGAGTTTTTCCAGCACTTCCAAAGGGGAAAAGCAACTTAGAGGCATTTCCTACAGCCTAGCTTAGACCTGCTTCACAGCACCAAGGGAGATGACCCTTTCTCAAGCATATACATGTTATAGGTTTATGTATGCTTAATCTATTCCTTTTCTCTCGAGTTTGTTGGAACCCTGAGGACCCTTCTTTTAAGGAAGCAGATTCAGACACAGCCATTTAAATCAGTAAGATAATGGACTAATGTTCGCCTCTAGATTCTAGACAGGAATTTACAGTTAAATTAATCATAAGTAATATCAGCAATATCATCTTAGCATTTCCCAAGATAATGAGTTGGCTCACTTTAAATCACTGATCCTGTTATCAAGGCAGCATGTGCAGCAACAGCTGCAGTGGGTGCTTTCCATGGTAGGGTCTCCTTTATATGGCCTTTGGTGATTAGGACCAGCACACTGTCTCACAAGGGCTGCTTCCAAACAAGCAAAAATGGGAAAACAGTCGTTCCAAAAAATGGAAAATCTGGAAATGCAATCCTGCCAATGTTTGGCAGCAGAAGGGAGGAAAGTTACTATCTTCACTTTATCATACTAGCTTTTATACCTAATTATTATAAAATGCATCCCAAGAGCTGCATCAGTAGCACAGAAGTTGCTCATGCCATTCTTCTCTTCATGTATGACACTGTTCTGTTAGGGCCACTGGACCTTCTGGAGGAGAGATGCAGTTCACCCAAGAAGACTTAACATTAAATAATTCTCACAACATTAATATTTTTATTACTGTAGTGCATGGAAATTATAGTAATAGTACAGACCCCCACTGTGTTAGGGACCTTAAAAACAGAGTATAAAAAGACACTGTTTTCCCAAAAGAGTTTCAAATTAATTATCCTTCTTCATTCTGGACACAGTCTCTGTACCTACAGCAAAGAAAAATCTTGTTTGCTTATTTATTTTGCTTGATTCAATTTAGAATAGACAGCTCAGTTTATTTTTCCATTAAAAAGATGATGCCAAGCTGAGTGCTAACATACATGAACTACAACCCCTTTGTTTTTAAAAGGGGAGGAAGGAGGTAAATGCTTGTGATTAATTTGGCTCATCCTGGTTGAAAAACAATAAAGATTTGTCTTAACTGGCCATAAGTAGAGTGGATACTTTAAACACAAGCAAGCTACTTCTCAAGCTGTTGGTGACAGATTATCTTGGAAATGGTATGAAAAATTAGCCAATACATTTACCATATCCTCTAGGAAGGCCTGTGATTAAATTTAACATAGCTGACCTTGTTGTCCTAAGTCTAATGAGCCAGAATGGATAGAAACGTCCTTGATCCAGCTGGTGGTTTTTAGTGTCAGGCTTTAGTCTTATATAATTTATCCACTTTAACCCCAGCACTGGTGCAATTGCTTAATGCACTGGCCTGTCACCTTTCAAATGGAATTTTTGGTCTGCTTGATGTAAAGTGATATTAGACTCAACTGCTTGCTGAGGCAACGATACATGGCTTCAGCCTAAGACAGCAAATTCAAGGTTTTACTCTGAGACCTGTACTGGTACAAAGGTGAGGACTGAGCACTACCCAGTACACTGACATTTGTTTCAGTGGAGGGAAGTGGAGGGAAGTATCTTGAATACAGCTTCTGCAGGAAGCAAATGCTTCCTGCTTCCTTTTAGAGCAAATGCTCACTTGTGCTGTGATTATTCTATTTTGTGACTGCTCTTTCAGATAATGTATCCAATTTCTACAAATTTGTGCACGACTTAACCTAAGTATTGTGCATCATGTATCCAGCACATGCTACCCAAAACAAGCACAAGAAAAGAATTCTCAAACAAAAGGATTACAAAATGCATTTTTGCTGCCTGAGTTACATTTCCAGTCTAGAGCTGTAGTCTTCAGTCTGTTAAATCTGTCTCTACAACCGTGAAACAAGCATGCAACTTTTTGTAGCAAAATTTTACCATTTTTCTGGCGTGTCAGATCTTTCACCGTGAAAAGAGATTCAACCCTTCCTTGTGCAGATCCTTTCCCAGAGTTGCAGGAGATAGGTTGCTTTGCCCAAACAAAACTGGCCAAGGTCCCCCAGGCTGTGTTTACTGAGACTCTCAACAGCACACACTGGGGCAACTCTGGGAGGAGCTCTGCAGAACTATGAGAGAAGGAAATCAAATCCCAGCAGATGCTCAGCCTTTCCTCTGGGCAGCTGGGACACAGGAAGGGGTGTGAAAGCTGCCACTCAAGCCACCAGGAAGGGTCCCATGCTGACACTTACTTGTACTCAGGGGCCAGCAGACAGCAATGCAGGACGTGCTTAACTCACACTGTGGAGGATATTCCTTCTAACAACAGAAGAAATCACAACTGTGTTTTTAAAGGCCACAGGAAGCTGAGAGAGTGAGGCACAGCACTAAAATCGCCACTTATGCAATTTCTTCTGTTTCCTACACTCAAGACCAGCAGAAACCTTTAATGAAACCTTTGCTTTCTGTCTTTTTTCCCTGTCTCTCATGCCATGTCTTGATAGGATATTTCCTGAAGAAGGTAAGAGTAGTTTTCCAAAAGGCTTGACCAAGGAACCCTTCCATTAGATGATGCAAAATTGCAAGGTTTTTTTTTTTTGTCTCAAAGCTGGAGTGAGGATGTCCCTCAGTTGCTTACACTGAAGCAAATTTTAAATGCTTTCTGAAGCTGGGGACATTCATATTTAAAGCTAAAGCTGTTCACTTAATCCTAAAAGCAGTTGTAAGTTTTTCAGTGGGGTTGCATTTAAGCCATAAGCCATCCCCTAGACACTTTGTATACGAGATGAGTCACAAGGGAAAATTTAACAAACTTTTCAGCAGGATAAATCAAACCAACAATAAATCAGCTGGCTACTAGAAATAAATATAATTTCTGAGTGTACCTCTATGCTGGAGCACTTCACAATGCATATGAAATGCTCATGTATTCTTCTTGCTATTCCACATCTTTGGACTCAGAACTGACTCTATTAAAAACAGGTTCTTCCTAATTCTTACACCATCTGTAATTAAGAACACAAACTCCAACAGGAAAAAAAAATCTGTTTACTAGAATAATAAGTTAGTTGTTTTATTAAAAATCAAATAGATTCAAAAGAGTTTACACTTATGTATTTCCATTCTTTTCTGCCTGCTGCTGATCATGTGATGGTACAAGTATGCATGTGTGTGTGTATGGGTGTGTGTGTGTGTGTGTGTGTGTGTATATATATATATATATGTATATGTATATATGCATATATATGTAGCTGGATTCTTTTCCCCAACTATTTGGAAACATTCTCTTAGATTTCTACAGAGTATAATTGCCCAGATCAGTGTCTAAATGCATTATTGCATAAAGCAGGGAACAATAACGTAGCAGAAGCTACAGGGAACTGCCCCTGACTGTTTCCTGAGCATGGAGCCTGTCTCTGCCCCGAGAAGTCCCTCTACATAGCCTTCACTGGATGCAATATAAGGCACCCAGTGTAACAGATAATTAAAAGATCATATTTGTTTGGCTGTTTGAAAGCAAAACAAGGCAGAAGTGGGAGTCTTCACAAATCTGAATGGCAAGAGAAACCTCTGAGAAACACCAAGGTGGCACTCTAAAGCAATGAAGGTGATGATGAAATTCTCACTGATAGAAGTATGGTCACCAGATCAGTTGAGACAGAATTTCTTCCTTGTCTTGAGGAGATGATCTTCATAGAGTGGGCTTGAGGCATTTGCAGAACATTATTATAATGATATTTAGGTGTCTGATTTAATTTTTAGATGTAGAAATGGCTCTGCATGTCTCTGACCCTGTGGTTTTGAAATCACTGATGTTTAATCATTGATTTAGTGACTGTGAGATTAAAATTTTGCAGCAGAAGATGAAGTTCCCAGTATTGATATTAATGTGCTATCTACTCTCCATTAAGTCAAAATAACACTTGTAGAGTGGGTTTTCTCCTCCTATACTTTTTTGTGTAATGAAGTTATGGCAGGAACAAGTATGTTCAGATCCTTGCAAAGGTATAAAGGCATAGATGTTATTAGAAGAATTTGTTTTCTCTATTTTTGGGAATAGAAAACACTCTAAACAGTATCGTGTCTAAGACTTTGGTCTTCAGGCAGTCACAAGCTCTGGTAACTTAATTTTTCTATCATTTCTTTTAAAATTGTGTTGGTTATGGGAATCCAAGAGTGACTTTTTGTTGTTGTTATTCTCATTGTCTTCCCTTGGCTTGTTCATTTTGCTTTTTGGCAGTCAGTAACAGTAGTGCACATCTTCCTAGCAGTTTTCTTGAGCCTGAGTTTAGATAAAGCTTCAAGACACTGATCATTTTTGTTCTTTGATCCAAGTGGGGTTTCTGTCTGAAGCTGAAGAGGCTGTTCTTACCCTCCAAGTCAGACTCTAAAACACTGCAGTAGGGTTTCCATTCTCGTACATAAATGGCCAAACCTCCTTGATTCAGCAGAAAGACTCTCTTTGACTTCACCCAGATCTGGATCAAAGACAAATGAAGGGGGTATTTTCCTTGCTAGGCAGCATTTCAATGTTGATACTGGAACTGTCAGACTGAAGGAGATGATGGAAGGAGGGGTACTGAAAGTAAATGTCAAAGGGATAAAATATGGGTAGAAGTAATTTAATTTTCCTTCTTTGTTGGGTCAGTTCGTTTCATCTTGAAACTGAATACAAGCTTAGCTCACAGATCTTTGCAAAATCTTCCAGACATAATGTGATTTGGGAAAATAAGTGGTCCACATTTGCTTGATGTGACAACATATGGATATTAGCATTTTTTTCATTTCTCCAATCAATATATGTAAAACATGCCGAAGGAAAACAACTTATGCAATAGGACTTGGATTATTTTTTAATACTCTCAAGATTTTATCAGTCAGCAAACAAGATAAAGAAAGGATAAGTCAATTTGAAATTACATTGGACAGCAGTGAAGCAGACTCTCTCCTCTCAATTTGTGTCAGATTTTGGATTTCTTTTGTAAAGAAGTCCTAGTATTTTAGTAAGCACATGGAATAGAAAGAGAGAAGGACTCTGAATTGCTTCTCTGGAATCCCTTTGCAAGAGCTGTTCTTTTAATTTCCCAGAGGTTACCACCATACTAACATCTTTTTTGTTGTTGTTTGTATTTTAATTTGTATTATGAAGAGAAGGAGCAGAGGGATCTTGTTCAAAAATCCTTTTATTTTGCTCCTTGAAAAAAAAATTCTTCACAATTAAGAATGTCAAATTAAAAAGTCCTTTTTGGTGTGTATGTCTGTGTCTATTGTTTTTTTTTTCCTTTCCCTTATTCACGTCATGCATCAGTTTCCCTGGCATTGTCACAAAAGATAAAATTTACTGTATAATTGGATTGTGGCATAGGAAAAAAAGGTAGTGGTCTGTATTAAGTTATTATTTTCCAGTCTTCCCAAGTATTTGTCCACCTGAAATGGTTCAAGCATGGCAAAAGAATTAAGGGAATATAATTTGACTTTGCTGTAAATAAAATATTAGAACACTTTCCTGTTCTCCAGCAAACAGTACAAACAAAAAAAACAGAGGCAAACAGACTACGATACAATTAAGGAGCTACAATACATGTATCTCAAACTTGTAGTTAGGGCTGACTTAAACAGAATTTAATATACCAGACACATTGCATTGCATGTGAATTCTCATTTCGACAAAACACTAACAGATGTTTAATCAATAAGATGGACCATAAAGGGCAACACAATTAGTAGGTCTGAGAAATGTTCTCCTGTGATGTTGGAAAGCTGTAATTATGGACCAGATCTCATAAGTGTTTTGCACAGATGACACATAATACCAGTATTCTAGCTTATAGAAAAGGATGCATGGCACTTTTAATACAATTACAGGCACAAAGACTCAACAACTCTGATCTTAGAGATTCTTTTAAACAAACATCAAAATTGTCACTGAATTAAAGGAGAAAAAAAAAGCTAAAATCAGCTCCTTTGATCCAGTTCCCTGCTGCATTTTTTGTCACATTTTTGCTCAGATGGGCAGTGAAAACAACCCCACTTTGCCCAACATGCCTCCCCTTATAACTTAAGGTAGGAAAAAGGTAGGAAACTCAAAACTGTGACATCTCCCTCCTCAGGATGGGAGGTCATGTACAGCTGATGCAAGCCATGGTCCTGCCAGCGTGAGATGAGATAGAAGGAAGTAGCCAAAGCAGATGAAAGCATCCTGAGGGAGCTCTAATTTTGCTTGAGGAACAACACTTCCATGTCTTACCAATTACATGTTTTTATATTACATACTCCAATGTGGCTGGGACCTCAGCTAAACAGCAGCCCATCATAGTCCCTCTATCTGTTACTTAGCTTCCATGGTAGGAGGGAGAGGTTCCCTGCTCCTGGAGGAGCACAGAAAAGAAAACAATTGAAGTGATTTTTTCAGTCTTTGAGTCATTGATTTTTTGACAGTGCAATCATAATGTTGAGCAGAAAGGCAGCTGGGAACATCATTGGATTCATGGCTGTGGTGAGACTTTTTTTACCCTATCTTCCCCTCGTAATTCTCTGCCTTTGTCAGAATATGACTAAAAACAGTGGAGGAAGTTAAAAAAAAAATACCACATTATCCCTCTTAAAATAAAATAAAAGTCCTGGTTTTGCATCCTGGTCTTGAGTTTCTTCAGCAGAAAGAAGCCATTAGTTAGACAAGTGTTCTCCCATCCACACCACTTCCAGAAACGTAATCCTCCTAAATTGCTGGGATTTCAAAAATGTCGCCTTTGTGCATGAATTTGAACTTCCATATTTAATGGTTTAAAAGAATCAATACAGCAATGTTGAGCAGTCTGGATTTGCCTTACTTAACCTGTAATTACAGCTCCTTACTGAAAGTTATAGCTGGGCTGCAGCCCTTCAAATCTTAGATTAATCAGACTCAGCTTAGCGTCCCTGCCTATAAATTCCAGAAAGTTAGATTTATTTCAATATAGTGAATCATGAAGGTTTTGGCAACAACCTGAAGAGTATATTTTTTTCCATGGGAAAGTGAAGGAAGAAATATGGTTGGATGGATTATGTAGAGGGTGAAAAAAAAGTCCCCTTCAAATGCATGTTCTACAACTTAATTAATAAATAGTCCACTGATTGGCTGGTGCAGTGATAGGCTTCATTGTAACTAATGAAGCTTCATCAATGTATGCCAGATGAGAATCTAAAACATAATTCTTCATGTAAGATTTATAAATAGTACAGAGGAAATATGTTGTCAGAAAATGTGAACAGTAGCCTTATTAATGCATCTTTTAATTTAGTTATTCCCAAGGAGCATACATCTATCTCATTGCTCCAGGCCTGACGTTGTGGGGGTCATTTTATTCCATGATGGATGTGCCAGGCACATCCCATAATGTGTGTCCCATGGAGTGTAGCTGTAGGCTAACACTGTGGACAGCAGGGCAGGGCTGGGACAGGTAACAGCACCTGGACCTGCTGGGCACAGCTCCCTGTTCTTCTCCCTTCTCCTGGCCAGCAAGGGCCCCCACCAGTCCCTGAGAATTCATTCCTACCTCCTGTAAGAGTGGCACCTGAAGGAGGGGGACCTCAGTCACCAAGTGGGAGTCTCTTCATACCTTCAGACAACAACTGATACAGGAACAGGTGGGGACGAGGACTGTGAGTAGAACAGGGGGAATAGGGTGCCTGTTTTATGAGAGCAAGCTGGGAAAATCTTGGGCTCTTTAGCCTAGCAAAATGAAAGCTGAGATGGGATCTGATTGCTACCTATAAATACATTACGAGGGTAAATGCCAGCATGGGAGGAGAGAAATTTAAGTCAAAGGACAATGCTGGCACAGGAACAAATGGGTCTAAACAGGCAATGAATAATTTTTACCTGTGTAATAGAGCAAAGCTTCTGAGCATTGGAAGACAGAGACTCTGGGACAGCCAGAGGTGACAAGCTGGAGCTTGAATCTTTTGGAGACAGCATACTAACATGGCACAGAAGACATGTGCCAGCTGTGAGCTGGACCTGGTAACCCAAATCATCACTTTCCATCCTCTCCCTGCCCCTTTTGAGTCATCAGCAGATGGAGGGATCTACCCCTCAGCTTAACCCCTTTGTCTATTCAGAGTCCTGGCCCATGCACTGCTGTCTTTCACTGGGAATATCAGTAATATGTGAGGTGTGAGGCATGCTTGCTTTGGGTAGGAACCGTGCTTTTAGATATTCTCTGTAAGTCAGGAATTCAACTTACCCTGTGAATGTATATATATTTTTTCAGATAGGATGCCTATTTAAATGATATCAATTTTCTTCAAATTGAAGTAAAAAAGCAGTGGAAAAAGTCAAAAGTTTGAAAAACTGATGAAGAATTTAATGTAATTCTGCTACTAATTTGTTTTCATAAAAGCCTTTTTGGAAACAGTCAGATGAACTACAAAAATATTTTTGGATTATTTTTGATTATTTGTTTCATGACCTTGCATTTTTTCTTTCCAGTCAGCATATGAAAACATAATCTAATTTGATGTACCTCATGAGAACAGACTTAAATCCAATTTTTGTGTATGGAAGCATCTTCTAATCTTCTAATATTTGAGATGGCATATAGTACTTGGGCAAAATACCTGGAATTTTCTTACCTCTGTTTTGCTTCTTTGATAGTTTTTGCTGCTCATAACTACAAGTTTGTAATTGCTTATGTGTACATATATGTGTGTCCATACATTTAGTTAGATTTTATGTGTTAATCTTTTTCTGAATGCTTTCAAGAAGACAAAAATTTTTTCTCAACTGTGTTTCAAATTTTCATCTATCAGCAAAAGATACCAAAAACTAATTCAGATTTCAGCACTTTCTTAAGGTCATCAAGTCCCAGTTTTATTCAGTAACCCTCTGTTTAGGACATTTACCTTGCAGGATGTAGGTAGAGATTAAGTCCCTCTCTGCCCGAGGGCATCTTAACACCCCAGCACCTCTTTTTCCAGTAACATGTCCCAAGGCTTAGATTTGCACCCTGTTCAAAAGGCTGGGGATGGAGAGCTGTTCTCAACCCTTCCTGTTGGTGTTATTCCATTTTGGATAAACAACTGGGTCCCTGATGTTTTAGCATTCTGACCAGCAGCTGCAGAATCACTTGTGGTCCCTCACCAAATATTTAAGTATGCTTTCCAAAGTGTAGCAGTTTGAGCAAACCAGCCTGAGGGAGGCCAGCTTCAGTGTGCACTAATAACTTAGCAGCTGAGAGAGAGACCTACTTGAAAGGTAAGAAACCTTGGGTCAAATCATTCCTTTGAATCTTTAAAGTGCAAAATAATAATAAAATGACCTACTTTAATCTGGTCCCTATTTTCACCTGTTGTAAATGGGTATTATTTATTTTTAATCCATTTTATTTTATTATTATTTAATCAAACCAATATTTTTTCCTGGCTCAGCTGCCAAACTGAACATTTCCTGCTGATGTGTGGTGGGTTCACATGGAATATTTCATGATGCTGCAGTACTATTTTGTCCCATCGATTGCCTAAGCACAGCAGCTCTATACCACTCCATTCATTTTGAGTCTCAGGATGTGCAGGCAGTACACCACATTGTACAGTAGACAAACATTTGAACTGGTTTTAGTTATCTCGGGTGCTGAAGCAGAATAGCCACATTAGCATGATACAAAAGTAGAGTAAATTAGCCCTGGAAATGTTGCACCCATTACTGTCACTACCAATTACAATAATTAATGTTATTCATCTCTAGGCAGCGGATTAAAACTGAACTAACCCATTAGTAACTGAATGTCACTGCGACTGGAGGGTTGTTGGATTGCCTGCGTGAAGGTGGTGATTTCATTTCAGTTCCTACTGGCAAATGGCCATGTTCTTTAAATGAATAATAAATGAATACACAACAAGCAAAATCTTGGCTCCCTGCAACTCTCCATTAACTGAAATGGTGCAGGACGCAAACACATCTGTGTCAATTATTGAAAACTTTATCATGATACCAGATATTTATGGGATTTAGCACAGAAGGGAGCTGAGGGTGGAATGGATCATGGAGACTGAGGGGCTCTATTTCTCCTTTAGAAAGTCCCTCTAGAATAAGGGTGCTCACGTGCCATTTATAAGTTTTTAGCAGATGAATGAGTGGCTGCTCCACTGCTGCTTGTTTGCACTATTTCCTGTTTGTTTATTAAATGATCACTTACACAGGACACACTCTGGGCAGAAAGCACCCGTCAGTCACATTGCATTACTATAATGAGATTATTTTATGCATTTCTGTGTAAGCACACACACTAATCAGTTCTCCGGGACTGTTCCAAAAAATAAAATAAAGCCTAAGTTTTAGAGACCCATTAGTTGTAATTTGCTAAGCATGTGAAAGAAAATCTTATCTTCAATTCTATAAATAGCTCTTACAATTAGACAATAGTTAAACCTCTTCAGCTGATTTACTTCATTTGTCTGTAGGGTGTATTCCAAATCTGATGTTTTCTGATTCTTATACTCTTTGCTTCTGCTGAACATATCCATTGGCAAGCTGACACTCTTTGACACCCGACCTCCCAATATGGTTTCTTCTTGCTTTCCCCTTGGTGAATGAGCAACAAGCAAGGAGAATTAAACTGCTGAAGGAAGAAAATAAGACACATGCAATTTATTAAAGAGAACTATGAACAAGCTCCGTCTGGAGGGGTTTTTTGTTTGGGGTGGCTTTTTGGGAGGGTTGGGTTGGATATTTTTGTTGTTGTATTTGTAACCTGACTTTTTCTACACAATGTACAGGACTAGAAATGGGCCAAAGTTTTAACCCTAGTGTGGAACTGACAACATCTAGTTACCAGTCTGCAGAAAAGTAAATATTTTTTGTGTCTGTTGCTAGAGGCCCATAGTGAAGATGAGATGTTAACCCTGTGGTCTTGACAGAGGGGTGCTGAATGGGAAAGAATGACTTCTCTGAGCTACATAGGATATAATTATCACGTTTTGGATGAACCCAGAGCAGAAACAGCTTCCTCTGCATCACACTTCTTGGATGCCTTGCATGCCATTCCTCTGGGAGAAGATAAACTCATGTGGAAGAAAATGTAATTTTCATTTTCTTTCCAGCTGTGGCACCCAATTACCGTGGGTTTTGTCCTCTTCTTTGAGCTCCTTAGCATATAGCCATGTCTTGTTCCACTCTAGGCTGTCATGTAAACTGAGCAAGACACTTTCAGGTGTGGAATTTGAGGGAAAATCAATTATGCAATGATTAGAGCACAAGCCTCTCAAATGCTCAAACTTCCAGGTTATAGTCCACAAACTCCCAGCACAGGATAAAGGTGTAAATAATTATTAGACTCCTACTGCTTCTCAGAAGCTAATCTCTGCATTTTGCCCACAGCATTAATAGAGACACAGCCTTCTAATTGCATTATATACATTATGTTACATTTCAGCCTTGGTAAAGCAAATTAATCAGCCTTGTCTAAAAATAATGACCGTGGCTTTTTAAGCTAACTGTGCATCCCAGCCATCTGAAATCTAAGTCCTACGTGGTTTGCAGTATCACCCATGCTCATAGACAAGCAAGATGTTCATGCTGAAACATTTAGACTCTGTAATTCTTTCAATATGTGAGGTGCTAATCTGGTAAAAATGCTCCTGATAATCATTTTTTCTATGCTTTATTTGTCCTTATTACATTACTGAAACCCCTGGGCTGAGACTTTGGAATATTTGCTTCTGTCCTATACAATCCTCTATAGCTCTAGGAGCTGACCCATGAGATGGAGCTTTAGATCAGAGCTTTAGATACTGAGAAAGATTTATCTGTGTCAGTCAACGTAAGCCCCATAAGTCTGTCCAGGAGGCTGCACAAGAGACAAGGTCCCCACAGCAGGCAGCTGCACAAGTGGCAGAGAACATGATGGTGACAAAGTTACACACATCTCTAGCTCCAATCAGAGGAAGAGGGCTTTAAACTCTTCGTGGGACCTCATTTGTGGAGACTGCCAGAAAGGAAATGGTTTGTCTCCCATGTGCCCTACATTCATCATCTCTGTGCAGGTCCTGCAAACCTTCAAGACAGATCCAGCTGGTGGACAGTGGCTTTGCCTGTGCCAGTAAGTATATATTAGATTGCTGAAGGGGAGATTAAAGCAAAAGTGTATTACTTTTTCTCCCTGTGTTGCGAGAAAAGGATATGCTTCACAGCTTGTGCCAACTGGAGAAGAACTCTCCTGAGACTGCATTTTATAAAGGAGTTTGCTTACTCTCTCCAGCAGAAGAGTTACCCAGCAGTCAAGACTCCTGACTTAGCTCGGCTCTTAGTGCTGCCGATTTGGAGCTGCAAGTTTAGTAAGCTGCAGAGAAATCTCACTGGAAAGATATGGGTACAGAAAGGCATACTGAGGCTCTGTCAAACGCAGGGAAGAAACTTTTTTGTTCTTAATGCAGCAGTAAATCCCTCATTGTACAAACTGCAGTAGCAATAACAGCATCCCATATCTCTACACAGGGAAGTAGCATGACCTAGTAGGTGGGAAACTCTCAGTAATCCTTTTAGCTGTTTTCTTCCCTGCAGACCCCAAAATGTAGCTGAACTCACAAAGTCCTTGTTGGGATTTTCTTTTTCTGTCTCTTTTCACAAGACACAGCTGGTACTTCTGTTCAGTGCCCACAGTACACCAGTTGCAATGCCTTACTGCAATCTGTCTGTCTCCATTGTCACCCTGTTTTCTGTTGTGCTGCTGTAAATGAATCCATTTGTGCAATTAGCACTGGAGCTGTAAAGTGCCTAATAACAGGGAAAACAGGAGCCTGTGAACTGAGGAAACTAGACGCACAACCAGGCTGGGTGGTGTCATGTTGCATTTTCTTCATGAAAAAAGCAGAGTGTAATCATTGCAGCTTTAAGGTATTTGAAAGTATTATAACATTAAACGTCTCAGCCAGATGATTCTGTAAGTAGCTGAGAGGTACCACTGATAGTAAACTTAACATAGACTTTTCAGGGTGTGTCTTTTTACTTCAGTTTAATGTGCTTGAGAATCAGCAGAATTGGTGTTCAAAGTGCTCATTGGCGAAAATAAAACTTTACATAAAACCAAGACTGTCCAAGGACTATTTTATCAAAATAAATGGAAATGTTCAGTCTTTCTCCCAGTGAAATATGGCAGTCTAGGCACTTTGCTGGCACGATGGAAATAATGTGAGAGATCACACAGAGTGCAATTTGACTATGACTAGGCTTGCTTTTGAAGCCTGCAGTAGCTGGAACTTAAAGGGACCACAAGCTAGAGGTAAGTTGTACATGAATGATGCTAATTGCATGTGGCAGAGATCCAAACCTTCAAAAACACATGCAGAAAATGCAGGGCCACAGCTCAAAGTGAGGGAACTCAGCTGTATTTTGTCCAGTTTGGTGAGGAGAGGAAGCTTGTACTAAAATGCTGTCCTGACCTTTAGAGGGGATCTCAGACTGACATATTCATGCTTGGCTGTCTGCATTTAAAGCATACAGCACCAGTATCCACTAAATAAGATTTTTCATGGTTTTCCATTTAATTCAGTTGAACTGTTCAAGTGTGTAAATGTTACTCAGTTGTACATATAGTGTCAGGACCTCAGAGATGATGGACAAGTTCATTATAAATAGATCAAAATATTGATGAAGCTCAAGTTGCAGTTGTAAATTTTGCATTAGTTTTTAAATATTCAGACTACTCTCATACTTGAACTAATTGCTCTAAGGTAACAAAGCAAGTCTAATATTGATGTCATGTCTGCTCACTTCTTGATACTGTGGAAATGAACTGATGAAGACAATGTGATGGACTTTTTCAAGCACCTATTAACCCTGTATCTTAATGTTGGTATATTGCAAACATGAAAAGCAAGAATTTGAGGACATCCACTTTAGGGCGACAAGGTTTAGAACCAAGCAGCTCTTACTTAGTGGTAGAGATACACATAGTTCACACAGTGTGAATACTCACTCACTACAGAATTGATATCTCATGCTGTAATACAGAACCTTTCGAGACTTTCTTGGTTTCTCTTTTCTTCTTTGTCCTATGCTATCACACAAAATCCATTTAACTAGAGATAATAGGAGTGAATGGGAGATAGAGTCCTAGATTGAGCCATCATTTTTATGTCCTCTTTCAGCTTGTAAGAAGAGAAACAACCTCATGCGTTTAGCCTTGTACTCACCCACTGCTGACACGCACTGCCCCACCCAGCACCACCAGGGTAAAAGATATTCTGACATTTAGGAATGCACAAAGTCACATGTCCCATTTATCTCCAGACATGAGGCCCCACTATCATGTGAGCTCACTTGCTCAACCTGAAACCCTTATGGAGAGAAATTAAAGAAAAAGCTGTAACAGAACAAATATCCCTTAATCAATTGACCTCTGACACCTCTCACTCAGAGGTTGGCACTTGCAAAATGAATTAGTGTAATAAGCTCAATATGTACAGCAGATGGCATGGACATTATAATAAAAGCAGATGAAATAAAACCTCAAATTACTTGTAATGATTTATGACTATTGATCCCACTAAAGCATTTCTCTTCCTTCAGGGATAGGTGTAAGGAAGGAAACATTCGCTAGGTTCTTTTGTATATATTGTATATTTTTTTTCCCCTTCATACTGAGGTGTAAAAATCATTGAATGTAGAACACCTCTAAGCATTCAGGTAAAAACCCTTTTCTATAAAAGTTTAAATAAATTTTCTATCTATTTGAAGGAGTTTAAATACTATTTCAATGTTATATTTTAAATACAACTGCGTTATGAAGTGATTTTTCGGGGAGGAAAACTACATATCTAAATCTCTCAACTTTATGGGGCATATCCATCTGCATCAGTCACATTGCATTATGTTGTTTCACAAAATGTCATAACATCTCATAGGACATATTTTTTCTGAAAACCATTTTTACCTAAATGGTAGGGTATGCTATTCACAAGGAAAGTGAGATTAGCTGGCAAGGTATGACAATATAGGGCTAAATGGAATACAGAAAAGCCAAAGACAAGAAACTTAATTCAACTTTCCCATAGAAATAATATATTCTGAAGAAATGGGGGGAACAAAATCTAAAAAACAGTGTTCCTGCACGTGTATTAGCAGGTGATAAAAAATGCCTAAGCCTTGATTTATGCAAGTTCAATCTCAGATCCCAGCTCAGAAAATATTTTCTCCTAATGGGGGTTGCACATATGTCATTGTGATTGCTACAGTGAGGAGTTTAATTTCCAAAGCCCAGAAGATGAAAGAAGTAACATCTATAAAAAGTTTAAGTATAACTGAGTTATCTGCTGGTTACGTGCTTCCCAGTTCAGGGAACTATTTGCACAGCTTAACTCTGTCTTTAGGCTAGCATTTGTTTAATACAACTGACCTCGAAACTACTTCAGCACAGAGGGAAAGTTATGCACTAAATTAAAACTGTCATGCAGACTTAGGACCTTGTTAAATTATTTAACCTATTAGTGTAGCTGAGAATTAATTTAGGTAAAAGCAATTTACCCCTGTTAATTTTCAGACCTTAACAATGTCTCATATTCAGCATACAGGTAAGTTACACGTGGCGCTTTTATTCAACCAAATACCACTGATTTACACAAACAGCTGTAATTCTTTTCTTTGGTAAGAGGAGAAAGACTTTCAGACTCCTGGTGAAAGGAGAGAGCCTTTCAGATCCCTTGGACAGGTCTCACTGACAAAAACATGGGATTACTGATTACTGGAGATAAAGGTTGTATAAGATTACATGATTTACCATACCATTTAGGACACCATGTATGAAATCGGGTGGTGACTGAAAATTGCCAAAATTGGTATTATTGGGTTTATTAACAGTTTCAATAACTATCTGAAGTTCCTAACTGAAAAGCAGCATCTTGTTACACTCAGTGCTGTACTAGCCCCTCAGAGGGCCATCTGTTGAAGGACAGCACTTTTCTGAAATGAGTTTTACACTCCCTGGTGCAAATGAAGGCTTTTTAAAGGAGGGAAGCATCTGCACCATTTCATCAGTTTTAACCACAGTGGGATTTGAAATTGTTACAGAATAATTCTGTTTGTTGTGATTAAAAATAAAGTATTGAGAAAAAATGGCATTTTTTCTCACCTGAAACTAGAGTGAAAAACCTTTCTTTAAACCTCCCTACCAAAACCAAACAAAAAAAAAAGGCATGTGACAGGTTGTCATTAGAGCTATATAGCAGAGGAAAGTGAATAATCAAAAGAGGCTACAGCACAGGAAGGCTGAGGTTTTGCTGCGTTCACCTCCTGGAATGCTATTTTTACCTCGCCACATGCTGTAAGCTTTGTGGTGGGCTGCCATCGTGCTGGGGGGAAGTGAGTGCCCCAAACAGACATGTCAGCAAGGAGGGCAGCAAATCCAACTGCCAGCATTGCCCCAGAGGGAGGGACTGGTCAGACTGGGCACAAGTGGGGCAGGACCCTGGGGCTGGGTAGGGCAGTTTGTCTTTGGGTGGGTGTCAAGGTCCCCACCCTGTGCACACAAAATCAGTACCAGTGCAACAGGCTCCTCCTCGATGGGTTGTGGTGCAGGTGAGCCTCCCACGCACGTACAAGGAAGCCACAGCCGCTCTTTTATCTTCAGGGTGGTTTGTGAGACACCCTCTCGGTCTTTGTGGGGAGCTTTGCAGAACTGTTTACAGTATTCTGCCTGTAGAGATGTTTAGGTGTCTTTAATAGCATTTAATTTCATGGAGCTGTATGCGCCACAGCTTCCAAGCTCAAACACTAAATTCTTTCAGCTATCAACAAAATTTTGTTAATAAGTTAAAAGCCTGCCCTGCCTTTTAAGATGGGTGGAGTGAAACCTAATGATGTCTGTCTTTTTTCATGCTCTGATATACATGGGTATATACAGACCTCTAATGCCCTTACAGTCCCTTAGTGGCCCCCAGCCCTTTGCCAGCACCATGTGGCGCAAAGGTGGCTTTATAGGTGGTGCCCTAAAAAAACATTAATTGGATTTTGTCCAAGCAAAACTTTACTTCAAGTTGAAACACTATTGGGAAATTGCAACATATCATTTCAGAAAGTTCATTTGGAAACAGCTGGGAGGAAACTTGCTCAAGCTATATCAAGCAGACCTGTCACACCAGTCAGCATCCCTTCAGGAGGATTTCCATAGATTTTTAAGTTACTATTTGAGTGAAACCAGACTACCTCTGTCTTAACCCAGGCCTACTTTCCATGGTTGAACCTGGATTTTACAAGTAGATTTTTTTGCAGGACCTTGTAGTGTGTGTTTTTTGATGCATCCCCAGGCAAGCAACAAAATACCTGCTGTCTCATTTGTCATGGTATAATTTCTGACCATGGCATAGCAGGTTATGCAAGGTTTGCAGTGTGAAAGGGCTGTCCTCCTGAAAAGCCTTTCAATAATCCTTCTTATTTAGAAGTCATGGTGTGAGTATAAGGGAGGGGCACAATTCTTTTCTTTTACTTTTGAATTAGAAAACTAAAAAAAAGCTAGGCAACACATACTAAATTCTCTCCCCAACCCAACAGTAAAAAGCAGGAATAGATGGATCTCTAGGAGAGAAAAATTCTGCTCAAATTCTGAATGAAACAGAGACTTTTTCATTTTTCATTGTCATTTTCTTTATTCTCTTTTATCAAACATTTTAACTACCTTTCCTTCTCCACATATTTTGCCTTCTCTTTAAAGCTTTTGTTATTGAAGGATTTTTTTTTTAATTAATGCATTAGAGAAAGGCAAAGAAAACAACAAAAACCCCCACCTTAACATAGCCACATTTAGTCACATTTTACTGGGGCTGAAGGATGGTGGTTTTATGAAATCCTAGAAGAATGTCTCCTAAGACATCACTCCCAAGAAACATGGTGGCTACAAGGGTGATAATCACTTTGCAGTATGATAAAAGCAAAACAGTTTAGGTTGAGTGCTTGCAGTGCTCTGACTGCATCCTCCTGCCTCACCTGAACCCCCAGCACACCCACTTTCACACAGGTGAGTTGCACAGTGATAAAAAAGGCAGTCGCCCTGAGATAATTCCCACTTTTCCAGAAGGGGATTAAATAAAAAGCTCCTGTAGCTCAAGTAAATGAGAAAATTGTTTCTGTGCTTTGGGATTCTTAAAGGTTGGGAAAAGCAGAACTCACCAGCAGCTAGGAATAACTGAAAATGAAGCATTGAAAGAGACAAAAAGAAATAAGAGAAAGAAAGAGAATCATAGCTGGGTCTTGGGTATTGTTTAGATTCCAACATGCTTTTATAGCTGTTTTTATAATCTTATTTTTCAGACCATCCCCCTCCCACTGTGTTAATGAGGCGGGAACTAACCTGCCTACTTATTTTCTGGCTTCATACTTAGCAGTGGGGCAACATGCTGAACAGCTGACTGCATGCCACTACAAATCTGTGCTCTTTTGTGATTGATGTTTGTTACATCTCTGAAAAAGTATACACTAAGTTCCACATTTTTATTTGCTTTGGGTAGATAATGGCATTTTCTCTCAAGCAAACTTTCCTTTCTCCACAGCATGATCATCAGTCATCATGCTGAAGTGACATGTATTATTCTAATTAACTCCCTTAGATTTAAGGAAGAGTGCCTCTGTAACTGCATGGAACTCCATAGAAATTCCCCATGAACTCCACACATTTCACTCAGTACTTGCAAGCTATGAGCAACTCGCATATATGCCACCTCTGTTTGCAGGGCAGCTCTGTGCCCTCTCTTGGGCAAGGAGTTTCCCCTTCAGGTCTCTTTTTCTTGCAGCCTGTGGCCTTGGTCTCCTTCCCATTTATGAATGTTACTGGGAAGCCTGAGGAGACATTGTCACTGGTAGTACATCTAAGAAAAACTGCTTTGCATGTCAGAGCTGTGAGTTGGCACCACTTATGTGATTCTGTGCCCTCTGCAGGTGATGTTTTCTCAGTCCAGCGCATGTTCATCACACATGTTTCAAGAGTAGCCCACATTTGCCTTTGAGGTATCTCTGAGAACACAATAAATTGAGAGAAATGTGGGGCTGCTGGGGGGAGTTGCAGGCAGCTGATGTGGGCACAGGATGAAGTGTGCCTACAAACAGTGTGAGCCTGGAAGAAGGAGGAAGTAAGAAACAGAGAAGGATATAACCTTTGATTTGGAGTGATATTGGGTTTGCTCCAGTCTGGACGCAACTGAATTTTCCTTTTCCTCTCTAACAAAATCCCACAGGGATTCACCTGGAGAGCACAGTGGGCTAGGTAGAAGCAAAGCCTCAGCTGGAAACCAATTGCTTTCCAGTTTTATGAGCTTTCCAGCTCCTTTCTAGATCAACACAGTAAAACAATACAGCTGCATACCCGCAGACAAAATAATGGCAGAGCAAATTGCTCTCACAGAATAAAAGCTGTGTTGCTGTACCAGAAGATGCTTTCAAAACTCCGTGGGAGAGCTGTGTGGATCGCTTTGACATAGACAGGAAAAGCATTTCTTTGTGCAGAAGGTGAAATGACAGCTTTTAAACTATGAAAGCAGCTACAAGTTACATGTATAAGTTTCCTGAGACGTAACAGGCTTTCAAATCAAGTAACAAGCCTTAAACTGGGGAACATAATCAGACATAGTTGAGACAGGAGCTGAACCTAATGCAGGATTTCTCTCCCTAGTGCATACTAAGTTATGTTTCACATCCACATAGCCTGAAGCTTCATCATTTCTCAGGGGGAAATATATGTACAGGTGAAGTTCTGGAAGAACACTAACTTATTTCAATAATTTTATTTGAAAGTATTAACCATTTCCAGACTGAGTTTCATCAAAGAATGTGTACTGGGCTGTGTATAAATGCTCAGAACACCATGTACAAAACAGAGTATACTCCTTTGGCCACATCAGACAGGCTTCTGAAAGTAGTTAGTTTCTGTTCCTGGCTCTTGCTGCTTTGTGTCACCTTGCAGAGGGCACTGGACATTTTTATCTCCTCAGAGATATCCCTGGAGATACTGTGACTAATTCAGGGGAACTCTGATCTCCCCTGTCACACCACAGTGATGCTGTAATCTAAGTAACAGCAGCCACATCTCTTAAATAAAAGGCCACATTGAGCCATATGGCACTGCCACACATCAAACTGCTGCTGTGTATAACTCTGGGTGTTGTGTACCCATGCATGTGCTGCTTCAGCTTTTCAGCCTCCAGATTCTGAAGTACAGCAAAGTTGATGACTACATTGAATCTTTGTTAAAGACCAACAGAAAAGATCCCTGAGGAAGAACAACTTTATGTGAAAAATGAAGCATCCATTGTGTTAATTTAGTTCAGTTTAACTGCACATTGGGAAGGCATCATTTGAGTTTTTTCCCCACTTAAAGGGTTCCATGTGCAGTGCACCCAACCAGCCAGGAATTAGGGAGAGCTACCCTGGGACTTCTCACAGACAGTGAAGGTTGCAAACAGTTCTCATTAGCATGCAACCTACTAAATGAAGTGCAAGTAAGGCTTTGCATTAAGAAAGGAAAGAGTCTGTGCCCCAGAATACTGATTGCTGTGAACAGCAATGCTACAGCGGAAGGCATTAGATGGGAAAATGCTTTTGAGAGCAGAGTATAAAGAGGGTTTGGCTGTTTCAGGTCAAGCACTTGATTTTAAGAGATTCCTAATCAGTTTATGCCCTAAAACTGGAGTAAGCATCTTTCTACTTTGTACAATGAAGGCCTCTTCAGGACAAGTGTGGTAAAAATCAGGGGTAACCTTGAGCTGCCAAGATTGTCTATCATATAACTGAAGCTGAACTTGTCTTGCAAAATCACTTCAGGATTTTGGTGTGGCTCTTTCAGAATTTAATGGGTTGGGGACAGAATACAGGCAAGCAACTGCCTGACAAGCAGACATGAGGTTCAAATCTCAGTTTTTTCTCCAGAAGCTCACAGCCTCAGGGGCTTAGGCTCATCTTCCTCACTGATCTCCAAGGGAGCATGACTGTGTTCCTCTCAGTCAATCCACAGCTTTCTCATGAAAGCAACCCAGCAAAAAAGTAGTCACCACCTCAAACCTGAGATCTGTAGTCAATAAATACAACTGCATACAAATTGCTTCCCCCCATGCAGTGTGTCCTTGCATCTGTCAGAACTGAAGCCTCTCCTCAAATAATGCTGGAGCTCCCTGGTAACACCAGCTCCCAAGAGAACTGAAACAAAGGAGAGGGCAGTGGAGGGAGGCATGCTACACACATTCCCACTCTGCCAAGCTCTCAGACTCTCCTAGAGCCACCAGGGGTGTCTGTTTTTTTTTCAAGACCTAATAGGCATTTTGGATAGCACAGTTCAGTGCTGAGTCTCAAAATACACGTGTGAATGAGGCAATATATTTGAAGAAGCTGTGAATAATGAATTACCTTCTGCATTGTACTTAGTCTTAAGGTTACTCAGGCAACCTAGATATCAATATGCACATAACCAACTGGGTACTGGAACAATTACTGTTTTCCACACAGGATTTGCAGTCTGTACATTGTTATGAAAGTGATCTTCTGGAACCATCAATCAGTATGTGCTTCGCCTACATAACCCTGTTACTAGAAATAGAGTCTTGTAATTATTACCTAAAAGCATAGGTATTTGAACTACTTTCCCATTGTAAGGCTGGTTTTTAACTAGTATGTTTTTGGTTCTTATTGTTATACTTCTGTAGCAGAGGATTTTCAGGGCTTCCTTTGGATGTATTATCTGGAGAATGCTTTTATAAGAAATTTTTGTATTAAAAAGGAGAGTCCGCAAGTCTTGCTCAGAATTTGCTCTCCATAATTTTCTTCAGGAATGATGCTGAAATGGAAAGATGTGGTCCTTGAAAACACTCTGCCCTACTCATTTACAAGGAAAAACCTACATATATTATGTATGGTTCTTCATAGGTCTCCTACAATTGCCCTCTAAAGCTTTTCTACATACCTGTTTCCCTCAGAGGCCACAAAAAATGTGACAGTGGTTGATGTTTCGAGATATCTAGCTGACTTTGTCCTGGAAGTGTCCTGCTCTAGGATCCAGATAAAACAGGCTGCATTTTTTAGTTTCATAGAGTCATGGGGTAATAGAATGGTTTGAGTTGGAAAGGACCTTAAGGTCATCTCATTCCAATTCCCTGCCATGGGCTGGGACACCTTTCACTATCCCAGGTTGCTCAGAGCCCCATCCAACCTCTTAAACATCCAGGAATGCAGCATCCACAACCCTTTTGGACAACCACTTCCAGTGCCTCACCACTCTCATAGTAAAGAATTTCTTCTGTACAAACCTAAATTTCCCCTCTTTTAGCTTGAACCCATTACTCCTTGCCCTATCACTACAGATTTGATGAAGAGTCCCTCTCCATCTTCCTCGCAGGCCCCTTTCAAACACTGGAAGGTTGCTACAAAGTCTCCACAGAATCTTCTCCTCACCAGGCTGAACACCCTCCACTTTCTCAGCCTATCGATAGGTTTGTTTTTCCCTGACTGAGAAAGTGCAATAAAAATGTAATAAGGTGCCTGTGGGGTCTGAGACACAACAGACAGCTGCAGACACATCAGCTTAGGAAGTGCCACCTTCAGCGGTCATCAGAGGTGGGGTCTGTGTTTTGTTCAGCCCTACAAGAAGTGGCAGGATGGAACACCCCTCTGCCAGCTACCCATGCCAGAGGTCCTGTGCTTCTCCACCTGTGCTCCAGGGGAAACAAGATGTATTATTGACACCTAGGCGTGTTCATTCATCTGAAGTACATTACTTGCTTTTTTCCCCTCCAGAATTCGATAAGAAGAGACAGATTTGTAAGAATTATCACTGAACCCTGCTTGTGCACATTTGCAAATCTTTCTGGGTATCTATTTTGAGCAAAATATGGTAAGATAGAGAAACATCGTCCCAGCTCATTTTCAGCACATGCTTGATTTTTTGCACGAGTGGTCTTACTGTGTTCAGTGGAAGTACAGAATTCTTTAAATGAAGCATCGAGGTGAGTTTCACTACAGAATCTGGCCCAGAAACCTGTGAAATCTGACCCATGAAACTTTGACTGCTAATTATCAAACTTTTCTTTCCCTGTTAACAAAAAGAAAACCCCAGAAATACCTGTTTAAGAGAAACAACAACAATTAAAACAAAATTAATCTAGTACTGAGATGTACTTTTAAAGAGCATTGATAATGTTTTAGGGTCATAGATTGGTAAATGCATAAATAACTTCTCCACCCTCTACTTCTCTGAGCAGAAACAAAGCTGTAACTTAGTATAACCTGGTTTCTTTATTTGTTCACTCTTTGCAACACAATGATTTGCAATTATGACAGTCTGAAGACTGTTTCACTGTTTGACCACTATCAGTGTGCATGGATGATAAATATCTTTGGAGTCACAGGTTTTGTCAGTCTAACAACACCTTTGAGCAGACTGATTTTCAGATGGCTGGTAGCTTCTTAACACTTTCCAAATCTGGAGCTCCATCAGTAGGGATTTTTAGGGATGGACAAATGGACACATATGTCCAAATGGACAGTGTGGAGCATCAGGGCTTTCCCCACTACAGCTAGAGATACAAACTGAAACAGATGAGAGACAGCTATAGACAGAATAATTTATTCAGCTATATTTATCTTCAGAGACTTCCTAGATATTGCCACCTTAAAATCTTCCTGGTGCTAGTATTTTTAAGACAGTTTTTGCCTTGATTAAACCCCTTCAATAAAGAAATTATTATAAGTGTATCAGGAATGATCAAAAAGAGACACCATGCTTTCATGCATCACATTTTTTCAGTCTTAAATTTAGTAGGGATTGAGTACTCAGGTTTTGTTCACAGCTGTTAAGTCACAAAGAAAGCAGTGAAAAACAAAGCAGAACCACAAAAACTAGCAACGTGGTGGTGAAGCAGGTTAGCAGGTAGGATAGGGAGACCGTGGTCGTTGGGAGAGAACTGTTTGATACATTGAATTGTTTGGTTCTGAGCTGTGCAGTTCAGCTCAGAGCTAAGATGGTGCTACAGGAGGACTCTACTGGTCTTACTTGTCAGCAACAGGTGGTCAGGAACACCCAACAGAGCCAATGTTTGCACAATTGATTACAACTAATCATTACCAATGTTTTTTGCTGTATGCCCTTTCCATCAACCTTTTTCTAGCAGTAACAGAGGAAATTATTGCCTCTTTAGTTTTGTACACGTGCTCTGGCAGTCATTCATACTTGAGGGACACAAATCCATAAAGTGTCAGTCTGGCTGACTCATGCTGTGCATTCAGGGCTTGGGGTTTACCTTTCTGAAGCTAAGTTGCTTTGTGTCTTTAAATGCTCAGAATGCGTAGCCCTGTGCATAAAGATCAGAATTTGTAGCTGATTGATTTTCCTAGAGCTGGTCAAATTAGTAGTCTCTATCAGTTACCCAGGCAGGAAATTACCCAATGTTTTGTAATTTATATCTCATACTCCACTTGTATAATACTTTGAAAGTAATAATAATAAAATTTTGACAATAATTTATGCAAAGAAATATCATTCTGTGCAATTTGATTTTGATTACTCACTGCTTGCTAATATTTTTTACAAAGTACATGCATCAAAATCACATCCTACTCTTTTTGCTTCCTTATTGGATACCTAAAACACTTTGTGTGTTTGGTCCTAATTTTCAGGCTAATCAGCATAAATGTCCATAATATGGACATTTCAAAGGTTTTACAAACATTTCCAGAAAAAATATTAGAAACTTAGAAACTCTAAAGTACTGTGATTATAGCAGCTCAAAGTTCTGAATTTATGTTATAGGAAGTTCAAAAAGAGTCAAAGGTTTGTTCTTATTTTGGAATGAAAATTAAACTATTTACAACTGCTGAATGAAGAGCTAACCCAAAATATCTCATCTGAAAACTGTTAATTATGAAAATGAATAATCAGCACTTCTTTACTTGTGTTGTAACCTTGGCCATACTGAAAGATTAAACAGCCTGAAAAACCTGCAGAATAAAGTGAAGTGGCTAAGTGATTTGGAAATCTGACACATGACTGAGTTTTCTAGGCTTCCAAAATAATTTCCACAAAGTCAAAAAAATCAGAGCTTCTGAAAGCTTTGGCTGAGTAAAAACCAATTGAAGTGTCACTGATTTCAGCTGTGTTTTGTATTACAAAGTTACACATGCTTTATTCCATTTAGGAAAAATTATCCTAAGAAATGGAGATGACAGGATAAAGGTCAATGGTCAAAGATATGAGCTGTTTAGTGAAATTTACTGCAAAAGGAAAAATTACTGATTATATCTCCGTGTTTCTCTTTCATTTATATATTTTTTTAAGTGAAGGAAAATGTCCTGGAACAAAGATATTTCTTTGCAATATTGCTTGGTGTGATTTGGCAGAGCCCTGAGATAACTGCCTTTCTAACCCCTCATCAGCTAAGTGAAACTGAGCTATTTCTGCAAATATTTTACTTCCAAGTGACATTGTTTTCCTTAAAGAAAACATTGAAATTGTATTGAAAAATATATTATAAACTCTGCTGAGTGATGTTGATCCATAAATAACTATATATAACAACTTTGTTGACTTGCATAAATATTGACTGTCAGAGTAATGAAAAATTCTGGTTTTGAATGTGCATTTTAAATGATATATGATTGATTTCTACAGGTTCTTTAGAATTTCTACTGCACATTTCAAAATGTGTTCTGCTTTTTGGGTGGAGAAACAACATGTTTTCTCCAGTAAAAGAGGATGCCCTTTGCAAAAGATCCATTTTCACTTCTTGAGGTAAGGTGAATGTGTGTACTGTTTAATTATTTAGGAAGTGAAAGCTAATGGACTTCCTATAATGTGGGTTCTTATAATTTCCAAGAGCATCCTTCTCTGTATACCTGCGCGTGGTTCGTCTCTGTCCTCGTAAACCAAGTCTCATAACCAATTACAGGAATATTTGAGAAACAGAATGCAATGTTTTAAAGAAATTTCTTTGTGCCAGGATATCATTCACTTCATTTTAAAAAATAAGTAAATGAAAGAGAAGCACATACAATGTACAAATATAATCAGTAATTTTTTCTATTGCAGTAAATTTCACTAAAGAACTCACATCTCTGACTATTGACCTTTATGCTGTCATCTCTGTTTCTTAGGATTGTTTTGCTTCAGTTGAGTAGAGCATGTGTAACTGCAATGCAAAACACAGCTGAAATCACTGGCACTTCAATCAGTCTTTATTGTGCTGAAGTCGCAGTTGGATATCCCTTACTTAAACTGTAGTGTCACAATAAAGCAGAGTTGATTTTAGCTTAAGAACGAATGGCAATCGTATGCAAATATATAAATGTCAGTGCAAACAAAGGGCAATATGCAAACATACTTGCTCTTGGCAGAATCTCTTTTAATTTTCAAATGTAATAAAATAGAGTAGATGATAAGAAACACAGAAAAGAGGCATGATTAACTAGTCATATCCCCTCCTGGCTGAAGTCTTCAAAGTCCTGCTGTTCAGAACATTGAGATAAGTTACCTGAAAAGTGTGAATGCTGCAGCAGAGCCTAAGTTAAGCTTTCTCAAGACATTTAGAAAACATATTTAATCCTAAATGTTCCTGACCCAAATGTTACACAATTGAGTGCAGATCTGTGATGCGAAAACAGTGTGCTGGCTTCCATCCACAAAAGAAATTAATGTTCAAACAAATCAGTGTTGTATAAAATGCATGTTACAAAAGTAAGTAGCAGATAACATTAAAGCACTCCACAAATGTATGTGATCAAATAATTTCAGAGGAAGCCTGCAAGCACCTCTGAAAATGCTAAATTAGAAGCATAATAGAAAAACATACAATGAAAGGAGAAAGGAGAATGTGAACGTGGTCACAGTCCAAAAATGGCAAAATTCAAATAGTATAAACAGGTGCAGGGGGCTCAGCAAGGAGCTCAGTGGATTATTCTCGGATTACTTTAAATCTATGTTCAAATCCTCATTTTTACTGCAACTGAAATAAGCAACCGATGATGTGAAATTTGTCTGCAATGGAAAGTAATCCATGTGCTAAAGACTTCAGGCGTCAGAAGAGGTTCTTCATGTTTCTAGGTGACTCATAGCAGCCAGGATCTATATCCACGTGCAGGTCAGATTCTTCATCTGTCTTTTGATATATAATCTAGATAGGGAAACTGACCATTTTTACTTACTTACAGCATATCTGTGGGAGAAAAAGGTATGTAGAAACTGAAAAATATTTTCACACAACTTAGACAACAGTGCAGAATCTGTGAGGATGTTGAATTTCAGATTTAAAGGATAATCCAGTGTGACATTTACATGCAGTTCCTCAGGTCAGAATGGCTGCTGTGTCAGTGAAGCATGAAGAGAATGCATACACACACCTACCCTTGGATACAGAGTCTCCAGACTTTCAGAGCAACTGTGGATAAAGAGCTCCTCATCTCTGAGATGGATGCACATCCAGCCTGCCAAGTGGAGCTGCTGCTGTGGCTAGGCAGGGATCACACATGGGAGGCCAAATGCATGTCATGGGATACATTTCAGCCCAGTCCTGGGGCTATTCCCATTGGAACTGCACTGGCATCCACACTGTTCACAGACAGAGATATCTTAGAGCTTACAGCTCATTCTAAGAAGTGACACATCTTTTTCAGCCAAGTTTATTTCCATTTCACCTCACCATTTCATCAGGATGAGACGTGCCCTCTCCCAGGGAGATGGTGCCATTTTCTGGGTGCATTATCTTGACCAACCCAAGGGACAGGGGTGCTGTGAGGGCTGTGGTGCATCAGCCATGAAGCACACAGGACAGCTGGTGGCTGTTGGCTTGGTGGCTCCTGTAGAATGTGCCCTGCACACCACTTCTGGCCTGAGCAGAACCTCCCTGAGCCAGACTCAGGCCATTCCTTCCTCTCATCCCTGCTTCTGGACAAGTAAGCATGACACTCCCTGAACGTTGTGCAGGCCTCCAAATATATTTACCTCAGGGGATTTCCTGACCCCGATGTTGTTGGCCTGTAACTCCCAGCAGCTCTAATCTCCAGTGGCTTTTCTCTTATATGTCCTTGGAATCATGTCAAGATTTGCATCCACAGACTTTTTTGCATCCTTAGCAGTGTGGCTGTTGTGTTTTGACCCTCAGCTGTGACTGCTTCTTTTGATTTGTCTTGTCCTGACATTTTTCTGTGACCTAACATAGGTTAGAAGCTGTAACAGGAAAGGCATAATTAAACAGAGGCCTTACATGTACTGACAAGGAGCAGTGGAAGTACCGAATCCTTCATAACAGCTATATGAGGCCAAGAGGTACAAGATCATGTAACCTCAGCTGAATTTGGCTTAATATTTGATGGAGTCTATTCAAAGCAGTGTAATAAACTCAGAACATCTGCTTTTCATTGTCACTATTAATGTGGATTTTATATGTGACTGGCTCATAAAAAAAAGATTCTGCTTTAAGGTGTTGTTTGTTCAGCATTGAGCTGAGGCACATGCTAGCTTTTTTACCCCCTGATGCAACAAGAGCATGACTCCTTAGCAATGTAGTGTTTGGAACTTAAGCAATATTTGTTTATAAGTGCTCACCCAACTGTCAATGTTTCCTAGCATCTTAAAAGTTGCACAACTTCAGGGTTTTCTGTTGGCTGTAAAAACTATTCTTTGTTCTTTTTAATCTTTTTGCTATATTAATTGAGTCAATCATTACAGAGTTATGATTACATAGTTATTTCCTTTACATTTGCTTTCAAAAGTACTTTTCTTCTTCTTTCTTTCAGGAAGAATTTCTCCACTGAAAGGATTGTCAAGCATTAAAACAGACTACCTGGGGAAGTGATGCAGTCAACATCCATGGAAGCATTCAAGAAATTACTGGAGAAGAGCAAAAAGTGCCACAGTTTTGTTGCCAACATGGTGTTCAGTCTGAAATTCAATGTTCTTAGAGGTCTTTTCGAACCTTAGTGTTTCTATGATTCTATTCTATGACCTCCTGTCTCTTTTCTTGAACTCTTATCACAAATCATGTCAGGGGTCAATATTTTGTCTCCTCATCAGCAAGCTTTACCTTCAGCATTCAACCTGACCTCCCTTTTCAGCTTTCATGTCAAACATGAGACGCAGACACCTGACAAAAAATGAGGACTTCGTGTTTTAAAATGAAGTTGGTTCTTAAAACAGGTATTTGTAGCTGCCATTCCCACCCCTCCCATTTTGCAGAGGCAGACTTGCTGTTACGTTCTCTGAACGTTTCACACCTGTTGGCCCAGCTCTCTCCTTTCCCATCAGTACATCCCTTGTACCTCCCTGGTGGTCTTGGCACGATATCAACTCTTGTGCAAGTAAAAATAAGCAAGCTATGTGACAGAAGAGACTCGTGGCTGTATGTCAATTTTATTTTGTTGTTTGCTTTCCTATTCTTTAAGAGAGAAAGGGAGTCAGAGTTACCCTAGCCAGGAATGTGGGGTTAAAAAAGCACTTGCTTTTCAGAAGGACATAGCTATTCCTGTATAGTTTATAGCTTTGCCATTGTTCTAGAAGCACAGCCTTCTCCTGTTCATGCCCCTTGTTCCATATCTGCATACTTTAAGCCTTTCAGCATCATGTGTGAATTGCCAATCTAGCAGCAGAAGTTCACAGAAGGGACAGTGTATCTTAGCAAAACTTCTCTCTTTATTCCCTCTTGTAAAAAGCATAGCTAGCTAAATCCTATCCAATATCCTTTTCAACATGGCATGCATACCATGCAGAGAAAGCTAGGCCATTCATTCCTTGGGTGAACAGGATTTTATGGAACAGAGTTAGATGATTCTTACAAATCAGTAAGAGTAACAAGATGAAAAAAATGAAGTCTCATTTAAGTTATCTGTTGGGAGGAAAAAAATGAGTCAACATTGACAATGTATTCTTCTTAATGAGGACAAATATTTATACCAAACAAAATTAACATATCAGAAAATGCAAGAGAGGCATATAATTAACAAAAGGCAAGGGAATTGGCATAACGCTGTTAAATTTTTCATTAATAAAATAACTGTTTTAAAATGTCAAAATGAATATATTTAATTCATAAATTGTGTGGAATTTAGCACACTAATTAAAGACATAGACACCGTAGATATTTACATGGCAATTAAATCCACAATGCCAGTGACCCAGCACAATTAATGTTGGCCCCAACTTAAAAGTACACTGTATAAATAAATAATTCACACTATCACCAACGTCTTTGCTTAACCAAACAGTTCAGTGTAGAAAATTCTGGGAATTATGAATGACTTTGATGTGCATTAAAAAACCACAACAAAATAAAATCCAAAATAAAACACTCAAATATTTTATTAGAGACTCGGGTTCCAATCTAAGTTATATCAACAGTGATGAGAAGAACTCAGGCACAGCAGGTGATAAGAGTCCAGCTGTCTTTTTAAGGAAACTAAATCTGCTTTACAGATTCTCAGGCATTGTCATTGGTTTTGACTGGGCCATTTATCATTGAGGAGTTATCAGGCTTGTGCCTTACCCTAATTCTTGTTCCTAGGAAGAAAGGGGAAAATCACCAGCAGCGTGAAGAGAAAGGAATAGGCACACATTTTAAATTATCATGTGATGGTGCACGTTCATGTGGTGGCATGTGGAGTTTCCTCTTTCCAGGAATTTGAATTTGATTGTCAGCAAGAACCAGCAACATACCAAAGGAGCTGTATAACAGTAGCTTGATCTCTGCTTCCTTGAAAGTAAAGTCCTACAAGGAGATAACCACCCTGGCAATGTTCCTGGAGAATCAGCCACTTGCTTTTAGAGTTGGCTGCAAAGCAGGGCACTGCTTCATCCTTGTTCAGGTTGAGAAAGAAGGGAACAGTCTTAGCTGAAGTCTTGGCCTGTGCCCCCAAGGGTAGAACTGCTGTGTGCTGATGCTCTGTATCTGCCTATGTTTAGTAGGAACCTCAGGCAGAATCACTAGTAGATGAGACTAACTAACCAAAGGAAGTGTATAAACAGAAGTGCTCTGCCGAACACAGGTCCAGAGCCAGGTCAGGGTGAGTTCAAGGTGATATATAAAAGGAGAGGCCTGGAATGATGCTTGTGTAATATTCTTCCCATTACAACATCCTGGCTTGCTCCTTCCTAGTGCCTGACATAACCCATACCCCACAGGAAACATGCTACAAAAGAGGGAAGAAAAGGACCATAAAACTGAATTTAAAAATCAGCTTTATTATATGCTGTGGTCTGCTTGCACGGAGGTGACTAACTTTTTTAAATATTAGGAGTAAACATACTGTGAGTGTAAAACATGCAATCCATTCTTAGAACATCTGCTGCCTCAAAACAGGTCTCAAAATGAAATTTAAGTATCATGCAGGTTATCTGCACAGAAGTGAATCTCACCACCATATGTATTCTCTTACAGCCTACATTGCTGCTAATGAAGTACCAAGTAAAGAAGCAAAAAGGCCTTTGCATAATATTCACAGATGATTAATTCTGCTGCCCAGTAAGATGTCCAGGGTCCCAGGCACACTTATGTGGACAGTCCAGGTTTCTCTGTGTCCTCCCAGGTACTGGTTCAAGGGTGCTCTCAGGCAAAGAGGATTGACAACAGGGGAATAGGGAGGGAGTGACTGAGGGACATAGGAACAGGGAAGGAGCCAATGGGGTCTTAACAGCTTTTTGAGGGAAGTTTCTTTTGTCTCTCTAACCTAGGGGATGCCCCCCAGGGTCTCCACAATATTTGGTATCCTATTTAAAAATTGGACTAGAAAATATAGATGAAGTGCTTATAATTTTCACAGGTTAAAAAGGCTGCAGAGGACCATGAAGCAGGTCCAGTTTGCTTTGAGCATCAGGGTTTTCGTCCCTACCTGTATCCCATGTGAGGTACACAGTGTTGTTATACATGCCATGCAGAACAGACCACCAACATCTTATGGTTTGGGGTTACTGGAATGTAGCTCTTTTTTTTATTATTTTTTGCCATTACTTACAGGATTTAATAATGAAAAGTCCTTCTGAAGTAATGATTCTCCTAAAATACTGGATATAATCCTAGGTTCCTCTATTCCAGAAAGATATTGATAGGTTGGAAGATGTTCAGAGAAAAGTAACAGATGTGTTTAAGGCACTGGAGGGACTGATTTACGGAAGGAAATTGCCAGAAATAAAAATGAACATTATATTGAAGCTTTGACCAACCCAGAATGAAATGGGAGGTCGATGTGACAGCAACGTATGGGGTTTATGAAAGGTGCAAGGTTCATTTATGGAAAGGAATTTGTATGTAGGTCATCCAAGGGCTAAGATAGTAGGACGTAAAATAATGGATAGAAATATCAGGAAAAAAAGAAAAACAAATGCAGAGTTGCAGAGTAGCAGAGTTCCATCCCATGAGAAGCCACTGAATTATTTTAGACAAGCTTTGGTAATACACTGGGGGCTGTATCATAAGGGAAAAGCCCCTACATAATCAGGGAGAGAGACTTAATGATATTTTCTCTTTCTAATTTCATTGACTCAGCACCCCACTTCACAATGTCTGCTGTTGCAATTATTCTTTCCTTACGCTTTTTCAGATTTTTTTTTTACTCACACATGCCACTCAGCCAGTAGTTACAATGATTTCATAAATTATTCAGCAAATGGCTTCACATCTCCTATACACAAATGTGCAGTTATGTGTCATGGCAGTCCCTTGACCATGAGGAGTTATACCAAGTCTCTGGGGAGAGTGCCTGCAGTCAGATCCACCCCTTCCCATCCAAGGTCTCCTCTGCAAGTTTGATTATCTGAGGTTAGCTCAGCTTCTGGGCCCACACCATTGAAATGCTGAGTGTGTTTGGTTTGGGTTCACGCTTCAGGACTGGCACTTGCGGCCATAGCTCAGCATAGAGGCCATGTCACTAAATCATAATACATCAAGTCTGGTACTGAATTTGTTCCATAATAATTCTTCCTGATACAACTCTGCTGATCTTGTCTCAGTCTTTCTTGGGTTTCAATACTTTAGCTGCATGATTGAAAGCTCTCATTTTTGGGGGAGAATTTCCAGAATAGGAAAGTGATCCTGCTATTGGCTCCTTCTCTGCTTTCAAGCCATTGCTGCATGCAATTTTTCTTGTAATGTACTTTTCCAGTAATGGATTCAAGCAAACATCACTTCAGCCAAGGTCATAATTTTGGACTGAGCAAGGTAACAGATCTGTTTATATGCAATTCCAACAAAAGCTCTTACAAAAACAGCAGTTTCTGGTAAGTATTAGCAGAGCCAGTTGTGACCTGATCTTGCAAGCTCATCCAGACTCTATGACTTTGTCTGGAGTTTTTGATACACAAGGGAATATTTCACTTCACAGTCCCAGTTAAAATGAGGATCTAGTTCCTGAATGGGTATATTGAACATTCTTCCAGGAGTAAAACATCAGTAACAGTTTCAAACTCAGTTCTTTATATAAGCTTTCTAAAAACATTTTAGAGAATAAATTAATATTATCGCCTCTATTTCCCCTTAAGAATTCCACTTCTTGTCCTGAATGAAAGACCAGTGGTATTTTTTTCCTTCATCACACATATTTTTTAACATGTCCCTAAAGACCTCCAACACAACTCATCTCCAGGAAATCTATTTTGTCAGTTTAGTACTCTCAGTTTTAAAACTTTTTTTAAATCACAGCTAACCCGAATATTTCTGGAAGTAATGTAAGCCTGTCACTGCCTGTCTGCCTTGCTGGGGACTTTGAAGAGTTGGCTATGCTTTTGCTCTCTGCTACAATCAGAACTCATTCAATCTGCTGCTAGAGATATTGCTTTTCTAATTTTTTTTTCATTATGTCCATTGCATTCCTTTTCATTGATCCCTACATTTCTTGAGGTACTCTGCCCAAAACTGTACATTTGTTCTAATATTCAGCTGAAGCTCTATGGAATTTTGAAGAGAGGTCAAAGTCTATTTCACTTATTCCCAGTTATACCTTCTGATAGAGCATTGAACTTTTACAAAATAGCATGAAAATACTGACTTTTGTTGAGTGTTTAGATCTCCAAATCTGTTCTGTGGAAATGCTATCTATAGTGTTATTGTTGAGCCTGAATTTATTCATGGTGATGATTACTCTCTATGTACTATCTACTTGGCCCTACTGAATTACAGTCTCTATTTATGATTCCAGTTCTATCCCCCTTCTAGGGAATTCCAGATTTATCTTGTTTTCTTACACACTTGCAGGTCCGCTTAGTTTGGTCACCATGCCAGATTTTAATAATCTCCATCCTAGTAGTCATTGATGAAAATACTAAGTATCACTGCATCACAGACAAACACTTTTAAAATTCCAGAATCACAGCGTAACTTGTCCAAAAAACACTCATGTTTTGTCTCCAAATACAGCTTTCCTACCAGCTTTATTACTCCCCTGTGATACGTTCATCCATTCTATACTTCCCTAGCTTGTTCATGTGGTCTTCCTGAATTACCCCACAAAAAAAATTTGTTAAATTATATGATGTGCATATTTTCCCTAACCACAAAAGAAAAGCAAGTTATCATCTTCCTGAAATGAAGGAGTTGTTTGGTATGGTTTCTCTCTAACAAATGCTCACTGGCTGTTGGTTCATCTTCTTGTTTTCTTTCATGTATTTACAGATAGGTTGTGGGCTTCTTTGTTTCAATCATTTTCCTTCTTTTCCTTTCTATAGTGTTAGATGCTTTGTTTGCCTTTCTCCTGTCATTTGCATATGTTGTTTTCTGTGAATTGTTTCTTTCTGCAATCTCTTTTGTGAGTTCCTATACATCATCTTTTGTCAGAAGATGTGATTTGTTGTGTATAGACAAACAGAGATGTTGTGTGACTTGGAACATGTTTTGTGTTGAATCAATTGCTGTGTGATTTTGAGTAAGTAACCTTAATGGAGAAGGCATCATAAAGCTGATTTGCCAGGATCATTCTGATTTTCCTGATATTTTTATACACTGGCTGAAACAGAAGTGTTTAAAAATAATGGTCTTTTAAGCCACAAGCATAATACTTTCAGATTATGCTCAAGCATAGCTAAGACTCTCTGAGTGTTCTGGTATATCTTGGTTCTTTCAGTGTCTGAAACAAAGACAATGATTGTTTCCAGGAAAATGTAGACTCTACATTAAAGACAACTTTCTGCAATATTTTGCTTCCAAGAGTTCACTAATTTCTAGGGAGGAAATAAAAAATCCAGTAAATTGTAAATAAGCACTGCCCTTTTGACAATGAAAGTTGTCATTTCACCCCCAATGTTACTTTTATAGTTTCAAAACTTGTTCTTGGCTACATTTCAAATATTTATAGCTCTCATATAATGTGTCTCAAGCAAATAGCCAGTCTTGCCAACTCTTGCACATGTGCTAAACTCTGCTATGTGAGGTAGTTAAGCATGGGAGTGTTAGCAACAGCAGAGCCCCAACATTAGAAGACTACAACTTAAATCACACTGACAGACCAAAGCAACTGCTGCATGTTTCACAGACACATGTGGAGATCTGTGCAGGACTGGAACCTTTACAAGGTGAGAAGAAAGGGAGATGATGCAAGATCACATGGAAGAAATTCAACATAAAGATGGGGCACTAGATAAAGTGATTTTAAAAGTTAATTAATGCAGTCTGTACTTATGTTGCTGTTTCTATTCCCTTTTATTCAGTGGTTTAAAGGAAGCTTGTCCTCTTTCAGCATCATGAGGCACTCAGAGAAGAGCAAGTTCCATTTCTCATAAGCCACCGAGCATTTTGGAACTGACATTCAGAACAGTCACATCTCTGAAACAGAGAAAAATAATAAATAAATACATTTTTCTTTCTTACACATTTGTGACATTTCAAAATTGAAGTCTTTTCAGCAATCTTGGTAGCTGAAATAAAGGAAAACAAACAAGTGGTGGCAATTTGCTTCCTGTTGATCTGGGGTGAGTTTGAGAAAGGGTAACTGGCTGTCTCAGCTCCATGGGTTTGAGGAGCATGGAGTTGGATGCCTGGCCTGTCCCTGTCTCAGGGGTGTGAGTGGTGAAGTTACTGCTGCTTTCAGCACTGAAGGGTCAGCCCTGCATGGCTGACTGTGACTCCATCGTTGGGGGATCCAATCCTTCCTGGCGAACGCACGGAGCCGTTCCCCACCCCAGATAGCCTTGCCACGGCTGCTGGCTGTGGTTTTAGTGCTCATTGATCCATGCTCATTTTTATGTTCATTGATCCGTGCCAAACAGCTTCTGCCCTCTCTTGGGACGAGGTGCAGCTTGGCCTGAGCACTGTGCGAAGGGTGGAACCTCTTTTGGCCTGAAGGTGTGTAAGCAATTGACCATAATGCACTGGTTTACTTCATGGTTGCCCACCTCGGTGGCAGATTAGACTTTGCATACCAGCTTTGGACCTCACTTTTCTGCCCCTTTACACACCTGAACTATCCCCTGTGTTTCCTGCATTACCCAGCTCCTTCTCTGCTGCCATCATGTCACCTATGGTACACCTCTGTGTGCTCTGCTGCTGCAGACCTGTCTCCTCACCTCCCTGCAGCCTTTGTCACAGCCTCTCCTGTTCATGGGCAGCCTTGTCAGAGTTTATAGGCATGCAGCACAGCCCCACTGCAGGCTGCAAGCAGAGCAGGCATCCCCCAGCCAGCCAGGCTGAGCCTCCAAACTAGCCCTAGACAAATATGCTCCTGCCTGCCTGTCAGGCTGTGAGACATGCTGCCACTCAGCTGCTAGCACACCATCTCCAGACCAGATGCTCTGCAGGTCTGCTTTAATTTGGTCTGAGCTGTGGTGCAAGCTTTATTTTTGTGTCTATTTTTCAAGTGCTTCTTCATCCAGCTCTGTGATTTTTCTACACTAGTTTCTGTTTTAACCCTTAATTTACCTGGGACTGTTCTGTACACGAACTGGAGACTCCTGCAAACACTCTCACCACACCATTTTCCTGCATGCTGCTGCTTTCCTTTCTGTTAGTTTAATATCAGTGTATAGCGAATTTCCATTTGCTTTCAAACCATGTCAGAGGAAAAGCAATTCCTGCAAATTTTGAAGGCACCTTGGTTATATAGAAGACTAAGCCTCCTGTAGATGCCCAGGGACTTGAGTGAATTTAGATGAGAAAAAGGAGTCAGCTGCTTAAGGCCAAAAATCTTCAAGATGTGTAAATAACTTTAGACTAGACTGAAAACGAGTTTTTTAAACACATACCTCACAACACCTACAAAATTTCCAATAGATATTTTTAATCCCAGACATTCATTTTTTTGTATCAACCTTCATTTATAAACTCTCCAGTTTTAAATGATCCCAGGATACTTCTGAAAATGATTTCCTTATACTTTTTTTTACTCAGTGTTTGAGGCATGACTTTTTTCCCCCCCAGTTGGTGGCCTCTACAGATGTTTGATATTTCTTTGGTGGTAGAAGACTGACAAGTCTGATAACAGCAGGTTCTAACTTAGTTATTAAATGTTAGCCTCTTAAGGTTAAACAATTTCTTCTGATATCATTAAAAATGCCCCAGGAATCCTAATGTACCCTTCTCACATTTGCATCACTCGTGTAAGGAGAAAAATATTGTAGTTCTTCCCACTCCAGACACCTTGTGCAGAGCAGTCAGACAAGAAGTCTTTGTGCCCTTAATTTATTTTTTCTTCCTGTTCTGACAGGATCCCCTGCCAGAACTCCCCAAAACTCCTCAAACTGTCTGCAGTTTGCAGGGATTTGAAGGCATAAGAGTCCAGGAGGGCCTATTGTGAAACACATCAAGCAACCTCCCTTTACCAACACTTAGTTCAGAAAATCAGGGCCACTTTCAATCCTTCTGCCAACAATCCCATACCAAGGTGTGCTCCATCCCTGAACAGTTAACCTCCTCCTGGAAGAACTGCACCCTGCAATGTCAAGAAGCATTACAGCTGCTTGGTCCTTAGACTGCTGAGCCATTTATTGATGTGCCTGTGTTCAGATTTATGTGTCTCACTCAGATAGGAACAATTTAGCTTATTACTCACCCTCCCCAAAATGATACGTCTACAGACTGACATTTAATGGTACATTCACCCAGCAGAACGGATGCGATGTCCAAAGCAGTTAAAGGAAGAGACATTTTCATTTCTAATAGCAGTCAGGATATTGGGAACGGATGACACATCCATCAGCTAAGTCAAACTGCTGGATTTTCCTGTTGCAGTACAGACTTCTATTATAGCCTCATTGATAGTGCTCAGCAATCTCTCAATGAAGTGCACTGTGTACAGTAATTGACGTGTAACCTTTCTTTAGGACGAAAATGAAGTCCATGAATAACAGCTGCCTGTTTAGGGCTGCGCTCCAAGGTCTGGGGTATAGTTCTGCTGTCTCTCATTTCTCTGGTGCATGCAAAAGGGGGAACACCTGCAACTGCTTGGCAGGAGGGTTTTGTGACTAAAATGTTCTTTTCATGAAGGTGAGAAGCATCTGAGTTAAAAAAACTACTTTTGCCCTTATGTAATGTCCCTCAATAGACTGGCATCTTCTGTAATTGCTTTTGTCTTTGCTGGGTTCCTTTCCTACCATGCGGTGGTGTCACTGCCCTCCTTCTCCCATTGTGGCATCATGCCAGAGCCAAGGCAATAGAGGAAGGCCATATTTCCATGCCTGAGTACATGAAGGCATCAGTGGAACCTTTGTGAGCCTTTTAGGCCTAGTCAGTTTATTCCCACTCACCTTGTTTCTGTACTAAGCATGTAGAGCACACATTGCCTACTTCAAATCTGCAGGACCTGAATTAGCCTTGACATGCTGCAAAAATTGGCTTGAATTCCTTCCATGGGATTTTCTCATTGCTCCTTTCTTAATCAGGGATGACTTTTGTCTGTTTTTCACTCAAAAAGAGTGTTGTAAGCTGCAGACATCATAGCTGAGAAGAGGACTGTAACAGAAACGTGTTTTTTTGACCAAATGTTTGTAGGATTGGAAGTCAGCGCAAAAAGTATTGCAGAAGTGTTGTTTGGCTGTCTGACAGAGAAAGTGATCACTTTTTACTGTTGCTGCAAAATGCCATATAAGGTTACTTTAAAGTTGGGTTGTACATCTAACTTTCTCTTTAAATAACCAGGACATAGGGGGAGGGAAGCTAGAGGGTGGGGGGGAGTGCACCAAGGCTCTCTGTAATAACATGTTTGATGATGTTTACTTTTTGCTTTTGAAAGAAGAGTGAAGTACCTTCTCTTTAGAGAGAGGCAAGACAACATATCTTTCTAAAGTACCTGGGGCCAGGATCAACTTCTGTTCACAAACACTGGCACACCAATTCCCTTGTCTTCAGCGGGAGCTGCTCATGCATCTGAAGAGAGCCCCTAGGCTCTACAGGTTTGATAACTTCCCAACAAGGAGTGTATGTTTCTCCCTTCTCAGTTTTTATCATTTACTCACTATCCTCCAGACACATCCTTTGTTAAACTGAAAGCCTTGAGAGAAAGTGCCTGTCTCTCCAAGCCCCTGCTCATGTGTGTAAAAGGCAATTATGATTCTTCCATGTGGAAGATTTTAATAGACATCTTCTGCCTACAGCTTGATTTGTATTTTTTGCCTAGCCTACCTGAGGAGCCCAGAAATGGAGAGTGCACGGCTGTGATAGTGTTCCTGCATGGATCTGTGCAGGGGGGGTCAGCACACTGTGGAACAGAGTCCACGCTCAGCACTGTCAGTCTCTGTTTCCAAGGGACCTTTTCCCCACCTTTGCTCTTGTAGCTCTCTCTGTTACCTAACCTCTGAATAACCATTAGCAGCAGCCAGACCCTTGAATTTTCAGTAAGGCAGTAGGGTATTTCTTTTAGTTGACAGCTTTGAAGGCTTATTGCATGTCAAAGAGCTTTCTGCCAGAACCACCTGTGTGAACGATGACATCAGCTGAGAGACTGGGGGCTTTCTCTACAACAAAGCCCCAGAATTACCTGATATTAATGTGACACTGGCGTTTCACTTCTGGCCACAGGTACAAGTACACCTCTTTTGACAGTGCTGCAGAGTTTGTCACCTACCCTACAGTTGTGCCCTGGTAGATAAATGTGTGAGATGCTGCTCCGTTTAACCCTCCTGCCAGCTTGTAATGTGGGAACTGCTCTTTAAACTCCCAGCACGATAAGTTCTTCACTACAGGCCATCCTATCTACCCTCCTTGAATACAAGAGAGAAAAATTATGATCTTCACAACTGAGAGTTAAGAGCTGTAAATCATGAATGAAACCACACATAAATCTTAGGAAGCACCAAGATTTAAAATGCACCTTAGCTTTCCCTTTTCCTGTTGTCTTTCTTAAAAGATTTCCTGCTCAATCTTCTGCACGTCTCAGACCCTGTTCTGTGGTGTGGAATTCTCCCTGTACATAAACAAAGTTCCTAGTTTGGACAGCACAGAGCCCACAGGTGCTAGAGGGGACTGGATATGATTAACAACATGGGTGCTGCTTTTCCCAGTTTCTGAACACAAAGCATTTATTGTGCCATTAATACTATATATCCTTGTGTGTAGGATGAGCCTGTACAAGTCCATTCTGCCCTGGGATTGAAGGCATAGACTAGTTTTTCAGTCTTACCACAATAATGTGTGTTTCAGCATACTTTAATACCTTCAAAATTTTGTCAACATTTCCTAGCTGGGGGATCTTTTCTGCTTCACTTGTTATCCATATGACAGTAAAATAAATAGTTCGTTGGAAGTACACAAAGAAATTTTAGACTTAAAAGTTGGAATGCAGGGGTTTTTTTCTTTAAGAGAGTACTTGAATTTTGTCTTAGAAGATGTGAGGTTTTGCCAATTTCTTGTTCATATTCATAAGGTATGAAGTCTGAGTAATACATGAAAAATGCAAGTATCCATGTAGCTAGGAACTGCCAGCCGAGAGTCATAGATAAGAATATGAATAAGGATCCCAGTAAAATGTTTCCATGTTGTTTAAATGCTGGCATTAAGTTTCTTCTAGTGAAAGATGTTGCAAAGTGAAGTTTTCCAATTTTTGGAAGAAAGAGACACAACACAGTCAGTGACAAAATAAGCCTTCTACAGATTTTTCTTTCAGTCTGTCTTCACCAGCTGTAAAAAACTAAAATGATATGGAGCTGAAAATCCTGTTAGCCCATTGAGGCCCTTTCCCACTATTTCTGACAAAAGTAGCGGCAGTTGTGATTCTGGATCCAAAGAACAGAAGAAAATGCTTCTTGCATGTTGGCTTATTAACAACCACCATTTACGTCTACCAATATCCCATCTGCTGCAGAATCCAGAATGAGAGCCTGGTCATGTGTAAATGTGTTCAATAAACATGCAGCAAATCAGGCACTTTTTCTTTTTTCCAGTGAACATTTTGTCAAGAAAGTTTACATATCTGACTCGGACATAAAGGTCTATACAGTAAGCATGTCAAAGACTCCAAATATTTTCGTGTTTTTTTCAAAGCAATGAGTATCCTTTTGGGGTTTTCAATAGCAACCAGCATCAGAGTGTTCACTGAAGGTTACAACACTTAAAAATAAATACACAATCACTTGGATTTTGAGAGAAATCTGTCTGTAACCCAGGAAAACTGGAAGTTGCTAATGGCCTAATTCAGGAGCAAGGATTTTCCTTAGAAAATCATCCCATAAGTAATATGACATTTTTTTTATAATAAATATTTTTTATTATAAATGGATATTTCTATTATTTTTAGATATTACTAAACCCTTTCAGTAGCTTTTTTCCCCCTCAGTTTTGCTGAGGTCAGCAAATATAGGAATTCTCCCTTTTATCAGTCTGACAGTTATTACCTTTTTTATTTCCTCCTAGTTCTTCTATCACAAGATAAAAGAAAAAAAAGGGAGCTTCTGACCTTTATAGAGCCATCCACTATTTTGTTCACTCCTATCTACATGGCTGCAAGGGCTAAAAAATACCTATTTAAAAATATTTATTTTTTGTTGCTCTAAATTCAAATATCAGTCAAATTTAATGTGACCATTACATGTAAAAAGTGATTCTGGTGGAACATGATCATCAGCTGGAAGAAGCTCAATGAGTTTTATGCTCTGTATTAATTTATTTGAATGCTGCTAGAAGAACTTTATCAGTATCGGGTCTGAAGAAGGTCTATTTAGATTGTAACTCATTTCTAGAGGTGTAGGAAAGAGTTGTCCCTTTAACTGGTTGACATCCAGCCATGGCATTCATGCATTGTCAGCATGAAATACTTGTATGTTCTGCAAGTATATTTTGAAAGACACACCCTTAGCTGTAGCATTTGTCCATTCCTCTGAAGTATGACATTTTTAGAAAAAAAAAAAATCACTTCAAAAATCTTAGAGAACCCCCAGCTGGAATATATTATTCAAAACATTCTGCAAAGATAATATATTCATTAATACTGTCCCAGACTGATCCTTCTAGAAGCTAAGTATTTTTCTTCCAAGTTTCGTTTTTAAATTTCTCTGAGCTTTCTCAATAACCATTTATTCATCTGTCTCTGACCAAAAAAAGTCATACACTCAGTGTCTACCAACACGAATGACTTTCAGAAGCCGTTGTCTTATGGGTGCCATGAAATATTCACTAGACAGCTCAAGCTAGTTTCCAAATATAGATATCTGCCTGTGGATTGCTTCTAGAGGCAGATGGGGCACAAATCAAAATTCATTTGAATCTTATTTTTTTAAAAAAATTGCCCTATAACAAAAGAGCTTATTTGGATGAATTAGAGAATAGATAAGGGAAGTTATCACTGCAAATAAAGTATTCATTAAATTAAATATTTTTCAATTATTAAAGAAATCTACATTAATCTACTAGGGAAAAGTTATGCTCTAAGGCACCAATGACATTGATTTATGCATAATTGGACATAAAAAAGCAAAATAACATTGAGCTTTCAGATATCTTAAGAACAAACTGAAGAATTCCTGGACATTTTTACAGACTAACAATAGTCAGAGCCCTTACATTTAATCTTTAAATCATAATATCAAAGGATACAGTCTACTTCCTCAAGCTTCAGGAATCCAGCAACACGGCACATAGCCCATGCTTATCAAGGAAAAAATGTGGGCATTTCCAGAGGATAATTATTGCTTGTATTTGAGACTCATGAAATGAGGTGGAAGAAGGCAGCTGCCTTTTCTTGAGCTCAGGAATGCTGAAAGGTTATGCTGGATTACCAAGTGGGTGCACTTCTAGTTCATGATGGAGTCACAGAGAAAGGCTGTGCATCAATGAAAACACGGGCATATTCTGAGGATTGGGACATCTTAATTTTACTGTAAGGAAGGAGGTGAGAGTATTGGAGGAGGGGAAAAGGGTGGGCCTGTGCAGTGGGAAATGGGCCTGATTGCTGATATTGGTCTGGGAAGCTAGGAGAGCTTATGTTAACAAGTACCAGTTCATGATGTTCTGGTCAAAAAAGGATTACTCTTTAAGGAAATCTAATCTGTGTTTATGGGTGTATGTGTTGTGTTTAGGAAAATTTGGGTGGTCCAGAGTCATCGAGAGCTGCACTAAATGTTGGGCTGTGAACATCAGAACTAGGCATCTCCAGCTTCAGTTTCTCTAAATCCCCTCTGCTCTACTCTGCAACAAAAGGAAAATAGGAAAATAGGAAAATGGGTGGATGTGGGGCTGCAGGCAAAGTATCAGGCAACTAAGACTGGAAAACTTGAATTAGTCAATCTAGTAAGTACAGCCTCCAGAATAATGCTGTATATCAGTAGGAGCACTACTGGTTTCCTGCTCTCAGATAAGAACTATTTTACCATGCTTTCATAAATCCATCCCCTTGAGAGGATATGGGTACTGGGTGACAGTATCTTGGGTACTCAAATAATGGTGCTGGGTGATAGTGAATGGTATCCAGTGTATGAAGCAAAATGTCTCTAACAGGCATTTTTATCTTGTTTAAATTATGAGAGATAATGACAAGAATACATCCTCAGTTGTTTATCCTCTACACCTTTTTCCCAAAGCTTACATTATCTAATTTCAGAGCCATTTTCACTTGCTTTTTTAGTCTATACATGTTCAGGGCACATCTTTAGAAGGCAAAAGAGTAAGTTAATGGCATAATGTCAGCATCAGTGGTGGCACAGCTAGAAAGGTTAAAAATAAATAAATCCTTTCTGAGCTTCATTTGGGTATTGTGTGAGCTATGAAGATCACCTCTTGCAGAGCTCAAAAAAACCCAGACATGCTTGTGACCATCACAAAGTACAATATTCCTTTTCAGCCTGCAGGAGGGACTTGGTATCCCCAAAATGCTTTCTTTTTCCTCTGATTATTTAGTACCTGCAAGCCACTAGCTTAAATATTGGTGACTATAGGATGAATAACCAGAAATGGGCTATTTTTCTAGGGAAACAGGGAGAGAGTGGCAGGGATTTGCCTGCATATAGTTTTCCTAACCTGTTTTCCACCATCTCAGTGTTTGGGTTATGTGGTGCTTACAGACACTGTTTCAACCAAAGGGAATGACAAAAAGGAAAATAAAAGCATAATTCACGGATGGGAGCTAATCTAACACCAGCCTGCATAAATACATGTCAAGACCTGTGGCTGGGGGAGTACAGATCAGTTTCTCAAATGAAATGGCTCCTCCACCTAACAATCATGGTTAGAAAGCAAAGGAGAGATCAGCGTCCCCCTAAATGGAAATTATAAATGCTTTATTATGCCACAATAAAAACCCATACTCACCCATCCTTTATCCACAATAAAAAGCCTATACTCATCTACCTAGTCTTTTCCAGCAGGAAGAAGTGTTTTATACATATACATATACATATACATATACATATACATATACATTATACACACACACACACACACACACACACACATATATATATATATATATATATGGATTTTGGGGTGGGGGTTTTTTTTTGTTGTTTTTTGGAGTTTCGGGGTTTTTTTGTCTTTGAAAGGGATAATTGCACCAGATTTCATCACAGTCCTGTGGCGGCTTTCTTTGAAGCTGAGCAGATAAACAGTGTCTTCAGGGACTCTGTCTAAACTCTTTACACACATTTGTTCAAAATGAAAATGTGAGCTGGCAGCAAGCCAGACTTCCCCTGTCTTCTCCTGCTTTCTTTCTGACCCCCGAGAGACACCACGGACGTGTACACACACTGCACGTGGGCTTTTCCACCCACAATTCTGATCATCTCAGAGCTGGGCTACTGCTAGAGAGAGGGCCTAGGTTTTCAGCTAATCCCTGGATGCTTTTACATTTTATGGCTACGAAATTTATTCAGAATACACCTTTCCTTTCCTAATTGCATGGCAACGTAAGCCTGTACATTTTAGAGGGTTTTGTGCATCGTCTTCAGAGGAGATTTGCACAGCTTCTGTTTCCTGTCATTTGCTTTACCTGTAGAGCTCAGTATAAATCCCTGCTGCAAGTCCACTCAATTATTGTGGAACGGTCACTGAGCAGGCAGAAGCAGGAAAAGTTGGTCATCAATAAAAACAATAAAAATTCAGCACAACTTTTGAAGCCCTCTGCAAATCAGTGACATTGTTCTTTTAGATGTCAAACAAAAATGTGTTATCATTTACAAGATAAGCTTAGAGAACAGCTAAAAATCAAACAGAAATTTCTTTCTCCTTGTCAGCTGAGAGCATCACCAAGATCTTGTTACCAGCATATCTAGCAAGCTTGCTGCATGCAAATAGCACTTGATTTATTTCACATGCTCCCAGATAAACCCAGTGATCATTTGAATTGCTGTTAGCCTGAAGCATACTACAGAAACACGGGAGTACTCAGGAAACAAAAACTCAGGGAAATATGTGTGAAATGTAATCCTGTTACCATTTGCCACATACTGAATGCATGTGTCATCAGCACAGGAAATGAATAAACTATAGATCAGGAATATCCCCTGGACCTAGGAGACAAGCTGTAGATGATTTTTCATTGAGGTAACCTCATAATCCAGACAAGCTTTCAAAATGTGTAGACACTGCACTCCTTATCCTGGCAATACTGCCCACATTTCTTTCCTTGCTTCATGTTTATTATTGCGCTTAATTGGCCAAAATGATTGACATGTTTCTGCTTCAATACAAATTCTCCTGGGTTGAGGGTTGAGGCTTAGCAAGGGGATTAGAAATAGGCCTTACTTGATGTTAATGGATTCCTGTCGAGTACAAAGCAAGCAAGGATGAAAACAATAATACTACATTTTTTCCAGTGGAATCATTCCTGCTTCTTTTCTTCAATTCTCAAAATTAAAAATGTTCTTTATATTTCCATTTTTGATGTGGCATCAAATAATGAGCATTAATGTTTGCTGTGATGCAGTTTAGAATCAGTTTATTCATTCTTTAATGGTGGAGTTATTGCTTTTTTTCTCCACTCCTACCTAGGAAACCATTTTTATGTTAGATCTTTAGTTTCTGAAGATATAATTGATATAACCATGTGGTGTACAAAGCAAAAAGCAGATGGGGTTGTCACCTGTGAAGAGATTGAGAACAAGTTTTATTTCCCTCAAGAAATCTTCGGTCTGTATGCCACTATCCTGAAAATGTCCATTTTTTGGCTTAAAACTTAAGCCAAAGAAGTTCCTGCCAAGTGATTACCTGCCTCTTTTGGAATTCACTGCCTGCTTTCTCTCAGCCATACATTCCTGAAGGTGCAACAGGAAGTTCACAGGTTGGGATTATCCAGGGGACTGACAAAACCAACCCAGTGATGGTCCTTCATACTGTCATTATTTCTCCTTAGAAATTGAAGCTGTGAGCCTCTCTGTGTTCCTAAAGGGAAAATTCCAATGGCACTATGTGGTACAGTAGCAGTAGCAAATCCACTGCTAGTAAAAGTCATCCTTGAGCTGGGAGTGGCTGAGCTACCTGACTCTATGGGCCTTGAAGTGTAGAAATTAGTTATCAAGAATATCTTTATCTACTATGATCATCAGCAAAACCACTGTCCTATTTCTGCTTACTGCTGTTCCCTGCCCTGCTCCAGGTGCCTGAGTACAGAGGTGAAGGTCTGCTGCTTAAAAAGATGTCCCAAATCGTCTGAGATCTCGTAATGACTACAGGCTCAAAATGCCTCTTTTTACCATTCTTTGAGAATCCTGCTATTGTATTTGAAATTCAAGTGAAATTCTCTTTGGCTGTGTTGAGTCTGCACGTATCATGTGCCGAGCAGCAAGGGGTGCTCAGGAAAAGTTGGAATTTATTTTTGACATAGAGCATTATCTTAGCACAGAAATTTCAAAACACTCAAAAAGGAATTTAAAGACCTTTTTGAGTGTTTTGCACTTTTTTTCAGAAGTTCACAGTATCAAAATCACATATGTGGCAATGCCTCCTTCCCCTTCCTCCTGGTCATTCTTCCACTGGCTGTCACAGAGTTCTCAGACAAAAATCAGCTCCAGATACCTTGCCTTGCAGTCCAGACTCCCAGCTATGAATAAGAGCTCTGACCTATACATTCAGAGGCTTAAGGAGAGTCTGTAGTAACAGCAGCTCTTTAGGGAAGATAAACTACAGGTAGGGTAATCCCTTCCTCTGCTCACAGGTAAGCTGCAGCCTGAGTGAGAGCTCTGTGACACAAGCATCATCCCTCCTAAAGGAGGAAGATTTGGCTGAAGAATTCCAGAGCACGCCCTTCCCTTGCTGTAGTTTTCTCCTCTACTGACTTTTTTTTGTGTGTTATCATGAAAATTGGTCATGGGGCCTACATTGCTGAGAACGTTAGGGCAGGCAGCATTTAATCTGACTGAGGATGGCATGTATATCTGTTCTCTCTTCTTGTTTAAACTGTGCTGAGTCATTTGTGATGAATAGCTCTAATGGCCCTGCAGATCAACTATACTGCTGGGTTTTGGTGTTCCAGGAAGGTAGGGTAAGGATTATTGAGGCTTTACAGAGGAGATTAAGTGCAACCCATGTTGAAGATATAGTAAAGAAAGCAGAAGCAAAAGAGGAAAAAAAACTCCAACAAAATACCAAACAAAAAAAACTCCAAAAGCCTTAAAGAAAAATTATGGTGAAAAAAAGGTTGGAATATTTCTTTTCATTTTTTGATTCAGAAGTGCTTAGAAAGAATACACCTTATGTTTATACATTTTAATACTCATTGGCAGCAAGACTATAAACTCTCTGGAAAATGTCTGTGGCCTGAACTTCGCAAAAGACACCAGAAAGGGTTACTAAAAGGCCTCAAAATACTTGATCAATTTAAAATTTGTTTCTTGGGACTGAACATTTGTGTCACTTGATAAGTCACACCTGACATGCATTTTCTTTTACACGGTCTTTACATTAATGTTCAAGTTGCAAGAAGGGGGAATAGAGGAAGAGATGAAGGCAAACAGCCAGGAGTCCTAGTCTTTGTAATGACCCTCCCAAGAGCTTTAAGTGAAAACATGTGTAGCTTTTTAAAAAATGTAAATAAATCCTTCACAACTGATCTAGAATTCTTACCCATTTTGTTCAGCTTTGCTTCTAGCCAAGAAAATGTCTACATTCTTAGTCTAAACACATCCTCCTTGTCTTTAATTTTTCATAATTAAACACATAATTTTCCATAGTGTGTAATCCAACTGGGGCAAGTCTAGATGATTGTCTTTCCATGTTGTTATAAATCGAGGCCCTTGCTACAGAAAGAGGGGAGAACTCTCTGAGCACGCCCAAGTAAAGCATGAACAAACACAAGACCCAAAACAGATTTTAATGTCTCTGCAGTTTGCCAACTCCTTCCCTGACCCCACAGCACTTGGCTGTAACAATAAACAAGGGCACATCTGCTGCATTTGCTGCAGTCCTGCATGTGCCTGGAGGAGGTGCATTTCTTGCAGGTTGTGAGCAGCCCTAATGGCTGCAGTGCATATCGCTTCATTTTGAGATATGTGGGAGTGCTCCTAGAATGTCCCAAAAGAGAATGGTGGCTTGCAGATTCACCCTGTTTTCCCATGTGATGTCAGCAATGATGCAGCTCTCTTCTACATTTAAGTGGCAGCCTGCATGTGTCAGAATTTCTTCATAGTCTGTGACAGACACATCTGAATTGCCAAGGCTTTTTCTGTAACTCAGGAACAGGTGACCAAGCATCCTCCCAGGACTGAGGCAAAGGAGGACTAAGATGAGAAAACTTCATTTGTCTGCTTTAAAGATCTGACTTTGCTCATTGACCATGATTTGAATATGACTGGAATTTTGGTTAAGGTTTGGAGACATGCAACACAGACTCCTAAAATCCTGCCAGTAGCCAAGGAGAGTTTCCTTTTGCAGTTAGATAATTCAGTGTTCAAAATTTTCAAGGAATTTCCTGTAGAAAGTAAACTACAAATTATACTGAGAACTTGGACACAGCTGTATCTGCTTATCTCAAGTAAAACTGAGAAGTTTTCAAAGGATGCTGTTCTTTGTGCCTCTCTACCACTGGTCACCTAAACACAGAAGTTGCAAAATAAAGATTTGCACCAAAACCAAAAAGGATGTTTTCAGCATTTCAGTTGTCTGAAAGCAGATCAGTTCTACAACAAGAATTTAATATCAGAAGACTTGAATATCTATATATTCAAAAGTCTCTCTAGTTCAAAAAGTACCTTTCTCTTTGATCTCTTTATCTTCAATTGAACAGATTCTCTGTATTGCTTTTAGCCTCCTTGCTATTTAGCTCACTCTTTTTTTAAACTTAATTACTTCGCTGACATAGAAGATTGTCTTGTAAGTGAAAAGGTTTAGACCCCTTCCCACGTAGTTACTCATTTCAGATTCTCCTTCTTCAAAATCATAGATGTACAGTCTGTAGGATCATAGTCCTCTGAAGCAAATAACGCCAGGCAACGCACAACACCTTAATCCTGCTAAGAAAATGAGGAGCATCCTTCAAGGGTCCTGCCACAAGGAAATAGAGTTTCTGCTCGGCAGTACATATGAGGGACAGAGCAAATTTATCCAAAGCCTGCTTTCTCAAGTCTTTCACTTATTTAGGACAACAACAACAACAGGTCTTCATGTATATTTGCTGTGTGTTTTGAAAGCATCTGCTTCACTACATGACTGAAGAGCCCTGTGACCAATGTTATAGTCACTGAAGAAAACAAATACAAATATGGAAACTCAGACCACCATCCTTTTGAGATTACTCCATTTTTAATTTCTTATATCTTTTACAGATGATCTCTCTCCTGATAGTTTCTTTGCTTCTTAGTTTTACAGAGAGTTTACATCTAAAGTTTAACAGAGATTAATTTTCCTGCCGACATTTCTTGATTATTTGTCCTGTCCCACTCTAACTTCACCATGATTCAGCTTTTCTATTGTTCTGCTTCTGTGGAAGTTACATGGTATATAGTTATATAGCCTATTTCTAACATTTACCAGTCATGTCCTCAGAGTGAAGGGCTTTGCCTTCTAAATTTTGGATTATTTCTGTTCTTGCTTGCTTCTCATCTATCTTTTATGGTTTCTTTAGGAAAAAGAAAAAGCATCCATGATGTATAGTTTGGCATGCTGTGGACAAACACTGGATATAATCAGGGATTAAATGACACACCATTTCAAACTGAAAAAAAGAAAAAAAAAGAACTTTGTGAGTGGATAATTTACCATCCATCATGATGTCTCTGCACAACTGCAGATGTTTTGTTAATCTTATTAGCAACGCTAACATCTAGCAAGGTAGAGGTCATCTCTCTCTCACACTTGTCAGACTTGAGACCATATTTGAGATATGGCTCATATTTGATGTCCCTGTTTGCATTGCTTTCAAAATTTTCAGTGCAAACACAAGCTACAATAAATGCCTTTCTTTACATGCAGCTCCCCTTTCTACTGGACTGTGCTGCTAGGAGAGCAAACAGCCACTCCCTGCCCCATGAAAGGGGAAAAGGCTGCTGGAGCAGCCTGTGGCCATGTGAGAGCAAACAGGAGTGACTCACCAGCTGGCCTGGGTGTGCTGTGGCAGAGGGGATGTAATCCCACTTTGACACCAGGGGATGGATTTGAGAGAGAGATTCCTAGGTAGATTCTGTAGATTCCTAGGTCATTTCACAAACAAGCAGAGCAGGTTCCACCCTTGCTGTGAGCTGAGCATACACCTAAGTGTGTTGAAACCCAGGGGGCTTCTGCTTAGATCCCAGCAGTGATCTAGCTTCCTTTCAGCAGTGGCTATTAAACTGAGCACAGCCTCCAGTGCAGGAGGTTCCTAAACTGCTCAGTGGCAGCAGAGAGAAGTGAATACCAGAGGAAGGAACACTCTGTTGTGCCCTCTCATGTGCTTTCAATAAACTAATCCAATATCAATGACATGACAGAGGGCAGGATCTATTATTCCATTCCTAAAGTTCATTAAACCAAACTACATGAATTAGGTGATAGAATAATCCTCTTGGCCACTGTAATTCTGGTTCTACCAGCATAAGGAGACAGAGTGAAAAATCAGGTCCACTGATCAATATTTACTTGCTTTGCTGATCCAAAAAGACAATAAGGAAAAACATGACTAATGTAATGGTGAAGATCAAACAGAAACTCAGGACAAATGGACATGAATAGAATATTTTCCAGTCCATCTTTGTCTGTACAGGGGTTGGGTGTTCCCAGTTTTCATTCTGATGTGCAAACAGAAGAGTTCCCACCTCCACCATTGCCTCATGCTCTTTGCAGTATCCTGCTCCCATGAAGAACCCTAAAAGAACCATGTAAAACAGAGTCTGGGTTCAACATTTGAGAAAGTGGCTGATAATGTCAACAGGCAGTACTAGCTTTCCAGCCCAGGAGGAAATATAGGAAGATGAGTGAAAAATCAAAATAATACAGCACAAAGACAAAGAGGGGAAAAAAACCCAAGCAAACAAACAACCCACCCACACAACAGACGAACAAGGTGCAACAAAAACACAGAAGAAGGTGTCTGAAATCTGAAAGGCTCCAAAAGTGATCTTGTTAGAGATGTAAAAAATGCTTCTGTTTTTTTTAAAAAGAAAGTAAGCAAAATCTTTAAAACTTTCAAAAATTTCCCTCATTTCAAAAAAAAACTACCTGTAGAAAAAGAACATATCATGTGTTTTGTCTCTTTTTCATTTCATTTGTTAACTGTAGCTTTCTATGTCCTTTCATTTACCTAAATCTTGTCTTTTCAAGCCCAATTTAGAGGATTAACCTTGTGGCTCAGATAGCAAAGTTTAACTCCAAGATAAGCCTCACAAGGGGATTTATGTGAAAAATAACTTTCCAACCTCCAGAGCCTCCTCCAGCTCTGACTTAGTCATGGAGAGTCCATACCAGCTGACCCGAAAGCCATCCTGGCTTGGTGCCTGGCTATAACTCAGAGGTTTCTGAGCAGTGGCCAAAGCAGTCTGTCAGAAAGCAAAACATATGTAAGCTGTTTTTCTCTGAACTGTGGGGCCTGAATACTGAAGTAAGAGGTCCAGCAAACAGCAGTATGGCTCATCTTCAAAGCAGGAAAGGAATAGTGTCTCATCATGCCTGAGAAATGCTGTGGTAGCAATTATGCAGAGAACAAGCATCAGGAACTGTGTGATTCACTGGTATCAGACTGGTCCACTCAAAAGACCAAGCTGCTGAAATGAAGGTGACTATGAGTGAATGAAAGCTAATTTGTGTCTTGATTATGATGGAAACGGGGGTTAGTGTTCCTCATTCATGGTGAACTGCAATTGTTTTGCCTAGATCTGTTGTGAATTCTGACTGAGTGGCAACTTAAAACTGCATCATGAGCTAAAGTAACCTAGGATGGACATTGAAGAAAGAGCTCCCACAAAGACCAGAAACAGAAACACACAATTATGTGTGTATGTGATTTGCATTTTTAGCATATGAAACATCCCTGAACATTCCTGGGTTCCAGTATTCTGTTACACCATGACAGAGCAGCCCAGAGATGCTGGTGTCAGAGAACTGGCCAATATTCTGGCTGCAGATGGTCTGATTAAAATGATGTTTGCTTAAAATTGCTAAATTTTGTAATGAGGAAGAAGCAGGACAACCTGCCATTCTGCCCAACTCCAGCATTCAGAAACCTCGAATAACACCTTCCCTTCCTGACACCTTCTCCTTTCTCAATCAATCACAGGACTGACTTAACACCATGAAAGCAGACAATTTCATTTTACAGTCTTTTTATGTGTGTTCTGGTGCTGCAGCATTTAGAACTTTCATTTCCAGGCACTGTGGGTGAGAAACATACTCCTTTAAAAATAAAGTGAGATTTTCAGGTAGTAATCTCTGTGAGGCAGCTATAGTTTTCAGGAAAAAAACCGTTCAGACTAAAAGTGCAAAGCCTGTGACTGCTCATAAATCACTGTCTGCACCGGGCCTTACGCAATAAAGCCCCAGTCTGGCTGAAACCCCAAAACTCACAAATTTTAAGTTATAATATGATAAAGATATAATTAATTTTTTTTCTCTCCTGTTCAAGATAATCCTGCATGAGCACAGTTACCAAGCTAAAGACATTTGTCTTAAAAACCAACTAAAAAAGACATTGACTCTCCTGCACACCAGTTGCTAATTGGCATATTTCCAGGCTTTCTTTCTTTCACCAGTTAAGAGAACAATAAATGGGAGATATTTAAGATTTTAATTTCTGCTAAAACCTGACCATGTGGGAGAAAGTCCTATTTTTTCCGTGATGTATTCCTTTTATGTGAAAATGTAAGATCAAGTTAGTGCTGGAATCTTTGAAAGATGAGTGTTCACTGGTGAGCAATTCATATATGCAATATCTGCATGATATAAAAATACCATTAAAATATACCTCCTTAAAAAGAGCAATTGCCAAATGCTGTTTTACACATCGTCTGTGGGCCCAACCACTTTATTTGGGTTTTTGTAAATATTGTTTATGATTCGGTCTACGCTGCTGCCACAATCCCATTTGGCTGTCACTGTCACTTTAGATGATACTGGCCTGAGCTGTCCCATTGCAGCTGACCTGAACTTCTCCTCAAGGAGCTGTGCTCACAGCCACACCCAAGTGTGCCCAGCTAGCTGTGCCACCTGGGCAGCTGTGGCACAGCACTCCTCTTGGCAAAACCAAGCCTTCCTTAGGAGGAAAATTCACACTTGGTTTGATGTTACAGGCCTTAACTCTTGAGAATTAGCAATGGAAATTGTCTACCAATGTGACTGGCTGGACATTCAGGAAGCACCTCCAGGAAAGGCCAGGCTGTGGACGTCTGATACATGTGCAGATATTTTTTTCCCAGCACATCCATTCACATAAGGTGCACAGTGCAAGTGCTGCAAAGGTCTCAGAGCTGGGTGTTCAGCTATTGATTCTGAGCCTTGCCTGATTTTCTTGCAAACTACTGAACTGATAAAGACAGGCTGAAAGGTCTGTCTGTCTCTTCCAAGAGTGAGAGAGTGTGTGTATGTGTGTGTCTGTGTGTGTGTGTATTTTATGGCCAAAAATTTTCTGCAGACTTTCTTATTTACTTTTGTGATGGGCACTAGGCCAGGATGACTGTCTGCCTCCAACCTAAATGGGCTTATAACTTTATCAAGCATTTTTCACTGGTGCTTTGGGGATGAGGAAAGTGGACAGGCTGTGCAACTCCAGAGACCTCCAAAGAAGTGATGACTTGGGCAGCTCTGAGTGCCTGCACATGCTATTTGCAGGCCAAATATATATAGGATTGATTACTAGTTTTTCAGTGTGACAAACTTATGAGGGCAATTTTAAGAACATTTCTAGGTTCCTCTGATAGGGGGAAAGATTGAGTACGACTTAGTTTTTCAATTTTCCTTCTGTGCCTGAAGAGCCTGAAGCAACCCCATGGCCTGTTCCACCATTTCCCCAAACAAAAATTTTAATTTTTAATGTTGTCCACAGGTTCTGAAAACAAGACTAGTAGACTGCATCACTAAATTAAACAATGGCCTGTTCCCCAGCAGGAAAATTGGTTAATAGAGAAAAGGGCACAGAAGTAAAAAAGTACATAGGAATCTTACTCTCTACTCCTTGCTATTTCTTCTGTCACAGGTAGGTTCCCTGTACAGCAATTTTATTTTAACAAGGCATCCACTTCACCTTGACTACACACCTACATCATTCACAAATATATAAGCATCTCTAGAATGAGTTCCTGTACTTTCTCATACAGTAAATAGAAAATAAAAGACATTTAAGAAGATATTAAAGACCTGATTGAAGTAAAAAAAAAGTAGGAAAACTTGAAGATAATGATATCCTTACCTCACCTAGAGGTCCAGAAGATTATAGAGATCATTTATGGTATCCACTATTGCTGTGTAACATGCTAAAATAAAAGAGAACACAAGATTAATTGGGTAGTGGCAATGGATTGATTTTATGAAAAAGTCTGAACATTTACTCTGAATTTCATTCCCTTTGGCAATTTATAGAGAGAACGTAGGGCCTCCAGCCAGCTTCTCCCTCTATGCAGTGTGTACAGAGCTGAGGCTCTCCTTTATGTATAATGTATTTTAAATATCAGATGTCTGCCTACCTGTCTGCTCAGGACTGCCAAACCCAAGCACTTAGATAAAATTTGTGGACTCTTTTTGGTTCACACACTCCCCATAAAGGCAACCAAGATATTAGGTTAAAGGTCACGAGGGTTTATAAATTATATTATCTATCGACCTTCAGTCTCCAGCTGAGGGATGTGCACCCATGGCAGAGGCTGCTCTCTGCAGAGATCTGCAGTACTTGGAATTTGCTGTGAAAAAAAAAGGAGGTAAGCTGAATTTGCCAGGAAAGTTGCCTCCTTCCCACAGCTGAAGCCTAAGGAGAACTCCAAACATCATGGAAATTCTGGGAAGTCATGCTGCATGCTTCCAGATCTGCAGTGCTGAAGGAAGCCCCACACATGGAAGAAGTAAGAGGCATGTATCTATATAGACAACTTCTCCCCTTGCCCCCTGTGGAGCTCTGACTTTAGTTCTTTAATCTAAAATTGAAAAAAAAACCAAAACAAAAACAAACAACCAACCAACAAAAAAAGGCATATCAAGCATATGTCCTGCTTTTTCATGTTGAAAGCTTAACAGCAGGCAGAATTATTACTGCCATGGAAAAAACAGTTTGACCACACAAAAAGTGCTTGTGCTAAAGGTTAAAAACGCTTTGTGGATTTGAATGGAGTGTGTTGAGGGAAGTGAGAAGAAGGAAGTTTCAGGTGCAGGTGCAAATGACTTTTGTGTTGTTACATTTCCAGTCTATTAAAAATAAAATCTTTTTCTTTCACTTCAGTAACTTAAAAGCAAGACAGCATTAATATAATGGCACATTTTAACACAGGGAGTGAAAAAATAGGATCATATTTGATTTGAAAAGTCTCATTTTCAAATCCTTAGCTTATTTCCACTAAATTGAAAGCAAGGAGGGAAGTTAACATCTGATTTGGGTTGACAGCTTTGCAGCCAATAAAATTTCCCTTTCTGCTACTATTTTCTAACATATCTTTTGCCCCTGAGAGTCTCAGTAGCAGAATGCTGGCAGCAGCAGAGCCCAGAAGAAGGAACTTGGCTGTTCACAGCAAAGGATCATTCTCATTAGGAGATGTCAGCTGCCGGCTGGCTGCTGAGATTTACAAGAGCTGGTTCCAAAACTCAAATGCTAAGTGCCTCTTTCTCTCCTCTCCATCCCACTTCACACTGGAGCAAGGAAAGTTAAGAATTAAAATGGAGGAAGAAAACTCTTCCCATATTGATTTGTCAAATAGAGCTGAAAGCATAAGCATAAACAGACAAGCATGCTTTGTCCTGCCTGGTAGCATCAAGAAAACATTCACTAAACAATACCCTCTTTCATAATGAAAGTCACTATAGTCCACACTAATGAGTGCTGTTCCAGCAGCCACAGCTACAAAAATGTATGTATAGCTGTGATCTTGTGGCCTCTGCAAGTCTGCTTGTGACCATGACTACTCATTCTACAAACTTACATTTTTCTTTAGGCCATTGAAGGAACAGGATTAAGGTCATTATACTGAACAATAATCATGAAGAAATCATTCCAAGGGGATATGGAACCAGAGCCTCAATTACACATAGTATTTATCTCCCAAAAATATCTGCCAGTTTTTCTCTCCTGAAATCAAGTTATTTTTGACAACCAGATCTGAATGGCTAAGTGCTACTGGTAATGCTTTTGTGACATATGCATTGCAGTGTGTCTGTCAGCTTTCAGTGAGACTGCAGATCTGCCTGGGGATGAGCCAGCTACTATGTTCCAGACTTACACCGTTTGGGGTTTTCCTGGCTCAGAGGCACACAAAGTGCATCCTGGGGTTATTTCTAAAATTATTACTTAAAATTTTCCTTCCCTCTGGGTCCTGTAATTGGACTGATGCTAGTGAGGTGACTGGCTTTTCAGGAAAGTACTTCAGAAGAAAAATCCTAACAATAATTTTAGAATGTGTTTTTAATTATATTCTATTACCCACCACCATGATCCCATGAAGGGGTTGAGTGTATGGCAAAAGAATTGTGTCTTGACTTGACAATGGGTTTTTTACTTGTCAGGTAAAGGGCAAAGACTGAATTTTTATACAGATCTTTTGAATGCTAGATCACCAAACATACAAAACCAGAGACATATAAAGAGTTTATTTTCTGTACTGCATGTGCAATATGCATGTGTATGTGCATCTTAAGGGAGATATTCTGTCCTGCTAATCTGTCTCTACATGCAAAATCTAGTTCCTTCTATTGAATTCAGTGGACAGACCCAAAGGCATATAGGTTTTCTTTCTGTTCTCCTCAAATAATTTCTGATACTTTTTTGAAATACAGAAAACAAAAAGGCCCTGTAATTAGTTATGTAAAATAACCAGTCACATCTGTATTCAAGTAAGAAAAATATAAACAAGCCAGAAAATAGAGGCCTGTCTAGCCTGGGCTCCCAAGCACTCTGCTATGGTATTATGTTTTTGTGTGACCCTACATCCATGAGCCACAAGAGGTATTTTTCCTAAACAAATCATGCAAAATAATTTTTTCCCCAAAATCATCTGCAGGATTTCCATGCTTCCCAAAGGCTGCTGAAGATACTTTTGAGGGTCAAGTTGCTCTGGTGGTGAAAATCCTGCTGCTGGAGATCCCCAGTGTGGCTTTGTGTGAAGCTGCCTACACCTCAGTAGTACCAAGGGCTGAAATTAAGCTCTGAGGTGCTCTTTCCCTGCAATTCTCCTCTCCTTTTCCTAAACATGCAGGGTGTGGCTGGGGAATTCTAGTATCATGGGCACTGGCAGCAAAGAACTATGCTGTACAAGAAACTGAAGCAGAGATAGAAACATTCGTCTGGGAGTCCCTGGTTTATCACTTGGGTTTCAGCTCTCTTGGATGAGGGATCTGACTAATTAACCATGAGATGCCAGCTCTTACAACTCCACATGCATTTCCTACAGCTGAGAGGCACAAGACATGTACAACACAATTTGGTGAGCCAAGAGAGGAGGAGGTCCAGCAGTACACTGAGATTGTTTCCTCAGGGACCCAGCTCTCCAAGAAAGGATGGAAATGGTTCAAGACTGTAGCACTGAGTGCCTGGGCAAGCTGATGATGGCTCCCTTGGGAGCCTCTGATCACTCTTTCCCTCTCTCTGCCAGGTATACAGATTAAGCAGCATCCACTGCTGGGAGTGGGCCCGGCAGTGTCAGGTTAATAGTTAAACTCGATAACCTTAGAGGTCTTTTCCAACCTTAATGAATCTATTATGATTCTACAAGTCCCGTGGCTTCATAATATAATGAGGTCAGACCTAGTGCTGCATTAGAACTGTCAGAGCACTTAAAATTGGTAACATCCCTCCTCCTTTCATTTCTCCCTGGTTACCTCTAACCCAACATAAAATGTATGAAATGCCTTTCTAAATCTTGGATCTAGTTGCCAAAGGAGGGACAGAGGAATTGTCCTTTATCTCACAGAGTTGTTCTGAGTACCCAAAATATTGTGAGCCATTCAGATAAGAGCACAATGGCAAGATAAATAGCAAGAAATCAACATAAGCACTGCCAAACCCTCATGATATGGTGGAAGCACACAGCTCCCGAGGTCCCCATTTCTTTATCAAACACTAATCCAGTACCTAACGTTGTCTGGAAATTTAGGGTGGGTGGAGGGAGAGGGGATGTCTGTTTTGGCAAAGGAAGGAAACTCTTCTTTGATGGATAGCTTGAAAAATGACAGCTATATGACACTACCAAGATGTCAGGAATATTTGAGTTGAGCAGGGAAGATGGATTATTGGTCCGGGTTTGATGAGCCAGCTAACAGTGCTTGACAGATTTGTGAACTATATGATGAAAAATGTATACTTTACAAATTTTTTTATTAGCTTTTCATGCAAATATATATGGGGAGGGGACTTTTGAAAACTTCTGTAAATATTCATCTGTGATGGTCAAATATCAGTCCAGCCAAGTTCAATGTGATGTGAAATTTCTACTGTACAATACTGGTGGCACTTGGGTTGAGCATCATTAGAGGTGTGCAGCAAAAAGTTCCATGTTACTTTTCCACCATTTTGGAAATTAAGATGTTAATAATAACAATGTTATAAATAAATTAATTGTCGAGTCTTTCCAAATTTGCAGAAGCATTTGTCCTTTAAAGAGTGTCACAAAGGATATGGCTCCAAAACCTGATCTATTATAGCTCAGGGAATCTGAAGTCTTCAGTTTAGCTCCTTTTATAACTGCCGTTTTTAAAGTTATCACCAGATGTATGTAATTAGTCAGAATTGCTATAAAATCAGTCTCAGGGAAAGGAATCTATTATTATGACTGTAATTTTTTTTTTACAAGATATGGAAGCAAAAATTAGGCTTATAAGGTTCTGTTCTTTGATTAAACTCAGTGCTGACCTATTAAAGAAATTTCACTTTCTTGTTTACATTAGGAGTGTGATTGTTTTTGCTTAGGCCAGGGCCTCAAACACTAGATTTTGCCAGTTTATTCACTTGGATGGTGTTTGTGTGATTGAGGCCATGATTGTGTTTCCTCACTCAGCTCACCAGCCATACCCAATGATTAAGCTGTTGTACTTTGTCTCAAAAACCTAATGGAATGAATTCCTTTATAGTGGGTTTGGTAAGGAGGTTGCATATTTTTAGTCCTCCATCTAACTTTTGCAGCTAAACCATTAGATCTTATTTGTAGAAGACTGGAAAATATAAGGTTTGAATGTCTTTTCTTATCCAAGTTTTTCTTGATAATACCTGAAGTTGTTACACATATAGCTCTGCTCTAAAGCATTTTCCTGGAGCACTTGGAGGGTTTTCAAAGGCACTTAGAGTGGAAGGGGATAAGATATTACCAAGAGCTATTAAAAATATCCAGACATGATTATCTAAAGAGCTTCACTTGCACTAAAATGAGATTCTTCAGTATACTTAATGAACAGTTATTCACACACAAGATAAACATTACTGTACACATGTTTTCCCACTTTCCCTGGAAAAGCTCAACTTAAAGGCATGACAGGGTCTCAAATGCTTCACAGTTTTATTACTTAGTCTGTATGAAAAAATAAAATATCAACAGAACACAAATGCTAAAAGAATGTTCTGTATTTTGCCTCCACTTCACAAATGCTGTTTCTCTTTGACTTTTTCCTACTTTGCTGTAAATTCTCAGTAGTCTGCATTTCAGTATTGCACCCCTATGAGCTTGGCATTAAAATACACATTTTGAATTGTTGTGCTACACATAAACCAGACAGTATCTCTCCCATAGATCTGAAGAACATAAGCAGCGTGTTTTACATATTAAAGATCGCTTATCGACTCATACACATTTCCCCTTTCTATTTAACACTCTAGAGTTTAATATATGGCACAAAGGCCAAATGCATCGCTTTCCTTTTCAGATCAGAAGAGATAACACAAACTTATAAAGAATGCATGAAGCTCTAAATATAGAACTGGATTTCAGCTAGTTTAATGCTGCTTCCTGTGCAATGGAAGTGTGTTTGACCTCTGATATGCAAAAGCAATGTGTACCGAGGGCCAAGATACAGCATTTAAGGGCCAACAAGTAACTGCCAGGCACTGGAAAAGCATGGAAGCACTTCACAAAGGCGTTAGCCTGACTGTTAATGGCAGCTTTACTGTTGGCTTTGACCAATATAAAAATAAAGTAGATGTCCGTGGAATATTGCAGTCAAGTGTTCAGAATCTGGTGCACTTACAGACTATTTTAATAAAATGATGACAATAATGAACTGTGGTTTGACACAGTGTAGGCAATAAACTCAATGGAGTCTGAAGCAAGCTCCCAGAAATGAGGCAGCTAGAGTAAAATACAGTGACTAACTGTTATATGGCCAAAGCAAAGTACCCAGGGAGTAGATCCCAGTGCACTCAAAAATGGGAATAATTCTAGATAGAAAGGATTCTCTCATTCAAATGTCAGTGAAAAGACCCAGGTATCTGCTGGAAATCACTGCAAAGTAGAAGCAAATACTTACCCTTAAATGAAAAGTACACAAAAATAACACAGAGGGCAGAAAGCCCTCTGTGTTAGGAACGGCTGGACAGTCTGGGAAGAACCCAAAACTAGATTTTTAGGAGCTATTTTTCCCTGGGTTCCATAGGCTGGACCATAGACTTGTGGCCAATGGGTGCAACATAAATGAAATCATAGTAACAGTAAAAACTGAGGGTGGCAAAACATGAGACCCATCAAGGTGCTACCCAGTTCACCACTGTCAGGTTTCACACTGCAAATAGGCATATGAAAATATACCTTCTACACCTGGAGAAAAGTGTGACTTTTTTCCCCAAAGAAGCTAACTTTCTATATAATAAATCCAAAGCACATGAAAGAAAGAGAATCTCAGAATTTCAGAAGGCCACTTAGAGGGGATGAAAAGGACCATGTGTTGCATCACCATCCTTTGATAATGAGCTTAGGTGATGATTAGCATCATCACCCAGACGGACCTTGTCACTTTAATTCAGTAACTGGAAATTTCAGAGACAGAAATTGGGGACTGGACTCTGAACATTGTATTCTGACAGCTAAATAGATTTATTGTGCTTAGGAAGTCTCAGAGCTGGATTCCTTTTCATATCATTTCATGGAGACAGGGCAGTGGCTGGATTTGTGTGAACAGAAAAGGACAAAACAGGGCTTTTCACTTAAATTTCACTCTTTGCAGGCAATGCCAGCATGCCAAAAACAACTGAAGAGATACCAAAATGAAGCTGCCAAACTTCATTCTTAACAGAGTTTTGGTTTAACTCAACAAGGACTAGCTCTGCTCATTGTGCTACTACAATGCCCTTTTCTTGTGTTTCTTGTGTTTTCCTGTTCTTTTAAGGAATTTTCTCCCATGCAAAACATGGAAATTGTCTTTATAAATTGTCACAGCCATCAGATGGCAAGAGCCTCTTTCTCTGAAAACACTTTTTTTATCTGAGTAATCTTATGTATGTTAATGCTCATTGGCAGTACAACCAAAGCCAGCTTAGCCAGGCCTGAGAGGGGTTAGCAAATCTAAGCACAAGGGCACGAAAATTAAAAAAAAAAATCTACCAACTAAAAATCTTTAGGAAAATGTGAATAGGAAAGGGGAAGTAACTGAAAGCGGCTTTCACATTTCAGACAGCAAATACCTCATGAAGCTTGTCTGCAAGAGTTGGGTGCCTACACAGACATCCATATACATAGAAATCAATATTTGACTTTTACCAAGAGCACCTCTGAGACATGCTGGGCATGATGAAAGAATTGTTTCATGCACCTGAGAATATTTGTGTCTTATTTCCTGGGGCCCCCTTGTCCTGCTGACAGCATTATTTGGGAGCCAAAGTAAGCAAAGGCTGCTTGGAGGCATTATTCCACTGTGACTCAAAACAAGGAAGGAAAATACTTCCCCTATAACCCCACTTTTTTTTTTTCAGCGAGGAAAGAAATACAGCCTTGATTTAAGATGTTGGACATTTCCATCAGAAAGAGAAGTCTAAAAGTAAAAGCGATCCTAACAGTGGAGTTCAAAGGAGCCAAACTCTGAGACTCAAGAGCCAACCACCAACCATACATGATGTGGTGTCTTTCTACAGAAGCCTGCTACTTCTGACCCCTCAGTAAACATCATTCTAGCACAGGGGTGTGTGCTGGGCAGTGTAAGAGCTACTTAGCACAGCAACAGCAGTTACACTCCACTGGTTTGTATCTAACTCAGAAATAAAATAGAAAACAGACAATTTCAGAACTGGAGTGTTCATACCAATCCTCTATTTAGGTATTTTTAGATACCCTTTGGGAAATGAGAGGTGCTATTCAAGAAAAACGACCTTGACATACACAACTGACTGTCACAGGCATGACTAAAGAATGGTGGGGCAGGGAAGAAGCATCTCCAGCTGACCCATTCACCCATCAGTTTTCTCCCCTTCCATATCCCTAGAGATGTGTGTGCTCTTTGACCACATATTATATCCTGGCAGGGAAGAAGTTAAATACAAGCTTAGGGTAGCAACACACACTCAGACTAACAAAAGTCTCTCAGATTAGTAAGACTCTGTGGATGAGTGATGATGATGATCATAATTGGCAGCAGGAAACTGATTTCCTGCAAGCAAAGCATGTAAGTGAGCAACAGGGAAGGTATTCAAGTCCTGGAGCCATAAACTGTTCTTCTGGATCAAGTGAAGGCTATTCTTGGTATAGACTTCAGGATAAGACAGAAATTGTATCCCACTTTCTTCCATGTCCTCAGTCTTTAGATTAGATTTGGCTGCTAGCAACAATTGAGAGTGGCTGGAGATTTCTTGGCTGAAATATTGCACTGCTTGTTAAAGGAGAAATAATGGATCTGATATTTATTGCCTGCATTCTTTTCCAGACTTAGGAACAAGTGGTTTGTTTCTTATCTGTATACACTGACACTAACTAAGGATAAGGATATGATTTCAACTTTGTAATTTTTTTTGCACAAAATATTTTCAAAAGGTCATTCAGGTATTTTGACACATATTTTCCCTGAACTGGGCCATGACATCAAAATCATTTCTATTTTTGCAAATTTTGTCAATGTTATTTATTATTTTAAAGATAAAGATGTGTTTTGGCACTGCTGACTACAAGGCTTTGTTTAAAATAGATTTCATTGGCTTGCAGTTCATTTCTGTACTCAGTCATGGAGGTGATAGGGAAAATTTGGCAGCTCTTTACACTGAGACAACATTAAGTGCAATCAAGAAGTGTTTGTAGTCTTTTCAGTTGCATGAAAAATTTCATCTTCTCCTAATCCCCTTCCTAAAAATACAAAGATTTTTATAGAAATCAGTTCTTTTCATGAATATATAAACTAGCTGAAAATCTTGTTTTCTGTCAGTAAAGTGGCAAAAAAGTTTTGAGCAGACCTAAGCTTTGCCTTGTTTCAAAGTGTGCCCTAAAGTCTGTTTTTACCCTTCTTTTTCACCAGCTTTCCCTGCTTTCAAAAAGCACGTGTGTTCCAGCAGTGGTTTCCCTTCCCACAATAACGTGATGAGCTGTGGTTGCAAGCACTTGGAGCTCCCTGTGCCAGCACGCGAGGTGCTGTGTGGGCCCACAGCTGCAGGGCACAGCCTTAGGACTGCATGCCCTCAGCAAATGGTGGGACAAAGCTCAGCAGAAAGCACATTGCTACTGTCATCACTTTTGGAAAACCTTCCTTTGATGTCTTCAGTTCTCCTTCACCGAGTCCTCTCTCTTTAGGCTGTATGCAAAGCAGTTGAGCCTCTTCACCTTCCTCTGTTCTGTTTTTCAGGAATAGATGCAGGTAGCATGCTCAACTCCTTTAGCTCCTGTCATGCCATTGCATTCCTGTCAAGCTGCTCCTCTGAATTCCTGCTCACTAGTCTTTCATCAGCAGTGACCTCTGCACTGCTTGAGTCAGCTAACACCTCATTTGCTTTCATGTGAAGTGCCTCCTGGGCAGAGGATATTGCCAGTGGCAGGTGGGTGAACTCCTGCTCATCACTGGTGTGCTCAGGCTGTCAGTCTGCCATACCTGCCCCCACCCCACACCCCCTACATCCAACTCAGTTTGCAGGGTCTGGGCTATAAGTGTGAGAAAATGCATTGTGGATGTGTGGGCAGCATAGTCTTGAGTAGAAAGTGGTTTTCTCACGGTGACTTTGAAGAGCTCCTTCCGCTCTGTGTATCTGGATCTTGTCACTGTGTCTTTTGAGATCCTCAGACAAAGCTATTCTCTTTTTGTCCCTCAGGTCTCTCGTTTTTCCTTCTTTCCCTATGCTTCCTCACTTTTTAGATGTGTGCTTTAGTAGAGGGTACAAAATTCAGTCATTTCACTCACTGAAACACATCACTGAACACATCAACATTTGGAGAGTTGGTGTTTTTCCTCTCTTTCATTTGATTTCAGCAAGGTCTGAGTTTAATGGCTTTTTTTATTATTTTCTGCTAGATAGAATAGTCTGGTGGTTTGTAGCCTTAGGACAGACATTGTGGAATATTTGGCATATTCACATGGTCTCTAATATCTATATTTTTAAATAATCCCTTAAACCTGATTGAGAGCCTAAGGATGCTTAGAGACAAAAATTTCAATAGGACTGTGTCTCAAACAACTTAGAACAGCACTCTGAAAATTATTTCTTAATTATATAATTTGTTTAGGATTGCAACTTGGTCTGTGGAGGTGATTGAACTTTCCATTGCAGTAGACTGGGAAAGTACATATAGTCAGCTCTGCTGAGGGAAAACTGAATTTCCAGATATTAAGGGGCAATGTACTAACTTGATTGATAGTAGCCAGCTCAGAATATGTTGGCTTTCTCTGCTACTGCTTCTGCTCCTGCTCCTGTTTTTGCATTTTCTTCTTTCATTTTAATCAGTACAGTCTCTGAAGATTGTAACTGCTGTCCTCTGGAGGGGTGTTTCCTGTGGAATTCAGAATATGCAGCATTTGTTTGACCTCTGCCTCCTGTTGTACACGGTCATGCCTTACATTCCTTGTCAGCCTCTCTTTATGGCTAATAAATTCAAATATTAGAGAAAATTATTCTTCCTTTCTGCCAGCTGGTCTTGCTTTATGCAAAGATGTTTGTAATGCTCCAAGGATTGTGCTTGTATGGATAATCTCACAGGAGTCTTGTTGGTCTTATGCTAAGAATTTCCTAAACTATAAACAACTGGCCTGCAGTTTAACACCAATCTGGCACTTCTTGAGTGTATCACACTCACTCACAGATATACACAGACACAGAGCTCAGTCTGCTGAGCACTAATGCTATCTACACTAGTTTGTTTGTACTGTCACTAGGTCAGATTGACAAATTTTATATCTTTCACTAATATCTCAGCTTGCTGGTTTATGCATCTCTAATTGTGTGGCTCTCAGACACAACAAAATTACCCCCTTTTTTCCTTTGTATGCATTTCTTCCCACTTCCATGAGTAAATGCATTAATGTTTAAGGAATTCTCTCTCTGTTTCTTATCTGTTAGGCTTTTCTGAGATACTTAGCTTGATTTTTTTTGGTCAAAACCACATAGACTCAAGTCTTTTGATGGCTCATGGTCAACATTACAAGCTCACCTATCATTTACTTCCCGTATAGCATAATGTACAATGACCTCATGTAATTCAGTATTTTAGGCAAATAAATTGCTGGGTTTGACTTATATAGAAAATTAATCAGGTCATTTCTTCCTTGGATGCTTAGATGTGTATGAAAGTCTGTACCATAATAAATTTTCAAATACTTTTAACAATATTAATAATAATGAAAATAATGAATTAGTTTGTTAATGTATGTCCTTTTATAAATATTATAGTCTTTTTGCATAAACTGTCGACTGAATTTAGTAGATTGTGGAAAAAATAAAACTTCATAAGCAGCAGAAAGAATGAAACCTGCCTTTCTCTGGCTTTGTTTCTCAGGACACACTGTATCAGTACAGACTCACTGGTGCCTGATATGCCTTGTGCTCCTACTGCAACAAGAAGACATTAGCTGGGAGCTCTCTATCAAACTGTCTGTATGCAGTAGTTGAGTAGGAAGAGAGCATATCTGAGACCTCTGACCCTTTGTCAAAAATCACCAGTGGATTTAAAAGCCAAGGCATGATAACAGAAAAGAAGTAGACAATCTGAGTGCTTAAACAACATTTCGTTGGGAAATCCAGCTTAAAAACAAGACCAAGAGAAAACACCACTCCATAGCGTAATCTTTTATCTGAGATCAAAAATATGGTTTAAAATAAGATCTCTTGCTAGAGATTTTCACTCAGCTGGGCTAACTTGTTCATTGAACTCCCTTATATGGACAACTTCTCTTTCACTTCTTGTCCAACTCATATTTGATAAATTGTACAGTCTTTTAGGTAATTGACAATATACCTATTCGGTGTCTTGCAAGCATCAAAATGATCAACTTCCATCTGGTCTGCTTTTAAGAAACATTTCCCACTTCCAAGTCCACTAGCAGCATTTTCCCCATGTTGTCAACAAATTCCTCTCTCATGTAACTTCTGACCCTTCCTGTTGCCCTAAAGAGATGCTACAAAATAAATTGTCCTCAAAAAAATTTTCAGAAAGAGTTTTTTCTCTGACTGCCAGCCTAAAGATGTGCCTATGCCTAGTCTTCCACTTTCCTTCCTGGCATTAGTTCTGGCAGCTGTGTCTAAAAGAGGGTGATATATTCAGTGTGCTGGAGGTAGGTGCATTAAACAGAGTTGTCATGCAGCTAGCAAGACATAAAGGAATGTGGCATTGCCATCTTATTCCCAGTTTGGCTGAGTGTTGGTTGTAAAAAACATCTAAGAAAAGCAGTAAAAACTTTGCTTTCCATATCACCATATACCTCTGCATAGCATTAATATTGGCGCTCATGTGGAGCTGTTAAATGCTATCATTATCTGTAAAGCAAAAATGCTTTTACTACATTTATTAACCCTTTTAAATGCAGGAAAATTAATTTTTAAAAATGCATCTATGCAATCAGATCATTTTTTAAAATGTATCAATTTTTAAAAATGCATCAGTGCAATTTAAATCAGAGGTTGTCAGAGAATTGAAATAAAACCCCTTGATTTTCTCTGTTGTAGTTTTTATTCTAAATATATTTAAGAGTCTAGCTAGGAAAAAATATGAACTAGGAATCTGATTAGAATCACTGGAAAGCAGCGTCATTGAGTTTTTTCCTTTCTTTCTTTCATTTTTAACAGGAACAAACCACACCTTAGAAACACTGAGTCCTGCATGTGTAATACATCTCTATCTCAGAACAAGGTGTGCTGGAGCAGAAAGGATCTGTTAAGTGCTTAGTTCCTATCAACTTTCAGTAGCATTTGAGCATCTCTCTGAGATTTTCTCCACACATACATGACCTGACACTTGGCCTTTTCTGCAAACACTCTGCTGCCCACTGCTAGTAAAGGCTGGCTCACCAAGGTCTCTTGGCTTTGGATAAGAAACTTTTACAATTATATTTATAGCATAAGTACAGCTGTTAGAGAACAGCTTGCACTCCACACCTCCGGGACCACATGTGGGAAGATGTTGGATGGACAAGGAGCACGGGAGTGAAGGGGTGCACCCACTTTCTTCTGGGAACCCCAGGTAACAGCAAGTTCTTCCAGCAGGCCATGGAGATGAAGGGAAGAGAAGAAACCTATGAGAAACACTGACAGAAGTGTGGCTGTCCTCCTGTTGGAAAGGAGGTGACACATTTGTTTGCGCTTCAAAGCATATTTCTTTTTGTCTTGACCTAAAACTAGTGGCTTTGCTGATCAATTTAGTTGCCTAGAACAACTAGGAATAAGGTTTGTTTTGAAATAAAAAAGGAGAAAACCACCTCTTACATCTTGAGAATACAAATTCCTGCCCACTTGCCACTGGAGAACACATGACTCATTCTTGCAGCTCTCCTGAGTCTATTGCTACTGCACAGCTGTCAAGATCCAGAGCAATTCTAACCTTACCTGAAAGCAGAATGGCTAGTGAAAAATCCCTGTAATGGTACTATCTGTAAATGAGAGAACTGGGGGTATAAATCAAAGGCTTTTGACTCTAATTTCGGTGAAGTGGAGAATAGAATTGTTCAACTTAAAAACAGAGAAAAAGAAGACAGCACATGGGTATAGAGAAGATGGACAATAGATTAGCTTAAGGATTTAAAGAATCACTGCAGGAGCTCACACATAAGGCTTTTCAGTACACCTGTGTGTGCTTGGAGGTATATCCTGCTCCACAAGTATTCCCTGCCCTAAGATTTCAATAGAGAAAGGATGAAAATAATAAAGGATTCAGCTATGAAGACCAAAAAATAGAGAAGCAAATAATATTCTCTCACAATACTAATTTCTTCTGCTGCTTTTCTATCAATCAAGAAACAGACACTTTGTACAGATTTTACCTCATTAAAAACCAGTATTGTATGAAGAATATCAAACGTGCACTTCACATTTAAAAAGTGTAAGAACAAAATCTTTCTTTTATATTACATCAACACTGATATTAGCTTTTAAAACCCTATGGAAAAGCTGAGAAATTTTGCAAAAGCTATTTTAATACAGTTATACAGTAATACACTTCTTCTTACATACATAGCAGGGACTATGATACAGATTCATATGCCATCAAGATTACATTAAAGAGGTATTTTTCTTTGGACCAGCAATGGCCTTCTGATGGGCTTGTGGTAGATTATAATTAATGCATAATAAGTCCTATCTTCACCTACATACACTCATGATAAGATCTTTTTTGATTCATATTTCAGAACCTCCCAAAGAAGAATAGGCAGTGAGACATGAAGTCTGCCTATGCTTCCTCTGACTTCTGAGTTCATGCTTTCACATCAGATATTTTGAGTGTTATAAATCAAGAGCTGCCTTCTTTAACCCTTCAAGTGAGAATATACATTAATAATTGGTTGTATCAGGGTCATTCACTTAATCTGTGTTGACATATCAATATATTCTTACATTCTTTTTGTTATGAAGTAAAAAAAAAAAGGTACTACGAGTATGGAACAAAACTCCACTGTATTTGGGCATACATGCATTAGGCTTAGAAATTAAGCTCGGCTGCCCCCAAAGCCTAGGCATTGGTTCCTTATAGATGTTGTGGTAAAGGTATCCAAGAAAGTGTCTGAACAAACTCAGAGAGAATTTCTTTCCCTTCGAAATTTATCTTTCTCAAGCATCACTTATTACCAGTGAAATATTACTTATGACTATTAAATCTGCAGCGTACTTTAAAACTCCACTGTCAGCACGAGTCATGTTTCATCAGGAAAATAGCTCTGTTCTTAATAACTGCTCAATTTGTTCCCTCATTTTTCCTTCCATTTAGAGATTGTAGCAATACTTCTCGTGAAGTCCACGCATCGAAAACACAGATGGTGGAAGGGCTCCAGTAGCATGATTTTAAAATTAATTACAGGGTTCAAGATATCAGTTCTTGTAGCCAGATTACTCTATGCTTCCCTTACATGATTCTGAGCATTCCTTAAAAATTTAAGGATTTCATACTTGTGGAAAACTTAAAGAAAATTATCTATGTCTAGTCTAAATTCTCACAAGCTTAAAAAAAAAAGAAATAAAAATTAAAGCAATGGAAAATTAGGACACAATATTCCCTGTCTTAAGGAATTTTCGTTACATTTTGAAATAGTGTACAAGGTTAAAGAGAAAAAAAAGAGAAACTTTTCAAGTTGCCCCTTCTTAGAACCACAGGATCATTTAAAATACAAAAGGCTTCTAAGATTGAGTTCAACCATTAATCTTGATCTGACCCAGCTTTGGATCTGTCTGATAATGTCCCAGTAGATTATGGTGAAGGAATTTCAACTGGACATACAAGACCAAAACAAAACAGACAGTAGTTGAGTACATAAGGTTACTTACAGACATCAGATTTTGCCTTCTTGAATATCAATGAACATGATAAGGGACTTTCTCTCCTGTTAAATAAATGTTTAAGGTGCTTATTGTGGAATTTTTATTTTTCTCCTGAAATTAAAATAGTTGTTTGTGATTCTCAGACTGACAAGTGTACTGGACACTTCCAAAATACCTTTGATAATCATTAGGCTTCACTATCAGTTGGCAGAGAATAATATTTCCAGCACACACCATGATTTTTATACTGCCTAATATCAGTGTAGGATGTTCTAGGATAGCTTTTTATATTCAGTCTCTGAGGAACTGAGCTAGAAGGGCTTTTCTGGCTCACTTGTCAATACAACGGTGCTCAACCATGCTATAATGCATCTAGGGATTAATTTATTGCCATTAACAGATCCATGAGGGAAATACAGGTGGCTAGGAACAAAAATTACCTATCAGAAAAGGAGTAGTATTGAAACCTTTTTGAGTAATGAAAGGAAAAAATAGATTGTAAGTGAAAATGGCAATACTGCTAGAGAAGACTGTCTGTTATGGGTGACTGCTGACAAGCAGTAGTGTGATCCAGCCAGTGATGAAGGAAAACCAGACAGAGCTATATCTCTGATTTAAGGAATGAAATCACCACAACACAAGAAACCTCTAGGGAGAGTAAATTTGGCTATACTGGAGTGACTTTAACTTGTGTAACCATAAGTAAACGAAATTTAAGGTAACAAGGGCAGGTATTTGTAGTAGTGTAACCATGGCAGCAAAGAACTCAGTCTAAAAAAGGTTCCACCTGCTAAAGGACTTGCATAAATACTTGCCATTTGGCCTCACAGAGCCCTTGACTACCATAATTACACCTCTAATAATATCCAAGCTAGAAATGCTGCACATAATAACCACAATATAAATGCTTCTTCAGACTAAAACTCCCTTAAAAGGATCCAAAGCCATTTGGTGTCCCTAGCATACTCTCCATTGATTTCAGTGAACTTTGTCTCAGCCCTTTTAATGTTAAAGATGAATGTAACACATTAAATTATTGAACAGAGTACTTGGTCTTAATAAGAGCAAATTATTTCTTCAGGATAATAAAATTGATTCAGCTGTAGTGGGATAACAGAGAAAACAGACTCAAAGAAAACTAGCATTTTGAGTACTAGAACTAAGTTTCTTCCTCCCTGACATAAGAAATTATTTTCAGAACTTTTATGAAACATTTATTCTCATATAAAGAAGGTAATAAAAGTGATATGCTGTAGCCTTCTTCCCTAGCCAAGATCAAACTACCTACCTTCTATGAAAGGGAGCAAATTGCCCAGAGTGTGGCTCTTGAACACAGAAAAAAATTGTTTGCTATTGAAATGTGAAAGTCTATTAAGTGTTGGGCTGTGATTGCTTTCCAATTAGTTTTTCCAAAGTTCTAAGGAAAAAAGAATGCCAAGGTGGATCCCCAGCTTGCAAGACAGCTATTAGATTTCTATGCAACCAAGGGTCACCAGACGACTGTGCTTTATTCCATCATCCAGACGTTTTTCTGTTAAGGAGAAAAGGATTTCTAGGAGGAATCGAAGGGCAAAGCTAGAGAAGGTGAGTTGCTCTTTAATTAGTAAAAACATTGCTGGCTCTACTGAAGGGCTGCACTCCCCAGCAATAACCACTGCAATTGCAGTAAATATGTGTAGGTACCAAGGAGTTGATTGAAGGGGTTGAGTGGAGATATTTAGACTGAGGGGGATGAATTTGGGCCAAAGAAGCTTTGGAGCATGAACCAGAGCAGTGTGTTGCAAGTCAAGTCAGTAGAAAAAGAAAAGTAATGTGTTAACCTGATCAGCAGAAATATGAAACAGGGCCCTTTCTTACAGTGACTACTGTGGGTACTTCAAGCCTTGATAGAGAGGGGTTAGATCTAAATAATCATTTATGCTGGTATTTAACCGCAGATATGTGAGAAGCCCTGTTGACATTGCCAAGCCAATTTCAAAGAGAAGAACAGATTTAAGTGCTTCACTGGATGAGGGCCAGAGGCAGCTGAAGTTAGCATCACTTTGGAGAGTTCTTTTTATTTCTGAATTCTCAGAGCACCCGGACCTCTTCCTGGATAGTCTTGGGAAGGATTATCAAGGTAAAGCAGATTTAAAACATACAGATTTAAAAACACCTGGAACAGACCTTGAGACACTAGCTCATCTATTTGACACTAGCTGTGCATTCCTTTGCACAGACAAGAGAGAATTTCCTTTAGCTCTTAAACAGAATTTTTTTATTAGGCTTTCAAACAGCTTTAGGGGTTATTTGTTGATTTAGAGGCTATTTTTTGATTGAGACTTTTAAAACAAAATATCCAAACAAATTTCTATTCCCCTCATTCAAATTACTTTATAATCTTCCTGATCTTATTTTTTCAGGTAAGAAAAAAGACTATGTCCAAAAACATTTCCTCAGAAACCGGATTGTAATAATAAATACCAGCCAGATATACCAGAGAGCCTTCCTTTTGGATGCCATCCCTTGTTTTTAAAAGCTATTTGAAATCAATTATCACACTGGGAAGGACTGTAAAGATGGGCTTCAATTCAACAAACTTGGCTTCTGTGTTTTTTAATATCTGGAAGAGAAATTTTCTTCTTGGTTTTACAGAACTTTCTTCAGACTGTGGTATTTGTTTCCAGTTGCTTTAGACAATCAAGAAAATCCCTCTCCAGACATGGCTGACTACAGAAGTTCTACTAAATTCACAGGAGTCTAGATTTTTTTCCAGTAGAGTTGTTTCCTAACCCCTGGGTCAAACTAATAGAAAAGGACAAATCCCCAAGCTTTAACGTGGTCTGAATTGTTATGGACAAATTCTTGAGAACCAAAGGCCCTTTCATCCATTCAGATTTGGAACAATGCACATTTCCAGCCTACTAACTTTTGCAACTTGAGGATATAATGCAGTGCTAGAATGTCTTTTTACCACTCACACTCACTTGAAATTGTGTCAGGTCTTACTTGGTTGGAAGCAAGGACTTTGCCTTTTTTCCTTTCATTTCTTAAAAAAATAGGCTTCTCCATGTTCTTACTGAAAAGAAAGTATTCAATACAGACTTCACAAATCAATTTTGTTCATGACTTAAAGACAAGCACTGTATCTTGAGGACTTTTTGAACACTGTAATGCAGCACTCTCTGTTTACTCCTGCAGTTTATGAAGAGTTCAGGATATGGACAGTGCATATGCTCAAAGCAAACTCTTGCACAGAGAAAAAGGTAGTACCCCTGTTCTCCAGTACAGATTTAGAATGTATACAAGTCTATTTTCCATCACTGCTTAGCTGGCACTTCAGGAATTCGAATTGATGGTGATGATTAGAAAGAATAGCATTACCTCATGTTTAGGGGAGCTGCAAAATTCCAGCCTCAGCATTCCTGTGACATCTGTGTGCGAAAACAGGGACAACAGATGAAGATGGCTCTGGGAGCCTGCTCTGAATATCTGTATTCAGGGGAAAGGTTTTGGATTGGTTTATCTTTGTGTCATGATGAAAACCTGTATGATTAGGGTGGTATTATTACTGGGACACTATTTCTCCTTGCTTATTGCTGCAGTAAATATTCAGCACCCCAACAGCAGCACAATTCATTCATTCAAAGGGAGTTGTTTTTTTTTTTTTCATTGAGTGAATTTCCACAGGTGTCAAAAAAAGGCTATTTAGAAGCACTACCCAGTTTTTCAAGACATTAAAATTAGATAAATCTTCCAGCCACAGTTGTATTAATGGGGTTTTACATTAACAATTAAGTTCTATAAGAAAGAACTTGTTCTGGAGAAGTGTCCCTTTGGTACACAAAACATTGCATCCTGCCAAAGATCCTAGTTGCAGATACACTGAAACTTATATTCCTTCCTGACTTCTGAAGCTTGGCCGTGATTTATCCCCAAGGGGCTTGGCACCTGCCGGTGTCTCTTATTGCCTTGCAAATTACAAAGTTTTCCAACAAACATTCTTTCCTCCCTTTGAAATCTGTAAATACTACACTATATAGACATTTGTTTTAAAGAGTATTTTTAATGCTCCATTTTCAATTAATTTGTTGTGCTACTTGGTTAGTATTTTCACTGATTTTCCTTTAAAACTGTTCATTTGGAATATTTTGTTCCTCTGGAGTGAGCTTTTCCCTTCACCCCTGTGGCTCCCAGCTCATGTCTATGGGTAACAACAGTGCATGTACATGTTCTCAACGCCTTGAGAGATGAGCTTACACAATTTATCACTGGATTGGTGCTCTAAGTGGGTTTTCTAAATTTATTCAGTCTCCAACATTTCCTTTCTCGCAGAGCTTCTCTAGGCCTGAATCATTTCTGTGTTTATTCTCTTTAAAAATAAGAGAATAATTTTTTCTAAATTATTAAGGTTTTGGTTGATCTCTGTGAGCAATGTGCTTAATACAGAGTTTGACATTTTGCGATAATTTTTGTGAGGTGTTATGCCTTACAGTGAGGCATCACCTTTAAAAACATTCAAAATCTTCCTAATTTTTACAAATTCAGAGCACTCTTGGATTCCAGCAGCTTTGGTTGGAATGTTGTGTCAGCCCTGGCCTTCCCTGCAGTCAGGAGGATTTTTAGCACAGGGTGAGTTTGGCCTATACACTTAAGCAATATGATCAAATCACATTCCTTTTGAGCCTAGGTAAGGATCTCAATTCCTCAGTTTAATGTACTCCAGTCTGAAACACTTGTTCTTAACAACTGTGAAAAAAAGGAAATGTTCAGGAGAAAGTTTTGCTTTATGCTGGAGTTGAACTTGAAGTGATCTTCTGAGATATCTTTTATTTGTATGTTAAGCAGAATGCACATTTATGGTGCTGTATAAATAATAATAATAATGTTATCATCTCTCTGTATTCTGTTTATTGTAATCTGTTTATTCTGCAAAACTCAGGAATGAAAGTAAAAATAGCCTCACTATGTGTTTTCAGTGAAGATCCATAGTCATTTTTATTTCATACAAACTTGTTCTTCCCCACTTATAAGGCACTTTGTATTTAAAGCTATCAAAGGAAAACAAAACAAAAAAAAAAATCTCATAAACAAATGTTCTGACATCATTAAGTAACTCAGCTCCATAAAAACACGTGGCCATATAATCCAGTAATGTTCTTAAGTATTCCACAATCAAATCAGTGAAGAGTTCCACCTAAAAATCAGAGGTGGTTGATGGTCAAATGAATTTTAAAAATTTAAAAAATTAAGCGGAACCATACAACTTGAGGAATTAGTCATGACACAAGGAATCTTTTACCTATAAATCAGCGTGAAACCATCTCAGTTTCAGTAAGTAGCCACACTAGTTAGGGATTGATGGTCTATAGGGATCAGCATTAAAAGGCAATAGCTACCACATTGTGGTATACAAGATATTAAAGCTATTTCCCGTACCCAACAAAGGAAATCAAGAAAGCATTCAGATATTAATGTCAGCCAGCATTTGTGAAATGAATAGGCTTGACCTCAGTACCCCCTCTTTTCCAGCAAAAACGAGAAGCTGCAAAAAGTGTCTCCTTATTTGTGACCTTGAAATCACCAATTCTGTGAATGATTAACTTAGTATAGAAGCAGAAGGAGCACAAGAGCACAGATAAAAGGAAGAAACACAGAGTTGTGCAAAACTTGCCCCTCATAACAACACCCTTTCCATGGATAAACAGTTTCTTCAAGCTTTTAGGCTGCCAATCCTGCTTTTTTAACACCTGTAAATATAGTAATGGCATGTAAAAAAACCCTCCTGTAATAATTCAGGGACAAAACGTGAACTGACATTCTGGGAATTAATCACAGTATTTTATATTACCCTAGTATGAAAGTCACCCCTTTAGATACTTTTGCACATCATGCTTCCCTGTTTAAGCCATTCCCAGAGGATTTGCAACAGTTTACTCATTCCAAGTCTCAGAAATTGCTACAAATGAAGTAATCAACATTGGAAGCCCCCAGGAGTACAATTTTAAAAGCAAGAACTCTACACTGCTGCAGGAGATTTTAGTGTGGTTTTATGTTGATAGACACCAGCCTGTGTCACTGAGCAACACGTGCAAGAGCCAGGGGACACAAGTTTACTCTGGGAAGAGATGGGGATCGCATGTTTTTAAATCTGGCCACACTGATAATTGATCTCGTCCAAAATAAAATACAGCAAACTATGCTGTGTTAACACCTCATTTGTATAGGGATCCTAAAGGCTGAAAGCAAAGAAAGCTTAGCTGAAGGCATGACTTCCCCACTGGAAGCAGTCACCAGATGCAGCAACAATCCTAATGACTCCAGGAAAATTAAATTGATGTCCATCCTTGAAGAGCAAAGGCCCTAAGGCATCTCTCAAGATGCTTCAGGCTGATGGTCAGATGAGATGTTGGCTTATTCTGGCCTACATCTTAGCACAACCCCGGGTTAACCCCACCTCAGAATGGCCCTTCTCAGCTCTAAAAGCTTCTTTATTGGTCAACAGCACTTCTGAGTTCACCATTCAAATGCTGAAACAGAGTTTGTCCAGCATGGAAGATGTCTGGGCATCAGAGTATGTGTGGTACCGATCAGCCATTTCCAAGCCATCATGCCTAAATGCTGCCTGGTGGATGGCTCTAAAACCAGATTGTAGTTCCCTGGGACTAAGGGAGGTGCTGTTCCTCTCTTGCCGCTATGCTTTCCACCCAGCTGCTTCTCCAGGGTGATGGAAGAAGCTGGGTGCCATGTCCTTTTGGGTGGCAGCTTCTGCGTGGTCAGTCTCACACAGTGCTGGCCCTTCTCAGGTGCCACACATTTTGGGTTATCTGCACCAAGGGTTACACCTTGCAAGCCCTGCTTGCATGTTGCTGACCTGCAGTGTCTTGTTTTTCCTCCCTTACTTTAACTTTGTTAGCTAAACATAGCAAGACCACATCCCCCCACGTGACCAGGGGCTGCTTATTGCATCTTGCAGCATCTAACCAAATTCAATACCTGCATCATTTCTTTGGTGGGAATGTTGTGTCAGCCCTGGCCTTCCCTGCAGTCAGGAGGATTTTTAGCACAGGGTGAGTTTGGCCTATACACTTAAGCAATATGATCAAATCACATTCTTTTTGAGCCTAGGCAAGACCTCTGTCTTTGCAGACTTTTTGTCCCATTTAAGACCTGTCAGTCCTTTGTTTCTGTCTAGCCCTTCCTAGCCCTGGGTTGAAGTACATTATTAAAAATTCCTTGCAGACCTACATTAGTATAAATTAAGAGGTAGAGGACATTATCCTGCGTACTATGTGAATTTTTATTAAAATAATTCTATTAGCATAATTACCTTTTTCAGAAATTAAATGAATATTATTACACTTGATGTGCTACAAATTATAAAAGCGAAATTTCACTTGTAAGGTTGCACAGTTCTCAAGCAATTAGCCATATTGCACCCAGCAAACCAAAATTAAACACATAAATTAAACCAGCGGGGGGGATAACAATGTTAAAAAGGGGGTATAGACTTTATGTGGTTAGTTCATTCTGAAGCTCCAACTAAAGATAGTTCTAACAGGAACAGGTCAGACAAGTGGGGTTAACAGGTTCCCCCACACTTTTCTAACTTTCAGTGCAAAAATCATACTTGACAGAACAGTTATGTGGACTACTTTCACTAGAGATAATAACATAATCTAAACAAGTCATCTCCTTTTGTGCTCCATGTATAATCTTGCAATCTGTCCCTAATTTTTACAATACATAGCTGTTATTGGCATTTTAATCAATAGGCACATTGGATCTGAACTCAGCATTTTTTATGATTATCAAATGCCTGTGGTTGCATTCATGTGCAGCCACTTACACAAAAATATACAGCAATTTATAGACACACCTTTTATTCAGAGACATTGATTATTACAGCTGCCAAATGCATAAAGAAATATTTCCAGGATTGCTAAAGCATTTAGGTGACAGCAGTAAATTAAATAGCTTGTGAATGTGAATGCTACTGAATGGTCTCTAAAGTGTCTCGCACTCACAGAGCTTGCTAAAATTCTTCTAGACCAGCTTCAACATAGGAAAATGTCCTGTGTTTGAAAAGTACACATTTGTTTTGGCAAACTTAGAGTTATTCCACTCCCTCAGAGCTGAGGGACCCATTCTGTCCTTTGCTGTGCAAGTGCTCACCATGATGATGTGGAGGAGCACTCCTCCTCGGCTATCTGGCACATCACAGTCGGCAGGGATCAAGAACGCTCTGCTCTCTCCATCAAATGACAATTTTCTTTGAGGCCCAGCCTGGATTGCTGCAATGGATGGCTATAAACTCTTCAGAAGGGCCAATTGTTCAGTCTGGAGAAGGCTGAGGCAGGACCTCACCAATGTCTCTAAGCATCTGAAGGCAGAGTGTCAGGAAGATGGATCTGGTGGTGCCAAGCAATGGGACAAGAGGCAAAGGGCAGAAACTGAAGCACAGTTTCTGCCCTCAGTGAACATGAGGATGACCTGTCTCACTGTGCAGGTGACTGTGCATTGGAACAGGTTGCCCAAAGAGACTGTGGAGTCTCCCTCACTGGAGACACTCAAGAATTGTCTGAACATATTTCTGAGTAGTGTGCTCTAGGAAGCCCTGCTTGAGCAGGGAGGTTGGACTACATGATATTCAGTGACCCCTTCCAACTTTAACCATTCTGTGAATTTGTGATAGGCGAGGAAAGAGAGGTGGTAGGGTAGCCCTGTGTTTTGGTTGGTTAGAGATGAGTCATGTTGGCCGTAGGGCTGAATGTTTATGTGGAGGAATCAGAGGGAAGGCCAAGAAGGCAGAAATCAGGTTGGGAGTCTGTTATAGACCACCTAACCAGGATGAAGAGGGGTGCAAAATGTTCTATATGCAGCTGAAATAGCTAGTGAGTGAGCCAACTAGGGAAGGCATCCCACTGGACCTGCTGTGAATGGGGAAGGGCTGGTGCTTGGGCATAGTAATCACAATTTTGATTCTTGGAGAAGTAAGGAGAGGAGTTATCAAATACCTTGGAATTCTGAAGGGCAGCCTTTGGTCTCTTTAGAAAACTAGTGTGCAGAGTCCCTTGGGAAGAAGTCCTGAAGAGGGAAGGAGTCCAGGAAGGCAGGACCCTCCTCAAGAGGAAAATCTTAAAGGCACAGGAGCAGACTGCCCCCAAGTCCCAAACGGGAAGGCTGGCTAAACAGGAAGTTTTTTCTGGAACTCAGGAAAAAATGCACTTCAAAAGAAGGGACCCATGCCCTTTAAAAGAAAGGGCAGGATATATGGGAGGACTATAAGGATGTTATGAGATTATACCAGGAGAAAATTAGAGGGATCAAACCCCAAGTAGAACTTAATCTGGCTAGTGTTGTAGAAGACAATTTTAATTTTTAAAATTTCTATAAATACATTAATAACAAAAGGAAAACTAAGGATGATCACCATTCTTTATTGGCTGCATGGGAGACATTGGGACAAAAGCTGAGGAGCAGGCTGGGGTGCTTCATGACTCCTTTGTTTCAGTCTTAGTATTAAAGACAGTTGTTCTTCAGGCCCCATGAGCTGGAAGAGAGGGAAAGAGAGCAGAATGAAGACTTCTTAATCCAAGAGGAAATGGTCAGCAAGTTAATATGCCACTTAGGCAAGCACAAATCTTTGAGATCAGGCAGCATCCACTCAAGAGTACTGAGGGTACTGGCTGAAAAGCCGCTTTCTGCCATTTCCCAGCAGTCCTGGCTAACAGAGGAGGTCCCAGTTCACCAGAAGTTAAAAAATGTAGTATTCAGCTACAAGAAGGACTAAAAGGAAAATCTGGGGAACTACAGGGTTGTCCACATGACCTTGGTGCTGGGGAAGATCATGAAGCAGATCATCCTGAGTGCTATCACATACATGAACAGGACAACCAAGGGATCAGGCCCAGCCAGCACAGGTGTATGAAAGGCAGGTGCTCCTTGACTGATCTGATCTTCTTTTATGAAACGCTGACCCACCTGATGGGTAAGGGAAAGGCTGTGGCTGTTGTGTACCTGAGCTCCAGCAAGGCCTTTGGCACCAACTTGCACACCATTCTCCTGGAGAAGCTGGTTGGTCAGGGCTTGGATGGGTGTGCTCTTCTCTGGGTAAAAATTTGTCTGGCTGGGCTCAGAGAGGGGCATGAATGTGCTGCCTTCCGCTGGCAGACAGTCACAAGAAGCATCCCCCAGGGATCAGTATTGAGGCCAGTCTTGTTTAATATCTTTATCAATATCTGGAGTAGGGAATTGAGTGTGCCCTCAGTCAGTTGGTAGGTGACACCCAGCTAGGTGGGAATGTTGATGTGCTGGAGGGCAGGAAGGCTCTGCAGAGGGATCTGGAAGGGCGGGATAAATGGGCTGAGGCCAACTGTATGAGGTGCAACAAGGCCAAGTGCTGTGTTGGGTCACAACAACTCCAGGCAGGGCTACAGGAGAAGGACCTGGGCATAGTGGTCAGCAGCAGCTGAATGTCAGCCAGTGTGTGCTCAGGTGGCAAGAAGGCCAGAAGACACCCTGACCTGTATAAAAAATTATGTGACCAGCAGGACCAGGGCAATGGAGCTGGTGAAGGGTCTGGAGCACAAATCTAATGAGGAGCAGCTAAGGGAACTGTGGCTGTTTAACCTGGAGAAAAAGAGGCTCAGGGAAGACCTTGTTGTTGTCTACAAGTACCAGAAAGGCAGTTGTAGTCAGGTGGGGGATTGCTCTTTTCTCCCAGGTAACAAGTGACAACATAAGAGGAAGCTGACACAGGTTACACCAGGGGAAGATTTAGATTAGATATTAGGAACAAATCCTTTGCAGGAAGGGTTTCCAAGCACTGAAACAGGCTGCCTAGAAAAGTGGTGGAGTTACTATGCCTGTAAATATTTTAAAGATGTGCAGAAGTGGTGCTAGGGACATGGTTTAGAGGTGGACTTGGCAGTGTTGGGTTAATGATTTGCCAGTTAGGAGATATTTCAAGAGAGAGGCCTTTGACATGTTTTCTCCTCATTTTTCTGTCTTTTAGCATGCCAGAGTGTGATGGTGTTAACAGGGGTCCCAGGATGAGGGAAGAGACGAGAATGTTGATTCCATGTCTCAGAAGGCTTGATTTATTATTTTATTATATATATTATATTAAAACTACACTAAAAGAATAGAAGAAAGGGTTTCCTCAGAAGGGTAGCTAAGAATAGAAAAGCAATGATAGCAAAGGCTTGTGACAGACTGAGACAGTCCAGACAGCTGGACTGTGATTGGCCATTAATTAGAAACAACCACATGAGACCAATCACAGACCCACCAGTTGCATTCCACAGCAGCAGATAATAATTGTTACAATTTTGTTCCTGAGGCCTCTCAGCTTCTCAGGAGAAAAAATCCTAAGGAAATGATTTTTCAGAAAATATCATGGCTACACCAGAGTTTTTCTTTATTCAGGTTCTTATGTCACACACACTCTCATTATTCTTTTTTCTCTTCATTGGAGTGGCTGTTCTAATATCCAAGAAGGATTTGATTTACAGGGCATCTTTTACACATGAAGTTTATGTTGTGAATATTTGTCTAGTCCATATTAAATGGATGAAGTTTTGTATGTATTTGTAAATGCATCTGGAAGAAGAGGAACTCCTGATAAAATAAATGTAAATGCATTTAAAATAGGTTAAGTATTTTTGCACAATTGTTTGGTGAAAGAGACAAAATTAGCTCTTTCCAGTGTCAAAACTGAGCGTAGGAAGAAAGAGAAAGGAAAAATAATTCAGAATGTCTTTTAAGTTTCTCTAAATGACATTAAATCCAAGATTACACAAAGTAATTGAAACAAATTGATCCAATCACACTTTGCATTGCTTCTGTTTTCCAGCATAAGAAGGTATGCTTTTGCAGAAAAGGAAATGAATATTTCATTTAGTCATACAGGTGTAAAGCCTTCTGGGCAAAGAGAAGTAAGATTAGTGAGTAAGACTGGCCTCAGTCAGGCCACAAGGCCTGTACAAGAGAAATGCTCAGGGAGCTCAGAATATGCCATCATTTCAAATCCCAGTGAATCACTGTCATGACAAATATGAGCATTTGCAGCAACTGCACTGACTGAGTTTAGTGTTTACTCAATGATGTACTTCTGCCTCAGGAGTGTGCCAGCAGGAAGAAGTGTGAGAAGATAATAAATTTGGCCTGAAAAAGGACTTTTGTAAAGCCAGGAAGAAGATGTTGAGTCTCATTAGTGTGGTGATTCCTGAAGTGCTGTATAAAGGGAATGGCAATAGGGGTGTATTTTGGTTCTGACTACCCCAATTTGTCGATTTCCTGAGTACATCAGCTTCCAAAAGAATTAATTTAGTCCTTTTCCCTTGTATTGGTGTACAAGGAGAATGATGTAGTTGTCGTGTCTACAACAGTTTATCATCTACAACACTGTATTCCTCTACCCTGCATCTACCCAGTATCAGAGATGATGATGTATCCACTCACATCTATCAGTCCCTCTCTTCAGCAGTGACACACATTTCACCTTCGCAGCAGCAGTAACACCTCCCTTGACTAATACCTCCCATCAGTGTCCTTCCATGCCTGCCTCATGAAACAAAAAAAAGAAAATAGAAGGAACAAAAACAACAGCAGTACTGTGAAATAGAGGCTGTGCAATTTTGCTAGTGTCACATCCATCCAGACAAAATGACCAAAAATGCTCAAATCAGCCCTACAATTTTCACCTTTCTGCAGTGTTTTATGCAGATGACACTTGAAGACTTTTACAAATTTTTACAAAGAATCCAGTGCAGTCCTGTGGTTTGATCTATGCATTGAAGAACATCAGTTTGAATGTACAAGGGTTTGTATTCCTCTTATTATTTGGAGAAGACCTTTTTAAAATCAGTCTGAAAACTATATATCCACTATGTTTTTGATGATTAAAGCATTAATGGACTAGGTACCACTAGTTCAACACAGCAGGACTTCTGTGTTCCTTTAATGTTTTTTATTTGGTACAATGGAGAAAGAAAAACAGTTAGTGAAGGATGATTTTTGTTCTGAAATCATGCAAGGGGATTCACCAAAACCATGAGTTTAAGTCATGTAATTAGTATTCAGCAGCCATAATAAAGAAATGAAGAGGGGCAAAATAATGAATGCCATATATAGATGTTTCACAACACCTTGTCGGGTGTAAATCTTACCTTACATATAAAGGAGCTATGATACAGAGCTTATATGATTTTGTGAGGAAATTTTTGTCAGGTGCAGATATTCCTGCCTTCTATTATATTGCTTTAACCACTAGGCTGTGCTAAGTTAAAGATGATAGTGGTCTACTGAGATTTACCTGAACTTTTTCAATTTTTTTTTCTTTTAATAAATAAGTGGAGGGTACGTTAATGGAGATGTTGCCCAGGGCAGTTAGAACTGGAACAGGAATCAAGAGAGACTTTTAGAGTAAAGATAGAGAAGAAATGAAAATGAAAATATTAAAACCAAAAATCCTTAGATAATTATACAGTTTTTAAAATATTGGGAGAGTTGAGGAGAAGGGGAAGGTCTTCTAAAAGATCATCTCTAGTGGCTCCATCATCCAATGCTGGATTATTGTCCTTAGCTTGACCCTGTGGGGTGTCACAATGGTTTTTTTTGGACCCATGCATCTTTTCTCAGAGTTTTTCAAGCTTGGGAATGTGACAGAACTATAAAGATCTACCAAGTTGGGCTGAAGGTCCTGGGAAGAAAGTACAAGGTATACAAAATATAAGGAACCAACTGGCATGATCTTGTTTTAAAAAGTGCCTTCACTACGCATTCTCCCTCAGGCGCTAATTTTAGGTAGGAGAATTATGATATCCTACAGTATTGCATCTGTAATTTCAGAGCAAATTGTGTTTTTATAGGAATGAAATACAATGTCTTTGACATACCCATCTTTCTTTGCCAGTTTTTGGCATCAGTTTAGATTTGGACAGGAGTGAAGTGATTAAAAGCAGCAAGTGGTCTAATCATCCTTCACTCAACCTTCTTAACGCAATTCACTACTAAGACTACATTTGAAGATCATTTCATTATTTTTCAACACTGCTGAGAAGATGGCAGAAGCATAAGTTTGTGTGAAAGAACTGCAAGAGAGTAAAACTCTGCCTGTAGCCTGAAAAAAGTTATTTTAAAAGTATTTTTGGGTGTTTTCTCAATATATAGATTCAAAGAACTTTTAAAATTAGTATCTCCAAAACAATGAAAGTCCATATTATATGAATGATGGCATTGCTTTATTAGCTACTTATTGTTCCTGTAATTAACTGAGAGCAACTAATCACACTGATACATCTTTTGAATAATTGACTGATTGAGGTAATGACTAGCTTTCAAACGTTTTTATCACTAATTTGTAATTCACATAGGTAGAAATATGCAGTAATGTTGATGGCTGCTTGGAATCTGAAGTAAGAGAACAATCCTCTGTTCATGTCCGTGTCACACTGCTGTGATGAAGCAGCTTTTTAAGTGCTCCTTGAGGGAGTTTACACATTTGCCATTTAGTCATTCGTACACTCAGCTCTCTTCCCTCACAGGAGATTGACTAAGGTGTGGTCAGCATCCTAAAAGGGGGAAGATACTCCTCTGTTTATCTGACATTCATATGCTCTCTGAATTCCTCTCTGGTAAAAGATGCCAAGTTAACAGCCAGAGAAACTGGAATTTGTGTTTGTCCAACAAGATGATGGGAAAAACAGAAGCTATCTGCTTTATTCTATAGTTGGCTTTAACCTTGAATATTTTGACAGCAGACTGGTAAGTTTGCTAGAAAATAGAGTTCCAAGGCAACAAAAAAACTCTTCACAGGGTTTTATCAAATAATTTTAGACAGTAAAACTAGAGAGAAATGTAGCAAAATGAAATATTGTATATCAATATTGCTTAACTATCAGAGTTTGCTTTTTCATTTGATCAAAATGTTAGAAGAGGATGAGAAAAGAAAAAATAACCAGCATGAAAGACATAGAAGCATGCTAATATTCAGGTGAAATTAGGGTGCTCACCAGCACTGAGTGTTCATAAGCCTCAACATACTAACCCAAAAAGACAACTCCTCCAGGAGGTGACTCAAATTTCAGATGCCCCTGCAAAGGCATCTCTGCTTTCACTGATTGTGCAGTAGGCCCATGTAGACAGGCCAGCTAAATTAGACATGTCTCAGCTGTCTGAAATTCATTGGTGTGACCTCTAAAACCGTGTCACTCTGCTTAAATTAATTATTGTAGGCTAATAGGAAAAAAAAAGGTGGGGGAAGCTGTCTCGCTGAGATTGAAAAGTATCTGTTCAACTCTTCTTTTTTTGGGAGACAGGAGGGAAGGGGAGGGAGAGGAAAGGGAGAGGAAAGAAAAAAGAAAGAAGAAAGGAAAGGAAAGGAAAGGAAAGGAAAGGAAAGGAAAGGAAAGGAAAGGAAAGGAAAGGAAAGGAAAGGAAAGGAAAGGAAAGGAAAGGAAAGGAAAGGAAAGGAAAGGAAAGGAAAGGAAAGGAAAGGAAAGGAAAGGAAAGGAAAGGAAAGGAAAGGAAAGGAAAGGAAAGGAAAGGAAAGGAAAGGAAAGGAAAGGAAAGGAAAGGAAAGGAAAGGAAAGGAAAGGAAAGGAAAGGAAAGAGTACTTACAGCATAGTCCTAGTATCCTATTTTAATTTTAGCATGCACAATATATTTTTCCCCACACTCATTTAGGTCGACACCCCCGCCTGGCTTACCAAAACCAAAACAGATGATGGCTGCAACATTTTCATCACCAAGGGCCTACCATGGATATCTTCAGGCCATTAAAACTCATGGATGAAAGAATTTTTTATTGTTCCAATCATGCAACTTGGAACTTCACTACAGGGCCAACCACTGTCTGGTGGGGAAAGGATCTTGTCATAGATTTCAGACTTGGATTTTGCAACCACAAAGTTAGAGACGACTCTTCTGTGGGAACAGGGAAAGGAAAGTGGGATAAATATGGGGCTATTAGTCCAGAGAGAAAACCAAGCATTAACCAAGAATAACTTAAGAGGTGGCTTCCTCATTTTAGGATATCACTCCAAATTCACAATAGAAACACTCCTTGAGAAATGTCTTCCGAAGCTGGATGAAGAAAAAAGGCCATTACACCTGAGACACAGCTAATTCTCACCACTCCTCTGACTTGAATGGTATGATTGTGAACAACTAAGAGTTGGCCTTGAAACAGTTTTCATATTTGCATGGAGCGCTCTGATTTGGGACTGCAGATGCACAACTTGGCCAGATGTCAGGCTGGATGGTGTGAGTGTTGATTTGCTCTTCCCTGCCTGCAGGTACCAGGGTGGTTCCTGTGCACAGTCTCAGGGTCATGGTCAGCACTTCAGCAGTGCTGCAGGCACAGGGGTCCTGGTGAAGGCAAAAGCCCAAAAGCTGACACAGAGCCCTGATCCCCGCTGGCTGGTGGGACCTGCAGCCAAGAGACAGACACCTCTAACTACTCACTCACCCAGACAGGACATATTGAGCCTAGACTTTGTGTGGTCTAGGCTTTGTATGCCATTTGGCATTTCTCAAGGCTAATGCAGTTTAGCCCCCACCACTCTTGTTCACGTTGCCCACCTTTGTAACACTGAGATGGTACAACCTCACTCAAGCCCCTGGTTTGACAGTCTGACCAGGTGTCAATTCTGTTTTCAAAATAGAATATCCAACTTTAAAGGATCAGAGAAAAATAAAATAAAACCCCATCTGTCTAACCAGACACCAATCACTGTGTTCTCTGAGTGCCTCACAAATAAAGCCTGTCATACAGAACATTTGTTGCCATTTATCTCAGGAATGGTGTTTGCATATCAGCCTTTATCTCGGGATTTTGCAAATTACCTAAAGGCATTTGAGTCAAGGCACAGAGAACAAGGTGAGTAGTAATTGCAGTCATTCAGACCTCATGACACTTTTCACAACTGTCAAATAACAAAGTTAACTAATGAGATAGTCTGCACCTGTGAAAAAGTTCATAAAGAAAAAGGACCCTATCTTCTCTTCCTACATTAACCATTCAGTTAATTGCCAAAAGGCTCCAGCTGACCATCACAGAGAGTCAGTTCTGTGCATGTAAGAGTGCCTAAAGGAAAAAAAACCCAACCTGCCATGGAGACACTGTATAAACTCATGAGAAAGTTTAAGAGCATGGCTGTTGGTCCAAACCAAAGTAGGATTCAACAACAGACCATCCTCAGCCCTGTAACAACCCTGCACACAGAGAAAACTAATTCCACTTTTTCCTCCACATCTCTACATTGAAAATGGAAATAAGAACATTTGCTTTACTCCCTTTGACATTGTGAAGATTTTTTTTAATTGCTTTCAGAAACTTGACAGAAGACATTTCTGAGTTCTAATTGATCAGAAGCACTTTTTTTTTTTCAGATAACAGTATAAAAATAATGCAAAAGCAATAGGTGGCAGAAAAGGTTTCAAGTTTGGATTAAAGCTACATAATTTGGATAAAAAGTACGTAGGGTGTAGACCACTGGGATGAGCCCTCCTGCTGGAGGCATTGTAGAAACACTTCCACTTCGAGGGAACATGCTGTACTACTGCAGAAAATTTCAGACCTTGCTCAAACACTGACCTTTTTCTGTCTCTCTCTGACTCAGTTGCACCCCAAGGGGCCAGAAGTCTAAGTGTTTTTTCAAGCAATTATACATGATTACATAGTGATGCAGAGTGGCATAAAATGAATGAGTGAAGACATTTGCAAAGAAGTGCTCTTAAAATCCTTGTGATGGTGCACAATGGAACATTTTATCCACACTCTATCTTCATATTTCCTAAATTTACATTATACATCATAGTTGTATTATAGGCAATACAATCTATTGAAGTATGCATTAATTAGTTTGGCTTTTCTTCTAAACAGAGGTCATATAATTAATTATATAAGCAGTCAAAGGAGTCAGAGAAGTCCTTTTTATCATGTTCTGCTCCATAATCTTCATAGTGCAATATCTTCTGGGGAGGGTGCAAGGACCAGTCTTAGAGGAAGTCAATAGGCATATTACTATTCTCTAGAAGTTACCATCGAGGTAGCTCTGGCAGCTGTGAGCCAAGGTCTAAATTAAACAAGGCCTGTATCTTCAGAGACTCTGAAGGTGTCCCATCTATTCAAAAGGGACAAACTTCTATGATATTGATGACACTTTATATGGCACTACTGTTGAGCTCTGCAAAGCAAGGACAAAGGATTGGAGGTATCATCATGCAAAGGAGATACATTACTTATCCTCTTGGCTTGGCTACTCACTGAAGTAGGAAGGATAAGAAAGGAGATTCATTTATATTGCCTGACCTACCTCATATCAAGTGCACAGCCACATTTTCTTGTTTGTGGTAAATGCAAGGTAATATTTTCCTGCTTATAAATTTATATTCGATCATAACCAATGGAATCTTGTTTGTAACAATTCCCCAAATGCCTGTTCCTTAGAGGCATCCTCTCACCCCTTATGGTAAACTACCAAGGGTTGAGACTTTTTCTGGGGATTCTTCTACACCCCAAAGATACACACACTTCAATACATTAGGAACAAAAAATCTCACTACAGACAGAAAATTTATGTTTTGCTCAGAAAATAAAAGAAACAAAAAAAGAACAAATAAACTGATTCACAGTTTATGACTTGCTAAACATTTTGCTGCATACCCACAATCTGTTTACAGGAATTGCTTAAGTGTAAAAGTCAGAAAGTTAATTGCTCAGTTTCAGGAACCTTAGATAAAAGCTGGTTCAGTAACTATAATTCACTGCAGCCTACAAGAAGTCTGGAAATAAATAACTTTACACCAAAGTAATTCTACTCCTCTCTGATGCTTCATAAGGAGCAGAAGGGGTTTGAACCAAAAAGAGCTTGTTTTATGAAAGATAATGTTCCTGATTGTAATTCATTCCAATCAAAGCTCCCAAGCAGCATAATTTCTGAGCTCTTTATTTCTCGGAGTGTCCATTTCAGGAACATCCTAAAGCTTGCATCAAGGTTTTCAGAAAAAAGTGCCTGTGCTGGTCTGCTCCCCAGCCAGATTCAGCAGTGATATACTTTAGGTGCCACTACCTCAGTTCTGACAGTCTATGTTTTTGTGCATTCTACTAGAGTCCAGGAGCCTTTAAGATAATATCCAGAAGTGATTACATCATGTCCTTCCTTTTGCTTCCCATAAAGTGAAATGTCATCTCTATAAACCTCTACTCCCTTTTAGGCCCTCTGGGCAGCATCTCACTCACTTCCCTTCAGATCAAGGGTCTGCAGCAGCAGTAACTCCCCAACAGCCCTCTGCCCTTGGTCAGCTGCTGCTGCCAAACTGGACAAGGGCTTTGTGGAAGCTGCAGATTCATCCTGCAAAAGCTATATTGATGCATGAGGGAGTATGGAGATAGAGCCCAAGCCCAAACAAGCTTTCTGCCCTCCCTGTTACATGGTTAGGACTTTTTTCTTCTCTGCCCAAGAACAGCAGACCTGTAGGATTGCTGACTGTACAGGGTGGCTTCCAGCTTCCACAGCAGCCCCACTTGAAGTACACACTTTTCACAAAGCAAAGGCCCAAGGGCCTCTCTGTACCTGCAAGAGCTGGTTCAGGGGCCTTGGATTACCACATTACAAAGATGTCACTCATATCCTCTTTGCCTTTGTAGCATGTTTGAACAGATCTAGACAATTGAGTTGTCACCTTGAGCTGGTGCACTTTTGTCCCTTTACAAATCCCAGTCACCTCTGCTCTGGCACCATTGTGATGTGCAATAACTGTATTGCAGATCTCAAAAATAACAGTCCAGGCTTGTTCATGAATGCCTGTTATGGATATTGAACTCAGAAAATAGGTAACTCTCACTCGTACTTGGCATTTCTCCATGGCTTCTTTGCTTTGACAGACATGTTTCCAATATCTATTATCTTGTGTGTTTGTACTACAGTAAGTAGCCACAACTAATTTACCTTTTCTCTAGCATTCACTGCCATCCTGCCCCTTATTCATCTTTTCTTCTGAATGAACAAAGACAAAGAACAAGATTACCGCTGAAAACTACTGTGAATCTTTCTTCCCTTCACTGCACAGCCTCCGGCTATAAACCTTTCCTCAGCTATCTACCTCCATTTGAAGAAACCTTTCTAGCCTGGCCATTTTTCTTTCTCTTCCCCAACATCATCTCTACAGGAGCACAGAGCCACATGACTTTCCAGAAACATCCCACACCAGCCCTCTCCCTGGTTTGATTGCCTTGGGCGAAGTGGGATCCACAAACAGCAAGCAGCATTGTAACAAATAATTGTTCATTAAATCCTTTCATCTTTTAAATGAATGTACTTTGACAACCAAAACCCCTGAAAAATGTACATACCAAGTCACCAGAAAGATCTGACAAGCTGTATGTGCCCCACCCAAAATCATAAACTGACTATGAGGCCGCAGGTTTAAGGAGCTGCGTGTCAGTGAGACTCTCACGATACACGTGATCCTTCCTTCTTGTGAAAAAGAGATCTTTTCCTTGGCCTTCTCTGAATATGCAAAATTATCACGCAGGAAGTGAAGAGACTTAAGATATAGAGAGGGTTATAATTATAGAATTAGTACCATCACAGATGTCTCCAAGAGCAATTGTACTTAGGAAAAAAGTAACTTAGTACACATATGAATCCTTGCTAAATAAAGATTATAATTCACTGGATACCAACTGACTGTCAATGACAACTGTCTGTATGTTCACAATTTTTATTTATTTCTTCTAACTCAGAAAAATAAATCTTGTTTTGACCCTATTGCATGACTCAATGTTCAGTACAAAAAGCAAGTTAGTAGCAGCAGTTGCCTCAGCTGGGAAGTACTCTCTCTATCTCACCCCTTTTGTAGCAGTAACTACTTGGTGTGGTGAAGATAAGAGAAATGCTATTCAAGAGTTCAAATGCTCCCAGTGAAACTAAAAATTAGTGCCAAAAACAGCCCCAAATTGAAGGCCAGATGTCAAAAAATCTCCTTCAAACCATATGAGGGGGTAGAAAAGAAGCAGAGGAAATGAGAGATAAGAGGATGATCTGTTCTTTCTGTGCTTTTTCACTGAATGATTCCAATAAACCTAAAGCTTTCTTTTTTTGAAAGTAAATAAAAAGTTACTTCAATGAAGGCCATCCCCTACAGCCACAGAATTCATTCCTTAAAAAAAAAATTTAAAAGTTACATCTTTTTTTTGCTAGTCTCTAAAGGTAAAGGAAATTAAAGTTACAGGGATTAAGCCTGCTGTGACATCTAGGCATTCATTCATTTATTCATCTCCTGGCTGAACTTCAGTCATGTTGCAGGGCATGGCCCAGCATGAAATTGTGAGTTCATCTCAGAAAGGGACAAAGTGGTCTCCCAACCTATTTCCTGTGGGCTAGAAAGGGCATCATCACTGCTCATGGTGACCAGAGCTGTAAATGTTAAAACCTGAGCATGTTGGTGAAGATTATATTGCCCACAACTTGAATGCCTTGGTGTTTGCTGAGGAGCTGATGTTTAGCAGCCTCATCTAAATCCCAGTGATCTCATTGGACTCACATGCACATCCACTTTGAGAGTACTGCTCATGTTAAAAAAAATGGTAATGTTAGGAGAGGAGTGGAGAAGGGATGTAAAGGCTTTTTGCACCACAGGAGGATTTCAGCTTCCCAGCAGCACTGGTTCTGCAGGGACCTCCACTCTGGAAGAGAAATAATTGCCTAATATGGATTTCAACACCAACTTAGGAAGCAATATTTATGTCACTGCATCTCCTGAACGGTGAAAAACCTTCATGGGTTTAAAATTGGCTTAGTTAGTGATGGAAATCTGCCTGCTCTAATGTGTTCCTCAGGTAAATTTGCCTTCTCTTAGTTTAGTGTAACTGCTTAGTCACATGTGTTTGTGTGTGTGTGTATGTTTATGTATACATAACTAAAGTAAATTGCAATCACACAGAAATAACATCTCCTCTGCTGTCACAGAAACTTAAAACCATTCTATTGGTTGAGAGAAAATGAACAAGGAATCGACAGGGCACTTTACACTTATGCAATCTTCTGTACTTTCAAACCTTTAAACTACATCTTTATTGGCAATGCACTTTGAAATTTCTGAAATCCATTTATAGATGGAAAAATTCTTAAGGACTTTTCTTACTTTCATTTGATCCACAGTACTGCACATAGAAAGAGAATATGCAGAAATATTTCTGTGAGAACAAGGAGATGCTTCAGGGTGTGCACTCCAGAGAACCACAGCTGAGGCAGGTTTTGATTTGTCATTCTTTTCTGGCAGTGTGTTTCCTGCTCGGTGTATCTTTATCATGAGAAAGTAATGTGCAGAAAGATTCCTACAAAACCCCTTGTCCTAGGTGATTTGGTGATCAAAATATATTTTAAGACTCTTTTCAACACTAGGCAGTACCAACATAGGTACCTTACAGCTTTGTGAGGCTACAACTATTCAATGAAAGTGTTCCTTCCACTAGTGGTGGTGGTGGTGGTTGTTACTGGTTTTCTTTATTTGTGGTTAATATGATTACTCTTTATCTGAGTTTAGAGGAAAACGATGTTTTTCCCTGTTGATTTTTGGTTTGGGATGGTTTGGGGGGGGTGTGATTTTTGTGGGGTTTCTTTTTTTGTTGTTGTTGATTGATTGGTTGGTTGGTTGGTTGGTTTTGTTTTTTTTTGTTCTTGACACCTTCAGCCAACCTCAAGTTGAAAAGCATCCTCATCCTCCTATTTTAAAGGAACAGTGGTCTTCATGCCAGGAATGCAATTTTCCACTTCCAGCAAATAAAATTCCCAAATTTCACCTCATTGTAACCCATTGCAAGAAAGGAAAAGAATCTCTCTGTTCATATCTGCAGGGAAAATTTAAGTAAATGCCAAATGCCTGCCTTGCTGGACATGAGACAGCCCAGGACTAAAGTGTGATTATTGCAGTAAAGTTTATGGAAAAGTTCCTTAGTTCAAATTTTAAAAAGAACACAGTAAAATCTTAGATGACTTCTTTTTTGGGAAAAACATGCTTGTGAAATAGAGTGGTGATGAAACTGCAGGGTAATTCTGTGGGAGAGGCACTAGGAATTTCCTTAGTCCAAACTCCTGCTGAAAGCAGGGTTAGTCAAGAAGTCAGATCAAGCTTATCATGGCTGCATCCATTTAAACTCCCTCAAAACCTCCAAGGATGTAGCCTGCTCAGCCTCACTCAACAACCAGCTCCACCCCCTGACTGTTCTCACTGGCAAACATTTTTTCTTATATCCACCCTGAGAGCCATCTCCTTTCACTAAATCACCTGTCCATTCAGCAATGGATCCACATTTTTTCTTGTTCATCCTTTTACTGCTAAGTAGTACAGAAGCTTCTATTGTTTTTCTTGATATACCTCGCAAGTATCAACTCCAGCTGAGCACTGCTTTTCCAACACTGCTTATGTGCCCAGAGAGAGTTTCTAAATCCTTCCTTCAAGCCTCCTCTTGCTGTCTGACTTCTGAATTCTGCCTTTTGCATGGCTCAGTCATCTCCTGGCCATGCCTGACCCTGGCTCCCCTCAATGTACCTGAGAGGACAGAGGGCAGCAGTCAGGGAGAAAGGGGAAGGGGTCAGGGGGAAGGAATGGATTGGACAAGAAATCAGGAACAGCAAAAAGCAAAGCTCCTCTAAGCAGAAAGAAATTCTCTGTGTTTTGTATTCTGGGTATCTGACTTCATACTCTGGAGCCTGATTTCCTGAAATGCTGAGTATTCCAGCTGCAGCTGAGCTCAATAGGACCTGAACTCTTCTTTAAACAGATAAAGCTGAGAACACTGGAAAAATCTGGCCATAGGTGCCTCAGACTGAAAAAGGGGAATTTTGTCTGTGAATCTGTAAAATAGGGCTAATAATATCTCATTCTCACAAGGGTCTTGTATAAATAAATGCATTCATTGCAAAGTGCTCAGATACTACATGAGGGATGAGCTCAATAGAAAAGCCCAGGAGGCAACTGAAAATTCTGTCTTTAGAGAAGGGTTTGAATAGTGTGCAGCAAATAAGGCTTGAGTCCTCTCATCTGTGTAATATGGAGTAAACAAGAGACTGAATAACTGCTGATTAAGTGAGCAGCATCCATCCTGTATGATGAATGAGGTATGGTCCTTTGGAAAAAATCTGTATGCAACAGTGTCATTAAAAACTATGCCATGATACATAGATGCAGTGGAGTGGACATTTATCTCCTGATTATCATTTAATTCTGATACTTCCTGATTTTTTGGTAAAGTGACTGCAAACTTAAAACTATTCTTTTAACATAATTTCTGCACACACTCGCAATTATATTTATTTAAATATTGTGACTTAATACAGCTTCGAACTGGTCTATTTTTGGCATACAGACTTACTCCAGTAATTTTGATAAATCAAGGAATACTGTCACAGTTTACATTTTCTATTTGTTGCATTAGTTCCTCCTAGCTTGCATGAATCCTTCTAGCCTATCAGTGATTAAAATTAGCTTCTTCTGGGGTTTAGTAGTTTCCATATTTAATCAATTACATCAATAATTGCATTACAAATGTATGTGTTAAGTGTGTATCTGGCATAAAACAGGCAATCCCATTACTTAGGGAAGCTGTATTCATGTCTGCATGCACAGAAAAATGCTGGGTGATGTGTTTGTCATAAACACTTGTAATGAGAAAGGAAAATTGGGTTGTGGCTTGCTAGAAGGAGTTTTGCTATAAATTAATAAATTGCTTTATTGCTATAGAAAATTTCAAAAATAGGATGCTTTCTAAAGCAAGATGCAGAACTGATCTCAGAAAGGAATTTTGCTTCATTTAAGCCAAAACAATTTTTTTTTACTTCCATTTCAGTTTGGTCAGGCAGCTGCATTCAAAATGTCTCCTACTATAGAAACAGTAATTTTTGGGTTACTTGCAGTCTGGCTAGGCTTAATATTAGCTTTTGTTTGAAATGGCACTGTGCTATCCTTGTACAGCTTCTGTTAAGAGACAGCCCACTGCAGGGGATTTACCCATCAGCTCTTGGGGCCACTGCTCTAAGCACTTTAGCCAGTTTGCAGCAAGACTTTTTACCCATTCCTATTCATAGCTGCCAAAATAAAATGGTCTTTGTTCTGTCTGCCACTTGGGAACAAGGCAAGCACACTGCCAAACCAGCAGGAGAGCACAGTGCTGCACCTGAGAGCTAAGGACAGGAACCACCAAAACCCTTCCAGAAAGAATTCAAAAACCAACCCCTAGTGACTGCTGCTGCTAACTATCACATCATTAAAGCAAATGGGTTTCTACAACCAAAAGCAAAAGCGTGTTTACAAGAAGGTAGAATGTCTGAAGACACAAATAAGGGTAATCTCCAAGAAGGGCTTTAAAGTTCATACCCGGTCAAGTCTAGCATGAAGAAGAGCAGATGGTATGTCAGCACCAGAAACAGCAGCAATATTTTGGGATTAACCTGGCTTTTCTGTAACCAACAATGTGCAGGGATTATCAGCTTTCAAGATTTTGTTTTCCTTCCTATGATTTAGAGTCACACAATTTCACAGAAGCTGCATATGATAGACAATGCTGTTGTTCATCCTTTGGATTTTATACTGGAATGTTATTGGAAAATTCAAGAAGGAGCTGAAGATGGCTGTCACCCTAGGACAATGGCTTAAGCTTTCCACACCATCCTTGTCATCAGACCAAGAACTTCTGCAGGCACATAGGGGAAGGAAGTATTACACTGATGGGGGAGCAAGTATATAAATATTTTTTGTTTAAAATAACTGTAACTTTTGTTCCTTAGGAAATTTTAAGGATCCTGCCTCACATTTACTGTCAGATTGAAGTCCTACTGCTGAAGGAATCTCTACTCTCTCATTGTCTACTCTGTCACTTCCTGAAAGCTGCTGTCCCTGTGGCTGAGGTGACTGGGTGGCTTTTGAGCCACCTCTTGACCATCACATTGTGCAGTGCTGTATGTTGCCATGAATCAAAGCAGATTAAAATCTCCTTCTAGAAACCTGGCAGTTAACTGCACGGATTGAGAAGCCCCACAGTCCATATTGCGAGGACAGACGTTTCCCAGAAAAGGGCAAGGCAGAAGCTAGAGAGGGAAACTCCCTGCCACAGTTCAATCTGCTTCTTAGTGCACATCAAAGTCCTCAATGGCATATGATGGAATCATAAAAAAAAGATGAGGAACTTACACAGGATAATAAGATTCATGTGATAACCCAAGACTAATATAACCTAACCTACAAGACCCCATCCCTCCCAAGAATTAAGTCACTTTTCCCAGTGACACAAGTCACATAAGAAATCATTGCTTTTGTGAACAAGGAAATGTCATTTAAATCTAAGCATTTAGCCTGTTGAAGGGAGCTTCCTAGGGACTGGTAGAAATTAAATGATGGTAAAAGCATTGAAGGATTTTGTTTTCATTAAAACTACAATTTATACTGGGTAGTATAAATATGCATTTCCAATTTAAAAAAATAGAAATTTAAACAACAAACAGGACGCAAAAAAAGGAAGTGAACCAACCCCAGATAACATCTTTACTCATTCCCTTATCTTTAGTCTGGATCAAAGTGCAGAAAAGAGGGAGAAATGTTTAAGCTAATAGGAGACAATTATAGCAGTCAAGCATTTTCATTCCCTTTCTGATGTATATTTGCCACCCAGACAATAGCAGGCAAGATATGCCATCCATTGTTTCATTAATGATAAAGGTGGGTGGAACAGAGGCTGCTGCCTGATCCCATGACAGAGAAAAATTCCCTGTCACTACAGTGTGCTGGAAACCTTATGTCTGACAACTTGTCTTGTGCCATTCCTTCCTGCAGCCTCTCCCAGACGGGGGGAAGTGGGCTCCCACTAGGGCAGCACTGTAATTTGAAAAGAGAGCAGGGCTCTCTCTAGGGCTTGTGGATGTGTTTCTAAGGCCAAATCCCCTCCTGCTACCAGGCCCAAACTGATCTCCCCCATGCTGGTTCGAAGCTTTCAGCATGAGACCATTCTCTCTCAAATCCAGAGATATGAAAATGCTTTAAACTCTGCAGTCCTTTGCACGATCCAGAATCCCTTGGGCTCAGCTGAGCAAAAGGGATGAGAATCTCCCAACTGAAGCTTGCACATGCTCCAAATACCACAGGGTTTGCTGTAATCTGTAATCATCACTGGCCCACCAGTGCAATGCCTGAGCCCTGTCAACCCTTTAGCCACATCCCAGTCCCTGGGTTGCAGCAAGAAGCACTGCAAGGAAGCTTTGGAGGTCTGGGGAGCACTGATGGACAGCCACATCCTCTGCTGCTGGGGTACCCAACCATTTGAGGAAGCTGTGTGCTGACCAGGCTGCCCTATTGCTGAGAGCAGCCCACCTGCCAGGAACAGTCCTGCATGGCTGAGCACAGGTTATTGACAGGTATATGACATGGGAAACCCCTTGATATTGTAAGGAAAGGCAGCAAAAATCTGTAGAATAATGAATAGATAGTTTCAATTTTGTTTTCTCAAGCTGTATATTCTCCTGCCCTATGAACATCAGACAATGGAAGGTAATTGGTAACTAGTAGATAGGCGTTTTTTAAAAATGCATGTAGCTTAGAAAAGCCCAAGTACTCCAATTGACATCTTACTCTAAAAACCCACACCTTTTCTTCCTTTGCACTGTAGAAGATTCAGACAAGCAATCCTCTTCTCAGTACATTAATTCTAAAATAAAGAACACATATAGCTATAGAATTTAATAGGGTTTTTGGAATTGAAAAGGGCACTTCTAAAAAATACATATCTTTGTTGTTGCTAGTCTGTAATACAAAACTGCATCTGGAACCACGGATTTTGTGGCAATGTCTGAAAGGAAGTTTTATTTCTGCAATAATGAAAGACAAAGCCCCATAGTTTGCAAGCTGCTTCATATTTTGCATGCCCTGTGCAGAGGTTGCTTTTAGAAGGCACTTCACCTATACCAAATGCTGCCACAGAGCAACAGCATAATGGAAATTTTATGTTCTCTGCCCCTTACTGGACCTTTCTGGCTTCTCAGCACACAGTTCAGCAAGCAAAGATACAAACTAATAACAAAAGAGAAAATGCTTTTATTTATTTTTCCCTGATCTCTAAGGTGGCGGTGACGCTCAGAACATACTTCCCAAATGAATAATTTCAGACTTTATGGCTCATTCAATTTCAGTTTGCACACCGCATTTTATCCAGCTCAGGCTCTGTCAGAACAATACAAAAGATAGCCATTCAAGATACTGGGTTTCTATTCTCCATATATGTAACATTGGCCAGAATTCAAGCCCAGAGACATAACAGAGGCTTTTGTGCAGATATTTTTGGCTGATATTAGGAACTGCTACAATAAAGAGGGATGGAAGCCATCTGCAGAAAACACACACACACAGACAAAAGCAGTTTTACTGGTCAAGGAATCCAGGATCAATGCTTAGCTTCAGCTCTGGATATTATCAGAGCTATGCAGGAGCCAGAATTTCTGTCTCAGAGACAGTCCAGGATTTTGAATCTTTCCATGTTAGATAAGAACAGAATGTTTATTTTCAGAATTATCCCTACAAATGTTTTTAATTAAAATGTTATTTTCTATTTTGACATTTGTCAGTTAGAATTTTTCATTTAAAAGGAAAATTTGCAGTCAAAACCCTCCAAAATGGAGCCAAGGGGTTCCAGTCTGTTCAGCTTGTCATTTCAAAACATTAGAGAAATTATGCCTTACAGAAAGTGAGAAGGTGGCTTCATTACTTTCCATTTTGTTCAAAGTGAAATATCATTATAATCAATATTTCCTGCAAAATATCCCAGTTATAACAAGCTGATACTATCAAACATAAAGCCACTTCCACCAACCGGTTTTGACCATATTTGCTAAGAAGTGTTTTTCAACACAAGAGGAATTTAGATACCTGATATCCTTTCTGTGCAATTGTTCTTACTTCTGCCTCCCTCAACCTCATTTCTTATTAAAGCCTCAGGAGGAAGCAAACTAGAAATGCTGTAGGGGAGGGAGAAAAGACCTAAAGGGAGAAGCAACAGCTGACATGAAAGAAGGAAATGCCTTATTAGGGACTCCATTAAAGCTAGCAAGCTGTCCCTTGCATATTCCTCACTCCCAAAGAGCTGGGGTGGCAAGTGCTGTCTTGGAAGGCATGAGCTGAGCTGAGCTGATCTGGAAAGCATGAGCTGAGCCAATCTGAGCTGAGCCAATCTAAGCTGAGCCGAGTTTGTCATCTCATTCATGCAGGCTATGGTCAGGGCTCTGGAGCCAGTGTGGCTGAACCCTGAATTTGGTTCAAATGAAATATTTAGTAGGAGAGCCAAGAGGATCATCTCTGCACCAGGCACAGACTGGCATTTGCTCATCCCTGTGCTCGGCTGTGCTCTGCCAGCAGTGGAAGCAGAGGCTCTGTGCTGATAACACATCCTGCAGGACATGTCCAGGCTCCCTGGCACGTGGCAGGGAGACCCGTCCCTGGCAAGAGGAGCCAGCAGAGCTTTGAGCTCAACAAGGGCTCTCTCGGCTACCCCACAGTAATTCAGTATGGGATCAGTCCCTGCTTCTCTCTGCCCAGCATCACCAGCAGCAATGCTGAAAGGGAATGTTGAGAAAATGCTACTTAAAATTGAAATGCAGGCTCAAGCCCTCATGGGAAGCATCGGGAAAAATTTTGGCCTACAAAAAAGACAACATGCTGAAATGGTCCACCTACACATTTAGAACTGGAAAAATAATATAGGAAACTAATATGGGAAAAAAAATCCAAAACATTAATTTTAGAAACAATTATTTACAGAATTATGTATGTCCTACTGAAGCAAAATACATTGTCCACACTTCATGAAGGTTCATGCACAGCTTTCCTTCTGCCACTCTGTCAGCTGGACACTTCAGTGCCTCTTTCCTGCCCCAGTCTGCACAGGACAAAGTCCAGCACTTCTTTCCTTGCCCATGGTGCAAACTCTGCCTCCATGTCCAGTCATGTGCATCTGGATGGAAGATTAAGTCGCAGCTGGACAGCAGTGAGTTTGTAGCTGCTTCCAGGCTTCTTTCCCCTCCCTCCTTCCATCTTTTCCTCCCACTGCATGAGGACTCCGCAGCGTGGTTCCTACATGCAGTGACATTTTTACCTCAGCTGCAGTGAGGCGATGCCAGCCCGGTGATGCCTCTTGCTGCAGCAGTGTTTGTCTACAGCAGCACAGCAGTGACACTTTGATGCAGACCCTTACCATGTAATTGCTGTTTATGTTTTGCAGCTCTATGAGTTGGTGCTGGTGAACTTTGAAAAATTCAGGGCAGAAATTACAATTTTTTTCAACTGAAGATCCCACAGTCAGGATTCCAGGTTTGGCATTGCTCTGCACAAGGGCAGCCTGACATTAACGCTCAATTCATGCCACAAGAGTGTCAGCCTTTCAAAGCAGGGTCTCTCTGCTGTTATTCAGAGCATGCTTAGTTCTTCTTGGTAGGACAGGAAGAGTAAGGTGTCAGCAAAATGGAGAATCTGGTGCAATATTGTCTTTGGCTTTCTTTACTTTTAAATTAAATACTTCTGGTTCCTTTTAAAACAAAACATGAGGACTGTTTCCTCCCTGTCTTGATTTGTTTTGCAGTGTTTCAGCTCAGACTGGGTGGTACATTATTAATACAATTTATTAATAGGAGTTAATAATGGAAGCAGATACTTCAGGGAACAAAATCACTGCAATTAAGAATATGAGGATCCTACACAAGAAAATGAAACCTTACATTGCCTAAACAGTTTTAATAATAACTAGTGAGTTTCCACTCATTAAGATTAAGTAATCTGCATCAGAGAGATGGTCAAAGAAAATATATTCAGAGATAACTAAAAAAAAAAAACCCAGAGCAATAAATGGAGAATGAGGTCACACTTCTTTCCAAATATGCAAATAGATAAACATCAGAACAATAGATTTTCTTCTGTTCTGTTCACAAAGGTGCAGTTTCCTTATCTGAGATCATTGTGAGGCTAGTAAGAACACAAGGCTTAATACAAAATCTTCCAGAGAAGACAAACAGTTCGGCCAGGCTGGCTTTATTTTAGTAAAACCCTTTGTATACATACACATACACACAATAAATGTGTTTGTGCACACGTAAAACCAACGACACTTATTTTTCACTCTACTTGCTCTTCCCTTTATACAGAAATATAATTGCACAGTTAGAAGGGTGGGAATGGGAAAACAGTACTTTTTTTTTCCTTTAGCCTAATGGAAGGTATTATGTGTGTATGTATATGTATAAGGATGTTGTCTGTGTGACATGCAGAATTACTTCTTCAGTCTTCAAGTAGCTTTCATGTGTCATCTTACCTGTGGTGATGATAAGCAAGTCCATATTTCTTTGCAAATCTAACAGTACTTACTGCTGTCAATAATTAAGCCCTAGACAGAAAGGATATCCATCTCCTGCAGGACTGAACACTCATGTTCCCCCTCTAATATATTTGACTCCCTCACCAGCCCCACACAAAACAAAACTACAAGTAGGAAAATTACCCCCTTCCAAACATGACAGTCATCTACTGTGGTTTGGCAAGGAGGCCTGAAACCCTGTTGTTGTGGGAGATCTTTGACAAAAGATTATATTCCCAGGCTTTTCTTTTTTCTTTTTTTTCATTGGCTGACAATGCTTCAGAACCTGAACCATGAGCTGGCTGGTTGGAGCTTTCACTTTCCTTCACATCTACTCTCCACTCCATGGTCCTATTCAGAACAGAAAATTCCTTGCAAGCTTTGTCCAAGTTCACTGCAGTCCTGGGTCTCCTTCCTCTTGGTTTGGAGGGCATGGCTTAGATATTCAACCTGCATGAAAAAAAACCTCCAGCAACATCACATAAGAAGGTTGCTGGTGGTGGCAGAAGGTTTTACAGCCAAAGTATTTCCATGATCTTGGGTGACTCTGCCAAGGGAGTAGAACCTTCTGCCCCAAGTAAAGAGCGTGGAATTGCATGAGCATGCATGCTCAGCACTTCTCATAACTGAAGTCCACTCTAAATTCCCTGGCCATTTGGAAATCCTATCTTCTATTCATTAGAAGGAGAAGCTGATTACAGCTTCTCCTCCCCATGCAATTATGTGCAGGGCCCAAGCAGTGAAGACAAGGTGACACGAGCTTTGCTATGAGCTGGACAAAGTTTCCAGGACCTATTTAGTGCTACCACATCTCCACTGTATTTCTTCCTGTTCCAGCTACACCAAAGTCTGTGCAAGTGCACCTGCCCATTCTGGGGTCATTCCTTAAGTTAACACATATAAAATTCACAGAATTATGATCCCAAGTTTCCCATTTGGTTTAATGAGATGGGACAAATGGTTCCTTCATTATACTCCTTCCATACAAAGTTTACTTTAGAAATTTTTCATAGTGCATACCAAATTCATTGAAAGCCTGAAAAAGCATAACAACCACAAAGCAAACTTGTGGTATCCTTTTAAAACTATGTTTAAATCTACACTGCCATCCAGATGCTAAAGGCAGGATTATTATCCACCCTTCTGCCTCCCTCATTACACTAGCTTTCCTAACAAGAACAAGGAATCAAAGGAAACTACAATACAAAACAGCATGTCAAGTTTTTCAAAAAAGAAAAAAAAAAGTTATCAGGCCTTTCAGATTTTCATTATATTTTACCACCATTAACTAAACCTCTTTCTGAGACAGATGTATTTCATCATCCAATTTCTTTAATGAAGAGTTCAAATTCACAGATTGTGCTAGTGTCAGGGAAAGAAATAGAAACTTATGACTCTGTGTCTGTTTGACAAAAGCTAATTCATAGGAGTCATCTGTGTGGAAAAATAACTGCAATAATATTCATAAAACATATTGTCCATGAAGAAACTCATGGCAAATGTAGTCTGAATAAGTTTTCACCACTGCTGTTTCCTTCGAAAGATATGTCATTCCTTGAGAGGTACGTGTGGTAGGTGATGCTGAGAGTTGCAGTGCAAAGCACAGTGACTGGGTACCAACAGTTCTACCAAAATACATTCCCAGATAAAAGAAAAGTTGTCATCCAGAAACACACTGTCAGTATAGATACAAAAAAATTGGTTTAATGAGGAAATCAGTGTCAGTAGAAAACAGGGATAAAAAATGAGCAAAACCATAAATACAAATGTAGAAGTTGTGTATTACATCATTCTGTGTTACTGAAGTAATGATACAGTCACAGAGGGAATAAAATGGTCAGAACGACCAAGAGAGAATTCTGTTCAAGTTTAAAATGTCAGTAGTGAAAAAGAGGCATAAAAATCTGAGCCTGAAGGGACCTACATAAATGAGTGTCTGATATTTCATACATATGGTTTCTTCCTGTAGATATCTTTATCCTTTGTGCTAATTAAAATCTTCGTTTATATGTACTTTGTCTCCCTCTTTCTCTTTGCTACTTCATTCTATTCTGTTCTTTCTTTTCTCATCATCTTTTATCTTTGCAGATACCTTCTAATTAATTTTCTCCTTAAGGTCATTGTTTTTCTATTCAATGCAGAATTAATTGCCATTTGTTCTTTTTTTCTTTTCCTATTTTTCCTTTTTTCTTTCTCTTTTTTTTTCCCCAGTGATTTTCAACACTTCTCTCTCCTTTTAGAGAACTCTTTTTCTGCTCTCATGTTCCCATTTTGTGGTTCCCTGTGCTTACTCCCTTTCTACCACACTTCACTCTCTTTCTTACCCTATCTCCTTAATTACCAAATTTCTCATAAGATCCCTTTCCATAGCCTTAGAAAGGCTGATCCCTGCCTCCTCTCAGACACGCTCTCCTTTCTTGGCAGCCTTTTCTTTACTAAACATGTAAAACTCTCTCCCAGGCATTACTGCTTTGTCCCAGAATCCACTCACAATTGCAAACTCCCTTTCCAGCAAATTTAGTCATGCTCAGACTCATGTTCTTTTCCTTACTGGCTAGAGATAGAAAAAGGTATTAAATGCCCTATCTTCTCCTATTTTAATTCCAGAATTCCATAGCCAGGTTAGGTCTTCAGAACTGAAGATTTCCATTCTGATCATCTTAGCATCTGCTGCCTGGGCTGCAAGCTCCAGATCTGTTACCAGGGCCATGGGCCTCTGTCTCCTCCTCAGAGACCGGCTCTGACCTGATGCCACAGATGCTCTGCATAGACAGGACTTACTTGTACTGCTGTTGCTGTTGCATTCAAGCCCTTTGAAGGCCTCATAATCTTTGATGCATATTTCTTGGCCCAAAGACTTCACAAAATAAGGACAGCAGAAGAGGCAAAGTAATAAGAAGACCAAGCAATGTGTCTTGTTCCATGCCAAGACCCTACAGAAGAGCCAGGAACTGAGTTTACCTCTGCTGCTTTGCCCTGCTGTCTTTTCTCAGCCTCCCATCCTAGGCCACTGAAACCTTCCCCAGCTCTCACCATGCACCCCTGACCTTTGAACACATATAATGTTTCTTGTTTTTCTTAGAAAAACATGTAGCTCTATACTCCTCAAACACACACAGACTTCTCTGCTTGTTCCTATACACCCCTCTCTTACAGTAACTCTTCCCTCCTTATCCTTTTCTTCTTTTATATTCCTCCACATTTTTCAGTGCCACCCCAAAATCACTCAGCATTTCTAGACTCCTTTTCTCACCTCCAGGTTTCTTGTACTAACTCTAACATCTAGAAACAGCTCTGCCTAGTGAAGGGAGCTCAGCGTTAGGCCAAAAAGAAAATCATAGTTTGTCCTAATTCTGGGCATTGTTACCTCAGTAAAACTGGGCAGCTTGCTGGTAAATTGCCACTAACAAGGAGAGGTGACCAGACTGGAGTCAAAGGAAGAAGTGAAAAAAACTCATGAAAGTCGGGGAGATTTCGTTTTGAGGTTTTTTCTACTGACTTGGGTAGGGCTGAAAGCAGCAATATCACCAGGTGCATGAAAAATGCAAGGAAATGGATCATTGTGTCAATATCAGTCAACGCTACGTGTGCAGGCGCCATGTGCTGAGGTAAGACCAGCACTCCCTGGCACCAGCATGCTCTCAGAGAGACCTGTTCTTTTCAGCATGGCTTTCTGCACCATTTAAATATTCGCTCTTATGTACCACAGCACCACCAAGTCTGTTTTCAACCAGCTGTTCTGTAACCTAGAAGCAGCCTGTTGAATATTCGGTGTGTGTGATACTTTTGTGATTTTTCTGGACCCACATCCACCCACTTACTTTACACAGTTACTAGGAAGTTCTCAGCTACTGAAAATGTGTCTGAATACCAAAGACCTGGAAATCCAAGGGAGTGATTAAGAAAATCCATGACGGTTTCTAACACACCTTTATTACCTCGGTAATGAATTTTGATTGATCTGATGCAAGCAGGTCATTATGAGTGTTTTTAAATCAATTTACAGCTCAGAAGTACTTGCGGAGTTGGCACAATGACAGAGCACATCATGGGACCACGTGAGGCAGCTGTGCCTGATGCACCACATGGTCATGCTGATGTCTCACTACATTTTTGGGTGGTGGCAGCTCCCTGCCAGCAGCCTGCAGGAAGAGTCACATGCAATCAGATATACCTATGCCTTTTTAAAATGTGAAAATAGTCCTATTCCCACTTTTGTAATGCTGCTAGTTTCAAGATTTGAGTAGATGTTCTGATAAGGCAGGCTTTTTAACTGGCTGGATAATACCAGAATTTGCTTTCCTTGCTGCTTTTTCTCCTTGGTGCTTTGATCTGTACAGAGATAGTTTGTTTCTTTTCAAATACCAACACCTAAATGATCACTATGGTTTCTGGCTAATAAAGACCTGAATCAACCAATTGACTTCATATGTTGTTTCACTTGTCTTTTTTGCATTCTGTCTCTCTCTTATATCTTTTTCCTGATTGGTTTTTTCGGGATGTTTTTGTTTGGTTGGTTTTTTTGGGGTTTTGGTGGGGTTTTTTTGTTTATTTTTTGGGGGGTTTTTTTTGGTTTTTTTTTTTTTTTTTGCTTAATTCATGGGCACAAGGTTAATTCCAGCTGCTCACTTCTTCTATAGAAATCTTCTTCATGTACATCAATAGATCTGGAAAGATGAGGGGGAAAAAAAGGGAGTCCTGATGCAGTACATAAATCAGGAGATTGGCAAACCAGGCAGGATTTGTTTTTTCTTTCTCGTTAGCATTCTTTCCCCACTAGTTCAATAGGGAATTTTAGCTGACTCTTCCTTTTGAGAGGAGGCCCTCAAAGCCTTCTCTACTGCCCAGTGTCACATTACTGTTGTAGCTTTTTCACCTCTACTTATCTAAGCTGGTTTTTAAATGTTTCAAAGGGCTCAGCAACCCTCGAAGTCACACCTTTCACATGCACTATCTTCATGTTCATTTACATCTAAAAGTCATTCTTAAGGAGAAGAGGAAATATTTGGTAACTCAGGAAAAACATATATATGTATGAAAGCAATCTAAGTGCTAAATGGAATCTGACCACGGGGGAATTGAATGTGTGGAGGCATGCTGCTGCCTACACTAAAGCAAATGCATACTTGCCTTGTTTCTTTCTTGCTTTTTCTGCTTACAGTTATTTTACTTTATTACTATTCCTTACTTACACTCTGGCAGCATCTAAAATCCAGATCAGGATGGAGGCAACTTCTGTGCAAAACTTTTGCAGTCAAAATACAAAATCTACTAGAAAATAACCTGAGGGAACACATGATGGTCCCTTAAATTTGTTCTGAAGAGCTTTGAGTTTGGGGAAAAAAAAAATCTTTTCCTGACACAGTAAAATTAGAGAGTTTAATATTTTTTCTAGAAATAAATGCTTTGAGGCTGGGTTTCAAAATAAGTTCATATTTCAGAATAAGTTACATAACATCATATGCTGTAGTAGTGTGACACGAGATAAAATAAAAGGGCCCAAATTCCTGCACAGTGCTTCAGTTTTATAGAAAAGAATAGTGCTATGCTTAACTTAACAATAAACTTTGTGTAAGTACCCCTTTTCACTGGGGATTTTGAATTTTCAGCTCTTTAGTGCAGATTGTAATAGAATTATAATGAAAGTTTTTAGATATAGGGATGTAAAGTTTCTGTGGTTTAGGAAGTGGAAAATACTTTGTGCTCTTGAGTGACATTTATGGGTCAGGAAAAGACTATTGCAGAGTTATAAAGGAGTCTGATGTGCTATCAGTCTGTACAAACAGACTGATATGCTATCTCATGTCTTGTTTGTGGGATTAATATTTTTCTCTGATGCATATATTTGATTGAAAGAATTCCCTGCCCTGGAGATTTCATAATTACTCAGATATAAAGGTTCAGCTAAAAAACAAAAGATATTTCTAATGTTCACTCACATCTAACCAGAGCTTCTCACCAGCCAAAGGGAGCACAGCTTCTAGAATGTTTCACTTTTCAGTAAATAAGAGCAGAAACTCTGTTACTGTATTTGCTTTTCAGTATTTTAATTTCCATGCTGTATTTCAGTGACTTTGAGGGTAACAGTCAGGAAAAAACAAATATAAGCCACAGCTCCTCATCACTGCTCCCTAATAAAAGGAAATGTATCACTTGCCGTAGCTTGGACCTTTTGCAGTGAGATGTAATGAAGTGACATGAAGAGAAGGGGACATGCAGCTACTGAATTTACACTTGAAAGACTTTATCAAAATGCTCAATTGACATCTCTAACTTCTTTCTAAACAACATGTTTGCTGAGGCCAATCTATGATGTTCTCTTGACCTCAATAGGTTTTGGTGAGGGTCTTCAAAATTATTGCAGTGACTGCCTGAGTACCCCCTGTATCTAAATGTTAATAAATACAGAAATCTAATGCTGAATGAACACAGAAAATGGATGATTGCAGTGGCTATGTGAAAATAGTGTGACACCTGCAAAGATATGAAATTAAAAAGACAGAAGACAAAAAGCAAAAGCCATGTATGATGTATATTCTTCTTCTAAAAAAAAAAGTCCTGTATAAGTCTACAAAATGCTGTTGTATTTTAGCTGAATTTAACAAGCAATGTGACCAAAATACTTGTTAATCTGTAATGCTCATTTTGTTAACAGCACCCAGAGTCTAGATCTATTTAACAGCAAACAGAATTATTGATTGGATTTGTTCTGCATTTAACGCTAATAAAAAGAAAAAACAGCATTTAGATTTCTTTTGCAAAATATGCAACTATTAATGAGTGAATAAAATGTAAGAAAAGGAAAGTGAAAACCTAGCCTAGACACATTAGAAATAAAGACACCTTCCTGTCTAAACAGCTTTTGGCAGATAACGCTTCTGCTGCTGCTTCTTGTCTTTGATGTTCTCGCTGCTGCTGTTCTTGACAGTTTGATGACAATTTGTAGTGAATCAAACAGTTCAAAAATTTAAAAAATCACTTAATACAATATTTCATTTTACCCAAACCAGAATTTTTAAATTAGAATTTGAGAACTTTATGAAAGATGGCTATTCCTTCTACATAAACCAGAAAAGTATTTCCAAATTAATATTTAATGGAAATTAACATTTTAAAAGATTTTTTAAAGGGAAAGGTTTATTAAAAATGTCTGATATAAATGTCTAGTTTTTTTCAGTATGCTTGTTTTTTGTTATTGAAATGAAAAAAATACCTTCATATATTTTTGATGTCATAAAATAAGCCTCCCCTGTTACAAAGAAAAAAATTTAAATAGTACATACCTCAGCAAAGTAGTCGAGCCAGCTATCAGGTGAGAAAAGTCATGGTACTGATGGGTGTCTTCATATTCTCACATGTAGCATGGATGTAGAGGCCATCCTTAATTACCTTCATATTCATGGTCCTGTTATCTGCAAGTTTCCTGAAGAAGTTTTCAGCTGCCATTTGTAAGGATTACTTCTTCTCTTCTATCTTCACAGCTGAGGTGCCTGCAGTGGCCAGATAACTGGGGGTGTGTCTGGCAAGCGAGTGGAAATAGGATCAAGTAAGAAAGTCAATCACCATTACTAAGTCCTTACAGAAAAGTCTTTAAAATTACACAGAAATCCTACAGGATCAGAGGACATCTACATGCCAAATGAGGATTCATACAGAGAAACCTAAGCCTTTTTTAAAGGGCACAGCTCTGTGACCTTTAGGTTCTTCCTGTTCCAAATGACCTGAGGTAACTGGGATGACTCTGGAGGTCAAGGTCATTGCTGCCATGCACTAGTGCAAATAAACCAAGGTCGTGGTTGAATTTAAGACAAGGCAGAAAACCAGAACAATGGTACAAAGGTGCTCATTTCTATAAGCTTTCCTATTTCCTTCCTTTGGGATGGATGTGCAGTGAATACCTGTTCTGATGTCTCTACTGTGCACTGAATATTCAAATATGAGATTACCTACAGTGGCTAACATGACTGTAAGAAATAGGCAACCTGGTACCGTATAAAAGCAATTTTCCCTCGGATTGTTTCTGAGCCTCAGCAATTGCAAACAGGTTCCATAAAGAATTTTAAATTATCTCCAAATTTTATATATAATGTTTTAATAGGTTTTCAAACAATTTCATTAGATGGCAATTTTAAAATAGTTCTTCTGTTCTGCTATGGCTTGGCAAGACTGGAGGAGAGAACCGGTTGCTAAAAGATGGACTTGCACTCTAGAAAAATTTCAAATAAAACACCAGGAAACAACATGTATACAAACAGCAGAATAATTGCCAGAATTCTGTCGTTCTTTCCCTACTGAGCTTGCAGTTTCTTGAAAGAAAGGAGATTATTTTCCCAGCTTATGCTTGGAGTGTATTTCTCATTTAAGTCACACTCCAGGGTCTACAACCACAGAGATCAATTAGGCAGGATGGACATCATAAGCCAAATATTTCCTCCTGCAGTAAAAAAAACCTTGGGAGATAGAGAAGGTGTAAAATAATAAATGGAAAGTGAGAAAAATAAATGGTCAAGGAATAATTTCTTTTAATAATGCAGAAGCTGCTTTCACAATTCCACATAAAGGAAAACAATGCTTCTGGGGGGTGGAAAAAAAGCCTGTTTTCTTCTGAAATCTTCCATGGAAGGCAGTGTGTATTTGTTTACACTAGAGGATGTGCCATAGGCTCTTACCAGCAACACTACAACAAGATTGAGAATTTCTCTTTGAGGAAAAGATTTATCTAAAGCATTCTATGTCTATCTCATAAGAAACTTCTATTGTGGATTGTTTTGTGTGCATCATGCATAAAACAATAATCCCCCTTCTTCTATTATGTCCTTGGGAAAAGCAGCCTTGAGCCTTGACCTCTCCCCTTTTTCCCAACATGCCAGATCAAAACTTGAGAAAATTCAGATCTCCAGTGTCCACTTTTCCCAGCTTAGCAAACTCCTCTCCTTCACAGCTATCCTGCTCTCCATTCCTCTCTAGCCAGAACTGAACTGAGGCTTTCTGGAGGCTATGGAACGCACTTCACATCAGTGGAGGGTGCTGAGGAAAGAAATATATTTCAGACTGGGGAAAGAAGATATGGCAAAAGCTGAGGTGTCTGGCCCAGCCCAGGAATTTATGCAGAAGCTTTGGATCACACCAGCCATGTGATGGTAGGGAAGGTATTTAGACAAACACAAGATGGTTCCATCTGGAAAAAATTGGAAAAAATAACATGTTAAGATTTTATGAAGAAACACTTTGTCTTTCCTATAATAGTCTTCCTTTTTTTTTTTTTTTTCCTTTTCTTCTTTTCCCTTTTCATTTCCCACATGCTGTTGGCAGCTGAGCTCCCCTAAGCCTTTTGGAGATGGATAGCTTCTCACCTTAACCACTCACAGCTTCAGGGAATTTGCTCAGGGAAGTACCTGAGCTCACCTCAGTGTAAACTGAATCAACATCAGATAAAAAAGTTTTGCTGCAGCTTTCTTAGGGTTTGCCTTTGGAGGCCCGTATACTGGGAGGAATAAATTAAAATGAAACTTTTAATATTCTCTAAAAAGTCACTAGATCACTGTTTCCACCTTAGTGCCTTATTAAAGGATGGTTGCTCCTGCTCATCAGCATCAAGAAGCAGTGCACATTTCAACAGTAATGCTCAGAAATCTCAGGGAAGTGGATAAATTTACAGGGAGAAAATGCCAAGGGAAAGCGGTCAATTCATAACACTGGCATTCAGTGTTAGTTGGTTTAATTAACTGAATGTTCAATTACCAAAACACTTTGCCTTCTATGCTAATGCTGTTTCAAATAATAGGTAAAAAACCAACAAAACAGTCTCCATCTGAGGCTAGGAAGCAAACAGAGAATAAAAATTTGGGATAGGAGATGGAAAAAATCAGATATTTGTTAAGGAAATACTTCACCAAATAACAGTCAGTTTCCCAAGGGATTATTCACAGAAGGAATAGGGTGGCAGTTCAAATGTTCACATTATTTTTCATCACTGGTTTAGATAAACATTGTGCTGTCATTAAACTACAATGGACTTTATCTGAGGGCTGTCTCTACGTTAAATTCTAGCAAATCTCTGTATTTGTCTGCCCAGTGTTAAAAGGATATTTCAGACTTTCAACTTTAACACCAAGCAGTCCTCCTTAGCATTTTAAAATAATACATATTTTTATTTTTCTTCATAATATTTAAGCAGGTTGAATAATTTAACAAAGAGCATAATGCTCTAAATTCACTGAAATTAGATTTTTGCAAAGACAAACCCTGAAGATGTTTCAAAACTGTGTCACAAACCTCATGGGCATTAAAACCAGGCTATGGCCATTAAGTACAGCAGTGATGTGGCTGCTAAGGCACCTCACCTGTGGTTCACTGAATCACAGGCAAGCATCAGCAGGAGCCTCAGTGAAACCTGACCCCACAGTCCTGGGACCTGTGTAAGATTAGCCCTGAGGAGTGAAAATGCAGAGACCCTAAAGCACTCCTGCCAGGCCCCAGAGATCAGCACTCACTCCATGGCAGCTGCCAGGACAGTTCACTGGAGGCAGCCTGAGCTGTGCTGAAGCTTTTGGTGCTGGTATAAGCCAGGTTTAACCACCAACATCACCGTGACCAACCTGAACTGCGGTCAGGAGCTCCAACATTAACATCAAGCACACACCAAAATGCTGCACTGAATGAGTTCCTCTGAGCTCATATTCTACCAGCTAATAAAATTACTAAATGTACCAAATGGACATACATAATTTCCTAACCATGATACAAGCACAAAAAAAAAAAATAAAAACAAAAAAAACCACAAAAAATCCCCAAAAAACCACCACCAACAAAAAAACCCCCACCAAAACTAACCTTCTTCCCCCAGCCTACTTACCCAGACAGTATAATGACATGCATTCCAGCATAGTTCTGCAAATCTGTTACGCAAGAACCATGTTCCCAAAAACAGCCTCTGGCTATAGCGGTGCTGAAAATATGTTGTTGACTTTTTTAGGAAAAAAAAAAAAAAAAAACCAACAAAAAAAAAAACACAGAGAAAAAAACCCTTATTTTTGTTAAAAAAAAAAAGGTCCAGGTTTTCATTTATACAAGAATGACTTTGTTGTGTGGTATGCCCTTCAATAAAATTATAGCTTAGGTCCACAAGTGTGTGCATGTTTTGAGGTCTTATATTGAATCTTATCCTTTCTTCATTTTAAAGGTATTCAATATTGCTAACAACCAGGAATGTAAATTATAGACATACACACTCATGTACATAGCCTACCTAATTTTACAACTCCTGTTAAATGTTTTAATTACACACAATGGGTTATAAATAATAAGATAGAAATGTATCTAAATATTTTTGCACCAACACCAGAAGCTATAAAACTCCTTAGTATATGAAAGGTCTTCACTGAAAAATAGGTTTCAAAATTTACAAATTAAAAGTCTTTGCGCATTCAAACCCTTAGGTAGTATTGTATTTTTTCTCAACTTTTAATCCACTTTGCACCACGTTAACAGAATTTTAAAAGGTCTATGGTTTAAAGTCCTTGCTGTTATGCTACTGTGCTCACATATTAAAAAATACAGTAGAAAGCTATTTCTTTTACCTAATTATGAAGAGAATTAAATTATTGTACTTCCTCGTAATAACTCAGTACTTCCCCAAATGCACATATTTTCATTACTTGCTTGCACATTATTTATTTCTATTCTTGTGACCTTATTTTTAATAAATACATTCTAAACTTCTTCAAGAGTATGGAAAGAATATTTAATACAGAGCAAAGTAATTATATTCTGAAGGTTCTGAAATATAACTGAAGTGTATCCCTGGGGCTATTTCCTGATAATTAGGTATGGCATAAATAATCATGATTAATTATGTTTCTGGATAGTCATCTGCCTCCAATGAAATATTGTTATCCCTGATAATGCTCAATATAAAAAAACCCCACAACTAAGTGTGTTTAAACAGAATATTTTCCTGAAACTCATGTGCAACTCAGTACACAAGCTATAAATGTCTTTGATGTTGCTCTGATACATTGTGCCACTGGAATACCAATTCTTGATTTCTGAGTGCATTAAATAATATAGTCTGGCAACAAATCAAAATCCAGGAGACCACAATTACACTAAATAATTTGATGAGTTTTTGTTAAATGGGTTTGGAACATGATCTTGATTTTTCCTTTGTGCAGTTTATTAAGGATGTGACAAATTGTTTACCCATTTGTTACATCCCTCTGATTACAGATGTACCAAGAAAAAGTACAGGAATATATATGGATCAGAGCTTGGGCAACTTTTTTCGTGATGATTTTGTAGTACCAACCGCAGGATCAAAACTGAATTTTTGTTCTTTGAAAGAAAGCCAAGGCCTTTTCTAATTATGTTCAGCCCCTTCATGTAGTATTATTAATACCTTCTTGAGGCTCATCTTAAAATGCACAAGGCAGTGCCCTGCCAACAGAGTTTGGAAGTGAAAATGAAAGCTAAAGAACATGATTAGCAGTACTTGGCACATGAAAAGCCAAGGGGTGGAGGTGCCTCAGAGCTTGACCTTAAGGACCAGACTTCCAGGTGAGGACTGACCCTACCCAGTGCAGCTTGGTCAGCACCACACCTGGGCTGACCCCGGGCAGAGCACCAGCAAAACCAGCCCTCAGAAGCCATCAGGCATCCTTGCCTGTCCTTGGCAGGGCAGTGTGGGAGTTAGACAGTGACATGTTGCTTGGGACACCTCCAGAGATCCCTCCTTTGGAGAAGAGAGGTCTCCACCAGAAAGACTGTGAGTGACTTTGCTGGGAAGAACAGGTGCCTGAGCTGGGCTTCCTCTGGGTTATCCAGGTGGGTTGTGCTCGCAAAAACAGAAGACCTTCAACAGCCCAGAAACAGAAGTGAGGGTCAATTCCACACTGATGGCCAGTCCTCCTTTCCTTCTTTGTGTTTGCTCTTTCAGCTGTGACTAATTCTCCACCCTTTTTGGCAGGGAGATTGGGGGAGAGCCACATTCCAGTTGAAACCAGCACAGTTGCCATGAGCAAACACGAAGATGACTGCTAATGCAGCAGGGTGATCCCTGGAGATCCACAGCTTCAGCAGGCTGCCTGCTGGATAAACAGATTCCCAGAGTTCATGTACAGGAGGTGGGGCTGGAATGAGGAGTGCTCACTTTTAAAGCAGCAATCGTAACAAGCCACAAGGTGGAAGCAGAAAAGCCAGAGGGGACAGCATCTGTCATGGTGAGAAATAAAATGAGTGAACAGAATGCTCTGTTGCAAGAAAGCAGCAGGAAATAGGGGAGCATATTCTTTAAATATTTCCATCTAAGACAGCCTGAAGAGGGGAGACAAGGACTAAAAGTAGGTAAAATAATAAACTGGTCGTAAAAGCCCCACCTGCCAAGAGTATCAGTAAAATGATAGGAGCAAAGGCAAAGGACATTTTCTTGGCAGCAAGAAGCACAGATGGTCAAATATAAAAACCATGGTTCTATATGGGATTTTCATCTTTGTTACATTTTCCATGAATGAATGCACAGGAAAAATGTGTACCTGGATTATGCTAGATGTGAGCAAACTATAGATTTGTATTCATGAATATTCTTGCCATAAAGCCATGCTAAAGCTTTTTTTAAATCCTGTTCAGTTAGGTCTGAATGAAGTATCATAGAGCAGCAATGTCTTTGGTGAGATGTCTTCATGCAAGTGGAAATGGAAGCATAAAGAATTCTGAAGGGATTTATTTATTTTAAGCATATTTGCGCTTTTCATGTCTTCCTGTCGGGAGTTGGGTAAGATAATATCTAAGTTTGAAGTAAATCACAGAGTTCTCTCTATCATTTGCTAGGAGGCATTCCTGTATTTAACTTACAAATTTGTGCCGTTGTTACTGACATAGTCCCAGCTTGTGCAAATATTCAATGAATATGGCACAAAGTTTCTGCCAGCATTTGGCTACCAAACTTCAGCTGAACTCTGTCCACATTCTCAATGACCTGAAATTCTCTTAATCCTGCTTGAAAAATAATTTACATGGCAGATGTAACCAAGATGAGTAACTGTACCTGACTTCTGCAACTCTGCTTCTTTTTTAAGAAGCATCTTTCAAGGAGACAATATTCCAAGGATAATAAAATACCAGCAGAATAAAGATTGGCAAAGGGACAACCTCTGCATCCTCTAAAAGTGAGGAAGAATTGGGAAATCTCTGCTGTCTTTGGGAAGTGCAGAAGGGAGTAAACCCCAGCCCCTGGGTCAGCTGGTGAGCCCAGACTTGCATCCTTACTGTCTCTTTAAAAGCTTCCTGGCCAATAGTCCATTCCATATGATAACACTGATGCTGAATAAAACATCTGCTCAGTTTTCCTCAGATTCCTTCTCAGGAGGAAGGAGATGTTTTGAGGCTGCAAAGGCAACCATGTGAAGCACATTTCAGGAGTGAGGATGGGGCGAATTAAAGTGACACTATAAATGCAGGAATATGAACTCCAACAAAGCAAAAATGGAAGTATCAAAACTTATCTCCATTCCAAAAATGTGTGTGTGTGTGTGTATATATATATATATATATATATATATATATAGTTTCCACCCTGGGCTGAATATGTTTAAGCATTGTACATTAATTAAAAAGGTATGCACCTATGATCTGAAGCTGTCCCTTGAAGGCAGCTTGAGCTTTTTTTCAGTGCAGAAGTTTCCTAGATACTTTTTTCCTTTGTTGTCACTGTACCCATTGGCTTGGTCAGCACATACCTCCTTCCTTCTTTGCAATGCTGTTTTGCAACACACTCCTATTTCAGCATGGGGCTGCTTCTCATTCTGCCTTAGAGCACAGGCATGTGGTAATTTGCTAGAGGAAGAAGCCAAAACATATGTTTCCCCATGGCACTAATTAATTACTTATATGCACAGTCAAAACCTAATTGCTATTATACACTCTGGCCTGTTTGACTTCGGGGAAAAAAGGTGACTTTGCACCTCTTTTGATTGGAAACGTGCAAATGTGAAAAGTGGCCATTTCATTTTTACAAATGAAAGAAGCAAAATTTCACTAGTACACTATTCATTCCTAGCACACCTCTTACTTTATTTTAAAGTCCTCTGCACTGTGCTCAGTACATCTTCTAATGTAACCAAGCCTGAAAGCATAAAGTATGTGTGCTCTACTTAAAACTGCTGATATGACAAAGAAAAACCTCTTCCTCAGGACTACTACTTCTCTCCTGTAGCATAACAGGCACTAGTCAACCACAAGTGCTCCTAAGAATGGCTACTTTTAGTGCTTTTTACCAATAAACGGCAGAGGTTTTGCCCATTAAGGGTTTTATTTTCCATCTTACAACAGTGACAACCATTTGGAGCTTTGCCCATACTTCCCTGTGCTGATTTTTTAGTATTTATAACATTTCTATTGTACTTACCACCATATTACCAAAGTCCCTTACACTCATTAATCTCCCATATAAGTTGTTCCTTTGTTCATTTCTTAAATGACTTAGAACAAGACCACAGCCTCTTAAGCAGATCTAGCAGGAAAAAAGAAATTGAAGGTAAATTAGATATTCTTATTTTCTCATTACTTTTCCACTTAAAGTGTTCCTGAAATAGCCAGAATTATTAAAACAAATAAATAAACAAAAAAACCACAGCGCTAAATTTTACTCTAAAAATGTGTAGGTGACTGCGAATTAGGAGCTGCTGGAGACAGTCCAGTAAAGTGCCATAAAGAGGATTAAGGGACTGGAGCACCTTTGCTATGAGGAAAGGTTGAGAGAACTGGGACTGTCTAGCCCTGAAAAAAGAAGGCTCAGGAGAATCTCATCAATGTCTACAAAAGCCTGAAGGGAGGGTGCAAAAAGGACAGAGCCAGGAGCTTCTCTGTGGTGCCCAGAGATAGGACAAGAGGTGATGGGCACAAATGGAGACACACGGCGTTCTCTCTGAACATCAGGGAATGCTTTTTTCCTGTGAGGGTGACGGAGCACTGGCACCCAGAGGAGTGGCATAGTCTCCCTCCTTGGATGGGAAGCACAGTCCTGGGCAGCAGCCTCTGGATGACTCTGCTTGAGCAGAGAGGTGGAAGCAGGGGAGCTCCAGGGGCCTCTGCCAACCACAACCATTGTGTGATGTCATGAACCCCACAGGAGCCAGGTCTGAATGTGTCTCCAAAGATAGAATGCAGATAAATTTCAAACCAGGGCAAAACATTTGCATGTCATTTTGGTCACTGTGTAAGCTTAGTCTGAGTGCAAAGTTCTCAACATTTTTCAAGTGATTCAGTGTAATAACTTTTTTAATAAACCAGCATCAAACCAAGACTTTGAAATGCACTGGATTTGTGAATAAAAGCTTGGATAAATGGACAGAATAACTCATTAATTCAAAATAATGAATGATCTCAAAATATACACACATGTGAGGATCTGGTGGCACAAGCAAGATGGTTTACCAGCCTAGAGTTGTGGTGATTGCCTTCCTCAGCTGTCCATTTTCTCCTCTCTCAGGTTCCATACCTCCGTGTCCACACAAACTTCAGGTGCTCTCCAGGCAGCTGCTGGGTGATCCCAGTTTCTAAACCATCACAGTGAGCAGGGCTCCCACTTTTCTATCAAGTTGTTAATTGCACAGCTCAGAAATTGGTAGGGGAGCAAATGAATGCCCTTGTAATGTGGGAAGAATGACCAGCTGAGGTGACTTTTTTCATACCAGCAGTACTAACCTATGCCTGGGGACCTACAGAAGATTCAATTGCTTTACAGAGTGGCGTGGATTGTTTGCAGCAAAACCTGGTATCTCAAAGACCATATACTGCCCAATTCAGGGCTTACAAGCTTGCATTTAATTTCACATTTGCTCAGTTTCCTACAGCACAGAAATGAGTAGTGACTGTGGATCAAGGTAAGATTTTATGCTATTCCATACCATTGCACAACTGCATAAAATGAAAATTGATGGTTTCCGTGTTTTCTAAACCTCAAACTGCAAGCATAACTCAATGCCTGAGTAGCTTGAGCCAGACCTAATTCCTGACAATCTCATATCTTGTCTTTTACACCTGTGCAATGAGATGAGCAAATGGGGCACTGAAGGGTGCTATTTCTCTCTCTCTCCTTACAGAGATGTAAATGGGTTCAACAAAGTGAAGGGCAGTGAAGACAGCAATGCAAAGTCAGGGAAAATACGACAGGAATATAAACCCCTATATTCATGCAGAAAGAAAAGTATTGAAGAGAAGCAAATCAATAGACAAGTGTACAGAAATTGCGTTGGGAAAAGAAGGAAAAGAAGGAAAAGAAGAGGACTGCAATTTGAAAATAACATGTCAAAAGCTCCTTATGAGTCAGAGGGCCAAATGAAGGCCAGCAGTGAATGGAACAACACAGTTCCTCCTTCACAACATGTCACAGCTTTGTTACTGGGATAAACCTGAAACTAATGTAGTCCCTAGTATTTTTCCATAGAAAGTTGATTACAACATTTCTGAAGCTAAAGAAAAAGAAATTAGAAACATGTTTTGTGAAATATCACTGGGACTCTTAATATCTAAAGAAGATATATTGCAGAGAAATATTTGTAGAAAACCTGAATGTCCAAAGTGACAGGAGGCACAGAGTTAACAATAGGCTTAAGTGATACTAAGTATAAAAATCCATCATCATCACATTGGCCACTCTGCCCCCTTAGTGAGCCAAGACATAAAATCAAAGTTAAATTTTAGAAGGTGATGTGTCCTAAGAAAGTGATCTGATGAGAATTGGAAAGGGTCTGGTTTCACTGCACTGAAAATTTCACTCTCTGGAATTTCATTTTTTGTCTCTGGCAACAGTAGGCCAACGCATGAGATGATCAGATTGGTGACTGATGAAAGCCTGGCAACATCAGTGCTGGCATGTCAGTTTACTGATGTCAGTTTGCAGCATGAGGATTTGAACTGGCAGACTTTTCATTAATTTTTTTAATTTAATTATACATCAAGTTTGAAGACCTCTCTGTGCATGGTTTGAATTTTCAGCAGATCTTGATGTCAATGGATTGACAGTGCCCAAGCAGCTGGACCTGGACCTCTGTATATACTTTTCTTGTTCTTGTATTAAAAGAATCATTATAAGGACATTAGGAGAGATCTGCTGTTATACAAAGAAGAAATTCAGTAGGTAGATTCAGCTGAAATGGGAGTAAATTTCTAAGTATGTTGGAAAACCTCCCTCCCAAAAAAACCCCACACTAATCCCATATGACTACCAATTTTTGTGAAATTTGACAGATTTATTTCTGATTCAAGCACTTGTTGCAGATTCAGAGTTTAAACTCCTTTCACGCTGCAAGATGACAGCAGGACCTATTGACTTCAAGGGGGCCAAAATTTCATGAATGACAAATGCACTGCTCTTGACTTGATGGAAAGAACTTGCCTGATGCCAACAAATCTCTCACCTGGACTATACTTGGGTTGACTGTCCTGTGGGCATAGTCTGTGCAAACTGCTCTATGAGAAAGCCACCAAAATGAAATGCCTTCTGGGAGACCACCACCACCACTACCCTCCCAAATTTCAGAGTGTTGTTAAAATGGCTTGTCCTCAAAGTGCTCAAATTGCAACACTTTCCAAGGGGCTAAAGATTTGCTCAGTTTGTGAATGTCTCCTTGAGATGCTCATTATCCCAACACAATATAATAATGTTTTGAGGGCACTTCAGCAGTGACATGAACAAAAAAAATACACTCACATTCACAGAGCAAAAGGTTGCTGCTGCTTGTGACAGTGATGATTCAGGGCACAATGAAAAGAGCCAGTCACCTTCTTGAGTCCATTTGCCTTGGGAGTTAATTAAGAGTCCTCAACAGAACGAACACATAAGGAGAAACTGATACTGAGTCTAGGATTAGGAAGATATAAGTCTTTCTTACACCTCTGCTGCATTTCCTTATTCAGGTGTCCCTATCAGCCTTGGAGGCTGCAGGTGATGGATGCTTACTACAGGATTCCTTACTCTGCTGCAGGAGTGATCACAGAGGCCAAATCTTTGCTGTCTTTTACATTTATACCTCACTTTACAGAAATACAGCTCCAAACACTGCAAGGTAACTAACAACCAAAAAAAAATGACTGCCTGAAGTCCTGGTTTGGGCATTTTGCAGTGTTTATTGCTTTAGTCCTTCAAACTTTCAAGTTTCATTAAAATAATACTGTCTGATGTTCAGGCAGAAGTCTGTCTTTATTGTTCCCCTGTTGAATCAGTCTCAAAATAATTATGTGCAGAGATGCAAAGTGAAATTACTGTAGCAGAGGTGCAAATTCAACCCAGAATGAAAAGGGACATCAATTTCAAAGTCTATAACTAAGTATATTTCGATATCAAATGCTCAGCAGGAGGTCAAGAACTTCAATATTTTGAACACATTGTGCTTTCTCATTTTATAACTACAGTCCCATGGTACAATACAAAAATATTGTTTTTACAAAAGCCTTCAGATTATAGTATTTGAAATGTTGCATTAATATTCAGTTAAGATTTAATAGCCAGAACAAATGTATTAACTCATGAACCATGAGGTCATAGGCTCTCCTAGAAAACACTCACATAAGCTACAACTCTTTCACATATATTTGTAACAAAAATAAAATAATTTCATATTGATATTTCAAGAACGGATAAATTGGCAAAATAAACATTCCCAAATTGTCCACTAACCTCTGATGATTGTGCCAATTACCTTTTGCAGAAGTAATTAAAATAAATTGCAATGATGGAGAAAGAATATGAAATTAATTTCCATTGCATGGTCATTGAACAGTGGTAAAGTGGTTGCCCTAGAATAGGATATTCTAAACATGGCAAAAATAAGAATTTTTTATCATGTGGAGCAATTTAGAACTTCTGGTATGTTAAAATCATCAATTAATGTTACATTTAGCATTTTTACACTTGCCTAGACTTGACAAGCAATTTGTGGTAAGCTGGCATATCATTTGCTTTTGGCAGATGTCCATTGCTTTCATCATTATTACTAAAACCAGAAATGATAAGAATTGAAAGGAAAAAAAATTAGGAAAATTACCTTATTTCCAGTCCAAATAAAAATATATTCTTATTAACTTTATGACACTATTGGCTGCTCTTCTCCTATGTTTATATTATTTAAACAGAAACTTTGTCTTTTTGTATTGGTAACTTCTGGAGGTAAAAAGTGGAACAGATACAATATTTTCTTTTATGTTTCTGAATAAAGGATGAGCTATTTTAATGTACATTTCCCTGACTTCCTAAACATCTGATGGAAAATAAACATTTCCACTGATCTGGTAAGGCCGGCCACTATAGTCACAGTGCCAAGTGGAACCAACTCAATAAAGAATTCAGTAATAACTACGGCGATTTGTCACATCACCATGGGCAGGCAAATTTGACTCTTCCCATGAATGGGGATAGGAGCCAAGGTATGAACTAGCTCTGAATTAGAAGCCATTTAATTAAAGTTAGCACAGTGCTGAACTCAAATTAGCAAGGTTTACTAAGAGGCAGCATATATTAACTGGGGCTCAGCACGGTGATAGAATGCTCTGCTGCCAGCCAAGTTTGCACAGGCAGTAATCTCCTAAAGCACAATGCCATCCAGAGAAGCAAGTCAGACAAAGAACAGGCAAGGCTGAAAGAGTTAAAAACAAGTTCTCCTATCTGTTTGCTGACATATCACCCTTATGAAAAAAAAAAAAAACCAAAAAAAAAAAAAAAAAAAACAAAAAATAAACCCCCAGGAATACAGACCAGTGGTTACATACAGTATTTAATATTCCATTATGGCTCCAGGTACAGCTCTTCCAAATTCATACATTCAAAGCAGAGCAAAGAGAATGGGTTATGGAAAACTGAAAAAAAAAATCCTTTCTTTGCCCAGAGGAAGTGCAAAAAAATTGTGGTCTAATGCTCTTTTGATATGCATGTCTGGGTATTGCCATTAAAATGCCACCTATGGCCGAAGTACTTAGCATGTAGACAATTTTAATTATCTCTTAAGTGCTATGTAAACATCACAAAAAGCCATGATATTCCCAATTTACAAAGCTGCAAATCAAAGCAACAAAAGTTATTGCCACTCTAATGCAACAGGGAACTATTTAGCTCTTCATTGTTCTTGTTGATCATTCTCTTGGTTTTATTTCCTTTCATCTTCTTTGCAATTTGGTTAGGGAACAACTGTATTTAGATGACACCTCTAAGGTCCTTTACATTTCATTCAAATAAGTAATCCAAATTTGAAGATTTATCCAAAATCTATAACTGGTGTTTTTCTAAGGGTCCATACTATTTCTGAAATCTAGATAGCTTTAAATATTGAGACCTCTCTAGCTGGATACTCAGGTTTTGGCATACAAGGGGTTCTCCTTAGGTGAAATGGAAGACAATAGGAAAATGCAATATGAATAAGATTACATCTGTGAAGATAATCCCAGAAAAGAGAATTGTGAATTTAAAAGGGTTCAATTATGACTTCTACTAAGGACTAAGGTGAATCAACCCAATAAACACATTTTTATTTAGAACAGTCTTGTAGCTGTGCTTTTTTAAAAACTAAAGTCAAAATTGTCCTTAGAAAATGTATGTTAAAAAAATAAAAACCTTAGCTTCCTCTATAAATCGAATAGTAAGTTTTTGACTAGGACCCCTTTCTATGAGTAAAGATGAGTAAATATAGGAGTCTTTTGTAACATCAGAAAGGAACTGATCAGCAGTCCCAGTAAATGTTTTATTTAAAATATTTTTTATTTAAAAAAGGAATAAGTGGTTCAAAATAAAACTCAGGTAAATACTACTATACCTGATAGAATAATGAAGGGAAAGTTGGACAATTCAGGATTTGAAGTACCACATTAAAGTTTCCTTTGCACAGAGGATGGACAGGCTTAAAGAGTGGAGTTTGGCATGTTATCAGTAAGAATGTATTTACTGACTTCAAATCATGTAAGATAAACTCCTGGGGGAGAGTCTGGAAAATTTTCTAGGTTCAAAATACTACATCTTTAAAAATATAAAGTTGCACATGGATGTATTATTTGAGAAGTAATGCATGACTACCCTGTTAAAGACTGCCATAGTCTTTAAAAGACCACAGCTATGATTGCATGATGCAACTCAGCTTCTGAAATGTTTCACTTCTGACTGAATAATAGAGAAGCCATAGTATTCTAAAACATATTTTTCTGCACTTAATGGTCATATAAATTGTATATATAGGGAGCATATGTCATGGGTACCTTCCTATATATATGGACACACACACATAAAAATTTATTTGTAACACAGTCTTGTACAGTAATAAATTGAATAAGTCAGGCAAGGGAAGTACTTCTAAAGTATTTAGCAGGAATTAATATTCAATCTTCGAGTTTTCTTTAGTATTTTATCATTCAGATTTCTGGAGCAAAAGGGAAAATATGCATCAAATTTGGATCTTTAAATATATACCTCCACATAAAGAATTTCAGCTGTGGAATCAAATGTCTATTACTTGAACTTCCAAGGAAAAGAAAAGCAAGGATTTCACACATTACTAGTTGCATCAAAGGAGAGTTTATAATAATTTTTATAATAATGACACAAAGGATGCAATTTTCCTGTTTCAAAAACAACAGAAAGTTATTAAGATAGCAGGAAATGCAAAATGTAGAGTATAAATGAGTATCCAAGACATGGAAAATTCTAGCTGAGGAAGGTCAAGTTTTTGTGAGATGTAAATTCCCCTGAATTTCACCATCCAGTACTGCAAACATATTTTCTGTAACCAGTGATGGACATAAAAAAAAAAGGGTTACTAATTATAAGTAGTAATAATTACACATTTAACAAGTTACCATTATACTTCAAAAAGTTCACACTAATGTGTGAATAATTATTGGCCTAATTAAGTATCCGATATTGCATTTACAAACAAAAATGAAACATTAGTTAAGAGTGTGACAGTGTTTTTGCATTAGATAAAAGGAAGAGGTAATTTGGATAACTAATTTCTGGACTGAATTTGTTGCATGTAGCTCACAAAAAAAGGAGGTAATTTTTATCCTTCCAAACATTTAGAAGCATATTTTCCCCTTACAACTCTCCCTTTCCAGTGCAGTATTCAACTGTACATGCTTTCCTTCCCCCCCAAAGATGAAATCAAGAAGAAACATCAGGAACTCTAGAAGTCCTGAGGGCTTTCAGGGTAGCTGTCTTTTGGGAAATGGAAGGGGTCTTGTGCAATGCCCCTACATGGAGAATATATCTGCTTTTACTGGCAGAGTTCAGACTGCCTTGTGTTGCTTCAGGCTGCAGAAGTTGACAAAATCACGCAGTAGACATTAATGCCTCTCAGTGATACACGAGTGATACACAAGTGAAAACATTTAGCAAAAATCAGTTTAGGATGCAGCACACCACAAAGAATGTCTGTTGTTACAGTGACTTTCACCTGGTTGCTGTTTCTATATTAATTTTCCTCCTACCATCTCACAGGAAAAATAGGTGCTGTGGTAATAGTAATTTATCCATGTATCCATTTATGGTCATTTGAGCCTCAACAATGATGGACTGTAAATTGTGGGAAGGAAAATGAAGCCTCCCTACTCATCTGCAAATGCCTTGATTCCACAGTTTTCCATTTTTATTAATATTTGAATGAATTCCCTTGGTCAAGATTACTACATTTTGTCAAGCACAGCACTAAGTCATTTTTGCTTGAATGTCCCCCAATTACTGGCCAGTGACAGAAAATTACTCCAGCCCAGAGGACAGAATATTTCTGTGATATTTTCCCATTCTTCCTTTCTAATTCATGACAGAATTCCCTTCACACTAGACAGGCTGCATAGCTGGTTCTCCTACAGAGCCATGAAGCCTATGGAAAATATACCATCACTTTTGCAGGATGCCTAAAATTTCAGGAGAACTTATTTGAACAGAAGTGCAAAGTAGTGTGTAAACACAGTCTCGAGGCTGCCAGACTTTAGCTAACTCACATAGCTTTGAATCAGACTGCATCTCATAACTTCTCTGTGTGCAAGACTTTGAGACAAACAACAGGATTTGCAACATTCCAGCATGAAACTACTGTAAGTGTCCCACTGCTGTTTAACTCCTTGTACTCTGGTCAAAAAACCCTTTATCTATCCATAGCCCTGAACCCCTGCACTTCATATTGTTTTGTTGCTTCAGTATGTGCACGTTCAAAAGTCTGCTTTAAAGCCTCTTCAAAAAGCAGACTGGAAGCTTTATATTGTTTTCAGTAGGAGTTTGCAGGACCAATACTGACAACACATGCAGGCTTGGGTTCATATAGTACACAAATCCCTGAATACACACTCCCTCTTGAACCTTTGGACCAATGTCTGGTGGGAATTGTTTCTCACCTGCTTCTCAAATGAAAGAGCAATGGAAATACTGAGCCATACTCTTCAATGCACTCAGGGCAACTCTGCTGTGTGCTGAATAAGTAAAAAAGACAACATTAACAGCTGAAATGGAACCTTTCCATACTTGTATATGCAGATTATATCCATTAAAAAAAGTAGAAATTTTTTAAATTTTTTTAAAACTTCCTCTTTCTACACCCTCCCTCCATCACTTTCGCTGTAGCTTTGCAGGAATGCCTAAAACTTCAGGGGAACTTATTTGAACAGAAATGAAAAGTAGTGTGTAAACACAGTCCTGATTATTCAGTACCTGTCATGGGCCCCAAAGACAACCCTGAAATTTCTCCCATAAGCCCGTGTGTGGGGCTGGTTGGTGGTAGCAGTTAGGGCTGCCTGGAGACAGCCTCCAGAAATGCAGAGAACCTGGAGATAAACAAGACTGTCCAAAATATAGCGCCAAGAAGTTGAGGGGAAATGACAGATCCTTCTGATAGAAGGGGCTTCAAAAACTTTTTCCAATCCCTGCGAGAACCTAAGGTCAGGTAGGACTGCATCCCCTGTATATTTTTTCACCTGAATACTGCCCTTCCCTTGTTTATGAATATAGTAGAGAGCTATGGAATGAACAAATGAATGATCTCTTTTTGGAAAATACTCTAAATACATCCCTTCAGGTATCAGTGGGCTTTGCATTAGCCCATATTTGCTTTCATTCTGATGGGTTTGGATGCACCTTTTCTATTCATATCAGTGCAACCTGACCAGAGTCTTCAAGATAAGCATAAGCTTAAATGCTTTCCATAAGGATAGGCTTTATTAAAAAACACAGTTTAACTGTAAGTGTAGATTTTTAAATGCATTTCTCAATAATGAAATAAGCAATGTTGGAGGCATGCTGCCCAATCCAATATATTTTCTTGTGCCTACATTTTAAACATGTATTCCCCCAACTTTTGAACTCATCATGTCACATCTCCATAGTTTTAAGCTGGGCTAGAGCTAATGATAGAAATGTGTTAATTGCAGTTATACTTTCTATAGCATCAAAAACATAACATCAGAATACTTTTGGTTTTTTCCCCCAAATAAATGCTTCAGATTGGTATGCCATAAAATATCCATCTATAGCAGTGACTCCTGGTTAAGGAACTTTTAACTTGTCTTTCAAAGTTAAATAAATTACTGGAAGAAACATTCTCTGAATTGCAGAATGAGTCAGCAATACCTTCAGTATTTTTGGGGCCTATTTTACAGAGGTTGCTTTTGCTTAAGCCATTAGCAACTATTAAATTTACTCTCTTCATTTCACATTGTATACAGCTGATGGGAAATGGGGGGAAGAGACAGTCTTCAAGGCATTAACCCCTTCGCTCCGCAGGATGATTTTTCTACTTGAAAGGAATTTGATGATTTCAGCTTTCTTCTCCTTCTTAACTTTGCTTCCATTAGGATTGCCTGCATGAATAAGGGGTTGCAGAAACTGGCCCTTATATTGTAATGTAATCACAGATTTATTCAGCTCTGCAATCAGCCACTCGTCTGTGATGATCATCTCAGGGTCCTGCCAAGAGTTTCTGGAAGGCTCTGTGCTAGCTCTCTACTGATCACATACACCACCAAAAAAAATTACCTATATAATCCTTTCCACTAATTCAGATCTGTGTTCTGAGGGAAGAGAGAAAGAATCATAAGGAATCATAAAAAATGCTGCTTCTGAACATTAATAAAATAACTATGCATACCATGACCAACAAAAACAAATAAACTGAAAAACTGCAGATACAAATAAAATCTTCTGTTAAGTTAAAAAAAAAATAAAAAACAGGAAATGAAGGGGTGACAAAGGCTGAAAAAGCAAGATTTAAAGAAGGGAAATGGTATGTGGTTTGAAATGTGCATTTGGAAAGAAAAAGGATATCCAAAGATCAGCAGTTCTGAGAACAGCTCATTTACCAATGTCTAAATAGCTAATAACTGAATGTAAAAGTGTCTCCTCAATTTAATAAAAATGTAGTATTGTATTATTTACTACAGTATAAACTTTAAAACATTAACATGGAGAAGGGAAACAGAAAACTGAATGTTTACTATGTCAAAGACTTACATTGCTTTCCAAAGTTTGAGTCAAATATTGCTAGTAATAATACTGACAGGAATATTTTCCCTGATGTGAGTGAAATTATTCTGAGTCAGAGTATACAGAAGAGTCGAGTTTGGCCATTTGTCTTTTGCTTTGTGATATCCATTTCCATTGACTCCCTTGTGCTTTGCACACCTGGAAAGAGCCATGGATTCTGGCATTACCTAATGGCCAGGACCCTCAGTTCTTTGTATGAGATGCCACAAAATCTTTATATTTCTAGTGTGTCTACCCCCCTGGAAGTGCCACTGCTGTTTTCTTGTTCAATGGCTTTTATCTGGCACTTTCAACAAATATTGCTCCTGCTCTCTACACTTGAAAATGATAAATGCATCACCTGGAGGCTGTATCCACCAGTTCCTGTGTAATACTTCTCTCCTAAAATGTGACATAACATTTTAGAAATAGAAAATTAAAATCCCATAAGGAATTCTCAAAAGGGAAGGACACGTGCAAGTGCAACCATGCAGTGAACTAATCCTTAACCACAAAATGCCAGTGTACTCTTGAAAATACCAATAAAAACTGCAATGAGGCACCAGCTAAGCAAGTAAATATTAATCACACAAAGCCACCAGTGGCAGACACTCCTTGTATCTGCTCAATTAATAGTTTTTTCTCAAAACTGGAGTGGTTTTCCATAGTTCTAATGCGAACTTTGGCTAGCACACCTTCCATACACATGAAATTCAGAATCAGAAGTATTAAAAGCTACACCCACACTGCTAAAGGTACCCCTCAGACATGGATCCCCAGCCAAGTAAGGCAATGTCTGCTACAGCAGTTTTCTGCAGGTCTGAATTGTAGGACAGGCACACTCTGAGAGCACCTCACCCTCCCCAGTCTTGACTTTGACATCAGCGGATCCTTTTCCTCTGCAGGGATGGTTTTCCATTAGCTTGTGTCCCCAGAAGAAATTTTTTACCATGGTGGGGCACTGGTACAGGTTGCCTGGAGAAGCTGTGGATGCCTCTTCCCTGGAATTGTTCAAGGCCAGACTGGACTGGGCTTGGAGCAACCTGGTCTAGTGGGAGGTATCCCTGCCCATGGAAGGGAGGTTTGAAACTGGATGATCCCTTCCAATCCAAAACTTATGACTGTAAGTTTTTACCACACCTGAATATAATTTGGTTCTTTCCTGAGAAGAAAACTTGCTTCAGCTGAGTACTGATTTGCTACTCAAAGTGTGTTATTAACTTCACTGAGGGACAAATGTCTTGTTAGTGTGAACTGGAAACATGCTAATATAATTTTCATAGACTAAGCTATAATTTTCTGCTTTAGGAGCAAGTTTGGGACCAAAGAATCTAGACTGACACTCATCCTGGAAGTCCAGAAATTCCCTGTGTGACAGGTTGGGTTTTCCATGTCTAGGAAAAGCCACAAACAATCCCTTAGAAGATTTTTATAATTGCACTCACTTCTTACACAGCCAACTATGCCAGCTGGAAGCTGAATTTCACACCAGTGGTCAGCAGTGTACCTCCTGAAGTGAGAAGATCTGTTTTACAACCAGGGGCACAATATGACCTATCATTATTAAAGGCCAAAAGAGGATTCAGCTCCCCTTTGTGAGCAGTATCACTGACTATTCTTTTAATTACTGCTTCTCAGAAAGGGAGGTAGAATACTTACAATCTTTTTTAACATCCAAAGTAAATAAAAAGCTCTCATATCCAACAAAAGTTACAACAATATTTCCATTATGAACAATTCAACCTAGTTTTCATCAAAAGAGGGGATATTAATAATTCCTAAATTCCATAAAGCCCTTTCAAATTCACCCATTTTATTGCTATAAATCCAGACTTTGAAAATCTAAGTTGCATTTTACTGTACAAGTATGCCCTATGGGACTGCTCTTAGCATATATTATCATTTGGTGTGTGTAAATCAATATCCACTGGGCCATAATTTCTAGTAATAAATCAGATTTTACTGTGGAAGTTCAGAGGTAAATTGTATAGGGAAGTTCACACAGATTTGAAAAGTGAAGAAAGATATAAATATATTAAAATGTAGGGCTTCTTCTTATCAACTTAAAAAAGGTCTGAAATTTGGAAAACTTGCAATAATTTCTCATTATTTCTGCAGATTGCTCCTAATTGGATCCAAGAATAAAGAGGAAAAAAAGTCAAGCCAGTACTTAACTTGAAGTATTAACTACACATTGTTCTCCTGTAAGCACTCAACAGATCTCTTCTTGTTAAAATTATGGCAAATTGGAGCAGCAGTTCCCTTCTGAATCAACCTTCATTTCTCTGTCCTTCCCTGCTGAAGACTATTACATTTTGAAGGCACAAATGATTATTTATTTATTTCCCTATAAAATGCATGCATGGTCCCAAAAGCCGTTATATAACACCCTGCAGTATCCACAAATGCAGTACTCATTATTACAAATTATTAGATCACTTAATCTTCTTTGTCAGTTCCTTCGTCAAAAAAAAAAAAAAATTCACAGTCCCCCTATACAAGCCTAAAATACAAGACAATAAAACTAATAGTAATAATAATGATATGTTTCCTTGGTCTTTTACGACACAGGAAACAAATGCCTCTCGAGTTGTATTGCAAGGATATACACATTGCAAGTTGATACATGGCTGAGTCAGTCAGCTCGTTACCCTGAGGATGCTCAGCCTGGCTAGAAAATGTTCTCTTGCTTTTTAGGATCAGGAAAGAGCTATAGGAATGAACAGAAAGCACATTGCTCCTGGTTTGAGTCCTTCCTTTTATGATGAAAGAACCATCTCTCAGACCTTTGACTCAAAAGGCCTCTCTACCAGCAGCAGGATTTGGTGGGATTTCTTTCCTTTGCCCAAATAACCATGCCTTGTCTGGAAATTGAAACAGAGCAGCATCAGCCTACAGGCCATTGCCAGATCCACTTGGGATGCTCACCTTGTCCTGGCTTTGTGTCTCGCTTTATCTTGTTCCTCAAACCCAGCTTCTGCTCCAGAGATCTGTTCATTCACCTGACCTTTCCCATTACTCCTTTCTGTGTCAAGGAGTGTTTTCCTTCCATTTCAGTCAATGAGAGTAAGCAGCTGATTACAAAGGGAATTTCTGAGCAAGAAAAGGCAAAAGCAAAGGCATGCTCTGCATTCTGAATCATCCAAGCCATGATGTAAGTAATACAAAATCTCATTCTCCTGGAAAGAAATTATGATCAGAGGTGATGTAAAAAGAATATGAGTTCTGCATGCCCTCAGAAATCCTTACATTGTTGATGAAATTAGATCTTCTAAGACCTCTTGAAGTGAAATTATTTTATTTACTTAGGCTACCAGTCAGCTGGACCTGAATCAGGTGAGCTCTGAAGACTTAATTTTTCAGCTCTTAACACTGACTGGAAGTAAAAAATTCCTGGTAGGTGTAGATAGTATACTCCAACCCTTTTTCTCAGCCTGAATATCTGAGAATTCCTTGTATAAAAGAGATGACTGTTCAAAATAAAAAGAAGGAACACATCCTCATGTCCCAGAAAACTCTACTGCAATGTATGTTGTGACATTGTAAACTATGTCAGCTAAAACCCAATTGATTCTTGGGTTGGGTATCTTAAGGAAAAAAAAGAGATATGAAAATAGGAAAACTGTGCCTTCCTTCATTGGTAAAAAGTCTGTGGGGTCCTGAGTTTTTCTCAGTATTAACACCAACTATAACTAGATTAGAGTCATAAAGTTGGCTGTGATTTGTTTTGGTTGTAGCAATAAGAGTACACACATGCACAGCACTCCTGGGCAACAGTAACCATGATTTCATTTTTTATTGTTTCATGATATTACTTATTAGCACACCAGAAGAAGTCCAGGTGAAGATCAGTGGCAACACAAACCTTCAGGTTCTTACAGTATGGGAAACGTGGGTGGTGTCTCTGAGCCTTTGGACTTAAATTCTGTGAGACAATCCTGTGCAACAGTGACATCAGTGGCATTTTCAACAAACATTTTTAGAAAGTGTCTCTAATTAGTCACCTTCTCTTTTCTTTACTTTACTTTGAAATGGAGTAAACGTCAGGATTTGAGTACAACCTATTTTCTGTCACCATTGTGGTGTAGAATCACATGAAAGAAATAGGTAAAACAATTTTTGGAAGCAAGAAATGGAAACGTTGCTTCCATTTCAAACTAGTCCATTTCAGGCTAATCAAACCACAATAAGGTAGGTGGCTTGATCTTCAGGAAAGAGTTGTGATATAGGCGCTCCTTCTACCTCCTGTGTCACGCAAAAGTAAAAACAGCTCATTAAATAAGCTGAAATTCCTAACCTGTTCTTTCACTCCCACTCTTCCAGTACCTGCTTAAAAAAATTATGCAGAGACTCTAACACAGGCTATGTAACATATTCTGGGAACATACAATAAAAGAACCTTATTAGCTCTCTCCATTAGCTGAAATGAGCAGGAGCTAGTAAGATGAATTTTAGGTGTAGGGCATTACACATCCCACAGAGATAACAGAGAAAATTCACGCCTCTTTTAAAAGCTGTCAGAGTGTAGGCTGGGAAAGATAATACAGTACTGGGTTGCATTAAGATCAGGTACTGTGCAAACAGAAAGGTGGAAACTTAAGCAAAACTACAAAAGCTCAATTTCTGAAGCTAAATTTTGCCACAGGGTCAGATTCCCATGTCCCTGGGGAGCTGAAGAATCCCAGAAGACAGACAGCCAGGCGCAGAACAGCTCATTGCAGGTCTCTGCAAACTTCCCACAGAAATCTGCACTGAACAGGGAGACTTTGGCCCTTGCATGCCTCTTGATTTCTTGCACCTGTTCCTAATTTCTAGGATCAAGCAATTGCAGTCATGAAGGACCAACCACACAGATGTTATTCCTCCCTTCTCCATTTGCCACCTAAGGGTCACACTGAAATCCACATGTGCAACCAATTTCTCTCTGGATTTAAATACAATGGAAATAAGGAATTAAAAGTGGAGACAGCAGAGTGAAGCTTTCCTGAAGTGAATATAAGAGCTGGAAATGAGATCTTGAAAACTGCAAGATTTCAAGAACAGACATTTTGATTTCTGTGTTTGACTGAGAGATGGAGACAAAGCAGAAGTACGCATAGGGCTGATGGTCCTAGAAGCAAATCTTGGCAAGGGGAGAAGTTCTTTGCCAAGTTTGGTCTGTAACTATTATTTATCTAGCCATTGATGGGAAAAATCATAGAATGATTTGAGCTGAAAGGGGCTTTAAAGATTACCTAGTTCCACCTCCTCTGCAATGAACAGGGACAGGTTTCACTAGAGCAAGTTGCTCAAAATGCCAGCCAACCTGGCCTTGAACATTCCCAGGGATAGGGTATCCCAGGCTTCTCTGAATAACCTTTGCCAGTGCCTCACCACCCTCACAGTAAAGAATTTCTTCTGAATATCTAATCTACACCTCCCCTCTTTTAGTTTAAATCAAGTGCTCCATTTCACACATGGGCTTCTCTTTCCCCATGAGTAAGCAAAAGAAATTTGGCAGCCTGGACAGGACTGCCACCCTTGCCAAGCCTACTGAACCACAAAACAGCTTCCCCCAGAGATGCTCAGGTATTTTAAATTTGTCTAAACTGAATTGACAATGCCAGCTGCACCATTCAAAACTGCAAAAAGCCTTACAGTGTCCAGCCTTCTACCAGCATCACAGACGTGGCTTTTTCATAAATTAATTTGAGTTGAGAGTGAATTTCAGAATGATTTTTTTCCTACATGGGAAATCTAAAACTTAATTAGTTAATAAGATGCCAGTGCTTTATTGCTAAAGGAAAACGAGGAGGGAAGGGTTCTGTCCATATTCCTTTTTGCATTGGGGAACTGGTAGTCTACAGACAGGAGACAAACATGGGTACTCTTGATTTTTTTCTTACCTGCATACTCCTTCATGAAAGAGCTTGTCTAAAATTCTACTTGACAAATGTATTCTCAAAAGAGGTCTTAGAGATTTGTTTCATCTTCATTAGCAGTTCAGCTGTTTCTAATAACAGATTTTGAGGGCAGGTAAAAAGGGAAGGATTCTCTTGCTGACAGCTATTGCTGAAAATGAATTTTAATTTGTGTGTGTGTGGAACCAACTTAACATGGACAAACCAGCATCTAAAACAGTTAGGAAGAAATTAAATCTCTCCATGAAGAGACAGGTACTTGTGATTTGGAATATCAATTTTGACCACCTAGTATATAAGGACAGGTACAAGATGGCAGCTACTTGTGTCATGTTCTTGACCTAGCAACTCAAGTGGAGAAAAAAACAGGACATGTTTGTTTTCCTAGATGCAAAAGCAAATGAGCTGTGGTCTTACTTACTTCTGCTTATATACAATAGAGATATTTTATTCTTATCCTATTTATGGGACCAGATCCCCATCCTCACAAGTGTGTGTGACACCCTTTACACTTGATAGGAGATTTTTTGACTGTATAAAGCCAGGGTTGATGACCTGACACTGTGTGTCCCCGAATTCTCTTTCCCAAGATCCAGAGAGAAGTCTGACTGTCTGGGACAGCAAGGGATGCATCTGGGATCCAGTATTCCTGGCCTAAATAAAGCAGCCCACAGATTAGAGAAATTTGTTCCAGGAATCAAAATAAAGAAGGAATAGAATGGCGACAGAAATTTATTCTTGTCTGCCTAACTGAAAGAGTAAGAACTCCCCACAAACACATGAAAAAAAAATGAATGCATATGGCAAGTATGGATTTATTTTAGACTGCAAAGTATACTGACACTTTAAGCATGTCTGTGGAGGACCTTGACATATCTCAACGGAGAGGGTGGCTATACAAACATATCAAGGGCAATTTTATTCTAGATTAGTTTGCACATATCTTGGAAGAGCACCGTGCAAAGGCTGAAGAGCCAAGGTTGACCTAACTCCAGACCCGAGTTACATTCAGTCTTTTGAGTGGTTAGGCTTATTTTCTCACATACAGCACAATATCTCACTTTTGAGAGGAAGTTACTATACCTTCAACTGACTCTTTGACAACCCCTACCAGAAGGACCAGTTTTACTTACACCAATTCCTAAAGGCATGACGCTGATCTTTCACTTTATTAAATTGAAGGCATTGCTTGAAGAAATGGAGCTTAATTAACTTATGATAAAACACTACTAAATCAGAATCTGGTATCTATTCTTTGGAAATAACCAGAATTTCTCCTTGCTTTCAAGGAGAGGAAAAGACTTTATTTTCCTTAGCTGATAATTCCAATTAAAAAGTCTGCAAATCACATCTGATTAATTAAGTTTTATGTGAAAGTACAAGTGTATATATTTTACTTATTAATGTATTTCATTTGCACAACTCCGGTTATAAATATTGATCTGTTTGGACCATTAACTGAAGTGCAGCTTTAAAAATAGAATGATCAAATTCAATAAAACCTAAATTTAAGAATAGTAAATTTTGTTTTTTAATACAGCAATCATCAGCTTAGCAGAAGCCAGCTGGATTGAAGAAGACATAGCTATGAGGCTGTACCCACCCCACAGCAGCCACTAAAATAGAGATTACAAGTATATTCTTTAGCTGTTAAGAAGGATCCTAGTTTCTTCTGCTGGTTTACTAGTAGCAAATTAGCTTAAAAGTGTCACCATAAATAGATAACATAGGATAGCTAGTGCCAAATGTGTTTATTAGGCTAAATGAGAGTATTAACCTTAAATGCAATGGGGTTTCCTGTCCACATCCAAAGTCACTCAAAGTCATTAAAAGGTGTGATTGGTACTTGCTGTTACGACCCTGCATTCTGTGTCATTTGAGACTTGCAGGCTCTGCACCCTGGCCATGGTTAATCAAAGCCCTAAAGGTCACAAGGGCACTGAAAGGTTAATCATTATCTCTGTTTTTGTTTTGCAAGGGAGGTAGGAATCTCAGGGGTAAGAGAAGCATGTACAATGAAAAGGAGAAGGAATAAAGCTGGGGGAAGACAGAAAGGGGGACGTTTGGAAAATTATAGTTTTCTAGCCAAAGGTAAATTCATCTGTGCATGTGGGATTTATCATGATCAGAAAACAGTGCCTACATGATCTAGAATACACAGAATGCAGAGTGATAGCAGAACTAAAGGTGAAACTAAGAAAGAAATGGGAGTTTATCCAAGCTCTGTCTGCAGAAGAGGTGATATTGATGCTAATGGCTGTCAAAGAAAACTCGAGAGCTTCGTTTGTGTTTATGGATGGCTGTCATAGAGCACTTTCCAGCTCACATGTGACTGGGTGAAGAAATAAGGTAGAGCTGAAAACAACTCACGCTGTCCCTACTACATCTGGTGCAGAAGGGGTGCTGGGGAGCACTCTCCAGGTTATGAGTCACACATCAGACTTGTTCCAAGTCTGCTTCTGAAATAGCTGAATGGTCTATTTTATTCAGGCTGGGATGAGAAAACCAGACCAGTTTCAGCTCGGTTTGACCTAGGACTCAGCATGCTGATACCAAGTGGAGGCTCACAAAGTTTCCTACTTGCTGAGCTACTGTCCTCTTAAAACAATCCAATGCAAGTAAATGCTATTTAAATTGATTGTGTGGATTCACAGACAAAATTGGTTTAAAATTTATTATGTGTTGTGGCTCACCATGTCGAGAGAGAACAGAACATACATTTTAAAAAACAAGCAGGTTTTCTTAAAATAATCAAACATTCAATAAAAGAGGTTTATTACTGCCATCTTTATTTGTTAGGATGGGGACTGGACTATTTTACTGTTCTTCTTGCAAGCTAAGCAATGTTGAATAACCATGGGAAGGATACAGGGATTTGCTGTGTTAAGTTTAATAATAATTTCAATTGTCTTTGAATTTATTTTAATCTTGATTCAAATATATAATGCAGCATATTCATCTCTGTAGTTCTTGAATTGCCCACTTGCATAAGAAAATACACTTCAGAATATGCTTATTAAAGAACATAATGGCTTTGAGGGCTTTTCAAAAGCAAAGAGACATTATGATCTTCGCTCACTGTAGTAGTTGTGTATTTCAAATGTAGACAACATTTACTTTACAATTATTAATTATAATGGCTGCCAGATGCAATTAAAGAACAGCTTGTGCTTTTCCTATGGCTCCCTTCAAGCATTGACCATGTAAGTCGTTATTGAAATAGCTAGATTAGAAAATACTAATGGCCAGCATGCGTATGATCTTTACTCCCCAAAACCCTAAAATAACTTGCAAAAGAGAGGCATTATTGACCTGTTGTTCTGAGGAGGAGAAGTGAAGGGCGGAGACATTCAGGCAAAAGCATTTGCCTGTTTGAGGTAATTCCCCTTGTAGGAATTGTGCATGGAGAGTACAAAGCCTTTTCAAAGGCAATTCACCACATAGTGAAAGGACTTTCAAAAAGCTTTCAACAAGCTTCCTCTTAAAGGGCTTTTAATAAATATTTTCAAAAATACTCAAAAAAGAAAAGGGGGGAAGAGCAAGAAGATAAATTTGTTAATGCTCAATTATTCAGAAGAGTGGAAAGGAAAGGATGCTGTAAAAGCACACAGAAGTATGGCACTGTAGTGGAGAAAAACATGAAAGCCAAAACGCAATGTCAGTAAATATGCAGTGATGCACCAGGAGACACAATTTAACCTGATATGTGCAAGGACAGGCTCTGAACTATCTGCCCTTCGTCCAGAATGAGAGCACCCAGTCACAGCAGCTGATTTCATAAAAACATTAGCTGGCCCAAGAAAAACACAAGGGGATGCTTGGAAATACCAGGAAACAAATAAAGAATCAAGCTGCAAATGTAATTATTTCTTTTTAAAAACCCTTGGTGTTCCCATACTTCAACATTGCCTGCAGTTCTGACTTTCTGGTCAGAAAAGCTGTACGAGGGTGAGAAAACATTCAGATAATACCTTATATTCTTGTCACATAAACAAGAATAATGTCCAAAGTAGAAATAACTAGATTAAGACTCGTTTGCAGAGAAAGGAGAGAACCAAGGGTAGATGTGACACAAATTAATAGAAATGTCAATAACATCGAGAAGATCATTAGAAAATTATTTGATTTTTCACAGCTCAAGAAATAGGGGAAAAAATGACATTATCAGATGACAGGCTGAAAAGAAACAAACAAAAGAAGGCATTTTTATAAGCAGCACAATTAAACTGAGAAATTTCTTGCCCAAGATTATTCTAAATTATGTTTATTCTTACCAGTTCAAACAGCAACATGGTCAATTCATGGAAATTATTCCACCAAGGACGGTAAATCCAAAACCAATGTTTATATCCAAGGATTGCTGGAAGCAGGGAGAATATGCCAGGGAGGCATCAATGTATACTTGTCCTGTTATTGTGATTTTCTCAACCATTCAGTACTTGACAACTGTTGAAAGCCAGCTACAGGCTAGATGAATCTTACCACCCCTTAAAAATGCCTCAGTTTTCTGTAGAGGGCCTCCACAAATAGAACTATTTTTGCTGATACAGATACTTCTATTGTTTATTGTGGTCAGTGAGCTTGCCCAAAGAAACCCAATGGATCCCAAACAGAATTTGATGCCACAGATGATACCAACCTCTATGAATTATTTCATCTTGGGTGGGAGGATGGAATATTGACTATGTTGAAATCAGCAGAAGTTTTGGCAACCCCTGCAGAAGCAGGATCTTACCTCATTCTACCGGATTCCCAAGATTCAAGTCCTCCCAACATATCAAGTTCTCTTCTGGTGACTGCCAGAATAGTCAGCATGAAAGTACAAGATTTCCAAAGTACAGAAGTTTGCAGCATATTGTGCTGGTTTTGGCTGGGGTACGGTTAATTTTCTCCACAGTAACTGGTATGGGGCTGTGCTTTGGATTTGTGCTGAAAACAGTGTTGATAATGCAGAGATGTTGTTGTTGCTGCTTGCACAGAGTGAAAGCCTCTTCTGCTGCTTGTACTGCCTCCCAGTGAGTGGGCTGGGGCTGCACAAGAGGCACACAGCTGATCCCAGCTGACCCAAGGGATATTCCACTCCATATGGCACCATGTTCAGCATGGAAAGCTGGGGGAAGACAGAAAGGGGGACATTCGGAGCGTTTGTTTGCAAGTCACGGCTACATGGGATGGAGCCCAGCTTTCCTGGGAATGGCTGCACGCCTGCCTGCCCAGGGGAAGTGGGGAATGAATCCCTTGCTTTGCTTTGCTCCTGCACAGCTTTTGCTCTGAAGCTGTCTTTATCCCAACCCATGGGTTTTTTCACTCTTGCTCTTCCAGTTCTCTCCTGACCCTGTGAGTGAGAGAGGGTTGTATGGTATTCAGTTGCTGGCTGGGCTTAAATCATAGCACATCTCTTCAACACAACGTGAGAGGAAGTGTTTCTAAACAGGACTTTATACTGAAACAGCATACAAAAATTTATGAGCACCGTGACTCTGGAATTGGTCTGCTACAGTCAGTCTCATCAACACATTAGCTCTGTTTTAACATTCAAATAGCTGACATTGAAAGCAAACCTAATTTTGCATCTTAAAGAGAAGCATGTAAAATGTTTTATAGGCTTTCACGCTTTATTTGAAGATTATCATAAAGTGAGATTTTTTTCATACCACAAAGAGTGTAAACCATAAACCTTTTAAGATTGCTGACAGTTATCACAGTTTTATTCAGAGAATGATCTGGTCTATATTTTCATCAGAGTTGAAAGTATCAGAACTGAAGTTAGAAGTCCAGAGGTGGAAATGAACTGTCCTTAATTGAACAAAGCCTCCCTTAAAAAAAAAAAAAAAAGGAGTTATATGGATTCTGCCAGCACATTTTCTTTAGCCTTTTAAAAAACATTTGAATCAAAAGATTATTTGATTTGTAAAAATGAACATGTTAGTGGATTTCAAAAAACACTTGATATAGTATTACTCAGGGGATGAAACATGGTGTTATGAACTAGAGAATGAGTAAACAACTTCGCGTAGCAATATACATTTACCATATTAACATTGTCTTGATCCATACAAAAACAATAAAGGAATGAAAACAGAATCACTGCTTGTTAGGAAAACCTCTCTATAAGGCAGAATTTTCTGCACATGCCTGACATGGCCCCATTTATTAGTGACAGTCATTTCAATATTTCTTTAGGAGCAGCAATTTGTTTAATTTTGGCTAAGCAAGATGGCTGAAACTGCTGGGATACAGAGAGATTTTTAGCCATGACAATTCATGAAGTAAACTAATCTCGTCTTGACAAAGGATTCAAATTTTTAGATTCTAAGTCTAGATCCAACAGATGAAGCTAATCCACTGAGGGTTTTAATAATAAGAAAGGGGAAATGAGATGAACCATATAGTTAAATTATAACTATATAGCTAAATTATTGTAACTAGACAGTTGGAAAAGCAGAGACAGTTTGCACTTGTAACAAGTTAGATCTCATGAAACCATGTAATGGAATAAAAACCTTAACAAAGAATTAAAACAAAGATGGAGGACTTTAATTGAAAACTTGATCAATTAGCACAGAGGCCATAAGAAGGAGGTAACAGAGCATGAAATTTGATTAAACTGAACCATACGTCCTACTTCATTTTCAGCGATGTCGCAAAACTGATGACCTTGAAAAGAGAAGACATTAGAAGAGTGTAAAATAGCAGTTATCTCAATGCTAGCTAAAATAGAGAACTGATAATAAATATTGTGCAGCAAGGAAGCCTTAAATTAAAATCACATACATATTCAGAATGGAGAGATGGGTAGTCATAAATTGCAATAATTGACACGCAATCCAAATTTATTACAATGGATCTAGGCAGAGGGAAAGCAAGAAAGTGCCCTAACTCCACAAATTTGACAAACAGAGCAGATCATACTCCAGCTCACTGACTGCTCAGATTATTGTTTGATAGTTGGCATGATTCTACTGCATTAGGTGATCTTTTTGTAGTCAGTAAAGTAGATTAAATTCTAAAGATGCACTGAGTATCTACAGTAACACAGCACTGGAGTCACAGCACTATTCTTCTGTTTTGACCCAAAATAAAATCAGGAAAAAATCACTTCTTCACCCACGTCACCCTACCATAAAGCTCCAAAGAGCTCCCTTTTTTTTTGATAGACGAAATCATAGGTGAACCTGCTACACTGCCTTGGCTACAAGGTGCCTTTGTTCTTGCTGCAGAAGGGTAAAGCTCTCCATTGCTCTTACAGACCCCTACAGCACATGCCCGCCCAGCTGCGAGCCCATATTCTCATAGGGCTAAATGCAAGGACTCTGACGTTCCTACTGCCATACAGAACCACCAACATCAGACCCAGCAACGTGGGGCTTACATCTTGAGCTGCATTTCAGCTTTATCCCCACCTATAAACAAACAAATTATGCCTGTCTGACCTAAATCCTACTAAAACAAAGGCTCTCCTTTAGTATTTTTTAACAACTTGGACTGACAGGGAGACTTTGTAGAGCTTCAGGGCTTTATGTCATGTGGCTGTAGTGTTTTGTTTCTCTACAATGCTCCTTGAAATTAAATTTACTGTCATGTGGCAGCTTAAGTGATTCTGAGGTGGATTTTTTCCAAAGTGTCATGACCTTGCAGACATGCAATGCCAGTAAGATTTGAATGACATCATCCCAGGTTGCTTTTGAAAGTCCCACTTATTGCAAATTCCAAAACAATAGCAAACATATATGTGTCATGTGATGGTTTTGCTATCAGTGTTCTGAGAAAAAAAAAAATATTATGAGTAGAAATTCTTTATAAGAAATTTGAAAAAGATCTTTTTAGGTTAAAGAGGATTTACAGCTTGCTCTACCTGTTTGTGCATGCTCAATGTAGAACAAACTGATGGCAGGAGAATAATATTAGTATCATGTTATTTTCTGTTATGATATCAAAAAGAAAAAAATGAATATTTAATTTTATGACGGCTGAAAGCGAAAGGAATTTCTGCATGTCCTGTATCAGAAAATACTGCACTGTACTGTTTTGGAAATAACTAAGTCAATTAAACACAGTGAAATAGGTTGTCCACGTGGATGCTTCTTGCTTTGCTGATCTACCTCCTCTGCAAAAAATGAAAGGGGCAAGCACTGGTGTAAGACTGATTTGCAGTGGTCAGGGCTCTGATGCATCCTGTTGTGGGGGACAAGTGCAAAGCACAGAGAACACTCACAACTGTAAGGAACATTTCATTTTTTCCAAATAATTTGTGAGTATTTTTGGTTTTTATCTATTATCTTATCTTCCTTTTGAATGGCCCACCAAATGTTTTTGCCTGCAAATTTCGCAGTCTGACTTTTTCAGATCTTTTCTAACCCACTCTTCTCTTATTCTATAGGAAATGGAGAAAAAGTCTGCAAACACTGGACATTTTTTTCATACATGTGCTTACGTTTTCCTTGGGCTGAGAGAGTACTAGCAGAGTCTCTCATATTCCTATAAGGCTGCTGTTTTTTATCTTCTTCTTCTTCAGTGTGCATACAAACTTCCCATTCCAAAGCAAAAGACACCAGTAAACAGTCAAATAGTCATATAAACACTCCTCTAAACAATATCAACATGCAAGCAGAAGGAGTATTTTTTATGAAAACTGATTTTTTCCCTTTTTTTTTCCAATGAAGCTTATAAAAATTTGCATCAATATGGCTTCTGGGTGTCCATGGCCTTTCTTTCTTCTCTTTTTTTTTTCCTTTCCTTTCTTTCATTTATTTCTAGGGGTTGATTCCTTTCTAAATTTTATAGCATGCAGGAGAGGTATAATGAATTTATTTTGAGATAGTATTAGTTTCATTGCACTAAATGAAGTGTGCTGCTAAATACTACTTTTTTGACAGTCAAGTGAGATATGAGAATAAACATGAAAATATCAGTATTAATGGGCTTCTAAGTAAGTATAATCTGCTAATGCAACCATTTTACAAAAGAAAAAAAAATCCAAGGAAACCAAGAATTAATTTTCTAAAAGAAACCAAATAACCAAAACAGATCAGTAATTCACATTCCTCAGAATTCACAAGTGCCAAGAAGAGACCACCACTGTGTTTTAAATATGCACTGCTGCTGCATGGGCTGTAAGAACACAAATAGTCCAACAGTCCATTTTTAAAAGGCATTTTTCTCATCAAGCCCACACAACCTCACTGGTCAGCAATGGCTCATAGATACAGTAGATCTGAAAAAGATGCAATAACAGCATATAAGAAAAACCTCTAGAAAAATCTCTTTGCTAGCAGGAATCACAAAATGAGTAGGGCATATTTAAGGCAGTTCAGCAGATGCACTGAGTCATCACACAGCAGCCACAATCATCATCTCACCTGGCCAGGTACCTGTGGAGGCTTTGCACACTCTTAACCCTGGAGTATGGAGTGTGAAGCTGTGTCAGGCAAGCACCTTCCTCTGCCTTCAGACAGAACCCAGAGAGGAGGACTCAGCAATATCTTAATCCATAGGACCATACAGCCAATTATATTATCTGTATATTATTTGTTTCTTTATAGAGAACTTGCTGCATTTTTAAGGACTGGATGGATGCTTTCTGTGAATTACACATGCTGATTCTGATATAGGAATACCATATGGATTTTTTAGATGCCATATGGATATTTATTAGCAATGGTAAGCTTTTACAAATACATTAAAGTTTTTGTTAAAAGCAAATAGAGTGCTCTAGCCTTTTTGGGACAATAAAACTTCATGAGTCAATGGAAAACTCTTTTTCTAAGAAGAAGACAGAAAAAGGTGATTATTCTGGAAAGCCCATTTTAACCAAAATTTTTCATTCCAAAAAGTCCTCCCACCCCAAAGTCTATGTTATTGTGCATCCTGTAAAAAACACACATGCTGAACACCATATTATGTTTTTTAAGTCTTTTAGGATATGCACCAGCCAGCCAGTGATCACTATTACTCTCTTGCTCCAGCTCCAGTGGACATGTGGGTCCTAAAAACTCAGTGCAGGACCACAAGGAGCCAGATCAGAAATTCTCAGTCTCAAGTCTACCCCCTTTTTCGAATCCAGCTTGCCTTGCTCGGGGAAGGCTGTTGTACACTCATTTTATTCTCTGCAAAACCCTTAGAAGCAAACAAGTCTCAGAAGGGGTTTGATGCTGCAGTCAGAGCACAGGAATTGTAGGCAGCCTGGCCCATGGGCAGTGTCCAGGCAGCAATGCAGATGGACAGACAAACCATGTCTGCTCACCAAGCAGAAAAGCAAGGCCAGTAAGAGAAGATCTTTAGACATGAACAGCTGGTGCTTACAAACTGGTATCTGCACGAGCTGCACTTTAGAGAGCTTCAAATTACATCTGGTCTGGCCCCAAGCACTGAGCTCATTGCATCTGAAGCATGACTGGAGCATGTGTCCTGGTTTAGTTTCATCCAAAATAAATCCACTTTGAATACTCTCAGAATTGTTCATGATTTGAAAGTTTGCAAGGCATAGAGAATGGGTAGATTAACCCCAAATCCAGCTCAAAGTAAACCAAAAAAGTGGCTCCATCCATGAAGTCTTTAGCAGAAGAGTCAGAGATCTTTCAGAAATCTCTGTGACATGAACTGATTTTGATATTATCTCACTGACTCCAGCAGCTGAAGGACTTCCTATTTATCAAGCCTGATTAGAGGAAAGAGGGTTTCCTAGACCCGGACATGTTGTTTTACAACTTGTGTGGCATAGTTTGTGATATGTGATATGATTCTAGCAATACTATTTGTGATATCTGACACCAAATTAAGAACCAATATAAATTTAGAAAGGAGGTTATGTTTCACTCTTTGTTTGAACTGTGTTATTGAGCAGAATGACATATGTTAGCTGTAAAATGTGATAAGCATGGTAGATCTCAGGTAAGAACTAAAATGAAATAGGGTAAATGAGGCATTTCAACTCTTAGTTTTCTGCTTTTTTTTTTCCTTTTTTTCAGCTATTTTCATCCCAATTTAACTTCTACTGATGTTCAGCTTTTCTTGCCAAGTCCCCAGCAGGTTTATCAACCAACTGTTCATTGTTTTAACCAACAAATTTGTTCATTTTGCTGTTCAGTGTAATACCACATAACTGTTGGCCTTGCAGTGTGGCTTCAACAGATAACTTTAACAGATAATTTACTAATCATTTTATTATTTCAAAATTATCAACATTGCTTTTAAGATGTTACTTGAAACAATTAGAGTGAGTATCATTCATGTAGATTCTCCTTTTCAAGTGGGTACAGCAAGTCTTTTGATTTTTCTCACTTATTTTTATCCTCTGTAAGGCTTTAATTCTAGTAATTCTTATAAAAAATTCAAGAAGTAGAGTTTATTTGCAACTGCAGCTTTTAATTTAGGATTCACCACTTTTGGAATACCAGAATTAAGATAGCCTGCAGTTAATTTTCAGAGGTGCTGAATGTCCACAGCTGCTGGTGGCAGCTGCTTGATGCTAGTCTGTCTTGAGACTGGCAGAGGGATGGCATATTAAACCACAAGACAATATTGCCAGTGGCCCTGTGTCAACCCTGAGTTGAGGGAATTAGGGCTAAAGAGAGGGCCACACAAGTTAGGAAGCTGTTATTGGTTTGTTACACGTGCCATTCCACAATTATGCTCTGTGAGAAGTTTATTATTGCCACAAATATGAATGATGCACTTCAACCTATCTTCAAAGACATTAAGCTTTCAAAATAGCTTTGGGAGCCAAACAGCTTATAAAGCACATTTCTAAGTAAGCTACCTCTCTCATTGCTCATAAAAATATCTATACAAGGAGGTAGTTTGGAGTACCCAGCTTAAGGCTGGATTTACTGACAAGAAAATGTATCTGTGCTCTTACTCATTATTCTATACTCTCATTCTGCTAATATTACTCTCTGTGTAGTACTTGTGTTTTCCAAACACATGACCAGACAAAGCCACATAAACATTTCCTTTTTCTTCCTTAGGCAGAGTTGTGTACAACACCACACCAACTGTAATTCCACACTCTAGCTTTGCTTAGCAGTAACTCTGTATAAGTGAAGACCTAAGGATAAAAACAGCTTAATTACTACATCCCTTTAGACCTGCATCTAAGCCAAGCAGAGTTTCTGATCCTGGCCCATAGCCTGCAGGAAGTTCATGGAGAGATGTCTCCTCTACTGCAATTAACACCTGCCACCAGAAATGCTTTGCAGGCAGTCATCCACTGTTGCTTGGAGTGAGGAAAACAAGCAAAGACTTATTATGATTTTGTCTTAAGAATTCATACCTGGTCAAAAGCTGTTTTGCATTCAGAAATGTTGAATTTAAATAAGACGGTGCCAGTTTTCATACTCACCTTGAGAGAAAAGCATAAAATTGAATCTTGTTTCACCTTTTGCTTTGATTATGTCATATTAAAACCTTGTGTTTTGAAAAGTTGGAAGCATTTAGTAAATTTTTTTTAATTTATCAATCTTGTTATTACCTTTAATTTATAAGGTTTCATATTCTTTATATAATATTCTTCAGACATTTGATTCAATATAATACTCTTCTTCAGCATTATTAAAATAAAATTGTTCAGCAGTCCAAAATAAAATAGATTAGCATTTCTAGTCTAACTGAGATTTTCATTGTAATTGAGAAAAAAAACTCTTTGAAACTCCAGAGTATTTTGTGGGATACTACTTTCTCACTTGTTGTGCTTCTGGGTCCTTATTAACGATAAATGTAAATAAGAAATACAAGCTAGTACCTCTAGAGTATGAAATGAAATCTTCTAAATCTCAAGTCAGATATTATTTCTGTACCTTCACACTTGAGAAAGAAAATATGCTAGTTAGCAAAGGTCAACCCATCACATACTCATGTCAGTAATCATTATATAGCTTTTCTTTCTTCTTCATTCTGTTCCAATAACACCTAAGTGCTGGATGACAATCATAACTGCAGTTTACAATTGCTTTTTATCCCAAAAGATCCTAAAGTGCTTTAAAAACCTTTATAGAAATGTGGTTAGCAGAGATTATTTAGTCTACCACTACTGTTCAGGCACCTCTGGTATGAAATTTGGCAACTGTTCAACATCCTTATCACACAGAAAACTAGAAGTGAATAGGTGAATCACAGGTCAAAAACATAATCATCTACCAGAGATGAGACCAGAGTTTCAAGATTAATAATAATAATAATAATAACATAACCAGAACACAGCAAGTTAACATCTGTGTCTGAGGGAATGTTCTCTATGGAGAATGATGTGGAGCTTACCAGGCTCTGGGAATTACATTACTTTCTTTGAAATGAGTATTTCTCTTTCTCTATACCCTGCCAGTGGTTCTGCAGAAAGTGGAAAAGTGACCAGGTTCTGGGATGCCCTTCTCTATCATATGAGAAGAACAACGTGTAAGGACCTGTCTCACTTCACTCTTGTGAATCACCTCTATATGATCCATAAATTAAAGGCTTCCCCACACAGTCTGACCTTTATTGAACAGCAGTTATCAAGACAGTGTCTTTTTAATATCATTCTATTTCATTAATGCTTCATGTTCCACCCATCATCTAATACCTGCAGTTGGTTATAGACTGTCCTTTCAAAGGAATCCTAAAATCCCTGAAACTAATCCCTAAAATTTCCAGGCTCTGGAAGTGGTCTTGTGTGTCTGGAAATGGAAGCTGGCCATTCTGTGACTTCAGAACACATATGCAGATAAAAGACTTTGGGATCTAAGGTCTTGCTGCACTCTCTCACCTCCCACCCTTTTGCATTCTGCCTTTGCTGGAATAGAATCAAAGTTGTTTAATCCAAAGAGAAATGGCAGCAGCCTGTGCATTGCACCCTCCCTGCAGCAGAGCATGAAGGCTTTACAAAGATCTTGGCAGGGTTTATAATGGTGCTTCTCTTCCTACTGTGAGTCAAGAGAGACTGAGCCCCACTTGTGGCACACAAAATGCAGGTGGGACCTTTCCTCTCCTCTTGCCAATATTAGGTTCTGGCAATTTGCATACATGTGGCCAAATCATTATCAGATACTCCAGTAGCACCTGCATTGCCCAGGATCTTGGCTCCAGGCCATATCTGCTGAAAGGATACAGAGCTCAGTGCTGCTCTCATTGCATGTATGAACTGAGTCTGCACTGAGAGCAGGCTGAGCTGTGCTTAGCTCATTGCTCACCAACATACTCAGGCAATATAAAAGACATCATTATTTTTAAAATATTGGTGAAAATCACACCTACCTCAGTTCCTTTATTTGGTGATTTAATTATTTAAAGTGCCAAGGCTTAAATGAACTACTGAAAAATGACGTATAATTCTACCTAGAATGCCATTACTTCACTGAAATTTAATGGCCCACCATGTATTGTCATTCTGACACTTTGTTTTCATGCACACATAAATTTCCAAGGAGACATGTTTTGAACATGTTTTGAACTGAGTTCTTTTTCAGATTTGGTGGCCTTTTCCATGCTCATTTTGATTTTCTGTTTTATTTTTTGACAACACAAACAGGAATTTTTCAGCATTGCTTTACTACAGGGAGAATGGGTACAAAGAGAAACTTAACTCCTATGGCTTATTTAAAAAAAAAAAAAAAGTACCGTTTTTTGGGTTCTGGCACCAGGAAGACATAAAATTACAAGTGTCTTCATTGTGCGTTTTTTGTGAATGAAGGTCTTGATGGATGCAGGACCTGGCTAAAAACAGTGTCCTTTAAAGATTCACAGAATAACTAAAGTTTTACATAGGAATAAAGTCTTCAACACATTTGGTTCAAAATCCTGCCAAATCCGTATCAGTCTTTTGAATCATGATAAGGGTTTTAGGTTGAACAGAAATATATATTAAGCCAAAAGAATATCTGAGTTTTTCAGAAGAAAAATGTTTCCATTCTGCAGAGACTCCAGGTTGCATACTTGTCAGTCGTGTTGTTTTGGAAAATCCTTTTTGTCTACTTTTCATTAATTTTTCAACAATAGGGTCCCCACATACATATTAGAATTTAAATTAAAACTTTCATTTCAGATTCTATGAACCTTGATAATTACTGGATGTCTTTTCCATTATTAGACTTAAAATTTTGATATTTTTTTCTTTTTACTTACTTTTCTCAAAGGTGATATGGTAATATGTTGTACATTCAAAAATATTATTTATTAAACTTAACAGTGCACTTTGCTGTGTCACATCTATTGTTGCAATGGACTATGTAGATTAGTGCCTTTCTTACCGTGCCAGTTGATAAGGCATCTAATTTAACACACTACCACTCCTGTGATTGCAAGCAGCCACTGGGATACATGTATCTTTCCCTGAAGAGATTGATTTTCTGTTGATGAAAGTTTATTGGAAATCCTGAGACTCCAGAGGCTGTTCAGCTGATATCTCTGAGTCCTGAATATGGATTAAAAAATACATTATTTTTTCTTTCAATTTGAAAAACAGGTGCAGATAATCAGATCTCTTTTTAAAATGACACAGTAAAAATGAGATACAAACTTAAGAGTGGTTGATAATGAGAAATAATTCCATTTGAGACTTTGCATACAATTGACATAGTCTATGCTTTGAGATTTAAAAAATCTCAAGAGACAATCTCATAATGAATCATTTATTATGTATATCTCTTAATTCTAGAGGGGTTAAGAATGAGTGAGCATGAAAGCCAGGGACAGAGCTTCATGTATCCCATGAACACTCCTTGCAGATATTTATATGTGTCCTCAAGCGCCTCTGCAGGAAATGCAGGAGCCAGGACATTTACTACATTTCTAAAAAACTTCTGCTGCATAGAAAGTGGTGGCTCTCTTGCATCTGAATCCTGCCATGACCCCAGAAGAACAGGGAGAAGACCAGCAGCACACTTAGAGAGAGCAAAGATCAAGCCAACCTTTCTTTGTGCCAGAGAGTAACAGGCAGGGGGTGGGGGTACAGAGCAGCCTGGCTGTAGCCCCTGCACTAATTTACCTTAGAGCCACAAGGCAAGAATGTTCTACAGGGGGCTGGAACAACCACCAGTGGTGGCATGCCAGGGAATGCATATCTTGGCTTTCTGTATCACATGTTCTCACTAGTTGCACACTTGCAGAAGGGTTTCTGTTCAGCAGGGTTTTTTGGGGTCAAAGCATCAAAAGGTAGTTTGCATATAAATACAGAATGACCTTTTCAAGAATATTTGCCAAAAAATTTCTGTCCTTGGACTAGTTATGCATTGAGCAAAGGTTTTCTTTTTCTCCTGTACATCCTTAAAAGAATTCTTTAACTATTATTTTCAGGGTCACAGACCAAAGCTCAAATGGGTTTCATTAAACATAAAAGGGAGATTTTGTAGCCAAGTTGTCTGCATACTTCTATTTACAAGCTGGCATATAAAAAGTCAGCAGGTGCCTTTCCAGAGCAACAGGCATAATATATAGCTCTTAGAGCCTTCTAATACCATCATAAACACCATGTTTTACAGGCTGCCAGATGACTTAGACAAAGAGCCATCATAATGACTTCCCTGGCTCTGTAATAGCTCCATTCACAATTAGTGTAAGGAGGTAGCACAGCTCAGTTTTGTGTTCAGAGCAGACAGAGTTAGGTAGGACACTCTGGTGTACAAAACATGCCTGAGCCACTTGTCTGCAGGAATTCATGCTCCCATTTTACAGTGGTGGTTACTTGGATTGTTGAAGAAGACTTGCTTGAGTAGCCTTGTACCTATGCATTTTTTTTGTAAAACACAGCTTAAAATTCCAGACTGCAGCTGTCAATTTGAATATTCAACTTTTGCTATCTAAGCTGCATTGATGAGATGGAAGAGTGGATTTTTTCACCCTTATGAATAGTAAAAGTACCAGAACTTAGTGAGGGAATTAGATACACTTGGAGAGAAGGTCTGCAGGGAACTTGGCAGCCTGGAATGCAGAGAAATTGGCAGGTTTCAATACAGGGAGATGACATATTCACAGCCCACTCCTGGGGTTTTATTATTCCAGGTGAAAAAAGTATCCTGGATGATGGCAGGAACTTCCATTAAAAATGTGTGAAAATAAGGATCATAATCAACAGTAATTTTCTGCTAATAGCACCATTTAGCTTGGGTTTGGTCACAGGTACAGGATCACTGAGGATACACCACGGTGGAGTTTGCCTCCTGGTGTGGGACACTTTACCCAGCAGTACTTCCTAGTTCAGACCTGGATGCGCTGCAAACATCCAAACATAAAAAACTTTCAACAGCAACACTGTTCCATACACATCTGACACAAGCAGTGCTCAAGACAGTCAAATATTTTAATGTTCTCAGTCTTCAAAAGATTTAATTTTAAGAATTGGATTTTTTTTTCCTTCTTTCTAGTATTGCAGTGCTTGGTTACAATTGTTCTTTCATTTAAGCAAGATACTGCCCCTCTTATCTTACTTCTTCCACCTCTGAATCAGGAGAAATCTCTTTCCCAAACAAGCAGAAGTCCTCACTGAAATACGCAAAAAACATAAAATATTTCAGCTCACCAGAAATTCCTGAAAGGAAAACAGGAAATTGATCCTGTTTATTTTTTTTCTTTTTATTTATTTTTTACCTGTTTGCTTTACAAATGGCAAACAAATTACCTAAAAATCATCTTGTCAGCATGCTTATAGTCTAAAACAAACCACAGTCCCTATTAATGTCATTTTAAATAGAGGAGTATGGTAAATTATTCTAATTTGGTGGCTAAAAGATATTATCTGCTGTGAAAAAAGTGGAAAGATATGCTGAATATAACAGGCAGATCATGAAGCTAAAAGAAATCTTTTTTTTCACCTAAAAAAATAAATAAACAAACACATACATTTAAAAAATAATTACAATAAGGACACAAGTTAGCAAAAATTTGGATCTTTCCTAGTAACACAATGGAAGACATTAAAAATAGATAGAAACAATAATGAGAACATTTCTATATGTATCACATGAGATTACCATCTCTGTGTGTGTGCAGATTACAAGATATTTCAGGTGCCTTAAGCCAAGCATTTAATCATGTGAAAGCACAAACAGCATATTTCAAAATAACATCCAGGAAGAGAGGACACCTACATATTTAATCTCTTTTTCTCACAGCTGAAGAATGGAAAGCATTACACAGAATGAGCGCAACCTGTGCCAAATTGACATTAAAATATGATAACTGGTTATTTCACAACTCCAGTCTGGTATTCTCTATGACCTTGGGTTAGATTTTCTATCTATACTGCTTTAGTGACTTACAGGGGTCTTTGAACAGAGCTCAGGAAAGAAATGAGCTTCCTTTTCCTGAGCAAACACTCACCCTGATCTTCCCCACCTGGAAGGTCCCCTCCTGTGACCTTTAGGCACATTGACTGCTGGTCTACTGATATGCATGAGGATGCAAAGGGTTTGAGACTCTAGAACTGAGAGCACTTGTGTAAGAGGGAAAATGCAGCCACACACACACAAACACTGCCACTGCAGATTTGCATAAAATTATTCAGGTGCAGAAAGCCTAGATCCTTTCCTTAAAATAGCTCTCAGCATACTTATCTTTAGGGACTTTTCACCTTGTGGATGTAATTCCTTAATTAATTATTTCATCTTCTGTCTACAATCCTCCAAACCTCTGCAGATCTGTTACAATACAGTTACATATTCATGTAATTCAAGCTTTGTCTCAATCAAATGTGGTTTTTATTCATAATATGGATTACAATCACAGTTCTTTTGAAGTACAAGCTCATCAACACACCTAACCAACACAGGTAGCTGCTTAATCAAAAAAGATAAGTAGCAATGAGCTTGAGGTTTCAAAGGAAGACACATTTAAATGTACACTCCTTTAAAAGTAACTCTGCCTAGTTGTGCAGATGCTGCACTTCATTCATAATTAAGGTAAGCTTTTACTCCTTAGCGGAGTTTACAGAAGACAAATATTTACGCTTTTCTGTACTCACTAAGATAGAGGTAGGCCCTACATCAATGGTGAAGGCTGCATCTCAAGATTTGGGTGTGCAGTCTACAGTACATTGGAAGTACCCTCAGTGCCTGGTCAGTAAAGCTTTGATGTCCAAATCCATGGCATCTAAGAGGCTGATCTCCCAGGTCTTCTGGAAGCACAGTTGCAAAACAAGTTTGGGTATGTACCCATTTAGCTGGGAACCTTCGTGCAAAAGGAGGCCTCTGAGCAGCCATCAGCCTACGTGGGCATGCAGGTGCAGCTATGGAGGCATCCAGCAAAAAACAAGTGTAAAACCAAGAGGTGCACAGCAGTCTTTGCAGGTTGAAGTTTCAGTATGGAGAAGATGGAATGAGAAAGAGTTTCAAGATGATCAAATGAGACATTGTAGGAACAAGAGCTAATATTTAACAACACTAAGTGCTCTCTTTTAGCAACCTAGTTGTGCATATTACCTTCAGCCCTGTGCTGTCCAGATGCTGGATGATCTTTAAGGAAATAATGATTTCCCCTGCATCTTTTTTTATACTTTCTTCTGCTTCTTGATTTTGAGATTTGGAAAGAGGCGATGTTGTTGGAAAACTTAATCAAAGGAACAAACGTGTCTGACAGATCTCCCTGGGCTGATATTCTAATTGCTTGCTAAAGTTTTGCAGGTGACATTAAAGAGTATCCTGTTTCACATCCGGAGATTAGAAACTTCACTATTGTGACAGAAATTCTTATAAAAAATGATGTTTGTAGAGAAAGATGTGCTTACTTGAGTAGCTCTGGCAGCCAGTGAGATTTGGCTGCTATGAAACTAGTGCGAATGTCACAGACTTGGCTCCATTCCCAGCTCTTTTGTGAATTTGCCCAAAAATTATCACTCAATCTAGTCCTCTTGTTTTGTTTCCTCAGTGGTGCTGGGGTTTGCGCTGTCCACACACGACTTTGCAAACTACCTAATATAGTGGGTCCCTATTACAGATAAGGGAAAAAAAAAGGCAAATCCTGAGTAGGCTTTTGAACATAAGGCAGAAATCTTTAAGTTCATTCTGTATTCAGTGAGGAACCAATGGAGAACAGAGCACTAGGGAAATGAGTTTCCTTTATTTCTAAATAGACAAGTTGCTGCATTCTATCATCTTGGGCTGTTTTCAGTCTGGGTAGCTGTATTTCCAGATAATGAGGTGCAATTTCTCCAAAGCAGCTTTAAATCCTGCTGCATATGATGAAAGGTTCCAATGTTTTTCATTTTCTTGTCTGTGTTTTGCAAAACAAAAATAAAACAGAAGGACAATAACAAGGAGTTGATTGGAAAGATATTGGGGACTATCAGGAGCTTCAGAAAAAAGTTACAAATCCTAAATATGGTAATACCTACAGTTTGCTAAAAGCAGCAGTTTTGTGGCATTTACTTTAGTGCACCTTTTCATTAAAGAAAAAATTAGGGGAGTTAAACTTTAATGCAGTTTTTGTCTCTGTTGATAATTCAGATGGGTCTTGGGATTTGTTTGTGTGTTTGTCTATTTATTTCCTCTTAATTGGATTATAAATGGTCACAGAGCCAATTCAGTCTCTAGAGTCTATAATTTAATGATGTTCTGAACCTCTTTCTGAAAGTTACCCACAGAGGAGCTGTACTGAGAAAGATGCCACCTTCTCTTTTCATAGTGTAATTAAATTTTACTTGGCTACCAATAAATTAATTTACAAGGCCTTTCTATAATTTAAATGAAATGTGAAAATTATCCATTCTTTGACTAATTTTCAGGAAGGTGTATCAATATAATTTAGGAAATTAAATATTACCCTGTTGCCTTCAGACAGATGATCTTAAAACCAGCCACCTTTGCTTTCCCTCCTTTTCTACCAAAATTTTTATACTTTGCACAACTGAGAAACCGTCCACATTTTGCCAGTGTCTCATAGCTAATATGCTGTGACACTATACATGCCATGTCCCCATAAATGCTACAAACTCAGAGCAACATCTCTTTATTGCTATGTTCTTATTCTTTCTTCTTGTTCTTCAAATACAGCCAGGTTAGCACATATCAAAAATAAAAAATAATCCATCATTAAGTGCAGATAAGGTCCATGAAGAGGCAGCACAGCTGCAGCCTCAGAATTTTTTCACGTGCTATGTTATGTGGACTAGGAGACAGAAAAAGACCCTGGACCATTAGTAAGAATGAAGCCTTTGAGGCTTTCACCTCTGAAGAAAGAAGAGTACCCTTGGAGAACACCAGCATAGAAGGGATTTCTGGTACAGTAAATCATAGTAGATGTGACAGCATCCAAAGAAAGTGCTTCCTCCCATGAAGCCCTGCTGACACAGTCATGGTTTGGGCTGCTCCTGTAAGAACATTTTCAGGGGTGGGTGAACGTTAAAAGCAAACTGTCAAAGCTGCAAAGCTGTGCTACTGTAGTTCAACTGAATTTAAATATGAGAGAGGAGATTTCAAAAGACCATAAGATTTACAGCCTCATTACACTGAAAATAGCTGTAATTTTTATGTTCTTGAGTTTTGAGGAGCTTTAAAAAGTTTTCTCCTATAACTTGGGGCATCTATGCAGTATAAGGAAAGTAGCATCAAAAGAATGAGTGTCTGGGTCAAGACAAAGCTATAATTCCCAAGCTGTTGGAAGGAAAAGAGATGAAGACAGAACTAGGTCAGAGACCCAGCATTACAGTTCTGCAGATTTGCTTCTGGTGCTCTTTTTGGTATCCAGGGAACAGGGAGAAGAAGCCTTGTGCTCACCTCCAACAACAGGTGCTGCCCCAGCCTATCAACCACCAATCTTCAGTTCATTTAAAGCTGCAGCTAGCCTGATTTTGCAGTGCTCCAGTACAGGCAAAGTATCAGGAGGTCATCACCACAGGACTGCTCAGAGCAATCTGCTATTTCAGGCAACTGTTTTTGCCTATACCTACAGACACTCCAGAGTTCATGTGTTAGCGAGAAATGGTTTCCAAATACAGAAATGCCAAACTGGTGGCCACCAAAACTGCTGGAATGAACAACTCTGTTTGCTGTAGGTGATAAGGTGGTAAGGCACTACCTTGCTGCTCTCAACTGGTCTTTTTTTTAAAATGCAACTCTAGGCAGCTTTGAAACAAAGTAAAAATTAAGACAGAACACAGTTGGAAGAAAATTATCAGCATAAACCAAGTAAACAGTCTAATCAAATTGCAATCATAGGGTACAAAATAAGAGTTTTACATAAGACCAAGAAAGAGGGGAACAAGGGACTAAAGATTCTAATCATATTGGTTTTTAAGGGTACCTGAAACCATGACACAGGCAGAGGACAGAAATATTAGTCTACACCTCAGATAACTTACATTTCAAACTGAACTAAAAACCTTTAAAAGGTTTTCAAAAAGGAGAAGCAAGTTCTTTATTTAAAAAATTATGCAGGTCACACTAAATACCCCCATGACTATAAAAGGCATCCAAAGTTGTTTGCAGAGCTCAAAACCTTGCCACATCCGTCAGCTGCATGTAAAAACTGTTTAGGAGTTTTGAAACTAAGCAAATGGAAAACCCCATGGAATATTACAGATTATGTGGATTTAGCATTTCAGAACTTCTAGATAAAACTATGACTTGTCTAGGAACTCTTCATATTTTTAATTACCCTTTTGGTCTTGTGGATTAGATCAAGCTCAGTAAAATTATGGAAGTACTTATAGAGGTATAGTCACTGTGAACCAGACTTGAAGCTATTGGGAGAGTGACAGAATTTAAGCCATAAAGAGTCCCTGCTTTATATTCAGAATATGTATTTAGTGAATCACTATCTATGCTTTATTTCTAAGTCACAAAACACTGCCACATGCTTTATGTTACTTTGCACAGCAAGCAGAATCATACTAAGCCCTGCTCAATTCCCCTGCGTCCATCTCTCACCTGCTACAGTAACGTGCAGTGATTCTTTGTCTGCTCTGTCAACCCCACATATTGCCTCTGCCTGAGACTGAAGTTTCCCCAGCCCCTCAGGAATAGCAGATGTGTCTGCAGTATTAATATGTCACACAGTACATCTAGATGTAAGTGAAATACCAGCCTGACATGTTCTCCAGTCTCCAGATCACCTTGTAAAAGCTTCTTATATAACCTTGTGAGGTTGTTTCAAAGCACTGTTGAAAATTAAAGGATGTTGGCACCCAAGGTGAAAGTAAGCACCCTCAGAAATACACCCACTTTAGAAGAAACCCCACTTGATTAGAACTAACCTGAGGATATTATGTTTAATTCAATCAGAGCATTTTTGCCAATTTACTTTTATAGGTGATTTGTCCTGTACCATTTAAGTTAGCAACAATTTCCACAAGTAGAAACTGATCCATTCTTATTCTGAACCTATGGAAAGACTAAGCAGAATTTTGCAAAGGTTATTTGTTTACACAAGACCAAACTAATGCAAGAGTTATACACACCATAACAAAGAAAATCCAGATGGATAGATAGCTGAACTGAACAACGACAATAGGACACTGAAATCTCCAGCAGCCAAAAGCAATACTTGAGATAAATTTTTAAAATTAGGTGCCTGAAGTTAAGCACCCACAATCATATGTAGGCAGTGATGTGAGTGATTTGAGCTGTGAAAGATTCAGGCAACCACTGCTTACACTGGAATCACTCATCAAAAATCAGGTCATACACTTCTCAGCCCACATATAGATTTAATGCCTAAATTAGGAAGGAAATTTTGGAAGTCTTGAGTTCTGAATCTTTAAAACACTAGAAAATTTTAACATAAACATGGTATCAAGTTCTCATATATGGTAAATCAGCATGGCCCTATTGGCATAATGAAAAAGCATTGATATTTTAATGAGCTGGAGATCTGGCTTCACAGTCTGCTGTGGCATTTGTGTGTCCATGTATGGATAATATCTCTATATTGGCAGGGAGAGCTGGAGAGGAGCAAGGGAACAGTCCCAGAAAGCAGGAGTTACGGGTTCAAGCCAAGATCTGTATCCAATCTGCTGTGCTATCATGCACACATCACTTTGTAATTCTGAGCATTTTCCCAAACAAACCTTCACCTCTACATACCTGTTTAGAATGTAAAACTCCTTTTGCTGCGCAGTCACACAATGCTGAGCAGAAACAGATTCTTAGCTCAGTTTGTGCCCTCACCTGTTATTCCAAACACTATCATTATTAAATATACCTGAATTTATAAAACCGGCCCAGACTCTCTGACTTGGCTGTATAAAATTTGCCCCTGACTCAGCAGAATAAAAATACACCTGACAAGCCTTGAATCTGCATCTGCCTAGGTTTGTACAGACTCCATGTAATGGATGTAAGTGCACATGAAATGTTACAATGACAATAAATACGCATAAATCTACTAAACTGATGAGCATTCACTCAGACCTGATTAATGATGCCCTCAAGAGCAGCACCAAGCTGCATTTTCATCCTTAAAGGTGAAAAGCAACAGTTTTAAAGGACATGAAGCAACACAGAGGGCCATTTCTCTTCCAAGCCCTTGAGAAATATTCCCAGCATGATTCTGCCCATCAATACAAAAGCACTGCATGGCAGCCAGAACTCCAGGAGATAAAAAGCGCCATCAGCTCCACCACAGGAGGGACAAGAACATAATCTCTGCACCATGTTAGGAAAGGTGCTATCCAGTACCTGAGCAGAGATTTGCAGGATGACCTCAGACCCCCAACAGATACCCTGGAGCACCCTCACAGGGTGTAGTACACAGAGCAGCTCTGCCCTTCAGCCTCATACAGCCAGGCAGGAAATCTCCAAAGGTTCTGAACCAGAGCCGGTTTTCATCCACACAACACAAAGGAACACAAGCCCTGATCTGTCTGTGCCCATTCATGCAGGCATGGCTAAAGAAATGCCATCACCCCTCAGTCAGTTTGGGAATCAGCCTCAAGGACTCCTGTCCCCATCCCGTTCCCACCTCAGCAGCTCTCTCTGCTAATCACGTGCAAGTTTATGCTGCCAGTGTTATTTAAATGGGCTGCATTTGTTCTCCAAGTATATAATAAATATTGCCTGCTGGCATAAAAGGGATTGAAGAGCTGGAGTTCTGAAAGAGCCAAAGATCCCTTTTGGCACCTTTGCTCTAATGATGCAACTGTGTCTGTCAGTCTCTGCCAGTCTCAGCAGACTGGCATTAAAGTGACGCTTTGCACAGGAAAAAGGAAATAAACAGATTATGCTCCATCTGATGCATAAACAGTGGGATTTTATTAAAAGCCACCAAATGCAACTTCAAACAGCAGTGTATTGTATTCTGTGATTCATTTGCAAGCCACTGGCCAAGCAATAAAATCTGTCATTGTGAAGTATTTTTATTTTAAATAATATGTGGAAATAGACGTATAATTGTTTTCTTCTGGGAGGAAAAAGGAGTTCTGATAATTAGGCTACCTAGTTAATTACTAATCCTTTTCAAATATGGCTAATGGTCTGGTTTGTCAACATAGCTTAATAGAGATGGAAATGAAGTGTGTCTGATTTTCCTAGCCACAGTACTTTCAGAAATGGCGGAGGTGTTTTCCTCCCTTTTCCTACTGAGAAGCAGACGTACCATAGGTCATGGCAAGATCCTGGGCACAAGCACAACTAAGTATTGGTGTTGAGCACTGAGCCTTCCTGGCTTCTCCCTGCCCTGGTCTATGCCCTTGTGAGGTAATTGTAATACTAACTCCAGCAATAAATATTAATTAAGTTCAGTTTTTAAATTCCTCATTGTTACACAATCTCATAAAATAAAAACAAGCACAACTAAATTTTGGCTACTTGTTATAAAAGGGACTTTATAGCATGGCAGATTTTTAGCCTTTGTTCAAAAGACAGATTTGGAGATTTTCAGCATGACAATTAACTCAATTTTTTCAGTGCACAGTGTTTTTGATAGAAGCCTGACCCTCAATCATGTCTCTTTTCTGGTCTAAAGGGCAGTGCAATAGGCTGGGACCCAGGTGATTTTTGCCCTATTTTCCCCATTTTAATGTCACCCTTGAGGTGTATCACTTTACTTCTGCATGCTGTGGTCATCATCTGCAAAATTCAGGTAGAGCTAAAAAATTCCTTTGTGAAGGAATGAAATTACCCTCCAAATTGCCCCTCCAAATTACTCCAGAGAAGTTAGGTCCTACATTGAAAAAAAAAATGGAGACAACATTTTTGTTCTAATAACATAATGGAAAGACCAATTACTCTCCAACATACACATATGCATTCATTTTTCCAAAAAAATAAGTATAATATTAAGACCCCTTAGGTACCTTTAAAGAATCAGAAGGAAGATAAAATTAAATACTGTCTAATGAATAGTCTTATTTTGTCATTATTAGATTCTCAGAAATATCATCCTAAGCATGTTTTCTCTTTTTATGTTCTTCTAACTCTGCACATTTAATAGGCATTAAGGATAAAATTTCACAGACCTAACTTGCAGTCTTCAATGGATGAAGCTGAGTACCTTTATTACAGTCTAATAAATTGTTAATATTCAAGATAAATAATGAAATAACTACTGTCATGTAACCCACTATTAACCATTACAAAAATATGCTTTTTGACAAAAATTCAACTTATTACTAAAATATGTATAGCCCCTATGCAGGCAAAGGTAATACTTCTGACATTACTATATCTAATAATAATTTTAAGATAAAACTTCTTTTTTTCCCTAGGAAATGTTATGTTTCATTTGAATAAACACTCTGAAGCTGCATCCACTTGTTTTGCACTGCTTTGCATTTGTTAATGAGTATAGTAGAGAAGTATTGCATGCCTACTCTGAGGTAACTGAAGTCTTGGGCACTGCTTTACATGGAGACATGCAGAAGTCAACCTACACCCATGAGCATGGTTATAGCCATCTGGGATTCCTAGAATTCCCCATCAAAGTTAGCACTTTCATACCAAAGACTCATTCTGTAGCAGCTTCCTGGTGGCAGATGTGTAATTCCACCCTGAGTACAGTGCATGAGTTTTCTTCAATACTACAAGCTCATTTGAACCTGCACATCTAACTTCCCTTCAAATTAACTCTTGAAACATCATCAAAACTTGTTACAATTTTATGAAACTCCAGTGCAGTCCCATTACTCACTGGCATGTTTCATCTCACTCTCCATCTCCTATTTTTAATATTTCATTTTGGAAAACAAATGCAGACATTCATACATTGTGCAGTCCCGTGACTGCAGTATTGCTATTGATTTCTTATGTGACAAACCAAATACATATACTCAGCAGCATCAGGGCTGGTGTAATGATTTCTGAAAAAAATCCACTTTTCACTTTATTAAGAATGTTTGGGGAAATAGCCTGGTAGTTTTATACAGGATACATTAAAACTGGAAAATAAGGCTCACTCAGCTACAGCTTTGCTTCTATTGCTAAGCTGTCTTCTCTTCAGCCAGAACCTGATTTGGAACTCCTTTTGGAGGGCTGCAAAATCCCAGCCAGAATCTGGGGAATCCTCACTATTCAAATTTATCATTTTTGCTGGAGGTAAGCAGAAACTACTGAGGTGCCACATCAAAACCAGCCAACCAACCAACCAACCAACCAACCAACCAACCAACACATCACCATCAACAACAAACCAACACACAACCAAAAAAGCCTCCAAGCCTCCAAAACCTAGGGATATCACCTGCTTTGTTTCCTCCTGTCTCTCTCCTGACACCTTTGCAATATACCAGAATGCTTCTTTCTTTTTCATGAGGGCAGTTATTTCATTATAATCTTGCTGCTCTCCTAGCAACCTGATTAATGTTAGCACATTTTTACTTTAGGTTCTTTGTGTTCAAGATGAAGAAAACTGTTACAGGTGCTCTAAAAATGGTTAAATAAATAATTTTTTCCAGTATTTTCATTATTTGTCCTGAGGCATTACATCATCTCAGACTGCCAAAACACAAGCCAGGAGTCAAGGTTCCATTCATATCAATGAGAAATAAAATAGGAGTTAACAAAGGTAAAAAGATGAGCTTGAAACCTTTCTAGTAGAACAATCATTTGGATGATAAAGAGATGTGAACTGGGAATTCCTACAACAGATAACTGAAGAAAGGAATGTTTTATCAAAGGCAATTTTTCTTCTACTTCTTTATAAGAGGCTGGCAAAAACAAACTCAAGTATGCTTTAAAGTGAACATTCTTGACCTGTGATGTGAGTTTTACTGTGTTCTCATTCTATTGAAATGTCCTTCAGAATAGGCAAGATCTGGATTTTTTAAAATGTAAAACAAGCAAGTAAACATACAAAGCATTGAACTCAGGGTTCTTTATACAAGGACAAGAGGGTGATCATCTTTAAGAAAAGAACAAAGGACAAAGGGATGGGAAAGAAACATTTGTATTCTTATGAACATCGAAAAAAAAGCATTGCTGAGAGCATTGTACATTTCTTGAGAACATTATAATTGCATATGTAAATGATCTGAAGGCATTGCCATGAGGGCATGCCCTCTGTGTGTCAAGAAATCCTGGCCAGGGTGCCCTTTAGCATAGTGGTTTGGAAACCTCACAGTGCACCTGGTGATTAGTAAAGCTCAGAGTCTGAATGGAAATACACTGCTGCAATTTTAAGAGCTTCCAATATCCTAGGACATAACACAGTATACACTAAGGAAAAAGCAAATTGAGCTCTCGTGCCTCTTTCACAACTTCCAGGTGGAAAAAGGCCAGAACCTCTTTCCTAGGGCTTTTCTTGGAACAAACACAGATGTCTGGCACAAAATGTACATTTGTGTTTGTACTGGATGCCAAGCTGAAGCTCAGCTTTTCTTGATTTCTCCTCAGCCATTCATTATATGGATGGTCAAGTAATTTCTCTCTCAAGAGCTCCTTTATCAGTTTAAGAACACCTGACCTCGGTTCAGCCCACAGATCCAGGAGGGGAGGCAGAGATGCCTGTAATTTACAGGCTGAGCCCCATAGAGCCCTCATGCACAACTGGCAGCTGAGCCTCCACCACCTTGGGCACAGAGCCTTGCCCCAGGCCCACAGAGCCCCACTTTGAGTCACTCTGACTGCAGAGGAATGGAATCAGCCCTCAAGTGGCTCCTGCTGCCTTCACAAGTGGGTGCAGCCACGGTCACCAATGTCATGTGCCAAATGTTTTTTTGTCTGAACTGAAAACTGCAGTGGGAGAAGGAATATTTAAGGACAAAAAGCCTGAAAAAAAAATGTGTGGAAGCAGCACCTACCACTACAATTTGCTCTGTTACTTGCAGTTCCTCTGTTAAAAAAGACATAATTTTAACTTTCGGCAAATAATGTGAGTAGAGCTATGAGCTCCTGAAGCATTTGTATATTCCTAAGTGAAAGCTGCTATATTTAATTTCTTTTGACAAAATATGCTAATAATTACAATTACTAACAATTAACAGATCCTGAAGTCCTAGGCAAAATGCCAAAAGAATTTTCATCTTCATTTTCAAAATAATTCATAGGCTTCATGCTGTATTTCAATATAGCAGACACCCCAAAAAATTTACTGCCTCAGGCTTAACTACAAGTTAATGTTAAGCACTACGAATTGAAATAAAAACCTACCGAGCATTTACTTGCAATAAAATGTAACCAAAAATTATAATAATGCTACCTTTTACTTACCTATATGATTCACAGAACAAGAACTGTGTTAACAATATCAAAGAAGCAATTTGAAGAAATCTTTAATTAAAAAATCTTAATCATATAGAAAAGAGTAAAGTAACTTTCCTAACATTATATTAAAAACTCCAAGAGAATTGATAGATTGAAATCCAGTCAAATATCTAAGCAGACTGTAAAAGCCACTGCACATTTTAATAAAGGTGTTGCCAAAATAGTGTAATACTCTGCAATATTTCAACATAATATCTTGGTTGCAAAATGTCTGAGTTCTTCCCACAACTCTGTGGAGAGTCAAAAACTCACACTTCTATTCCCTCCTTCCTATTAAAAATCCACCCAGATAATTTGATTTTGAATAAAATCCCAGAAATTCTTCTGAAAAGGATTGAATCATTATGCGGAATTGCAGACAAATTGAAGATAATTGATTTTTATGCATGGAAATTTAAATTAAGGCAGTTCATGTTTAGAGTGACAGAATAGAAGTGTGCCTTTTCAGTTAACACATTGCAAAATTCAGCTCTGATTAAACTCATCCAGATTTATATAAGGGGCTAGCCTAAGATGGCCATTTGGGGGGATAAAGCAGAAATGAAGTTTGCCACAACATTTCACATCTTCTCACATAGCAAAACTTATACTGGGAATTACAAAAGCAAGAATTTTGCTTGAAGATTGTTTCCTGCTTCCTATTCATTTTGATTTTTGTGTGAAAAAATACAAGAATAAAAAATATACAAGAATAAAAAAAAAAAGATGCAAATATCTTCCTCTGAAAAGCTTAGACTGTGTTTCATCATTTCAAAGTCCATTTTTCAGCTTTAACTGGGTGAAAATAAAGAATTTAAGTTAAAAATATAAAACTGTGGACTACAACAGAGTGTGACTGAATCCCTAAAACACCTCTTTGGTTGGACTCAGAGCTGAAACACCCCAGAGTACAGAAGCACTCTTAGAGCGTTTAGAGCACTCTTAGAGATGGCCGAGTTACATCTATCCCCAAGTCACCTTTCCAGAACATTGTGCTGGTTTGGAATGTAAAGTCTTGGTTAGTGGAGAAAAGGGGAGGAATTTTATGGAGACTTCAATGGAATGAGGTAAATCTAAAAAACTCTCCAAGAGTTGTGTGTCAGGATGTGCTGGTGCACTTCTAGTCCATGAGAAACGGCACCATCGTTCCTTCTCCTGTTGTACCTTCAGATTGAAGAACAACAATTTGGGCTTTTCTTGCTAACCAAAAATAATTTAACAAATAATAGCACATTAATGGAGCAGTAGCACAAGCTTAGCAAATTTAATTTATTCAAGTCTTTATTAAATAAACACACACAATAATATAGAAGTGGGCACAAAACAATGGAGAATCAAAGTGTTAATATTAAGAGAAAATACAGCAAAAACATTCCCAAAGGAAAACCATAAAATGTGTTTTTCATTCAGAACATTGATTAAACTGCTTTCCCCAGCAAAATATTTTTATTCATTCCCATAAATATTTGAAATAGTCCATCTCAAACTATTCTAACTACTGCTAAGAGTAAATGTACATTTGAAAGCTAAAGCAACATGCTGGCTTGCTATACTTATTTTATGTAAGAGAAAGCATCCTTGCCAGCAACTTATTTCTTACTCTAATTCTTTCTGGAATGTGACTTGACCAGTAAAGCATAACAGCAGAGCTTTGAAGCAGAAGGAAAGAGAGGAGTGAAAAATACTGAAACCGCTCGAAGGCACAGAAAATATGATACAAAAGCCAATGGCACAATATCTGCACAATCCAGAGGATCAACAAGGCACAGAAATATTTTCTTGTGGTGCAGGGGTGAGCTGGAAGCAATTAGGGAAAAACAACCCCTCAGTGCTACTTACAAACGTGAAGCAACAGTCACGACTAAAGCACAGTGAATCGGCGCCTGCCACAGCTGCCATTTCCAAAGTGCTTCTCCAACAGTGGTTTGTGGAAGGAAGCCTAAGAGGGATAAATGTCTGCAGGAGCCCCAGGGACATGCAACTGCTCTACAGACATTAAAAATAGCCGTGTGAATTCCTGCTCTGACAACACGGCTAGCAGAAGGGTCCTCGGCCCCAAGTAAGTTACAAACAGATACTAAAAACCTGGGAAGCCACTTTAAGTCTCACCCTGGGCCAGCCAGGCAGATCCCACAGGCTCCTTGGCTAAAAACTGAATGCTGATGAGCATAACCAAGAAGAGTGATACAGTCTGAGGATAAAGCAGAAAATGAATTTGCTGAATAGAAAACTGTGCCTGGCTTCCTTGATCCTTGCAAGTCGGGAGTAATTGCAGTGATTCCATAAAGCTCAATCACAGAGGGTACAGTGGTTAGATGGTCATGTCTTTGGCAGGCAGTGGTTCATATTAATAATGTTCCAGGCTTTCAAAAGCAGCCTGTATGTCTAAATCAATTACTTCCTGCAGCCCTTGTGTGCGGTAAGCAAGCAACGCTATCTCTTTTCTGAGATAAGGAAGCCAGAAGGAACTGAAATCGTTACAACAGGAATGTGAAGCGGACAGGACAAGGGTCCCATATTTCTTTTGTTTAGAGTTGTGCTTTGAAGAATTTCTCCAGCCTGTTTCTCTTTCTCCTTTTATGTTACTCATTGTTATCTCTTCAGATTTCAAAAAGTGAGTTAAGCACCAGAAAATGTGCAGAGCTGCTGAAAAGCCACTAAAAAGGGCTCTGTAAGCCTTAAGAGTCCTACAAGGGCTTCCCTACAAGACAAGTGTTTCATGCTTTGCCCTTGCCATTTAAAAAGGTCATCAAATGATATTTGCAAAGAAAAACATGAAAACCATGCAAAATGTAAGCTTCTATTTAGAATGAAGGCTGATACTCAAACATGCACCTAGAGTAACTTCAATGTTGAATAAAACATTCAACACTGACAGTGATATGATACTTAACATAATTTTATCCATGAAAAATATTAAACTTGTTCTATTCATCCTCAAAATTACTTCAATGGAGGCAATTTAATAATGAGGATGGTCTCTGTAACAAGCCCAGGAAAAGACTTCCCAGGGGGTTTCCCAGGTTTTTAGGATCTGTTTGTAACTTGGGGACAAAATCTTTCCACTAGCCTCCTAGAAGGAAGCAAGATGTGTGCTCTCTTGTTCTTTCATTTCTGAGCAGCACGATTTCCTTAGCACTCCCACTGGACACACCCACGCTTGCCCTTGCAGTTTATCCAAGGGTATCTTTACTAAAAAGCACAGTGGATGGAATTCCAGATCTACTGATGCTAATGGCAAAAACTCCCAAGTATTTTGATGAAACTCATCTGGTATTAATTTCCTGAGTCACACTACAATTTTGGTCATTATTTGGGGAAAAAAAATCAAAATCTGCACAATAATCTTTGTGACCAGATGGGAAAACTATTACACTACAGGAAATACATCTGGTATGGAGTGTCCATGCATGCAGTCTGTAACTCAGGGGCATTATAGAATAATCCTATATACTGCACAGATATATGAACTAGTATAGAAGCAATCCAAGTGTGCTAGTACAGGCATCTACCAAGTCAAGAGAGTTTAAAAGTAGCTCAGATTTCTGTGTGCTTCGTGCAGTATGAAGTGAAGCTATTTCCTCACTACCAAAAATATTTACATTAAATCCCCTTTATGATATGTCATCTTAATTATAATGTAAACATAATCTTACGTTACAACAAAGACTTCTAATTGGATTCTATAAGAAAGACTTCTTATACTTACTGCAAATTCAGTCCACCTCTTCTTAGTATCTGCTCTGTGCTAGCAGCAGATAACCAGGTTTTTCGGGTTTTTTTTAAAGCAATAGAATTTACTAAAAATGTCTCTCAGCCCAGCATTATTTCTACTTTAAGTCAGAGACCCACAGAAAGAATTGAAAGATGAGGACCTATTCCATACTTCAACAAAAAGCCATGCTAAAAGTATTGATAAAACAATAGGAGAAAAATAAATCAAGAAATATCTCCAAAATCTAGCATATAGGCTGTTTCACTGTTCCAATACAATATAAAAGAGAGAGTTGGTACAGAGCCCAATTATAGCCTTGAGTGCAGTATCAGTTTTGCTCATGTCTTCAAAGAACTTTCGGATTTTTCCGGTAAGTTCATAAAGTTCTTGTAGGCTGCTTAAGAACTGAAAAAGAACTTCACTTTCTGAGGCAAAAAGTGATGTCTGCATCAGAAACAGCTGTGTTAGGAGGTTCTGACAGATTCTTGTTGTCCCAAGGGTCATTTCTTGGTGAGGTACATTTGTTCCTATCACTAAAATGCTGCAGGCAGAATCCTCAGCTGGCACAGATTCTTTGTGCAGACTTGTCAGGGAGCAGCCTGGGCATCCTAACCGAAACTTATGTCTTAATTTCAGGGGAACAATGCCATAAGCAGCTACTTCCCCACAGTGTGGCTCTGGAATCTTCTAGCCCAGAAGAGTGCTTGAGCTGCAGAAAGTGTAGATAAATCCAAGCAACCAGCATGAGTGTGTGTGTATTATGTAGGAGAACCCCAGAGGAGTTAGTGTCAGAGGGATCCTTTCTTGGTGTCCTGATTTTGTACCTAATCTTCTAATCTTTGATGGCACTAACTGCTGAAAGTAGGGAGGACTGCTCCTTTGATCTGCTTCTGACAAAGGATGAAATGTGGCCGTGGCACATCACAAAAGCAGGGCCACCAGTGCTGACAGGAATTACAGACTCTGTAGACTCAGATGGCTGCATTTGAACCACAAATACAAACACTTAGCAAACTCAAAAATGCTAGCACTGAGAGATGGTCAGAGAGCACCTAAATCACAGCTTTGTGAGGAAAAGCAGGAATAATGGTTTCAACAACAGCTAGAGAAGTTGGCTGCCAAATGTCCCTGTCATTCTCAATCAATTCCATTTCCCAGGTTCCTCTGTCAGGGGCCTCCTCACCCATCCTTAGCACATTCAGGGAATGTTTTGTGTGATTTTGCATGTATGAGCACTCATAAATGTTTTAGTTTCTTTCAAAAATACTCAGAAATTCTTTCAAGTCACAGGTCTGTGCCAAATCCAGCATATCTGAAAACCATGGACACAACGTAGGAGACCTCATGGGTAAAATGGATTTCAGTATTTATTACTAACTGTGCAAGAAGTGCATGTAGCCAAAATGAGAAAGGAAGTAGCACGCAACGGTGAACGTATAGGAGGTTAAGTTCTAGACTGAAAAACCTGACTCTTAGGAGTATTCCCCTGAAATGCTTAAAATTTTGTGGTCTCTGTCCTCTACTCTCCATTCCCCATCTTTGCCTTTCTCACCTCAAAAATGAATTTATCAAATTTCTAGACTACAATCTGGAATAGGCCCTGCAGTACAACTTGCAAACCAAAAGGGTTTTCTTTGCTTTTTCCAGATGCATGAAATGCTCCATATATAGAAATAGAGCTTGGAAGAGTCTCTGTCAACCTGACTTCAGTACTACTCAGACTGTCTTAGTATAATATTTTAGAACTTTTTATTATTTTTGTAAAAAGAGCCTTGCTTCCCTTTTGCAATTGCCATGAGATTGCAAGACAAAGTTGTTATTACAACAAGTATCAGATTTAAAGAGCTGAACATCAATGTTATAAAGAAAAGCATTATCTCTATGCACAAATATATGCACACATAGGGACATGTGGTGAGGTGTAAGTGTATGTACATATATTTATCTGTATATATTTCTGGTTTTGTATATATGCCTCCCTCATCCTGCCATCACAATGGCAGAAGGCAATTTTGAGCCTTATTTCAAAGCAAAATGAATTGCCTCCTGGCAATTTCATTTTCAAAATGTTTCGGTAAATTGTTTTGTTAAGAGTAACATCATTTTCATCTCACCTAATCATTATTCGTATAAACAGTGTTTTCCTTTTAAAAATACATTGCTTTATACTACTAAGTTTTGCTGATTTATAAACTTCACTGCCCCTAAACTAGAAATATTGCAGAGCATGCTGATTTCATGACTAGATTGGGTGAGATTATGCCTGAAATTCTTTCTAAAAATGAGGTCTGAGCTGCAAGGCTGTATTGTCCTCACCATGAGCGAAAACAAGGAGGCAAATAACATAGGTATTATCCATATATGTGAGTTTAAAAAATCTTGCTTACTTAAAAATATATGTAAAATGCATAGATTGTTTAAATTTACCTCTCCAGTAAGACTTCTAATTTAATTTTAATTTTGTTTTTTTCCCTCCAAGATACCAGGAAAGCAAGACTTTCAGAAAGGGAACACTGCTCTTGAACAGTTTCTGTATGTAAAATGTTAACTGACAGGCATTCACTGACTGTGGCACATTGCTCTCAATCCAGCAAAGGCAAACACAGTTACTATTACTTACCTGAGTCAAACATCCATGGAAGTGGTGGGGACTCCATGCCCCCACTTCCCCAGAACAAGAACCAGGGCTGGATATGTGCATCGTGTTAGTTGTACAGGATGGGGCAGTAACCCTTATTCCAAAGGCCCTTCTTTCTTCCTGCAGCTACATCAAAAGTAGAATTGCAAGAGAGCAGAAAAAGAAACAGAAAAGCACAATTCAGAAACACATGGACCCTCTTCTCAAATTCAAAGGCAGATGCAAATTACAAGCAGTGAAAAATAGGAAGTGCTGCATTCAGCTTTCTGCCCTGGAACACCATGGAGTAAACACCCAACCACAGCAAGTGTAGCACATAGGACTGTGGTTTCATGAAAGGCTTGCTCCAGCCTTCTGCAATAGTTTGAACTGAGCTCTTAGTCAGATGTGATATCTGCAGACTCTGTAAATTCTGTGGATGAGGTAATCTGGGTCAAACTATTAAGAAAAAAATCCATATTCATTTTTCTTTCCCCTTGCTGCTATTTCATCTGTTTTACAAGATTTAGTCCTGCTATAAAATAGTACAGTATTTAGATTCCTAAAAAACAGGATGTCTTGGTAAATATAGTAGAGTATTATACCTACTAGTAACCTTAAAGAATATTATAATTAATGTGCTATAGTTACAAAAATAATATTAATAATGACGATGCTATACATTTATTTAACCCAAACTGGCAGCTCTGGACTCAGCCAAGCACAGAGCTGAGTCTTTATCTCTCCTCCTACCTATATTTGCAAAGATCATTTCATTGTACTTCATCATAAAATTTTTGGAAGCACTTTTCTTCCTGCTCAGGTTAAAAATAAAGTTTTAGTAGAGCATCAGAGGAATTAATCCAAATCCTTGACTATACATTCCTAAAAAAGCCAGATACTTCACCTAAGCCAAAGATTACATAATGCCTCAGTCCAATCACAGTCCTTGTCTATCTGGGGTCTCCTGAGGAAGCAGCAATGGAATACAGCATTTTCAGTAAAGACCTTCCACATACTATCCCATTCTGCCACAGCTATTCTGTGGAACACCTTTCAGCTGAACAGTGGGTGTGAGGAACCTTCCACATGAATTTACAGGCATAGTCAGGATGCTGTAAGTGTTTCTGACATGGTGTATATGCATTTCCTTCTTCCTTTCTTTTTTTCCCAGGGATAGCTGGAGCCGTCATTGTCATTCACAGCATCTAGCAGCTTCCAATCTGACATAAAATCATTCTTTGCCAATATGAAATATCTGCTGGTCATGATGCATGCTGTTTCTTATCTCTGAAGATGTGAATGTGTGTTTCAGATATACACAGGCATACCCTGCTATCTCTTAAGGGTAAATTTCTGAAAAGTGCAATGGATAGCAGGTCAATGGAGAGCAAAATTTTTTTTTCTCATAAAAATAAAACTGTTGTAGTAAAGAGAAGACACTTAATACACCCAGATATGAACAGTACATTGTATTATGAAATCTTTCTCACTCATATGCCATTAACATTAACCAGAAACATATTAAAGGCTTATATGCAAAAGGAAGATGTTGCTGCAAACCACACACTAGACACCCACACAGTTCTAGAAGCATTAGTATGATAAACAGCATTGAAACAAGAAAAAATATTGTACTGTATTCAGGAGTGTCTGTTTTGTCAGGATGTTATTCATGTAAATATTTTATAAAAACAAGAAATACTTATATCAAAATATATGGAAAAAAGCCATAAATGCATTGTTTACAGTAAAATGTCACCCACATATTAAGGTGCTTCTAGGATGCCTGCTGCTGCTTATCAGACCTGCTTCAGTATGACTAGGCAACTCAGGGAAGTTTTTTACATAAGATGGGTGGTAGAATGGTGAAGGATGGAAAATCAGGGTGATAATGATGGCTAGCAGGGCAGAGGATCAAGCAGCTGACAATGGAAAACCAAGACAGCAGGCAGTACAGATAACAATTTCTTACTCTGCGTGCATATATTCAATATCCATGTGTGGTGCAGATATATGTCTACAGGTGAAAGGAAGAATCTCAGATTTATGGTGTCATAAGCATTAATGATAAAACATATGTTTGTTGAAGATTGCAATGCAAGATGTTTTCAATTGCCATCTGTATGGCAGATTATCTTTGTCAAGTGGGTAGTTTGCTTTATCTCTCTCTTTGAGTGACCACATTCACACCTCCCTCAGGAGGGGACATCTGCTGATAACAGGCTATTGAATGTCACTGCATGACTGATAAGAACTATAACATCCCATTGGGAGATGTGGGCCCAGAGGGAGGAGCCAAGCATTCCTACCCAGATATAACCCAGAGGTTTTTGAGACACCTGCACAGCTTTCTCCATGGGATTCCCCAGAGGAACAGCAGCTGTCTCTTCTTCCACTGGATCTTCAGAGGAAGAATATATCCTTCTCTACAGGACCCCCTTGCTCCAACAGAACTACACCTGACACTCCAGGAGGACTGCAGCCACATTTCCAATTGGACTGCCACCAACACCCTGACCCACAGGGTGTCAGGTTGGGTTCTGATTCTGTCAGTGTTGTTCTAGTGTACTGCATTGTTTATTTTATCCTTTTATTTTTTTCCTTTTCTTATTAAAAAACTGTTACTGCCTGCTCCCATATTTTTGCCCGAGAGCCCCTTAATTTAAAATTTATAGCAATTCGGAGGGGTGCAGAGGGTTTACATTCTCCGTTTCAGGGAAGGCTCCTGCCTTCCTTAGCAGACTCCTCTCTTTCCAAACCAAGACAATGTTCTTTACTATATTTATGTAGATAGATAGATAGATATAGATATAGATATAGAGATATAGATATAGATATAGATATAGATATAGATATAGATATTGATATAGATATAGATACAGATATAGGTGATATAGATATAGCTAAAGATATTCACATTTATAAGCCTTCTATGAGCCTTCTAAGATATAATTGTTTCTATCCTGAAATGCTTAAAACGAAATGAATGGCAATTGCTCTTCAGTAATATATTTTACCAGAGAAATTAAAACTGAACTTGTCCATCAGGGGAAAAAGCAGGTGCGAAATTATTTACATCATGCCTCAAGGGGAAATCACCTAAACTATTTCCAAAAGTCAGAAATTTTCTCAGTGATTTACTCACTAATAATATCTATTTGAGTTAAAATCTGTTTTCTTGTTGGTAATCTGAAATTTTATTCTACCTTCTTTGGAATACCAATAAAGTAATGAAGATTTTGGAATAACAGAATGTGCAATAATTGAACTTTGAGATTATGCGTGTTATTTGGAAGTCTTGAAAAAATTGTTAACTTCTCTCAATTAGAATAAAACATAGTAACGTCCTCTTCCAGAGATTTCAGCTACAGATGCAGAAATGATAGAGAGGTATCATCATTTCTGTCCTAAAACATTTTTGCTGTCCTCCCTTAAAAGTGTAGGTTGATTTAGAGTTCTTTTCCTTCACAAAATCTTTATGGTAGCTAGCTAGCATAGCTTTCAGATTTTATCTTGCCATATGTTTCAAGTTGTGTGCTTCAGTCTGCATCTGCTGAGTATCTGCTATGGTAGGGCTACAGCATCAACTCAAGACAATTGGGACTACAGTCTTTATAATAATTACTCTCTGCAGCTGTTGAAATCAGAATCTCTAAAAAAAGGAATTAAAAAAGAGCTTCTCTCCCTCTCTCTCTCTTTCTTTATTTTTATCTAAAGCAAAAACAAGCACATCTTGATGAGGCTTTCTGAATTAAAAAATAGAAGCAGATTTTTTTCAAGGTATAATATAAAGACATTCTGCTTTAGAGTATGGAATAAAGTTACATCTGTCTTTAACCATGATAGGTGATTTAGAGAAAAACTCATGAGGAAATAAACGTTGTAGTACAATATATCTTAGGCATTAGGTTCTCATTTGAAAATGACATTGACTAAGTTCTGCTTTTCAAAAAAAATTTGCTGGTTGTCATAAACTGAAGAATCTATTAACAACTCAAAACCTTAGCAATCCTAAACTTGTCTCTCTTCTGGTTTATGAAGTCATTGTCAACCTCTTTATCTAAACAGCTAGACAGCAAAAACAAAATCAACCTGTCTTTCCAACAAATATATTCAAGCACCTGCATGCCGTTAGATGCGATGTCACTACAATGATTCAGAAGCTAAAAAGAAACCTATTTCCAGCATGAAGGAAGAGTTTGGTCCTGTAGTTAAGGTAGAACTGCTTGATTAGACTAATTCATTCACAATCTGAGTGCAGCACCCATTTTTATCTGTTCTGGTATTGGTATTTGTTATGGTTTGACATAACATTTAAAAACTTCTGCTCGTAGGATTATAACAAGGTTCAGTCATAACTGGCCTCAGGAAGTCAAGCAAAGGATTTCTGTTGAAAGCAGACCATGTTTCTCACAACTTAGTCCAGCCAGGTCTTGAAATCCTTCAGAGACTGAATATTCTTGTTTAGCAACCTGTTCCACTGCCTTACTGTCCTCTTGGGGAAGAAGTTTTTCTTGTATCCAGTTTGAACCTCTCTTGTTTAGACTTCTGTCCCCTACCTCTTGCCCTCCCTCAGTGCTCCACCACTAGGAAATTGGCTCCAACATCTTGATCACCTCCTTGCTTCTCCATATAAAGCTGATATTATGTTTTCCCAGATGTTTTCTTCTTCAGACGGAACAAGTCCTCCAGTAATAATGTAAAAGTAAAAAGGTTTTATACAGGTATGAAATAGCAGCAGTGAGTGCATGTCGTGTTATTACTGCTGCTGAAACACAACCAAAAGCTGGCATGCTTTTTCTTTGTGAAACAGGGAAAAGAATGTTTCTGCCCCAAATGACTGAAATGAAGATTTTATAAGGTATTTAAAGAAGCTGATTGCTATTAGATTTGGGGGAAGCCAAATATCTAGATAGTTTCAGATATTCAGCAATAACACTGTAAAAAAAGCCAAAACACTATATGGTCACCACAACTGGAGCCTTTAAAGGTTCAGCAAACACAGGAACTTACTGCAAGCATTTGAGCATCCATATCTGGAATATCTTCAAACCTACAATGAGCATATGCATAAATATTTTCATATTATTAGCTAAAGAAAGATAGTGCAAGAAAAAAAAAATAGGAAGGCAACAAATACAGGGACAAAGGGTGCATATGTGATGCTCAGGAGTACATTTTATAATAAACCCAGCTATTTTCTTTTTTAATGCATTAACAAGTTGCCAAACAAATCTCACTACTGTGGTAGTGAGAAAATTAATTTCAAAATTTCAACTAAATCAAGGAGCAGTGTCAACACTTCTGTGGCTGCACTGTGCTAAAAAAATACACAAGGTAAATTGCTCTAGAGGAGTCTTAATCCATCCATGAGGACTGAGTCTTAGTTCTTCTGTTTGTCTGGAATTCAGGAGATGAATTCTGTCCTTTGGCAAGATATTAGCAATGGGTCTAAGGTTCTCTTTTCAATGAGTTCCTCAATACAGCTGAAATCCACCCCTTTCCTTTGTGCATCACAAGGTTAAAATTATTACAACATTTGCTATAGCAGCATTGGAAATCTTCTTCCAATAAAAAATAAGCTTTTTGTTTTATTGTTTTGATCTACCCAATGATTTCCTCTCATTTTACAATGATGCTGCTTTTGGTGGGGATTTATTCCATTCTCAGATAAGTGTCAGAAGAATCTAGAATATTCAGACAGGTCTCTTCCTGTTACTTTTGTGTTGTAAATTTAAGAATTAATAACGAGGAAATAAATGCAAATTATTTCCAGGTAATAAAATGTTATATCCTCCTTTTATGAACATTAATGACAATTTTAAAAATGGTGAGGTTCAATCTGCCTAGGCAGGCTCTAACGTAACAATTATGTTACCCTATTACATCATGATTACATACAAATTCAGCCACCCTACACATATATATGTGGTTGAAGTTACTAATTTTCTGCAGAACTTGCACCATGCATTACATGGCACGAGTAGAGAAGCTAATTTGAAAATACTGAAAAAAAGAAGATACACAGGAAACAATTTCCATAAATTATTACTCTACTACTTATTTAAAATTTTGGGGAATGAAAGACATGCTGAACAGAAGCAGATGTGCTGCTACTATAAGGGCTAAAATATAGATCATTAAACAATGTATTCTAATGATAAAGTTCACCTGAACTGAGTTTTAAAGAAATTACAGGCATTTTCTTTCTCCTCTTTTAAGAAGTACTGTTTTCTCTCTCTCTAAATACATACATGTGTATCAGTGTCAAAAATCTACCAGGATGTAAGAAGCAAAAGTATATCTATCAAACTAGGGGTTTTTCCTCCTAGCCAACTTCAGAAAAGCACTTGAAGTGCACTAGGTCTGACCTGAGCCCTAAATCCAAGGAGCACCAGCTATGAAAAATGTATACAAATACTTGCAAGAATAGAAGAAATTGTTTCTACTGCTGGTAGTATTTCCAGGGCTCATTGTTGCTTTTTCTAGTCTTCCACAGGAGGCCATGGTTAAGGCACAAAAGTTGTGCAAGAGGGCCGCTGCAGTTTTCCTATTTTAATGAATGGGTCTCCAATTCTTAAAGCAAGATAGCAATCAAGTATTTAAATAACTGTAAGATTCTGTATTTGTTTTCAAGGACAGGATGAAGATTGTGATTATATGAAGCAAGTCTTCCTCTTTCAAGGTTACTTCTCCCTACTCTGCTTGTCTATGTTTTGTCTCTAACTGAATGTAGACTGGAAGCACATGGAGAATCATAAATTATGGATAACAACTTTAATTCATATCCCTCATAACTGAGACCCCTCAGTAATCTGCACTTGCTCTCCTATGCACCAGCAAACATGCTATAAATCTTCTGAATGTTGTTACTAATATGTCTCTCTTTTCCAGCAATCGCAAGCAATGTCTCAAAAAAAATAGTTACCTTATTCACTCCCACAGTATTGTGGAACAGTTTGATAATCATGGATTTAGCTTTAGTGGAGAGTTCAAACACAGTTTCAATCTCAATGAAAATAGGAGTTTTTAGTTGGTTACTAGGGCGCAGACTCATCTAAATCCTTTGCTTTGTTTACACTCAAACTATTTTTTCCAAATAGAAGATAAGAGCATAGGAAAATTGGGAAGAAAATGAAACAAAAAATGTTAACAAAATGAATATTGTATCAAATTCTTTGCATCCTAATTAAGCCATAATCTTATTTAACAGGAAATTTACTTGGTTAAAACCCAGGAAAATATGGCCATGATCTGGGGAGAATGGAAAGAACAATGAGCAACCTGTGTAACAAAAGAATTCTGTTGAAAGTTGCTCACAACCTGCAGACAGCACTGCCTAAAGGACCTCTCTGAAAAGGAAGTTAATTCCACTTGAACTGCCAGAAACAGCATCTTGCCAGCAAGAGGAACATGGCTGAAGGAAGACAATTCTGGTATGCTGTGTGTGTCTGCAACAGCAATGGCTGGTACTAGTGGGATACTGAGAGAAACAATAGCAGGAACTCAGAGCAGCCTAACTCACCCATACTTAAAGGATTTCAGGAAGGACATTTGCAGCCTGTGGTAGCTGCATCTAGGCAAAAAGGCAATGAAGATATACTACACATTCTTCAAAAAAGCTATTGCCCTGAATCAGCCAAGACTGTTCTTTCACTTTGAAGACAAACAGGATGGACTTAAGTGAATAAACAATTTTTCAGGTCAGCAGTAATTCATACAAAAATACTGGTGTCTCTTGACAATACAGGAAAGTTTTAACATAAATAAATGACAAGTAAAAATCTCAATTTCATACTGATATATAAACTCCACAATAGGCTGGTTATTAAGATCAACTTGCATATGTTGCACAAGAGTGTTAAGACCCCTCAAACATGACATTGGAGTAAATTTGAATAACAAAAATAAATTAGCTCCAGACAGAAATTACACAAAGATTAGCTTAGTAAGCAAAGTATTATGCCTAAGAATTTTTCCCCTCAAACCTACTATACTAAAATAAAATAGTTGTAAATTTAGGAATTAAAAGGACCAAAAACAAGAATGTGAGTTAGCAGGCATACAATATGTGTCTGCAACTGTTTCTCACTACTTTTCAGCCTCCTACCAGCTGCAACTGAATAATTTTCCCAACTTGTTAAAGAGTGGATAAGTTCTGAAGCTAATGTACCATTGTTCAGAAGGCAAAGGTATTTCTGAACCTATTTCCAATCTACTAATTCCCTTATATACAAATACATACATCCACGTGTAGCCACTGCTGCTGTGTTCCATGTGTTCAAACAGTAGGAATCATGCAGCTGCTCTGCATGGGGAACATGACATCCTTCTGAAAAATCAAGACCCAATTCCTACAGCCATGAACAGTCTCAACACTCTGAACCACACTGAGTCACATAATTCCATCTATCTTTTCCCATGAATGTTCCATAACAATGACAGTACTGCCCATCTTGTGATCAGAACTTAGGGCCTCATCATGAAAAGTTCATAAAAACAAGTAATTATAATGCCTATTACATTAACTGTAGTAGTCACCTGAGTACCTGTACAAGAAAAGTCCCTTTGCCCCACCATGGTTTCCACATAGCTTTGTCTAGCTTCAGTTTATTTGCAGTTAAATAACACATCCTATGGATTGCATATGTAAGATCCCAAGGATGATTTCATCAAAAAAATCCCCAAAAACCTCATCGTGATTTATATGAAAATCACATTTAACCGACATTATCTAAAACTTCATGTTTCAGCTGGACTTAGCTTCAGTAATGTCTTTGAACAAATACCTTGAGAGGGCAATCTGCTGTCACAGGAGGATAATGCACCCATTGCAAAGCCCCTGTGCCAATGTATTAGCTCTCCTTCTGCCATCTCTGGCTCAGCCTTCTCCCTGCTCTTCATTCTGGTCCTTGCAGTTGTCAGCTACTGAAATAACAAAGACCACAGTGTATGACTTGAATGCAAAGGAGATAAATCAACATGCTGCCTGCCTCCTAATAATACCATTTTCCAGATTATCCATGGCTTCCACAAAGGCTTCACATATACTTTGGGAAGAACATGAAGGATTCAATACCAAGAGGCATTGGATTAAAAAATTCTCAAATTTAGACTTCTTAACATTTCTCAAAGAACTGAAGTGGCCCACTTGAAGAGTTTCTCTCAAGGATAGCTTATTCTCAAGCAACATTTAGAGGAAAAAACCAAGATGTTACAGATTACAGGGTATCACTAGCATTCATGGGACTTTGTAGCTTTTTTGGAGTTTTTTACAGACTACTTGTTGATTCAGAAACTCAATTCCCTTCATCCCCTGCCTCAGTTTCCCAATCAAACTCAATATAAATAATGATAGTGACATTCTTTCCTAAAGTGCTGTTGGAACTATGCATGATGAGCACTTCACAGAAGCTGCCTCTAAGTACTATTATTCTCTTCTTTCTTTTTTTTTTTTTTGAAATTTAAGAGCCACTTAGCTATAAGTGAGATAGATGCCATCTGTAAGAACCTCTTAAGACCTCAGAATTTGGTTCATACAATATAAGAATTACATGGCTGTGCCATCCTCCATGTCATCAAGTAACATTTGACAATGCAACATTAATTTAGTAGGAGCTCAATTATAGGCTGAAATCCTTCTAGTTGCCTTTTAGAGTGTTCTGCTTTTCAAGGGGTTCATCTCTCTCAAAAGAGATATGATTTGCAAAAAAAAAGCTCACAATGCATGCAAAATTAGTTGCAGTGGTTCAAAAGAAAGTGGAAACCTGTCTGCCTAACAGCAGCATCACTTCAGTAATCTTCATTTATGCCTCTCTAAAATCTCACCTCCATTCTCAGAAAACTGAAATTTCATACACTGCTGCGCTGTTTCATTGAAGCAAATTTTAATTTCCTTCCCCATCTCTCCCAGAAAAGGACTTAAAAAATGTCTACACTCTCTTCCCATTTCCAACTCCTCTTTCTTTTGTTTTGACCTTTTATCTGTGTGAGAAAGCAACAAGTCTGAAAGATTCATACTTAAGAATGGGTGAGTGAATGTGAGCAAGGTTGCAGAGCACTATGATTAATGTATCCTTTTTTTGTTGTTTGTTTAAATAGATTTCATAACTGTCTTACAAGAGAACAGCAGGGGAAAAGTTTAGTTTGAGGATCAAATGGTTCTTCAGCATACATCTTGCACTTAATAAACACCCTTACACAGATAAATCTTCTTATCTTGAACTACATATTGAATATACAATTTTATTGGTCAACAAGTGGCATGACCACTATTTTGTGTATGTCATTATTCATTAATAAAGTGATACAAAGCCTGTTCACTTGTAGTGACTGAGTAACATCTTTAGCATAGGGTGTATTTTAAAAAGTATGAAACAGAAGATAAACTCAAGCAATGGGTCAGAAACAATTCTGTAAGGAACAAGACCTGTTTTAGGTTAACCCTGAAAGGCAGCTCAGAGCCACCCAGCCACTTGCTCATTCCCCACAAAGCGGTGGGTGAGAGAGTCAGAAGGGTGAGAGTGAAAAAACTTTTAGGGTGAGATAAGGACAGTTTAACAGGGAAACTAAAAGCCATGCGTATAAGCAAAGCAAAACAAGGAATTCATTCACTACATCACATGGAAATGGGATCAGCCATCCCCAGGAAATCAGGGACCCACCATTTGTAATCGTGATTTGGGAATGCAAACACTATCATTCCAAACATGGGATGAAGCAGAAACATCTTGTTTGTGAGACATGGGAGACTGTTTGACAATGAGAGAGTAGGGTGAACAGCACAGCTGCAAATAAATTAAAACTCTGGGTAGCAGAGTCAAGGGAATAAATTGCCCTCTGAAAAATGTCATGGACTTAAAAAGTTAGGTCAAATGAAAGCCAGAAAAGTAGAAAGGTCTTGATAAGTTTGCTCTAAGCAAAACAGGTAGACTCTCCTTCTTGTTACTAACTGCAAACTTTCAGAATATTGATGCCAGTCATGTTTGAACCCTTTTGACTGCCATTCCTAACTAAGAACCATTAGAGACATTCTGATAGAATGAGAATTTGACCCTGAAATCTACAATGTGCTTGCCAATCCACCTCTTGCAGAGTGCAATCCTGAGACAACCGATAACAATTGTCTTCCAGTCTTTGAGATGAAGACTGCTACTAAATAGATTGCCAAAATATTAGTTATCCATCCTTATCAGAAATTCTCAGCACTCTGTATGAAAAAAAAAGGGGAAAAAAGCCCTTGCAGCACTGTTTCTATAATTGCACTGATTATTTTAGCCAGTGGAAACACATGGGGCAGCTGCTACAGTAAGGCTCTCTCAGAAGGATGCGCCAGTAATTGATTGGTATTACCTTCTAAACTGTGACTCAGCACTGGTGTCCAATCCAACAACCTGTGGTTACATCCTCTGCCAACAAAAAACATCATAAATCACCTTCCCAAAGACATCATACAGTTTATTGGAGGCAATTACAAGTTCATTTTTATGAAAATACAACTCCTACTACAATATCTGCAAATCAAAAGTTTTTCATGTTTGATTTGGTTTTTTTCTATTTTTTTTTTCCTTTAACATAAAAAAAAAAATGCGTACAACAGTGTAATGTATTCAACTGAGCCAGGATGATGTACAAGAATAGCAATTTTCTTTTCCTTCAAAGCCCACTTTACTCATCCTATCTAGTTCATCTGTAAACTACCTGTAGTAGGAGCTCCTCCTTGTTCCAGAACAGCAAAATTATTTAAGAGGCCAAACACTTCAGAGCCTTTTGCTCTAATGCAACATACATGTTATATCATAATCATATTTCACACATGGCTAATTCTCTAAATCCATGTGCTAACCCTCCACATCTTCAAGCATGTTGGCAATTTTCTGCTGATTTAATTAAAATCTCTACTTTCAACAGTTCTAATCACTGTGTCCTTTTCAAAGGTGCACCTTGAAAAGGTATCACCTTCTGAGGAGCCAGCATTACATATATAAGGGAGATATTCCAATACTATTCACCTAAGTTTTGTTGCAATCCCAAGAGTCTGGTCTTGAAAACCTTTCAATCTTCAAGCATTTAAAAATATAATTTACAAATCTAGCCTTGACACAGGTATCCAGTTAAATGAGAGACGATCAACTACATTTTTTCCAGGGATATGACAACACATGGTTCTGAGGAACACACAATCAACTGGTGGCCTTTTCATCCCTTGAGGCAGGCCTATTCCTACCTTTGGTAACTGGCAGACTGGAAGAAAACAATTCCTTTCTTTACCTAGGAACTGCTCTTCCTAATCTACAAGTGCTGATGCAGCATAACTGGGGGCAGACACACTGCAAGGAAGAAATTGCAATGCTGGAACACAGACAGTGGATTCATTTTAATGGTTCTGCATATGGCTACATTAAAAAGAAAAAAAAAAAAGCATAATTGATTTCCTGCTGACCCTCTCCTTAAAGTTAATGAATGAAAACTGCATATGTTGAAAGTCATGCAGCATGAGAAAGTCTGCTACTACCATCAAGAGTGTAAAGAAAAACTGATTACTAGGGCCTGAGGCAATACCTGTCACACAAGAAAACTGCCCAGCTTTGGGATGTGCAGAATCCAGTGTCCTAGTATTGAAAACTAGTGTGAACCTGGTACTAACTCTCTATTTTAATCCTTCCTTCCCAATTCTCATTTTATCAGCATCTCTCATTTTCTCATTTCTCCTTTATTATTTGTATCTCTCAAAGAAGCAGTACTTTGAAGGATCTGAACTCTGTAATATGGTGCACCTACTCTAGTCAACACTAACTCATCATTCTTCAACACTTGAACAAGGTTCTTAGGTTCACTCAAGACAAAAAAGGAAGAAAATTGCTTCTGCAGGAGAGCTAACAAATTTCCTTTGGTCCAAGTAAGTTCTGAGCAGACATGAAAGGCTCTAAGCTGTCTTTGCCCTCTCCTTCTTCCACAGAGACCTACAGGTTTGCTCAATTTTCACTGATTTTCTTCAGCCACAAGCAGACCTAAAACCAAGTGGCCTCCAGCTGGATAAAGAGCAAAGTTTTTTTCATATCTTGCACTTAAACTTTCTATAAAATATACCTCATTTCTTTCCATCCTTACTTTCGCTGCTGTTTTCATAATGCAAAGGAGAAAATCCCCAACATACTCTGAATGAGTTAGCTCTACTTTTCTCCTCTTGGCTAAGTTTGAAAATTAAACATGAGCACGCTAACTAGTACAAGCAGGAGCATTTCACTGAACTGACTACCAGCCCTGCTTCTGATCTTCACATTTGTTTTTATTACCTTTCTCTAACCAACAGAAATATAAACAGAGTACTTTCAGTTTGGGAGGCTGAGGGTGAAATCTCAGGAACTCTGAATCTTTTAATCACCACTGGTTTTCCAAACAGATTAGGAAACCTGTTCATATGTCTAGGGTTCGGTATCTTGTCCAATGTCACAGGCTGCCAAGCACATAATGCTCTCACAGAATCCGAAATCCTCAAATGAAAGGCAGGACAAAGGTGAAAGCTATTTGAGTGCCTACCTTATAAAATGCCATGATTTAATGTTGCAATAATGAGTGGCAGCATGCAGCAGGGATAAAAGGAGGCTGCTGGCCAGAGCGGGCCTCTATTCCTCTCTGTTGCTCTGCCAGGATGCTGTCTGCACTTGCTTTGGCAACGTGAGCAGAACTGGGTAACACAGGCCCAGATTTGGAAGCTGGGGTAGATTATCACAGAGCTGACCTTGCAAGAATAAAGCCAGTCCAAGCCTCAGCCACAAATGACATCAAGAGAACAGATGGGGAACTGCTTCCAGGTGAGGCCAGCACCAACACCAACTGCACTCCACTCCTTTGTGAACAGCCCTGTAGAAAGGCTCCTCAGCCCAAGAAGCAACTTCCCAAGCCAGGACTTGGCTGAGCCCCTCTGAGAACTATGTTCTGCATCACTTGAGACTGAGGAAAGTCCATCCTGCACACAGGCAGGCCAGCTGTGGGTAAGTGTGAAGAGTTCATCCAGCAGGGCAGAGGAGCTCATTGACATCCTAATAAATCACACGACACTCTGCTCTTTCCTGATCCTTCACAGCACGCCGACATTGCAAACCAGGTGTTGCAGAACTGCTTGCAGGATATTTCTGGCAGAATGTAAAGTGTCTTGTCAAGGATGCTCCTTAGTATAGGAGGCCCATCAGATCCTATATTATTAAGGTGTTTTCATGTTACGTTCAGGGACTGTCAAGGACTAGAAAGCAGAAAAATCAATGAATTTGGTTCCATGGACACTGAGAAAAGGGGAAACAGTCTAACCCTTTTAGCAATGCTAATAATCTCATTATTTGTATCATAGCTATTTTACTTCTCCAATATTTTACCAGTACTACTCTTTGCAATTGTGTATCCCACTGGATACGTACAGAAAAATGATTCTTTGCCCCCATAAGTGGCTTTTGTAATGAAAAAAAAGAGACCTGAAATCTGAAAATTGCTTACTTTTACCTACCTCAAACCTTTATGAGAAAGAAAGGTCATTGAGCCTTCACAAAAGGCAAGTAGGTGGCCAGGAAAGTTGATATATACTGCTCCAGCCTAAAGGATTGGATTGCTTTTTCTCTTTATGCACTTCTCAATCATCATCATCTAATATGACTCTTGTCTATTTTGTGCATAAAATCTGCTTATAGTCTAAAAAAAATTATTTTCTTCATGTTTGTTTTTAAGGCAGATCACAAACTTTTAAAGACAACCAGCTATTCTACAAACTACTTATTCTCATGTTGCACTTGTATTTTATGAAAATTTAATCTCAGTTGAAAGCATTCTAGGTACTTTGTATATGATACAAATATAATGTTATTTTAATGAATGTTTGTACAGTGCTGGTCCTCTGGTTAAATTATGTAAAAAACAGGTGCACTGGACATGGGTAATAGGAAAATAAGTTTGTTTCAGGAGTCTAATTGCTATACTGATTACTGTAATAACAACACTGGCAGGCATTTGCTAATGTTCATGAGTAGTATGATTTTTGCAGTGAAGAAATACTGAAAATGTTGATTCCAGGTATTCTTACTGTAATTTGTGAGGCTTTTTTATTTATTCCAAATATATGGGTCTTGTTTACTTAGGTGAAAGACAAATTTGCAGATACCTGCAAAAACCCCAATTAAGTAGGCTTTCTTCTTTGCTGCTATTGGTCACAGTTCACTTTTGTGCCAGCTCTGGTTTTTGACCATTTTCTATGTGTCCTGCATGATCTGTTTGAAATACTTTACAACCTAGAGTTGTACTTGACCATGTACAGCTGATCGACTTCAGAAAGGCTTCACTGCCAGTTATCATCCTGTGCCAACACTGAGCAATGCAAAACAATTCCTGACAGACATGAGTATTCATCTACCACAGCTTCTAGTGCAATCAAGAAAAATCAGTGAACGACTCTGCTTGACTTCACCATGCTTTGGCTCAAATTTGCACAGCCTGATGTTTAAAGGTATTCAAGGCACCAAAGGGGACTGGAAGCATCCTGTGGATTTCTCAAGAGTCATAAAACATGAGCCAAGTCCCAGCTGATTCACCAAAAATTCCTGTGTCTGCATTGTAAACAGCAGTATGGATTACACATACGCTTAACCCTTGGTGTTAGATAATGTTGAATCACGTTTTTATACAAATTACAATAATCTAAACCCATGCAAGTCTCTTCTGAATTGACACCTTTGCCCCAGCAGCACCCAGCCAAACTAACAGAATCAGATTTGCAGAAATGCATGGCTGGACATTGTGTTCAATGCTTGTCTTACAGTTCAAGGGCAGTTTCAACAACAGGTCTCCACTTTGCAGACTGTATTTTGAGTGGTGAGCCAAACCAGCCCTCAAAGTTTCCTTGAAACAATATTAACAGTCATCCACTCACTATTAACAACAGATTAAATTATCAGTAGCATTGTGCTCTGTTAAACGCTATTCTCTATTATTCTTGTTAGAAATTGGCTTCCAAAGTGTTTTATGTACCTGTTGTAAAAGGGAAATGATGTTTCAGCTTAACAAAGACTCTTTGTTATTATGCACAACCATTATTAATGGATTACACTTTCAATCCACTTTGTCACATAAATAGAAAATCTATAGTTTGATAGGATTAAACATTTAACAATGTATTATTATTGCTTTTCAAAACCAGTTATTTTCTACAGATTTTTTTGTACTAGTGTTTTAACTTCTTCAAAATAAATATTTATTTTGGACTTTAAAGCAAGGTAGTTGCTGCTTTTCCAACAGATCAGTGCCTCACTCATGCTCCCATTAACTTCAATAGGAAGAGGAGCATGGCCCAAGAAAATAATCTGTAGGAAAAAAAAATCTATGTTTTATCAACCTAACAGACATTAAAAGAATTAATTATAAAGTCTCAGAACTGAGGATAGCTAAAATGACATCGCATATAAAGATATCTTTAATAATTATCTTAACAGTTTCTAATCACATTTAAAATCCTGTAAAGTTATCAAAGCACTTAAGCAATCTGAGCTTGAGATGTTTTCTGTTTACTCAGAATTCAAAGAGCTCCTTTCATGTGAAAGGTAGAAACAGCTTTGAAGATAAACGACAAAGGAGTGAGGGAAACCCTAAACAAATCATACTTCTGATTAAAGTATTATGTCCTTAATGCAATCTCTCACATTTCTCATATTCCTTACAGACTTTAGGCAACACATTCAGAGCAAAAGAGTCCTGAAATAATTTTTCACAATACTATCTTGAGCATAAATTGTAAAATTACTCTGTATGCTTTCCCTGCCTGAAATGTATAGTTCTATAGCTTGCCTTTTAGTCTCTGCACCATGCCATTGAAAATTATTTACAATATTCAGAAAGCCTTCTTTCTCCCTTCTCCCAGTGAGAGAGAACATATACTACTCATTATGTTGATGCAAATGAGGCAGCAGTTAATCATCTGCTTTGAAAACAAGGTACTTGGGCATTATTTAATTCCCTAAAACAGCAAACCATGTGTTTGCATTTATACAAATTGATCTCACTATTGCCATGTTGAATAAAAAAGCAAACAGGTACTAAATGCAGAGTGAATTCTGGCCTATAAGCCTTTTCTTATGTTTATTTACACTCAGAGCATTTCTAGAGTTGGCCTCTTCTGCCTTTTTTTGCCAGCCACAATTTTACACACTTCAACAAGCTTGCCCATATCAATGCAGGAGAGAGGATTGGGTTCTTAATTTGTAATGGAGCCCAAGTTGTTGCAAAATCAGCGCATACTATTAAAAGCTCTGGAAATTTAAAAAAAAAAAAAAAAAAAAAAAAAAAAAAAAAAAAAAAAAAAAAAAACCAAAGTAGGAAGTTATAAAAGTTTCCACTGTCTTAGATGGTCATCTCAGTGCAATTCTATTAAGAATCTCTCTCAAGATTTTGAGGAGGTCTCCAGGTTTGACAGCAAGAGAAATATTAAATTTCCCTACTAATGATTACCCTACAACTTCTAAACATGCAAGGGAAAAAAAACCAAACAAACCCACAAAACACTGAATGGGAAACACTAATTTGCTTCTACAGGAAAACGAGAAAATTATTGATCTTAAAAGTAGTATTTTTTTTAATCTGCTTAGTAATACACCCATAAAGAGAAATCTGCTGAGAAAACAAAGGACGACGGAGCTCTGCTGAGAAGTAAGCCTAAAAAGTAAAGTATTTTTAAAACTGATTGCATGGCGTGCTGTACACAATATGAAAGATAATGATAATAATGTGGAAGAACAGAAGGACTTTTTGAAGTGAAGACAACACTTTAGACTTAAAGTTTTAAAAGCCAAATATTCCTTACCCCTCTTTACAAAAAACAAGCATGATACGCAAAAAAGTACACAGGCTGTGTTTTTCTACACATACTCTGTATCACTGTAATGTTTAAGTATTTTTAGTTGTTAGACTTCAAGAAAATTGTTTTGAGAATAGCCCAACAGACTGGATAAGTTTGTCTTTTATTTTCCGGAGTTTTGGGGAAGTTCCCGTCCAAGAATTCAAGTCATCACATGGTGAAGTTAGATAGAGCACTTGACACTTCGGATTTCACTACTAGAAAGTCCCTCTGGAAAGACCAAACTATATGCATTATTCATATTTCAGATTTTGGACGTCAGGTTTACTTCACATGACTGCGTGGGCTACACGTTGATCATGCAGAACTGTTAGCTGAGAAACTTGCTGTGCGGCTCCAGCGTGCGTATTTCCCTCTCAGTGAAACAGCACTGCTTACTCAGACCGAAACAGGAGGCGAATAGAGCACTGTGCATGAAAGCGCTGCTTCTGGATTACATTACTTTGATGAGGAATCTTTTTGACCTTTAGGGCAGCCGACTTCCACAAGTGACGAAAGATCCCTCTTCACCCTGCAGTGCATTTCTTCATGCAACCAGAGTGTTGTGAGCTCCTGTCCTGTTATCCAATCCTATGCTATGTCCATTAAATCAGATTAAGCTGATTGTTATTATCTTTGCTTTTTAAATTTTTTTCCCTTTTTTTCTTATTTTGGCTCTGAGGAGGAACAATCACGTTTCTATACACCCAACAGAATGAGCATTATTATTTCATTATTTTCTAGCTTTGGATTTGCAATACTCGTAACCAACACGCATCCTGAACACAGCACCAGAGAACAGCCCATGCACCGAGCAGAAGCAAAGCAGGAGTAGGGGAAGGGGGGATCGGCTTGTCCCGCATGCCCGCCAGCCGCGGCCCCCTCGCCGGCACAGCGCCGCCCCGGAGACAGTGGCACATCCCGGGGCTGGGTGCCCGCACGTCCCGGGCGCCCGGGGAGGCTGCAGCGGGCGGGGCGGCGCCGGGGCTGCCCGCGGGGCTCCCCCCGCCTGCGCGCCGCTCTCCGGGCGGGGCGGGGGCTCGGGGGCCGGGCCAGCCCCGCCACTGCCGCCGCCCGGCTCCGCCTCTCCCGCCGCAGCGCTCAGTCCTGGAGCGCCGCTCGGCTGCCAGAAGGGAGCCGCCACCTGCTCCGGTGCGGAGTGGTTCCTCGCTGCGCGCCGAGAGGGAGAGCAGCCGCCCCGCCGCCCGCGCCCGGGAAGTTACCGCTGCTCCCGCCGCTGGAAGAGAGCCACCGCTGCTTCTTCCCGGCCTCGACGAGGGAGAAGTCGCTGCCGCGCTCCGGTGCGAAAGGGAAGAGCCCCCGCGGGCGCGCCGCCCCGCTCCGCCGCCGCCTCCCGGTCCCGCCGCGGGCAGGCGGGATGATGGAGCCCACCGCCGCCTGCGCCTCCTGCCGCCGCCGCCCGCTGCCACCCCTGCTCTGCCTCCTGCTCGCCGCTCTCTGCCTGCCCCCAGGTGAGCGCCCGCCCGCGAGAAGCGGTGGCCGCGGCCGCGCCGTCCCGGCCGCGCGTAACTTGGCGGAGGGGAGGCCGGGACGCAGGTGGCGGTGCCCGCCCGCCGCTCCCGGAGCGCCCCAGCACCTACCGCGGGCTTCCTTCTCGCCGGGGGCCGCTCCCGGCCGGTGGTGCCCGCCGCACCCCTCTGCGCTTCTGGAGGAGAGCGGTCCTCTCCTACCCTCCTAGGGTGCGCCGGCGGATGTCGTCTCTGCTGCGGGAAAGGCAAGAGCTGCCCCAGCGGTGAGGGGGCTCGAGACGAGCTGGTCTCATCTTTCCCCGTGGGAAGCGGCGGTGGGGTCTCTCCAGGGCGTTGTCAGCGGTCGCCGGGCAGCGCTGCCCCTGCGGGAGCGGCAGCCGAGCCCCGGTGCGGTTCCGCTTTCACTTCCAGGCTGAGCGGCACGTCTGTGCAGCGAGCCGCCCGCAACTTCGGCGCTTCATCCGCTTCTGCCCTCCGCGCCTTCAGTGCCGCCCGTGGCCGTGCCGGCACAACGCGGGACCGGCGGCCTCCCGCCGCTTTCCGCTGCCGCTGGGAGCCGGGGAGCGCGGCGGGCACTCGCCGCCCGCCGGGAGCCGGGCGCGGCGGGGGCAGCCCCGCTGTCGGTGCCCCCGGCTCGGGCAGCCCCTGGGGCAGCGCTGCATGCCTGAGGTTGCTCCGGCGGATCGGGATCGCGTGGGTAACTTCGCTTCCCCTCTCCGCCCGTAAAAGCGCTCCTGAGAGAGGCGCTGGGGAAGTAGGAAGGCGCAGAGAGTGCTAAATATCCTAATTGTACTGGGAATATTTTGGCTATGAGGGGTTTGTAGGCTTTGTTTTGTAAATATTGAGCGTGAAAGTGAAGTCTGAGGGAAAAGCTGTGAAGTGAGGAGTTCTGCATTCCGCGCGGGGACCGTCTCATTATTCTTGTAGAAAGAGCGTCAGCCTGTGGTAAAATTTTGTATTGCTTTAAGAAATGGCTTTGCCTCTATGTGCCTTTGCAACAACGGAGGGTTTGCCGAAGTATTGGAGCTGCTGGTGGTTTTTCGTTCCTGGCTTCTGCCTGGTTGTTACGTGCTCTCCAGTTAACCATTTACGGCCAGTATGGTTTTGGCGAAATGAAAGAGGAGAGCAGACCTTTTTCACTAGGTGTATTTATATTTGTGTTTTACAAGCTCCAAGTGGAAAACTAAAAACTAGATACAACAGTAAAGCAAGCCTGCTGAATCTGTAATTTCAAATAGAATAGTAAAAAAGCTCCAGACAGAATCAACAGCAATATTGGAACCCTAAGCCGTGTAGTCAGGCTGTGCTGCTTGGCTTTTGCTTTGGCAAACACAGGGTATAATCACTGTTGGACATAATAAATACCAGTCCTGGTGGCAGAGCTTACAAAGAATACTGGTTGCTGTGATTCCGAAAAAGTCCTGAGGAAAGATAGTTCATTTTAGGAAATCTTGAAGGCATGTGGATTATCAGAGGGATAAGCACCTCAGCTTCTAAGAAGCAAGACTTTGCCTCTGTGGAGAGATTTAGCCGAGGAAATACAAAATGATCTTGGTGATTGTGTGTCTGTCTACATTTTCCATTTGAAGAAAATGTGAAATCATAAAATATTTTATCTCAAAGGTTGTGTTGATGGAGCTCTATAAAAAAATGTCATTTGACTACCTACAATCTTAATAGGCTATAAGCAAAACCATTTAACTTGTTCTTTCTGCTCTTCATTCCTTCCTTGCCCCGTCAAGGAGAAGCTCAGACTAACTGTAAGGAAATGTGTGTGGGAAGAAACCAGCCCCACCTCAGTTTACAAACTTTCCCTGCAGTACTGGAAATGCCTGGAAAGCCCAGTAGTAGATTTAAGCCTCTACTTCTCTGTTTATTCTGAGGAATATAAAAGATACTTAGATGCAAAAATACCTATAGAAAGGTCTTGATATTGCTGTAGTTTTACTGGTTCTTTCCCCTTGCTATCTCATCTATTTTAGATGATAGATAGTTTTTTTAACAAATTATGGATGTATTGCTTCATCATGGTGCTCGGCTTTTGGGAGTTCCATTTGAGCTTTGGATATGGAAAGCAATAGATGAGGCATTAAAAGCATATGAGAAAACTTGGTTTTGTTTCTTCACAGAATAAACTGCTTAGGAAGATACCCATCTTAAAAAAAGAGAGGGAGTCCAAGTGCACATTTGGCACTAAGAGATTGACTCTAGGTCAGAATAAGTGAGAAACTGGATTATAATCTCATACATCTCTAGAGGAATGGCTGTATGTGAAAAGAAAATAAACTTTTTATCAGGAGGTAATTATGACCTTTCCCCCTCTCTGTGCTTATTGGTGGATTACAACAACGAAGCTTTTAGTCTCTCCTTTTATTACTAGGCTCATTACATATTACCAATATTGCCTAAGCCTAGTGAGACTGAAACATGTCATTTTATTCATGACACTCATTGTGTTCTCACTTCTGACTGCATTTTTTCCCTGCTGCCTGGGTGTGACTTTGAGCAAAGGAAACTGGATTTCTATATCTGGAGTTCACATGGGTTTTCTGAAACTGAAGTCAGAAAACATCTGCACCACGTGTGTATGCTTCAGTGTGCCGTGTATTTGTGGCCTAACATTCAGGTAACCAGACTCAGCCCTAAGTGAGTTTTAATTGTTTGATTGATTGCTTTGGTAAGCATTTGATATATTTAGGGGTTTGGGTTTTTTTGATGTGAAAATCTTCCAACATAAACTACTTTTCTTGTGCTCTCCCTTCTACTGTTGAGTTTGTAGCACTGAGAAGGCAGAGGGCAACAACAGAAATCATCCAGGTCTGTAAATACTTGAAATTTCGGCCAGGTGATTTTTATAGAAGAAAATATACGTTAATATGTTCATGAAATAACTGTATCTGTCACAAGTCATATTTAATTTCAGGATATTTTATTTTCACTCTCCAACCTCTGTAAGAGTAATCCCCTTTCTTGCAATACCATCCATTCTCCTTCCTGAAAGTAGCCTGGGTTGTTAAAATTATTTATCCTGGGTTTATATATTATCTTCTTTGTAGTAGAATTCATTTGTTGACTTATTGCCAGCAGAAATTTTTGGGGAACAGAATCTCTAAATATTTATGCAAGATGATACATAAAGGGGAAAATAAAATAGGATAAGTGTTTTACATAATGCAAATTACATCTGTATGATTAGGCTAAAACTCTGTTTTTTGCAAGTATCTTATTAAAGCAGTGGGCTTTATAGTCGTAAGACATAAAAGTGCTCACTGCAGATTTCCATGGTATCATACCTGATTCCATAGGAGATCCCTCTAAGCCATATGAAAACAAGCATTTCTGTAGCAGCAATAGCTTTAATATATTGACTGCTCATACGTGACACACCATCGTGGGCTTCTTTAGGTTCCTACCAGAGGACTTTCTGGAGAGTATGTTTTGGTCCAAGTGGTTTTGGACTTCTTGAGTGAAGTAAGAGCAGGTTGCTAATAGGAAAGTGATTACAAAGGAACCCACCTCTCTGTATGCACTTTGAGCCTAGTAACCCTGGGGAGACTTAAGCCCATAAGAATGGGCTTATTTTCTAGGAGCTCTAATTTGTAATTGGATCTCCTTACACTGGACTATCAGTATTCAGTCTTAACTAGCACTAGGTTGTCAATATTCAGTCTTCCCTTCTTGTGATCTGTACTCTATGACCATAACATGATGATCACAGATAAGCTGGCTCGAGGTCTGATCTCCAGTGGTTATTCTATCGCTGTTTCACACATGGGAGTTTAGTGGCTTTTTAGTACTACCATGCTGATTGTTGAAACTGTTTCTCCACATCTCTAATAGTATGGTGTTGTAGTATGGTCTTGGTTAGTTCTGCCAGCTCTGATAGGAGGCTAGGCTTTATATATTGATTTTTACCATGTCTAAAACCCTGTAATCTTCAGGCTCTGTCTTCAGTGCTACTCAGGGTTCCTCTTAGTTAGCTGGTGTGCAGCTTTTCCCTCTGGTAATACAGTCATTTTTTATTGAAAAGTGTGTAAACTGCAAGGCCACATTTGTAAGAGAATTGAGGACCTGTTGCAATATTCTGATTTCTCTCAAGTTCCTCTGTATTCAAGAAAAATAGTTATGCTTCCATTCACTGATGCTCAAATGAGAGACTCTTAAGGAACTGTAAATGCTGTGGGTGATAATTAGAAATTACTTAAGCAGAACGTGATTTTTCCAGGAAAACCTGAATATTAACAACTCCCCTTAATATTAAATGGTTGAGTGTTATCTTCCCAGAAGACAAGGTTTTGACCTACATGTTCTATATCTCAGTATATTTTCTTTAATGGGAACAGGATGAATATTAAAGGAGGCTGTACATTTCTGCCATTAATACACTAGAAAATGAATCTCATAATTTTGAGAGGAGATTGCAATGCACCTTGTATTCTGACAATCCACTTCTGGCAATGATCAGATCAAGTTTCTTCCTTTGTTTTCTTCTCTGCTTTTGTTTCCTTTGTCTTTCCCAGTGTGTTTTATTGAGGATGGCTTGAATCACAATCATTCCTACACCAGTGGATGTTAATCTGCTGCTCCACAGTGTTGGCTCTTTTGAGGAATTTCTGCCTAGCTTAAGATCAAATTGCTTTTTTTATCATGGGTATAGGTCTCCAGAAAGGCAAATAAATATTTGCTTGTTAAAACAGTGCTGCTTCTTCTGAACTAGTATTTTTATTGTTGATAATAAATGTGCTTCTTTTGGGAGGTAGAAAATGGGAGAAAGTGATAAAAGAGTGTAGAGAAAATGAGCACCTGCAGGGTATGATTTTTAGAGGTTATCAGGGGTTAGAAGAGCTCTGTAACGTTCGGGTAGAAAGTGTTCAAAGTGCTATCAACAGCAGTGGAAATACTAAGCCCTTCCCTTGATGAGAAGTAAAAAGTGCAACTGGTGATTTAATAAGTATTTCAGCAGTCTGTATATCCATATATTTTGTTTAGGGGATACTCTGTGTACAGTTAACACCCGTTGTGAAGAAAAATTTCAAAAGCTCGACCTGTGCTCGTGTGTTGTGTTTTGTGCTGTGGTAGCACCATCTGTAGTATGCCCTGGCATCATTAATTGTGGCCATTGGGCGCAGCAGTTTGGGACCTGATGGAAAACTCTCAAACAGCAGCCAAGGATAGCAGAAGTCCCCAGGGCTGGAGCCCTGGCAGGCAGTGACACTTTGGCATGTGTCATGGGCTCTGTGTGGTGGCTTTCCCCTTCCCTTAGCTGTCTCTTGCATACAATGTACATGATGGGTCCCAGCTGCCCAGGCTGGCAGGTTTTAGGTTTTTATTAGAACATTGATTCTGGCCACAGTTGGCATCTTTAAAGCTTTGAAGAGATATTGGCAGCTAATTCAATAGAGGGAGCTCCACTACCTTACTGTTAGAAGCAGCGTGTCTCAGCTTTTCCCAGACCTCTGGCTTCAGCTAGAAAGTTATATTAAAAGTCTTTGTTTCTTCACAGTGTTCTGTCATGCTAGGCTTTGTTACTGAAAGCATCTAACTTTCATCATAGGCTTCCTGTTGCATGAAGGGGAAGGAAGGCCAAATATAAATCACATCCTAGGCAAACCCCAAAAGATGACTCAATTAGAGTTAGTTCTCTTTTGCTACAAGGCTTTTGGTGTTTCAGATGGATACATTACATAATCAGGTTTTTAAATGACACTTTCTTGTTGAGGGAAGCAGCTGATGAGAATCATGGAGAAGCCCAAAAAAAATCAGAATAGATAGAGGGTTATTTCCATGGATCAAGTGGGCCAAGAGTGGTGTGGCATAAAATAGGCTACAAACAGGATAAGGAAATGATTGTACCAGACTTAATGCTGGGAGGAGAGAAAGTTAGAACTTCCAGTAAAATGTTAGGTAGGGCATTTGTTTAAAAAAGTCTGATTTTTTCAGTAAGTTCTTCCAGGATTTTTTTTTTATTTTAAGGAAAAGTGGAATATGTATGCCATTCTGTAAATGTGGTCATTGATAAAGAAGCCAGCTTATGTGTGTGCTTTTAACCCCTTCCATGTCTCTAATACAGAAAAGCATACATTCAGAAAGTTGATAACTGCTCTGTAAACTTGGGGCTTTATATTTTTCTTGAATACTTCCATTTTTAAAATAGTATTTCTGATCAGATGGTTTTGAAACTAATTATGAAGTCTCAATAAAGAACAGGACTTCTAAAAAAATACTCTTTGAGTCACCTTCAAGTAAGCTTGTAATGAACTCAGCATTATTCTTCAATCAGATGAATCCCACACAACTGCCCTTTATCATTTTGTATGCTGCAGAAGTTGTATTTTTTTTTAATCCATCTTTTTCCAATTTGACTAAAGAAAATATCCATAGATATTGGAGAACAAAATAGATGTAGTTTGTATACAGCTTGATTTAAGTGTGGAATTTTATATAAAACTGACTTATTTCACGGTTCTGTTGGTTTGGCTTTTTAATGTGAAGTTTTGATGGGGTGCGTTCTGGGTTTTTTTTGGGTTTTTTTGTGTGCTTGTTTTTAGAAAATGTAACAATTTATTTTTTGAGAACTCACTGTTGAGCTGAGTGAATTTTTCATGCTGACCAGGAAGAATTCCTAAGGCTCCTGTTTTAGAGGGTTGGCACAGTTTATCTCTGGGGTGGAATGGTAAGTGTTCACTTAATCGTCTGTAACTGGATACCTTACAGAGAATACATGGGTTGAAATACACTTAAAAATGGGCAATTGAAGGCAACTGTGAGATCTCAAAATTATTTGTGAGATGCTGTTTCTTTTAATTGCAGCTTCTGAAGGATTTTTCAGTTGATGAGATAGCTGGAGTATTAATCTATGCATTTATCAGTTTTGGCATGGAATTTTATTTCATGAAATGTACAAAGCGGCATGTGTTTAGCAAAGTGGATTCTGTGACTCATTCAGATAAAATCTGGATGGTCAAAGGTTTGTTGGTTTATTCTTGTTCTGGGGAGTAGAGATGAACTCAGTGGCCTTTACCTACAAAACTACACACGGAACAGGGAAAGGACAAATGGAATATTCAGGCAGGATTTGGGAAACTGCAGTGTAGCCATGTAACTTCAGAAGAGAGAAGAATGCTGAATTTCTTCATTCTTGATACAGCACATCATGCGTGCATATGGAGAGGATGATAGGGCATGTATTATTTTTAAATCCACACAGGGACACCCCAGTATTCAATTTCCTTTCTAAAACTGGGGAAGGTGGAAATTTCTGACATTTGGCAGCAAAGTAGTGCCCTGACAACTGGTGATATACATCCAGAAAAACATTTGCATCTTACACTTGACAGCTTTAAAGGTTAGTGGGGGGATAATTTTTCCAAATATAATTCATGACTGAGATTTTTGTCAAGAATTTTTAATATTACTCTTCAGTTTTCAAACTGCTGCGCAACTTGCTGCTAACCTTGAACTCAACCTACACACAGAAGCAATAAGAAAATCAGTGTTGTGAGTGTCCCAGCAGCTTCCAGTTTGAATGAATTATGTTTCTTACTGTTGTTTTTCTGCAAGAACTTAGTAATGCAGAGCTTTACTGTTAGTAAAGTAATTCTAGTAATTACAGTTAATAATGGAGTCCTGTGGTTTGAAACAGCCACCAATGTGTGAGTCAATACTGGCAACTGCTTTGCATTGCATGAATTTGTATTTTGCACCTTTTTTCCCCGATATTTTTTGTTTTGTTAACTCTTTAATGCTTTCAGAAAATGGTTTGCTCCAGTAGTTTAACTCTTGGCATGGTTTCTGTAACAGGACTTTTGGAGGGATGACTGTTCTGTAGTTCTGCTTGACCTTGCACATCATGCTGCTGTTGAATGATGCAACATGTTCTGTTTCAGCTTTGAAGTTTAAGTCCTTCACCTTCAAGATTTAATCCCAGTTAAGGTGAGGTGCCCCACAGCAGCAGATTCCGAAGTGTCTATGTAAATCTTGGAGTGTGCTTTCTGGAAGCTCACCTGGCAACTTGGTAAGGGTCAGGTTTCTGGCATTTTGTCCAGACTCCCTTGTGTCTGTGGGTCATTTTTTGTCACTTTAAGTACCCTGGGATGTTAAATCCAAAACTTCTGTGCTGCTTCTGGGGGCAGGAGAGGGAGTAGTCTTAAACTTTGAGGTAGTGGGAAATAAGTGATATGTTACAAAGGTGGCTACTGTGGATATAGAGGCAGGTTAACCATTCCTCGGTAGATTCACAGAATATTTTGGCATCTTCTATGCATCCTAACTTAATGCATTGCCTGCTCTGTAAGAAAGTTATTTCCTTATCTAGAAAGAGCTTTAAGCCCTGGGCATCTGCAGCCAGAAGGAAGGCAAACTTTCTGGCCTATGTGTGAAATTGTTGGTGTATCAGAGGGGCTAAAGAGAAGCTTTGTGTCTGTCTGAGAGCCGAAGGGATAGGAGCAGGGAAATGACAATTGTGGGTTTTTTGGAGGTCTTGTGGGAATGTAGCTGGGTATTGGGGCATGCTGGCAGTGTTAGGTTCTGCAGAGCCTGCTGGCTTCATCATCCTGCCAAGGGGGCCTTGGAGGGCTGCTGCAGCCACCAGGGCAGCACAGCTCAGCGTGGGGAGCTTGGGAGTTCTTCTTGGACAGTATGCAACTCAAGAGCCAGCTGGCAAGAGCTCCCTGTAGTGGTTGTCACCTTTTGGTCCATGGTGGCTGTTTCATTTCTGCTGTGTACAAGGGGAAAGATCTCTATTCCTCTCACACATGAGAAATTCCCACCTTTTGCTGGGGGTGTGCTTACTCTCTGACCTGCTGCAGAGATATGTCTGCTAGCTTTAGTAACACTTTTCTTCTCCTCTGAATGGTGCATGAAGCCCTCTGTGGGTCACTTTTTCATCATTATGTCCATCGGCAAGTACAGCAGTGATAAGGAAAGATGGGCTTCAGCACACCCAGTATGCTCACAATCTTTGGCTCTCTTTCCATTGCATCAGTGGCACAGGGCATAGAGGAATGAATAACACAGTGTGTTTCTGTAGTGAATGCTGAATGGCTGAGTGTGAGCTGCCAGCAGCTTTGTCCAGAAAGAAGTGGGTGTTGGGAGGAGTGATGTTTGCCTCCAAAGGAGGAGAGACAGGTGAATAATTTCTAGGTGGAATGCTCAGTCCAGTTTTTTTTTTAAATGTGGGAGTAGTTTTGAAGAGTGATGTTGATGGCTCACTCCAAGAGGTTGTTAATTTTTCTGGGCAGAAGTAATACATTCAAACTGTTTCTCAAAATGATTTATTCTTAGAGTTTCTTATGCTTACTCCTAAGGCCACATATGAGCTTCACACTGTAAGATTTGTGTGAGTGTGTATAAAAACTTAGCCCTCCTGGTATGGTAGGATGCCTTGTTCAAATCCACAAGGTGTGGATTTGAACTCACAAAAGTAACATCCATAGATTTCTTTTACTTGTGTTTCAACTGATTTCTAGTCTTCCTGTGAGGTGTCATCATCTGTAAATAGCAACAATTGTTCTGGAAGGCTTTACATTGAAGTGTGAGAGAGCAGAGCGCTGAGCATGTATGGACCTTGGCTCCTGTTGAGGAGGCTCTCTTCATGCAATAGAGAATTCATGCTTTTTTTTTTTTTGGACATACTGTACAGTACATATTTTCATGTAAAAATTTCATGAGGCTACAGAAATCTTCATGCAATTTTTTGGACATACTGTACAGTACAGATTTTTTTTTTCATAACCACAGAAGGAAGTTGGTGGTTCACAGACTGCAAGTTCTGTGACAGTGTGATAAATTCCACATAAAACTTGAGGGACCTTGTTATTTAAAAATAGAAACTTAAAAGGAACTATTTCAATGAAAACCTTTATTTTTTTGTTAAAACTTTTCATGATGTTTGAAAGGGTTTTTTTAGCTGGCTTTTAAGTCACTTCTAGTTATGCTTTTTGCATTTTTTTTTCCTTCATTAGAGCTGAGCTGTTACTCTGTCATTAGGGAGGGATAGCTACTACAAAACCAAAAGTTTTATTAGGGCTTAATTCCAGGTGTGAGGTTATGACCTAAATCTTCCATCTGCTAATAAAATGCTAAGCTCTGCAGTTTTCCATTATCTTCCTCAACAGCAACTTGAAAGTTAAAGAAAAAAAAAAAAGACCAGAGTTTCTTCAATTCCCGGTAATCAGGGAACAATGAAGACTGGATGTGGATTCAGATTTGGATGGGGGTTTTTGAGGTTTTTTTTTTTTTTGGTTGGTTATTTTGTTGTGTTGGGGTTTTTTTGTTTGTTTGTTTTGTTTTTAAAATATAATTTAATGGAAGAGGAAATTGATGAGTATCCTCTGAAAAAAGTGGCACCATATGCCGGGCTTTTCAAACAGTGATTGTTGTAGAACCTGTTGTGAACTGGGTCTGACAGTGGCTTAGGAGAGCCACTTTCCCCTTGGACATGTCAGCACTCTTGGATTGTTAAGTCAGGGTGGAAGTACTACAGCATGCATTTCATCTGAAAGGATTTGAGTGATCTCTGGTACTTAAGTGGTGAAAAAATTATTAATGTTTCTTTTGGCATTTACTTGAGCTATATTTCAAACATAATGGACACTTCACGGCCTTTGGCTGCTTGGTAATGCTTTGGTTGCTGCTGCAAGGCTGGGTAATTTTGTATGGTCTACTTCTGCAATGGATACACATCATTGGTAATTTCTATTGCAAACAAGCTGTTGGTGAGTCTAAAATGCTTAATCTTGTGCAATTTATATTTGAGATATAGCAGGTGAATTGCATGTTGAAGAGCTCTCCCAGTGTCAGGGTTGCCGAACTCTGCCATGCAAGGCTTGGAACAGGGAGATTGTCTTGTGATCAGGTCGGGAATAGCACAGGTCCAGGTCAGAAAGGTCATGGAGGTCCCTATTTGCATTAGGAGTAGCAATTCCTGTGAGACACTGTTTCCCTGTGTTGCAGGGAGGGACTAGGCTGAGTGGTTTTTGACTTTGGAGGGAGTCTGACAATGTCAGACTGTACCACCAGCTAGTGCTAGAGCCGAGGATCATCCGTGATTTAGCCTTGGATTGACCCTTGTGTGGCTTCAACTATGCCTTCTAGATGCTGTATTTTGTGTATTGCCACATGTGGTCTCATCTACTGATGTCACATGAGTGGAGGTTTAAACTTTTGTATAGCGAGTTGAAAGCTAAAGCTGTTCTTTACTGCCATTTTATTTTTAGGGGAGTCTGAACCTGACTTCTCTAAATCATAGGAAAGGGAAAAAGATGCAAAGATTACTTAAGTTCTTACCCACCAATTTTTATTCTTTTGGTAGCTGAAATTTAAGAGAAAAGATCTGAATTTCTTGTTTAAAGAAAGCAAAAAAAACATAATAGAGGTGTTTTGGATTTATAAATACCACTTGAACATCAAAAGCTGTTTGAGAACATTTCAGGCTGAGAAATAGAAAATACTTTTTTTTGCTAGCATATTGTTTACTTAACTTCACTGTGTCATTGACATAGTGTGCCTCTATGTTTTGTAGGCTTTGGAGAGTGAAGGCTTTGGAGGTGAGAACAATTAAAGCTGGAGTATCCAGGATTGCAACAGCAGCACTTTGGATCTTTGACAGGATGTATTAATGTGCATTCTTAAAAGTTCACTTTTCTGCTGCTGTTCTGTAAGCAAGTATTTATGACTGGAGAGAGAAGTTTGCTATCAGCAGTGGGCCAAAGACGCAGATCAGCATCTCTGCAGAGTGACAAACCCAAATTAAAGGCAAAGAACTTACTTCCTGCATGTTCATCTCTAAAGCCTGTGAAAAGAAATATTATGGCAGAATCACAGAAAGTGGTCTGCAGCAGGGACTGGGAAGGATACAGTGTCATTTGGGAAGCTGGGACAGACAGCCTGGGGACAGGAGGAGCTGTAGCTGGTGTGTGTGGGGCTAGTGTGTCGTGTGGGTGGGGTTTTGGAGCAAAGTCGGATGAGTCCGAGAGGAGTCCAGCTTTTGGTATTGGCTTGGCATAGTCCCAGCTGCTGCAGAGACAGTGGGAAGGGTGTTGGTGGTGGGGAGCCTGGGGTGGGAGAGCAGGCAGGCCATGTCAGCAGGAAGGAAGCAGAGGGCCCTGGCACAGCCAACGTGTGCTGCCTCTTCCCCCTGCGTGGGTGGGGGAGGAGGCTCTCTGCACAGAAAGGGCAGCTGGGTTTGGGCTTGTGAGTGAAACAAGTTGTGACAGGAGAGCAGAAAGCATTCTGGAAAGTGGTGGGGTTGAGGACAGCCCCTGAGCAGAGTATTTTGAGGGAGAGGAGCAGGGGACAACCCAATTTCAAGATAGGCAGTGCCTGGCCTCCCCTGTCTGTATCTCCACGTGCTCCCCTGGGTTTGACAGTCACAGCCTTTCCTTTCACTACAGTAACTCAGAGCAATGTCCCTCTTGGTAAAGATCCTGTTACTGCCACATCACCCTGTTGTTCCTCTTTTGTCAACCACATGGTTCAGCGTTATTTTCTGTCTCAGAAAGCCGTCTCTGCTTCCCACAGGGGCTTGGCAAAGATGACACATTCCTGCACTGGACATATGAAGCCTGTGCTCATAGGGCAACCACCTGGACTAACTCGCCCTTTCTAGACAGCCTCCCTTCTCCATCTAGGGGTCAGGATGGATAAACTGAAAAGATCTTCATACTGACAACATTTTTGAGCAGAGGAAAAAACCCTGAATGTTTTTTCTAGTCATTGTAAGAGACTTGGTGTATGAGGTAATGTGCCAGAGAAAGGGTGTCATGTGCTGAGCATAATCACTGACAAACCTAAATATCTGTGTCTGTCCTGTTGGGCCATCAGATGTTCTGTGGAATGACTCTCACACTGGGGGCATTCGAGATGGTCAAGAAACTTTCACTCCTGGAAGGAAGCAGCCCGTGTTCTTACCATTGTTACCAGTTCTGAAGAAATGTAACATTAGTTGTTTAATAAGGATATTGTAATAAGTACAGATGTATTTCACTGCTGCTGAAATTGCAACAGTCAGCCGTTTTTCTGGTCTAAGCCTGTTCATGCTGTATCTGGATTGAGGTGGGGAGAAGCAGCTTGTGGTAGTTGACAGGTGCTGTAATCCTTTAACAGCAGCTTTGCTTGGTCACCAAATACAGAAATTAAGCTAAAACAATAGTTTTGGGCTGTGATCCAGCATGTGTTTGAACATCCAGCTTTGAAATTATTTGAGTATTTAATTAGGTTCTTAAGGACCTAATTTCTAGAATAGAAATATCAGGGCCCATGCAGAGAGGGCTTGGGAGGATACAGTAAACCCAAAGTGATGGTGTAGAGGCTGTTAAGATGCCGGATACTGTCTGTGAGTCACAGTGTCTTTCTGCTCCTTGCAGAGCATGTTGAGCTATCCTGACTTGCAGAGAAATAGTTCAGGTAGGGGATTGGTCTAGTTCAGTCTTCCCAAGTCTGATGTAAGTTCACCTCTTTGACTGACTTTTTAAAGCCTCCGTTTTAAATTGCACACACATGGTTTTCCCATCTATAAAATAGAATATATAAGAATGGATAAATTTTTTTTTGTGCCTGTCAGCAGGGAATAGGCAGCTTACTAAGCTTTCTTGAGCATAATTTTAAATTGAGAAAATGCTTCTATATAAACTGAGATTATCTCATCACAATATTTTTATGATGGTTAATTAAAATGTGAGAAAATCCTTCAGAGCAGATTTGCAGTTTTGTGACTTTTATGAGACTTAACATGAGAGATCTATTTTTATAGTTATGCCTTCTTATTAGTTTCAGGATTAGGATATGTTTAAATGCATGGCTATCAAATCCTGTGATGATTACTTGTTTATTTTGCAGTGTAGACTAATTCAGTTATGGTCACATTCATGTGTTGGTTTTGTCCCACTTTTCAACGAGATATTGTAGTACTTTATTGTTATTGCTATTTAAAATAAACTCCCAGAGTAGTTTTAATTTCAGCTTGTATTTTTTTAAATATTAAGTTTCAGTGAAGCATATTTTATTCGATTGTTGTGAATAATGATCATTTAGGTTGTTCCAGTTCCTGGACGTCCATTTTCATTATGCTGGAAGACTGTAAAATGTGAGTGAAGGAAGGATCACTGTGACTAGCTGTAAGAGACTTAAAAACTTGTCTAGATATAAATAAAATCCTGTAAAATCTTGGCTCTCAGTGCATACAACTGTGATAGTAAGTAAGACCTATAGAAAATTTACTGAGATAATGTGGGAGCTATTGAAGACCAGCATGTGCTCTGTTCCCTTTGCAGTGGTCAGGCACATCAGTGGATGATTGATCTATAGGCATGGTGCTTTCTACTTGAACTTGCTCTCAGTCTAAAAAAAAAATGGGCTTAAACAAATTTTTTTTTTTGTCTTTCTTTTACTATATCTCTGATAGCATGACACGGTGACTCTTAGTCACAGGCTCATCTGTGGTCTCAAATAACGCCTTTGAGTTCTACGCAGAATTTCTGGAACCATTCAGTCAGAACTTAATGTGATGAGGATTCAAAGTCCTTTGCCTTGACCTATTTGTGTGAATGACCATGGGGAGAGCCTTGTGCTCTAGGCCAGCAGGTGATTATGCAGAGGAGTAAAGGATGCTGCTCTTTTCTCCCTGTGGGTCATTAAATACAAGCTTTAGGAGTTTTGGGACAATCTAGAGATGAAACACATCAGATAAGTATTAGGTAGAGATCTCAGGGCTAACTGTCCAACAGACTTTGCTCAGAGAAAATAATGCATATTTCCCCAATGCTTCTACACCAGCCCAGGTGTGAGCATAGATGTGCTTACGTAAGCAGACTGCACTGTCAAAAGCCAAGCAAGAGAGAGGAGGAAGGGAGAATTGTTATGCTGCCAGGAATACACATGCTGATGAGAGTTATGTTTATATTAGCAAACTATTCTGATGCAGCTAATTAATCAGAATTTGTCTACCAAACTGGAGATACAGAAACACAGGGTTATGAGATTTGTCAGCTTTCTGTGACAGATCTTCTTGGGAGACTTGTGGAACAATAACTAATAATTGCTTCTGACTACTAGATTTTCTCCCAGAAAAGTAGTAACTTAAAATAACCTTGCATATCATTTTGTTAAGGCCATTTACCTAGTAATAACACTAAATACATTGAAGTAGTCCACATCATTTTTTATGGCAATTTCAGTTCAGTCTTTATTCATACAGGGAAAAGTAGGCAATGAGACAAACTGTTAAATGAAATCCCCGCGTTTCACATACAGGCTTTCATACCAGTGCAATTGGTTGCATACTGAAAGGGAGAATCAATTATGTAGCTGCTGCTTATCAGAAGTTAGCAAATAGTAAATCTAGTTTTATTTTTATAATCAATTACCTGGCCCTGAAACTTGTTAGCAAAGGTTAGGAGCTGTAATAATTTTTATTGAATGCCTACGCATTATTTCAATGTGTTTCTACATGCTGCATTTTAGGGAGATGAGGGAGAAATGTTTCTTTCCTGGAGTCTTTTAAACTGGCTTCCAAAAGATGAGGGTCAAGCCCTTCAATTTCTAAGCTCAATTTATATTCATCCCACAACAAAGATGATGGTGTGCACTTTCTCATTAGTCAAAGGCCTTTTTTTTCACTTGTAAGCATAGGTTACTTTACTTTCAGCTTTATGAGTTTAAAGAATGCTTGGATCCCTGCATGGTTAGTTCAGCCACATCATTGTTCAGAATTTACAGATAAGTGGGAGGGTAACAAAGGATTACTTTCCTTTTTTTCGTGATTTTATTTTCCTTCAATGTTCTCAACAAGGATCTGAAATTCTTTGTGTGCAGAAGTTATTTGCTGCTGGTGACAGGCTGTGAGTGCATTATGACATAAAATTGTCAGTCTTTAAGAATAGTGTTTGCTGTTTATATGCAACCTTTCATGTTCTTATTTTTGAGGTACCTCCTTTATTTTTGTTCAAATGTTCTATAATTGGTGTCTGATTATTGACTCTTCTGTGATGGTATTTCTGGAGGCTCATGCAGGCTTAGAGTCTGTTTTTTTGCTGGATGGCAGCATATCCTTTCAGAGTTGCATACCTCTGCATAGCTTACTTCACTGAAATATTTTTTAAAAATCTTTTGTCCAATATAATCCTTGGGTTTTTTTTTCTTTTCTTTTTTTTTTTTTTAAAGTTACTCATATCTGAAACTGCAGTTATCAAAAATGGTTGGGTCAGGTTGCTCCCCTGGCCAGATTATTTGATTTATTTGTACTTCTTGGTTATTTTACTCAAGATAAAATTAATTTTGATGAAGGTGAGTGTCTTGTATCTTTTCTTTGTTTATTTCTCCATGAGCATGGTAAAATCTCCTGATATTGCTAAGTGTTACCAGTTGAGTTTTTCCTCATTTTTAATTTAAGAAAAAACATTCTTCGTCTGTGTTAATTTTAAAGTTATTTACCACAACTGTTTGTTATTTCTTGTTCAAGGCTAGCTTACGTAGACCAGTTAGTTTCTGAATCATAATGTATCACAGGCATCCTCTTTTTCAAAGAGCATTTAATTGGCATTAGTCAGGCTCTCATTAAATGCATTTTCTGTTTCTGTATTATCTTTTTGTTAATTGACTTAGTGTTCTGACTGCACCTCTGATTTTAAAAGTGGTACATAACATTTGAATCCCTGGCAATGTCCAGTCATTTTAAATTCGTAGAATTTTCTTTTCTTCTTCCCAGGATCTCACTGAGAAACTCAACTGCCAGCTGCAAATTGCAGCAGCAGTGAAAATGAAAGAATTTCTTAGGTACACTTGATATCTTTATTTAACTCAGAAGTCTTTATTTAACTGGAAGCAATGCTAAGAATAGCAACCTCCTCTGGCCTGATTGGCACGATTCTCTGTCAAGCCTTTATGTGTGTTTAGTGGGGCTATTTTTCTGTTCTCCGAGATCATGCATCTTTTCAAGTTACCCCAAATTCTGCACAAGTTAGGGAATCCAGATCACACAGATGATTTAACCAGCTCTTTCATGAGCAGGGGGTTGATTGCAGGGCAGGTGTCGTTTGGCAGTGGTTTTCTGGGGTGCTAAGTGTGCCTGGGGCTGTGCAAGGATCCTGGAATGAGCACAGCGCTCTGGTGTGGAAGGATGTAGCTGTGGTGATGTGCTAGGAGCTGATTTATGGTGGTGATGCTCAGTTGCATTGTCAGCAAGGCAGTTTTCCTTCTAGTTTTGTTGCTACCTTGTGGAACATCAGCTCAGAGGTACCTGTGCCATACAAAAGGGGTTGGAGAACTGCAAGACACTTTCTCAAAGTCCTGTGTGGACAGGAGAGGGATGTAAGAGTGAACTCTGCCCTTTGCAGAGATGAGAGGAAGGTGTTTGAGTGAAACTGGTTTGTTGCCATCACCATCTCATCCTGGCCAGGTGGGATTGTCCCTCGAACAAATGCTGCTTCTGCACCCGAGGCAGTGCTACTGCAGGGTGCCTGGGGGAGCATTGGCTGCCTGGCTGGCTTCTGGCCAGGAATGCTCAGTGGAACTCATTCCTGTCATCATCTAAAATGGAAAAATGAAAGAATTTAAGTAGCCTGAGAAGGACTCTGTTACTGCATGAAAGGATGGAGATGAAAAAGCTAAGTGAAAGGTAAAGGAAAAGGAGAGGGAATGAGGGCTGTTGTGGAATTTTTTTTTTGTAAATTAAAAAAACACAACAAAAACAAAACACCCTCCCCCCCAAACAACAACAACAAAAAAAACCCACAACCCTCTTACTAACATGAAATAATAAAGCCTAGGAATGGTTTCTTTGGTTTTTATTTTATATTTTGCACTGCTTATAAAAATGATATAACAGTACTTCATTTATGTCTATCAATAATTGAGTCTGTAATTAAGGCTTTTATTACCAATAAACCCTTTTGATTCTGTGTGTAGTGAATACTATTAAAGCCCATTTTTCATTATAAATTTCTCGTGTTGTTCAGTTATTAAAGGGGTATTTTTTAGTTTTAAAATAAGGACATAAAGCATTTAGTTGGCAATTCTTTTCTTTTTTTTTTTTTTTGAGAACACAGATAGAAGAGAGCAATGCAACAGAGGTGATGATCCAAACATTGGCATCTCAATTTTTTTTGTCTCACTAAGAAAGCATAGAATTAATTTCTTTTTCGAACTTTTATATGGGCCTTGGGCAGAGCTGACTGAATGTGTTTTAAATTCTCTGTTACTACATTCCAGTTCTTTGTTTTGCTTTATTCCTCAAAAGCTGTTTGAGTTCAAATGCAAGGAAAATAAACTGTAGCAGAGGTTTTCATGAGCTGGTGCCTGCAGATTAACATGTACTTCTACACATGCCTTTCTTTCTTTGTGCTCTGTGTCCAGTTATTGCACTGTAGAAACATCCTACAGAGGGAATTGATAGTGGTGCGAGTGGATCACTGTATTCTCATAAAATGTGACTGATTTTCTTAAAATAAGGAAATAAAGATACCACTTGATTATTTGATGTTACTGCCAGCATTTTAACATTGGAAATAGAAGTTAGATAATGTTTTGAATTGAAACTTGATGAAGGAGAGCATACTGTGCTGTACAGCAATGGTTTCTGCACCAGCATGGGCTGTTTGTTTCTCAACATCCTGAACATTTTTCCTTCTGCTAAGTGACTTGTTTCTGAAGCTGGAGCTGCTGCTTTGAAAATACTTGTCTTTACAGCAGATCTGTACTTCAGACTTTTTGCTGTTTTCCACAGTTTGAGGAAACTGGTGCCTGACTGGTTTTTTCATTTTCCTCTCTTCCTTTTCTCCTGTCCCAGTCCCTGACAGTCTTGGCTGTTTTATTCCCTCTTCAGTACAGCTCTCATATTCCCTTGCCTCATCAGCCAGGGTAATGAAGAAGCACACCAGACTGCTCTCAGGATGCAGTTTCCAGCTAATTGTGTGCTCTTGAATTGTCCTCTTAAGAGAATTACTTCCAAGATGGACTATATGTCCCTTTGTAGCCGGTTTCAAAAACACCTTTGGGTGTTGAAGCACTAAGGCAGCTGTCCAGTACCTTCTCTGGCTTTAATTCATTTACATGCTTTGAAAGTGGAGCATCCTGATTATACCTCATCACTTGGAAGGTCACTTTTGCAGCTCTTCCAATCAAGTTGTCCATGAGTAGAACAGAACTTTTTTCCCTCGGATTTTTATTTGACTAATGCTGAAGTCTCTCATGTCCCTTTGGCAGTTGCTGTAAAATGTCAGGAAGTGAAGAAGAACAGTGATTTCAGCAAGTAATGTACTCTTCTTTCAAAACTCCTTTGATGTCAAATTGCAGGGCTTGTTTGGTGTAGCAGTGGTGTCCTTGGTGGAAGCTAGCTAATGTGTAGCTTCTGTCAACTGAAATCAAATCACCTATCCTGCTGAGGTTTTGCTTGCTTTGCCTTAATTTCTTTTGCTCATCTTAGAAAGCATTTAAATTTTTTCAGCGGTGTGAATTTTCAAGGTGGAATAACTCATACATACAGGTTGGTTAAGTTTCACCATTGCAAATAGCCAAATTTCTTTGGTTTTACTATTATTAAATGTGCTAAATAAACAGGGAAGACCCTGATTATTCCTAATGCTGACAAACTAATTCTGTGCTGTTACAAGGTGGCAGTTCTGCTAGAGATCTCTGTGGCCCAGTAACCATTGTGTGTGTATGTAACTTCTTTATTAAACCATTAAACTTGTGAAGTTCTGTCCTGGTGTATTTTAAACACAAAATTACTTTAAATTGTACATTTTTACTCTCTTCTAGTCTGGCATGAAATCTCCCCTCTAGGATTTTTAGTGCTTAGAAAGCAGAATAGCCTATCTGCACTAATACATGCAAGAACATGTCTTGCTGGCTGTGAAAGCTTGGTATGTTTGTGTAAGACTGATTGCTGTAGTTCACTTCTGAGTTCCTGTTTTAGTTTTGCCCTTCAGAAGTTTTACTAGGATAGTTTGTAAGTGCCAATATTGTGCCTTAAATAGGTGTGTTAGATAGTCTTAGGTGCCATGTTCTTTATTGATGTTTGCAAGTTACACTAAATATTGTTGGGGAAAAATATAAAGCTAAGCACAAGAGACCTTTATGAGTCATTGTGTGCTTTCAGAAGTGTTATGCTTAGCTTAATGCACACTTTAATTCTCCAGAAAGCACCCGAGCGAAAGACACAATGCAACAAACTAAATCTCTTTCTCCTCTCCTCTTCAAATTTCATCTGTCACAGCACTGCAATTGTTTCTACTGCTTTTTTAATGCCAGAAAGATGTGAATAGATCATGGAGCTATGGGAAAATTGCAAATTAGTTTACAGGAAGTTTTGTGATGGAAGGACAGAGGTAGGGAGGAGGATGTTGGTGCAAATGAATGAAGTATGGAGAGTAGGAGAAGATACCTAAAAAAAAAAAAGTACATTCTTGAAACTACTAGTTAAATAAATAAAAATTTATAGGATAAAGTATATCTAACAGTTCAACAGGAAATCTGGACCATATAAAATTCTTCCATCAGAGTATAATTTATTAAAACTTGTATTTAGTATGGAGTTGAGTTTATTTGTATTCAGTTTGGAGTTGATGGTGATGGGCTAAGTGGAAGGCTGTGCTTACCTGTTTAACCTTTACCCAGGTCTATGGGTAGATTTTTAGATGATGTAAAGCTAAACTTAGGGTCACAGTGGATCATCAGATATGATCCATTTCAATTCTGTCATGAACTCTATCTCTGCTTTTCTGTTTTAGGTACAACCTTTGACTCTGAAATTCGGCCAAACTGTAATATTAGTCTGAGACCACAAAGGTCAGCTGAGACCACAGAGTCCTTTAAATTCAGTGTCTGAATAACACTGTAAGCAGGAGTAAGATGAGTATGTGTGAGTGTGTGATGGGAGGAGGTGTATCTATTTTGGTTTTGATCTGGGTGCTTTTCTGAAACAAAATGACCTGATACCTGTATGCTTCCAACACAAGATCACAGCATCTTTTTGGGGATTGTGTGAAACATACTGGCCTCTGAGCACATGGCACTGAACAAGGTTCACAGATTTTTATGAGGGCAAAAATGGATTACTTAATCTACTGCATTAGCAAGGCTTGTTACTGTCAAGGCACACAATCCTGGCTCTGCTGTCAGTCACTGGGCTTATTAACAGATTGGATCTGTAGTGCTGAGGCACACATCTGTGAGATGTGGGTTGGAGAGGATGAAAAGTATTCCCTGCAGAAGGCTGGCTTTCTCTGAACCAGCATGTTGGGTTTGCAGGGCTAGCTTTTGGTATTGGTGGAGCTAAAGGGGTGACTTCTGTGAGAAGATGCCAGAAACCTCCCCCATGTCCCATACAGCCATGGAGCTCATCAGTGATGGTGGCAGTACCTCTGGAATAATATATTTAAGGAGGGAGCAGAATCTGCACAGTGGAGATTCAGCAGGAGAGAGGAGTGAGAATATGTGACAGAAAAAGCTCTGCAGACACCAAGGGCAGAGAAGGGGAGGGGCAGGAGGTGCTCCAGGTACTGGAGCTGAGGTTCCCCTGCAGTTTGTGGTGTGACAGCCTCTGCAGCCCAGGGAGGTCCATGGTGAAGCAGCGATCCACCTGCAGTCTGTGGAGGTCCCCATAGCAGAGCAGAGGCCAAAGGAGGCTGGGACCCTGTGGGAAGCCCACACTGGACCAGATTTGCTGGCTGGACTTGTTACCCTGTGGGGGATTCACACTGGAGCAGTCTGTTCCTGAAGGACTGCACCCCATGGAAGGGACCCACCCTGGATGTGTTTGTGAAGAACCTGTGTGAAGGTCTCACATACAGAAGTTCGTGAAGAACTGTCTCCTGTGGGACGGAGCAGGGGAAGAGTATACAGAATCCTTCCCCTAAGGAGGAAGGAGCAGCAGGAACAGCATGAACTGACCATTTCTCATCCCCCTGTGCCACTGTGGGGATAGGTAGAGAATTCACGAGTAAAGATAAGGTAAAAAAGAAGGGAAGGGTAGGAGCAAGGTGATTTAAGATTTGTTTTTATTTTCTTAATATCCTACTCTGATTTGACTTGCCATACATGAGATTAATTTTCCTCAAATCAAGTCCATTTTGCCTGTGGAGGCAACTGGTGAGTGATTTCTGCCTGCCCTCACCTCAGCCCCTGACCCTTCAGTTGCATTTTCTCTCTCCAGCTGGGCTGGGGAGTGACCCGATTCCCAGGGAAGGTGAGCCCACCACAACCAGCCACATAACCTGTGGGAAGGAACTGCCTGGTCTTGAGCTGTGGGCATCTGCCCCAAAAACTGGGACATGTGGGTTGCACTTCTGTGCGGTTGGAGCCCTTGAGTGGGGTGTTTACCTGCCAGGGTGGGTTAGGGTGGGTCAGTTGGAATTGCTGGCAGCTGCTCAGTCCTGTGTGTGGAACAAACCTCCCAAAGCCTTTTGACTTGGGTGTCTGCAGGAGTAATTATTCAAATAGCCTCAACTCTTAATTAGTTGAAATATGAAAGGTTTATAGAAGCAAAACTGCTTTTAAGTTGAGTATAAGTTGTCATGGTTCAGATGAACAGTCTCTTCTATCCTTTAATCTACCTGTGGTCATGCCAGGAATACCAGTCTGAGATCAAATCTCTGGGTTGATGTCTGTGCTTACGGTTCTTTCACTCAGAGGAAAAAAAGTGATTAAAATTGTCATATCTGTCTCTTAAAGTTAAAAAAAACCCCAGAGCTCCTATTAGTCTATTTTATTTGACTTGTTTTAATTTGTCATATACCTAACCATGAAGTTTCATCGGCATATACCTCGCCAGGGTCATTGTTCTTTCGTCTTTCTAGATTAAAATGTAAATATAAGTACAGGAAAGCATCTATATTAAGAATTCAGTGACTGACTTGTTATAATTGAATTTGTGTCTCAGACTGGGCATTTGTGCTTTAGCTACTTCCATTTGCATTTGAATGAGTAAGTAGAAACTTTGAATTGGATTCTCAATTACAAGGTGGTATGCTGGTACATTCTTCCTTACTGTAGCCTCCAGACACATTTACAAGTCCAAGTTCTAGGTTTCTTATTAAAAATTATGTTTGAATTTAAAAAATATAGTTGGGGTGTGTTAATTCTTTTCTGTACCAAAATAAAATCTAGAATTACCAGACTAATTAGGACTTCGTTTCAGGAGTGTTGGAGATGTCCAGTACTCTTTGCACTGAAGAGTAACGGTTTTAATATGCTGGTGGTCTTGAAAAACAGCAGTATCTGGTAAGAGATGTGATTTAAACAGAACTGATGCACTGACAAGCCCAAATCTGCAGAAACAAATTAGTTTAAATTTACTCCAACTGAGCAAAGGAAGTATTTCTGTATATATTTAGAACATGTAGGAGAAGATCTGTAATTTAGAAGTTCGTTTAATACCAGTTTTATGTGGAGGAACCTTAGAGCTTGGCAACATCAGCATTAATGCTAAGAAATTGCAGGTGGGAGACACAGGCAAATAAGTACTTGCTATTAAACCAGCTTATTAAATGCTGGAAAAGCTGTGGTGTGTCAGTCCTAAAACATCACTTCAGAAACATTTCTGAAAGAAATGTATTGGAGGATGCAGAATGAAGGACAGGAGAGGGGGAAGAGAAGGCAGAGTGGGAAGTATGACCCAAGATGCATCTGCACATTCCCAGGCTGGTGGTGCATCCCTGGTGCTGAATGGAGAAGTGTGAGGGTACCAGGCACATCTGGTGCTCCTGGAGCCTTCTAAGGCTTCTACCTCAAGTTCTGGCCTTACAGCATGTTGTAAGGCCCAGTAACTTCAGCAGGGACAAATCAGTATTTTGAACAAGAAAATGGTAAAAACACAAGGAAGAGCAGGGAGGATGCAGAAGATAAGAGGAACTCCTTGAGAGATCTATATTAAATGTATAAGGGGTTAGGCAGCTAGAAGCTCATTATAGGGGAATGTGTTTAAAAATTCAGCAGACTGGAAAATTGAGGTAGGCTCAGAGGAGTCTTGCATTTCCAGTTCAGGTGTTAACTGCTAATTTTGGGTTAAAGGGGATGGCACATTTGGGTGAAGAAAGTGGTTTATGCCCACACTGGGATTTCCTTTGGGAAGACTTATAGTGATGTTACTAAGACAGAGGTGCACATTTAAGACTGGAAGGGACATCTTGCATCGCTGAGTCTGTGCCCACATAGTTGCAGATGATAATATAAATTCCACTTATGAATTGACTGCTTCCCTTTAAAAATTGTTTTCTGTCATTGCTTCTTCCATTCAGAAGGGAAGAAAACTTCAGCTTGTCAAAATGCAGTAATAATGCATGTTGGCAGTATTTGAACTGTAGCTCATACACTCCTCTCTCCAGTATGTTTAGATAATAAAGTAGCCTCTCTTAGTCTTCTGTCATGTGAAAGACTATTCTTGCAAGTAAACAATCTTTTTACTTGTTCAAGTTAAATCAGGTCTTGAAAATACTTTTAACAGCAATGAGCTGTTGAGTTGAGGCTTCACCGTGGTTGTTGTACAGTGACATTAATACTTTGTCCTCAGGTATAATTTAGGTTTTTGTTTCTGTTGAGCTGTCAGACCATAGTTGCTGTGTCATTATCTGTCATACCTGGGCTGATGTACTTGAGCAGCACTCATGAGATGTTCAGGAGAGCTTGGATTTTTATAACTTTCATCCCATTTCTCTTATTCTAATCCTAAAGCAATCCCAGATCTTCCCATGCGGTGTTCTTCTTTGTTCTGATGGCAGCACCGTAGCATCTCTCCACTCTGCTCAGCCTGCCAGTGTTCATCCTTGTCAAAATTTGCTTTGCAAATGAACACAGTGACAGAGGGAGCAGAGCTGTTGACTTGGTTATGAGCTGTAATGTGTCATTGTCTTGACTAAAACTGTGATAATTGACACCTCTTAATTTTAGAAGGTTAGTTTATTCATCTGGTATCAGATTCTAAGTACAGATATGGTGGGGTTTTTGGAACAAAACATTATATTAGTGGAGAAAATTACTGAACTGTCAAAATGTAGTGAATAAAGCAAGATGGATGTGGATAGAAAACTTGATGGATATTTGTTAAGGCACATGAAAGTGTTGGACTTTCATTCTGAAGACAGTCATATCTGTTTATACATGGCTTTTTTATAGCTGTGCAGAACTGAACTAGTTCAGATGATGCTGTTTATATTCTATTCATCATCAGAATTTTCTTTTTCTGTTGGTTCGCATGCATGCAAGAATATATCCATCATCTACAGCTGATTGAAAGGAACCATCTAAACAAGGATGCCTTGGATCTTAGAATCAATACCTGACAAGTTAGGATACAGTTTATCTCATTGTCCTTGATGTTGCAGTGTCCAAGGTGACCCACACCCCTCATTGTTTTTTTTTGTCTGGCTTTTTTCCCTGTTACCTCCTGTTCACTGAAAATTGAGGAATTCACATAGATGGAGGTACAAAGTTCGGGGATTTTTTTTTTTTGAGACATAGAACATAAAAGAACTTTGAGGGTAAATGTGTAACCACTTTTTATTGCATGTCAAAAGTAGGCCATAATTTAATTGCTCTGACTGTATTATTAAAAGTAATTTTTTATGTTTTAAATTATCAATGGCATTAAGAGATGAAATTAACTGTTTTATGGAGTGTAAACTCAGTAGAAAAAGTAATGTAGTGGGGAGACAAAAGAGGTAGATGAGAAAGAAAGTTATGTGAGAATGGTGAAAAATACCATATGAAAAGTCAGTATGATGTGGTTTCCGATATTCTCTTATCAATGTCAGATCTCCTGATTTCAGGCGTAGATCACAGCATTTTTGTAGGACAGGTAGATAGGATCTAAGTAATCGGGAAAGTTTGATTCCTTGCAAATTTCTGAATTGAGTGAAGAAACCAAAAGTGGTATTTCCAGTGTGTCAGTGACTGTTTTGGGAAAAGACCTGCACTTCTTTTCTCACACATCAACTTTCCCCACCACACACTTGAAAAATAAATTGTTACCTTTGCTGGTGAGTAACTGGGCCCTAAGGGAGCAGAGCAGTGAAGTAATAATGAGAGGGAGAGTGGCTGCATGACTGGTAGGAAGGAGGCTGGACTGGAGGATGCCCAGTACCTGAGAGGCTGCCTACTCTCTTTTTTGTTGTTGTTGTGGGTTTTTCTTTCGTTTATTTTCCCCATAAATATAAGGATACAGTGTTGCTGTATCTGCTTATCTTTTAAGGAGGGGAAATATTTGAGACAGTGAAAGACAGAAAAAGACACTGGGAGAATACAGATTCCCAACCAGCATCTTGTGAGTAGAATGATCCTGAATGGTTTTTCTCTGATATTCTGTAAATTCACCAGTTACTTTGTCGTCAGTATTACTGAAAGCAAGGAGTCATTTTTCAGAGTGCCAGGAGAGCCATGCCCTGCTATTTCTCACTTAGCTGCAGGAAAGGTTTCTCATTTAATGCACATGTGAACCAAAACAAAGAGAGAGTTCAAAACAGCCAGGGTCTACTCCCTTGTAATTAGGAAATCAGAATGAATGGTTTTCTGTTTCTTAACATGCATCATCTCTTGCCACTGCCTACACAAAGTAAATACAGTGATGAAATGAAAATGAAGGAGGGAAAAGAAATATCCTGTTCACTAATAGATTTTAATAAGGAATATGCATAATCCTTTGGAATGACGCACAGCTGGACTTAGCTTCCAAAAATGGCATTATAATGAGACTCATGCTAGCTTCAGGTTTGCCTGCCTGTAACTTAGGCAAAATATTTGTTATCATATATTATTTCTAGTAACTGTTAGCTGACTCTGGCTGTTTTAGTGACATAATAAATTACAGAGGAAGTTATTTCTTTTGGATTTACAACAAAAAACCCAAAATACAAACCCTCAAGAAATAAACAACCCAAACAAGTAACCTAAGCCCAAGCAATGGTGTAACAAGGTGATTGTAAGGCTTCCTGCTCTGGAGTTTAAAGTTTGACTTTGGAGTTAGCAATCAAATCTCTTGCTTTTCACAAGCTAGAGCAATGTGGAAGATAAAAAAGATAAGTAGAAAGTCTTACTTTTGTATTCATTTCTCCCCAGCAGAAGGATATAGGCAAGATGATAAAATACAAAGCAGCCGAAGATTATTGGTCCTGCTGAAATCTCATCCTCCTTGCTTATGAAAGGTAGTTTCCTGCAATGGCAGACAGTGACACCCTGTGCATTTAGTATTTCTCTTAAAGCAGAGGACATGTGGTCTTGAAGTGCAAGACTGGTTTATTGTAGCTTGTCTATTCAATTTAGTGGGTTTTGCTGGCTTGATATGGTTTTCTGTTTTACATAATAAAGACAAATCCAAAGATAAATCTAAAAAAAAAAGTAAAAATATTTTTAAAATTTATATATAAACTTTTCTGGGGAGTGGTAAATATCACTCTTCATGACTAAAATTTATACAGCAGGGTGGATGTTTTTTGGTTTTCCCACAGTTTAAAAAAAGCATCAGATTAGGCTATCAAAAGAAATCCTTAATCTCTCTATTTTACATTCAGACATTAGGCTATAATATGAGTTATATGACTTTTCAGTTTTTGGAGCTAGCTGATAAATTTAGTTACAATATATTTTCTTACACTGCAGTAAATATTCAAGGGATAATGGAAAGGCAAGATTTATAGTAAAATCACATATGGCTGTAAAGCAAGTGTGGTGTTAATGTGCCAAACTTCCAAAATTGCATCAGGGTCTGAAATCATAGAATTGTTTGGGTTGGAAAGGACCTTAAAGGTGATCTAGATCCAAGCCCTCCATGGGCAGTGCATCTTCCACTAGACCAGATTGCTCAGAGCCCCATCCAGCCTGGCTGATCACTTCCAGGGATGGGGCACCCACAGCTTCTCCAGGAAACCTGTGCCAGGGCCTCACCACCATCCCAGTAAAGAACCCAACTCTCTCCTCTTTCAGTTTGAAGCCATTCCCCCTTGTCCCATCACTGCATGTCCTTGTGAAAGGTCCTTCTCAGCTCTCTTGTTCTGTAAGGTCTCCCCACAGCCTTCTCTCCTCCAAGCTGAACAGACCCAGCTCTCTCAGCCTGTCTTGGTAGGAGAGCTGCTCCAGCCCTCTGATCACAGGGATTAAAATTATCTCTGAAATGGAGCTTAAAACATGAAGGGCTAAAACTGGACATCTTTTGTGTTTGATATGATTGCAAGAATTTTTTGAGAAGTCTTACTCGAATACTGAGATTATTAATTGTGTTGATATGATTGTGTGGGCAGATACTGTTACAAGTATAAAGAGCTGTCTTATTGCCTTTTTCCTACTCCCACCTTGTGTGGGAGAAACATGGAAGCAAAGGGCAGAGATACAGTGGTCAAACTGGCAGAGACCACATGTAACACTAATGGCTTAGAGATTAGCCTGCTAAAAGGAAAATATATGTGTGGTATCTATGTGGATGAGGACTTTTGGACTTCAGCTGTGTGACCCAGAAACTCAAAAAAACAGACTCTTCCATGACAATGAAAGTTAATATACTACAAATGAGACATAAAATGTGAGCAAATACAAAATAAGTGACTTCACAAAGCAGATAAAGGTGCTCAGCTCAGAATTAATGTGGCTGCTGTTTGCAGCGATCTGGTTTTTTTGTGGAGTTGGAAATGTGTCTCTAAATCCCCTTTGCCAGTACTCAAATTGCAGGATAGTGAGGAAGATTTGTGCACCCATTCCATGTATATTCAGAAGTGTTCACTGCAGGGGAAGTGGAGCTTGCATGTGTCAAATCCTAGGAAGTATCTCAGCCCCCAGAAAAAATAATTTTCATATTGAAGAAGCATTGTCAACAAGAAGGACTGAGGGGGTCATGGCTTTCTGTGATTTTCTGGTCTCACAGCTGGGCTTGCTGCTGTGATGTGCTGACACTGCTGCCATCAGCCAAAGAAGAGTTTGAACTCAAGAGTTGAGGGAGAAATAAAAAGTGCATGCTTGTGCCTATATTCTGCTTGGTGGTATTTATAATGAGCCTGAAAAAAAATTGGTCGATATTGTTTTGGGTTTGCTTGGGGTTTGTCTTATTTTGTCGTGTTTTCTTTGGTGGTAGTTGTTTTCTTTAGTTTGGTTTGTTTTGTTGTTGTCGTTTTCTTTTGTGTGTGTGTTTTGGTTTTTCTTTTTTCATTTAGTAAATTTTGTTGGGGAGGCTTTACTCCTAGAACTGGCTTCTGCGTGAAGAATGAAGCAGTTACTGCCCGGCCATAGCTCCTCTTTCATACCTTCTGTTTGTGCCAACACACATCCTGTTCTTGTTGCTGAAATGTGGATTATGGCTGTGATGTGCAACATGCTTGCATGAATATGGCATGAGATTTCTGCTGGGACATGAGCCCTTTGTCTTTTTTTTTTTTTTTTTAATTTTTTTTAAGTTACTTTTCTGGTGAAAAGGATGATCACTTACTACATTGATGATAAATTGTGGAGGCTTTATTGCCCCTAGGTGAGCCCAAGGACCCTTATGTTCCCATAAAGAAATGTGTTTTGACCTAAAAAATGAACATTTCATAGTAGCCAGTGTTAGATTAACAGATTGCTGTCGTTTTCTGATCTATTGGTTCAGTGTCAGTGAAATTTTTTGGCTTTGCTTTATAAACAAAGAGCTTTTGGAAGTCTAGCCCACAGTTGTAGTAGAAGAAGTGCCTGTTAATTTCTTCTGTTTTCTTCTCAGTGGTTATGCAAAAACTAATTTTTGGATGCTGTTACAAACCATTGAAGTAATGGGAGGATATTTCTTTCTTTGCCACCTGAAAGTTGCAAAAAAACTTTTTCATAAAATCAGAAACCCCAAAAATCGTTTTGCAGACTTCAGATTTAGGAATTTTTTAGATTACTTTTTGAAGGTCCAAAGAGATAATCTTCAGAATATAGTTGGTTGTTTTTTTTTTTTTTTTACACAGTTGAATAGCAGAAGAAATACATTGTATAAAGGTGATGTCAGGATCAAGAGCATTAGGCTGTTTTTTATCAGAAGTGTGAAGTTTTAATAGCCCTTTTAAAAGCTATTGTGAAGCACTATTCATATTCTACAAAGGTTAAGTTTTATAGCTTGCTAAAAATGGTGTATGCTTAGGTTGTAAATGCATTTTGAATTCTCTAGTACCATCTTGGTGTGATAAAATCAGAATGGATCTTTTCTGACCAATGACCAAAACAGTGAAATGTATTTCTTTTTCTCAGTAGACAGTTTCTCCTCTTTTATTACAAAAGGAGAATATATATATATATATATATTTTTTTTTAATAGATGAAATGGCCAGTGGTGTGTGGATATGTCAAGTATACTGTGTGCTATGAATGAAAGGACTTCAAACCTTAAAAATCAGTCAGTGAAAAATCATGGGGGAGGAGAAGATTACAGGCATCCATTGACAGCCTTCTGACAGACTTCTGGTGTGATCCCTCGGTGTCTGTATCAGACTGGATAGGGATTGCAGTGGCCAGTTCTGTCTGGTGAATGACTTTAAAATTATCAAGGCATGAAAAAATTCACATAACATCTAGCTAACAGGGTGTTACTTGTGTATCTCTGCAGTTCCTTGAGTGTTTTCAGTCTGAGGATGTCACATCTTTGTGAGCTCTTGCAGGAGGATTCACCTAAGCATGAACTCACAGCCCTGGACAAAGAAAAGGAATTCTGAGTTGTCACCTAAGCTTCTTATTTAAGTAATGAACCTAAGGGGTTGATTTGTTTTTTAAAGTACACAACAGTGAAACATCAGTCTGATTCTAGTTACTTTTGCCATTATTTCTAGTATTTTTATTATACATATATACACAAGATAAACAAGTGAAATTGAGACTGACTATATTAAAAGAGCCTGCTGGCTTTCTTAGACAGAATGTGCTGAAAGCCACAAAAATTCTGTTGTATTTCTTTGATATTTTGTGTTTCATTGGGCCTTTTTGTTTGGTTTTGGTTTTGTTGGTTTTTCTTTCAAAAAAGGAGAGAGACGTAATGCAAGTAGTGGTTCTGACAACCCTGAGGAACATTTGTGAGCTGAAATTCTTTGTCCCTATTCTTCTAGTGTATCCAAGTAACTACAAGTTGTTGCTCCAGTTCTCTAAGGCTGTGCAGCAATGTGGGGTTTAGAATGCAAACAGTAACAAGTGATTAAAAATAAAATCTCATCTATGTGCACAATGCTTAATTTGATTAGGGAAATTTTTCTTGGAAATGTTCCCCTCAGAATGTCATCAGTCTTCATTTAGTAGTCATCGTTGTTGCCTGCCTTGCAGCATGTACAGCTCTGTGGCTGATGGTGACTGCAGAACTCATTAGCCCTTCTGAAGGGCAGGGTAGCAGTAAAAAACACAGATTTTTTTTTTTATCTCTGAACATGAATGTGTCTAGAATCTGGCAAATTTTGTGGTAGAGACCAGGAGATAAACACTTTTTCTTACTTTGAAGCAGCTTTTCTGGCACAAAAAAAAAAGGCAGCTTTTCTGTCCTCTGTTGGCTCAAATCAGCAAATCAGGAGAGCTGGAGCAAAATATGCCTAGTGGGGGGTGCACTTGTAACAGAAATAGGGAAGCAAACACTCAAATACAGTTACTAGGCTTCCAACTCAATAAAATGCCACTCTTTTTCCCCTCTAACTTTTCTATCTTGAGCAGTTTTCAAATTAATTTAGTGAGCTGTAAATAAATTTAGAATCCTGCCTCATGTTGAGAGCCCTCCACAAAAACAAAAACAGAAACAAAACCACCATTTAAAAAGGGTCTGACTTTCTGAAAAGGAGCTCTGAATTTTTACTGTAGCTACAAATGGCTGTAACCATCTATTTGAATTGGTTGTGTGTTTCTAACAATAGATCTTTTCTTTTTCATGGTAACCATAGTGAAATGCCATTCAACTTTACTTGACTTCACAAGAAGCCTGGCATAGAACTTTAAATGGCTAAGCCATTTGTTTAATATAATCTTAAGATTGGAGCAAAACTAAAATTCCTAGTTAGCAGTATGTTTTGCGATGCAGAACTTCCTCAGGAAGTTCCTGTCAGCTTCTTAATGATTTGAGTTCATGCAAGTTAGCATGATAAAACTTTAAATATATATTCATATTACTACTTTGAACAGAATCCGAGTTCTTTTCTATGTAATATCAGAAATGAGAATTATTGCATAATGGGCTATTCCAAGCACTAGGAGAGAACTTTCCTAGTTTGGAATTTTCTCATGTTTGTGTTTAGTCACTATAATTTTGTGTGATTGCAGTTGGCTAACCGCAAGTATATAAAAGTGTTTGGTTTGTTAAGAGAGACAGGTAAGAAGATTTGGGATTTTTTTCCCCCATATTATTCAAATTAAAGTAGGCCTGAGAATTCCTTCTGTTTGATGAGGCTGTGAATCTGTTTTTGTGATTCCCTTGTTAAAAAGTGTGCAGTAATTAGTAGAGCTAGCAAGAGAAGAACTCAAGCAAGATAACATTAAACTGGAAGTATTAAACAGGTAAAGGCAGTAATATATGAGCTGAGTGTGGGAACATGCTAGCAATTTTTATATAATTCTAAAAATGTGGGGTCACAGATTAAATTTTGGGTTGCTTAGCTCTTTTGATACTTACCGAGTTTTCAGTCTCAGCCCAGAGAAGATTTCGCATTTCCTTTTTTTTTTCTTTTTTTAATTATGATGTAAAAACCCCATAAAAATGTCATGTACTAAAAAGTGTAGTGCAGTTATTATCAAGTATCTAAAAATTGGGCGAAAAAAGTCTCTTAAGCCTGTAAATCTACTCCATATTAATTTATGCCAAGTCTAGAAGTTTGATAAGTCAGATTTATGGGAATTCACAAAGGATAAAGTGGTCCTGCTAGGATGTTCACTGCTGCACTGACAAAGCAGCAATTTAAATTACAAAGAAATTGTGCAGGTTTATTTTATAGTTTATTACAAAAAAAAAAATTAGTTCAATGCATCTAAAATTCCCAATTTTTTTCTTTATTAACTCTTCCCATCCCAAGTCTGAACCAACCAGAGCTGGAGCTATTTCTTGTTCACATAAAACTCAAAGAGCCAGATGGATCATACTTTTATGAGTAAAAATCTGTAAGATCATCATCTTTTTCTTTTTTCTGCAAATGGGATTAAAGCATTAATGTGAAGACATGGAGAAGGGAGGAAGGCTTTTAATGATTTTTAGTCTCAAAGACTATATATTTGAGCTCTTTCATGCAGCATTTCCTCATCTTTTTTATTCACGTCCTTTTGCTAGGGATGTGATGTTTCCTACTGTGTTCCTGCTTTTCCCACCTGATCCCCATTAGGGTTATTGCTGTAATCTGTAGCCTCCTGCCTCCCTTCTGTGTCCACATCCATACAGCCAAGGAAAAGGGCAGGGGATAGAGCATGGAGTGTGCATGCACCAGCCAAACATGCAGTGGGAGCAAAGCCTGGCTGGTGGAGCTGTGCCTGAACTGTGCCTGTGCTTTGCTGGAGCACGTGTGAAGCTGCCCAAGGGTCAGTGGGAATGGGGAGCCTCTGGCCCTGTCCTGCTTTGCTCACTGGGGCAGACATTTGAATACAAAGATAGGAGTTTCTGTTTGCAGTGGCAACATTTGGCTTTTTTGTTGGGTATTTTTTGGCTTGTACAAACCCATCAGCATACAGTCCTGTGAACATAAAAAAGGAAAAGGAAAAAAGACGAAGTTGAAATTTCTAAAGGTGCAAGCAACAGTTTGTTCACAAACACACCTCTTACCTGGGGCACTTAGGAGGCTTGCAAAAGTTTCCTTGATCAACAGAAGTTTCTCACTCACTAGCATTCGGTTTAAAATTGAAAATGAAATAAATTACATTGACAGCAGGAGGATTTTTGTCATGATTTCAGTCCTCTGTTGCAGCAGATGCCATGTTGATTGGATTTTTCTGCACTCCTTGTTTGTTTACAAGTTATTTTACAAATTGCAAATGCTTTCTAGCTTGTAGTGAGGGTGTAGCACCAGCATTAGAAGAATGGGAGGGGAGCAAAAAAGCTCCCCATCGAAGAAGGTCAATGATTTTCTGTTTTCCCTGACAGTAGCCCCACTCCTTGGACAGAAGAGAAATGAAATGGTGCACTTAAATGCTGTGTGCTTTTAGCATTGTGTTAAGTGCTTTTGCACAAGAGTATTTGCCCTGATCACCTGTATGGAGTTCAGATGGTTACTCTCTGAGGCATACATCCTATAAACCTGTAATTAGAGCACTCGAGCACTTGCACAGGTGCGATGTAGCGGTGACACAGTAAGCATAACTCTGAAGTTAATTTTGTGTTCAAAGGGTATTTTAACTAAATTTCATAGCAAGGTGTATAATTAGATCTTTTGTTGCAGGAGGAAGGTTATGGGGTTAGTTCTAGGTTACAGTACACTGAATTCAATAATTTTACATTTCAGGTCATTTTTGGTTAATGAAAAACAAAAATCATTTGCTCACCAGTATCTATTTCCTTAATAACTCTCTTGTCTTTATGATACATAATTTATCAAAAACACCCACAGATAGGCTCTTTTGAAATTTCAGCATGGAAATGTCAAAACCTAAATACTTTAGCATAAACAGCCTTCCACAAAATTCTTCCCTCTGATGCATGTAAATGTCATCATGAATGTTTCTCAGATGTAATATTTGGGCTTTGCCATTGAAGGCTATTAAGAAGGTATGGCTTTGTTGGAGAACAGTGACAACCTCATTTCTGTTTCTTGAGTGAGGATTGTGAGGAGCCTGTATGTGCTGTTAGGATTGTTGAGATTACTTATGCAGTGTGCCTTGTGTTGATTCTTAAATACCATTGCCATCTTCTTAATACAAACCTCTAAGCAGGGGATTATTTTACCTACTTTTTTTTCCCTGATTATGTGCTACAGGGATAATAAACTTTTCAGATATTAAATGTGGAGCAGCTTAACACTTAGTGCACATCTCTCTCCCATGCATCATAAAATGAGCACCAAATTTGTTTCTTGTTAAGGGTTTGTCCAGGCAGGTTTGCTGGGGAAACTTGTGTAAGGTCAGGATAAACAAGTCAGTTCAAGAGCTCAGGGTCATTCTCTACCCCAGAATAGTAAAAATATATGGAGATTTGCAGTTGTCTGTATCAAATGTACTCATTGAATTATTTCACTGTATTTTTTCCTGGAAGTGCAATGGCCTCTAGGAAACGAGCCCTTAAAAAGTGCTTTGAAATTACTGAGTGTCACTAGACATTTGAAATAGAAATGAGCCCTATCTGACACATTTTCCAGGGTTGTACTGACAGAGGAAAGAGCTCTTCTCTTAACTAAGTCTCCTGAATGCAGGTGTTCCCTTCAGCAGTACCTGGGTGTAATTTACTGAAGCTGTGAACTCTTACTCGAGTGTTTTGGAATGTTATTGATTTGGGATGAGAACTTCTGTCAGCTAGGAGAACTTCTATCAGCTACAGGGCATACTGATAGAGGTTTTCTAAAGACATTTGGTTGTATAAATAGTTGGAATGTTTGCCTCCAGTTGCTTTTAGTTTTGGAAATACTCTATAACAAAGTAGATGTAAACTATGTGAGGAAATTGTGTTGCAACACAGGGAAAAGGTGGGAGAAGGTGGTAGAGAATTTCATTGGTCACAGAAATCTGGAAGATAATTAACAATGAACTGGAATTAAAATTTTTATATGATTAAAGGAAGAAGTAATTGTGTTTGCTTACTTTGGAATTAGCTTACCTTTCTCAGTCAAAATTAAGGAAACCAGTTAAACTTGCAATACAATGGAGACTATGTACCAGTATATGAAGGAAAATAAGGAAAACACCCATATAATCTCTGAATCTGTACTGTTAGCAAACATACAGTGAGATCTATTTTTTTAATGGCTGAGGATTGATATATTTCTGTTTTAAGAGTGATAGCCACTCAACAGATTGCTTTATTCAGTGAATGATAACAGTTACTGAGGGTCCAGTGCCTGCTTTAGCATATTGCTTGTATATATTGCTTGTATGTGTGGCACATGTAGAACAGGTGCTTCAGATTCAAGTTTGATCTAAAACTCCATGAGGGGACACATGCTGTCATTTAACATTTGGAAGCCCAGGGTGCTGAAGAGATCTGTGTTTACATGGGTTAAACAGTGGGTTTAAGAGTTCCTGGTTGGAGAAAGGATGTTGATGCATGAAGTTAATATTTACAGGGTTGGTAAATATGAGAATGAAGCTCAATATTCTTAAGACTTTACCTCTGTTCTTTTTTGCTTTTTTGTTTCTGAAGGAAAAAAAGCCCTGTTGTACATTTAAAGATTCTTATGAAAATTAACCTTCCAAAAGACAACTCTAAAATGTTGTGTAATTAACCAGTTTTGGAAACAAGGACAGACAGATTTTTGAATGTATAATTTACACTTATGACACAGAATTCAAAATTCAGGAGATAAGGAATGGGTTGGTTTGTTCTTGATTGATTGTAATTGCAAGCAGATTTCAAAAAAACAAAAAAAGGTTAAAGAGAAATTCTAATGGTAATTTTAATATGGAAAAAATAAATGGTACTAGTATGAAAATTGTGACTTTTAACAATGTAAATTGACTGAATCTTAATATTACAGTTTTTTTGGTTGCATCAATCAGCTTTTGACCTTCTCTTTTATTTCATCTGATAAACCCTTTCTGAGGCTATTATATTTTCATCTCCCCTGAACAGCTTCAAAGAGTAGTTATCTGAGGATGTAGGAAGATGAGTGTGCCAGAGCTGTCAATCTCGTGCACACCAGCTTGATGGAAAAAGGGAATTTCATGATTGGCTGTGGATCTTGTTGCAAGCAGTCAAATGTGCATAATTAATGGACATGGGATTAGCTGGCACAATGGGCTTGAACCTGTTGTCTTACACCAATCTTGTGTTCGGAAGTTTTTAAAACCAGTGTAATCTAGATAGGAAATGGGGCTGTTTAGTTACAGAAGGAAAGTTTGATCTGTCCCTCATAGCTGGAAAGTAATTTAACGGCAGATTTGATTGTGGTCATACTGGATAGGTATAAGGAGCTTACAACAAACGGTAGTACAGGACAAGAATAAGCATTTGTACTTGGACTGCTGACTATATTAAGAGCAGGCTAACAAAGGGCTCTGCCTATTAAAGGGGCTAATAAAACTTTGTATGGCACAGTGAGAGTTCTGGGGGAAGTATCAGGGAATAACTTGCTCAGTAATGGTTGCATTTTGTGAGGCACAGTTTTTTCTTTCATTTTTATTCTTGTTTTTCTTCAGAGGAGAGAGGTGGATGGCGAACACAAAAGAGGCAGAGTCTGTTCATTGGCTTCTTGGTATGAATCAGAAAGAACTGGCATATCTGGGAGGAGAACTGATGACACTTCTGCAGGAGATGTTGTTTTCATTGAGTTGGGGGAAAGGAGTCATTTCAGAGTTTCTTTCTTTCAAAACCCTCCTGCAGCTTTTTCTTCAAAAAACCTCCCCAACAGTGAATAAATTTGTCCCAGTGCTTGCAAGGAAATGTTTTATTTTGTCTTATATATATGGATAATATGGGAACTATGGAGTGAGGACACACTTTAGTATTCATCTCTTGATAGTGGAGAAAGGAGTTACATGATAGATTTAGAGGAGGCCATGAAAACAGCCTTACGAGACAAAGAAGTATTGCAGTCTGGGACTGGGAATTCATACATAGAAGAAAAGATCTCTGAAAGGAGAAATTTGCCATTAGTTCTGAATATGAAAAAGAGAGCTGTTGATCATCTCTAGGTGTAAATCTTGTCCTCAAATAGGGCTGCAGCATTTAGAGTAGCTTGCTTACTTTTTCTTAATGATGGTTGGCAGCTGTTTGCAATGCTGAATTTCAGCCCTTGGAGACACACATAGCAACCAGTAGCACTCAGAAATACATGATAAATGATTGTGGTGTGGTTGCCCATGTGATGACCATGCATGAAGAAGGATTTATAATCATATGTTTCACTTCCTGGGAAAACAACCCTAATAGCCAGCTGGAAAAATGCAATAAGTGATCCTGATCACCCTCCCTAGTGCATATTCAGGTTTATTCAGACTGCTGTATGGCAGGCAACCAGTTAAAAATAAAACTATAAATAATTGTGTTAATCAGTGTATAATATATCTTTGTATTTGTTTATTGCCTTGGGTACTTGATTAGGCAGCTCTAACATACAATTAATCAGTAACCTTCAGTGTTAACTTCTCAGAGCTCTTTAATTAATCAGTTGTGTTGCAGAGGCTCTGCTGGCTTGGAAAGCCAGGAACTGTGCCATGTAAACACTTTTGTTAATGTCAAGTGAAGGTTGAGATATGCTTTTTTTTTTTTTTTGGCTTAATTGAACTAATCAGCTTTTTGGGGTCTAGATACTAGTTCTATAGGCAATTGTAAACACTGGGCAAGAAACATGGAAACCATGTCATGTAAATGCTGTGAAGTTTTTGTGCCTTAAGCATTATCATGTCTTTTCAAGTGTACTGATAATGACATGTTTATGTACCAATACAGATATGTGTAGCTAGTGTGTACAGCTTGTAGCTGTGTGTTTCATTCAGAAGGACAATGGGAGGACTGATCTTTTGCCTTTTTTAAACACCTCCCATCAATTAAGTATGGAGGGGTTTCATCTTGGCACTGCAGATAATAACATAAACGCAGTTACTGATGCATTTTGGATATTGGATTGTATCATGGACTCAAAACGGTTTGGGTTGGAACAGACCTTAATGATGCTCCCATTCCAGCCCCTTGCTGTGGGCAGGGGGACCTTCCAAGAGACATGCTGCTTAAAGAATCATCCCTTGAACACTTCCAGGGATGGAAGGAGATTTTGAAGTTCTTCTACAGGTGTTCAGGAGAGCATGAAAAAGCAGGTTCAAGTTCTGGGATTTTTCAAAGAAGCTGTTTGTCAAAGTTAAGCCTTTGCTCAGTTTCAACTTATTCAGACCCTCAAAATAACATAAATGTAACAAGCACTGATTTTAACAGTGGCAAGTCTTGGTTATTTGTAACAGTTATGTGAACTTGAAAGGAATATTGTACATTTCAGTCTTAATACTTTGAATTTAGTTACATTTATGAAGATTGTATGAATGATAAACCAGTGGAAGAGCTGTTTATACATGTTTGTGTTTTTGTGAGAACACCAAAAGAGAGAGCAGAATGAGGACAGAAAGAAAAGCCTGTCTTGCTAACAGCAGACACAGTTTGAGTAGTCTGAGACACTACTGCTCCCAGGACGCCGTTCCTGCTAGTAACATTGAAGAACATGTGGTTTATGTCCAGACCAGAAGGCTCATCCTCTGCTGAGACCTCAACAGAGATGAATACTCAGAACACAGTGTCTTCTACTGGCAACAGGACGATGATAGCAAGGTTGCAGAGTATCATCTATGTGATTTTTTTTTCTTCCTGTGATCTCATGAAGGAAAAACAAACATATTTCAAACAAACCAGGAGAAATGGACAGCAAACAGCAGCCTGCCCCAAGATTTATGAAGGCTGAAGTAAGCAACAATTGCAAGCAAAGGACAGTGCCATAACAAGTCTTACCTCAATCATTTATGTAAGAATGATAATACAGGATGTTTCATTGGAATCAGTGTTGCACACAAGGTATGTTGGCCAGACCACTTGGGCGCAATCTGGGATTGCAAGAGTGTGGGTCAATGAAATCTTTGAGAAAATAGATTTGAAGGTTGAATTAACTTGGACATATGCTAAATAAATATCACATCCCCTTTCCACAGACATCTCATACAAAAATTTTCTGATTATATTTCTCAAGGGCAGTCTCTCCCAGAAAATACAGCTCAGGACTTGCTACTGTTCATCTTGACCTTGTTGGTTAGAATATAGTGGTTAACATGTATTGCCAAGTCAACATGCTCATCTGCAGGCAGAAGACATCTCTGTATTGTATTGCATTGTATTGCCTATCTCATACCTCCCTTCTGCCTTCTCAAACTCCTGAATCCTTGAGGTCATATCCACGATAACCCTGACCCCGCATACAAGGAGAATCAGACAGATTAATTAATTTATCTGAAGGGGAAGAAATTAAGTTAAGTATGGGCTTCCTTATAGTCCTTATCTCTGTTAAAGGAGAAAATTGTAAGTACTGAAGATCCTTGAAGCTGGTGGCTGTGTATCAACTCCAAGATATTTTCAGGCCAAAGTAATTAGGGCTCAGCTGATGGATGGCCACGTACACAGCTCACCATGTTTACATAAGCTCTGTCTTGATAGGACACCAGGCTCCATATATGACAGTGTTTATTGTAGATGAGCAAAACCTATCGTGGCTTTCATCCAGCAGGATGATAGATGGGGATTCTTCACAGAAAGAGAATGAGAAATATCTGCCAGTACTGACAAAAATGCCAGACCGTGAACTGAAACAGTGAATAGGTGGTATTGCAAAATCAATGCAAATCCCCTACAGGATAATATACAGGGGTCATCTGTCTTTGTCCTAGCAGACAGTCATCTGCATCAGATACAGCTGAATATGTTAAATGGAAACCTCATGCAAAAAAAAGTATCAAGGATGGCACTGCTAAAAGAGACTGATGCTACTTCTACTGCCTGACAGCTAGGTTGGGCTGCTTGGTCTCTGTCACATAAAAAACAACTGTCTAGACAGGGGGGTGGAGGGAAGCCTTTTGCTAATAGTAGAAGTAGTTATAGAGTGCTTTAACTGTGAAAGAAATAGTCTCCTTTAGCCTTTCTCATTCAAAAGTGCTGTTTATTAAAAAGAAGAATTGGGCAATTTTTATATTTGTTCTTTGAAGTTTAGCATGACCTACAAAACTACCATATATCCACATTCAGGCAGAGGATTCCTTCTGCCAATATTTGTGTCCTCAAGTGTATATTTTTCTAATACTGGCTGAAATGCTGCAAAATAGACATTTTTATTCATTGCACGCATCTGGTTGCTTTAGATAAACTAAGTAAAAAGAACTAAAATACTGATGAGAGTATTTTTCAGCTCAAGCTTTATTTTCCTGTGCTTTGCCATAAGCTTCAATACAGAACTATTTCTTAGCCTGGAAGTTCATATTACATTATCTTTCTAATAGTTAGAATAATCTCCAGATATTGAAAAGCTTATTACTGCCATAAGTCTGGGTACAGTGACCACTGGTATCAACTGCAACTCTACATCTAAATTCTTACTGTTCCAAGTTTATGACTGAGCAAAGTAGGCAAGCCAAGTCATTTGAGTACTAAGAGACTTCAAAGTCTAGAGGCAGTTTAAATGCATTTTCTCACAAAATCCACCATTTATACCAGACTTAATACCTTAAAATTGATATTGAAATGGACTTAGAATTACTTTTTTTGTTAACACTTACACTAATGGGCCAGCTAGGGGTAATATTTTCCTGATCTGTAGCTCATGAACAAATAGAAAATGGTGGTGTTATCAATGACTGAATCAACCATGAAATGACGGAGCTCAAGATTGTGAGAGGATTTCAAGTTACCTGGCAAGTTCTTCATGCTGATATTTTCCTTCCCTCTCTTGAGCATTCTGCCTCTTAATCAGCAAAAAAAAGTAGGTAGATCAGAACTGAGCTTCATTTTGAGTGGGCAGGATGGGGAAGGTAGGAGCAGCAGCAGGCTGCAAAGGAGGGATTCAGAATTGTTGCCATGGCACACAGTGATTGTGTTAGGAAAGCCAAAGTTCACCTGGAGCTGAAAGTGGAAAGGGATGCTGAGGACCACAAGGCAATCTGGATGGGCAGTAAAAGAATAAGCAAGGCAAATGCTGGCCTGCTGCTGAACAAGACAGATTGAGTGACAGTGCGCACAGGTAAGAACTCCTCAGGCAGCCCAAGTCTTCAGAACCTTCTTTCCCTGAGTTTTCACTGGGATTGCCCAGAGGTCTCAACAGATGAGCTGCCCCCAAGCTGGCGGTGTGCCCTTGAAGCAGACAGCAGATGCTGTCTGGGGCTGCACTAACAGAGAAGAACACCAGGTCAAGTGAAGCAGCTACTCCCTTGAACTGGTAGCTCTGGGCCACATCAGGAATACTGCTTCTGATTTTGGGCCTGTAGACAAAAGACAGGTGTGGGTTAACTGCAGCAGTTGTGATGAGGGGCCTGCCATAGAGGAGGGGCTTTTATGATTCTGTGATCTGTCCACATAAAGCCTTGAGGACTCTCATGCAATCTTATGGCTGACTGGTTTGAGCAGAGGAGCTGGGCTAGAGACCTCTTGGGATCCTGTTTAACTTGAATTACTGTGATGATTCTGTGAAATAGGTCACTCTCTGGATTATTGTCTTTCCTTTGCTTCCCTTCTTCAGTCATAGTCTTGATATTGGATATGCCTGAGGATTGCTTGAAATGTATCGTAAGAGAAAAAAAAAGATCTTTTGATACCCTGGCTGGGGAGCTTGTCCAACAATGAATTGTGTTTGAAAACTAGGTATTGGTAGTGAAATGTGATATGCTTGGAGTTGCTCTGAACTGTGAAGTTCTCTCCCCAATGGTAGCTTGTTAGCAATAGTCAATCCCAGCACAATTCATTGGTTTCCTTATTTATTTGGGAAATGTAGTGTTCTCCTCTGACTTTTCTCTCCTCCCATACTTTACTACAAAGGCCTTTGTCACAGCATTTCTTGTTGACACAAAATAGCAGGAATCTAATAGCGTGTACTTGGTAGGCTGTGTATCATAAGTATTGGATACCAGACACACTGGTGCCAAACTAACTTACAAAACAATTTATCAGATAACGTCAGGGGGTTTCCTGCCTTTGCTTGACCACTTTGAAGTGATGTAATAGGCTCTGCTGACTTCTTGTCATCAGGGAATACACAATACCATGTCTGGCTTTTGTAACCAAACCTCCCAGGGTCTCTGTGCAGACATGTAATGTGACTCTTGAATTCTCCAGTTCAGACAAGTCCACTTTCATAAAAAGGCAGTTTAGTATGAATGACACATGCAGAACACTAAGACTTCCCATTCAGCATTCCCCCACCCCATTTGCTAAGAATCATTTCTCAATTGTTCATTTTTCAGAGTGACTTAGGCCAGGTTTCTTCAATCGTTTAAAGCAGACAAAGTGAACAACTCACGCATGAGTTGTATACATGTGTATACTTTAGAAGACAGTTGTGTTTTGTCAGGAGAATGCTCTAAATTGTTGATCGTTGCTCAGTGTGGCCTCTATTTTATATGTGAATGTGTAGGTGTGATGTTGCTCCTAGACAGCAATGAGTTCTTTGAATCTCACTTCAACAACATTGTGTAAAAACATCAATATAAGGAAAATCATGAAGGTCTTTTGATAAACTTAGTCAGCAGAGATCTTTAAAAACATTTACTTTGACTGAAAAATAGATAATCTAAGTATTTTTATTGAAAGAAGCAATTATGTTGGCAGGTATTGTGTGCTTTGGCCTTGTAAGGAGAAAAAGTGTGCTGAAGTGCCTGTTTTCTTGCTGGATTTTTTTGCCCTGTAGGTTCATGACCAGAGACTTCTGTTCCTGCACTATGTCTTGGGACAACAATTACTTAGAGGGCATAGCTCAAAAGTCTGTCTGCTAGAAAGCTTTACAAATTTTATTTACAAATCTGTAGTTTTTTGGTTGTTCAATTTCCACTCCTGAAACGTTTGTTATTTTACAATCTTCCTGAGAAACTGATGACAATTACAATTAGAAATATAATACTAAAGACAATAGTACTCAACATTCTTTAAATATGCCATTATTTTTTACCTTATTGTTCAGGGGTTTTTGAGGAAATTCTGTGCTTCAGTTGCTTAATCTCATTCTTATCTGAATTCAACATCAAAATAAGGTACCAAGTGTCTTGCTTCATTGCTAAACATCTGCTCAAGCTGGATCATTATGATTTTGAACAACTGGAGCAAGATTTCCTGAGAACTCTGCAATGTAAATTGGAAAACTAATTTGGCACCATAAATGAATTTATTGCCACATGGGCATGTATTGTCCAGAGTCTTCCACCAGCCTTGCTTTCAGAGATCTGTAGTTTATCATGAATATGTAAGCTGTGTTCTCACGTTCCTGGCCTTTGATCTAGGCAGTATGTGATTAGTTAACTTAGGTTAACTAAGTATTCTGGGATGTCATTTTTTCATTCTGAAATGAAGTTTCACACACTCTGGGCTGACTAATTAGGCCCTTTTAGAAAGCAGTGACAGACTGACTCTATTCGAAACAGGGTGTAAAGTTAAAGAACCTGATAACTGCTGAAACTAATGCAGAGTGGTCAGGTCCCATTCACCTTAAAAATGTCAGTCTGTGAAGTAACTTCCTTAGCACTTTGCTTTTGCTGATTACTTAGAGTCACCATTTGCATTCCTCTTCCAGCTGCTTTGGAAGTGGGAAGAGCTGGGGGTGCCTGGGTTGCCAAGAGCTGCTCTCTCCTCTTGGTGCAGGGCCTGGCACTCACAAGGTCCTTCAGCTGCACCTCCATTCCTGCTTGCTTGTCCCACTGATGTCAGGTCAGTGACCCGAGATGCCTGTCAGGCTGGAGACCCTGCACATAACCACCTTGAAATGAGGGCTGATATGACTTTTAAGTTCCATGTTTGGTTGCCAAGTTTATTACTCTGCTGGATATGAACTCCAGGCTCTCTAAGCTCAAATCTGCACTAAACAGTTGATTTTTCTCTTTTTATTTTGTTCAGCTTTTGTGCTTGAAAAACAGAAATGGTAATGCTGCTTTTCTAGGTAAGCTATGTATACATAGCAAAAATGCCTGTAAAGTGGTTAATTAAAAAATATTCATTGTTATTTCAAAATAAAATCATATTAAGTATATATCAAATACATGAGGGTCCTTACTTTTGCAAATTTTTTTATTGACTTCAGCTTTTTTACAGTACACTGGTGTATGTTTTGCAATTAATTTCAAATGGCAAAAGGTTGAAAAGGCAATTTTTTCCCCTTTGTCAGCTACTTCATTTTCTCCAGCATTGTTGAAACCAGCATAGCACATGTGTTACGCTGTCTGCTGGATTTATAAAGCAGGATGTAATTAATTAAGATGAATCTCTCCAGAGCCAGTTTCTAGATCAGGTGAAACCTCTGGCCTTGTCCTCTGCTTTGAATGTGTGTATGTGCCTTTGGTGGGTGGAACAGAGACAACCGCAGAAAGCTTAGTGGCTTTCATTTTGTTCAGAGTGTCTGGTCTGTTGCTTGGGAAGGGCAGAGTGCAGGAGGAAGAGGGCAGGTGGCCAGATGAGCTGTTAGGTTTTTTCTTGCCTTTCCCACTCTAATCTTGGAAACTTTATGATGAAGCGTGGCCTGGGATCCTCTGAAGAGAAGATGTAGTAGGTAAATCAGTATGCTATTAAGGGCTGGAAAACAAGACAGGAAACACAGGACTCCCTCTGAAGTGCTTGATGTTTCTGTGACCTATTGCTTTTCCTTTATCTCCTCCCCAGCAGAGCTGGGAGGGTGAATACTTCCTACCAGAATCAGGCAGGATTAGTTAGGCTTTTGAAGTTCACCAGCAGGAGACCTTCAGGGCTTTCTGACAGCTGCTCTTGGAGCATTGATCATTCAGGTTGTCCTGCATGAGAAAAGTAATCCCTGTTGGTGAGCCAGTAAGTATGCACTCTTAATTTGGTTTTTTGGAATCTCTGAAGGAGCAACCAGTACACTTAAAAGTGCCCCCAAATCATTTTTTTAAGTTGCTCCATAAAGTTAGATGACTTTTAGTCCAGAGTTCTTATGACATGAGAAGACAGCTGTGTTCCAAATCTCTGTAGAGTACTGTCTCTTCCCTCCTCTGATTTCCTTTAGTATTTCCCATGGTACTGGAATTGAAGGGCAGGGAGTGGCAGAGCTAGCCCCTGGTGTGTTGTCTCTAATTTTATGTTCAAAAGCATGTTATCTTGAGTTTGAAATAAAATGTTTAATTTTGATGACCATGAGGAATTGACTTAAAACAGTTATCTATACAACAAAAAATAAAAGCCTATTCAAACCCACTGTATCCCAGTCTGTCAGCCTTTGTGATTATCTTCTGTTCTATACTCAAGAGAATTACCTAAAAGCATAGAAGAAAAAGCCAGCTCTACTTTGTGCATATAACCCTTCTGGGAGACACTGCTCTTATTGCTGCACCTCATCTCCTGAATTTAAAGTCTCAATATGGCAATGGAAGCAATCCAGGATAAAGTCGCACCACTAAACCTTTACATTCTGTTGTCATGTACCTTACAAAGACAGCTTTCATCCTGACTGCAGAGGGGATGTAAAACATGGCTTGTAACCAGGATTTGTTTGCTCTTGGCTTGCACACAATTCTCACAAAATGACTGCAAAGATTTAGGGAAGAATGAAATAAAACTCTGGAGGTAGTACGTGTCCAGAGAACTTTAATACAGTATGTTGATATAATCTGCACCAACTCTGCACTTTTCCAACCTTGATTCTTGCATAGTAGTACAGATTATACTGTAAGGGATCCTACTCAATTGTAATTTCTTTTGCTGTAGGAAGAAAATGCAGACATAGGTCAGGATGTGTTAAATCCATTTTCATGTCAATATTCTTTAACATTAGAATTAGCAACACATGGTACCACATGAGTTAGCGATGGTTGTAGAGGATAATAATAATTTCTATCTGTTGGTTTTGTGATCTCACAAAGAGAAAGAATGGCAGAATTTATCCTTCCCTGTGAAGGGCCACATAGTGGTTAATAAAGTCTGTATTTACTCGTAACAGTGACAGCAGTCAGTCAGTCTGTGCAGATAGATGAGAAAATGAAATCCCTGTACATGTCCTCCAGATCAGTAGATACCAGCTAATTTCCCTGTTCAGTGGAGCAGATAGGTTTCCATCCAAATATCTAATACTGATATCCTGAGGAGGCAGAATGGCTGGATAGTCAAAATTACAGGTCCTTTCCCCCATCATCTCTCCCCCAAGTGCACAGGGTACAAGTAATGCGGATTCACTGGCAAAACAAACGTGCTCAGGTGTGGCAGCACAGTCTGCAGCAAAGGACATATTACAGTCAACAATGGCGTGTTTAAACTTTGAAACTAGAAGTTTCTTGGCTGTGTCTCAAACCAAACTCCCTCAGCTCCTCATTACTGTGGGAGATAAGCTCATCCTAAGTGATTCTGACCAAAGACTTCCTTGAAGAAATGCCAGGAAACTTTAAAAATTATGGGTATCAGAGAGCAAGTTTAGATCATCAAGAGAAGATCATGATGAAATCATAAAGAGCCAACAGCTCTGTGAAACATAAGGAATAGCAGCTTAAAATGCTTAAGGGAGAGCATAGCAAGGATCGCTGTGCTGCTTCAGATGGTAGCTAGAAATAATTAGATAAATATTTATCTATGTTGTGGCTAGTCTCAACGAAATATTCCTAGATAAATTTTTTTCTAAAACGAAATGAGAAAAATTTTGGATTCTTCCCTTGAAACAGAAACTCTGTGTCCATCCTGTGAATTTGTTGTATCTTTCTACCTCTCTTTTTTCTTTGTGTTGGAGAGTACAAAGTAGAAGAAAGGATTAACGAAAAAAAGACCTATCTTTCTCACAGGAATGGACTTGAAAAATCAGCTCACAATTTCAGTTGTTGCAGTCTTAAAACTATAAACAGCCTTTTTTTCTCATATACATTTATTATTTTACGGGTCAAAAAAGTTCACTGAGGAATCAATTTGCTAGTTGCTAACAAGAAAACTTCAAATCCTAGTTATTATTAATTTAAGCTACTAAATTAACTTGAATAAGTAACATAAACCATTGCAGGCTTTTTTTAATCTTGGTGATTTATGGTAATGGTGATATCATTTAAAAATTCTGTAGATTTTTAATTGAGATATCTAGAGAATCTTTATATGTAGTTTGCTCAATATCAACGTCTCTATGAAAGTTTCATACATTGGTGTCATTGTTACATCCTCTAAACATTTTGAATGTTTTATTACTAGAGACTAGGTAAAATGTCTGTGCAGTGTTCTTCTGTATGCAGTGTCTGGGAAATATCTTTCAATCTTTGGGGAAAGAAATCCATCACTTATGGTATCTGTGAAAAGTAATACTCTCAGCACTGATCTATTATGTGATTTTGCAAATATTGGTTTTTTCTCTGGTTCTCTAACTTTAAAAATATTGGTAATGCTTAGAGCAAGTTAATGTCAGCATTTTTACTAGAAAACCTTTACTTTTTTTCTGCAAAAATTGTATAATACTGAAACTGCTTATTCAGCATTTCATCTTGCAAACCAGTGACTGCAAAATGGTATTTGTACCAGTGTGATAGAAATGAGGATGCTTTTTTTTTTGCAACCATATGAGAAAAGTCTTGATGTGTATCTGAACAGTCCTTGAGACTCTATTATGCTATATAGTTATTTTGTGTGTCGGGACTTCCTGAGGTATCCAGAGTTACTTAGTGACTTAAGTCCCACCTAAGATGGGAGATCTGCCAGTATAGACCTGCAGCAGTGGCCAGCATGGATTTTACTGGGTATCCCTGCTCTCTGGGGAGGACTGCTGGTAGCTTTGGGTTTGAAAATGTTCCTCTCCAAGGCAGAGCTGGAACAGTTGCAGGCTTATGCACAGAATATCTGACTGTCAGCTTCTGGTAATAACTTCCTTAAAAATACTGTTGGCTGTTTGGAATTTTTTTTTCCAAATATTTTGAGTACAGTAATCACAGGAGTTTATCTGACCACTTGGGCAGGTGTACATCTGAGACAGCTGTCTAAATAGCATCTGCTCATGGTCAGGAGGGCATGTTTCACTGTGAGCAAGACTCTTCTTTGTTAGTTCCCTAGAAATGCCATTTTCCCTCATCTGAGCATAAAGGTGATGCTGAAGTGGCATAAAAACCTAGACTGAAGGTAAATACAGTTAGGTGAAATCAATTTTACCTAAGTTTACTGCTTTATTAATTTTTCTTAGAGTTAGAGAATGGCTCTAGATGGTTCTGTTGGGGGTAACAAAAATACAGTGAGATAAATATCCTGAGTTTATTACTTTAGGACTTTGTTTTTGTAACAAATGCTTGGTAAGCTTTACATCAGCGTACAAAAAAATTAGTGAAGTTTTTGAAAAGCAAGCTTAGCCCTGATAATACTTACCTTTAAAAAGAGAGTAGTGGGAGTTACTGAGGAGCTGAAATGGAAATTTTACAGCATGAATAGATAAGCCAGGAATGTTAGTGGTAGTGTATTCAGCTGCATTTTTTTGGTAGTATTTCTGAATGCTTCAGGTAGAAGCCAAATTTTTACTCAGCTCAAGGACTGTTCATGAATCAAAATTAATTTGTATGCAAAAAAAGCAAAGAGGATTTTGACGTTACTAAGACTGTGGGCAACAACATTCTGAAAGCCCTACTTACTAAACCACAGTTTGAAGAGATATATAAAAGATACTGGTCTTGATAATTTTCCAAGAAAACAAAGAATTTTTTAATGGCTTATAGTATCAAAAGTCTCTTTACAGATTAGGAAGCTTAAGATCCACAAAGTATTTTGTGATTTAATAGTCAGAAGAAATTGGGATTCTTAATTTTTTTCAATGTTCTTTGAATTTTTTTTTATGTCATGTAAAACAATTTTGATGGGCCATGTTAATTTTGCCAGTGTTTCAATTCAGTTAAAAATTAATCAGTTTAAGTTTTTTTCTATCTAACCTCTTGTTATTCAGTTGTTTCTGCTTCCTCACCTTACTTACTGTTTTTTTTTTCCTCAGTGTTATGCTTCTTTCAGTGATACTTTAAGAGAAGAACTTTAACAAGAGCAGCAAATTTCAGAACCATCTAGAGTGACATTACTTAATTAGAAAATCAGCAATTTTTTTCTCGTAATTCTTTTGGCGATGTGTTTCCCTTGATTTGTTGCAATTTATGTTACAAGAAATGTTACTTCTTAACATTTCCCCGTACACACAGTAGCTGTCTGCATATGTTCTAGAGAATGATTTCTTTGATGATCAGCTTTCAAGTTCTTGATTTTGTATTTTGGCTGTAGAGTCAGTTACTTTTGCTTCCCAGCATCAGATGCAGGATAGTTAGTCACAGCCTCAAAAGATGAAGTGCCCTCTCAGCAGCTGCTGATGTCTTTTGGAGACTGGTGGTTCAGGCATACCTTACAATACTGGTGTAATTCTTCCTAACAAGTAGGTGGTGATCCTGGTTTTCCACAAAAAGTCTTTGATAAAATCCACAGAGGTGGCTATTGAAAGGGCAAATAGCACCTATTTTAGCAATCAGGTGGAGAGTTCAAGACAGACAGGAAACCTTCTTTCACAACTTGAAGTCACATTTCTTTCTCTTCTTTTTCTCTTAAAATACTCCTTTTAATAAAACTCCCATTCAGAGGATCTTTCTTCCCTGTGGTCTTAATCTGATATTGAGGTTCTTAATGGAACCACCCTTTGAGCCTTCCAGTTTTGGTTGATTGTAATTCTTCTTTGTCCAAATGCCTCTCCTGTAGTTATCTGTTCAGCACAGAGAGTTAGAGTTTCAGATCTTTCCTTATTCTTCAGGAGACAAGTTTTCCTCCTTCTTCCACCTGTTCTTTTTTCAGTGTCCCGGGATTCAGCTGAAAACTTAATTTGCCCTTCAGTTAATCAAGGCTCTGTTCTGCTTTCTTTTTCATCAATATCCAGCGCATCTTAGCTGATTAGGACATTCTTAAAACAGATTAACCTGAGCTGTAGATCAAGGACCTAAAATGTTTGCTGTGGTCCTCAAGGGAGAGCCTTACAAGTTTTAAAGAACAACCTGTCCACTTCTGTTAATGGCAAGATGCTTCTAGAACAAACTTTGAGATTGACAAAACCTTAATTAAATTGCTTAAATTCTCAGGTGTGGATCTGATCCAGCACTCACTGAAGCTGATTGATATCAGCAAGGTTTAGACAGACCCAAATCCAACATAAACAAGGTATTCTAGTACTGTCACACAGTAATTACAAAACAGCTCACCAGCTTCTTTCTGTCTCTAGCTGGAAAACAATATTGTGGCTTGGGTTTTACACCAGATGGCAACTGGAGTAGAAGGTCTCTAGGATGCTTTGATAAAGTCTCTGGAACTGCATTTTTACTGTTTGTTATCTCCATGTTATTACAAAACTCTAGAGGGTATTGGGTGATTTGAATATTAGAGCTAGAGGATATTGGTGATTTACAAGCCACTTTAAATCTTGCATTTGCTTTCTGTCTTGAAATTGTATTAGAAGTTGTCATTCCTTGAAGGGAAAACTTAATATACAAAAATCAGTCAAAATGAAAGGTGTCCATTAAAGTCAACACCTATCTGGTATTTGAGTGTTCTTCTTGCCCTTGTTACATAATTTGAAGAGGATTAGATAAAAATGTAGTATTTTGCTGTAAATAGTTAAGAATTGGCTAGACTGCATATAACATGCATAACCAGATCTGGATTCTCCATTAAACAGAAGGTTGCACTGGATGATATCCAAACCCCCTTGAAACCAGACTTTATTATGAGCCTGTGATTCTGCAGGATGTTCAGGGCCATGGTGGGTACACACCTACCCAGAGCTGGCCATTCCTAAAGATGTATCTTTGGCTCTTTCTGCTTGTGCTGGTCTGTATTCCCACCTCCTCTAAAAACCCCATATAAGGCAAAGCTGTAAGTGATGAACACCAGAAAAACAGTGAGTTCTGCTCCTGTACTTAGCAAGAGCAAGTGTCTTGGAGCAGAGTGCTGTTTGCATTTTAAGCCTGCAGGTAATGAGGGGAAAACCAGAAGAGGACTGGTAGTATTAATGGAGGTCCTGGAGACATTACAGGGTATCCCACTAAGCAGAGTGAATAAATAATTTATTGCTTTCTTCCTTTGAAAAAGTGTTTGCTGGTCCTTTTAATGTTACATGGAAGATTTGACGTGTGTTTAACAACGAAAAAACACAAAGCATATTTACACAGTGCCTTTATGGCACTCAGTATTTAGAGTGCCATGAGATTATGTGGGAAGAACTGGTGTTAGTGAAAAAGCACCTGGGGTGGGTCTGTGATGAGTCCCCTGTGCAGTTTTTCTGCCCATAATGTCCTGTCGTGTGTTTCTTCCAGATGGAGATGCATCCAAGTCAGGTTAGTTTCTAGCTGGGGAAATGTGGGCTGAGTTACATCCTGAACTTTTATATACACAAAGAGGGAACACTTGGTGCTCTACACTTCTCTGCAACTTGGCAGCAAAGAGAAGAGGGAGGGAAGTGTGGGGATTGCAGCTATGAACAACTTGTCTTGTTGATTCTGTTATAGTTGGGGATTTTCCTGATGTCACCTTAAATTTTAGATACCTTATTTCAAATCCTTGTTGCTTTGATTCAAAAAATTACATTTCTAAAGGTATAGAAGGATTTTGGTTGCTTTCCTCTTAGGATATATTCGGAGATGTCTTCAAATCATAAGAAAAAAATTGTTTCTTTGACAGCTTACAGCTCTGAATTTGCTGAGTTGGGGTAGATTTGAGATATTAGCTTTGATTTGTCAGGTTTTTTTTTAAACTCCAGATATATAACTGTAGTTCTGATATGATGAATAGAGCATTTTATAGATTTGTACAAGATTACAGAATTTCACTTACCCATAATAAGTATGGGTAAGTGAAATAGAATAAAACAGAATTTTGGGGGATCTCATGTTGTGTAGAGACATAATAATCATAAGAAACAGTGCAATTGCTTGTGCTTAGCCTTGGGATGCCAAGGTGGATATTTTCCCAGGGTATAACTAAGGGGCAATTCAGGAAATCACATTTCTCCATTATATGTCACCTTGATCACCCAAAAAGCAATCCTGACTCTCTAAATCCATGTTAATATCTGTGTTGTCTTGCTCGTAAAGAAATATATTTCTGATTAACTTTTTTGAGAAGGACCCTGATTTATAAATGTTCTATAATAATTTTTAACTGAAGTAAAATATCTGTTGCTTTTCAAGGCTTATTGTTCTTTAGTTTCTGCTACTTTTATCTCTTCCTCCCTATTAAAAATAAGAAGGATACTGTCCAGGAGCAGCTTTATCAGCTGTACACTTTTCAGATGAAAAACATGAGGTTATGTGGTGAGTGTTCAGGTCTGTGGAGCAAAGAGTACATCTCTTGCTTATGGCTGATCATCCTGCACCAACGGATGCAGGCTCTGCTTCCTTCCTCATGCTTCATTTTCCATCAGCCCTTGGTAGCAGCATCCATGGGGATTTGCTAACAGGAGAATTTACAGAGAAATGTCATTTTTGCAAGCCAGACATGGAAAAGCATGAAAAAGCTATTTCTCTTAGTGTCTGTTTTGTCTGGACTCCTCCAGAGCTGGCCTTTATTGTGCTCACAGAGCTTGTGGCTGTGAGCCCAGGACTTAACAGGTTTTAAGATCTCTTGAATCTGTGAAATGTGCAGTCCCTAGGAAGCCAGCTGTCCTTGTCTCTTAGCCCCTCTCATCTCCTGCCTTTTCACCATTTAAAACAGGCCAACCAAGGTACCACAGCAATGGCATATTTACAATTGAATTCCTGGGTTAATCTTACTGGAGAAGTTGATTTCAGTCTCTGGCTGTTTTTTAGAGATGGGTCTGCCCACTTCTGCAATTTCAGGCTGGGATTTGAGAAAATCATCTCAAAGAGAGAGGTTTCCAGCTTTCTGTGTGCAGCTGAGGCTGCTGGTGAGCATCAGGCATGATCTGTTCTGCAGTGGCATTCCCAGCTCCACGGTCCAGCTTCTCACCTCCAAAGCATATCAGTCTGCTCACCAGATCCTATTCCTGTGCCTTCTTTGAGGGCAGGGAAGTGGAGAGGAAAAGTGGAAGAATAAATGTTTTGCCTTTCATTTTGTGCCTCTGCCTTGCTTGTTTTGCAAGGGTGTGTGGCACTCTGCCTCCAGAGATGTGCAGCACCTGGTACAGTGCAGGCTGAGTCTTCAGGTTGCTTCATACTATGGTAATAGAAGCCCTAACAATGCCAACATTTGAAATACAGAGAGAAACTGTGGTATCTGAACACTATGGAAGATTGTAAATCTGTAATACCAGATAAAAATATGCTGACATCTCTAAAATCAAGTAGATTAGATGTGTGTTTTAATACTTTCTGCACTGACTGCTTTTTGCTGTCACATAATTTTTGAACAGAAAATAGAAAGTGAAAAGTAGTAATTCTGGTATTTGCACACAGTGATTTTGAGTATAGTGGAATAGCAAGTTCTTAGAAGGACTGATCCCTGTACTGTACTGGAAAAGTCTTGCTTTCTCTTCTCAATTTTCTGACAGGCAGCAGAGCCAAATTAAATTGTGTTTAGAACATGAGGTTAATGCCCAAGAGACCTGGAATTGCATTTGTAATGCAATGTATTATGGGTTTAATTTTCTAAGTAGCCGTGCCTCCAAGTGACACTTAAAAGCAGCAGTTTAAAGCTGCTTCTTCCCACATTACGTTTCATGAAAAACAAGCTGAAAGCAAAATATGTTTTGTTTTTCCAAAACAAAAAATGGTGGTTTTGTTTTCACAGTTGGGTGCCAAATGATAACAATTTTTTTATTCATGCAATTAAACCTGGAGGTTAGAATCTCAGAAGCACTTTATAAATTCGTATTTCAACTTACAATACATATCGAATGTCTTAAAGAATCATTTAAAAAAATATTACTGTGTTTGTTCAATTTACTTATTCCCCAGATATATAAGGCTGGTGTGTCATAAAACTCCACAAAAGCCTCACAAAGGTGTCACTAGCAGACTAATTTCAGATTTTTCTGTGGAAATTGGTGTATTTTTATACTAACTGTGCATTGAGAGGGGTTATTTTGCAATGCCTGTAGGAGCTGGATTTAATAGCAGTTTTTGTGGTTACTTCAGAGGAAGCTACTTCTGTAGTACCATCCCTAGAGGGGAAATGCAAATCAGCCAAGGGAGCACATGTGCTGTAATCCAGTAACAAAGTGTTAGGTAAAACTCAATGTGCCTCGATGGGCCTCCTGAGCTGTTCTGCCTTAAACCTGATTGTGTAGGCCTGTTAGGGCAAAAGTCAGCAAAATCACTTAGATCTCTTTGAGTTTGTTGTGAAACAAAGAATTCATTAGCCTGAAAGGGACTCAACAGAGAGAGTCCTGTAAATTGCTTGGGTAAGACTGAAGGCAGGAGAAACCTATGAGCAAAATTGTGGTGTTTTTGTCAAGGTTTCTTTTGTTCCCAAAGGATGTGGGCATTAACACATTGTTTACTGTGTAAGTTTGAAACCCAGCCTGTTTTAGAGATCATTTTGATCTTCAAGGATGTTACAGGACAAGTTCAGCCTGCTTCATGATCTGCAGGTAAAGCTAACTTTCATTAACGAGCTCTCTACCTGCCCTTTATACATCAGAGGAAAGCGTCAGATAAGAGAACAGCTGTCCTACTTCCATCTGCCTACTTGGGCACCTGGGCTAGATATGAATGTGCTTAAATCTAGAATGGAAGCAGCCACAGCAAGGCAGTTATTGCTTTGAATTGTCTCCCTTTTTAGGCTTTATGGCGCCTTGGGTACTGCAACTCTAATGATATAGAAAATACAGTAATTGTTTTGCATTAATGAAATACAAGTGTTTGCCTTTAAATCAGAACAGCTTATCATCATTTGTTAGGTACCTTCAGCATTTAACCTAGCAAAGTTTGAAACTGCATATTTAATGAAAACCTGAACTGCATATCAGTAGTCAGGTGTTGGATCATTTAACTATATTCACAAAATCTTTTTTTTTTCCCACAATGTTTTATTATCACAAAATACTATAGAGCTGTTAAAGGTTTGAAAGCAATTTGACTGATGCACAAAGTTAAATTTTTTGGTGGCAGAACAAGAATACATGTGCCCTTGTTCTTTATTCAGATCTTTAGCCAAAAGACCTTCCTTTCTCTAATACTCATAGGTTGGGTGTGGCTTTCTATTGATACTTTGCTTGTTACTCTAGACATAGAACATATAATTTTCCTAGCAGTAAATTATTCAAATTAAGGTATTTGGTTTACATGAAATCTTGCACCCTGCTTTACATGAAAGCTGACTGGTGTGTTTAAGAGAATAAATTTAGATACAGCATGAAAGATAATGCTGTGCTCGTTGACTAGCTTGAGCAGGGAGGGAAGCAAGGACATGGAGATTTGAAATAATCAGCTTTCAATGTTTTTTTCTGGTGGCCATAACAAAATTTTCCACTGTGATTTAAAAAATATACATGATGGCATTAAAAATGTAGAGCCAGATCTTATTTGCTGTAGTATGAACCTGGAATAACTTTTAAATTTTAGTGATCTATGCAGCAGCAGCTGAAATCAGAACTCAAGCCACAGCTATTGTATTTTATCTTTTCTTCATGCATTTAAAGGGAACTTGAAGGCTGAAATCTCCAGAAACTGTAATGAGATCACTAACTTGGCTTGGTGGTTCTTTTTTTTTTTTATTTGATGTTTCAGTAATATGTGAGTGTGAGATTGAAAAGAAGATTTTGTGAAATGTGTCCATATTGATAATGTGAATGAACACAGACATAAGCAGGTGTGTGAGTACATACATACCCTACATATAACCCACTTTCTCTTTCCAGAAACCTGAAATGTAAAATCTCTATCTAATTTCTTTTTTAGTTGAGTGCATATTACAGTTTCTTAATATTTTGATAAGTCCCATTCTCATCTGCTAACTTGAATATTTCAAATTATTTTATTTACCCTTCATTGGTATCATACAGGAATATGGAGGTGAAAGAATAATGCAGAGGTCAAATCCTAATAGAAGACAGATTTAGCATCTCTGTAGGCTTCTGCTTTGCTATATATAGGCTTCTGCAGAACTGTGTAAAATTCTTAGTAAATTACAATTTCCACTTGCCAGACTGGTTGCATTAGAAGAGCTGAACTGGATCCCTTTTCTTGCTTTAGACTTGTGGCAGGGAGAGGAAAAGTCATAACCTGGTCACAAGTGTGTTTTTTCAATAGTAGCAAAAGCAAGTTACAGAATACACCTAGGTGCTGTTAGGTTTCTAGCTCATAAGCAATGAAATGTGCCAAAATTTCAAGTTTAAAGGTTTTGGGGTTTTTTTTTTGTTGTTTGGGGGGGTTTTGTTTGTTTGTTTGTGCTTTTTAACAGGAAAGTGATCATCTAAAATTTTGTAACCATGGAAGAAAGCATCTATTTGATGTATTTAAATTGTTCAAAATCTAGGAATATATAATGTATATCTGTAAAATGTTGAACTTACTATTTGCAATGTACCTTTAAAACCAGATGTGTTAGCTCCAGCTCATATCATATATAAACTTTAAAATTATCCCTCAAAAAAATTGATAGCAAGAACATCAATTTCTCAAAAAGATTGTACATGCACTTATTTTTTAACTCCAAGGGTAAATCTTATAATCAGAAATATTTTTATTTAGCTATCAAAGTGTTAATGTTTGGCCTGAAATACCCACTGTAATGCTAGCAATCTCTAGTTGAACTTTCTTTTGGGTTTGTTTTTTTTTTCTTTTAACTAGGAATAATCAGTGTTTTAACAAAATTTCACATTTTTACAACTTATTTCATGTGAATTTTTTTTTAAACCAGAAAAACATGTTGTTAATGGAAATAATTTTATACACTTGTTAAAAAGCAACTGCTATCACAGAAGAATGTAAACTCTGTTTAAGATGGCATGTCCTGTGTAAACAATGAAAGTAAGAAATGCTGCATTGTGTGTTCAGTGGAAGATGAACCACAAGTTAAGGTGATGGACTGTAATTCTAAGGAAATAATTATTTTGAAGACTGGGTATTTTCTTAATGTAAAATACTAATGCATAAAGTGTAGACATTTTAAAAAACCCAACAATTTACCTAGGGTCAAAAAGCCATAGGACTGAAGACGCCTACTTAAATGTGTTCTTCACAAAAATGACAATGGTAGAAAGTTAGGTAGAAAAGAAAACTGCCTCAGTATTATCTTGAATGCATGGCTCCTTTGACTAGAACAGAGCCAAAAGGCTTCTTGTTAAAATATGATTCACTTCTCTCCAGTGGCTGTTTCCACAAGACAAGAATAGGATTGTTTCTTTGATAGATGAATAGAAGAAATCCAGAAGAGGCAAGAAAGCAGGTGTGTCAGCACATAGTCAGTGTCCTTCTGAAAACAGCTAAGTCCGAGGTTTAACCTATCATTAGGTTTTATGCCTTGATTAATCTGCACAGTGAAATGTGGTGAAAAGTACAGAGTAAGGAGTTTTTTAGTAATTATTCCTAAGCATGTGTTTCTGTTATGATAAGTGACTAAGCCTAGAAATTCTGGCTGTGATGGAAAACAGGGAAAAGTCTGTCTTGATTTGCATCTGACTGAAGCAGCTGGCATAGGTGTACCCAGGCAGGTGTGCCAAAACCAGCTTGGATAACTATTATTTTACTAAATAGATGTTCTCTGTCTTTGTGGGGCGGTCTATTGATTACCAAAAAGTTTGATTTTTTTTCTCTTTAATATATAAATTTCACAAGCTTAGTGATTTTTGAAAAATATACACATTAATTAAAAGATGTATTCATTGTCTGTAAGGCAGTGCAGCTTTCCCCTGGTTAGAGGGGCTTGTACAGGCTGAGGTCTATAAGCAGTGTAGGTGTATATTCTGATACTATTTTTTTTTGAGTGATAAATTTATGTTTAAGATGAGATAGATGATAAAGTACCTCATGAGGCATCTTCAGTGCCCTGAAATAGCATTTGAACCAGTTTCAATGTCCAGCTCTAATAGTGTGATTTATGGAAGCTCTCTAAGCATAGAAAGTATGGGGTTTTGTTTTACAGAATTTTGAGGGCACTGAGTATTACTTTCACTTAAAATCTGTAAATTTAAAAGGTGCAGGTGTGAAGACTTCAAAGGAGAAAGTTAAATGCTGACATGGAGAGAGGTTTTCTGCCCCCTCTCTCCCTCCCCTCTGCTGGAAAGGGGGGCCAAGGTTGAGCAATCCACACCAAATTGCATAAACTTGGTTTATAACACTGGAGGATGAGGTGGCATTAACAAATACACCTTTCAAAAGCATGTCTGGTCCATGATGTAAACTGGATAATCCTACTGGGATGGAGGGGAGAGAAGGGAGAGAAGACAGCATGCAATAGATGCTTAGAGACTAATATGCTGGCTCTGTTGTTAGTTGATGCAGCTGGTTTTATTTCCTGGTGCCCCCCCTTTCACTCTTAACTGGCATCATGTCCTTTTGCAGAGTGTTTCTTTCAGCAGAGTTAGGTGCTGTTATGTGAAGGGTGTAACTATTTAAGGTGGTGTAACCTGCTCTGTTGCCTGTACTTGTAGTGGTCAGCTCTCCAAGACTGTGGTACCCAGCAAATCCACCTGCAGCTGTGTTCTGCTTTTAACTTCTTGGGGCTGCAGGTAGGTAGCTTCAATTACCAAGAGTGCACAGGTTATGTAGCTTGGGCCTTGAAATATTATCTCCAAAGCAAATGAACAAAACTAAGTAGCTGAAGCTCCTAATCATAAAGCGGAGGAAATTCTGCATTGCTGTTTAAGCTGTACTTTAATTTATCTGACATGTGCGCCAAATGCCAGCAGTCTGGAGTTTTTCTTAAATCTTCATCATTTGCCCACAGTAGCTTGGTTTTGTCTATTTTTCTTCTGATTGTTCCTTCTGGATTGGCTGTTCTTATCACTTGTGTGCTCTCAAGTGGTGTTTAAAAAGTCCTTTTCTTTGCCGTGTCAAAGAAAACTAAAAGCAGAATCACTGCATCTGCCTCGGCTAGCCGATTGACACTTTGTGCTGCAGGTTCCCATAGTTTGTAAGGAAAAGTACCTTAACACTTCAAATTCAAATGTAAATCTTTTCTTACTCAAGAACATTGTCAGTAAGAGTGGGAAAATTATCCTCAGAGATTTCTGAAGTAGAATATGAGCAAATCAAACATACTTAATCTTTTTTGGAAGGGATTGTAAGTTTTGTTTAGGTCTGCTTTGGCTCAGAATGGTTGGAGGTGGGCTCCATCCCCATCGTTCTTTCAGAGCTTTGCAGAGCTAAGGATAGAAGGGAAAGGTGCTTAAGGCATTGACAGGGAAATAGGCAGGCAGCTCTGAGTCCTGCTGGGGGCAGGACTAATGAATAACGCATCACCATTTTTTCATTGCTCATTTTTAGCAGAGCCCCAGCACCCTGGTGGAGATTTAAATAGTAGCTCATAAAGATTAGGAGTTGATATTTTTCATCTGTAGCTTTTCCCTAACAAAAACAGTCAGAATTGTATTGACAATTAAAATGAGATACTGCTCTGCTACAAGTTCTCTGTGCTTTTGTCTTGTATTTATTAGCTGATGTAACTCTATGTTTGGTTTGCTGGATTTTATATGGAGAGGTATGTCTTGGTGTGCACTGGTACCAAATGAGTGTTTTCTTACAACTTTCCTCTCTTTCAAGCCTCTAAAGGGAAAAAAAAGTAAGTAGTATTGAATGAAACACCAATGCTTGACACTGGTAACATTTAGGTGTACTAGTAATAATGTGTCTCAGTCCACTCTCCTGAAACATCCCTTTTGTTAATTTTAATGTCTCTCTTCATTCTTATGAATACGCTTTGCTGTTCTCTATTCTGCTGCCACATTGTATTACACGTACCTACACATGAAATCTGTTCTGCTCTTCTGTCACCTCCAGCTCTTTTACAGCACAAGGATTGTCCCTACATGTCCTCTTCCTTTTTTGCTGATACTACCTTCAGAATTTTTTCTCTCATAAATTATGAAGCTTTTTTTTCTTTTCCTAGCGTAGCATTTAATCGGGATTTCTATCTCATATTCAAAGTACTCTGAACAGTTCATCATTGTGATCTCAGCACCATTTTCCTCATATTTTTTGTATTAACACAGTTGGAAAGATATCTTGACAGCTTTTAATTTTTTAAGAGAATGTTGCACAATGTCAGGTTTTATACTTTTAATAGGTGTACCTGATTTACATAGTGTGTTATCTTCTGTTGGGCTCTAATGTTCTTTCACAGAAATGGATTAAAGTCTGTGGTGTCTCGAATTGGAGTTGCTTTACCCAGACTGTTTTAGAAGATACCTAAGCAAAAATCTTTTCATTTATCAAAACCTAGATTTATTACAATCTCTAAAATAATTTACAGTGTGTTTCATGAGCCTTAAAATGTGAATGAATTTTAGAAGCTATGCTTTTTAACTGTTAAAAAAATAGTCAGTTCAAGCTTTGAAGTCACAAGTCATTAATGTTGAGTGAGAATAAAGATTTTAAGCCATTTTAACACAAAGTGTGTTCTTTTCACAATTCCCCACATTATCTTAACAAAATGAATGAGCTTTCATTAGGAAAAAAGTAAAAAGTACAAGATTAAAGTTGATGAGCTAAATCAAGGTGTCCTGCTTGGTTGATTTAAATCCGTGATTAAAATCAGTGATTTGATTTAAATCAATCTACTGTTCTTTCAGCCAGTCTGAAATGAACTGTTCTTCATTTCCTGCCTAATTAGAATTGCTTCTGTAAGATTAGTTAGGACTGTGCTTTGATACAGAAAATCTGCTGCATCCTCTGAATTGCCTGAATTTTGGTTTGGGGGATGAAGACTTTTTTTCCTCTTGTTTTCCTGCTTTTCAAATAATAGTTTTAATGAAGTGAGACTATTCCTAGAGCAGTGTACCTCTATCCCTTAATGGCTGGAGATAGAAAACCAGGTCTACAACTACAGCACACCTTGTTAAGGATCATTTCAGCTGATTACTTGTTCAGATAGCAGGGAAGGGGTTGATGCTCGCTTGTGTCCTCCTGCCATCTCTCCATTATTCTGGGAATCATGTTCCCAGGTGCCTGCTTCTGCTGAGCCTTGTCTGTTCAGCCTGGTGCAGGTCACCCTGAGCCACAGAAATTACTGAATATAAAGATGTGGAGATGTAACCAAAGAAATGAGGGGCAGTAGGCCTAATGATGGCTATTTTTCCCATGACTTCATGCCCATCAGTGTGTCCCCAAACAAAGTTGGTCGAAGGTCCTGTGGAAACTTGTCTTCTCTGTGCAAACTTCTGTGCAGGATGGATGCTCTGACAACCTGTCAATTTAAGCTTATTTTGCAGTCTTTTTCTCACCTGACCACAATCTTTCATTTATTTATTAATTTATTTTCCCCTCTTCCCTGTCTTCCTGATACTTTTGATGTGAAGTACTTATTACAATCCTGTGAACCTTGAGTGGAAATTGTCAGCTTCTTAACTCATTGTTTAGTTGTGGGGGTACCAGTGAGCAGCAGTCACTCAAGCTTCATTTTCCTTTGCTGGAAAGAAAAGAACTGTAACGCAGCTGTAAGGAAAGTTTACCCTATTAAAACCTGTAGTCCAGGGTTCTTTAGGCCCACAGAAGCAACCTATAATAAACTACTTTGTAGTCTAAAGTGTAACTAAATAGCAATTTCTATTTGTAGCTATCGCATATATCCTGAAAAATAGAGTGATTTCATTCTGGTGTGAAATCCAGGACAAACCCGGACTATTATACCACATGGCCTGTAAGCAGAACTGTTCAGAAAAACCTTTAGTTGCTGATTTAATTACTTTGGTTGTTCTGTAAGACAAGTCATAGGAAGAATGGTCTTTTGTAGCACACCAGCTCAGAGTATTCCTGCTGTCAAATGCTGCCTGCCTGCCCTTTGTCAGTGATGAGAACTTTGTGCTGCACCTTCCCCTATAGAAGAAAACGGGTTTCAATAAAGCTTGATTTTCTTTCTTACCATACAGAGTTGTTTAACAAAAAGATTACCATATACTCTGGATCTTTGGCATGCCCTAATATATTGGGATACAAGGGAGGCATGGAGACAATTATGAAATATTACTTTATTATTGATGTGCAGAGAAGATTGTTTGGAAAAAATACTACTGCCGGTTCTGAAAGTGAAGAATTTACCTTTATGGTGAAAATGAAAAATGTGTAAAAGCTCGCTTGTACTTCAAGCAAGAAAATAATGCTTTATTAACTAGAATATAATTTAAAACATGTTAGGGGAATTTACATTTTTCTAAAGAAGGAGCTGCCAAATCAAATTAGTTTTGAATTCAGGAAAACTCTTGTTGAGGGATTCAGACAAGCCATATGGTACTCTCTTGCAAACATCAAGGCAAGGGAAAGTATTGTGTGGGCTTTTATCACATTTTAGTCATTTTGAGAAGAAAAAAATGTTTAATATTTTTATGCATACAATTTATATTGCAATTTAATGAGACAGAAATGACATGCACCTAAGATAAATCTAGATAATGAAAAGCTACTCAGATGCATTCAGCTTTATTTAAAGTGCCTTGTTTTGATTTTAGAGCACTTAATATATTGAAGGTTTATTTTGTTGGTTTTTTTTAGTGTCTATGATAGATACTTATGTTGGACTCATTTCAGTACTGTAGCAGCCAGTTTCAGGTGTTTATATGGACTATTTAGAGAGGAAAAATAATTCTTGCAGCAGCTGGTGGTGCACAGAAGGCGAGTTCAGGTGTGAAGCTTCTCCCAGGGACTTTCTGGTATTTCACCCTCAAAGCAGAGGCATGATGGTTATTAAACAGTACCTCAGGATAATGCTGAGGGTTTAAAATGAAACACTTACAACTCTGCAGCCTGGTGGTCTGTCACCCAGTTTAAAGCTGCTTTGTGCCAACTATTTGTCACTGCTTCTCCCCATCCCAGCTCTGCCACAGTTGGCAGCTCTCCACACCGCATGTCTGGGGACATTTTCTGTGCTGTTCTAAAACAAGGGTAAAAGCAGTTATGTCCAGGAGAAAGTGCTTTGAGATTTGCTGGTGAGTACAGGGATCTGTAAATGGAGAGTTAGGCTTTCTTATTGACTGTTTTTAACAGGTACTTTTAAGTACCTGAGCCCTGTTTCCAAAGGTGCAGGTTCTCATCCCTGTGGTGCAAAACCTGAAAGCAGCATGGGGACCTCTGTTCCTGCTCAGAGGTCCCCATGCTGCTTTCCAGAAGGGAGAATGAATGGGGACCAGCAGGTGAGCAGGGGCTGCACTGCAGCCCTGCTCCATGGGGTCTGGTACTCCCAACACCTGTATTGGGTCTCCAAACCCAGCCTTTCACTCTTCTTTGCCCCATCCCTGGAAGTGTGGAAAGCCAGGGCTTTGAGCAATCTGGTCTGGGGGATGGTGACCCTGTCTGTGGCATGGGGGTTGGAACCAGAAGATCTTGAAGGTCCCTTCCATCCCAAACCATTCTGTGGTTCTGTGGCTTGGTTTAGGCAGTGAACATCTGTTTTTCAGTGTGAATTTGCATATCAAATGCATTTATGAAAGGAAAAACATATTTAAAAAGTTAAACTGATCAGCCTAAAAAACTGATTTGTACCTGTGAGAAGCTAAAGGCAGATACTCTTTTGCTGGAGGGTGACCTGGGTTGATCTAGGGTTTTGTTTCTGTATGTGGTGGGGCTGGGTTGGCATAGGTTGTTTTTGTTTGTTTTTTGCGACCTAATTAAGACCAACCTGATATCCCATCAATTCCCACCACGCACATACAACCAGTGGCACATGTGCCATGGCATCCCTCCCTTTGGTCAGACAAGCTGACACTGACATTTCTGCAAAGACCCTCATCTATTACAAAAGGCAACTTCTAAAGAAAAAAACTTCACAAAGTCACTTTTATCTTCAGTGTGCAACACTTGTTTCCCATTAATTTAGAGGAAAAAGGCTTGTTGTCAGTATCAGGGCATTAAAAACATACATCATTCTGTGAGCTGTTCAGACGTGGTCAAAGCTCACATAAATAATTCTCTAGCCTTGGTATTTTAGGAAGAGCACCAGATGGTGCTCCAGAAAGAGGGAAAAAAAAAGGATTCCAGAACTATTAATTAGTTTTCAGGTTGTCTTTAGAATTATTGTGTATAGGAGCATTTTTTAAAATATTTATGCTAATTAGTGCATGTTTTTGCAGAAGCTAGAGATGATTAAAAATGTTCTGCATCCTCATAGAAGACAAAGTTTTTTCCTTTGGGGTCAGATTCTTTGACCCACTGAGCCATCCTACCACCCCTCCAGATGGTCAGAGATGGTGTGGAGTAGCTGTAAGATTGTTTTTGCCTTTCAGGAATGTTTTCTGCCAGGTACCTAGCATGGTTTTATTCCACTTGGTACAGAGTGGTGGTTTGGGAGGGCTCTCTCTAGGTAATGGGTGCTCTAGGAATCCCCTCAGGCATGATGGCTTTATGTCCACAGCACAGCAGGACAGCTTGCAACTGACTGACTCAGGGGTGTTTTCAACTGAGCAAGAACTGAAGCAATACCCACAAACCCCATCTGAATGTTGTTCCTCTGCAGGAAACACAGCAGTAGGAGAGAAGTGAAGTACCTCACTTCACAGCACTGCAGCCTAAAGGTGCACATGAAGGTTCTGCTCTTCAGCACAGGATCAGCTTTAGCCCAACGTTGCAGTAGCTTGGGTGCTTTGCCCACATAAGGCCTACATAGCAAGCACCTTGTCTAAAATGGCTGCAAAATGGTCATTCCCTGAGTACATAATTAGTGTCAAAAAATGGATAACTGGCACTGTACAGGTAAAAGCTCCTGCCACAAATCAAAATAACTCAGGAGACCCATCCTCTGTGTTCCTGCTCAGGGCCAAGTGGTGATTTGGGCAGCAGCAGTACCTAGACAGGGAAATTGGTAATTATGGCCCACATGTGTAGGTCAAAGTAAGATGTTCAAATGTACTTAAAAGTGCAGTTAGGCATTAAGGCAGTTTACAGGAGCATGATGCACTGTAGCAGCTGTCATGCTGACTAAAACACGGCTGCCTTCTCTGCAGACTTTCTGACAGGTATATAGAGGAAGCAGTGACTTGCACACCAAGATTGGTGTTTACAGAGAGTTTCAGTGACAGCATAAATGCAGCCACTCTGCACTGAAAGCCGTGCGTCTGAGGTGGGCTACTCTGCAGGAATTGTTGTGTACTTGGCCATTCAGATCAAAATCTGAAATTACAAGCACCAGAGCCTGTGCAGTTGCTATCATTTCTGATCCTGCTGTTCAGTGTCCTGGACTGTGTTGACGTGAGGTGTGTGCTGAAAACACATTCCCTATAGCCAACATAGTGTATTTCTGAGGCAGTCAAAGTTTCTCTCTTCCTGCAAACCACATAGCAGGTTTTATTGGAGGCATAGGCACAAACCTGGAGTTGGGGGGTTATGCTGTGGAAGTAGTAGTGACTCCATGGGGGTCCTAAAGTGGTCTACATAAGGTTGATCTGGGCTGGATTCCTGAGAAATCATTTGATTGTGTCTCTATATTGTCTTACAAATGGGGTCCTGGACTTTCAGGATGCTACCACAAGATTTATTATAGTGGGGGGGAAGCCAAGTCAACACAACAGTTTTCTAGTAGCTATGCTGATGTCTCATGCCTTCATCCTCATGCTGTGGCACTACTTGTTCTTAAAGAGAAATATGTGCATAAATATTTGAAAGATTAAACTTCTTTGTGGCTTCTGTTTTCACACGCTGAGAGTAACTCCCTTTTTGAGTCAACATACAGGCTTTGCAATGTATCCTGCTGCTTTTCAGCAGCACTGTATTTGCAGAAGGCAATAACTAAGTATTAAAATTCTAGGAAGTAACTCCTATATTAATTTAAAGCATTAATAAGAATCATGCTTTGCATATTCTAACCTTTCATGGTTTTCTCCAGAGAGCAGCTGAGACTTAGAGCAAGTTATTCAATAACTGGACAGTACCTATATCTTCCAATGTTATATTATATTGGAAATTCACTGTAAGCTGTGTACTGCATCCACCAGATTTGAGCTGCTGTTTTATGCTCCTCTCCAGCATTGTTTTCTATATGCAGAATTATATTAAGCAATGGTTTGAGGGGTTTTTTGTAAAAAAAATAATTCATGCAAAGCAGAAAAGTGATAGCACTGATCAGATGCTGGTTTGTATATGCACATAGAAATGTAAATTCATATGAGGTGGAAGCAGAACATGATACTTGGCAGCATTTCCTACCCTCACACATGTCAGGAATATCCACAGGTGGACATAATGGGCACTGGAGTCACACCAGCCTTAGATACCTCCATATCCATGTGTCTGCATTTCTCCATGGAATAAGAGTCTGTATAAACTTTGTGTTTATATATTTGGTTTTATATATTGCTTGCAATTTTTGCTCTTGGCACACCTGTGAGTTTTCAGTGTACTGGTTAAGAAAGGCAGGCAAGGACAAAATTTCAGAAATTAAGGTGGTGTTGATTTCTCCCGCTGGTGGAAGTGCACATCTGCTTCAGCTCTTCCTCCTAAGGCAGGAGGCTGTTGCCAATACCAAGGCTGGCTACAGGCATCCATGAAATTTAAAAAACTGTCTGTGAGGAGCCCATTAAATCTAAAGAGAGCCACAGAGGAGCTCTCAGTCACTTAGTTTAGCATAAACCATAAGGATATATAGTATTATACTTTCAATGAGCTTTTCCCCTTCCACACCTCTGTTGTTGTGCTATCAGTGAAATGATAGCTCTCGTTTCTAGGTAACAAAGACCTGTGGATGATTTTGTGGGCTACATTCATCTCATCTGCTTTGCTCGGTCCTCTCCCTTATCAGTAGGGAAAGCAGATGGAAAAAGAGCAGCCAAAAGCCTGTTGTCAGCTGCAGGGTGTCTGTCCAGCAAGTTCTCTTGAAAGCATGTGCAGCTTTTCTCACCCACTTAGTGTCATGGAAGGATAAATCTGTCCTTCATCTGTGCCCTCTGAAGTTGTATCCTCGGTAAGGCTTTGGCCTTTTGTTTGCTTGTTTGGGTTTTTTGTTTTGAGGTGATCAGTGTATGGTTTTCACCACAAGTAAATGAAGCTCATTCACTGAAAAAAAATTTCTGTACACATTATATGCATTTTGGTCACATTTATTTTCTCCGTCATGAAGTCTAGCTAATTTCTTTGGGAATAACTGCTATAGCCAGCAAGCAGCAGGTCTGGTAAAAATGTGACTGCAGTAAGGCAAATGTGGCAGGACATCATTTGTTAATTAGCTGTGGGACCCTACAGCCTTGATGAAGAGCAGGGAGGAAAAACACTTTTCTGTGATACACAGTACTGGATGTGAATTTTGGATGCCCATCTTGGCAGAGTGTCAGTGCCTTGTGCCCCTCTGTGAGTCCCCTATCAAAATTACATTCACCAAATATTTTGCTTCTTACTTATTGCAGTGTATAGGAATATAGCTGAATCTTCTGCAAGTGTTTCAGAGCACTGATCAAGAGAAACAAGAAATGATGGCTTCTCCCCGCGGGGTCTTCTCAGCTTGCTGGGAACACTGTTGCAGACTAATACACAGCAGATAGTGAGCCTATAGTGGCAGAGGCTGGGGACACCTTTGGGTGGTTTTGCATGAGTGAGGAATGGCCTAAGTGCACCCAGAGTGCAGATAATGGAGAGAGGTACGTTTGCAGACCTGAAACGGACAGATCTGGCCTCTTCCTGTATTTTAGGGTTCCTTGACAGAGCAGATCATGATTTGAAGTAGAGAGGCAACAGGCATGATTAAAAAAAAAATTACATTGCTGGAACCTGGCAGGCACTAATTTTCAGCTTGGAAGGATGTTAGATGGGTGGAAGGTAAGTAAGTGCTTGTTTCCTCTGACTGTGGGCAGAAAGGACACAACTCACAGGAAGAAAGTGCTTAGAAGAGGAAGAAAGTTGTTTGCTGTTGAGTTTTGAGTTTTCTTTGCATAGGAGGACTCTGGTGGCATTAATTTAACTATATCCCTTTTCTAATTTTTTGTGTTACTTGTCTTCTTTTCCCCCTAATTCCTAATTTTTTGTCCACTGCATTTATTTACTTTTAACTAGAGTGGTCAGTGATATTTTTCTTCTCTCATACTTTGCAATATTATTTGCTTTATGCTACTTTAATTTTGTTCCTGAGACTTGTTCAAGCTTAAATAAGTATATGAAATATATGCATGTTTTGGAAAGTGCATATTTTTTAAAATATAAGTTGCTACTAAGCTTCACTAGCAAGAAGTTCAGTATACTCTATACTATCAGTATTAAATCATGAAGAAACAAGAGGCACAGGATCTTTTTTTTTAGTAGGCTGTCTATTGACTTTTTTAATAGGGAAAAGGGGATTCGTGGAAGGATATAATGGTGATTTTTAGGCAATTGTTTCTGAGCTGCAGATTTTATTGTACTTAGTAGAAACTTTTAAGTCCCTTCAAGTTATTGGATATACATCAGCACTGCTGACTACCATAATGAGAAAATAAAAACCAATTTGAGTAGTTTTAACAAACAGAGAAGTGCTTTAGAAGTGCAAGTGAGAAGCACATAAGAAGTATGCTTCAGGAGCAGCCAGGGGCTAACCTCAGAAACAGTGAGAAGTTTCACCAAGCCACAAAGGCTTTGTTGATCCCATTTTGCCTAATTAGGTATATCCTTTAAAGTAAAAATTCTTTGCAGCATTGACTCAGAAACTGTTCTCTGAGTCACATTTGCTTCTCATCTCTTGGCAGATAGCTTGTATCATCAGACTTTAGTAAGCCATAACTCACTTCCCTGGCAGATGTGCCTGACCACTCGTAAAAAATCACACCATATGTCGGTAACTATTTTAATAAACTATTCTCAAATTTTTAGTATGTTAAAAAAAAAATGGTCATAGTTCCTTTAGTCATGGCTACATCTTGAGCAGAAGTATTTGTAAGAAGATACATTAGTGATTTTATTTCTTCCTCTGAATTATGAGAACTATCCCAAGCAATGCTTTGTAAAAAATTGCACAAAAATAAATCATTAACTGTGGTCTTTCAGTTGCAGCATTGGCTGTGGGAAAGTACTTTTTTCCTACTGTATGGTGCTCGTAAAAGTTATAGCTGGGTTTTCTGATGCTGACCCCAATTTGCCATTGTGGGGCATGTCCTCTGATGTGGCTCCACCTGGATCTTGTGGAAATGTCATCTTTGTTAGTGTTATGCTAATTCAAGCATTTCTTAGTTGGTAGTTGTGTGTTCCTTAAGTCTAATTTGTAAATATTTGCTAATGAATAACTGGTTTTTTTTTCTATTTACAGCAACATTACTATATTTGTAACTTCTTTTAAATCTGTGAGATTTACTCAAAGGACTTGAAAATTTAAATCTGCAAATATGACTGATTTGGGATTAGCACTGAGTTCAGAAGCAGCATTAGATAATTCTGAGCCAAAAGCTAGGGCTTCCATAAAATAATGTGATTAGAAGGCCACTGAAAACACAGGTGATGTTTTGGAGTGGTGGTTTGGGAAAAGAAGCTTAGGTCTTCTTCTTTAGAAGCAAAATCTTGCTGTGACAAAGCCCACGTGCTACAAAGGCCTGGGTGGCTTTCATGGGTTTTTCCTTGCAGTTCTTTAGCAGATTTTGGAGCCTTCCTGATTTAAAAGGGAGAGGGTTAAAAAGTGGAGCTTTTCTGGTCCCATTTCAGAGCTGTTGGACTTAGCAGTTTCCTTTGTCTTCATGGAGCTGGGCATTGGAGCGAGGCTGAGGTGGTACGGTGGGAAGGTTGATGTGCTGACACAAGTAGTTCATTTTGCAGTTGCATTTTGCATCAGTTACTGAGCTTTGAACTGCTCATTTAGTCTTCAGCTTTGCAGAGGGTAATGCTAGGAACAGCTCTTTTATGTCATTTCAAAGCTGTGCTGACTTGAAAGCAGTATCTGTTTTACTTTAAATGACAATGATAATGCATTTTATGATGGCCATTCATGTTTTAAAGGAGTATAACTATGTGCAAATTTCTTTTGCATACCTATCAAAAATTCTAGAAACTTTTAGTGATTATGATCTGGAAAAAGTCATGGTTATTGCTTTATATGTAATATTTGAAGTTAGTAAGCTGACAAAAGATTATTAGTCATCATTATTTAGATGCAATCTAGGTGTTTGGGTACATTTAAAATGAAAAGCTTTTTTCCTGTATGTTCTCCAGCATAGTGCTTTAGCAATGATGATGACAGAAGATGTTCAGGGAAATGCTCATTGTGAGCCTCACTAGGGTAAAGCCTGCAGTGATGATAATCCCTGTAAACTATGCACTGTAGTATCCACCACACAACCATCTGCTCTTGGAAAGACATAACTTTCTAAAACCTCTGTGTTGCAGAGAAATTTCCCTCAATCTTCCTAAAAGCTTCTGCTAATGTAGTTTCAAATCAGGCTGCATGAAAATCATACAGAAAAGGAGCACAGAGATGGAAAGCTGTTTTCTGGTTTGGGAAATGGGGAAAAAAGTGACCAAAATACTGAAACAGCTGGATATTTTGAGATCTTGGAACAGAAGTAGCTCTCAGTAAAATAAAAAATAGCTGAGTAGTTTGGTTTGTGAACAGGCACACAGTACTCAGAGCTCTGTATGGTCACCATGTAGGACTTTTAAAATTGTGGTTCAAGTTCTCCATGAGATTTTGGACCTAAACTCGTGGAGGCTCAGCCTAGAGCTCACTGTTAAGATTACACAGAAAGCCAAATTATATGCATGTGAAGGAAAACTGTCCATCCCTGCCATTCAAGACTGGCTGAACTACAGAGGAAAGAACCAGTGAGAAGCATGCAATGACCTCAGTTCTCTTGAAGAAGTGGGCTGAGGATTTCTTCATTGCTTTAGGTGGTAGAGCCCGTGTAGCCGTGGTCAGATGGGACAAGTTATCTCAGCTAGTTTCTAATTATAGCTCATTTCTTTGTACTGATAAGGAAAACACTTGTTTTATATGGTATTAGAAAGGTATAATTGTTAGTATTCATAAGAAAGATGACTTCTGAAGAGCTGATGTGTTTCCTTCAGGATTTTTTCCTCATTCATGGAGAAAAACTGGTTTTTGAACACACTTAATGCTTGTGTAGGATAATGATAGCTGAATTCTGCTGGCATCTAATGCCTACTCTCTGATGCTTTTAGTATCTCTTTAGCTTTAGCCTGCCTGTTTCATGGTGTGGACTGTCCAGTGCCTTAATGTTTTTGGGTGCCAAGCCCCATTTCTCTAGCCTGGTGAAGTACATGCCAAAATCAGTGTTAAGTACATAAGTGCTCCTCTATGTGTGGGTTTGGCTGCTTGTGTCACTGGAGTTAAGGAAGTGTTTATCTGACAAGCTTGTCAAAAGCAGCTCAACATCTTCCAGACTCACAACCAGGTTTTCAGCTGGATCTTCTCCCTTTCCTTCCCTCTTCCTCTTCCACCCCTAAAAAAAACCCCCAAAACAAACCAAAACCAGTCCCAAATGTGCCAGTTAACTTCACAGCTTCAAAGAGCTCAAGTTAGCAATCTGTATTCTGAAGGGTAATTGCTGTCTGTTCCATCAGTGCTTATAAGTTGAAAAAGGATTTTTTTTCCTTTGGTGTTAGAATTGCCTGGGCTCTAATATTATTCAGGGTTAAAACTAATTAAAGGAATACTGTGATAAAGTATGAGAAACCCTTCAGCAAGTTCTGTTATGTTGCTTTAAAAGTGTTTGGTGCGTTAAATACTGATGTATATGTTTATGTACAATTAGTTTCCCTCTTGGATACTTTTGATGATTCTTTGTAACTAATGGTCCTTTTGATGAGCTGGTTGCTCTTGTGTGGGTTTATTTCACTATTTGAATAGTTTGAGATAAGAAACAATACATTGTTTCTATAACCTGTGTCAGATAACATATTAACAAACACATGCACCTTTGTTTTTAATCATATTTGTACGGTGAAGATAATCACTGTTTGAATTTTCTTGGAAGTGTTTGCCCTGTTTCCCTATTTTCATGCCCAGCATACAAATTATTATACCCACCTAGCTGAAATGAGGGATGTCTTACGTGTGAGTTTTGATAACATGAGTTTTCTTTTTAACTTGCTTTAACAGTATTTTGACATCCTGGAGTGTATCTTGAGTTTTCTGTGCTACGTCAGAAAATTAATGAGCGCTGTGTGAGCTGTGCATAGGACTGCCTGTTGTAGCTCATATGGAGAGGCTTGTTCTCAGCAGAGCAGGCTGGATCACAAGGATGAGCTTGTTGAGAAAATGGCAGCTGGGTGCTGTTTGCCTCCCTGGCTGTTGTGGCTCAGCAAAAGAAAAAAAAAATTATAGGTTTTGTTGTGTTTTTCAACTGATTTTATCAGGCACAGGTGGTGAAATAAAAGGTGCATGACATGTTGTCGTGGGTTTACAGGAAGTAGGTTTTCTGGGAATGGAGTGGCCAGAGGCCAATAGGTGGTCAGATCTTAAATTGACAGCAGGTTTGGCCACTGAAGGGTGGATGCGCCTCTGAGAACACAGGGGTTAGAAGCAGCACTCCCTTGGGCTCGCTCTCTTTTGATTTCCGGCCAGCAAAGAGGCAAGGCCTCCCCTGCCCGGCTTTGAGCTGGGCGGGGGAGGGGAAAACCTGCGGCCCGGCAGAGGTAGGCCCTGACCCCTCAGGATGGAAGGGTGGTCGGGACACCAGGAGGCGTTGGGCAGCCCCCCCAGGAGAGACAGAGAGAGAGAGAGCCTGAGAAGATTTGGGCACCCCCCCCCCCTTCCCCCCCCCCCCCCCCCCCCCCAGCTAGAAGAGAGAGAGAGAGGGAAAGCTGCTACGGGCCTGTGGCCTTGAAGTGATATCGGCTGTGAAGAAGGAGGGGGAAGGGGGAGCGCAGCAGGGAAGGAGCCTGGCCGCCTGCAGAAGTTTTTTTCTAACCCTTTTCTGGACAATGAAGACCTCACAGAGCATTTGGACCTTTCCTGGAGGGAGATGGAGTGGATGGTAAAGTGGACATGGGCAAGAGAATTATAGTCGGAGCAGTGAGTGAGACTGGGAGAGTGAAGAAAAGGCCGGAAGGAGATGATGGAGTAGCTGATTGCTGGACTCTTTTTGGTAGCCATTGGACAGAGCCACGTTTCCTTGTGATACAGAGACTGCGTCCAGGGGGAAGCCAGGCCTCAGAACCAGGAGGGTTCAGTTTTGGAGACCCCCCGGCCCCAGGGGGTTAATAAGTATGGGGGGGACAAGAGGTCCCGAGATGAGAGAGAGACTGTGCCTTTTTGGAGTGGGATGTTGTATCCTTGAAAAGACAACCCTCGAGCAGCTCTTTGGTTTGTGTTCCAGCGGTGAGAGCGCTGGGCATGCAAGGAAGAGGTCACCATGGCCCCAAGAAGGACTCCTCTCCTCTTGATGGACTGGAATTGAGTATTTACTGGGTGATGGATGGAGACTTGAAATTTGGAAGATGTATTGGAAATGTGGTGGGGGGAGGAGGAAATGTTTCTTTGTGGAGTTTTCATTTTCCAGGTGTGTGTGTGTGTGTGTGTGTGTGTGTGTGTGTGTGTGTGTGTGGTTTTTTTTTTTCTTTTTGTAGTTTAGTTAATAAACTTTTTTTCCCCTAAGGTAGAGGCCTGCTTTGCTTATTTCCTGGTCTCATCTCACAGCAGACATCAGGGGAGTATATTTTCATGGGGCATTGGCATTGTGCCAGTGTCAAACCATGACACATGTTTGCTGCATATGGTCTTCTTCTGCTATTGTGAAAGTCTTGAAAGTCTACTAAATGACTTACTGAAAAAGTGACTTTGCCAGGCAATGAGAAGAGAGGGAGAAGGAGTAGTTAAAAGTTGAGCCCTACCTGAGGAGTCTATGGAGCCTGGAAAGCAGCTCTGGAGAAAAGATCATTTGGAAGACACAGAGCTGAACAGGAACCAGTGATGTACCCTTGCACCAAGATGGCTAATGAGATTGTGAGCTGCATTAGGGAAGTACTGCCAGCAGGCTGTGGGAGGTGATCCTTCCCCTCTGCTCAGAGCTAGCGAGGCCACACCTGGAGCAGTATGTCCCTTTCTGAGCCCTGTAGTATGAGAGACATGGGCATTCTGGAGAGAGTCCAGGGAAGGGCCACTGGACTGTAGGATAAAGCTGAGAGAGCTGGGACTGCTCAGCCTGGAGAGGGGAAGGCGCAGGGGAGTTTCCCCAGTGTGTACAAATACTGAAGGGAGGGTACAAAGAACACATAGACAGGATCTTATGTGATGCCCAGTGACAAGACAAGATGCAGTGGGCACAATCTGAAGCACAGGCTGTTCCTCTGAACATCAGGAAACACTTTTTTCCTGTGAGAGTGACTGGGCACAGGCTGCCCAGGGAGGCTCTGGTGTCTTCTTCCTTGGAGATGTGCAAAAGCCATCTGGATGGGGTCCTGGACACCTATAGGTCAGGTCTGTTGATAGCCCTGCTTGAGCAGAGTGGTTGGACCAGTTGCCTCCAGATGTCCCTTCCAACCTCAATCAGACTGTGATTTTGTCAACTCTCCTAATTTTTTTTTTTTCTCCGAAGCAGGAGAGGTTTTTTCTAATACATTTTTGTATTGTACCAACACCCATCTGCTGTTTATATACTGCTTTGTCTTTAAAAACAAAAAATAAAATTACATTTTATAAAAGCATGTTCAATGAGGAGTGATTAAGCTGATGAAGGGTGCAGAGAATGAGTCCTGTGATGAGTGGCTGAGGGAGCTGAGCTGTTTATTCTGGAAACTAGGAGGCTTATCACTTTCAATATCTACCTAAATGTAGATTGTAGTGAGATGGGAGTTGAGAAATGGCCTTAGCCTGCAGCAGGGGACATTCAGATTGGCTGCTAGGAAAAATGTCTTTACCAAGAGGGCTGTCATGCCCTGCAACAGGCTGCCCAGGAAGGTGGTTGAGTCATCATCCCTGGAGGTCTTTAAAAGGCTTAGGGACATAGTTGAGTGGTGGGCCTGGCAGCATTAGGTTTACAGTTGGACTCAATAATCTAAAGGGTCTTTTCCAACCTGAGTGGCTCTGTGATTCTAAAAGGTGCCATCCCAATCTTAAGAACATGTAATGGTTTTGTGAAACACTGATGTTTCCTAAAATAAATCATTTAGGTCAGTACCAGCCATTTATGCTGGTAGCTAAGTGGGTGCCCAGTAGGACCTATGTGTGTGCCTATATAGATGAAATACCTTTTGGAAGTGGAGGGCAGAAAGAAAAATAGCAAGTACTTAATTAAATATTTATTTAATGAGGCAAAGCTTTTTAACCTCTCAGATTATATTTAGTACAGGCTAGTCTGGGCTACCTGGAGAAAAGATTTGGAGTGTTAATCCTAATGTAGAGTTTCCAAAGTAGTTAACTACAGTTTCTGAGGTAGGTGCTAAATAGACATAATAGCTCTTGAGTTTGGACACTGCCATTGCAGAGGCTGCTAATTGACCTCCCCTGCTTCATGCTGCTGATTGCTGCAAAGAACCAGAGCAGCCAACGTGTCCTGCTGTTGTCTAGTAATGAGACTTTGCTCCTTGGGTCCAGAAAGTGTAATAAAAAGCAGCACTGCTGAACCTGCCAGGGCAGAGGCATCAGCAGTAAAAAATTAAGTGCAAAGGAAAATACAGGACATCTTTGTAGATGTAAAACATCATGTAAATTGGTGGATGCCAAGGTACTGAGGGAGGTTCAGCTCCCCAGACTTCCCCTTCTGTGCATGGCAGTGCAGAGTCCTGGGCAGTGCCTGTGCTAGTCAGCTTTCAGACATAGCCTTGTAGTCTCACATGGGGCTTGCATCTAGAAGGTGTTTGAACAGCTCTTGTTCTCTTTTACATTTGTCCCAAAAATGCTACTCCTAAGTACTTAGAAGATGTGTTTGTGGCAAGAAGTTGTTTTAGTATTGCGAACGGAACATAGATGTGGAAAACATGGCTGATTTTGTTATTTCCTTGGAGAAACATCAGCTTCTTAATCTCTTTTTTCTTTTAACTCACTTTCTATGCATTCCTCCTATATGATCCTCTTGATTTAAAAGTAATAACTGGTCTAAAGAATGACCTGCTTAATACTTTTGGTGAGGATCTAAAATAACAACAGCACCTTCTCTGCATTTAAGCTTCTGTTCAAGATTTTTGTTTTGTCCCTTGAAGATGTGGGTACTGTTTGGTTCTTGCATTATGAAAACACAGTCAGAGAGCAGGACAAAGAAGGATGCAGTTAGCACTGCCATAGGGACATGGAAAGTACTCCAATTAAAAGCATCAATGGCTATGTCATCTCAATTTACCAGTGTCGCGCTGGGATCTGTCTCTGAGCCATCGTATCTCAAGAAGCTGCTGCTTTCTTCCCATGTTCTAACCTCTGTGGAAAGGTCTCAGCTGGCTCAGAGTTTCTTCAGCATTGGATCAAAGAGAGGGAAATGAAGTAAATCTCAGCCTTCTCAAGCCTTTTACGTATGTAAAGAAGTGGAAGGGAAGTGATAAAGGTGTAGTTCAGACCTAGCAGGTAGAGCTGCTCTCGGTGTACGTGAGACAAGATCCTGCCTCTGAATTAGTGGTGTTATTCACAGCACTAGCTCAGTTTTAGAAGACAACATCTGAAAATCACTTAGGGAGGCCAGCTGAGCTCTTAATTAGCCACAGAAAGGTGCACCAGAAATAGAGCGAGGCGGGACACGGTGTCTGGTGACGTGGTGCAATTCCCCGCGGCCGCCTTTGCGCCCTCCTGCAGAGTTAATGAGATATGAGGGCCCTGCCATTGACCCTGCACCGTGTTAGGGCATGGAGCAATTTGTTACGTATTTGTAGATCCTGCTTTCATTTTCTTTTTCTTAGAGTGAGCTGGAAATTATGTAAAGAGGCCTGACAATATGATGGTTGATGGTAAGCACTGTTATATCATTAAGCAATCATTTTCTTCTCTTCTTCATCCCACCATTTTACAAATATGTCTAATAGCAACACAGAGAGGAATTTCCAATTCTGTTAAGTGTTTGCTTTTTTTTTTTTAATGTGTAGGTTGGTAGGGTCATTTTGTGGAGATTACTGCAGTTACTACTGTGGTGAAAATTTCAAGTTATTCAATTAATTTCCATTCCTTCAACGTCCTAGATCTGTTGCTACAGAAGTGGGACGAGAATATTTTGTATGAGGACTTTTTTCATTCTTGCAAGGACCGTTTCTCTGTATTCAAAATAAAACCTCTGTCTTTCTGGTTCTGTGTTAACAAATTCATAGAAAAATGTATGATTTTAGTATAGGCAGAATTTATGTCAAGTCATGAATTTGTCCATTTTAAGAAATGCCTTTCAGCTGAAAGAGTGCTAAAATCAGAAGTCAGTGTTTCCCTTTCTCAGGCCAATCACTAATTACCTACTCTGAATGCTGCAGAGTTTCTCCAGAAACATTTTCATTCACCCTCATGAGGCTGTTTCTTGAGACCTCAGTAGTGTATACTTGCTACCTTAACAATTCTGCAGCGGCTAAATGGGTGTCTAGAAGAGAGGAGCATTTCAGATCCCAGGGGGTCATTTTGTTTTCCTCTAATGGCAGGGAGTATTTCCCCTAATACCAAAGAGTATCTCATATCAGAGGAGCAGTTGTTGGTTCTCCATGTGATGCCAAACGCTATTACAGATTTCAAATTACTAAATGACACTTAGCTAGAATTTGAACAGGTACTAACCAATTTACTAATTGAATATAAATTTGCAAGTCTGTTGTAATTTTACTCCCATGAGAGAGAACCAAAAAAGGACAACAAGGACAGCTTTTCCTAGCTCTAGCAAAAAAATGAAAATTAAGATTGCCCCCCTCCTCGTGATCAGAATGAAGATGAGTGCAAGAAGGACCAAGGGAACAATTTATTCCAGCTTTGAATTTTACTTCCATTTATAGCTTGATATTGTAAAACGTTGCTTCTGTTTCCATCAAATTGAAGTTATCTGATCTTTTTTTTTTTTTTTTTTTTAAATTGCTCTTACTCAGCACCACCTAGTGGAATGACTGCTATTGTCATTTGGAAAGCAGCTGGTCTCCATGAACCAGATAGAAAATTAGAGTATCCAGTCCTTACAGTGTGAATAATGCATCTAAAGCATGTTTGTGACTAATTAAGTAAGAATAAGAAAGATTACCAGTGCTTTAGTTGAAAGGGAGGTGAGTGAAGAAAAGAAAGTTTAAGATAAGTGCGGGTAGTGGTGCCTGTTATCTCCTGTTCCTTTAGTCCATTAAGCTCCAGGCTGCTTTTCTGCCTTGATGATGTGGTGCCATCCAGACTGTAGCTTCTCTAAGGAAAGATTTTGCAATACTGTTTCTTTGTTCAATATCATACAGCATAAGCCCCACAGCCTTATTTGTCACTCTGATACACGTGATAAATACAAGCTGATGTTAACAGTGAGCTCTGAAGTCCTCACGCAAGAAAAATGCTCTGGGGTCTTTCTAGTTTAAATTGCAGGCAAAGAATTCAGTATTTGCCTCTCTGAAAAGGCATGTTTTTCTGAAAAACAAAAAAGAATCCCTTGGAAAAACCTCCCTATTTAGTGCATCTATGCACTCTATAGAATTGTCAGGTCCTCCAGGCAGCAGCCTTAGGACTTGGAAAAAGCAAAGGGGTCTGTGGCTCAGGTCCTTGGAGGTGCGTGTTTCTTTTCCTAGATATAGAAAGGAAGGGCTGAATCTCCCAAAAATTAATGTTTCTAGAAGAATGGATGATTTTCCTCAGAAACACCTGACTACATCACCATCATCTTACTTCACTCTCTTAAATACATTTCCTTTGGCAGCAAGCCCTTAAGCTATAGCTACCAATGAAGAGACAGCAAAGGGGGAGATCCTGAATCTCTGGGCAAAGAAGGTGACAGAAGTTGCAGATGTGTAGCTGAGAGCAGACAGCCAGCACACTCTCTGGGCAAGCACTAGAAGCAAAACCTGTCTCCAGTACAATGAGCAGCAAACAAGAGGCAGCTTAAGGAAAGAAGGAGCAAAGCTGCATTGTAGCAAATGCACCAAGTTGTAACATCTTCCCCTTTAAGCTTCCTTGCATTTCATCACTTCATCACTTTAGGGTCTGTTGTTTTTGTTCAATTCACATGTTTTGGACAATGAAAATAAGTGGGTCAGTTTTATTCTGTAAATTTATATGCATTAGCTCAGTAACATTGTGCTGAGGTTTCCAAAAAAGCTGTTCTTAAATAATTCATTGAAGCATTTCACTTCATTTTTCCAAAATCTGAATGTGCAGACTAATTTTTCTTGGGTTTTCTTTTTTTTTTGACTTGTTCCCCCCCCCCCCCCACCCCCCATGTTTTAGGGAACATATTTTAATATCATCATTCCCTTTTCTGTCATCATTTCCTATGTTTTAAATGTTATACAGCAGTCAGAGTATAATTTCTTTGCTGGCTTCCTCACAATATTGTGTTGCAATGCAACCTCTCCAGGCTATTTTTTCAGATGAAGAAAATAAAGGTTTAGGGATATTCTCTTTGTACATTTTAAGTTTGAGACAATCCTGATTGTAGTGTAGATATTCACTTGATTGAGCATGTGCAGTCCTTTTTTGGAAATCCACTTGACTCCCATTGATTCTGGCAGGAAGCATGGGTCCAAAAAGGTCATAACATTCACTTAACAAATTTAGTGATAGGAATTCTGTTTTGTTATAGGTTTGAGGATAAATCCTACATGCTGGAAAACAACCGTTTTCAAAGGAGCTGCTGTTACAATAGGCATAAACCAAATATTAGCTAGCAATGGAAATTCAAGAAAACACTTAAAATTGTTTCCTCTCTTCTGTTTCTCCTCTAGCTCTGGGATTGTACACAGTAAATGCAATATATGGAGACACTATTACTATGCCTTGTCCTCTAGAAGTGCCAGATGGTCTTATGTTTGGAAAATGGAAATATGTAAGTATATCTTATCTTTATATTTTCTAGAGCTGTTATAAGATGATGTGTATTTGTGTGTGTGTGTGAGAGAGAGATTTTAAGATTCCAAATGATAGAATTTCTGCCTCATATATGAAGCAATTTATTCCTGTGTTTATAAAACTGCAAGATTCCAAGAGGTATAATTTTTGCCAAGTGTAGATTAGAGGTTTGAGGAATTAATCTCATTGTTCAAGAGAAATAATTATTCAGGAGTTCTCTGCCAGCCTGTATTAGAGATCTGGCATGTTGTGCCGTGGTGTCTTGCTCACTTGACAGAGCCATCGCTGTACATTTGAACACTTTTGAAGTCGGCTGCCTGGAGCAGAGCGTGCTCCATCCCTGGGAAAAAGCACTGTCCCCATCTGTGGTTGATCTGACAGTCACTGAGATCTGTTTCAGGCTTTGTTGTGCTCAAGGCACAGCAGAGAAGAGAGCAGAGCTGACTTTGGGAGCGCTGCTGGTGGTTTCACTCTGCCATTTCTGGCAGGGAACAGGGGCAAAAAGATGTGTGCTCTCTAGGTGTGTGCTGGTCAGCCTGCAGTAGGAGCACCACAGGATGAGTTTCTCCAGGATATCATCACTATCCCAGGTCACAAGGAGGATCAGCATATCAAAGTAAAGGAAACCTGGAAGCATATCTGGATAAAAATGCTGGGATACCAAACCCTTTTGCTTTTCAAACTGTACTGAGACAAATGGTTTTCCTGCCTCTGTGAAGTTCATCTAAATTTCCTCTTCTCAAATCAAATGTACCTGCAATAATAGATAATTTCTAGTGGATTTAAAGTTATATAGTTCTCTCTCTTTTTGCAAATTGCATCCACTAGCCATTTTTTTTACAGGAGAATGATCTGCCAGTGTTGGGGGCTGTCCTATTCTTCCCTAGCTCCTTCCTTTTTATCTTCAGGTTTGCAGCTTTTGTAGCCCACATCCACTCAATAATTCTTTTCCTGCAAACACTTTTCAGGAAATTAAGTCAAAAGTTTGGGAAGAATGTTTCCTCAAAAATGGACAGTAAAACTGTTTCACGTGAGCATTCTGAAGATGGAGTGCCTACATTTTTCAGTATCTTTTTCAGTCTGCTGACTTTTCTGGGGAAGACACAAGTCCATCTCTCTGAATATGCAAGGATATTCTGAAAAAACAAAACACATTGTCTCTTTCCACTGCATTTGGATTGTGTGTGTTGGACAAGTACCAAGCAGCAAGTGGAGATGTTGCAGCTTCTTCTGAATGGAAAGGGACATGAAACCTAACATACAAAGAAGCCTATCTAAGTTGCTGTTGTATGAAATTGTTGACAGCCCACACAACCAAGGGAAATGGTACCTTTTCTCCCAGGGCAGCTCACAGCATGGCAACAGAGAGGGTTGGATTAGGTTTTTCATCAGATGATTATTTCACTGGAAGAAGGATGAACTCTGTTTTCTCCTCGGCTACCTTGTGAGGAGCAATTTGGCTTCTTGGTGGGAACCTGGAGGCACTGGGAGAGTTGCACCATGGCAGCTGCTGCTCACTTCAATGTCTCCCTGTGTGTGCTTGCAGCTGGGTGGGCTGCAGGAGTCAGGAGCTCATTTGCACTTGACAGCCAAGTTCTTGTCAGGAGTATTGAGTTAAGACACTGTGTTCTGTGTGATAAACATTAGACAAATCCAAGAGTTAGAAATAGGAGAGGGAGAAAGACTGTAAGGGAATTTACACTTCACATGCAGCTGATGCCTCCTGCTCCCTGCCCAGCTCTGACACCACTCATCTTGTCACAGCATCATCATTTTTTGTGGGTTTTGTGGACTCTGCAGTCCAGCTGGGGTGTTGTGCTGGGAACACTACTAACATCAGTGCTGCAAGGTATAAGGGATAAAAGAGAATTAAAACCTTCTCCAGCACCCAGCACAATACTGAACATAAAAATAGAATCAGTGTTTCACTTCTCTTTAAATAAAGGCAGACACTGTCTGTCCCTGCTCTGTTCATGTGTTTGTGTAAGGAGAAAGGAATCAAATCCTGCAAAACTGCACCTCTAACTTTGTCTCTTATAATAATTATATTTTTTTAATATGAGGGATTTGTGCAAGGCCATCAAATTTGTATTCCTTCTTGGGATGGCAGCTGCATAAGTAGGATGTCTAGAAAACAATACTTTGCAATTAGCAATATGTGATTGTATATATATTCCCATCTACAAACTCTTGGGTCCTTTAAAACAAAGGGGGAAAAAAAAGCTAAGAACTAATTTAGAATAAAATAGACAGTTATGCTTGACTAAATTCTGCATTTGAAATGAAGTCTAAGTATCCCAAATAAACAGTGGGAATATGTGAAACAATAATGAAAAAAAGGAAATTGGAGCTGTTGAGACTAGCTCGCACATGCTTCTATTTCAAATACTTTTTCATACAGACAAGTTTTTGGCAAGTGCTGCCAAAACCACCAGCTTTTATCAGAAAAAGCCCTTTTGCTATGCTGAGATTGAGCCAAAGGATTGAAATAACTTCTACTGATTATATTCTCAATGTGTACTATGGCAATCTTAAACTAGCTCTTATTACACTGAATTTCTTCTGTTTAGAGCACAAATTAATCAGGAAAAAAAAAGCCATCTGATAGTTTGCAGATTTTTTTTTAATTATAGGTTTGTACCAATTGCAAACTTTCAGGAACTTTTAAATGAGTGTTTATGCAAAAAAGAGGTGTTTATCCTTTTATTATAGGAAATGCCAAATGGATCTCCAGTATTTATTGCCTTCAGATCATCAACAAAAAAAAATGTACAGTATGATGATGTACCAGACTACAAGGACAGGTTGAGTCTCTCAGAAAACTATACATTATCCATCAAGAATGCAAGAATCAGTGATGAAAAGAGATTTGTATGTATGCTAGTTACAGAAGATGATGTTTCTGAAGAGCCGACGATAGTCAAAGTTTTCAGTAAGTAAATCTAGTTGTTACTACCATTAACATTTATCAGCATCTGAATCATAAATTACAGAAACTTTTGTTTAAGGCAGGATTAAAGGCAAGAAAGTAAGTTTGGCTCAGTAAATTACGAAGACTAGCAAATTTCTGCAGCTTTCAAAAATGTAATCTACTGGTGGCATTTATGTAACAGGACTGCCTGCACTTGCAGTTTATTCATGATAAGTGCTGGCTCAAAGAGAATTTTAGGCTTTGATAATGACTCACTTATGTGATGTCATTTGGCCTTGGAAATGAAAAATGTAAAATTAGCATTGATTATTTTCCATTTGTTCTCAGAGCAAATTTTTCTGCAGGAGGGAAACATTAATTGTGTGCGGTCTGTAGGATTATTTCAGGGGGGAGGTTTGAAGCGGCTCTGAGCAGCTACTGTGCAACAGCACACACTGTGAGGGAGAGAGCAGGAGGCTGGAAAGTGATCCACCAGTCCCAAGTGCTTGTTTTGTCCCCTGCTGGATGGTAGGAAGGGGAAGTACCAGTCTGCTGTTCTCTCTTAGAGCACAGCAAGGTCCATTAGTGTTTGCTCTCACCACAGCTTGATGGCAAGGCTGGTCTGCAGTGCAAACCCCAGCCCTGTGAGGCACAGCCCAGCTCAGAGCTCACACAAGCCTGGCCTCTTCCTGGTGCTGATTCAGAGCAGGAGTGTAATCCATCAAACCCTGAATCAGCCTAGAGGAGTATCCATTGTGGCTTTTAGAGACACAACACTGTGACTGCAGTGTCTTATCTTCCTTAGCTTCATGTTTTTATATGGCTTTTGGCCTTTGTTGCCCTTCAGGCACAGATTTATACAGTCAGAGTAAGTCTGTTGTAGGAACATGCTGACTGTGGGTATGGGCAGTTTCAAAGAGATCACACTGTGCTTGAAGAACACAAATTCATGTTTTGGAAGGGCAGCCTTTTGCTTCTCTCAGGTAGAAGGTGCCAGGCTGTCCTCAATGATATCTATGCTGTCAGCCACATAAATGAGTTTAAAGCAAGATTAGGAGCCAATAGTAATTCCCTCGTTTCACTTTCAATTTGACTGCAAGAACAATTGAATTAATGACAACAGGGAGGAGTGTGCTCAGAGCACACATAGTAAACACAGTGCTTCAAAGGAAATGATAAAGAATTATCATGTTTACTTATTGCACAGTAGTAAATATGTAGATGAGGCAGTGGTATATGGTAAAATGAAACACTAACTGCTTGAATTACTGTGTACTCTACTAAGCATTAACACAATGCTAACTCAGCCATGGAGCACAGCTTGTCTGGTTTATTCTGTGCATTAATTCTAATAGAGGAAGCTTCTATTTACTAAGGAAGATAAGAAGGGAGGATGCCACGCATGTAATATGGCCAACTTAGCACTGCAAGAAAAACTACCTTTGTGTTTTTTCACTTTGCATTCGCAACTTTATTTACGGTTCTCTTAACTTTTCTTTGCATTTAATTTTCTTGAGTCTGGTTTTTAAGTTCTCATTTTTAGTTGCTCACTTGCTCACTTTAATTGCAGAAGAATTAAGAGTAGCTGGCAAGCTTCATTTATTTAATGAGGGGAGTTTCTAACTCATGGAGCCATAGATACAGAGCTAGGCTGCTGCAGTGTGACCCTCATAAACCAGAATCTCATGCACCTGAAACTCAGCTGCATCCCACATGCCACGACTGAGTCTGGGTTTTGCTGGAGCTTGTTCTGTCCTCAGCTGTGCTACCTGATTATCTCAGGACTGAGGAGCTGAAATGGCTCACTGTGCAGGTACCACCTGCTAGTCTCTCTCACTGACTTCTCAAACAAGCACTACCGGCTTTCCAGATGGATCCTGTCAGCAACTTTTTTGTGGAATTAAACAGCCAGTTTCCAAAGCAGGGCAGCCCAGCAGACGGGAGCTGCTGTCCTGCTGCACTGGCGCTTGGCTTTTGTAGGCAGTGAACTCTTTTTTTCCCTCTATTATAAGGCCTATATAGAGTTGCAAAGTACTCTGGCAAGCTCTTAAGCTGAGAGATAAGCAGTGTGCTGAAGCTGCAAACCCACCAACGTGAGGTTTGCTGCCAAGTTTAGATTTTTTTCCTCGCTTCAGACGCTGAGCTGGTAAATGCCAAGCGAGTGTTTTACAGTGAATTACCTTGGTGCACGTGCAGTGGCTGCGGGGATCTGGCAGCAGCGTTTCCTCTCGGATGCTGCTCACAGAGAGCAGGTGGCAGCCTCTCAACTGGAGCACCTGCTCTGTCACAGGGCACTCAGAAAGGGGAGAGCACCACTCAGCAGCTGCAGAGCTGGGAGGCCTCCCTTCCCCTCACAGGATCACTGCAGGGCAGGGGCGTCCAACGCACCAAAACCAGGGTGTTCTCTAACCCATCCTGGGGAAAATGAGAGACAAAAGGAAGCAAGGCTGAGGTGAGGGAAGGTGTCCTGGCTTGATCAGCTATTGACTGGGATGGGCAGGCAACTACCCCTGTTAATGGGACCCAAACATCTGACCCAGAAGGCCTGTTAATGGTTTTGTAAAACCATGTTTTCTTGAATTGATGTGAAAATAATTTTTCCTTGATAGGTTCATATATGGAAAAAATCCACCTTTTTCCTTTAAAGCTAACAAAAGAGAAATAAACATGCATATATCTCCTAAAAATAAAAATCTTTTTTAGTCCTTTGAAGAAAATATGATGGTCTTAGTGTATAGCTTTGACTGTGTCTTTTGTTTGGTTTTGTTTTTTGCCACAAGCAAAGTTATTTGAAAGATGTCAGATGAATAGCTTCTTTTATTCACTTTCATTTCCCTTTTGATCTGATTTTGTTCCATCCTGGGATGGTCATTCAAGTGAAGAGTATTTGTGCATTTGCACGTAAGCACGCACACAAATAAAATGGATTCTTGGGAAAACACACAGGCTTGCTACCTCTGTGACAACAGGAGCAGGGCATCTGCAAATCAGTAACTTCAGCAGTATGTGTAGAGGCTTTGGCAAGACAATGGTGAAGTTCACTTAGGGCTGGAATTACCAACAGACATGCAGTATTTCATAGGAAGCTTGATTTGGGGAAAGGGTTCTGTAAACTGGCATGGTTAAGAATGTTTCAGTCTGTAAAAAAGTATGCTTGTTTAAGCAGTACAGATAGGGTGTAGAGCCTTTTCTTGACTGTATAGACATTGATTTATTTTTTTCCCTTCACTCTTCCCCTCTTCTTTTAAAATTGTGGGGAAAACTGTCTCTTTTGGAGATAAAAATTTGCATTCCGGGCTTCAGGCCAAACTTTTTTAACAGACAAGTTATATAGTCCCTAGAAAGTAGTCTTTTATGATGCAAACACTGATAGATCCTCAACTTTGGCAAGCTAAGAGATCCATCTACCACAATAAAACTAAGTAAGAGGACTAACTGGCACTGGAAAAAAGTTTATTTTTTTAAAGAGAGTCATAACTAACACAGAATCAGTTAAAATAATGGCACTTTTCCCTATCATCTGAATTTCTTAAATGTAATAATCCCAGTTAGGAAAAATAAACGTTAGAAGAATGATTAGGTTGAATTTGTTCCTTTATAATTTTGACAGCTCAGCTACAGTAATATCTGCAGGAAAGCTGTTTTTTTCTTGCTACAGTATCTGTACTACTGGCTCCTTCTCCAGCATGTCTATCCTATAAATCAATAGATCAGTTCAGGTTCTCTCCTCCTGGGTGGTGAACTAGTCTCTCTGTCTAAAAGATGTATTGTCAGAGTACATGGAATTCATTATGGAAGGTGTGAAACATTTAAAGTGAGAATTTACTCTTGTTTTTTTTGCTAATATTGAAATAGAAATACCTCACCCTTTCTTCTTTTAATGGGGAAATGTAGGTAAGACTGTATCAGGCTAGATTATTCTGTTTCATTTCAAAATTCTACGTATTTTTAGTATTTTTTTGATTTTCAAACAGCTGTTTGTGCTCCCTTCACCAGTACTTTTATCCTATTTATGTTTTAGAACAACCCTCTCAACCAGAAATCTTACATCAAGCAAACCTCTTAGAAACAGAGAAGCTACAAATGGTAAGAGCAGCATTCTCCCTCACAGTTATGTTCCCAACAGCTGCCTGAAGTCCCTTTACAGCCCAGACAGAGGTGATGGCTCCAAGGGGTGAATGAACACCTGTCCATGAGTCTGTAGCTGAGCACAGAGCAGTTCCTTGCCACTACTCTATTTATTCCTGCCTGATCTGCAAACAAGGGCCACCCTGATCTTAGACCCACTGCCCTCTTCCAAATCATACCTCACTGATTCAACGTGCCGTATTTAAGAAAAGCCGTTAAGGATAAGCATTTGAACTTCCTAGAACTTTTGACCCAAAATGGTGTAAGTAAAACCAGAATTATGTCAAAGTCTAGTGGAGAAAGCAAGTGGCTAATTCCTGTCTGTTTTGCAGCTCGGGGAGTGCATTTCAAGGGACAGCTATCCCGAGGGCAACGTCACGTGGTACAAAAACGGGAGAGTTCTGCAGCCCGTGGATGGTGGTATGTTCTGGGAATGGCCAATGTCCCTGGATCCACACAGGGGTGTATGCATGAAGTGTTTCTAAGGGTTGCTCTCCCTTATTCTAATGTATTTTTCCTTTGAGAAAAGCTGCTCATATGGAAAGATACAGCTGGATGGACATATTCAGGACGTTCAGAGTACCCAAGCTACACCACATAATCTTTCTCTTTTAGTTCCAGTTTTAAATACACATCATGGGGAGGAGAATTGCCTTTATTAATGATATCCCCAAGCTATTTTAGAGCCTATATAACTAATAGAAACCTGTATCTAATTTGTAACTTCTTATAAGGTATTAACTGTCTCAATTTCATACCTGTCCAATATTGTGTTTTGGACCACAGAGACCATCATCTTATACAACTGATTATTTTCCAGGATATGTAAGAACAACTATTTTTTTTTCCTTCTTTTCAACTTTGACAGACCAATAGGGCTACAATATTTTTCCTTCCTTATAAATTAGGGAATAATTAAAAAATAAATTTGATCCTAATTTTTTTTGCCATCATTTTTGAGGCTTTCTTTCTGTCTTACAAATTAGGCTGATTTGTATTAAAAACCCCACCAGTTTGCAACTAGTTTTTTGTTTGGATTTGATTTTTAATATTAGGTAGGTTAGGAGTATGCTGTTGGTGAAATATTCCTGGTATACTTCGGTGGCAGTTCTAGAGGAAAAGTGCACAATCTCTTGGGTAGCATGTATGTTTGCAGCCTGATCTCAAATGCAGAACAAGCAACAACGTACAGGAAAAAGGTTTCAAATTCTGTGCGTGTGACACTGAAACATTATTTCCTTTTCAGTTGTGGTCATAAATTTGCAAAAGATGGTGGACAGAACAACTGGACTCTTCACCATGACATCATCTCTTCAGTATATGCCAACAAAGGAAGATGTAAATGCCAAGTTCTCTTGCGTTGTGGCTTACTATGGACCTTCTGGCCAGAAAACAATGCAGTCTGAACCAGTTGTCTTTGATGTTCACTGTAAGTTATCAAAAAGCATCTTTTGCTGTACAAAGTCTACCTCCAGGGCAGATGAAAGCAAAATCAGAAACAGTTTTCAAAATTAGAGAGTGCTTGGCTATTGAAATGGTTTCTCCAAAACTGATTTGCATCAAGAAGGTCTGAGTACATTGCCAAGGTAATTTTTATTATCTTCAGATTTACCTGAAATTTCATTTTTCCTAGCAATGGAATAATGAATATCAAGATTTCATTTACAAGAGGAAAGTGATAGCCATAAAAAACTTCAGTGAAATAGGCTTTTGAGAATTTTAAGAGAAGTTATAGTGGTTGATAAAAGTGATTCTGCCCTGAAATATGCAGTAAATACACAATACAGTTTTTAGTAAACTCAAATATTTTTCATCTTTTCAGAGTCAGCACCAAGCAATTAATGCTGGCTGTCTACCTTTCACAAAATGTTTCTCTACAGCTGTAAGATGCCGTGTTTTACATTGAAAATGTATAATTTGAATGTTGGTAGTCTTTTAAGTAAAGAATTTGTGCAAATAATTGCTTCCAACTGGACTGAATTCTAAAGCAGCTTCCTTACTGTGTTACCAACGGATGTGGAAATCATAATGTTCCTTTGAATAAACAAAACAGGCTTTTGGCAAGAAAAGATGAGAGGAGGTGGCAGCACTTAGAGACCAGGGGATGAGACATTTCAAAGTCATGTAAAATGACACTTCTGAAGGACTTAGAAGGTAGCAGGTCACAGCAGGATGTAGAGGAACAGGAGACAGACAATATGTCCAGTCAAGTATTACCTCTCTACACACTTCTAGTACCTCATCTTATAAAAGATGGGTCCCTGTTTTGGGAATGATAGGGTCTAAGTGTACAGTCCCCCATCTATGTCATAGCAATGTGCTGTATGACAGCTGTGTAATCCTGCTGCAAACAAAGAGAATAAGGCACTCAATTTCTCCAAGTAGTCTGGGTGCAGCACTGCCTTGAAAACAAAAGCTGTGGGCTGGAAGTGCCATGTGTGTTCTGCCTGGGCAATAGCTGCTTTTCCTCTGCAGGTAAAGTTTGTTGAGCCACAGGGTAGGGGATCTGTTTTGACCTTGATCAAATAAAACAAAATCTTGGAGCAGCTATCTTTGGTTTCATCTGAAGTCAGGGTTTTCTTTTTACCAGCTCTTTCTCCAGAGCAACAGCCAACACAACTAAAGGAGACGAAAACCTCTGGGAAACCTCTGGGACAGCTGTTACCCATGGGGATACCATAGGCATTTCAAGCCTGCTGACAGCTATCCCTCCAATTTAAAGCTAGAGACAATTCTTTTTTTTTTTTTTTTTTTTGGTTTTGCTTTATAAAACTGGGTACCAAATTTCACTGTGTTTTTTCCTGTCATTTGTGGAGCCCCATGACCATGAATAATTCCTGCTGTGCATGGCAGATGTTCCCAGGAAAGAAATGTAAGGACCAGAAAGCATTTGTTGCTATTACTTGCCAAGAGATGCTGTGCTGTCCTCATTTCCCCTCTGCTTTCTTGCATTGGGGCCACTTCACCTGTTGAGGGTAAGGCTGTTCCAGATTTCTGTGGTGTGTGTACTACATGCACTTGGAAGTAAGAACTAGCCAATATGAAGGGCAAAAAAGCCTGCATGGCTCTGGGATTGTCCCTGGCCATGTGTAGTGTGCCCTCTGTATAAAGATTTAATGTTTGATAAACTAGCTCTTCTAGTTCTGGTCTAGTAAAACACAATTTAATTAATTCCAGCAGTGTATTGCTAATTAGAAAATACTGGGAGGCAGGCACATTCTTCAGTACTGGAGAGGCCTCAGTTATGAACTTTGGATTTGGAGTGTGGAGTTACACAGTTTTCTTTCTGAGTATTCTCATCTGCTGTAACTTCAGTTCCTTACTCTGCATAAATGCATCTCCAAATTAATTAATTTATGAAATTCTTCATTAATAGATGTCCAAGCTTCAAGAGATGCATTTCATGACTGCTGTTAGTTGATTATAATGACCCATCTGATTTGGTTTTGCTTTTTCAGTTTAGTTCAGTGTTCCTAATTAGTTTCTCAATAATTGTGATTTTTTTAATGAGTCAAATATAATGCAGATTTAAAAAAATGGAAGACTCAACTCTTAAGACGTGGAAGTCTTTCAGTCTTTTTTATTTTAGATTGACTGTGAAAACTGATATTTTGCATCCCTAAAGCAATAGAACCAAATCATAAAGACCTGCCGCTCATTCCTTGAAATTTATACATTTCTCTTAAAGAAATGGGGAGAGCATGATTAAAATTATGCCTTCAGAAGATTTTTTTTAAAGATTATCTGTTCAGTCAGGATCTAAGAACTGCTTTATTGTTTGTTTTGGTTTTTTACTTTATCTTTTGCATTGTGTTAGTGCATTGTGTTAGTGCAGTCCTTAGTACTCAAGTGTTTAATAGTTCATATACTGGAAGGAGCCAGTATACTGTAACCTTGTATGAGAAGAAGAGTGAATTAGCACTTGCTGTGTTGGATGTTACTTGGATTAGGATTTAGCTCAGCTAGCAGCAGTTACATGCTTGCTTTTGCAGCTACAAGCGAAGAAGCTTCTGAAAGCAAAGAGTACTGGGAGAGGAGTCTTGGAGCTGGACACTTAGATGTTATCTCAGCTATTTAATCATCTAGGCTCCAGTTATGTAGGGTTCTGCTCAGCATTAATCAGTGTACAAAGATAATGTTTGTCAGGCAGGCTTCCCAGTCATGCCCTGCTGTTAGGTGTCTGTTTTGTTATGGATAAACTGCTTTACATAACAGATTAGAGTCAAGGACACTTCACACTCAGGCTGGTTCCAGCATTGGTGTTTTCCTTCAAATGGCACAGTGGCTGGGGCAGCCCTGGGGTAGCAGCATTCATTTACTAAATGGCTGCCTTTTGGTGCTGGCTCCTGGAATTTTGCTGTTGTAGAAAGCAAAATCTCAGATTTGCAAAAACACCAAGTAAGATGGGCCAAGTCAGGCATGTGTGCCACTGAGAGGCAAGAGGTGCCTTCACTAGGCTGCTCTTGTTTCTTAGTGAAAGCAGGGAGTACATTATTCACCAAGCACCACTCTACATGGCACTGGACACCATTTCCTGTTCTCAGGCTGCATCTCCCTCAGAAGAATGGCCTCTTCATCTCAGACAACAGTTAAAGTGGGCTTTACTTCTGTATGCTTGGGGGTTTTTTCTAGTTTAGCAAAATAAATTAAAATTTGTTCTTGGTTGATTACTGTAGATAGAAGGCTAGGATATTTCTAGAGAAAAGACTGGTGGATTGCAAGAATGTAACTTTTGTTTAAGGGTGTCCATTTTTAATCCAGTTCTGTTTATCTCTGTGGGAAAAAAAACGTTCTAAATTAAAGTCTTTCTCTTTATTAATTCCTCCCATTTCGATCTCAAGACAAAGCCTAAGCAATTCCAGGATATATCTAGACATTCTTCATGATAACTTTACCTTAACATAAACTTGACAGAAGGAAAGACATCTTGCAGCAGCCCCTGACACTGAGTTTTTTGGCCCAGCAGCTACCAAGAGGGGCATGCATGGCATTCCTGGCCAGGTATCTCATTGCGTCTCTTGTATTCCACACCAGCAGGGATGCTGGACTTCCATTTTCCAAGCAGGCAAAGTTGTGCTTCAGCTCTGAAGGGGCTGAGGAAGAAGCTTCTTTGGTCATGTGTGGTGCTTCCATGGGAAGGGAGGCAGGCTCTGAAGGAGGGAGGCTGTGGCAGGTTGGAATCCAGCCCTGTCCTGCCCTGGGGAGGATGAGGGGCTGGGCTGTGTTAAGGCTCCCAGGGCTGCAGTGGAAGGCAGCTCCTGGTGCTGAGAAACCCCACTGCAGGAGACAGACGTGAGGAGTGCCTGGAGGATGGGAGGGCTGTACAGCACACGCTTCACTAAACACACAAAATCACCTGTCAGGCAGGGCTTTCTCTGCTGGGGAGACTTTTTTAGTGTCTAATAAGGTGTGCTGTGCTGTATCTTAATGCACAACTGGCATCTTTGATGGAATTTTATTTATCCTTTGACATTAAAATAGTGAGAGTTATCTGCCCATATTATTTTTATTTCATTCATTTTACTTTGTTTTCTAAAAATTATGTTTAGGCCTTTACTTAGAAATAGTAGCATCTCCTAAAGAATACTCTGCTTTAAAAAAATTATGAAAGTAAAATGTAAGTTATAGTTCAACTTCAGTGAACATGACAGAAGTATGTTACATTTAGTGTTCTGTTGACTATGCTAAGGATCCTATTATGTTCACCAGATTTATCTTTCTGAAAGCCTGTAGTGATCAGCATATAGAATAGGCTGAATATAGTTGCTTAGTTCTTATTTATTTCTTTTTAATGCCAGAAGGCTATTATCTAGTACTAATACATGGTGTTGAGAGCTTCAATTGTTTTTCTGGTTGCTGCGGTCCTCCAAGTAGGGAATTTCACAGAGGACAAGTTAGTCCCTCATAATGAAATCACACCATGAAATGGTTCATACTAATCAGGATTTCTTTTGCTTTAAAGCACATGACATAGTTGTAATCATTGCCATTTCAGTTACAGGTATTTTGGAGAATAAAAATGAATTTTATGTCATATGAGTTCTTTGCACTTAATTAACAAGAATATAGAAATGTGATTAACTTCAAGCTCTTTTATAAAAAGATCTACACATGCAAATATTTTCAGCTGCAGGATGATAAAATTGCATTTTCTTGGGCAATGAATATCGTATGCATAGTGTTGCTGTATGATTACACTGAAGCCATTAAATATGTACATTATTTTCACAGACCCAACAGAGAAGGTGACTATTCAAGTGCTGCCACAAAGTAGTACCATTAAAGAGGGCGATAACATCACTCTGAAGTGCTCAGGAAATGGCAACCCTCCTCCACAGGAGTTCCTGTTTTACATTCCAGTAAGTTCTGCCTTGCTGTCGCTGCCTAGTGAAACATTCTGTATCATTCCTTCCTGCAGACATTGCTACATGTCAGTGTCTACTGTGGTTTTGTAACAAATGAAGAAAGGAATTCGATGCGACAAACACTGAAGATAGACATTGGCCATTATATCACACTCTGAGAGCACCTCACCTCAGTTGCCAAAATATTTTTGAAAAAACTCTCCTTCCCCCCAACCCACCTAAATTTTTCAGGAGTTTAGACCTACTAAAAATTACAGGTTTTATTTCCCATCATCAGGTATTTTATTAAAGAGTTTTGATTACAGCAGTTTAGCATCTTGAAGAAAACCATCTCATCTGCTGTCATAACACAGATCCAGCAGTGAAAGTACAGCAAATTAATTCAGCTATTTTTTGGACTTTCACAGATTAATCTTTGTGCAATTTCTTTTCTTCAGTTAATTGTTTGGTGGCATAACAACACAAAAAATAATGTGTGTGACAGCACAGAAGAACAAATCTGTAAAATGCTTAAGACACAGACTGAGAAAAATAAAGGCTTTGTTACGATTAATCTTCTTAGTACTGGTGAAATCCACAGACTGATGTGGCTTTATATTCTAAGACTCCTGGTCCTTGTCCTGCTTCCCACTCCTGTTTTATATGCCTTATTTGTTCCTGCTGCAGCTCTGAGCAGAGCTGCTCTTGCGAGAAGCCAAAAGAAGTGGTGTCCTTTCAGATATTTCAAACCCAGCATGTCACCCTCTGAACATAATCGTCACTACTCTGGACTCCTGGCATGTTTGAATTGTTGGAGAGAGCAAGGGGAGCTAGGAGCTGAAGTCCTTATCTCAGAACAGCCATTTAGATTCAGTGAGTCATCCTAGAAAGTCACTAAATGCCAGTGAAAAAATGTCTGGTATCTCTCCTTGCTCTGCTATCACAGTGAGTGAGCTAAACACCCGAGTTTGTCTTATCTGTGGGCTCCCTGCTGCCTGATACTGGTCTTTCCTCTCAAGGAGAGTTGCAGTGGGTGATCTCTTTGAAAGGCTCACAGGTAAAATTATAAATCTCTTTCTGGATTCAGAGATAGGAATTAGGGTATCATTCTATGCTTGTTTCAAAGCTGATCTAAGTCAGTAATCAGGGGAAAATTGGGGAACTGGACAGCCATAAAGCAGCATTTGCTGGCTAATTCAAAACACCAGTGTGCTTGTGCTGTTCAAAAATATGCAATGCAGTACAATTCAGTGATTTGTCCTAAGCTGAATATATCAGAACCAGACTTAGAAACACAATTTGTTTTGTTGTTTTGATTTCTGCAGTACTTGTTAGTAGACTGGTTTTTTTGGCTAAACTTTTGAATTTTGTATTGTAACATCCTCTTTAAATTAGTTAGTCATTCAATTAAAAGAGTAAGCTCTTGATTGTAGCTGCTTTTTAAAATAATGTTATCATGCAGGAAGTAAATGTTACTTTAACTAATAGGTAATTACATTTCAATGATGCCATGTCTATATGTGCTTTGGAGTATTTCACCATCCTTATAATTTAAAAAAATCCTCAGCAAAAATTAGTGGGTTTAGCAGCCCATGTACAGTAAATGTCTTGTTTTCCACCTGCAGGGAGAAACAGAAGGTATAAGAAGCTCAGATACTTACATAATGACAGATGTGAGACGAAATGCAACAGGAGAATACAAGTGCTCTCTGACTGACAAAAGCATGATGGACTCTACCACCATCACTGTGCACTGTAAGTCATTGCATTTTGCACTCCTAGGTAAGATTCAAACTGATCTTGGACCTTCTGGGATGGTTGCTCTGCTTTGTGTATGCAATTTAATGCAGTTACCTACAGGTGAAGTGTTGGTTTGAAGGTGTGTCCAGTCATTTCTATTTATTCTAATGTATTTCTGTTTGAAAATCTTGACTTTCTCAATTCATTGGCTGGATCCTTTCACTTCCCATTACTTTGGATAGTGTTTGGTTCTATTACACTGTCACATACGGTGAGAATTTTGTTATTTTATCTTTTGCTCGTCTGAACGTATCTAGGGCAAATTACTTTCTTCCAGCTGTGCCTTAGGATGTAGACAAACACGGAAGCTAATCCACAGGAATATCACTGAAGGTCATTCTTCATAGTTAACTTCCCATTCCCTCAATGAGGTTAACGTGTAAGGAGCCAAGAAAAGAAACTTAGGAAGTCATTATGTTCACATTGGAAAAGTTGGTTTTTTTTACTTTTTCCAGCATCATGAGAGCTACAGAGCTCAGTAATTTTTCCTTAGCTGGATACTGTTTAGTTACACTATCAGCAGCACTTCGAGAGCAGCCATTGAACTGTTGAACCATTGAAGCCGTAGTTGCTTTTAATCCCTTCATGCAGAAGTCAAGAGCAGGAACCCTTTCAAACTCTGCTATACTATCACAAGCTATTAAAGTCACGGCAAGGGTAGAAGTTTTCCCCTAAAAACATTGATTGTCTGTAGTCTTCACAGTATCATCAGTAGTTGACAGGTTCAGAGGGATCTGAAGGATAGTGAAGTTTAAAGGCTTCCACTGTAGTTATATTTTACATTAAAACAAACTTCATGTTTCTATACTTGGTTTTGATTTTTTTTTCTTGGAAGACAGATACATTAGACAATACATGCATAATGTATCAGTGATTATTGATTAATTACACTACGCATGATTAATTACGCTATTATATTTAATGAATATTTTGCCTTTAATAAGATCATCCATTGTTACCTTGCCCACCTGTTCTGTTTGCCAAGAGTTGAGCATGTATAACCTGAAAAGGGCTCTGTGCTGCTGCCTCTTCACTGTTGGATAGCAAAGGTACCTTTGCTCTGGTATAACCAATCCTTTGATTTTTCTCCAAGTGTATTGCATGTCTACTTTTGCTTTCATAAATAATTACTTTTAAAAATGGCTTTCTCAGCTTCAAGTTATTTTTAACAAGCCAATTTTCCTGTGTCTTCTATTTCGTCTGCACATTCAAAGAGTTTTGCTATGCCAGAGAAACATGTAATTTTTAGACATGAATCTTCCCAGTGCTGGCAGCTAATGCAGCTACTCAGAACTCAGAGTGGCACTCCAGTACCCTACTACTTCACTTCACTTTATTTAGGGTTTATTTTGTTTTTTTCCAAAACACCTCTATCTACAATAAAACCTTTTTTTTAAAATGAGGTGCATTGGCCTGGAATAGTTCTGTAATTCCTGAATGTCCAGACCATGCATCCTTAAGGTACTTCATTGCCTTGTCTGATGCTGGTCTAAAGCATTTCTGCAGCATGAATCTGTCCTTCAGATAGTACTCACTAATGCTTATCAAATCCTACTTTTTCTTCCTCTTTGCTCTGTTGCTCACCTTTCATATCGATGAATATTGCTCTCTATGGTGGCACAGTAAAAAAACCTTGGTTAGGAGTCAGAGCTTTTCATTTCTTCCAATCTCAGTATTTTAGATTATTTTTTATTTTCTTTTTAAAAAACCCATCCACAAGCACATCAAAAAGCAGGCAAATAATAATACTAATTAAAATAAATTTAAGATAATTAATTTTAATATTTTAATTAATTTAAAATTAATTTAAATTATAGAGACTATTTATAGTAATTTGTTAAATTTCAACTGTAGTGTCTTTTCCCAAACCAATAATGCTTTTAATAAGCAGCATAATGGCACTGATTTCTTTCGATGTCTAGGTAGGGAAAGCTTTTTGCTGGTATCAAAAAACATTATTATGCCATAGTCCTCAAATATTTTTTTGTAGAGAATGCCAAGCTCCATTTTTCCAAGTTGACTGTAAATTATGAGACTTACAGAATGCTGAAAATTGACATTGAAGCATCAGAGTTACCCGTAATGCTTAGGGAAATTATTTATGAAGGAAATATGGGGGGATGAAAGATTCCCTGCCTTGTCCATGGAACAAAAAGGACAGACTGTACAACCTGAGCTCTTGCCCTTCAGGGCAGGATCTGTGCAGTCAGGTCCCAATTTAAAGTCCAGCAGAAGTGAGTGCTCATGGTTGGTGTGATTTGGCCCTCTGCAGAGGCAGCAACAGAGCAGGACTGACGTTGTGGATTTGCGGTTTTTCACAGAGGTTGTAAATTCTCTGCCAGCTCTGTTCCTTCAGTGAGTTTGCCCAGGGTCAGGTGAGCAAAACTGGCAGGCAGGGGACCAGGGCAGGAGCTGTTTGCAACCACTGACAGAGGTGTAGAAGCACACCCTGAGTAAGGCAAGGAAAGCACCCAGCAGAAGTGGGCAGATGTATCTTCCCTCAGCTATAAAGAAGCAACTCTTTCAACCCACAGTGCCCTTTCATTATCTGCTGCTGTGGGGATTTGAGCAGCTTGGTCTAGTGTTGGTGTTCCTGGCCATGGCATAGGGGTTGGAAGCAGAGGATCTTTTAGGTCTCTTCTAGCCCAAGCATTCCATGATTCTATAATTGTTTCTGCACATAAAACCTAGTGTGGAGTAAGTAGGTCTGTGGAACTTCCTCTTTGTGATGCTTTCCTTTCTCCAAAAATGTGTTCTGCAAACCATCTAGTGAATTTAAGGTCTTGGGAGTATAGCATTTGTATTTCTCTATAGATATTTTTATAGCCTTGTCTTGACTTGTCTTGTCTTTCAGTAAAGCCATTGAAAATACAGGGGAAGTCAACTTTTGAATGCTGCATGGAAAAATCTATTCTCAAGATAGTAGGAGAAGTTTCCAGTTGTCTGCTAGTTTATTTATGGAGTTTAGACAACAAACAAGTACCTGCATAGTTTTCCCAAATGCAGCACAGTATTCCTTCAGAGGCCTCCTTTAAATGCTGGGAGTCTGTCCTAGATGTGCCACAGCTTCCAAACGGAAATGTGTGCTCCAGTCTTGCCCACATTAATTCCATACCTCCCTCACATGATGTGGTGATACGTGCAGAATGCACTCTCTTCCCTGGTGATACGTGCAGAATGCACTCTCTTCCCTGCCCTAGTTGGTATGCAAAGACATTACTGAAATCAATGCAAGACTTCAAATGAGACCACATTAAGAGCTAGCATATATTGAAAATGGTGCCTGATGAGGAGCTTGTTTCTGAAGAACATTTCAAAGCCAAATGTGAAATGTACAGAAGATTCTCTCAGAAAAATTTTTCTTTCAATGGAGACAAAAATTTGGTTTTGATAGTCTTGTATATGCAAGAAAATGTTTTCTCCTCATACTTCTGTACCAAAGTGAGATTATTTATTAAATACAGAGGTTAAGATAACTACATCACATTACTTTGTGGGTCTTACAGATAAACTGGCAGAAAATTAAGCTAAATCAAGTTGTTGACGTAGAGCTTCTAGTGGGGATCCTATGTTAAACAGTGGTTTAATTCTGTCTTGCCTTATAAGTCATACAAATACTGCTCTGGGTTATGTAGCTCATCTCACACCCTCTACGTTTTCCTGAACTGCTATAGCAACCAAGACCGGTGTGGGAGGGATTGTAGTCCCAGTTGCACCACACAAAGGGACCAGCAGGGCACAGTCAGTCTACCCTGGAGGAAGACTGGGCTGGAGATTGCTCTGGGCTCCATGTCAGTATTGCCTGAGATGAAGGCAAAAACTGCTATGAATTTTTGCTTCCTATGGCATATATAAGAGGAATGCCTTCTGAATGGCCTTTGGTGATCTCTTAGGTTTGAGGTCCTATCTTGCTTCAAAGAACAAAAGGTTTAAGTACATGTCAAAGGGTTTAAGTACATGTACAAAGAAATTCTTGAGGGGGGAAAAAAAAATAGTTTTTCCTTCAACCACCCCTCTGCCCTGATGGAATGTTTAAGAAGAAACAGATCCCATACACTATCCAAATCTATATACTGCTCACTGGATAAGTCTTGGTTTTTTGTTTTTTTTTTCCTTCTGGTAGCCACAGGAGAATAGTTGGGTTCCATTTACTGGTTTCAGGAGGGAGGATAGGAAATCCCCATAGGAATACAGAAACAAGATGCCATTTTATCTCATCAAGATTTTTGACTCATTCACAGATGAAAGTGCAGTTCTTGTGACCTCTCAGAAAAGACACTGGACTTGTAACACAGATAATAATGCTGCAGACCAGTAGTACAGGCTGAGCCCTAGTTGTTCACTCAAGTTCCACCTTTAATTACAATGGTGTTCCCAGGGCAACCACTGAATGAAGCCAGTAGTGAAGTTCACTGTTTTGTTAAGGAAAACTCACTTTCCTCCACTGTTATTTTTGTCTCAAGCTTTTTTTAAGCTCTGCTTAAAAGCCAAAAGGAGGCTTTGCAGCCCTTTTCAAGCAAGTACTATATTTGCGATGAAGTCATGTGTGCTTTTGACTGCATGTGTTTGTGTGTGTGCACACATCTGTGATAGTCATTCAATCAGGCAGCTTGGCTTACAAGCAAGGCACTGTCAGAGGGGAAGCAAAATAAAGATTGGCAAACTCTGCTTTTCTTTCACTGTAGGATTAATTGTTTTTTAAAAATGACCAGCCCACCAAATCCTTAAACTAAGAAAAATCCAAAGCAATGTCTCCTGATGTTTCTGTTACTGGCTCTCACCCTGCCTTGTGTCAAACACAGCTGTCTCTGACTGCAATTTCCCTTGACCTTAAATATGTCAGGCAGAGCTTGGACTCTTTTTCGAGGTACACAAAAGTGGCATTTTAAGTCACAAATGAGAACAAATAAAGAGCTTCATGTGCAGTTCCCCAACCCTGTAATTTAGACTTCTCACCCCTTCAGTCAGTATCATGTCTCATACACCCTCTTTGACCTTCTTCATCCCCTTCAAATTTTGAGGGTGAAAATCCTCTCGTTTTATCACTCCAAAGAAAGGCACCCCTTGACCCTGGCTATTTTCTCCACAATTATTATGTAGGATAACCTGTCCCCACCTGCCCTAGTCCTCTCCTGAAGATGCATTTCTACCTGGCCCATAGTAAGCTACCCTCACAGCATTCCATGCATCCCTTTCTGAGATGCACATACTGTTATGTGAAGTACTTCTTCAGCTTCTTGTACCTACTCTGTCATTCTTTCAGCAGAACAAGGTGAAAAAAGTATCCATGTGTCTAGTGATTAGTGAGGTTTTGCTTTTCCTTTTAGCCTATAATTACAGCAAAAAATATGAATGTTCTGCAATGCCAGTTTTAGAATAATTCTCTCATCTCCCTTCCTTGTAAAATTGACTTGAATTTTACTGAAAAAATGAAATCTTGAATTTAATGAGTGCAATTAGTCACATTTTCTTTTCTTGTAAGCCTCTGAAATGGGCCAGGCTTTCTGAGATTAACTTTTTACAAATGTTCTTTCTATCCCAGATCTGGATTTACAGCTTACTCCTAGTGGGGAAGTCACAAAACAGATTGGAGAGGCCCTGCCTGTGTCATGCACAATTTCTTCTAGTAGAAATGCAACTGTGTTTTGGATAAAGGTCAGTAATTCATCTATTTCACACTCCATTTGGGTGTTCACCTCTTTATGTTACTGCTGCTACTTCAGTGTTTTGTAAGGAAGGAAGGAAGGAAGTTGTTCATTGGGCTTTTTAAAGAATACTGTTAAAATGGGTCTTACGCATGTGGTTAAAATGAGATCTACTCACATTGATGACAGAAAATCAGTTACTGTAATTATCAGCTCCGCTTCCAAATGGAGAGAATTAAGGCATATTGTAACACAAATACAACTTCTGTGAAATGTTCTATACAAGGCCCTTTGAGAATAAAGTTCTTCTAAGAAGAAAAACCCATTTGGAGGAATTTTGGTGCATTTTTTCAGAGGTTCGCTTGGTCTTGGTTCTGATAAACATAACAAAAGGGCAAGGGTTGAAAGGTTAGATGGTGAAAAATATAGCTATTGAAGAAGTGGCTTTATACAAAACCTGTAGTGCTTGAAACTTATAGTAATGATGCTTAATGGTTGTTTATTAGCATATATTGATCTCATAAGCCTGGCCTAGAGGAGAGTTACTTGTCTTAAATGTTTTATCACTCATAGTCATGGCCAACCTACTAGAAAAGCTCTGAGCTAATAACTGATCCCATCTATGCTCTTGATTTAAAAGCAAAGTTGTTCAAGAAGAAAGGAGATGGCTTCTATAAATCTCCGTCAGTTTCCACTTTTCATGTTGTATATCCAAATGTACTTATTAATCGGGAAACAGCTTAAAAAAGTGAGGCTCTAATTTTCCAAAGCATGTGAAAACTTCTGTTGATAATAGTCATTAAGGGGTTAATTTATTGTGAGTCCATCTCTGTCATTTCTAACTCCTGACTTTATCAGGACAATACCAGAATGCAAACAAGTCCATCATTTTCAAGTCTTCAGTATCAAGATGCTGGAAACTATGTCTGTGAAACTACTCTACAGGAGGTCGAAGGACTGAGGAAAAGACAGACACTTAAACTTATTGTGGAAGGTAAGCAAGCAGATGGTTACAATTATTAATTGTTATTTTTAAATAAAATGGTTAACTGCAATACTGTTCTTGTAGGAAAACCTCAAATCAAAATGACCAAGAAAACCAACACAAATAAAATGTCTAAGACAATTATCTGCCATGTGGAAGGTTTCCCCAAACCAGCAGTGCAGTGGACAGTTACGGGCAGTGGAAGCATCCTAAATAAAGCAAGTATCTTTCTTATTACTTTATTCACCAAAAACTACTGTATAGGAAGTGCAAATTAAAATCAAGGAACATTTTTGAGGTAGTGAGATTGAAGAAAAGTCTTTTTTGTTTATGTAGGAGAAGGTTAAGTGGTAGCTGTAGCTACCACGTACTTACATGGATGATTTTTTTTATGATAAAGCCTTTTTGAATAGAACAAGTGATAGCAAAGGAGATCCACTGGCTACAAGCTGAAGCTGGAAGGAAAAAGAAAAGGTTACAAATGAAATATGCATTTTTTTAATGAAGGTACTTAGTCGTTTTATCTGGGTAATGTGCTGATTTTGCCATTGCATAAAGAATGTGCAAATGATGATGGAATTGTAGAACTTACATTAGAAAGCAAATGGGTACTTGATGTAGGCATTAACTGGGTGAAATGTAATGAAATTTGGCATGTGTGAATCAGAAGTTACATTCATTATAGTTCCTTACGTGCTTTCCAGCTTTTATCCTAATATTTAGAGTTGTTTTTGTATGGTTATACCTGTTGTTTCTCACTGGAAACAGAACAATTATGCATTCATCCTGAGGGATAAATAAGAAGAACTCATATATAGCAGGGAAAATACCTGGAAAACATGCAAACTGAAGTATTTTTATATACTTTATTTTATATATTTTTCCCATGAAAAGCATTGCCAGATTTTGCCTTAGCAGGAAAAATAAATGAGACGTCTCTACAGTCAGTGGCTGGAAGGACAATGTACAGTGCTCCTGGAGATTCCATTACGTTTCATTAAGTTTTGCTTTGAGCTACAGAAATTATGTGTAGCTGACAAAATTGGTCCATTTACTTGTAGGTATGGGACAGGAATTGTCCTGAAACTATATAATCAATTGCAAATAATTTTCTATAGATGTTGCATTAATCCAAGAATGATGTGCAGCAAATTTAAGGAACAACACATTGACATTACAGTACAGATACTATAGGTGCTACTAGACACATGTAGTTTGGCAAAATAATGCTTGGTGGGGAAATAGCTTGGAAAGCTGGAAACTGGAAAACTTGGAACAATTATTCCCCTTAGAGTGACATAAATGAGAAACAGCAAGATGGAAAAAATTATACCTTAGAAGTTTGAAATTTTAGGAATTTTTTCATTTGGAATTTTTTTTAAATACTTGAATTAAAAGCAAATACAGAATGTTGGTAATTTTTCAGAAAAAAACTTTTTTATCATTGGTCTTACAACGCACACTATACTATCTATAACTGGATATTTTGGCTAACTTTTTCTTTCAAATATTCACATTATAATTTAATAAAACAATGTAGTATTTCTCTTGTTATTGTTTGGAAAACTGAAATATTAGTTGAAAGTTATTTCCCTCTGACCATTTTCACTGTGTAATACAAGTGATGCGTGTATTGTTCTTTGTGTTTTTAAGTGATACTAATCTTCATTTTTCACCTTTTCAGACAGAGGAGACAAAATATGTTAATGGAAAATTTTCCAGTAAAATTGTAATTGCTCCTGAGGAAAATGTAACTTTAACTTGCATTGCAGAAAATGAGCTAGAAAGGACTGTGACCTCCATGAACGTCTCTGCTAGTGAGTGTCCTCTAAAGATAATTTCCTTAAAGTTACAGTTTCTCATAAAGTACCCATACATCACACTCAAAAGAAGAGTAGGACTGCATAGTAATATTAACACTAAGATATTTAACCTTTTGTCAAGCAATTGTAAATCCACTGTGGTTCAGTAGTATATAAAATTTATTGATAGCATTCTACAATAAGTCACTTAGTCTTCATGACTTTCTTGGCTAGCTACAAAAGTAAACAATATTACCAAATAATAGTACAACATAATAGTATAAAATACTGCAAAGTAATAGTTCATTTACTAGACAGAGATATTTATTTATTTACAAAATTAACAATATCTCTTAGTCCCTAAATTACAGTTTATTGGTATGACTTGACTCACAACAGAAATCAGCCATACTGGGCTTCAATAATATATCATGATGAAAGGTAGTGAGAAGCTATGGAAAAGTAGGACCGAAATTCTCAGAAATATTTCTGACTTGAATATTACAGGTTTAGAGTAATTCTTTTAATGTATATAGTATAATTACAAAGGAAAGGCTTCTATTTAAAGATGGGATTAAATATCTTGTTTGGAAAACACTGTTCCAGTTTCTGTCATTGCTGTAGATAGGTAATTAAAGGTGATTTTTAGGTCTGTGTTGTCTTTAATTCAATTTTAACATTTTTCATTTCAGTAAGTATTCCAGAATATGATGAGTCAGAGGACAGAGGTGGTATGTATGGTTTCCTCTCTCTTTTTTAATTCCTTTTTTTAACTTTCTAATCCCTTTTTCTGTTTCTGGTGAAAATTCTTTAGAAATGTTGCAATGCTTTACTTTATCATAGGTCATCTCATTAACTTTTCTTCTTTGCTTCAGATGACAATAGTGAAAAGGTTAATGACCAGGCAAAACTAATAGTGGGAATTGTGGTCGGTCTTCTGCTGGTTGCTCTGATTGCAGGTGTTGTCTACTGGCTCTATGTGAAGAAATCCAAGTAAGAATTTTTTTAAAACTTTATACTAAGCTGGAAAAAGAACAGTGATAAGAAGAGATGTATGTTAACTTGTTTTCCTTCCTCTACAGCATTCCAGTTTTCTGGAGTGGGGAAAAGCTGTTACAGTAGGTGCACTTGATAGCAAAAGGAAACTTGGTACCTCTGATTGGCTTGTCCTAATGCTTAATGGGACTCATCTCCTGGAGGTGGGGTTCTGAGATTTTCATAGATCATAGTAGTAATGAGGTCCTGTTTCCTGACAGCCAAATCTGTGCTGACTCTTGCATCTAAATATAGTCCTTAATTGTGGAACTTGATGTGTGGAAGTCTGTCTGGCTATACTGGTGCTAGAAACTGCCTTCATTTAGAAATTGGCTACCTTGTTTCCTTTGAAAATGGAATAACATACAGAATGAGGCTCAACCATCTCAGGGAGAGGAGAGGTCCTTACTTGTTTCTTTGAGGTTTCTGAAATAAAACTGGTAAAAATAGAGCTTCTGTTGCTGAAAAAAATCTAGGAGCTCTCATCCCAGTCCAGGTTTTACACATCGTAGGCATAGAACAGCATTTTCCATTTTCAATTTTCTTCCTTGTCACAGAGGCTCACTTCTGAAAATACATGGGAAGGTGTCAAGAAGTGACCATGTTGCTCCATCCTTTTGAAGCTGGCTATTACTTTGTGCCCCATTTGGTCTTGCCCCCATACCTTTATCTCCAGGGAGAGCTGAGGGCAGTCAGAAGCAGCCTTGCTGTCTGACAGCTCTCACAGCTGCTTCTGAGCAGGGGAGGTTAAGTGGCTGTGCATAACCTGCTCCAGTCAGTACAGGTGTAAAAGCACTCTTAAAGTTCAGTTGATTGTAGTATGATCTTCCATTAAAATTGAATCAGATGAAATCTAAAATATACCAATGGGGTTTTACTGTGAACAAATGTGTTTTCACTGATGTGAAAGTACAACAAGGAATTCTCCATCTGCTAAGAACTGCTCTTTTTTTTGGATAATACATAAAGACTTTGGCTCAACCATAACTAATCAGGTTTTTGAAGTTTTCCAGATATAGAATTGTTATAAATTACCCATGCACAGAACCACACTTGGATACTATAGGGGTTTTTTTGGTTTTTTTCCCAAAGCTTATGCTATTTTTTGTAAAATATTAAAAGTAACAACATAGTGCTCTTCCTCCCACACTTTGCTATTGTTGCAATAATGTCTAAGGTCACTTTGTCATTCCTTTTCGAATGTGGAGTCATGAAACTGTGGTACACTGCTTTGGGTTTCTTTGGATGAGATGGTTTGAGTATAGCAAGGGCAGAGAAGGTAAAATATCTCTTCTTGCACCATTGTGTAGTGTGGGGAGAGCTGACAGGAATCATAAAATGTAGCATGAGATGAATTTATGAATTACAACAATTTTTTCTGCTTCAAAGATAGGATATGGCATAATCTAAATGGACAACAATTCTTTTCCTCATGCTCAGCTTCTCTTCCTAAAGCTTGGAGGAAAAATTAGAGCTAGGATTGATTAGACACGTTCACTGGAAACAAAAATGCCTTTATAGTTAAACAATAGTCTCTGTATTTGACACATGCTTGCTGGCTTGCAAACCCCTTAATTGATGTATCATCATTGACAATCTCCTGTTCTCTGTATATTTTTAAATTGATCTGTTGCTATCCTCCGTGCTTTCTGCACACCATATTTGCAGGAGCAAGCAGAATGTCAGTACCTATTCTGACAAAGTTTTCATTATGAATCATAGTCTAGCAATCAAAGTAGACCTTGCAAAAAGCAACTTACACCTCTGGACACAACCCCCCCTCCATCCAGGCCAGCAGGTAGCTGTTATTTTTGAACCCACCCTTGACCAGTAACTCACCTAATCTCTATCCCCAAAGTGACGCCAAAGGAAAGTCTGAGAAGGCAGCAGCACAGAACTTTCCCAGTCTGCCGAGGCAAGAAAAACATTACTTTTTTCTGTTATTGGTGTTGTGGTTTGTATAATCTTCTATTGTCTTGTCATCCACACTAAGTAGGAATTATACTTGTAGCCTTGGAGTATATTCACAATAAATCACTTGTACAGTTACTCACTGCCCCAGTTTCACTTGATGGAAAAGCTGATTATTGCCACATATTCTTTTCAGTGTGAATATTATCCCATAAATCAGAGACTCATCTGTATTCCACATCCTGCATCCAGCCTCCTCTTGAATAAAGAGTTGAGGCTACCTACCCCAGCATGCCTTGTTTCTCCTTCATCTGAGCAGAAGGCCAAACATTCTCTGCAGATTTCTCCTTTTTCCAAAAAGGATGTTGTAAACTAATCTATACTGAAGAGAATATAACTCAGCACTTTAGAATATTTGTAAATTTTTTGTGTCAAGCGTCAGTTGAGAGATTGCAGGATACCCACATTAGGTTAATGCTTTGTATATGAAATTTACACCTTGCCAGAAACAGCTGAGGGTACAGTAGAAATGAAAGATTCCGAAAGGAAATAATGCACTCAACACCCTGTCCCCTGCTCTCTAGTCATGGAAGTTGGCATGTACTTGGACCTTGGCCCCATTTTTATCCCTGTAGTTGGGAGGTGCCCAAATCTCAAGTCACATAAGGCTAGATCAACCTTAAAGTGGTTCAACATCCAGTGAACATCATTTCTGCTGGGCCAGCTGAATCACAGCAGCAGTCTTAAAGTTGTTCACACTCAGAGCACATCAAACTCTTAGAATGTTTCTTAGGTCACAGTAATGACAAAGGTTATTGGCGTCTCTGAAAGTGAACACTTGAAGCTTAAAAGTTCTTTTTTTCTGATAATTTATAGCAAACAAGCATATGAGTCAGATGTAGTGGGCCAAAGATGTAAGAAACTCACTATGTTTTCAACAAGACTCAGCATTTGTATTGGTTTTCACTCAGTTCCCTTTCAGAGAAAAGAAATAGTTACCAAACATCTCTGAATGCGTCAGCTCATAATACAAATATAATGTAGAAGTGACACAAATTAAAAACAGTTACCCATTTCTTGATGACTGGAATATTTTTCTAATATCTCTGTGGTTGTTCCTACTGATGGACATTTAAAAATAATTGGAGGAAGTGGAAAGGAAGGTTGGAGTAAATAAGGAGGTTGCAGCCAGTCCAGATTGGGATGTGTAAAACCATTTGCTCCTAGGAAATCATCTACAACAGTGCTGTTGAGTGTAGCTTTAAGGAAATTCATGGCCCTTGGTTTAGCACCCAGAACTACACAGATGTGTGCATCTTACCTGTCATTGTTACAAGGTTGGGTAACAAGGACAAACAGCACTGCACGCTTTCTTCCTTAAATAGTGTTGAGGGCAAGGCCTAGACTTGTGAGATTAAAAGAGATCAGAAATTAAAACCATACAGCAATTTTTGGGTCACCTATATGTAGTCTGTATTTACACTGCAGCAGGCAGAACAATTATCATGGTAAATGGTCTTCATATTACAAACAATGCTATGAACTGTGTCTGAACAAGATCCATGGCCTCACAGCACACACAGTCCAAAGAATGCTAAAAATCTCACTTTGGTACTACTTACAGAGAGATTTTGATTAGGATTCCCTGAGGATAATTATTTTCCTGAAGAGCAAGCATAGATAAATATTAAATAAGAGTCATAATTTTAGGAAGAGCTCAGGATGATCCATGATTTACAAATTAGTTTAAAGGGGGGAAAAAAAAGAAGAGTGAGTAAACTCATATTTATACAACCAACTTCTCACTCTAAAGAACAACACTATCAAAGGTGTGGGCTTTTATTGTGGAGCTGTAGATAATGACAGTGTGAGGGTGCTCCAGGTCTGGGTAAAGTGAGCTGTCTTCCCTTTTGGGCAAATCCTTGGGAATATCTCTGTTCAGACTCCATTACCCAGCTCCTCAAATATTATGAGGAAGTCAATCTTGAGTTGCAGATGGAGCAAGCTGGCAGGAGTTAATGCACAGAAAAAGTGCATTAAAAGGAACAACTGCTGTTGAATGTTAAGCTGTACAAGGACCACTTGTCCTATGCCTGAAGTCACCTCAAGAAGTGATGGAACCCATGTTTTGAGACGTTTCTGTTACAAACCCAAGCACGTCTGTCGAGCCCTGGGACTGGTGCCGTGCCAGAGGCTGCTGCTCCTCTGCTGTTGGCAGAGCCCTGGCTAGGGACCACACCTCCAAGCAAAATAACTCCTGCCTCTCTTAATGATGCTGTTTAGATAGCACTAAAAAAGGCTGCACCATTGTTTGTGCTGAGGTGGTGATTCTGCCTCGATAATGGCATTTGGGGAACAAAAAAAAACAGGTCAGCAGGATCGCTGAACCATCATAAATAAATGGCTGCATTTCAGTCTCAGGCATTGAGAATCGAAATCCATCTGATTGTCAGACATGAAAAACTGCTGCTGCTCTCTTTTCAAGCAAGTGGTTTGTGAACTCCAAAAGAGTTCTGGAGCACCTGCCTCTTTCAAAGTTAGTGTTGCCCTTTAAGTCTCCCATTTTTGCCCAGTGTGGCTTTAGGGAAATAAAGGTGACATTTGATTTGACTAAATATAAAATTAAAATAGATTACTTTAAAAATCAAAACCTGATCTTGTTGCAGGATCTCCTGAGGTTAGTCATTGAATACTTTTAACCTAATCAAAGACGAGACAGTTCTCTCTGCTGTTAAGTGTCAGGTCATATGAGATTCAGTCTGATTTGGGCACTGTAAAACTGGTGATAAGAGGCCAAATAAAAGGATCCCAGTGAGCCATGCCAGTAGTCTATTAGTCTCCGAGAGCAGACATTAGCAGTTATATGAGGACAGATGTGCAAGGTACTGCTTTCTCACATCCAACTCACTTCAGCTCAGGTAATTGCCTGAGTCCAGATTCTTTCAGCTTTTCATTTCTTCCCCTATTGTCTCCAATTTTGTGACTTATTTATGGAAAAGACTCATTAGCCACATGACAAGCCAAATTATGTGCTCAACCTAAACAAAACATGTTTTAAATTATAAACTTTCTTAATTTTCAAGGGATTTTTTGAGGGGTTGTTTCTTTTTTGTTAGGATTAAAGAGATTTGTGAAAGGTTATTAAGCCCACAGAAGGTCAGTCCCTACCAAAGCATTGAATTTTCTTCTTCATTGCATTTCATATCCTTCCCTTTTATTCACGTCATGTGTTTCAGGTTTTGAATACCAGAAAAAATAGAGTGTTACTGTGCAATAGAAATTTACACTGTAGAACAAGTTACTTTTAATACTATCTCAGCACTTTTAAAATCAAATTTGCCAGTAATGAAGAGGAGCTCAGATCTTTGCAATAAATGGGTTTTCAGCATGACACCTTCCTGTCAGTCACACAGATATAACAGAGGCACCCTAAACCAACAGCAAAAGATAATGGAGCTTTAAAATATTAAAATTTGTGGCCCCTCAGGAAATGACCTCCTCTAAAACCAAAAAGATTTCAGAGAGGTCCCTTTCAGTGCAGCCTATGGGATTTGGGATCCAGAATCCCATCTCCCCAGGCAAGAATCCCATCCTCCCCAAGGTGGACAGCAGCATTTCAGTATCACTCCCAGAGGTAGGGAGGGGTTAGGTGCATATGCACTGCCCCAGGAGCCCTTCAGAGACAAGAACTAAGCTTCCCTGCCCCAGCAGTGCTGCTCAGGGTCCTTAGCCCAGGGCAGGAGTGGGTGCAGCCTTTGCTCAGATGGAGGATGTGCTTGGGAGCACCCCTCCAGCAACAATCCCACCCGCTCCGTGCGTTCCTGCATGGTGTCAGCGTGACATGTCCCACTCCCAGCCTGTGTCTCCATTGTACTCTGCAAGTCAGCGTCACTCGGGTCTGTGCCCTGAAGCAAGGGTGAGCATATGCACCAGTCTGTCACAGCAGACCGTACTTTTCTGTAGGGGAAGCAAATTATCTGCCGAGGAAATGCAGATATGATAATCTGCTTTGACACAAAGGATTTACTTTGTCCCACTCAAACATATTTGCCCATTTACATTTTAAAAATTGGGGCCTTCAAAATGTTATCACAGCACTGCAGGAATTTTTCACCTTGGCAGACAGTGAAGCTTCTCACAGATTAAATGAATGGCATAGTGGTTTTATTGTGCTAAACTAAACTAAGCACTTAACTCATTAATTCATCACCACAACTTGCATTAGGACCTGCTATTTTAAATGAGGCATACTTCTTTTTTTTTCCCCGCCTCAAACATTTACACAATCTCATCTTTACCCAAAGCTTGTAAGTCATAGCTAACACAGACCTACAAGCCAGAGTGAGATTTTTTTTCAGTGGTGCCAGACTTTTCATGAATTTCTTCACATTTAAAGAGCTTCCGTTTGGCACGGGCTCTGAAGTCATTTACTACAAGTACACAAAAGATTGCTGCGTTGATCAAGATATTTTAGCCACACTTGTAACGCTTTAGTATGCCTTAAAGCAGACTCATGTTTATTGAAACAAGCTGCACAGTTACTTTGTCAAGAAACATGGATTCCACAACTGGTTTAACCTTACTAAATGTCTGCTAGTTCAGAATAATTCTGAATTCCTCAAGATGTAGATCAACATGCAGAGCCCTGCTCCAATATTTCCTGTGGTACTCAGAGTAGTGGGAGATCTGGTGTCACTGGCATATTTACAGACATATGCAAACCTGTTGCTCTGCTCAGAACAGAACTGTCAAAATTTTCTATTCACTGTGAGGGGAGGCAGCAATGTCATTAATATGGGTATGGAACAAAATGCTGTAGACATGCAAAAAAATGACCTTCCTTTACATTGTAGGACAGCATCAAAACATGTAGACAAAGATCTTGGAAATATAGAAGAAAACAAAAAACTAGAGGAAAACAATCATAAATCTGAAACTTAAGAGAAAATGTGTCAGTCATCATTCCAGGTAAGTGTTTCATATTACAGCATTAAAATCTCTTTGTTCACCATTCCTCTCTGGTGATCAAAGCTCTAGCTTGGTCTGGTGCTCACCTTCCAGAGGTGAGGCAGTGGGGTCGTTTTGTGGTGTAGTTTTAGGACAGACAGACTCAAGCTTTTGGCCAATTAAGAATTCAGAGATCTATATATAAATATAAAAAGAAGTCTGACATTCAGATGGAACTTGATACTTGGCTTTATTTTAATGCATATGCTTGAGGAAATGAAAATACAAATTTTATACTGTACCACAGTTCGTGTGTATGTATGTGTTTATATGAAGAGTATGTTTAGATGGAGTTCAGAAGATTTCAAGTTATGACTTGAAATATTTACAGGAACTTCTTCCCTTACTGAAAGCAACAGTTTCCAAGTCCTTGGTCACTTTTTCCATCATTAATGTAAAGTCATGAAACTTCCTTCCCTTAGAACAAAACAATTCTCTTAGTCTAGATTTCAGACACCTGTACTATGATCAGTTTTATCCTGGAAAGAGCCACTGTGTGTCTCTTTACAATAGTAACAGGTTTGAAAGTTTCCCCTGCTGGGATCTGTATGAAGTAAACTGTTTACAAATGATCTGGCAGATGCCCAAGTTCTGTGGGGAATTACAGGAGCACTGCAGAGCACCAAGAGCACCACCCTGTGCACACACATACATACATCACTGCTGCACCTCTCCTCCTAGTACCCAAGGGAGGGGGTCAAACCATTTTTCTGGCCAGTTTAGGTCATCTAAAATTAACACTGTAACACTGTGTTAACACAAGAGTCTGGAAACCAGCTAACCATCGATTTGTTGAGTTAGTCATCAAATAGTCTTAAAAATGAGAGTATTACATATTCAGAGGTGCATTGTAAGCTCCTTCACAGGAAAGCCGTAGACAGCCCTAATTTTCAGTGATCTTAAGTAAATAGCACTGGATACCTTCTTGAGGTAGCAGGGGTTTAAAGCATATGGAATTATGTAAAATTATGATATTTCATATTTATATAATGAGGTTTTTCTTTAAATGAATGCAACTGTCAATAATTTCAATATGTCAGTATTGTCTGAAATTTTCTAATACAAACCACAAGTTTTGCATTAAATGTTTAGAATGTAATGGATTATATAGAGGAGTTACACAGTATATAAGGAGATGCAGCATTGCTGTAGGCACTGTACCAGCAATATCACTGTTTTACTAGTTTGGAAAAGGGAATTGGGAATACCAAAATGATGTCCTAGGAAGGATTTAAAGATGGAAAACAAGTCAGTTTAGATTTTGAAAAAGTTGCAGCATAAACACCCTGTGTGCCTTTGGTCCAATCTTCTACTCTGTATTCCTTCAGATCAGTAGATCTGCATAATTTAAATGAACATAAATCCATTACTTACCAGATAAACTTACTCGATTTACTGGGAGCAATACTGCAACAGTGATTAACAGCATTAAAAGCATTTCTTTCATTCTTGTCATGAAAGAAAATGTTTACTTTAGTGAGCTGTAGAAGAAAGTACTTTTCATGTAGCTGTTTATTTAGAGCATAGATACTGAGTAGTTATGATGGTTAACATATTTTAAAATATTTAACTGTCTTTATCTTTCATATTTTCAGAGATTACATATAGACCAATTGAAGCATGAACGTGGATTGTATTTAAACATATACAAAGAAGTGACAGCTATTCATGGTTCAAGTATTAAGCAGATCATACTACCAGGTTTTCAAAGGATTTTAGACACAATTATCTCAAGCTAAAAAAACCCCACAAACTAATTTTGGCAACAGCCATGATAATAGGTCACCATGTTGTGTTCTGTTTGAAATATTTTTTGTAAATGTCTGCACTGAAGATTTCTTTTTGTTTGCCTTTATGTAAATTTTTTACGTAGCTATTTTTATACACTGTAAGGCTTTGTTCTGGGAGTTGCTGTTAATCTGATGTATAGTGTAATGGTTTTATTTCAATTGTTTTTATGACACCCTTTGAGCAGGTACATGTCTGATTCTGGTTGTAATCAGTGAAGCCTCTGCTTTGTAGCAAGTACTTAAAGTGTAAGATTTTCTTAAAGGAAAATGTCAAACTCCTTTTTCATTCTTTGAAATCATGGTAAAGCAGAAGGGTGACAGCTGTGACAAGAATAAACTAAATTGTTAATGAAAGTGAACATTTAAAAAACCATGCAAAGCTAAACAAGCTGGAAGGGGAATAAAGACTTTCCCTGCAGAAGTCTGGGTATTGAGTAAGGAACACTATGAAAAATTCCTAGCCTACATACAGCTGGTGGATAAAAAATCCTTTTCTTCTAGAGCAAGACATGCATTTTATTGGTGGTTATCAGTCGTCTTTCATGTTAGATTAGGATAAGGAACTGGAATTCTGGATTAATTTTGATTCCTTTATGTTATTCGCTGCCTTAAAGTACTGTACCTTTTCTTCTTTTCAGAGAGATACCAGTCAGAATTGGAAACTTTTTTTAAAAAGTGGTCATATCAAAGCTGCATTTTTTTCCCACAAAAATAGAATATATATATATATATTTTTTGTGTGTTTTTGTTAACTATGCTACAGATATTGAATGCACCTTGAGATAATTTTAGTGTTTTTAACTGGTACCTAATTTATCAAACAGTACATATAATTGTAACAATGAAATGTCTATGTATCTTTAGTTACATTCAAGTTTGTAACTTTATAAACATGTTTTTTGCTTGAGGGAATTTTTAGAATGGTACTTGATAAGAAAAGGTTTTAGGGTAAATGGCCAATAGAAAGTTATACTTAAGGGAGATAAGTTTCATCTTATCTGGAAAGTTAGTTTCTGGAAGAAGGTAACAGGTAGCTTTGATGGAGAGGAACAGTAGAAGTAAACAGAACATCAGGTTTCCATTTACAAATATCCAGGGAAAAAGTAAGTTTTTATAGACTGGTAGGCAAAAATAAATAAATAAATAAAAGAAAAAGATGGACGTTAGGAAATGTATTTTGCCACTTTTGCATTATTTAGGGGGCAGAAAACACTGTTACTTGTAAATTTGTAAAATGTTAAATGTCTGGGCAGTAGTGACTGATGTCTTAATAAAAGCTTCCTGTAGTGCATTGGCATGGATTAAATACATAAGATGTCCTATAAACTCTATGCTGTATAAAATATTAGAGGGAAATCCTGTTATATGCCTCTAAACTTTAATTTGTTACAGTTTTATTTGGCAAAAAGAAAAAATTATAATCTTGGTCAATATTTAAACCAAAGTAAAATGGGGGAAAAACCAAAGTAATTTGTTTTGCATGGCTAAGCCATTCTGTTATCTCTGTAAATATTGTGATTTTTTTCTTTTTAGAATTTTGTTAAAAAAATTCTAAAATTTTTAAACACCTGTTTTTCGAAAATAAAACGTGAACACACAAAAAAGTTACTTTATATATAAATATATCTTTTTCTTTTGGTGCAAGAACACTGCCAAGTGATACACTTGTTTTGTAAAAGTAAAAACAAATTCAGTGGGCATGACTCTGAACGGGAAACATTGTACCAGAGTCCTGTGAAGGAGTGTGCATCTACTGCCTCTCTTTGTTTATATCACTACAAATAATTCTTAAATACAGAGAGGAATCTTCCAAAGATAGGGAAACCTTCAAAGGGAAAGCATAGGGAAGGGCTGAAAATTTTCATACCACTGTCAGGGGAATATAGGGCAAACGAGAAGAAAACAAAGTCCTTCAACTTTCACAGCTACAGAAAAAGAAATATAAACAACTCCTCGCCTTGTGGGATTCTGCTTGATCTCCTATGCACTTTAAATCGTCAATCCAAGGAGCTGGGTTTTTCACTGCTCCGAGTTCACGATAGGCAAGTTTCAAGAACCGAGAGTGCAAAAGAATTAATGTTTCTATCCATGCCTAAACAACAATAAAACTGAAGTATGTCTTCACTGGCTTGTGTGAAATCTCAGTTTACAAGAACTCATGTGAGCCCGAGGGAAGGTGCACACCCAGAGCTCGAGCTGCTGCCTGTGGTCCTGCAAATACACCCCTGTGGAGTCTGGCTCCCAGGAAAGGTCATGGGGTGATGGGTGTGGGTTTGTGGGGCTTCTCCTGACCCACAGCACCTGGGGACCACAAGCACTTTCTCACTACAAGCTGGTGCACAAAGCCTTGCCAAAGCTCATCATGCAGGTCTCTGCTTGGTACCTGGACAAATAATTACCCTAGCAGTGAATTTGGGGGGACCCTGTTCAAATCTGAGCAAGGACACCACAAGAGTTCAACCTCAGTTTACTATACACAGGAAGAAAAAAATCCCTGCTCACAAATGGTTTAAAAGCATGACAGGAGGCAGCAGAGGAGAGCCCATCCTCTTGCTTTACAGTCAGAAAATAATGTAATTAGTGGTGTCTGTTCATGGCTGTGCAGCAAACTGCCACTGAGCTTGGAACAACCAGGGGGTTTCACTGCATGCTGCAAAGGCAGTATCCTGCCAAAATACCCATGGGCTTCCCAAACAACTCTGGAAGTCCTCTGAAGCAGCAATATCAAAGCTATAGCTGTGCTGCAGTGGATACAAATTACAGAAACGTGATAATGGTGTGGCCACAAAGTGAGGCCTTCTGGAAAGAAAGGGGAAAAAAAAAGTAATTGGGGTCAGCACTATAAAAGCAAAATCATCAGGGACATTTTGTACTGGTTCTGAGTACTACAGACCACCCTCTGCTGGAGGGCTTTACTGCACCTCCTGCTGCTGTGCTGCTGGGGCTGGCTCAGAGCCCAAGCAAGGGACAGCCCTGACCCAGCTGCTGGTCAGGGGAACAAACCATCCACACCACATTGTCTGGGTGTTTTCCAGGATTTGCCAGCATCAACCCATGTTACACCTTTTTCTGGACACAGGGTTTTCATCCTGTCATGCTTTGGAAAAAATCCACAAATAATTAACTCTAAATTCTATATTGGTTATTATTTGAACATTACGAGATACTAATGTGAGTTTTATCTATACTGGTACCAGGCCACAAAGAAATACAAAGAATGAATAAATCTAAATTTGTTGTCCTTTTTTTAGTGATAAATTTTGCCAGGGAATATCCGATATTCACCTAATAGCCTCAGCTGCTGGCTGTTGCAGTTAAATCTGATTTACTCGTAGTACCACATGTGGCTGGATACCTTCCTGTTGACTTCATATTTAGACAGCCATATGTCTGTAATTATCTCAGCTAAGATTAAGCAGTGACATATGAAATGAGATCATGACCTCCTGTGTCAACCACATCTGTGCAAATGTTTTCTGGGTTTCCTTTTGACAAGAATGCATCTGCGTTTGGGTGTTTGTTTCCAAGAATCGCCCAATACAGCATTTTCAGGCAGGTTTCTCCTCCAGGCAGAAGGAGCCAGGGGAGCACTGGGGGTACAAAACTTCCAGTTATGTGCTTCTAACCCCCGAAGGGCTCCCAAGATCTTCTGGAAAAGGATAACATCCTCAAGCTGGCATCATTCAGTGCAGAGCAAGGCTCACTTCAACCCTCTCTCCTGGTGGCCTGCCAGGGAGGGAGAGCATTGTAGGAAGGGAGGCAGCCAGGCTGCAAACAAACCAAGCAGCCAACCCCCCACATACACCCTTGCCTTGCTTTCATGTGTAATGCAGCTCACACATTCAGCAAAGATTTGCTGCATTTCAAGTTACTAGAGAATCAGAAACTAAGCCTATTACTTATTATCAAATTATGTCAAAGCCAATTTCTAAATAACTCCATCGATCCAGCCACTCACAAGTCTTAAAATGTCCTGTAATTCATACATTTTTCTCATTTACATTCTAAATAGAGACATTTATTCTGTTAGTAGCAAGGCATTCACTTTGATGTAGTAATGAATTTCAGCTTGAAAAGGTACAGTCTGACAAATTATTAGGAAATTTTGTTTCTTAGTGAGAAAACAGTAATGTAACTCTGTCATCACTCACCCTCCCCCTGTTTCCCCCAGATGTTTTGCCTCTTCTCCTGCTCCACCAGGTGTTGCAGCCAAGGCCTCTGTCAGTCTGTTCCCTGTGCTCATTGCCACATCTCCAGTACAGATTGAGTCTTTGCTGCCCTCACCATCAGTTCTTCATTTGCAGGACACCCAGTAAATATCAGCAATTTAACACAACTAGAGACATGAAATAGACTGTGAAACAGGAAATAAAGGTAGAAACATACTAAGCTTCCTCTGCTTGGGCTTCTCTGTGGTTGAATCCCTAGTTCTGGAGTCCCCTGGAGTTTTCCTGTTTTGGGAAAATTGCACAAAAATCTAACCCATGCTCCAAAGGCTCAACTGTAATTCCATAACATATATCCAGGCATACCACTGTGCCCTTTTTTCTCATCTAACCCTTTTCCTGCCACTCATAGCATTAAAATAATGTTAAATAAATATCATTACGCACTGGAATGCCAGCACAAGTCTTAGGTTTAAGAATGTGATCTTTTTTCCTATATTCAATCCATGTAGTTACGATGCAAGGATTTATTTCATGAGACCCAGCCCTTAACTTGAGAGAGTGGAGGGAAGGAAGGAACATCCTATTGCTCTAAAAAGTAACAAATTAAATAATATTTAAATATAGTGACTTCTACCCATTTAGTTTTTCTAGTAAAAAGGAATCCCTCTTTCAATACAAATCTATGTTCAATTTCACTCAGATATATTCTACAATATAATAGAATAATTATAGACTGATATAGAATATAGTAACAGAGCAATAATTATATAATAAGCTATATAATAAAGCTTTTGTTAAAAGAGACCAACTACAAACCCAGAACAATGCTTCCCTCAAATCAAACTCGCATCATCCTCATCCATTCTCCCCCCTGCCTGCTGAGATTCTCACCAGAGGAGTTAAGTGACTGAATGGGCACATCTCTGATGTCAGTTTGATTTCTCCAGGACTAGAAAGCAACTACAAATTCAGGTTGTATTATAAGTGTTCAATAATGTCTACACACCAGATCAAGAGTTTTCATTAATATCTGCAAATGTAACAAGAAAAGCTATTCTAGCCTGGACAGCAGAATACATTTAAAAGGAAGAACATATAATTGAGTCTAAATTCAGGAAATGAAATGAATTAAAGGCTCAAATAAAGCCCTCATAATAGACAAAATATCTTCACTAATTTGGTTTTGTTCATGTTGATATAAAAGCTTTATCTGATTTTATTACTCCAAATAAAGAAAGATAACACTAATTTCCATGAATTTAGGGAAGTAAACACATACAACAAACACAACTGGCCAAAGTGAGTGCACTTACCAAACAGAAAGAAACAGGATATGGAAATCAGCTCAGACAGACTTTCTGATAAAAACTAAAGCTAGCAAGATTAGCAGTGTGTGGAATACTCAGGCTTTTTTGTCAAGTGTGGTATCTATTCTAAGTGCAATGTCTTTCTTCCTCCACTCACTGTACTTGAAATAATCCACTGTGCACTGCAGTCCAGGTTTGCTGTTTCTCTTCTGCACAGCACTGCATCCCAGATTTTCCCAATCCAAAACACATCAGGAACAACAGTTGAAAAACAGAGTTTTTCACTGAAATTTTTATATGTATTCAAGGCAGGGATAAGAAATACAAGTTTGGCAACAAAAGTCATCAGTAGTCAGAAACTTTTAAGAATGTCATATTTGTGGACCAAGTCCTCTCACTCTGCCTCTGACTGAAAAGCCAATTGTTTGGTCCTTCAAAAAGGGATGTGGGAGAAAAGGGAAGAGTGAAACTGCCAGCAAATAGGAACATAACTCACTAAAAGTTACCTTAAATGAAAGCTAAATACTTTTCCAAGTGCAAATCTTCAAAAATAAAAAGGGCAAAAAAGAATCTGAGGTAGGAATGTTGCTGTGGTCAGCAGCATCCTCCAAGGATGCAGCCCTGGGACAGGAGCACTGCTTCATCCTAATTCTTTCTCAAGTGCTGTCCCTAGAGCACTTATTCAAACATCTGCTCTCTCTTCATCATGTTTATGTTTCTCTGCACTAACATGAGCTAGAAGGTGCTAACAGCTATCAACAAGAAGGGATCTGGGGCTCACAGCAGTCAGAGCAATCCTTTTCAAAGCTGCTACCCTTAGTGGTCAACTTTAGCTCTAACAGAGGAAGCCACCAAAACTCTCCATGTAGCTCCAGAGAAGGAACAGCCTACAGTATTGAGCAGAGGTAAATTCAACAATTAATAAATCCATCTAATTCTAGTTGCAGCAGGATGGAAATGCTGAAAGGAACTGCAACCATTGCAGAAGGTGTGCAGAGAGTCAGCATTAAGCAGGTCGCATTTGCTCACTGAGTTTAAAGGAAGGTCAAATGGCTGAAGAGCAGTAGCTGCTGGAGGAGGACTGGCTGAAACACTAATCCAGCTTCAACATAGCAGCAGGTAGCAAAAGAACTTTTTAAACATCTGCACTTCTTCAATCAGTACAATTCAGCTCAGAGAGGAACTGAGAGGAAAGAAAAACAAAAACTTCTGTGGAAATAATCAGACTGGACAGGTGAGTGTCTTCCCCTCTAAGAGATGGGGTAACTAAACCCAAATAGCTCAGCTTCCTCAATATACATAGTACTGCCTTTATTATAATAATTCCACCTTCAGTGCAAAAATATTTGCATAAATTTACATGAGGAAAAACATTCAACTGCATTTCAAGGTATTATTAACCAATAACCCTCTCAAATGGTGTTTCAATGCACTCACTTCTTTCATCCAACTAGACCTTGTCACAAAACACAAGTGTAATAAATAATCCAGCATAAAATGCATTACTCAGCATTCCTAGTAAATCCACTTGAAATATGAGGCATGGCCATTTGTTGCTGGCTGGGCACAGGGCAGAGACATGGCCAAAGAAACAGTGATCATGGCTGCGGTAAGCAGCAAAGGTGACAGAATTTCTACGGGGTAAAACAGCTTCTGCTTCCACCATCCTGAAAAGAATTTTAGTGTGAAGGCATCACAAATAGTACCCCAATTGTGTATTACTGATGCTCATCTACACGGGGAAAACTTTAAATTCTGGCTAATTCAGGAACTTGCACATCAGGACAGAGGTAGTGAGAGAGGAGCTGTCAGGAATCAAGGAAACGAGATGGAACAAATAATGAAATTATTCATAAGGCATTAAAGTTGACCCAAAATCATTAGAAAACCATCAAATGTAATTAAAACAGGAATGAAAATTTTACCCAAAGGAAACTAAATAATGTTTCACAGGAAGAAGAAATAAAAAGCTACTCAGAAAAAAAAATGAACCAAACCATCCTATCTGCAATGACAGAGAGATTTGAAAAAATTATTATAGAGTTCCAAGCAAAAATTTGCCAACCCCCCTGTTCCTAAAGAGGAGCCACAAGCTGAAAGTAGCGGAACCAAAATATTTACGTGGCCATTTTAGAGATTGGAACAATCTTGACCATGTAGGAACTAATGAGCTAAAAATGGGAATGAAGGAACTTTTACATTAAATACATCACCTCGAGGATTGTAGATTACTGTGGAAGACAGTCTAAGTGGAAGAGTAACCAGACTGGTGTTTAACATGTTTACAACACTTTCTTACCACTTTGGGTTTCACAGAGATGCAGCCATGCAAGGTCCAATTTCAGAAGAATCACATGCTGGATTGTTGCCTCAGGGTCTGGCTTTCCTCCTTTATATTGCAGGCTGGAGATAGAACTGATAGGGATTGTAACTCTTACTGATTAATCAACCTATTACTAATAAATAATAAAACAGTTTAATTAACTAATAAACAGACAACTGTTTCCAATTTACATTATTTTGCTTGCAATTACACACAGCTACAAAGCTGCCATTTATTAATGCTAAATCCTATTAATTACACATAACTACTACTGAAATAAACATCACCTTCCCTCCCCACAGCATAACATTAAGGTGCAAGTGATCCCGCTTGTCTCCGCCCCTCTACACCAGTCCTTTCCAAAGGAGGCCTGGCCAGCAGGAGAGTGAGTTGTCCCAAGGGTTCCCTCTGGCATCCTGGTGGCCTTAGGCCAGTAGGACAGCTACACTAACATCTGTAAAATCTTGTACTCTTACTGCTGGAAAATCTCCCCTTCTTTGTTTTTCACTTGATTTTTATCTTACTTTCCATTTCTCCACTTCTGAACCTTTTTTGTTCCCCTTGTACCTCCTCTAGCCATTCCCCTCCCAAATTAACATGTTTCTGATTACTGCTTCTCCACTGGTCCCAGTGCTGCTATATTTGTACCCAAATTCAGTAAGTTCAATGACAGTAATGAAGCAATCTCAGCTTTACTAATACCGTTCCCTAACTGAGGGGGATCTGGCAAGTCAAACTCCCCTCCAGCTGCCTGGTTATTTTTAGCTTACCTGGCCTCTAAGACAAATCACTCCATATGGGAGCCCTGATACCCCTACCTGGATCCAGTTAAGTACAGGCACTTCCCTGTCATCTGCATGAGCAGTGTGCATGTGACAGCAACTTGTCACTGTGTTTCTGTTCACATCATCACCATCCTGCCCTCTCTTAGCTGATGGATCACAGTGCATTGCCCTTAGTGTGTCCTTCAGACAATCTACAGCTTTCCTGCAGACACATTAGAATCCAAGACCTGGCATTCCAGCAGGACATCTGCTCCCCCTCCCCATAGGTTAACTCAAAGTGATCGGAGGAAGGACAAAATCTATAGAGGTTATACTGAAATGAATCATTTCTGTAGTCAACAAAGGTAGCATGGCTATAACGTGGAACAGAAGATGTCTTTATTGAAATCCACTGTGCTGAAGTTCAAATACGTAGAAGAAACATTGCTTTGCTCCCATCCCCTTGCCCCCCAAATAAAATTGAAGAGCATCATTAATGCTGGTGGTGATGATGGCAGCATCCAAAAAGTGCCCCCAGTGTCTGAAGCAACAAGCAGAAGCAAAGCTTGCTGCTCTGGGCTGAGAGCAATGTGCACCCCCTCACACTGCTGGTGTCTGAGGCAGAGAGAGCAAGCATCCTCCAAGGGAGCAGCTGTCCTGCTCCTACATCTCTGGGGCAGGGGAGCATTTTAGGCACAACGTAAAACACAGAACTTTAATGGGGGTCTGACTGTGGACAGTTAACTTCATTAGCCACAAAGATCAAGCAATCACCACAGATACCCTCAGATACCATTCTGATCTCTAATCATTCTTGACAGCAGGTGGAATTTTGTGTGTGGAATTAGGAGTCTGTCTTCCCTCACATCAGAGATCATTTCCTCCCAGCACAGCCTCAGTGCCTGGAGAACACGGCAGCATTAATAGGTTTCATTTCCCCCTACTGATGCTGAACAGCCCATGATTAATCACACTGTCACTGGATCCTATCCTGATGAAGAAAGTAGGCTAAGCATTATTTATATTTCTAAATGTTAAGCATTTACAATATGGTTTTAACAGTCGGTTCCCTGATTTTCCGTGACACCAGTTTGTATGACAAAACAGCAATGCTTTAGTATGTGATGATCTGCTGGCCATTTCTCAGTGCTGGCTGAAAGTAGCCAGCCACAATAAAAAATTTGCAAGCATTATTTATTTTCTCCTTCTAAAATCTGTTCTCAGTAAGAACACAAATGCCATTACCATTCCAGGTCACACCATGCTGGCAGTTTCTCCTTGCATGCCATGAGCCCACTCCCAAATTGTGGGTGACATGATCTCAATGCTTTCCAGTGAAAATGGTCAATTGTTAGAATTGTTCAGAACTTTTTGAGCAGGGCTATTCTGCAAATAAAGCCTTGTACAACAGTGAGTTCAGGGCCCCTCAGCAGGACATCTGCCTTTCCAAATGGTCATCTCAGGCAAATGACAGCAACCTACTGGTGTTTTCCCAACATGCAAGTTTCACCTTATTCATTAAAGTCAGAGATTTTCCTACTCCCTTATCATTGTTTATTGTAACTGCATGATTTGGTAGCCTTCTGTCTGACTGTTTACAAAGTCCCAGTGCATATCCTGTGATACTTAGCAACTGCCCAAAGCCCTGTATCCTGGTCAGAACCTAACTATTATTATATTAACAGTTCCTTATTGAAAGCAGAGCATCAGACTCAAGCTAATCTGTTCTGTTGACACAACAAGCTTCAAACTCCTGGCTTACTCTTTCCTAATCAGTAGCCTAATCAAATTTTACTTGTTAATATGACCTGATTATTAGCTGGAACAGAAAGGAAACATTTTTCTCCCCTAGTTAGTCAAGCCAGGACCCTCCTGAGCTCACTGCCTAAATCCAGACACTGGGAAGTGGTGGTACAGACCTGCTGTCTTGTTTCTCTGTGCTGGGGTTTTGTCACCTCTGAAATAAAGGGTAAAACCAGCCATGAATGAGGGAAAAGCCCAGCAAACATCATGCTTGTGGAAAGGCAAGAGGACCTCCATAGATGGCACTCTGAGCTACACTGAGCATCTCCCGCACCAGTCCCAATGTCTGATGGAGCTGCAGGTTTCCCTCACCCGTGCCTGTCAGAAAGAGGCATGTGCTGGATCACAGCCTGCTCCCCCAACCCCCCTCTGCCATGGGACAAGGCTGTTGCTGCTTCCCCTGCGGCTGGCAGCTGTTCCCAGTGCCAGATGTGCTTCCCCTGCTCCCCTGCCTCTCCCCGCACGGAGGGGCACTGCAGGGCAGGCGGCCCCTGGCTTTGCAGGGCAGCACGGGGGGAGCATCCTCCCCTTCGGCACTGCTCTGACTGCCAGGAGATGGCCGGGGGCTGGGACAAGGAGGAAACCTCGCTCAGAGAGGCTCTGATGGGAAGATGGGAGGGAACGCCTCATCAGACACATCAGCGAGCCAAGGAATGCAGGTGACAAAGAGCGAAGGAGGGAGAAATGCACTTCGGAAAATAAAGGAATGATGTGAAACCGCCAAAGCAGGAAATGAGACGAGAGAGATCTTCGAAAGCAAAAAACAGGCTAAACATGCAAATTCTGACTAGAAATAGAGGCTGGTGGAAGAGAAAACAGCACAGGACAGCATAAGCATCTGAGCAAACAGCAGCAAACCATCGCTGTGAAATAGGACTGAGAAAGGATATGCTGCTCTGCAAAGGTCAGACAAGGAATCGTGACTCAGGAGGAGATAAAAACCTTGCCTGGAGTCTGGGGAAGATGACGGGAGATTAACATCCCAACACTTTGTCTTGTTTTGTACAATCACTAAATAAATAAATATTCTGCACTGAAAATATACACTAGATTTGTGTATGCAAGCACTATATATTATATCACAAACATTGTAAGGTGAAACACTACAATAAAAAGGAAAGGGAGAGGGAAGCATGAAACAGAGGAAAAAAAAAACAAACTGGTGAATTCTACCTTATGCTTGAGTTTCCATTGACAAGCACTCAGAATGGATGAAGTGCCTCTGGTTCTCTTGTTGGGACAATGCTACTGCTTGGAGACTGGGGTGGGAGGGGAAGGGCTTCCAACATTTCTGAAAAATGTGCACCTCTTCACAGCACAATCACTCAAACAGGGAGCAGTGACTAAAAAGAGATAAATGAAAATATGCTCCCTCCACCGTGTAGTAGCAAAACTAAGCCCTCAATACAAATTACTTGATTTTTTTTTTTCAAGGAGAATGAGTAATGACATGAGAAATCCATGTGACAATAGATGGATGTCACCATGGATAGTTCAGGAAACAAAGTATTTTTAAAAATTCTAATTACTGCAAATCTTAGTGGATTTAAAGCATTTGGGGGTCATCCATCAAAATTAAAGCATGCTGTGATTAGAGAACTGTACCAGGATGGGATACATCTTGCATTACAGGGAGCTTTCCAAATTAAAGCCAACACGCAGGGAAAACTGTGATTCCTTTGAGCTTTTGCTAAAATTTAGACAAGCTGTAATTTATATGCATACTTGTAACTTGGTGGGTCATGTGTCTTTTTAAAACTTGATAATTTTAATACCATTTTTATTGAAATGATTAATGCAAGTCAGTTTGCCTGATGAGAAGGAACAGAAGCAAATCAAAGTTAGCTGTCTGCTTCATTTAAACTCAGATTGGTAGGAATATACACTGTTCCCTGGCCTGAGATATCAAATAGAGGACAAGAAAAAAAAAACCTTAGAGAAATGGAACCATTATTTACTGAAGAGGATTGGAAGCTGTCATCCATTGAACAAGGCTTGGTCAGCCAAACTTTGGGACATAATTGTACCTTCTACAAGATGCCAAGATAATGGATAAGGATTTCAAAGGACTTTTATTAAAAGACAGTATTTTCCAGGCTGTGAAAGGGCTTTAGATTGACAAACATCCTCTGAAAGTGAGCTAGGAAATCAGAGAGACAGTTTAATCCACACTGCCTTGATTTAGGCTCACTACACTCAGAAAATACCTTCTGAGACACAGGGCTGCCATTTATGATGAATCAAACTTTCCCCTGTAATGTGACACCAGTTTATAATTGAGCCTGTGATGCAGCCACTCAAGAGGAGACAGGAGAGGTTGGCAACTCTGGAAGCCAAGCCTGCAGTGCCTCAGACTAAAACCTTGTATAGCATTGTTTGGCATTGTTTCCACCCCTCCAGGGTCCTATTGAACAGCACTAGAACACGGATGATGTGAGTATGAGCCACAAGCCCACAGATAACATCCACCCTGCAGCACTGCTCCACAGCAGCTCTCCCTCCTGTGCCCGTGCTGTCCCTGTCACCACAGGTCCCCTTCCTCCCCCTCTGCTGCAGCCATGGCATAGGCATGGAGGGCCTGCCTTGGGCATGCAAGCAACCCTGCAGAAACTCCATTTCTCCTGTGATTGTTGCACAAGATTGCACACAGAGCAGCAGTACTACTTCAGGATTTACCACCCTGACATCACATCTTCCTCACATCAGGAGGAAGTGTCTGTCCTTCGTGTTCTCCTGTGCACAGAGGGATGGACTGAATGTGCAGGGAAGTGGGAGTTTCAGAAAGGCCCTGGGCAGGGCTGAGTACACACACAGAGCTGTGCAGATCTGATGAGCTCAGCTTACCAGCAAGCTCCTTCAGCAGACAACACAGCCAAGCCTCTAGTTTTATAAGGCACAGGCATTCACTAAGACTTTGGTCAAACAGCTCTGAAGTGGAGAAATCACTATCCATATACTGAACTAATTCTAAACTCTGATGAGAAAGTCTTCACAGAGAGAAAGTTGAAAAAATGGAATTAAGGCAGTGCTGAAGCAAGAGTCCACATGTTTGCAGGCAAGCATTGTAGACACTTCATCAGTATTGAGTCAGCAACTAAGGTAGGCAGTAAAAGTTTGGAAGGAGCATGCCTCTGGATAGGTTAAGTGCACTAAACAGTCCATACTCCATCATCAAAACTGTTTTCAGAAGAGCTGTGCATCCCCTGTCAAGTAGTTCCTGGCCTCTTCTTGTTTCTTCTTTTACTACCAAACCCAACCACAAGCAGGAAGATTCTTTCTACTCTCCCCCTTCCTCTGCCTGTTTATCTTTTGCCTCATCTCCATCCTGGAAAGTTCCCTGCAGCTCGTTTTTCACCTGATAGAAAGTGAAACAAAACTCCCAAAATCAGTCTTCCTGCAAAAGTCTTTTTTTCCTGTCATTAAATTCCTTCAAACATCTAAATTGCTATCACTCTATTCCAATGGCTTCATATATTTACCTTCATTTTATCCTCTGTCTTCACTGCTACTGCAATTTTACCTCCTTTCCATCTCATTTGGTCACTGGTCTCCAATTTGGTTTTGATCTCATGGATTGGTAGTAGGCATGGATTGGTAGAGATGTAACTTCCAGTCTTCCTTCAGCATGTGACTGGCACAGGTAATTAGACAAAAGGAGGAGGGAAGTATCCAAGTTTATGCTTGAACCACACACTCTCAAAAAAAGATGGCAGCAAATGAATGTGCAGATCCATGAGCAGTGTGTTGTCAGGACTGACAGCCCCTGGGGTGCACACAGTGCTTTCTGCACCAGAGAAACCACAGCAGCTGCAGAGCTTCAATCAAAGCACATTTACAGTAAATTCTTCGTTTCCAGGGCAGTCAAGACACCCCCTACAGCCAAATAATAAACAAAAATGTTAAAAAAACCCTATAATACTGCAGATACCCCATGAAAGAGGTGGCACATCATTAAACAATGTTTTCAAACAGCCTTGAGCAGCTTAAATACTCCCCTGTGGAGTTACAAACCAGCAGAAGTCAGAAATTGGATGATTTCAAAGCGCACAAAAATGTCCTATTTCATTATAAAACTTAAGATTTGCTAAAAAGTGGAAAAAAAATTGTAGGGGAAAAAAAAGTCAGAAAACCCATTATTTTCCCAGTCTATAAAATTAATCCAGTCCATCATTTCTCTGCACTGCTGCAATCTGCAAGCTCTTACACATTTGAAATGGATATTATATGCCCAATTCAGTGGGCTCCTGTTTGAAAGTGAAGGTATATGTTGTTAACAGAGATTGCAGAGAAATGTAGATGAGTTTCTTTCATTTGCATCTTCTGACTCACCTCAGAAAGACAGCTACCACCACAGCTTTCCTGGCTAGCACACTTTATACAACCCACAGGACATACTAATATCAGCATTTTCACAAAAAAAAAAAAAGAAAAAAAAAGTTTTACAGGGAACCAGGGCACATTGGGCTGACAGCAGCAATCACATCAGCACTGTTTCAAACAGCAGCCATCATCTGGAGGCAGCACAGAGCAGCAATGGCCTGATGCACTGATTGTAGAGCCCAAGCCCTCAGCAGCTGTACCACTGCCCCCACTGTGTGCCTTCCTCCCCCACAAGAGTTTGCCTTAAGAGATCCCACATGTTCACAGCCCCAGAGCATCCACAGAACCACAGAATGACACGGTTGGAAGAGACCTTCAAGATCAAGTCCAACCCATGCCCCAACACCTCAACTAAACCATGGCACTGAGTGCCACATCCAGTCTTTTTTAAACACATCCAGGATGGTGACTCCACCACCTCCCTGGGCAGACCATTCCAGTACTTTATCACTCTTCCCGTAAAAACCTTTCTCCTGATATCCAACCTGGATTTCCCTTGACGTAGCTTGAGACTGGGTTCTCTGGTTCTGTCCATTGCTGCCTGGAGAGAGAGACCAAACCCCACCTGGCTACAGCCACCTTTCAGGAAGTTGTTGAGAGTGATAAGGTCACCCCTGACTCTCCTTTTCTCCAGGCTAAACACCCCCAGTTCCCTCAGTCACTCCTCACAGGGCTTGTGCTCCAAGCCCCTTCTGCCTATGGATTAGGAGTTATCGTTCAGGATCACGCTGCAAAGGCAACAGAACTATGGAAATACACAGACTTGAGTATGATTCCAGCCAAGAAAAAAGACAAACCACTGACACAGTTAAAAGCTTAATGGTCTCCACACAGTATCCATGCTTTGTGCAGACAAGGGCTGACTGCACTTAAAGCCACTTACAGAGCTGGCCAGGTACTTCATGCTGTTTGTGAACAGCCAGGGAACAGCTAATGAACAGCTGCTAATGAGACATTTGCTCACTGTGCAAGACAGAGCGGGCAAGAAAGAAGTGGAATGTTTCTGTCACTGAATGTCCCTGGGCAACAAAAATTGTAAAGGAGGAGAGAGTTCACAGTGAGACATGTCAGCATCTTGAAGAGATGGGCACAGGCTCTTGGCAGCTGTGGTACTTAGGCTGCAATAGCCAGCAAGGGTGGGAAGACAGGATTTCAAAATTTCTGAGGAAAATCTTAATAATAGAGGAATCATATCATAATAAGCAAATAGAATGGATGAGGGAAGTTTATGAGATGAACCAAGAGAAAATATAATGCCTGAGACTGAATAAGCTGAGGTGAGAGTACCAGCCAAACACTATAAGAGAGCATGTGCTTTTATTGAAAATGGGATGGGAAGAGAAAATGGATGTTCTAATTAGGTTTAAAAAGGTATGCAGACTTACCCCACTGCCATATTTCAGGTGTTTGCAAATTAAATCTAATTGCATTATACCAATATCTACAAGGATATCTCAACACTATACATAATTTTGCTTGGTTAAAATTCCTATGCTACCTTTCACAATTGCCAGTATCAAAGAAATGGTACCTGTCAAAATAGTTGTTTGCTTGTACTCCCCTATATGGCTATTTCCTCAATTTTCCCTTGTCTTATTCCTATTTTACATTTCAATAGGAAATTTATATATTTATATATATCTATGTATATTATGTTTTTGCTTCATATTACAGACAATATTATTGGTAGAAGACTTGCTTTTCTATTCTGTGTTTTCCACTTTTCTAGCATCTAATTCACTCTAACAACATTTTTGTCCAGGATCAGATAAATAGCAAGAATGACAGAAATATGTCTTTAATTTCCATGTTTTTTCTTATCTCCCAAATAAGAAAAAAAAGTCACGCCAAAATCACTGCATTTAATGTAAACATCCTGATAGTTTCTTCTTCATGGAGCTCCGTGTGTTCTGAGGTGGACAGGAAGAAAAAAACTCTCAGCAGTTAGACTTCTGACTTTGAGGCAGTGGAAATTTGGTTGAGGAAAGGTCAGAGCGGAATAACAAAGCTGGTTTTATTATATTAGGAAGAAGCTTAATAGAAACAAGATATGTAGATTAATTAGAACATAAATCTCTTCTAATGACTTTAGCCCAGATCATCATCTTTTAATTGCCTTTCATTCCAAATCATGAAGGTTTTTGGCATATGTACTACATTTCTATTGATTTAATTTTTAAATCAATAGAAGTGAGTCACATAGAATTCAACCTTTACTGATTTCAGTATTTTGATAGAAGTCTAAGAAACAGAAATGCACACCAAGAGCTGGAGTCCAAACTACTTGAACATGACTCCTTAACCATAATACAGACTTCTTACATGAAACTTTCCTCCCTTATATGGCCTTAATCACAGAATCATAGAATGGGTTGGAAGGTGTAGTGAACCCCTATCCAGTGGACCTGGGAAAAACACCATGGAGGATCTAACAATAGGAATGGTGACACAGCAACAAGAAGTTCCTGTGTCCCCGGCCCTCTCTCCCATAGCCTATCTCTGTAACCCTATAAGGCTATGTTACTTTAACCCTTACTATTGGTCAAATCTGGATACCCCTAAACCTTTACCATTGGTTAAGTTTGGATTCTCTCCAACCCTATAAAAGAAGCATACTTTAGTCCATTTGACAGAAGAAGAGCTGTTGCTGGGACCCTTCACAGACATCCCCAATAAAGCCATCTCTGTGGAACCAGCCAGCGCCTCTCCTTCTCCTCTCTCTCCGTCTGCTGCAGCCTCAAGCCAAGGGCAAATTTACCTAGCAAGCACGAGCTGAAATCCTAAGAGCTTGCCATCACTATAAGAGCTGATAGTCACTAAGCTTGTTATGGGGTTTGGCCCGCGGCTACCCGCCTGAGCTAGCTTAGCCTTAGACGGCACCCCATCTCCCGGGGGTCCGGGCCCCCTGGCTATATTGCTCTGCTTTATAAGGCCAGATCAGAAGCTTTTTTATAGGAAGGGGCCTTTGAAGGCCACCTAGTCCAATCCCTCCTGCATTAAGCAGGGACACCTTCCACCAGAGTAGGATGTTCAGAGCCCCATCCAACCTGGCCCTCAATGTTTCCAGGGTTGGGGCATTCACCACCTCTTACAGCAACCTGTTCCAGTGTCTCACCACCCTCACTGTAAAAAACCTCTTCCTTCAATCTAATCTTAATCAATCCTTCAGTTTCAAACATTACCTTGCCCAATCTCAACAGACCTACTTGCATCACACACAGAAAGTCTGGATAAACAGAAGAGAGCTTATTCAAGAAAAAGAGAAAGAATAGTTAAGGGAGAAAGGAAACAAATTGCAGACACTCATATGATGAGAAGTTCTGTCCCTTGACAGAGGGACACAATGGCAAAAAAATAATTGTAAATTGCAAATGCCATTATTTTCACCTACTCCCTGAACTTTTCATGACATCTCCTGCTGAACCTATGATAGTTTGACTCTCCCTTTAAACTGAACCTATCAAGTTCTTGTATTTGCAAAATGACAAAAAATCACCACATAACAGAGCTTGGGAAAGCAACAAAACTGAGCCTGCACTGCTTTGTTCCATCAGAGCGGCCTATCTGCCAATGCTCACAATCCAGCTACAGAAAGGGGAAATTTCTTGATCTCTAGAAATGAGGAGGAGTAGGTGTTTTGCAGCTTCTAGTTTGCCATCTCCAGCATTGTACCAACTTTCAAGAGCACAAATAAATGAGCTACACTTATGATGTGTATTTAAATTCCAATTATCATACAATTAAGCTACAACTATGCTTCTTGAGAAACAATATGCTCTTACAGCATAAACAAAACATCAGCAAAATTACTGAGATTGTTTCTTAGAGACATAAACCATTTTAATTTCTTACTGCTTGCCACAGGATATTGCTTTACATCCAAAGGATGCCTCTCTCTATGTATGTGAGTTCTGGCATCACCATTCCCAAAATAGCTTTCAAAGCATTTTTAAAACTATTCTTGTGGAACCTCTTGCCCCCTTCTTCCCCCTGAATTAATCTGATAGGGCTTTCATAAATAAACACAGTCTCCCCTTCACAATGGGGAAGGGAACAGAAACCATGGATTTTAGTCAACAGAATTTAAAGGAATTAAATCTTATCTTAAAATATTTAAAAACAACTGTCAGACTCCTCCCCCTCAAACCCAGACAACCAAATATTCTGTCATTGTCTTTATCTGGTATTTTTAGGTTCAGTCTCAAAGCCTAGCTCCTCTCTAAACTCAAAGGCCTGTCCTAGCAACATTTCCTCTTGTCAGGATATGGCTTTGTAAAACTGATCCCCTGGTTTGAATAAGGCTCAATTCATTGATGTAAATGTAGAATGCAAAAAAGTGCCAAAGTCTTAAGAACTTTCCCCTTCTTATTCTCCAGTCCAAGAAAGCCCACTGCCGCTGCAGCTTCAAAGTAGCTGACATGCAGCCCAGAGATCAGGCAAGCATTTCCTAGCTTATTATAGGCTGGTTCTCTGGGAGTGTCTCTCCCTCTACATGTTATTCAGTAGACATGCAAATGAAGTATTGTCCAATCTGTTCCTAAGTTTCTTCCAGAAATGCAGAAGCAGTGCTCTCCTTTGTAGTCCCCTAAACTGCCCTGCTGGCCTGCCTCACAAATGTCTGCAGTTTCTAGATGCGTTTCTGTATTTAAACAGAGTGAAATACACATAAACTGTATTTCTTGAGTGACAGAACTCACACAAGTTTTACTAGTATTACATAAAATAAAAACCTTGCAAAGAGATCTCACTGAACCTCTGCAGTTTAGAGAGATAAATTATAGAGACATAGAAGTAGAAAGAGGGCACCTCCTTCCATTCCTATTTCCTTCTGCCTTCTACATATTAGAACACTTACCAAGGCCAGAGTTTCTCTGGATAAATAGGTTTAAAAAGCAGCCATGAATCTTGGGTGCACAGGTGGTTTTAAGTGCACTGAGAAATCTTAAAATACGTTGGATGACAAGGAAGTCGCTTTTGAAACTGGACCACCTGAAACTGAGGTATCACAGTTGCCCCCCAGATAATTTCATTATATTTGGGCAATAACAATTTTCAGCATGCTTGATGGCTGCATGATTTATTGCAGTCATGAGCCTAAAGCATAGTCACAGCATGACTGCTCTGTAGCTGGAAAATTATTTCCACAACTGCACTGAAAAGTGAAACCCAGATTTCAATTCTGAGAAAAAAACCCCACAATCTCCCATTTCAAAGTAACCTGTAAGGTCTCAACACTTTCCAGATTTAACAGATTAAGAAATTGGGCTCAGATACAAAACTGCCAAATGATAAAGTTTTCTTTGCTTAATCATTGATCTGTAAGACTTGGCGAACTTTCTCACTATCAATTTCAAACCTCCTAATTCTGTGAATCTTTTCTAAACTTGGACATCAACTAAACACATTTTCATTAGAATATGAAGAACAAAACAAAGGCCCATTCTGAGACTTTTTAATTTAAAGAAGTATTAAATGGAATTATTAAGATGTATTACCTGGCACCATTTGTGTTTTAGCTGATGATGGTATTTACACTTCCTATTTAGTTATGGAGAAAGTTGAACCCTCTTCTGTCTTCCTTCTGTTTTTTTTTCCTGCAATTTTTTTCCCCATAAGGGGATTTTCTTTTTTTTTTTTTTTTCTTCCTTTGCAGATACCTTTGTCACATCACTCCTTCCCACTTCCTCTGAGAAACCATTTATCCTATTGTCACTGACGAGTCAACTGAAGATTAACAACAAGCTCTTGTTCAAAGGTGCTGAACAAGCACCAGTAAGTTGGCATAATTTCAGAAAGTACAGGGAGCAGAAGTTTTCCTACTTGTTTATTAACCAAGAAACAAATATACAAAAGAAAATAGTTGGAGGACATGCAGCTCCCTCAAAGACACTGCTGAGTGCTAGCATCTTTCTGATTATAAAGGCACATGCAATAGCTTCCAGAAACTGAAAATAAAAACTTCTCCACCATAAAACCTATTCTCTAAATAAATAAAGAGATTAAAAAATGCTTCTCCTGAAATTCCTTTTCTCCCACAAACCTGGTACTAACAAGTCAGGCAATTGGACTCACTCCATACATCTCACACAGCTCTCCTGACAGACTTTGCTACTGTCTTTAAAGGGAGACCAGGAAGCCCCAAGAGGCATGATACTGCGGTAATAGAGAAAACTGAAATACAACAATGATAAAGTATCAATAAAACAAGGTCCCATGAGGCAGATCACTGAAAAATAAATTTCAGCTCAACCAACGAAGGAAAATCAATCCACACTGCTAAGGTAGTTGGTACATCAACAGGAGTCTGCATACGAGCTGTTATTCCACACTGCAGTGCTCATCACCGGCAAGGAATGAGCCTTTGTCCTGTGCACCCAATCAGAGGAATGAGTGCACTTCATGAGGTAGAGTACAACGACTTAACAGGCTTGGGAATGGCACGGGGTTCAGGATAGGTGGAGTTTTACAGGATTATGCTTGTGACACCACACAGGAATACAGCAAGTTATACAGCTACAAAAAGTGTAAAGCATATCCACAATATCTTGGCATGAAGCCACAGTCAGTTTTAATTTTGTCCCAGACTTTTACAAATTGTTATGGAATGTTGATAAAAAGGCAACCAAGAGCCAGTCTGATGGCAGGTTCACAGCCTGCAGCAATGCTCTGGTCAGCCAGTATCCTAAAAACAGAGCACAGATACAATCAAGGCTCTGTAATCTTGGAGTGATCTTGGAGACTGTTTACTCAGCAACACCAACACATCAAAGGAAAGCATGCCAATGCATGAAAACAAGTCTCTGTAACTCCAAGCAAGGCTTGCTGATTGCTAATAGTTTTCCTGTTTAAAAGCCTTGAAGGGCCTGGAAACCTCACTTCAAAACACAGATAAAAAATGTCTCTATGACAGCTGACTGAGCAGATTGCCACAAAGAATTTCAGAGTTGTGCCACAGACCACTGCAAGGGTGGGGGTGATGTGGTATGTGAGGAGTACTGGTGTGAGAGCAAACACTAAAATAAGGGCATTAACTATGGCACAGATCACTCTGGAATGATACATGCAGGAACACAAGGCCCTTTTCATGTAACTGTTCTGCCCCAAGAGTGGCAAGTAAGATTTCCCCCACTAAAGCACACCCTTGCACACTACAACTCAAAGTTCCCCCCTCTACTCTGAAACACTTAATTGCACCAAATGTCAGATCTTTTCTCATCTGATTCCCTTGACTCCTGCTGCCACTACACAATATTCCTGCTCCCCCAGGATAATCACAGTTCTAGCACCTCCTTGCTCAGCCAGGTTGAACATTCTCAACCCTTCCCTCACCATCCCACTGTCCTGTCTCTGAAGGATCTCATCCAGGTAGGCAATCTACACTTCTTTGAGACCCAATTGTTAGAATTTGGGAAAACTAGAATGTGTATTATCCCCCAGGCAGCAGCATGCAAACCCAAAAACCTTCTACCTCTGGTTCACCTAAAACACTACAAAATTGTCATCAACACAGGAAACTTATGGGCAAAGTTACCTGACAAATGAGGAAGTCCTTTGGAGGTCATTGGTGGAATAATTCAGATATAGGGCTTTTACCTTCTCTGTGCAAGAACTTTCAAGCTGTATAATATTTCTTTGATTTCAAAGGTCAATCTTTTATCCCAATAGCTCATGGTAATCAATTACCTTTATCTGCAAGTAAGTTTCCAATTTCACTGACACATCCTATAAAATTCATCCCTTCCACCTGCTCCTCAATTAGTACTAAAAGTAAGCAAATGTTTTTGTGAGTTTTCAAGATACAAACCAAATTCATTGGACAAACTACTTAACTCCCATATATTTAGACACAATCTCAAATAGAAGGACTGCTACTAGCAGATGTCATCTGCTAATTTCTTTTCACATCTCAGAAGCAAAATTGGGATCTGCTGAAGTAAGAAGTGGATTTCATCTTCACCCCTGACAAGTAAATAATGAAACACAAGAGTGGTCTTCCAGGTCAAGAAGGGAACAGGAAAAAAAAAAACAAACCCAGTGATAATAAAGAAAACAGGCTTTCTCACAGAATTCTCAATCCATTTTGGATGACCATGCTCATGGGCCATTCAGATACAGTGCAGGGGATCTGTATAATCACTGAGACAGACAAGGCCAGCAAAACACTTTATGAGGGATCTCAGAAAAAAATACTGATATGGTTGCAAGCTGAGATAGGAAACTGTAGTGTCATTATGGAGAGGAAGCATGTGCTGGTGATTGATGTCACTGAAGAGAGTTGGGGTGGGAGAAGAAGATAAAAAGTCTTAGGGGGAGCAGATGAGGATGCACAGTAACGCATCCGTTGTAGGACAAAGGTCAGGCTGAACATAGCTCAAGCTGGGATGTAGGAGAGCAGGATAATTTAAATTTTAGTGCATGAGCCTAGGTAATAAAGGTACTACTGACAACAGCCATAGTGAAAAGAGAAAAAAAGCTTTTAAATTAAAGCTCAAGAATTTCATATGGATCACAATAAATTGGTAACAAAAATGTAAACAAGAGGAAACAATTGAGTCACATGTTCAAGCAAATTAATAGCTTCAAAAAAACTACCAGCCACTACCTTCAGGTATTTCTGAAAGGCTAATGATGTAAATTTACTAATGTTTGTAAAGAATTTGAAATTCAATGACACTCCATTAGCAAATTAAAAAGAGTTTTCCAAGGGCACTTTCTGCATTATGGTATAATGAGAACAAGGGAGCAGATACACTTCCAGCACCCTGATCACTACACAGATGCACAGAAGCCAAGCTCTCTGTTTTGGAGTAAATGTATGCACCTCCCCAGCTACACAGGGACAAAAAAACTTGCCTTGTAGAACATGGCTGACTGTAGTAGCTTGACTACTGTGCAGATTCAGCTACCCAAAAGAGCAGGTATTTTGTAACAGGATTACCACATGGTCTGAACTCCCCAGGCTGGCATCACCGGGCGTTCTCTCTCCTCCATGCTCCACCAGAGCAGCACACACATCTCAGCACACAAACACACATCCTTCAAAAGCCAAAATAATGAGCTTGAAAACAGAGAGGTTTCCACTGGAATCCTTATAAAGCTTTTGGTTGTTTTGCTAGCATGCAAACACTGTGTGAGCAGAATGCTATTTCACACTTCCCTCTGCTGCTAAAACCCTGGGAGCCTGCTCCTAAACACTCTGCCTTCTAAATAAGACACACTGTCCTCAGAGAAGGACACTGCCCTGGAGAAGAAGACAGTAACTGAGAACTGGAAAAATCATAAACAAACAGTCCTTTCTGTGCACTAGATCTTCAGGCAATTCACACTAACTAAATTCACATGGCAACAACAGAGAGGGGTTTGGATCATTATTACAAAATTATCTCCTTCTGCCTAGTTACCTGCTGATCTCCCATCCTGCTGGCTACTGTGGCACTTACTGCAATAAAAGATGCTTTTTTCCAAGCAGTACTGTTGTACTTGGACTGGCTGATTCCTGAACAGATCCAGACAGATGCAAGCAGCTTCACAGTGAGAAGATCACTATTCAATGGGTTTACAGTTTTACTTCTGGCAGGTCTACAAAGCAAGAATCTTGTCACAGTTCACATTATTTGGAGTCATCTAAGTTCCTTACAATGTTGAGGATGTTTATGGAATTAAGTTTCACAAATTTAAGATTTATTTTTTGATTTAAGATCAAGATTCGGGAATTAGCATTTATTCTGAATAAGAACTTCCACTGCCAGACATGAGATCATCTAAGTCCAAATGGAATGTTCATGTCACAATAACATACAGTGTTTTAAAAGCTAAACTTATCAATTTCCTGATGAAAACTTACTGAAACTGATAAATGGAGGCAGGTATCTCACACAGAATAACGACTGGGTCTATCAAACAAAAATTCCTGAAACATTCTTAGAGCACCCAGCTGCTAACATTTGATAGTAACACAATAATGTAACACCAAACTTTCACATAAGAGTAAAAATTACTGAAATAGGCACCTGTAGTACTAAAGACAAGTATCCCAAACAGGTAAATTCTCTAATTAGCAATGTGACTAGTGACATACACAGTGGACAAGGATTTAACACACTGAAGGAAGTACCATGAAAATCTCAGCATTGAAGGTCTAATCCAAGTGCAGGGAACAGTGCTGAGGCTTAAACAGCATGACTTATATTGTCATGCATAGTAGAGGGGTTCGATTTTCTAAACTTTTTCCAGAATGCTGGGATACAGTAATAGAAGAAAAAATATTTTACACAGCTAAAATATTTTTTGACATTAAGAGTACAATGCTTGAGAATGTAAATGCACAGGATATTAAAAAAGTATCAGTGTCAGTTATTGTAATTTTCTTCAGGAAAAAAAATCCTGCAAATTAATATACAGTCAGACTATGTGTTCACCCTTTGGATTCTAAATATTTAATGGTTGGCATCTTTCTGCTATACAACTATTACATGCACATTCCAAAATTACTGCCAATTTAATAACTTTTACTACTGAAATTTAGAAATGAGGTAATATGGGGATGAAAAGCACATGTCTCAAAGCAATGATTCACCTTATTGTAGAGCAAGGCCTCATTTTTGTGGCTTACAAAACAATGTTTTTTAAGGCCCTATACACCACAGGCTATGTTGCTAAAGCATGATATGAAAAGTGGTAATATTAAATAACAGAGACAGAGTCTTGAAAAATCATGGACCAACCCAACATTCTCTTAACATTAATTTTATAAAATACCTTACATGAACAGATAAAGAACTTGAGCATACATAATAACCAAAATTTAAAAAGAATGCTGAATAAAATATAAATTAATTGAACACATCACTAAATTTGCCACATTAGACAAGTTTATAAAAGGCATTTTCAGATAAAATAGTTATTTGAAAGAAAATCCTTCAAAATGGAAGTTGCTGAAGTCCTTTTTCAAGAAGTCACTCCTAAAAGCGCTATATTCCAGGTCATCAGGTAGCACCTGAATGTGCTTTGAATATGGTGATCATTTGCTTCAAAATTTGTCAGTATTTAAGACACAAATTTCAGGTCAGAGTTGTCAGTGCAAAGTAAAGCTTCAAGCTGAAAACGAGAGAAATACAACAGAAGAAATGTTCCTGGTACAAAATTTCCTAAATTCACATTGTAAAAAAGCTGTGCCAGATGCACTCTTGAGATACTGGACATTAACAAATTTTATCAGTGGCCATTGTAGGGTTCCAGACAAGCCATTCACATGGCTAATTATATTAGTTTACCACAATTTAAATTTTTCCTACACATAGCCTTTGGAAAAGATCTGTGCTGCTGATGTCCACTTGCTCTGCCCAACTTCTGATTCAGCCAATTTGCTTAAAATGCAGTAACTTAGCCAAAAGGAGAGAAAAGGTGAGGCCAACAGACAACACAAGGATGGTCTAAAGACTTCAAATGTTTCTGAGTTTAACCAACTTTGTTCACCCAAGCACTCTCATTCAAATCAGTCTTCCTAGAAATTATGGAAGTGCATAACACACTGCCAGGCTCAAACCCTTAAGTCTTTCAAAGGTTAAAAATATATTTAGAGAACTATGTCTTTAGAGAACTAGACTGCAGCCAGATTAATTTATTTTAAGCCTATTAACTCCTGCACAGTAAACATCAACACTCTAGCAAAGCAATTTTGCTGTTTGACTTTAACCAGAACAGGTTTGAAACAGTCTGCATGTTCCACTATTTAGAAGTGTTATTAGCACACTCATTTAAAGATTAATGGAAATTCTTTTGAAGTTACCACTCAAAATATTGCTAATCAAGTTTGGTTTTTTAACGCATAATAAAAAAAAAGTGCCACTGGAAGTCACAACCAGAAAGAAAGAAAACTTTAAAAACCTTAATCTATCAGGCAGCAGTTCCAGCCACTAATTGAAATATAAGGATGTAATTTATACTAAGCTGCTGCATAAAAAGGAAAAAATGAGTTCTGCATTACAATTCCAAATTTCAAAACTCAATCTGCAGATTGTTTGTTTGTCCTTGTAAAGTGCTCTTTTTTTCATCATTGCTATGCTGGCAGTTATGCTAGAACCTCATTTCAGTAATTCCAGTACAACCAGAGTGTGTAATTTAATAGCCTGAATAATTTTCAATTTACAGCTAGCTAAAAAGCTACAGTGATGTTGCAAACAAACCAAATGAACAAGAGGGTTCCATACTATACAGAACTTTCTCCCAAAACAGAGGAAAGAGATTAACTTGAGCCAAAAGCACAGAATATAACTTACACCAAAACTTTTCCTAAGCCATACTTGAGAAATGAACAATTACAGATGTACAAACTCAGAAGCATTTGCTCATATCCAAATGCTGCAGCAGCTCTTCCCTATACCCTGTATTCTCCTGATCACCCTTTTATCACTGACGCGTATTAATATCCATATTATGCTTTGTGATGCTACAAAATAATTAAATTAGTTTTAAGAACAAATTTTTTCATCAAAAAATGGGACTTTGTGATAGCAGAGTAATTTCCAAAAGGTGTTCTCAGTTACTTTAAATCCTGCAGCTCAGCCATGTGCTGTCTTCAAAACATCTTTACAACAAACGCACTGGCTGATGAGATCTGATCCTGTACGTGATACAAATTCTAGCACTTGCTCAGAGTGAAAGAGAACATAACAGCTGAAAGGGAATAATGAATATATACTTCACACCCAGCCTGGCACACTGAAAATTTTCACATACTCATCACATATCAAAATGAGAAAAATATTCTAAATACCACATTTTTTTTAAATTTGTTCAATAGTATTAGAAGAAAAATTTCAAAGTTTCCTAAAAAAAACCAAGGAAGCAGAAATCTTAAGAATTTTTCTGGAAATATTTGGACTCAACTTGAACATACTCAGAATAGAATTGTCTTCTCTCTTTTTTTAAAATCAGGAAGATTTTTAAATTGGCTTGCATCAATCTGGGCTCAAAAATAAAATGTCAAAGTTTGGAGTATCACTAACCAAGTAAAGCAAAAATATATTTCCAACTAAGCAGCTGGAAAGTGACTGAATGAATTTGGGTGTTCAACACATCCTTGAGGATTATGTGTACAGGGGAGGGAGGAGGTTATTAAAAAAATTTGCAAAAAATATTGCTACAGTAGCATTAGGAATTAACAGTGCATCAAAGATTTGAAGTTTCCAAGCTAATACAAACTGATCCAAGCCACAATGAACCACAGGATAATCACTCAAACAAAACATTAACCGCATTCTACTTTACTGAATCTAGAACTGGAATTCATCTGAATACCTTTAATATAATTGAAAAAGATTCCTTTTAGTCTTGCCATGAAGAATTGGTGCTATTAGTGTGTAATCAAAACACAGTATTATCACGTGCATTTGGATTTTTTTAAACATCTGCAATCAAATACTCAATTTTGAAAGAGATTTTACATGTGAGAACTCAGTATCACTGCTACATGAAGTGTTTTATTTGTTGGTTGGGATTTTTTTGTGGAAACTGTATATAAAAGACCTTGAGACTTCAGGTCATGGAATTCTTGTTAAAGAGAAAGCTGCCCAACATTACTGTCAAAATACCTTTTAAAAGGCAGTTCACAGAATAATGTATTTTACATTCAGATATCTCCTCTCTCAAAAGCAAAGGAATCTCAGAAGAAAAAAAATCAGTAGTGAAGGCCACATACTTTTTGCATTTGATGAGCTGAAATGCAAAAAACAATTAAAGCATCTTGTTAAAGAAAAAAAAATACCAAAAGAAAAACGGAACTCCTGGAAAGTGATGATTTAGTTGATGGAGTGGTCAGCATGGAAACTGTTAGGAATGCTACAGCAGAACTGACCACAAGTACAAGGGAATATGAACAGGACATAGTACAGGCACAAACTAGAAAACTGTAACTTGCCAACTTGTAAACAAGAAAAAGCATTTCACAGATTAAAAGTTCTAGGGAAGTAAACTTTTTTTAAATTATTTTGTAAGTTCAACCCTGATTTAAAAAAGTATGGCTAGCAAAAATACATAAGCCTCAGCATATTTATAAGTCTTGATCAGAGCAGCCAGGAGCCTTTGATAAATGGCTGGAAACAAACACCCTTCTGCTAAGGATGAATAAAAATATTCCATTCTGTTCTTCCTCTCATTCCCCAATCCACATGTGTATCTGCAGAATTCATATGCTCCAAGAAATTCTTGATGCTGCTATAGATTGAGACGCGGGGAGACTGGTGGAGGAAAACAGACAAACTCTCTTAAAATACTGCGGGCCACATCAACATTATTCTGGGCAATTTCAAGTGCCCTCTTGACTTCTTCAAAGGAATAGCCCTCTCCCATAAGTTTTGCAATTTTTGCATCCACATTTTCCATGGAACTGTCAGAGTTGTATGCTTTCCTGTGATGTACTTCTGGTGCAGTTCTCCGAGGAAGTGGTTTAGGGGGCCTGGCTGGTGCTTGTGAACCATCTGTTTCAAATAAAAGAGATAAAAATCATTATAAATTGGCCTAAGATTGTGTTATAATTGGGGCTGGTCAAACCTCATGACGCTGTTTTAAGAGTAAAATTCTAAAGGAACATGAAGAAATATTTTAGTTTACCAATATCGCTCATTTTAAAATGTTGACAGAAGCTGAAGTCCTCAAGTACGTCCAAAAGGGAAATAATGTAGCAATATACTATTTTTATAATAATATAGGAACATGCAATTTACAATCTGGATTACTGAAAGTTGGAAGAAAAATAAAGTATGATGGCACAGGAGAAACAGTGAAAACAGCAGTCAACCTCTTAAAGGCTTTCCACTCTCAACCCACAATTTGAGAATATCTGAGTTAAAAAACAAAACAAAACAACAAAACAAACTAACAAAAACCCACAAACAAACAAAAAGCCCAAGAAAAAAAACCCTACAAAAACAATCAAATGAGCAAAACCCAAAGACAAATTGGATTACAATTTTATTGGGGACCCTAAGTTGTGTAGAAGAGGAATCCAGACAAATACGCCTGAAGGAGAAAACTCCTTGATTTATTGGTCCATCTTCAAGATTCTGTTCATTCAATTGCTACTCATGTCATGCACAGCACTTAAACATAAGTATATAAATACGTGGTTTCTCCAAAAGACCTCCAGCCCTACTATTTCCATGATGAGAACAGAACATGCTCCTTCCTCTCCAGTCCCACTTTGGAAATATCTCCTGGCTTCTTATCTTCTCTGGAAAGGTTACCTTCACAGTTAATGATGGTGACTAAGAATCATGATGTGCTGGTGAAAAAAAAGCTAATATCCAACTTGCTAGTCTTCTCAGAGTCAAGAGTTCTGTGCTCAAGTAAACTTAGTACTTTACTGAAACGCCTTTATCCTCACTGATTCCACAATAAGAAGCTTAAATACAAGCAGGCACAGCACAGAAAACACTTTCAAGAGCAAAGCATCTAAAAAATTAAAAAGTCTTTAATCCTTCAAAAATGGTTTTAACAAGTCCTATCAACAGTGACTTTGATAGATAAATTAGAGGAATTTCTGGCTATGATGCTTCCTGTTTACTTACACTGAGAGCAGTGGCATTTTCCAGTGTTAAGTTCTTCAGAGACTGTTCTTTAGGCATGGAAGAAATATTATATATCCAGTATTCTTGTTGTAACCTTTTTATAACACTGGACAGAAACTATAATTCAACCAAGTGCATTAAACACTTCAGATAAATGAAAGCAGTTCACACAAGAGCATGTTTAATGCAGGTGTATTTTCCTTTCAAGTTAGTTTTTACATCAATTTGGATGCATGTTGCTATAAAATTTAATTCCACTTCTTAATTCAGAGTTAATATTACCTTTAGCAAGATGGTGATATTCCTATGACAAATGGATGAAAGAAATTTGATTAAACATTTACAGTAAGGGGCTAAGACCTACAGGTACTAAGGGCTACTAGAAAACTTGTTTTGATTTTTCTCTCTGAAGATAAAAAAAATTATGTAAATGATGAACATTCTCAAGCAGATCCAAACCTGCTATGAAGGTGTGGAAGATCCATGAAACACTTGTCTGAGAAATTAACTATAGCTCAGAAAATGAGGGTAATCACTAAAAACTGAATCAGAAACAAGTTTGTTGCAGACATCTTTTGTGAAAAATATTTTCTTTAAGATTTTTCCTGCTAAAGCTGAGAAGTTTCAGCAACAAATGTAAACAATGGTTATCTGCTGTTGTAGAATGCAACAAGTCCATCTGTGATTGGGCCATCTTAAATGTTTACAATTAATGGCCAAACACAGAGCAGATAGCCTGGACACTCTGTCTGGGACACAGATCTTTGTTATTCATTCTTTTCCATTCTTAGCTTAGCTAGCTTCTGAGAAAACCTTTTCCTTCTATTTCTTTTTAGTATAGTTATAATGTAATATATATATCATAAAATAATAAATCAAGCCTTCTGACCATAGAGTCAACATTCTTGTCTCTTCCCTCAACCAAGAACCCTTGTGACCACAGTCACACAAGTTCAAATTTCTCACTTCACTTATTTTAGTAAACTCAAGAGTGCAAAAGAATAATATTATTTATCTTTAGAATAATGGCACATCATTTAAAACCAATAATTTTTCTTTCACAAACCTTCAAGCTGTTTTAATATGTACATTCCATTATGGACTTCATTTCTATACAGTATGAAACAAAATTAAATTTACAAACTTTGCATTTTCCCCTGGGCTTGAAGTACAGAAGAAATTCCTTATGCATAAATCAGATCCTTCCCTGTGCTTGTGTTACAAGGATATTTTTGCTTGACTCAGCCTAATACAGGCTTAAAACTGAAGTTATTTTGTGTTTAAAATTTTCACTTCACTGGGGCTTTCTAACAAACTTTATTAAGCAGTCACATCATTTAGAAAGGTCATTTTTAATTCTGTCAGCAGATTTGAAGCACAGGCATTTTATTCTTACTACAGCAACATCTCTCTGTAGCAGATACTCTGAGATCTTCAGTGCTCTCAATTCCCATTATTATTTTTTTAAACGCTGACATCTCTTTCAATATCTTCACATCCATATAAAATTTCAGCTAAAGCTGGGTATCATATTGGATCCTGAGCTTAAAGATACTAAGCCTAAGCTGCATGTCCATCTGGACACTGAGATAGAGGTATTAAGCAGAACTTTCCTTCCCTACCTCCCATCCTCTGATGTTTCAGCCACCACAGACATCTAACTAAGAATTCAAATATATTTTCTAACTGTGCAATTCAATTAACAGTTTCTACAACAAGCAGTTTCTTCCACCACTCCCAGTTCTGTAATTCAGCACTAGATTGAACGCTTAGGTAAGGGGTTAGTACAAAAGCAGACACAGGCTCATTTAATAAGTGTTTAAAAAGCACAGGAAAGTGGTGAGAGCTCTATGGCACAGTGGGAGAGGCTGTTTGTAACAATGCCAACAGTCTGTTCCTCTCTGCTGTGAAATGCCCTTCTTTTCCTCCCTCACGGCTTCTCCTGGATTGCTCAGTCTTTCACCAACAGCCTGAGGAGCATCAGAGAAGCAGGTAACCAACCCTTGTTGTGAAGGCCCTCTGTGGAACAGTGGCAAGCAGTTACACCTCACCTAAATGGGGTGCAGGAACAAGGCACACCCAGGGGACACGTGCTCTAAGGAACTCCGAGAACAGGGACAAGGTGAGGGAAGGACCCACTGCACATGCTGCTCCATCAAGCTGTTAGGCATGATCTTTGTACTTTGTAATACTGTGGATTACATTATTTCCTCTAGTGTTAACAGAAATAAACCCTAGAATAACATTATTGTAAAAGGAATCCAAATTTGCAAGTGTTTTCATAAGGCCAACTGAATGAATGAATAGGCAGCAGGCAAATATATTAACCAATCATTTGAATCTGTATCTTACAGAATAGCTAAGTTCAGCAAAATAGAGTAGGCATCAATTAGAGGCTTAATTTTCTTCTTCCTTTCCCTCTTATTATTGGCTGTGTTTAGGTAAAATACTCTAATTATTAGCAATATAATAGAATAATAGAATGGGTTGGGTTGGAAAGGACCTTAAAGATACTTTAATCCTGCACCCCCTGCCATGGGCAGGGACACCTTCCACTAGACCAGACTGCTCAGAGTTACATCCCATCTGGCCCTGAATGCTTCCAGGGATGAGGCCTCCACAGCTTCTGTGGACAACCTGAGCCAGGGCCTCACCATCCTCACAGGAAAGGACTTCTTCCTGATGCCTCATCTAATCTTATTTCTCCCTTGTTCTCACAATGCCTGATCTTGTAAAAAGTCTCTCTCCTGCTTTGTTCTGCGCTCCCCTCACGTACTGGAATGCCACAATTAGGTCACCCCAAAGCATTCCCTTCTCCAGACTTAACAATTCAAATTGTCCCAGGCTTTCCTCACAGGAGAGGTGCTCCATCCTTCTTATCACCTTGTTGCTCTTTTCCAGACTCACTCCAGAAGGTCCATGTCTTTCTTATGCTGGATACATTTCTCCAGGTGGGGTCTCATGACAGCAGAGGTGCTGAATTCCCTCCTTTGCCCTGCTGGCCACACTGCTTTGGATGCTGCCCAGGAAAGCAGGATGCAATCCTTTTGGCTTTCTGGGCTCTGAGCACACATTGCCAGCTCATGTCCAGCCTATCATCACAACACCCCCAAGTCCTATCTCCTCTTCTTGCTCTTTTTGTACTAATTTTAAACAGTTGTATATAAGAAGCTGGAGAAACTGTGCCTTTGGAGGAGTGGGTTGCATGGTTGAGTACTAGTTCTGAAATGTTCAATACTGAGTATCTGAATTAGAATAAATTACGCGGTAGACTTTAAGGATTCAGTTAAACATCGCTACAGCAATCTTAAAAACAGTGAAAGTGAAGCAGAGAAGTTAAAGCACTGCCCATGCTACTCTAGGAACCCAGTAGCTAAATTATAATTAGATTTTAGAGTGAACTCCATTTCTTTTTCAGCTAGTTCAGAGAATTACCTTACAAAAGCACTGAAATGAATAATTTCTTAAGTGAGCTGATTAGTTTAGAATAAATGCAAAATCAAAGTTCTGAATACAGTTACACTCTCTACATTGTCTTTTTAAATAATAGATGAAGGTGAACCTGTTCATCCTGCAGGTCATCAGTTCTGTCCTTTGGAATTACTGACACTGTAAAAATAACTTTCCAATTAAGAGAATGACATGATCTATCACATAGTTTTCATCTAATTGAAATTAAATGGAATATCTTGCTGCATATCATGCTGATTTAGAATGATATTTAGAGCAAAAGCTGACACATGAGTGTTTTAGAAGATAGCTTTGTGAAACACATCAAAAAGTATTAAGTAGCACCAGAAAGCTCCAAGTTCTTAGCAAGTATCTTGCAGTAATTTAGGAAAATTAAAAATGGTTCTATCACAGAAGTGCAAGAATTGCAGGAAAACTTCATAGCTTTAAAAGTAGTTACATCATTGTCATAATTTGCATTATAAGAGAACTCAAAACACCCTGAATAAATTGATTGAGTTTTTAAAGACAAATCCCTCACAATGCCACTTATAAAGCATTATAAACTCTTTTCTTCCAACAATTGGAAACAAAAGGAGAAACAGCTATACTTGTAAAGATACCCTCCCCAAAAGAGATAGTATCTATCAAAGGCATCACACTAATTCACAATTATGCTATTCATTAAAAAAATAAGTAAGCCTGAAGAGAGCTACAGAAATTTCCCACCATTTCAGTCAGAAAAACGTACTCTTTTTCCCCCCTATACCCTCAGCAGTATGAAAATCTGTATTTCCGAGAAGGAGACTGCAATTACTATTAAAAAATATATCTTTTTTTTTTCCACTTGGGAATGCTTCACTTGAACAATGGTGATTATTTCAACTGAAAGATTAGAGAAAAGTCCTTTTCTTTATGCATAAAAAGTCTCTACACAAAATTTTATCTATCTGGAGAATGATTAATGGTACAAAACATCCCTTGGCTTTTTCTTTGTGTGGTTTCTTCATACAGGAAAAGATTGCAGTTGGGCCAATCCTCCCCCTTCCCCAAGTACCATGCACATCCTAAAGAAGAAAAAAATTGCCTAAAAATTGGTGAAGGTACTTTGAAGCACAGGTAATACTGTTGTTATTTTTATCCGCTTAGTAGATCTCCCTTAAATTTACTATTTTTGTTACCTGTAAACCGTAACCAAAATTTCTTTGGCAGAGGAATTGTTTCTACTGTACCTGCTCCATTGAAAACGAACACTGAATTTTACATGGTTTTGATTCTTGCTGTTTTATTAAGAAACATCTTAAAAGCTTCTTAGAAATTCAGACAAACATATTAGCAAAAAAGACAGAAAGTAATAATACTTTAGAGAGTATTATTATTACTAGTTTTTTGTTTAGGAGAAATAAAACAGATGGAAATCAGATGCTTGTGCTCCTTTCAGTACTTCTGATCTCTTATGAGATTGAAAGGTGTTAGGAAAATCTCTGTCTTTCTCAAAAAATAAGGAACACTATAACTGACATAAGCATTCAGTTTGGCAGCTAGTAAAATGGATGCTATAGTATATATACCTACACACAACAAGTAGCCACTTCTACCTCTACTGCAGAACTTAAGTCTGTTACCCTTTGATGATTTCATTCTTTTGTAAAACAACATTACCATTGCAATTTGTTGCACAGAACGACAAAAAACTCATTGGACTTTATGGATGAAAGTTCTATTCTTCACAGAATTGTATTTTTCCACAAGAACAGTTTTCCGCCTTACCTGTAGATGGAGGAAGTTGATCATAGTCTTGAGATGTCCTATTCGTTTTGACATTTTCTCCAGGTGCTCTCCGAGCAGGTGGCAAAGGAACATGACCAGTTATTGAGTCAAAATGGGGATCTGTGATAAAAGAATTTAAAAAGTGTCTTAGAATAATCAGAGTTACTATTTGAGGGAGGGCTCAAGCATAGATGGTAGGATTAGAGTAGCCTCCCATCATGCAGAGAAACCATGAGATGTCCTCTGACAGCACATGCACATAAACCTCCAAATTCAGCGTTCACAGTACATGTGTAAATATGATTTGAAGTGACAAACACAGGAGCACAGCTCAAAGGTGGTCTGTCCTGCACTGACTGTGGTCTCTTCTCCTCACATCCATGAGGCACACCACCCAACCCTGATGCTGCTGGGATTGGGCCTGGCAAGGCATCGAAGAGGTTGCAGCGCCTGAAGCAGCACAATTAGAAACATCCCAGCTATTCAGTTTGCTTAGAGCTTCATTACACTTCTATGCTTTGGAGTTCACAAAGACTGCAGGGCTGATTTCCTATTCCTACAGTCCCAGCTGTGGGTAAATATTACAGGGACAGAAATCGAAAAATTAGGTAAGTAAGAATTTTGAAATATTGTCCACTTCTTTTTTTTCTTCTTTGGCTACCAAAGATGCTGCTGAACAAGTGGAGATCCATCCTAGATCTGGTTTCTGCTCTGGACTCAGTGCTTGCAGAGTGTTTGTTTTGTATGTGAGAAGAACTTTTCACTGGTGTTGATGATGAGATTATTATTCTAATCTGACAGGCTCTGATGGATAGCTGAGAAATCACCCTCAAGACTTGTATGGAAACCAATCATCAAAAACTCATCATAAATCTTCTAGAACAGATTATGTGACAAGATGCAAAGTGAGTAATATGGCTTTAGAAATACCATATGAATAAAAAAAGACCAATTCACACAACCATGCATGCCTAACTAGATGCAATACATTGCTAAGATTAATGAGAACTGCTGCTGCATGATTGTATTCCTTATGCAAATATGAAGAACAATATATGGCTTTAGATACACATTCCAGATATTTATTTTAAAGCTATTAAATGTTTTTTAACACTATCAGTGACAGCCTTAGATTATTTGGAAGTTACACTTAAACATGTAAAACTCTGCATGTTTCTGGACAGAGGCAGATGGAGCTTGTGTGCAGTTGTGTGTGAGGGCTCCTATTTTTCCTTTCCATTCCCATCAGAACTGAATGGTGCTGTGTGTGTTTCCACATCAGATGATACAATTGAGGCAGCCATTCTGACTAGACTGCTGAAGTTGTTTTTCTTTTGAAGCATACAAGATAAAACCACTGTACTTATGAACATCAACCTTTAAATTCTGAAGCATGCTAAGTCTTTTCACTTGGACGCATTCACCAACTTAGATGAGAAAGTAACACACTGAGTTGAATTTGCATTAAAAAATACACAAAGCTTTGGCAAATTACTCAATGTCAGGCCTTGACTGACAGGAAAACATACATAATAAAAACATTCCATAAAAGGTCACTGCACTTCAACCTAAAGTAGCTTCCTTTCCCCCCACAGCGAGTTCCACTCACACAGGTCAGCCAAACACCAGAGAACCTGTCAGGCCATCATGCAGCTGCACATGACTGCTTGTCATTCACATTCTGGCTTTCCTGTGAAACCATCACCAAAACATTTCATTTTATCCCTCTCCATAAAGCTTCTAAGAAAAACAGAGAGGGTGAAGACAACATCTAACCCCACCACAAAGCAAAGAAAGGTAAACTTAATGACACCAACATCCTTTGAAAGCTTCCACAGAGAAAAAAGAAAATTTAAAAATCACTTCACAGTCGTGCTATAACCCACAAAAATCCTACTGTAAACTGTATCATAATCAGCAAATCTATTCAACTTCATTAACCTAAAAATAAGACTCTTTTCAACTCAAAGACAAAAATCATGAATTGTAAACACAGTTTTCATACCTTTTATAAGCAAAATACCAGACTGAATGTATCACAGTCATTTACAGGGAAAGATAGGTGAAAACCTGACTTAGCAAAAAGGTTATGAACTCTAGGACTTAGCAACTGTATTCACAATATAGTTACATAGCAACTTTTACAACAGTTCTAACAAAGCAGAATATTCTTTTATTTTATAACTTCTTTCAAAGTTTCAACTTGAAAATATCCCTCATGAATTATGTTTTAATATTTAAAACAATGGAGTTGACAAAAAGATACAGACTAACTTAAGAGATTACAACAGAAAACTACAATTTACAAAATTTCTAGCTTGATATAGACATATTGACCTCATTTTATGACTTTGTGATAATGAAAAGTGAAGTCTTTCTATTTTCTGAGTAGCTTCACCTCCACCATTTAAAATTTTGATTTTTTTTAATATTTTGTATCATGACTTCTGAGGCCTAGTGACAACTTTAACACTGAAAAGATAAACTTCTGAAGTAAAAGAAAATAAGATGAAACATGCTGTTTCCTCTGTATTCCTACCAGAATGAAGGAATAGTTCATGTCCTGATGAGGGTCGGCTCCCTGAGCCAGCAGGTTTTGTGTGCTCAATCATGCTGTGCCGAGCAGGTGGTGGTGGTGGTGGGAGTGAGGGAGGTGAGTTATCAAATGCATCTTCACCTGCAGTATAGAAACAAATTATTAGATGAGCAAAACTACATTAAGAACTGCAGAATAAAGAATAAAGCTTAAACTTTATTTTTCTCTGGCTGCTGAGACCTTTACTCCTACGATTCATCTAAGCAGTTCAGTGACTCCAGTAATGAAATTGTAAACCTGGCTGTTAATACCCACAGTCCTCTTCTAAAACATGCTCTGAATGACCTTTTGCAGTGCTCAGTTTCTTTGCTGGGACGGAAGGAGAGATTGCTTTTAGTGGCTCAATTGCCAAGAGTGTACTACAATGAAGGCTTCACAGAGTATCAGGGTAGAATAACAGCTGTATTTCAGTGGATGAGCAAGTGTATTTATATAAAAACACCAAAGCTGACTGCACTCAAATCTGCTACATTTATACTGTGTATTATCTGTATCTGCTGTTCAGAAGCTCTGACTCCAGATATAAACAGAATTTTCCAGAGCTTGGCAAAAGAATGAACCTCTTATACAAGGGTGCTGAAAGCAGGAGTTATCAAGCACCGTGATTTTTATGTATTATTTTGCCTTCATTTCTCCTGCATCTCAGGAACACTTCAGAGACCAGAGAGAGCATAAAATGTTCAAAAGGTTTTATGGAGCCAGAAATTTGGATGCTGACACATAGAGACACAACCATGCAGCTGAGTTTGTCAATGATAATGTGGGTGGTCCCCAAGCACAGCACCAATACATATGTAGAGATCACTGAATTTTGTGTGGGAGAAGAGAAATCAGGGTTGGAAAAAAAAGCTTTTGGTGCCTGTAGACTTCAGTGAGTTTTGAACTGTCCCTTGATGGGGGAAAAATCACAGTAATTAACTAATTGATTTGATTTAGTGGTTACAGTTTTTTACTCAAATACCATCTTTTTGGCATTCTTCTTTGTATTTGATAAAATAAATGGAATTATTTAAGCTACAGTAGGAAAAATGCTCCAGTACTGCATTAAATCGCAATGCTCAAACTTCTTAGTAAGAGACAATTAAAATTTATTTTAGGGAAAATGTTTTTTACTTTTCTGTATAGCTGGAATATAGATTTAGTATACCTTTTTGTCTGTCTCAAGTGAGGCCTTACAAACAGACTCCAAATGACACAAAATATTGACTGACAGCTGTAATATTTAGCTCATAGCCTGTTTGGTTCTCCTAACCTACTCAACAATGGCTGTTTTTCAGTAAACATGACATTTAGTTCATCTGGGCAGTGTTAACCATTACATGTAATCAGCAAAAAGTCTGCAACCTAAAGGGGGCACCAGAAGATCATAATCGGAGGGTGTCCTGTTGAGCAAAGAGCTGTGTTTGGGGCTGTCTCTGGCAGGAGGCCGTGCAGGAGGCAAAGGTACCGGAACAGTAGGTGCATCATAGACATCTCCTGAATGACACAACCACAAGAAGTGAATGTTTTCCTGCTGCACCCCTAGGGCAGCACAGAGTCAATCTTGTCAGCGAACAACAAAAAACCAAAAACCGTACCTGACTCTGGATGTTTCAATTTCTTTATCTCGGAAGTAGCACCGTGGGTTCCATTCGCACATTGGCCATTCTCACACACCCTGAAGACAGACATTAAGCAGGAAGCAATCAACCATTTAGCCAAGCATTAATTAATTCCCTGAATGAGCAGTACCTGGCAGTTTCACCATATGGAAATGAACCAGCAACAATAAGCTGCATCAATTTTAAAATTTACATTTTTAGATGTTGAGAGCAGATACTGGTTAACCCTCTTTAAAACTGTTTTGAAGGATTATACTGCTTTCTTGGCAACATACTGACATGGCTTAAAATAACACAGGCTGCAATACAGGTTAGAGGAAGAACTAACATTAAACACAGTCCTCACTTCAGAGCTCAGGTCATTACTTTATTCACAGTTACATTACAGGCTCAATATTAGTTCACCTTCACAGATGCTGAATTTTCCCTAGCAGAATTCTGAGAAAAGGGAAATGTGGATTTTATAATGTAATTATCCACACCAAAGCACACCAGAAAAACCATTAAATAAAACGTAAGAAACACAAAAAAATCCAAACAGAACACCACAATACACATTAATAATAAATTTTGACTCAACTTTGCCAAACATTAAAAAACCCCAGTGAAAACCCCCAAAACTGAACTAGCTAAAGCAGTTTTGCAGGAACATAGTCATTTCTCTATCAAAAATTGAGCATTGCTGATACTTCTACCACAGTTTACCGATTTTTTTTTAAATGGATGCATATTCTTCCCTCAAAACTTAACAACAGTATCAAATTAATATGGAAATTATCCAACCAAACATTAAAGAGTGCCTACAAACTTGTTGAAAATATTGGAGATTATTTTTGTAAGAAGACTGTTCAAATATGGCAGGGAAAAACATTTAACAAACCTTGTAATAATCTTAAATATTGTTTAAAAATACAAAAGAGCCAGGAAATTGCTACTGTCACTGTAACTGTGGGCCCTGTATATTCAGAAAGAACCAGAGATTTTCCTTGGAAAAAGGCCATCATCCTAAGTAACTCCAGCCTAAAGACAAAAATCCCATTCCACCATGCACTATTACTATTAAACATTGGGAAATATGCTAGAGTTATGTACAGTAAAAATTTCAGATTTGGGGTTTTTACCAACAGTATTAATAAACCTATCAGCTTTGGCCAAATGGAAAGGAAGAATCAATAAGGGTCTGGAATCTTATAAGATTCCTTATAAACAGGAAAGAGGAAATGAATTGCATTTGTGGTCCCAAGAGTTACAACTAGGAGTAATTAAATAAGTATAAGAATAATTGCAAGATTTAAAAACAAACCAAAGCCCCTAATGGTAAGAGATTTTTTGCTATAAATTCCCCCAGAAAAGTGGTAGAGGAAGTGTTGTTTCTTTCTTACACATTAGATTGGTTCAATCTTTCAAATGCAGTAGATGCAACACTTCGACTCCTCACAATATACACTAAGTAATTAAGAATATCTTCTACTCTAATTTTAATGAATTATGCATTTTCAATAATGTAACTAGCCACAGGCAGCAAGGTAACTTAACATGGCACCACTTCAGAAGTAATCAGTCCATGATGAGCCCAGCCAAGTGACCAGTTTACAAACAGTGCTGAAATGCCTGTTTACATTAACAGTAAACACCAGAAAAAAAGGACATCAAATGAGTACTAACAAGCAAGCCTTCTGTCCTTTCCCCTTTTGGAAAAAAAACTTTATTGAGAAAAGACAGCAAATGTAATAATGTAACATTCTTCTAACAATAGCCTAATTAGTAATGCTGAAATTCTTTCCTTCTATTTCTTATTTCTGAACTGACGTTCAGCAGTAACAAACGAGACAATTCAATGATCTGCCAGAGAGTAAGATTGTAAATCATTTTTTGTATTATTCTTGAGATATTTTTAGCACTGTTATATCTACAGGTAAAAGAGAGAAAAGGTAACACCAATTTGGAAGTAGGATGGAGCAGTTACATAATCTAACCTACAAAACATTCTGACGGAAGTTTTTAAGCTCTTTAGCTTACTGAAAACTCCGAGTACTATCCAAGGAGTCAGGGACCAACCCTTTGGAAAGAGTTAAGAGAAAGTGACACTAGGGGAAAAAAATGAAACGTACCAAAAATTCATAACATTAAAAAAAAAAAGTTCATAACAGTTTTGATGAACAATAAAGAGAAGTTAATTTTCATTGAAACAAAACATCCCTCCCATCTTACTTAATGAAATGCATTAAAAGAACACAACATCAACCAGGAATGGATTTCTTTTTGAAAACTTTATCTTAGTGTTCACATCTAAGCAGTGACATTAGCTAAAAGAAGACATTTTAAGCATGTGGAACACCAGACTATTTTTTTTAATGCCTAGGAGAATGGTTTGAGTTAAATTTTTTATCAGAATGATAAAGAGGAGTTGGTGGTTTTAATCATGAAGCAACTTGAATAGCAAACCGAGGCATTTTATCTGTAGCAAGTCCTGAATTCATGTAAAAAAACCCACCATACGCACAGTAAAACTGGAGAAAACTTGGAAATAACCTTTCTATCTACAGCCTCAATTAATAATTCCAAGGGTCTGGTAAAATACTGTACCAGCCAACTGAAGGCACTCAATTATTTTTTTCTGTAAAATAAAAATTGTAAGATTCTATTCTGCCAGCTGCTTATTTTCTCAAGAACCTTTCAGTTTGAATCTATATGCATCATTCTCACACAAAAGCACAACACAATCCCATTAAAATGGCATAGGAAAAAATGAAATTTTTTTCTTCTTGCTTGGAATTTTTTTCTTCTTGCTTTCCATTTTTTTACTCAGTCAACATAGTTTTATTTATAATTGGTTTTTTTTTGTTTTAAGTGTCATACAGAGACTTTAAGTCCTGAAGTTCATTTAGCTTTGGCAACTGCACAATATTTATGTCTATGCAATAAAGCCTGGATCAGGATTTCTAAGAGAATTTTTAACCTGCATGCAAAGAATGATATTATAAGCTTTTTTCCACCTGCTTTAAATTATGACTTAAAAGGTCTAACAATCATTATTGGCTTATTCTGGGGTGAGGGACATGTTGAGCTTTATTGATAGTGGGTCCTCAACATAACATGCTGACAGAGAGAGGGAAAAAATGGCAATATGTCACAGAATTTTGTAATAACAGGAAGGTCTAAATTTTTCAGACCAATATTTGATTTTACTATCATACTTGTGACCTACAAGACCACTAAAACATTTGCCCTTTTCCCCCGCAATGACTCCAGACTTAATTGTTTTAATTTCAGCCATTCATATCTTTTTAAGGAGCAAAGTTCAGCAGGAATGTCATAGCCTTCCGTTGCCACTTCCCTTGCTCCAAGTCTTGTCATAATCCATTAGTAATTCTGAACAGTGAAAGTTTGGAGGGATTGTTTCAGAATATATTTAAAGCTAAGGAGACATATTCCACCTGTATTTAAAAAGGTTCTATTTCTGAGAAGCATAAAGAAAATATACTGCCAAATGGGCTCAAAAAGCAAAAAAGACACACTATACATTGGGAAAAAAAAGAATCAAAGTATGTACATACAGCTGCCAGCTCACATACTTTTCAGTACTGCATTGCTTTTAAATTGAATTGTATAAAATGTGAAAGGCTAAGAATTTCAAAGCTGACTGGAAATTTCAGTCACACAATTCTCCTTAAAATTAAATTGGAAAGAGTTTCAGGGCTTGTATCTCCTGGTCAGTTTTGAAAACCTCAATGTAAGGAGAAAAAAAAGGACCCCAACTGCAGAAGTGGTATCCAAAGGCAAAAAATACCCAGTTCTGACACAAGAGAGATTCAATGATGTGAATTTCATAGGTTTGTATCTGTGGCATTGGCCAAATGAAACAGAAGCATGGGTAATCCCAGCTTAGGAGGCAGGCGAGTTTAACCATCACTACAGAATCCAGTTAATTTTGGAAAAAGCAGAGGTTTTGTAAATAAATTTTTTTCAAGGCTGCTAAATCACCTTACCGAGCAAGAGGTTTTATATTATGACCATGAGGTGGTTGTGAGCTCAGTATTACAGGATGTGAAGAAGGAATTTTGTATTCATCATCATCATCTGGGTGTTCCCTTGATTTATCAGACAGAGAATTTGCTGAAGGACCAGGGCACCTAAGGAGATTAGAAAAATAATGGTTTATCTTCAGCTCTTAGGTACTTGACCTCAGATAATACTGAAAATACTTTTCTTTAGCTCAAACATCCTTAATACGTCTGCTACATATAAGGCAACAAGAGCACCATGACAAACATACTTGCAAGGGTACTGACTTTTTGCCACTGAGAATGCACAGAGCAAAGGACAGCTATCCTTCCAAGAGTTAAACAGCTACTTGAAGCAAGTACAACATAGCAGAGAATTGTAAAGAATTAGAGTACCAAATAGGCACTTGCAAGACTCAGCCTGTTTGCACTTATAAAAAGCACTGAATAAAATTAATTCAGGACAAAAGGTGTTTAGCAGGGCTTAGTGATGCAGAGGACATTCATGCTTTCCCTGGCCAGTCAAGCTGTGATTAAGGACTTGTTGTGTCCTCTCACATGTCTGGAACGTACCCCTAAGCCCTGCTCCTTCTGTCACTGGGAAGCGCCATGCCAAAGGCTGATCTCAAGGGAACCAGGAATTCCAAGCCACAGTTGGCCTTAATGAGGCTATGACTTCACCTTCAAAATTTTGTTAGCAAGATGGGACAGACAGCAAGAGGAGAAACACCTTTTGGTGCTACTTTTCCCTCAACTACCTTAAGGCAACTAAATATTCCTAATATATTCACAGACTACAAAAGAGGTTTGGAATTGGATGCATCATTATATACTCAAAAATGGATGCTTGCTCATGCAAAATATCACTGGTTTTATGGTACTTTGGAGACAAAGAGTCTGCTACTGATGTAGCAAAATGGGAGCTACTCACTGGAATGAAACAAACACTACTTGAAAATTTTGAAGTTTTGGGGAAGAATCACTCTGTATCTTTGACGTAAGAGTTATAGATGTCGTTTCAGGAATAAAACAGCAACTTGATCAAAACTGCTAAGAAAGTCTGACGTAATTACCGAAGTCCAATTAAAAATAACTACTTTCACATGTTTAGTCAAAAACATAGGGGCTGAGTCGAAAATTAAAATCAGATGTTCATTTAGCAAGAGTCCAATATTTCATTACTGAGGCACAGTTTATAATAACTACTTTAGGAAAACAAAAAAAATCAGCACTGTTTTCCAGGAAAAATAAAAAAAACCCAACAAAAACCTCCAGTGCTTTTCTATTAATGTAGCTTTTTAAGAAAAAAAGGTCATATTTGCAACATTATATTCAGTAAAAGCTGATTAAACAATTTAAGTAGGGACATTACAGAATTGTGACATTTCAAATAAGAGTAATTTTGCCTCCTTGTTATGTAGAATAAGACATTTCATATATTATCAATGTATCCTTCAGTCAAATGTTTGGAATTACAGACGGATTATAACGAGCAGAAAGAACAGAATGCCTTGGAGCTATATGAAGCAAACCAGCTCTCAATCCACCACACTACACAGATTGGAGAGCATGAAAAAACTGAGCAACTTGCTCAGATTAATTGGAGTGGCACAGCTGTGAAAATCAGAGTATTTTGAATCAAGTACAGTTCAACATTTGTGAGTGCTGAGTGCAGTCACTTCAACAGGAGGAAAAATACACTGTAAAAATATTCTCTCTGACGTTTCCAAATAAATCATACTAGATATTATTTGAGTTACATTTTTTGAAAGCAATTGTTTGGTGGAAATTTCTGGTTTTAAAGATTTTTTCCCCTTCCTCCCCAGTGTTTCCACTTACATATTGTCACACGATATTAAAGATTACCGGCGTATTTCCTAGTGGTGACAAAAACTTAATTTCAAATAAATTGAAAATAGACATATTAGTGTTTAAAGAAAGAACATATAATGATCAATTTTTAACAGTGATTCTGTGTGGTATTTTAGTAATTAGGTAATTTGAACTTCTTACTCCTAATGTTATATATTGATCATTTTATGCTTCAAAAAACAAAATCTAAAATTGCCCATGCAATTTTTAAAAGGTGTAAGTACAAAGCCAAAACAGAAATGAAAGTTAACTTTTTCCTCAGAAATCAAGAGCTTAGTTTTCACAAATGAAGGTTTTTCTTTCTTCCTGGAATTCATCAGTTTTCTATTCAGAAATCTTTAGTTAATAAAAGAATTTCTTTTGACTAAGCAGAAGTCACACATTTTAGCTTTGGATTGGCCTGACATGGATTTTGTGGCTGTACACATTGTGACAATATTGTGTGGACTTTCCAGTGCTCTGTGTATACACTGTACTTTGGTTCTAGGTCACATCTGCAAGTATCTGAGTGAAAAAATGGGATTCTCAAGAAGTAGGATGTTTTTCCACGCCATGACACACAGAAATAAGAATATTTCCCTCTTCAGATTTTCATTGTGTTACGAAATAAGCAGACTAAGGAGGGAACTGATTACATGAGGCATCCAACTGGTACTCCTCTGAGACCCTACCTCAATCAGGTTACATCCCAACATTTAATTACAGGTATGTCTGGATAATAGTCTAAAATTTTCTTCTGAACTGAAAACAGGCACAGAGAACTTCACCTCAGCAATTGCTCCACCTGAAAATAGGCATCTAAATAAAAAAGTCAATGCTCCACTGCACCTTTATTGTAGTGTTCGGTGAGAAAAAACCCAGCATATTAATAAAATGCTGAAATGTATTTGTCTTCTATATTAAAGCTAACTGAACACAAAAATGGAATGAGAAAGTTCTCAGGAGTAATATAAACTGACTGTCCAATTACATTATTTAGCAACAAGAATCACAAGCAGAACATTGGAAAGAAGTAGAATAGTATTATTGTGATATGATCCAATTTACTTATGAAAACACAAAATAAGGACAGACCATATTACAGGACTTCCAAGCTTTCAACTTTAAATATATCTTGTTTTGTTATATCTGTACAAAATCCTGTGTCATTCAGAGTCTGAAGATACTTGCTATGACAGCAACATCTTTATTTAAAAATAAACAGTCATTTTACTGGAAGACTAACAGTAGTCTGCACTTGGAATGACAAATCTTCCCATGTTCTGGAACTCAAGAAACGTTGATCATATTTAAAATTATATAAAATGGTTTGGGTTTGGTTGCTTGTTTTTTAGCCACAACAAATAAGAGATGATAGTGTGAACCTTGGATAAAGTTCCATGTACTGAAAGCCTGACTAGATTAGGGGCAGAACAGTGACAGAACACATTTTTTAGCCCTAGCAGTTTCCCTAGAATCTGTCATCTCCTGTGACAAATAGCTCTGACCACACTTCTCCTGTAGTAATAGAAGCCAAACCAGACAGTATCTGCTCTCACTGCCAAATTCCTGAGAGCAAGATCTGCCACAATTTACCCTCTCTCCATATACAAACATGCTGTGTCAATTAACATTAGGACTGTTCCCACTTAATCAATACCATTTACGCTTCCTTTGTCAAGGCACATTAAAATTCAAGGAACGCATATCAAGTTATATTAGTAATTTCTTTCTTTTCCCCATTTTTTCTTTTAGCACCAGAGAGTCAGTGCTATTATCTAACATTAGCTAGCACTTTTCTTTTATAGATAAAGTTAACTTACTTTATACTAGGGATGACAGAGCCAGCTGGAAGAGGGGGTGAAAGCCGTGGAGGAACATCATATTCTTCATTCATGAGATGACCATTTGAAAAAACCTAAAAGTCACACAAATATTACAATGACTATCTCCTCCTATCACCATGGATACTCATCAACTAGGTATTATACAAAAGACCTTGAGAAGTCTGTGGGTAAAGGCTTTCCCAGGAGTTCATAGCAGAGAGCTGTCTCTGAAGTGACTCTGAGGCCCATTTCACCCCATTTTGGAGCTATAGAACATATTAGTTTAAAACCTCACCAAAAGAAGTTTCATATGACAGTTACTAGACAGACACTCAGTTACAGCTGAACTGCTTGGGGGAAAATTAAGATTTCAAGATTGCGAAGTGAGAGAGATGAAGTGTAATGGCAAAGCAACAGGTACATCATGCTGAACATATTAATTATTAAAACAGTGATACAGCGTCTGCCAGAATCCATCCTCTACCCACAGGATTGTCTTTCCAATTCTTGGCTTCTACCAATAGCAAAACGTTCATATTACAACTGATACATGAATCAGGGAAGAAAATTCATTCCATGGTTCCCTCATGAATGTAAATATAGCCTGAGATGGTAATTCAGGGTTGCTTCCTCTAATTGAATGGTTCAGATCTACAACCTGAAGATGACAGTTCAAGCAGTACTTAGTTAAAGATCTATGTATGTATCTCCTCCAGACTACACTTCCACACTGACTTAGTATTCTAATTTGAGAAATATTCATTCCATCAGCTTCAGTATTGTGCTAGACCACAACAAGAATGCTACATGAAGGTACAGTTGAAGATAAAAATCCAGTATCCTTTTAAAATCAACAGAAAACCTGCAGCATTTAAACAACAGCCTAGTTCTAAGTAAAAAAGCACCTAAGTAAAGTTCTAAGTAAAGCACCTAGTTTGGTGCTTTGTCTCAATGCTGAGAAATGCACTATATAATAATAATAATTTAATTATATATAACATCATAGATGACTTAAGTACCTTTCATCACATAAGCCAACACCTCTTATCTGTAGTAATTCAATTTCAGAAACGTACTTTTAAAATAACCAAAACCTCCATCTATATATATATATATATATATATATATATAGGAAGACACTTGTCATATACATACCGAAAAAAAAACCCAAAAAAACAAACTGGAAAGAGAAAGGTTAAATAGCTTGTGGTCTTGGAAAAAGCAAATAGATGAAAAACAAAAGATTTCTAACTACCATGGCTTAACTACAAATCCATCAGTCTAAGAAGGAGCTATGTAGTCTTGCACAAGCTGTGTAGTCTTCAAAAAAACAAAGAGAGGAGTTTTGAGTTAATAATCTCTATGAATAAATTACTCAGCTGCTTTGATAAAAATGATTAGAGTGGAGCTAGGATTTTTTCCTTAGGACATCACCATTTGATCTCTTTTCAAAGCTAAGTCTGACCAGCTGTAAATGGCTCTGCAAGTGCCTGAAGCTGCTAAATGCCAGAATTCACCTCATCTACAACAGAGATAAGTGGATCATCTACTATTCCATCAGAAAATGCACACACAGTTTAGGCATATGACAGTTCCAAAGCGGACTTGACATGCTGTATTACTACAGCATACAGGGATACATTGTTATAATGATAATTTACTAGAAGAACATAGCAAATCTGGAATATTCTCTCAAAGATATTTTTTGATGGTTTTATGTGAAAATTGTAACTTAGACCCTCACATACTGTTGCTTTATAAATTACAGGTCTTAACAAATAATTTATGAGCAGCTCATTCTTAAGCATCAACAGAAAAGATTCAGAAACCACAAACCAGCACTGGCCAATAAAAACAGTGTGTTAGGCAGTGCAAGACAATGCTGCAGCAGGGTGTGAATTTAGGACTCACTGGAAATACCTTGGCGCTTTCTGTGGGCAGCTCGTGACGCCTGTGCTTCCTGATGAATCCCTGCTCCGAGCTGACTCGGCCGTGCCTCCCGTTCACGTTCGCAACGGCGGTCAGGCCTGCCTTGGGGGAGGCGTCGCCCCCGCCTCGGCAGCCCGCCAGCTGGCTGGTCCCGAACACGTCCCTGGGGCACCAGGCCTCGAGGGGCACGGGCTGCTCCCTGGCGGGCAGGCCCTCGGCCTGGTGCAGGTGCCTGGCGGCCCGGCTCTCCGGGAGCAGCGGCGGAGGCCGCTCCGGCGGCGGCGGAGGAGGGTCTCGCAGGGGAGGTGGTGGCGCTGGCAAAGGCTTGTCCTGCTTCCTCACCATGCAGGGAGAAGACTGAAAGACACCAGAAGTTACAAAAAAAACGAAAGTTACACGGAGGCATGAATGTTGCTCGTGACTGTTATGAGTAGAAAAGCTGCCCATTTTTTTTAAAAGGTTGCAGAGTTCACAGGTTGGGCCAGTTGCTGCCAGGGTGGAGTTGTAACTGTTTGTTATTGTAATCACCTGTGGTTTTCGTTAACTACGTGTCCCTGATGGTTAAGAATTCCCCCTTAGCCGGGCGTTGCCCTGCTGCTTCCTGGAGGATGGCACCCAGATGGTGAAGGAGGGGACATCGAGTTAGCAGGCAAATGACATCGGATCCAGCATGCAATGGGAGAAACCCCTCACCAAACCCAGCCAAAAACCCCAAAAAACAATGAGCCAACAAGAAATGGACAAATCAAAGCAATGTCTAGACGTGAGGAACAGAACCTAGTATCTGCTAAGACCCTTTTTACCCCGCACCCTAATCTGAAGATGTCAGCTACACAGAGGATATCGAATGTTGAACCAAAAACCAGAGAATCTCCTAATGCTCTCCTAAGGACATGACCCTCAGCTCTGCCCATAGTTATTACCAGTATCCTTTATCTTGGTCATGTGAATTGCTTACTCATCTGCTGAAATGAATTCTGTGGAGTGTGTGGAAAAAACAGGCTTCCTGATGTGGAAGAGAAACCCAAAACCCCAAACAAAATAAAATCCCAGAGGAATAACTCGCCGAGAGCAAATGAGCACAAAAAGCAATGATTAGAGAGCCAGGGGAAGAAGAAAGAATTATTTCATTTTTAATTATATACCGAGGGATGACTCCAACCTTTACATGATATGCACTGTGTCAGAGTGCTGAATCTGTTTGAATTGCAATTCAGTTTTTCAGGTAGCAGCTTAATTAGTTTGTAGTTTTACTTGCATTTAGCTTATCTGCAAGCAACATTTGTCAGAATACTTGGTTTCTAAGAATTGAATTATATCATAAATGGTTAAATGTGGTCTAAAATTATGTATGTTAATACTAAAAAGCTGAAACTCAGGTTATCAGGAAAAAAACTTCATAGCTGCACAAATCTGAGCACAAATCTGACAAAATCAAAACATTCTCATTATGACTGAATTACAAATGGCAATTTACAAAGTATTAGTTGGGCCAGGTCTTTACAAATGTTTTATCTACAGCTACCATAAGAAATACAGGGGAGATTATTTTCCCGGGAATGTATAATTTTCTTGGACTTTGGTAAGCCTGCATATTATTACCACTTAAAGAAATGGAGGTCACTGAACTTTTTAGTAAGAACAGCATTTGCTATCACTTCATTGGCTAGCCCAGCCCTATTCTTCAAGCAGTTCCTCAACACATGACTTGAATTGAAAATAGTTATTCTACCTACAGGCTTATGTATATTAAAAGGAAGTAAACTAAATAAAGAACTGTTCAACTCACTTGTAAAGTAAAATAGTTATTTCCACTGTTAACACAGGAAAAAATTACCCTGATCTAGATTTTTTGTTATACCCTATAGTTATAAATTATAGTTTTTAACTTGAACAAAATAGAAAAGTTATGGGGTTGTTTTTCCTGAAGGAGTAGTTTTGGCAGAACTAAATGATCTTTTTTCTCTTAAATAGAAAATCCTTTAATGTATGAGATTATTCTTTGTTGCCTCCATCCTGTTTCCCTTGCACCCCCCAATTTTTTTTTCCAGTTTCATGTAAAAAAAGCATTTTCAATGCTCTTTCAAATTTCAAAGCAGCATCAATGCTATTCCTGGTTTAATTTCTTTTCTAAGCCAAGAACCCTGCAAAAAAACCCTATTATAGAACTAGTTTTAAATGGATGTGGGATATGCTTGGTGTGTTATGTGTTATAATTAATGTGTTATAATTCCTTTGCATAATATAAGAAGTTAAGAAAGAAGATTAAAGAAGCTATTCAAACTTCTATTTCTTCTTCTAAATTGTAAGCCACCAAAATCTTAAAAATATATTGATTTTCAACCTTAAAGTAAAAACCTGACAAAAGAAGCAAGCTACTTCAAACTGGATTACTATGACTACATGTTTCAAGTCATGTCCAGAACTCGAATTTGAATTAATCATACAAAAATGAAAAATTTTAATCTAATTCACTCTCTCTATACAGCAATTATAATAAAACAATCAACTTGTTACAGAGAGTAGCAAACAGTATTTGTTCTTGTTCATGCTTATCCACTCAAAAAAATCATTGAATCTTTAGTATCGCTAGTTTTACAAAACACGGCATACAAGCTTATTGGCTATAGAGCCATTATTATTTCCCTTGAAATTTTAGTCCTATTATATGCCATTTAAGGTTTTGAAAGCAGTGTATCTGCACATATTTTTCTTGTAAGGACACTGGAAATTGAACATAAATCATCATGAAAGGAAAACATATAATTTTAATGAGATAATGACCTTTAAATCTATTTTCAGGAAACTTTAGCTTCTATTTATTTTCATTAATCAGAGTTTGTTACAGAACTGATCCATTACTGCAAAATCTTTCAAATTCTGACCATAACCAAGTACAATATAATCATCAGACAAAATGAAGTTATTTTTGACCAATATATGCAGCCAGAAATATTCAACTATATAAGGTATTATGGAAAAAGAAGAGACTTCATTAACATGGATCTAATCTAAAATTTCTTTAAACTAGAAGGAATTAAAGTTCTTTTGGGCAGAGCAAAATCCTGAAAAAGCAATATCCATGGAAAGGTTTGAAACAGTCCACTTTACAAAAAAAACAAGAAGCTCACCTTGGGAAAAAAAAAGCAAATGCAATTTCTTGGAATTCTTATATCCAGAAATAATGGCTCAGTAACAGTTACCTTTGGTGACCCGGTTGGGCTGGCACACGGTGACCGTGCTACTCCCTTCTGAATCAGATCCAGACGGGGAGGGACAGGAGGAAGACTAAGATGAGGGATTTGCAGGGGGTCTGGAAGTGGTTTTCTTCTTTGTGCAAGAGGGGAAGATCCTGGGGAAGTCACTGGTGAATTCTGCCTGTCATTGCACTTCAGGAGAGAAAAAATAAAATTATATTTTACCTGATGATCAAGTATACAACTTCCATTCCCCAACTAAAACACTTGATACTTATCAGATACTTACTAAGAGTCAATTAATAATAGTCATTTTTCATAATGGACATTTGGACAGTAGAACTCATCTTATAGTTACTGAAAAAGAAGTCTACAAGTCATTCTATCTCAAAATTAAGACCCATGTTAACTTGTGATGAAAATAAAAGAATATATATTCCAGTAATTTGTATAAAAACCTAACGATCACTGCCAAACATAAGGGGAAAAAAATCATAAATTCTATCATAGCACTGCTACCCTTGTTGACTTTTTTATCAATAGAGAGTACTCAATCTAAAGTTCTACAAATTACTTCGAAAAGCTGGACATCCATGATATTGCCTGTTACTGCCTACTGCCCATTTTCAAATCATACTTCCATACAAAACAGAATGTATGTCTTCTGAAAATTTACCAATCAAAGTCACCAGCAAGATATTAGGGAAAGAAGGAAAATCAACAAAAATATGAATGGATTATAAAAATAATTTTAGAACAATTTAATCATTTAAGCAAATACTGAACTAACAACACAAACATTTAACTTCTCTCTCCAGGGACAAATTATGATTTCCTTTTTCCTTGACCTGTCCTTTCAAATTCATCAGAACTTGATTTCAACTCTCAATATAAGACTCCACCCAATTTTGCAACTCGTCCCTACCCCTCATCTGGCTCAGTTCTAACAAACACAGCTCAGGTGTTTGTTCAAGTTATTTCTATGAACTCACTGTATGAGTATCAGTGCACTGTAATAAACCTGAATGTCTGTGCTGTTCTGTGCTTTCCCCAAGAGTAGACACAAGTAGCTGGAGGACATTCCCACCAATGATCAGCTTTGGGCCACTAGCACACTGAGGCATCCCACTGTTCTCATATCACAGCTTGCCTACAGAGGCAAAATAAACAACCATCTTTGGCCTAAACCCTTTGGATAAACTTCCCCCTCTCTCCATAAGCTTTTTCTCATGAATGCTAAACATCCCACAGTAAAAACAGGGAGGAGAGTAGAAAGTTCTTTAACAAGAAAACAAATAAGCAACACTACCTTTCTTTACACACAATCATTATGTTAAGAAACTGGAAACTTCATCAATTCAAAAGCAGAGTGAGGAAAAGGATCTAGAGCATGGATCCTTATCAATGCTGTGTACTACAGCTTAGTTTAATATCCCGTTCTATACAACAGGGATTGCTACCACATTTCCTTCAAAAATAGAAGCCACCACAGTATTACTGTCAACAGTGCACAAAAAAGCAGGAGAGGAGTGAGAAGATGTTGAAAACTAGAAGGGTGACATGCAACTTCATCATCAGGATGATTTTTTTGGTTGCTATTTAGAGTCTTCCCCACTTCATTGATATGTGCAAGCTCAATGTCACAACTAAACATTCAAATTCAAGAGACAGAGCAGTTTAAGATTTGTGGTCTTCATGGTTACCAGAAGTTTCTGAGTTTCTCCCTTCAATGAAGAGGTGGTCTCAATATTCATATTAAATGCTTTGAATAGTCTTTAAATTTCTTTGTTTCCTTTCACTGGTGAATGACTCTGTCCTTGACTGGAAGACCATAAAGATAAGCATATAAATTACCAAACCATTTAGCCTCTCAACATTAGGGAATGTTGAATAACTAAGCAAGATATGTATCTTGTAAGCATGCCTGAGCAACTCTAATTATAGAATTACTATAAACTGAATGTCAATTCATTTTCCTTATCAGAAGGCATCTGTCAGTTAAACAGCATAATAAACATTGTATCATTTAACAGCATTAGTTTTCAAAGTTTAGTTACAACTCCATAAAGCATTCCTGAAAGCCAAGAACTATGCAATACAATATACTCAAAGGATTGACTTCAGCAGACACAAAATGAATTTGCTTCCCAAATTATCTGAAATAGAACCAAATAAGCAGCTCACACCTCCAAAAAGATTCAATTATTTAAAATAAATGAAAGTGATATAGTTAAGTCTCAGCATTTTATGGTATTGCACAACATAATACATTTCAGCCAGACAGGAATTGTTCCAGAAGAGCAATCATATATGTGGATAGGAGTAGGAAACGAAGAGTAAGAAATATAGGAAATACTAAAAACCAATTATTGGACAGGAAATATTTGTTCGGATTTTAAGATGTTCTAACTGTCGCATCATCAAACTAATTAACACAATTTCCTGAGAGCACAACCTGAGAGTCTCAAATGGGAGACTGCCTGGAATTGTACAAATCCCAGCTAAGTGAACAGCACTGTTGTGATATCATTTTAAGAACATCCCTGTTTCTATCTGGCAAACTTCTCTTACACAGTTCTGCTCTAAAAAAATCATTGGGCTAAATGATGCCCTATTCCCTCAGTGTGCTCACTGGTTCCATCCATGTCAGACTTCTTTTCTCCTGCTGCAACAACAGTCTAGCTTTTGCAGAGACAAAAATCATAGAATATTCACATGTAAAACTCATTAATTTAGAAGTTCAAGATACTTAAACCCCGACATGCTTTTAAACCCAATGAAGCAAGCAATTTAATTCATGTGATAAACTTTTAGTTCCATATATTAGCTTGGTATTTTGCTACCTCTATGACATTCCACAGACAGTAAACCACAACTAACAAAACTAAATGGAAAATTTTCAAAGTAGTAAGTGTGTGAGAGGACTTGAATTTAGGTTTATATCCATGCCTTGTTATGTCTTATTTCAAAATAGCTAAGTAATTTTTTGGTTCCCTGGACTACTACACTATAGTGCAGCCACAATGCCAACAGAACATGCTGTGACCCCCACAGATTTCATAAAGGGAATTGATTACGGCCAACAAGTTAAAGAGTAACTTATCAGGCACAATTAAAAAAGAGTTAAATAGCTGCAAGCAAAAGCAGCTTTTCTTCCCCTACAATGAAGCTTAGTCTGTATCACCACTTGGTGCTGAAGTAAGAGCAAAAGCTTTGCTGGGACAAATAATTCCTTGTTGGATCCACTGATACTAAAAATAAAACAAAATCAAATATTCCACAGCAGCAAATAGGTTTTCCTTGGCATTCAGTATCAGATTTCCATCATATTCCCAATATGAAAATCCTGTATTTTTCAGTCCACCCCAATCCAACCTGTCCAGCTGCATCATTTCATGAGTGACAGCTAGGCCAACAAGATGGCTGCATATCACATGGATACCAAAGCATTAACAGATACACTAATATCTACTCTTTTTGGCACTCTACTCTCCTAAAATTCCTGTCTGTCACCTACTGGAGGTTTTTGTATGTTTTCTGTATGCTGGGAAAAAATGTGCAATGAGAGAGAGCAGTGACAAAAAACTAAAACAAGCAAGTGATTGAGACACAAACTAGCTCAAATGAACTGGCAGTGACAGAAGACAGACCTTCAGTGTACAAAAGGGCTCTGCTGCACCACACAGAGACCTGTGCAATAAAGATGTAATTAAGGAGAAGAACACAGGCTCCTTTGTAAAAACATGGACTTCATCTGGTTGGCATGACTGCTGCCAAGGGAAAAGCAGCTGTGACTTACTTTGCAGTTGTACTGCAGAAGGGACCACACTTGTGTTTTTCCATCAGATGTATTTGTTACTGGGATACACTGGTATCAGTTTGCCCCAAGCAGTTGTGAATTCAAGAAAAAGCCTGTTTCCAACACTGATTACAATTTCTAGTCAATTTTTTTTCTGATGGAGATGTTAACAGCCAGGCTATTCAATCAAGAGTTTTCAAATACCTTTATGCACATAGGCACATATGAAAAGCATTCTCAACATAAATCCTAACGATTGATTCATTGAGGAACACTACCCTGCCTGTTAATGTCCTTGGAGCAAACTCAAACTGCATGAGACATCTAAGAGGATCCCAGCAGACCTATAACAAAAGTACTTCTCTGAAGTTTCTTTATTTATAATCAGGTGAGAGTAACTCACATATTTGTTATTTCTTGTTAAGATAAGCTGTGACCTAGGAAGAGCTGTATTATCTTACCATAAAACCTTAAATGAGGATATAAATTTACATCACTTAACACTGATGACTGTAAACATGTTTTTAAATCAACAGATTTATTCCCTTTATCTTTGTTGGCCCAAGAAAATGCATGTGAAGGAGGGAGAGGCAGTAAGGTCTCTGAGAGTCAGCAGCACACTGCCAAGGGAATCTGTAATTAGGGGAGGCACACTGCCTCCCAGAATTTATACCCTTCAAATACTAGTAAGTAATCAGTTAAATAAGTCACCCCTGTTGAGTGACATGATCTTAACAAATTCCACCAAACAGGTGTACCATTACGTAGGAAGTGATATGTATATATCAGTGCAGGTACTACTGAAGGAATATATGGATACGTACTTCAAGTCTTATTTTACATATTTTTATATTTTATACAATGAAATTAAAAACATTATTACTATGTAATACATGCCTTCTTCCATTACCAGAAAAAAGGCGACTTAATAATATGGAAATCAGTGAAAACAGCCTCTTCCCATATATTGAGAGCCAAGGTCTTTTGTCATGATTTACCAAATTTGACCTAATTCACCTGCTGGAAGAAGCCTAGTCATGGCAAACTGTCTTTCTGCCTTGACAATTTCCTATCATTATTTTAAAGTACAGTGGGAATTAGTCAAACAATCAGGGTTTTGCACATTCAGATATCTATGAAATTAATTTCAGAGAAGACGGTAACACCCCAGATGGGGTAACTTCATTTACTTTTAGGCAGAACTGTTTATAAAAAATATTAATTCACTTTAAGGTACTGAAAACCTCGTAGTCTCCTATACTGGTAGAGCCCTCCTCTATGTTTTCATGGGATAATATTTGGATCAAAAAATTACCTTAAACACTTATGAATTCAAAATTATTTGCTCTTAGCAAGAACTCCTGCACTAACCATTTACCTTATTTTCTTTCTTTGTTTTTAAAAGAAATCAAATTATGCCTTGTACTAATAAAAGTGACAGAGAACTCTTCATTTATTAGGACAATTAAACACTAAACATTATAGAATAACTAACATGCTCTAGTAGACACTCAAATGCCCTCTTTAAAAATTAAAAAAAAAGCTATTTTCAATATTTACCTGAGCCTGTAATCTCCATTTTTATTAATGTGCATTTCATAATGTTGTGCTTTGCTAGAACAAAAGCTGAGAAGAGGAACATTTTGGGCAATAACTGCATTAGCTAATCTGATATTACGGGGCTGAAATTTCTTGGTGAGGAAACAATTAACAGAGCCTTTTGGCACCACTCCTCTTTCTTTCATTAAGCAATATCTGAAGACAATTTGGAAATAAAAAAAATAAGCTGATTGATGAGGCAGATAAACAGCCTAACTGCAGTAGATTTCTCCAAAGCCTCTGTTGGAGTTATCTGCTGCTACTGCTGACTGATACACAACACCTAGCAAGAACTATTCATTTTTCTTAATGTGTATCCACTTACTAATTCCTTTAAGGAGTGTCATGATTATTTTTTTTCTTAAAGCAGTTTCAAGTCTGAGATCTTTCAGAGACTTCAGACACCTCTTGGGAGTTTCAGAGTACAGTTCAGGGGTAGGAGTGATGAACTGCAGAAATGGTATTTTTCTGGCATTTATTATTTCCACAATTCCATTATTTCCACAATTGTGAAGCCCTATAGTCACTTTCATCAGAGCTTCATGTCTCTGAAACTCTTCTCTTCTAATGAGTTTCACAGCCCAGCTCGCTACTAGCCTGATTTTTCTTAGAATGGTCAGCCAGGTGATTTGACACAAGTATAGCCCATTTGATTTTCAAGGATTAACAGATTTATGTTGAGAAATCTTACCAGAGTCCATGCAATAAAGTAAGAATTGAAAAATTTGTTCACTGAGACTACAAAGCTACAACAGTGCCAGCAGGTTGGCTGCAAGAGCTAAATTATTATCTTTGCCACCTAACTTCCATAATTTAAAAAACTTCATTACTACAATATCATCATTATGCAACATCCTGTTCATATGAACAGCATTAATGACAAACAAAAGAAAATTTCACAAAGAGTAAAGTTCTACATAATGTAACTGAGAAAAATATAATTTCTTTAAGCAAGTTCCAAAGACATACTGATTAGCAGGAAAAATAAATAATGGTTAAAGAAATAGACAAGTCTGATGAAGACATTGCTAACAAAAAGTATATATAAACAATGCCATATTACACACAGGTGGTATGGTTAAGAGCATCACTGCACAATCAATGGTAACAATTTTAAGAAAACAGCAGCTAAAAATCACCAAATGACAGAATAATTCAACAATTTCAAAAAGACTTCAAGAGGGTGGCAGAGTGAAGATTTCTTTCATTGAACAATGAAATCAATGAAAAAAAAATAGCAAGGCCCAAAAGCACTCAAGCACTTGGTGGATACCTAAAAGAAGACATCTTATAGTAAACCTATTGTTCCTTCTTTTGACAAAGGCATAATGCGTTTTTGCCTTATCATGGAAGTGATAGCGTTATAAAAGCCCATCAATTCAAGGCTATCTCACAGAGGTCATGCTGCAGACTCCAATTTAAGTCCAGGCAGGAAGGATAAACTGTTCCCAAGGGCAAAGCATGTTGTATTACATATACAACACAAGAATGATTCATAAGCCTTAAAAGGTTAGGAAGGATATCTGAAGCATGTATATTAACTGACAGATATTCTCAGATATGAGGGTGAAGAACAGTTTTTCTAACAAATACAATGATAAGGAAATGGAAAAGTAAGATGTTACGAAATTAATTCCAAGGCAACGTTTCAGTCTAGATGACCTTAGTATAAGGAAAAATCTAGTAAATGCTCTGTCAAAATCAGTGTCGCATGGTCTCTGACAATATCTATTCCAGGCTAAAATAGAGTAGTAAAAACTATCACCATAAAATAAACTTCTGTCAATGATAGTGCTTATTTATCAGTAATAAAATCTCCTGCAACAACGATCTCAGAGTTTAACATAGAGCCCTTTCAGGACAAAAATAATCCCAAAACAAAAAGTCACTATGGATAATCTCAAAAATACTTTTCCCAGTAAGAGTACCTAATCCTAAAAATTAAAGGAAACAAAATCATAGACAACTCATATGAAGCATAACTAAAAGTCATTTGTGTGCAGTATGAATTAGCTGTTGAGTCACTTTTATAAAGTAATAATATTGAAAACAGTTTAGAAATTCAACTTTAATCCTAAAACATTCTATGCATGTGTACACACATGTGCAGAAAACAAATGCATATAGGAAATTTTTTGTTCTTTACAAATAAAAGCTCAGGGAATTGTACATACAGCTTAGTTTGGATAGGAGTTTCAGCTGGTGCAAACTCACACTTTGCCCATTATAAACTAAGTAAGCTTAGTTCACATCAGCTGAGAATCTGGAATTTTTTTTCTCCAATTCAACGTCAGTTTTAATGCATTTGTATTGACACATTTTGTTTTTCAACCCAACAACTGTTCAGTGAGATGCTGTGAACTAAAGCATGCAGCGCAACCTCTCCCTGTTTAAAGTTACAGGCAGCTTTGTTTACAAACGTCTGGGTTTAGCTGTTGTGCAGAGTTTGAGAAGTTACCTTTCGCACTGAAGCCAAACGATTCATCATTAGAGACTCTTCTCTATCATCATCATCATCCAAGTCCAACATAGGCATACTAAAGCTATCCATAATACTGCAGCACCTGGAATTCTCATCCCTGGGATCAAAAGGATCCACAATGATTGGCTCAGTCCCTTTAATTTCACAGCGGCAGAAAGGGCAGCCTTGGCCATCTGATTCCTACAGTAAGACAAAAATGTAGATAAATTTAAAAAAAGAATAAGAAACAAAACCAGTTACAATTTTAAAAGTAGGACTGATACCTTTTACACAGAAACATCCTCAACCAGTCTTTAAAAGCTTGTAAAGAAGGACTGGAGTAAACAGGAAACAGATTAACAAATATTTAATGATAGTAAATCTTAAAATGACTGCACATTTCAAGCTTTCTCTCTTCAATAGACTAAGCTTCACTTAAAAATGACTAACCAAAATGTAGCTATTATCTCTGCAAAGCACTAAATCAGTCTTAATATTACAGGTCAGGAAGTAACATGTTTCTTTTCAGGCATACATTTTGCTATTTCTTCAAGAGAAAGAAGGTGAGGTGTGTAGACAGAGATAATGCATTTTATTATATACCTTTTATATTAACCATAAAGTATGTCTTTTTCATTTGATATTAGGAAATGCAGGCAAGCTTTATGGCATGCAGCTCTTCTTGGAAAAAAGATAGTCAGTCCATCACAGCTGCAGCATTGCCAGCATTCAGAGCACCTAAAGCTACAAAGTTTTCTTCACATTTACATAAAAAATCAGGACTTAACTGCATTTTCAATAAATTATATAAAACATGAAATTATTTTCACATATTACCAGAAAAAAGAACTACTTGAATTTTAATTTTAAAGTGGTATGTGTTCAATAATTTTCACGCAGCCATTTTCAATTCCTTTTACTTATTTCAGAACTGTATTTTGTCTCATAAGAAATAAAAAAAAAAAAGCCTTGAGATTCAGACTACTAATGAACAAAAATCAGAGGTCTTTCAAGGACTTATAGAAATATTTTTATCAAGAAGCACAACACAGATTTGAATTATAAAAAAAAAACAAACAAAACAAAAAAACCTACCACCAAACAAATAAAACCAAAACCACACCCAGAAGAACCATGAAGCTTTGAAAGTTCAAGATATTTCAAAGTGAAATCAGAAATCACATGGTGTAGTATTTGCAGTCAGGTACACAGACAGTTAAAGAGATATGAACACCAAAATAATTCTAAAAAACCTACTTATACTGAAATATAACCAAGCAAGCACTGGTTTTTGATTTCTTAGATGCAAAAACAACATTAACTTTTTTCTAGCATTATTTTTATCTTGACACTTGCCAGTCTGACTAAACTGACAGATGATTTTACAGTTTTTGGATGAGCTGTATCAAAGGTCATATAAGCATAAATTATTGTCTCCTGACATCACTTGCAGGATTAGTCCTGGATTTTCATTTTGTATGGAAAGACACATCTACTCCACTTTCAGCACCATAAGTACACTAACTAGTCAACTTCAGTACCTCAAAAAATATCTTCAAATTATATAGTACTACTGAAGTAGCCACAGTCAAGTGAACAAAAGTACTCTCTCACTCTATACAACTCCTTAGAGCTTAATTTTCTTAAAAAAAACCCTTATCAATGAGGCACAGAGCTTTTAGTTTTCAAGGCTTCCTTGTACCTGTGTTCTGCACTAGCAGTTTCCATCCTTCCTTCAGAAAAGCCTTAGTAACCAAACACTCCATCAGACTCGTATTCAGCAGTATGTATACAAGAGATGTCTATATTAATACACATACCTGTCTATGCCCTCAGAAAGGTTATTTAGAACATTATTGGCCTTGCAATACAGCCTATATGCCCATATGCTTTTAGAAAACATATACTTTTCAGACAATAGATTTCTGTGTTATAAAATGACATTGTACTCCTGTTGTGTAATACATAAAGGAAACAAGTAAACCAAGTCTTATTTGAGAGACTGAGCCGCATAAAGGTGAACAGCTCAAACATCCTTAGTATTCTATGCAGATCAGATGCTGCTTACTCAGTTTTTTTCTGCTCAGTGAAAACATCTGTATTGCATCTCTTGAGGCATGCTTAACGAGCCATTATGCTGCCAATTAAACAACCCACCAGAAGCTCACAACAGCTGATGCTGTTACAGTGTAATACCTCTTCATTGCCTCACTAATTATACAAAAGTTAAATTTGTAATGAAGTCTGAAATGTACCTGACCAATTACAGCTGGTAGCTATGTTCTGATGAAACCTGGTGCATTCAAACATGTCAGTCTTCTGAGCCTAAAACGCTTTGTCATTTTCTTCCTGAATTCCTGTTCCATAGCCAAGTACTGGGGGCCTCAGCTTTCAAGTCTCCAGAATCAGAGCACATCACTGGCCTAAGACTGCTCCTACCACACCACCCGACCATCAGAAGCACAAAGATTTCAGTCCTTCTGCTTAGCCCTGTCAGCTTAGCCAAAAAACAAATGAACAAGCAAACAAAACCAACAAAACTACACACCTCGAAATTTTTCAGAGTTTTTTAAGTCAATGATTTATGTGGTCAGACCTCTAAATCTGTCATTCAGAATGAAACTTGAAAGAATATTGAAAGGGTATTCCTGAAATGAGAAACATTGTTCCAGCTCAGCAGCTGCTTAGTAGTGAAATAAATATCCTTTTGTGGTTATGCCTCAAATGGAATTTCCTACGAATTTCTGACCTATGGCCAATTTGAAAGATTTGTGTTTGGAACATCAAACTCAAAATTCACAGAGAGCACAAAATTGGAAACTGAGAGTACTTCATTTTCAAGAAACCTTTATTGCTAATGGAAGAAAAACTCAAATTATACTTCTGATATATTGTGTTGGTTTGCCACTGAGGCTTTCTTAATTAGGTAGAAAATGTCCTAATTAGAAAAGGAAAATTATAGTACTTGAAGACATGCCACAAATGTAAGAGTGAAAAACACATTGATGGAGGATGAACTAATTTAAAAACAGGTCCAAAATGGACTAGACTCAAGGATTCTTTTTACTATTCTCACTACATTGGTAAGCAGAGACTGATTATTACAAAGTCCTCTCTGAGAAGTGGATGAACCTTACTTCTCCCCATAAAATATAGATACGAAAGAAGGGGCAGGGATGATGCACATTGTAAAGAGGAATGACCTCAGCTGTAGACATTGCTTTTAAGGTCAACTGGCCTCATTTAAGGGTGCCCATTCTCCCTTTTCCCACAAACTGGTGGATCCATGAACAAGATGGACAAAATACACCAACCTGGGTCACCAGGAAACCTCGGAGTTTTTTTTTTGGATGTTCTATAAATGATTTTGAGAGAAGGGAGTTTCCCCTCCATTCAATCTCTTAGTCTAACAACCATCTAAAGCCATCTAGGTGTTTCAGTGCTTTGCATGCTACTAATGTGAAACACAGGCATCCTAAAAGCTTCATTTTCCACAGGTCAATTTATGACCTGCACTACTGAGTGGATCCTTCTTTCATCAAAAACATCCCTTCTCCTTATAAAATGCTGTCTAGTCAGTTATCCATTCCCAGACTGCACTGGCACCAAATACCCAGCTTCTACTGTCTGAGTAGGTGCTGGACTCAGGAAATAGTTTCCACTCAGCAGCAGTCAGCAAATGGCTTTGGCAAGACTATGAATTCAGACTGCAAAGACTCCTGGAGCTTTATTTTTCACAGAGTTCTGGTTTGAAAAATGAGGATGTTTATAATTTTAAATATATACATCCTTGCACCTGGAAAAGTATAGCCACATTGTAAACACAAAGGTAACAGAAATCCATCCCCTCCCCACCAACTAAACTATGACAGTACCTGCCAGGCTGTAAGACAAGAAGTGCACATAAGGTGTCCACAAGGCTCTATCTTCACGTCCTTGTCATTCTCTGCACAGATTTTACACAGCTGAAAAGTGGAACCCATTTCACAGTACAATTCATACTGCTCCTGTAACAAAAGAAAGTCAAACAATTATTTCTTTCCAATTATTTGTTCACAAAGAATATACTTCTCCAAATGCCCTGTTTTCCAATCTGCTTTACTTATTAATCAAGGAAGCTCTTGCTACTGATCTGTCTAAAACTCACACTAAGGTTACTGAAACAGCTTACATTTTTGCTTCTTCCAAACTGTGATATACTACAATACATACAAAAATGTATGTATTAAAAATATCTGTGCCTATTAGATTCTGTACAAACTTGTTGTATGTAACTGCTATGCAAGGCACAAATCCTACTTTTCTTTGGTGGCAGATAAAAGGAAGGAAATTAACATATTAAGTGAAGAAAGGGAACAAAACTGGGATTTTAATTTCTAGGTATGAATTTAGGAGTAAGAAGATTATTGGATTGAAAACGGACAAGCAAGAGGGCTTTTTTACCTACAGCAAGGGTGTTGTATAGCAGTATATTAAAGTACACAATCCTTGTAAAGGAAGTATGGCAAGAACACCCCGCAGGATAACTTGGCAATAGTCATGCACAGATTATTCAGTACTTTGCATCCTTACAAGACTGACAGGTAGGTAGAACACCACCATTTTCTAGAAGGAATAAATAATAGACAAAGCTCAAGTCCAGAACAGTTTTCTAGAAATAGTTATTGTTGGGTAACTGACAGTTAAATGCATTTGGATTGAAATAAGCTTTTTCAACCTTGAAAAACCAAATTTTGAAAGCCTAAAGTAAGTACAGTCCAGATCATGGGAAAAAAAGCAGCTACTGCTAAGTGAAGTGAGGGGACATGAGGCTAAGAAAAAGAGAAAACAAACGAGAGAGCTTGTATCTGCAGCTGTAGTCACTGTACTAAAGATGCTTATGGTAGAGCTCTAGCAAGGAATCCATCTGCAGCAATCTAGCCCTGCAGCCACTTTCATACCATCTCTTCATCATTCAGGGAGGTATACTGACAACTTTAAACCTCTTCAGTTATATATTATTTAAGGCAGACTCACATAATTCAGACTCTTCTGAATTACCATCAGAATTAGCTAATAATGTCCTCATAAATGCATGTGCAGAAATAACTTGATTCATTCAGTGGATCAAAATAAAACATGATTGGCTTGTGAAGAACAAGGTACTCCTTGACCATGTGTGGCTGCTTCTTTCTTTGAGAAAAAGTGAAGATATGGGCTGAAGCATTACTCCGCACTACACAAATACCTGATAAATCTCCATTACTCTTTCATTATTATCTTAAGACTGGAGGAAAAAGATGGATGTCAAAGAAGTGGAAGTATTCAGGTTGTCTTCAGGTAATTGTTTTTAGGAATTCTCTTACTTACAAAACAGATATATTTGTAATGGTATTTCTGATAATATCATAGATAGTAAAGAATACTTATTTTCTAAAATACTTCTGGAGTGGAATGTACGTAGAGCACCCAGAAGTACAGAAGATTCAGCAGGTAATCCAGTTTGATTTGAAGAAACAGAAGACCATCTGGAACAGCAGTGCTTGTATCAAGTCTTTCTTTGAACATGTCCTCAAGTCTTCCAGATGTTTCAGATGTTTTAATCAGGAAAAACGTTCTACACAGTATTCCTTAACCTTCTAGTGTTAATTTCAGCACCATTTTTAATCAAGTATTTGTCTTGGGGTGGTTATTTGCTACTACTTGACTATCAAATATCTGCAGAATTAATCACATCATCATTTAACAAGACTATAAAAACAACTACATATTCTAATTTTCCCTGCAATTCTCTGCAAAGTGACTCTGTTTAGGCATTTACTTACTTCTGCTGTTTTCCCTGATCTCTCTTTCAATTTGCACCATAGACAAAGAAGAAAGGAGAAAAGTGGATACCCTGGAACTGGTATTTTTGTGATGTATGAACTTGCCAACCAACTATACCATTCCTATTCAGGTTTCAAAACTATTATTTGAGCCTCATTTTGTTTCTGCATTCCCCTTTGTTATTAGCAAGGAAAAAACAAGCTACATAAATCTGTTATATAAATATCAGGAAAACCTTTAGTAGATGTTTTAAACACTTCTCACTTGGAAAGGCTCACAATAAACAAAACATTCCAAGACATGCCATCTGCATCACCATCCACTCTACAGTTTAAAGGATTATTATCCTGTTCCTCCCCAAAGCCCTTCTATCAACAGCATATTTTCTCTCTTATGAACTTATTATTCACATTTTAATAAAAGCTTATTATTACTGCTAGACGAGATACTAAGGGAAGTGAAGATTACAAAGTAACTCAAAACTCTACCAACATACCTGTGTGACTTTTATGTGATCATGTGGTGTGGGCTCACATAATCCTGTCAAATCAGGATTATAACTTCGTCCATCAGGGAACAGATAGCTGCATCACAAGAAGACTGTTATAAATATGCACATTTCTTTAGCTTTATTAGCTAAATCATACTTACAAAATTTCAAGGGGGCAGAATAAGTTACAGTAGACATTAACTAAAATAAATCATCTTTCCTCAGCCATCCATTTTACCTTTTGAGTGTAACTGAACTGCTACATATTCATTTTGATACACGCTCAATGTAGAGGAAACTTGGATAGCCACCACTAGCATGCATCTGAGCTTTGATTAGCAGATAGCCTTCTAGGGGTAGCCCAAAAGAGTATTATTTCAGATCTTTGTTTCACAGTGAACTCATACTTCCTAGTGGTTTCCCACTGGGAACATCATGCTCAGGACTCTTTAGACTATTTCAAGTAAAGCTGCAGAAAAGAAGGTAACACATTGTGTGTATCTATATTAGGATATATATATAATATTATATATGTCACAATAATATATATGTGCATATCTCTGTATATTATGACAAGAATCTGCACTGAGAACTTCTGATGCACACTGGACATTAGGCAAGAACCAATGTGAGCATTTCAATTATGTGGGAAATTACCAATAGCTTAAATGAGGGTTCATTCAATTCAATTGTGTGAGAAATTAACAATAGGTTAAATGATATTATAGCAACCCTAAGATGTTTTGCATTCAGGTTTATGCTACGTGTAACTCAGAAAGAGTTCTTTAAAGGTCATATATTTTTAAGTCACATTATGAAAAAGTTATAAGGTACAAAAATATCACTCAGCATAAAATATTCTCAGCTTTTGTTTGCTTAGTTTTTGTCAAAGAGAAACACTACCAATATAAGTGTGTTTTTATTACAGGTATGAAATCATCACACCTCCAAAAAAAATACTAGACTGTGTAGGACTGAGAAAAATTACCAGACTGCAAAAGATTTATCAATCTTTTTTTTTTCTTTTGGGGACTTGATCAATTGCCTTTCCTTTTTCTTTCACATTATATATATTTATATTGGCTATACCAAAACATGTATTCCAGTGAAAATATTCTGACATCAAATATTTTTCTGTTACTTCAGCCAACCTAGCATAAATGTACTACTTCTCCCTATAAACTTACATTCTCTAATAATTATAAATCTTTTCAGTAAACTATTAGAATGTGGAAAATGTTCTGGCTGCACAATATATAAAAAAGCAATTACATAGCTTTCAAATCATTGTCCACATTTGGACACATGAGTAACTGGAAGTAGTAACTGTTCAATAAGCTTAAGTGCATTTGGGACTCTTGGGGGGCTGTGGGGGAAAGGAGGGATCAATGCAACAGCTGTCACATTTTAATTTCTCAAGGAATTTATTTGCTACGAGATATAACTTTGGTTAACTTTCAGTAACCCTGGTTAATGGAATTAACTAGAAACAAGTGTTTTTAAAATGAATTAAATAAATGGTCCTTAAACCCTGAAAGAATGCTAACCACCATATGCAGTTTCTCTGTTTTAAACATCTTTAACTACCCATATAAGGATATAGGGAACAAGCAAATGAGGATTTCATAGCCATGGTAGCTGTAAGAACTGGTACTTACAATCCTTCCCGGCTGCCATCAATCAAAGCTTGAAACAGAGGCTTATTGTGAGGTATGGTCTGCAGTATGTTCCCATCTCCAGTCACATAGCCGATGGCCCACTGGCCTAGGCGAGTGCAACTCAATCTGAAAATGTAGCTTGATAAAAACAGGATGAATGAAAAGTCAGTGTAATTCAGAGTTCAGCAAAAGAAGTGAAGAGAGCAATTATGGCCTCTGAATTAGGCCACTGAATTAGGTCCCTGAACATTTAGGTAAGATTCCCAATTCTGCCATGTTTCTTTGTAGAATTTTAAATAAACTTGTCTCTTCTACACTGTCAGTTTATCATGGGCAGAGATAAAGTAAGAGTACCTGCCTACCCCCTGCTTTTCATCTGCTTCTCTTTTAGTTCTCAGAGTGAAAGCTGCACAATCACCCTGAGCAGTTTCACTCAGACATGTCCATAAACCTTGTCAAGAAGAGTGTATGATATGATTCAGTCTCCAAAGCTACAACAGACACCTTTTGTGCATGTGCAGGCCAATCACCTGAACAAATGGATGGAAAAATATAAAGCCTCTTTAAGTGCAACAGAAACAGGAAAAATGAATGATAAAACCTGCTCTACTAAATGGTAATTTCATGTGAGCCTGTGGAGGTGAACAATGGAAATACCACTTCTGTTTCAGAAAAATCAAATATTAACTACACAATTCGACTTAGATTTAAATACTTCTCGTGTGACAGGTGGTAGCTGAGAGTATACATAATGTAGACAGGGAGCACAATCAGAAAACAAGGAAGATTACAAGCAACAGGATTGGGCATGTATAGAGCTTCATACTAAAAATTCTACTCCCTTTCATGTCAGACACCATTTCACATGCAAAAACCTCACTGAGAAAAGAATCTCACAGTGAGACCACAAATTCAATTCTGTATTACAGAGAAGCTTTTCTTAATTACACATTAATATATTATTTAATTCCAAACTAATATGAGAAATCCAAGCCTCTCTGAAGTTTGACAGAGCTCTTATAACCTTCACTAGGGCCCACATTACATTGAAGTACTAACTATTCATCTGCACAGGATCTTGTAATTTGCAGGACGTTTTAGTCAGATTAAAGGAGAAATTTCACTTCATATCCCCTCTACTGTTGGTAGACTTCATTAACAAGTTTCAAAGCAATGTACTTTAACTATGTGCTTCTGCAGAAGCTTCAGCAAGGAGAATTAGGGAAAAAGCTTCATAATTGTAAGATAAAACTAGCAAAATAAATGGTAAGTAATATAGGATTAAATCCATTATTAATTTTATTTTTCTCCCAAGTGAAGAAAAAAACCCAGGACAACAGTGACATAGTGGTAAAAGCTTAGTTTAACTAATTTACCATGCACAGCACCACATCAAAAGTATTTAAAAACTTTACATGTCATGATCTTTAATAGGATTGCTTTTCTAGGTGAAGACTTTATGACATAGAATGATACAGGCAAAGGAAAAAGAAAGATATGAAACACAAAAGGAACGCAAAAGCACAGATTAAATTTATAGCTTGAATATTACCATGAAAGATGTTAAGATGATTTTTGCTTTACTATTAAGCAAAAATTCAATGTCAATTTTGAACATCAAATTATATTTTGAAATATGCTTTTCAAGAATGCATTGCTGGTTTTACCTGATTCAGAAGAAGAAAGAAAAAGCAATTTATTTTCAATTTTTTTTCTGTTTATTTTTACATATTTAGACTTCAGTGTGCTAATATGATATTATTTTGCTTCGCTTCTTCAGTGCATCAATGGGTGTTAAATAAAACACAAAAATATGCAAAATAGAAGTATGAACCCAGCATAATTATGTAGGTTCTGAGACAGCAAGTTTATTTGGAAAGCAATATGCAGTGAAACCTCTCACCTCCCAGGTTTAGTGCTGTATTTCTGCAGCCTTGCTTTCACTTCATCATATGTCAGGAATGCCATATATCCAGGATGTGTCACAGCTAAGAAGTTCCAATTCCTTAAGATTGAGCCCCATGGCTACAAAGAGAAGACAAACAAGTAAATGGACTGAGCCAGGTAGTTCTGTATTTCTAATAAAACTCAAGTTTGTGAGTCAGAAACACCTGAAATGTTTTAGCTTCAGCTGAAAAATACATACTTTTGCTTTAGGTCTAAATGGTACAAAGGACTGTCCTATATATTGGAAGAACACCAAGCACAACTTTTTGGATAGAGATTTTGAAGACCCTGGATTTAAGAGACCTTCTATTCATAGCTACATAAAATATTAAACAACATATTTAGTTAGAACCTGGAAAGTATGACTCCGTGATGGTTTAATAAAAAACACAATTAAGCCTGAGACGTCTTGATAGTTAATGATAAGTAACACTAACAAATGAATCGTAACAAAGCTGCTAATTTGAGCTGTCATTCCTTTTTTTATTCTCTACTTCTTGATTTCTTCAGTCACCATAATGGCATTAAAGCCAGAAAACAAAACAAATACTGATACTTCACCTGAATATTTGTTAACCTGAATGCAAAAGCTTCAGAAAACTCAGTGAAACATGCCTGATATGCTATCACTTCAAAGAATATGGAATAGTCCATTACTCTAAATGAAGAATGATTTTTTAAAGTAGTGGATTAATACAGATATATAAATGTCCATTGCCAGCATTTGGGAAGTCAATAAACTGACACTGATTGGTTTGTGGATTTTTAATCCATTTCTCAGACGATCAAGGCAGGTGAAGTTAAGTGACACAAGACAAGAGTCTCGTGTTATTATGTGCCCTGCAAATTCCCTTTAAAAGAACTTCTAAGGGCTAATCAGGCAGAAATGAAATGCTAGTGTGACATGCTTGAGCAGATTATCCTAACAGTTCTGCTTGAGATTGTTACATTTACCAGGCAAACCCTAGCCACTACCTAAACACAGATGAATACCTGTTTATTTTAAAATTAATACCTCATCAAGTTGTACACATGGAATAGAAGACAGGTTTCAGACAGAGGCCCTAATAAACCTTTAAGTGTTTAAATTTCTCCAAATGCAAGGAGGAAAAAAAAATAATTCCAGTGCTAGATTCAACACTGCATCCTGGCAGCTCCTTCAACAAATTCAACAAGGCCAAGTGCAAGGTCCTGCATGGGGATTGGGCAATCCCAAACACAAGTACAGGCTGAGTGGAGAATGGATTGAGGACAGCTCTGATGAGCAGGACTTGGGTGTGCTGCTGGATGAGAGGCACAACCCAGCAAGGTGCACCCTGAGCTCAAATAAACAGATATAGCTTGGGCTGCACCCAAAGCAGTGTGGCCCCAGGGTGAGGGAGAGGATTCTCCATCTCTCAACTCTCATGAGACCCCCCTAAACAACTTCATCCAGCTCTTTGGCCCTCAGCACAGGAAGGACATGGACCTGCACGAGCAAGACCAGAGGAGGGACAGCAGGATGATCAGGTGGACGGAGGACCTCTCCTATAAAGACAGGCTGAGAGAATTGGGATTATTCAGCCTGGAGAAGAGAAGGCTCTGGGGAAACCTGGAACAGCTTCCCAGTACATAAAGGGGTCTACAGGAGAGCTGGAGAGGGACCTTACAAGGGCTTGGAGTGATAAGACGAAGGGGAATGGTTTTGAATTGAAAGCCTATAGGTTTAGACTGGATATTTGGAAGAAATTCTTCAGTCTAAGTGTAATGAAGGCATGCAACAGGCTGCCCAGGGAAGCTGATCCACAACATTTCAGCTAGGAGCTCTGAGCAACGTAGTCTAGACAAAGTGTGTCCTTACCCATGGCAGGGGGGTTGGAACAAGAGAATCTTTAGGGTCTCTTCCAACCCAAATCATTCAAAGGCAAGAATCCATAGCTTGCCTTGTGAGCAGTCGTACCAGAGCAGAAATGCTAAATGGGACAAGATTTGCTCCCGTTCTCTTCAGTGGAACTATTTTCACACCAAAGGACATATTAAAGTAACAGATTAAAGTTCCTGCAGAGCATCCAGATATTCTGCTGTGTAAGCTTCTCTCTGGTCAGGGAATACAGCACTTAAGGCTGTGCATACATACAGTGGGGAGGCAGGGGGAGCAACTTCACTTCCACAGGATCTCCATAAAGCTTTCTTCTATGAATAAACACCATTACAAATGCAGCTTTTCTGTAACATAACCCACAGTTGGCAAAACAGTATTTTGATTACTTAATTGGGATTTTCTCTCAGTGGGTGTATGCATACATAGTTACAGAAGCTGTTTAAAAACTAGAGAAGTAAAATGTAACCTCGTGGGAGAAGTTCTCAGACCAAGTTCACTGCAAGTTCAGTTCAACAGTTACGCAGCTTTTGCACCTAATCTGTTTGGCAAGACATATCTCTCTGCTTCTTTGCTGAATTAAAAGTTAACCCTTACCAGTCATCTCTCTTCACATGTATCAACACTGCTGATCCCCTTCTTCTAGCACAAGGCACAGAAATTAATCAAATCAGCAGTGGCCTCACAAAGAAAATAAGTGACCAATATTTGTGATTCAGTTTAAAAGAGATTACTGACACCATTAACATTTGCAACTGTGACAATGTTTTGACTCAGAATGAAGAAGAGATAATCAAAATCAAAACTCTATATACCAAAATCATTAATCACATCCTGCCAGATTTTACTATTAACTTCATAATGGCACCCTTTCCCATAACAGCAAAATGAGGACATCTAAGCAACAATTAGCACAGGGCAATGTGGAAAACAGAACAAACAACAACCCAGGGTTAGAAGTAAAGTTGATATTTTGAACATATCTCCATCTGGCTAAAGAATATATTCTTATAGGTTGGTAAAAGACCTTAAAGGTCATCGAGTCCAACTGTTAACCCAGCACTGCGAAGTCCCCCACTAAATCATGTCCCCAAATGCTTGATAATCCTTTCAGTGAAGACACTTTTCCTAATGTCCAGCCTAAACCTTTGCTAGTGCAAAGGTTAATATAGAAGACTGTACTGGTTTACCACTGTACACGGTAAAGAAAATAAATTATCATATAAATGTTTGTGTATCTCAATGGTTTCTATATACATAAGAAATATGCAAAGTGATAAATTTCAGAAATAGTACATCTAATATGTATGCAAACCAGTACAGTCTTCTATATTAATTAAAATACCTAAAGTATGTTCTGTAGAAGAGACATGAGGTTAAAATAGACACATAACATACATTAAAAGCTTATTTAAGATAAATAGTAATACAATTAATGCTATTCCCAAATATAGTTCCTTGTTGTAAATAAGCATTAATAGTAAAAATATGTTAATAAACAAAAGAGTTAGACCTATATTTAGCCTAAAAGAAAGTAATATGTAACTGTCCTTATGAGTTTGCAGAAACACCTCATATATATAGATACAAATGCACAACAAAAAAACACAACTAAAACTCACTGTCAGGATGTCTGCATTTCTAGGAATGTATTTTAAAATAGTGAAAAATAAGTAAGTAGCAAATTGAGAGCTATTGTAATAACACTAGAAATGTGCAGAAATGAAGCAGGTGTTGCTGGACACTTTCAGTTTTTCAGATGTGTGTGTTGCTGCCTCTAACACCTCTGAAGGACTAGAAGAAATGCACGCTTTATTTCTAAACCACAATGTTTTAGTTCTTTCAGGTTTTTTTTTAAATCTGCTTCCTTGCCTCAGGGCACTAAGCATCTCAAATCCACACGATTATCTGTAATTTTCAAATCTTACCTGAAATAATCTAGTGAAGATATCGAATTCAAAAATTGAAATGTAGTCATTGCAGGTCAAGTCAATAGTAGATTTAAGAGCCATTGCTTCCAAACCAGAGCTAATCTGATGAACTTCATGAAGGCACTGCCTGAACACCTTCCATGGCACTATAGTTCTGTTAAATGGGTAGAAAGAATAAATTCAATAAAATAACATATTTAAGACTTGATAACTCATTTAGACATCAAAACTGAACTTTTAAAGGAGTGAACTGTAACATTAATTTGGTTTCTCTACGGAGGAAAAACCCCCTTCAAATTAAGTTTTCTGAAAGCAGCCTAAGCAAATACAAGAATGGCTTACCTTCCTTTAAACACAGCTGAATGTCATTTATTTCAAATGATAAATATTCAAGCTTCTTTAGGAGTACCACAAAAAGAACAGTGCAGAAACCAAAATACCCTACTAAGCAGGTGTTGCAAACAATCTCACATCCTTTCAGAGATAATGCAAAGGACCTATTCTATGCTTGTAAAAGAAATCCTTTCTTCACAGCCGCCCTTCCCAGAATGATAAGCATCAATTTAATATCTACAATTATGTGATTTTTGCTATAGCTAAAGCTCTTGAACAGTGGTCAAGTAACATGACAGCAATCAACCAGATACCACTAAGAGTGGTCCAAGCCCTGTCATAAGCCATGACAGTTAAATTAACTTTAACAGACAGGAAATTAGAATTATCCTTCCTAACACAAAAAGCCATGTTCTGTCAGATCCAGTTCCTATTTGCACCGTTGAAGATAATGCAGGTTAGTTATTTTACCAGCCAAGTACTTGTATTTGGAAACTGGCACGAGGTTGATCATTTTAATGTGCTCTGTCTTATCACTCTCAATAACAGCAATTCTGCTTGTGTCATTAGGGTAAAATCAAAATTTTGTCAAGCCTTAACAACTCTTAAAAATGTTCTGCCACACATTTAGATCAGATTATATGATATTTTAAAAACATTTTAATTAACCAAAATATAATCAATGCATAATTATTCAGGACAAGATTCAGGACAGTAATATTTTGTTAATACCTGCTAAATCAACAAAAGACACAGGCCTCACAAACTCAGTAATATTTCCTGTAAATTTTACTAGTTCAAACTGCCTTCGTTTTTCTAAGTATTTTCTCATGCAGAAATATAAATTATTAGTATGATGGGGGGAAACCATCTGAATTCCATTTGTCCTGTGTAAAAATACTATGCAGTTATCCTAAATTAAAACAAGCAGTAATTTTAAGTATAACTAAAGATACAGTCCTGTATTTCTATTGCATAAGATATTCACTGCATTTCTAAGTGCAAAGAAATCCATTTGTTACATGCAGGCTTGTATTGAGAAAGTCATAAATGACAAAATGAGAAGTTTAATAGATCTCAGCAGATACTTTCATCTGTATATGAAAAACAGGAAACCACAAAGAGCTGAAGAGAGATACCACATCAGATGCCATTTTAGAAAGAATGCAGATCAAATTTTCATTAGATTAAAGAGAGAATAAAACATTGCATTACATTCAGACCAAAAAAACAGAAAACTCAGTGCTTTTGTGGTGTTAAAGTTGTCTTAGATCAAGCACCTACTGCTTATTTAGCTCCTGTAACCATGGCTCCAAAATGTTTTCTGATTCTCTTTAGAAGCCACCCTAAATGGTTACAGCACTGGGATCATGCTGAAATGGGGTTAGAAAAGTTTCAGGGTTGGCTGTGGGTTTTGTGAGCTTTTTGTTTGATTGTTATTTGTTAGGGTTTTCTTTGCAGGGAGGTATTCATTTTATTGCTTTGAGTTTTTTTAAAGGCTAAGGCAATAACCCTAAAACAAAAAAACAATAGAGCATTTATCAGATATGATCACAGCCATACTACACCTTAACAACTAGTTTTTCATGCCTTGCACAAGACAGTTTCCTAGATGCAATTAATAAGTAGGATCTTTGGCTATCTATTCACTAACAACATGCACTCCCCAAACTCCACCAGCAATACAGAAAACAAAAGGCTTCAGGAGAGTATCTTTTTAGGGCTCTGTTGGCTAGTACTTTGGCTAAGACAGAAACCAGATGCTAGAAAATGAGTGATTAGCTAATGAAATAACATCTAAAGTTATTTTTTGGGATTTCTCCAAGAACAAGTGCTTGGAATAGCGGTGGCCCAAATTTAAAATACACTTAATTCAGCAAGTCTTTTTTCTCTGCAGTTTTGTGGGATAGGTCTTTTATCTTCTGCTTTCTTTAAATAAAGGTGTGAATTGGCTGTTGAAACCTGTTAACTCCTATTTCTCAGCAGCTATTTTATAGAGTTATCATTCCTAAATAATTTGAAACAGCACCAGGGATTATTTCTTCCCCAGTGTCTCTCTCCAGTTTACCCACACATATGCTGAGCTCTTTGAGACCTTGCAGACAGCACACACCCACTAAATGCAGGCGTTACTGAGTCTTCACAAGGGGAAGGTTTATGCAGTGTCCTCCTCTCCTACACGTCCTCTGGCAGAGATCTGGGAAGGGTCACAAGCATGAAAGAAGCTTTCAGAGATGGCTGGCAAGTTGAGTTTCTGCCTGAATTAACATTTCACTGCTCTTGCTTTCTTGTGTTTTAGGGGATACACAGCCTTTGAAGGCACCTGTTCATGACTGAGTCTAAAGAGTTATTTTGAGTTTTGGTTGGTGGCAAAGGCAGTGTAAGGGGAAAGAGAACACGATCAAGGTTGAGATTGGGACTGTCCTAGTTAATAGCATGTTTAGATTGTTATTTAAATATATACATATGTTTACATGTATAGAACACCTGTCCCTATAAAAGAAAAAAATAAAGTCCTGTTTGCAATGAAAACCACGGCCTGCCATATTCAGCTCCTGAACCACAGAAGACATCTCCTATAAATATTTTCAGGGATCTTTGTAATATTTGTTGCATCATGTCCTAATGATACCTTGTGCTAGAGGCTGGCAGATATTCTCCACATGCCTCATGCTATTAGGCTGAACCTGTGGACACTTGTCTAGGAGATGAGTCAGTCAGCTCTGCCTCAGCCCATCAGAAAGATGTGATTTGACATCCTGGTAACATTAGTTGTCTACAGAATTAGGCTGAGGAAGTGCAGGTCTCAGTATTTCAGGTATTTAATTGTAGTTACATAAGCTATTCCTTTTAGAAGAAGTGCCCATGACTGACGCCAGCTGAAACAATGTTCTGGGGAGTCTCTCACAGGAGAGGATGGTACTAAACAGTGACTGTACTTCACTCAAAGGTTTGATGCCCAAATATTACAGCACTACTGCATATGCACACAATACAAACAGATATACCCAGAGCTTTGGTAACAATTTCTCTTTTTGTAATACAATTTGAGGAAAAGAAAAATCAGACTAAATTATGTGTACATATTGTTACTGTGCTTCATGTCGATTTATTGCAACCCTCTATCAGCTCAAAAATCTTCAGAGAGATAATTTTAGAAGGAAACAAAATATGAAGAAAGCCACAGTGTACATGATGTACAGCAGTAAAAGAATAGAAGGACCTTTTCCAAGGAAATCCAAATCTCTACCTGCCAATCTTTTAGGTAATTATTTATACATAACATGTCCTTGTACCACCTTTCCTCATCATTAGAGTAGAAGCAAGCCCATGCCAATTCAAGGAAAGAAAACAAAATAGAACAAATGATCCTGAAAAATATTTCCTTAAGAGGCTTTCTGTGCATCTCTCAAACCAACAAAACTATCTGGATTTTGGTATTTCCACTGCGATTGTTTTCTTAAAGAGTCCTGTCAAAAACCCTAAAATAATCCATTTCTCCTTTCAAAAACACTAAAATAAGCCATTTCTCCACAGGCCTCTCTAAATGACACTGTTTCTCTCCCTTTCTTCTGCAATAGTACACCTATTGAGTATATTTGAAAAAACAATGAATTCTAAAGTGTTCTAACTGAAACATAAGATTTTAAAAACACTTATATAGGATGGTATCTATTTACTATTGTTGGCACACATCAAAGCAACATATGACTCTATAATCTCAAATACAGTGTTTTAAACAGCACCCACACAACTTCCATATGCTTAAAGGAAAAGGATTAGTGTCTAGCATGTGATTTTCAAGCAATTTAGCAGAGGAATTTACATCCTCTCTTCACTCCTGCCCAGATCGTGTACATGGGATTTCCTTAAACTCTCCAAATGTTGTTACATTATTAAAAAGAAAAGACATTAAAATAAATCTGGAGATGAAGCATATATTTCCTGAGCATGAAGAGTACAGCACTTCTGTAAACTGCAGAGATACAGCTATCCTGGAATGTCAAGTGTCACTGCTTCCATTTGAACTGGAGCAGACCACAAGAATGTCTGGGGAGGTAAACACGTACCTGTATAACTTACACTTACAGTGAACATTTTTGTCTGCAAGTAAGTCTCTCAAATGTTGCCAAAAAATGCACCACGAAAAGGTCATTACTTGTTTCCAGAGCAATCTCAAAAGTATTCAAGCAAATACTGACCCAGACAGAAACAACATTCTTTGTAAGTCTGCAGTGAGCAATGTGGATTTTGACTTATCATCACTGAAAAGAGCATTTTCTTAAGAATGCTGCTTCAGTTTTAAGTGAGAGGCCACATTTCCACTGCTTCTGAACTGCAAAGCAAATGACACACAGAAGGTTAGAGAAGTTGAGTCCTAAGGGTAAAAAGGAATTCTGCCATATCATGCCCATACAATCGCTAAATAGTGACATCATTCCCAACACATACAGATTATTCTAATGAGAACAGAGAAGGTAAAAGAGAGAAAATCAGCCTTACGAAATGGAGAAAATATACCACTTAAAAATAGCCACTTCCAAAGCTGTGCAACTGGACATGGCTAGAGAGACAGCAAGTTCCTTAAGACATACAGGAACTCTGTATTCCCCAAGTGTCCTCAAAGGGATACACTTCTCTATATTTTCAATTCTGATCTTTAACCACAAACCCAAAGCACGCTCATGCTTTTGCACATCCTTTTATAATTAAAACATTGCCTCTCCTGCCTATCCATGGAGAATGTGCTCTCCTGTCTCACAATCTCGTGTGCCAAGGATCAGAACTTTCTTTTATCTTTCCTACATGCTATTTTACCGTATTCTTAGTTACCCAAGACAGCTGTGAAGACTGCTGTTTTCCATTTTCTAATCCTGTCTTGCAACTTTCTACTGACTTGCTCTTCTTTATAACATTACCTGTTGTCTTATTAAAACTTTTTCATCTTGCATTTTTAAGAAAGAGGTCTAGAAAGATTCCTGTCTCCAGAGCACCCAGAGAAGAGTGCCCTCTGTCTCTAGCTCAAGTTTATCAATAAGGCTGTGTGATCAGCCGAGGAAGGAAGCACACTCCAAAAGCTCTGTTTCTGTTCCTCTCCTCCTCTTTAAAAGTTCCTGTTGCTAGAACACCTATCTTGACAGTGATGAAGGTGATGGCATTTGGATCACTGCCTCTTCTGCTTTCATGTCTGTCTTTGGCTTCCCTTTACACTTCAGTTCATACTCAGATTTGAAGCTCTTTGGGCCAGGACCAACTCTTCAGTCTGTATTTTTACACTGTTTAGGCAGTAATGGGACTCTTGGGCACTATCAGCAGCAAGAACAGAAAATCAAGTAATAAATTAAGGGGATTAACAAGGTGTGAAAACTTAGCTTATCTGAGGTCTCTTGAACTTGAAAACATTTAACTGTCAGATAAGTTGTGCATTGCGGTCTGCCTGTTTTACTGCTTCTTCTGTGAACCCAAACCACTGAGGCTGTGTCTACTCGATCCTGAGCCAAAAAGCACTGACCACAGCAGAACCACAGCTACTCAAAGTTTAGAATATCAATTTGAAATGCACTATTTAACTGCTATAGAGAAATCAATAGCCACATTTTTTCATAAATTCCAAATTCAAAAAAAAAAAAAATGTCAGGCCTCATCTGGAAAAAAAGTACAGGAACATTAAAATAGTAATGTCTTTGATCCCAACAGTGAAAGAATTTCTATTTGCTCAGCAACTAAAAGGTGGGAAATCAATTTACCTGAAAACAATAACAAAAATGCTTTAACATTTTAAAAGTTCCACAATAAAGAATAAAAAGCTTAAAAGTTAAATAAATGGCAGAACTATGGAAAAAATTAAAATCTGAAAGTATTGACATTTTGCTGCTGATTTATTCTGCAACATGAAGACAGTCACAAATCACAAATTTGTGTAACAAATTTTAATAGCTACCAAGCCCTGCATAACTTCTGTAGTTTTCAAATTCAGAAGCTGAAAGATCTGTTAGGTCATCTTGCCTACTCTCCTTCTCAGTTCAGGATTGTTCCCTGTAGCATTTTGCACATTTCTATTCAGGAAAAAAAACCAACCAGCTGTAGAAGATGTAAGGTGCTATTAAAACGAGTGAGAAATCAAGAGAAATTCTCATCAAGCATTATGTAGTAATAAAATGAAGATGCTATCAGATTGTGTTTTATATGCATATTTACAACCCACTGAGGGGGGGCTTACAAAAGTATCTGTAAACAAATATAACTGCTGATCACATGCCTTACAATTTCACAGTTGCACTGAACATTACAGCTTAGCTATACATGTAACTAGCACTTGCTTCAGCACAACTATAATGGTGAACCACGGGTGAAGATTCACTCCACTGAAACCACTTGCTCCAATCATTGTACTCCAGCAATCACTACAAATTCAAAAAAATCACATCTTCTCAACTTCACCACTTTGCTGCTTTGACATTATCAAGCTCTTTCTGCTATAGATAAAGCTTGTGCCAATTTATTTCTTAGTTCTCTTTCAGTCAGCTCGTTCTTATTCTTTAAGAGGCTCTCTTTTTCCACATAGCCTGTGAAAATGCCAGAGACAACCTATTCCAGGTATTCAGTCTTTGGAATGTTCTCGGTTATTTCTGATTTTTGTTTTCAGAAAGCAAATCCAAACAGTCTATTCCCCATCTCCCTGATATCTTTTCTCTGTCAGCTTCCTTGACAAAATCCAAGTACCAAAATAATCCTGGGTCTTCTACTGAATACTGCTGATCCCCTCACCTACCCCCTAATTTGGATACATGTTTTACTTTGTCCTTGCAGAGAAATCAATACCTCCACTTCTTCCTTCTTCATTAGCTTCTCCTTCCACCCAGACAATCAAAATCTCATTATCTCCCACCTTGATTTATCAATCCTCCCTATACACTCCTAAACCTCACATTGTGTCTCCAGATCCCTTCCAAACTTCCTATAACTTCCAAGGTCTCCCGTTCTCCTCTGAAACATGCAATAGTGGAAAAACCCCACAATTTTAAAGGCTCTGACTGTGTGCTCCTTTTACACTTTCTGTGTGAGGGCTGATGATTTACATTATTGATATATCTGCTGCTCTCACAAAGCATTCTCTCCCAGATGAGCTTCTCCAACTGCCGGCATTGTCTAGAAGTTTTTTAGGGTTGTATCATAAAAGTGAAAGCTGAGAAGGTATTTGAAGGCCAAGAATATGCAGTTATCTCAGCACTTTGCTCTGAGGGAGCCATTCAAATTGCTTGCTGAGTTCTACACTCAGTGTACACACAGTGTACACACTGTACACTCAGTTCTACACACAGTGTTTTCAACAGAAATCCAAAGAGCAGCTAGATGTATGATCCAAAGAGCCCAGCCATTTATTTTGCTCATGAATTTGAAGCCACACAAATTTACACTTGACTAGCTCTAAACACAAAAAGAAAGACAGCAGACTATAACACTTACTAGTAACAGGATAAATAAACTTAGTTGCAGCTGCACAATTTTGCAGCAAGTGCTCAGACAGACAAATGTAACCAACAAAATTAAAAGTTTCCCATTCGCTGGAAAAGAGCAGTGAAAAAAACCAACTGTTCTTTCTTTTTTTTTTAAAGTACAAACTGGACTCATGAAAACTCTGTGTATTGGATTTCAGTCTTCAGCAAACTAGCAAACTGCAACATGTTTTTTTCTGTAAAAGGAAGTGTAGGTCACATTTGCAAAAACTGAAAGCCAAACAGTCAACTTAGAAATATAAATTACTATTGGTAACCTTCTTGCTATTTAAAATATTTCAAATTAAAAATTAAAAAATTTCAGAAAGAAATGAGTGCAAAAAGCTGATTTGATTAAAAAAGCATTCAATTCATTATGTTTAGAAACAGGAAGGTTTTTATGACAATACTATGTTGAAAAAAATAATGAATTAATCTAATACTTCCAACTCCCTCCTTCCAATCAGATCAAACTGCAATAGAAATATTTTTAGTACTACAGTTTACTGTCAGAAGCCAAGATCCAGCACAACTTTTTATTTGTGCTCTAATCTTGAGTAGCTTTAGTCAGTTACCCAAAGTCAGGACTTCAGAAACAAGTGAGAGGTCCAGGCTTGCCCTGTAAACACAGCTACAGCCAGGGAACACACACTCAAGTTCCTCCCTGCACTGCCTAAGTAGACTTGGGGGTCAGAAAGTCCCAGGGGCCTACATTTAGGTTAGAGAGAGATATTATGAGTCATTTGCAAAACCTTTATGCAGGCTTTGCTTTAAGGGAAGCGATACCAGCATATTTGCAAACTAAATTGTCACAACAGGTCCATTGTAAAGGATGTGGCTTACAGATATATTTGCCATATATTTCTAAAAGGATTAGAAAATAATTAATGTTTAAAAAGCTTCAGGCACTTTGTTTAACAAAGAGATTAAGCATAATGCCAAATAAACTTTTTTCTCGTCTGTTTGTTTGACATATATGCTGTTACATGTTTTATAGTTACTTAAGCCCAGTTAACTAAACCTGAGGTAATGGCAAGGCTGCCAAGCACAGATGTACTACTCCTTGCTTAGAAGACAGGCATCAAAACCAGCTTCACTTTATTGGAGAGGTGTTGGGAACACCAGTAAATGTGCTTATTTACTTGGTCTGAAAGTAAAGCATGTGACCAGAAATAACTCAAAAAAACCTTCAGGCTACACTACAAAACCAAAGATATGTATGTTTAACTGCATGTCACCAAACTGCCTTAATTCTTACACATTTTGGATGAATTGATGTTTTTGGCAAAAAGTCAACAAAACCCATACATGCAGTCACCCTGCCTAAAAAAATAACCAAACAAAAAAACCCAAAACCAAAAAAAACACCTATCAAAGTACAAAAAACCCAAAACCAAAAAAGCACCTATCAAAGTACACAGGGGAGAGCAGAGATGGTCAGAGGGTTCTATACAGAAATTCAAATAAGCAGGAAAAAACCAAAACCTAGAAAATTCATGGCAAGAGCTCTGGGGCCATGAAAGGTTTTAGAAATAGGAGGTCCAGGAGATGAGTGAGAAGAGATTAAGTATGTGCAAGAAAAAGACAAGGGCAGAGCTGAGTTGTTCAGATGAAGCCATGCAGTTGAAAGATTCTCCTTACCAGCCTTGTTCTGATAAAAACTTACTAATATGTTACAGTATCCCACTGTCTGACACCTCAAACACCTACCTATTGTGTCATCTCCCAGTGGAAAATGGGAGGACTGGACCATTGGAAGGAAACTTGAAGGAAATCTCTTGAAACTCCCACAGACAGCAGAAGTCAGTGGAGAATCCCAAAGAGACAGCACAGAGAATAGGGGAGCTGAGGAAACTGGCTCAGATGAAATGATAGAAAGAAACAGCAGCTTGCAGAGGAGGAGAGTTGTAAATCCCAATGACAGAAATGCAATTTGCAATCAAGACATCTGCTAAAGGTCATTCAAGGACAGAGCCCAACAGGAAAAGAGAAGTATCACAAGGAAATTTAAATTCTGAGAGTTCCTAAGCAAAGGGGGGGAAAGAGGAAGAAAAAATAGCAGTACTGAACAAACATGATCATTAGTCATTTTATCAAAGATCCTGTTTTTCTTTTCTTGACTGACATGTTTTTGAAAAGCCTTGTCTGATAGAGAGCCCTTCATCTCACTTAAGTTAAACCTCCAGAAAACTTGAGTTGAACTTTTGAAGTTATTTTGAAAATTATATTCACATTAAAATGGGTAACAAGGAACATGGTTAAATTCCTTTTCTATAACAAAACAGAGGACTGATACAGCAACTTCATCACACTCTGGCATTACTTACATGGGAAAGAAATCACCAGAAAATACCACCATGAACCCAGAAAGAGGAAAGTTGACAGAGAGTATGTTTAGACTAACAAAAAAAAAAACCATGGAAGTGAAACTTGCAAATTCACACTGAACAGAATTGATTTGCAAAAGTGCCAACCTACTATGCTGGTATTCTAAATAAAAAATTACTTACTTTAAGGAGCTGTTTATGCTCAGAAGATGCAACAGATTGTTGCAGAAATTATTCTACCTACATTGTGCAAGATACCAGAGCTAATACCATAATGACTGCTCTGTTATAATGAAAAATACACCAAGCTATTGCCTCTGGCATGCCTCTTATGTCACTGTTACACTTATAAACATTACACATGAGAAAGTGAACAAGCTGCACATCTTCTACTAGCTTATATGGGTATTCTAAATGAATTTTTTTTCCCAGAAACAAACCAAAAATCCCACATATGCCTACTTTTACATTTTCACTACTGCATTTCCTGTATGGATTAAATCACATATCTACATTTCACACACTTCATTCCACCACATACTGTCATAGTTACAAAGGTAAAGAAGCATACTGTCCATGAAACTAAGATCAAGTTCCTAATTCAGACTTTGGAGTTTTCGTTTGTAGAATATATATATATATTTAATATGAAAGGACATTATTTGCCATATACTTCATGAAAGCAATATACCAGTTTCACCCTATAATGGAACAAATAAATTTCTTGCAGTAAGACTGAACTTAAACACACTTGACAAAACTACCTTTGAGCAAATTACAGCATCGGAAAAAAAAAACCCAGTAACAATGAATTCAGCAATTTCAGCCAATTTAAAGACCTAGATGGGAAATTATCTTCAAAACACCCACCATCCTTATTTGGATTTGTGAAAAGTTCATTCATTTAATGCTTATATTTAGAAAGAATTGAGGAGTTTACAAAAGTCACTTACTTATCTCCAAAGAATTTTCTCCAGAAATCTGCAGCATCGGCTTTGGTGATGCGAAAGTTATCACCCTGGAATTGTCCATTTGGAAAAATAGCCTTGATTTCTGCTAACATGTGGCTGAAGATGAGAGACAGCTTTGTAAGGTTTCTCCTGCAGATATAACAGGGAAAAAAAAATCACATCAAATCGTTTGAATGTAATAAATTTAATCAATCTTTCAGTATTTCACATATCCCATGTATTCGTATAACAATCACTCAGTGATACACAAGAAAAACACTGAACTTTCAACTGAAAACACAAAGAAATACAAATCAGTGGTTTGTGTTTCCACGGACTTCTGAGGACATATTTACCACAAGTCTCCATGAATATAAAACCATAATTTAAAAAAACCTCTTTCTTTTTGGAAGCATTAGAAATTTGAGTTCTCAACTGCATATTCAGATACACTTCTTGTGCATTATGTTTGTGTTGTTCTATTCCATTAACCCATTGCAGACGCAAGAATTTATACTGATTTAGACATCTTATACACTGAAAAAAAATCTCAACCAACAAAGAAAACCAAAAATCTACCCCACACTCAAAAGTATAAAATTAGAGTTTTGTATGTGACAACAAACCTGTTTCATTCCAGGTTTCTAGAAATATAAACATGGCATGGAACTAGATTTACTCCTTTTTCCTATGACAGTTTTATTACTTTTTTCAGTTTTCTCTTAGTGTATCTACTTCTTGTTCTCCATTCAAATGCTTTCTAGTTAAAACTTGCTTTTACTAGCTTATTATAAACTATAAAAAATATATATTATAAACTATATATGATAAAATATATAAAATTATATATCATTTGTTGTAAACAAAACTAAAAAAAATCAAGCTTTTTTGCTGTTGTCTCATTTCCAGGCTTGTATCAGCTAATCAAAAATTACTTGGCTTTTGACACAGAAATCCCATCTAGTATAGTGCAAAGAACAAAAAATACTTAAATGCAAATAATCCTTTTGTACAGAAAAATCTTTGGGAAATGGTGAGAAGAGGAGAAAAGAAAGAAGAAGGAAACTTTATGAGAGTTTCTGCCTGGAGATTCCTTGATGATCCTTGCAGGAAAAAAAGGGCCATTTCCCAAGCTAATATACAAAATAGAGGAGACCAAGCAGTTTGTGATGAAGGATTTGTATTCTTGTGAATTCTACTGGAGTATTTTAATGTGTTAGAAGTGTCCTATGTATGTCAAGCCAGTTCAGCTTTAACCATCTCGTTATTATTTAAAACTGACTCAAACAATTTAATGAAAACCACACATGTTTAAAATGCTTATCAATCATGTAATTTACAGTCTGTTTAAAGACAGTATTTTAAATACATTCAAACTTATTCTTAAGTTCCTTGACACATGGAAATATTAAGATACACATTTATTGTAGTTGAACATATTTCCTGTGGTCTTCCTAAAAGAATGCTCAATTTAGCACTGAGGTGGTAATTATTTCAACTACATTTGTGAACTTTATAATAGAGATTTCTGTGGAAGCTGTGTTGCAGATTTTCTATAGGTTTTACTACCAAGAAAATGATGATAAAGTTGTTGTGAAAACATAAGTAATTTAAAACAAACAAAGCAATCCCTGATAAATACACTCTCCCTTCCCTCAAGATTAAGAATGGCTATAGGGCTAAGTCATTCAGAGTCCTCTAATTCCTTCAGCAAAATCAGATGTCTATAATTATGATGCTCAATAGTTCCTTGCTATTCCCCCTTCCTATTTCCTTTGTATTTTAATTACACCCATATATTCTTTATTATTTTATTCCTCAGAACTCAAGCCTGATGCAGAGGAACAAGCAACAGCTTTTTTCATGTGGCTTCCTCGGTCTGCCCTAGATCAAAATTAAACAAGAAGCTTTCTGTACTTGGGACAGATGGGAACACGACGGTGCGAGTTCGAGCAGAGCTCTGCCTTGCCTGGCACAATCAGTGTCCCACATTAACATGCTGTGCTGTGCTGCAGGGGCTCTTTTCAGATACAAATTCACCTGGTGAGCTTGCTGCATCCCTGAGGCTTGAGCCCTGCGGTGAGTTAAGGGATGAAGTCACACAGCGGTGCCATCTGGGGCACTCCCTTGTCCAGAGGGCAGCATGTGTCTGTCCCTGCAGAGGCACTGCCTGCTGGGCACAGCTGCACAGGACATGACCAGAACATGGCCAGCAGCTGCTAGGATGTGGGCAGCAAATGCACAGGAGAGACACGCTCCCAAATGGCTCCATCTAAATCACAAAGCCTCTTCCTTCCCTCTTAGAAAAGCACCAGTCACTACGTGCATCAGGACACTTCTGTTGCAGTATACAAAATCATAAGGAAAGGAAAAAAGTAATCATAAGGAAAAAATCATAAGGAAAGGAAAGAGCCCCTATTTTTGTTTGCATTTGTATAAACAAAAAATATTTTAACATCTGAGACAGCTTCTTTTTATCTGATGGCAAAGGTGAAACTTGAAACCAACTAGAAGCTTGTCTGTGCTTGAACATATATCACAGCATGTACAAACAGCAAGAGATGACAAACTCCTGGTAATTTATATGCAGGACATCTGGTTTTTTCTCTTTAATTTTGATTCTTACTCTATGAGATCATTATCTCAAGTCCTTCTTTGGTATTAAAAAGCCATGATAAATCATGCCTCAATTTTTCACATACATATTTTTTCTTTAGAACCACAAAGCACATATTGCACCATTTTTACTCAGATATGCTTATGTGATACCAGATCTCAGTCCCTTCTTGAGCCAAAAATACAAAGCTCACTGGTTTCAGAAACAGTTTTCAACAATTATGGTGCAGAGATGATGGCACTGGGGTGGGCCAGTGACTCCCCCTCTCTGAGCATTTCACTTGCCTGAAGATGTCTATCCATTTCAGCAATGTACTTTTCCTGCCTTGGGGAGGGCTTTCCCAGGACACCTCAGGAAGCATGTACTCCACTTTATCAGACCTGGCAGTCTGTGTAGCTGCATTTTTCAGCTTAGGATGGCTCCCTTCCTTCTCCCATATGAAGGATGTAAAAACTGCAAATTTTTGACCAGTGTCAAAAATTTTCCATCTTACTCTCCATTCATAAGTTTTTCCATCTTCCTTTCCATTCATAAGTTTAGGACAAGGTTTTCATTTGAAAAAACAACAACTAAAACCATCAAGGTTTGGCAATTTAGTGGATAATTCTAATGGAAGCCAAAGAACTATTTGATCTGAGCACCTATTTTAGGTCTTATTGCCACCATGACATTGTAAAAAATCCAGTCTGCATCTCTTGCAGTAACAAAGGCTTTCTTCTCCAGGTCACAGCAAAGACTGATGCAGTGGCAAAGGGACAATTGCACTGGCAGCCTGGTGGAGCAGAAGAGCTGAGCAGATAGAGATATGCTCCAGAGACCCTTTGACTCACTGGATTCCAGCAGGAGAGATATCCTGAGGGATCACATTGGAGCTGCTGCTCAAAATAACACCATCCAAATTATACATAAATAGTGGTTTTAGTGCCTCAGAAGCCAGCCTTCAGGGTTTAAAATTATAATATACTTTCAGTGGCAACCTGGGGTTGGTTAGAGGTGGAACTTCTTTCCTTAGCTGTGGAACAGAGCACAGACATTTTATCTCTGCAGAGAAGGGATTTCATGCTGATGAGAAAAACCTTAACTTCCTGAAATTAAAATCAAACAACACTGCTTCATACAAAAGTGAACCAAGATGATCATTTGCCAGCATATAATAGCTACCGTGGTAAAATATAACAATATTTTAACACTAAATGATGTTATATCAACAGACTTATGTAACACACAGTGTAGGTCTCATCCTTATTACTTGCAACATATTCAACACCTCCTAGCTGATGTTTTTCCTGTAATTCAAGCTTAGATTTTTGCTACCTTCCTTTCACTTGAGTCAAACTAATGCCATACAAGTCAAATCCCTTGTAGAACTTGATTTCTGAAGTATCATTTTGTCAGTCATAGTTTATGGTTTGTTGCCATCCATCTTTGCCCGTGACAGATTTACTGAAGAACCAACACAGTCAGAATCGACCCCAAAACACCTAAGACAACAAAGATTAAATACTGAATTTTTATTTCACATAAACTTGTAAAGATGTACTGAATCAGTAAGCATATTTTGGTTAATGAGAAAGATGCATCTTTTTAATTTCAAAATGAATCTATCTTTTGAAGTTATACCTCATCAGCAAGATTTCTAAATAGAGATGAGAGCCTGAAGACAAGAATTTTGGGTTTCTTCACTTCTCAGCAAATTACTATATTCTGAATCAATTTTCTCCTCAACTGTCAGGAGTGAGGTCAGGCTAGAGAATACTGCAAAGATTTGATTTGAAAATTGAAGGACTTTTTAAACAACAGTCATATGCAATGTGAAAACACGGCTTGATAATCGAGATATTACAATATCCCAGCCAAACCAAAACAGCAGCAGCTGAGTAGTAGGAGGTCTGAAAGCAGTCCTGCCCTCCCGGATCTACTGAAAAATGAAGTAAAGCATGATCAACATGCAATAGCATAGATAGGTTTTGGCTGTGTCAACTTTGTAATCACTGCACGAAGTTCATTTTACTTGCTGGAAGGCAGTATAGTCCAGCAAACAGGACTGGACAGGGAATTAGGCAGTGTCACTTCCCTTCTGCCACTGGCTTTAATTATGAGGTGGAAGGAACACCTGAGCCCTGCATTTACTGCAGGACATGGATGAACCGAACAAAATGCTGTGACAGCTCCAGACTTGGATAGCTCTGAACAAAACGCACAGCAGATCCAGCCTGTGCATAAATATACAAAGCAAAGCATCAGTCGGTGCCCTGGTCCTTCAGAATTATTGGATGTCACAGACAATAACCAAGACAAAGTCATTTTAACAATAAATAGTTGTTACTCCTGCAAAAGCTTGAAAATGTTTATATCTACCTACATACTACCTACATGTGTATATAATTTCTGCTTTCATGCCCATGTATTACTATGCCCATGAAAAAAAAAATAAATTTACAACTACAAATATTTCTGAATAAAAAACCTCCAGTCTGGAAAAGAAGTATGAATGAATATCTCTGCAGTTATTTATGTCATTCCAAAAATTAGGTTATTGCTGGATTTCCTTCTTCATTGCATCTAGTAAGTGTTAAATCTTTCTGCATCCACATTGATACACTTTGTTAAACCATCACCTGCTGCAATAAACAATATACCAACTTTCCAACTCATAATATATAACTCAATACCTGGCAAGGAAAAACAGTCTTTAGAGTTAGAATAAAATCTACTTTGCAGCTAAGAATATTTTCCAGATAGAACTTTTGCAAAAGTTCACCGAACTACTCCTAAATAACAGATAATTCTTCTATAATAATTTTATAGAATAATCATACAAAGACAGCTCCCTTAGCTGGCAAAAATGAAAATCATAACTGCATAGGAACTAAGATGAAAGAAAGTTTGTAATATGAATTTCATAAGGTGAATTGTTTATTTTGACTTCTAAAAATCCATCCCCTCCAAATATTAAAGCCTCAAAATCCAAAGCATATGTACAGAGCTCATTTCACTTAATTAGTTCTATTCAAAACAGATCTCTGATCCATATGCTCGATTGTGGTAAAACACAAGGATTCTACAAAATACATGTTACTAATCCAAAGGAACAGAATAGAGTCTTGTCATTCAGGTACAAAAGAGGGAAATGAAGACCCATGTTCTGAGCTCTGTTACTCCGCTCTCACAGAGTTCAGAATTTATGTTTTGTGACTCAGATTTCCATTGTATAAAAAAAGTTCTTTACAAATTATTTCCCATTTTTATTTTGCCACCATGAGAACAATCACAGCTGCTCATAAAACCCCTTGACAGATGATACTTCTGCCATTAGCTACTGGTAAGTGATTCAAATAGGAATGCACTAAGTCCAGGACAAAATACAGAAGAGAAAAAAATCTGAAGAAATATGTGAATTTTTTAAGATCTCCAGAAGACATAGGGAAAAGACTAAAAATTATACATGCTGACAGTAGTTCACTCTTGATAATCCAGTACAACCCTGATTCATTCATCCCCCTTCCTCTTCTAGAACTTCCCTTCTCAGAGACAGGAAACATAGGAAAAAGAATTAGTAATACAACCTACCAGAAAAACAAAAAACAAACCCAAAAAAACAAACAAAAAAAAAAAAACAACAACCCCACAACAAAAAAAATCCCCCCCCCCAAAAAAACCATTTCCACAAGAAAAAAACCCCAACAAAACAAAAAACTCAACACTTCATTTTTAGAAATCTACAGGTGCAGAATGCAGTCAGATAATCTGAACAATGGAGTATTCCTTAACACTTTAGAGGAAGCCAAAGGTTCCTGTCAACAAGCTTGCAGAGATAAAAAATGCCTACCATCATATTTGGCAAACAGATCAACTCTGCTTCTGTGCAATGATTATTTTTAAAAGCTATATAAGGACAGGGTATTGTTCAGGGACCAAAGTATATGAGCCTGTTCTTGGGATGAAATGTCCCTAGGACTAAGAATAATCATGAGCTCTATTTCCTACTTGTGCCACTGACTCATGGAAGAAACACATCTAACTAAACTTTGATGTGTTGCAGTATTCCTCATCTGTAAGCTGCTCCACAAACAAACTAAAAACCTGCCTTAAACACAGCAAGATTCAGCCAATAACTAAATTTATCATATATTAAGCAAAAAAAAAAAAAAAAAAAACCAAAAAGAAACCCCCAAAAACTAGTATAAAATTGTAAGAAACTAACTGGAGGCAACTACTCCATTTCTTTGAGTCCTGGAGGAGCTGGGTTTATTACGGGTAGGAAAGCAGCAGCCTTCCTTAAATGGCTCCTCATCAGCTTCTTTGTGACAGATACAAAGAATATGGTACAGGTCTGTGCTATTCACAATGGATACTAAAATAAATAAACGGCAGACTTTGGGTAAAGATTGGGCAAGGATGATTTGGAAAACAAAAAGCTGATTCCAATGCCACTTTGAATTTTTCTCCATCTTTTCCTTTGCTTAGAAATCATTTCACATTGATACACCAACTTTCACCAGCAGCCTGGTTCCTTTTGCTCTCATATTTTAAAAAAGATATTAAAATGGAAGAAGGCAATGCTTGAAGAATTCAAAATTTCATTTCATCTTGTCAAACTGCTTATCAGGTGTCATTGCTTTTTTAGCAGGTATTTATTGCCCAATTTATACAAAAAACAAGAATTAACTTTATATACAGCATCTTAGTAAAGAAAGTGAAATATAAACACAGAGGAAGGAAGAAGGCCAGGGTTTTTGCCAATCTGTAACACTCCACAAACTGATGAGTCTGTCTACTCACCACTCCTTCATTTGTGAACTGACATGCCACTGTGCCACCAACATCTCTTCAGCAAAGTTCTATCCAAGCATTTTGTTTGCTTTTTGCTAAACAAATGCTCCATACAGCAGAAACCATGAACAGCTCTTGTTAGCTGGGCTTTAGGCTTTACAGACCATGTTTTGAAATTTTCATTACTTCCAATTCTGTCCAAGGGGCATTTATCCACACAGATAAATGTCTCAAGGTACTCCTAAACCATTTTAATTTCTTTCCTCACTAGCCCTCTGGTATATGAGGTAACAAATAAAACCATGAAATGAAAATCTAAGGAGTGCTTGCAGGAATAAGAAGTAACAAAGGAAACACAGTCTGCATAAAGCAAATTGTGAGTCATCAAAAATAAAGAGGTATGTTGACAAGCTAAAGATTTATAATTTTGCCCATAATTATTATCTCTAATTAGTTATGCAGAAGGATAGAGGTTACAAAAAAAATCCCTCTAGAGAATGCTACTCTGAAAGCAATTTGCATAAAACTGATCTGAATATTTACAAGTACAAATACTTTGTGAAGGATAGTCAATCCTATAACATTTTAAGTAGCAACATAAACTAAGAGCTAACAGACTTATTGATTTTACTACCAAGACTTTCAATGGACCTACTAGATTATCCGTACAAAATACATGATTTAACATCCCTAATCGAACACGTACACAGATTTAAAAACCCAGCTGGACACTGGCTGTTTAGTTTCATTCTCTACCTTTTAACAGTCCGTTGCTTTTGCACTATAGTTCCACTTCTCAGTAACAACAATATGTTGTTCAAGCACTGTTTGCTTTCTCCAACCTTCTCCCATAGTCATCTTTGTGTATAATGGTCCAATATTATTTAACTGAACACTGACTTAAGTCTAAAGTCTAATATCTGTATGTATAAATGAAACTGAGGTTATCACAGAATTCCCCAGGAACAACAGTAAACTAAGTCTTTGAAAAGCTGAATTAATTCACTGAATGCAGAAATACAGAAAACTTGTTAAAAACACTAATAAATTAATGTGCAACATAGAAGACTGAATTAGCATCCTTTCACCATCTTCCAAAGCCTTTAAGTAGAAGGGATATTCAAAATAACACTTGGCTAAAATAAGCAGCCTAAAAGACAGAGGTGTGGTTGGTATAATTTTTTGGTACCCAATTAGGCCAGGAAACACCTTGGATTGCAAGGCAAAGTGAGGTCACTACTATCATTCATACTATCCATGTACTGGAAGTATAACTGATACTACCAAAAGGTGTTAGTACTTCCCCATACGACCATCTTCCTTGTAATTCTTGAAAGGACCACTTGGTTTGAAGATTATTTTGGATGGAGCACATCTGTGCCAGGCCAAGCAAAGCTCTGTGCAAAAAGGGGACCCTGCTGCATGTACCAACTCAAGTGACTCCAGAAGGGACAAGAGGCTGAATTTGGCACAAATTCCGCCATAGCCAAAACAGCAGCCAAAGGTCAGGGCTGGCACAAGGAGGTACTGATGTGGCTAAATGCTTATTCCCCTGACAGTAATCGAGCATGAGCAAAGGAAAGTGGTTCAGTTCTGTGTCATGCTAGATCTAGTTTGCTGTCATGCAAAAACTCAGGAAACTCAGTGGGTTCTTGGTTCTGAGGTGCTAATACCAACAAAGCACGTGTGCCATGCAGCACCCCGAGCAATCCTCTTCCTGTGCAGGTCTGCCTCCCATCTGAGCAGCAAACAACTGATGATGCTCCACTTAACTGGTCTGCAGTGTGCTCATTTCCTACACAGAAATAGTCCAGAACATGGACTCAGGTTTCTCCTTCCAGGGCTTTTTATTCAGACTATGATCTCACCTTAAAACATGCTGTTATGATGTTTTCTAAGCAAAATAAACTAAAAAGAGATTAATGAGCATTCTTAGCAACAGGCAAAAAGTACTTTAAATTCAAAACCCACCAAATTTTGCAACAGTATATAACAGCTTTTTGAGAAGAAAAATATTTATGACTGTTAGAGAGTGAATCCAAAATTTTTCAGGCCTATTTCATGACACTAAATGACTGGAAATCTGCAACACAATTTAGCCATATTTCAAAGCAGGACTGGTAAATACTTCTTTCTGACTTTAAGGACTTTTGGCAAACTAATATGCATATGCATTTTTTCCCATTTATACAATTCTCAAGTATCTAAATCCATTTTTGATATTTAACAGGAAATGGTCTTTGGATCCTATGTGCCTCCCAGTACTCTTGGTGAGACTGACACAAGTTTGGCTAAATGGAACTGAGGGAAATCTTATTTATCCAAGAGGGCCCAAAATTCAAAATTCTCAGCTCTGAATTCTGAGCTCATGGTACTTGACTAAACATATGAACACTTGCAGGACAAAACCTAAGTTTCAGCTAGCCTGCAGCTGTGAGACACAGATCTAATTCTTACGCAGGGGGCTTTTAACACAAAAGAAGACAGAATAAAAATATTATTCTCCATTTCTTTTAGCAAAACCTACAATGAACTCAGAAAGAAAGACAAGATGTTTGATTCAAGAGCAAAGACAGAAGATAGAGAAAGGAGATGGAAAGAAATAGATGGCAACATTGTACTCAGAGAAATTTTATTTACAAGGTATGATAATGCAGAGCAGCATAGGAAAGCCCACGAGAAAAAGCCAACACTTTTACAGAAAAGTTTGAACATCATGAAAAAATTGAACTATAAGGAGATGTATTAAACACCAGGAAAAAATGCACTTGGTGTTTAATAAATCCCCTCAAACAAACAATTTTGCAGTTGCTATCTAAGTGAACATCTCCTCTCTGCATTCAGGTCTAGCCAGGCAACATGGAATAAAAAAATCTCACACTGATTTAGAGACAGTCAAAGCATACAAACCCAAAGGGGATCAGGCATGGCCACACAGAGAATCTTATTCCTGGCAATTCTTTTGAGACCTTACCTTCTAGCTATGATTTTGTTTTGTTTATATGAGTGGTAAGAAGTACAGCAGTATTTTTACTGATCAGATGTTCTAATGCAGATAAGGGATCTAAAGAGAAGTTTTAAAATAACATCCACTTTCTTGCATTAGGAACATATAGAAGTATCAAAACTGCTGTATTTTTAAAAGTGTTGTAACCTGCAGAGGAGTACCTGCTGTGTCACACATGGTTTCCACTGAATGCAAGACAACAAGCTGTCCCAGCATTCCAAAGAGCCTAGCCAAAAAGGAATTTTCCTGGCTGAGCTGCTTCTGAGACTTGATCAAGAGAAAATACTGAGTTGCACATTTTGCCCTAGAATTCGACTTCAGAAAAAGTCCTTGGATTTTACTTTTTGAGCCTCTTGTGCATCATCACTTCTATTTATTTGCTCTGTGACAGTGATAGAAGCCTCTCATCAAAAGTAGAATTGTTTTACAAAAACTAACCCTCTTCATTCCATGTGGCTTCATGTCAAAAGTGTCATCATTAAATGAGTAGAGAAACTCTACACTTTAACAAATATATTTTTTACAGACCTTTAAATATATAGGAATTTTGACCCTAAGCCCTGGAATCACTTTCCACGTAGGCAGACATTCTTATTACAGCATTCTAACTGTTGTCACTAAAGGATTCTAAAAGTATTTTAGACCACATGTAAACATGATATTTATTCAAAATGGAAATTCAAGTGAAACCTACATGACCTATCAAAATATAATAATCAGCCTTCAAACCATGTCTCAAGTTATCGAATTCCTATCAAACATATAATAAAAATTTCCATTAGATGCACTCTAACTAAATCCACCTGAAATCATTCCCTGAAAATAATTTAAACATTACTTAGAGCTGAGATGCTGCTAGTTTGCAACATTCAGATAACAGAAATCTGTGTCCCATAGCTAAGCAGCGTCACACAAATTCATATGGCACAAAAATATACAAAATAAGGTACATGAAGTACTGAAACTGTATGTGGGTCTCAGAATAATCACTGGGGTTTTATATACTGACTGAGAGACTGTAAAGTGACTTGCATTGAGAGAAGAAAACTACCATCTCTGGCCAAAACAGTAAACAACCTATTCCCTTTCACATACACCCTGAGGCACTCAATCACCTGTCCTCCTGCATATGAGGAGCACATCTAAACCATTTAAATCCAGCTACATTGCTGCCACATTTTGTTAGGAACTTTATCTGTACAGAATAGCAGAGAGAGAAATATCAAATCCTTGGTTCCAAAATGCCACTTGAAATGATGCTATACACACTTGTGGCCCTTGAGGATCAGGTCAGTGTGTACCCACCAGGACAGTTAGGAATAATCTGGCATCAATGGAATACAGCACAGACCTTGGTCAAAGTCTAACAGATTTTATAAGATGTGTGATTTCACACTAACTAGAAAAGAAGTAAAGCTGGCTGAAATATTTGCATCAGTAATTTGGACAGTAAAAGCAAGCACTAAAACCCACAAGTATATAGCTAGACAGAGAGGTGTGTTTTTCAAATAAAAAGAGGCAGAATTCTTTCCTTCAGGAAGTACTGATGTCAAATCTCAAAACAGAAGCTGTCCATACAAATCAAAATAAATCATTTTGCCTCTTCACTCCTTATCTCCCATGAAAAACAAAGGGAGAGAACAGAATGAAAAAGATTGAGATGTTATTTGCAAAAAATTACTTTCCTTTTTTTGGTCTAAAGTACAATAACCATGAAGAAATTTATACCCTGATCTGCTTATTATTATTTTTTTTACATGAAGCTATTCAGAGGCTATAAGGCTGACAGATAACTGCAAATAGCTGCAAAGTGACTGCACAACAAAAACAGCAGATGTAGTTCAATATATGTGAAGGTATAATGTATTTGAAAAAAAAATCTTGACCTGATGTAGAAAATTGCAGGCTCTGAGCTGTCCACTGTTAATCAGAAGCAAAATTTTCCATTATGATAGGTAATTCCATAAAAATATCTGCTCAGTGCTCATCAGCAATAAAAACCCACATCAAATATAATGAATTATGAGCAAAATAAGAGAGGAAAAAACCCAGAAAACATAATTATGCCACCATGTAGAAATACAGTTGCCTGCTATCAAACCAGACATATAAGAAACAGAGACAAAAGAGATACACTGAAAGCCAAGTGAGGTTACCAAAGGTAAGAAATGGATACAAACTGAGGAGGAATGAAGTGTGGTGGGACTCTTCACACTGGATGAGTAACCACAGAGGAACTCAGATAAGAGATCTACAAATTGCAAATGACATAAGGAAGATGGATGAGGACTGACAGTGACTAGAACATTTAGTGAAGCTGACAGGAAGCAAGCTCAAAAAATTCCTACTGCACAGAAGTTGTTGCCTAAGGATACTGAGGAGGCAAGTTTAAATAGGTTTGAGGGGAAGCTGGGAAAACACCAGGAAGAGCTGCTTCACTGAAGGTTACTAGAGTAACAATGCACAACAGGCTCAGGAAATCCCTTGGCTAAAAACGGCCAAAGGCTGAGAGAGTACTAGGGAAAAACACTAAATTATACTTATTTGCCCCATTTATTCTTCCTTAGGTATCTCCTTATGGTCACCATTGAAAACAAGAATGACTATAATGATTCAGATCAGCCTCTGTCTGAAAAGCAAGACACAGTCCTTAAGAACTAAAGCACATGGTTCATAGGTTACCCCCAAAGTTCTTAAGTTCACTTATTTCACTCATACAATTTGATTGCACAGAACTTCTAATCCCTGATCACTCATAAATTAATTTTGGATGCCTTGGTGAATGGAAGCATTCTACTGTCGACAATCATCATTTTTCAGCCTCATAACCAAGATTAGCAAGTTGAAGTTGTCCAAATCACAGCCTGTAGCATGAGCATGGCTACGTGCTTCATCAGGAGAGTGGTCTTGCATCGTCTGGCTGCAGAAAGGGCAGGTGGTGGAGCAGCACTGCTTGAGGCAAAGATTGAGGGAAGTACCAGGGTTCGTCAGGAGCAGAGCCCTGTTCTGTGCTTCACAATGATAGCTGCAACAAGAGCCTACAAGGGTACTTGCCAACACTGGAGACGTGAGTAGCGTTAAGAGGGCTGGTGGTGAAATTGAATCACAGATGTCTTCCAAGACAATCAGTTTCAACAGTGAAAGCCAAGTAAGACAGCATTCCCAAAATTAGATGAAGAGGCTCATAGAGGGTAAGTGTCCAAAGAGAAAAGGTTACTACACCACAGCTGCAGTGGAAACTTCCAAATTCTGAGTGCCAATGTGAAAATCTGTTATGTTTTACTTACTGTTACATTTTATCACATGCAGACCATTACAACAATACACATTAATAGAATCACAACTAAACACAAAATACCCTAAAATTCCTTCTGGTAAAAATAGTTTTTAAGGCATGAAGGTTCCAGGAGTCACACCTTAACTCCCCTGAGACAACACTTGTGCAGTTTTGCCTAGCAAGACAGTTCACTTTGCTACTTGCAAAAGTAAACACTTTATGCAATTATGGATTCCTGGAACAATCCATCAGTCTCTGAAAACAAACTGCTTTGAAACAGTAACGTAAATCTAAAGACAATACTGGTGTTCCCTCAAACACCAAAGCATTCCAGCTCTTGCTACCAAAGCAAGTAAGAACGGGAGACAGAAATTGAAACAAACAAAAATCTCTGGATATTAAGACATTCAGCTGCAAATTTCTAATCACCCTTTTTTTTCATGAGTCATCCTTAAAATCACTGCACTAAATATCATCACCACCTGAAAATACTTACATTAAGATTGCATGAAATTATACTATCTTTAGTGTTGTTTACGTTCCCAACACTTCAATTTCTCTAATTACTTGAATGCTGCAGCTAAATTAAATATATAAATATACTCTTAAGAGCCATTGGACTAAAATATTCACAGTCAAAAACATATTCTCACTTCTGTTTTTTCAGATCAGCCATCCTGGGATAGGAAAGGAGCATTAACTACCAAAGTACACCATGGATTTAATCACACTTTGATACTATGAATAATGAGAGATAACTGTTTAGATCTGAAGGGAAACAGAACTGGAAAAATAAAACTGCATTCCTTCCATCTCTGGGAAGTTCAGAGCACCAGGTACCACAGCAGATAGCCTGCTGACGTTTGGCACAGTTTGAAATAGCTTCAAAGAGCTTCACTTGGTGTGGAGTACTTGGTGTAGGAGACCCTTTCACCCATATTAGCAGTTTTCATCCCACATAAAAGACATCTGACATGAAGTGGATCACAAATACTATTGCTGTGATAAGCCATATCTGAGTTGCTATAAGAAATACTTGTGATCAATAGCTATTGTTATTACAGTCAAACAAACTACAACACCTCTATCCTCTAGTGACTGAAAAAGGATCATTAACAAAAAAAGAACAATTACACCTAACTACAAGAGATATAATGCTGGAAAAGCTTGTGCAACCAACTTGAAGAACATCTCAATCTGTATCAGCAAAAAGACAGAGTCCTTGGAAGTTTTTGTGCCCCAAGTCCCAACACAGCCTGCCCTGTCCCTGGACAGCTTCCCAGAAAAAGCAATGTCCTGTACACCAGTTTCCACAGAAGTCCCACAGTACTCCTTCACTCCTCCTATTCCCTAATGGCTAAAAGTAAATTTTTCATCTGGCTCCCAGAGAAGAGAAAGGGAAGACTGTGAGAGACAGACAGAAAAGGGGAAACAGAGAAGGCAAAGGCCGAATAGCTATCTTGGAGCTTCTTGTTTCCCACCCACCAAGCCACATTCCACAACCCCCCAGGGAGAGACCCCCCCTTTAGTACAGAAGATAAAGTACTATCTGCCATGGAGCATTCTCTTAGAGAATGTGCATCCATGGAAAAGACTGACGCAAAATATGAAATATCCAGTGTGCTGTATTCATGTACTCATACCAGTCTAAAGCCTGCTGGTAAACATTTAGAAAGAGAAAGAACCTTACCCGATGTTAATATTCTGACACAAAAATTCCCAAAGACTTCTCTTGAGAGCTTGAGGATTAAAAGGCCTGGCTAGTATGTCATAGTGACTCATTGCTTAAATCCAGAATATTAAAAGATAAGCTAGCCAGAAAAAAATTTACTTTTGCCATAAGTGATGTTAATTAAAAGGTCAAGAGATCTAGAGGAGGTATTGAGAGAAAAACCTCAGAAGGAGAAAATGAGGAGGACATTAAAAAACATATATTTTTTAAAAGTGGGGATTAAAGGAGGATAAAATAAAACCCTTTGAAAGCTGAAAATGAGAAAAGGATGAAAAGTAGAAATGAAAAGCATATGTCTCTAACTCTTCTTTCAGAACTTTATAGTTCACATTTTCCTCCAGGTTTAGTCACCTTAATTGCACATATGATTCACAGCAGGCTCCCTTGCTAGTAACAGAAGATTCATGATTAAGAAGGCATAGCAAGTTTCAATTTCAATAGCTAAGACCTCAGTATAGCTGAAAAAATTATTTCAGTCAAAATGTACAAGTATGTGAAGAATAACTCTCAATTTGATTTCCCCATTTCTTACTTTTTCTACAGTCCGGCTGCAGAGTCTAGCAATAACAGCAACAATGTACTAACACTGAGCAGTTCATCAACCTCTCACACTAGTTGTACATAACTCTCTTAGGAGAATATGAAAGCTATTTCTTTCCAAAAGCAAGCCCTTAGTATGTGTTAAGAACAATATAGATAATTTTGGATTCAGACTGTGCTAGGCAGCAGTTTCAATTTGTAACATTACTGAAAGAATCACAATTGTGGAAATCAGAAAATGTTTTCAAATTACTTAATTCTGAAGAGCCTACTTTAGCTTCCCTTAAAGGCTTTTAACAGTATGTATAAGGAAAATGCCTTAAAGGGACAACACAGCTTCTTTTGAATAATGGGCAATGCTAAATAAATAATTTCTTACCTAAACTGTCAGCTCACTTAATGGTAAATTTGAATGACAATTAAGTAATAGGAATGTGTTCAAGAGGGGGGACTGTTTTTCCTGCAGACCAAAGCTGAGCCCTCAACTACAAAGTTTAATCAGTCAAAATGGAGAACATTAACACTGCAGAGAATCTCTGAAACAGACATGACCCTCTGGGCAGGTGCTGGGAGGTCACAGACATTTTGCTGCAGGCTGGGGATTTGAGCCTGTCATGTGCTGTTTTAGCTTTCCACACTTGTGTCTGTGCAAATTAACCACCAAAGAGTGTAAAACATCAACTCCAACTCTGTACAGCTGCAAGTAAGTACACAGGTGCTGCTTACCTGTGGCTCAGGGCCAACACATTCAATGCCATGATCCTATACCACCATTTCATCCTCATACAACTCACAGTCAACTCCTCAACAATGGGTATTTAAACACAGCATTATTTTTATCATCAAAGCTGGGGGTGGAGAGAGGGAGCCAGCACAGGAGATCCTGGAAGCATTCAATAAAAACATCCACCCCACTTGTACATGGGAAACCTGAGCTTTCAAGCTGTACTGAAGTAATTTCAGAATTCAGTGGATCCTGCTGTAAACAAGTCTTGGCTGAAAACAGTGTCCATCCCACTACAACCTTTGGTGCTATATTCAGAATAGATGGCCTAAATTCTACCTAGCTTTCTGAGTGCTTATTTTTGAAAGTTCCTGAAAGGAAGGCCCAATGAGGAGCTACAACAACATCTAAAAAAAAAAAAAGGAAGAAACAGCACTAAATGCCTTTGATCTAAAATTATGCTTTTTCCCCAGGTAATAGGACTGTCATAGAAAAAGACTTCCCTTGCTTTAAAAAAAATAAAACCATATGCATTTATGCTTTCTTTCAAGAATTTTAATAGTCTTTGACTTTTTATTATTTAGATGTACACTATCTCACAAACCTACAGAACTGCAAATATATCTACTTAGGATAAACCAGAAATTTCCCTCTGATTGATCAACAACTTTCTCTGTCAAAAAAAAACCCAGTCTAAAAATTAAAGATTTGAAAAAGCTTTGGATCAGATATTTGTCAGGTAAACACTAGAAAGAAGCTTCTATAAAACTTGACTTACAGCTGACAGCATTCTGACACCATAAAGTTGAGACCCTTTCAACCTGCAAATTTAGGAGATAATGGAAAGCCACCAAAGATAAATCACCATTTGAGTTGCTGTTATAGGGCTTACAAACACCAATATGTGCCATTGAAGTATTAGTCCAAAGGCAATCACTCAGCATTTCTCAGACTACAAGGACTTACTCCCAGAACCAGAACTTAAAGTGACACTATTTTAATAGGAGCCACAAGACCCCTAAGTCCATCAGGTTAAGTGTTAAGGGACAAAAATGTCATCTCCAGTATTAAGAGAGCGTGTGTCTTGTATCCATGAGTTAATTTGCATTAGTTACTATTTTATAAATTCCTAATCCAAACAGAGATCTCTAATTTTAATGAGTTGAGCTATGAGGTAATCTCAGGCAAGGGTTATGCTGGTTTTGTTTGACAAAGAACTTCGTTGCAGAAATCCTGCCTCTGCCAGAGTTTTATGTGAAGCAAATATCTCACAGCTTTCCATCAGCTCATTAGCTCATCCCCCACCACCTCTCTCAACAGCAAAGCCATCTACATAGATTCAAACAAAAGCCAGAAACCCTCTGTACATAGAGGACTACAGCCTGCAGCAGCCAGCACTATCAACTGAAATCTTACCCAGTGCATAACAAGGATTTAAAAGAGAGAGGTTAAAGAAGAATTACTCCACAATTTATTCACTGTCTTCCGACAACAAGTAATAAATCCTTTTCCTAATTATTAATTCTTAACTACTGACTTTTATAATGATTAGTTTCTATTATAATACACTGAAAGAGTAACAAGGTCTCTCTAAAGGTAATGACAGGAAAGCTGAAAACCAAGACCAAAAATCTTTCCTCAATTTAAGAATTCCTCATCCAAACTTCACTATTCATACAGGTTTCCTGGGATTCTTTTTCTCCATGTCTGAAAAAGTTTCAGCTTGTGAAGAGGGGAGAGATATGGCATCCTGAAAGCCCTTCAGAATAAGTGTGTTTGTTCTGGAATACCCTTGGGGCACTCACTGCTCCTTGCACACCATAATTTACCCTCTGGATACAGCGCAGCTTGGCAAAACATCTCTTCAGCAGAGATCAAAAGACATGATATTAGTTCAGAACAAAAATGATATTAGTTCTCCTTCATTACACCAGACAAGGTGATCCTTTTATTACAAAATTCATACAAACCATAATACCAAGAATATATGCAATATATGGTGGGATTTACCTGAAACCCATGTCATAAAAACAGTGTGCTGTTTCTGTGTGGTAAATGTCACATTAGCACATTACATAACAAGAATAACATTCTCTTCTATTCCTAACTTTATATTATCTGCCTAGTCTACCACATTCAACTTTGCCCCTTGGTATTTTCTTTAGATTACTTACATTATTTTTAACATTTATTCAGCTGACTTGAAAGGTATTTTTCAGCTACAAGTAGGAGTGAGGCAAGCATCAGCTATCTATATAACTAATAAACTAGTTCTGTCCAATATGCCTTTTGGTACCACAGGGCATTGAGATACACACATGTGTGGAAAAAAAAAAAAAAATATATATAAAAATACATATATTTTTATATATATTTATATATGTAATTGGCAGTTAGTTTAAAAGGTGGTGCTGCGTTAAATGTTGAACTGGATGACCTTAGAGGTCTTTTGCAAACTAAAGCATTCTGTGTATCTATGATACAACAACAGCAGGCCACTTCCTCTACAACACTGCAAACAAACGGAAGTGGACATTTGTTTGTTAAGATGCTCAGACTCCAGACACATTTTGAGTGTTGCCCCCAGTCCCATACTTTCTTTCATGCTCTCAGTTGCAATTAAGACTTCTTAGGTGCATGACTTACTACAATCTGACACCAATAATACATTTATGTACCTTGCCTGAGATTACACATTTTGTCACCTCAGGAATGAAAAGCTTTCTCTTGCACTAACCATAAATTATTCTCTCTTGCTCTGTGCAGCCAAAGCAACTCAAAGGAAAGGCAGGATCAGGCAGCAGATGCATTGTTGCTACTGCTTGCCTCAAGCAGTGTCCCAGTTTGAACAGTGCTCCTCACACAAGGGAGGACAACCCATTCTAGTTAAGCCCTCAACTCCACACAGTCTTTGCTGCTTCTTTCACAAAAGACCAGTATGTAAATAACTTAACTAAGGGGCTCATGAACCTCTGCATGACAGCATGCTACAAGACAGTAAGAATTTGTTTTAACTAGGGTGTTAAAATGAACAGTTTGAACAGTCTTTGCTATATTCTAAAGCAGATGTGTGGCCAATGTTTGTTTCCCTGATTGTAAAAGTAAGTGAAGGCAAAGATATATTTTTAACAAGAGTTCAAAAACCCCCCTCCCCCGACTACACTGGCTAGTGTGTATTTCCTTGTAATAGGAAATAAAACAGGGTCAGGGCAGGAGCACTCCTAGCTGCAGGCAGGTGCCTTGCCCTGATGGTCCCAGCCCCACCAGCCTTGTGCCACACAGCTCGATACCATTCGGGCAACAGCTCCCGCGGGAGACCATTCCCCGCAGGCCCAGTGGATCAGCTCTCCCTGTCTTTAGAGGAAGGCATGTCTTTCTAAACACACATGTCATACCACACCATGAGTCCTGGGGATCACACAATGAGCATGGGTCCATTTTATTAATGAACACAAAAATGGCCATCAGTGTTAGAGTGGAAATCTAGGGTAAATTGGTCACGAGGGATCCAACTCCATCCAGCCCTTTCTTAAGGCTCACAGACAACAGTGAAACTCAGCAACTGTAAAAGTGCCTAACCAAATAAAAAGGAAGCCAAAAAATACCAGAGTTAACCAGCAGGAAAAAGTTAATAGTAATTCAACTCAAACTTCTGTAATGTTCATTTCTGTTGAAGAAAATATGTCAGTTGTGAATACCAGCATATGTACTCAAGAAAAAAAGAGCAAAGGAAGAACAGACTGAGTTTTTAAATAGAAGGCAAGAAACAATACGCCATACACATTTGCTAATGAAAATGTACCAGAAATTTTACAGTGCAAAAAACTTAATATTCATTCTCGAAAACACAAAGCCATTTCAGCAGCTGTTGAAAACACTTTTTTTATCTCAGAACATAACTATGACACAAACACACAGAATTATAAATACAATTACATCTATAGCTTTTATCTAAAGCAAAGTATCTAAAGATGAGAAATCAAATCCAGAAAGCAAACAACAGATTTTGATAAAGGTTGAGATATTCTAGAGTTTATAGGGCATTAAATTTTGTTCTAAAAAGAGACAAGCCGTTAAAAGGGAGAAACATAAAATGTCATGAAGTCCACTGGAACTTTCAGCACTCCCCTTCTTTTTACATGAAAGTAGTTAAATATAAAACCATGAGAATTTGTATTTAAGAATTTCCCCTTTTCATATAGATAAGAAGTTGCATATTTTGTTCAAAGTTGATCATAGTATGTTTAAAACAAAAAATAACCCAAATGCTAAAGAATTAAAGAACAATGCTACATACTCTAAGATTACCTCTAAGATGAAAGTAACCTTATGAAGAACTGATACTTGTTGAGACCACTTGAAGATTCTTTTCCTATTTTAAAGTGTGGAATTTTTGTATCTACCCTGCTCAGCTGAACTCTCCCATTACAAATATTAGACTTTTGCTCAAATGAAACTTATAGGGGAAAATCTGTCCTCCAGCAGGGGCAAAACCATAGAACTTCCTAAATGTAAGACCGGTGTTGAATCTCTTTTTCTTGTGAAAAACGTGTTCCAAATTTTCTGTTTCTAAATCAGTTTCCATACTGACAATTAGTCACCCAAATTTCTACCCAATGCAATAGGGTCAGAATTCAAGTGGGTAGGATGCAACAAATCCTCCGTGCAAAGTAAGCACACAACTGCCAGACTCTTTTCTGCATGGAGAAACTTCACAAAGCCACCAGAAAAAAATACATCAAAACTCTATACGATGATTCTTCCACACATGATTTATCAGGTGGTGTTAAAGTTTCAAAACAATATTTATATCTGGCTGTAACTTTTTTTTATACTTCAGAGTGTAGTTTTGCAATTGAGCTCCTCGGCTGAGGTAAAAGGGGTTTTGTCCCTATGTAACAGCCCAATCACAGATCTTACAGGGAATAAAGGTCTTGATTTTAGGTTGTTTGGTTTGAGTGTTTTTTTGTGTTGGGGAGGAGGGGTTGGTTTGGGTGCTTGGTATTGGGTCTTGTATTTTCCAGCATAATACTAAGAACACCAAATTAATTTTTCATTTTTACATGTTTTTTCAGCAAAAAATATGAGCTAATTAATTTCCCCTGTAATTTAAGTAGCAAGTTGCAAAATTCCTCAAAACAGAGGTACCTAATGGAAATTATGACACATGCTTAGTTAGAGCCACTCTGGTCCGTACTGGTTTGTGCATTCAGTTTAAAAGCATTTTACTTTTTATATATGATTTTTCTGTAAAATTCTATATTTGGGATGGTTTTTGCTCTCTATTTAAAATCATTGAGTTGCTCTTGCCTTACAGAGGTTGTCTTTTTTCTCTCTTTTGGAAGGAGAAAAATGAATACATTCTCCAATGGCTAAGAGAAGTCATATGTCTAGCACTTCTTACTTTGCATCCAGCACATGTGAAACATTGCCAAGTCAAGGTGGGAAGTGAAAATAGAAAGCAGGAGCAACTTTGTATATATGAGTTGAAGTAATGGAGAAAAAAGGCTTGTTTATTAATTGACCAGCCTAAAGCCATATGATACATAGACCTATGTAGATACTTTGGTGCCAAAAGTAGTATTTTAAATGTTTTTGGAGATTTAGCAGGTCTTTTTGCTTATATTCCAATGGAAAAAAAATATTGGTTACTTTCCTGACTTCCCATTGACCTTTGCACTAACACTATAATATTTGACTATAATTCACTTTTGTAACCATTAAACATAGATGAAAACTGTAGTTTTACCTTTTTTTCCCTTCTCTGGATGATTAACATTGAAGCAAAGAATACCTAGATACTTTTTCAAATTTCACAAATCAAGACTATTGTTCCTCTAGCGCTACACACATATTCTTGTGCATCTTAAGGTGGATCAGTTCCACTCCGGGTAAGGAAAGGGTTAGCACATGTTTTACACAAATGACCAGAGTAAACAGAGTAAACAGAGTAAATGCAGTAAACAGAAAAGCTCCAGAGTTCACCTTCACTAAGCAGCAAAATAAGATAAGAATCATGAGGGGTTTAATTATTGTTTTTACCTTTTGTAAAGAGCAGAAAGTGGAAACAAAGTGAGTAAGAACATCAATCAATATGAAATTCTGATAATACAAACACAGAGCAAATGGAAAACTGCTTGGAAGCTTTATCTCACCACTGGAACTGAGGTACTGAAAAGACATATTCCCCGCCCAAATATAATTTCCCATTCTCTTCTCTTCCTGTCTGGAAAAAAAACCCCAAAAACAACAGCACAGCAAAACTAAAAGGTTCAACACTCCCTTCACTTATCTTGTGCATTAGTTTACAAATCTCTTTCTGATTTCCTCATCCATGAACAGAAATGAAACTATCATCATCAGGAGCAGAATCATTTTGCAAAAGCAGGAAAAGGTTATCCCACACCACATGCTACAGAAAGCAGCTTATTCATGTTTATTTTACTAAGCAGACATTTCACCTCTGGAGCTGATAAATAATTCTGAATACATTTCAGTTTCCAACAGGAGATTAAACACTTGGAGAAATATATATTTTGTAGGTCTTCATTCATTAATAAAAACACAGTAGCAAACTATTACTGAATATGATCTGTACAAGCAAACCCGTGAAGGCCTTTTAAGTTCCATCCAGCCCTAAAAAGATGCATCACATTTAACTGCTTTAAAAATAAGTCACTATTGTGAATTACATACAGCAAATTAAGCCAATGGAAACCACATTCTCTAGATAAAAATCAATTAGCATGATGCACGCTGTGTTATACTGTTACCTATAACATACTAATACTCCAGAAATGAAAATTCTTAGGATGAGAAGCCAATTCTTTCTGTCAGTACCCTCTATAGAATTAAGAAGTGTTGCCCTGCCCTGCCCAGGATCCTAGTTTTACAAACAGGAAATGGACCAACAGAAAGTCAAAGCAAGTGTTCCAAAGGTGGCCTAAGAGGCTAAGGTGAAACTGGATGGAGGCTGAAAACCAGGATTCCAGGCCCTTTCTCTATACATTAAAAATCACTGTCTGAGAAAGAAAAAGGCACCTGCCCCGCTGTTTGAACCAGACCACACCGCTGGTATTTGAAACAGCAGTTTAAGAACAGGTGAAGTTCTGATAGTCTGCAAAAGCTTTTGTGCCACCTCCTAATCTGTAACTTCATCTGAACTATTTTTACCATGGGAAAAATAAACACTCACCTATTTGCCAAAGACCCTGCAGTAAATGAAGTAACTACTCTTGATCTGAGACTAGCACAGTATATGATTCACATAACTTAGATCCTTCTCCACCTATTTGCTTAAACAGCTTAAAATTCTTAATAACAGCTGAGCCCAGTCTTGATATCTTCACCTGTCATTTTAGATAAACTTTTAATTTCTGATTTCAAGTATTTCAAACATGTTTCATATATTTTCATTTTCCCACTCTACTTATAAAGCACAATCTGTTTGGCATCTACAAAATTTTCTTTAAATTTAACATTATTAAGGTAAAGCCTGAAATGGGCAGAGAGCCCAAGCATGGTTTTGTGGCTTGGCTTGAGTTCAAACAGAAAGCAGTAAGAAAATTCAGGGGCAAGGAAACCCACCTTTTCAAGTCAGGACCATTACAAAAACAGCTCTCAAGCTGCTCTAGGCACCCAGTTTCTCTATAGATATCCCAAAAATAAGGCCCAGTGTCTTCCCCAGAGTGTACCACCATAAAATTGAAAGACAGGTATGACAGATCATAAGATACTCATGCTGCTCTTTTCTGTCTCCTACAGTGGCCTTAGTAAAAAAAATAACCACTTCAACAGATGTGGTTGCCTAGTTGACTCCTAAGCAAGGCAGGTTAGTCACTTCATCTGCAAATAGAGTGCCAGATTTTTTCTCATTTGATGATAATGACCACAGGCCTTATGTAAAAAAAGTTCAATCAAAACACCATAGATGTCCCCTTCAAAAGCATAATTATCCTTCCACTTGGCTGAAGTGCAAACTAGCAGAATAAGAGGCAACTAATTAAAAAGCCACATAAATTTCATGGGTTTTTTTTGCTACCCTGCTGTGCAGCGTGACAGTCACTAAGTAAGGGGAAAGAGAAAAGCAGGGAAAATATTTGTAAGTGATAAATTAAGGACTGTATTCTGCAACCAAGAAGTTAATGATGGAATTATTTTATAGATGTCTCAGGAATGAAGGTTTGCGAACTGGCACGTGGAAGGATTACACAATCTGGCAGAGTAGGCTGGGCAAACAGATGAGGAGATAACACACACCAGGAAGGGCACTGAGAGAAGTTACACACTCATGAAACAAAAAAACCCCAGCAGATCAGTTTAATTAAAACATTTTTGTTCAAACACTTTTGTAAGGAGACATTATCTATATGTGCCAATGCTTTGACTTTTTTCTTATGTAACATTTTCCAATTATTTTATTATTTATTCCTTTCCTGCATCTCTGCCATCAAAAGGATAAAATTTAAAATTTCTCTCAGTCTCACTTCTTTCTCTCTGCGCCTCTTTTTTATTAACTAGTTACAATTTTTTCTCAAATTGTTTTGCCCTAACTTTATTTTTCCATTCCAGTGCAATGACCAAGAAGTCAGACTACACTGTCAGAAATGTCAACAACTTCAACCACACAACAGCAAAGTCTCTCTTAACGCATGAATGAGCACCACTTAGTTTTCCTTTCAAAACACTGATCATTTAGCTCTGTTGTGAAACAGTAGACAGCACGTAATCAGAAAGAGTGCACTATTCACTGAGTGAGCAAATATAATCATGTACAAAACATACACATTTTTCAAAAGAGCCCTTCAGAGCCCTGAGGATGACCATTCATTCAAACAAACAAACAAACAAAAAAAAAAAAACCACCAAAAAAAGAAAAGTGGAGGGAATATTTAGCCATATTCGAAGTATTAGAATGCCTATGAAAAGTCTTCCACAGAAGTTGCACTATATTAGACTTGATTAAAACTGCACATTACAGCATTTCCTTTGAGCAGAATACATATTAACAAAGTATCAAAGATGACCTTCTGAATTAGTCCACAGTTGATTCACATGCAGAGCTCACAGCTCTTACCCAGAACATCTAAATGAGCCCCAGCGATTTTTGCCTAAACAATTTTCAAGCATGTTTTCCTTTGGTTTCTATTCATAAAATACTTATTTAAAACACTACTACAAAGCAGTACTACTAAATTTTCCCAATGAAAATTTATCAATATTACGACCCTGAATTCTAGCTATGTCTATCTCTATAAATAGAGTTTTCTTCCAAGGAAAGATTAAATGGTTAAAAATACTTTAAAATTTCTATATATTTTTTCCTATGCAAAATATTTCACGTGGAAGATATTTGTTTTCATTTTAGCCAAATTAAATGGAAAATTTATAAAGAAAGACTGTACAGAGCATATAATGACACAGCATACTCATCTCATTAAATTTGTTAAACAATTAATCCAAGTTAGATTACTCACTTTTAAAACTGAAGCAAAGCTACCAAAAGACTATTGCAACTGCTTAAAAAGAGATTAAAACTACTGTAGCAAAAACCTGCCAAATAATATCAAAGACTGGAACTTTACTTGTTTTGCTGAGACATAACATCAGCTCACGGTTCAGGTATTTTTATGACTACAGGAGGAAAGGAAAGACAGAAGAAAAGTCAACACAGTCATGGCCAGTTTAAATACACTACTGAAAATGCTTAATTGATTTCTACTAGCACTGCTTTTCAGAAATGGTATCTTGGCACAATTTGTTCCTTGCATGCATCTGTTTTGGCATATTTTGGTGTTGGCAAATAAACCGTTTCATAAAACAAACATACCCCAAACACTGAAATTATACCATAAACAGAGAATTAATTTTTACCTAGAGCACTAAACTTTTTATTAGCATTAGAAAGCTTCCTATACGTGTGAAACCTTAGAGGCTTGGGGTTTTTGTTCATTTTTTAACTAGGTAGCCAAAATTTGGCTAAAATGAATGAATTATTGTTTCAGTTAATAAGGAAGCTTTTCAGGACAAGGGGATTCCTAAAAATAATTTGTAAAGTTTCTGTTTGATTTTTTTTCCTCCAAATGATAAATAGAAGCATGAGACTATAGGAAGACAAGACTGAATTAAAAATTGGATTTTCAACTGCACTATCGCACTTCCTGAAGCAATATTCTGAGGGTCAGAAAACTCACCATTTGTTTGACACAATTTTTAAGAACTAATATTTGCCACCTTTTAAGCATGGAAGATAAGAAAAGAAATACAATAGTACACTCGCTCTTAAAATGTTTTACTATGCATTAATTGTAACACTTAGTTTTAGTAAGTTTCTTCACATCATAGTACTTTTACAAATAGGATGAGACAGTAAAAACATGAGGCTACTGGCAACAGTTCCAAGAATAACAATCGATGAACAGAGAAATAATGAAAACCTCTTACTTCAGTGCTTAGCAGTAAGTATGTGAAAACTACCAACATCAAAAGTATAAAATAATAATGTATTTTTTTGCATTGAAAACTACTACAGGTTGATTATTTGATTAATATGCAAACATTCAAGAAAATCCTGACAAACATTTAACAGAGTAATAAGATAATATCAAGTAAAGGAACAATTTTCAGCACGTTCACCCTTTTCTGATAGTAGTTTCTATCAGTAACCCTTTTATTTCTTTTGCTACTGTACATCTCCACTGCCACAAGCATTTGGAACTTTGCACTACGTAGAACATAGCATGGATGCTCCTTGGATGTGAACTGAGTCTCTCAAATGATAACAAGTACTGCAAGTTGGCCACAGAAATTTAACAGCAGCAGCTTTTGCCACGATGTGGAAACACTGACAAATCCAAAACCATTTCTGTAACTGTTAGGTTATTTCACAATATGTTAAGATCATTATGACATTTTTTGGGTACTTCATGTGGTTACTTTAAAAATATAATTTTCTTTCCCACAAATACCTTGCCACTCCCCTCCTGCCTATTTTTTTTTTTTTCCTGATTAAACATCTCAGAAGTTCACAGTGCTGCTCTACCCATCTGTTCCTGGGAGTCCCTCAGAAACATCACCCACCAGTTCCTTCATTCATTAATTTATTTGCTGCATGCAAAGAAAATGAAATGGTTTTTTTCTGAATACTTATTTTCCCTAAAATTGTACAGTCCATTATTTGTAGCACCAGTAGCAAGCATTTTCCCTAAGGAACAAATACAAGGTCTGGAATTTTATTTTGCCTGCTTCTAATACAGTGTTTGACATTTTCATACCTTGAGATGGGGCTTAGTTTTCATTCCAAATTACATCTCTAGACACAGAAAGATGTCAGCTTCATCTCAATTTTGGCTGCAATTCATTTTTAAGAAATTATTAAATATCATGGGATTTTAACTGTGATTAAAAAAACACCTATCAGTAATTCAAAATTTTATTCATTTTTATAATAAACTAGTTCAGAATTTTTGCAAGACAGAAAACGAAGAAGGCAAAAGCTGTCTAACAAATAGGTTAATCTTTTTGTTTATGATGATGATGATTAATATAATTAATGCAGCCTCTTTTAGAATTAATCTGGTAGAAAGATGGAAGGTAGGTTTTTTTATTTTTTATTCATGACAATCTGTCTTTTTAAGCTATTCTGTCTAGCAGTTAGAATAATTTGTTATTAATCCAAATGAGAGATCTTTTCCTCCTTATTCTAATATTTTTCACAAGTTATTAAGCTTTTACTTGCTCCTCCAAAAGCTTAAAATCCTTTGCGTTGTGACCAGTGAGCACATAGAGAAGATGTACACTGATGACAGCATTACCTAGAAAATTAAAAACCCAGAGCATACAAAAATAGATCCTCCTACATAAACATACTATAAATGCATATCTTTAGAGGATAGCAAATAAGATTTTAGTGAATGGTCATGATATGTGAGAAGATGCACTTCTCTGAAACACTGAAAGCTTTTTGCTCTCTGCATGTACATTTGTCAGTAATATCAGAAAAGAGTTTTTTGCCCACATTTAGGCACACTCTTTTAGATTAATTTTGCAGGTTTATCTTCCCCTTTTGTGTTAAAAAGATTAAATACTTCATTATAAAGCTCCCAGTAGTAATAATATGCACCAGTTGTCCATGACTGTATAAACACAGACAGTAGTATTGTAAGTATCACGAAGCTAAACTGTTCAGGCAGCTTGAGGTTTCCCTTCCTGAAGCAAAAAATCACTGCTGGAAAAAAAAATCAGTTGGAAAACTGAATTTCAAGGCACTGCCTGAAAGGGGAGAGAAATGAAAGAGGACACTCCTCAACAGCCAGCAGCAGCAAAGTTGTTTGTGAGCTGCAATACGGAAAGTGGACTACAGCAGAGACAGCTTTTATAAAACCTGCATTTCATCCCCCACAGTCACGGTACAGTCCTGCACTCAGGCATCACAACAATTGCATTTCAGAACATATTGTACAACTCCACATGACTGTAGTAAAAAAATGCACCTCCTAGCAGTTGGAGCACCTTCTGTTTCTCCTACTTCCTTACGTGGTACTCCTGAGGGATCTCCAAATTCAAGACACACACATGTTTTTCTGCCATTTGGCTAAGCAATTAATAAGACAAAGATGTTCTTTGGACTATAACTCAGAGGTCTATAAACAATTTCACTATTTCAAATGTATGATGAACACTAAAGATGCTCCCAGACCACCTCCCCAGCTCTACTTAGGTTACAACAGTGCTCTACTTGAGTTAAACAAGACTTTTGTAGAAGCTTTGTCTAAGTTCAGGCCATTTTTCCCTTTCTAACATGCTTACATCAGAAAACAAAAAGTTACCCTAAATTAAAGCAAGGCTCAACAAAGGACACAATTTTAGAGCCACTTCTGAAGTTGTTAATCTAAAATTAAGAAAAAGGAAAGTTGTTTCAATTGTGCAACAGCATAGCAGGGTAGAACTGATCAGATTCCTGCTCTTTCAGGACACAAAAACTGAAAACTCTGAAACTCGCCCAGTATTCATGAAGCTCTTTGTGATTATCAAACTCCTGACTGACTTGACATAGATGTGGAAACGTTGAGAGATATTTCAATCAGACTAACAAAATTAATGGCTGTTTAACTTCACCATTACTGTTTCAATTTTCCCACTAAGAGCTATCGTCCAGCAAATATCCTGAATAAAAATTATTACTGCAAAGCACTCGGACATTACTGTGGTTGGTTTTACCAGTGCCATAGTAGAAATCAAGAATTTAATATTCAGTCATGAATAAGGCAAGTAGGCAGAAAGAAGTTTCAGATTACACAACATATAAGTAAAATTAAAAACATCAAATTATTCTGAATTTATTGAAACATTGAGGTTATGGAAATAGTGTGCATTGACATATAATCCTGAATATGATATAAATGAAAACCATATCCAAATGCATGTATACAAAAGTGGTCCTGAGGAATTTTATCATGCAGATCATCAGAATAAAAATCTCGTCTCCTGAAAGAAGTGGGACATATTTCCAATATTTTGTACCAAATTCATAAGGGCAACTAAAGTAATTGTGCTTGCTTTTCTTAAAGTTTAAATACTTGGTATCATACCTTCAGTGGTTTTAATACTTTTCAAAGTTCTCATTATTCTAGCACAGAGTCTATAAAAGCAACGAGCAATAACAGACTTTACTGGACTGTATTTGTGGAATCAGAACATAAATAGAATAGAGAAGTATTGCAAATACATTACTGGTTATACAATAGTAATCGAAAACATAAAATATTGCACTAAAAAAGAAAAAAAATACTGCCATTGCCTTGAATGCCACTTCAGTATGTTGAGGTCAGGTCTACCTCTTTACTTAAAACTCAGTCATGAGGTTATATAAATACTGATCCTGAAATTGTGTGCTTCCTATAGAGACCAAAATAATGTAAATTTTCTCCTTTTTCCACAATACTAGTAATTTGAAATATTAGTATAATATTGAAGAAAGCCTAATGAAGCAGACCACTGTACTTAAGGGATCCAACTTGGCTCTCCCATTTAGTGCATGTGCTTCAAGTCATGGATGTAACTCATATTCCTCACGTAACAGTACAACTTTGGTTTATCACTGCAGAATCATAGGAAATACTGAGTTGGGAGGGACCCATCAGAGTCATCAAGGCCAACTCCTAGTCCTGTGCAGGACACACCAAGAGTCACACCCTGTGCCTGAGAGCATTATCCAAATGCTTCCTGAACTCTGTCAGGCTGGTGCTGTGAAATTCCCCAGGGAGCCTGGTCCCCAGCCACCCTCTGGGTGAAAAATTCCTTCCTGATTATTTAAAAACAATTCTCAGTTTAATTGACTGATGTTTTTGTTTGACTAGCCAGAAATATTTACATAAACTGCAAGTAGCTGTAGTTTTCTATTACAAACACAAATGTTTCTTAAAAGTTTTATTAGACAACAATATAATCCAGAAAGCTAAATCAAATTTAAATGCTTTAAAAAAATTTCACCCACCATAAAATAACTCAGGAGGGACAGAATAGCAAAAAGAGTGCTCCCAAAGAACCCCAACACAAAAAAATACTTTATCTAGTGGCCAAAAGTTTCCCTGAATAAACTGGAAATACTTTGGTAAATATCTCAGACTATCTTGCAACTCAATTTCTGTTTCTATATCAGCACAAGTTTTACTTCATTCTCCTGTTTCAGCAAAAAGAGTTTCTTCTACAGGTCAGCTCCTGTCACTAGCCCAATCACTAGAAGAAGATTACACTGAACATCAGTTTGCATGCTTTTCATCGCTTCTGTCTTATTAAGATTTTATTATTTCTGTTAATTTAGCACAGAGAGGCTCCACTCAAAACTGAGGCCTTTGTTTGTCAGGCTCTGTACAAACCAAGATCTAAAGGCTTTCAAATAAGGACACAAGAGTGCAGACAAGACAAAAACTGGCAGAAGTGGCCAATACACCAGAGGGTTGTGCTTCCATCCAGAGGACCTGGAACATGGGAACTCAGGAACCTCAGGCAGTTCGGCAGGAGAAGTGCCACGCCCTGCATCTCAGGAGACACTACCCCATGCAGCAGTCAGTACGTGCTGGGGGCTGTGCAGCTGGAAGGCAGCTTTCTGAAAAGGATGTGATGTCCTGTTGGACACCAAGTTGAACACAAGCCAGGAACATGCCCTTGCAGTCAAGAGGACCAAGACCATGATGTCTTGCATTAGGAGTGCTACCATCCAGTGATCCTCTCTGCTCTGCATGTGTGAGCCACACCTGGAGCACTGCATCCAGCCCTGGACTCTCAACTACAAGAGACAGAGCTATTGCAAGAAGTTCAGCAAGGGGCCATGAAGATTGAGGGACTGGAGCATTTCACATGAGACAGACAAGATTATTTAGAGTGGAGAAGACAAGGCTCAGGTGAAATCCCATCAATATGTAAAAATACCTAAATGAAGGATGCAAGGAGGAGAGATATGAGCTCAAAGCAATCAATACAGACTGAAACACAGGAAGTTGTCTCACAATATCAGGAAACATTTTTCTCCTGGGAGGGTAGGCAAGCACTGTCACAGGTTGCCCAGGGAGGTGGTAGGGTCTCCATCCCCAGAGACAGACAAAAGCCACCTGGACATGGTTGTGGGCAACTGGCTCTAAGTGGCCCTTCTTGAGCAGGGTGTTGAACAGATGAGCTCCAGAGGTCCCTAACAACCTCAACCATTCTGCAATCCTTCTTTTATTTTACATATTCAATTCAACATAAATAATTATGTAAGGAATCACACGACTCATTAATTCCAGGACTAAATGCATGATCAGTAGTATTACACTATGACAGTAATCTAAGAACAAAGCTGATGCAATACCAAGAAAATTATGCCTCATTTAATTCAATAAGGTGCAAATATCTATTGGTATATTAGTTGATCCTGATCCCAGGTCAGTTTGTGAAAGACCTGGAAGTTTCAAAATATATATTTTCATTTACATTAAAAATCTGAGAACAGGTTAACAGTATAGAAGAATATCAGAGCAAAGTAAGACCACTTAGGAAACTTTAAACAATGTTTATATATGGAAAATTAATTATATCAAATAGCCTCATTTCACTTTGATTGTCATTTACTATTACAAACAAACTCATGCCTGAGTACTCTCAAATTAATTGCTCAATCTTCATCAGTACATGTCATATGATTGGTATCTCAATTTTCAGAAAATGTTACTTGCTTTAAACACCAGTTAAGGCACATCCTTAACTTTGAAGCCAAATAGAAGCATCACTTTTGGAAGCAACTAACTGTGTTTACAAAGACTCAGCTGGTTATTTGCATGCCTGATGCTCGAAACAATATACTAGTCAAGCAAGGACACAGCAAATATCCTGACAGAATTGTACTCAGGATACAGTCACAGAGTTGCAATAACATTTCCTTATAAACACAAAGGAAAACTAATCAGCTTAACAGACACAAGAGAGCTGGTCTAGAAGTGAAACAGGGAGCAAAAGGTTAAACTTCTACAGCTTACAAAGTTTCATCCTACATTTGGCATGGGTAAAAGAAAACACAAGTCTTACAAAGTTTCAATAATTTAAGCTTAAATATCTTTCTTAAGCAGTTAGAAACCTACAAAATTCCTCCATATGTAAGACTTCTATAATGCAATAGCCCCTGAATACCTTCCTGTACACTGCAGTCCATTGACTTTTGTCTTACAGGGGACAGGAAGTTTGGAGCTATGGAGAAGCTCCTGCTCAGCACATAGTCAGTAACAGCTCAATAAGGGGCTGCCCCTGTCAAGGCAAGATTTAATCAACAGTATTTGAAATGTAGTTCAGACTGCTGTGCTAGCAGAATTCATCCAAACATCTCACAGGGAGGAAGCAGACCATGACAAATATTTCTTTTTACTGGCACTATACATAGAGATGAACAGCTGTAAAAGTGAGGTATAAACCTGCCTACTATTTTCAGCAAAAGCAGGAGGACAGTCATTCTTTGAGCTCTCTAGCAGTAGATGCTGTTAAACTGACATGCTCTGTGGTGCTGCTTGGCACAACTTTGGCGTCCACAGAGCAGACTTCCCAGTTCCATGAAAGCTGGCCTTCACTCTGCACTGAAGGGCACAACTGTTAGGGATTCTATACACTGACTATGTGCCTTTCACAGCCCAAAACATGAATGGCAGACTGTAAATCCAAAGTGTAATAAACAGTGAAAATGCAAAAAGTGTGAATTAAGGTAAGCAGTTATGGAAAAGATGCTGTAGACAGTGTTAGGATGACACAGAAAACCATCTGAGGGAGGCATAGCTTTCTGGCAGCTGGGGGTGCTGGAGCAGGGGCTGCACCCCAGCTTTCACAGCTTCTTGTCCCACAGTGGGAATGGCACTGACACACACAGATCAATCCTCACTGCTTTAATTTACCTTATGTTTTAAGGTATGGATTCCCTCACAGTCTGTTTACAAGATTGCTCTGCTTACTGTAGCCCACATGGAAAGCACTTCCAGAAGCCTGCTGTACCAGCAATCATGCTGGCTAGTGGTATGGCTCTAATAGCAAGCAAATTCAGTGAAGGACCCACTGAATTCTTAAAGAAGTGTACCTGGGAGCTGCAGTGTCAATAAAATCCTATATTGACTGAACCATAAGAAATTTCAAATAAGAAATACCTGTATTAAAGGAATCATGAAAAGTTTCAATATATAATAAAGTTTAATATATTGAAGTCACCAAGTTTAAAAAGCATAAAACTAGAACTGCACACTATTGCTAGAAGATTTATGTTTCATCATAGGGCATTTAAAATTATTTCACCCTACAGAAAAGCTTACTTTGAATGCCATAGACATAACATTTACAGTAAAAACACAAAATATAACACTATGACAAGAAGGAACATAGATATAAATGTTTTTAAACATTAGAATATAAAATTTAATTCAACAGTAGCATCAGATTGGGAGTAATAATTATTCAAAATAATAAAGCTTTTCAATGGCAAAAGTTATACAATGTGACTGAAATATTTTATGGAAAAAAATAAACAGAACATTTACATTTGAAATTTTAACTATCTTCAATGCTAATGTTCTGCACACTTTTTTTTAACAAAAGGCAATCTCATATTTTATTCTTATATAGTTCTAGAAAAACTTCACACATAGTGTCTACAAGTAATTTTTAAGGTGGTCTGGAAGCACAATATTCATTTTTACAACACCCAAACCCAAAATATATAAAGAGGAACCTTACTTCAAATTATATTAGTTCCCTCTACACACATATTACTTGTCCAAAGACAAGTTTATGTCTTTGCTTTCAAATTCTAAATGTGGTACATTTGAAAGTCAACTAAACACACAGGGCAGGGCATGATAATAATGTTAATGTAGAGAACTGAACTATACACACATCTGGCAATTGCGTGGCCTAAGCACAAATAGCAGTATTTCCAAATGTTGGCCAGAAATTATGACACCTTGTATCAAATACAAAGAAATTATTCAGCAGAGGACTAAAACCCAAGGAGTTACAATACTTGCTGTATTAAAAAGAGACACAATATGCAGAGTGGAAGAGAAGCATCTCAGAAATTTAAATCTCTATGTGCCTGTCAAAATTTAAAGTCAGCTTTCTGTGTTTTGCTGAGGAATACACATTTTGCTAACAAACTTGTGCATGTAAATTGTGTTACTGAGGCTACACCTTCAATGTTTGTAATCTAATGGACTGAAACCTCTTCTTATGTCAGCAGGCATAAAGGAGCAGCTCAGGTAGTTAGTCTTTAGTTACCTTTCCTTGATGACTTGTTTGTATTATAAACTTCCCTTTAGAACACAGTATGATAAATTAAAACTTTGGGAGCCAAAACAAGGGACTGATCAAGAATATCTTTGGAGTTATTTCCAATCGGTAGAAGTACATGTGAATTGGAGACCCGAGTTCACTACCAGCTCTTCAAAGAAATAAGCATGTCTTACACATCAGAATACATCCTGAGCCTTAAAATGTCAGTCCTCACTGTGTTATATTTATAGCCTAGCAAATTAATATTCTTCTTTTCTAAGCATAACTAAATGCTGCAGCTTAAAAATCTGCATGGTTGATGAGTTTTGAGGCACAGCTTTAGAAGGGCCACATTGACCTTCAACATGAACAGGCCACTTACAATGAAGGACTTCCAGGCACTATTCTCCCATCCTCAGACATACCTTTCCATGAAATGCCATAGGATTTCTCCAGACTTTCTGTAACTCTACCTGTAACTCTACACCTAAACATTACTAACAGTGGTCTCTCTTGAAACATACCTAGACCACAGGTTGCTTCCATGGTTCTTCCCTATTCAACTAAGGGGTGAGAAAGCCATGTGGCTCTGTCTCAAAGATCATGCTCTCTGTTCTTTTATTTTGAAAGTCACATATTGTTTTTAGCTTTAACAGGTGAAATAGTCTATGCTTAGTGCATGGCTAAAAAAGAAAAAAAAAGATAATTCTATTAAGTTTTTACCTATTTACATCATTTTGGTAAGGCTTTGGTCTTCCATCTACAATCTGCTTCCTTGCAGCTCAACTGTACATGTCCTTCTGTATAAAACATACACATAAATTAGCAGACAAAATCAATTACCCTTGCATCATGTTAGCTGCTTTCTTCCCTCCAAAATGGAATTGTGTTAGCTCAACAATTTTTATAGCTTAAAGACTGAATAGAACTCAAGATGCCTTAGCCATTTCCTCATCACCAGGAAACACCTTTTTCAGTGGACCTTCTCTCACACTATATTCCTCCTCTGTGCCAACATTGCTCCACTCTCATATGTCACCTTACCCAAACTAAAGTGTGCAGGGAGGTCTCCTCCAGTCATTTACAACCAAATTTGTCTGTGTGGCTCTGTGTGCTTTACGCAGTCTGTTTGCCGTTCTACTGTCATCCAGCTGGTATCTATTAAACACATGCAGTGGATCATAGTTCAGCAAAGGCAGCATCAGATGTATCCATATCCCAAAGCTCCCCACAGCTTTCCTCCTCCAAAGAAGGAAAGAAAAAAAAGGTGGCGGGGGAGAAAGGGACTGGAAATCTCTGTTATCAATAGACAACATCCTGTTAACTTCACTCACATGAATCTATGTGATACATACTCAGTAAGTATTAAACTGAAACCAGAGTCTACTACCAAAAAAAAAAGAAAAAAATATATCTGATGTCAGCTGCTATAACATTAGAACAGATTATATTTTAGGACAATTATTTATACATAGCTATGACTGCTGCTCTCTGCAAGAACCAAAATAAAGGACACAGACCTTCCCACGAACTTGTGAAAAAATTAATTATTTCTCTGCCCCTGTCTCTGAACAACTGGCTTCAGGTGGCCTTGCTTGAGCAAAGCAAGGCCATCTCTTGAACCATATGATCCCCAGAGGTCCCTTCCAACTTCAGTTATCAGTAAGACCAGCATGCTCACTTGGAAATCCAAGTCTAACAAGAAATAAAACTGAGGAGTTGACTGTTCAATGCTAACATCACTTTTTCTGAAAAAGATTTCTGTAATGGAAATTCAGTCTAACTAAATAAATATCAACTCAAAAAGAAGTAAGAGATAAGACTCCTATAGGACCCAGCTCCCAAGCTGTGTGAACTGAAGTTTAAAACTAGTTTCTGTGTGTTGCCAACTGTGTCCTGGAGGACTATCTCTGTTCAAGACTTCCAGCTTGAGAACATTTCTCTACTGAAAATGGAGACACTGGACATGAGAAGCTGCAGCATTCCCTGCACTCAGGCAGGCACAGCAACAACAGCCAACTCCAGGAGAACCACTTCTGTTCTAAGGTCAAGATCATTTTGAGAACAGCATTTCTTCATTCAATATAGCTCAAGACAAAATTCAGTGACCTTTGGAATTAAAAACCGTTCAATTTAGCTTTAAAACCTCCACTTTCCCATCACAGACTTCTGAACACTTAGATACAAGAGTGGTAATATGAATGTAGGTTTAATCATGAGTGAGTCATTGATGCCTACTGCTCAACTTGGCACCTTTTTCAGATGCTGTTGCAAATCATTGCATTGCATCTTACCTGTAATACATATAACTAACTCAAAAATGCTCTATTTCCTGTTACTGTAGCAGAAACTAAGTTCACTCTCCCATTTTCAAGTAGTTAAAAAGAAATGGTTACAACTGATTAAGTTAACTCACTCCAGCTTTGCTCAATAAACAAAATCAGAAAAATCTAACATTTCATGGAAATTTAGTTATGTAATGTGATTCTGCTATTATCCACTATATCCACTGTGTATATGCTTGATGCCAGGCAATGTCTAAAGAGTTTTTAATCCAGCTTGGTAGCTATCTGCATAAAAAGCAAATTTGTCCTAGTAACTCTACATCGAATGTGCTAGTTTTTCCAGGAATAATTGTCCTGGTCTTACAGCAAATCCCTAGATCAGAAAGGGGTTTAACAAAGGCAAATATCTTCTTAACTATTCTCCCCTTTTTAATAAAAATATGGAAGTAGAAAAATCTTTAGAATGATATAATACAGAAATCGAAGCAAGAGCCTGAAGAGCTGGAGACACTCTTCCTGGCACTGCTCTGAACAAGCTACATAATCCCAGGAAAATTGGTTTCACATCTCTCTGTATCTCAATTTCCACAATTTCTAGTTGAAGAAAAATCCAAAAGCACTTTTGTATTAAGAACTAAATACCATATAAAATTCAGGAATATGGCCAAAATCCCACTTGTACTTATTTCACACATAACACTAACAGGTTGGTCTTTGTGTAAAATATATAAACCACTGGCATGTGATGGTGGGAATCTAATACTTCCAAGTCTTTATCTACACATTGGACCATTACTAGATATGACTCTGAATCAATTTTTAGAAACACAATGCAACAATCATTTTAAAAGAATGCTTTTTAAAAATATGTCTTAAAGTGCATTCATCTTTTGTCAAGTTTTAGACAGAATGAAAACATATATTAATTTGGATATAAACTGTCTTATCATAGAAACTTATTAAAATAATGATGCAGAACTTAAACAGGAGGGGTTTCTTTGACAAAAAACCTTAGTATTATAAAAATATTTTTGCAAGTCAGATATTGAAATTTAGAGCAGTTGCATCTCCAACAGTAAGATAAGTAATATAATAAAAACCATAAAATGCAAGTCTCTGTTTTGATATATTTTGAGTCAGCTGGGGTTATTTCTCCACGCACTCCAATTCAAAACGCTTCCATATGACAAAAGCAAAAGCTCAACTTCTTTCATCCTTAATTTGATCCCTACACCAGTATTACACATAGAGTATAACTTCACTAACTCAAATACTTTGGAATTATACCACCTTTCACAGAAAAAAAACTGCATGTTGACAAATTGTGATGCATTGTATTCTTCAGATATATTACTGAGGCAGCCTTTGCCCTGAAAATGAGCACATTTTATCCTGTAAATCAGAAGACGTACTGACATCCAAAAGCACACAATACTAACAACAAACTGGTTTTGGAAGAAGTGGTGGCAGGAGTAGAAGAATCAGCAGTTTTGGGTCTCACAATTCAGATTTCTGGACAGCAGCCATTGTTCAGAATTTCCTTTAAAACTTACAGTAAGGGACAGAGAAAACAAAACCAAAGCACTTTAATTAGATCACTTTAAGTTGAAATGAACACACAACAAATTAGAACTTACTGGTGGGTAAATCAGATTTGAATAGACATTCAGCTGTCTAAAAATAAATCTTACTTCATTCCTCACTGCAAAGAACACTTGAACCCTCCAACTAGCTTTGACTTAAAAGAGGTACATAAACTAAGTTCAGTCTTCAATTTGGCCACAAATTCCAGATTAAGTAGATACCATAAACCAAATGGAATCAAATTAAATTACACACTTGAAGCACTCCTTGGAGAGAGATATTGACTAAATGTTGATTTTTCAGGAACAAAACTCTGAGGTCACATATAGCCAGGGGAAATTAAGACATGTGCATTTTGCGTGTTTTTCTCATGAACTCCTAATAAATTTGACTAACTACTCTAAACGCCTACACCTCTATCCATAAAAAGAGATTCAAAGAGAAAGAAATCTGAGGGGTCATTTGCTTTTACACAAACTAAATCAATCATGTGCTACTAAATGTTATAACAAAAAACAGAATAGTCTTATTCATGTCATGCTTACTGATTTGCCAAAAAGTCACAGGCCACAAAGATATCAGGTTCAAGTGTGGGTCAGTCAGGATTTCATGTATCTTGCCTCGCCTTCACTCTTTCTCTGCAAGCTTTTATCTTCCAACCCTCTCTGGCCATACCTAACACCTTTTAAGACTGTTACAAGAGCAACACAAAGCCCAGTGTAATATAACCTAACTGCGACTGCACCAAATTCAGTCCACTTACTTAATGAGAAGAAGTAAATTAGTCTTCTTTTAACACTCATCTCTGTTGCATTGCTTTGCCCCACAATTTGCAAACCAAATTTCAAATTAATTTGCAGCTAAAATCTTATTAATATTTTGTTGGGAACAAAATGGGAACAGAAGAGTGAGGAAAGGTTTCCACTATTTAACTTGGAAAGCACAAGTTCAGGCAGTATCAAGTACTTATCCTCTAATGGTTCATGCACAGATTTCTTTAAACAAATTATACTAGACAGGATACACTGAATTGTGAAGCAAAGCAAAACTCTCAGTGTAATCAAGTATCTAAGCTAAAAACTTAAAGTATGGTTGTTTAAAAATAAATTTCTCTGAACATAAAAATCTAACTAGTCTTTGTAAGACCACTTTGAAGAGTTAAAATACTGTACAAATAAAACTGCCATTCAAACATTAACAACATCAAAAAGAATAAAGTAAGCTTTATGTGAAGGTCTGGTGAACATTTGCTGGACTGGCAAAATAGAAATGTTCTCTAATTATTCAAAGATGAAAGAGTATCTATTTAAGTGCACGTGATTGTTTGAATAGTCCTTGATGGGACAGCATTATTACTACTTAGTTCTTTCCATTATAAGGTAAAGAGTATATAAAAACTCAGCTGTCAGTGTAAAACTCTGTTATAACACTGCAGTCATGGACAGCTCTATCTGCTGACAATATTATTTTTCTCTCCCCAGGGGGCCATACATTCATCCTAAATTCACTAGGGAATCAAGCCTTGTGGAAGAAGGAACCCTGGGGACATTTTAGCAACACTGCAGTGGGGAGGGAATGCTAATTATGAAAATGAGGTAGAACCAGTGGGAGCTCCAGGGTATGTAGGACTTACACAGAAATGAAAGTAGTTGCAAAATAAGAAATATGACTAATCCAAGGCAATTCAAACACCTTTTTCTGTTATTATGATTGGTGTGCATTTTATCATACATCTATTTTCTCTTGAAAGGAGGATGCTGTTACAAACGAAAATTAATTTTGTAATATTAAACTCAGAAAGTGTATGGTCTTTATGAAAAACTCCAAAAGGATACATAAAACTAGAATGTTATCAATTACACTTTATTAAGCAGAGTCAAATCTATATGAAACTTAAATTATTCTCAAACTTCCAGAATATCACAAACACTCAGACTTGCATATTATCCCATCACTGTTTCAAGTATTATTAGATGGTATCTTAAAAAGTAAATGCCTAAAGAAATTTTGATTTTGTCTGAGGCTTGTATAAGTTCCCTCTATCTCTGATGTGGATCATTCAGAGGAAACATGCAAATATGAGCCTAGGCATCAGCCATAGGAATTTAATCCGCCATCAGTGCAGTCTGATGCTAAAAAGACAGAAGCACTTACAAGCATGAATAAATTAAGTAAACAATTACATTTTGCAGGTGGAGAAAATAGGACACAGACCTTCTAATCACAAATTACGGCCATCATCCTGCAAAGTTACTTACTGCAGGACACAGTAGTGGCTGGCCATCTTATGCACACTTATTGCACTCTAAATTAGATCTTTACACAAGATTTAATGCCTTAGTGACCTGTAGGCTTCATTCTAGACACACAATTCTCTTGGACTAACGTTAAAAGGAACTCAGACTACAGTGATTGATCTAACAGAAGGGCAGTTGGATTGCATACCCAACACATAAATGTGTTATGAACCCTGCTGGTTACCTGATCACATCAAAGACCAGGTCATCACCTGGGTCATTATTTCCCCTGCAAACTCCACCCACCCCCAAAAAGGTTAAAAAGGTTACAGTAGTGCTTGCTTCAGGGTTTAACCTCTCCAGCTTACAGAGGATCAGCTCTTACAACATCTGGGGTCATTGTCCTTTGCAGTCAAAGTTTCAGGTTCCAGAAGACACTTTGAAGTTTGGGGAGGGGTTATGGTTAGTTGGTGGGAGTACACAGACAGGGTTTCAGAACAGAAAGTCCCAGGTTTCTGTCAATACAATATTCCTTTATCAATATTAACTGGTGTTTCCTAAGGGAGGCACAAAAAATTAAGGTCAGCAATTTGCATACTTGCTGTCACTATGCTTATTACCTGATGTATTGCACATCTATCTCCTCTCAAGAGGTTCAAGTAAGTCACAAACAGGATTCATTCCATATGAAATAATAATTAGAATAATCTACCACTGCAGAAATGTGGGATCACTGAATGTGTAGACCTGCACAAGAGCAGTGTTTTTACAGCAATGTCCCATTTACCAATCTTTCCTATCAGGGATACACAGAGGAGCTCTTTCCAGGGGTGTTGGTTCTCAACACGGATTTCAAAATGTGGAAGAACATTGCTTTGCTTATCTTCAAACTGCAGGCTTGTCTTGTTGAACCCTTGTCTTGTTGCTAAGATGAAAACATTTGACATTTATATGGAGGGTTGTAGATGGCATTCAGCTAAAGAGGGCTGAAAACACATTCATTTAAAATATAACTTCTGTCCAGCAAACACAGTCACACATATGTAAATCCCAAGCTATAACATAACATTTTTTTACAGCATGTAGCTTTTGAAAGTATAGGAGCAAGTTATTGTTCCTGCACACAAACTGAAATGTTTGAAGTCTGCCTGTTTCAACATCCAATGTGAACTCTGTTCCTACACAGCCACCCACATGCTATAGAATCAGCATGTCCTGTCCCATGGCTTGCCCTGCTGAGTGTATGAAACAAGATGGTTTCTTAATTAGGCAAAGGCTTCCAGTAAGAAAAGATTGTAACTTGGGGGAACACAGTTTAAATACTGTCACAGTTTAAACATGCTACAGACTTGCCCCATTTCTCAGTATATTAAAAACAGTCTCATTTGACAAAAAAGGGAGACATCAATTAATTATAGACTACTACAGTGATAGAACCTCAATCAGCTGAATGAAATTCAGTAAAACTGGAGGTTCCCTATACTCAAATATGATTACTAGAAAAACATAACTGCTGTTCAGCTTAGACAACAGTCACAAGCCCAAGGCCATCTTTTTTTACCACAAATCCCTTACAATTCCTCAAAAATAGTGGCATCCACTATAGCTTCAGGGCACTTAATGATAAGGTACTGCTTCAGAGTTAAGAGTCTATCATGACACTAGACCTCTAGATGTACTCCATTCAATTTGCATACAGTAATTTAATTCAGCTTATATTCACCTGGCAAAAAGTCACACTTGAAAACTACAATGGCTGAGACTTTGTGTAAAGTTCCATCAAAGACAACTTTCACATGCAGGCTAAAACAAGGCTCTCAAAATAGGGAACTATTCTGGAAATGCTGACACATCTTTAACACTGTGAGTGGGCGCCAATATAATACACACATTGTGCACACATATGTTGCTGACTTCCTGGGAAGCTTAGCTGAAAGCCCACATGGTTGATGTGGGACAGCAGGAATGCCTCTTTGAAAGCACTCACACTGCTTATTCATAGAATCTCAAACAAAACCCAAGGCATATGGTAAAATTATGCCATTTCACAAAACAGCACTTACAGCAGTGAACAATCCTTTTGAATCAAAATTGCCCTTGACACTTCAACAAAGAAAAAACCACCTTGATGACAGAATTTACACACAATAGCAAGCATTCAAAAAAAAATAAATCAAGAACTAGTATTGCAGAGGTCATCAACAGTTTAATAAATTGAGTTATATCCATCACAAAAAATCCTACTTCATTTGTTCTTTTTCCACTAAAGCACACACCCACTATGGAGGGTCAGACCCCCCAAAGAACAATGAAACAATAGATGGACCATCTGCTGCTGCACAAAGCAAATTGAAAATCCAGGAATAGAATACATGGGAGCTGTACTAAAGTCAGCACTACCTTTCCATTTGCTTTCACTTCAAATTCTTAGCTAAGCTTTTGGAAACAAAAACAAGAAAAACACAGCAAAGCTATGAGAGAGAGACACAAGTATACATAAAGGTAAAAAAAGAACATGAAACATCGTTGAGACTTTTTTTTTTCCTTTTCTTGGCAACTCTAACCCATACACCAATTTTCCAGTGACAAATACTCTTCCTGCTGTTAATACAGCAAATGGCTGGCATGCACAGAACTGATGTTCCACAAGGATATAGAAAGATATGACAGGTATCTTAAATTGCCTATCCATGAATATCCACAACTTAAACATCTTCACAGCTGTCAATTGATTTTACTCAAAGGTTTACTGGTCATTGCCCACTCCTAGCTTATTTAGATACATCAAGTACATGGCAAACAGAACTCTTTAACAGGCTTAAAACAGGCTTATTTGCAGTGAACAAATAACTGCACAAGTCTGCCCTGGAAAGACTTTCTGCACACTACATCATCACTTGAAAACAAAGCACAAATAAACAAAGCAACAGCACATTTACATGGTTCTTTTTTCCAACAGGTGCCTCAAACTGGTGTAACAAATAAGACTCTTCTGTTCCATTATGTTTGAAGTATTTAGCCCCTAGACATTTTTACCATGTTAAAACAGAATCTAAGAGATGGGTTTTGCTCTTTTTTGTTGCTTTGTTTACTCTGAGTAAACATAAGCTAGTTTATTTCACTAATATTACCCTTTCCAGTAGACTGGGTGCACTGGGCTTTTAAGTTTTGAGAAGATATGTCAAAAGTCCTTTCAGTAATTCACTCCAATAGCAAAATTGCATTCTCAGAAATCATTAAACAAAGAACTGATTTTTAGAACTACATCCAAAAATCTGTCCTCCAAATCCATTTAAAGATATATTGGAGGATTAAAAAAACTATGTTTATCTTTTAGGTTGTTCATGACAGTTTAGTATCAATAACACTAAATTCATGAAGCACAAACAAATGAAAACCCTGAAAAAACCTTTTGCACTTTCAGAAAAGCATTTTGTATTCATATTCCTCTTAAGCCACTAAAAAACTGGTATATGGTATTCAAATACTTCTCTTCCTGGCATTGAGATTCATTAAAGATTATTCCAAAGTGACTGCCAAGATCCATGATCCTCACAGAACAGCTTTGCACCCCCATTCTTCTTTCTTCCTCCCAATGGAAGTGGAAAAATGAGAAAAAACAAGTCTTCCTCAGTAGCATTTCATAAGGCAGGATTCCTTTCAGACAATCATTCCAAGCCTGTCAGTCATACATGGGTGTAGTTAATGAACCCACATAAGCACAGACTGGAGGACAGCTGGCCACTGACTGGGTCACCCTGCTCCATCCTGCTGAACACCCCCCCAGATGAGCACTGTCTTCTTGCATGGCTGTGCTCTGTAAGTGATTAGAGCCCCATTCCTCATAGGACATTAATTATAGGGATTAACAGTAAAAGGAAACACATGAACAGGATGCTACATACTTTTGGGTTTGTGCGACTCTTTTCTTTTTTTTTTTTTTTTTTTTGCTTTTAATCTTTGTGTATTTGTTACAGCTATGAATTAAAGAGTAAAAAGGATGTGCAGAGATCTGAACAAAAGACTACAATACAATCTTACAGTCTGCCATATTAAAGAAACACATTAAAAAAAATATTGGAGGAGAGGATTTCAGCCTGCTGACATATGAGTTTCTAAGCAAGACAAAAGAAATTGGCTACATGTGCCACATTTTCTATATCTTCCCAATTTCAGCACAGAATATGTATCATTAAGCTGTAAAACCACTGGAGCATTAGGCACTGGGAATGAGCTGTCAGTAAGATGCACTTATGAAGTGGATTAAAAATTCTTATGAAGCTAGAACAGACACAAGCCTTTATCAGCACTCCTATCTCCCACCATTAATCTGCTGCTATAACCAAAAAGCATGTAACTGTAAATGCTACTCCTAATTCTAGAAAAACCTGGAACTGCTGTACTGTAAATTAAATGGCATAATACTTATATCTAAGTGACCTACTATGACTCACGCAACCAGTAAAAAATAACCTAACTAGAAATAAAACATAGCTGTTCAAACTCAGAACAAAAAATACAGAGACAGCCTATTCATTATGACCAACTCAGCATTATTGAGTTGATCTAGCAACTGAATATGTGCTTTTCCTATTATAGGGTTTCAGAGCTGAGGGGTAGAACAATATTTCATTTCAAAAAGATTAGGGTTTTTTTCCAGTATTTTAAAAGCAAATACTTAGAAATGAAGAGACAAGAACAAGCTAAGTTAACATAACATAGACATCTCCTTTATTGCTGGCACATTAGGCAAGCAGATGTTCTTAACAGAGACTGTCATCATTTTTAATGACAAACAACTGTTGGAACACAGGTTCTCCACTACAGGATTTTCACAACAGGCTGTATATTTGAACAAACAGAAATATTTTCAGGCTCTATTTGCATTATATCTTCTTTTAACATGCATGACATTTATAGAGTATTAAATACACAGCTCTACCCTAAGTGTGCTGATGGAAGGCTTACACACCATATTTGCTGAAACTTTTAACTTTGACTTTAAAGAAATCATTTTTCTCCTGTCAAAACTAAGTGTTCTCCAAAAATAAGAATGGTACTCAGGGATTTTAATACTAAACCTTCAACTAATCTGGTAACATGATAATTTAATTTTTTCCAAGTTACACAATTACTTCTTCTCTACAGCCCCATAAACTGCTAAAAATGCTGACATGAAAAACACCTGAAGGTGTTTCTCTTTATCTTTTCACATTCTCCCACTGGAGAGCAGTTAGAACTAAAGGCCTACTCTAGGATATGCACCTGTCAGGTCTCACCAATTAATGACTGCTTTAAAAAAAAATAATTGAGCATTGTTCTAATAAATGTTCTTGGGTACAAAACGTTTTATTACTGATCCTGCATTTCATACTTCCCATAACAGACATTCATGACTCAGAATCAACTCTGAAATGTGTTCACAAAATATTCTGTTGGCTAAGGACCATTTTCCATTGGAACAATTTGAAAACAGATGCTAATACATTTTTCTGTCTTACATTAATGCCCTTAAACTTGTAATGGGAGGCAAATTTTTTCTCATGCAGTCATTTCTTAAACAATACTGTATTACCCAAAATGTACTATTTTAAGCGGGATAACTAACAAATGAACTTATCACCTCTTTAAAAGTAACAAGATTTCTGATATAGAGCCAATGAAGGTGTTTGGGTTTTTTTCAGGAAAAAGACCCTAGTAAAAGCCTTCAGAACATTACTGAGGCCTAGCACGCACGCACACACATGCACACAAAAGAACTAAGATGATTAGAATGTTTCTTTGTTTTTACTGTAACCAAGACTAGAATTTGTCACAGAATAATCCTGTACACAAGCCAGGGAATGATCACAGATTCTCCACTAAGTATGTAGGTTTCACTTCTTTGAATGTGTGTCCTCGTTCTGGACAGGGTTCATTTTCACAGTAGTTGGGATGAGGGGCATGGCCAGTTGGGATGGATCAGCTCCACACTCTCCCTTTTGTAAGCTTTTGTTATTAACATGGTTACTGCTCCTGCTCATTTTCTTATCTCATTGCAGCTTCCAGTAAATTGTTCTATCTGTGCCTTTTGTGCCTCCAGTTCTCTTCTCCAACCTGCTGCAGCAGGGAGGAAGAAGAGAAAACAAGGGGAGAAAGTGGTAGCATGTGGTTTGGGGTTCCTGGGAACATTAAACTGAGGAATATCTTTCTTAAACCAAGAACATTAGTTAGTCAACAGATACAAGGAAAAAAGGTGAACACTGGGCCCCATATATAATTATTCAGCATTTTCAAGAGACCCTTATTTAACTCACTCATAAACAAGCCCATGGATCCTTCTCTTTCTGCCTTGGATCATGTCTGATCCAATCCTGCAATATGTCAAGTACTTTCCCAAGAGTCTTGATATTCTCCACTGTTGGACATATCAAGATAAACAGAGACAGTGCAATACAATGTATTGGAGCTCAAGAGACAGAGAGAGCAGCTAATCAGGAGCTGATAAGACTTCCACACCTCATTACTCAGTATTCCTGCCCACCAGGAGATATTTGCATTGGGGAAGGTAGATGCAAAACTGGGGCTAATATTTAAAATGAGATTTGGTTGAGGATTTTATTTCTAAAGACACATTTGTTCAGTACCACAGACAAAACAAAGTAAGGCTCAAACTATTATTAGTGATAACTTCGAGTAAGAATTAAGGAATAAATAAGGTAATCTTGGCACATTTTTGCTACAGGTGATAGGAGTAATTTCCTTTTTTATTGTTGCTTCAAATTTCAAAGCCATATTGTTTCACTGTTTTATCTTAGGGGAAAGCAAGAATATGTTTTGTGAACTCTCCCACAAGTGGTATCAAGTAGAAAACAAAAATTAATTATTTTTCCCCAAATTTTTTCTCCCAGTGTAGAGTCAGAGCTTGCCAAAAATCAGCTAAAGACTAGCTCATCAGGAGGGCTGTACAGGTCCCCAGTGGAATGTTGATCTGTACAATGCATTAGATACTATACTAAAATTACATCTCCATTGTTTGACTATTCAAGAATCATAAATGAAAGTCCTCTTACAGAGACATCACAACAACCTCATTCCTACAGAAATTAAATTTACCTCAATCCATACGCTAGCACATACTATAATCTTTCATTGTATACCCCAGAAGTGTGTTTCTTAGGCATCTGCTACTTCTATGATTCCCCTTTAGTTTATTGTCTTATTTCATAGTAGGAAGAAATACAGTTAAATCTACCTCTACACTGGATAAATCAGAAGAAGTAAAGTAATAATTATTATGACCAAATATGCTATAATAAAGAAACAATTACTTCTTCACCAATTTTCTGATCTGCCAAGATATTTTCAAGACATAAATAAAATAAAGTTATTACACTGCTCAATATGTATTTCACTTCACACAATGTTAAAGATTACATAATGAAACAGATTATGGGAAAAATTTTCCATTATGAGACAGGACAGCTCCTTAATTCCCACATGAAATCTGAGCAAATGATGGTGAAAGTATTCATTGTTTCATCATATGCTAGAGACAAATATAAAAATATTTCAATAATGAATACCTTGGTTGCAGTCAAGAAGAAAGATTAAAAATGTTTTTAGTCATCTACATTATTAACTAGAAACTGATGACAGTCACCTGGTTGCTTGCTCAGGAAGTTTTATCCCTCACGTAAATTCACTTATTGATTTCTTTTTCCATCTGCACTATGGGTTAAGATGTACTTCTTTTCAGAGTTTCCTCTTCATCCTTTGCATGGATTACTCATCCTGCTTATTTGGTTTTTTTTAACAGTTTTGTTCATTGCAGTCTTTTTTTTGTGTAAGTATCATATTTTCTTTCAAATCAAGCAAATTATATTCCTAAACTCAGGAGAATATGCTTTAAAGTTATTTGGAATTGCTCAGTACAAAAGAATGAAACACGCCAACATATTCATCTTGCAAGCAACAAAACTGCTTTGTGCATACAACAGCAAACCTACATTTTTAAGAACAAATCCTTGTTCCTCCAATACAAATTAACCATATTAAAGCTTGTCTCATTCTAGAGCATGCACAGTATTATTGCATGATCTGTAAAGACAACATTAGCTTGCAAATGTGCAGCCACTGATAAAGACTTGCTAAATAATTATATTAACTCTGTTACTTTTAGTATGATTCAAGTAAAATAACTTTATTAATATTGAAGCAAAGAACAGAATAGGAAGAAAAAAAATAATCAAATGATCACAAAGTATTTTTTAAATTCCACAACATTATCAAAATATCCCCTAGCATGCCAGATTTTAATGAATGGAATACAGTAGTTCCATCCATCAGCTTTTCCATCAATATCCCACTCTGTCATTTTTATTTTGAACTAAAACTTCAGCTGTGTTAATCAAAACATATACTGCTACTTTTCCAGATGAAGATTATTCCTTACTCTTTACAGGTTAATGAAACTGTCTTTACTATAGGTTTGATACATAGCAAGCATGTCTTCTAGGCTGGTTTTTTGATCAAGCATTCCTTGGACAAAGGATTACCATTACAGCACGTTTGTTTTTACAAACTGGCTTTACTTAACTTTCAAAGAGCTTCTATTGACTAAACAGCAAGTGTAGCACTTGAAAGTGATTATTCCCAACCTTTTCTTCATCTTTTATAGAATAAAAGCAGACTTTTATTCTTTCATGTTTCTGATTTTTGATGGAAAACAATGACACAGAAAATTAAGAAAAGGAAACCATTTCTTTTTATAGCCTAAAAATAAACTTGTATGTGCTTACAAGTTTAGGCATACAATTCATAAAAATGGATCCTTTCTCCTATAATCTTCCTTGTGTTCCTGCTTGCATGGCAAGCAGCTTCCATCATGCAGGCTAGTGTTGAAGGCATCTTAAAACAAATACCTTATCACTGAATATAGAATACTTCTGGAGATAGAGAAGCAGAGACCACATTTTCTAAAAATCATACGCACATAGAAAAGTGATTGATGAAAGATGCATTCAGGTCCATTACAGGAGACTTTGTCACTACATGCTAAATAAAAAGGAGTCAGTGCTGCCTGCTCCTCAGAAAGTTCCCAAAATTGCTAACTTGGGCTATATGGTACCTAAGAACACAGCTCTATTTGTAGCTGGTGACCATGGTCCACCTCCACAAGCACAGCTGCTCCCTATAGAGACCCTGCAGGCAAGTATGGAGAAGGGATGTGAGACAGAACTGTTGCAGACCAGAAATGGGTGCTGGTATCCTCACTGCAATGGAATATTTCCAGACATCTCTGACCAAAAGAACTGTATGTTCAGAAAACCACCTACTTCCCCCAGTTCATTGTGCCATCCCATATTATGCTCTAAAGAGAAATTGAAATCATACAGAAAACTATGTCAGTCATTTTGCAACATTCATTTTGTATAATCCTAGCATCAGAACTATCATTAGCTTTATCATAAAGAAAACTAATATATGGAAAGCCTACAGGACTGATTTCCCCAACTGTGCTTTTTGAGAGTTTCATACCTACCCAAAATGGGTATAAATGGTATGGCACCTTAAATTCTGGCAACAGCATCATGCATATTTTCATAAGGCATAAATAATAATAAAAGGACAACAAGGAAAATATCAGACTATGTCTATATCCCCTTACAACCAGCTGAACTCTACTCAGACATGACTATCAACACTACATTACCTGTGAAATGTTTGAAAGAGACCTTTCACTAATGTACAAAATGCTGTTTGATTTTATAAGAATAAAAAGTAAAAGAAATGTGCATATCTCTCCTCTACACAACTAGATATGAATTAAGGATCTAAATCAATTATAAGAATTTACAAGCCATTATTTTTTCATTAGGATCTTTTGTGGTTTTAGAAATCCTTGTCTTGCTCTGCAATCTGAATAAATAGTTGCCTCTAAGTAACTCTGGTACTAATACTTCCTTTGTTCTCATTCGACAATACCCGCCCCCAAGCACTAAAGATGATAAAAAAAAAAATCTAAAATTCAAATATGGCCTTACAACAACTGCAGTCACACAGCCTGTTTGCATTTATGCTGAGAACAAGCTGTCATAATACTGCTCTACCATTTGTAACCTCCACGCGTTCTCACCTGCCCTCTGCAACAAGAGTCTCTTTGTCTGAAAAGTGTGTTTGTGTAACATTGCTTTTTTAATTTAAACTATAACCAAAAATAGCAAACAGCTTGTACTGCACCAAATCTGCACTGAAGCTCAACTACTCATGTGGGTCAGGTACGCCAAAGAGTTTATTAAAGCTGTTTGGGTTACATCTGGTTTTACATCACATCTAAGGAACAGGAGGGGAGAAGAAGGTGGAAATTATCGCCACAAAATAAAAGCTTAAAAATAAAAAAATCATTGCATTTCCTCCCCCTATGCAACCCCATCTAATCAGTCATGCACTCACTTTTCCTCAGAAGAAGCCTCTTTGTTAGAGGCTATTTATTGTAGCCAAGTTCCATTCCCAATTACCTTATCATACATTATACCTTGAAAGAAAAGGTGCCCTCCCTTTTCTAGGGACACACTGGACAATGGGCCAACACTCCAGAAGACTTTCAAGAAGAGTAAGGCAACTTCTTCTACTAAAAATCTAGTGAAGGAATGGTCTAAAAATACAGGTAAATAAATAAAAGAGGGGAAAAAAACAAATACTAGATTCCTTTCTCTAAGCTTCAGCAAGACTAGAGTAGAATGGTCAATATATTACATCTCTAAAATGTATTGAGACAGTTTAAGTTTAGGGATTTTTATATCATGTTAAGCAACAGACTGATGGTATGTATAGCTTAGAGGAATTTACTGGAGACCAAAAACTACATAATATGCTTGGAAAACAGAACAAATCACAGGATACCAAGGAGCCCATAACTTTTATTCAATAATTACCAAGTTATCTATGTGATGTCCACCAAAAGCCAAAACTGGCTCTATGAAAAAGGCCACTAACAACATCCTTTTCTCAATCTGTACATTCTATTTGTCAAACAAAAAAACATCAGCCAAAACAATCTTAACTTCTCCAAACAAAATCATCCTGAATCAAAACTTTAGTCTTCCTGATCCTTCCCACAATCAACAAAACCTGCTCTGCCTGGAGACACAAACAAGTTGTGAAGCTAGCTAAGTTATAAACTTCCTAAATTCCTATAAATAAAACAGCAAGGTCGTGATATAAGCAGAGGTAATTCAAGGAGGCAGAGTAAGTTACCTCACAGCACAGGACAGAAGTACACAAAGGGCTACTGCATTACAGCTGGCACATCTAACACCCATCCTGATACTATTTTAACCTCTTATCAATCTGTTCTATCAAAATAAGGAGAAATAGGTGAGAAATTTCTGCAGCAGAAAGAACGTTGTGTACTTTAATGCACCCGTTCAAGGACTTGATCCAAGAACCATAACTGATCACAGCAGTCAACACAGACTTTAGAATGAGGAATGGAATACTCCATAAACCCAGTAACACCCATGAACAGTAACAAAGGAGAACTTGATCTATCATTTGAATTGCAGGTACAAGACCTCCTTAGAAGACTTGAGAGACGATAAAAATTCTGCACGAACTTTTAAATAAGCTGTACAATATAGAAACATGTAACTTGAATCAAGACACCAAATGCCCAGATGCACAAGAGAATTTAATAAGACTTTCTAGACAGAAAGAGAAGTGGTTTTATGATCATCTTGAAGGACGACTTTGACTCTGACATCTCCTTCACACACATCTTCCTACATTGACCACAAAATCACCACAGGTCTTCTCTTGACATCTTCATCTGTACCATCCACTACTTTAGAAATATCTATCTTCCACTTCTGGAACACCACTTTAAAACAAACAGCCAACCAACTCTGGCTGAACCAAGGAGCATTTTAAGAGATTATTAAAAACAAGTATACACCCTGGTTTTATACTTTTCTGCCTCTCCTCATATAAAGGGCCTATAGCAGAAGGTGAGCAATATTAAAAGTCAGAAAATAAGTTCCATTTCAAGACAATCTTCTAAGGAAATGATTTACAGGAAATCCCACATGTCTCCATTAGTAAGAAGTGAGGACTATGTTCAGCACCTTGAATGAATCCAAATGTATTCTCCCCACTGCCACTTTATTCCTCCTATACTCTTATTATTATAAATTCTGTGCTTGATTTCTACACCTGGATAACACATTTATCTCAAAAACTGCCATTCAACAGAGCTTTTATTTTTTCTGAATGGCTAATTCTGGAATATGGCAAAAGGGAAGGAAGTTTGGACTTCACTGAAATGATGCTTTCCAGCTTTAGTTTACTTCCCAATAAACAAAGGGCAAAAAGAAAAGCAATGAAAAGAAGACAACCCCAAAACCTTCAAAGACACAGAATGTCTTTTAAGAGTAGATGAGTCTGAACCAGTAATTTTAATAAGTTTGCATTATTAACCTTTCAAAAAGTAAAATCTGTGACAAAAAGTAAAATTACTTCATTCACAGAAAGACGTCTGCGTGATCTAGATCTAGTACAGTTTACAGAACTTACTAGACATTATCTCTTATTTCATTAAGCAAGAAGACTGAAAGGACATAATTTTGAGAAGATACCATATTCAGAAAATGAAGCAGTTAAGCACAAGAAACAAACTTGCAAACCCTATTTTCCCTTAGCGAGACTCATCCAATAGGGTACAGAATGGCAGCACCAACTACTCTTAAATGGCTATCATATGTGTTTGATATGGAAACAAGATACTGTGGCAGTCAGATTATGTACAAATGGCTGACACAAAAGCTTACACTGTATTAGTGCTGCTTCTCTAACTTGTTTCATCCAAAGGATCTTTGAAAACTAAAATTTATGATAAATTATTCACAATAGAATAATTTTTGTGTCATCACACAAAATCACATGCATATTGGCACTGGTTCCAAAATGTACCATCACTATCGAAATGAAGATTAGTCAATAATGCTAATAGGCTAAAATGATACCAATCAGATTCATGAAGAATGATGCTTTTCTCTTTTCCATGATGCCCTTTTATCCAGAAACCAAAACAGAGTAAGAATGAAAACCACAGAAACTGTCCAGGTGCCAGCATTTGCCTTACCTTTTTCTAAAACTGACTATTTCCCAATAATTCTACTATAAATTGACTACAATTTGACAGTCATTTTGGAAACATCTTCAAAAACACAATCTTTAAATGATCACTGCTACAATTACACTATAATGCTAACAAATAAGGTCAATGCAAGCATATTTGGAAGCAAAGAAAACACAATAAAAACTTCTTTTGCTAAGTTATGAAGAATTAGCAGGATCAAGTATATTGAAGCACTGCTTAGCAGGGCTCAGATACTGCATCATATGGCTCAGCAAGCAAGGACACCTTAATTCAACTTAAAAGTAGGAAATACATACAGATAAAGCATCACCAGTAGATGAAAGAAGATGCACTGAAATCATAAAGAAATGGACTTTTACTTGGAATGACATGGGTCATGATCTAATGAGGTGATCTTACATATTTTTTAAATCAGAATGCAATTTGTATAGGAAACACAGCTTTGAACACAAGAAAAACATTTCTATAACACTCCTATTTTCAAGCTCTGAACTCCATCAGTTAGGCAAAATAAGATAGCTGTCACTTTCTGAAATATTGATTTTAAAAGCCTGAAATAATTATTATGATTCGGTGCACTTTATTAGTATGATTTGTTTTAAAATCCCTCCTCTCCATCTCACAAGAATGACCCAAATAGACAGTAAATATGCTACTACACCTTCTTCAAAGGAAGCACACCTGTGCTTCGCAAAAAATGTCCTTCTATCACCACTGTTACCCTAACACAGAAAATGTAATGGGTAACTGGAAAGAAGCAACTCTAGCAACAAGAGTTACTAACATACTGCCTGAATGACTGTAGAGAGCTCATAGCAAGTAGTTTGAAAAAGTGACACTGAAAATTGCTTTAATTTTTGCTAACTTTAAGCAAACCTGTAATTAGATTAGGGTTTCATACAACACAGGTAAGTCAAAATAAAACCCGCTTATATAATCAAACTACTTCTGTCAAATTTCCCTTGTCATAACAAGTTCATATTTCCTTTGAAACACAATGACTTCTGTCATTCCTCATACACCAAATGGGATACCTATAAGAGATAGCAATAGGCTCAGTGATAAACAACTCTCTCAAGAGTTCTGGTAAGAATGCACCTACAGTTGAAAACACGGCTTTACACACTTACAAATTCAAACACAAAAAACATTCATTCATCAAAGTCTTTACTGATCACTAAAATACCTTAAACAGTGTATTTTGCTCCTCTTGGAGCATTTTTGCCTAAGTATATTCACACCTGGACAGTTCTGAGGTTACGAAAAAAATCCTTAGGGTTTAAGCAAATTTCAGACATCCTACCAAGCCCAAAAGACTACCACAGTAGACTGGGTAGCTGTAATCATTACCAAAGATCTGGAAGGAACATATGTACAATTCAAACATAACAGCAGTAACATTTACAAGAATGCAGACATTTCACTACTTCTACCAACAATTTCACCAGCTGTAAAACCACACTGCCACCATGCCTGTCTCAGAGCTCAAGTGCAGACAGACAGAAAAACAGGAATTCAATCCTCCATTCACTTGTAATCTCATTCCCCACGATCTCCTTTAAAAAGAGGAGACTTCAGAAAGAGCAATCTCTCCTTCATTTGCATAGATTTACAGTAATACCGCACAAGGCAAAGACTAATGGCCACAACAGCATTGTATTCCTCTCTTCCCAAAACAAGATTGCAGATCTTGCACAGAATTTCCTGAGATATTATTTTTTAAAATATTAGGTAATCAAATCAAATATTAAAAACTTCTTCAGTTACCACTAAGAGTGCAGATAAAGTGGACATAAATTCCTTCTATTAAAACTGAACCATTGCAAATCAAGAATCCACCAGATTTCTGAAAAGGTTTCACAGCATGAAACTAACATTATCATTACCTCACCATAAAATCACATAATATCTGAAAAAAGTGAATATTGTTTTGCTTCATTCCATCACTTGTGAAAACTCTAAGTCAATATCCATCATGGCTCCCAAAGTTTAAGGATCTAGGGTAGGGAGGGAGGTCACGCTCAATCCAAGTGACCAGTCACTCTCTCTACCACAGGCAAAACTACATATTGTAAGCCCTGTGAATAAGTAATTACAATGAAATGAATGTTTTATGAAGGAAATGCACTTGGTTTTAAAGGTCACAAAGCAACAGATTAGAGCATACAGTGAAACAAATCCAGCAAATTACTGATTGAACTGCAGGGTCAATGAATCCAAGCAATAAATATTTCTGCTCTTTGAATAATTAAAAATGTCAAAACACAATGGCTGCAGACAACAGTGTTAAGAATGTACACAGACCAGATGATCTACTTCACATTTAAGTATTTAACTTACCTGTCCTGTGACTGCTCTTCATACATTCTTTCCTTTCCTTCTTTAAAGAGTCTTATGGCCCGTTTGGATTTTTTCATAAGGCTGTCAATGTAGATTTTAAAATACTCATTCTCACTGAGTTGTGCAAGTTTCTGGTTGTCATCATATTTGCTCAGTATAAGTCGCAAATGTTGGTAAGTATCAGGTAGAATGTCAAGTATGTAAGGTGGGCTGTTTTTGAGTTGAAGCTTTGGGTTTTGGCACAATCTTACCTATAAGCAAAAAAAAGAGGATGTAAAAGACAAGAAAACCACTGAGACAAAAACTGATCTGATATTTTCCTATTTATCAGGTATAACATACTTCTCTAGCCTCCAGTCCCAAAGAATTAAATCCTACTTCATTTATATTCTGTGAAATTCCAACATAGTCTCTGTCGTGGCTTGAAATTTTGCCTCTCTAACGTCAAAAGAGGCAAAATTCTACTTAATCTTGTCACATCTATAAAAAGCAAACAAGCTTACCTACATATTTTGTGATTTTGCCCTGAAAGTATGTCTTTTCCTATCTAATATATGCTAAGGAGCATATCAAAACACAGCATACAAAAACGCCAAGAGCAGTACTTTCATACAGATCTGTTTTCTGCAGGTTAACTTAGCTACAGGTGTTTAAGTATCTGCTAAGAACTGACATAAATTACTTTGTCATCTACTGGCTCTCTTACCCAACAATATAGCCTCTGAGACCCTAGGGAAATTTAATTTTGAAAGCTCTGCACATAAGAAAATGGTCTGAACTGTGATAGTGCTTCAAAAGTTATTACCTACAACAGACAGACTTTGGGTCACTCAAAAACAGATATTGTAAACCGGGAAACAAAAATATTAGAAAGTCATTGTTTTCCAGCTCTGGGTTGGAACAGAAGTTCAGTGCTTTGCTTTTGGCTGGGTGAGGAGGTGCCCACCAAAGCTTCTTTCTCATTCCTCTACCCATAATGAAAGACTGGTATCTCAAGACAAGGAGAGGTTGAGATCATTCACCAGACACTGTCACGAGTACTTAATATTAAGATACTTAGCCTCGACTTGGGGAACTTAATTCAATTAATTAATAAAACCAAACCTTAAAAACACATTCCACTCACCATTTCCTCCTTCCTGGACCTAATTTTATGTTCCACTCTACCTCCTCCCTCACAGCAGTACAGTGAATGGGGGCTGTGTCAGTTCATAACTCCTTGTCTCTGCCACTCCTCCCTCCTCAGTGGGGGAACTCCTCACACTCTTCCCTTGCTCCAGACAGGGGGTCCCTCCCACAGGAGACAGTCACCTTTAAACTTCCCCAGCATGAGTCCTCCTTGCAGATCACAGTTCTTCACAAACTCCTCTAGAACATATTCAGCTCTTCACAAACTCCTCTAGAACATATCCCCTCCATAGGGTGTAGTCCTTCAAGGACTGCTCCAGCATGGGTCCTCTGCAGGGACACAAATTCTGCCAGGAAACCTGCTCCAATGTGGGCTCTCCTCTCCAGGGGACCACAGGTCCTGCCAGGAGCCTGTTCTAGCACAGGTTCCTTAGGGTATCACAGCCCACATCAGCCTGCTGTGACATGGGGTCCTCCATGGCTTACAGTGAATGTCAGCTCCACTGTGGACATGCACGGCCGCCACCATGGGCTGAGGGGGAATCTCTGCTCCAGCACCCAGAACACTTTCCCCTCCTTCACTGAGCTGAATGGCTGCAGAGGTGTTTCTCTCACATATTTTCACTCTCCTCTTCCCTGGTTGCAATTTTCTTCTGCACAGCTTTTCTCCCCCTTCTTTAAGACATAACCCCAGAGGCACCACTGTTGCCAACGGCCATCAGCAGATCCATCCAGAACCAAGAGCTGGCTGCTCTACTGGACAGGAGGGAATCTTCTGGCAGTGCCTCAGCAAAATTATCCCTGTATTGCCTTCACTACTAAAACTTTGCCACTTAAACCAAATAGAAGAAAACAACTCAATGGACTTGGAATCATTGTGATCCCAAATGGCACAAATATTAATAAAATATATATTACTCAAAGAATAAGTTTAGGCTGATAGAATACCTTTATTTGAATCTAGTTTCCACTGGAAATGTTACTGGAAGAGAAAGGTACTCTTTGTTTCCTACACATCCTTATCATAACAAGATTAGAATTGTTTCTGAGCTATCTATATTTTCTGATAGTTTGTTCTGTAATGTGCTGTTCTAGAAGAAAAAGAGACTAAAACTAACAGGTAGTTTTTGACTGCTGAGGCACTGAGCTACTCAAGCTCAGCTAAAGCATTGCATAGGGACACAATCTAGATGTGTGTGCAGCTGTACATATGCAAATACTTATGAAGAAATTAAGACCATGTGGTATTAAAGTTTTATAGGGATCATTTGGAGATTGCCACATTATATATTACTGACTTTGACATTCTTTTGAGGTAACTAATGAGGCTATAAAAACATCTTAATACTGCTGAAAGGAGATTCCGATTCCTACTAATCTATCAACTTGAAAAAAATGCATCCTTGAGCTTTTCTGTGAGAGAGGGGAACAAACCTGTATCCTGTAACACTCAGCCTCTCTACTCAGAGCCCTATCACTATTGCTGACCTCTCCTGTAATTTCTACATCTACACCATTAAGAAATACACTGCATTAAAACTGCTGCCACTAACAGACCTTCATGCACCCCAAACAGCAAAGCAAACAGGTAATAGTTAGTGTCTGAAACACACAGTGCAAGAACACAACCAGGCAATTAGACTGAGGTAACAGGCAGTCATAGAAAAGTGGAGATAGAGTGGACAAAAGTCAAGCACTTAGAAATTTTTAAAAAGTTTAGCACCATTTGAAACAGTATTTAAAACATAACATCTGCAATAACTCCCCTCATTTCACTGATTGCTATTTTGGTAATTTCTATTATTCTTTCAACTTTTAGACCAAGTAATACATCAGGAAGCCTTCTGACATGTTGTAGAACATCCTTATCCCAGAGAAATTTACATCTCAGTAGGAAAAAAAAAAGGAGGCAGGCAAATATGAATACATGAGCTGTTCAATATGCTGAAGAATGGTTCAGAGACTGAACACCAGCAGTTTGGTATTTCTAGACATAAACTGCAAAGTTCCATGGCAAGCTCTCAAATAATTTAATGGCTTACAAAGGAACTCAAAGTTGAGAATGTGCTGGAACAAAAAAAAAAAAAAAAAAAAAAAAAAAAAAAAAAAAAAAAAGTAAAGCATATTTGATCATCTCTTGACCAGTAATGAAGTCTGAAACCACAATCCACAACTGCAAGAGCTTTGAAACTGAAAATAACTTGTTTATATTTTATGTGATATAGATAAGGTAATCAGGATTTAAAAAAGGGACAACAGGGCCCCAGTTGTGGGTTAGGAGATGTCTAAAGCAGTATTTTCAAAGAATAGAAGTTGGCTATGATAGCATTCTTGCAAGATCAGAAAAGCACTGAAGTTAGGCTGACAGGTAGAATCCTCTAAGGAGATGTCAGAAACACGGGCAAAGAATCTTACATGTGTAGCTAGACCTGAAAATCATCCATGCAGAGACATACAGGAATTTCTTTTAGTAGAAGAGTAAGAAGAACTGGAATCCCAAATACAGAAGTGAAAATCTTTATGAAAACCAGATTCTATTTTTCCTCTGAACTTTGAGTTCACTGTGATTTCTGGTTTAGTGAAAACTTGAAACTAGACTGACATTCTTCACAAGACCAACTACAGGTGACACTGATCAAGCCTTACAACTCTCTGAAGTAACAAGCACAAGGGAAAAAACATCTGAAAGATCAAAATGTTTATTCAGAGAAAAAAGTCAGCAATGAGAGCAGACCACAGAGAAGGCTGCAATCATTCTGAATTACTTATTTACCCTAACTTAAATCTCATGAACAAAGAATTAATTACCTTTCTGAAGCCTATCTTTTTGATCAGATGTGCCAACAGGCAGAATATAAGTGATTTCATATAAATTAGAAATACCATTAAAATACTAAAACAAGAAAAAGCAATTTGCTTATGCTGGTTGCTTTATTTTCAACAGTCAGCCCATTGAGCTATACAAAAAGAATATCCAGTTATAAGGAAGAACTATTTTCTCTTCCAGAACTTGAAAGTTTTCTTCAGTCTCACATCATTACATACAAGATAGTTTACAAGGCTACACTTTCTGCTGAATTTGGAGAGATAAATACAGCACATTACCAGAACCTTCCATTTTAGAACAAGCTTTTTAGAAAACTACACAAAAATTCTTCAACACCTTCATTAGCTTTATGCATTATAATTGAAAAAAAAAATACTATGTTCAAATCAGAGATCCACTGAAGTAGTATAAGGTTTCCTTCCCTTTACAGAGTACACAAGGCTTCAAAGGAAGTAAGTCTGTAAGGAGATGGTTGGTAAACCATATGGTTTCCAGTCAGGATGTCCTGACACGTACCACAGCAGTTCACAATTAAAAGTAAGCAGTAAGAAAAGACACCTGCTGACGCAAAAGATTTGCCAAGAGCTTTCTTCAAAAGAAAACAGAACTCAAAACAAACAAACAAAAAAAAACCCCAACAACCCTAAAATAAAGAAATCTATATTGCACTCTACAAGGCAACTCTCACCAACACATTAGGAGCGGACATGAATCATATCACTGTGCGATTTTTGTATTGTTATGACTGGAAGTAAGCATGTATATATTTAGCAAGCACTCAGTGGTAAAAAATGAAAGGCAGTAAGCAAGTTAGTAAAAAATATCTCTCTTATTGAGACAAAATGAGACAAAATTAAGCTCCTTTCAGTAGCTCACACTCAGGGAAAATCCAAGTACTTAATCCAGAATCACAGAAACAATAAGACTGCAACTCTGTGAAAACTGAGGCATTACCTTAATCTACCAGAAACTGATTTTGAAACAGTTAACTCTGGAACTTCCAGACAATTTACCTCTAGTTCCTTTGCAGAAAAACATTAACCCCCTCTCCCCTTCTTGCCCACTCCTAACCAAAATAAATGTCACCACTCAAAACTTTTGAAGATATTTGTCTTACATTATAAGGCATTTTTTCACAGCATCATCAGAGATGAGAGTAATGGAGGTCGATTGTACATAGACAATTAATTTCTTGCTAAAAACGTCTTCTATTCACTTTTTAAAGCAAAGTTGAAAGCCTCTGACTCATTTGACAAAAGGACCCTTGTTCAAGCAAAGGACAGCAACCTTAACACAATCTGTTTAAACACCTAAGGCTTGTCAAAGACAATACAAGGAAAGTAACTCAGCTAAAACAGAGTAAGCATCTAATGACTAGGACATCCGCTAAACGCTGTTTTCAGCGGCAGTGAATGGGTCAGAACAATTGGAGTATCAATGCTCACACACTACCAAAACTACACTTCCAAACTGGCCAACTGAACAAGCTCTTCTGCCATGCTGCACAAAACAGTCAAAGAATTAGAAAACGGCTTGACACATCACAGACAGCATAAAGGTAGCTTTGCAGTTAAGATACCATAACAATTCTCCAGCAATCCACAACATCCAATGCAATAACAATGAATTCTGAAAAACTTAATCAGGAGGGGCTAATAAGGAAAATGGTCCAAGTTTGAACATTATGCTTCTTTGACACAGATTTCTTCCTGCCTGAAGTTACCTTAACTGCAATGCATTTCATTTTCCATAGGACAAAAAGCTCTCATCAGAATATAAGTAGAGGTGACCCAAACACCAATCTTTATGCCTGAGAATACAGTAAGTGCTTGTTCAACAGCTACCACACTGCAACTGAGCCATATGTTTCCACAGTGGAAGAATAAACAATAAGAATGCTGATGCCACAGACATACAAGGAGAGTTGACTTTGGAGGGTAATTTCACTTCCTTCCAATTAGAAGGAGAGAAGCTTCTGTTCCTCTGTTTAATGTTGTATTCCTTTTCCATAAGCAGCATACACAGGACATAAGATTTCCTACCAAATTCGACCATAGAATCAATTACATGAAGTTTTGCAAAGGATAACCAATGCACTCAGTTTCAACTACCATGCTCTGTATACTCAGATCCTGAAAAAAAAAAAAAGAAAACCACAATACTAAGCTGCAGAGGTAACACAGCTTTTACTCACTAAGTCAATAGTATAAGCTTTGGAGAAGCACTCTAGTTTGCTCTTAAATAATTACTAATTAGCAAATCAATGCCATCTGCATTTATACAGTCAGAGTCAAGCAACTGGTGGGCCGTGACAGTGCACCCAAATAGTTTAGTCAATATTGTTAATCTTCATAGTAGAAAATTAAATTATTTTCAGGCCAATGCATAGGAGGAATGAAAAGTGATTAAAAGTTGATGAAATACACCTGTTTTTAAAAAAAAATCCTGTTCAGAACTTATCACGATTTTACCAGCTTTAATCCCACAGGAATGAAGTGTGAAAAAAAATAGCTCTGACTACTCTAAATAGACCGAGCAGTAAACAAACCTAACTACTCCAATGCTTACATAGTAGAAACTCTCTCCCAAAGCTGATCTCAACATACCATTATTCTCTAATAGTAATACATGGCTAGGGTCTAGGTTTTAAAAGCCATCAGGTTTACAAACTCAGAAAAACAAAAGCTCATGTAATTTATGCACAGTTTAAAGGAAAACCTGAGTTATTTGTTAACAATATTAATTTTTTATTTATTTACAGGATAAAACATACATGATGTTTTAAAAACAGTAATTTGCTTCCTGCAAGTCCAGAGATATATGGTCAACTTTCCTATACAATGCAAGCATTGAAAAGCAAAGCTAGCCTTCTAAACCATAAAAGAAATATTACCTTTAGCACTGCACAGAAATTGACACATTCTTGGTTCTTAACGATAAAGCTATTGCTTACCCATGAGAAAAGCAGTAGAGAAACTTGACATTGATGCTTAATATTGTTTTCCTTTTAATAATGCAGGTAATATTGTAAATTTACATAAGACATACCAATAAACCACAAAAAGTATAGATCCCTGTGTATGAAGTATAAAAAGGAAAGATAGATGGACAGATAGCAATTTATATTTACTGATTATCTACATTCAGATTATTTTTTTAATTCCCTGAAAGAATGTTGCTAATAGTAACTTTTACAAACAAGGCTCTAAGCAGGAGCATTATTAAAACATTCAGTCCTGCTAAAGAACTCTTTTTCAAAATCCATTATTATCTTCACTGATAATAAAAGTTTAAAGAGAAAGCACCCAAACAGAACTGCAATATTCTGCCTATTCCAACCTAAAGTATCAGCCCATGGAAAGTTGACATTATCATGAAATCTGAACAATTTGAAAGCAGGACACATAACCAATTTTACACAAAGAAGTTTGCATGGTGTCTAGGTAGCCAGAATTTTTGCATACACCACAAAACTACTCTCATAGTACAGTTCTCACAGGGTGGGAATGTTTTGTTAACCCCTTATTGTTGAAAACAAGTAATAAATACAGAAAACCTCATCTGCCAGAGGACAAAATTACAAAAAGAAATGAAGGAAAGGTAGAATATAGCAATTTTTAAAAAGAAAAAAATGCAAACCAGAAATTATTGAGCTCTGCCACTAGTTTTTAAGGCTGCTCTTATTTCAGTGTTTGGTCAAGATAAAAGCTTTGCTTTGTTTCCATTATTCATTTTCTTAACATCATTAGATTGGGGGAAAACTTCAGCTACCTTACTACAGCAATAAGATGATTATCACAGCTACTATAGTTAAAGAATAAACAAGCATAATAACTGTTATTACAACAATAACAGTTATTTTTACAACAAGTAAAATAGGCCTCCAAGCCACAGCCTTACTATGGGTAGCACCCTACTGACTTGGCAGAACTTCTTCCTTTGCTAGGTATTAATTTGATCAGTCACCCACCACAGAAATCAGTCATAGGACACACTACAGAAATTGGATTTAAAACAGTTGACTGAGCAGGTTTCTATTTCTGATTTTAATCCCTAGGTTTGATCTAGATGGAGGAAAAAATGACCTTCCTGTGCCTGCTGCTACACAAGGCTATGAGATTTAAATCTGTTTGCCAGCATATTAAATTTGCTCAAACACATCCTTTCAGTACAAGTACCAAATACTAAAATCACAACCAACAAGCTTCAGCATTCTCACACTATGACATCATCCTGTCTGGTATACTTTAATACAATTTGGAAATAAAATTTGATTAACTGAGAGCAGCTTAAAGAGGATACATTAAAGATCCAAATTGAGGACACTTATACAGTAAAATGAAAAAGGAAGCACAGTGCCCAGCCCTTCCAGTGTCTTCTACCAAGCAGGCCTTCCTGGCTATTCTGATAAACTGACAAATACAGTTATCCTGTATTGGATGAGTGAAAGCAATCCAGAAGTCCAAGCAGTGGAATAAAGACTTTCTGGTCACTGTGATTTTAAAAACAAATTAGGGCATAACCTTACTATATCTGTAAAGATCTGTAAATGGCCTGACACAGGGAAATCAGAGCTCTGCATTCCCCACGTGGTTTGAACAACAAACCAGATTCCTAGTTCCCAAGCTGAAAACTTCCTCCTACTGAAGAAGAGTACCTACTTCTGAGTATTTATACTTGCAGTCCTTAACGCTAAAGAACTCACTGTTAACAGCATCCTGACCATTGACAGGAAAATTGCAACAAAGTCTTCGTGATATTAAGCATTTTAATTAAATCTGGGGTTTCAGTTTATAATTGCTGCCCACAAACACCGTGGAAATACAGATACTACTCTTTTTTCATCAATAAAGAACCTACAAGGACTGTAAAAAACACTTAAACACTTGTATGTTTAAGGCATACTACATTAGTCTCCACCCTGCCAGTATAACTAATTATAAATGTCAAGAAATGTTGAACACCTTATTTCACAAGAGCCACAGGGAAAGCAGAGAGTTGCGCTAAATTACAGAGAATCAGAGTTAAAAAGTGGAAACTGTATCACCACACAGACCCAAGGCCAACAGGTAGCAATCCTCACTGCTCAGCAGTTCCAAGAGGAAGCTTTTAAGTATCACCCAGTGTGCAAAGCAGAGTGCCTGCGTCTCCTGAACAGCCAGCCATGTTACAATCAAACTCTTCCCACCACTGCAAAGGCACTCTCCTAGATAATCTATCATGATATAAGCTGTCATTTCAAAGAATACTAAACAAAATGTATCAGGTTAGTGAGGGGAAATATAAGAGCTAAAGTCTATCCCCCCACTTCCTGAAAAATGAGTTTCAGTACAGTATATTTCTAGTTTCAAAATTAACAGTAGATGTACTTATAGGTCATTAAAATGCAGAACACATACTTAAAAAGTTAGGCATGCCATACTAATCTGTTTACTAAACTGACAAGAGTGACATCCCCCAGTCCCCACGCACATTCCTAAAAGCACAAACACATCTATGTTGCCATCACCAACATATCTCACAGGACAATTAGCTTAACTGAAGTTTAATATTTCAGAGGTCTTGTTTGCAGACTAACAGTGTGACACAACATGAAACACACAGAATATGTGATTACAAGTCTAAGTTAAGCAACTTTTGGTTAGGACAGCTCTTCAACTTTGAGTCATTTTAAAGGATCTGAAAATAACAATAGCCTAAGGCAAACACACACATTTGTTTTCCTTCCACAAACCAAGATTTAAAAAAACATAGCCAGAGGCCACTGGAAAAAAAAAAAAAGACAAATGATGCTTAAACAACCTAAACATAAGTCCTCTTACTCCCCGAGGCACACGCAGCACAGCACTCAGAGCTGCAGGAAGAAACTGTTTGCCCCTGTGTACCTATTTAAATAGCCCCATTCTTCACTGTGTGTATACATGGACGCACAGAGACACCCACCACTTTGTCCATAAGTTTCCAAGTCTTCTCCACAGTCCTGCGGTCAGCAGCTGCCTGCTTGGGGGGGCCCACAGCATCCTGAATGGCATCGATGAAGCCCAAGATCCGTCCCTTGCGCGGGTTCCGGCCGTTGAGGGAATTGGCCATCTGGGAGCCAAGCTGGCCGCAACGACAGAGAAACACAGGCTCATAAGGTGCTCCGAAAACATCCTGTCATAGAGCCCGCCGCAGCCTGCGAGGCAACATTTCCTTCTTCACGGGCAAGAAAGGGCAAGATCAGGGCATGTTTAGGAACAAGCTTAACTTTTCATGACAAACAGCGTAAACCCACCGGGCCCGGGTTTACATTGGCAGAAGCGATCCGAGATTTATTGTCAACACCGACAGTCGGGAGGGGGGGGGGACACACCTGCGCCCGGCTCCGCGCCGCGCCCCTGAGCCCCGGCCGCGGGCACATGCCCGGCACGGCACAACAAAAGAGGCCGCGGCGGAGCGGGGGCAGGAGCGGGAGGAGGGAGCCGAGGAAGGCAGCGCGGGCAGCAGGCAGGCACCGCAGGGCAGGCGGGGGCAGCGGCGCGCACACGGACCCGGCTCCCGGCACACGCAGGGACCGGCACCGCACGGCCGGGTGCCAAGGGCGAGAGCGGCCGCCGGGAGAGCCGGGAGCGGGCGGCGGCAAGGAGGTTCCCCGGCCCCCGCGGCGGAGCGGACCGCAGGAGAAGCGTCTCTCCGGACGAGGCTCTCCTCCCTCCGGCCGCGGCGGCTTCAGTGCCGCCGGAGGCAGGCGGAGCGCATCCCGCCCCGCCACCCGCGCCCGTCCCGCTCCGCGCCGTCCGCCCCGCAGGACTCTGCCCCGTGCGGCTGCTGCTAGTGGCGGGCGAGTGAGCGCTGCCTCAGGGGGAAGCGTGGAGAACTCCTGCCCTGCCGCCGGCATCGCTCTCCCGTACCCCAGCCCAGCCCGCCCGGCGGGTGGGTGGGATTGTGCGCGCGTGTGTGGAGAGTCCTACAGGCACATGCAAAAGAGACAGAGAGAGAGAAAGAGAGAGAGAGAGATGCACACGCACAGGTCTGTCTGCAGCACCGCTCCCAGCCCCCGGCAGGCTGTGGTCTCCCCGCACTCCTAGGAAGTGAGGCTGGCTCCCCGGCGGCGGCGGCGGCCCCGCTCCTTCAGCCGCGCCCGCCCCCTCCCCGCGGCGCGCTGGCGGCCGCTCCTCTCCTCGGAACATGCCCACTCCAGGGACAACACTGCGCGCGCGCCTGCGCGCTGCTCCGCCAGCGCGGTCGTCTGCCCAGGGGCGGGAACGCTGCAGCACGACAGCCAATCGCAAGGGCGGATCTGTTTGATTGACTCTTCATCTAGCAAATGGACGTGGGTGCAGGCACGGGGCGGGGCAGCGGCCGGGAGCGGGCTCGGTATGGGGAGGGGGCGGGTAGCAGCGGCCGACAGGGGAGGGAGCGGTAGGGAGCCGGCCGGATCGGGTTCAGCGAGGGCGGCTGTGGTGCCACCTGGTCCCGCCGGCTGAGAGGCAGCCTGAGGCCTCTGGGGTGGTGGCGGCGGCCTGGTGGGGATTGCCTTCGTGAGGACGCAGACATTGTCCCTGGCTGCGCGGTCTCCAGGGGTTGCGTGTCGCTCCCTCCCCACCTCCCTCCCCGGTGAGGCCGTGGGACCCCGGCGTGCTGGGCGTTCAGAGCGTGCTGACAACTGCTTGTTCTGCCGCCTTTTGGAGCGCGCTGCCTTGGCGCTTCCCCTTCGCGCTTTTGGGAGTTCGCTGGGGGTTTTTGGGACCACAGAGAACAAGAACTTTTTTTCCCTCTGTCTGGTTTCTTTTCTTGTTTTGTTTGCTTTTTTTTTTTTTTTTTTTTTTTTTTTTTGATAATGAGGGAGTTTTGCTGTTAAGCAAGTGCTGATATTTCCATATTTCCACGCCTGGGAATGGGCTGGAGAGTTCCAACCAAAAGGTGGTGAGGGAAGCCCTTTTAGATGCCATTATTTTAATAAGAACACTTCCCCTGGGGATATGGTAAATAAAAGTCAACTGATAGAATGCTGCAAAGAGTGAGGCTTACCTGCATAGGGTGCGAGACACTTGACTTCAGATCCTTTCGAAGATAGTCCGGGGAGTAATTATACTTTGCAAGGCTTAATCTTCTAATGAGCTGAAGTAAAAGGAAACAAAACTGTAACACTTAGCAAATTGTATTAGAGGGGTATTTTTAAGTTTTGGTTTTCAAAATATCTTCAAATTGTAGTAGTTTTCTTTCCAAAGATTTTCTTTTTTAATGGTTTGCTCTTTTTTTGGTTCTTTCCCTACTTTTTCTTGGATTTGACTCTTTTTTTAAAGTAGCAGTCAGGAAAAACAGAAAAACTCGTAGAGTATTTCAGTGTCGCTTTTATTCATATTTTAATTTATAGGTATTTTAAGCGCAGGTATCTTCCTGTTGATTTAAAATGAGTCATGTTATTCTTTTGAACACATAAAACAATAAAATCCTATCAATAATGTCTTCATCAAAGGTTGTTCCTCTATAGCTTTTAAATATGAATTGACAGTTACTTGCCTTAAGTGGGTTGGAAGCTTCTCATTTTATTGTAGTCTCTGTAAATTACCCTCTTCTCTGTGTTAGTTTAAAACCTCTCTGGCTGATGTCCCTATCCCTTTTTTCTTTGGAGCTCAGCTTTCATAAGATTAAGTTGACAGTGACTGCTTACTCTGTTGCTATCTCTCATTTGGTTGTGAAAAAAGCAGAGGAGCTGACGCTTTTTCAGAGCTTGTAAAGTCTCTGGTTCCTGTTCTCGATTGCTTTGTTTTCATTGTTGTTATGTCATTCCCTTCATATCCCACACTCTGCTAAGAGCTGTGATCTGTGAGCTCTTGGTAGCCGTCTGGGGCTGAGTCATGGTGTCTTGCAGTTCATCCGAGTGCAGGGCCAGCAGGAGCGAGCAGCCTGGTTCCCTGCATCCCTCTGCAGCCCTGCTGCGTTGGTGAGGGAGTAGCCAGCTCCCTGGGGAAAGTGAGTGGCTTTCAAGCAGTGTTGTCTCATTGCCTGTGCTGTACAGTAAGTACAGATGTTCTGGGAATTGCAGTCCTCAGAGGGTCATGTGAGTACTTTGGAAGCAAGCCAGCTGGGAGAACAGGTGGAAAGGATACCTATGGCTGCAGCTTCAAGGCTGTTAAAGACGGATCAAACCCACTTAAGGCTGTGCTGTGGAGGGACAAGAAGGCAGCACTGCTGATGTGACTTCAAGCACACAGAGTGACAAGGCTGTTTGACAGAAGACAGCTGAGAGGTGAGGCTGGGAGGAGTGAAGCAAACAGCTGCTGTGTTTGAAGTTCAGGGCATGTCTTGTTAGCAGTTATACATAAAGACTGAACTTGCCCACTGGGTCTTTGGGGTCTATAAGGATTAAGGGTGGTGGCTGAAGGCACTGGCCACCTGGAATATTTTAATACAGGCCAGCAGCACTGTGTTAATGTCCAGGTATTCCTACTCCCCATCTTCAGGCTCTCTGATACACTAAAATAGGAAGCTAACCTGCTATGTATAGATCCACTGAGAAGGTGGTGGTTGTTTCCACAGGGTGTTTCAATGCAGAAACCTTGGTCAGGTACTTTAAATCTCCAGGAAAGAGCATCTTTCTGTTTGGGCTACATGTAAGGTACGTGTGAAAGTTCGGTGTCTAAGGTCCAAAACTTTTGTATATACAGTTAAAATGACTCCAGAGATCTCTTTTATATACAAGCTCTCCAACTGAATGTTGATTCTACTTGTTATTATACTGAAGAATGTTGCAGTTTGGATCTGTGATTTAATCTCTCTATGAAAACACTACAGAATAAAGCACAGTAAGTCTGAGGTGTCAGATTTTGAGATTGATGTATTATATGAGACTGATCCTCAGCCTAATCAAGGTACTAATGAGTCATGTAATCATGACGACATTAGAATGTCATCCAGGATTTGGTAAAATTTTGTAGCGAAAATTGTGGAGTGAAGGTGACTGGGAGTCAGGATATGATGAAGGAATCAAGACAGTGTAAAAGAAGCCTTGAACTGAACTTTCTGAAGCCCTTCTTTGTAAAGTGGGGATTTTAGGTCCAAGCATTTTACTGAAAAGCAAAGTCTTGTGACTTCTTGAAAAAACCAGCTGCTTGGTAGGGAGAAAACAGATATAAAAGATTAAGCTAACATTTGCATTTGTTCATTGTAGTATTTTCCTATCTGTTAACTGTTTTGGGTTTTGTTCGGGTTTTGTTTTTGTGGAGTTTTTTTTTATTGTTTTTTTACTTTCTTGGTGTCTCCCATTCTTCTGGAGTAAGTAGATGGTCTTATGAATGAAACTTCATCTTGCTGCTCTTGAATGAATTCCATTCCATCAAAGAGCAATTGACAGACTTTGGAAGCAAGAGAGATGTTTTCGTTTGGTTTTCTTTGTTCACCAGCTATTAAAATATTATTGATTTTCTGCAGTCAGTCAATGCATGTGGTTTGGGCGCTTTTGTCATTTGTGTTTGTTGCTGTGGTACAAGTGGTTTTGTACCCAAATATACTGAAACATAAAAGCAATGAGGAGGACAGATGGAGGTTCTATTTGTAGCAACATCAATAAGGTTCATATACTACATAATATGCTGAGTTAAGGGATATGGTAGCAATGATTGTAAAGCTTAAGCCCTCCATTAAAAAAACTGAATGTGAAGTGACTTCTTGCTAATTGTAACACAATATCCTGGCTAACCCGGCATCCTTAAACTTCCAAATTTGTTTACACTGAATATGTACGATGTGATGAAAAGGCAGCTGTTCATGGGGGTGTAGTGTCCTGTGGTGCAGGGTCAGGCAGTGGTTTAATGGCTAGGCTCTGACAAGGTCATCCTCTTCCCAGGATGTGCAGTGCCCCAGCAAAATGCAGCTGGTCCCTCTATGCAGAGAAACTGAAGCTTCAAGAGCCACTGGAACATACTCGTATTTTGGTCTCTTGCCTTTATCTGTTCTGTAAAAACATCAAACAAACAAAACCAGCAAACAAGAAACCCCTGCACCACAACCCAAACAAACAAAACAACCAAAAAAGAAAAAATATAATTATTGTAACAACAGGTAAGTTCCAGGACTATTTTCTTAAACACATTTTGGCTAGCCCATTCTAGATACATACAATATCTTATGCTACCCTTCTGTCCTGTACTCTGCATAATCACCTGTAACAGTTATTAAGAATATTAAAGTGGAGTAAATGCAAAATGGTTCCATGTTATTATTTTGCAGTGCCCTCAAGAATGCTAGGATATTTAGATCTAAAACAGGTCCAAAAAAGGGTTTATAAGCTGTAAACCAGTATCATGGGTAATTTTTAAAATAGATTGCAATGTACTTACCTGGGATTTAATGTAGCAAACTGAGAGACAGAAAGCAAAATCAATCACCTGTGACCCTCAATGCTCTCTTACTGATAATATAAGTTGGTATAATAATAATAGATGTTTTTCCTGCCTTAGTGGGTAAATACTTGGAGAAAAATAGTGATGAGAGTGGCAGTTTGTTGTCAGATTATAATTAGTTAATTTGGCTACTATTGTTTTTCGGCTATTTACTTATGTTTTTCATAGTCATCAAGTACTCAAGCTTGCTTTTTAAAAAAATTGTTACTGCTTTCTAGAAGTGAAAATATATTATTTTCACACATGAAATGTGTATAGTGTAATAGTTTACCCATTTTGTTGTTGAACTACTGTAAGAAAGAAAAAAAAAGGCTGCCTTTCCAAGTTCTGTACGCTGTAAAGCTCCGTCATTACTCCAGCAGGCTGTTGCAGTACTACTGATGATAATACAATGTTGCTGTATTAGTTCCCCTGCTGAGTAATTAAATCCTCTTTTTATCCTTGATGTGGCAAGACCAGCTAAATTTAGCTCTGTCTGTACCTGTAAATAAAATGGGCCAGGCGCTGTTCTTGGGCCCTGAGGCCAGGTAGGCTGGCACAGGGGTGGTCGCCACCATCCTTCCTGAAATTACACCAGCCTCACCACCCCCTCACACCCCCAACCCCAAGGAGTGATCCCTCACCTGTGCTAACCCTGAATCTCCCTAGGATTTGTTTGGGAAAACAGCAGCTGACATGGGCCAAAACTACTCAGCAGTATCTTAGTAACTACTACCACACTTCTTGGTGTGCCTAGATCATTGTGGCTGCAGTAACTACACAGATATTGTTGGAGTTTGTATTCATATAAATATACACACATGCATATACACCATGTAACAGGAGATGTTTCATCTTTGTTCATTTTGGTTGGGCTGCAAATAATTAACTTGTTTTCAACTGTCTTCTCGAGGAGTGAAGTCTTTAAAGGGCAAGAATTTAAAAGACTGAGGCTCTTGTGCTCACGTTTTCAAATCTTTCCTTTACACTAGGAGCAAATCTACTTAAGTATGATATTGTTTCCCTTGCAAAATACAGCCCATCCATTTGCCTAACTATAGATAATTAAAATTGTGTTCTCTGTTTGCCGAATGAGTCTGAAAACTAATTGTGGGGCCAGGCCTGTGTTTGTTTGCACACCTTACTAATGAGTTCGTTTGCTGTAAACTAGACAGCCCACTTCAAAACACATCTCCGCCTTAATATATTGTATTAAAAAAGTGTGTCAGCTTAATTTTAAAACAACCTACCCCTCAGGGAGTGTTCTTCTGTTTCTTTTCTGTTATTAATTGCATCCATCTGCCAGAGCAGGTGCAAAGGCTTTAACTAAGTCCTGTCATTTTAGTACTACTTCTTGAATTTGCTCCATCTGTGCAATAGCATAAAAAACAATGCCTATATCTATTTTTTCTTTTTTTTTTTAATTATCCTCCTGTTCCTTCTGAGTGCCATGATAGTAGTTCCTCCCAATCTTGGTCTGATAAAACAATCTTTAACTCCAACAGCCTTTTTGATGTCTTGCCAAAGTACAACTGGGTTTTCTTGCTTGACTTGATAATTAGGAGGGTTTTCATTCAAATAAGTCTCTTTTTTTGCCAAAATTTTTAAGATTTTCAGCTTGTGGTAAGAGGTTGTAAAATACTCCCAGGGACTTTTCATTGCCATGTTTCTCTGGAGTAGGAGTTTGCGCTTTGACGGGAAACAAGCCTGTGTTTATTCTGTGCTTCTGCAAGTCAAAAAAAGCTCAGTTAGTGGAGATTTGAACTATATTGCTAGTGGCTTTAATTGAAATAGTCAGGTGAGACACAGTCATAGAGGCTTTTCCTTCAGAAAACCACATTTTCAGTTAAGCAAGATAGCATCTTAAATATGGGAGTTATGCAGTGCTGGCAAATCATAGCTTAAGCGTGATAATTTATTTGCTTAAATTTCTTTTTCTGTATTGTCACTTCTAGTATTTTTGTTCATCCTTCTAAAACAAGACAACTTTTTGTACTATAATCTGTTTGACTCCTTGCCTGTGAATTTGTGGTGTATCTTATGTTTACTGTGTGTCTCAAGTCCTGCTGATATTTTGTTTGTGAGCAACGGCAGGAACCTTTTGTCTTTAGTAGAATAAACAAGCTGGGGTTTTTTTCCCCTCTTCTTACTTACCTTAATTTAAAATAATTTTTTCCACACTAAAAAGTAAATGTATTTTGTAAGGCAAATCACTGTTTTAATAGAACAGAATAATTTTTGACCTTTTGCATGGGCGGTTTTGTAACACAAACTGCATTTGGTACTTCTGATAATTTGCTGCATACTTCAGAGCATTTGTTTATTCTCAGAGTGAGCTGATAAGATTTTTGCATCAATTGCTCACTCTTCAGAGTGCAATTGGTGACTATTTTTCTACTTCATCACAAGACTTTTTTTTTTTTTCCCTCAGAGGAAAAGGAAAACCAGTGAATCAGACTTCTGGGGAGAGCAATAAGTGATTTCTTCCTTTTGAAAATATTCATTTTATTGCACCAAGAAGTCATATTGTGAACAACAGTGAAAACTACATTGAAATGTGCTTTTGCATTATTCTATTAATTCTGTTATGTGGGAGAATATAACATTTGTTTCCATTAAGTTTCAGATAAAGGCATGTTGTGTCCAAGGAAATATAAAAAGTTCAAAGTAAAACTAATAATGAAGCGAAGCTTGAATTAACCCATTTGGTTGAATTTCTTTAATTTTCCTGTCAAGTTTTCAATGTATCCAGTTCTACATGGATGCCCCCATTGTTTAGACATTCAGGAGTTGTCCAGCAGAACATTGTGACCCTTGTTCCAAGCTACACAAAAGTAATTTTAATTACTAGGAATGTGATTTTATTTCAGTCTGGGTTTTGCTTTTTTCACTCTGCAGATTTATTTCTCTGTGTTTTTATCCTGTTCAGTTACCATTCACTTGCTGGTAAATGCAAAACCAACTATACTGGCTTACAAGCCTGTTGTGTCTGTATTTTCCTCTTTCCTTTCTATTATTCTTGGCTTTTTAAAAGGGTCTGGTATTTTACAGCTTTTCTTGAAATAGTGTAGTACTATAGGGGATAACAAAAAATGTCTTCTTATGTAGTTCAGTTCTTCTCAAACTCTTACTTCATCAGAACTGGTGATGAACACTCCAATGCAATTTTTCTACATACCCACCAGTAATCCATGCTGCTCATAAGTTTTATCATGCTTTTCTGTGAATTAGCCAGACCATGTCACAGTGCTCACTTTTAAAGGAATGAAATTTATGATTAAAGCCTTGTATCTCTCAACAGCTGTATAATTTTGGCACCAGGTACAGTACATGGTTGGTACTCAGTCTGCAATATTAAGTGAAAATTTCTCTTCAGTTTTTCTATGTAGATATGACTAAAAGGCAATAACATTACCTATATTGTCCCTAGTTTTCGAGTTTGCCTTTTTTGGTGCCTTTCTCTTTATGAAAAGAGAGTATGAATGCTATTTTTCACAATAAATATTGTTAATATTCTTATATGTCAGCAGTGTGGACAGTGTGTAATGTTTTACTCAGTCCTGGTTTGAATGAATACCAGAAACTGAATTTTTAATATTTGTGGTTTTGTCCAAAACTTGAAAAGAAAGTTTGGAGGAGGTAGGAAAGCCCTGTGTCTTGCAAATTTTTTGCATGGGTTTTCTTTTTCCCTATAGGCAATGCACCCAGAATTTTGAGAGGAAAGTAGTGATCTGATTATGTGTCTCTTCATGAATCCTTGAAAAGGCAGGCTGATCTCATAAAAGTAGATATTTGATAATGGAAAATTTACTGAATGTGAAGGTTTCTCTTTTTGAAGGTGCATTGAGGTGCAGAGTTGCCTGCTAATTCTAAAACCCTTGAATACTTTTCTCTGCTTGTGCCTGGTTTTCTGAAGTTGGTTTTAACCAAATACTTCACTTTTTCTATAGGTATATGCCTTGGGCTGTTTATTTTTCATGTGTAGCCTATTTAAATATTGTCATATTGAAGGAGAATAATATGGATTCATTAACTCCTCAGTTCTTTGATGCTATATAAATTGGCTTTGGACTTCTTCTGTCAGAGCCTCAGCAAGACTGTCCCCACAGTTTGTGAGGATGACATAATTGCCACTTTGCTGTCTGGCTTCACTGTCTAACACAACTGAAGAGAGTGTACAACTTCCAGGGAAAAAAGTCCATATGCTAGAAAGATTGGTTGAAGCTTGGCTCAGCACATCCAAAAGACTCATCTTTTCATTCATCTTAAAAGTCATCTTCTGAAGGAGATGAATGCTTTAAAGCAGACAACCTAATGTATTCAGAGAGCTTTTTCCTTTTGGTGACAAACAGAAGTAATTTTGTGCCCTTTTTTTGTACAATCTCAATGCAACTTCTAGGGATGCGTGGGAATTTTTACTGCCTTTCTTCTTCATAACTCTGTGTCAGCTAGAGCAGTGTAATGGCAGGAGTAATTCACTTTGCAGACCCTGAATAAAGGTACATTCTGCCACTCTTAAGCTCAAAGAGACCTCACTTGCAAGGCCTTTCAACCCAATTTCATAATCTTGCGCAGCCCCATGGCATAATAAAGTCTACAGTTCCGTGGAGTGTCTGTTCCTGTACTAGTGCAGTATCTCCTGCCTGTGTGGAATATCTTCTTTAACTTGCAATGAAATGATAGGTGGTTGTGTCTTTTATAGAAACAGGTAGATCTGGACTTTTAAAAAACAGAACATGGTAGGTACTGTGGTGTGTGTGGCAGAGTGCATGCCAGTTCAAATATTTTAAAAATGTGGAACACTGTAAAAGGAAAAAATCATAATGTGCATCTCATTCTTTTTTTTTTTTTTTATCTTTTGGTCAAAACTGAAAATATTTTCTCATGGACTTCCTTCCTTTTACTCATTGGGCTTCTATATTTTTTTTTCCACTTGGCTAAATCATACCAATTGAATTTTTTAACTCTATTTAACCTGATTACTGAGCCATAAAGCCTGTGAATAGCGTAGTTGGTGGAGCCAAAAAGCAGAGATGCAGCAGGTAACCTACTCAGAAATAAGATAATTTCCTCAGTAAATAAAACCTTTTAAATATCTTCAAAGAATGTAGTGATTATATAAATGGAAAATGTGTTCAGTTGCAGGTCCTCTTGTGTCACTCTGTAAGGGCAAAACTAGCAGAAGGCTGTTATCTTCATGTGCAGTTCTATCAATGACCTCTGAAGGAGGAGGAAAGGAAACAAAGATGAGGTAAAATAATCAGAAAGCAATCAGAGAAAATATGCTGTAAGCAATAAGTTGAGATTGAAATCTGCTTAAAAATACAGGCTTATGGCTGTAGTTAAATGCCTTGGTTTCACTGACGTTATGCAAACATCACCCTGGGATTTTATATAAAGGCCTCTCATGTTCGTGATTTTGGAAGAGTTGAGAGTTCAGACTTGATGTTTACATGAAATGCATTTGTTAATCATACTTTCCAGAGTTTCTGAAACCTTCCTGGTAGGTACCACAGCTAAAACTAAATGATATTTACTAAGGTGTTACTTTACAAGGATATTTATTTTTGTAAGAAAGAAACGTGTGTTCTTCGCTGCCTGTGTAAGTAGCACTTGATCTATTCTCAATGACTTGCATAGCTTATCTGTCAGTTCAGCTTCTGTTCAAGATACTATACGTTGATGCTCACTCAAGCTTTCTGCATTTTTAATTTGAGTGGCTGCTCTGCTTGGCATTGCAGAAGTTGCAGCTTCCTTTGAAAGAATGCTCCTTTGCTGAAATGGGCAAACTTGACTGAATACTGGAAGGAGTGCCTGGGAAGGGAGTTTTGAGCTCAAAAACTTTGACATTCTTTGTGAATAATTGACTGTAATTCCTTCTTTCGCTGAGTAGAACACAAAAATGTCATGAGACTTGGTTGTTTTTTTTCAATTTGGCCTGCCAGCAAAAATTTAAAATATTAAAATACTCTCTATAAGCTGCTTATGAATAAAAAGTAGGATGAGAATTAGTCATAATTTTGGCAATGATTTAGAATCTAATCAAAGTGCTGCAGCTACAGCTCTTCTATGAAGTGGTGTATCCACAAACACAGTTGTGTGAACCTTGTTTGGATCTCACTTGTGCGATTTTATTGTATTTTAGTGGGATTTTAATATAATCTTGGAAATAATAATGTCTGATTAGCCCAAAAAACAGTAGGGAAAATGCAGTAGTATTCTTTTGGTGATGTCACTACAGGCTTGTAGAAAGACATTAGGTAGATTTGGTTTTCACTCAGTTGATGATATTTTTCAGAATAACAAGCTTGTAGAGTCAACAGGAAGACCATTGGCACTAGTTTTGACTAATGTGTCACTGTACTGCATGAAGCATTTAAACACCATGAGTCTGAGATATTTAATTTTACATATTTCTCAGTGTCTTTTTTTGGATGGTAGTCTTATTTTTAAAGTATGTTGAGCCTTTTCAGGAGAAGTTTAAAGTGACATCAGTGTGACTGTCTTGGTTTAAACCAAAATGTAAAATGTGGCTCTACAGATTGTCTTCTAAATTGTTGAGTTTCTTTGGTTTTGTGGATTTATATCTTCAGTTGTGCTTAATCACTTTCTCTGTTTAGTGTTGTATTCATTCTCTTATATTTAATGTACTTATGTAGGCTTGTCCAAGTGTATTGCTAAAATAAGGATAATTTTTCAAGAGTGGTTAGCAGCATAAATGTAAGAATGGATACTTGCAAAAATGTACATGACTTTGCGGGAAATTGTTTGGGGGCTTTCTGTCTGTGTGTGTATACATGTGTGTGTGTAAAGACCAGAAAAGCAAACTTGGGCAACTTCTCACATCTTTATCATTCAGGCAGAACTTTTTCCTGTTAAAGAGGATATGTTTGGTTTCACAACTTTTTCCATAGATGAGCTTGCTTAAATGCAACTTGGTTGTAGTTCTCAATGGATTTTTTTTTTAAGTGGACACTGGAGAATGCCTATAAAAACCTGGTCAAATTTCTCTGAGTTTTTTCTCTTTTTTGGCATGAAGTTTACCCATCCAGAAAAAGAGTCAGTTTCATTTTTTCCATGTACCTCTGATGTAACAGAAAAAAAATTCTTTTTAAATAGTCATGGCAGTCATAGCTATTACAAAAGGGTGAGTGGGGGAGGAAAATAAAACTAAGTAGGAGCAAGTCTAGACCAACAGTGACTATTAGTGTCATAAACCCATAAATGAAAGCCATATATCTATAAAAACTCATTGATAGTGTGTCCTTGCTCTGTATTACACTGGCATGAGAACTCGACTATATTCATCATTAAAATGAAATTTTGAAAAACCCTCTTACAGACTTCAAACCATTGGTGTTAATCAATGTTTGAAATCAAGACCTTTACTCATCAAAAGGTGAGTAAACCTTTTTTCACAAATATACAAATCATGTAATGATGGAAATCATAATTACGCAGAGTTTTACTTTTTTAAAGTTAGGAGGCTTCTATCCTGAGGGTGATGTATTCCTGTATTTGCCCAGTCTTCTCCACAATGATTTCAGATGACTATCTGTGATCATGTGATCATGCCTAATTTTTACACTGATTAGAAAATATCATGTTTAAAGTGCATCTCATGTTCTTATATGAGAAGAAACTTTTTTTTTGTAAACTCCACAGTTAACTAAGATCTTGAGTCTGTCAAATTCTCACTGGCATTCTTAGTTTCTCTTATTCATTATTTTAGTAAAACCTATTTTACATGACTATGCAAGGGACAAGAGGGAAATAATTGCCCATCAAAGAAAATTTTTTCAAAGTTATGGATGATAGGCAAAGCAATAAGAATTAAACTATTTGGAGGAAAACTTAAAAGAAAATCTAAATCCACTTTGAAATATTGAAAAAGGCATAGAAGTAAGGTCTCCCCTTTGTTTCTGCCACAGTTGTTTTTTTCTTCTCTGCTCTTTTCTTCTCGGCTCCCCAGAGGCCTTTGCTTACAGTGCGATAGTGACATTGTGTGTATCACAGAAAAGCAAATACAGTGGTTCACTTGTAATCTTAGCTCCTACTGCCCACACAGATTCATGAGCTCTCTTCCTTTAACCTTGCATATTGGTAACTGGAAAGCTTGGAAGGACAAATAAGATAGAAAAGGGAGTTATGCACTGCATTTGGCTTCTGTTTATCCTTCTTTTTGAAGGGTGACAAAAATAATTGCCCCACAAAAAGCAGAGTTTAAATGGTCCCTACCTGGTTCCAGCTGTGGTTTTCTGAAGAAGTGTTCTGGGGAGGATATTACTTCTACTTTGTCTGTTGTCTTCCTGTCTAGCCTCCCATGTCATAGCACAGGAGTGCTGAGCTCTCTGTTCCCTGAACTAGATTATATATACAGGCAGATGGTTGGGAATCTGAGAGTGGCTCAGTTTTGTAGTTTAGCAGCATAGTGTCTGCTAGTTGGTGCAGGAATAGAACAAAAGATGGTCCTGAGAGAGCTGCTTTTTCTTGCTGTTTACATACCAAACTAAACTGCTATCTCTGATTTCAATTATCTTTTTTGTTTTAAATGACACCTACAGATAAAGGATAAGGCACATTTCCATATTAGAGGAAATTCTGCAGTATATGTTTCAGAGCTGTAAACTTCCTTAAAAGCTTTGGGACACCTGCTTCATGAAATCTGAACTTCAGTAAAAGTTGAATGCAGGAACTAGCCAGCATTCACTTTTTAAGTTGTTTTTGCTCTGCCCAGCTTGCTTAATGGAAGGCAAAAGAAGAAAAAGGAGAATGAGCTTGAGCAGCAGAGCGGGCACGAAGACAATAAATTTAGCTGACTTCTGGAATTGCAGCTGTAATGTTGTGGAATTTGATCCAGATGGAAAACAGGAGTTGAAAAGCACAAAATTTCCAGTGTGGGTGCCCTGTTGAGTAGGCTGTGTGGGTGGAGAATGGTGCTAGATGCCAAGCAGGGAAGTAGAAGGGAGAGTCTTTTTCCAACTAGTAACAGACAGCTAGAAGTGGAGGGGAGGGGGTTGGGGAAGTGGTTTAAATGTCCCAATGCAGCTATTTTGTAATAAATCACTAGGACTTGTGGGTAAAACTCAGCTCACCAGTGTTTGCTACTTCTTTGTCCAGAGAATTCTTTTCCACAGTAGTTTCAGTATTATTTTTATGGTGTCTCTGTTTGATGTCCTACTGTATGTAATCAGATTGTTCATGAGACTCTGAAATCTTTTTTTGGTTCGACTGCACGATATATAGCAGGGAAAAATTTTGATTAACTGTCATTCTTCAGTATGCAAGTAGCATTACATTTAAGAGTGAAGTGCTGTTCCTTACAGGACATGCAGTACTAGCATTAGTGGGCATCTCTTCTTCTGCTCTGGTTTCAGATTCTCAGTCCAAGCTCTGATGCTTTGTTTTGGCATCAAACCCAGGTCCAGGAGCGGATATTTTCATTTGGTGCAGATGTATTTCCTGTGTGTTTGTATGACTCTCCTAAAAAAAAAAATAAAAATGCAGCAAATGATTCCTAATTTGAAAAAAAGGCTTTTCCTCCAGTAATATTTAAGAGGCAGTTCCCTGCCTTGAGAAAGCATGACAATACTTATGCTGTCTGGTACATTAACATACAGAGGAAAAGGGGAAGGACAAAGTTATTATGCTTGATTGTTGCTAAGTATTTGAGAGTGTTCTTGTCTACCTGTCAGTTAAAGGTGGATTTGTTGTTCAAGATGGACTCATGCCCCTTTGATGACAGAAGTCCTTCATAATGAATGGCCCAACATTTTTCTTCTCTCATGTTAGGTTTTAGATGAAGCCATAAAGGGTTTCGAATATTTATATGTGTAATAGTTCTGGTTCAGTCTTGAACTAAATGGAGGTCCATGGAAACAAAAAGAAGTATCCCTTAATGTTTCAGAAGGATCCTACAGGTTGAAACACAGAGCCTTTCTTTTGTAATGCGAACAATTTAATTCTGTCTTATGTGTAGGAAATGGAGTATAATGGTTGTAATAATTTGACTTTATTGTTCTAGGAGAACCCTTTTGTTAGTTTGCAGCTTCTAAGAGGAAGGTTGTAGGTCTTGCAATCCTGTCCTTTAGGAAAGATTACAAGAATCCCACACAGTAACATTTAAAAATCTGCTTTCAGCTACAGCCAGAAAATAAGGCTATGCTATATGTAGTGTACAGCAAAAGTGGAAATGACTCAGTTCAACAAGTTTCCAAGTGTATTGATGGTTCACTTCAGAGGGAATGACACTGCAATGCATGTGGTAATTATCTCCATGAAAGAAGCACATGATCTTGTGAATGAAATTTAGTATTTAAGAGCAATGTTAGGTGTGAAGCAATAGTTGGAAAGTCATTTGGAATGCAAAATCAGTGAAAATAGGATGGGTCTTTATACAACTGGAAAGTATAACCAAGGGTTGTTCAGAAATACTATTAACATCAAGTATTCCTTTCACTGAATTTTAAATTATAATGCTCAGGCTTGGAGGAGAGAGAGGTTTTTTTCCCTGTTATCCAATACACTTTTTAAAGGTTTAAAATGCAGGTCTGATGCTTGCAAATTGTCCTGCTGCAGCTGGAAGAGAGACGTCATAATGCTGATGTCCACAACTGGTTGTGTTCTGAAATCATAGCCCAAACAAAGGGAAATGCATAGTTTAGCCACCTCTCCCAGCTGCTGTCACAAGAACACTGAGTCAGACACACCTATGAGTCAGAATTCCTGTAGCTTCCTTCCTGCAGCCTGGTGATTTGCCTCTTACTTCACCTGTAACCTTTACTGCTGTTCTCAACCTCTGCATTGTCTCTCTTAATGTTAACAGGCAGCAGAAGTGAAACTAAGCTGTCTCTTACTGTCTTCTTCCAACCCATCTATTCTGAAAAAAGGGCAACCAGTCAGAAAAATACTCTGTTCCTCTGTGCTTGAGGACAACACTTGGTTAGACAAATTATAAAAGGACCCTCTTTTTCTCTGACCTGATAAGTAACCAGGTCATAAGCTACATAAACAGGAACTGGACTGAAGAAAATCAAAGGTGATGATGTTTATTAAATGCAGTGGAGGTTCTTACACAAGCTGCTTTGCTAAAGGATAGTAATGTGGTTTATTTCAATTAGGTTTCTTTCCTCTGGTTTCACAGACAGTTGTGTTCTTCATGGAACCTCTGTTGTTGCATTACAGTTTTATTTTTCAGAACATAATTCGCTCTTGATTTTTAATGTCCTCTTAGAAGAACTGACTCAGCTTATTGTTTTCAAATGAGCCAATGATTTTGATTATTTTCTTTTTTTGGTTGTCTTTTTTAGATGCTCTGAAGGGTGCAAAACAAGTGCTGATTTACCTATTTTGCAGAGATATTTCAGGTTGCATAACTGACATAAGAGATAATTGCAGAAGAAAAATTACATCTTTGAATTGATTATCTTAATGGTAGAATACCTAATTAGACATGCAGACAATAATCTCTGATAAGCAAAAAAAAAAAAAAAAGTCCACCCTACAATATATTTAGACATCAGTAAGAAATTAAAAGAGTTAACAGCAAGAGAATCAAATGGTCTGTGGTTAATTCGATCACTTCCTTTGCTGCAAAAAGGCCACCATCAAGTTTTAGAGGGCTTATTCAGATGTGACGGGGACAACCCCTAAGCAACAGCAGCAGGAACACCCACCACTAATCATTCTCCTTTGCCAGTTTTTATTCCAGTCCTGCAATTGCTTTGCTCACAAAAAGAAAATATGAAAGGCTGTTCTGCTTGAGCAAGGACAGTCAGACTAAATGTTCAAAAATACAGCCCCTGAAACTTCTTACAGATTAAAATTTTCATTTAAAATATTCTGTAATAAAATACAGCATATGTAATATAAGTAGCAAACCTTGTGCAGAAGTTGTCTTTTGCTTTCCTATTATTAAGCACAACCTGCATCAGGCTGGGGAATACTGGAACAACTGTTAAAATGATAAGCACCTTTTGCTTTATGAGAATAGTGGGACAGAATCAGAGAATTTTAGGCAAGTTTTGCTTCCCTAGAATTCAACATGGTTTGGAGTCCAAGCGATACACAGGCAGTTAAATTTGAGGTGAAACCAGACTAAAAGAAGAGTACCTTATGGCTCTGATTTTGAGTCAGATGAAGAGAGCAGAAAGACAATAAAAACAAAAAATCATTAATTTTATCATTTGACCCAAAATCTAGAAATGACAGTCTAAGAGCTTGGCCCCAGCAGATCTGAAACACCTCTGATCCTGTTTCAGGTCTGAGTTTGGCTGTTGTTGAAAACACAGATTAAGAGAGTGCATATGTGGGGTATTTTTCTTATTAGATGGTTTATTCATAATTTGATAAGCAGAATCATTATTTCCTCTTTACCCCATGTGCCAGGGCTTTAACACTATGTGGACATTTCACTGCACATTAACTTTTGCACACAAAAATGTCCTGTTTAAATTTGGGAATTCACTACATAGAATTGTGAATTCACTATATAGAACCACTCTTTATCTTTCTAACCAGTTGGAGTGTCTCTGCAAGCATGTAGCAAAAGAACATGCAACTTTGTTTTTTTAACTCCAAGTAGTGTGTCGAAAATCTTTGCATTGCTCAGCAAACAGTGCTTTGGGGTGTTCTGTTTAGGTGGAGAGACAGTCTGCCTGGATTAGGTTCCTATTCAGGACTCCTCACCTCCAAAAACCTGCCTTCCTGAGCAGACGATGGAGTCTTTGCTTACTTGGCATCATCATCAGCATGCAAGAAATTTTGCAGCAAGTAATTGCAGCCCATTCACCAATGACCCATTCTGGAGATGATCAAGAGAAATAGAGCAAAGTTACCAAGTTTTCAAGGCAGAAGGACCAAAAGATTTAGGAATTCTGGATCAAAAGTAGCTTCTGTAATACAACACAAGGTCTATTTGTGAAGTGCTCTATCAGTGGATACAAGTCACAGCTGTATGACATTTAATGAAAGCTTTCAAAAAAGCCTCTGAATCTGATTACTAACAAAAAGATTAGCATTTTTCCTAGTGTTAAGGGGCTTTCAGTGTAGTATTTATGCACTGCAGTAAGAAAAATGCATCGGTCAGTAGCCTCTCTTATGTGTAGTTTGCTGTATTTCCATCTTGGGGCAGAATTTTAATCTTTACTCTGTTTAAATCCTCTACCAGATATTTGTCTAATTTCCTCTTTTAGGATGTGAGACTCACTTTTGTATTTATTTTGTGCATGTGTGTGCATTTTTTGTGAATTTACTAATTCACTTTGGATGATGCTGGCTGTCTCCAGTTACATCAAAATGGGCATTTCTGAGAGACTACTGGCGTTTGCAGAAAATCTTTTCTTAAGCACCTAGTCTTACCTACAGTTAAAAGTGCTTTGGTTGGTTTTGTTTTTTCTTGTTCTTTTTTGGTTTGTTTTGGTGGGGTGTTGGTTTTTTGTTTTGTTTTTTGTTGGCTTTTTTGTTTCCATAAGGCATAAAAATCTGCTAGGACAACGACTGAAAAAGTGTAAAATAGAACAAGACTTGGAGGAAGAAACAGAGTGGTCATTAGATAAGTTTTATCTTGTGGTTTTTTGGGTTTTGTTTTGGAGGTATTTTTTCACCTTGCCTTTAATTTGAAGGTTAACATACAGAATTTCCAAGTGTAAGTGGAAATAGTGAGGGCAATTGACATGAAGTTCGTTTGCACCCTTTTGGGTTTGCATGGCTTGGTTTTTGGTACTAGGGATGGCCACAGAGGTGGCTTCTGTGAGAAGTTGCTGGAAACTTCCACCATGTCTGGTAGAGCCAATTCTTGATGGCTCTGAAGATGGACATGCTGCTGGTCATGGCTGAGCCAATTAGAGATGATGGTAATGCCTCTGTGAGAACAGATTTATGAAGAAATCAAAATAAAGCTTTGGATGCAATTTTAATTCCAGTCAGAGAAGAGCAGATGAGAGTATGCGAGACAAAGAACTGTGCAGACACCAGGGTCAGTGAAGGAGGAGGGACAGGAGATGCTCCAGGTGCTGGAGCCAAGATTCCTGTGCAGGCCACGGTGAAGCAGCCGTGCCTCTGGAGGCCATGGGGATCCACAGGAGATGCAGAGATCCACCCACAGCCCGTGGAGGAGCCTCATGCTGGACTATCACAGAAGGAGGCTGTGACCCTGTGGGACACCCCTGGAGAGAGAAGCTCTGGCTCGCAGGCTGGAGCAGCCTGTCCTTGAGGGACTGTACCCCATGGAACAGTGACCCACACCACAGCAGTTTTGAGAGGAATGTTGCTTGTGAGATTGAGCCATGTCAGAGAAGTTCATGGACAACCGTCTCCCGTGTGAGGGATCCCATGAAGCAGCAGAGGAACAACAACTCTCACTGAGCAGCAGGAGAAGCTTCAGGTGATGTACTGTCCATAACCCCCATTCCCTGTCTTCTGCTGGGGCAGGAGGTAGAGCTGGGAAGGAGGGAGGGCTAGAAGGAAGGCATTTTTACAGGATTTTTTTACTTCTTATTATCGTTCTTTGATTTTGTGAGTAATAAATTCACTTTACATCTCTAAGCTGAGCCTGTTTTGTATTTTATGAGTGATGTAGGATGGTATTTAATGAGTGATGTCTCTTGGTCCTTATCTCAACCCGTGGACCCTTTGTTCAATTTTCCCTCCTCTGCCCAGCTGCAGAGGAGATGAGTGAGCAACTTTCATGGGTACCTGGCATCTGGCCTGGGTCAACCCCTAGCAGGTATCAAATCATTCTCATCTATACACTCTCCCAAAAACCTTCTTTTGTCAAGTGAGTAATGAGTTTGCAAGAGATGTGCTAAGTGCAGCATAACCCATGAACATGGTTCAGTTAAAAGGAGGTATATTGTATTAAAGCATACATTTTACTTGGGTATTCATAAAGATATTAATTTAGGACATTATATTTCTTTAGTGACCTATTTGTAAAAGTTTGTCTTGTATGCTATTGCTGTTTGTATTGTTAATTGACTGTCTCTACACCTGAGCTCTTAGCCTCAGTTGCACTAAGTGAGAATCGGCATCAACCAGCAGCAGGAGTGGGATTAATAACCCCTTCTCTCTTTTCTCCTTTTTGGACATTTACCACTATAAATTTTAAGTTTGGTAAGCATCTCAGATAGAAGTTTTTGACTGCCTTCTGGCCAGTCTACTTTTAAATAAGCCTCCCAAGATCTGTAATCCATATTACATAGACCATTAATTAATAGAGGATTTCTTTTCAGAAGAAGGAAATGGTAGCAGCTGCAGAGGAACATATTTTTACTCTACTAGAGACTCAGAGCATGCTTTCAATGCCCAAGCATGTTCTCCTGTTTGTATTTTGATTTCTGTAATTTATGTATGTGCTTTTGAAATGGGCCTGGTTTTCTCCATGAATAGAGCCACCAAGTACTTTGGTCAAACTGCTACCTGCTGGAAGCTGTTTCATCATGGATTCATAATTTTCAGGATAAGTATTTACAGTTTTGCAAGCAAATATTTAAAAACTCTTAATTGCTTTTGGAAATTTAATCTCTGTAAATGTGAGTTATGATCTTGAATGATAGAAATTGGTAACAGTAATCTACTGAAGATAAGTGTAGCTCATATTTTAAAACATTTATAAATAATATACATGTGGTTATTTGGAAATTCTGAAAACCTTAAAATATCTGACAGCTGTGGAAATCTCATGGTTTCTTTGACCACATATGTTGGTCAGTATTGCTCGTAAAGATTATAGTCATTGTATACTTGTGTTCTAAAAAAATTCATCAGTCTGGCAATGTGGCTTCATGAGGGTCTTGACTCATTTTGAAAGATGCCTTTGGTAAGTTTTAAGAGGGCCTCAGGATCCCTGTGCAAGTAGAAGTTAGAAGCCCCTATTGTGTCCTTTCTGTTAGGTTGTTTATAGAAAGTCATGGATGGGTGTTACAAGTTAACACTTAAACAGTTTTATATTATATATTCCAACTATGTACATAAGCTTAGACTGGGCAACTTTGACACAGGAAATCACTGATGTGTTTGCAGGATTGACATCTAGAGGAAACAAGAAAATTAGAAACATGTGGTGAACATAGCTCTAGCATTTTGCTAGATTGTTCTTGTTAAAGATTAATACGTCAATGTGCTTTACAGTGAATTGAGTGTTGCCAATCTCTCCTGGTCATCCAGTAAAACAAGGCATGTGTGTGTCTGTATGACAGGAGTGTGTGAAGGAACTTGGCATCCCATACCACCAAACCCAAAATTGCAACATGGCAAGTAATTTCCAACACCAAAGTCTTTGCTTCTTTAAAGGAAATGCTGCCCAGTGTCATCTTAAACATAATAGGGCCTGGAAACCATAACGGATCCTTTTCCATCATAAAAATGTGTCTTTGTCTCTTCTTTGTGAATATTGTAAGGAAGTATGCTGTGTATAAAGGAACTTCCATATTTAAGCAGGAAGAGAAGTACAAGTTTGTATACAAGGATGGAATTAACTGCAAACCTTCCTTTCCTCTCTTCCCTCCCTTTGTTTTTTTAAGTCTGTAGCTGGCATCAAAATGACAGCAGGAACAAACTCATATTTCTATGTACTCACAAAAAAAGAATGGGAATTTAAGGCATTGGTGCATGTCCTTTGTATGTTAACAAGAAAAATATCAGGGCGATTTAGAATCTGTGTGCAGGCTTTAGTGCTCTTTTTGAAGCTGCTAACAAAGGGCTTCTTTTTGTTTTGCTGCAGTTTAATTTTAATGCTGCTGACAGACCTAGTTGCTGAAATTCAACCTCCGGTTATTCACAGAGCAGATATAACAGCTGCAGTTGCATTTTCTTGAGAGTGTTCCAGAAGCTATACTTCTCCCTTTGGGGAGCACTTACTGAGGAATGTGGAGAACTTGGTGTCAGTATTGACACAATCCTTGGACTATTTTCTAAGGTTATGCAAAATCTTCTGGCTGCATTGTCATAGGAGCCACCACTCACTTGAAACTGAACACTGACCACTAATTTTATATACAGTGGCTTTTTCTTTCAGATTGGAACTAGTGACCTGTGGGTAGGAACGCTTTGTATGCAAGTGTTGATGCGCTTATCTAAAAGCTAATTTTATTAGAATATAATTGTTGGTGGCAGTCCTGGAAATTAATGTCATACTTAATTTTGACAGTGAAGTTAAGTGCCTATTTCTCCCAAGTAAGGGTGGGAGTTGGGCTCATTAGGTTAGTTTTTTGAATTGTAACAAACAAGTCAAAAATAGATTAATCCTCTTAAATATGTGGTGACACTGTACAAGTCTCTAGTGCTTGCGAATGAAGCTACACCATAAACAAGTCACCAAGTACCTGTCTATACCTACATACCTGTCAGCACTTTAACTCCTTTGCAATAGGTAAATGTGCAGTCACTTTGACTGCAACTGCTGAGGACTGGGAGACATTTAAATATTGGTATAGATATTAGCATATTTTTATACACTTTAGACCTAATTATTTCACTTTTAGTTAAGTGCAGGTTCTTAAATTTTGGACTTAAATAAATAGTGAACAGATAGTACCATATTTATGCTTATGGTGCTATGCAAATATTTCATTTATTTAATAAAAAATGCAGTTGAACCCATTTTACCAATATTTATGAGTTTAAGAGCTCCTGGGGAATGATAGGTAAAGAAAGGAGAAATTGAGGTTTTACAGTAATCCTGTTCCTTCTTGAGCTCTTTTACTATTATCTGTATTAGTCTATCGGAAGTATCCTTGTATGTATTCCAGCTTTTAATGACTCATTCTGAGCATAAAAAAATAAAACTTCCTTTTGTGTAGACAACTGAGTAATTTCTGAAACTCTTAAGGGTTTGGAATTGTCCAGTAGTGTGGTTAATTTCCATGTGGTGTATATTTCTATTCCCTTTTTTTGGTCAATGAGTATGCTTTGGTTCCTCTGTGACATTTACAGGAACAGGAAGCAATAATGCTATTAGTACTCTGAGCCTGGATTTTTTGTTTTGTTCCAGGCAGAGTTTCTAGCCTTGAGAGCAAGTATGTCATTTGCCAGTTTGAAAAGCTTTACCTCCTTGAAAAAGTAGTTACTTGCAGAACCCTATAAGGAAATTAGTTCTTTCTTGTTGAGCAACAAGTTTTTGCTAATAGGGACTGTTATTTCTATCTCCTGGAACATTCAAGTTTAAGAACTTTATATGTTTTTCATGGCACTTCTGTGTATCTAGAGATGTTAGGCTGCTCCGAATCTGAAAATTTATGGATCAAGCTGCATCTGTAACAGAATAGGAAGCAAATCAAACACAAGGAATATTTTATCATTGCCTGTATAAAAAAACATTCAAACCAAGATGGAGTTTCAAAGGCTTATTTCTAAGCGGTGTTAGGTTTTAATTAGTGAAAGAACCTAGTGACTTACATTGCCACTTATTTATCAGTAGTTATTTACATAACCTGCATAGATTACATTTTATATTAGACTGCCACTTCAATTCTAATTCAGTGTTTACTGTTTTTCAAGTTTGACTTTGTTTTTAAAATGTATATCAAGCAGTACTGATAGAAAAAGCCTTGAAAATTAAAGTTTTCTGTTGGAATCCATTCCATCAACGTAAATAAAATAAAATATATTAAAGATTTCATTTAGTGAAATGCCATGCCATTCTTTAGTACAGCAGGTTTTGAGCAACATCCCTGCAATTATATTTCATTCTGGTCAGGTTCTGAAATCCTTTTTCTCTCTCAATCCTTTTAATATCTCTTCTTTGCCCTAAACTCAAAGGATTTTTAAAAATAGATTAAAAAGATTTTTAAAAATCCCCCTGAATCATCTTTTGTCAGACAGTGACTCCATGGTTTTGGTATTCCCCATTTAAAAATTACTAAGGACCATATAATTCTGTCCACTACAAAGGACACTATTGCACTTTCAGTAGTAAGTGGCTAATTTGTAGGGTAAGAGGAAGGAAATAGCGACCTATGAAGCATTCTCTCTTAGGAGTCATACGACGTCTTCTCAGAGTACAGAATCCTGTGTGACTTGGGGGAAAAAAAAGTAGATTCTTGCCTATTTGTACAAGGAACAGCATTTTCTCTCCTGATTTTATTTCATGTTTTTTTACTGCCTGATGTAGTCACCTGTGGTTTCAGAAGCCAGTTTATTCTTGAAACTGTTTATTAGAAATGGCAGCTTCAACCAAAACTCTGTGATAGCTGAGTTGCCTAATGCTGCCTAGGAATGTCTGTTCTGAAACAAAGAAATTTAACCCAGCAGAGAGGTTGAGAGTCAGGTGGGTACATAGCCCATATTTCCTAAACAAGGTACCTTACAGGGCAGAAATTTTGTGATGCTCATCATATCCTAAGTCTCAAACTCTGTTCTCAGCAGGCTGGCTCACCACTCTAGAAGCCTGCAGAAGCATGCTAAATGTCAACTTGCGGGCTTCATAACTCTGCATGTCTAGTTTGTGGTGGCTCCAAACAGTTTGCTGTGACAAGAGTACCCTATATAAAGTAATTCTGTAGCAATTCAGTGAATTTTTGGAAGTTATCTTGCCCTTGTATCTGCAACCTCATGTGCTCTCTCACTCCTTTTCTTCATTAAAAGGAGATATTATAAAGTTTGTAGGTTTTTATTTACTCATTTTTTACATCCTTTCTATTTTGTTATGAACAATGTTTTTTCCTCATGGAATGTGATTCAGCAGAGCAGCCGAAGATTTCTTTAGCTTTAAAGTTGTTTAAATGGACTCTGGGTTAAAAAGAACTCATTTCCAACCTGTCTCTATAAACAGTTGCTTCAGGCCAAAACATGACTTTCCTTTCTTGAAGAAGCCCAGGGGAGGGATCCTTGTATAGCCAGATGTGATACACAATTATCCAAGGATGCTTATTCTTCTCCCTCCTCAGCTGAATTCAGTGCTACCTGATCATAAGAATTTCAGTATTCAGTACTGTACCACAGGCTGTTGTATTTTGAGTGTGGCTGTGTTCCCCACAAATAGTATGGGAATCCCATTTTATTGTCACAAAATGAGGTGAGTAGTGCCAAGCATTTAAATTGTTGCAGAATATGGGTCCTCAATTGTCCTCTTGATAATATAAATAAAATTAAAGCCATGCTAATGTCATGAGCCATTTTGTCTTGCCTTTCTTTTGCAGTCTGGTTGCTATTTAATGTTACTTATTTGATGAAATGTCTAAATAGAACACACTGCTTTTTAATTTAAACTTATATTTTGTAAATCCACCAGCAGTTCTTTTTATGTTGATATGCACATTGGATCAAGCAAATGACTGCTTGAAATGGTTATTAAAGTCTCTATGATATCAACAAATGACCTAAGTGTAACTTTGGGAAGTTTTTTGCATGACTTCCAGGAGCTGAAGGGCAACTGAAGTAATAAGTGATTATGATTCATAAAGAATAAAAGGAACTGTAGTGGGAAATTATGGGAAAGAGCTTAAGCTCTGGCTTTTCCCTGCTGTGATTTAGGGCTATTTTTATTAGAGACAAGGGAACTTTTCCATGCCTACAGAGGAGGCAAAATAAACAGGGACATAGATGTCCTTAGAGAGAGAGGTAGGTGAATGAATTAAGGAAGTAAGGCACTAATAATCTCCAAATTCTGGTGCAGGAAGAACCAGTAACTTGCTTTTATTTTTTTTTTCCCCCCTTCTCTTTTCCATTGACCCCCACTCCATCCCCTCAGTAAACAAGTGCTCTAAGGTTAGGGTGCATCCATACAGTTTTCACAGTCTCAAAAGTTGAAGTTACTTTTAGTTTGCAACCAAATTCTTCAAACTAGAACTAGTGAAAGAGTTCAAGCTGTCCTCAGTAGGACGGGACTGTGAAAACTCCTATTTTTCTGTAATTGGGATAAAATCTCCTATTTTACTGTAACTGGGGTGAAAGATGCAAAATGTTATGAGCAATGTCTTTCTGAGCCCTGTGTTACTTATAGAGAAATGCCTGCTTATGCAAAAACTGTCCTTGAAATTAGGATAAAAAAAGACACTACTATTCTCAACAAAAAAGCATGGTTATAACAAAAGCAAGCTAGATGTAATTTCTCATTAATATAACATGCCTTCTCTTCCAGTGTCTGCCAGATTTTCAGAAAGCTCTTTTTTGACATGGGCAGAACGTGTAGCTGCTGAATCCAAGGTGGATGTTTGTGCTTGTGTATCTGTGGAGGCCTAAAAAGACAAGAAAGATTTGATCATTTGAAAGACCAAAAAATATTTCCATAAAAATATTTTTTAAGGAAACTCATAAGATAAATCTTGTGTTACAAAAGCTCTCTTCCTACTCCTTGCTGTGAATGCAGCAAAAAAGCCTATAGCTAGGGCTGCCCTGCGTGTCGCTTGTGTTAGCACAACTCCTTCACACCCACAAAGGCACACAAAGCTATTTTGCCTTGTGCTGGAATAGTGCCATCCAGGAGTAACTGCCAAAAGGAAAAAATTCCTTTCAGCAACATTCATTGCCCTAAGCCAAAAACAAAGCAGAAAGATGCGCTTCTCTCTTTCACGCTTGTGGAGCTGGAGACAATGCCAACAAAACCTGTGACTGATGCCCTGAAATGGCGCCTGTCACTGTCACTGGTTCAGTGATGCAACCTGAGTTTACACTAACTAACTTTCTTGTAAGTTAAAGCTTTTTAAAGTAGTTTAAAGATTTTGCGCAATGGAGCTGGTGAAGGGTCAGGAGCACAAGTCCTGAGGGAGCTGAGGGAGTTCAGCCTGGAGAGGAAGAGGCTCACAGGGGACCTTGACACTCTCTACAACTTCCTGGAATGTTGTTTCCAGGTGAGGGTTGGCCTCTTCTCCCAGGCAACTAGTGACAGGACAACTGGAAATGTACTTAAACTGCACCAAGGGAGGTTCAGTTTAGACATCAGGGAGAATTTCTTCCCTGAAGGGCATTGGAAAGAGTTGCCCAGGACAGGGGGGAATCACCATTATACTGGAAGTGTTTGAGAAACAACCAGACATGACACTTAGTTCCATGGTTTTGTTGACAAGGTGGTGTTCAGTCAAAGATTGGACTTGAAAAATCTTGACGATCTTTTCCAACCTTACTGATTCTTATTTCCCATTATGTTATTATATTTGTTCTAAATTATAGCTTCATAACTATGGTATGCTCCAGGCTCAAAGTAGCCGATACCTCAGGTACCTTTTTTGATTACTTCATTGTAGAACTTTAAAAGGGAAATAAGATTATACTATACAAAGGAAAACTGCTTACCTCAAGTTATTAGGGTCTGTACTTTTCACTCAAATCAAAGGTAGGAGACCCACGGATTTGAGGAAAGGGGCTTTAATTTATCCTCATGGTTTACCAATGAAGAAACATGATAGAGATGTGTCTGAAGAGATGGCAAAAGAGCAGCTAATTTCAGGAAAATGAAAATGAGTAGGGACAGAACATTTTAAATTGTGTCTGTACTTGGATACTGACCACCTCAGCTTCTAAATCCAGATGAACCACAAGGATTTCAGCTGCAGTCTAAGACTGAGGTGCTCCCAAGCCAACCAAACTTCACATGGCCTGACAAATCAAAAATGCAAGCACATAAGCAAATAAAAGCCATAACTTTGATCCAAGTTCTTGGCCTGAATAATGGGTGGTTCAGCACCTGGGAGTTTAAAAGTTTATATATGTATAATTGATACGCAACCTAAACAAATATTGTGGCTGGAGGTCATGTGGAGTCAGATTTTAAAAGGTCTCTGGTACCATGTCAGCTCTGTTTAATCATCTAATTTGGAAAGTAATGCACAGATACCACTGGGATGCTCAACATCACCTTTAAACACCAGTGAACAAAGATTTAGGGTAGCATAAAGTAGGGAAGTTTGATTTGGAATGCTGATGTAGGGCCAACAGTTGTGTATTGGGAAATGTAGCATTGGTGGTCAGTACATAAAATAGTAACAAAAAATGTAAGCTGATTTCAGGAAGGAATTAGAAAATATTCGAATTCATACATTTAGAAATGTAAAGTAGAATACTTCACGATGACAACTGTTAAATGTACCAAACCAGAGCTAGTATGTCTGTGATTTATGTAAGGCTCACAAAAAAAAAATTCTCTTCCTTGACAAAATCAGAGCTACCTGCTTTTGGTTTGCAGAGCTGTTAATTTTTAGGCTAGCTGCATTAAAGACAAAAGCCAAGCAAGTTAAAACTTTTATTTTTTCCCTAAGCAATTGCTACGTCACTGAAAAGAATGAAACTGCAGATGCCTTTGTTCATTATTATGCAAAAGATTTACAAATTTGGTTCAGCTTTAGACCTTTGTGCTGTTTCTAACTTCCTTGATATTCTTCTCTGAAACAAAATAAAATTACATATATAGAGTTTTTGTATCACAGAAATCATCCCTCTTGGTTTGATTTCTTGGATAATACTGATACTGCATTTTCCCATGTCCTACAATCTTGTTTAAAAATTTTTAAAACCATCCAAAATCCAACATCAGTGAATGCAGCCTGTACAATCAATGTGTAAGCTGAGGATCTGACCTCTCCTTTTCAAACCAGACACTATGTCCCATATTACAGCCCATTTTTGTACATACTCTGCCAGCTTGTTACAGGCACCAGAGCTTTTCTAGCACTGAGAGTTGCCCAGAGGCCATAAAACAACAGAGGCCACCACTGTAGCTTAAATGATGACTTTCATCTGGGGCCACTGCAGAAGGCAGAGAGTCTGACTGCAGTCTTATTCCTTTTTGCTCTGCTATGGAAGGTACATTCTAGGTGAGATACACAGGCAAACTAATCACTCTCTGAGCTGTTTTAGATAATGCAATAGAGCAACAAAGAGATTATTGTGCAAATTCTAGCAGGAAGGTAGAGAGGAAGACTTTCAGAGAGAGCAGATCAAAAGAATTGATCTTCAAGTCCCTCCTCCTAGCTATACATTCTTATTTTTTCTTATATTGAAATAGTCAAGAAGTAGTATGAGTGCTTGTCAAACTCACACAAATATGAATCATTCTCTTGGGAGAAAATCCAAACAAAAGTTTGATTGGAGAGCAGGCAAGCACATTTTTTTTAGAGGTGCTTTAGATCACCCTGCAGTTCCACCACTTGCTGATGTTATTCTAATGAAGGCATATTCAAACTACTGTCTTTTATGCACTTCAGCAGTTAAGTGAATTTTAGTATGTTCTGTGATATACTCCCCACATCAGAAGAACTGTAAAATACTTAAACAGGGCATTATATTTAGGCGAGAGTCAGTTTTTAATTTTTTTTTTTTCATGATTGGCCTAGAATGTACCGTGTTTGCAGTAATCTGCCACCTGCTCCTGTTTTCCTGAGTTAAATCTACCCCAAGCTCAGCTTTAGAAATTTATATAAATAGATTGGTATCCTATTTCTACAGACTGGCTATTTGATCTTGCAAATTTTTTTCTTGTTTCTAACTTTAGTGAAATATTTTTCCTACTAACTTCATGCTGTTCCTTGCTGTTTATTTTTCTCTAAGTTGATCTCTAGTTCTGCAGTATATGAATGCCAAGAGTATTCCCAGTCCCAGAGCACTGATCTCAGAAAAGCAAATCTAAATGAGAGAAATGTCAGAAAAAATAATTCTTATTGGTGTTTTCTTTTTCTGTTATTACTAGACAAAGAAAAATCCATGACTATAATTTTGCTTTTAAGAGCTCTTATTTACCAGAGACTGAGTTTAGGCTCAAGGCAAATTTTCATTATGAGAATGACTAGCAGAGATATGACTTCTGGCTTCCTTTTTGTAGCTAGTTTTTTATGTCAACTTTAACCACTAAGACTCTTTTCAGGGTAATTTATTTCGGTGGCAAGAGTTGATTGGTCAGGCTTGATTGCACTGAAGCCAAGAAGAAAAGCCTATTCCACAAGGCACCTTGGCCTCACCCTTGTTCAGAGGAATCCACTGGGGCTGGGCTGTCTGAACTTTGACACCTAGGAAGAGTCTTAGGAAATGTGAAAGCGTGGGGATTGTTAACTCCACTGGAATTTGAGGCTTAAGGTGGTTGTATTGTGTGTTTCCTTCCCTGGTGAAATGGACTCAGGGTGGTTTATTCTTTCCCCATACTAAAGTGAGTGGAGGAAAATGTAGAGCAAATTCAAGTTTACAAAATGCTGAAATTTTGTTGTGTTCTTTGCAAATTCTTTTCTGAACAAAACGGTTAAGGGACTTTATTATGTCATTGAACTACTCTCCCCGTAGGGTGAAAATTCTTGCATATAATTTTGATTTGCCTGTCTTTCTCTTATTATATATCTAATATTTCAGACCTATGAAGCACTGATTTTTTTTTTTAACAATGCCAAGGAGGATTATTACATTTTCTTTTTGGTTTTATCAATTATAAATGATTCTTCTTTGACATGATTAAGGAAGTTTAGAACATATAGTCAAAACCAAAAATGACTAGTTGAAGTTAGACCTTGAAAAATATGTGAGACCTTGAAAAATATATGAGATGTGTAATTTATAAGAATTCTATTTTGAAACACCTTTATTCCTAAAGTATCTAGGATTGAAATATTGTTCTATCAGATTTCTTGTATCTTGCTAATTGTGGAATATGCTGAATGGAAGTGATAAATCTTGATATTTTCAAAAGGTTTTTTAAAATTTGAACAAGAATTATTTTGTTTTGGAAAGAAAAAAGTCATAATCACTGTTGTTGATGCTTTTAGCATTTAAAAAATATTTTAATAGAATGCGGAAAAGCGAGCATGCTAGAATTTATCCTTTTCAAAGTATCAGATAATTGTATGTTTATACATAAATGTGAACAACAGTTATTTCATTAGCAGACAAACTGGTTTCATTGTCTTTATATAAACTGTTTTTCAAAGATTTGGGGTTATGGGGATACAACATGCTTAAATGACTTAAATGCAAGCAAGAACCTCACCAACTGTGTTGTGAGCTGTGAGTGGCAATGCTTCTGGAGCAGTACGTGACTTTCACATAGCTGTTTAGTTCTTATAGAGGATCCAGCCTTTATTTACATTGCTTTCAGTTTGTATAACATTAAAAAAGAGAAAGTAACCACTTTAAAAAAAAAGCTGCCATCAAAAATTTAAGGAAAGGATAGTAACTTCAGTAGCCTAAAAATGACTGATTTCCAAGGGTTCCAGTGACAAATCCTTTCTTCCATTTGTATGAATGAGTAGACACTTGAGGAAAGGATTGTGGTTTTATCAGACTGTAATAATGAGCTTTGGTAAGAGGGAGTATTGTTTGATTAACATAATTTAAAGGGTAATAATCTATGTCTTTTATGTTTAGCTTGATCTATTGTGTCAGTGTGTATTCAAGACATTGAAGTGCTTCTTTTCTAAATCCCTTCATTTTGTGGAGTACTCGATCTCAGGGAGTACTGATGCATAAAGAATTTGTGGTTAATTTCTAAAGTAGTCCTTAGGAATCAATGTGTACATGCAAATCCTTGCAAGTAAAAATGAATTTGTTCTTGTAGTTTGTTTACACTTCAGTAACAAGTTTCTGTGCAGCTGTGTGTGTGCAGCCTTAAAAAAGATTTTCAGTTCTTGCTTTACCCTAAGAGTCATGTCAGACAGAAGGAGAGGCAGGAGTCTTGGAAGAAAGGTGCCATTTTGCAGAAAAATTAAATGACCTGGTTGTATCCGTGCAAATAAATGCTTTATAAATTACTTGCCAGCAACGTGTGCACAAAGGAAACTCTACTCAGAAGCTTGTCTTGGTTGCCCAAGGCTAATGCTGATATAGCAATATAAGTTCATCCACTGGGATAGCAAGGGAAGATTCTGGAACTGTGTGGATGTTGCCATCTACATAAAGTGGTGAGCATGGAGTCTCGTTTCCATATCTGTAGTATGGGAATAATCATCCTCCTCACTGGAAATGCATATCTTATGATAAGTAGCTGCTTGATATGCTGAACATCAGCTGCAACCTATTTTGATTTGTTAGTTTTGCTGTGATTGATCACAGCAGAAGCAGATGTTAGGTCCTAAGGAGAGGGAATAATGTAGGATGTGCATCCTTTAAAACACTTTTTGTTAAGCCTGGGAGAACTGGCAATTGTAAATTCAAGCAGGGTTGCAGACCAATAGCACATACTGGGATAAGCTATTCTGTACTTAGAGCAAATAGGTGCATTGGACCCAGGATACCACATTTCAAACCATTAAATAGACATAATGAGGTGATGCATTGGTATAATTACAGCTAGTGGCAGGAAGAGAATTTGGAATCTGTGCCCGGACACTTACAAAGGCTGTGCCTGAGGCAGCTGAATAGAACCAGCTTTTTAAGACTCCGAAAGGTACATCAAATATCCCTTATAAACACCTTCAGTAGCTTCTGCTTCCTACCTTTGCTGTTCTGTCGAGAAATCCTACTGTGGCTGAGTAGTAGTTCCATATTATCTTGTTCCAACCTGTTAAAATTCAGGTTTAGCAGCCTTTGCTTTTGCCACTGGTAGTGATTGTAGTCTGTAGAGTTAAATTTTTGATAAAAAACCGTATTTTCAGTGTTTTAAATACCAGTCAATGAGATGTCTCTCTAGCAAGCCTTTTTTTTTTTTAATTAAGAGAAGGAATTAAATTAAAAAAAAAAAAACAAAAACAAAAAAACCCACCACACCTGAATACAGAACTTAGCAGCACAGCTTTCTCATTAAATTATAATAATGGATGTCAAAAATAGAGTTGCATACTTGCTTCTAACATGGTACTTTCCCATTCCCAGGCCTGTTCACTGCATTTTGTCTATGGTGCTGAGCACATACTTTCAGGCTCAGTCATGAACTATATATTGACAAGAGGGCTTAGAGTGTGCAGATCTGATGGTGAAATACCAGGTGGAACCATAATTTCTAGACTAATTAGATGTCATTTCCAATCATTGTCTTCTGGTTTCTCATTTCCACATTAATTTTAAACCTGGAAGGTGAACTTTTTTTAGAGCTAATGACTGATTTTGTGAATGACTATCTGGAGATTATTCTCCCATAGGAAATTCCCTCATCCTCTTTAAAACTGAACTGTTACCTAGCACTAGATACATGTCTGTGGGTTTGGAATAAAACTCAAGGGGACATTATTTTTGGATGTTCACATATATATGTGTGCATTTGTGTTGCAGAAGGACTGGGAGGGCTGTTATTCACACTACCATTGTTTCTGCTGGCTTTGACAAAAGAGCAGCTGGTTCTGCTAATGAATGTCTAAGGTGCCCATTTTTTCTCTCCAGTCTCATCTGTGCTGCAGGGAAATATATTCTGATGGGAGCATTTCATGGCACAATTATTCATTAAATGACAATGTAGTTCCCAAGGTATAGTAACTGTTTTATTTCCTTTACAGAGGTCTTCCACTGTTTCTTTCTGTAGTCAGCCTCATGAAATGTAGGGATGAACAATGATAGGAATCAAAACACCTCGAATTTTGGACAGATTTATGTCTGAGTAGGAATAGTGTATTGTTCTGAATGCAGAGGGGGTTGCAAAGATCACTTGAAATTCCATTTAACTTGCCACTAGGAAAGTCAGTGGTAAAACTCCTAGGCTTCCTAGACTTTAAGGCAAACCTGGCTATGCCAAATTTTAACCTTAGTCATTCAGGTTTGAAATGACTTGTACAAGCAAATACATCTCCATTCATATTAGCCACTTTTTCTTGGTCAGTGTATGCTGTTGAAATGAAACTGGTTCTAAATGCAGCTGACTGGCTAATGCATTAAAAACTGAAACTATTTCTTTAAAGTCATCTTCTTGAAACTGTAACTTCTAGTAATTTAGAGGATTTTCATTTATATCCTGTGAAAGGAACAGTTACTTAAAAATGGCATATCACAAATGGTACACTTACACAAAATTTAACTTATTTTAATAAACAACAACAAAAGATCCATTGCAATAACTATAAAGGATAGATCACAGCTTTAAACTCTGCAGTAATTATAACTTCACAAGTTCATGAAATCTAGATTAAGAAATAAAGAGTCCAATCTATGTCCAGATTAGGAAAACTATGTGTTTTTAATGTCTTTTCTTTATTGCATTCATACTTTCAAGCTTTTCTCCAGAGGACTTCTAATTTCTTTTACATTATAGGTATACAAAAATATTTAGTTAGGTGAATTTTTGCTGAATATTGTGTAACTTCCAATAAAGGTTAGAAAATCCAGTGTGCCCTGATACTTATTCCTTCCATTAAAAATTCATTCAGTATCTTTTGAACTTTTATCCTGCTTGCTCTTATGAGTCATGTTATGCTAGCACCTGTAGGAAATCAAATGCTGTATTAGGACTTTGCACTCTAGAACACCCTCTCTAAAGCTGCCTGCCAATTGCAGTGTAGATTTACCTGCTGCAGGGAAGGTTAGTCATTGCTTTCTTCTCCTCTCTCTTCCAGCTGCCACCAAAAGAAAAGGATGTATTTATTGTTTGCTTATCTTTGGTGTTAAAAGACACTCCCCAAAACAAAAGCCCCCCTCACTCCCCCCAAAAACCCCAGAATTTTCATGAGGGATAGTATAGGTACTGGCATTTTGTGCTGTGGCATGAATCCCACAACAAATCATTGGTGAGAGCAATGGCACCTTAGCCATCCATTTCTTGGGTGTGTCTGATAGTGATGTTAAGTTTGAAACAGCCATTACTGAGCTGATAAACTCCTGAGAAATGCCCCTGAACAACTGCCAGTGGCACAAATAATCCTTTTTGTTTGAATGAATGCCCATGTGCTTTTCAGGTATTTTTGGGTCATCTTTAATTGCCTGCAGCCCTTTTCCATTTTGCCCATTTTTGACAGCCTTGATGAAACCAAGAGAGCTAGAGGATCTAGTTTCAAGGTCTCTCCTGGAATGTCTGTGCACCAACAAGAGACACTAGGTGTTGAAGCTACTTAGCACTGTCCATGTCTTCCCACTTGGAAACAACTTTCATCTTTTTAAAGAATAAATTTTCAAAACAGACACCCTTTTAAGATAATAAAACTGGTGGGATAGAACAATACACATCTTTTTCATGACCCCTTCTTTCTCCCTGAGATATATGTAAGAGGAGACCACGGGCTTCTATTATCTGTAATAAATCTAGAAGATCCGTAGGCATCTGTACTGCTTTTATGAACACATGTGCAATCACAAACTTAAATTAGAGAGAGTTAGTAACACTGTGCTGTACAAACACCACTCTCCTTTATCATTTTCAGAGCACTGTAAAATACTCCATGTAGCTGTAATGATCAGTGGTAATTTTACCTAGGCCTTTATTTTGCAGTTCGAACATGCATGAAATCAGTAAATACCTATTTTATTGATCCATAAACTGAAGCTAAAAGAGGGGAAAAAGCCCTAACTAGCTCTACTAAAGCAAATGGGAAGGTTCTGTACTGCTTTTAGAGCAAATTGGATATTGTGGGCATCTTGCCTGAGGCCATGTAATAAATAGCTTATACAGGTAGGAGTGGAACAAAGGCATCATACTATTCTATAATAAGGTTCTAACTGCTCAAAATCAAAAGCATAGCATTAAATGTATCATTTGTTAAGGTCATTTTAGCAACACTACCAACTGTGCATTTTTCCATGAAGCAAATTATATTTTAATTTTTTTTATTTTGGCTTTCTAATATCTCAGAGATTGTTAAAGATTTATGGTCAAATTTCATCCTTTGTACAACTGGAAATTAGGTGTATCTATAGATGGAGTAATGTATAATGCATTTTCACTGGTGTGTATCAGAGAGCAGAATTTGGCCCTATTGATTTCAAAACCTCCTTAACTTCTCTTAACTGGATAAAATTTAATGATCAACTCTTTATTAGTGGTATTAATGCTGAGCTATAGCTATGGATAAAAGAGTAAATTACTCCTGATTTCCATAATGCCATAAAGTAGATATTTAATTTAAAAAATAAACCAAAACCAACACAACCCCACGTTTTTGTTTTTTTTTTAAATTTGTGTCTTTTCTCAGCTGTCTGCAATTTTCAAAGGAAAGGACTTTAGGTGGTAAGGAGGATTATTGTGTATGTTTTTGACCGCCAAAGTGGGTCGAGCTTTCTGTTCCATCTTTAGACTCCAGTGAGGTGCCTGAGGCAGCATGAGTAGAAGATGGAAAAAGAATCTTTTCAAAAAGATTCAGAAATCATTTTGATAAGTCTGTATTTCCTTGCTTGACTTGACAGTTTTATTTCTTTGTAGAGCCACTGGCTATTGCTGTCTTTGATTCTTCTAACTCAACATACTGCAGTCAAGCATTTCATACCTTATAGAACCTGAAATTGTTTTTACTAAGGCAAAGCAGGGGGGTGGGGGAGTGGGCAGCAAGGAGCAGCAAATACGGTGGATTTAGTAACAGCTGCAAGTAGCTCATTACAGGGCTTTGAGTTTGGTTCCTGTTGAATCTCTGTGGTAATTCAGCTTTAGGCAACACAAGTCTAGAGAGGCGGTGACATGAAAGCCTCAAGGAGGAACAGGGGAACAAACTGAAGCAGGTTGAGCAGGAAGGTATACATGAAGCAAAAAAAATGAAGTGTGATAAGCCTTGTGTACATCAATATACTTGTTAAGTGTTTTGGTTTTAAATTTTTTTTTCCAAAGACACGTGTCATTATTTCAGATACATTTTCTGGCTTTTGACACCATGTGTCCTATTAGAGCTGCTCTTTTTCTGGCTGCACATTAGTGTGGGAAGTGTTTCAGAGCTGCCAGACTATGTCCCTTTCTTTAAAAATGAGTGGGAAGTATGTGGATAGTCCTGGTTTGTGCAGAGGAGACAGAACAAAAAAAAAAACAAACAAAACCAACAAACACTTGCATCATTAGCTTCAGGATCCCTACCTTCTGAAATGCTTCTTGTAAGACACACTAACAGTCATACCACCCTCCAAAAAGAAAAAATCCCAAACTAAAAAAACAGCCACATATTAAAAAAAGCAAGCAAAAAAACCAAAGACTATAATCCCCCCAAAAGCAACACTAGGAAGTCTTAGGCCACATAGGTAGACATGAATTTAATCATCAGCAAAAATAGTGCTGGTTCTCTCACATAGTAACTGTTTGTGCCTACCATTGCTGTTCTCCATATTAATAGAGGGTTGCCCTCCTAAGTGGAGGTAATAAAAGTAAATTTTTTGCTGTTTTCTGGACTCTCATTGAAATTTATGTACAGGAAAATTGGATGGAAGAGAAATGTGCCCACTAGACTTTGGGATTTTGAATAATCAAGAGAGAAATTTTATTTTATTCTTCCATCAGCACTGTATTCTTCAAGAGATCAGGAGAATGAGGAGGTGCACCAAGCTGGCTCTGGGCAGGACAGTGGCACTACTGGCTGTATGGGTATTGCTCATGTGCAGCTTAAATTTGGACATCAGTAGTTTTGACAATGAAACCTGGAATGGGGAAGGTCCTTGTGCAGAGCTATGTTGGTGGAATGGGGTCACTGGCACAGTTGACAAGGGTTGCAATACCAGGCCATTCTTATTTTCTTATTCTGTATGTTGAGGAGACAAATAATGGATATGGCCAAAGCTTTCTGAGGACTTACTCCTGTTTCTGACCCTGTGGTCTTATTTGCATAGTGCTTTAAGAGCCCAGGAAGAGCTCTTAACAAGGCTTATGACAGGATGGGAGAGGAAAAAAGATGAAATTCTTGCAACAGCAGAAGAAGCAGAGGGAGAAAGTTTGGGGGGGAAGAAGGAGGACAAATATGCCAGTTGAAGATTTTGGAGAAAAATTGCCCTTCAAGGGAGGTGGAACTCAACACATGCTTTGCTCAGCTACACAAAAGTGAGAGCTTTTTTGGACCTGCAAGCATAAGTCATGTGCCTGTGCATGCAATATGCCTGCCCTGCTGCACTTGCATCTACTTAGGAGAACACTGCCACTACATCATCTAATCATAACATAAAAATAATGCAATGAGTCACCACTGCCAAATAACTGTAAGTTTTGAAATCAGCTCATATCTGCTCAATAGGTCATTCTGTTTTGACCTAATGCACCACACAAAGACATGGCAACGCTTTTCTTGGCTTCAAGGCAGTTGTCCATTTGGTAGATCATGCTATGGATTTAAATCCAAGCCAACCATACTGGGGCAGTAAATAGCTCTGGATTTCTCTATGTCTTGGTAAATCTTTAATTTGTTTGTTTGTTTGTTTGTTTGTTTGTTTGTTTTCCCCCTCTGTAATATAGGAGTTTGAACTTGTAAGTATGCTAGAAATCAAGATGACACAAATTTGTGTTTGATTCCTGATATGTGGCCTCTCACCAGTTCTCTTGGTACTATCCATAGACTCTTCTGCCAAGATTCTGACAATTACAAGCTGCTGAAACTAAAAGAAATAGAATCCCCAAAGTTAGTTCTCAAGTCAGGTACCCTAAATGCATGCAATAGCCAAACTTTAGGCATCAGGGCATTAAAATTCTTGCTATTATTTATTGCTGTCCCTATGTGCATATGTGACACAGGGTATGACAGAAGAGCTAGCAGAAGATAATGAATTCTGAAAAATTCTAGAACAAAACTATGGGTGCCTCCCTGGTATCTTAGAGCAAACATAACTTTGGAGAAGGAAGAACAATTTTATTTTAGAATAGATCTTTGCTCTCAGCAGTAAGAGAGAACATATAAACCATATAACAGCCCAGGGGCTTAATAATCAGTTTTGGTACAGCGGATTTGTAAGTGGTGCGGAGTGATTGGGGGGAACATTCTGCTCCCTTTGTTTCTTTCCTTTTTCAGAGTTTTAACTTTGGAAAATGAAAAAAATTTTTCTCTTTGCTGTAACACTTTTGATATTGGTACTGTTTAGCAAGAATAATCTTCACTTGCCTTCATCATGCACCAGTGAAGTTCTTCATGGCAGTGCATGTGTGCAATTGGATAATACATCTGGAATTTCACTGTCCGTTACTGGGACACAGAGGAGAACTTGTGAGCTTAAGAAGTGCAACAAAGCACTTCATTATTCAGATCGAAGATAGAAAGCAGGTAGCAGAAGTGTGAAAAGCATTTCTCTGAGAAAACAAAGTGAATGAAACTTAAAATTAATCTCTTGATTTAAGTAATGATTTTCAGATTATATTCAGACTTCTGTGCTGTGCAAGGCTTGATATCCCATTTTACCATGTTTAGTTCTGAAGAGGCCTTGAATGAAGGGTCCTGCCCACAGAAAACTGTCTGAACAAGAAGGCTTCAAGGTACTCAAAGCTGATGATTGTCCTGCAGTCTGCCCTGGCAAAACAGGACCAAAGTAGAGACAGAAAGTGAATGCTTTGTGGCTTAGAGCAGGGTGAAGTCGAGAGGCAAGTGATAGAAAGAAATTAATACATAAGTTTGGGGAGGTGTTGATGCAACCTCTGTTATAGGTACTTGTTTCTCATACTAAAGCCTTGGAAGGCTAGGGGAACTAAGAAAGGGTGGGTGGAGGAAGGAGGACTTGCTGGGTTTTGTGGACAATGGGTCAGTCTTATTCCTTATGACCTTCACACTTCCTTGCCCTGTCATATCTTCTTAGACAAAATTATTAAATGACAGTTACCCAACTGTTTCAGGAGTGAAATACTGCTAAGGCAGGGGAAGACTTAGCACTAGTGATGCAGTCACATCTGGCAGGAGAGTGTGACAGCCAGTCTTCCATCTGCTTCAAAGCAATGGGTGTTTTTGGGTGCTCATGAAGGCTGACTAGAATAAACTTTCCAAACAAGCTATGAGTATGTCTGTGCCCATAACTCAAGTTAAAGATTCATTATGAGAGATCTGGTATATTCTTTATTCAGGTATTTTCCCCACCCACACTGCTACAGCCTCTGCTGCTTAGAAAATGAAAGTGAGAGTGGCAAGTGAAATTGAAGAGACATTCGATATGCCTGACAACTAGTTCATTTTTCACATCTGAAAGTCATACATTTTTTGAGTAGTGTGCTCTTTGAAAGGTAATTCCTCAGCTAGGCTATGTTAACAATTGCTTCCCACTAGGTACCCACCATGCCCACCTCTATGTTTTGTGTTATACTTGGAGGTAACATGTTACACTCTGTGCTCTGTCTGAAGTGTGAGTAGAAATAATTGGAAATGTCTGTTTCCATAGGCATGCCTTAAGGCATGGAGAGTGTTGTGTGAACCACAGATAAAAGATGCTGAAGATGTAAAGCAAAAAACTTTTTCAATACTGAATAATACCCGGTTTGCCTGTCAATGAAAATGTTTACATTTTTTATTGGGACAAGCAGTCTAAAAGTAGGAAGTAACCACTGAAATAAGCCTCATGTTCCAGGCCTTGATCTTCATGGGAACTTTAACCAGCCTGGCATCTGCTGAGAGGTGAATGAAGAAAGGCACAAGCAGAGAAGGTTTCTGGAGTGCATTCATGGTAACTTCCTGCTGCAGCTGCTGAGACAAAGCATCAGTGGATGCTTATCTTCACTTTAGTAATGCTTTCAACATTGTATTACAAAACATCCTCATACACAAACTGATAAGGATGAACCACCTAAGTAAGTGAATAGGGAGATACATTGAAATCTGCTTGAATTGTAAGGCTCAAAGACTTGTGGTCAAAGGCATAAGGTTGCAGCTGGAGATCAGTCACTAGTGGTATACCCTAAAGGTCAATACTGTTTAATATCTTGATGGGGCAGAGTGTACACTCAGGAAGTCACAGATCATACAAAACTGGGAGGAATTGTTGATAGGCAAGATAATTGTGTTTCTTTTCAGAGAAATCTTGACAGGCTGAGCAAGACAAACAGCATTGTGGGTTGCATTAAAAGGAGTGTCACAAGCAGGTTAAAGGAGGTGATGCTTTCCCTCTACCCAGCCCTTGTGAAACCACTATTGGAGTGCTGTGTCTATTTCTGTGCTCCCCAGTAAAAGAGAGACAAGGACATACAGCAGTGCGTCTCCTAAAGGTCCCCAATGCTGATTAAGGGACAGGGGCATCAGTCATTTAAGGAGAAGATGCAAAATTTGGGATTATTTAACCTTGTTTGTGTCTTATCATTGTGCATTAATAATAGCTCATGGAGGGAGAAAGAAGATGGAGGCAGATGCTTCACAGTGGTGTCATGTGAAAGGCCAAGAGGGTGTGAACTATAATACAGGCAATTCCATTTGAGCCCAGTAGAAATAACCCAGCTTGCTTTCTGACAGAGTGGCTTTCCACTAGTTTAGTTCCCAGCAGTGTGTTGAATCTGCATCCTTGGAGATGTCCTGTTCCCAGTTAGAGTTCATCTTATCAAACTTAACTGAGTTTCCTCTGCTTTGGTCAAGGAGGTTGGACTAAAAAGTTTCTTGATTAACTTCAACGATTTTAAAAAATTTTTTAGATTTTTTTTTGTTTTGTGGAAGTCTATGAAATTGAAATATGACCACTGTAGGAACCAGAATCCCATTGAAAGTCTCATAGAAATTATGCTAAATAATAGCATTTGAGGATAAAATTATAAATACAACTAAGCAATGTGTTTTCCTTACTTTTAATAATGAACAGGTATCCTGATTTTTCTTTCAATTGCTGAGTCCCAGTGTGTGCCTGTGAGTGGACTGAATAGTTTACAGATTTTGCAGCACTGCAAATTCTTTGAGGCCAAGAGATAAGAAATCCCACCCCATCAGTGCCATACTACCTGCATCAGGGATTTTTCTTCTGATCTAGCTTGTAGCTGCAAAATAGAAATTCTTATTATGGGCTCATTCAAGATAGTAAGAGAAGTTTTAAAAAAAGGTTAAACAGCAGGCTAACTTTTAAAATGTTGATTTTTTTTTTTAATGTGCATGTCATAAATGTAGAACAGTTTGAAATTGACATGACATTCTGATATCAACTGACATGCTAACATTTCAGTCTACATGGTCAAACTATTGTGATGCTTGTTTGGGCTCTCATCTTTGGGACTCTTTATTGTGTGTAGAGTTCCCTGTATAGGACATAGGAAATAGTTACTTGGGCAGCTAGCCCATACTGCTGGGTTTTAGATGCACAGCCACATGTAGACAGAGATATTTCTGCATCCACGGGGGCTGAGATGGGGAAAAGAAGTGGTGTTGTAGCCAAACCTCTTCTGTATGACTCCATGAAAACATTGACTGCAAAGAGAAGAATCAAAATGTGACTCTTGTCATCTGGTTCCTTTTAATGCAGGACACTTCTGTGTATCCAGGCAGGGCTCACTGGACTTTTATTTTTAAACATCTGGAAATAGTAATGGTAATATCTGTGTTTTGAAATAGGCTTTAGATAGGTGAGAGTATGCACTAATAAATTAAGGGAACTCATATTTGGATTCTTCTTCTGCTGCAGACTTTCAGCTTTGCATTTTCCACCTCTCACAAATATGATCTCTTCTTACATTCCCTTCCTGTACATTGTCCTAATTTGAGACCTTCTATAGGTGTAAGGTAGAAAGGGGAAGTAAATAGTGGACACCTCATGTCATGGGAAAAGTTCTTGTCTCCACCACTGTCCCCAGTTCTTTGGCTCTAAGAAATTTCATCAAACTTAAATATTAATGCAAAGTTAGTTATGCTTGTTACCAGCTCATCTGACTATTGATTTGTTTGATTCTTGCTATTTCTTTGTTCTGGCAAGTCTGATCGTCTGGAACTATGAAACACATCTTCAAGTCTGGGGGGAGCACCTATTCTTTCCACATCCAATTTTAGAGAACTGCTACATAAGAGTGAACGTAGATATTTAGTAACACTGAGTGACTAATGCATGGTTACATATAGGAAATACCCAGTTATCCAAAACTCCATTTATGGACAATGTCTGTAATTCCATCTTCTCTTGACTGCTGATCATTTGACCTCAGTTTTATCCAAATACTCTGGATAAACCAAATGTGGTTTGGCAGCCAGGCTTCTGTTAAATTTAAGCTTGATTCATAATGTGGCAATAGTCTGGTAATGACACATATCCACCTTTCCATAATGTTCTCAAAAACCCATGGACAAAGCATGAGTGCATAAATGCTAGGACTGTTTTGCTTCAAATTATAGTGGTAGGAGAAAGAAAAGTACTTTTAAGATCACACAAGAACACATTTTCAGATTACTCAGTTACAAAGGGCTGTGAGGAAGGTAGACATCTCCTTCCCTAGAGTTCAGTAAGACTCCTTGGCACAGAAATGCTCCTTTCAGGCATAAGAAGAAAGCCAAGGAAGGAAAGATGTTCCTGTGTCGTGCAAAGGAGTCAGTACCCAGATCAGAGCAGGTGACAGGAGCAGGGAGGCTGGTGGAAGAAAAGCAAGGCAAACAAAAACCAGGCCTCAGAGATGGGAAAAAAATATATTTCAGAGTTCCCAACAGGACTTTACAGCACAAAACCCCCAATGAACTGATGGCTTGAAAGGGAACACTCCTGAAAACAAGGGATTCTTCCTACCAGAAGACAGGCATATCTGGTTAGATTATGTCTATATAGAGATTTTTTTTACATATATCTATTTCATGTTTTGAGTGTATTGTTCTCTTAAAGCCTAGTCTCCATGTTTCAAAACACTTGTGGTGTATTTTGATAAGTTGAACTTGAGAGAGGGGTTCAGAAAGACTCACTAGAGTTCTCAGTAATGATAGCAATTTTGAAGTAAGTTTGCAAAAATTCCTTTCCAAGGAAAATTTTGAAATAGGTTTTCCATAATACCTTTCCAAAGAATATATATCTTTTTAAGTTTGTAGGGATTTTTGTTTGATTTAGAAATTATTTTTCTCTTATCTGAAGCAGAGATACAAAATTCTGGGAGTATTTGAAATTTGAAAACTTTCAGACTAAACCCCTTGTGGAAACTCTTCTGTAGCTCAGATTAAATTTCCACAAACAAGTAAATGACTGAGAACTTATGGGAAGTACCATTTTTCCATGGAATGCCACCATTGTGTCAATTAATTAGAAGATCCTGCCTTTCTAAAAGTTTTATTGGCTTTTTGGATTTTTTCTTCCTGACTGTTAAAGAAATTCCTGGTGATGACAAATTGTCTTTGTATGAAGTGTGAATCAGAATCCCTCTGACCAGTTGTGGTTAGCAAAATTCCCACACTATTTCTGCAATAACAATGTTTGCCAGAAAATTCAGTCCAAAATTCTATTAACATTAGGTATGCTTTGCCTAATGAACTTACTCTCCTAGTTCCCCCATATTCTCAGTTCAATTTTTAATAGAATATAATAGAATTCCCCTTATATTGTCTAAAAACTTTGAGCTTTTTAATTTTATTTTTTTAAAGTAAAACACAGATTAAGAAAGCTCAGATTCAGACTACCTCTTCATGACTTCATAGCTGTGACAGTTCACATCATTTAATGCTATAGGGCCTCAAGTGTTTCTTTATTTGGTGCCACCAAATGTACCATTTGGGTAGTTGGAATAGATAGACCTGAGCCTTTTTCTCACTCTGCAGTTGAGAATGAGCACTTTGGATGCGGTTTAATGTCAATATTTCTGATGAATTACAGAGCAAATGGCTTAATACCTAAAATTGGCTGTTGGATCTTTGGTCTGTTGAAGATGTGGTTGGAGAAGTCTCTCATTGTCTTGCTCAGTTAGTGTGTGACCTTTGATAAGTCCTTCCACTTCTCTTTCCTCCACTTACAGTCTGTAAAGGATGATAATAGTTACTGAATCTCTTAGGTTTATTGTGAAAATTTATGGACCAGTAATTTTAAAGCCCTCTAGCTCATCAAAAGATACTTCAGATTATTTTTTCCCCTCTTATTAACGATCTAAGAGAAGTTTGAGCTAATGAATAAGGGGTGAAAATACATCTCCCATTATTAGTTCCAAGAAACATCCTCCACTTCTAAATCATAAAAAAGAAGCACAGATTGTTTGACGAGGTTTCCAACACTGGCTGTGAATTATTCTTACTGAAATTGCTGAATCATTCAGCGCAATATTTTACGTTCCTTAAAAACCCACATGTTCAGTAAATCACCCTGAAACTCCAATCTTTCTTACATTAACAAATGAGGTTTATCAGACCATTAATTTAGGCTTTTAAAAATTTTATACAGCCTCTTACGACTTGTGTGAAGAATTCAATATGCTTGGTCATCTGGCATTGATTTAAAATTCAAAGTATCAGCCTGAGCTTTAACTGGTCCTCATTGGTTTGAACCTTCTTTAGCTTAAAGGCCTTAATTTGCTTTAACTGATACATGTTTAGGGAGGAAAATTTACAGTCTCAAGGAAAAGTGGAATTGTACAATCGCTTTAGGAAACAATGGAGTGGATAAAGGAAGATAAAGTGGATTTGGACACAGTTCAGTTGGAAGAGAAACAGATCAAAAGAAACAAGTATATATGATGCTCCCAACAGCCAAACAAGTATATATGAGGCTCCCAAAAGCCACAGGTGGTATGATTGTCTTGCTGTCACTTGTCTAAAGCTTTTGTTCTTCTCTTGAATTCAATAGCAGATCTCTTGATTAATTTGTTGGGAAAAAATCAAGCTTTAATCATTCCAGGTCCTATGGTATCTTGGTCAGAAAAAGCATCCTTCACAGTGGTGAGCTGATGCATTACAGATTAATATTGTTAATGTTCTTAGAGTTGATTGCTTGTGTCTTTTTAGGGGTAGATATCTGTGGTGTTTTCTCTTAGGGAACTGCTGGTTTTGGAGAATAAGTGGTCTTTTTTTCTGACCCAAAACACAAGAGGGAAGACCAGTACAAGTTAAAATTTGCAGCTTTTTTCAGATATTTCACAATCTCTTTAAAGTATACCTGCTTAGCCAATTTGTATAATTTGCTCTTTAAATCCTTCTGGAATTTACCTGTTCCAGGACTAACCTGTGCTTTCCACTATCTAATTTTACCTTTGTGGAAGCATTAACATAGGGTATACTTACAGGAACCTGGTTTGTCACTCTACTGCTGGAGAATAGCATAGCCACACTAATGGTACAGTATGGTTGAATCCTGAAACAAGGCCTCTCATTGAATTTTGTTGTTCATATAAAATCACTATTATCCTTTGTTGGTTGAAAACAGAGTGATCTCTTCCTAGCTGGAAACTCTATTACATACAATGAAATGCTGTACAAAGAGCTCTGGAGGAATTAACTCTCATTGCTGTCTTATTTACTGTGCATACAATGCTGAATTTCTGCACAAACACTTGCATAGAATCTGTTCCTTGCTTTGTTAGCATCTTATTCTGACCAAGGGAATTAGATGTTTGTGAAATCTGATGCATTTCATGCTCCTCTGGTCCTAAATCATCATCGACACAATGGTGTGTCTTTAGAAGCTGCATTCTAAGAACAGGGGGCCTAATTGGCTCTTTAACAGTGCTGATACAGAAAGCTGACAGTGGTTGCTGCCATTGTCATCTTTCACTTTTAAGGAAAACTCTGGGATCATACTCATATTGCTACTGTCTCACCCTTATTCTATAGGAAATCAGATGCAATTTCTAATTATTTTTTCTGTTTTATGGTGTCATTCTAGTGAACAATTTGATAAATACACTTAATTAAGTTTTGGGTTTTTTAATACAAAATGTGTTCAGGCCAGCTTGAACCATCTGAAACCCCTCTTCTCACTTACTCTGCAACTGAAAATCATGGAATCATAGAATCAACTAGACTGGAGAAGACCTTTGAGATCATCAAGTCCAGCCTGTGACCAAACACCACCTTGTTAACTACATCAGGGCACTGAGTGCCATGTTCAGATTTTTCTTAAACACCTCCAGGGACGGTGACTCCACCCCATCCCTGGGTAGCCCAGATTGAAATGTCTTCTTACAGACAACCCAGACTGAAATATCCCAGTCTGAATTTTCACATTATGTACTCCCTCTGTTTTTTTTTTATTCTTCATACTTCCCCGAGCAAATTTCCAACCTTTCAAGACCTTCACACTTTTAACATTTGTTCTCCTTACTTTGAGAGAGACTATCATTTAGGGCAGTTCTTGCTAAAATAACTGGCATGTATAATCAAATTTCAGACTAATAATAGTAAAATATCACTTTGTTTCAGACTTTTCATCTGTCAATATTTGTAGACTTTTTCATAAATGTGAAAATCATTCCTGTGCAGGCAAACTATGCAGTCCTCTGGTGAACCATTGTGTTTCATTAATTTGGGGGGGCAGGGGGAGTTTACGAAAGGCAGTGGCTGTATGGTGGCTCTAAGGGGAAAAGAATTTTTTTTTTTTTTAGTTTTTAAGTGAATGTTCCTCTTGAGCTTTCTACACTTACCACTCTAAATAACACTCTGATAGGTGGTAGGTGCTGAGTAAATTTTGGCTTACAGATATACCACGGACCAGTTTTGAACAGCACTTGCAGGAAACACCATGGCAATGGACAGTTGTGCTTTTCACTTCTGAGATCTGTTGACCTGTGGCCTTTAGGTCAAGGTCTCCTGGCGACAGACTACACTGCAAAGGTTGAATTTGTGGGCAGCTTCTCAGACAACCTGTGCTAGGCTGCTGTTTCCTGCCTGTTGGACAGCAACAGTAAGAGCTGCTTTGTGTGGAGGTCTGTGATGCTGGAGATTCTGTAAATTCAACTTGCTTCCCAAGAGGACTTTGGGAGGGTCATAGACCATCTTCAGTACGTTGTCCTATTCAAATGTCTGTAGAGAAAATCATTATAGATTAATCTTCCTAAGGTCTCAGAATCCTGACCCCTCTTATTAGCAGAGTGTGAACAAAAACTTCAAAGTGTTGAAGATAGAACGAAATTGGATTTGTGCCTGGATAGGACTAGACTAGCTTACAAGGTGCAATGGAAATATACCTGCCAGGAGGAAAAAGGTCATTTGTTCAGACTTAGAATTCCTGTGATGTACTTAACTGGGTGAAAGTTTTTTTCTTTGAATTGTCTTTTGTATTCAAGGTACTGTAGACTGCTGTGAATTAATGAATTAGAACTGCAGCACCTATGTAAGCAAATGTAGCTCCAGTTATACATTTGGCAAAAACTTGCATCCTGTCTACAGCAAGTTGAAATTGTTAAGAAACAGAGATGTTTGATTTTGAACTAGAATGTATTGCCCTCCAAAACTGTCACATAGACTTAAATATCTATCAAGAACCAGTGCCAAGCATCACATTCTCCTAATCTTTCCTGAATATGCACCTTTATTAGATAAAAGTTTATTATAATAATGCCAAATATATTGTAATAAAATTTTCTAGCTAAAGCTGAACCCACAGCAGCCCACCATTTTATGTTTCTTATGTATTCTTCCAAAAGTATTAATAATTCAATACGTACTCTTATGTAAGCTTTACAAACTTATGCAAAATTGTCAAGAGAATATTGCTTACATTGGATTATAAGTAAATAGGTGTTTTAGGAAAAAGCAAAATTTAGTCAATTAACTATTCACATACTAATGAGGATTTCCCTCAAATTTGTCAGCCAGAGTTTTTTTAAAATAAAAATCTTCCAACCCACTGCTTGTAGGGTTAACCAGGTCGAGTTTTTTTACACCAGCATAGACAGATACTAGATATTTCCTGGGGCTCTGTTCTTTCTGTGTCTCCAGACTGTACGTTCTTAATGACTCTGCTGAAATGAGTTAATGATGCTGGTCAAGAAAGAAATCTGAGGGAGACTATAACTGCTTTTTATCCGCTGGTTATGACCCCCCTCACTTCCAGCTGGCAGAGCCAAATGCAGAGTGGGGCCATGGTTTTGCTTATCTCTGAGAAGTAAAATACAATTTTGTCTATGATGTGGCCAAAAGCTTGCACTAGTCCTTACCTTAACTATTAGCCTGGAAAAGGCTTCTTCCCAAGCCATTGTAATAACAGCAGAAACTGCATGCAGAACCTCAACTCTTACTCTTGAGCACTTCAGAGAAATGCATTAGTTAATTACTAACTATCATTACTGCCAGCTGGTACCTGGTTAAGTTTATTTTACTACGGCCTGCTGTGGAATAATTCTTCTGTTCCATGGTATGCAGATGTTTTCCTTAAATCTGAGAAACTGTGCATAGAGGCAAACACACTGGCTGTTTTTAAAGGGAGGTTCTTTTGTGAATCCTTATTTCTCAGCTATATTTCTCATCTTTCCTGTTACCTTCCCATTCTCCCACTGTCTGTGAACTTAGTGCTCCATTTAGTGTCTGCCTTCCAGTCCCTACAGACTGCATAAGACAGGCAACAGGAGTTGCTTCCTGCCCTTGCAGAGGTGGCCCTTATAGGAACATCTCCATTTTATGGTCTCCAACACATTCATTGCAGCACTAAATGCTGAAAAGGCAAAACTTGATTCTTAGCTTTACCTCTATCACATAGGAGACCTGATTTACCTATCTCAATAACCATAACAGCATCTGTGCCTTTCATCTGAAGGATATCAGTGTGATAAAAAGCTGGTATGAGTAATAAGTTATCCAGTGTAATGGTCAAGTCGGGTTGGAAAAAAATAATTTCAAAGGTTGCCAAAGCATACCATTTAACTCAAGCTAAAATGTTTTGTTGTTTCTTCTAGATTCATAAGATCAGTTTCTTTTTAGTTATAAATTTTATTCGTGTTTTTAAAACACAATATTTTGATTTATATATACATTTTTTCTGATGGAATTCTCTGTGGGAATTGCTTCAAGTAGACATCTTTATATGACGCATTTACTTATTTCCATAATATACAATAAAAGCATTTGCTTGGTTTTTTTATCCTTTCTTATTGTAAATATTTCTACAATCATCATCCCAGCCAGTATTTATGAACTAGTTAGAAGTTACTTGGACTCAATAGCAGCTGAATTCTACTAAATGGATGCAATTTAAATGAGACCCCTTTCAATTTAAGAACTGCTTTTCACCTTTCTGCTGAGAATCTCACAGAAGTAAAGTTTGTCATACCACATCCTCTCTGAACCTGAGAGAATTTTATGCCCCTTATATTTAATTTGTATGAAATGAAACAAAATTATTCAAAATGATAAATTTAAAAAATGTAAATATATTTCATACAAAAGTTCAGAGAAATGTGAGGAACAATGGCAGAGAAAATCCACAAGTGTGTTTAGAATGAGGTAGCAGAGATTTTTACTTCCAGTTTTGTGTGATGTATAAAAAAGCAGAAACAAGAACTTTTCTTAGTATCTCCCTCCTTTCTCTGCCTCCCCCTACTTTACAAACCTCAAAACCTTAAATTGATTTCTAGTTTTAAATAAATGAAATCCTGATGGATTACACAGTGGCAATTAGAACAGGGAATGCATTGAAGTTTTAGCTTTAAAAAAAGACCCAACCAAGTAAATTTTGTCTGTATGGCTTTAAAGTTTTGTGAGTGCGTGTGTGTGCTTATGTGTGTGTGTTAAGGAATTCTGTATTGCTATTGGGTTGCTAAATTGTTCATAATTGAGCATTTATGAACACTTGGTATATATGGAATTTTTGATTTATGAAATGGGCCCAGTGGTCAAAGATATATGAATCATTTCAGTAATATATTTGTCTAGTGGCACCTGATCTATGAATCAAGAGAGTGATTTTCCAGTCAGGCAAGCACTTTGCAAGTAAGACTGATTTATAAGTGTAGAAAATAATGGATTGTTCATGTGCCTGATTTATAAGTAGCATTACTGTCATACAGATGGTTTGAAACTCAATACTTTATATGTTGGATGTAAATATCTATTTTATTAATAAAACCTGACTGATTTATGTGACTGATTTGTAAATCTTTATTCTAGATTTTGGAAGTCATGCTCTGATATACATTATTTCTCAAATAGGCTATTTTCCAAGCTCCAAATTTTGTAATCACAGTTTAGCTTATTGATATTTACTTTGCATTCTTCTCGCTTCATGTTCTTACCAAGATGAATTACTTTCTTTGTACTTTTTAGGGTATTGCTTTGATGAATGTTGTAAATGGATGGTTTTCTATCACTTCACACCTTCTCTCCTAGTGATGCTTTCTGCAAAGCCTTCATATTTACCAATTATTTCTGACCTCTGTTTATGTCTGAATTCCACTTCAAGAGCATCTAGTGTTTTTTCTTAGTAGCTGCATACAAATTACCACAGCAAACAAACTAATGAATGGATAGAAACTGTAGCCAAGGCTTGATAATATTTCCCAAATCTGTTAGTGGCTTGCGAATTTGGGCTATAAACCAAATACTTTGAGATAGTATGCTTTCAGTTGCATAATTAAATGGAATAAATTTGTTCCATCTGAGATCAAAAGGAAAAGGTGCCCATAGGGTGGATCTTTCTGCAGTTTTTAATCAGTGTTGGATTATATCTAAAATGTATTTGTAGTATTTAATATTTTTTCCCCTCTTCATACTGTTCCTCCATTGAGGACCTTCACAAATTTTTTACTGAAGTCTGTAATTCACAACATATCCTTTTCATCAGTGGAATTCTTGAATAAAGAGCAATAATTTTGAACTTTATATTAAAAAAAAGAGAAGCTTTTAACTGAAAATGATACAGCAGATTTGAGTCCATTTTTGGGATAGCTTCAAAAATATTAGTAATTTGGAAGCCTACAAGCAGTACTTTACACAAACAGTGCCTGATTGAGCTATTCATAGTGGGAATTCAGATCCTTATTGAAATGCTTACTATTGGTCATCTGGCTTAGTTTGCTGTTTAATGGTTTAATCTTCACACAGTCTCAACAAACAGCTTACTTTAATGAGTTGTGATTACAGTCATGACAAACATATGCAGGAATCAAAACTCAAGCTTAATAATTTGTGGGAGAATACTGTTGGAAAGAGGGGGGAGAGTTTGGATCAGCATTGGATCACTGGATATGGAGCATTGCAGCAGTGCATTGAGGCCCTGACTTAGCCTGTCCATTACTTTGCAAGGCAACTGTCAATGAGAAAAAGGAACAATTCAAGGATATGAATAACCCAGATCACTTTCACTTTAAAGTTAGGGACAGATCTCAATATACTGTACATGGGATGCAGCAGGCCATGAGAGAGGAAATTGGAGCTATGACCCCTTCAGTCACTGGTTAAATTCTTGACTGTTTCAAGAGATAGCTCAGTTAATACACAGCTTATGGGGAATTTAAAGCACAATGAAGGTGGGGAAAGAGCAAGCAAGATTGTCATGGAGTAAAGCCAAATGGAAAGAGTCAGGAATACACAACCTTGTAGGGGCTGTCATACAATCATATCATGACTATTGGTCATATCCTTGATCTGTACAATTTCAATGGATAAGATAAATGCATGTAGATAGAGAAGAATTCTGGAAGTCCACAGCAATGCAGCGGCTATGCCAAGGCACACAAATATCTCAGTTCTGTGATAAATGGATGTTCAAAGTTTTGTGATTAAAACTTTGTTCATGTTCTCCTTTTCTAATCTTCAGTCACTGCATTTCAAACATGAACCACAATAAACTGTAAAGGGATTTGTGTGGCAGAAGATTTAAGCAGATCTTATGTTAATTAGAATAAGCCAGAGTAACTTCAGATCTTGTAAAGACCATCATTTTTATGATCAAATTCATGTTGAAGAGATTCACTAACAGCACATTAACTCATTGTAAAAGATCTGATAAAGTTTAGATGAGCTACACAATTGACTATATTTCTTGGAACATTAATTATAATTTCAACTTTAATATGCTTACAACTGTCACTTTGAGAATAAAAGGACAATTTAAAATGACAAAACATTCGGTTTTTATGGATTGTGCTTCATTTACACTACCATATTTTTAAGTTATTGTGGGATTAGGTACTGTAACTTCAATTTATAGCTGGCTGGAAAATTTCTGAGGGTTTTTGCATACTGAAAATTTGAAGTTGGAGAAAATATTTAGCAATAATTTTCTCAAATCCTACATTTAAGAAACTCACTCTGTGCTGTGAAAATGGGGGGGAAATATTTTGGTCTGCCTGAAATCTGAACATCTGGTTTCACAAATCACAGAAAAGTGGAGTTTGGTACCAAACTGGTGTCCAGCATTAGCACATAGAAAGAGTTCTGTTGTCTTGAAAGTCCTGGTAAGCTTGGTTTGGGCTTTCTCTCTGAACTGCAGTAGGCATGACACTTTGTTTCTACCTCAGCCTTGCTCTCATCAGTCCTTTCATGTATACGCAGAAGCCCTATCTACTGACTCAGGCAGAAGGAATGGGCAAATATCATCAAACTATGATTTCAGACCTAGTGCAGTAGATTTATTGAAGGGGATTTGTGTCCAGTTATCTAAAATCATATATTTTCTGTTTGATTTTAAAAAAACCCAGTTTAGTCAATTTTGAAATGCTAGAATATTTTTATTTGCATATAGTGTATGAATTTATCAGGAGTACCAGAATGTTCCTCACAGCTGTAACTCTTACATTCTGCTCCAGTACCATTTGTCATGAGCCTTTTTAAAGATGAAATTAATGAAAAACATCACTGGACGAATTACTCAGTTCTGAGTGTGTGTGTCTGTGTGCATCTAGGACTTGGGAGGAGAGACCTTTTGGAAATATCTACTGTTGGCAAGCCACAAAATTTCCTACTAACACAAGGAATCTTACAAATGTGACTAACAAGTGAGCATAATGTTCGTACAGTGTGTCACACTCATTTTATGTGAGCTTGCTTCCTCTGTCATAGAAACATAGTCCCTACACTATTAACTCTTTTTCTCATGACTGGATCTTTGTGTTTAGGCCCTCTCTTTAAAGTAAAGTATGGCAGTAAAAGTCTTATTTGTGATCTCTTGGAATATTAAGGTAGATATTGCAGCTCTGTGGTAACAAACATCCTGGCTTTGGTAAAGAGCATTGAACCACTGGAAAGAAACAAAGCTGGCAGAGTGGTAACCAGGATATAACTCCATGTGTGTCCTCTCATTTGAAGGCCTCATTTTCTGTCTGCAATTAAACCAGCAGGTAAAGAGATCCATGAAAGTAAACCATGAATACTGGGACAGAAATGAGCAACAAAATTGCAGTTGAAACTCTGAGGTTTGGCTCCTAAGGCCAAACACAGAACCCTGCCTTGTTTCTCTATTTTACCTAAGTGGTTTTTGCCCATTTTTCTCTACACATTTGCTTGTATTTTGAACATCAAGCTGAGCACATTAGCAGCAGGATACTTTGCATTGTTAAACTGCATCAGAGTTACTGGGATCCAAGCCCCAGGCTCTGCAGTGGCCACCTAGGAATTGCATATTGCTAAAAGAGCATAATGACCAATGGAGTTTAAATAACACGGCTATTGGACTACAGCGTATGCGATTCCAAATTAATTTCTGACAAAACTGAACCCCAGTGTTGAAATACTGAATTCTTATACTCCACTGTGTTGAGCTGCAATGGAAGTCACAAATTCAAATATTCAGAGAAATATAAAGAGCTTTCTTCCAAAATTCATTGACTACAGAAGTTAAACTCTGCTGTGAAACACAAAATATGTAGCATATTAAAGCATTGCTTGCCCTTTGAAGGGTTGTGATGTACAAAATTGTGAACTGTTACTCTAAAGCAGCTGAAGTTGCTTTAGATCTTTAATGCAGGTTTTGGTGTAGGGTTCTGGAAGAGGTTACTGGGAGGTTTTAGCTTCAGGTGCTTATACTAGCCCTCTGTGGGAGACTGCCAACCCCACAGTGTGCTCAGCACAATGTTCTCATATATAACTCAGACAACTTAAAAATGAGGTGCTCAACCTTGGATGCCAAAGCACGAGATGACACCCTTGAGACATATTAATGTATTTTTTCCTGTTGTTCTCCAAGGATGACTGCTCAGTAAAATAATGTTATAAATTGCAACAACATTATTTCCTACAGCTCAACTCTTAAATCCATCCTTAGTTTCATTTTAGTTACAACTCCCTGGCTTTCTTTATAACACAGTCTGAGGAACTGAGATGCTAAGTCTCTGAGATGACAAACTGGGGAAGTGCTTGATTAAGACAGTTTCTTTAATATTCTAGGTTATATTTGTAGATGCACTCTTGTTTCTATAAAAAAGGCTAAGTTTTTGTTTTGCTTGCCTGTTATAAAATATAAAAAGGATTGTTGACTTGTCAGCCTAATGTTGGGAAGGCGTTTAGGTCTTTTAGTGACCTCAGGTCCACGTTTGCGTGACTAAGTGCCACATTGCTACGAATTTACTGTAGATGCACATTTCTTCACTGGAGTAAACTACCAGAATATATCTGATTAGAGGCAAATGTTAACATTTTTGGAGAGCTGAAAGTTTTATTTGCATGTGCCAGTCACCAGAATAAGGAGAGTGTCCATTTCCCCGAAGATCTGCATGGGTCCAAATGTTGTGCCTGCTGCATCCTTTGTTAAAATTGTGTTAGGGAATTGAAAGGGAGGACGGGCCTGGGACCATTACTTAAAGAATTTCTAGTGATGCCTGTAATGTCATTAAGTACCAGGGCTTTGGAGAAATAAGGTTTTCCTCCTTTACTTTGTAAGATTAGAATTGGTAGAAGTCAAATAGCTGGCTTGCATCATACCTTTTACTATTTGACTAGACTACTATCTGTAATAAAATTCAGCTTCAAGCATGACTCATGGTTTATAGAAGAATGATGAACTTTACTAACCATTGTAATAAGCCTCCCACTTTTTGTGCCTCCAGATGTACATATATAGGTTAGACCTCCTGTCCCTTAGCCAGGATCAATATTGTATGGGTGATGTGGCCCTGAAAAGATTTATGTCTTTGTTCACTTTTACTTTTATGATTTTGCTGAATATATTTAGAAAGATGTGCTCTTAATTTAAGGAAATGAAGAAGCAACTATTGCTTGGAATGAAAATTTTGGTCAACTGAGGCCAAAGCAACATCCTAAAATAGTTCATTCCTTCAACTGTTAATACAATAGTAACCTTTCAAAGCTGACTACACAGTTTTGTGATTTCCAGTGAATTTTAGCGTTACACATTTTTTGCTGTGCCAAAACCTGAGAGCAGACACTCTGGATCAGTGAAGCTGGCAGAAAATGGTGAGTGGTTGACTGGTGCCAAGATAAAACAACTGTAGGATAAAAACCCACCACTGAAATCTGTGCTTTTGGGGAGTAATTTGCTTTAAAAGCTCATATTTCTGTCGGCAAAACCCTCAAGAATATTTATCCTTAATTGCATCAACATGAATGTTGATAATCAAGGACTTCAGGAAAAATTTACAGAAATGACAGTGCTCTCTAACTAAATTATTAAACATCATATTACTTTCACATATGAATCCCAACAAGCTTCTGTTCTTATGTGCCCAGGAATTACTCGGCATTGATTTCAGGAAAAAGAATTCTTTGTGAGAAGATGACAAGTATGATTTTCCAGACTTCTGAAAAATTAGTGACTTTATTTCCTGTCATAGTGTTACTGAAGATATTTTACATTAGAATGATTTGAAAGTGAAGAAAGCAGGATAGCACTACAGCACTAATGGGGGAGGAGGATGGGTCTGGGCCTGAGCTGGGAGCATCTTATCTATTCTTCATTACATGAGCCAGATAGTGCTCTGCTGGAGGGGTGTGCAATAGAGTCTCCTTATAAATCCCTGGCAACAGTAAATAAAAGGAGAGAGAGAGAATTAAAATGTCTAATGGTTAATGCTTGATGTTTTCCCAGTTCATTTTTCCAAGAACAAGATTTAGGACGTGCATGTGGGATGAGCTGCTTTTCTGGGAGCAGAGAGGGAGGGGTTAAGTTACTCCTTTGTGTGTTATGTGGTGCTGAGGTATGGGAGTAGGGGAGAGAAATGACATCTGGTGCTGATCTCAAACACCCACGCAATGAGAGGAATAGATCATCACTCCATCCATAATTCCTGTTTACTAGGAATCCCAGTTCTTTTCTGGAATTGTGTCACCATGCAGAATAAATCAGTATGCAAGCCAGGTTGCTTTACTTATGGTACTCTTTTTTAATTCAAAAAGGGAAAACGCTAAAATCATAGTGGTTTTAATATAATTTAAGCGTAGTTGGAAGAAAATAAAAATTGGAACCCCCTGTCCTTGAGTGACACCTCATCTTTTTATCACATGCTTAGCTCTCTTCGTATATTAAGATCCAGAAGAGAATTTGTCTATGTTGGCCATTGTTTCTTTATTCCTGCTACATAACTTAGAATTTTCTCTGTGGGAGATCTGTGGGGCTTAGCTATTAAGTGCTCTTTGAAGTCTTGGTCTCTAGGTGAATGTTTTTGAAAATGGCAGGCTTTCCAATATATTTCTAAGGAAAATGAGAACAACTGTATTTTAACCTCTGAATCTTTCACAACCAAAGACTGTAACCTAAGGTGTTTCCCTTGCCTGATCTTGTTGACAACCTAGTGTTTTCAAGTGTAATTGAGCAGGTAGGAATGACTGCTGATCTATCTTGCATTACTTGAGGTTTAGTTTGCTTCTGCCTTTTTAGGGCAATGGGGGAGGGTGTTAGGTGTTCTGAGCCATCTGGAGTGGGAGATCCTTTTGCTCAGAAACTTAGACCAGTGCCCTTTTACCCACATTTATTCTCACTGGGCATTTTTCTAGTTCTTTTTCTTTGTCTCAACATGCTAACCTGGATTTTTTCAGTTGAATTGCATTCTCCTTTTTTTTCAGACTTCTCTTTCGCTTTTTTTCCCAGGATCATTTTGAATTCTATTTGTATCCTCCAGCACACTGGCAATCACTCCCAGCTTGATACCTGCAAAATTAATAATCTTACTGTCTTTTCATCAGCCAGTTTATTAAGGAAAGCATCAAGTAGTCCTGTACTTAGGATATGCCCCTGTGGAATCTTGCGGCGGGTATGCCAAAGATGGTTTCAGAATCAGTTCCCATAATGAACTATACATATTGGCTAATAAACCTTTTAAAATTACTTTTTATATTGCTTTGGGAGCTCTACTGTGTGGTTTCCTCATAAATTTTGTGGCATAGTGTGTTACCTTAACAATTAGTTCTTGAGTTTGCTTGACTGAAGAAGTTTACTTGGGTTTTTATTTCTTCTAAGAACACAACCAGCTGCGTGAGTGATTGCAAGGCCCTTTTGGTCATAGGGTACTGTAAGTGAAGGGAAGGCTTGAAGAAACATGCTGCTATATGCAAGAGTGACAATGAAATCAGAAAGTCCCTTAATATCTGTAGTTATACATTCTGCAATCCAGAGAGTAAGAAAATTAAGCTGATTTATGCACCTGGTTCCATAGGCTGATCATGATAAAAATCTTCCTGACCCTTCTTGGATAGCCTATATGTGGTCTGAACTTGGAATAGCTGATAAACAGGTAAGAGGGATCTTCCTCTTACCTTAGCAGGGGTTTAATGCTAATGTGTTTTCTTCAAGAAGTTCCAGTAGTTGTTATGGCTAAAAATAGATGCTGTTTTCTAGTTTTTTAATTGTTGTGTGTAGAGAAACTCAAGGGAATGTGTTGTCAAGGCCTCAGAAATATGAAAATAGTGGCCTTGCAGAACCCATGCAAGAGCCACGTTATTGATCACCAGAAGCTGTGCAGATGCTCTAGAAGGAGGCAGACCATATTCTTAAGCATAGAGGACACCTGATACAGTAAGCTCACCCAGTGCTGTGCCATATGGGGTCACTGGTTTGGGCCTGAAAGGAGCACTGAAAATTTTATTGGCTTAGCTGAGCTTGGTGTCATTTGACTGTCAATAATATCTGGACTTAGGCTGGTTGTTTCAATCACTCTGGGTGTGTACACGGTACTTTATTCATTTTTCCATTTTCTGCCTTTCCAGAGTAGTATATTCTGCTCTGGTTTGTCTGTAGTCAGTAGCATACCCTTTCTCATACATGCTGACACTGTTCCATCAGTTCAGGCAAAGGCAGACTTCAAAGTTTACCTTTATTTGCTGCTAACTCCTCACTTCTTAACTGAAAGCTGATATTCTGGCACACTTACAAGTTTGGTACCCTGGGTGTTGTCCTAAGCACAAATCTGAGGAGACGTTGGAAAAGCAAAGATTTTGTTTTGTCTTTATTTTTGAGTATGGCATCACGGTGCAGGACAAGCTCTGTTTGTGGATTCAGCCACGTTCCAGTCTCAACCTCAAAACATACAAAAGGGTGATAATTCTGCATTTTATTAGAAGTTCTGCATCCCCTCTTAATGAGAGTTGGTATCTGCTGTCTATCTGCAAGTGGTGTACTTAAGAAGAAGTGAGGTTCTATTAACCTCATCCAAACTGATAGGACTTTGATAGAAGCCCTGCATAGGTTTGGATGGATTGAGAGAAAGAATTGTGGTGTGCTTGAAACAAAGAGAAAACCTTCTGAGCATGTGAAGTCATGCAGCCCACAACAGCTGTGCTCACAGGCTCAAGTATTTTGCACTTCATGGATCATTGTCCTTAGTGGGCCCTAAGTCCTGCTAAGCCAGACTCAGTTGACTTTGCAGGCCTTCTCTTGGTGAAATTTCTTGTTGTCACTAGACTCTAAAGATGATTTAGCTGCCAGAAGTGTTACAGGATATCAAAAAAGTAACAACCTCTTACGATTGCATGCATGTTTTTATAATTGACCTGTTTTTCTATCACATTTATATTTAATAAGTGCTTTAATAAATAAGTATTTGACATGAAGATCTTTCTAGCAAGAAGCAACTCTGGCACCAACAGTGGAAAAGCACAAGTAGAGGCATGATGATACATTCCTTCATTTGAAAAATGTCCTCCTGTGTGTAGTTTAGGACTGGCACTTAGTGAAGGCAGTTTTCATAGCTGTGGACCACCATGGCTATAAGGGAAATTTAGTATCTCTAATTACAGAAAATACTGCCTTTCTCTTCAAGCCTGTGCTTAGTAATTGAAGAATAATGAGTTAAACCATTATGGTCATTAAATATATGAAGAGGAAGGTACACTTATTTCAGTTTGCCTTTTAAAAAATGGCTCATTAATAATTTAAAACCCTTTGCTTCAGGGTTTTTTAAACACCTAACTAAAAATTAGACTCCTAATTACATGTTAATAGTTCAGTGGCAAAATGGGAGGGAAGAAGAGAATCATAATTACTCATTCTCTCTGGCCTTATTTCAGCAAGTCATTTAAACATGTGGTTTTAAGCCTTCAGTAGGCAGAGAAGAAAAGAACTGCAGGCACTCAGTAGCATAAAGACAGCAGGCACAGGAAAAATGAAACTGCAGTGTGCAAATGCTGTTCTATAGTTCTTGCTGTCAGAAATGTCTGAAGGGTTGAGGTTCTGTTTCAAGAGAGACTTAGAATTTGGAATGAAACCAAAATTAAAGAGAATTGTCTTTTCCAAAGCAAAATAGAAATAAGTGTACTATTCTGTACGAGTACAGAGATTCCTTGTCAACAGAGTCACAATGGTTCATTTTGAAAGGTGGCAGGAGAAGGCTGTCTGGTGCAGTGGCCTACTTCCATCATAGATAACCATATGTGCTTTTTGGAAAAGCTTTTGTTCCTGAGATTTGGTCCTGGATAAATGTACTGAATTGCTTCAGATCTATACATCTATGACAGATTGACAGATACTAGTGGAAAGGATTCATGCTTTTTCAGTAAGTTTCCTAATGTAGTATTCATTTCTTTGAAAGAGTGGCAGCTTTTTCTGTTGTGTTTAATGAACGATGTATGTACTGAGTACTGGTGGAGCACTTTACTGCTTTGACTCACCCCTGGTGGCAAAAATATAGCATTTTAACAGCTTGTAAAGAGATAGAGAAACTTTTAAATGGGCTTCGACTAACTGGCATCACCAACATTTCTTCTGTCATTAATGTTTGTATTTCTGCTCAGTTTTCTTACTTGTGTCCAAGTAAGGACGAAGAAAGAATTCTAAGATCAAATATAGTAGAAAATAGGAGCACACCCTTTTCAATTCCTCCTTTTGCATGTTGTTTTTTGTTTGTGTAAGTACCAGATCATGTTAACGATGCCTTAGCATAGAGTGAAAAATAATACAGACCTGTGATGTATCTGAATATTGTTAGTTGCTTGATGACTGTCAACTGACAGCTCACCTTATAGCTGCTGAAAAATATTGCAGTTTTTACAGGCTTTAGAATTTGAATGGATGAATCTGTGATTGAATCAGGGTTGCCACTCTCATTTGTCTCAGAAACCAGCAAATCTCAGCTCCCTACTTTAAGAGAGATATTTTCTTACTATTGTTCATGAACCCTAGTTGGATTGATTGAATTCTTCGGCTAGTTCCAGAAATCCAAATCTTTAGCTTTTTCACTCTACAAGCAAAATGACAATATGTTCTATATTTTCCTATAGCAACAAAATGTTTGTAGGCTTTTACTCTTTTTCATGTGAAAAGGAGAACCTATCATCAGATTGTCCATTTGCTTGATTAGTTTTGTAAGGTTACCCATTTTGGTCTCCAACGAGTTGAAAATTTTCCTGGCTTGTGCAGCTTGTGATTACCTTGTTCCACCTTTATGGCATGTTCTGCTTTCAACAACATTAAAAGCAGAATACCTTGCAGTTTGTGATTACCTTGTTCCACCTTTATGGCATGTTCTGCTTTCAACAACATAAAAAGCAGAATACCATCATTTTCTGTAATTCATAAAGGTATTGGCAGATTAAAGCTTTCAGCCATACAGACAATACCTCATTTTACTGCCACAAAGATAAAGAACCTCTTGCAATAGAGGATATCACAAGAAATAAATAGAAGATGTGAAAGAGAGAGCAAGAGTTGCTTCTCTCCCCTTGAGGGTGGCATGGTGAAGTTGTTAAAATGGTGGTGGAGGGAGAAAAAACTCATTACCCCAGCAGTTTGCATTGCCTCATGCACACACCATTCTTGGTGGCACAGCACCCACAAGTTCGGTGTTTTATATAAGCAAAGGCCATGGAAGCATGACCATGTCTCAGTTCACAACTGAGGTTCATAAACCTGGACCACAGTCTATTTCATCTGTTCAAGGTCTGATTTTGCTTGTAAATTAGGTGAATGCCTCTGTCATTAGGAATGTTGGGACCAAGGCTGTAACTAAAATCAAGAGCCTTTTTCTTTGTCTATGTGTGTTGGGTTTGATTTTGGTAGGGGCTTTTGTTTTGGGTTTGTTGTTTGGATTGGCTTGCTTTGGTTTTTCCCTTGTCTTCCAAAAAATACTGTTATTTAAGTTCAGTCCACTCTCTCAAAATGAAAATTGCTGAGGTCTCGTGTTGCAACTGAACAGAGAGACCAGCCTCTCTTTTGCCTCAGGCAGTAGGTAGTAAGTCTGTGCAGGGAAAAAAGTATCATCTATTTTTCTGATATTTAGCGGTGATAATGGCCAGGCATAAGGGTTTTACTGTGCTGGAGTCTGTTAAGTTAATCACTGCCCTGCACAGCCCCTGTTCATAAAGACACAACAGGTGTTAGTACAGAGCTATAAGTACGGGAAAGCTGGGTTCATATTTGCATAAATTAATATCACAGTGATCTTAATTGGCACAAGGGAGACACCAATCTAACCAGTGCCAACTGACAATAATCCATCAGGCAGCTGTAGAGGTGTGTGACTCTGGTTCAGTGATAGGGTGCGCATTCATCAGCATTACATTCTGCCAGTTCTGCAGAACCACAGAAGAATAGTAGTTTTGTTGTCCCAGGCTTCCTTTTCTCCTCCCTTCCTCCCCTCTTCCTCTCTTTCTCTTGCAGATGGAGTCTTCCTCCACTTTGGACAGAAAGGCTTTTTTGGACAGAAAGGCTTGAGGCTCTTAGAGATAGAAAATTCCTGTTGGTATGTGGCTGAGGGAGGGCTCATGGTCAGCTGGTTCACTTTGAACCTTTTCTACCTGTCTCTTCAGGTGGAACAACACCCTGCCCAGGCAGCTTCCTGAAGGCACCAGACCCCATCAGGACACTTACTCTAGTGATCTAAATTAGCCTTGCCCTTCAAGTTCACTAAATTGTAGAAAGAGCAGGCAAACTAACCAGTTCCTTATGTCTTCTCAACTTACCCAGATTTCAGAGGGACTTTGGTGTAGCTGAGAATTTTTCACTTCTCCAGACATTTCACTGTTTTCTTCCATTGCTCTGCTATGCTTTATTCTGCCTCACTGCAATCCATGTTTCTGAGTTTTCAGGGAGAGAGTTTTCAGATGGGATGCTTGTATCCTTTTGCTGAGTTGGAGTGGGGCCTGAACAGCAAGTTTGACAGCCTGAAGTCCAGTTTCTGGTGGAACTCTCAAGATGTACCAACTTTCTGTGGACTGGCTCTCCTGAGCAACTCTGGGAAAATGTTTCTTAAAATAACAGATTCTAATTCCAATACCAAGGCATTGACATAGTAATACAGAGGGAAAAATTATTTTCTTTTTAAAGGGAGGGTGGAGAGAAGGAATGAGAGACAGGTAGATGCTGAGGCATGTAGCCAGGAAGAAAAGAAAAGGTAATGGCTGGTGAGGAAGGGATTTTGAAACACAAAATGAGTGTTGATCAAAACCGGTTTCACTGGTTCACTGGTTTCTCTTCTGTTCACTGCAGAACTGCCTTCTGGTAAAATGTAGTGTCAGGCATTGTTCCATCCAGGAGAAGGCTGAAGTCACCGTGGAGTGTTGGTATTTCACTAGCCCATTCTTGAGAGGAAGACCAGGGCTGGGTATTGTTCTGATGAGTTTAATGCCTGCTTGTTCTAAGAAACTTTAAATATCTAAGGCAGCAAAATACCTCTTTTGTCCCCTCAACAAGGACAGCCTTTTTTTTTTGCAAGTTGTGAAACCATTTTCCCCCTCTTATTGGTTTCATGGCCTCCATTCCCTCACCTCCTTCAAACACTTGTGAAAACTGTTGATAGGGAAGGTAAGAATTGATTTGAGCCCACTTGTGTAGAAATTCAAATTTATCCATCTTGATTTTTCTGCTGCCTTGGCCAGCTGGTGGAAAATTGCTTTTTGCTCCTATCATACACTAAGAACTACACCATCTGGAAAAAAAATAGTATGAGTTCATGCTTATTGGAGACACCATAGAGCTGTTAGCTATTTGGTTGCTATAACTTTTATTTGTAGGTTTTGCTTCAAAGCTTTATGTATGTGGGCTTGAAGGATTCCTCCACTCAGAAGCTGACGAGGTAGACGGGAGACATTGCTCATCCGCTGATGACCGACAAGTCTCAAATTTATTGATAATAGGCACACTTTTATAATCACAGTAATAAGGGTCATATATATTGCAAAAATAGAGCTCACTATTGGTCAGCTATAAAAAGTCAGTCCCACCTTTCTCAGGATGTTTGTGTCTTCTTTTTTACCTCCTGTTATCACATATTTTCTTGAACAGCTTCTTGCTCAGAGAAACTATGTCCTTGAATTAGGCAGCTGTTGCTTTCTCAGATGTATTTTCTCACGTCTCTTTTCCCATCAACTATGTCTCAATAAAAAACTGTCCACAAGAAGCATTTGAATTGAATTGATTCATAAACTTGATTGCTAATGTTAAGTTTTTTGCATGTTTCCTGTGAGTAGGAATTTTCCATGCCCTATTACAGAAATCTTTTGTGATTCTCCTGGGCACAAAATTTGTGCAAGGCCTATTTTTAGGTAGTCCTAATATCACTGCACTTGAAACACTGGGCAGAAGTGAGAAGGATTCTCCAAATGTGAGGTGAAACAATTTGGCAATTTTCTCCATATTTTTGCAGAGAATTTAAATCTTAAACTGTTATCAATCACAATAATTTCCTCATCATGAGGGAGCGGCCAAACCTAGTGACTTAACCCAGTGTGTGCATGAGTCTTGCTGACTGCGAGCCATCTTCTAAAAAGCTATCTTCTAAAGCCTCCTCATTCCAAGGTACTGCTTCTCATAATCTTCTCTACTGTGTTATAATGCTTCTTTGGGGGGTTCAATACCTACTGCTTTCCAGAACAGGGCTGAGTTTCACCAGTGCCTTGACAATGTAGCCACAGGGCACAGGAGGAGATGAGAATATTTGATTGGTTTTTGTCCGTGGGTTTAGTGTGAGATGATGGCCTTCAAAGAAAGCTGTGTGGTAGGACTAGAGAGGTTGAAGAGCCAGGATACAGAGAACACAGGACAAAATTAAATTAGGTGCTGTGATGAAGGGTGCAAATATAAAATGCAAGTGAATCAGAGGCTTCTCAGTGGACTGAAAGAAAGAGGACAACTGCTGTTTAGACTGAATGAATTTTCAGTTCAATTATATTGAATACTGACTGTACTGTAGGGCAGAGATAAAAAGCAAGTTCTTCCAGGGAAAAGAGGTTATTTTTTCCACTTTTCACTGTACTGAAGGGACCATATCAAGTTTTGTGCATTCATTATTGGTCTCCATTTTCTGAAAAGAAATTTCAAATGACATGGAGCTTGGGCTAAAAGGAGAGTTCTAGTTCAGCTAGAAGAGTAATTCCCAGAGTGTGACCCAGAAAAGGCTCCATCCCCACTATTCTCTAAGGTCTAATGAGTTAAAAAATGATTGACATTAAAAAAAAAAAAGAAGGAAACAGTATAAGTTACTAATTGACACTTATGATGGCAACTTGTGTATAGAGATAATGGGAAGAATTAATAGAGCTTTTTCAGTGGTAAAGTGAGATACATTTTAAAGTAATAGTGTTTAGTTTGTCATATGTATGAAGATATGTTGTACCTGTCATCAAGAAAATGAAAATACAATTTCTTGTGTGCATCAGCTAGACACTTAGAAAATAAAGCATGTATTTTGACTCTAATCCCTTTAAAGATAGCTACCTCTCTAAAAGCTTAGAAACAGAGAGAAGCAGCACATTTGAAAAAGTCTCCAAAATCATTTTTAAGAGAGGCTTCATAAATAAACAGGAATTGGAGCTGACATCTATCTATATTCAGAGGAAGCTGAACCGTATTTATTTTCAACTTTGTATAAACTACCCCCCAGCCAAAAGTTTTTTGAAGATGCAGACATATTCTTCTGGGGCTCTGTCAGTTATCTTGAGAGAAAAAAAAAAGAAAGCATATGAATTTATAATCCTTTATTTTCTGGGTTTTCTGTGAAATCAAAATACAGCTGTATGTTTATATATGCATACTAAAGATGAGTAGGTGTATGATGTAGACTTGTGGATTTTTTTTTCCTGCCCAGATGCAAGCATGAGAAGAGGAATAGTACTATGGGCAGACTTTGCATGCAAATCTCAGTTCCAGAACTCAGTCATCACATCTGTTCTACAGCTGTCCTCTACTTTTTAAGAAGTTCTCACTTGGTTTAAGAAACCAGATATGGAGATGAACTGAACATTCACATTTGGGAGTGTGACTGGAAGTGTTCTGGAGTGTCACTCTTCATTTGTGAGATCTCACATAGGTAATATGGCCATCCCCAAACTCCTGAGAGATTTTACAGTACCATCCTTTGTGTTCCCTCAGAGCTGCTGTAAAGCAGTGGTGACACCTAACTTATGTACTGCACTCTGATGTAAGTGAGGCCCTAGAGGTGCATTTTCAAGTCTGTTTTAAAGTTTTCTGAATCAGCCGGTCTTGCTTTATGTCTTTTAAACACACAGTATCTGCAGATAATTGACTGGTCGTTGCAGGATAGTTGTTATGAAAAGGCTAGAAGGCACATTCTTCCCTCAGGCTGGATCTGATATGAGGTCTGCTGAAGTCACGTCAGGCCATCACGTAATTTATTTTTAATTTACTGAATATGTAGCCTTGGGGTCACATAATTGCTAGAAAATCTGAAGTGATTTATGTCATGTCTGTACAATTTCCACACACAAATTTGCTGCAGACACACTGCAAAGTCAGGATCATCAGTAAGGAAAAGGGAGACCCCTCAGAAGACAGTGTGTCTCTCAGGCTTCCTCTGCTGACTGATGAATCACAGGGACACAGAAGAACTGAGGATTCTCTTACAGCAATTTGTAGAGGTTTGCCTTTCAAATCTGTCTCCTGAAGTGTCAGGCAGTAAAACTTGCCTTCCAGGAGTGCTGGCAATTTTCCTCAAGCCTAGGGGTCTCAGCCTTGGGGCTGAAGGTGTTCACTTTAAAACAAGGGGGTATGGATGACAAAACCAAGGAGGCTGAACCCCCACAGTGGAACTCTGCTTGATGGAAGCCAGAAAGCAGCACAGCCCAGAGCAAGGCTCACGAGTCAATGACTCATGTCTCACCTATGGGATGCCCTGTGATTCCAGAGCACCAAGTGTTGCTGGATGGGTTGGTCTGGAGTGACGGCCCCTTCTATATTTCAGCTTTAGGCTTTAAAAAGAATCAAAATCAAAAGAAGCAAATGAACATAAAGCCCTCTTCCTTACCAAAATAAAAGGAAACGTTCTTAAAAATGGCTTGTGTGTTTAAGTAGAAAGAAGTATTTTGGGAATTATGAATTTGCAGAAGGCAAGTACAGGTGTAGGGCAGCACAGCAGGTATGAAGAAGATCCTAGTGGATCAGAAAAGCCAGGGACCAAATAAACCTGTGTCAATCAAAGACCATACAATAGTGAGAAGAATTTGAGTGAACTGGGAGAGACAGAGAACTTGTTTGCATCAGAAAGGCATTTGTGCATAGAAATGAGGATGGATGTGAAGCTGAGCTTCCTTAATTACAGATTCAGTGACTGAATTTATCAGAAATATTCTTCCCCTTCCCTCTTTCACTGATTCATCTATTTTGTATCTTTTGACCAAAGCAAAAAGGTTCTCAATGGTAGCAGTCAGGCAGCTACCCTCTCTCACTTTTCATTCATTTGCCAGATTTAGAAAGACCATAACCAGACCATAAATAAAGATAATCTCTTCCTGGAACATCATGAGGGGTTAACAAACAAATATTGTAAAGTGCTAGGGGATTCCTAATGAATGCAAGGACTTCTTGAAGGCTTTCCTTGGAAAGGAGAACATGATGATGAAAATGGCTTGTGTATGGTTCTAATTGCACTAAAGGCCTTTGGAATATATCTTGAAGTAACCTCTTTTAAGTTGCATTTTTGAAGGTTTCATCTCTCTTATCTGTAGCAAAACTCATTCAGTCGGGCAGTTATGACAGGAAGAAGTGCTTAATGTTCACATCTGTATTTTCTCAACATCATTCCGATACTTAGCCTGTAAAAAAAAAACAAACTGGCTTTACAAGGATCTAGTGGCATAGTGCCCTGAGAATTTAGTTTTTCAGTTTCAAAAAACACACGCACAGAATTCAAAAGCCAAAATGTTCATATTTCAAAGGTTTTTGCATGTAAGGAGGACAAGCAAATAGCCAGAAAATAATTTTAGTATTGACAAACCCCAGTAGATGGGTGCATTATTCCTATTATGTTCTCCTGTCAGACTTTCATGGTAATAGTTCTCAATGTACAGATAATAGCAGGATCATTTCATGACTCTTTCTGTGAACTAATGGCACCTGTAATGTATTCGCTTTAAATTTGCTTTACTAAGTTTATTCTGCTGAGTCAGATCTTCAGATGCTGAAAATAATTGTATCCTTTGAAGAGCATCTAATTCTTGCTATAAATTTTTCAAGTCAGAAAAAAAAAATCAAAGTTGGTTGGACTGTCACCTGTGTATTCCTTGATCTAAATTACCAGTTTGTGTACTCTTCTACTTTCACTTTGCCCCTTTGGACAATTGATATTACGATTTCAAAGCATGCTTGGCTAGATAACAATCAAGTATGGCCCATTCTGGGTAGAAAACCACATATTAAAAGGATTGGTGCTGCCTTACCTAACAATCTAAGCATCACCAAGGAAGCAATGAAAGTTGATAACAATGTAGCTAGCTAACAGTGTAAAAATAAATTATTTTAGCAAGTTATCACTCTATTATAGTCTACCTGGCTGGGAATTTATAATATTGTTGTCACAGAAATTCAAAATGAAAAGTACACAGCTGTGAAAAAGACTACCTTAGCTATTGCTAAGAGCTCTAGTGAAAAAAGACTACCTTAGCTATTGCTAAGAGTTCTAGGTGAGAGCTGTGTCAGGGAAATGGGCTTATGCCACTCATGTTGGTATAGATTATTGTCTTTTCTACCTAGCTGAAGCAATTCCATTTGTTTGTGCCGAGTTATTACTAGTTGGCACTCTGTGCTCCAGTTTGAAGGTGTTATGTGGTGACCAAAAGTACCAATGCCTGTGTGTGACAGATGAAGGGCCCACAGAAGGCCCTTCTGTGAGTTTTGAAGGGTGCTGGCAGTGACAGCATGTTAAATGAATCAGTGAGCACCAGGCTGAGAAGTTTGGACTGGAGCCTAGGTCGCTTCACTCCCCCTCCCTGGGGCTTCCTGTTTGGAGAGTTTGCTTCTTACCAAGGGCTCAGATCCCAGATGCCTCAGCTGAAGTGTGTGTTGTAGTAGGCAAGTTTTCAAGTGGGCCAAGCACCATGACCTACACTGTTGTGTATTTGTGGTTCAGAGTGATCAAAACGATGAGTAGGAGGGGATACAGAAAATGTGCTGGGTGACCTTCACTGAGAGTCATTGCATCTCTATTTCCAGTAATGGGAAATGAAGATTGCTACACAGATCACTAAAACTGCTGCTTAAGTTTCTGGATATGATCCATTATTTCAATGTTGATGATAACTCTAAATGCTTCTGATGTTTTGAGATGATCTGTCAGATTTACACTGCACGTCTAGTTTTGGGAAAGGGAAGCAAAGCATGCTTAGTAAAATGACTTCATCTGATGTTAAGTAAGAAATTTCATTCAAAATTGGTAGAACTTTTAAATGCCCTTCTCTTAGAACTGCTTTAACACTTCTTTGCAACTCCATATGTAAAACAGCAAAATTGAGTTGTGCAGTTTTGTGTGTAATGACTTACAATGAGTACTGAGAGTGGAAAATATATATATGATGTATCTCAGCTTCTTCTTCTGCATTGTATGAGATTCAAAATGACAGGACCTAGAGTGTTTAAATTTTTCTCACCCTTCAACTGCCTTCCTCAAGCGTGTTTTGGTTAAAGAGTTGACTTTATGCTTTTAATGAGATGAAGCATGTCCTAAAGGTGTAGTGCTATAGGAAGAGAAAATAGTTTGGTCAGTGATCCAGTACGAGTGCAGACTCCAAAATCTACCATCTCTTGGTTTGTTTTCCTTTTGAAATTCAATCTACCACTTGAAAAGCAGATGGTGGATTGTAAGCCAACAGCAAAACAGTCAGGATCATGGAAAAAAAAATCTATAAAATGAACCTCAGAATTATGGAAGCTCAGTTGTCTGGAAATCTTTGACAATTGGTGGTTTTTAAGTGCCTATCTTAATGGAACAGGATATATTTGGTTATACTGCAGCACTTTTATGTTGGGATATTGCTTATTAGGAAGACGAAATGTTGCCTGCTCCTTTTCCTCTTTACAACTTTTGTTTAATTCTACATGAAATCTCATTTACACTTGCAGGAGGTCTACATCTAGATCTGAACCCTGTTGAGCTGAGTGCTGTACTTTGTACAGTGCTATCTCTGAAAGAGCTTGTGATCTAAATAATCAGTAGATGGTAGGAGTACCTTCATTTTCTGCAGCCATGTATAGTTGTTGATGTTTACACCAGAGAAGATAGAAAATGCTAACAGATTTCAATTAATTAGCAAATTCTGATATTTTAGTGAGATTTTGTCCCCAGCTATGTGGAAATAAGAAGGACACGCAGTACAGTGGGAGCAATGTTTCATATTCGAAATGTAGGGTAAGATTTTTGTTTTGCAGCACAGGAAAAACAAGAAATGTGAGGATGTGATCATACCATGTTATCCTACTATTCAGTTACTTAGTGCCATTGCAGCCTCACTACAGCAGGCTGTGATTTTTGTCAACTGTTAAACTGAATTTAAATTCTTCTGTTTCGGATGAGGGGTCACCCAGGGAAACTCACAGTGAAGACAGTTATGAGCCACTGCTGGGAAACGTTCATCTCTTTCAGAACTGGCAGCTTGGTGACATTAGTGACAAAGGCTGCTTAACACAAATCGTGGACCTGGCATGGCAGGTGAGCTGTGTGTGAACTCTGACTGCAGAGGCGGGCATCTGTGTAGATGAAGAGAGGAGCCAGGGCTCTCAGCTCTGCTGCTTGTATTCCCAATAGCCTGCAGAATGTTCTGGAGGAAGGCAAATCCCTTCTCATACCATATGTTACACTCAGGATCATTATAGTAGAGACAGGACTGTCTGCTACAACTTTCACCTAATTCACTGTTGTCTTTCCTCCCACCCCTATAAAGGAATTTTCCATCTGCTGCTTATGCCAGTTGGCCAGATGCTTCTCCAGTAAGCATTCACCTCCAGCAGAACCACGGGTGATGAAAGTAGTTCTGCACATGGGATTTCCCACTAGATAAACCTCCCTCATGACTAGCCAAAAGCTTTGCCCTAATAGAATGACATTTACTGCCCCTGGAGAAACCACTCTGTGCCTTTGAACCATTGAGGCCTGAGGCTCAATGGAAATGAAGAAGAGGCAAAAGACAGAAGCTGTGGGTTTTTTTGCTATTCAAATTAGAGAGGTAGGTTCTTTACTAACTGTTTTTCATTGAAAGTCTTTGTGTGCAGCTGTGTTCTATTCTGAATTTCAGGGTAAATAAAAAATGGGAGATATTTTTCAGGAGCTGACCCTATGTAAGTGGCCAGCATGTGATGGAGTGATCCCTTAGGTAGTATTAGTTTGCATGCTCTTGCTTTTCCAGTGTGTACTCAGATTGTGCCAAGGCAAAGTCATTGCTTGTACTTGGGTTATCAGGTGTCCTATTTTTCTTCATACAGCTTTGTCTCAGGCCATTTTTTCAGAGGATACAGAAAAGTTGTCAAGGTTCATTTTCATCAGTGTTGAACTCATTTATGTGAAGGTTTAATCTGTGGGGCACTTATTCATTATACAAAATTCTCACACTGTCCTAATAAATTTGGCCCTAACAGTGAGCATAGTTAAAAAGAATCTGAACATATGCTGAAAAAAATTGAACTTTGGCCATTCTTTCCTAATGGACTGTGAACAGTTATTGGTAAGGGTTGTGTTTGCGGTTCACGCTCTGGTAAAAGCGTCCATTAAATGTAAGACCTGCAAGCTCATTTTTTAGGAATTAATAGCTTTGTCTTGTGCAGTCTGTAGCAGCATTTTACTTAATGGCAGATGTTTCCTTGGGCTACAGGGGTTGTCTACTAGTCTGTGCATTTCTTCCCTATTCATAGCCTGTTCATATAGAAATAGATGTCTAAAGCAATAGGAGTGAAAAGGCCAAGGCAGACTTTGGGCGTGGCCTATGCTGCAGACATGCACTTGCTTATGCATAGACTTTTTGAAAGTATATTTGAGAGACATTACCTTTTGAGAAGGAAAACAATGTAGTGTCTGTTATCTACATTCTGTACTCCCACACTGAATCAGAGTGACAAAACTATGCACGCAATTTCTAATGCAGCCTCAAAGTTTGCCTGGTGGCTGGAGGTCAGCTGCTGGGTTATAGGGTTGGTAGCTTAGATGACATATAAAATCCATATACCTACCGAAGGGGGCAAGAGGCACAACTATTTAGCTTCCTAACCAGTGAGTATCCAGAAATTTCATTTCCCACTCTGTCAGTGGCTCAGCACATGTTCTTAGTGCAGTCACAAGGTTAACACTTCAAAGTATGTCCATTTGTTTTGAAGGTCTCAACATCTGAAAAATCTTTTTCTTTTTTCTTGGAAGTGCTGTGAACTTTTAAAATGCTATTGGAACAGAAGGTATCAAAACAGATTGTACTTTACTTATGAAGAGATTTTCAGTTAGAATACTCCAAATCCCCATGATTTCCAAAATTAGTAGCCATTTTTGAGAATGTTGCCTTTATCTTCTGTGGGTCTGGTTTCACCCTGTACAATGAATGCCTTATACTTTGCACAGCTATTGCAGTATATGATTAGTGTATAGGAATGATTCACGATCCTTGAATGATGAAATTCCCAGATGAAATTCAAGGTTTTTGCACTCTAAATAGCTTTGATGCATTTGTTCTTCAGAGATTGCTCCAGTCTCCATTCTCAAGAATAATGATGCAGCAGACTTTTCTGAGGAAAGGTGTATGTATTAGTGATGCTTAGACCAGGACAGTACCCCTGGCTCATACTGGTTGCCATGTAGGGATGCAGTGGAAGCTGGGGGATCACAGGGTCACATTGTGAACAGTAGTTCTTGCTCTGCCCTGACACCAAGTGTAGCTTTAAGTCCTCCTAATGCTGGGTCAATGCCATGAGCTTCTGTTTCCTGTGTGCATTGAGGGAGGTGTTTGCTTCTGGTGGGTGAAGGTATTTGCTGTTGGATCATAATTTGCTCCTACTGCGATATCACACATGTTGGTATTCCAACTCCAGAGTTAAAAAGGAGAATAATAATTATCTTATCATTGTTTTTCAGTCTGTTTCAATGGATTTTTTCCAACTTGACCTATGAATGGTGAATGTATTGTACAGAAATGTATTATTAATAAAAACTTACTATATTTGTTTAGATTCTGTAAAAAAATTTTTAAAAATCTTTTTCCTTTACTTGTAACTTTAGGCATAGTCTTGAGTATCTGGATAGCTGTTAATTTTTCAAATTAGAAAAATTCTAGATATAGCCAGAGGACTTAGGAGCCAGAGTCTGACTGGACATCTTTCTCTTCTTTTGCAGTGCAGCTACATCACTACACTTGATTATCTCTTACACCAGTATTCATAAGATTAAAATCAAGCTTACCGTGAAGTTTATCCTCCCCAGTATAATGCATGTGACTGGAATCTGACTTGTGCAAAAGGAGGATATTTGTGTGAGCAGAAACCCAAATACAACTGGAAACACTTCAGTGGAAACTGAAGGAACAGAAAGACCAGTGTTACGTTTAGCAAATGCTTGTGTCTGCTGAGGTTTTAGTTTTCTTACAAGTTGAAACTATTTTCTGCTGCTATTTTTTAAGCTGTTGTGGAAAAAAGTGGTGTCTTGAGTCATCCTACTGTTTATCACCATCCAAATCAAAGGGCAGAGAATTAGGTTTGTGTTTTCACAGAGAAAATTGATGCTGACACACAGCTGTCCCTTCCTCTTCCTTAGTACATCAAGACTAAATGTTTTGCATATTATAAGCCTGGTCCGGGTGAGGAGTCTGAAATAAAACTTCTTTTGTCTCAAGTGTTTTGGTGTTTGCTCTAAAGAAATCATCAACCTTTGTTGTTTATTTTTTCTTCTGCAGAAAAAGAGGGGGCTGGGAAAGTCATCCATCCATCTGTTTTCAATCTTAGTTTTAAAAGTCTAAAAGTAAACAGGCCCCATAGTCCACCCAAAAACTGTGTTCATGGGCAGTTTAGAACCAGGGACAATGTAAGCTTCATAATCAGATTACCTCAAAAATTGTACAGACTGGAAAAGAAATCAGTGATGGTGTTTACCACTTAAAAGTAAAAAAAGGTATTTTTAGACATCTGCACCAACACAAATACTTACTTCTAACAAGGCCAGAACACTACTATTGAAATTCCTCTTTGTAATCCACTTTTTCTTTCATCTCTTGTTCTTATCTTTCAGTGGATTGTGTTGGATATGAGGAACCACTGAAATACTGCTGATATGAAAGGTTAAGGAAGGTTATCTCAGAGCCAGGGTGTGTGCTCAGATTTTTTGCACACAAGGCAAATTTAGCTTAAAGCGTGACAAATCTTTTGCAGGGTAACCCAGTGAGCTGTGGTATCTATATTGCATAAGTTAAGGCTTCAACCATCGTGTCAACAATGAAATATTGATGGTTTAGGGACAGTTGTAGAGATGGCTTCAGAAAAGACTGGATGCTGTGATATCTATGACCCTAAAACTATTGCTAATCTACAATGTTGCTATTGAGATTCATGTAATGATAGAGCAACAACTCTGTGTGTGTGCGTGTGTTTGTGTGCCACCCCCCTTAAATTTCCAAGGAGTTAATTCTATTTCCTCTGATGTATAGACATATTTGCACAACTGCAAAAACATTTTAAGTATTAAGAGCCGTAGCACATGAATAGACACTTGTTGGAATGTATTTATGTGCATGCACATACATAAAACAAACAAAAATTGACATTGTACTTGAAATTGAATTGGAGAGGTATTCAGTGTTAAGATTCCCACAGCGTCTGTTCACAGGCTTGAAAAAGCTTGTTTTCTGTGCAACTTCTCATCTCCTTTTTTCTCTTGACTTGCTCTTTATTTTCAGTCTGTTTGAAGCTTCCTAGTGCAGGAGAACCAAAGCCTAAAAAGCAGGATTGCCTAACTGGAAAAGCCATACCATTGTTATGATTAATTTGGCTCAAGTAGTAAAGCTGCCCACAAAGCAGTACTGCTATCAGTAGTTGACTTGATTTCTGTGGATGGGATCCCTGAATAAAGCATGAAAGTTGCAGGGGCTCTTCATTTTTCTGTATTATGATGCCACTTGTGGTCTCATGTAGAGAATATTGATGCCCCATTATCTCTAAACACGGAACCTGTTTAGCTGGGGAAAGCAGTAAGAGGTCTGCACAAAGACAGAGAGAACTTTAAACTCTGGAGATGAAGGAAGGCTACAGAGGAAATCCCCTGTGTGGAGTCAGTAGGCTGCCTTTATGACATTTTGCTTTATGCAGCTCTCTCACGAGTCTCACTGGATTGGTTGCTCTCTGCTAAAATTCCTGCAGCACGTTCCAATTTGTTCTTTCTTAATTTCCTTAAGCAGGATAGTGCATTTTTTTTGTTTAGTTAAATCCTTGTCTCTCCATCTCAGGGTAGTTTTTTCCTCTCTGTAGCTGTTAAGTTACGCACAAGGTCAGATGATTACTCAGAACTTCCTGGAAAGCTTCTTGTTTGTTTTAGACAAAAGTACTCAGGAAGTTCCTCAGCTCTTCCAACAGAGCTGTACTGGCAGAGGTTGCCAATCCTCCAACTGCCCTTACTGCATTCTTTGGAAGATGTGCTAAAATAAATTTTAGTACAGTACTAAACTTAGCGTATGTCAGCATTGTCCCATATTTTTCAAATGCTGAGACTATTTTTAAGATCTCCAACATCTCAGTTAATAGAAAAATGTCTCCTCACTCACTATGATAGCAGTGTGACAGTCCCCACCAAGCTTGCCATCTTCAGATTAGAATGTTCCAATCCAGGTACAAATTTGATCCCTTTACAGCTCATCTTCCCCTTCTACACAGAGGCTTTCAGTCTTACTCAGCTGGTGAAGCCTCACCGTGCTTCAGACACTTCCTGCACAACACAGACTCAAGGAGCTACTTAATACAAGGTAAGTATATTAAAGAAAAAAGGATGAAAAAGTCAAACAAAACACAAACTCAAATGGCTTGGCGCGCAGATTCTCTTTAGGCTCACAGCCCCTGGTGGCTCATTTCAAAGCACTTGAATCTGTACAATTAGATAGACTATTTCCTGTGATGTTGGGTTATGGAGCAATCATTTTAATGCATTTACATCTTGATACTACATATGCTTCTCTTACAATCCTCTCTGAGCAGAGACAGCAATACAAGTAAGGGAGCACCGAGGGGCTGTTGTCTGTATTTGTGTGTAAAGATTTAATTCTCCAAAGAAATTTAACTTTTAATTCTCCAAAGAACTTTTAATTCTCCAAATAAATTCTCTTCAAAAATTCTCATCACATTGTGGGAGAATTAAAGGCAGATGGAAGCTCCTTCCCAATTCTGACCTCTGAGTCCTCCACACCTATGCCGTGAGATGTTTGTGGGAAGGTCTAATAGCTGGTGAATTCAGCTGTTACCTTCAAAATGATAAGTCTGTAAATAAGGCCAGCCACTTCCAATATCAAAATGCTACTGGTGTGGCTAAATTAGTTTAGAGTCTACTGGTGCATAAGAGCCCTTGCAATACTGCTTTTAATCATAAGGATGCTGAATCTCAGCTTCAGCTATCATCAACTGTGCAATACTTAAAAAATTGATTCTGAGAGCTCCGCAGAAGGGGCCTGTACTGACTTGGTCTCCATGAGCTGGTCAAATATTGCTGTTGTAGATGAAATCATTTTGCAATCGACTCTTTAGTTTGCAGCATGTGTCTGCATTCCCTCTCCAAGAAAAAAGGTGGAAGGATAGGAAGCTGTTGCTGCTGTGACCTGTGCTTAACAGGAGGTCAGAACGACTTTTACCTTTCTGGCAGCCCTAAGCCTCACCGGGGCTTAGGCATCTGAAGAAGCAGGGTGAATCTCAAAAGAGATTAATAATTTCCATGAAAAAACCTGTGCTACATGAACCACTGCTCCTCAGCCAGATGAGTCTTGCTACCAAATAACATTTTGTGGAATTTAATCCAAATGCTTTGGAGTTGAATTGCTTTCCAAATTACCAAGACTTTCTATTTCAGCTTTTTGGGAGTTTCAAGTGTATAGTCTGTAGATACACCACTGATTTCTTTGGGTCTTTTCCTTCACAAAAAGGAGGATACTGCCAGCAGACAGAGCAAGGAAAAATAACTTTGTGTTGAGCTCAATGAATTCAGTTCAGCTGGTACTGGAAGAGTGAGGTTTTCTGTTTTTCCTCTCAACATGCCAAGAAAGTCTTTGCAGTAAGGACTAGCTAAAATGTGAGTACAATGTATCATTCCTGTTGTTTTATTGTATCAAGAAGCTGGGAAACTTGGTTTTGTAAGTGTGGCTAATTCTAGATCCACATCTTTTCTCAATGAAAGCAGGTCTTGGAAATTTGTTCCAAAGTGCCATGAAATACTGAGTTATAGTGAAACTGTGGTTTACTTCATCTGAGAAATTATTAGCCAAGCCTGAAATGATGAGAACTGGTAGCACTTAGTGTGCTCTGCTCTTTAGTGCTCAAAGGACATCAAAACTGGGCCATAACTGGTGTTCACGTAGAGCTTCCCTGACTCACTGCACACGAAGTAAAATTCAGACCCAACTTGGGAAGTGTCTTTAACATTGAAACAGCAACCTTTAGATTGTGGTTGCCACTTAATTTTTTTTTTTTTTTTTTTTTTATGATTAATGCAGAAAAAAATTTGTACATATCATCTGTCTTTATGAAAGATTGGTGCCAAGTTATAGTAATTTATAGCTTTTTCAAAACTGAATCCAAGCCCCTCAAATATGTTCACAAAGTTTATGAAGAATGTATTCAGTTAACACTTTACTTGCATGAGAGGAAAAATTCAATATTTTAGAGCAAAATTTAAACATTCTTTTTGTTGGAAAAGTTCTAAGAATTTCTAATGTTAGACATTATAACATTTTTTCATTCCTTCGTGTGGAAGAGGATAACATCTTTCTCTAGTTCAGGTTTTTAGCCTTAATGTTTCTGAAATAGAGAGATTAATATTATTTTGGATTCCTAATAAGAAACTGGCCAGACATTAGCATTCAAAACATGACAGCAATTCTGTAATAACAAGAAAATTATGGTTAGACCAGACAAGTAAACTCTGCAGAAAGGACCTGATTACATCCTTGAGTAAAATAGACAATAGTTGTGGATGCTCATATTTTGCTGTGCTGATTCTAATTATTGCATCCATGGTTTCTAGGAGCTCAGGAGTCAGTTCTGTGCAGGCATTCACAGGCTTTGGCATTTAGTAGGACAGGAAGACTTCTGCCAGCTGATTTCCCATGGACCAGTTCACAGTCAGATGTTGGAAGTTTACAACTTCATGCCTACTAATATGGATTGGTTTCAAACCAGCAGACCAGAGAAAAAAGTGATTTGCTTTCCTTTACTAGTTCCCTTAATACTTTCAACTCTTGCATTCTCTCTTTCCTAGACTTGATTATATTTGTCATGCAACACATTGGTGGCTGCATGAATATGCATGAAGTATGCATCACTTGTTTAGCAACTGAGAGTGGGTTATGAAAATTGCCTACTGGAAACATTTTAGGTGGCCCTGCTTATGCTGTGTTTTGTTATTTTCTTATGCTGTGTTTTGTTGTTTTTAACTTGCTTCTGCTCCTCAGTTTAATTCCGAGTAAGTGATCCTACTAATAAGTATGCACTCAATTGGTAAAACCAATTTGTTTATTGTACCTGCAAATCAATAAGGATGGATTGTTTGTTCAATAAATCTTGTAGTCATCCACTCTGTAGTTTAACTAACAAATGCTACTTGTAGTTTGCCTAACATTAGACTGAGCATGTTCCTTACCTGGATGCATGTTTTTTGAGATTTTTAGCATATTGCCTTCCTTGGGCATAACTTCTTTCTGCACACAGTCTGTGAGCATTCCTGCAAATAACAGAAACTCAGTGTTTCCATGCGTAATAAACACTCATCTTCAAGTTCCTGGAAAAATAGCAAAAGGGGAATGAAGGAGGCCAGAACAAATTACAACTGGGATGCATGACTATATCTGTGGATATTATTTTCCTGCTATTCTGCCATTCCTTGTATTTCACACAGTCTTATGCTTTTTAAGACAGGGAAAAACTCAATGAGACAGAAGGATAATGGCAAATGTCTAACAGCTTTGGTGATAGAAGCATGATATTCTTTAATTCAGATTTCAAGTTACTTGTTTGCCTTATATTTGAACTATAATTTAATTTGTTTCTTTAGAAGACTAAGGTTATGAAAGAGGTATTGCTGAATGGGTTGGTTTTTTTCATAATGGGTAGTCTAAAACTTCCCAGAAAGACTTGGAAGTACAGGAGTTCAGTACTAATAGCAACAACCATGTGTTTTATAACCTTTCCTAGGCAGTACGTCAATCTAGGGTGAAAGGAATTCATTACAAGTGTCTCAAGGAATTGCTATCCAAGTCTCACTTTTCCAGCAGAGGCTTGGTAGTATTTACTGAATAGCAATTCACCTCAGGAGACTCTGTCTTGTAGATTTGAAGTTAGGGCTTTCTATATCAATAACCTTCAGGGTAAACACAGAATAACATTTCTCTTAATGCTCTTTTCTGCTTCTGGGGGGAAGCTCTGCCAGTAATGCAGAAGGGTAGTTAGGAGCCCATGGCTCAGATGGCTCAGCTAATGAGAACCATTTGTGATGTCCGTGTCAGGTCTCTGAGCACTAGACCAAGTTATTTTACACTCTCTGTGAAACCCTTTGTCATAAAAGATAATTTTGAATCACCACAAATCAGATCTGAACTATTGGTTAAAAAGGGCAGGGTTTCGTATGCCATAACCTCATATTAAAAGGAGGAATGTGTCACTTCAAAGCAGGGAGAATGCTAGCGTTGCTTCTGAAAATGTACGCAAAAGTTGCAAAAATCCTCAATACTGAACTTTATTTGGAAAGGCAGGCAAGCAGAGATATGTGACTAATTCTAACATTTAAGCTCACTTTGCTTCCAGATTTGTAGTCTTTGTACTTCACTCTGTCAAGTAACATGCAAGGACCAGATTTTTCAAAACCATAGATGAGCTACAAGGGGTGGACTCTGCAGTCTTTTTCTGTTTGATGCAGAAATTTGGAAGTCTAGCAGTTGCTTAATACTTCCCAAAATAATGATTTATATAATAATGATTTTTAGCTTCCTGTAGTTATTCATCTTTGTCTTCATTTTTGTACTGTGTATCTTTGGATCTGGAGGAGATCTATCTGAGGGCAGTTCTTCATTCTTGGATTATTCTGGCAGAGATACCATGTTGTCAAACAGATGATTTCATTGGTGGAAGGAAAGAGAAGCTCTAAATTTACTGTGTGGGCTTTTTAACAGAGACTTGCCAGCCTAATCTTGTGAAACTAAGACATTTGAGTAATTCTGCCACTCAGTGGAACTGCCTTATCTTTCCTGTGTTTGACATTTAACAGTTCAGTTGAATTCACCCAAAATGATGGGGAAGGGGGGAAGATGAAGGTGGGTGGGGGAGGGGGGCAACTGAAATCTACTTTCCTGCTAAATTCAAACAAAATTTAGCAGAAACAAGTCATTGTCAAGATGTAGGACCCACTATTACTTGCACTGGTAAGAAGAGCCAGCAGTAACTATCATTCACATAAAGAAAGAGTGGTCTGCAGCCCTTGTGGGGCTCACTGAAGATAGAAAAATCCAGAGCAGGCCTGAAGTGGCATTTGTTTTAGTGCTGCTGCCCTGGAGAGTAAGTGGGCATGACAAGAACAAGAGACCTGAGCTGAGCTGAAATCGTCACAGCACAGCCGCTTGTCAGCCAGGGTGCTGATGCACAGTCTGCTGGTCTGCTGCCTTCCAAGCACTTCCTCAGCCACAGTTTCATTTGTTCATGTGCAAGTGTCTCTGACCAACCCTGTTAAAGTTTCAAGAGGGCTTTTTGAGGTTGGTTTATTATCAGAGATGTTTTCTTGTTAACCCTCTCTTGGTAAGTGGATAAGGAATTTTAAAGCCCTTTTCCATCTGGATGGCAGTTGTTTGAATCACCAGTTGTTACCTACCCTTTGGAAGAACCTCCTTTATTGTTTCCATGACCCAGACTGGAAGCTTAGTTCTATTTGACATATGTACAATTATTACCAAGGAGTTTTATGGCAGAATAAAAAAGAGAATCTTTGCATTTCTAGAGGAAAGCTTTTTCTTTGTGTTTGATTCAACATCTAGTATCTGGAGTTGTATGAGCAAAGAACAAAACTATCAATTTGTAAATTATCTTTCCCATCAAGATGCGTTGTATCTGCATTTGAGTAAAGCCTTAACTTTTGTTTTTCTGTGCTTCAAAATAATTTTTTTAAGTTAAAAGTTTTGGGATTTTTTAAATTTATATCAAAAAGCTGTGGCAAATCTAGGTGAAACCACCTCTTGTGGGTTTTTGCTTGTTCAGCCAAAGGTAGAGGATTAAGGTAGAAAAAGAAGCATTATTTGTTCATTATTTTAAGAAATGTAAACTAAACTTCAAGAGTAGCAGTTTAATGGGCACTCTCCTAGTTTTAGAGTCTGTATTCTCCTCTGTACCCAATCTGACACTACAGGTGTCACTATTTCTTGAGAAAATATGGATATTAAAGTAATTTAATTATTTGTTTATGTATCTTAAGAACAAGGAGTACCATCCTAGAGGAAGTATAACCTGGCAGTAAGCCAGCATGACTTGGAATGAAGTCTTCTGGAGGGTTGGGCAGTGTCCCAAGAGGCCTCAATAATTTTTCATAAGGTATTATACCAACACTACCACCTACAGGAGTTCAGCAAAAGGGATACAGCATTTTACAAAAATTCAAAATAAAACAGAAATCAAGGTTCTTTGAGTATGGTCTGATCTTCCTCAATATCCAGCATTTTGGGGAAAACCCTCAGCTCTATCTGGAACTATTAAGACACAAGTCTTATCTCATGAATCCAAACATTTCTATGGAGAGCCATACTTTGTGAAAGGCAGCTCTTGTTGTACTGTAATCCACTGTGCTAGAAATTTAAAATCTCTTATTCTTCAGGTCTTAAGTGTGAGCATGTAGCATTAAAATTTATACCTCACAAACCTCCATAGATCAGAGGCCAATCTGCACAAAAATTTGGCTTGGTTTAATGTGTAGGTATGCAGCAGTACCAGTATTTTAGCCTGTGTGGAAGGTGTACTGCTTGCACAAACGTTGTATATATCTCATTGCTTTTTAGTAAGCTGCCATTAGGCCAGCATGAACAGAAATGTTTGAAAATAAATGGAGGCAATTGAAAAGAAAATACAGCATTACTTGTGGGATCTTTTAGTCTACTGGACTTTGAGGGATTCTGTCTCCAGTCATCCACTATCATTGCTTACAGCAGTTCAAATTATTTACACAAAGAAAGAAAACAGTGAGGCTGTAGCTTTGAAAAGTATTTACACTGAATTAATGTCAAGTTACATTTCCTCATTTTATCACTTTCTTCTCAGTCATTGCCAAACTGAGAGAGATGATCCATAAATAGCTGACAAGTTTAAATGTGCATCTATAAAAGAAAGGAGGGCTAAACATTCTTGTCCTGGGTAGTAAGGCACTTAAAATTGTACTCAAGCTCAGTGGGTTTCAGAGAAACTCAGATACAGAAAAGCAATAGGCTTTTAGTTGCTTAGCACTCTGTGAAACCCACTTTTCAATAAAATGCACCAAAATGGCAATTACATGAAGACTATCCAATTTATCAGTGAGAAATAAATGTATTGAGAGTTGCTCTATTCCATGTTGTCTCATATCCTTATTGTCATTTTACTTTCCTCTGCCAGGTAGAAAAAGCTAAAGTTTCTGAGTTGATACCTATGAGATTTGTTCCCAATGGCCCAATGTGTTTGTGTATTTATATCCCCCAAACTTGCTAGGAGTTCCATTCTTGCCTTGGCAAGCATATTTCAAGCTTAGTCCATTAGGGGTGTTATCTCTGGAAGCAGCCAGAGCATATGTGCAACCCTGACTTTCAAGTGTTTGGCCTGAGTAAGAGGACATGTGTGACAAGGTTCCTGGCTGGCATGTTGTCTGTGGAGTGGAGAGGCCAGCCTCAGGAGCTTTATTTGCAGCTCCTGCAAGTTACTTGGCTGTTGTAGTAGCTGGCTGCACTTCCCAGGTGGTTGAGGGGTTTTCTGTGCAGACATTGCTCAGAAAGAACATTCTGTTAATTAAAAGGAGGTTGGAGGCACCTGGGAAAGCAGGTCAAGAAAGCAATTAATTTCAATAGTTAATCTATAACTTCACTGCTCTCTTTTCTTTGGCTTTTCTAGGTTAACTATGATGTTTTCAGATGTATTTTCTAATTAAGGAGATAAAATAAAAACTTCTTAAAAACATGTGAACTGTGGAAGGAGGCAATAAAAATCTGTGGGGGTGTCAGGCAGCTAGACTTGGGCCTGAGCTTAGATGCATCGGCCAAACACATAATAAAACATTAAAATAGAGAAGCAAAACTGACTTGCCCAGAACTGTTGAACAATACTTCCTGTCAGGTCTGAGAAAAGCACTGACACGAAGCAGTAGAATACAAGGTTACTGATGGTCATTATATCTATGAAGGAGTCTTTAATAGCTGCAGTTGACTGTAGGACATTGTAGAAACAAGTTTTCAAACTACATGTAAAACGATTGCTGAGATATCAGAGGAGTTCTCGGGAGTGTCTGCTACAAACTCCAAGCAGTAGTGTTTGGGAAACTTGTCTTAATTCAAATTTGAGACAGCAGCAGACAAAAACCCCCAAAACCCCAAACACACAAAACCCAAAAGCGTGAAAGAGAAAGAAAACCACTCAAATAATTGTGTCTGCAAAGTCAGACATCCAAAAGGTCACAGTTCTTGGTTCTTCCCCAAGGTCCCTTGGGTGCTTAAACCTAGTATTTTCACAATCTTCTCTATATTAAACCTTGTAAATCATTTAAGACACTTAAAATTAGCAGTGGCAGGGTCGCTTTATCTATCCTTAGTGTAAGATGTTAAGATTCAGGTTGACACATATTACTTCACATTATGACCTGGGTTGAAAAGTTCTGATATGAAAAAGATTAAAATTAACAGGTTTACTCAAAATAATTTAAAACGAGTGGTAGAATAGTAATAATTATAACCTCAGAGACTCATAATTAAAGTTTACCATTGTTTCAAAATTCTCTCTTCCTTTAATTTTCCCATGATAGGGAAAGCATGGCTTTTTAGGCAAGGGCATAACTGGCTCATTCTATGGGCCTATTGCCAAATAATGTGCTGTAAATCTGAAATACCCACATGCAGACATCTCACACTGCATGATGCTACTGAATTTTTATACCTTTTTCTTGAGAGTAGTTGACTTGAGCAAGTTTTTCTATTGGTGTGTTTCAGGTTTACAAAGCACACAAGGACCCTGGCCTTCGTGTCAGTACTTAACAGAAGTGGCATGTATTGCTTTGGGGAAGCCAGGTGACACATTCTGCATCTGCATGCCCTTCCCTTCCCTTCCCTTCCCTTCCCTTCCCTTCCCTTCCCTTCCCTTCCCTTCCCTTCCCTTCCCTTCCCTTCCCTTCCCTTCCCTTCCCTTCCCTTCCCTTCCCTTCCCTTCCCTTCCCTTCCCTTCCCTTCCCTTCCCTTCCCTTCCCTTCCCTTCCCTTCCCTTCCTTACCATAGAGTAGGTGGAAGGATGGAATAGTAGCTCTATGAATGCTTTGCCTTTCCTTAAAAAGAGAAATACAGTTGTCAGTCCTTCTCAATCTACCTCTACTTAAATTCTAAGAACAAGTACATGGTTTCCTTAAGATGTCTAAAACTGGCTTTAAAACTGAGTATCAAACGCCACCCTTCCTAAACACATTGTGGTTTTTAGTCAATTTGCAACTCTAAAAACTCTCTATTTATTTTGTTAACCTCTACACTTGCCCTGAACTTTGTAGATGGGGCTTTACAAAGTATGATTTTATTTCTGTGCTGATGGAAAGCTGCTCTGCTGGCCAGCCTTAATGCCTCAGCATGATTTTGCAGCTGAATCTCAGCTACCATCCAGGAACTTCTCAAGAACCAAGAATAGATCTGACAGGCTGTCTGCCTGAGGGATGCCCAGTGCCCCTCTTACAAGACCCATTATACTGAAGTGTCCTAAATGTGACACAGTTGTCCTTTCTTGCAGCACTTTGTCTGTGTGCTAAGCAATGCCAAAACTCTGAGCTGGCTTCCTAATGATGGATAAAACCAGCAAGGGAGAGTCTAAGTGATAGTAATGTATTTTTTGAATGTGTACTCAGGGAGTGTTCCTGGAAAAGGAGTGATAACAAAAAAAAAAAAAAAAAAGTAAACACTTTCGCAGTAACATGAGCTCCAAATTATTCATAGGGAGTGAGTCTGGTTCAAGAACTGACTCTAAACTCTGCATTTAGAGAGCAACTTAATTCTCTAGCACCTTGCAAAATTTCATCTCCAAGATCCCCGGTTTCTTTGTAAAGCTTCAAATAATATAGGTTAGCAGCAAATTAGCAGCATTTCCTGTGTTTTCCCAACAAGGACACCCTTCATACCAACAGCTGGCATTGATATTAGTTAAGCACTGGGACACGTGACTTGGTGGGCACAGGGTAAGACCTTGTCATCTACTCCACAGAAAAAATCTGATTCTCAACAACAAATTGAAAGAAAGCTGGAGCAGTCTGGCCCTACCTGAGCAGAAGCTGGGGTAGACTTGACTTTGCTACAACTAAAAGCTCCATGTGATCAGAGGATAACCAGCTGTTGGTGCATGGTACCTCATGCACATGGCAGAAATCAAATGAACCTGTAGCCTGAATTTTGTGTGTCACAATGCAAAAGGCTCAAGTGCCTGATTAAAGACTTAAAAGATGGTTCATGACCACTCTGTTTGATTTAATAAAATTACTGAGTTTTGATAACTTCATTTTTAAATTGTGAATGCCATTTACTAGTGGTGTGAGTTTGGTGAGCATGTTGTTTCCACCAGCTTTACATCTCTGTGAGGAAAATACCTGTACATGGCTAGGTTAAATTCCAGTTTACACAGGAGTGAGATCAGAATCAGGTAGTCTCTGTGTATTAAATGGTGTATGTAGTGACTATTTGCTATTTTTAAGTCATAAGAGTCATATGTACACACTGACTGTGGTGCTGTACGTGGCAATTAGGAAGATTGTTAACCCTGTTTATCTGTTGATGCTAAGAGAATGCAGAAAGAATTAAAAGGTAGTTTGAAATGACACTAATTTTCTTGTTCCTCATTATTGCAGCTCATAAAGATGTTGATTTGCATACTGGATATAGTCCTGATTTGTATTTTGAGGTTATTTCATTTCCTGTTATGCTTGCAATGCAAATTACCTTTGTATAGGGAAGAATACTCTGCCCTCTGAAAAAAGGCTAGAAGATATTATTTTGGAAGGGCAGGCTGCAGGTTATTTTTTTTTTTTTCTGTTCTGTTCTATGTTTTTTCTGTTCTCATTTCTTGTCAGTGAAAGCTCTTCTTAAACCCCAATATGTGCAGCTCTCTGCTGCACTCACCACAGCAAACTCTTCCAACAGCAGCTGAATTCTTTTAATTGAGTCTTTCACAAGACCAGAAGCAAGCAGACAGCAGGGGAAAAATACATTAAATCAATCTCAGAAAAGTGGACTTCACCAGAGGAAAGAGAGTAGGATCAGACTAGGTAGACTTCAGAGTGTTTGGGGAAAAAAAATTAATTCCCCCAAACTGGGAATGAAACTATGCAGGCAATCTTAGTTGTAATTATTACTCTGCTCTTAACGATAATGATGTTGGGATTTATGTAGCACTTTTCATATGTAAATTGCTCATCAGATTGCTAATTGTCTCAACATAGACAGTTCCTTGTCTGAATATGGCTGCAAAAGAGTGCAAGGATCTTTCAACAGTGTCACATACAGGCAGCTATTACAATTTTCATTTTGTGCTCTAAAGAGAAGATGCTTTTACACCACACACCAAACAACTCTATCTGTGTGCGTGCCTCGTAATGTCAGAGCACTTCCAGCCAAATATGACAGAGGACTAGAGGTCCAAAACATTCACATTTCCCAAATATTTTAGGGAAATAGAAGACTAAATTCAGGGAAGAGACTCAATTACTATTTCCACTGAGGGAAAGCCTGCAATGTTTCCTGTTTTCCATAGGATGCCAGAGAGATTTTCTCTCTGTACATGCTACAGACAGGTAAACAATAGGAAACTCATCAGTCAGTTTTCACCTCCTTACACATGAGAGAAGCCAATCATAGGACAAAGAGTGATAGGACACCAGATTTCATTGCTTGAGGTATGGTGGAGTAGGAGTTAATTCTGGTTTTTAAAAATACAGTGATTTTGAAGCAGCTCTCCTCCTGTGAAAAAGCAGAGAAGCAAGGAGACAGAATTCAGCCTCCAGTTTTTCGAACTTCCAGTAAATTACTTTCCTTGTCATCCAAAATGTGTTCATGAAAGGAACTGAGGCTCTGGAAAAATTAGCTGAAAAGACATTTTCCTGTTGGAACACGCTATTTAACTGAAACATGTGCCATTTTCAGTGCAATTAGATGTAAAGAAATTGTAAAGCAAATGTCAGTAACTTTATGCCTTGTTTGCTTTGACATTTTTCTTTTCTTTACAATCTATTTTCCATTGTATTATACAGTAAGAAAAACATATAGGAAAAACTTCTGAATTTAATCAAAGGAAAACTTTTTGAAAAGCCCTAAGAGGATCAAGTTAGATAACTTTTTTCTTAAATTTAGAAAAAATGAGGTTTTTCTTTCAGATTCAGAAGAAAAATAAAATTCAGAAAGCTCTAATTTCTGCTAGACTACAATTTCAGTTTCTAATTGCAACCACTAAAAACCACTATGACTCCAAGGAGACTCCTTTCTGAGCACTCTATCAAGAAACATGTCTAATTCTATCTAAATATTTTATATCTTGTGTTTAATGAATTTAATGATGGAGTTCTAGCAAACTTTCTAGACTAAAGACTAACATGATTGTTTTTATCTCTATGTTTGAGTGTTTTCTTATGCCACCGAAGGCTGTTTTCATAGCTCTGAAGTATATGCTAAGGGGTACATATGCTAAGGGTACATATTGCTAAATGCAGCCATAGACTCAAGTATAGGATGACTAGTAAATTTTTTTAAATTTCTTTTTTATTCTTCTGGATTAAACATTTGCTTTGCTAGTAATATCACTCTTACCAGGATTTTGTATCTCAGTAGAATTCAAAGAAGGTTTCTGTATAAATACATTATTGTCTTCCTTTAGATTTTCTTAACAGAGTTGTTAGAGTGAGGAATTCTTATGAATATAGTAAGAGACCAAAAACATTGACATGCATTTTAAAATTTTTTTTTTTAGTTGCATTTTGAAAATTTTGATGGCAGAAGCAACAGTTCCTAAGTCTGCACTAAAAACTATTTTAAAACTGCAAAATATTGAACAGGCTGAAGTTTTCTTTCTTTTGGATTTGTGTATATATCACAAAGTAGTGATGGTGGCCCTGCAAGCCTCTGTAATCTTCTAAAAATCAAGCACTTTCAAATAAAGGGATTACTCTTTCTTGAAGCTTTAGAAACCAGGTGCAATGATACCAACTTGCTCAGCTTTTGTAGGGTCATGTGAAAACTAAAAAAATCAAGATGTGCTGAACTTCTCTTCTAGGAAAGGATACTTTTACACAGAAAATGGTTAAGCTCTATTCAATGTATGTAGCACTGAAGGAAGAAAATGTGTGCTGTTACAGGGAAATAATCGTATATTTGCCTAAAGTTTATGTAAGAAAATATGTTAAAACCAAGTGGAAGCTTATTGTTTTGCGACCCTGTGGTTGAGGATTTTCTCCATCTAGAAGAAAGTGTAAGAATAGAATGATAAAAATAATAACCTGTGGAACTGTAAAGTGTCCTGGGGATTTCATTCTCCTAGGCATCACGTTAGTTCCAGAGGCTCTGATTTTTTTCCTTTCTGTTTTACTAGGCCATTCCTGTCAGCATCTCTGGGTTACCCAGTTTTGGGGGAGAAATGAAGCTAAAATAAAGCAAGAAGGTGATGAGACTAGGCAGTAATTCCACACACTTAACTGCAGTTATTTAGAAATTACCAGTCAGTTGCAAAAGTGTAGTCTGGCAAAGTGCAGCAGCAGTCACTGGCACAGGAGAGCCTGTTTGTGCTGTGGGTATGAAGGGAGCTGGTTCACTTTTTCCACCTGTGAACTGTGGAGGACTGCGTGGGACACTGCCAGTCTGGTCTGACCTGAGTAAAAAATATCTGGAAACTGTGAGATCTGATTTGGTACAAACCCCACACCCACCTGTGCTGTCACTTCATTACTTTATTAGTCACACAGGGCTGTATTGCTCATGGAGTTCCTGTGCACTGGTAGATTGGAGGTGCTTCATGGCGCACATTGACTTGACCTTGAAAGGAATTGAGTGCTGTGGCCTTAATTTAGCCTAACACATCAGTATGTGTATGTGAATTTAAAGTTTCAACTCCACTCACTGCTGGAGGAGAAGGTTGAGGACCTTGTAGCCTACATAAAACTTCAGTAGACCTGTAAATACAGAGGAAAAGTGGAATTCTGCTAGTTAGACATCTGAGCTGGACTTCTAGATGTCTTTCTGAACCAGAAACCTAGACTAATAAAATATTTTGCCATCTAGCTTTTTTCACCTCCCCTGCTATTTTTCAGCAAAGAAGGAATATTATTAATACGCTATATCTTCCTACCCTACCCAGAAGCATGAAGGAAGTGTGAATTTTACATGTGAAAACACACTGCACTGATGGTAGGACAAGTGTCACTGGTGGTGTGAGAGAGGTGAGGTAAAGCTGCCCATTGCATGGCTGCAGGGGTGGACAGCTTGTGAATTGATGCTGGAGATTCATCACCTGACTCCCAGCATTGGGCAGCATGCTCTGTGCAAGTTGCTGGTCATAAATAATTATTAATAGTAATCCACTGTAGCTACAGAGTTCAGATGTCAATATTAATGAAGTGAAACTACCAGCGGCTTTCGCTATGAATTAAGTGTTGACCATGGCAGTTGATGTAAATCAGTTGTGAACAGCAGTGAGGTCAGATGCATGCAAATGGAGATCTTTCTCAGCTATTGCCTATGGCTTTTTCACCAGCTATCTCATTTCTTTCTAACGTTTACCTTTTGTCACCATCCAGTTGGTAGGTAGAGTGGTACAGATGGGTCTGAGTAAAAGCTCATGTGCCAAAAAATTGCTGCTCCTGCTTTCTTTTGGAAAAGGATCATCAAGCGTGTGCTCTGCAGTGAGATGAGAGTGCTGGGTGGCATATTGGTGAGACAGAAATTGCATATAAATTAGTTGAAGTGGGTTATTTTCTGGGAAGTTTGAAAGAGTAAAAATGTAGATCTCTGTGGATATACAGTTCAAGAAGCATAGGGAATTCCTGTAATAAAAAGAGAAATTATCTAACCTGCTTTTACTAGGCAGTTTGTCAAAATCCACAGCAATCTGGGGTAAAATGAAAGATTAATGTTAGAATCAGGCATTTCCTTGCATGTAATCCCACTTACTTACAATGAATATTCACGATAGCCTTGTTCATATTTCAATCTTATTTTCTAGCCAGTCCTTATCAGCGAGCCTTTTGGTTTTTCTCCCCATAGGATTTCCTTGGGGCCACATTTCCTGAGAGTGTGCTGGCAATCTTCATGAAGACAGAGAGTCATGGTTTGGATCAGACTGTGCTGCTGCTGCTGTAGTAGAAGCAATGGTGGGGATTGAGAAATGGCTACAGGAGCTGCATCTTTCTTACTCCATCATATAAATCATGTAATACTCTATTGCTTTCTGCTGCTTTGTTCTCTGCTCCTTTGGTGATTTCCTGTTTTGCTTTCTGCCCTCTTTTATGACTCATGTATGGCTTTGTCTCTGCGGTGGCCCTTATAGATTGTGTTATGGCTACATGAACACAGTGGGAGCAGCCTTGAATGGGAGGTGAGACTCTTGGGGGCTTTGTTACAACCTGTTCTGTGGGACAACAGGCTCAACAAGGTTTGTTCACCCAGAGAAAGCAGATGCAACAAAAATCAGAAGGGAAAAAATTATATTGAAAAATCAGATAGATCATTAAATCAAATGAGAGTGTGATTTTCCCAGGTTAACTGTGGGTGAGTGTGTGCCTGTATGATTTGAAGAGCTGCTAGGTGTCAGCTAAGACTTCAGGGATCTAAAAGGCATCCTTCAACCTATGCTCACCTTTCCACGTGCACAGTGGGGATATCTGACCTGCTGTTTTTGCAAACAGATGCTTTTGTTTCAAAGACATGCATTTCCAGCACCAGTTGCTGGCGCTATGTCAGTTTTCTGATTGCAGGTGTGTTCAACTAATATAAAATTCATCCCTTCCAGATATGTCACACAACAACCTGATGTTTATATATTGATATATTGTATATTGGTGTTTTATTTTTCCCATGATGATATTCTAGAAGAAAATACAGGTGAACAACACCACTACCTACCCAAGTTACTTTCTAAAATTTGGAGGAAATCCTCATTCTCAGCAATTCCTTTCCCCATAGTCTCCTCTGTTCATCCTCTTTGAAGAGCCTGACAAGCTGTAAGAAGGCTGACTGGACTTTTACCCAAAAAGACCACCTCAGTGTTTTTTTAAAAGCACTGTATTTTGAAGAACTTGCCGCACCAACCAGAAAAGAAGGAGGACAAAAACCTGGGGGAGAGCAGAATATTGTCCTTAGAGTAGTTATTTTTGAGGGGTTGAATTCTGTCCTCAACCATAAGGTACAACTGTCATCTGTGCTTGAGGCACGCTGAAGTAAACTTTGTCAAGATTTCTTTGTTAAATAGTGGCAGAAATGCCCATTCAAGTCTACAAGATTTCCCTTTCCTCAGGAGAAAAATCAAACACAGAAGCCATCTCCTTAATCATCTTTGCTATTGATCTTTAGAGGCTTTGAATGCAACCATCAGGGGCATCACAGACAAAAGCATTTTCTCATTTTCTCGCAAAGAGATTTTTTTGGCCCTACGATACAAAAAGCTTAAAGTCTAAAAGAAATGTTTAAAGATACTGTCATTTCATTTGAATTGCCTCAGTTATGGCAAAAGGTTCTTCATTTTATGATATTATAATTTCTATTTTAAGGATCAATTGAGCTTTCAAGACTTTGGCCCTTGAAGAAAGCATCACCACAGGAAGCACTGTTCAAGGCTTTGTACCTCACAAAAGCTTTGGGATCCCTATGGCTGCAAATCACCAATCCATCTTAAGAGACACTATCTGTTGAATGGATGATTTCCCAAATTTAGCAGAGTCAGATACATCAGGACAAACCTGCATGTCAGTCTGAATGTCCCACACAGACCCCACAGAATCACATGATCAATTTGGTCAGAAGACTGGAGATAATCAAGTCCAACCTATGACCTAACACCACCTCTTCAACTAAACCATGACATCCAGTCTTAAATACCACCGGGGACGGTGATTCCACCATTCCACCTCCATCCTGGGCAGCTCATTCCAAGGCCCAATCACTGTTTCTGTAAAGAATTTTTTTCTTATATCTAGCCTAAACTTTCCCTGGTGCAGCTTAAGACTTGAAGCCAAATCCCAGAGTTTAAGAAGCACAGTACAGGAGCCAATGTGCTTCAGAGGAGGTATTGTATTTTGTTCTCCTCTTCCAGGGACAGCATAGAAATTGCATCAGTTCTTGGCATATTTTAGAGCATCCAAGAAGTTCTGTTTATCTCACATCAGCTGGAACATCAGCCCTGTACTCTGTTCTCAAATATTCCAAGTTCAAACTCTTCTCCATCTCCTACCACAGCCACTGCAGCTGCTCTTAGGTAGGAACTTTATTACTTTTATACTGCTTTTGTGCCAGGAAAATCCTTCCCTTGTGATAGTACACAGCAGTAGTGCAGAGAAGAAGGAGCACGGGGTAAGGGTATGACCCTTCGGGTATGGTTATAAGCTGTAGTAGATGCCTCAACCTTTCTGGGGTGCACAGAAATCAATGATGTATGCAAGTATAGACTTCTGTCCCTCTTCATAAAGTTTAGTATGTTCTTCATTTGATTATTGTAACTTTATAGATTTCTTCTTCTCAATTAAAAGAATGATAATCGAACCAGATAATGGCTGTGCTTTAGGAGTTTGCTTGATGGCTGGCATGGTCCTTTGGCTATGCATAAAGTGTCTTTTTCCAAGGTCTTTTTAACTGGGCTATTTAATAGTGGCTACAGAAGCTCAGGATTCAGGCAATTGGTTCCCCATGCCTTAACCTGTTTCTGAATGTTTCAATTAGTGTTTGCCTGAACCATTTTTCATTGTGAATTGTTTCAAATGGTTCTGTAGAGCCCCACAGCCTTGGAAATCATTTTCATTTAGAACCACAACTTTGTAAGGGCTTGCCTGGAGAGAGCAAGACAAACAAGGTGAGAGACCTTTTCCTTCAGAACTTTCCCATATTGAGTTGAGTGTTAGCTGCCAAAGCATGTAATTTTCAGAACCTCCAGAAACAATCAAAGCCTAGTTTAACTTTACAGTTAAATTCCAACCTTGCAAACAGCAGACTTGGCATGAATGCCACATGTTTTTCTGCCAAAGAGTTTGCTCAGGAGCTGCATTTCTATGCACTGACCCCTAAAATATTCCCTAGAGATCCCATCTACTTCCTGCTGTGACAATATAGCATTGTCTCAGGGAGCAAGAAGATGAGCTTACATTTCCTTGCCAGCACTTGAAAGCTGTCAGAGGAGATGTGTGGAGAGATATTCAAGTCACATTTTGTAGTTCCATTCTCTACAAAAGATCAAGAAAGGTCTTTATGTATGGAGAAAAGTCTGAACCCCCCACCAATAAATTATTAACTGAGATTTCCCATTGATGGTACCTAAAAGAGTTCTGCATGACCTCCATGGATGTGTAATTCAATTATAAATAATGTACTCTCCAGTCTTCTTTAAGGACTGTTTGGGAACAATGAAGGCTAGTCCAGAATATGTCCAAACTATCCTGTTAAGTTTGGAATCAATGTAGAGCTACTCACAGTAGCTTTCTGTTGCCACATTACATGTTCAATGCAGTAGCATGGAACACTGCATAGGTTAATTGAACTCGGGTTTTAGACCCATGGTTGTCTGCCATGGCTACTGTGGTAAGATTCTGAGCTAATTACTGTAAAGTCAGCAGCACTGTGTTACTGCAGCACTGTCTTACTGCAGAAGTTCAGGCTCACCTTGAGAAAAGCTTGACCAGAGGATTTGTAATAAAGAATTTATTAAGCAAGTTTTGTCCATCTGGTTACACATTCTAATAGCTATGATGTGGAGAAATAAGGCTCATTGCAAGCTGATTTCATTTAGGATATAAGTAAGTGGGATCTCTGAGGTCTTACAGTTCTAAGACAGCATGTTCCTGTGAAGGCAGAAACATGATCATCTGTTGTCCCCTGTTTTGGTTCTTCTTAAGCTCACAAACCCATAAAGAAAAGGGACATATAAAATAATACAAAGCATAATTTATAAACATTTCAATAAGTTTTATTAATAGAAAAGACTTTAAAATATATATAATTAAAAATATTCCTATGCATCAGATGTTTACTTGTGCTAATGTTACCTCCATAACTATATTTTTCCATTGCCCTAGCCATGCTGGTAATCCTAGGAACAGGAGTCTTGGTCTGTTGTGAAGTGCTTTGCATACTGACAGAGTGTTCTAATTGATTGCCAAACTCTAATTTTGTTTCTTTTCATGAAAAAGACAAATTGCAAAAGCAACTCTTTAACAAACAAAACCCTCTTTCTTCTCTAGCCTTCTGTCACAGGAGAAGACAAGCTTTTTTCTACATGGGCCTCCAGAGAGAGCACAGAGTCAGAGACTGATTTAACACTGTGAGGGAATAATGACCCCAAAGGGTAAAACGTGGAGCTGTCTTACCAAAATTTGCCAATAGCACTGTGATACACAAAAGACTTGCCAGGGAGGAAGAGGAGGTGTGCCAGGAGCATTTATTTTCCTGTTTCCAGTGGACCTTTAGGAGATGGAATGGTAGGTGTGTAAACTGTTTGGTTATGCTGGGCTTTTTCTTCTCATGCTGACAGTCAACCCCAAATACCAAATGGTGGGTAGTAGAAGTATTTTTTACCAGGCTGAAAATCACTTCATTGACCATGAATCTCTTCCACTTCTGGATCTTGTTGACTGTTAAAGAGCCCAGATAGTGTTTTTAAGAGCAAATCCCAGGACTGACAGCTTTTTCATAATCCAAGCATTTTAATTTCAGTTATTCTTTAAACCACAGGAGCAGATGATTTAATTCAAGAAAAACCTTGGAGTTTTTCATGGAAGAGAAGAAAAAGAAGAGAAACTCAAGAAAAATATAGTAGAACTGTAATTTCTCTAAACCAGAATATTTTCCAAGAGACATTAGTATCTTTTGAGGCATACTCAGTCTTAGCAGAACCCTTTGGAATGTGCTTCATTGTGAGATTGCAGTTTTATTGAGGCTGCTGTCCAAAAATTAAGATAAGCCAGAACATATCTTTTCCTTATTTTTCTTTAGATTACTTTCTAGTATTCTTCACCCAGATTGCTTCATTAGGCAGGTTATTCTGTCATAAACATTTGCCTCTGAAGGATTTCAGTAGCAAAGTGGGAACTTCCTGCAGAAGGAAAGTAAGTGAAATAAATGTTTTTTCTTACTTGCCCGTGTCCTTTTTTCTATAACAAAGGGAGCAATTCAGAAGTATAAGATGGCCCTTAAACAAGAAACAACCAGTATCTGTCCGCACCTAATTAAAAACCATGCTACTTTGAAACTTCCTAGCTAGACACTCAACTTGTGTAATTTGTGCATCAAGATATTATAGGATGTTAGTTTCCAAAAGGAGAAAGCATACAGCAGTCACCTGATATGACTCTGCTGGAAACAAGGAGTAAAAAGGTGTTTCTCATGATTGCCATAGGAAGGTGAGGGTGCACAATTATCCCAGTACTACTCTAAAAGATTGCAATTATATATGGAGACATCCTGGAGCACAGGAGATCAGAAATGAACTTGCTAGGAGGCTGATGGAAACACATGCAGAGAAAATTATTCTCTCTCAAAGTCACTGACTGATATAAGCTGGGAAGAGTGGTGGGTTTTTTCTCCTCAGGGTGACTACTACCTATTGAAGGCACAATGTACCTGTATGCACAAATACACAATGATGTCCAGTTATCCTGTACCTATTGTTCTCCTCTGTCTTTCATCTGAAACTGCCAAGGCAGTTGTCAGTGCCACTCCAGGCTGTGAACCACTTTGAAGACAGTGAAGGAAGCTTTGAACGTGGCTCATTTCTCCATGGCAGTGTGTTGAAGTTTTAATGCATTCCTGGTGGCTGCCTTGCTGGAGAGACCCAGGGGATTCTCCTCATAGCTGGAGTTTCTCAAGGACTGTGGCTTCATGCCAGGTCAGTGTGCTGGAGTTTTGATAAGAAGAGAGAAAGCCAGATCAGCATTTGTCCAGATGGGATTGAGTCTCTTGCCAACTGGAGATCACAGTACATACTCTTCATGGATGTTGCAAAGATCAAACTTACTGTTTTGTGAAGAATCCAGGACTACTTCTAAGCTAGAGATTGATCTGGTATTGCTGTGCTTGTGCTGTAGGGCTCTAAAAACTTGTGGTTTTTTTAGTATTATAGAGCTACGGCTATCTGATATGTAATCCAAGTCAAGCAGTAACACAGCTTACTTACAGACTCTGGGATACAAAGATGCCAAATCTAACAGGCTCAGAAAGTCTAAAAGCTGGGTCTTTGTCTTGATTTTGTTTCGAAAACAGAATTACTGATAAGTGCATAAAATCTGTAGATAAGAGTGGGTTCTGAAGCTGTCTTTACTGAACAAAGACATAGAGTAACCAATTCAACCATGTCAATAGAGGCTTTATATTCCCATGTGGGAAAGTCTTGCTGATTGTTCCAGTCGTTTGCTAATTTTGTTGATGACAATTATACTTGGTAGCTAGAGAGGTGTTTAACTAAAACATTCCCAACTGTCAGATGGCCAACAACTGATACTTTCTATCATCTTTTCTTCTTGGAGAAATGATCCATGCAGAGGGTTTGAAAGAGTGGAGTGACTCAGTCTAGACAATAAAGTGCAGTGTGAGAAAGGATGGGGGCAAAGTAACTTTACATTTATGCTGCTGTAAAGAGAAAAGGAATATTTTTCTCATGCAGTCTAGCCTAGGTAGAGCAGGAAAAAAATGGGCTTCAATTGCATTGAGAGAAAAAATCTTCAATTGCGTTGTTGAGAAAAAAAACTTCTAATAAGAAGTGAATTCCCAGAATAAATCAGCTGCAAAGGTTATGAAGTCTCTGTCAGAATTTTTTAAGAACAGGTCAGATAAAAATCAGAAAAAAGAGAAGTTGAGGTGAATTTGGGACTGATTAGTTTTCTTCAAATCACTTTCAGCACTTGGCTTGTTGCTTAGCATGACAAGAAGAGTATAAAAAGGAACTTTTTTCTTACATTAAAGGACCATAACAGCAATTTAAAAAATTATTGTAAGAGACACTATCTTAATCTAATCAATGTTATTTACTAAATAATTAAACAAAACACAGATATGTTTGTGGGAGTAGGGAGAGGAGCAGAGTGGCATATTGGGGGGGAAAAAACCAGAGGCTGTAATGTGCTAAGCCCATGGTTCCAATTTAGAGAAAACTTGCATCTTGTCTGGCTTTCCCCTTAAATTACAGGAGGGAAAACACCACCAGCACCACAAACCCAAACAATCTTCCAAGCTTGCAGATCTATTCCATAGCAGAAACAGAACAAAAGGGAATGGCAGAGCTTTCCCCCTTCACAAATTGTCCAGAGGGAAACAGGTATGTTGTGTCCACAGGACATGCACAAAGATCCTTGATTTTTGATCACATGTTAATCCAAAATAAGATTTAACTGGTGCCTTTCAGGTCCCATCTGCCCCAGCAGATCCACAAACAGGCCTGGAGACCACAATTATCACAGCTTCTACAATTTCTGGAATGGGTTTTATGTAGATGGAATTGCCATGTTGCTGCTACAGCCATGTCTATGTGAAGACAAGGGAGAGTTCAGAATAAAGCCATTTAGCCTTGATCCACTTTGCTCATGGGGTATTTTGCAATAGGGTTGTGGAGGCCTTTTGCATTTGTGGGATCTCCCCCCTCAAAAAAGTTCTCATTGAGTTTTTTTAAAATACACTTTGCTAAAATACATGCTTTTAAATGTAGGATATTCAGCAGTGACTTTTTGCTCATTTGCCTTTAAAGCTTTCTCTGCAAGTCTCATTGGCATTTATTCCAAAAAGATGTTAAAATTATATCATAGAGGAAACCAGTTTAAAGCTTACTGAAAAAGAGCTGATCTCTTTTCTTTAATTTTGGTTTATGCCTAAGTAAGCATAATCTCTTGGTTGCAAAATTAAAATATGCCCATAGAAAACTATCTTCACTAAAATATGTACAAGGCATCATAACCAACCCAATGCCTTACCCTTACTTAGTACTTCAGCTAATATTTTCCTGTTGATGTTCAGGAAACCAGACTGGGAAAAATGGGAAGAAAACACTCTATTTTGGTATTTCTGGTAGCAAAGTATACTACTGCATTTTTCTGTCTTGAAATTTCTGTAAGGAACAACCACGTCTTATGAGTGCTGCAGTCAGGGCCCCATGCTGTAAGTGATCCTGACAGTAAACAGCTGGTGTGATCTTATCACATGTGTTTGTGCAACAAAGTAAATGCCTCCCTTGATATTCATATCGATATTCCCCTGGACTTCCACTGCCTCCCAAGAAAAAACTCATGCAACCCTGACATGCCTTGAACCTATAGCAACATGTGGTAAAGCAAAAAATTACACTCTTGATTAACTTCTTAGCTAACTTCTTCGTTCTGAGAGAAGAGCTGTATAGCCATAAATATTGCCTCTAAATTGAACCCTGCTGTCTTCAGACCAGAAGGCTGAAATGTGACCTGTTTTGCATGCAGGGGTTTTGGGACAGTGTCTGCTGAGGGAGGTCTGGCATCTGGACATACTATTGTTTCCACTGCCCGAGAGCTTTCCTCTTATAGACTAAGTAACCTCAGTCTTGAACTTTGTTTATACCACAGGAGTCATGTTCTCTATGACTCACAAAGCATTTGGCAAACAAAAATATTGAGCCTTTTTTTGAAGAGTGAAGAGGCTTCAGAGCAATGTTGAACTGAGAGACAGTCAGGAGAAAAGGAGAGGAGAACTTTGGGAGAAAGCTGCTCACGTGGGCCTCGGGTAAAAGACAGAGAGTCTTAGATATTGTTCATCAGCAGGATGAAGTGAAGGAAAATAGAGGGTAATCTTGGAAGCAGGAGTGAAAACTCATAAAAAAATTGTGTGCCTGCCTGTGGTTGACAGGGCAGAAGAGAGTTTCCGGGTGTCTGATCCTAGAACACAGACCATCCACATCAGATATTAAGTCTCTGGATCTGGTCTACCCTCAGAGGCCACAGAAGGATGCTGTAGTTCCTCAGACTGTCCTTCCACTTCTCCAAGTATACTCATTAGATGTCATACAGGTCCTAATGAATCATACAAAGCAGATTTTCAGTGTAAAAGTCACCACTAACCTGAAATTGCTTGTTGTCTACCCCTATCTCGCCCCCTCAAAAACCCTAGAAAACTCTAAAAAACTCATAGAAAGACAACATAAACCATACTTTCTGCCATTAAAGTAATTCTTCCAGTATTTATGTGACCCAAATAATATAATCTGTGAAAAGCTGGTAATTTGCTCTAATCTGGCTGTCCTGTAAATAGGGAAAAGAATAGGTGACAGGTAAGTACCTAGAAGAGTAGAGATCAAAATAGTGCTGGGGAAACAGAGAGGAATGGAGAGCAATAAATCACAAGGCACTACTGTATCATCTTGGGCACCCAAGTTATTGATCAAAGCTTGTTGTCAGCTAATGTGGAAAGAGAAGGGAGGACACAAGGAATCAGCCAAGTGGTGAAGGGCAATCTGTGGTTTCCCACAGGTGTGGGAGGTGTGTCTGTATAAATCACAGCCCTAGGGATTTGTGCCTGCTTACCCACCAAACAGCAAAGGAGATTCCCCTTCTACCTTCCCTGGGATGTCCCTTGGAGTTTCACAGAGGTGTGGAGCCCAGGTCCCTTCACACAACTGCTATGGATCCTAGGGAAGCTTATCTCCTCTATTCACGGGCCACCAGGCAGGAAAAAGCTATCAGTGGTGAAAGTTTAGAGTCCTTGGCAGTTATCTTCTCCTTGGAAGGCCCTGCGGAGCAGAGGCTGGAATCTTCAGCCTCTCTGCCTGCAATATCTGCAATATCCTCACCTCCTTCCAAGCCTAGGAGTAACATCTGCCTAAAAGAAGTGTGGAGCATACAGAGGACAGCCAGAGGACAGTCAGTCTTGTTGTGGGGGGACAAAGGACAAGGTAAGAGGCTGACAAAGTTCACATCAGGAAGTCTGTGTTAAAGGTCTTGTGCATGTGTGCGCTGGAGACGTCACAGTTCTCTGAAAGAGCTGGTGAGGTGTGTTAGCTTTCCTCTGCTATTTTTCCACTGATAGGAAATGTTTCCATTGGGCAGTGTCCCAGAACTACTGTGACAGTTTAGCAGCTCCTGTGTGAAGGTCATATTCCTTTTCTTTTTTGCAAGAAAAATGCAATAAATGACATTACAGTGCAATGAAAAAATGCTCTAATATCACAATATTTTGGAACAAAGTAGATCTGGGATAAAGCTAAGTCAAAATAGACCAGAATTGGTGTTGACTGTGACATTCATGTGCTCGTGCAACCAATTAACACAACATGATATTAGTAATGGTACTGTCAGATTAGTTTCAGTCTAGCTTATCTAGCAATTCCAGCCAGAGCTGTATAAACCTGGTCTTCCTTGTCATGCCATTGAATAATAAGCACTGAATGGTTGACATCTGTTCATATGCTTACTGTGTTTCATGCTGAGTGGCTTTTTCCACAGGTAGGGAAAATAAAGTCCCATATTAACCAGGGCTTAGTGGGGCTCTGTGGCAGAGCTCTGTAAAGCATAATAGAAAGTTATTTGCTGACCGAGTTCTATTCTCAGTCACAGTAGTTGGTTGAAGTCTTAGTTTATATTCGCTGAGGATCTGGCTGTGAGACCTGGCTTGGCACTCTTATCCCATATTTACACTAGCATAAGCCAGCTGAAAGTCACAAAGGATGTGGGGTGTGGTTCCTCACAGGGAACACTCTGACACTCATGTTGGTTTAGTTTTCTTGTTTGGAGAAGTAAGCACATTCACAAGCAGAATGGTAGAGAAAATTAAGAGTCACCTTTTGGCAAGAAAGCTGCTATTATCATAAACCAACAAGATTCATATACCAATTCTTGTTTTATTTTCATCTCTGAGTTGCAGTGACATTATTTGAGATGAGAATTTCCTGAGGCCAGTATATACATGCTCCCAATGACAAGATTCCTTTGCTTTTGTGTTCAATTTAAGCTGGTTTTCAAAAATTATTTTTAGTCTTGGGGCATAGAAAATAATCTCAGTGTATGTATGTGTTCTTCATCATACACCAGCTAGGATGGTCTTTTATTCTCAGTAATTCAGTGACATAATTTCACTGTCATTAACCAAACAAAGTATTTGTCTTCTAATGAAATCTAAAAAAGAGGGTGAAAATAGGGTTTGATGGGAGTAAATTCAGTCTTTTCTTTCTGAACTGTGGACTTTAAAGCATGAGCCATACTTTTACTGTGTACACGCTGCCTTGCTGGAATTGGAGACATACCCCCATCACCTTCTATGTAAGAGTTACTGGAAGCATCACTTAAAGGAGAGAAGGCAGCCTTCCTGCAGCATTGAGTCTATTACAGGGTGAAGATGGTGGAGAGCCTCATATCTGGATTAAGTTCAGGTTCCTTTAAAAGCCCAGCTCAAAGGCTGATGGTACTGCAATAGCTGAGATCTGTTGGTGTGTTGTTCTTTAACAGGACCTCTTACCCCCTATTATTCCCTGAGCCTAAGGTGCTCTGTTGCATTGATCAATTTCATCCCCAGGTCCTCTCTCGAAGTGTATTTTGGGTTCAGATGCACATGTTGTGGCATGGAATTGTGAGCACCTTGAATGCAGCTGCTGAGGTAACTTGCTGCTTGAAATTTAAATTGCATCTTTCCCTGTTCCATACTTTGCCCAAGTGCCATTCAAAACCTGCACAAGATTACGATGCAGTTTCAGATGCTGTTTCTGGAAGCTCCTGATGCTTAGATACAGATACATCAGAGGAAATTCAGCACACAGCACCACAGATGATTAGACGAGCTGACTGATTGCTTACAAAGAAAGTTGAAAATTTGTAATGCACCTAGCTTGGCTAAGAAGCAGCTGGCTCAAGTGCCAGATGAAGACAAATGAGAGGAATCAGTGTGGGCATGTGATATGAGACAAATCCGGAGGTAGGAAGCATTTTGGCTGAATAGCAGCCAGTGTTATGAGGAGAAAGATTTAGGTGATCAGCAAGTCCCGACCTTTTTCATAACAGGAATTTCTAGCATGTCAGTCTCCTCTCCTGGGAGAAACAGGATGAAAAAAGAAAACAGGCTAAATAAGAAGGGCAGACAGGTTGCGACCCAGCCTGTTCCAGGTTGTATATTTTAGGTATTAGATATAGGATGATTTTCAAAGACGATGGTGGAAACTCCATGAAACCTAGACAGACTAGTGTGCCAGTGAGTGCTCCACAGGGGTCAATTAGGAAACTGTAGAAGGATGTATTAGAATGTTTATTAAGACTTGTTCCATTTCTAAATGGTAATATTTATGCCAAACACACTCAGCAAACAAAAAGAAGTTAAAAATAAAATCCAAAAGCATAATGATTTCCAGCTGTATTTACTTTCCATCTCATTTCAATGAACAGACAAAGTTGGCAGGTTTTTATGCATCTGATTCCATTGGTCAGTGAATGAACCAGTCTTAAATTCCAGGGCTAGGTTTGTGCCACATAGACTTCTCTCCAGTGAGCAGCTCCTATGACAGAATTTGCAAGTTTTTAAAATTTTCTTTCTGATTTTTTAAGTTCTTTTGGGTATATGCAGCCAATTCATCTTTCTGAGGTAATCAAATATTCAGGATACCTAAGTCATAGGAAAAGAGTAAGAGTAATATCAATCCAAAGAACATCATGGGTACCCACTCTCTATTTAGTCTTGTCCAACAGTTGTTTTCAATCTATGCAGGTCATACAACACTGTGATATTGTGTGTAACTATTGACAATTATCTTCTAGTATCTTTTGCCTTTGTTCTAGTACCTAGGGATATGGGCAGTCTAGCAATGTCCATACTTACTCTTTTCAGCCTCTCTGAATTTCAGTCTACTGCAAAGCTACAAATAATTTACAAACCATATGAACAGCTGTAGAGAAGTCTAATACAAAATTGTTACTGTGCTTGTCAAGTTGTGATAATGTGATTATGTGCCCAAGAGACAAGGAATGAGACATGTTTTGTCTTTTGTACACTTAAAATATCTGGTGGTACTTACCTAATTTTCCTACTTAAAAACCAATGAGATTTTCCCCCCATTCCTAAAACACTTTTTGGGAAACTCTTGTTGTAATGATTCATGCTGACTAACAGATTAGCATTTTTTGATGTGTTTCAGAAAGCATGTGTTTCTATATCTGCAATTTTGTGGATTCTGTTAACACAGTTGTTTAAAACTTAAAACAAATAACTTTAGCAGCAGGAGCATTACCTCTAGGACTCTGTCTGGCTAACATCAGTCACACAAGTCTGGAGAGAATCTGTCAACAGAAGAGTGAAGAGTTAAATTCTGTGGATGTTTGTGTGTTTGTTCCAATTGAAAACAGTATCTGTATGGAAGTAATAGAGCAACACGTGGCCTTAAGCCCTTCTCAACAGCCAAAAAGTGCTGCATTATCTGGATTTTCTCTTGCAGACTTTCTCCCTCCAGGAGAAAACTCTATGTACTGGATGTTCTTGAAATGAATGAATAACACTGTAAACATCCTCATAATTAACCCATCCTGCCTAAAATGAGAGTCTTCCTAAAACGTGCTTAACCTTGCTGGGATGATGGTGTTTAAAAGTCAGCTGTGGTAGACAGCTCTGATCTGAAGCACTGTAATAAGGGGAGAATTTATAAAAGGAAACCTATGAGATGAAAAAAATGTGATAGATGAGAGAGAGGAGGCTAAAATCAGATTAAGACAGTTAATTTCTTTGCCCTGTCTTCCTGTTTGTCTTTGTCTTTTTTCAGGGGGGTGGGGTGAGGTGGCACCTACCATGCAGTGCTCAATTTGAAGACTTAAATTCCTAAATAAATTTGTAGGAATTGTCAAGGATCCTTGCCTGGAAAGTAGTGCCAAACATATTTGTCAAAGGGACAGATGAGAAGAGACTGGGGTGTTTTGTTTGGTTGGTTTGTTTTATTTTGTGGGATTTTTAACGTCTTGTGAACAGTCTGAGTGGGGACATTATTATTAATATTTTGCACTTCATCCCATGCCCCTTGCACATATGTTTTTGAAATAAGAGAGATGAAGTAAAATCTTTTAAATCTTTTCCTTTCCTGCAGTGTATTTAGATGAAAGAGTCTGCAGTAATTGCCGTCAGGCATCTGGCTACCCCCACAGAGTGGGCACATGCCTGATTTTTCTTGTTCTCCAAAAATGTTCTTGGATTTTTCCCTTTGCCTTTAAAGATGTGATGTTTACAGCACTGTGCCTCAAGCTCTGTTTATTGAATTTCATGCTAGGATGTGTGAGAGGGGGTTAATATACTCATCCTTGTTTGTCTCCATGAGTTATTCGGTGCAGCTCACACAGCTGGCAGTAGCTGGAATGTCAAATACTGCTGCTGCACATTCATGTCTGACAAGAGTAAGTGGCAACAGGTACTCCTGGAGAACACTGAACACTCACTCTATCCTTGTACTTTATCTTTATTACCAGCAGTTAACAAGGAGGACTGATGCAAAGGTCATTTACAAACCAAATTTAAGGGGCTTGTATTAAAACAGGGGAAGGGGAAAGTTCCGCTCTCTGCTCAGTGTGTATGTGTGCAGAAGGCAGCTTGTCTAAAAGGAGCACATGCCGTGGATTTAGTTTTAGCAAGGTAATTTTCTATGTGGAACTCCTCCTAGGTATGGTCTCTTCTGTCTGAATTTTGTTCTTATAACTTAAAACTCTGATGAGAATGTTGAAGGACTTTTGCCTTGATTTATTGTTCCCTTCAAGTTGTTTAGTTTTAAATGAGTTGGGAGATTAAGAGCATACTTAGAGGAGGTTAATTGTGGTGACTTCTGCGGCCTGTGCAATTCTGGCTCTGGATTGCTGGTTCTTATTTCAGCTCTGCTGACTGGCTGTAGCTTGGACACAGAATGTTAAGACTGTGCTTGGGAAGAGCTTAGGATAGAATAGGATGAGCCTGCTTGGTCCTGGGATGATTTACCCATATCACCAGGAAGAAAAAGGTCATCCTGTATGACCTCGCTGACAGTTTTCAGGCTCCACCTCAAGGAGTTCCTGAGACTTCTTGTCCTCAGTCTGTACCTTGATGTATGCTCACATATAAACAACAGAGTGAGCAAGTTTGACCTGGAAAACCACTTCAAACTTGGCTTGACTTGCAGTGTAAACATACATTCAGAGGTATTTTGAGAATCCATGCTCAGAATGGCTTCAGAAACTGCAGAAACTTGTACCAACTTCAAATACAAGTCTTGACAAATACTGGCTAAATACTTACAAAGTTGTTGACAGGAAGAGTGCAGTATGTGAAGGATGTGTTTAAGTTGAGGTTAGACTGATTAAGAGCAACTTAAGATCAATAGCTATGTATTCAAGTAGCCAATCAATAAAATATTTAGGAATAGGAACACACTGAAATTCCTAAAGGTGCAAATATAAACTTCTTTAGATATTTATAACATTGCAAAAAAATCCAACCCACAAACACCCTATGTCATTCTTTGAAGTTTAACTGTCTCTGTACATCTGGGCCCCCAGATATTCCAGAAATAAGAGCTGTATAAATGTCCTGCAAACTGACATGTTTCTAGGTCAGTGAAGATTGAAGAGTGGAAAAACTTGAGATAGCCCAATAGTGAAATTGTAGTTGTGAATTTCTATCATTGATGTGCACTTCTCCACCAGCCAGTGGTGTAGAAAGAGCATCTTTACGGTGTCCTGTCAGGCTGTCAATGACAAAAGACATTGGGCTATGAGAGCTGTCATGGAAGTAGTAAAATCTTCTGTATGCAAAACAAAACACAGAAGAGAAAAAAGATTAAAAAACCTCCTGAAAACCCTTTTCTCTCCTCCCCCTGCTTCCCCCCCCACCCCGCCCCAATTGAGAAAGCTACTTTTCCAGCACTCTGACATTTCTCAAATGAAGAAACCACTCATTTCTCATTTATGTGTTATTTTTATTTAATAGTGTTCTAGGATACTAAAGTTAGCACATATCATCTTGTGTGAAAAAATCCAACCCACTACAGAATTTGAGAAAACTGCCTGGATTTCAATTTATTTAAAGTAAGTTATTTATTTAAAGTAAATAAAGTTACCACATTTGGGGATTTTGCTGTTTGAATTTTTTCTTGTGTAAGAAGCCAACATAAGAACAGGAATATAAATGTTTGTATTCTTATGTTAGAACATATCCTTTCATGTTTGTACTGTATTTCAAAGCTGAAGGAATAGTGAAGTCTCATTTACATTTCATTAGCTAAGAATATGTTCATTAAGTTCTATAAAAGTCGAGTCTGCCCAAAAGGCAGTGGCTGCAGCAGTGGGAGAAGCATCTTAAGAGTCTCCTACAGACACCTTCCACTAAGTCAATGGCAAAAGAAAGATAAACTTTCCACTTAATTTTTTGGTAAGCATACACGCCTCTTTTTGTGCATGTGAGTAGTTTGACACTAACCAGCAGATAGCTTCCAGGCAGCAGAGATGGAGATGCCAACATCCAGCAGCTGTGATGTGAGGAACCAATGTGGCATACTTATTATCTTAGTTTTAATATTGCATCTGTGGAGTGGTGCCTATGTAACTCACTTTGCAAAAATGTGACCTGGTCTGCCTTCTCTTACAATTTTTCTGTGTAAGTGGACCACTGCTGTTTCATTACTTGTTCAGTTTTGTATGATGTAGTCATAATGTGACTGCAGTCATTAAGTGGTTTTGGGAGGGCAAGGACATATCTATACAAAGAGATTTAAGTGCTTGTGCAGTTTTACACTTGTGCAGGTTAACATGCTTCATTTCAGCTTGGAGTGGCATTATAGTTCATGAGATGTTCACAAGTACAGATGACTCAATCCAACTGGCAACATTTTCTGATTTTGCTTTTTTTTAATGTTCCATTTCACTGTGTGCAAGTGCTGCTGAAGGAGTATTGTGTAGGTGGAATTACTTAAAGGTTAGTAAGGGTGATGTCACCTAATAGGACTGTTTGTTTGGACTCAACAGGATAGCTAAGCAGTAAAGTATGTCTGATTTCTTTCTTCAAGCAAAACTGATGTGAAAAAGTTCTCAAAATACAGAGTCATTCATACAACAGATGGAAGAGATGAACAGTAAGAGAACAGTTCTGAGGTTAGAGAACCAATTTTATGTACAAAATTACACATAAAAAACAAAGCCCAACCCATTATGTTTATCCACCCTTACTCAAATTGATCACTTTTGCTCCCAAGAATAATTGCATTAAGGTATTTTGACTTTTTCCCCAAAATCACAGGAATTAAGATGCTTTTGATTAATTGGTGTCCTTACTGTTAAAAAAGTGATGATGAGTCTCTGAGAAAGACCTTCAAAAAAAAATTTAAAAATTTCTTGTAAGTTCGTAACCTCTTTGCTCTTTTTATGTGCCAGTATAAATTTTAAGAGAGACATCCCTTAATCAAGTCCCAGACAAGTGTCTATTTGGAGACATATACACAAATGGTGGGGATTGATAATCCTTCTTTGCTGAAGGATTAAGTAAAATGGAAGAGAAGAACAGAAAAATGTGAAAGAATAAATTAGCCAGGAGAGTTGAAAAAAGAGGAAGGGGAGAGGTAGGTGAAAAAGACATGAGTATGAAGGAAGGAAAATAGTCTGAGAGGAAGGAACTGAGAAGCCTCAAGGGAAGTAATCTTTGACACTCATAAAGTTATCATTTTCAGTATGATTATTCTGAGACCAATATCTGAGGCTAAGAGAGTCCCAAGTGCGTGTGTTAAGATGTTCTGTGGTTGGGTTTCTCACGAGGGGTGGGTATTGCTGTGTGCAGGATACTCCCCTCAGCTGGGTGAAAGATACGTCAGAAGTGTACAGGTTGTGCAAACACACATCTCGAGCTACTGGAAACCATTCGCTGCCAAAGTTCCTTTATATTCTGAAAATGACCAGCTGGAAACCATAATACACTCTGATGCAAAACTGAATAAATCCTCTCAATGAAAGTAATCTTGCTGCTAGGCTATGGAAATCAGGTGAGGAGAGAAACATCCCAAACTAGCTTAAGAAAATACAGTTTTCATTCTTCCAAATTCAAATAGAAGTTTTCTTTATTCTTCATAAGACTGATTTTTTTTTTCCCTAGACAACATGCTATTAAGGTGGGCTGCCACTATACTGTCTACTGCTTCCATCCAGGTCAAAGACTTACATCTCTAAGGTACTCTGACAGCATCCTGGGGCTTTTATCGTGGAGTGAAATGATAAGACACAACTATATTTCAGGGGATCAGAGCAGAGAAATAAAATATTGAATGTATCTATGCAAAGTTACACAAAACCTGCAAACATTTAGTAGTCCAGTGAATGAACACTTGACAGGACAAGGCATGAGTGTTTCTAGTAAGATTCTATTTAGGATGAGCAACTTTTTACTGGGGTTAACCATCAAATTGGTCAAAATATCTTTGCTACTTTCCACACCATGTATGCGCACCAAGCCTTTGTGATTCAGCACAGAAAATCTAAAAACTGTTGACACAAGGCCACTGTTTGCAGAATCATTTCCTTGGGTATAATCAATGTTGTAGTCATGCTCTCAATTCACTCATGATGACCGAGGTGGCAGAGTAACAGTGAAGCCGAGTACATGAAGAGTGATCTTTTTCCACACTTCCCTCTTCATTTTTGAATAGCCATGTTGATAGGTTGTTTTCCTTGACTACTGACATCTACCTCTGTTTCGGTGTGGGAGGAACAGTGCAGATCTACTCATCTTTGAAGAAAAGAGATAGGATATTGCATTTCAGGGCACCAGAACCATTTCGCTGCTCTGAGGTGCACTAATATCACACTCTTTTGCTACAACCCTGTGACCTCCTCTCCCTGGTTTAGCTGCTCAGTATTCCAGCAACTTACCCCTCACTCATGGTTTTTGCATGAACCTACCTCTGTGTGACTTTGGACAAATTTTTATTTTTTCAAGATGCCGATATAGTATCAAGGTAATATACAAGATCATTTGCTTCAGAAAAATCAGGTCTTAATCCCTTTTTTTTGGTAAGCCCTTCCCTGTTATAATGCTTCCTCTAACTGGTGAGGGTATTTCCTTTACAAACATAGTTTTCCAGGCATCTATAATTGTAATCTAAGATTGTACTGATACATTGCATAAATAAGTTTTTGTCTTGAAGTTACAGAGTATTCATCATGACTTAAAGGAAAATAGCTTCCCAAGTTTTCCCTTAACTCTTTTGGGTTTTCTTTTTTTTTTTTCTACTCCTGGGAATTTGCAGTTTATGTGGCATGGGTAAATGGAAGCTAGATATCCTAGTAACCAGTGGAGAAGGTGTCCAGTCATTTTTTTTGTTTCTGACAGTACTGCTGAGAATTCTCCCTCTTATTTGTCATAAAAAGTCTTTTGTGCAGTTCCCTTCTTCCTTTAGGCTTTAATCCAGCAAAACACTTCCAACACCAAGTGGTCTCATTTGCTTTCAGTAACAATATTCACAGACTTAACATAAAGCATGTGTTGGAGTGCTTTCCTGGGTCAGGGACTGCATTACTTGAGCTGCATATCAAGTCTGCTTGCATGCTATTCTGGAAGTTTCATACACCCACAGTACCAGCTTTTCATTGTACTTAGTATTTTCATACAATACACGTGTGCAGAAGATTGCAGGTTAATGAAAACTTGTGAATATCCACACAAATACTCACCTAGCTGTGCTTGTTAGAGCTGTGATATTCAGGAAGGCATTTTTCATGCAGCTACGTTTGCGAAGAACAAACTGCATTTTTTCCTCCAATTTGTTGTGTTTCATTTTGAGATTTCAGAATGACAGGTTAGGGAAATAATCAATAAGGTAATTAAAATAGCCAGTCTTTGCCTACAATTGTTCAGGTTGGGCAAAGTGATTAGTTGTGAATTTCCCACTGAAAGCACCAGGGCATACTAACATTACTTGAACCTGATCCCTGGTTTGCTGAGGTCTCGCCATATGTCTACTTTATTTATTTATTTTTTAAAATAATTTTAAAGTTGTTGTATCTTTACAAAGGGTTGAGAAAATAACTTTTGAATGAAGAGGCAGGTTTGGACAGCCCTCACTCGTGTCAGTAGTAAGCTGAGGGCATTCCTTATTCGACTCCACGACGTCTCTCTGCAGCATCTGGAGCTTTGCCCACGCAGGCCATGGTGTGGCCTGGCTGTCTGCAGCCACAGCAGCCCTGCCCCGGTCAGGTTCCTGCCCTGCGAGCCCCTCCGGGTGTTGCCGCCTGCTCAGGCTCTCGGCATCCGCACACACCTGCGGGCGTAGCCCAGGGCTGCCTGAGCCCCGGCATGCCGAGAGCGTGTCTGGGCTGCAGCGTCAGGACCAAGGCAAGGTAAGGAGCAGAGGTATGGGGAGGCGCCCAGCAAGAAGCGATGGAGCGATGGCTGCTGCTGCCCCTGCCCAGCAGGATGGGGCTCCGGGAGCCCCTGGCACACGGCAGCGCCAATTCCACACGCCAGGAACAAACGACGCACTTATCTGTGCTCGGGAAGGGAGGAATTAACTATCCGCGTGACACAACGTGAATTAGTCTCAAGGTCAAGTGTTCCCTGAGTCATTTGAAGCAATGACTTGTGCTGATCTCACCTTCTATTTTTGCCATTTGGTTCTTTATTAACAATAGTCTAATGAGAACTGACAGCTCTGGAGTGACTTTTGGGATAGCTCAGATCTGGAACAGTTACCTGGAAATAATTAACTGACAAGGAGAGACTTCAGCTAAGGTTTCTGTTAGACAGAAAAACCCTCGCCAAAATCCTGGATTTTCAAAGTGGATTTTCATCCCATATGTACTAATTGAATTTTAAAAGTACCACATTGAAAAAAACAAAATCCCTTAAAAAAAAAAACAAAAACCAAAACCAACCTTATTTCTAGTTAAACATTTGTCTTAAAAGTTTTAATTTTCTATTTTATCAACAATTATTTTGGTTTTGGTTGAGACTTAGCTGAGACCCAAATCTGAAAATTCTGTTCCAGTTTTCTGTACTGTCGATATTTTGATTTTTATAATGCATGTTTCAGTGGCCACAGTTCCTGAGGGAGGGAAGATGTAAGCCCTCTTTTGCATGTTTGAAGAAATGCTTTGACCTCACAATTTCCAAAATAGATAAAACATTTTTATACCAGGTTTTTCTTTCCTTGAAATTGCCTATAGACAATGAAAAAACAAACAAACAAAAAACCCAAGAAAAGCCCCATGATTTTACTCAAAGCATATTTAGAGCTGGGACCCTACCCTGCATAATGACAGTGCAGCTGTGGTGTCTTGTTCTGCAGGAAACTGAAATAGAATCAGCCTCTACTTCCCGCAAAACCTCCTGTGCTCTCTAGGGCAGCATAATCAGAAGTCTTAGCAGCCTTCACCAGCCACTAAACCAACTCTAGTTCTGTCTTCATATAGAAAGAATGGCTATTTTACACCATGCTGGGCATGGTGCTGGTGACCCAGAAGATGGTGAGGTGCTACTGACTTCTTTTGAGACATACATGAAGTTTGACCATTTTTATCAACACAGGTGATGGGGGAGACAGTTTTAAAATGTGTTACTGTGGTTAAAATTCTAGTTTTACTAAGTTTGTTCCTGTTGAATTTATTAGTAATTGCAGATACATCTGTATTTTTCACTGCTTGTTGTAGTAAGGACAGTGTAGGAGTGATCCAAGAGAGAATCTTTATAGTCTTCTCTGTTTTGTAGTGTGCTATCTTTGGCAAAGACAATCATGTCTTATTCCTTCATGGTTGATGAAATGTGTCTATAAAATGTGGTTTTCAAGGTTCTTCTAGTGTCGTTCTGAATTTGACATCCTTGGTTTTTTCCTAACTCTGGATTTCTAACAATCCGTTCCAAAATTTTGTCTCTACTGTCATCTCCCAGAAATGGACAAACTTTGTGAGAGTGAAGGTACCACGATAAGACCGAGTTAAGCTGTACATTGAATGTGATTAATGCTTTACATGTTTAGCCAATGTGAGGAATGATGGCAGATGATTGTGCAAGATACCGCTGGGGATGCTGTGTAGTACCCTGGGATTTAGTGAAGAAGAAAGTCTTGGCCTCTGTTAAAATAAAGAAAGTGGTGTGTTAATTATAATTAACAAATGTAACAAATACATTTTAGTCAATGATTTTTAGACAGCATTTTTGTGGTAATCTCAGATATGTTTGAAGTTTTTACATTAGAATCTGTTGAGTAGCTGACCATGGCCTGTTAAATATATCTCAAAGATGTTAAACATTATCTCTGCACAAAGACAAAAATAAAAACATGCTTCCTTTCAGTCCCATCCCAACTATCTGGATATTTGTCTCAGGCTTCTTGTCATTACCCACAAAATGTGAAATTACTGCCTCTAGCCCAGTGATTATTGTGAGCACTCCCTAAACCAAACAGTCAGAGAACATTAGCTAAGTTTGGCGAACCACCCAGTTAACATTTTAAGCTAACTTGCTGTTTTTTCTGAGGTGGATTAGGAGAAGTTCCTGTGAAGCAGGTCTCCCAGCAGAACAGTGTGTGTTTGTGACACACACTTTGTAACTTTGAGGGAGTGGTTTCCAGCAGTAGGTAAAAACAAATTGGAAATACTGGGGAAGAGAAGGCATGTTTTTTAGTGTTGCTACCTGAAGGGTGACCAAATATCTGCAGTCTCCAGACCCCAGCTTGATTTGTGTGAGACTGGAGATAAGAGCTGCTGAGAGGGGACAGAGATGGGATTTTTGGAAAGGTATAGCTTTATTTGTGAGGCTGTTTTACCATGATCTCTGTCCTGCACTCACATAAATGTTCCATCTTCCACATGCCTCTGTCTTGAAGCCTGCCTCTTCATCTTACTGACCCTTGTGTCTGCAGCAGCTGAAGTAGCAGCTTTTCCTAACTGATGCCCCCCATGACTGCCACCTACTTTAAATCAGGCCCAGAAGGTGTTGGAGAATTCTACCTCTGCTGTTCTTCCTCTCTCGTCTATACATCACCTCCAACTATATCAATGTTGGGAGTCTAATGAGATGAAGTCAAATGTTTGAATAAGAAGACAGAGGAAAAGCAGAGGTATATATTTTTTATATTGTTTTTAATATTTTTTCTCTTAATTGTACAAATCCTGCCACTTTAAAGTGGGAACTTTATTCACTTTTAAAGAGAATGGTAGCTCTTGCATTGGGTATGCCTGCAAAGCATTGTAAATCATTTATGTCACTCCTCACACTTCAACCATTCTAATGTTTTTTCATTCTGAGATCAAGGGGTGTGCTGGGACAAAAAACTTTCTCACTGGCAATTTAAAGAGGATCTGAGAAATACATGCATTCTCAGTTGTCACAGCATAACCCCAGATTATCTGAAAGTATGTGAGAAAGACTGAAGAGAGATACAAGCACAGGGGAAGAAAGTAAGCCTCCCACACCTGATTTTCACTTTCCTTGAGTCAGACAGATGACATGCCCATGTCATGTCTATATCATATCTGATGTAGTTAAAGCTTTGAAGAGTTCATACTCTAGTGTTAACCTTAACCTGATGACAGAATCTTTCCTGGAGTTGACATGAGCAAATATATCAAGAAGAAAACAAATTAATCACTCTGGTGAGCTTCATTAGTACCATCGTGGGCAAAAATGAGATTGCATCTACCACACTAACCAGGAATCCATTATGCTGCTCCTGTGGAGGGTTGTGCTTGAGGGAAGAACAGATAAAATGAAAAAAGTGGATTTGGGGAGTGAAAAAACCTTGACACAAAGTGAATTCAGGGGGGAATAGTTAATGGGACAGATGACTGTGTTTTGTCTTCTGGAAATAAAAGTACATTTGCTCTCTGAATTCACCAAAAAACATGACCCTGAGATTCTGCTTTCCCCCAAAAAATCAAGACAAATTTATGAGAACCTCTGGAAACAGTAGAAACTCCTAGAGGAAGTTTGAGCCCTGACCTTTTCTCAAATTGTCTGTATAGATCTGATCACGACTGTATTTGCAGAGCAAAACCACCACTTCCTGCATGTCACCAGTAAGAGCTGCCCCAATGTACATGTAGGTCTACAGTGTTTATGTAGACCAGTGACTTTGCACTCCAAAGGGTACAACCTGATAGAGATGTCAGATTAGTTGTATGGCCTATAAACAAGACATATCTAACATTTCCTACCCAAAGCATTTCAAAAAGGTACTGCTTTATTTGCTTTACAAAAAAAAAAAAAAAAGTGTGTGCTGTAACGTACAAGCTGAGTGGCTGTGGGGCTGGAAAGAAAGTTCACGGCAGAAAAAAGAAGATCTGGTTTCCTGATACCCTGGGTAGTTGCTGGTCACCTGAACTTGGCACACCAACCTTCTCTTTCCTTGTGTCCTACAGCTGTAGCCTCCAGAAGTTCCACACCAGTGGGTGGTAATGGAAGCTCTGCTGAGCTACAGCCTTTTTTTTTTTTCCTTGTGTATTTTAAAATCCTGGTAAAATGCTTTCCCATTATTTTGGCTTTATATTTTTAGTTCCCTCATCTGTAGCATCATCTGAGTATCCCTTATTCTGGGGAAATAATTTTATTACAACCACAAACTAAACACATATGCTGGATCCCTAGGCACTTGTAGGAAAAAGTGGAGACTAGTATATTTTATGTATTGAAGGGACGACAAACTAACAGAGGCTGCAGCATGCAGATATATTGTTAGGTGGACAACAGATCCTTGTTGGATGCAAAAGCTGTGCCTCTAGAAAAGCAAAAGCAGTCACACAGGAGTTATTTACCAAACAGTAAAAAGTGAGATTTGTGAAGTGTCATGCTTTTTTGCCTTAACATTGGTTTTAGAGCCTTGATGGGGGAGGAAGAAGATATAAAATGAAATTAATCTGATCATCTGTCAAAATGTTTAATTGAAGAAAAATATATGGAGGTCTGGCTGAATCATCAAGAAATCATCAAGAAATTTGATGGACTAGGTTTTCCTCCATGACTAAGGAGTTATAACTCATAACTACCAAGTGAGAAATAGCCTATTGTTCTTTGTTGAAAACTGGAAACAAAAAGGTAACCACATTTCTGAACTTTTTTATTTTCTTGGAATATTAATGCTCAGTATAATGTATTATTACTTCAGCTGCCCAAGGCTCTCAGGACCTTTTTGACTTATAGAATGAGCTGATATAATTATCAGTATTGAAAGAGGTCTTCTTCTTGTTCTAAATTGTACAGAGGGTTCAGGGCAGAAACACATACCTAGCATGCACAGCTGTACAACCCTGTTTGTCACTAGCTGAAAAGGCCCCATTTTATTCCAAGTCTAGAGGGATCTCTGACTGTAATGTCTCTGGGACAGTCAGTTTAAGCACTGAAATCTGAGCTCTTCACTCTGTGAATGTGTCTCTGGGTTAAGTATCTGCTTTTCAAATTTATTTCTTAAATTTTCTTCTGCAGGTACTGGCAGCATCAGTAGGTCACATACTGGGGAAGTTGAGGATTTCTTGCTCCACCAGAAAATTTTCTGAGTTTCTACCTCCTTGCTGTAAATTGAGTATTGATGCCTTGTCTCACACACAGTGAAGTCAGATACCCCCATGGAGCATCTGAAGCAGTGTTTATTGATACACCTCTAAGGAGAAAGCTGCATTGCTATTTCACATTCTCTCTGCTAAACTGGTACTGGGTTTTCCAGTCATGCCCACATGTATGCCTGTGTTTTGGACCCCACCTGTTGGTGAAGCAGACAGAAGATAGCCTATGAGTGATTTTTAGCTGAAATGGCACCTCCCATACATTTCAGACATATGGGTGAATAAGCTGTGACTAATATAATTTTTTTGTGTGGTATCAGAGGTAATGCACAGAGAGCATTGTGAGTGAAGCTGTTGCATCAGGTTATCTCAATTTTGTCTTGCAAAGTGTCAAGGACAAGCCACATGTAGCACTGATTATTAACTGCAGTGTGACTTGTGCACCAGGATTGTGAATGTTCATGAATCTCCCTGTTGACCACAACAGAACTGATGTTTGATATGAATCTGATTAATCTTTCTTCTTTATCTGTGTTACAAGAAGCTTTTGATCAGAAGAATTAAAAACTGGCTCTACTGCTGTTAAGGATCATGAAACATACAGAAGAATATTTAGAAAAGTTTACTGAAAGACTGTGTGAAGGCAGCATTCATGAGAGTAGCAAGGTAGGAAGAGATGAAAGAATTTAAAAGAAGACACATCCTCTCACCTACTACAGACAGAACTGATTCCTGTCTTCTGACTAATAGGGCACGTGGCAAAAACGTCATGATGTAATAAAATATTCCAGAAATGCAAGACAAGAGCTTTTCTGAGAAGGTGGGCATAGACCTGACTTGAATGAATGTTGCTAGTGTTTGCCAACAAACTGTGAGGTTAGCAAATCCGGGATACAGAGAAGGGGCAGCACTAGCAAATAAAAAGGTGTTTACATTTGTCAAGCAACCAAAGGCTTGTGAGGAAAACAAAGCTAGGGAATATAGTCAGGAATACTTGAAAAACAGGTATTTGGTGTTTGTTGGTATTGACAATAATAATGAAGATACTGGGGTTTTTAGTTTTCCACCACCAGGTGGTACATCTTTCCTCTGCCTTCACAATTTTTAACTCTTTCTTTTTCTTTTACATCCACACTTACTATTTCCAAAGGGAAAGTAGTACCTGCCTAAAGTGGCTAAGGAAGCTTTTTACATTTTTCTACATTCCTGACATTAGTTAATATTTAGAGGAGCCATTCTTGAGGCTCCAGAGGAGCCTATATTTGAACACAGAGCTTTCTGCCAAATACATCTGGCAGAAAGGTTACCAATGTATTTGGTTTTGGAGACGAGCACCTGCTTGAGGCTGAAATGTTGACATTTAGTATCTTTGCATGTGGTGTGTTTGCAGCGCTGCTGTATACAAAGGTTACATGCATGTTGTGCTGGTAAATATTTCTTCACTCTCTGTCCTGGAGTGCAAAATTGTTTAGCTGTAGAAAAGGGAGAATTCACAATAACAGTGCACTCCTCTGTTCCAGCAGTGATAAACATTTGACTGTCATTATGTTCAGCTTGGACTATTTTGTAAATACTCTGAGCTCTCCATGTGTGAGTAGTCATCACTGTGGTAATCTAGGTTCATCTTGCAAACTTTTATCCATAAAATTAAACCCACAGGCCTTAATGGAACAAAATGTGTGAGGAAAGGGTACCAACAGGCACAGCTGAAGAAACAGGCCCTTAGAGAATGATGTAGTAATTAGAGTCTAAGACAATAAAGTATGGTGTAGCACAAATGTCTCACTAATAGATGGCAATGTGTTATGAAAATTAAACTGCCATTCCTGGAGTACTGGGCTGTGTGATACAGAATTTTTGGGACATGCAGTGGCAACAAACATATGCTTTTCAGATTGAGTCAAACTACATTTTGACAAACTTTAAGTATTTCAATTTTCATAGTTTTTCTTTAAAATTATATGTTAGGCAATGTGTATGAAGCAGCTGTCAAATTCCCAATTAAATAAAATCTCTACTTTTGCATTCAAAGCTCATGGTACCTGTCCTGGTACTAAGAGAAGATAGAAACACATCAGTCAAAACATCTGTTACTTCTGGTGCATTAAAAAGTACCTGGTCTAAATGCACATCTCTACAAGGTTAGACTTCAGCCTAATTTGGAAGTTTTTAAAGCTTTCAAAGTTGAAGTTTTTACTGAGGCTTGGGTTCATCCCTTTAAAAAGATACATGATTGTGTTTTAGTTTACAGGAATGAGCTCTAAAGCCTCAATAAAACATCTCCTTAGCTTCATGAATCAAAATAGGTTTGTTGCCTACTGAAGTCTTTCAATCCTTGAAAAGAAAAATGTCTAGGGTTACTTTTATGAATGAATCTAACATTCAAACAATTGAAAGAGTCTAAGTTGACTGGACCAACAGTTTAACTACAAATAAATTCAGCCATCTGCATTAGCAGCCAAGGACTGTAGGTCTCTCTGGCGAGGCCTCATCTGCAGTGTTAGCCCTGAGGAAGCCTGTCAGATCCCACAAGAACTGTTTTCAGACTGATAGGTTGCCATTGTTAGCCCTTGATCGTTTAATCTCCCCTGCACAGATGGGTCTGAGGGCCTTATTGGAGGGCTGGAGGAGCAGGATGGGAATGGTGGTACCATGTGCTGGACGTGGATCATTAAGGCCAGCATTAGCAGATGATATGGGGACCAGGTGTCTTCCTGGTGGGATACACAAGTAAATTATTTATATAAATAAATAGTCATCCAAGACAATTAGCAGCCATAAAGAGAAGTGTGGTGTATGCTGGTCTGTCTCTCTCCCTTGCTTACAAAGCCACATTCTTTTAAACAGGAGTGTTAGTGGGTCAACTGGTTATTGGCCCTGCCAAATCAGAAATTGTACTTCGGCTCCATAGGAACAGATTGGTTGTGACTGCAACCATTTCCCTGCCACCCCTCTCTAGTGTATTCCCTCGGATAATGAACCTAGGAAGATGTAAATTAACTCAGCTCCTCTGACAGCATTGCTTGTGTCTCTTCAGCAGCTGTGCTGTTAGCATGGATGTGTATGGATTAATGGCATCTTCGTGTCTCCTGCATGGCTGTCATCATATGCAGCAATGGGGAGCAAGAACATCCTGGATCATGGGATATTTGGTGCTTTTGTTTCTGAATGAAAGGGGACTCATGCAAATCAGCTCTGGTGTCTTTGTACTACTCAGTGTGCTCCCATCTGTAAGAGTTTACAGGCACTAGTGCCTGGAGGCAGCTTTTGTCCTTGTAAAGGATAGTGATGCAGAGATGGGGCTGCACATGTGGTAATCCACCCTGTGCATGCTGGAGGGCATTGTATGGAGAGCTGCATGGAGTCAGCCAGGACCAGCTCTGAGCCTGAGCTGGCTCCACACAGAGCAGCACAGAATGTCTGCACTGCGCTCCATGTGGTTTTAGGTGCCTTTTCACGTGGACATTACCAAACTATTCCCACATCTGCACCAGCTCTGCATGCAGTTAAGGCCACATAAACACAATTTGGTACCTAAAATAATAAACCAGTCTGGACATTAACAGCCTCAGCAGGATTTGCATCCTCCTCACAGACTCTATTTCCATATGCACAGGGGTCTGCTACATGCCTTTGGAGCTCTAAATCTGTGTCCACACTAGAAAACAATAAAAGTGCAATCATACCAGTTAACATTACATGACCATGGTCTGCTCAGTTTTCAAATGTGGAACAAGATTTTTAGATACATGTATTCAGTTTCATTTTTGCTGCTGTGCTTCCTGATGTCCTGGTCAAGACTTGGGCTGAAAGTAGTAGGCTCTCCTTTGAGGCATAGAGGAGAGTATAAAGAACAACTTCCAAGAGCCGCTTTTAGAATTCCAATTTAAAGCAAAACTTTTCCAAAGCCCACTTCAGTCCTTTTTCCTCTGTGAGAAGAGTGCTTTACCCCCTCCCTGTGCATCATACATGAGCAAAATAGGTCTATTTTTTATGGCAGAAAGGTACTTATTTTCTTAGAGCTAGCTTTGTTTCCCATGTGTGTTTAGCTGCCCTGTGGAATGTTGTGAAAGAGGCTTTTTTTATTGAGTGTGTCTGTCATCTCTGTCAAAAAGGGCTGCTAGAGGTTTAGACTGCCTGTATTATTTTAGCAGTGATTTTATGTCACTAAATAACAAGCTATTAGCACAACCTTGCCATTGGGGTTTGTCACACTTTGTGTGTCAGTGTGTGCATGTGCTTTTCTGCTAAGTCTCATCTCTCCCAGCCTACAGTCTGGTCATTGGAGCTGAAGTTCGCAAACAGCATAATAATGCTGGGAGTCACAAAAGAGGAAGCTAATGGCTGCAGTTGCTATTGTAAACCTGATTTCCACAGGCTCAGCAGGGCTTGGCATATCAGAGGCAAGCTCAGTAAAAGGGACCCTGCTGCTGCAGCTGTGCCCAAGCAGTTGGACTTTTATTGTCAGCCTGGAATGGAAGCTGGGCTGGGGAAGCTCCTGACTGCCTCCTGCACTGCATTGAGTAACCCTGGCCCCAGTGGGAGCCTTACATGCTACAGCTGACTCCAAGGAATTAAATGGATGGTGTTACTGTGCAGGAGGCCTGTATAAGCTCAAGGATCCAGGTGAGCACTGAGGAAACTTCAAGGGTTTGCCCTCCAAGAGAGCACATCCCATCTCCAAAGGCAGGAGGAGAATGGAAACATTCATTTAATGCCAAGCTCTATGCTTCTGTGAAAGCTGAAGAAATCCTCCTTTTGAGAGAGATTGCCTCTGCCATCTCAGAATTTATAGTGTCCTCCTTAGGCTTCTTTCAAACATGTGATTTTCTTAATGAGAGAAGAACATCCTTGTACTCCATATGCTTTCTGAGTACCTGCTACTGCTGCACTACTCAGTAATTCTCCTTTTTGTATGTCATCTCCCTTGATGCCTTCCATTTGTTGTCAGGGCCAAGGCTAGGTTCAGGCTCTCAGTAACTTCCAGAAAATACTGAATGGACCATGGAAGGACTGAGCAGTTTTTCTTTGTGCTCTTCTGTCCCTCTTCTCCCACGTTATTGCTGTGCACTCCATGTAATGTGAGAGAGGAGAGTCTGTGCAGTCCCAACGTACATATCTCCCCCCTAAATTAATTAATTTAATTTGTTTGGAAGTATTGAGAACATTGAGACTAAAAAGGGAGGCTCAGTTCAGCTCCAATAATGTCTTGGGTTTCTATGCAAACACACAGTTCTATTCTCGTATGTATACTGGTTGTGCTGTGACATTTCATGTTGAAGAGGAAAATTTTCTTGAGACATTTTGACAGCCAAAAGCCAGCACATCCACGGACTATGGTTTGGAATGTGATGGTGGCGTTCCTTTCCTCTTTTCTGGTCTGCATAGCTCTCAGAATGTAATGCAGTGCATTTGTATATCAGACATACCAATGGGTAATATCTAGTGCCCCTTGTTGGGTGATTTAGGCCCAGAGGGTTGTGGTTTACAGCCATCTCTCCCCACTTCAGGCACATTTGAAATTTTCTTAAAGATAATTAAGTCCTTATAAACTGGCATCAGCAAAGACAAAATCTATCCAAATGCTTCCCGGAGTATGGGAAATGAGAGGAAAATTTGGCAATTGCATAAGCTTACTAATCATTTAGCACAAACACACTGCTCTGCCAGTGTGCATTCCTGTATTTACAGATAACCCACAGCATATGGCATTTCTTTCCTGGTAGGTATTATATGTGAGGCTCAGGTTATTGCAGTGGAGAAAAAGGAATCCCAAACAGAAGGTGCAAACCTATAGGAAGTAGGTAAGGATGTTTGCATACTTAGGAGATATATTTTTTTTAAATTAAAATACTTTAGTTTTTCTCTAGCAAGGGCCTGAATTACAGAGCAGAATCTGCTGTGCTTTCAATGGCCTGTGTTTTGTACTATATGAACACCTCATAACTTGTATGCAATTGTCTTGGTCACACATTTTGCCCTTCCTTGCATTGCTGGTGTAAACTCTCTTTCTTGGTGCTTTGATCTGTCCATGCACAGTTAGGTATCATATAGAAAAGCATTACAATTGTAAAAATTTAGATACATTTAAAGCTCTGTACTTAAGTGACTGTCTCAGGGACTCCAAGGAAGCCTTCTGTAGGGGAGGAACGGAACCTGATTCTGCTGAGTTGCAGGGGAACATTTACGTGTGCCAAAAGCATGGGGTGCATTTGACAGCACTGAGCCAAGGAGCCTGGCAGGGGATTGATTTGGATGGTCCTACCAGGCCAGTCTTACATCAGAAAAAAACACTCTGTTGCCTAGTTCAAGCCAGAGACTCTGTAATGCTACTGCTCCTCATGCAGAAAATGAGCAGCAGTTGCTCAGTGCTGCTGGCCATGCATCCTCCTCCCTGCAGGTAGCAAGGAGGAATAAAGGCATGTCTCCACTCCACTTACACTGTGACGCATTGACTCATTTCCACAGAGAACTGAGTGCTTTCAACTCTCCTTAAAGTCAAGTCAACCATCACTGAATCAGACTCTTAGTCCTTCTAGTAGCAGGGCAACTAAAAGTGAGGCAGTATGGGATGGTGAGGAAGGAAGGGCAGAGATGTTGTTTTTAATCCAGAGAGCATTTTTGGCCTTTCACTGAAAACACAGCTGGGGGTTTGTTAAGGAAAGAGCAATTTTGAAAATTTGAAAACATTTAAAGGAAACTAAACATCTTTTAAAAATGTATATCTATACCAAAAATATAAAAGAAAGTTCTGATTAAAAACTTAAACCAGCTTTTACTCACTAATTTCAATTACCAATAATTCTTAATGTAAAAAAAAATCTCAATCACTTAAAAATGTTTAAAATCTTTCTTTTTTTGATTTTTTTTTTCTGGCAGTACTAATGTGATCAAATCAGGTCAGCTCAGCTTCAATTAAGAAGATGAGTGTATTGAGACTCCCAACAAGGTTGTCCATCAGTAGATCAGGATCCTGCCTTTTGGCTCTGTTTTTGCTCTTGGTGTGGCTGATAATTTCATCACCTTCCCTGAAGTTACATTTAATCCTCCATAAATTCTTTAGTGCCTCTTTAAGCCCCCATATTGGAGCACTTTTTCTTCTGGAATGCCCTGGTTGGGTCTGGTATGGTGGCATGTCACATTCAGTTACTGCATGTGTCTCACTAGGTGCAGTGCAATACTGGCTGCCACCATAACTAATTGTGAGTGAGTCTTGCTCGTAGGGCAGTTTGCTGGGAAACACAGATGGGAATTCTGGTTTCAGAGTATGTGCTCTTTGAACTGTCTTGGCATCCATGAAATGCTTCATTATAGAGAGATATGACAGAGCTGTGGGCTGTGTCCATACTGGCAAACTCCTGCCCGAACTCTCCATAGTGGCCACCCTTGGGGTGTGTCTCTCACGGCAATAGCAGCTGATGGAATAAATGAATTGACTGCAGCTTCCCAAATCCCTCAGAGCAATATCCACAGTTGTGACTGCCTCAACTTTCTGCTCTGTTCATGCTTGCTGTCTCCAAGCCAGTGTCCCACTCCTGCTGTCTGAAATGGCTCCTGCTGCCTTCTGGTCTGCCCTGGTCCTTTCCCTCCCACACACCATGCCTCTCCATAATGATACCAGTGCTTTTTTACTGCTGCTGGCCCTGACCAGGACTGCTTCTGGGACCAAGTGAGCAAGCCCAACAGAGCAGGTTCAGCTTGATTTGGTGCCTTGCTCTCAGCTAGTGTGCTTTATCTGTTAGTGATGTGAACACAGCTCCACTTGCAGCTTCTGCAGCTTCTAGCACAGACATTTCATTCTGTGCCAAGCATGTCAGTGTGACAGCCCAATTTAGCATGCCACTCACTGATACAGCTTCCCCTGATACATCTCAGCAGAGAGAGTGGGAAATTGTGGCAAAAAATACTCTGTTATGTTGAATGAGAGATTGATAGTGCCATTAATAAAGCTATTGCTAGCAAATAACACCTCTGTATACAGAGAGACTGAATTGCCATCACAACCATCTGCCCCTTCTTTGTCTCTTTTCTGCACTGTCTTTGAGCATTTTTCTGTAACATCTATTTGGAACATTTCTGCTTTATTGGCTTCCAAGGCTTATGAAAGTTGAGTTCTCTGTCCAAACAGAAGGAATTACACATTGCTGTAACCCTGCTGCATAGCACAAAAGGTTTGCTGTTTTAAATTCTAGCTTTTTTGAGTTCCCCTTTGGTAGCCTGAACCACTATAAATTATGTACAGGTAGTTTGAATGATACAAACCATACCTGATGTAAATCTAGCTCATGTGAGCAGTCCTCTCTTTTCTGCCTGAGTGGCATCATAGGCAGTGTTGTCACCTGAAGTATCATCCTTTGCATCTGAAATAGCAGCACATGAAATGAAGGTTGTTGTTTGCAGGCAATCTTCAAAGTCAGGTCATACTGCCAGTTCCATCATTTGTCACACTGTGAGATGCTTCTCTTCCCCTCCTTGCCACCAGCCCCGTACTGTGGGGTTATATACAATAAAACACTTTGGATTATCTTCCTCCACAGTTTCTCAATCTATAGGGTACTTTTAAAATACATTTGTGAAACCATTTTCTCTGAAACCACAGATGATAAAAAGAAGTGACTTCTAATGGAAATGGAAAACTGCCTTATCGTTTCCTTATCCTCTCAGGATGTGCAGCCCAAAGAGAAATATTTAATTTACAATTCTGTGAGAAAACTGGAAAAGCTACAGTCCTGTAGCTCATTTATTTCAAGGATATTCTCTGCCTTATTAACAGCTAGATGTGGGTCTATTAATAAACACAAAGAAGCCAGGAGAAGCTGAAGTTTAGAGGGAACCAAGACTGTCCTGAACTTTGGCTGGACACACCCCTGCGCTTCATATGAATGTGTATCTTCCTTTCCCTTCACTTTCTTCTCGAAGGCAAGAGTGCTTTTGTTTGTTAAGATTTAATTTTTAAAATAGTCTTTGGCCCCAAGCATATAGAAATGTTTCTGAAAGGGGAGCATGAAAATTTGAAAAAGGCTTCCTTGAATTTATCTACACCGGCTATTAGCTCCTTTTCTTAGGAACTTATTACTGAGTACAGACCTGCCTGGGAGCTATAACTTAAATTTGTTTTAGTGTTAACCACCATACTCTGCATTGTATATCTGATTATGGTTTTATGCAGATATCATAAATGATATAATTTCCAAGTCTTTTCTCAATAAAAGAAACCCACCAAAGTATTAAGTACCTGCAAGAGAGTAGAACCATTAGTTAAGAGTTTTGTACAAGGACGTTTTGACCCTGAACCTATACAGTTTTAAAAATAGTGTTCCTTGGGTTTTCCAGAAGATACAACAATAACTGTGAGGAACAGAGTCTAATGATTTAACTTCCTGCATGTGTCTGCACAAAGTGTTGTATCAGTACTGATAATTCTCAAGGTCAGGGGCACTTGCTGTTCTGAGCTTAGTCTGCTTTTGCTATGGAAGTGGGATGACAGCTGTGTGCATGTGTGCTGTGAGTGCAAACTGAATTCAAAGCACATTTTGCACCTGATTTTCAAGGGCAAAGCTGAAACTAGGTCCTCTCCTGGTTTTGTTTTTCAATTAAAAGGAAAAGAGAGAGAAAAGTGGGGTGGGAGGTAGTCCAACAGTTGAACTTTGTTATTGCATAATTGACTTTAATAAAACCATAATATTAACCACAAGTAGCTTTGGAAATATTTAATTATCTCTTTCATTAAAGGCATTTGACACACAAATAAAGGAAGAAGCAAAGGACACCTGTTACTAAATAAACAGGTTTGGGGGCCTTGGATGAACTTAGCTTTTAACATCACTGTGCTATTAGATCTGTACAGGCCTGTTATGATATTACAACCTTTTAAAATTTCAATAGATTAACTCTGTTTGTTTAGGTTTTATGAGTTGTTTGAGGATGGCATGGTTTGAGAGTTATTAGGTGGAAAAGCCCTGGGAGTGACAGATATGACAGAGAGGTATGTGAAAAGAAGAAGGTTTTACTGTGACTATTTTTCCCCTCTTTTAAGTGGAATGACTGTGATTAAAGGTGGGTGAGTATCATTTTAAAAATGGAAGGTTTTCAAGTATACACTCACATAAATTGCTTTACAGAATGCCTGACCCCTTTTCTCTTACCACAACAGATTTATTTCCTGAAAAGCTTTAGTTCCGAGGAAGGGAAGTGTTATAGATACTCCTGCCAACATATTTCCATCTGTGAATGCTGGTGTGAATATTTCTACGTTTGAATCAGAGCATGGGGGGCTGCCTGTGGCCTGGGAAGCATTCGGTCAGGAAGCAGATGGCTCTGTGGCAGCTACGAGCACACGATGAGAGTTACTGGGACCACTCAGGAATGCTGTCTGAGCAAAGCTCATCATAAACACTGAATATGTTGTGCAGTCTGGGGGAGAAGTATGTCTATATAAATGAGTTTTTCAGTATGCCTGCATCTGTAAGTTGGACTGTTTCATTACATCAGTTCTACCATTGATCTGCAAAGGCAAACATGTTCTGAATATTTAGGCAGATGCTAAGTCAGATGCTGCAATGTAGCAAACTCCATGTGTGGAATTTTCATTAAGAACTATGTCGTACTTGTTTTAGATTTACAAGGGAAAAAATTGTTTTTATCTTCATTTAATGAAAACAATGCTATATTATTCTGGCCATTTCAATAGCTGGCTTGTCCCATGCTCCAATCCCAGGGACCAGAAGTTCAGTTTTCCCTGATAAATGCTGCCTCAAATTTGAAACCCATTCTGTCCTGCCATGTCTGTTACAAGTTATGGCAGACCTGACTTTGCTATCACCAAAACTTCCCTTGCATTAAATATTTTACATCTGTCACCTGCATTCTATATTATGTTTTAACCTTTCCAGCTTTAGGCAGCCCCATGTTTCTGGATCCTTTTAGATCCAAAATAGCAGATAGATTAATTATAATTAAAAAATGCATGTACATGATTATGATTTTGCTAGAGACTAAGCATAGCATTTTTAAATTTAATAACAGGATAGAGAGTAGACAAAGGATACTTCCCTTTTTTTAAATACATTTTCAAGAGCAAATTAGTTGTCTTGTGCTGGATCAGCATTGGAACTCCTGGATCTTAAAATTCAAGCATGTCCTTCAAATAAGATACTGTTTTCTTTGTAGGTGGTCATGAAATTCAATGCATCTTTCACAGATTTAAATTGCATAAACAAAAAATTATTGTAAAGGAAGAATTGGGTCCAAGGTGTTATTTTTAGTGAGTATTTTGAGTGCTGTGGTGGTATTTTCTCATATAACAATAATGATGGTGATTGGAGCTTGCTTGCCCTAAGCTGGTTTCCATCATTCATTCATCTATAAATTGAGTTTGAATGCAGATTGAGCTCTGGTGGACAATTATTTCACACAGTTTTTCCTCTGCTGATCTTTTATTCAATTGAGCTGGTGAGACGCCCTGCTTACATTCCCAAGGTTTTGCCTTCAACATTGGCTTCGAAAAAAGAACTGAAGCAAGAAACATTGTTGCTTTCTTTCAACCAATAATTATTTTCTTAATCTTTATAATACTTGTTAAGTTTAAGACCAACAGAATTAATACTTCACAACATTTTTAATACTGTATACAAGGAGAGTGAAAGTTTTTCTCTATTTTCTCCAGGCATTCTTTTTTTCCTCCTTGAAGCCTCCATTCCTGAGACAAGGATAAGTAGAAAAACCTGCTTGCAAGCCCAAAGACTGGGCACTGAACCAGCCTTCTCCTTCTCTAATCAATGCCATCACCACTTCAAGAAAAACAACTGGTCCTGTAGTTTTCCCAGTGTAAAAGATTGTATTCCCTGGATCTGTGGCACCAGCCCTTCTCTTATGATGCCTTTCATGTGTCATGCACAGAGAAGATTTAAATGTTCTCCAGATGATCCTGGGCATACCTCGGTCCCCAGGTTCTTCAGTGAATCTTACCCTGGAATCAAGAAGAGCAATGGACTCCATTATAAAATGCTGTGTCAAGAGTAGCTGTGTGATACCCTCATTCCTTTTTGCCCTCAGGAGAAGGGCAAAAATTGCCACCATGAAGAACATGATTCATGCTGGGGATGAATGCCATGGCTTTTGTATGTTTCAAATGTTTTGCATATTGCAAAATTCCCCATGATGATCGGGGGAGGGGTCTGTCACTTCAATTTGTTCTGCAATGGTATCGACAGGATTACCCTGTAAAACTGTAACAGGTCTGAAATTAGAAAAATGAGTACCTGAGTTTTCACCAGGCAATGTAGGAGGAACCTCAATATTCTCTTTTGGGGCAGCTGTAATGCCTTTGTTTTGCCCTGAGTTAGCTGCACTAGAAAAGAAATGTTTTTGTGGTCAAATAAACCAAAAATTACTTTCTTATCAAAAAGTTTCATGTCTAGAAGTGGTTTGTCTGTGAAGTTCAGTTTTATGGTCTGTTTTCAGCTTCTTGGTACTCTGTTGACTTTAAGATATGTATTAACCAGAAATTGTATCTCCTCTTGTGGAAATTTTGTATTTTTTCATCTTCTACCTATGGCTGTGATCTTGCACCATTGAGCAATCTACAGAATCTGAATTCCTTGACTTTGTTTTTAATTATCCTGCCTGATGAAACAGGAGCCCATTATTTAATTATCTCTCCCGCACATACTATAGTCACCATTATTTTATACAGCACCCTTCTTTCCCTTTGGATGTCCTGGATTCCTGGTCTGAAGAGCTTTAATCCCACAACCATAACTACTTGATTTTAGCAGGTTTTACACTGGCGTTTCAAATGATTTGATTAATAAGTGACAACTAGTGTAAAGCCTGAAGACCAATTTTCATTATATAATGCTATGCAATTTAATGTAGGAGTAGCTATGATACAACACTGTATCATACAGCAAGTAACACTGCTTTGTCCCAAAAGACACATAGTCCAGAGGCCTGGATGCCAAACCAGACATCCTGTACTCTAGATAATGTATCTTACACAGCCATGTATAAAAAAATTATATTGGTTAGGAATAAACCAATAATCCTCGATTGTATCCCAGTTAGAGTGAGTGATATTTTGTTGAGGGTACAGTTCCAAACATCCTCAATTATTGTATACAGCATACTCCTGCTTGTTCCCAAATTCCTGCATATCCTAATGCAATCAGGAAATGATGGATTAGCACTTTGATATGCTATGCCAATATGATGAATTGTGAGGTAATATCGTTCCCAAATTGCCCATTTGTTTGGAAAACAACTTTAGTCACTGCGTTACCAAGGAGGACATTGATTTTCTTCCTTTTTTTAATTCAAGCTAAAAGTTAAGAGGAGTCCTGGGGAATTGGTTTTGCCTAAGTTGATGTATTGGGTCTGGCTGGGCAGGAGATAACTTTCTTCATATCAGCCTCTATAGCTCTGCATTTAGAATTTGTGGCTAAAACAGTGTTGATAACCCAGCAGTGTTTTGGCTATGGCTAACCAATGTTTGCGCAGTTTCACAGCTTGTGGTCTCCTGCTCCACCAAGGAGTAGGCTGATGGTTGGGAAGGGGCACAGCAGGACAGCCAACCTGAACTGACCAAAGGGATAACCTTGACCATATAACAACTTGTTCAGCAGTAAAAGCTGGGGTAGAGCAAGAAGGAGGTGAGAGCTTTCTCTTCCCAGGTGACCATTGTTCAGGGACTGGCTGGGAGTCTGCTGTGGGAGTCGGTGAGTATTGCCTTTCAATTGCAATTTGTTTAATTTCTTCTTTCCCTCAGCTATTTTACTGTCTTTAACTTGACCTATGAGTTTATTGGCTTTTTTTCTTCCTATTTTGTCCCCCATCCCAATGAACATGGTGGGGTGACTTAGAGGCTGTGTGATTGCTTGGTTCCTGGCCAGTGTCAATCCACCATGGTAAAAACTTTTTAATTCTCCTCTACATAACAAACTGCCAGTAACGCATTCCAAGATGCTCAGCCAGGCTCTCTGGTCAGGCCTGTTCCTTACCATCCATTTATTTCCCAGTGGGGGCTAGTCCAGTGTTTGTTGTATCCTTTCATCTTTCTGATGGTAAAATCCTGTTCTGCATCCAGTATTGAGGAGAGCTGAATCAGACCTCTGTTTACTTACTACACTAAAATTAGCATTTTCCTAGCTGTATCAGTTGTAGAGTCCTTGAATAAAAAATTTTAAGGGACAAAATGTGACTTCTGATAATATAAACAACAAATTACTTTTGAGCGCTGTGGGGATATGGTCGTTCCTGGCTGCCAGGTTAGAAGGGCCATAGGCTGGAACTTGGTAGCGGTGCTCCAGCTATATACCATCTGCATTTCTTTTAATGACAAAAATAATCACCAGTTTCCTGCACTGCTGTCAAAAAGCTGAGCCAACATGCCAATCTGGGAGTGTGATCTGGAGTTCTGGTCTGGCTACATCAGCTGTGGTTTTCAGTCAGTTCCAGAAGCAGATTCTGTAATATTGGTGAGGTTTGATCCAGGAAAAGTACAGATGTTGCAGTGTTGCAAGTACTTTGGCAGTTAGAAAGATTCAGTCCGGTCCTTGGACCTTTTTCTATTTGTCTCATATGACATTTGTGCCATGGAGCAGAAGCAAAAAAGTAGGCAATCTGACAAAAGTTGGATTTTTCCCCATAGAAACATCCATACAGTTGAACAGAGTCCCCAATAGCTCTTAATATTTACTCTCCTAACATTTGCACTACAAAACAGAAAAGATATTTGATTGCAACGGTGGATCCTTGAACCAGAGACAATGGTTATAGCTGAGTTAGGGTTCTTAGGCACCACAGAAATTTATTAGCATTCTCTTTGCCCACTGTTTTCTCTCAAATGTACAGACAAACCACTTCTAGTCTTCACTGATTCTGCAGTGACCTGATGTGCTCTGACAGCCATTACAGTACCAAACTTAGAATCCTGTGTTGCTATTTTGGGGTGAGATTAATGTACACCATTTACCTTTCAAGGAGGAGTTAAGTCAACTGGAGAGCATACCTTAGGTGAACTTGGGCAAGTCATACTCTATGTTTGTGCTGGTTTTTACCAGAAGTGCATTAGCACTGAGGCAAAGAAGCCGATGAAGTTGTTTCAGCATCTGGCCAAACCAGTCTGTTAAGCACATTCCACAAGCTTTACATTAACACTGGAAACTTCCCTGCTGTGCTTTCTTATGATATGTGTGTATGGGGATAGCCATAAATCCACCTGCTGCACTCAGCTGGGTGGTATTAAACCATAGAGAAAACATCAGTCTTTTCCCTTGCACTTTATTTGTTCAAGGCCATATCAGTATAAGACATTAGTTTTATGCAGAATCTCATGAAATGTAGACGTTAATGAGATTAGCTACATATAAACATTTGGATCATATAGGGATATAAAGACTATAGTAAAGAAGGGATCAGATAAAGTGATACTGAATGATTATGTTAATAGGACTATTCCATCATGAAAACAGCATGGAAAATTCTGCTGAAGCAAACCTTTACAAAGTCAGTGACAAACATCTCTTGCCAAATGCAAATGCCTCATTCAGACCTGACCTCCAGTAGTTCCAACAAGGTATGGTTCATAATTTCTGCTTGTGTTGCTCTGTGGAATTTGTGAGTGCTGATCTTGACCTTGGATTTGCCGCTAAGCTTAAGAATAGTCAAAAAATTTAGTGCACAGAAATGGAAACCTCTTTTGGCAATGCCTTTCTTCAGATGTTTACATGATTTAAATAAATAACTGAGAAATTTAATTTTACCTGTGTTACAGGCAGAGAATTGATTCTTATAAGTCTTTTGTAAAAAAACTGAGATCCAGCAGGAGACGATGTACCTTACTTCTATTCATCTGTAGCACTGCAATGAAACATCAGGAAAAAGCTTTTATGAAAAGCAATACTCTCTACATTTTAAAAAATTAAATTTAAAAAATCATCCAATTGTGTCACTTGCATCAATCCATGACTATGAAGCTTTTTGCATAAACACTGGTGCTGGCGATATCACATCTCTAGCTCTGCTATTCTTTGGTCTCTAGTGACTCCTTAGTACTTTCCAGAACCTGGCCACCACATCTTTGTACAGAAAAAATGGACAGCTTTCTATAACTTAATGTGCGATTTCTCATTATCACCCCTATAAAAAGGCTCCCGTATCTCTTCTTTCCCTTGAGTCCAAAGTCTTGAGTGCCTTAGAGAATAATTTCAATATTCTGCAATCCTTACACATTATTCCTTCAATTTGTCTCAGGTACTCTGAATCTTTATTCAATGCAGTCTATAATAACTTGGACTTAGCTTCTTTCTTTATATTGCACAGAATAAAGTGCCAGCACAGCACTATAAGAGAGTTGTATAATTACATTAGCGATCGGTGAAGGATGGCAAACTAGGTTCATGCATGCACTGTGCTCCCTCTTCAGTAACAGGAGACTCAGAGAGATGTAGAAAACAGCTTGCATGCTGGAAGCAACATTCACATCCAATTCAAATACTACAATGGGACTTAAGATAGTAGTATGCAGAGGTGTCTACTGGACTGGAAATCTGTTGAACTGTTTTGTTGCATTTTCAATAACATTTCTTAATTTGTGCTTTCACTGTGCTCTAAAATTTTGTTCTGCATGTTTCATGACAATTTTAGATCCACACCTGTGTTATCTCTTTTCAGATAAGTTTCAAGGAAGAGTCAGGTTCAGGAATACTTGGTGCAGCTACCAGAGGCAGAGAACAGAATTCCTTTAAACCCACCATGAGATTCAGTCTCTTCTCCTTCACACACAAGGTGTATTTCCTAATGCTCCCATCATAAATAAATAACAATGTATACATTAAAACAACAACACCACTACACACAGCTATCCTCTCTAGAGCTAGGGAAGTGCTAACCATTTACAAAATAGAATAAACATGTTATTTAGCTGAATATACTAATGGAAATGTGGTGTGTGTGAATGGAAAAGAAGCTACACCTGTTTTCCAAAGGGGCTCTTTGCCACTCACTCACTTTGGAGTTGGTGGTTATTGTGCCTTTCATGTTAGGGAATCCAGCAGACTCATCATGGAAAGTTTAGAAATTGGCATGCCTGCTATGTCTACACTGATTTTTAGGGCAGCTCTGAGGTCTCAAGACTCCCTTCACTGGCACAGTTGAGTGCAAGAAGGACTGGAGGACAACCAAGAGATCAGGTGCCCAAGTGTGCATGAGCTCCTCTAGAGGCTCCACTTGCACAGGCTGGGCAATATGGGCAGGACATGAAGAATGCAGTGCCCACAAGCTGTTTGGAACTTTTCCCTGTGCTGTAGTTGTAGATGTGTTTTTTGTCAAGGACACCAGGAAATGCTCAGCAAAGGAAAAGGTCTTGGAGTATTGTGGAGCAGCCTTCCCAGCTCAGAGAGTTGGCCTTATTCATTTACCCTGGTTCTGGAAATACTGGGCTAACTTCTTAGAGATGTCACATCTTCTCTATGTCACTCTACTAGATCTTAGAAGTCAAATAACAAAAATGTCCAGTAAGCTGAAGATTCCCTTGGGGCTACTGAAGTTGTGAGGAATAGACCAAAGTGAGGCAATTTCTAGGGTGGGGATATCATAAAGAGCTGCTTTGTATTCTCACAAATGGAGCTGAACCCAGAGCTTATTAACTGCAGCTGGAAAGCTAGTTCAAAATAGTAACATGTCCTTTGGTAAAAGCATATATCATCTGTGTTAAAGACAGGTCTCATTGTTTTTCTTGAATGTTCTCCGGGCTGTTGTGATTAGTTCAAAGTCCATTATTCTGTAGGCATTAATTTCCTGTTTCTACATAAAGACACATCTTTTAAATAGTTCTAGGTCTACTTATCACATATCCCCATGACATTGAAACTTGCAGGCCTTCTATTCAACTTGAGGTAATTTCTTGGGTCTCCCAAACTGTCCACAGTTTGCTGGTGGGTCTCACCTCATTACACACTTTGGGGACAACAGAACAGTATACTAAAGGAAGAGATTTAGCAAAATGAACACCCACAGGGTTAAAATGCAAAATATTACAAATCTATATTAAGCATCCAATGACTCTGGTCTTGTCCCCAGGTTTAGTTTAAATTTGCAGGGGAGAGCAAGCCTCTCCATGCTGTCCTCTAGCGAGAAATGACTCCTTTTTGCTGAAGAATTCTCCTTGTTAAACAGTTCCCATCACTGTTTGGTGGAGTGGAGAATATTGCTGCTTTAACTGATACTATCTCAACCTGAGTATTTAAGCCCTCACCTTTAGTGTAATTTTGCAGAGCAAGTCCAAAGACAAACACATTCTGTTGGCTGAAGGCCCATTGCTTCCCTCAACAGAACAGGGGAGGGGTTCTTGATTGCTTGATCTCACATTTCTGGGCAACTGTGCCAGTGTCTAGGTCTTCCTACCCAATGGATTATTTAGTTCCCCATAAATACAGCATACAGATAGCATCCACAGAGACATGTGAAATTCATAGCAACTCTTTTCTCCAAAATACTGCACTCTGCAAGTAAATTTCCTATGGCAGTTTGTTGCTGGAAGCTTATTTGATTCACTCATTGCTCTGCTGGCAGTATAAAGTAGTTCTACTTTAGTTTCATAATGTTATGGTGAAAGAAGCGAGCTTGCTTCTGCAGACTTTCACCTTGGAACTCAGCCCTGTTGCCTTGTTCACCCTGCACATATCTCTATTCAATCATGAGACTTCAGAGATGCACCTGCTGCTTCCCCTGCTGTGATGCACTGCTGTTTGCTGGAAGGGACTGAGAGAAATTTTCTGAAATTTGTTAAATTTCCTGGGAATGAACCTTCGGGGGAGTACTGCAACTCTGGTTGTATGCAACTGGGTTTTTCCTGCACTGCCTTCAGTATGGTGTTTGGGTGGCCAGGAGTTTTGCACTCAGTTGAATTTTGACCCCTGGCTTCTTGGCTGCCACCAACTTGGCTTTTGACTATTGTCAGGCTTTAAGCAAAAGGCTCTTTGTTTGGATAGGATCCATTCCTGAGACAGCAGTTCACTTATGTTGGTTTTGCTGTGAACACAGGCCTAAGGAGGTAGATTCTTCCTGTTACCCTTAAACTATTTTTAGACAAATCCTGTCTGTTCTCTTAGGAGGAAAATATCCTCTTTTTACACTTCAAAGAGTGTAAAAAAACACTCATACTAGAAAGCAAAGATGGAGAAGGGTAATCTCAACTTGTAAATGCAAGGGTTTGGGTGGTACACTGTGGTGTAGAGGAGGGGGTGAAGGTACACTCAGAAATCTGTCTGTGAAGATTCCATTTCACTGCAGATTTTAAATTGTAAATTTTTGTTGGATTTTGCAGAAAATTTCTACATTCTGGGTTGGATAATGGATTGCTTTAAACCACAACTTTCTTTTGAAACATAAGCTTAACTTTAGTATTTGCTTCTGTAGCTATTAAGAGCTTAAGACATTGATTTCTCTGCTCAGGCTGATTACCAGAAATAGGAGATAGCCTAAGTTCTCTATTGCTCTGTCTGAACAAAAGTAGCCTGACCTAATAATATTTCCTCCTTTGTCTACATATTAACTCTAGAATTACATTGGCTTTTGGTACTTAGCCTCAGGATGTAAAAATTGCTTCCTTTCCCATGTGTTTGGCAGAGCAAAATACAACTTGAAAAATATCTTTCTTGTTCAGAAGTTCTAAGAACTGAAGTTCAAATCTACTTGCAAGAGGATGATTCCTTGTGCCTTCCTTTCTGATGTCTTTGTACCTGTCCCTTCCCTGTCCCAGTGTTTAAAAGGACCTTATACATTTTAATATTTTCTAAGCTGTGCAGGAGGAGAGGAACATGTAGCCGTGGCAAACCTTAGAGTTGCTGAAGTTGTGTGGAAGACAAAGTGAATTGCAAAGCCGTGTCTCAGCACCAAAGGCCCCAGGGAAGCTGCAGAGCCATGTGGAGAGAGTTATGGTGTTTGCTTCTGATGTGCCTGTCCAGGGCGGGCTGAGGTCTCTGGGAAGCAGAGGAGAGAATCCATCTGTCTAATGTCCCCATGAGGTGGGGTAGTGCTATTCTTGTTTTACAGATGACAAATGGATCTCTTCAAAGGCTAACTCCAGTCACTGAACACCAAAAAGCTGGGTTGCTTTGTCTGAAGGAGCCTCTCTGTTTCCACAAGCTGTAGGAAAAATGAAGATTTGCTTAACTGTAGTCAACCTTCGGTTAATCTCCCCTACTTTCACCCTCCCCCAGACAGAATTTTTCTAGGTCATGTAGAAATGATTAAATAGTACCTTGGAGCAAGGAATGTCTGCCACTCCTCATAATTGCCAGCCTGGCATGCTGGCCACTCGACCATCTTTCCTGACTATTGTTCAGCTTCATGTAACCATTAAATAAAGTTTTCATGTGGATATTTATGTAGCGTGCCTATGGTACTTCAATAGAAGCTGGCAGTAAAGTCTCTCCTGAATCACTCCGTTACCACTGACTCCAGACTTCTTTAGATAATGGTTGATAAAGTTCAAAACATTAATTTCCACCAATAAACAGAAACTGGAAGCCTAGGGAGTTAATAGGGCTTTTTCATCTCAGCCTAACTCTCTGATCTAATTTCAGATAGCAGGAAATATGCCAACTTTAGCTGCTAATTAGAGTTACTCTTTGGAGATTATTTGTAGCAGACCTCCAAGCTTCTTATAACAAAAATGCACTGACAGTCCTGCCAGCATAAATACATTAGCTGTTTGTAGTGTAGGGACCATTTGAATTATGCAATGAATTGTTACAAAGTGTTTTAAAATATATCAGACTTCACAAAAAGTAGTTTTTACCCAGAAACCATGGTTCTGTAATTCCTTAGGAACAGTAAGTGTGGCAATGTTGCCATTTTGTCTCTTTTCTTGCAGGTTCTGAAAGTTTTTAAATAATAGAGAGTGAGGTGGTATTAGTGATTGCATTTTATTTTTCATAATTTCTTTGATCCTGTTCTGGAGAGTGCTCTTGGCACCATAGTTTGCTGAACTCTGGTTATATTTACTCAGGATTAGGCTTCTACTCCACTCTAGAATGCATCTTGCTCTCACATTAAAAAAGGTACTCTTTCATCATGACAAACAATCCTCTTGTTGGGGTACTGACTCTTGATACCCTCACAGAGAGCTGCAACTTTCTCAGGAAGTTATGCTTCCCAGTGTAGCTGTATTTGCTGTCCCGCAGAAGTAAGAGATACAGAATCTCACCCAGAGAAATGAAGAATGTGAATAAGTGTGTGGCGACAGGTGTGATTATCAGATTCATTCTATTAACAGCTTTTCCTCTTGTACCACTCTTATTTTATCCTTTTACCTCTCCTCACATTCAAGGTTGAGCTCTTTTATGTGCAGTTTCTGTAGCATCTTGGTAATGGTGGTCATAAAGCAGTTTATAAAAATAACCAATCCTTGCATTACCCCTTTGAGAAATTCCCTGAGCTTTCTGGCAGGTGTAAAGTGATGAGCCAGTGAGAACAACACCGAGAATGGAATCACATCCCCACTTCCACTGCTGCCCATTGTTCATCCATGAAGATGGAAAAATGTGCCATAACTGATTGCAGCTCCTGCTAAATCAGTAGGATTTCTAAAGAGCTTTCTACGGAGCACTGCTGAGGAACAGAGAGCGCTTTTGAGGCAATGGGAGAAGCAGAAACCCACAGGAGAAAGGGAACACTCATGTCCTAACCTTTGTGGTTTCACTGGTTTTTCTTCATCGTTATCTGAAAAAGGTGTCAGAACACCTTGGGGTCTGTATTCCTGGGTATTTCCTCTTCCTTTGCCTTCTCTAAACTACATTGGCTGGCCAGTCTACAGCTTCCAGGGTGATTTTCACATTAGTAATGATGAGAATTAGAGTGTATAGGTAATTCAGAAAAATGAGGATATGAACTAACAACTAAAATATGGTTGATATATCAGAAAACATTTTTAAAGAAAAATATTTTGACTTAGGAGGTCCTGACTGTGGAAATATTTAAGTTAGTTGAAAAACAGCTTTTCTAACAAAGACACTTTGTGGAAAATGTTGTCCAGACCAGGCCCGTGCTTCCTTTATGTTCCTTCTTTAAAACAGTGGTTTACTATTTCGCTTTGTTTTGTTTTTTTCCCTACATGAACCTTGCATTTAAAATTCAGGTCTTGTTTCATCTGAAAATTTATGGATGACTGGAGAAGTGGAAAGATGATAGAGAAAGCGTGCAAGTGAAACAAAATTAATATGAGTGGTAAAATTGATTTTATTTTGATTCTCCATTTCCAATCAACTGTATGGCCATTTAAACTTTCATGATATGCTAGTACTGATATCAAATGAGGCAGGGATTCTGAGCTGGTAGTGTTTTCTTGCTCTACCTAGTAATCTGAGGGGCAGATTTAGAAGAGTAGGTTGTGTCTTTGTTCCAGAACATTTTAAAGTCACAGTCCTCTTCCTCAGTGAAATGAATTTACAAGAGCTAAGAATCCCAAAAGCTGAAATCCCCTGCCGAGCTCATATGCCCTCCTCCTCTGAACTGTTTCAGTGATCAGGCTGTCTGCCAATGCCTTTGTGTCAGTCAGGCAACTACAGGTGATCTTTAAGAATTTAAGCATTGCTTCAGTAGTTGTCTCCTCTGTCCTGCCGCATGTATTTATACAGCCTGGTGGTCCACACTGGAGGATGTCTGAGGAGCTGTGAATCCCTGTCTGAGTTGTGGAATGGATCCATGCCTGCAAATGACTGTGCAAAACAGAAGGCAGTGGAGTATCTGGCCCATCATTCTTTTTAATTAACCTCTCTGAGAAGAAATACCTTAGAGAAAGTGATTTCCATCTTGACCTTTAATGCAATGATGGAGGAACTGACAATCTAAGGGGAAATGTGGAAGCATAAAGAAGATAAATACTGATACTCCTGGATTATCAAACAGGGGGAAAAAAGAAAAAAGCAACAAGTAGAAGAATGTAACTTTATTTTAATTCTTATAAAGGATATTATGTTCACTCCTTTAGATCACTTTAAGGCAGATATGCAGCAAAACTCAAGAATGAAAAGTTTTCCCTTTCTTCATATGCAGATGTACATGTCAGCACCGATGGAAATGTAACTTGGGCAAGTGTAAGGAAGGGACCTTACACCATCCAGGGAGGTGGTGGAGTCACCATCCCTGGATGTGTTTAAGAAAAGACTGGATGTGGCACTCAGTGCCCTGGTCTAACTCAGTTGTTAGGGCATGGGTTGGACTCGATGATCTTTCAGGTCTCTTCCAATTTAGTAACTGTGAATTCTGTGACCTCATCTTGCAGAACTCAGAGGTGCAATGCCATCTGCCAAAGCTGTGTCCCAGCACCATGACTGCCCTGCAGCATGGATGAGAGAAGTGGGAAGAATGCATGGGCTGAATTATATCCTGGTGCAGAAGGTGCTTATGTACAACATAAGACACCATGATGCTCCCAAAGGAAACACAGTTAGGAAATTTAAGTAAATTGTCACTTGGTCTCTCAGAGAAGACATCAGGGCAAACAATTTCTTTGAAAAAAGGGTATGCGGGTGGTTTGGCCAGCAGCAATGTTTTAGTTTTGTCTACTGTAAGGAATTACTTTTTTCCCAAACTCCCCCAGTCAGCTTAATTTAGAGCAGATTTAAGTTACACTGTGGGTAATGTATTAAGAGAGTGCCAGAATTGTGGAGGTCAACTTCAGAAACAATGTGTATTAGATATTGCTTATAATCTGGATGCCACTTTAATTCATTAGAAATCTAGGGTAAGGAGCCATAATTTTCACGGTGTGAAATAAAAAAGGCTAACAAGTAGTTAGCAGGACAGTGTAAAATAGTAGGTAGTATGTACATGAGTGACAGTTTCATCTTAGTGCTTTTAGCTGTCATCTTTGATATCCTTCCCTTTTTGGGTATAAACTTGTGTGCCTACATATTTTTTACTGTTGTATTCCAGAGACCATATTTCAGTACACATGATCTGTCTGACCTATTAAATGGCCTCCCTGAACTGCTATAAACATAGACATGGTGATGAGTATATGCTCTGGGATCACTAAAAGGTGTTACCTAGCACCAAAATTAATGTATTTTAGTCAATAATATATATAGGTGTTGCTTCCAAGTATCTGGACAGTCTGATATTTAAAAATTCAACTTTTGTGCTACAGGATATTTATCACATCTTAGTTTTCAGAAAGTGGTGAGCTCACTGAGTGGGAATTGAAAAGAGAGAGTTTATAAAAGGATATGGGAGGAGCTCAGCTTTGCAGTCTTTAATTTTCAGAGTCCAAGCTGTGGGCATAAAATTCCCAATTGTAGGTCAAGCCCTGCTACCTCCCTTGGGAGCAGCAAAACCTCCAGATCAGATCCAAAACTACTGCTGGTTTGAAAGCCAGTTGGAGGTATGCAGTGTACAGAAATGTGGGGGAACTGAAGTGCTCCACCGTTCATTCTGTGATCCTGTGTAAAAAGAGTAATTGCATGAAACAGTGTCTGTAAAACACAAATGTGGATTTGAGCATTAACACTCAGTTGGAGATGAAGAAAAGCAGCTCTCAGGGTTACACGCCTGCTTGGCATTTTATCTAAATATCACTTTCAGTGCCTCAGTTCTGCGTCCTTTTATGCAAAATCACTGAAATTTCAACTCTTGTTTCTTGTCTTGCTAAAATATAGGAAAACAGAAGTTTCCAAATGCTTTTCTGAAACTTGACTGAGTGAATGAATTGCTCTGCAGACCTGTCCAAGGTCTTGAATGGGGTGTGAGCTTAACTGTGCTCACCAAGCCAAAGTGCCATGCCAGCAATCCAGTCTGTGTTAGCACCGTGATGTGAGTGAGGAGGGAAAGGCTTCTCCTTGGGTACTCAGTTATGCTTCTGCCCCAGCTCTCCCACAGGAGCCTGCTTCCCTCCTCTCATGGCACAGAAGGCTGGGGAGGATGGTCACTTGACTTTAGAGCCTAAGCTGGATCCCAGCGCTCCTTACTGACCGCTGTTCCCCAGGGCCTGAAGTAAGGGTGGCACGGCCTTGTGGCAGGGCTGCTCACTGGGCTGACCTCACAGCTCTGTCCTGGGCAGCTGCCAGCCCGTGCTCAGCCCAGACCTGCCCGATGGGGGCTGAGAGCAGCAGTGGGCTGCAGCTGCTGCTCTGGCCCCTGGGTTCAGCTCAGGAGAAGCATCACCACAGCAGGTGTGGGGTTCTGGTGCCGCCTAACACCCAGACCATGATTACAGACACCAAGATGATGGGCTGTCGCCACAGCAGTGTCATGCTTTCACAGACCTTGAGACCTGAAGAGCAGCAGCTAAGCACAACAGCCTGTGGGGAATGATAAGCCAAAGCCATCATTTATTACAATTTCTCTGAAATCGGCTGTGCCCCTGCCTGGTGCTCAAGCTGTACTTCTGTGTTATCTGCCTTCCCAGACAGGAGAATGTGGCAAATGCAAAATCCCAGCTCCATTAAGATCTTTGTCAAGCTCACACATTTAAAATATCTGGAAGAGACAATCTCAAGCTTGAAGGCTTTATGTTAGAACTTAACAGTGGGCTTTGAAGCCTGTTGTTATACCCAGGGTTCAAACCAAGAGAGAGAAAATTGGATAAATTGAGATTATTCAGGAAAGTTCTTGGGTTGTTTAAACTATAGGCACCATCCTGTACTGTCCAAATGTACAGCATTAATGGCCCTTAGAGAGCAAAAATCAATAGCTAATGATAATACTTCATTTTCGATGCAGATCACTTGTACTCACGCTAAGCCTTGGGATTTTGAAAGCATCTTACCTCTCACATCCTAACAGACACATTTGAATTCTGAATAACTTAAATGTTTTATTCACTGTGTTTTCATTATAACTTAATCACTACTGATAAAATTTTTGTTTCAACTTCATGTTATTCAAATTTTATATCAAAGAAAGAAACATGACAATTTCTTTTAACAATAAAAAACGTCTTATCCCTGGAGGAGCTGTTAAGCAAATCTTCAACAGTATAATATTGGACTCAAAATGTTGAGCTCTTCCAGTCCTGTGCACTGTCCAGTGATGGGGCTTTTTCCCAGTCACTTGCTGACTTTTACATAGCTAAATCCGAAAGTATTTAAATGTTACTTCTGAAGCCCTGTGAAAAGTGGTTCCCTGGCCTTCTGATACAAGCGAAGTATTTGTCTGTGCCAGAGGTGAAGCAGAGGGGTGTGGATGCTGAAACCCCAATAGTATTGTGTGAGCTCTGCATCTGATTCAGCACATGACTTTCTGAAGTCACTGTGGCACAGCTTCTCAAAGCCATGGAACTGTCAGCAAATTCTGCCTACTCCAATAATGTGTTTGCTAAACACTCTTACACCTGTTCCCAGAGTTAAACCAGCTTTGCCTACAACATTCTTATGTAACTGTGTAGCTGCATTTCTATCAGAGATTTTCTTGACCTAGGAAAGTAGGTTGCAAATGAAGGGCAAACAAAACTAGAGACAGAGCATTCAGCTTTTTTATGTTGCAAGAATATTAAATGTTAAGCCAGGTGAACGCTGCAGATATAGCAACTTTACTTCCAAGAAGTTTGGAAAATCTAAGTCCATATAATGCATTGACGGCACGCCTGTCTGGCATTGTTGTTTTCATTGGCTTCAATATTCTGTATTCTTCACCACTACTAAGCAAAAATGACTCCTGTACAGTGGAAGGTCGCAGTTTTATGAAATGTCATGTTTTTCTGTTTAAGAAGAAACAGAAGAACTCCATATATGGCTCCATCTCTAATGCAGCAGTATACTGTGGTTGCAGTCTTACTTTTCCAAAGTTTATAGAAATAAGGACCTTGGAATTTGGTTTTCCAGCTCTTGTACATGTTAGTGCACACACACTTAAATATAAATATGTACCTACTTATTGTTTTACTGACTGCTCAATAAGGAATGGTAGAGTTTGAGGCATGGAATTTGTTTTAGTCATCTGAAAATTAGACACATAGTCTAAACTTTATATAAATAGTCAGGGCTTCTATACTCAGTTGAGAGAGATGACCACCTGCAGGAGATTATTCATCACTTGAAGTTTAATCAGGGGATGATTACTTAAGACTGGATGTGTCTTTCTGGTCATTAAAACTGGATGGAGTAAATCCCATCCCAAGTGGCTAAGGAAACTGCCCAATGAAGTTGTCTAAATACCTTTAGTTCTTATCAACATTCCTTAAGATATGATGATATGCAGCATTTCAGAGTATATAAAGTATAAGCAGGGACAAGAGGCCTTGAGAACAATACAGAGACAATGTGCAAATATGCAGGACTTGGATAAGGAATGTTAAAGTCCACCCAGAATTGAATCTGATGAAGGACAGGAAGGGCAACAAGAAAGACTTCTACCAATAGATCAGCAGTGAAATAAAAACTAGAGAAAACACGGTCCCAGTGTTAAATGGGTAAGGGCCTTTTGACAAAGAATATGAAAAGACTGAGGTGCTCAATATTTTGTTTGTCTTGCCTTCAGGAATCCCAAGTTGTTGAAATCATTAAGGAAGTCTGGAGCAAGAAAGACTACTACCTGCTAAAGGAGGATGAGGATAGGGAACATTTAAACAATTTGGACATACATAAGCCCATAGGAGCTGAGAGAATGTGCCCGTGAATGCTGAGTATGGTCCAATGTCATTGTGAGGCCACACTTACTCTTTCAAAAGTCTTTGAAAAGTCATGGCAATTTGGTGAGATTCTTGAAGGTTGAAGAATGCAGATATCCCTTGAGTCTTCATGAATTACAAGAATGAGGATCCAGCCTCATCTCTGTCCCTGAAAGTTTATAATAAGGTAGCAAATAGTCCTGGGAACCATTTTGAAACATAAAAAGAACAGAGGTGTTTGGAGTTGTCAGATAAATGAAGTGGGTAGTGATGTCTGACCATCCTTCCTAAATATAGTTGAAATATGAGGTTCAAAGGGTTGCAATCAGTAGCTTGAAGTACAGCCAGAGACCAATCACTAGTGCTGTGCCCCAGGGAGCAGTGCTTCTCAAGGACTTCATTAACCACCTGGATAATGGGGCACAGTGTAAGCTCAGCAAGTCTGCTGACAATACAAAACCAGGAGGAGGTGTTGGTACATGAGATAATTGTCTCCCATTCAGATGGACCCGACAAACTGGGGAAATGGGCAGAGAAGAACCTCATAGAGTTCAAGCAAAGGATGTTCAGTTTTGCACCTTGGGAGTAATACCCTCATGTGTCAGTGTAACAATCACGTGTGTGTGCTAAAGAAATGTGTTAAAGAAGCTTTGCAGAAAGAGACACGGAGGGCCTGGTGGGCACCAAGATGAATGTGAGCCAGCAGTGTGGTCTGCATGAGGAAGAGTGTCACAAGCAGGTTGAAGGAGGTGATGTTTTCCCCCTACCCAGCCTTGGTGAGACCCCATCTGCACTGCTGTGTCTGTTTCTGGGTTGCCCTATACAACAGAGATACTGGAGGTGAGTTCACTGAAGGTTTTCTAAGATGATTTAGGGACTGCAGTACCTTTTATGTGAGGAGAACCTGTAAAAGTTGAGATTATTTAACCTTGTGTTTATTTTAATCAGCGTGCTCAAATGCCTGTTGGGAGGGGGAAAAAAGAAATCAGAGCTAAACTCTTCTCAGTGGTGCTCAGTGAAAGGGCAAAAAAGCAATGACCACAAATTGAAATACAAGAAATTTCATTTAAACATTAGAAAAAGGCTTTTCCATTGGTATTGTACACTGGAACAAATTCTCCAGAGAGTTTGTGGAGTCTCCATTCTTGGAGATAGTCAAAACTCACCTGGATATGGTCCTGAATGACATTTTCCATTTTACCCTTTTTTCAGCAGGAGAGTTAGACTAGACAATCTCTAGGTGCCTGCCAGCTTCAGCTGGTCCGTGAGTCTGTGATTGTGGAGAGGTTTAGGAGTTTTCAGAATTGCAGCCAAACCTTCCTTTGTCTCCCTTATCATTAACAAAACAGTTAGAGCTCTCTCTTCTGCAGACAGTTTACTTCTGAAAGTAGGAGAATGTTAAATCCACAGAAATATTGTAGAAATGCAAAATATGTACTTGTTGCCTTCTTATTATTAACATGTAATTAATTTGATTTTGTTTAATGACAAAGGAATAAATAGCTCCACAATGTGTATAGTTAATGCACAAACAAAACACACAAAAACTGTTATGGGGTAGCAGCTTCACAAAGGGACATCTGTTAAAGGAAATGACCTGAACAAAGTCATTGCAAGACCATTATTCACTAAGTGACTCCCTATTGAGAACTAAATGACACAAATGCCTTATGCCCACTGGCTTTTCATCTCTAGCAAAGTGGGCTCAAATCCTTAATAAGGCACCAGGTGAAAAGGAGTCTCTTAGGCCTCTGTTCCAAATCCCCTGCTACACACCATATAAATTAGCACATTAGCAGGCTTGCCTCAAGGGAAAAGCAGTGCTAGGTGTGTCACACAGCATAATTGAGATGCAGCAGCGGAGCAGGCTGGTGCTTTTGTACAGTGCCAGGCTGTTTCACACCACCTCCATTGATCTGTAACTTTCATGAGTGCTAGGCTGGCTACTAATTCTAAAAGTCCTCTCTTCTGCTACATCAAGGAAAACCTTCAAGGGAAAAAAAAAATCACTGCAATTTATAGTTGAATAAGCTAAGTAATATGGGATCTTCAGGTATGAAAATGTCTGTCAATAAATACTTTGGAATACACAGTGGCTCAGAAAACAATCGAAGGCCAGTCTATTTTTTTTCTCATCAAAGGCTACTCAGGCTGTTGTGAAGACTATGCTGTGAGTGAGAAGAAAGAGGATCTGTCAGCCATTATCATGTTATTCTGCAGAGAGAGCAGTTTTTACTCTGCTGGTGCAGATCTGTCAGTGGGGTGAAAGAGTGAAGTGAGGCTGAAGGAGGGAAGGATTTCTGTGACCAATACGGAAAGGAAGTGTAATCTTAGCAGTACAGAGTGATAAAAAAGAGTCTCATTGGAACTTCCAAAATTCTGAGAATCATTCCCCTACTACACAGATCAACCTGTTATAATATTGAGCATTCCTGTATTGTAGGCCATTTGTTATTCCTACAAAACAGTAGTGAGGAACAGTCAGAGGAATTCCTGTGAGCCACCAGACCTGGCAGCTTGCATTTCCCAACCAGCCAGTCTAATGCAGGATGCCATCAGCTCCAGGGTAGACAGCACCAAAAACCTGTTTGATTCAAAGTTCAAGGCTCTGCTACCACATATATTTCCCTGATAAAGCACCAGAGCAATGTGGTTACTGTCATAAAGCACAAGGAGAGGGTTTCCTGGTAGTTGTATAGATTCAGAGTCCCATTTCTAAGGCTCAGCTGAATTATTCCTGTTGACAATGCAAGGTTGATGCGTTAAAGTGAAGCAATAAGAGGAGCAGCAGAAACATTTTGTTTGTTCTTATCACGAGTTATTTGCAGACCTGCCAAACTGGAATAGTCTTCCCCGTCCCCCCCTCATCTTTTGCTTAGCAATTAGAAAACTCTTATTAGCGCATTACTCTTTTTCCTTGTTGATGATTAATAGACTGTCTTCCAAAATTCTGGATTAAATTGATGTGTTCACTGCTTTAATCTTGGGGAAGCAAATTATTCTCTCCTGACATTCTGATGACTTTACCAGTATGACATAAAGAATTATATTGGCAGAAGGATGCAGGTGAAGACCAAAAGCAGAGATCCCAATTAGCTGCTGTGGAATAAATCCCATCTGCCCTTCAACCTTTCAAACATGATACATTGGATTCCATACACTCTATCTAGCTTTGGATCTGAAAAAATAAAATGAAAGTGGGTATTGAAAATGCATGGATGACTGGAAGTACTGGGGAACATTCATTAATACAGTCCTAAATTTAACTCTGAAATTGCCTTGAGTTCATGACAAGAAGAATTCTTTTTCACAAAAAATGTCAGTGTGTTGCTCTTTGCCTCCTGAGACAGAATCAAAGGGAGACCTTCTGAATTTATTTACATGAAAAGTAATGACAAGAGAGAAGAATTATGGGAAAGTTGAAGATTAAGAAACATGGGTTAGTACAGAACAATTGGATATCATTTAGGTGATGTTGGAGAAAGCAGCACAAATCTCTGATTTCAATCTTCAGTCTCCACTGAAAGTCCAGACAAGCTTTGAAGATATCATTACTGCAAATCACTTGTGCCTAATTCTGAGTCTCTGTTTAAGCAAATTACTATCATCAGACTAATAGTAACTAAAAGCCTCACATAATATTGAGAATTTCAAGATCTCAGTCTCTGAATAACTTTAGGCATTATAATTGAAATGCCATTGTGAGGGTCTTGTTTCTTTGCTGTACGGGGATGTTTTTCCATCTGCAGAGAGAGTTACAGAGAAACTTTCTACAGGGTTGTGGAAAACTCCAACCCTTTACGTAATTCTTAGAGGCCCAAACTGTAGATCCCTTCTGTAAAAGTGCATGTGTGTGTAGCACTAATGCCTGAGTCTATTGCTGCCTTCAGGAGAAATTTCAGGTAAGGAATCTAAACCAAGGTCTATTTACTTGCCTTGCATCAAGTTTTACAGTGTGACTTGTTCTTGGTAAAGGTGCAGCAAAGATAATTTCTTGTGCAATGAGCCAACAGCTTCACTGAGTCATCCCTCAGTTAATGTCTTGATTTGAAGCAAGTAGGGAATTTGAAGATGAAAACTCAGCTTCACACTCCTGAATTTAAGACTGGTTTTGTTTATCAAGGACCATGGGGTCAATATTTTTTAATAGCAAGAACTGGTTCTGATAATATGGTTGCTATGGAAAGATTAAAATTTAATTTGACACAAATTTTGTCTATGCTATAGTATCAAGCTGACATTATAGAGTAGTAATTATTCTCCAGCATGTTTCATATGAAATTCTTACTTTGCACATGATCACCACACCAGTTATATGCTATCAGTACCATGGCCGTATTTTGAAGGAGGCTTGGTGGGCTGCTAACACAGAAGGAAACCACATGATCAAAGGAAGACCTTGAGACCCATATAATCCCATTTTTGTCCTTTAGTAGAACCTTAAATAAGGTCTGAGATGGTCTTAAATAAGACTAGGATAGTTTATTAACTTTGAACACTTCTTTTGAGCGTAGGAGCATTTCAACCTTATGCAGTTGTTGCTATCAAAGTTAATTCTTAAAAATGATTGCTTTACTGTTTTATCCAAGATTTTAGTGCTATCTGTAGCACGGTAATGTGAACTGCTGCAATGTCTTAGAGACCAAAAACATAATTCTTTTACCTAAAGAAATATGAGATTGCTCTTTTCATAAATCCTTAGATGGTGTAGGTACAGAAATCCTGTTGACAGTCATAACAACATGTGTCCTTCTGCCTTAAGGCAGGATAAGCAATACATAAATTATTTCTGACAGATGCTGTCTAATTTCTTTTTAAAGAACCCTAATGAGGGAGACCCCAAAATCTCCCTAGGCAATCTTTTGCTGTAATTCCCTATCCTTGCACTAAGTTTACAGTGGGGGTAAGAGAGTATTTAAAAATAAAGGAGAATTGAGGAAGCAAAAGAGAGAGTAATAGTGAGACTTATAAGACACTCGAACTGAGGTTTCTAAAAGCAAAATTTTTTAATATGGGTCATCCCATAAAGGATATTTGAGGAAGTGAGATGATGTAGTATCTAGGGATAAAATGGTTCCTGTGAAAACCAGAAAAGGCATCTTTCTTATTTTTCCATCTCACAAACTGGCATTTTACATTACTGCAAAAGCCTAGGAATGCAGAAGAAAATGTATTCTTTGATCACGGTCCTAACACTAAGCCAATCTAACAGAGAATTAGAATTGTAGATGCCTTAGGAAGACTTAGAATGCCACTCATGGCTAGATTAAAGTGGAAGCTCTTGAACAATTTTCTCCTTCACATCAGAGCAAAAAACTTATCTCCCAGAAAAATCAAAACACGGAAAAAATATCCATCTTGACTGCTTTGTAATCTCATTCTGTGTTATAGGCCAAGTTGTGAGGAGGGTGTTTACAGCAATGAGGTACTAATGTATTCATTGGAAGCCAAAGTGGTCTCTGAAAAATACCGAAGTACAAAAGCAATTACCATTAATCATTATACACAATGAAAGTAGAGTTATCGTGAGGTAATAATGCCTTCTGAAATAACACATTACCACCTAGGATAAAAGAGCAGCTTCTGCATTGCTACTGCTGCTCTCTCGTGAATGCTTATGATGTCCTTTTTTTGTATGTTTTGCCATCCATGTGGGTTCTGACCTTAGTAAAGAGCATGGTTCTCCAACAGAGAAAGCTCATTTTCCATAATAATGAAGAGCACAGTTATTACAACTTCTGGGCATGCAAACTGGAAATATTAGTTTAAAGCCCTCAAACAGGCTTTTGCAAAGGAAGAGAATGGCTTCCGCCCAAGTGAAATTCAGCTACTGTGCAGAAAAGCAGTGCCAGCTGTCTGTATCTCTGTACTGCCAATTTCTTAAGCAGACCACGTGCCAAGGGCTGACCTTCTGCACCAAGCACGAGGAATTGCCTGAGTGCAACTCACAGTCACTTCTAGCACAAGTTAAGGAAGGTGGAGTCAACCTGAAAAGCAGAATTGATGAAAGGCTTAGTCAAAGAAGGAGGATCCTTTATCTGATGATGAGGCAAGGAATGTCAAGGGAAAATGATAACCAGCAGTACCTGAGGGACCTACAATAATACCATGGGCAAGGAGCAGCATTGCCTTGTAGGCAAGTTCAGTGCCACTGATGAGATGAGCTGCTTAGCAATTTGCCCTGACAGCAACAGCCCCTCCTGTACCTGCCCTGTGTATTTTGTCAAAATAACAGAGGGATGTTCTGACGTACTACTCGTACTACTCGAGTGGAAATGAGCTGATACAAAGAAGGCACAGAAGATAGCAAACAACAAGCTGTGAACTTGAAATGATGCCTTAACTTGTTTTAATCCCTAGGTCTCAGAGAAAAACTAAACCTTTTGGGCACTGTTAGCAGTGTTACTTAAATCCCTTTACAAAAGATGGTGTGCTCCTTCACGGACTTCAGTGCAGCACTTCAGAGAAAGCTCATACTACCCCTTCAAGAATTCTTCCTAGAGACTTGCCTCTAGGCAAGTTATTTTTACCTGTTTTCTAGGTAATTTGTGGGTCTATTGATTTCAAGCCTATTATATTAAGGTAGGGTGGTCTACATGATTCTAGTCAGGAGCACCTGTAGATGAGTGACTGCCTGACAAACTGCTAGCTAGGGTGGAACAACTTGGGAAATAAGTTTACAATTTTTAGCTTTCCGCTTAGACCTTTAAATTCTCTTAAAACTTAAACTAGGGAGTCTCTTTTGCAAAAAGAACTGTGCATTTCAGTGCTGTGGAGCTGGGGACAGAAAGAAGAAGAAAATCATGTTTTCTTCAGGAGATTCACTATCTACATTGCATTTCTACTTATCTCAGTAATTACATCCTTATATTTATACAAACACCTTTTATTTCAAGGACCCATTTCAGATTTCAATTATTTCTGAAATTCAAGTTTACCAGAATGAGAACAGCAACTGTGTTTAACATCTCACTGAAAGGGCTTCTAGAATAAATATTTTATTGCATAAAATGAAGAACTTCATGTGTGACAAGTGTAAAACACTACATAGATTTTTTTTAATACTGTATCTTTAAATAAATAGAAAATTCAGGAAAAGTAGGGATATTGGTTAGAATCTTTTCAGCACATTCTCCTGCATTTAATAAAATAAATCCTGGAAGGTTGTTTCTTCTTTGATTTAGTAATAAATGAATTTGTCCTTACTCGTTCAGTCTTTGATAATGTTCATATGAAAAATAGATTATTGGTAGAGCCCAAAAGGAATGTTGTGTTCATCTGAAACTGGCTTTGTTATGGTTTTACATTGACTGTTAGAAAATACTGTTTTCTTGGCTTCCTGTAAATTTCATTAAATTACACTTATTTGGACTTGGAAAGATAGCTTAATTTTATACTTTTTTGTACACTGAGCTATTGTGTTTGGGTTTGTCAGACATACTTGAGTTAACTTCCTTTCCTTAATTTCAGTGTTGTTTCATGTGTGGGTAATTGTGTGTGCCTAACTGGAAATAACAGCAAAATACAAAACTGCTGACAGAAAAAACCCCAATACTTTGTTCATAATCGGAAAGCAGATTATTTGTTCCCAGCAAGGTTTCAAGTGAATTCAGCCTAATACTCCTCCAAAGTTGCAACAGTCCTTGAAAATCTTTCACTTCAAATATTTAACACTAAGTAATAATTTAGACACAACAATTCAAGAGTACGAATTAACTTTGCATGAGTTCTCTTTAAGGATTAACAACAGATTTTAATGCCTTCATAGTCGCTGAAACTTTCAGGTGCAGCCAACACATTCCTGACCCATTTAAAGAGAAACTTGAGATGCTTCTTATTGGAGGAAATAGCCAAATATGTGTGACTTGCAAAGAGTTCTGCTATATTTAGATTTGATTTCTTCTCTCTCTGTTTCTTCTTTTTTTATAAAAAAATTTAACAGAATTATCATCTCTGGGTAGGAAGTCATTAGGGAAAGGTCCTCAGTGGTCTCCTGTGGCCTGAAACTATCTAAGTTTTTTATCTTCCTCTAGAGTATTAATTTTCATTCATCCATTTAATTTATTTGAATTTAGGTTTTGGCAGGTGTGTTAAGTATTGTGTAAACACAGAACACTAATTAATTCCTCCCCTCTGGTACTAGGTACATGTGAATTTTTTAATACAAAAAATTCTGAGCACCCAGTGTAAATATCAGGATATTTATCAATCACAGCTAAGCTGCTATTTCTTGCACTTTTTGATTAGTAAATTGAAGAGAATGAACCCAGCTCCAATTCATGTCCCAGCTGTGAGGAAGGCATCTTACCCCATTTCGAGCCAGGGATATCAGACATGTACAGACCACTGACTTACCCAGGGCTTCCTAACCCCCGGCAGCTAGCACCATCACCTCTGGACCAACCAACCCTCCTCTCACTGAATGAGTGGAGATTCCCATGTAAAAAGTGATGAGTTTCCAGTCCTTCTTGCTTGGAGTGGACAAATTCTCTGACAGCATCTAGCAGAGATGCATCACTTTGAAGGAGGTGATCAAATAACATAATCTCTGATATTTAGCCCCAAAACCTGTGACCGGACACCATATTCATTTAGGGCTACAATTTAGCACTGCACTTCATGCTGATGTAGTTTAGAGCTACAAATGGCACATTTCAGCTGCTATTAACTCGGAGGCAGTGTGTAGTAGTTGGAGTCTGGACTGAAGGGATGTCCCAAGGTCTCACAGTAAATGGATGCCCGAAGCATTCAAACAGAGCAGGTTCACTAGATAAAGCTGTGGCTAACAGGAAATGGGCAAATAGCCAATGCATTCTGGTAAGGCAGTGGAGCAGAAAGAGAAACAAGGGTGAAAATGTCGATTAGCTTTCTCTGTGGTGAGGGAGGAGAAAGTAGCAGGAGGATCTGTGCTTTGGCTTGAGTCCATGTAGGTCTCTGGAGAGAAATGGGAGAAAAGGAGTTGTTCCGTGGAAGAGGACACAGCTGGCTGGGGTGTGACCTTTCTAAAGAAAAGGAAAAAAACCTGAAAGATTTCTGATTTGTTTCTGCTGCTTCTTAGGGATCTGTGGTATCTGTGCCGAGTAAGAATGAAGAAAGAAATGCTTAGAAGATACTTTGAAAGATAAGTCTTGTTTAACCAAGAAGCCTATTGAGTAACTCTACTAGTTTCTACTGGTGGTTTCAGGTACAAGTCAGTTCTTGGAGATCTTTGTCTTCACACTCCTTCTCCTATCAGATGTTAGGTTACTACATGAAAAATGGTTTATTTTATACCAGTAAAAATATTGCAGAAAATCTGTTCATTTCCTGGGAATAGTAAGGATGAAGTTACATGGAGTGTGATACTCAATGCTATTGAAATACATCAATATGTCATTCCCTAAATGGTGTTCTAGGCAAATGTGTTGGTCTTTCTTTTGACACTTTCGTGCCTCCTCTGCAGAATGCTTTGTGGAGGGTTCTCTGCTATGCATTTCCTTTATTTTTACATTAGTCAGATCTAGAGAAACTGATGGAGAGATGGGGGGCCAAGCCTTGCTCAAGTAAAAATGTATATGAAACATGGTATTTATATCACCTTGGGGTAGGTTAAGGTGAATTGTCATAGGTAATAAATTGTGGAATTGCTGAGGAGAGCAGAAACATTGAGGATGTATTTGACTGCAGTTTGGTGAATCCGTTTCATTAAGACATGGGTGTCAACTGAGTTGTCTTCAGCAAAGATTTTTTTCAAACTTTTCCATGTGATTTCTTGGGTGAATAAGGTGTTGCATCAAGCTGCAACAGCAGTGATGTTGTGTTTTGTGCTGAGGCATTATGAGTCTTGATTCTGACACAGGCTGAACTCTATGGTGTGCTCACTTGAAAAACTACAGTTTTCAGAATACAGCTTTCAAAACAAAGCACTTTTGTATTTGATTTGTTTGTAAATATGCCTGGGCTGCATGCGTAAAGAGTGAGGAGCCATGAGCACTTTAGGGATGGCAGTGGCATTAGAGGAAAAGATAATATCATCATATTTGCAGGTCAAAGCTGCAAAAGAATAGAAGCGATGAGTGACAATATACTCTTACTGCTGAGTTAGGTTTGAGGATTTACAGCTGTTGTAGTCCCAAAGCAGACTAGAGATTGATGATAAAAATCGTTTGGATGTCTCTGTGAACTAATCTTTGGGTTATCTGGTGCAAAGCTGGGGTCATCCAGAAGAAAGCTCCTGGCATGTGGTGAAAGGAAGGATTTCCATGTTTTGTGGAATTTGCTTGGTAATGCTTCTGGACTTCAGGCTTGTTGGACACTGCAAAATGTCTGGCAGGGTAAGTGTGCAGTCAGTAAGAGCCCCAAATAGATGCAGGATCAAAACAATTTCAGCAGTGAGAGTGAATGGATCTGTCACAATTTCAGATTGTCAACATCGGCCCCTCTGGGCAGTAGCATTACTCTTGGGGAATTGAGGCATCCCAGAATTTTCCCATGGAAGAGAAAGGCGAGGCTGTTAGCAGAGCATGTCCAAGATGAGAGCCAGGCGTACAACCAGCCAGAAGCTTGGAGCTGTGAGCTGCTCCAGTGACATGAGAAGGCCTGGGGACATGTCAGCATGGCATGAGCACATCTACAGCCACATGGCTCCTGCTGTGCCCGTGCCAGCTGGGTGTGCGTGTGCATGGCCTCCTGGTCTGCCCCTGAGCCCACAAAACGAGGATGCCCCAACACCTTTCTGCTGAACCTTCCTCTGGCAGGCAGCCTGCCTGTGGAGGACACAACTCACAGCTCATTTTAATTCTGCTATTTAATTTTAAAAACATCAAAGGAAAACAATAGCTTACCAGCTGACTAATTTCTAATGTAATTCTTCCTGGAGACTATTTACCAGAGAAAGACTAGGGAATATTCTTATGGATCACATTTTAGGGGTTGTTCCTTTATACAGGGAGCATGGAAAATGGTATATGAGATAAAAGTAAGGTGACTGAATGGTCAAAGCTGGACAGGCAGCTGGAGAGGGCAGGTTATCAAATATAGGAAAAAGGACATGAGAGATCTAGACAGTGCAAAATCTTCCATTCTTAATGGAGAAACATCAGTGGGCACTGTGCTGAAACAGTCTGCATAACTTGTTTCCCAGTAACTTAACTGAGAAATCGCTTGAGAAGGATTTCTTGTAAGTTTGTCAGTACGTTGTATACCATGCTGTTTCTGCAGTCAGTGAAACCTGTTGTAATGTATCTTATTACTTCCACACAGAACACAAAGACCAGTCATTTCCAGAAATGAGAGCACTCTGTATAATTATGTGGAATGAGTTATGCATAATATATACACGCTTCAAAAATAAAGATTATCTGCTCTGCACATGTCAGTCAATATTAACTGACTGAACACAAGAATCTTTCCTGTGGCAAACAAATAGGAATTGCAACAGTGATAAAGGTGAAGATCTTGTAGTGAAAGATGGGAAAGAACTGTCAAAATAGAAATTGAGTGAGAAATACTGGTGAGACATTGAAGATGAAAACTTACAAAGAGGACATGGTGTATGAACGTGTATTGTGTACCATAACTGAGAAAGAGGGATATGAAGTTGGCAAAAAGGAGGGGAAATGATATCTACTAATCAGAGCTGAGTGGCACACAAAAAAGCATGCAAGGAGGCCTCATCTATTGCACTTGGAAGAACTACCAGGTGAGAGAACTTGTAAATGTGTAGAGATAGAAGGAGGGGGAAATAAATCCAAATGTGATCAGAGAGACAGTCCTTAAACACAAGTGCTGTCTTGCCACGTGTAACCTTTGAAAAGTCATTTTGTCTCAGATTTTGAAGGGAGGGTAGTAGCCACTCTCTTGCACAGTCCCACGAGCCCTGCCTCAAATCCTGCCTCAGGATGTTATGCATCCAGTGTACCTGCTCCATGATGAATGCTGGCCCTTACAGAATGGTATATATATTGTTTAATGTAGCAGACATACCACTAGCATCAGATCAAGTAGCCTGACATAAGGATTGTGTAAAACCCAGGGTAAAGCCCCTTCCCCATGAGTTTTTTTCTTTTTTGGCAACTATGCCTGCTTTGAGCTCTGCATGCTATGTACTTTGTTTTTAATGATGGTACTGAAGGGATAAATACTGCCTTGTTAAGAGAAATTTTGTTCCTGAATTGTTTTAGATATTTATGCTTGTGACTAGATCCTGAAAGAAAAAGGCAATTATTAAATTCCAGTACAGGCCAACCTTGTTGCTACAGCTCAGAAACAAGGTGATGCTCAGATGGATGTCCAGCTGAACCCATGGTTTTGGTTTGGTTTTTTTTAAATGATGTGGTTAAAGCCAGGCTGAGTCTTCTAGAGACTGACTGAAACAGTTCAGCAGTCAGTGAAACCTTACCTGAAGGTATCTTGGGTAGGGCTGCTCCTTGTTTGGAGTTCAGGTGTGTTGCATTTGTTCTCAGACTTAATTACTGTTATAAATTATCCTCTCTACTTCCCTTATGTAGAATTGATCTCTTCTCCTTTGTACTTGTTACCACAATATAGTTGGTGTTGAACTTCTGCCAGTTACTTGTAAATTGTTCCCCTTTTTTCCTAAGTACTTTAGTATTTGGCTATAGCACTTGTACTGGATGACATCTGTCTTATTCCCTACTGTGCAAAACAGCAGCCTCTTCAGAAGCATGAAAAATTTTGAGTAACTCCAATACTATTTACATTTGGGCATTGGAAGATCCATGAAAGTGAATTTCATTTTTCTGTAAGTGTTTCAGTCACACCAGCAAACAATGTCTCGGATGTTTGAGTGAGCTCTTCCAGATTTCATCAATTGGACCTGGATAATTTAAAGATGTCATTAAATTTCAGACCCTCAGCATTTTCCTTAGGTACTTTTTCTTTCTCATAGTACTACTGAAGAAATCAGTTTACACTGTTGCTGGTAAATCTGCTGGTGTCTGTGAAATAAGATCCACCCATACTCTGACTGGAACTGCCTCTGGAGCATTGCTGCCCTGAGACACCCTCCCAGCAAAGGCTTTTTGCAATGGAGAGTTCAAGTGAGGGCTTTCAATAAACTTGCCCCTGTTCCATACTAGCCTAGCCAAGTGCCACTTAGCTTTTCCAGTCTTTCTAAGACAATTGTGCCATCTCTTTAATGATCTTTTCCCTTTCTCCTGAGCACCCACCAGTCTGTGCTCATCACAGGGCACAGTCTTCCAGCTGTGACTGCATCAACACTGCATTGGTGTTGTTAGTCATCTCTGGTTGCAGTACAGAGGGCAAATGGACTGAATTTTTCAGTTCAGTTTTAGTCATGTATTGAGCCTGGCATGTAGTGTGCACCCTGTAAAGAACCAGGCTCAGGAGTTCATTATCAAACTTAGCTCCTTCTTCCAGCCAAACACCCCTGGATAAATAGAATTCTGTGCTTTGCCATTTTTGCTGCTGCATATTAATATAGATTCCGCTGTGGGGGCTGAGAAACTGAAATTCACTGAATGTAGTTAAACTGCTTTTTCTGTGATTATAATGAGAGGGACCTGGTGAGATCACAGGAAAGCAAGCCACACATGCAGGGCATTTTCGGCAGTTTATATTAAAATTTTAAATAGTTGCAGAAAAATAGGATGTTTGGGAGATTAAAAGTATGCATTATTTCCTTTATGGCATTGCTTCTTCTGAACTGGCAGTAGCACTGCACTATTTTCTCTGCAGGGCATCAAGCAGAGGTTGGGAAAGTGGACGTCTACTCCCTATGACAATAAGTTTAAAAAATGCTTTTGAAACACAATTCAGAATTACGTTTAATATGAATGAGAAGCTGGAACCATTTGAAAAGGCAGATGGAGAATTTTCCAGAACTCATCTTCCATGTTTTCCTTTTGCATTAGCAATGTTTCCTGCTTCTGGCAGGAAAGGCACACACAGGTTTTTAAACCTCACCTAGGTTTTTGCTTGATCATGCAAGGAGTGGCTGCCTCAGTATAAGGACTCATTTTGCTCTCTCTGTTGTGTATGTTTCAGTTCAAAATCCACAGGACTGTTTTTATCTCAGCAGTGACTGGCTTTTAGCATGCACAGGAGAGACCAGCACCTGAATGGGGCTAAGTAGCAAGATCATCATCCTAAGCTGTACAGGCAGACCAGTGGACCACCAGAAGTGATTACATACACAAGCTGGTTCACATTCAGTGATTAATTCACTTGCTCTTCTCTCACAATATGAAATGCTGCCTAATTTCTGTGGGACTGGATTTTTTTTCTTGACCAAGAAGCTGGTAGGATATTCAGAAAATAATAGTATATTTCATTTGTTTTAAAGAAGGAAAACAATTCTGGCAATTGTTTTTCCGGTGCCTAGTTTTCACAAAAATAACTGAGGGCCTTCATTAATTTCTTATTGAAACAGCAGTAATGTTCTTTGCTTTAGTTTAACATACTGCTGGCATATGTTGAAATAATGTCTGATTTGGTTTTGTCTTGTTCTTGTACTGAAGTAATATAGTACTTGTAAAAGGCAAAATACAGGAGAGGGAATCGTGAGCAGGTACTCTTGCAAATATGCTAAATTTCATTCTGCTTGCTTTTAGAAAGTGTAAGCAGTTTCTGACCCTCATGGCAGCAGAGGAAAGGCTAAAAGCACAATAAAATGCATCCTCACCATTTTAAAAATATCTTGGATATGCTGAATGTTATGAAAAAGCTTCATAACACATTCAGTTTCTCAGTAGTGCTCCTCCACAGAAGCCAGCTGCTAATGAATTTTGCCCTACAACAGAAAAACCTGCCAGAGTAAGAATTCTGACAGGAATGTGGCCATGGGGAAGTTGTTTGTCCTTGCATTGGATGCCTGTGTTCAATGCCTGTGTCCAGTATGGCTTCTCCTGTTGGAACAATAACTTTCAGGACTGGCATAGGTGTGTTTGGTCCCATGTGGCAGCAGAGAGGTGTATTGGGCAACCTGATATACCTCAAAATACCTGTTATTTATAAACCTCTTTAATTCTTGCCAGGGCCATGAAGGGCTGAAGGACTTTCTCTGGCCACCTGCATAGAGTAAGCCCAAGCTCTCAAGAATACAGTAGGAATTCATATCTGAGGAGCCAGATGATGGCACAGGGAAATCCAACTGTACTGAATGGCACCACGTTTCTCCTGGTGTGCCCCAGCCTGGCCCATCTTGTCTGACCTTGAGCTTTTGCCTTGTTTTTGATACCAGGAGATAGAATTCATGACTGCCCCTCAAAAGGGTGCCTCTGTTCTACCTGGCATAGTATCTTTCAGTTTGCTCTCTCAAGGCTGTGTGAGGGGGGTAGAGTTACAATCTGAAGCTTAAATCAAGCTGTAGAAAGACCCTTCCTGAGGATCAAATGGCTTGCATTTAAATATTGGTATACGTGATATCATGTCTATATTTGCTGGTAATAAAATTTATTTTTGTCCAGATTTATGTGTTTAAGAAGCCTAATTTACAAAATGATAAAAACAGTAAATAGTCTTCAGTCAATAGAGGCACAATTGTTTGCTATGTTCAGTAGTTTAGTTGTTCTCCTTATCATGTTTGAGCAGGTCTGAGCTCTAACTCTGCCATCCATTACAACTACACAGACTTGTAGCTTTGAAGATGGCTACAATATCCTTTGCCTCCTGTCCTAAAGCTCTGGATTAATAAATATACAGAGGACATAAACATCAGCCAGAGTTTCTAAGAAAGGTATAAGATATTAGAGGTTTTTACTTGGCACACCATATATGCTTAAAAAATTCAGGTTTTGAGAAAATAATCCTGATGAGCGTGTTTGTCATGTCTCTTCAAATCATACAAAAGCTTTTATACCCTGTGGGCTTTCAAGCCTTTCTTTATTAAATACTCTGTAGCCTGTACTGAAGTAATCTTCAACATGAGGATTTTGAGTGTAGTGAAAATAATTGCTTCTTATATGATCCTGGCTTGTAACTGAATATAAATTTATGCTGGCACTACTGGTTTTGGTTCTTTTTTCTCCTTAGACTTCTTTATCCCTCTTTCCCTTTTATTGTTCAGCTGCCCGCATTCACCTTACAGAGCATATCAGAGCTACAGGTCTTATTTTAGATTGTGTATCATTACTGATAATTAGGAATTCTAACCTCCTTTTGTTGTGTTTAGACAGCACATGTGAACTTCATTTTTAAATAGGAAAGAAATAAGATGAAATAAGGAGATGGAGCGTTGGTTAAATGATGAGTCCTGTGAAGCCTTACTCTTCTTTATCTTTTTAGACTGTTCAAAGCAGAAATTGCATGATAGGAGAGTTGTCGTGGTTGTATTAGTAGGTTACACTTCACATTATTTTGTATACAAAATACAGGTGCTCCCTGAGAGCTGTACTTATATTTGATGAATAAAAGAACCAATAACAGCACACAGGGAAGACTCATTCTTTTAAAGAGCTGTGGAAGTGCACAACTGTTGGTCTCCTAAACATTGCAGGCAGAGGTGCTGGTTTTTTTTTCAACACAAACCAAAGCAGAAGCACAGTTTGCTATCTCAGGGACTGACTCTGCAAGCTTTCCCAAATGACACAGGAAGGTAGCTGAACAGCTGCTATCCAAGAAAACGCCTATAAAACCTCCTTTAAGTCAATATCTGTGTTTGCCTTCAATCCTTTCTGCCTTTCCATCTGTCATGTTTACTGCCCCAGCATCTACAGAAGATGTAAGGACAGTGAAGCATGCTGGGTTAGGTCTGGAGAAACTCCAGCCAGTTCTCCAGGCCTCTAATATCTCATTCTCATTTCTATTGATAGCCTGGGTTCCTGCCCCACCCCACTGCCAGTAATCTCTTTCTTACTCCTGCTTGGCAGAACTCCACCCTACCAGAGCTTTTTCATTTATATTTATACACCCTGTGTAATACTGCTGCTTCCTAGCACATGCCTCCCTGAGGGTCTAAAAATCTTACCCTGTCTTATTCACAACAGCTGTTTTCATTCCAGGACTCTGTGTGAGGGCAGCCAGCATTGCCCGCTTTAGAGAAAAGAGCTTTAATCATTATGAGTGACAGGGAATAAAAATTGTTTCTTCTTAACCCCGTCCTCATGATGTGGAGGGTTACTCTGCAGTGCCTCTTACTTCGCTTACAGTCTGTTTCTATCAATATCTTTTAACTTGCTGTTATTCTGTCTCTTGCACAAATACATCCCATGAATGTGTAAAAATAAATACATCTGAATATGCATTCACATTAGCTCAGCTGTTAATTCTAGTTATTTGTTAATCATATATTAATAGCTGTTCCAAATATCTTTTCCAGTGCTTGCATATCTGTCAAAATCACTGGCATTTCAACACTCAAAAAATATTCAATCTTCATTTGTTGTCTCTGTAAATATGATATAACAAAAGCTGGCTCAAAAAAGCCACTGGGACACAATTCCATCAAAAATGCAACTTCTAATGAAAATGAATAAATTTGTTGAGTTGGGTACACATCACTGTAATGCAGTTGTCTCATAATATAATCTCTGTTTAGATTTTCCCCAGAAATTAATTTGTATTTTATTTCTGTATCATACTACAGTATAATAATGTAGAAATCAATTGACTCTAAATATTTTAGTCATTGAACATTTTCCTTTGACAATTTTGAAATACTTGATCTTCATTCCTGTCCTGGAAGCAGTGAGGTAACAAAATAGCAAAATCTTTCATGAAAAATCCCCTCAAAACCTCTTCTTGTTAATAAATCCCGATCCTGCGGGTTTAGTTAAAGCTATACTCCCTTAATTTCAGTGAGCTCACATGAAATCCAAGATGTCACGTTCTCATTAAGTACAAACAGATGGGTAAAATGCCACTGATTCATAATATGAAACTTTACCCACCAGCCACATAGGAAAAATTAATTTTCATGATGTGTGGAACTGTTACATACCCTTCTTTGCAAGACACATTAGTTGAAAGCCACCAAGCCCATTTACTAGTGTTGGAGCAGTCTTCTTTTCCGGTACTGATTTTATGTCAAGCTGCAACTTCTGATTTTGTTTCTCATGATCACAGTTTTAACTGTAATAGATTTTAGATAATTGAGGGATGGAATTCTATGCATGAAGCTGTCCAAAATGGCTGAGTAACTGTCTAGCAGAGAAACTTACCTTGATTGACCCTCTCAGAGTCTGGTCTCATCTTAATACTGTCTGGCCAAATTTACACAATCCATTTTAAAAAATGGCAGCCGTGCTTTCACCATCAGACCAAAATCAATTACAGACTATTTTAAGCTAATAGCTTCAACACATAAGAAATGAATCAGATCTTTTTTTTCAACTCATTCTAATATTCTGTCAGCTGGGCATTCTAATTAATCTCAATTCATGTAAGAAGTAAAAAGGCATTTTTCAGTAGTGGAGTCTTTTTACAAGCTCTCTGCTTAAATAATTGAGTCTTAACCTCTCCACCACGACTGTGTAGTGTTCAGTGTCATTTTACCCTCATGTCAGAGTGTAATCAGTGATTTATTTCCTGTTTGTGTTCTTTTTCCCAAATAAGGGTCTAACATTAAAGTGTATCAAACACATTGAGACTACAGTGGGGGAAAAAAATATAAGAAAATCAGATGCAGACTAATTTTTAATTTCTCATGCTCCCTCTACAGAATCTGACACAGATCTGCATGATCTGCTTTTCCATCACCACTGGTTATAGTAAAAATATTGGCAGTTTTAGATGGAGCAATTTCTTAATGGTAATTTCTCCTCTTAGAGATTGCAGCTTGTACGCAAGTGTCTCCTATGCCAGAACACGATAAATTTGACTGTATATCTCTGGAGTTATAAATGGTTTAAAAGATTGATGAGTATAGTATTACTGAAACATCAGAAAAATCTAATGAATCAATTTCTGTCTGTCCATAGAACATGGAAAAGATCATTGGACTGTAACTTCAGTGCCCTACTTCTCACTCACACACCTGACCCGGTCTCCTTCTCCTCCAACCCAAGGCATCAACTATTCCTTGTATCTAGGCATGGGGAAAGTTTCTTTTCTCAAATTGTTAGTTTCTTCTTTCAGCTTTCTATCTTTTTGCTCCATGTCACTGGGCATATTTCACTGACTACAGTAAAGCAGTTAAAATCATGGAAATAGTAGGGTTTGTTTTGAGATTTCACACTAAAATTCTCTGTATTGGGGATGGTGCATGTGCCAAGACTGCAGAAAAGCCTAATAGATCCCAGAAAATGTGCACCTGCTTTCTGCATAAATTCTAAGTTTGTAATTAGGACAAAATAGACAGATCTATTGCTCAGTGCATGATTCCAGGCAAATTCAGGCTTAAATCTCATTCAGAAAAAGACAAACTCATTGCTATGGGAAATGGAAGCAAAGACCACAGGCTGGATACTAGGTAGTGTTTTGCCTGTTCTGGATTTCTATTGTGGCTGAACCTGAAGCTGGAGTCCCATGATCATCACTAGTGACAGCACCTCATGTGGGGAGAAGCTCAATACTTAGGTGCTCTTAGCTTGCTTCATGAAAGTCAAGGCAAAAAATGTGTGTTGGGATTTTGGGGTACTCAGAGCAATGATATCCACACTTTTTGTTTTTCCAAGACCTGAGAAAACATATAGACTACACCTAAATTCTATCCATTCTACAGAAGATGGAGCAGTTTTGGAAAAGTATGGATATTCTAATTATTTTCTCCTGGAACTTATAAGTAAATAGATACATTATTTATGTAATGGTTACTTTATAGATATTTGTTTTATTATGCCGTCTCCAGAAGAGGCTGGACTAACTCTGGAGATACTTGCAAGTTTATTCTCTCTGGTTATACCTAAATTGGATATACAGGTATCCTTTCTGACTCTGAGTAAATATCATTGTTCTAGCTCCATCTAAAATTTATGTCAAGATTTAAGAGATAAATTAATCCTTTTATTTTCCTCAACTGTGCATCAAACTCTGCTACAGAAATCAGATAGACGATACAGGCTTTAAACATGTACAGTGAGTCCCTTCTTCCTTCTTCTTAAAATTGTTTGGTTCTCATTGACAGTATATTTGACCTTCTACATAGGAACAGGTAAACATCAAGAGAAACTTGACAGTTTATTCATCCTGGATGGCACATTACTTAGATATTACTTAGATATTCAGAAAGACTGCTGGAGACATGTAGGTCTGATGAATACATAGCATCCAGTATTCCTGTTTCCATCAGAAATAGACTTGTCAGCTTAGATATAAAATATCGTTCTTTAGTACTCAAAGCCTGGTAAACTGAGGAGAAGATCCTGGAATACGTTTTGCATTTTAGGGCAGTTCATAAAAAGGAAATAGACTTACATTTCACTGCAAGCTATTTGGCTGTCTGACACTTGAAGAAGACCAGTTAAGCAAACAAAAAAGCTGATGAAAAACTGAGTTCAGAGATGGTTGTGTTCAAAGTGAAAGGAAAATACATTAGTTACTGAGCAACTGTTTGTTTAGTGCTAAATCATTCCCTCATTGAAGGGAGCAGCTTCTGTTTCAAATTAATCCCCTAAACTGTTGTTGCACTACTCACTCTTACCATGTTTCGGGATAAGCACAACCTCTTGCCAACATCTATTTTCCAGCTTCCCTGTAACTATTGGATCATGTTGCTCAGTGAGAAGCCAAGGTGCAGGTCTGAGACAGAGATTCTGTGATTTGTAACCCTGGTTCCAATCCATCAGTGACTGCACACCACGAGCCCCTGCCTCGCACAGGAACGACTGCCACTCACTCACTGGAAAGCAACCTGAAGGTACAGTTGCCACGCAGAAGAAAAAAGAATAAGGTTGGTCATGGCTCATTCCCTTGACTCTTTTTGAAGCATAGATGGTGACAATGAGAAAAAGTAGGTCTTCATAGACCAGACACTGTACCATTTTCTGAAGAAAACATAATAGAAAATGTCATAGGTTACCATATTAATCCTTTGTCTAATCTACTCAGCATGCTCACTAATATATTTTTAAAAATTTATTTATACTCTTTCCTCACCCATTTTATCATTTAAGGGTATAATTCAACTATCTATTTTGTATGTAGTTCAGATATGTTCCATTTCCTGTCTTCAAATTTGGAAGTTTTGCTTTTTAAACTGACTATGCAATGCATGATTGAAAATCTTTATTAGATGCAGCTGTGTGTTGGGATTTTTGTTGGTTTTTTGGGGTTTTTTTACTTTAAGGTATTGTAACCATACTTTGGAAAATAGAGTTTTAATTTTCAGGGAAGAAAAAGGTTTATATAATTTCTCATTCAAAATATTTGCACTTCTTGATCTTTTAAGAAAGACTTCCATTCTTATTTATTGATCAGAACATGTTTCTCACTATCAAATACCACAATTTCATAAATAGTAATGTGGTGGGTTTATTTATGAAAATATTCATGACTTCTCTGCAGTTTTAGAATTCAATCAGTTTTAGTGTTTATTAAGTAAGGAATTTAGATGAAGAGAGAAATCACCCATATGTAAGAGCATAGTGAGAACATATGTCAGAACTAGTGCTAAAGCTGCATTTAAGAGGTTAGAAAGAGCAGGGGTAAAATGATAACTGCCAAAAGTCAAGCTGAGACAGGAAATTTAAGCAAATTGTGAAAGATTTTGCAACCATGAAAATAAAAAGAACACAAAAAAAAAATGGAAGCACTGTGAAATGAGGATGGGGATAGAATTAAAGAGGATATATCTTCCCATATTAAATATTTTTCTTCATTTCCTTTGAAGCTGAATTTTAGGGAAAGAGAATGAATGATAGAGAAGATGGCTAATGGAAAGAAACAAATGGAAATGTCCACAACTAAGACATGAAAACCTAATTTTGTGGTCTTAGTTCACTCCAGACCACAGGGACTTTTCACCTTAGAAGGCACTGGCATATGAAAAATGGATTTCCAGCGCAAGGATCTTCTTTTGTGGAAGGAAGTCATAGTGGGCTTCTATAAAGAGAGAACAGCAAAAGTATTGCCACTATTAGGGATTTACATAAAAGGAAAAAGCAGTCTGAAAAGTTGCAGACCTAAGTGCATATATATATATATATATATATATATATATATATATATATATATGTTGGCTTTGTACTCATTTTGAAGGTGCAACCCAAATACATTAAAGGACAAACACAAACAAATAACATATGTTTTTTGGTTTGGTTTGGTTTGGATTTTTTCAGTAATGTGCCTGAATTTTAGGCAAAGGAAATTCAGAGAGTATTACTTAACCCATAGGAGAGAATTTGACAGATTACAGAACATGAAATTAAGTATTCTGGTGAGGAAGATGTGGATTTTTGTAAGAACCGTACACTGCTAAAGTATCTGCTCTAGTGGGAAGATTACACAGTTTATTAAGGGAAACATTTAAGGTGGAAGGATGCTATTAGTAGTGGTTTTTAAAGACAGGTTTCTAAACCAATGCTATTTAGTATTTTCGCCATTAAACCTGTCACAAAATGAGGAAGGAGAAAATAGACTGCAGAGATGACACAGCCCAAGGAGGGGCCATCAATGAAATGTAGACTGGAGTGTTATACTCTGAGAATTGGATGACCTTGAGGACAAGAAAAGAAATAGAATGAAGATGAATACTCTGTCCAGGATAGTGTGTAAGGTTAGACACATTTAGATTCAGAGCAAAACCCTCAGCTGTCAACAGGGTTGCCTTCAGCTGAGTTCAAACCAGCATGATGAGGGAGAAACAAGCCTGCTCGATCACAGGATGACTATGTACTACAAGCATGAGAGAGCAGAAAAAAGGGTGAAAGCAGGGGCAATTTCAAGATACTGTCAACAGAGGGTAAAAATGTATTAAATTGTGTGAGACTCAGCTGAGGCATCATCTAGAATATTGCGTGCAGTGCTTTGCATGGCCAGGTAAGATTAAATAAACCTTGACCAAGTGGAAGCTACCTGAATAATATGGGGAATGGAAATCTATGAGTATTGACTTGGCAAATCTAATGAAGGATGAGAGGAGATTGATTACCCTAAGTAAGTACAGCACCACATGAGAGGGGGAGAAGAAGGACGTATAAATCATTTGTAATTGCATTAAGGTTAAAAGTGAAGAGGAGTTATCTAACCCTCAGTGTAACAAGTCCTTAAACAGCCTTTCAATAGGGATGGCAGATGTAAAGTTTCCACCTGATCTCTAGACAGATCTCAGGTGGCTTGTGAAAAGATTTTGTGTTGTGATGCTGGTACAGAGAAGGATTGGAGTCTGAAACCCAGGGCAGTGTGCCTCCATGGCTGTCCACCTTCATAATGGTCCACAACCCTGATGCAACCTACCAGTTGAACCCTCTGGAAGATGGGTGATTTTGATTATGCAAGGAGGACCAGGTGGGCTCTACATTTATCCTGCAGCACCCACACTTCCTATAAGGAATTGTGCTTGTTGGCAGAGACAGCACTCTGCAATATGAGCATTTATGCACAAGCATTTGGTTTTTTTAAAGTAATTTTTGACTGCATCATTGTCCACAATTGCTCTCCACTTCCCCTCTTCCTCCATTTTACCTGTTCTGCCATCTACATTAATTCATTTTCCTCCCAGCCCCCACAAATAGTTTATTTTCTCTAGGGCTTCCAACTACCTTTACAATATTGCAAGTGAATAATAGTAAATATGGCCCATTGCCTCTAGGAAGGATGGTCATCTGTAAAGGCATTGGCATCCTCTCTTTTAAAAGAAGTAAGAGTCTATGTTATGTATTTTAGACCTAAGTTATATCAGCAGCTTAAAAGAGATGATCCCAGTGTACTGTATTATTTTTCCCTAGGAAGAAGCATCTATGCTTTACAGGGCCTTGAAGAGAAGCAGTTCAGAGGCGCATCACAGCCTTGGTTGTCTCCAGTGCACAAACAGATTTGAAGTAAGAATCATGAAATAGGGAGGTTGTGGCTTTACTGCAGGGCTACCAGCTGGAGGCTTGTGCAGATGAAAACAAATGAGTCCCTCACAGACTTGCATTTAAGAGATGCCCTGCAGGTGAAACAAAACATTCACAATAAAACAGTATGCTACATACTGTGTTGAATTTTATAAGCTGCGTGTTGAGTACCACCCAAAAGCAGATCCGAACGAGGGAAGTCAGTGAGGAAATGTTCTCTTGAATCCTGGCTTGACTGAAAAATCTGGTTTTGAGATTTCAGTTTGTGAAGCTTTCAGCCACACACTTGCATTTTCAATTCATTCAAAGAAAGTGGATTGTGTTTGGATCAATAGATGAAAATGTATTGAAAATCTCATTTGTTAACAGTAGGTGCATTTGTGGCAACTCACATGAAAATTTACAGTGTGCCCCAAAGGACTCTAAGTTTCCTTTGGTGGTAGTATTCTGCAGTACTTCATATATCAGCAAACCTTCTCAGTGACATTCAGCACTAAGATCTTGAATAGTCCTAGATTTTATGTGAATTCCTGTCTCCTTCTTGTTGTTGTTAAGTGTTTGTGAATATATTATTAAAATACCTAGTAGGAAACTCCAGTTCAGTGATGCCATCTTAAATGTAGCTACACACAAATAATTTGCTACCCTAAGTAGAAGTCTTGCAGGTTGATTTTCATCTGTCTCTTGTTGACTTAATTTGAAAATATGTGTTGTGGCTTCTGCTGATATAGGTCCAGAATTGTATGGACAGCAGTGCATTTCTGAATGCTGGAGAAATATAGGCTGTAAAATGCATTGATTTTGTTCTTCCTGAGAGCTTATCCTTAGGGCTGATAGATGCAATGAGAATCCTTGTTGTCACTGAATATTGTCCACTGAATATTGTCCCCTATTTCCAGTAGGAACAACAACAATGACACTGCCTTGCCAAACCTGCCTGATTCTGAGCTTCTCCTGCAGGCAGGTTAACTCTGCATCACACCATTCAATGTCACCAGAGCAGGTAATTTGTGAACTAAGAAAAGTAGCACTTTATTGTGTGCATAAACTTCCATCAAGAGTCTGCTGCAAAACAGCTTGTGTTTGGGGTTGGAATATTTATGGAGCATCTTGAAAACCATTTTCAAATTCTGCCGTTTAAAACCTTCTTCATGCCATATGTTCTGCTGTATCTTTCTCATTTTTCTGACTGAGATGTTAAAATCTTGGTGTACTAAATCTCACAGTTCTGGGGAAAGTGCATGAGGGCAACTGATGGTTTTTTTTCTTTTGTTTTAATTTACAGTTGGCAAGCTAACATATTTGATGCTTCTCTTACCCCCACCCCCAAAATGAAATATAGTTTACACTTCAAAGCTGTGCACACATTTGGATAAAGCATATCTATTTATGGGTAGCCTATTGCATCTTATGAGGCAGAAGGGAATGTGTGGGTAGTGCATCTTGTATACTCCCAAGTATACAAGTGCATACTGTATGCTCCCAAGTAAGCCTCATCCTTGGCTAGCATGGAAGCTGATGGAGTTGCGGGTCCCTGGCAGGAAGGTGACTTAAATGCTTTCTAAGCCCTGTCTTTTCCTCTCCTGAAAGCTGTCTTGAAGTGGAGCAGCTTTAGAGGAATCCAAGTTTGTAGGATTGTTGTTAAGAAAGTCATTATTAATCTCTCCTTCAGTGAGGAGTAAGCTGCCTTGGAACACCTTCAATTTTTCATTCAGTAAGGGCATCTCTCAGTGCAACTTCCTTCCCAAGCTAAGCTCAGCATCTTATCAGACTAGCTTTTCTTGCTGTAACCCTTCTATGCATTTCAAGTAAATAATATTGGCCTTGTATTTGGTTAAATAAAGCTCAGCTTTTCACAGCTCTACACCTCTGTTTGTATCACATAGTGCTCATCAACAGCATCTAGTTAAGGGATTGAAAGTAGGAACTGAAGCAGTCAGCAAATTTTTCAAACTACGTTAAAAATCAAGTCTTAAAATGTTGTGATTTAGGTTCATTTGATGTAGTTTTTGAAACATATTTATGAACTTATAAACTTGAAGCTAGCCTAGTAAGTTATTTTGGCCCATATTATTTCTACACTTTTTAAAATTTTGTAACATCATGTTGGAAAGTAAATAAACATAAAAAGATACCACACAGTTTTTGTATTATCAGAAAATTTATTTTATTGGGTAGCTGATGACCTAATCAGTGTAGCTCCTCTACTACACTGGACAAAAATTTTTACCTCTGGGTGCCAAATGTTTGGTGGCTTTCATTACCAGTCATTCTGCTCTATAGGCTCAGGGCTTTCAGTGCTTGTGAATTTCTAACTTCTCATGTAGGAAACTTTGTCAATGTTTCCAGCAGATCTGTCTGTCTCCAGCCACGCCAAAGTGATAGTTTTAGTCTGAATGACTGATAGGAGATGTCCTGGCTCCATATCCAAAGCATAACACTGTATATCACTGGTTTTCATTTGTAAGGAATAAAATTATATTCACCTTTTGCCACCATTTATCATTCTGAGGCTATGCTTGATCTGTGTTCATGGCTAAGCTCTGAGAAACAGGGCATGTATCTTGTGAAGATTGTGCATGACACCCTTTTACACTTGTATATATGTCAGCAGAGGAAACAGGCTTATATTTTCTTCAATGCTTTCTGCGTGTTAATATGCTCCAGCATATGACTGCATAAGCCTGTTGCTCAGAATGTTACCAAGTTGAAATTTTTTGCTTATACAAGTAAAGTGCAAACCTCATCATGCCTGCATCTGTGACTTCTTCTCTCCTTGGGGATATGAAAAAGTCTGTTTATCTGAAACTTTTTATTATGCAAGCTAAAGAATGGAATAGCAACTGTATTTCTCTTCATTACTTTTTTCTGTGGGAAACAGTTTCCTTGTATTTCCAAAGGTCTTGGTCTAAACCATCTCTCCAGAGATACCTTAGGAGCCAAAACAGGTTATTAGAGATGTTCCTCTGGTTATAGATTTTCTCAAAACCTCTCATTTCATATGTTTTTATTCATTTCAAGTTTTCCCCATGCGATAGAGGCTGCAAGCACAATTTCTGTTCAGAGATTACTCTTTCACCTGAGTCAATGCTAAGTTTGAAGGAAAGAGTATTAACCCCTTTTTTTTTTGTCACAAGTGAAGGGGTGCAAAGCATCCCAGAGGAGCAGGCTTCATAACTCTGGTAAAATAAAGGGGCTTACAGGCTGCAGAGTTGAAGCTGCTATAGACTGTAATACCACTTTTCTTAGAGGGTACCATCCTGCCTCAAGAATGCCCCAGCAATTTAGTTTTGTGTGGATGCAATACAGAAGAGCTGGGAAAATCCAGATTGGAAATGAAGATGTTATCTCAAGCCCCTGTATCTGAAAGGTGTTTTTTTTTTCTATCAGGATAGAGCAAAGTTGAATCAGCAGGTTCCCAGAAATCTCTTCCCAGTACTTGAATATCTTTCCACAATATATAGGCAGAAGCAGCATACAGATAATTCCCGTTGTCCTAAAATAGGTTGAGTGTGAACAGTTAAACTTGTGTTTCCTGTACTAGAAAGACGTAGGTTTAAGAATGGCGAAGAGCTTTGTGTTTGCTTTTTGCTCCCTTGCTACCTCTGGGGATTTGATCACCTTGAGCCTGCATCCAGAAATACGAAACACTTCATACAGAAAAATACATAAAACATTAGAAAAAAAAATTGCCCTGTGAAATTAAAGGTGCAAAACTTGTAGTAAATCCATCTATTAACTCCATTAAAATGTGCAAATTCTTGCCACACTCCACATGCACACATGTATATCAGCTCATAGTCCAATATCTGCAAGGTGATTTGTCATGATGTAGATCAACAGATTACAGCAACAATTTAGATCTGTCCTCACTATATTTAATCTTCAGCATTAGACCAGAATATGCATGGTTATAAAAATAGAAATCAGGCCATGAATTTTTCTTCATAGATTACTGGCATGAATAAATGGAAAAGAGACCTTCAGACAAAATTAAAAGGCTGTATGGAAGCAAATCCTTGAAGAAGTCTACTTTTTGCATAAGAGGGTTGTAGATACAATTTTTTTCTTAGTTTTTATTTTTCAGTGTACTTCTGAAAAACCATATATACCACAAATAGATGAAAGCAAATAAATAAATGAACAAAAGCTTTTCACAGTGATAGATGAAAGAAAGTCAAGGGAGGATGGGAAAGCACAGACATGTCATAAACAGATCATGCATAAAGGCCAACAAGCTACCTAGATGACACCACCATTCTTTTTTTTTCAAGTATAAAGCTTATGTATTCTCATTCACAAAAAGCAGGTCAAAAGGATGTCTCATTTAATGGCATCCCATGTAACTGCATTAGGCACAGGACGGGGCACCACCTACTGCTCTGCATTCTGATTCTTGGATCCTCCGTTCGTTTGGTTTCTCTCCCCTCAAGTCACTTAACTGGGAGCAGTATCAAGCTTGGATTGCTTATGTTTACACAACTGAACCCTCTGTGTCCTTGTGTTTATAAGGCTGGACTTTGTCTGGACTGACTGTTTTTCTATTAAGTGAAATGTATAAGGATAAAGCATAATTTCACAGCCTTTGTAACTGCTATAAATGAATAGTTCGCTTTGGTTTTGAATTTCTGCTGTTCTTCAGGGACCCTCCCTGAGGCTATTTTCCACAACTGCCCTTGTGCTATGGCACTGGTGCATAAAATGTGCTCTGTTTGGTTAGGAACCAAGAAAGTCTGCCTCGTAGGGACAAAACTAATTTTCTTTTAATCTTCACTATCTTTGGGTCCTTGTGATCCATGTCCTTAGTCTAACATTGGCTGTACCATAGTTCATATCCCTGAGGGCAGGAGATGCCCTGAAGAAGGACTGCATGTGGATATGGTCCCAATTACTCTGAATTATGGAAGCACAGAGACCTTGCAGTGCTGCGTGTTGCTCTTGCAAGAAGCAGGGGGGGGAGGGTTTGAATTTAAATGGACATTTAAGGGTCTTCCAGTCCCCCTGCAATGAGCAGGGACATTTTCAACTAGACCAGGGTGCTCAGAGCCTTGTCCAGAATGTCTGCAAGGATGAGGCATCTACCACCACTCTAGACAACGAGTTCCAGTGTTTTACTACCTTCACTGTAGAAAAGCTTCTTATATCTAATCTAAATTGACCCTCATTCAATTTAAAACCATTACTCCTTGACCTGGTGTGCTTCTCAGTAAGCTGCAACCTGGGTAGATCAGGGCTTTGGCTGCCATGGGTGCCATAACCCAGTGTGTCACAAGGCCAGCAGCAGATCCTGGTGCTGCTGTGGTTGTCCTCAGGGCCTGAAGTCCAGTGGCTCAGTCTCTCTGAGCTTCCTGTGCCAGCACAATAATATTTCTTTCTCTTGGTAGGTGCCAGAAGGAAAATATATTCATGCTTATGAGGGGTCACATGCTGCTGCTGCATGAGATGTGATTACTCTAGCTATTAATTACAGTTATTAGTTTGGACATTTTCCAGTGTGCTGAGGGAGATTGCCCTTCCACAGAGCAAGAAATATTAGCAGCACACTTTTAAATTCAGTCAGTGTACTTTCTTCTTTTCCTGAGTGTCATCTGTGTTTCATGAGAAATAAGGAATGTGAAAGGGGCTGAATTTTTACAGAGCTTTGGAAAGGAACTTTTTAAACAGCCTCCAACAAACTGAGGAAGTAGATAACATTTGACCTTTCTAGTCATATAGTTTCAGAGAATATGAGGAGAGGATGAAAGACAGGAAGGAGGGGACCTGGAGGGAAACCCAGAGCAAACACAAGAGGAGCACACATGGTATGTGTCTTTCTTGCCCTTCAATACTTACTATTTTTGAGAGGCAGAAGGCAGAGCTGGGGGTAACAAGGAATTTTCAGGCTAAGCTAAGGTCTATAAACTAGTTTCTGAGAGAAAAAGCTTTTCAGGTGTCTCTAAGGTCATTTCACATGCAAAATCACGTTGGCAGAGATGGTGGATAAGTGCTTTAAATGTGGTGCTTGAATCAAAGTATAGACAAAGTTCCACAAACCTCAGGAACACGTATCCTTAACTGCACAGTGCTGCAATTCTACACGTGTCTGTGAAGCATAGCAAGGGAATTTTGTCCTAAGTTAGTCTGTGAGGTGATGCAGTTCCACCTGATCTGAAGATTTGTCTTGCTGAAAGCAAATATGTCCGTAAAGCAAATATCAAACATGTGTCACAAAAAAATGTCATATCTAGCTGCTGGAGATAACTCCTATAGTCATGCTGTAGTCATTAAACATCAATCTTCAAAAAGGACATGAGTCGTCATGTGGATAAAGTAAAAATGATCTCTGTGTATTCTTAGAGAATAGTTTTGCAATTTTTCTTGCACCTAATACAGTCAATTTTCCATGAAGCGAGGAGAAATATAAGTCAAAAGTTGGAAATAGTGGCAGGGAAGGGCAAGAAAGCTCTGGCAGAACTCTGTTTTTAATGACAGCTGCAAGTGGGTCTCATTCAGTGTTCATATCTAAATTTACATACTTTAGAAAATTACTGTAAGCATATCTGCTAAGAGTCACATGCTTGTTGAATTGTACCTGGTTGTAGCATGCAGCTGTTTGATGGATAGAACAATTTAGTGCACAAGATCATTAACAAAAGAACTTCAAAGATTGTTCTTCCACTGTGCTTCTTTTAGGACTCACCCACATGGGTACAGATGGGTCTGCTCCCCTCCCATATAACATTTTTTTTACTTCCACTTTTTGTGGAATATTTGTGAAATACATCTGTTTCTAAGGGAAGAAGCATTCCTTTAAATCAGAGATTAGCCTCGCTTGAGAGGATGGTAGTTTAGTAATTTATTAAATAGAGAAAGATTAATCTGTTTTTATGAAGCAGCAATACTATACAATTCTGAAAGTAAGCAAACCATTTACAGTGCTTAAATTTAATATCTTATTTGCCCAAGCTTCTTGGTTTTATCTGCATGTGAAAATGCCATAACAACATGAGTGATTTATTTGGCCGAAAATTGATCAAAAACTGGAAGGGATGGGGTCTCAAACCTCCACATACTGGCAGTGCAAGACAGGAATAGTGACTTCATAATAGCTAAAAAAATCCTCTTCAGTTTCCCCTTGCAATCCAAATTTCTGTCCCTGTCTGTTTTGAGATCTGTTTATGTTTTTTTCTGTTAAGGAAGTTTTACTCCCAGAGGTCAGAAAGCAAGCTCTGCTTGTGAGCTGCCTGGACATTGAGGTCAGGATATATCATATGCATTTTCTCTCTCTGATTGCAGCAATACAAATGTACTTTCAGGGCAACAGAACCTTTCCACTACTAAAATCAGCATAGTGAAAGGTACTAGAAAGTAATTTTCTGTCACATACTCTACTCAGGATCTGAGTAATTTACCCAAAAAGACCCACTAATAGCAGTATGCAGTGACTTTCAAGAGCTAAAATGTTCAGGTAATTCTCCAGTGAGATATCAAATGCCATTATTTTCCCTTAATGTTACTGGCAGACTGGGAGGGAGAATAAGAAGATACTTAATTAAGAACAAATAGATGTTCTGATCTCCACCTCTGCCTACCATTCCACTCCTACCTTCTTTAATATGACTCAGCTGAGATAATAATACAAGCAGCTGTAAAGCAAAGAGCAGCTGCCCCTTGTCTTTTGCTCTAATAGCCAGACTGTACTCCCTGGCACTTGCTAATGTTACTTATATTTACAGCAGAAGAACAAGAGCATTCCTTCACTATCTCTAAATGATGGTCTGAGATAATCCCTTGGGCCAAACTGCATACCCTGTGTCCCAGCATGGCTTCTCAAAAGGAGACAAGATAAATGACAGAAAGCCAGCTGTCCTCTCCCAATATCTTCTGATCACCTCACTGCTTCTGTCAGTGGTTCTGTTGTTCAGAGTTGAATGACAAATTGTTGGAGGGGTTTTTAGCCAAAGTATTAATAACTTTCCATCCCTTTGCATGGCAAGAGCCCACTTAAATGACAATAAAACATCACCGACAAGGGAAAGCACGTCTCCTTAATGATCCAAGTCCCCAAATGAAAATGGCATTGAGCCTTGTTCGTAACTTTTACTGAGTATTTAATCTCTTCTCCTTCAAATATCACTCAAATGATGCTTGGCCCTGCCGAAGATGCCTTTTCCACAATAAGGTATCTGTGAGCGGCTTTCTATTGAGAGAAAATAGAGCAGTCAATACTGCTAATGGTGCTGCAGAGAGACATTGGGGTGTTTTATCTAGAAGATGCTACTGAAAATGGTATAGCTACTGACACCTATTGTGACAAATGGAATTTAATATTGGCACAAGATGAAAAGTTATAATAGAGTGAAAAGAAATTGCCTGAACACAGGCTGATGGTACAATATCATTTATGATACCCTGACATTTCTGACTAGAGGTGATTGATTAACTGATATATGTATGTCTGCAAATTTATGTGCATAATGCAGCACAGCCAAAAAACATTGCTATGGTTTCTGCATTTTTCTAGCTGCCCTGCTTCTGTTGAATGTTTTTCCTTTCAGTTTGGTTCAACGAACCCCCAGAAGCTGTAATTTAGAGAACTGTTTACAGGAAACTTCACCAAAAGCTCTGTGAAGTTATTGAATATTTTGACTAGAGGTGGAACATTTATGCAGATTACAATGGTAGATGTACTTCTGCACCACTTGGAATCATTGGCAAAACTCCCACCATTTTTAATGATACGGGTTGAAACCTCAGGGCATTGAGCATTGTAGGAAAAATATTCTCTTGGTTGTTGGCATCTGGCGTAGATGCAGCCACTGGGAAAAGCATCCAGTCACTGAGCATCTGGAGATGTAACTAAAAAATATAATTAAGAGAAACATATCTAGAATCAGAGCTTGAGTTGAATAGATATTGGGTACAATTGCAAGAGCTAAGTATTTTTACCAAGTTATTTACTGGATAAACAAACCTAGCATTTTCTTAATTTTGTGGTATAGTGGGAAACAGAACAATTTTCTCAAATTTACTTGATAAATCACATCTCCTTACTATGTATTTCAAGGGTATCTTTTTAAGCTTTAAGTGTTTTGCGATTCTGTTTTTCCTGAGTTATCTGATTTAGACAATGATTTCTTATGTAAACCCTAGAAATATTTAACTTTTATAGCATCTTTCTATTTTTAAAAGTTGCGTGATTTTTACTATAGTCTTGGAGAGCTTGAAAAGCATCTTCTACTTTGTAACCTTAGGGCAAAAAGAACATCCCCATTTAAATAAGGGAAGAAAATAAACATGACAAAGATGCCAGAGAAAATGTTTTGTGTTTCTCTTGTCTCTGGGCCACAAGCCAATTTGGAATCATTTACACAGCAACAACTATAAAAAAACAATTCTAGTGCACAATAGGAACGATATGAGCTCATTCCTACTATTGCCATTTCCTTTAAAGTATTTGGCATTTGCTCTATATCAGTAGATGACTAAGTGAAGAATTAACCTGAAGGATTGGATAACCCCTATTGATAACCCCTGCAGAGAACAGATAACCCCTGTAATTGAACACACGTAAAACACACACCCAACAGCACACATGGTTTGAGTAAAACTGATCTGAAGTGCAGAGTCAGACATTGCTAACCTTGGAGTACACGAAATCTCTTTTCTGTGGTACATTTGTGATATACTGCTCTGTCAAATATTTTTTTCCTCTCTTTGCCTCTACTTATTTTTTCTCACTTAATTCCTTCTATTCAGGAAGGAGCTCTCCATCTGCTCTCACTCTCCCTTCAATCAATAGTTTTCTTTTCATCTCAGCAGCTACTGTTTGTAATCTGCAATACCTGGAACATTCACACTCCAAAGTGGAAGCCATCCCACGAGCACGGGAAGTTCTGACTCAAACCCTCTCTGACAAGGGACAAGTTCTCCTTGTCAAATCTCTCCCACCTCATCCTCACATTTACAAAAGCTGATCAGAGGCCCAAACATTCACATTCAGAGAACTTCCACCTTCCACAGCAGGCGAGCAATAATCAAATACAACCCTGGCTGAGCTGTTTTGCAGTGTTTAGTGCTATGAAACCCCTGCCTGCCAGAAGAGGCCTGTAAGCTACTGAGAGTGTTGAGCCTTGCAGGCAATCTCTACTGCTTCTCTGTAAACATCAAAGCTACTTGAGCTAATTAATTACAGGCTGAGGGATTTTAGTGATTCAAGTTATATGTACCCAACAGAAAGAGTCTCCCACTGAGGAAATGAAACTTTTGACTCTGTATTTGAGCTAGCTGTTTGAAGAAAAACATTGTCACATTCAGGATGCCAGCATTTCTTTGGTGTTGCTGCAAAAGTTTAAATTTTCCCTTGAGATATTATTTAGCATCTTTTGACCTGAAGTCTTCACACCCAGAATGCCTCTGACCAGACCTGTTATCAGATAGTCCAGCTCATGCCACCTCTGCTGTCTTGATAACTAGTAGGTGTGGGGCTCTTTTTGGCACAGTGAGGAGCAAGGACTGAAGGTGGCAAGTTCCTTTCACACCCATCAACTTTGCAGCTGCTGAGGACAGGATGCATCATTTACTGTCACCATATGGAATGCAGACTGAGAGAAATCAAAAGAAACTGTATTCCTCAAGGAAAATATAGCAAAACGTTCTCTTAAAAATTCAGAGGTGAGAAAATGTCAAGAAACTTGTAAAGTTTGTACTCATCCCCTAGGTTACACTAAGAAACTCAAAGATTCCTCTATGGCCTTGAATTAAATTTGCATTCTCAGTGATTACTTTACCCACTTCACTCGTAAATTTAGCTTAAAAGGTATGTTTATGAATTTTGTCCCTCACATTTCCAACCCTAAACAAGCCCTAACATGAGCAAAAAAGGAAATTATCTCAGGTAAATAACAAACAAAACTAACCAAACAAAATACAAAACCCCAAACTAAAAATCCAAACCAGCCTAAACAATTCTCCTGAAGGAGAAATTTCTTTAATGCTCCTCTCTCTAAGATGATTCCCAGAATTCAGTAACATGTCACACAATGGACAGCAAGCGTATGGGGCAGTGCTGTGTTTTGAAAACAGGTTTGTGGAGAGGAAATTCTTGAGACTAGACTGGCATCAAACAGGAAGCAGGATGCAAATACCATAGCAAAAAAATAATATATGGAAGAACTTCAGAATCTGGGATAACACTTCTGGTCCCTGTTAAGAGGCTTCTTGCTACAAACATTTGAAAGGTTTTAATGACATAATTCTCTACTGCCTTTCACTGTACTGATATCCAGTCATGCTTGAAGGCTCCAAATAAGATTGAGACCTGCTTTGTTGGACAGTATGTATAAACCAGCAGGATGAGTGGTCCCTGTCTCTGCCTTTACACATGAGACAAACAGAGCTACTATTTTACAGGCAGTTATCTGAGACACAGACAATATAAGCCATTTAAACAGAACAGGAAAGAGCTGAGATCCAAACCTGTGTTCCAAGAGCTCCACTCCCAGCATCACCCATGAGTTTGTTTGCCTCTTCAGCATCTCATTGTACAACAGATGGAGGTAGTTGATATCAAAAATTTTTTTAGCATCATATAAATATAGATTGCATTGCTGAGAACTGAGCTGAAGGGGAATGGGAACGGACCCTAATGTTCAATAATATACTGTCCAATTTTCATGCCAAAAAAACTGAACTGTATCGATGCTTTAAGTTTGATTTGTAAAATTAAATCACAAATGTCACTGTATACAAATGATCATGGGCAGAAGAATGAGTCACATTATAACAGACAATTTCTATATGAAATCTGTGAATTTGCAAGCAGACACATCAGTTACCTCTGAACTATTGGCACCCATCTCCAATACATCTACTCAAATGAAAAAGTATTAACCTTTGATGCAGCACATGCAAATAAAATATGATGATTCAACAGCAAATTCAAGTATCTAACTACTATGGGTTTAAGATAAGTAAAATTTATTTTAGGCATTTCATGAGTGAATTAGCTTGGTATCGGAAATCAAGGATTTATGGAAATTTAATACTAGCTGACATCATAAAAATGTCAATTATTATACTATCATTTGTAACTGAATGCTACATGAGGGAGGTGCTGAGTTCAAAAATGCATCAAAATGTTATTCATAAATACATATACTGCCTCAAAGTTCCAAGGAGCCAGTCAAGCACTGGTAGATGCACAGAAACTAGAATGTCACAACTGAAGCTCAGATAAAAACTCAGTTTACAGAATTATTTCAACTTTCAGTAGAACTCTGCTACATTTGTCTGTCTTTAGCTCCTGATGACAGGAGTACAGTCTAGAGCTGGAGGAATATGTTACTTATGGCTCAGACATGCCAGCCCTGGAGGATTCTGTAAACACAGATCATTGCACAATGAATGGCAGTGTGTGACTTTTCCACTATATATTTAAATTTCAGTACAGATTAGAATGAGGCTTCCATTAAATTTTGGTGAGTCATTTTCTAATTGGTTCAATACTCTGCCTGGTGACATGACCTTGCATCTTTCCAGAATTTGTTAGCCTCAGGCATCTTGAAAAATGGTAACTGCTTATCTCTTTTTCTGGTGTTTATTTGTATCTCTTCCCTTCAGACTAATATAAAGGAGGTCAGCAATTTGCATAGTCTTTTATTCTTTCATATATGTCCTCAGAGAATTTGAGTGGTCAGAAAAAAAAAGGCAATGAAAATATGTGTTGGGAAACCAGCTATTTTTCACCTGATTTCACAGGTGATGTTTGGCTGGAAAAGTGCAATGATGGCCTATTTTAAGGCAAACATATAATTTTATTTATCTCTGGCATTTTTTGCAAACCTGCAATTTTATTCATCTTTGGTATTATAGGCAGTGGTATGAAAATGAACATTCCTTCACCTGCAGTTTCAGGAGAGATACTATTAAAATCAGCAAGGGCTGTGGAAATGCTATTTGCTTGTTCTCAGAAATTAATCAGAAGCAGGGAAGGTTCACATTCCTAATGTGCTAGATGAAACTGAGTCACCTTCTTTTGAGAAGGGCTAATGCATATGTGGTATGTGCTGAAAATTCTCATGCAGGAACTAAATTAATCCTTTAGCAGGAATGTACCCTTTCACAATTGCCAAGCAGTTTCAAATGAAGTAGCCAAAGGATTAAGGTATTATTCATTTCAGCTGCCTAAGAGTACAAAGAAAGAAATCTCATCTCTCAGATAAGCACTTTCATCCTATGATTACCTAAAAGATCACAGATGCTGGAATATGTGTCCAAAAACCTGTTCTGAGGAAAAAGCCTATGTAATATAGACCAGCAAAAAATCATTCTTTTGCCAGATAATTTTGTTAATGCCATTAGTGCTTTGCCTGTTAGTGATGTGGTGGTAGGCACACTAAAAAGTCAGAAATAGAGATGGTAAGAGTGAACTTAAAAATTCAGTGTTTCTTCTCCTTTTGTGTGGTTGATAATATGATATTTTAGTTGTAAAATGAAATTCTGCCTAATTATAAGGCTGTCAATCCACAATAGTTCTCCTGAGGAAGAGTAATAGACTTCATGTTCTGAAATGATCTTTATTATTATCTAACATGACTTCTTACAAAATACCAACTCTTTTTCAAAATTTTTTTATGAAGCCCATGTTTTTATAGTGGAGATGCACTGAATCATCAGGAAGGCCTCCTGATTCAATTGAAAGGTTCCACATCAAGGAGAAATGGCCATATTCCTATGTAAGTAATTGTGGTACTTAAATATCCTCTATCTTAAATGTAGCCATGCAATTTGCTATGAAAAAATTGCAAATGCCATTTGGAATGGGCTAAGAAACAGGGAAAAGCTTCAGGTTCCAGGTACACAGGCTGGATCAGCAGTCTGTACTTTGTATTTTTATGCAGATACATCCTACGAGACAATGTGTAAAACCTGCTTTATGATTCTAGTGTTTCATAGCTTTTATTTCAAAAATATTGTTTGTATTCCTACAGCAAAGATTAGCAAACAGAAAGAAAGAATGGCTACAGTGCTGGTTTTTGGGTTTACTGACAGCAAATGGAAACACTGAGATGGCATTTTGAGAATTCCTATTAATTTTAGCCTCTGGCCATTTGGGTCTCCATCTTCCCATTGCTGTGAAGCAAAAGTCAGAAAATGCCACTTTTTGGTAAGTCTGCAGGTAAAGCAAGAGCAGCTACGATCTGTGTGGGCTACCTGTGGTAATTATTAACCCCATCCTTCTTTCTCTAGGACCTCTTACTCTCCTTTTCATCTTCTAAATAGTCTCATGGGAAGGGGAATTTGTTCCCAATCCTCACCTAGAGAGCATTTTACCTCCAGAGTAATCAATCAGCAAGGAAATATTTCCTGCTGCCCTCTGAAGTGTCCTACTGGGGTCAACGAATGGTCGGGCAGCCAAGTGTTTAAATATTGGCCTGTTGGTTGCAATTACAAACTGCTGGAAATGAAGGGGTGGAGCTGTATAGAAATAGTGTCATCTTAAAGGGTAGACAGTGACGGAAAGTCATCTCACTGTCATCAGAACCTGAGGCTGCTCTAGCATAGAGCCATCTAGTGTATCTAGTGTACAGCCCACCATCCTGCTGGCTGTCCTCAAGCCCTGGCAGGGGCAGTCTTAAGAATCCTTTCCACAGTACCAGAAAGAAGCTATTTATGGTGGGAAACCTGCCCATCATCCTGTACCAGGAGCTCTGGCTTTCTCTGTTTTGCCTGTTTTCCTATAGGCTATTGCTCAAAATCAGCTGCTTACAATGACAGAAAAATGTTACTTTTCCGTTATTTTTATCCATATAATAATAACAAGAATAAAACCACAGTCAAGATGGCATCAATGCTGATGTTTCAAGCAGGTGTTGCTTTCCATCCAAGTATTATAGACATAGTTCAAGTCTGCAAACAGTTATTTACAGAATAAAACACTTCTTTTCAATACTTATATGAGTTAGAGTATATGATGAAAAGAGGTACACTGGTAGAGATCAGTGAACAAATGTATCAAAAACAGCAGTAAGGAAATATCTGCCTTTTGACTGTAGTTCAAACTCTCATAAAAGAGTAGGGTATCCACCTCTGTGAAAAACTAATATCCTTCCCAAATGGAAACAAACACTGGTCAGTCTTCAATTGTCAGAATAAATTTCAGGTGAAAGGTCTTTAATGCACCTGTCTCAAAATTAGGTAAACTAAGGAACAGAAGCAATTGCCCCGCTTTATTTCTGGCTTTGCTGCTGCAAGTTAAATGGCCACATGCTTGGATCACAGGCATTGTTGAAGAATATCCAAGGAAATGTGGTAGCGAGGATGGATATACACTGCAGAATGTAATAGCACCTTTATGTATATATACCTCTATATTCTCAGTTTTAGCTTAAAGAAACCAGAAAATATTTGTTTAGAAAAATGGTAAGAGAGTCTAGAAGGCGTGGAGAAATTCAATCTAGACTCAGAACTCTTAAGCAAGGTACTGAAGTTTATCACCAAGACAGGAAATTAATAGTTTTGAAGCTGTGTCAGCCTTGTTTCACAATGTAGTTAGGAGTGAGGACGTAGCTGTAGCTGTTTCTCAGTAGCACATATGTTCTCATTTAGCTGTCCTTCCAACAATGCAGCCACTGCCCTTCTCCCAGTCCCAGATTAACTTCATGACTAATTGTGGTAAAGTTTAGGATGACGTGCTGTGGGCTGTTTATCCAATAAGCCAAGGGGACACATCACCAACACTGGATGACGCTGATTTCCAAAAGAATTCGTATTTTGGAATTTCTCATCTCCTCCCAAAAATCCTCTGCTGAGAAGGCAAGATCAGGACATGTGCTTTAGGGCCTGGCGGGGGAGGAGGGGGTGGCCTTGTGTCAGACACAACAATGGATGCAGTGCCCAAAAGGGTAGGAGTTGGGCTGATTTATGACGGTGCTCGGGGAGAGAGTATTCCAAAAGGCCTCTTGCCATTTCCTCCTAACGCAATGGCTCTGCAGACAGGCCTTGCAGCAGGAGAGAGGTCAGCAGAACAGGATTACATAAGGCTGCTTGCTATGCAGAAACACGCAGATGGCCTAAAAGTGTTTCATTTTTTTAAATGAAGTCACATGCCCGAGAGCTGCAGTTTGAGGAAGAAGAGGAGTCTCTGAAGAGCAAGTACAGCAAAAGTTGTTTCATTCTAGTTTTAATTGAAAATAAGCCTGGAATCCTTCCAGGAAATAAGTTTTGACGAAGAGTTGGCTCACTCACAGTCCAAGCAATTTAGAGTCACTTCCCATTACTTGTATTTTATCTTCAGGCACTTTGGAGGCGTATTTGGATACTTGCACAAATAGTCATCTAGAAGAAACTAGTTCCAGGTTCAGATGGGATCATCTGGTTGATTTGAATTTCACATGGTGCAGCAAAACAGAGGGTCAAAAATTATCTGCTTCTCAGTATAGATGTACCCACCATTATTTGGTCTAAAATGCTGCCTCTCCTTTATATCCTCGATATTATTCTATCACACATTAATCCAGAATTTTGTGTTTATTAGAAGGCAACAAAAGGTCACATCATTACTGAAATTATTACCAGTGCTGTACAGATTTTTAAAAATGTCTTTTAGGTTTCATTGATATTTTTTCATTTTTATTGCATGCTTTCATTTTTTGATGCTTACTACACTCTCACTTAGCTTCTTTTCATCTCTTATGGTTAAAAAGAGACATGATGTCCTGATTTACAATAGCTTTTTTCCTTCTTTTACTTTAATTCATTATTGCATACAATATTATCTTTCTTTAAGAATGCATTTTAAAAAAAACAAAGGTAAAAGAAAAGTTACTACAGAGCTCTAGTAATGGTGGAAATCAGTTTCAGACACGAATGGGAAAGCAATAGCATTTCTACAAGTTAATTTATAAATTTAGGGAATTACTATGCTAGATATTGTATGCTTAAGCAAAATAAGTGTTTCTGATAAGTAGAATGACAGTGATGTAAGTTGAATTCTTCTCTTTAGTGTGACTATAGCGCCATTTACACAGTACTTCCCTTTCTTTTTGCCAAAGATGTTTTCTTCCTTGCCTTACCTTTCAGCAGACACAGCACACAGGGTAATTGTGATTTTCCTAGGCATCATCCCAAGCCTAAGGCAATGTGCAAGAGCTCTCAGTTCTGACAGATTGTTTTGTAGCCTGCTTTGAAACACGTCAGGGGAGGGAGACTCCATAGTTTGCTCGGGTGAATTATTCTCATGTTTTCCTACCCCTAAGTATTAGTAAGGTTTTCAGACTGCCTATCCTACATCTACATTACTGCAATTTACTTGGATCTTTTTGATTCACCAGGGACATAGCTTATTTTCTTCCTCTTTGAAGCAAGATGAACACAGGCTTAAAACTGAGAGAGCAGATAGAATAGTACAGTAACAGTGTCGACAAGGAGAAAAATAGTGACCCACCTGTAGAATATCTAAAGTTTCTGTATATTAATGTGTACATAGGAGGAAAGGAGTTTGGGAATAAGGCAGAGGATCAGGACGCACTCTGCATGATCAATATCAGGTCTGAATCCTATCTGAGAGGTGGTCTGAGTTGCTGCTGGGGAATTTTTTTAAGAAAGATTAAACCTGTCAAGCAAGGTACACAGTTGGAAGTTTTCTTTTAGTTTTCTCTTCTCTACATCAAACCCACCCAATTTACCAAATATTTCTTTGCAGATCTTGTCTTTCAGACCTTTTCTATTTTGTTTGGAGTTTGGTTTTCTGTTCTCTGGAGGACTCTGTTCAGGTGGGAAAATATACTGACAATGGAGAGACTGTCTTAGAATTAGTCAGAAAAGTGGTCTCTGACACCTAAATGGATGCTTCTTCTTAAATGAATGTCTTCATTTGCCATGTGAAAATGCTGCAGCTGGAGCCCTAATGTACATCCAGGCCAGGTCAGCCTCAGTATTTTCCTGTGGATGCTACCAAAAGTGCCCACTAGCACAGCTCTGATGTGGAGCACCTGCTCAACAGGAGCAGGCTCACATCTCCAGTTCAATGAAGCATTCAAACAGACGTTCAGTAGCCTTCACTATCTCCTTCCATTCAATGGAACCACTCAAAGTTCATGCCTGAGGAAGCAAAAAAGGATTCTTGAGGTAATTAAGCAGATTTTTTAGCCCCTTAGTTATTCACAAACTAGTTACTCTATTAGTTTAAACAAGGAAGTGTCTAATGGTGTCTCAGAGAAATGAGAATGTTGTGCCTGGTTGCATGAAGGAAAGCAACACCAAACCAGGAGTCCATACAGGGATGCAACAGCACATGGTAACAGAAGGATGTGCCATGCCCATGGCCTCTGCTCAATGTCACCTTTCCAGCTGAAGTTTGGTGTCACAGCCTCCCTCTGTAGTGGGACTCCATATGCCCGAGTGAGCACAGCTAGTGAGGGAATAATAAATCAGGGTGACCAGCTGTGCCTGCCTGGAAAGGTCAGGCAGCAGGAGAGGGGCCAGCAGCAGGAAGAGGGGCAGTGATGCAAATGCAGGCTTTGTTGCATGGAAGGAGCCTGAGGTAGAGTCAGCTTTGTGAGTTGTGAGTGGCAGTACAGGAGGCATGGAGGGTAAGGCATGAAGAGTCAAGGGAGAAGATGAAGGAGAAAAGATGGTGTGCTCGTGCAGTATTGAGTGATTAAGTATTGAGCGATGAGTTCTGTGAGAGAACCCACATTACCATGCAACAGGAAATACTGTTTAACAAAGGAAAAGAAAGGTGTTAAACTGTAAGCGATGCAGTCTCTTCAGTAGAATCGGTGGGGTGTTTGTAGAGGGACAACAGGAAATTGTCTACAACACCTGGCAAGCAGTATGTTCAACCTCTTACATTGTGCAAAAAAATTAAGCTCAGAGAAAAGGACTTGTTTCTGGGGCCTCATTAGATGTGTACACAAGGATTTCTTGGCAGGTTTTGGATAGAGGGTGGAGAGAATAAGGTTTGATGCAGAATTCAAGATTTAATAGTAGGCTAATAAATTCTGTAAATGTTTCATTTCGGCGGCCAAGAAGCACTTGGAAACAAGCCGGGACGCCTCTGATCTCCAGTTGCTAATGAAATTATATTGTGCTATTGCTTTTCTATTTAAAACAAAACAAAAAAAAGGCCCTGAAATATTTAGATGCCATATTTTCTAGTTTTTCCCTCCTGTATTATTTCCTAGGTTTAGGTCCTGCGGGCAGTTTCATCGGGGAGCTTACTATTTCCGCTGGAAGAACAGCAGACCTGCAAGAAGCTGGAGGAGGAGGGGGATGCTGCTGACCTTCCTCCGCCCCGCTTCCCTGCGCGGCGCGGGCTCGGAGCGCCCCCCGCCGGCAGCTCCCGCCCGCGGCCGGGGGAGGGGAGCCGGGAACCGGGAAACTGGGAACGGGGAGCCGGGAACAGGGAGCAGGGAGTCGGGAACAGGGAACCGGGAGCCGAGAACCGGGAGCAGGGAACAGGGAGCCAGGAACAGGGAACTGGGAGCAGGGAGCCGGGAACAGAGAACATGGAGCCGGGAACCGGGATCCTCTCGAACCTCCCCCGGTGCTGCTGCTCAAGGCTCGTAATGACTGCGGCCCTGGACCCTGGCAAGAACCTGTGTGCCCTGCCTCGGGAATTTCTTATCAGCAGCAGGCTCCGGGCGGGGAGCGAGGGCGCGGAGGGTTTTGTTGGTTTTCAATATGTTATTTTTTCCTTCAAGATTCTCCCGTCCTACAGGGCAGGTAAAGGTGAATGTTGGAGGGCTTTCACACAAAGTTATTTGTAGCTAAAGGGACACGATGGCTCCCAAGAAATTGTTCTGTGGCATCCCTCTCACTTGTTTATTCTATGCCCAAGTCGCCCCCAACACAAATACCCACACCCATGAATTATTGCCACGGTGTTTTGGGATGGAAACTCCCTTGGTCAGTGAGCAGATTTGTCTGGTGCATCACCTTGCCAACAAAACTGAGCTACTGATACACCAGGCATGTATCAGGTCTTTGCTTCTGACTTTTAAAGTCTGCTAATGGATTTTACCAGAAAATGCAAACAACGTGCTGAGTTTGTTACAGCAGCAGCTCTGTTCTCTTTATCCCTCAGACAGCTCTTACAGAAGCTGCTTTTTCATGAAGAGAAGCCGTGTTGCCTGGGCTGACAGTTTGTTGGTATCAGCTCCACAGTAAGAGCCTCTCAGTGCCTGACATCTCCGGAGGCTCTGCTGTTCCACCTTTCTGGGGGAATGTGGTCTGTTTATCTCTCAATTGCTTCTGTTGAAGTTTTCTATTCTTCAGCCAAAGCAGTTTTGCAAAATTCTTCCCTTATCTGCTAATTAACCCTTTTCCTCATCAGGCATCAGTAATACTCCTAAAATATAATTTAATTATTTTTTTCCCTGAAGTCCATCTGTTTGCATTCCCTTTGAGATTTCTGTTTTCTGCTGCTAAATTGTTCTTCCTCATTTCCATTCTCCTAATGGTTTCCCTCTTTTGATTAGTCCCACATTCTCAAAAAAATTCCTTGTAATTGCAGTATCATTTGGGAAAAGGGGAAAAAAAGTAGCCAACAGCTGAAACTTGTCCTTTCTATAATCTATGCCAAAAACTGCTTACAGCCTCCTGGTTTCATTCAGAGACTGCCAGTTAATGACCTCTCCAAGGGTCAAGTATTAGCAGGGGTTGGTATTCATCTACAGAATATTTTCAACCTCTGTTTCCTGAAATGGGAATTACAGTATTTTGTATTGTAAGATTTTTATTTGTCTAAGTACGACACCTCAACTCACTTGAGGAGAAATATTTTTTTCTGAGGAAGTACTTTATCAAAATGTCCTTCTTTGTGGGTCAGCAAATTTCAGTGAATTTTGAAGGACTAAATGCTTTCCCCCTCTTCATTTTATGCTGTGTTTGATATTGTCTTGGCTGTGGTTTCGTCAGAAACTGTGAGCAAAATAGTGTGGCAAGGCAGTGAGTAGAAGACATTCACAGGAAAATTAAATGACACAAGAAGTGGCATTAGAGATTTGCAATGAAGGGGCTGCTGAGAGACAGCTACCAACATAAATGTCAGGGAACAAGCATGCTGTGAGAGGAGTGATTGCTCAAATGAGCATCGAATCTTCATGGTTATGAAAGCCCCACGTGCCATTTTCCATAAAAGTAGTGATGTTAAAATCCAACAATCCACAAAATTCTGTCACATTTTCTCATCACAAGATATGCCTTATCTAGTTGCAATTTGATGTGCAATTCTTCCTTCTTTGTACTTTATGCACAAAGGAGCTCTCAGCGCTGCAGAAAGAGCAGATTTTCTTCCCATTTGCTGTGAACAAAGCCTGATTAAATTTCCTAAACAAAACATATTTTGGACAATAATGGTGACTTTGGGAGTAGTTAGGTTTTAATATGCTTTTCCATGTGCTAGTTTTAAAAAATCAAGAGCACGGCTAAACAGCTCCAGTTGGTGAAAACTTGAATTGGCTGATACAAAGGAATTGGCTGTTGTCTAAATTAATCAGTTTGGAAAATGGATATGTTCTTGGTGCGGAAGAATTTAAGCAGTTTTGCAACGTAAGTCTTTGGGTGTAGGTCATCTCTAAATTCAGGTTGTAGGAACTCCCTTTCTGGATGAAAGGTGCATATAAAAAGTTGCTTTTTTAGCATGTATCGTGGAGTCTGTACCCATGACAGTTCACCCTTCAGTAAACTCTGCCATCAGCAACCACTTTAATGTATCCCCAAGTCTTGCACTGAAATTTTTCTTGGCCTTTATAGGGTATTTCTGTTAGGTGGCTGATTGTGCTGGTCCACAGAGCAGTTGGGTGGCTGACTGCTCCCTAACCAGAAGTCTCAGCCGTGTCTCAGCTTGTATCACCCCAGGCAATCTCCTCTCTCTCTCTCTGTGTCCTGGAGAGGACAATCTGATGAAGGACTCTTGCAAGAAGCGAGCAGAAGGTTCATCTTTATTCTCTCAGAATCAGAGGCATTTACATGGGCAGACAAATGGAGGCTCAAGCAAGCAGCTCTGCTTTCGTTTTGTTGGGGAAAAAAATGGGTCCTGTTCATTCCCTCTCATTCCCCTTCATCACAAAAATCTTGTCCAAGAGGAACTCTGCCGCTGCCCTGGGAAAGGAGAGTGCACTCCCCAGGACCAGACCCACCCTGGCAGGCTGGCAAGGGAAACTGGGAAGCACCCACATAGAGGCACACTCAGGTAATGCTGGATTAATAAGAGAGGCATTGATTTGGTGCTGCACTGCTCAAAACCCCTGGAGATGAGAAGGGCAGCTGTAGAGAAATAAAGTAGAAATTATTTTGATCCAAAAGGAAATAGTTTGTTCAACTTCATCCTTCTTATTTTTGGTGCAGAGATAAAGGGAATATGAATTCTGTTTGAGCTTTTTCCTTCATTTTATGTCAACTTTAAATCAAATTAATGTGAATATGAATAGGATTCCAACTGAAAAGTGGAAAACCAAAGAGCTCCTTGGAACTGATAATAGTAATGAAAAAAAGTATTTTCAAAACAAGGAGTTTATGCTGCCCACATCTAAACAAACTACTTCAAGACTTTTGAAATCCCTCAATACAAGCACGCACCCATACTTCTTATGGGCTGCATGCTGGGTTCAATCATGTTTTAAGGCCATCTCATCCTGTGCTTATTGTTTGTTAAATACAGGTGCCAAACTGAGTAGGGAAATTACACTGGCTAGTGAATGCAGAATGATTCTGGGAGGAGAGAGAGTAAGCTTGGTCCTAAGACTAAAATATATGTAATTAATTGCTGTGTTTATTGGAGAAATAGCAGGGAACATAAAATTAATCATCATATGGGGGCTACCAAAGAAAAGAAAAATGCTTGACATTGTCAGGAAGCTGAATTGTTTCTACCCTAGGGGTTCAAATCACTTGGCTGTACAAATCTGGGAGAGCTGGCAATGCTCCATCAGACACACAGGAGGTAAAGCAAGAAATAACATCTGAAAGCCAGACCAAAAGTTCAGTGCAATCTCTGTCCATATTATCATGTGGGTCCTTTTTTTAGGAGGATTAAAATCCTCGTATTTTTAACAGTCTCAGTAATTTTCTTCCAATAATGCACTGGTATTACCTAGTATAGGGAACATAAGTCAAGTGACTTAATTTTTGGCAGTTATAAGGGCTGTAACAGAAAGTAGTACTTTTATTTCACATCATTAGGTCAAATTAAGTTTATCAGCTGGAATTCATGCTGGTGACCAAGGGATGTGAAGAGCCTCTTCATACTGCTTCTTGGATTTTAAAGGAAAAAAACTGCTCTTTTCTCTTAAGACTGCTGCATATTGCAGGGGAAATACTTAGACTTTTCTGTGACATTTTTCTTGAATGGTCCATGGTACATTGGGGGCTGTGAAGCAAAAGTAAGTGAGCCTCTTGTTTACTCTTTTCCTCTCCCTTTTCAGGTTATTGCTCCCTTTTGGACCTAACTTTGTTTTCATGTCTTCTCTCTCAAGTAGTCCCTTATGAATCCTCTTTCTCCTCACAAATCTTCCATGGACTGCCTTGTTTTTCCCATGTCTGTAATAATCATACCTATAAGATGTTTTGGTAGTGAAGACGCAGTTGCATGGAGTAAAGATGTGTGTAATTAAGAGGTCAGAGCTCACACCATTAAATAAATGGCTCTCTGATAAATTGCTTGGCTCTCAGTGATTGTTGAGTACTAATAGAACTGAACTAAGGAACTACTATTAGCAATCTGCCTCTCTGAAACACATGGAAATGTGGATGGTGATGGGAATGTGCTCAAATAGTACTAAGAGTTGTAGGAGCCAACGACAAGGAAAACAAACAGAATATAGCCTCACACTTACGACAACAGATAACTCATATTTATAATATCTTACCTTTAACTCAGACAGAGATGAGGAATGGATATTCCACATCACAGAAATTTGAGGAGTGAGTTCTGCACTCAAGGTAAAAGTGACCCATATGAGAGACAGATTTTAAACTGAGTAGACAAAGAAATGGATGCTATAGAAAAGGATGTTTGTCTTCTGTGGCTAAAGAGACAATTTGTCAATTTGCAAGGGACTGCATGAGATCCTGATCAGTTCCTGTGATTTGCTTTAAGGGAAAATGTCAAAAGAGAGACTTCAGGAAACCAGCATTAACCTCCAAAAAAGCATGGGGTTTAGACAGGGAGTGGCAATCACAAGTGCAGAACTGAGAGGAGAACAATGTTCCGACACTGGGGTCATTGCAAAAGCCCAGAAAGGAGATGTGGGAAAAAAGGGAATTAAAGCTTAAAGTCTTGCATTCACAAAAACAACACGGAGAGCTGTCTGGACTGGGACAAGGAACAAAAAGCCACACACTCTGGAAAGCATCCAAACAATCTGCTGTGTTACCTTGACTTCCACAAATTCACAAACACTGGCTAACCATGAAAAACTTGGGTAAGAGGACATCTCCAGCACCATTTATGAAAGGCAAACCTTCACAAAAGCAATGGGCAAGATTTCAGTAGAAGATAAATGAGCTCTTACCCAGAAAGTAAATGGAACATTTATTAGTTTTAAGCTGTACACAGGTGTACAAGCCAGTGTTTTGTCAGAAACAGTGATAGCTGCAAGGAAAGAAGAGCCCAGGTAAGACAAGTGGATGAAATTCAAGTTTGTACTTGTGATCTTATTGCCATTAAGAGAGTGAGTGAAGTAAATGTATGAGGAAATACCATACTGCAGAAATATGGTTTGTAATAATACCTAGCACAAAAATATCCTTTACTGACTTTAAAATATACCAAGTTCTTCATCTTACACAGTGGTGCTTCACCTCAGAAGAAAAGGTGACAAAGTTTTAAGAAGAGGTTTAGGGTGCAGTGGAGAAGAAAGCATTCAGCAGAATACTAAATACATCTGAAAGCCAAACTGTTCACTGTCCAGTGGAAAAGCAAAGGAAGGAGCTGGCTAAGGTTATTAGTGTAGGGGGAAAAAGAGAACAAGGAGCGGAAGAAACAGACCACTGCACTCATTTTCTGTGGAAAACAAACCAAGGAATTCTCTAAGCAATAGGATGAAGAAATCTCATAAATTATGTGTCTTGATTAAATCTGGGGCTTTTGACTGAAATATGCAAAGATATTCTGCTGTCTTTGTAAACACCAAGAACATTATCCTCTGTTTTCCCTATTAGCTGTCTTCTGCAGAGTATTGACAAACTCTGGGTTGACATGTTTGGCTGTGGGATTGCCTGAAAAGATAAAAAAAGAGGAGTGAACTTCCAAAAATTCTAATCCCAGTCTTCCTTCTTCTCTGCTCTGTCTTGTAAGAAACCTGTAGGAACTGGTCATCTTTAAACTCTCCTCCTTGTTCTACAATTTTGGTGCCCTGGCACACACTCTGCCAGGGTGAAACACTGTGGCTACTTCTGCAGGAAATTAGGCTAACTCCTTCATTGTATCTTGAATGAACACAAACACAGCATCAACAACAAAGTGAAAATAGAACATAAGCAGATCCTTGGTAGGTTTCTGTAGCCAGGCCATCCACATGGTTGTGGCAAATGTATTTAGAGAAGAAAAGCACATGTGGCATGTAAGCATGGCCCTTGAGAGACACTGTATCTCCAACAGAGTTTTAGACTGTGTCTGAAGCCAAGTGTTTTGCAGTGAAATACATAAAATGGAATTTGATGGGATTAGCAGAGTAATTACTGTAGTTCAGCCAGATGAAAAGATCTCACCACATGTTGTTTTATATATAACTGAGAATTTATCCTTGGATATATGATTGACTCCTTTTGCTGTCTACCTGCTGACCTCTTCACCCAATTTACTATATTTGCTGAATATATGACTGCATGTAAAGTCTCAGCAGTTTAATCACAAAGCCAAAACAACAAACAACACAAAAGACAAGTCAGTATGCAATACTGCATTTCATGTATTAGGGAACAAAACCAACATCTACTCATTTTACAGGCATCTACTATTTTTTCTGCAGGCCTGCCAACATTATTTCTGCGATTTTTTTTCTGTGTTTTCTGGCTAAGATAATAAATTAGAAATTTTTAGTTCAGCTCTAAAAAAATGAGTTTTCCACATGTCATTAATGTGAAAAAAATGGGGATCATCTTATTTTATGTCTTCTTCCTTTTTTTTTTTTTTTTGGCCAAATTACTTTTTGAACACAGGCAATCTTCTATTTTTTTAATTTTTTTTTATCAGTAACATTCTGTGTCAGGAAGATTCCCTGGACATTATATGACAAACAATACATGTTTTAGGTTTGACACCTGCTAGTTTTCTTTGACATCCTCTGGTTCTTTTTTGGAAGAGACAATGAATGGATCTTCCCTGTTCATCTTTACTTAGCTCCTGCTGGGTGAGCAACATTACCCTGCCTTACCTGCCTAATGTTCCTTGAGTATAGATTAAAGTAGGTAGCAAGGGGAGTTATGTGTCATGCTGTGGTGCTTTCTTAAAATAATGTGTGGGAAGAAGGGAAATAACCTGGAGTTTTCCGCTCCCACTAATTGCCTTTTTCACCAGCTTACTGCAACTTGTTCCACACCCTGCAGTTTGTGCTCATACTGCCACAGAAGTGAGTTGACAGTATTTCACTGTGAAAGGCCTTCTGTTGTGTGGTGAAGCTCTATTATTTGCCTTGCCTTTTTGGAAGATAAAGACTCCTAACTAGCTTACTTTATTTTTGATTCTGCTGTGATAGCCTTAGCTGTCTTTCAAGCCCACTAATCAGTTTCCCAAACCAGAAGCAGTGCACAGATGTAGAGAATTTTCTGTCCTGAACCCACAGTTTCCCCAACCTCAACAACCAAATTAAAGCCATCAGTTCCAGATATGAAATGCAGATAAGCCTTCATAAGCTTCCCTCTCTGCTTATGGTCCTTTAATCTGAAAAGCCAGAAGCTCTGTTGATCTTTTCTTTCTCTGTACCTCTGCAGCCAGGTAACCTGTTCCTACACTTCTCTCCCAGACTAAACCTGCTCTAGTAATTCCAACAAGGGATATGGAGTGAGATCATGCCTTTTCTGCCTCTGTCTATAGGGTAAAACTTCAACAACTTGGCAAAGAATAGGGGAGATCGAATCACAACCAGCCTTATCCTTGAGTTAAGACTTCTGTTTTTCCTATGCGATTATTTAAATTAAAGCATTTTTTAAGAAAATGGAATTGCAATGTTCTAATTTAGCCTGTTAGATTCTTAAAGAGTCTTTAATTAGGAAGTGTATTAAGAATGTGAAAAAAAGATAATGTTATTATCCACCTGACTTGTTTTAGGATGGATGTGTACTCAAGATTCACTTTCCCAGAGAACCTTCTTCTGGACTCCTCCCAAGTCATGGTGACTTCCATGGTGAAACTGGAGTATATCCTTCACTTTGCTCCAAATAGGTTTGCAAGCTGATGTGAGGTATCTTGGCAATTTGTTAAATAGAGGGCAAAACGTCAGCTCTCAGCTATACTTTTTACTTCCCCTCTTTGTGATAATACCTTTCAGAATTAACAAATCCAACTGCTGAATTCTGGGGTTTTTTTTAATTCTAGTGTGATGTAATCCTTCTCTCCCTGTGCACAGAATATAAGCATTTAGCCCTAGTCCCACCTTTTATTATTATTCTTTCCAACTGTAGGCAAGTTTTTAAAAGTGGTAGGTAGAATTATGACACATTACTTTATACTGCATTATAAATTTCTTGTTAATTACCAGCTTCCAAATGTTACCCTTCATCCTTTCTTTTTCTTTGTCCTGTCCATGTGACCAAAAGATATCAAGGAAAGCACGAGGAATTTGAGGTGGGAATGCAATAGTAAGGGAATTGGCCTTGGAGGAAAATTTTTTCAGTGAGAAACAAGAATTACAATAGGGAGAAGGCTGTAATTGTGAGTCTACATTAAAAAAAAGCAGGCGAAATAAAGAGGACTGATAAAAATTCTGGTCGAAGCCAGCATGGTTAAACTTCGTGTAAACATTAGGCAGCTGTCCAGAGCTAATTAAATTTCCCAAGAGTGATGCCCAGTGAGAAGGGATTAAAACTGTCTTACTCAGAAAGACAAAAGTTTTCAAAAATATTTTACTAGAGCTATTGATTATTTGGCTTCCTGATTTTTATTGCAGTAATGTCCCAAAAGCTCCATTTTGACTAAATAGAATCAGTTGTTTTCTTTCTTTTAATTACTTTTCTGATGCTACTTGTGGGCTAGCAAGTGCTTTAATCACATACTGCCAAGTCAACATCTTTCCATAAGCAAATTACCTAAGTTTTTACACAGCTTTCATTACCAAAAGATCTGTGCCCTGAGTTAATCACTTGTTATGCTCAGTGCCATTGAGCACTGCTGACTGGAATCTCTGGATCTCACTGAGCTCTATTAAACACTGGCAGCATAAGAGTGATGAGAAAGTACAAGCAGCAAAATGTTTGCCAGCAACCAGCACAGGTAAGATGCTCAGAGACTAAAAATGCTAACAGCCTTGTTCAGTGCTAGTTAAAATATATGACTGCTTAAACATAATGACCACAGGCTAGGAAGGCAAAGTGAGGACAGTAGGGCAGACCATGTGCCTTTTAATATTATGGAGATACTATTTCTTCAGATTTTTTTACCTCCTTTAGTGTCATGAAAGTGACTAATGACACTCATGGCTGACAGTGATTACAGTTGCATAATGGGATTACCACTTCTGTTACACAGGGCAGAGCTGGAGTCAGACCTACAGCTCCCTTGTAGATTCTTATGCTAAGACTATAGGGGGAAACAGGGGATAGAGTGCAGGTCAAAGGAGCATAGTAGGGTGCAGGATCAATTTTGCAATTTAATACTCTGAGAAAAACTCAAGGTGCTCTTATGTTACAGGCCTGTATAGAGATATCTTTTGGGCTGGCTCTTTGACTGGCACACATAAAAGCATTTTGGTTTGAAAAGACCCTTATGACCATAAAGACCAACTGTTAAACCAGCGCTGCCAACTTCACCACTAAACCATGCCCCAAAGCACCATGACTACCCACCTTTGGAATATCTCAGGATGGTGATTCAACCACTTTCCTGGACAGCCTGTTTGAATGCTTGACTTTTTCCAGTATCCATTCTAAACCTTGTGGCTCAGCTTGAGGCTTGTCTTTCCCCTTGTCCTATTATAATCTTCCTACCTGAGCAAAGAGACCAACCCCCAACTGGTTACATCCTCCTTTCAAGGATTTGTAGACAGTGACAAGGGTTGCCCCCCAACCTCTAGGCTGAACATCCTCAGCTCCCTCAGCTGCTTCTGATAGGACTTTTGCTGCAGACCCTTCCACAGCTCCATCGCCCTTCACAGGAAGTGCTCCAGCACCTCACTGTCCTTCTTGTAGAGAGGGGCCCAGAACTGGCACAGGATTCAAGATGTGGCCTACCACACTTTTCCATAGTCTTGCTAGCCACATTATTTCCAATACAGGCCAGGATGCCATTGGCCTTCTTCCCCACCTGGGCACACACGGGCTCATGTTCAGAAACTGTCAACCAGAACTCCCAAGTCCTTTTCCATTGGCCTGCTTTCCATTCTTTCTGAAGCCTGAAGAATTACATGAGGGTGAAATGACCCAAGTGGAGGATCTGGCACTTTGACTTTGTGAACCTCATACCTCTGCTCCAGATCCAAATCCCTTTGGGGAGACTTCCTACCCTCAAAGAAATCAAAAATCCCGCCCAACTTGTTGTTGGCTGCAAAATGACTGAGGATGCACTCAATCTCTTCATCCAGATCATTGATAAGGTATTAAACAAAACAATATATTCCAGAAGACTTGAAAATTACTGATAAAATAAAAAAGATTGGAAACATTGTTGAGATAGTTCATTCAAGTAGTAATTCTTATATTCTGACAAAAGGAAGGGGACCTTTTTATCCCAAGGAATGCTAGACAACAAATGACTGATTTAGCTCTGCATAGTTTCCTTACTCATGTCAGCATCTGAACTGCAGCACAGGAGAAGGCAGAGCAAGTTCTAAAAAAAGTGCAAGTATAATCAGAGATAAATAAAAAACAATAGTTAATAAAACCCTTTTCTCTTTTCAAACATTCAATGTCCTCTGCAAGCAACTCCCCTCTCCGAGAACACATCATATGTCTCCTGTCTTTTTACAAGCTCTATTTTGTGCTGCATTTTACTTAACTAGCCAGGAAGATTAGGAAGTACAGAAAAAAAAATTCAAAACCTGCACTTGTTAAAAGATCAAGGCACTTTTGTCTTCTGTTTCTGTAAGAAGAAATAGCCTAAATACTTTGAATTACCTGGGTTTCTTAAAGTCAATATTCTTAAAGTCAAAAAGTCAAATTCATGTTTTCCTGTCTTGGTGTGGAGGGCATTCCTGACAGAAGGAGGGTTGTAAGTCTGTACTGCAGCTGGTGCTACTGGTAGCTGGGTATGATTTTGAGCAGCTGTGCTGGGCTTAAGTCTACCTTAACTGTCATTAAAATAAAAAATTAGACAGAGAAAACAAAAATAAGAAAAGCTTTTAAGTTCATCATAGCTCTTTTCCATAGAGTCATAACAAGCGCCAAGCAGCTGAAAGGGCAATGCATGAAAATGAACATGAATACCAGTATCTACATGGTTTTCAGCCTCCCTGTATGAGATGTGACATCCTACTGAAGTTCTCAAACTTTGGATTCAGGGAAAAAAAAGTGCTTGTATTGTTGAGCACTGAGAAAACAATGGTTTTCTGTGGCAGAGAAAGGGCTCTCTGGGGAGATTTTATCACTTATGTGGGTGTCTAACCCTTCTGAAGAGAAGAGGAAAAGTGTTTTCTTGGCCAGTGGCAGTACTAAGATCTGGTTCTCAGTGGTTTGAAGTCCTGTGATAGCATTCTTGTGTCACATTTAATAAAAATATGACTGCAGATGGAAACTTTTCTCATGTTGGGACACTCAGCAATTCTGTAGCCTCTGTAAATACCCTGAGGCTTAGTATGAATTGAGGTCAAACTGTAACTCAGTTCAGGCAAGGGATGGCCTTTCATCTCTACCTAGCTACCTGTTTCCAGTAATTTTGTGGAAAATTTGACATCCAGAATATTGAGACCTACTTCAAAGACCTTTACTCTCTGTTCAATGTTGCTGAAATTGGCTTAGGAGTTGCTTAGTTGGACAAGAGAGGCAGATAAAAATGCACACATACAACTGAGTTTGATCAAACTAGGCTAAAAGCAAACACCAGTCTTTGCTGGGTTTTTGTGTGTGTGTGTGGGCCAATGCTTATTTAGAATTTTGTGATCTCTTAAATAAAAAACCAAAACTTTCCAAGATGACTTAGATTTATTCTGTTTGGAAAGCGATTCTACAAAGAACTTCATGGAATACCTGTGTTTTTACACTCCACTGGTTATCAAAGCAATGTGAAAATATTAAACCCTTCAGCAATAATAAAGATTATGCTGCCTGAATAGATAAGTCCTGTAGAAAAGCCTCAGAAGGTCAAGGTTGCATTTGCACTCATGCAAGACTGAATAATTAACTGTTCTTTTTGTAGACTGTGGTGTACATGGCTTGGCACATTTACATTCAGTCAGATAAAAATTAGACTAAATTTTAAATAGTCATCCAGTACTTGTATTTTCTCTTCTTTCAAATTCTTTCCTTCATTTAATGGGTAGGAATATTTCTTCTTCTAAAGTGCTCTCCCCCTTCTCCTCAGCCCCTTTAAATACTTTCTGCTGTTTTGCAGATACTGGGTAGTTTGTACACTACAAGCCAAGATCCTCTGGTTTACAGGTCAGCCTGTTGACCTCAGATAATGTTTGTTTGTTTAGCATTGACAGGAATAACAGTGAAAACTCATTTTGTCAAAGACAGTTTCCAGTACTTGCTTTAACAAGTTTTGTGCTGTAAGAGATTTTCCTGATAGGTTGAGAGCATAATTGAACATCATAAGGCAAAAGGACAACATGCTTTTTAAAGATTACTCTTAATAGGTTTGTATCTACAAATGTTAAAGAAACCATCATTTGTAAAGACTTGGATTTTAGCAGTCAAGAAAGAAAACAATATGTAGGAATCTCAAATGAGTTGATATTCTGAATCACTCCTATAAAGATGCACTAAGAAAACTATTTTCAAGTGTCATTCTATGCATTGACATTCTCAGTTTTGCTGGATTATTTGTGAAGACTATTAGGAGTTTAGTTCTTTTGTTTAAAAAAAACCCTAAAAAAATCAATCAACCAAAACTAACCCTCTCCTACTCCTCTGACTCTTTATCTTTTAATTGTAGCTATTTTCAGCAATCAGAAACTGGAAACAAATTTTGTTTTCTGGTTAGATCTAGCACCAAGCAGAAAATTTATGTAATTTATTTTGGATGCCTTCTGGTAAATGTCTGGTCTAAAGAGCCTTTGAATGACTTAGGCAGTCAGGTAAAATTCCAATGACCTATCTTGAGAAGATTGGTAGAGGAGAAGTTTGCAAAATCATTGCTCACTGTGGCCCCTCCATGGGATTTTGTGGCAACTTGTATTGAACCCTGGGTGTTTTGCCTATTGACTCTGTAAAAAATAATTAGGATTTAAAAGGTATAAAAACTACAAAGTAGGCAATTACCTCAAGTCCATTATAAAAGCCACAAAGCCAGACATGTCTTTGGGGAAAGGATGTTCTTGTTAACTGATATCCAGTCAAAGTAGCTGAGGTAAAGTTCATTTCGCAGTGAGACAAAACCTTTGTGCCTTTTTGTACCTGTCTCTTTCACTGTACTCTATGCTAGCTGTGTTTGCAAAATCTTATCCAAAAAGTATGTCTTGCCTTTTAGGAAAGAGCATATGTAGTACTAGTGGGGATTGATTAATGCTCCCTGCTAATCTAACTTTCCTGTTAACACGGGCTAGGGTAATAGGTTCCCTGAAAGAGAAATTGTTGCCAGCAACCTGTCTTAGCTTTATTCTGGTGATGACAAACTCCAAACAACTTGAGAGATGCATTTCCAGAGCTTCCCTGATCCATATTTGTTATTTCTGCTGCTACAGGTTCAGACATGATAAACAAAAGCAGGATTTGTGCTGGAAATATCCTTAAGGAGAAAACTTTTATAACATGAGATAGAATAAAGTGCTTGAGAAACTCCAGTTCAGATCAAACTGTTTTTGAGGGCCTGGGAGCTATTAAAGTTGGGATTAATTGCAGCCAGAGATAAGTTAGCTTGTGCAGGTTGTGGATCTCACTGGAGCTCATAAATCTCTCCATCAGCTTGGAGAATTACAGGCAACTGCAACCATCACCCTTTTTGAGAAGCAGTTTTATTATTTCCAGTTCCAGTCTTGCTTTGTGGGATTTCTCATAGGTGGGTTCATGGCGTTGAACCCTGTATGTGACCTGCTTTCCCACACCTCCTCAGTTTCTGGATGCTCCATAGGTCCCTTCTGTAAAGGGAAATAGGAGCTGGAGTAAGATTATTGTGAGACACAGAAGCACAAGGTTGGAATCACCTTTTATCCTCCTCTGTGTAGCACTGTCATGCTTATCATGGTTCTCTGCATGCAACTCTCCATTTCTCTAGAGACCATAAGTGAGCTCAGGTATCTGTTGGCTCAGGTATAGCTGTCTGTAGGTAAAGTGTTTTGTTCTGAAGAGAATTTTTTTGTCTGCTGTCATATCAAATGATGTTGATGGCTGTGGTTAGAAAACCCTCTGGGAGACAAACGAAATTTTCTTCCATGTAAGAGAAGACTGTATTGTAGTCAATAGTGTCAGATGCTTCTACACAGTGCTATGCAAGATAGCCCAGCTTTTTCTTAAACTGTGAAGAGAACAGCTTTGTAGAAAATACTGAAAGGTGTCAACTTTCCAACAGCTGTCACTGTGCATTGGAATTGGAGATGTACAAATCTACCAATTCTAGACTTCCTTGCTTCTGCTCCCAGCAGCACATTCTTGTTTTGAGGTAATAGGCTTTTATGAATCCTTGGACAAAGCACAGGAGTCATATTCACACATATTCACTTGGGTTTATTTTTGGAAATTTTGTAAATTTGGAAATTTTTGGAAATTAAAATTTTGGAAAATTTCACTTGCAGAGTCCAGTCCTCTCTTCTGATAAGCCAGTGATTGTATAGGAAAAGGATGGTTATGGTGTGTGCACTGGTATTTCAGCTGAAGATACATGAGGTATGAATGAAATTTGGTGGGGACAAAACAGGGAATTCAACTAGGAGTCAAATGTTTCCATGTAGTTTAATGTTATGGAAATTCATTCAATATTCATCATTATCCACAGAGTATCTTGAAAGGTTTTTAAAGTAATATCATGGCAAATCTATTCAGCTTTTAAGAAGAGACCATGCTCACAGCTGAGCTAATTTATATTAATACCTGGCATAACACAAGTTATTTCACAAGATCTTTAGGCATTATGTCTACAATTACTTAAAGAGTACATACTTTATTACCTTATCTCATTTACTAAGGGTTTGTTCTCATCTATTTGCAAATTTTACAGGCTTACAAAGCTTCAAGGTCTATTTCCAAAATAGCACATCTGCTAAACTGTGCCCCTACAGAAGATTAATTATTTTAAGGAGATTTTAGCATAGAAAACAAGAAAACTTCAATACTGATAGGTTGGGGATTTTTGCTCCTTAAATTTGCATATGTAAATTTCCCTAGGTACCAAAAATTTATTCCAGTTTTAAATTCTCAGTGCTAATGCTAACAATAGATACATTCACTACAGTGTGATTGCACTAGATAGGCTTAACATCTAAAAAAACCATTTGGGTCTATTATGCAATTTCATAAATACAAATTACCTGTGATAGAATTTGTCAATCAATTATAGAGTATAAATAGCTCCAGTATTGGGACTGTATTGCATTCCTTGCTTTGTACATTCCAAATGTCACCATGCTGTAAAGCAGAACCTCTAAGTACTTACTTGCTTAAACAGAGAATGTTAAAACATGCTAGTGCATAAGAATGGCTGTCCTACCTGCCTCATTTAGCATCAGCCATGGTGGGGGGAAGTCTGCATGAGCTCTAGTTACACCTCATCTCTCAAACCTGCAGATTTAGGAGACTGCAGGAGCTGTACAATGTTTGTCTTCAAGGTTGTCTTTGCGCAATGAAAACAATGAAAAACTATGTCCAGCTGCATTTATAGAATTCTTCAAATGTTAGAGCATATTGAGTTTGCATGGCCTGGTTTTGGTAGTAGGGGGGCTACAGGGGTGGCTCCTGTGAGAAGCTGCCAGAAGCTTCCACCCTGTCCAGCAGAGCCAGTCCCTGATGGCTCTGAGACAGATGTGCCCCTGGCCAGGGCTGGGCCAATTAGAAATGGTGGTAACACCTCTGTGATAAAAGATTTGAGAGCAAGAAGAAAAAGTTATTGCACAGAAGTACTTGTGACCAGGGAAGAGCAGAGTGAGAATATGTGAGAGGAACAGACCCCAAGGTCAGTGCAGAAGGAGGGGCAGGAGGGGCTCCAGGCACTGGAGCTGGGATTCCCCTGCAGCCCCTGGTGCAGCCCATGGTGAGGCAGCTGTGCCCTGCAGCTCATGGGGATCCACAGGGATGCAGAGATCCACCTGCAGCCTGGGAAGGAGAGCCAGGCCAGAGCAAGTGGATGCCTGAGAGAGGGCTGTGAGCCTGTGGGAGACCCAGGCTGGAACAGGGTCCTGGCAGGTACCTGCAGGCCTGTGAAAAGAGGAAGCCACACCAGAGCAGGTTTCCTGGTAGGACTTGTGCCTTCTGGGGGACCCAAGTTGGAGCAGGCTGTGCCTGAAGGATTGAACCCCATGGAAGAGTGACCCATGCAGCGCAGTTTGGGGAGGACTGTTGCCCATGGGATGTAATCACATTGGAGAAGTTCACGGAGAACTGTCTCCCCTGGAAGGGAGCCCACAGTGGAGCAGGGACTCCTGTCCCTGAGCAGCAGCAGAAATGTGATAAACTGGCCATAACCCACATTCCCTGTCTCCCTATGCTGTTGAGGGTAGGAGGTTGAGCTGGGAAGGAGGGAGGGTGGAGGGAAGGTGTTTTTAAGGTCTATTTTTTCTTATTATCCTGCTCTGATTTTGTTATTAATAAATTCAATTAATATCTCTAATTTAAGTCTATTTCACCTGTGATGATATTTGGTGAGTGATCTCTCCCCATCCTTATCTCAACTCATGAGCCCTTTGTTACATCTTCTCTGTCCTGCTCAGTTGCAGAGGGAATTGACAGGCTTTGGTTGGTGCCTGGTGTTCGGCTGGAGTTGATCCACTGTCATAATTATAGAGTATAAATAGCTCCAGTACTGGGACTGTATTGCATTCCCAATATCCTCAAACATCAAATTTTGGAAAAGGTCAAATATCCATGAGATGAGACGCTGGACTTCATTTCATCCTTAAGGAAATGACACAGCAGAGTAGTCTGTAGGAAGTGGGCCACACACTAATGAAGTACTGAATTAGGAGAAACTGTGCATACAGAAAATGAACTCTGCAATAATAAAAACTAGTGATAGGGGTTTTTTTAAGGAAGCTATAATCTTTATTTTTCTTGATAAAATAAGTTACTGACCTCTGGCTAGATGGTTTACAAATTATAGGAGCAACCAATAGTTTACTATTTGAAGTGGGTGACTATCAATTTTATTTAGTGTTGTAGAAAGAACATCTGGTAAAGATACATTTACTGACAATAAATGATGCTCGTATCAAACCTTATCGGAAGTGATTGCATTCCAGCAATTAAATTAGATTTCCCTGAAGCAGGATAATTGAACTACTATGCAGTGTTTTGCCAAGATTTATGCTATTCTGTAAATCCACTTGTGTCAGCTCTTATGTAGCCATTCAGATGATTCTAAAAGATTTGGGAATCTCCAAAGATATGTTTGTGTATTTTTGTAGCTTAACCCAGATAGATTCCAGGTGGTACCTGGAAATTCCTTATAATGGTTCAATTTTTGTACACATTTGGCTTGTTTAACTATTTGAGGGCGGGGTTTATTTAGTTTGTTTGGTTTTGTTTGTTTTTTAACCTTGGATTGTTGCAGGCACTGAAGCACATGTATTTTGCACTATTCTTAATTGTTTGAGACATTTTTATATAGGGATCCTGGTTATTTAGTTCAACACTATGATTTCTGGGTACTAAAGTACTCTTGTGGATGTAGAATCTTTGTTTTTTCCAGCTGCCTCCTCTAAAGATTTTGTAACTGTCAATTGCTTCTCTATCCTAGACATCCTTACCAAGGGAAGGGGAGAACTGTTATATGTATTGACAGGTTTTTAAATGTTTCAGTGAGGACTACAAAAGTAAGAATCTTTGTAGAAACCAGGGCTGCTTTGCTATCTGTTTATGGGGTCAGGAAAATGGGGTATTCGAGCTGCATGTTTTAACACAGAGTCTTCAAATACAGCTTGTCTGAGATGGTTATTTGTGCTTCAGACTTCTGGTTTATACTCCAAAATATTAAATGAAATATGCTTTATCTAAGAGCCAGTTTTTATATTTGCCTAAGGAAGAATCTTTATATTTGGTCAAAATTATAATCTATGATCAAAAGGCACCATTGCCTTTGCAGGGACACTGTTGCTTCTGCTTAGTGATGGCAAAGATCTCATGGCTGGGACAGCCTCTGTGCTGTGAGACATGCAGTCGTTGAGCAAACCATCACCTAGGAGCTCCTCTGTGGGTTTTGGGTTTGACCCCAGCCACATGCAGAGTCTCTGAGTGCAACGAAAAAGTATATTGAATTCACTTCACTAAGTTAACCTTAAGAAGAATATTAGAAGAGTTAAGAATGAAATAGTGCATGCAAAGGTGAACAGTTTGGAGAACAATCCCTTCTTAAGAAACAGCTTCTAAATAGCAGGCAGAGAAGGAAGCACATAAATTACCTATGCGTCAAACTGCCTGAAAATCATTTGGATACTCACTGAAGCAAAGTATTGTATCCAAAGGTTCACTGCTAGGGCAGATCCATCTGCTTTCATTTCTCTTTATTTCTATCCCCTGTAAGAAAATCAACATAATTCTGCTACCTTAGTCTACAGCCCATAAAATCACAACTATCAAAATTCCTTCTGGCTTGAACAGAGGTCTGAAGACTCTTTTATTAGAAAGTGCTTTATTTTTCATAGAATCATTGAATGGTTTATGTTGGAAAGGGTGTTAAAGATCATCTAGTTTGCAGTTCACCTGTCATGGGCAGGGACACCTTCCACTAGACCAGACTCAGACACTTCCAGGGATGGGGCATCCACAGCTTCTCTGGGTAGCTTGTGTCCTGGGTTGGCTGTATGATGCTTTTATCCCCAATTGTCTTGTTCTGTTCATGCTGAATAGTAAGTTTTGCACCTTTAAGACTTATTGCAGAGAGTGAAGGGGGAGAGAAAATGCAGGTTTTTTATCTCCAGACACTGCTGTCACTCCCCACGTTCCTCCTCCTGGCCAGTGGTTGTTTGTCTGCAGACAGACAGCAGACAGAGCTCTTCTTTTGCTTTTTAGTTAGTGTCAGCTAGCTGAGGCAAAGAAGTTCCCTGGACTGTGGGTTTTTTTCCTTTTTTTTGGACCTCTTGAAACCTGCTCTGGACTGAACACCCAGGGGAGCACCGGCAGCTCACATTTCTGGCCCACCGGGCCAGGCTCGGCCTGCGACAATTCCAGCACCGGAGGGACTGATCAGAGACTGAGTGAGCTGCAACCCGGGAACGGGGTTTTTCTCAGTTTGTCATCTCTTTTAGAGTGGCAAAGGGTCTCATTGTTTGATATTGCTTTAGGTTTATTGTTTAATAAACAGGTTTTTTCCACCTTTCTCCAAGGAGATATTGTTTTCTTTCTCTCTCTTTCCTCCCGGACCAGTTGAGGGGGGGAGGGGCCGATTGGATCTGTTTTCTCACTGGAGCTACTTGGGGGATTCTTCCCCAAATTTACTCTAAACCTGGACAGCTTGTTACAATGCCTCACCACTCTCAGAGTAAAGAATTTCTTTCTAATATCTAATCTAAACTTACTCTCTTTCAGTTTAAAGCCACTCCGTCTTGCCCTGTCATTTCATGCCCACTTGTAAAATGTCCCGCTCCAGATCTCTTGTAGGTTCCCTTCAGGTACTGGAAGGTGCTCTAAGGTCTCCTCAGAGTCTTCTCTTCTCCAGCCTGAACAGCCCAAACTCTCTCAGCCTGCTGTCCCCTGCTTTGGATGCAGGCCAGGATATGTTTGGCTTTCTGGGCTGTGAGTGCAGATTGCTGGGTCATGTTGAACTTTTCATCCACCAGCACCCCCAAGTCCTTCTCATAAGGCCTGCTCTCAATCACATTTTTCTGTGACTACTTCACAGAAGGTAAGGAAGGTAGAAATGAGTAGCTCACATTTAGCTTACAAGATCAGTCATTGACTTATCAAACTGAAACCTAAAGGTTATCAGGTGCCAGATTGCAAAGACTGTATATACAATGCATTTAACTTGACTGTGAGTTTATGGTTTATCTGCTCTTAGAGCTGGAGCATTTAATTCTACCTGTCTCTAGTCTGGTTTCAAATACAGATTTCAAAACTGGTGTCCTTGTATAGCAAATGCATATCTGAGTTTTCCAGTGGGGATGTGCAGACACAAAACAGAATGGAAAATGGTTTTGGTTTGGGGACAAGAGTACTAGCAGGTGAGAAACACAGAAAAGGACAGAACAATATATAAAGACAGGTTACAATATATAGAGAAACTCACTGGTTCATTAGACTTTTTCTTGCACTATTGATTAAATGTGTAATGTATGATAAAATCAGCGTCCTGTTTATTTTTGATAATTGCTGATCACATTAGCCTTTTTGCAAGAACAAGGTGATATATAATCACCTTGTTTTGTGGGAATTGTCTTGGGAATAGAGCTAAAATGAATTAATAAGAGGCATCTTTAAAATTTAAAAATAAAACCAAATAATAAAAAATCACACCAAAATAGCTAAAACACTTGAGTTCCCACTGCAAGGTGAGAACAGGAATTTATGTTTAGATCTCTTGTATCTTGCTAAGAGTTTCAATTTCCAAGTTGGTGTGTTCTCCTTCCATTACCATGTATTCCATGTGTTATTGTAACCTTTGTCATGAGCTGTCTTTGGTATAGTCTTTAAGCCTCAAAGATATTTTAAAATAACCTAAGTAATTGAAAATTATTTTAAAAAACATTGTACTCTCTATTAATCAAAAAAGGAAGTTTTACACAGAAGTAAAAGTGCCCCATTGGCTAAATTCTGTTCCTTTGGAAGGCAATAGTACCTCTGCTCTCAGCATGAGCAGGGAGAAAATGTGTCACAGTGAGGTTTTAAGATATGTAGATAGGTGCTGTGCTTTGGCACATTGCTAAAGCCAGCCTTCACGATTCATCCAAGGCAATTTTATTCATGGGATTTAAGCTTCAAGCTGCAATAGACACAGCACATGAATCTGAAAATCCCTATCTGCATTGTTTGATGCCTTGATGCCTTTGAAAATATATTCTCAGAAGGTGAAGTGGAAAAAAATCCTGACTACAAGCAGAACAAAGCCCTGTTTTGATATGACCTACACAACCTTTTTAATGTGACAGTGTCATGGTGGTATATTTGAATGTTTCCATATATTTTTGTTAGGATTGAGCCACAAACACTTTAAATTCAAAATAGTTCCAGGAACCTACTTTTTTAAAATTCATGAAACTTCTGGTTTTGGTAAACAATGAATTGTACATTCTTGCACTTAAAAGTATCTCTTTTTTTTTTTTTTTTCTGGAGTAAATATGGTCAAGCCAAGGTCTGTGTAGATAACTGAGGGTTAGAGATGCCAGATTTGGAAGAAAGGGGGCAATAGTTATTGAGCAGGGAGCTTTTTATACAGTTGACAGCTGTCTGAACCACTGAGACACTGATAATGTTACAGGTGATCTCTGCTGGGACGGATTATTGAGCATCACCTAGCTAAAATGACTGGATTCTCATCACAAATGTGATTTGTCTCACAGCTATTGCCACGTTGTATGTGGTAGAGGAGTAGAGAGAATTATGCTTGTCTCTAATTCACTGAGAGTCACAATAGATAAATTAGAGGTCAAAAAGGCCTTTTGGGAGAGCTCTTGTTGAAAAGGGTTATATAAATGTAAAGTAGTAGTATTATTATTATTTATGAGCAGTTTGAGTCAAATGTCATGTTGGATGCATTTCATCAATCTGAGATTAGACTTGGGCCTGTGGCTCAGCAGCAGCTCAGTGATACAAACAGATAGGGGATGTTTTACCAGGCTAAACAGAATCTCAAATAAAATAGCAAGTACTTCTCTACAACAGCCCTCCCATATAGTGATATTTCTGAAGTCTGGCATTTGGAACAGCAGATGGGATTGCACAAAGCTTTTCCACCAGGGCAAGAAATGACATGCAGTCTCCAACCCATTGCAGAAGTGTTCAATTTAGATCCCATTAAGATTTTTTTGCTGCACAATAGAATTGTGGAAATAGATATCAATATTTTATTAAATGCATGGATTACAGCTGTATAGAAATGTAAGAAACACTGACAAACTCATTGCCAACATGTGTAGCATATTCTGTCCTTTCAAAAACCCTTATTATGCAGTGAGCTTTTCTTTCCCAGGAAAAGGGAAGAGTCCACTCATCCCCACCTTCTGTCTGCTCACCATGATTGTGTGTGAGAGTGTAAATATCCTAGGGAAAAAAAAATAAACTAAGCTTTCTCCCACTAAGACTAGTGAGACATACCTCTAGCCCACAGATAGATAGACAGATAGATAAGTAAATACACTTGATTTCTGAAGTAAAATCTATTACCATTCCCCTTTTGCATTTTCTCTCCACTGGCTTTAATTAAGTTTACTCCAGAAAGTTTGTGAGGTATCCTTGTTACATGAAAGAGAAAGAATACGCACTATGGGGTGGTTCCTGCTAGCTTGACCATTATTTATAAAGCCAGGATTTAATATCCTTTAAGCTTTTCTATTTGCAGACTCATTTTATTTAAACTGCATTTATATAAACTGCTCTGCAGATTAGAGAAGCAGCACTATAGCCTTAATTTCAATGTCACTTTCCAGCTGTTTTGGTCAGGCTTCATGCCTGGATTTAATGTATTTGTGCACTAAAATGAAAATACATCTCAATGATAAATCCTCTCTAAAGCAGAGTGAAATAGCAGTAAATAACATCTGTTGAAACCAAATGAAAATAAAAACCAAAAGCCCACAAGACCAGATACAGTAGGGAGCTTGAAATCAAACCAAACATGAAGTTCAGCCTTAAAAAGAGTGATTAAAAACCTTAAAATTATCCTTAGATGGGGAATAGGGAATTTGACCTACCATTTGTGCAGGTTTGTTAGTTCCACATGTACAGGGGATCAGTTATTAAAAGAGGACTATTGCATTGTTGGGACTGATCTAGGCCTTCTTAATTCATCTTAAGGATGTGCAAGTTCATCACAGATATTCATGACAGATATTCACCAATATTCATATCAGATATTAACTGATTATCCCAGAAATAAATTCATGCAATATTATGTTCTTGAAATTGAATCAATGGCAAGAGCAAAGAGATCTCCTTTTCAACCAGCTCTTAAAAGAACAAATCCGGGTATTGCAAGATCTTCCATTCCTGTCATACTTACAGGCCTAGAGCTAAGCACTTAAATATCTGCTCCCTCTCATATTTATTTACCTTATTTCCCAGAGGCTCCAATAACCTTTTACCCAAGACTGAAGACAGGTACAGTCTGAAATCAGCTATAAAATCAGATATATAAATAGTTTTATTCAGCAGCCATTGGCATCTGTATTTGAAAAATCTTGGGTTAGTTCACTGTGTTACAGACATGAGCTCTATATCTATGGTTCTAGGCTTGGATCTATGTTCTTCTTCATCTAACACTTCCATTTCTTTCACAGGTAAATGCCAGACACTGCAGCTGTGACACTCCCACAGTGGTCAGTGGACTGTAGTCTACTTGCCATGGAAAAAAAAAAATACATGGAAGGACTTGGCCCTCCCAAGATCCACTTTGATTTTTCTCTAATATTACAGTCTAAAATGAGAGGTAGAGGAATGCAATACCTTCCATAAGTATCCACTTGCATTTAAATAGAATTTTACTCTGGCTTTACCTTCAAATTATGTATATATGATTTATCACATTTTACCTGGGCAAATTAAAGAGACTGTTAAAGCCCAACTTTTCCTGATGTACTGTAGACATCTAACATTACTTCCATGTTTAAAGTAGCATAAAAGTCCCCTCCTTCATATTTACAGGACTATTTGAGTTTACAGGTATATTCCATAATTCTTGTTTCATTGTGATTTACATGAAGAGGTAGAAGGACAAAGCATTCTTGGATGGACAGATCTTATGGCATGTCCCATGGGGTTGCATTAAATTGCAGTATGGGTTTTGCTAGTGCAAACTTTAATCTAATATAGTTTGTGGATGAGGAAACAGTGACAAGTAATAAGTAAGTCAAACAACGAGCTAATGCTCACCAGCTCAGAAAAAGAATGTGTGCTTTAACACAATGAAAGCAAGTTATGCTACTTAAAGTCTGGAAAATATCCACTTCAAAGATGTTTCCTTAAAGCAAATAAAGCTTAATCCATAACAAAGGTAGTATATGGTGACTTTGAACATGTTGCAGAAAGGAAATGAACAGTAGGTTCAATTAAACCATGAAAAAATGGATTCCCTAAAATAAGTGATTTTCTGTGGATTTTGATTAACTTTTTTTATTTTTTAATAAATAAAATTATTCCTTCCTTGTTTACACATGGTTATAGGCAGGAGGGAAGGAAAGAAAATGCCTGCACTGACCTAGCACGTCCACTAAATCCCAATTAGTCCATGGAAGAAAACCTCAATTCCTCTTTACTTTATCATTTTGAGTGTTTTGTTTCAGTGGTTCTATAAGTTGCAAGCAAAGTCATTTCTACCACATCCCCAGGAGACTATTCCACAGTCTAACACACCTCATTCTAGGATGCTGAGATTATTTTTTTCACAATTGTATTTTAATTGATCTTTTAGACTAGCAGATACTATCTCAACTAAACTGAAGAGAATTGCAGAAGTCACTGAGCAAAAGCCTGCTCAAAAAACAAAGCAAGCCTTTGACTGGAGATGTGTTGTGCAGACCATAAAGTATGCCGAAGAGAGACAGGAGGAAAGTAATAGTCCCTTCATAAATACCATTCCTAGAGAGGAAAGAAATAGTGTAAGAGAAATTTGGTGTTATTTCCTTTGATATGCTGTTCCTGGTTTCCCTGGGTGCAGTATAAGCTGTCTGCAGAAGTCTTGTGTGACTCTCACTGGCACAGGGAAGATATTTCTGTTCAAATTCCTGCAGCTCTCCTGTGCTTGTTCTGGGAGCTTCAAGGTGCAGCCAGCACAGCAAGTTTGCAGCTTGTTCTGACATGAGGAACTGGATCAGCGTGGAGCCCATCAGCCAGAAATGTTTGTATTTCATATATCAGATCCCTTCAAAATTAATGTAATTATCTGGGATTGATTCTTTATCTTTCCCCTTGCTTTGCTTTCTCCCCAAAGAACAATTCTCATATGAACCGCATAAAGATGACAAACTACTGTTTTGGGGTGCAGTGACTGCTGGAGAGGAAAAGGTGAAATGAAGCACACAGTTAACAGGAAAAAATTTCTTCTGAGATCAGTAACTCTTCTTCTTTAATAGTCTGTCTGCCCAAACAAGTATAAGCATCACAAACAAGGAGCTTTTTAAAGGGATTATAAAATTGTTACTCCACAAAGAAATTACTCAAACACATAATTTCACCATTCACTCACAGAAACTGTAGAAAATTCCCAAAGCCTCAGGACAAACACAACCCCCAAATGCCAAAAGCTATGAAAATGCCTGTATGCCAGTGGTGAAAACTCTTTCTGCATAACCAAGAACATATATTATTTTAGCAAGGGCTAAACAGATAGAGGAGATGAATAATACTAGAAGTGAATTCCCATTAATATTTATGGATGATGTAAGTTTACTTATAGGAATCATGTTTTCTAATTTTGCTGAGGAAACTAAGTAATGAACCTTGCATTTCTGAAGTTTTGTCTTTGCTTAGAATTGCAAGAGAAGGAAAGCTGCAACTAAAATTGCATTCTTGATACCACTTTCTGTTCAACAGCAAGTAAGACAAACCTAAAGGCTGCCAGTTTTCCAAACTTCTCTAAATGCATTGAATAATAATGACATTATACTATAGCATTATTGTATAATATAAAGTGTATTACATAATCCCCTGGAATCTTCTGCTTCTGCTGCAGTCCTGACTGAGCATTTCTGTAATCTGAATGGTGAATCTGAAGACTGATCAAATCAAGCTAGGGATCAGAATGTAGAAGTCTGGAGCAATACAGATTCCAAGTATCACCCTCCCATGCATTTAACTTCACCTGGTTGTAACCTAAAGTGTAAAATATTTTTCATGCTTTCTCTTTAATGAAAATAAATCTGTTGTCACTGCAACCTTTTGGAGTCCGACAGGTTCCATCTGCAGGGCTCACACCTTGCTGTGGCAGGAATGCAGCTCTGATTGTCCCTGCCCTACTCTGGCCCTTGCTTCACCTTGAACAGTGCATGTGTTCATGCCTTGCACAGGGCCAGGCAGAAACAGGAATCTGTAAAGGACAGAGAAGAGGGAGCAAGTATAAATAAAGATCTTAAAGGAATCTATACTAACCTTAGGCTGGATCCTAGGGATTGTACCAGCATGGAAACAAATCAATGTATTGCACACTTCTCAAAGGAGGAAATTGCTCTTCAGATGTTTGAGTGCTCTGATGTGTCTGTGGATGGAAGGGAAAAGCTGGGAGGTGACCATCTGCCAGTGGATTCTGTGCTGCTTACAATCTAACTTCTGTTTCTCTGACAAGAACAGATCAGACCTGGGTGACACATGAGCTTACATGTATCCATCTGTATTCATCTGACCTCGTTGTAAACCCTGGACAGGTTACAGACAGATATAGAGGCATATTTGTCTCTCTTGCTAAAGAGATACAGGGCACAAATCTTGTATGCTGCTCTCTGGTCCTTCAGAGATTTAAGCAAGACATACCTGTTCAGTAGCAACTCATCCATACTGGTCCATAAGCTGCCAAGGTTGTTGAAACTCCCAGTGGACTGTTTATCAGGGCTCCAAAAGGCCTGGAAATGATGCAGAAACTGGCTTTCTTTTCAGCTTCTGACAAAGCCAGTGGCACAGCATGACTTCTTATTATATGGGAGAGATGGGAGGCATCTTTCCAGCTGTGTAATGGAGCACGATGAAGGGGTCTTGACTCAGCCTGAGCAAGCTGGTATCTGTGCAGAGTGAGGCAGGGCAGAGATTCCTGCCTGGATGCAAGATCACAGCTGGGTTAACACGGCAACGTGCCAAGAAGATTAGCCCAACTCCTCAACAGAGCTTGCTGTATTTTCCAGCTTCAGGAGTTAATTTGCTTAGTATGAGTTTTGGGACAGCTTGCACTATCCACTGTACTCATTAGAAACTCTCCTTGACCAATGATCAGTGGACAGTATGTTTTTATTTCTTCTAAAATGCATTAAATCGTCCTATTTTATTTGAATATTCTGTCTGCTAATCAGGGAATTCCCATATAGGGAATGCTTCAGGAACCCTAAACTCTACCAAGGTTCATGTAACATGAACTGGCTCCATGCAGAACTGTTCTGCCTATCAGGCATTAACAATTCTTTTTATGTCCTGATCAAGAAAGTAAATGCAACTAAGAGCTATTGGACTTCATGAGAGTGATGCTGAGCACAATGTCTAACTGCCCTGATGTGTTCTTTTGTATAAGTCCAGGTCTCTGGAATTTCTTGCAGAAATATAACAATAAAAATTATAGCACTATAAAATAGCAGTCCTTCCAACAAAATAAAAAGCTTTGCATTTTAGCAGGAATCTGTGATGTTCTACTGGCTTCAGTTCTTATTGGCAAGTTAGATGTGCAGATGTGCAGATGGCAGTGACAGTGGTCACAGGGGTTTGTAGAGGATGGCAGAAACAGGGATCTTGATTCCATGATCGGAAGGCTTGATTTATTATATTATGATATTTATATAACATTATAACTATACTACATAGAAATAGGAAAGGAAAGGAGCTTCTTCAGAAGCTGCCTATGCTAAGAATAGAAATAGAAAGAATAATAACAAAGGTCTGTCTCTTGGCGGAAAGCAAGAGCAGCCCTGCCGTGAGTGGTCAGTAGATCCAAACATCCACAGGGGACCAATCACAGATCCACCTGTTGCATTCCACAGCAGCAGATAACCATTGTTTACATTTGCTGCTGAAACCGCTCAGCTCCAGCAGGAAAAATCCTAAGAAAGGATTTTTCACAAAAGGTGTCTGCAACAGATGGCCATAACAGCTAAAGAAGAAAGATATGAAACAAGGAACCTCCATTGTGCACATTATAGGTACAGCTGGCTTGGGCCAGAGGAGGGATTGGTGTCTTAGTTATTTGTATTTATAGCATATGTCTGCATTAGGAAATAAGCATTTGTGCCTTTTAAACACTTTTTAAAAATAATTTTGTACTGATTTTTCTTTCCACAGATTCTACAATCCAGTCTTTTTTCCCTGATTTTCCCAGGAAAACACATTCTCTAATTCCTTGCCTTGAGAACAGAAGGGTTTAGGAACTTTCATTCTGATTCTGTCTTACTGGAAAAAATAGTTTGCTGGAGAAAAATAAAAACATGAGGGAGAAATAATAAAAAGATAAAAACAAGAATTACACAAAAAAAGCAGTCTTGCTAAAAAGTAACATAGGGCAAATTGGGAAATGCATAATAGCTTCGTGGATTGTTGCTCTTACTGAAGAACAGCTTTTTCTATACCACAGTTTAAAAAGCTATCTGCCTTGCCAGGGTCTCATCAAGAATTAATTGTTAAATTATGAAGAAAATCTTCCTTAAACCAAACTGTTACCACAGGTAGCACTGGTTAAAGGGCTCCAGAGCCCCAAGTTTCCCTGTTTTCAGAGAAGTTGGCTGCCAAACAATCCATTCACCTTTCCCCCCTGTAATTCTATCACACATCCAGTATCCTTTCTGATTTCCTTCTCCAATGCTTGCGTTTTATATATGTCTGTCTTTTTTTTTGTCTTCTCCATGACTACTTTGAAGAAATACAAGACCTTTGAAATGGGCTTGTTCATTTCATTCCAACATAGTATCCTTCTTAACCTCCTGCCCCTACCTACTGATTAGTGCTGTTGGGAACGATTAAACGCTTGCAGCAGTCTGTCTTTGAGGTGGCTGCACTTCTGGACTGAGAGAAGTTGCACTCTAATGTCTCTCTGGAAGTGAAAGTCTCTGGGTAAAGAGAAAAAAAACAAAAACCAGTGGGAAGCTTTTCTGGTTTAGCATCCTTTCATGCCACTTTTGCCATGTGAGAGGATGTGGTTTTGAACAATGGGATACACACAGGGGAGAATGGGAACAAGAACAGGTGAATCTAATATGTATTCATAACTACAAAGAATATGATTTGATAATCACAATAAGAAATCATTGGGAGTGTTTATAGTGATAACTCTTTAATATAAGTGCTGATACAAACAGCAGAGGAAATAATAAGAGAAGAAAAAGAGACAGAAACATAAAGGGTGTCGGTTGTTTTCCTAATTGCATCTATCTATTATTAAAAGAACCAGTTCAACACCACAGGAGATGCCCCACTCAGACCTATGGTGCCTCCTGCCCAGACTCTACCTCCAAGAGTGGCAATATGGCCTTCAGGATTCTACTGTGTGTTAGTGGTTAGTATTGCAGGATCCACCAGCTGAATTATTTAATCAGCTTTAATCTTATTCAACCCTGTTGTCATTTTCAATTTTTAATTCAGATTGAAGTTTCTGTCTTTTCAGTCTTCCCTCATACAGCAGATTCTCTGACTCCTCCATTGTTGCCTTTCAGTTGCCTTTCTTTGTACCTAAAGGAGCATGCTGTCACCCAGAATCCAAAATATTTTGTGGCTTGTTTTGGTTTTTTGAACAAACAAAGGAATATAATTGAACTTTGGATGCCTCTTTAGATATTTTCTGACACATTATCAGACTACTTTTTTTTTGCTGATTCTTGACTCTGATTGAAAGCTACAGACAAAACATTGGGTATCATTGCATGTTTTCCAAGTGTGGAAACCATTGAACAGATCCTGAAAAAAGTAGTTCACATATATTAAAAATGTGTGTCTACTTTTTCTTTTTTTACAAATGTCACTAAAACTTTGTGATCTGTGTTATCTATACTTCTCTTATATATCAAAGAGTTTAAGAATTTTCATACCTACAGAGGCAAATGGAAACTCTTTTTCTACTCATTCTTATCACTTACAGATAAGGTCCTGAATGCATTTGACTTGCCTGCCATGACTAATATACCTTAAAGTAAAAGTAGGGTCTGACAGCTCACTTAAAGCCATTTCTTCCATGTTCTCTCTGGCTCTTTTGAGTATGCCTGTATCCACTCTTTGATATTTTTCTACCCCTTCACATTGCCATTGGTTTTTTTCTGTATTAGTAGTTTCAGCAGCTAGTAAGGATATAGACTCTTCCACCCACCCTATTCACAATTCCCATATATCTTTGTATACTTCCTTCCTGCGCAGACGGAGATATACTGACCTGTAAGTCATGGACATCTATCTGCATTCTTTCTTCAATCACTTAGAGGAAAACTGGGTTATTTCTTTGCATTTGTGTTTCTATCCAGAGACTTTTAAATTGCACATCAGGTTTTTGCCATCTCTCTGTGTTTGTCTGTTGTTTGTTCCAATCTTAAAATATAATCTATCTATATTAACTCTAACATCTTTTTTGCCATCAAAATTTTATTCTCTTTTGTTTTGAAATACTTCAAGCACAAGGTATAAACCAAAATATATATTGGGTAAACAGTGTCTTAGTGATGGCTGCTCAAAGTCCAAAGACACTAATTATTTTTTTGTGGAACAATAACCTGCTGTTTCCCCCCTCCCGAGTGTAATGTATCCAGACAGGCTTCCCTTTCAACAATCCAGTCTCATTACTTGGGCCTTGAGCAGTCCCTATGCAGTGTGTCTGTAATAATTGTGTGAGTCTTGGTGTGACAGACAATATTTTTTAAGTGTTTTTTTCAGGAGAACCCTTCCCTGCCCCCCCAGCCTTTTTGCTGGCAGAGACCTTCTGCAACATGGTGCAAGGAAAAAAGAACAAAATACAGACTCATTAGAATGCCTTGTGGATAATACAGCCTGTCTGATGTAGTGTGACATACTGACCCACATAACAGCAGACAATCTACCTCCTCCCTGAGAAGGCACACCCCTCAAGTGCCTGGACATGGAGAAGGGTATGGAGGAGGGATGAGGTTCAAAACAAAAGAGAAAAAAAAATCCTGCATAAAATGTAGAAAACTTCAATTTCTTTTTATTTCCAAAACATTCCTCAGGTAAAATTAATACTCTGGGGTTTTTTCTTTTGGTAATTCTCTACCTGACTGCTTTGTACCTCATAAACCTGGTTCCTGGCTGCTTTTATAGAGGCACTCAGAAAAATGTGGCCATTCTTAGTGTTGTAGGTAATTGTTAAGCATTTTCTCCTTTGCAGAGATAGTGTTATCAGCACAGGTAGTATTCTCAGGTGTTCTTCCAGCCTTTGGAAAACAGTTTTACTATAATCTGTAGGCAATTTTCCCTCTAATGCCGTGGGCATGTGCTGCTCCTTTTGTGGCTGTTTACCAATTCTATAACAGATTAATAGGAGAATAGTTCACTCAGTGACAATCTGAAACTTTGAAACACCCTCAAATGCCTCATTATGGACCAAATAAAATAGTTTGTTGTCTGTGAATGATTAGTCCCTTTCGTATCTTCCTGGCTCTACTGCTTTCAGAACGCTTATCTCAGGGTGCATTTATTTGCTTGTGCTGGCCTGTTTATAGCTACTGTATCCCTTCAGTGGGAGCTTCCTGTATTTTCCTCATTTGCAGTAATCAGTGAATTTCCATGATCTATAATCATAATAAGTCAGTTGAGGCATGTTCTTCAGGAAACGAATTTCATTTTCTAGGGCTGGGCTGTCATCTCTGCTTCTGTCATATCATGTAAGATATAGCAAAAGAAATCAGAAAATGCTGAACAAAGAAGTGTTTGAAGAGCAGGACTAAAGGGAGAAGGATTTTTTGCGTCACTTTTCTGAGGAACAAAGCTTCTCAGCTGTACTGCAGTGCATCTTTGTAATGGTTTACTTGGTTTTCATTTACAGGTTGAAGCATCGTTGTTCTCAAGCCTTTTCAGACCTTATGGGTTGCCATAAGCACCTTTAGGACCAGCACAGCTCCCCTGAGTCACTTCAGTGCATTGCACAAGATGCTCACTCACTGCTTCCCCAACAGTCCAAGACACAAGGGACACAAGGGAGAAGGTGAGGTGGGAATGGGTAACAGCTGAGGTGCAGCCAGGAGTTCACACTCCTTCAGATCCCTTGCCTCTGCCAGAGGACTTGCATGGGACTGCCACCTGTAAAAGAACCATGGAGAGGGATTTCCTGATTGGCTTTTTGGTTTGTTTGGTTTGGTTTGGGGTTTTTCCACTCAGAAACAGGGTTTAAAGAGAAAGTCTAAGGTCTTTCCACTTTGGGGAAGAAGGTTCTGGCTACCTGAAACCCAACAGAAGGTAAGGATAGGACGGGAAGTACCTGCAATAACAACTGTGCTTAACTTTGGCCAGGTCACCAATATTAAACCATTTGCACTCCAGAAGCTTTGAGGTGTTCTCTGGTAACAAGACAGACACAGGTACTCTTCTTGGTCCCCCTCCTCCAGTATCAAGAACTGGTCTCTGGCACTGCAGGCCTGCTGCTGAAGGAAAAGCATAACTGATGCATCTTACCCTGAGGCAGTTTCCCAGCAGTTTTCAGTTCAAGTATTGATCAATTCTGGTCCTAAAACTGAGCATACCCATACGTAGCATGGATATAATTTTTTAGCTATTACTGAAAGAAGCAGGAAGAGAATAGATCAAGTCAGACAAGTTTTTACTGATGTCCTAAATAATCCTTAGCTAAGTACAACAGAATGTGGCAGAAAAATGTGTCTACACACAGATACAGAAGAAACATAAATTTAAAATATTTCTGCAGCATATGATATAGCTTATATTAACAAGCGTGACACAAATTTAGAATAATGGAAAAATTTTGACTCTTAAAGACCTCTGGAGGTCATTTAGCCCAGCCCCCAACTGAAACTGGGCTCAGCTAGAACAGGATCTTTGTTCAATATTGTGATCAATTGAGTTTTGAGTATCTCCAATTTTCCAGCTTCCCAAACTTCTCTAGGCACCTTTCTTGATGTTTGAACTTCCTTATGGTGAAGAACTAGAGCTTGAAAACCAGAGTTTAGAGCTAAAAACCAGAGTTTAACCTCCCTTATGGTGAAAAAAGAACATGTCCCAGTATGTTCTTTTCACTACATGCCTCCAATAGTAGTGTGGCTCCAATTTCTGTACACTCTCCTGTTAAGCAGAACACAGAAACTTGAAGACAGGCAAGGGAAAAGACTTGAAAAGAGGTGACAGTGAACCTAGAAATTACAAAGAGTAGAATTTTCAAACTGGCTAGCTTTATTTTCAGAGTTACTGACTGTTGGCAGACAGAGAGCTTGGAAAGACATGATATTAGGTGATCTTTCACATGAAGAATCTTGGTTTGCAGATGTGATAGGGAAGTAACCATAAATCTATGTTTTGTGTCCATTTTCTGTTTATTTTGACTCAGAATAGATTTTGGAAGATTAGAGTCTCTGACTCAGATTTTTTTTTTATATTTTCTCTAAAGGAAGAAGAGTGTCTGAATTCCCTAAGCCTTGGGTGGTTTGGGATTTTGCAGAAACTTGCAAAAAAAGAAAAGACAACTTAAAGGTTGGATGAGAAGTTCAACTGCACACCTGCATGCTTAGAGAGCCAGTATCTCAGAGAACTTTCCAGCCTGATCATATCAGGAGAAGGAAGAGGAGGGCCTTTTGATGGGCCACTGAACTGTCCTTTTCATTCAGTTTTCATGTTAAAGGAAATTAAATATTCCAGCAGGGATTTACAAAAGGTGCTTCAAGTCGTTTTCCTGCCCTGCACGTCTTCTACCTGCACATCCCTCAAAAATGAGGTTAGGAATTGCTAGCACCAGACTGGGAGCAAGGTCTGTGCTAGGGCTCTGCTGATTCTACAGGGTAGAAGCAGAACACCATAGGGATAGGTAGTTGTAAGTCATGCAGAGATAAACCCTGTGCTCAAATTACCATTGCTAAGAAAGATTTCACAGGATGAAACCTGTACTGCTGTGCAAGTGCTTTGACTGGAAAAAGCAACTTTTACTACATTGGTAAGGAAAAAGGCTCAATTACTTTTTGTTCTTTAGATAAGTAAACTCTCTTCTTTCATCAAATTACCCTTGCTTGTGCTTTGGGTTTTTCCCCTCAGAACTCAGAGCGAGAAGTTAATATAAAACCAAGATGGTTGAGTTCTGATCTCCATTAAAAAGCTTGCTTACTTGATGGCAGTTCATTGCTGGTGTTTTGATTTCCCTGGTCACACCCAAAGGATTTCTCTTGTACAGTTCTTAAGCTGTGCCTCAATTTGCTTTAATGCATAATCTCCAAGAAAAACCATTTCCTTTTCCTTTAATTGCTACTTCATTCTGTGTTTGTTTCCTTAAATTTGTAAGCCAGTAAACATACTGACAAGCAACCTTTAGGGAATTTCTAAGGTCGGTTTAGAAAAGGATAATTTGTGATGCTGCTAACCCCAGCATAGTGCTAGCACTTTCAAATAAGTCTAAATACACTTTAAAATAAGGGTATTGACGCCATCAATCAGCACTGATAGCTTGCCATCACAGAATCAAGCCCTTTGGCACTTCTCACATGTAATACAGCAGTGTAGTCAATTATTATAAATGCAACATTACGTGCAACATAGTATTTCTATCAGTTAGTTTGTAATCTTTAAATACCATGTAAGAGAGGTTAACAAGCTAAAGAGGCAGCACTGAGAGTGTCATTCAGTCCTTCTTCGGCCTCAATGAATATGAAAAAGGGGTTTTTTTAAAAAAAACCTTTGGCTCATAAACCAGTGAGAGAAATACTTGAGTTGTTTTCCACTGCATTCTTGCTTGCTGAAAGTCTAAAGGTACCAATGGATTCCTTTTGGAAATCGAAAGGCAGATGAAAATGTGTGTGAATACCACCAGTGCCACCTAGTGCTGCTCGGCCGGGAGAAGTGTAGTGGTGTCGTGAAAACTCTGCTCCCTTCCACAGCAACGCAACCTCACCTCATTTTTCCATCCCAAGCAGGGCAGGATAGTGTTGCTCCCGTGTCATCCTCTTTGCCAAAGTCTTAAGAAACGAAGGCAAAAGCGCCTGAAAATCCCTAAGGTATCATATTACACGCTTCTGGGCTTATTTTGCCAGTAGGTTAGCAGGTTGGTAAAGGCTTAAGCATCTGACAGTATTTTCATGGGAATACTTAGGGTTGGAATTGCCAGTGAGCAGCATCTGAGCAAGACTGGGACAGTGAGTAGCTGGCTTCTAGCAGGAAAACTGACTGAATATAAAATAGCAACAAAAACCTCTCCTCTCTGCTGTGTTTCATATGCTCTCACCCTAAAGCATTGCTTTTATCTACTACACCCTTGTGCATGCTCTCTGAATAAATTTGACTCTCTTATACTGACTTTTCAGCCTTGGGCTTGGTCCTTCCCTTTTATTCAAGAAAATAAACAGAACATTTACTGTCAAGCTTAGAGAGAAGGTCATGCATGCACAGTAAATCATAAAGAACAGTAGCTGAGAGCTTTACATATGAACAAGTGTCAAGGAATAACCATCCCTGCCTATAAAAATTATTTCAATTCAGTAAAATACATGAGCACTGGGTTTATGAGCTGTCAGGGTGTTGCTTTACTTTTCTATTTCCTCTGTAGAAATGTGGTCCTTTTGCACTGCTACGTTCAGGCTTCAGTTGCTGCTGAGATCTGGATACTGCAGCAGGGGAGGAATGGGGCTACTGAAAGGACCTTACTTTGCTGTGACTTCTCTTGCCCTTGTGATCATGCCATGCTACAATGTTCATCTCTAAGTTCTCCCCACATGACTCCAAGGATGTGTGTTTGTGTTTGTGCTTGAAGCCTGTCCATCCCCCCTGTGCATGCTGGACAGTAGCGCAGCAGAGAGAGTGGCAAAACCTGGAACTAAGAGATCTTAGTGTTCTTTTCTGACACTGTGTAATTTATCCATCTCATGGTGGCATATTTATACTGCAAACAGTGTGTGCATACTGCTGAACACAAGGAGGAATTACTCTAAGTGCCTTGAGATCAAATGGGCCATGGTATTACCCTGCAGTGAAGCAGAGCTTGGTATCCTGCATGCAGGACTGACTCAATGAAGCTCTCTAGCTTTGGACACTTGAAGTAGCATTTCTGAACAGCATCACATTGATCTCAGAGGCAGGCCACTGCAGCTGGTGCTTAGGCTGTTACCTCTAATAAAGTTCTTCAGAAAAGTATGGAACTGTCTTTTAGAAAGAAAGTTATTTGTTCATGGCAACACAAGGCTCAACACAGGCTAATTTGCCTGAAGATCAGTGCCTAACTGAAGTCCATATGAGACATCTTCAGAATTCTGCTCTACTTGATTTAGCACACACTTTTAACTGTTCAGTCTGAGAGTTCCTACATTACCATGTTGCTGCCTTTTACTTCTTGTGTTCAGGAGTCTTCAAATAAATACTTGGAAATATTAGGTTTGATCTGACTAGATGATCTTTAAAGGTCCTTTCCAACACAAATCATTCTATGCTTCTTAGATCAGTGATCACAGAACCATGGAATAGATAGGGTTGGAAGAGACAACACACAAGTTTGAAGCTGAAATGTAAAATATTTCACCATTAATCACTTCAGCCTCCATTTCATGCATCTCTGAAGTCCCAGTCTGCAAAAAAAGAACACACATACCTTTAGAAATCTCTGAAAAGGAGAAAAGCCTCATCTGGAAATCTTCCTTGATATCCTCCAGGTTCTGATCTAGATCTCCAAATGGCTCATGGTTAGCTATGTTTTGTCTTCAGTATCTTGCCAGTTTTGTATCTGTCAACTTGAAAAACTTGGACAGCTTTTGAAGTATCACAAGTCTTTAAGAAGTAGCTGGAGGGAAGATTTGAGACTGTGTAATCTAACCTGAAGCCCTAGTTGCCAGGAGAAAGTTTTTACACTGACTGTGGCATCTAAATTTTAGGTCTAGGACCTCAAAAATACCAGCCTAAAGAGCTAGGCAGTTTCTGAAGTACCTTTGAACATACAACTTCTATCCATCTCTGCCTCAGGTGCTATATCCCAGGAGCGCTGTGAGGATAAATATTAGATATCAGTGCTCAGGTCCTATGGTAAAGAGGGGATACATCTTTTTGTGCCTTAATGTGCTCATTTTATCAGGGCTTTGCAAAGTCCCTTGTAGCCAAGAACAGCCCTGTGTGATGTGTGTAGATCAGTGAAGCACTCAGGGTTGCAAAAGGAGCACTGTAAGTCTTTTTATCACATGTCTCAGCACCCCTGAATGCAGGAGACAAATTGCTGCATAATCCATAACCTTCCCAGTTGTTTTGCCCAAGAGCTGCCTGTTTTTATTTGAAAGGAAAGGTCTTTACCAGCGGTCTCCAGTGGTGCCTATGTGGAGCTAAGAACTTGTGGGAATTGCTTGCCAAACTATATTCAACCCTCTATGGAAATTCTCAGGTGGCTTCTTGGGCAGCACCACTTTATCTGTCCACAGCACTGTCTGTGTAGTGCTCTACACAAGGAGACATCCCTGTATGATGTTGCTGATTGACATCATGTGCCATATGCCTCTTCCCTTCAGCCTCTGCATGATCCTGCAACTGTCATCCCATTCTGTTTTCCAGTACTGCCACCTTTTGGGTATGAAACTGCTTACATCTCTTTTCCTTTTGACTCTATCTAGTTCACACACTGCTGGCCTTCTTAAGCCATGTGTCTATGATTGTTGATGTCAGGTATGTGCATGAATGGATCTCTCAGCAGCACAATTTTTGATCCAGATTCAGTGTTGAATTTCTGCCACATTGCTGCCAAATTAGCAAGAGCTTATGTGGGCTTAAAGCTTTATGCCAGCTTTATGCTGGCTGTGGAAGGACAGAAGATGCCTAATTTGAATAAAGTTAAGCAGGTGAGGACAACAGGTGACACTTGATCTGTCCTAGATCATGTTGGTGCAAAATTATCCTACTAGAACAATTTCTTAAAGAAATGTAAGTAGGCAACTTCATTTCTTGACAGATCAGAGTTATAGCTAAAAAAGAATTTCTGACATGGTACAGGGTGTCCTAAAGCTTTGTGTACTACCCAGGTTATGGTCTTATATGAGCATAAGACCTTTCACAAAAGCCTTGTTCCACTGTCATTCTAGAAACTTGTTAAAATTGGGTTAAAATTAAAGACTTTTCCAAGTATTTAAAATAAAAAACAAACAAACAAAAACCCACCAAACTCTACCAACCAGTGAATCAGTAAATCAATATTCTTCTCTGATATATTTCTCTCTGTGATGGAAACTTTTGTGACAATATCATTGTATCTTTTGCTTCATTCATTATATGAGGGTTTTTAACTTTCTGCTGCTTGATATTTAGAAAGAACCAAACAATGCTTTGAAGCAGCAGAAAAAAATCAGATTTTATTGTTCTTTTAAATCAATATTTTTAAAGAGTACTAGAATAAATTTTTTATGGCATTATTAGTCCTGCATGGCATCGAAGTTCTAATTTATATGATAATAACAACAATGGAAAACATCCTTCAGCAAAATGAAATACTAATGATAATGTATCTTTCCATCATACTTTGGCATTTCTAGCAAGAGCTGGAACCACAGAGGTCTGAAAATGAAAGATGCTAAAGACCATCACCTCAGAACACACCCAATTTTAAACTGAGGAAAAGATTATCAGAATCAATTTTATTGGCTATATTAATAAAGATGCGTGGCAGAAAAGTAGCCTATAGGTGGGTGCCAGTGAAAAGAAACACTGTATTTCTGAGCAAGCACTTCCTGAGATCTGTTGAATGTTGCAATGTCCTTTTCTCAAGGGCATCTATATGGTTCTGTTTCTGCTCACCTGGACCATCCCCAGGCTCGTAGCAGATGTTATTGCTTTTCCAAAAACAGTCAAACCCAGAATTTTGTGGGCCAATTCCTTCTTTCATTCTGCACACAACTCTGGGTTACTGACTCCTGAGTTCAAACAGACAAAAGCAGCAAAGATGCCTTTGGCTGAAATCCTGACCTGCTGAAAGATAAAACTCCCAAACTGCTGCTTAGATGGCTCTTTAGCCAAGTTCTACATAAAGTACTTTTAAAATTCATTTTTTCAAAGGAGCCTAAATTTGTCTTTTAAAGAAATTCTGGTGAGGGCTCTGTTCTCACATAAGTCTAGAATCATAGAAGATAGAAGACTTGAAAGGCCCCTGAGAAATAATCTTCTCTACATTTCCACAGAGAGTCAGGACCCTGTTGTGTCATGACCTTCTCTCACAAGTTGTTTGCCTTATTGATTTATCAAAAGCATACAGTTAAGACGATTTTTCATCCTCTTCTGATAACCAGTTCCTGCCTGTCACTCACCTTCCTGGTGTTTCCCTTAGGTCTCCCTTAGCTCTTCTCTGCTGGAAGCTAAATCACATTGTTCAAATCTTTTTAATATAGAGAGCCATTTATGCACTGAAATGCACATAAACAATAGCCCTCTGCATTTTATAAATCTCAAATGTGTCAATATGAAAAGTATAAATTTATTTATTGATTGCAACAGCATCACATATTTGCTTTGTGGTCTGTAATACTGAAGGTCCTATTCAACAGCATGGTCAGTTATTCCCAGCTTTTATTCAAGTATTTGGTTCCTCTTTCCTAAATGTAGTCCTCCTTTCTTGTCTCTAAGGTGTCTTGCATATTTCAGATATTTATCCACTGTACAAAGACCACTTAGCATTCCAGTCCTGTCATCCCTCTAGTCTGATGCCTCTGCTCTTCTTCATTCTATGAGAAAAATGCCATAAAGGGCAAAATTTAGGATATTATTTGCAAAAATCATCCTGAAAAGGTCGCCCCTGATCTGCCCCACTTTTACAATGTTAAGAGAACAGTTCTTCTGAGGGTTGGGTTTTGTTGTGGTTGATTTTTTTTCTCAGCACCACCCATCCACACTAGGATCATGTATTCTTCATATGTTCGTAGTGGTGGCATACAGGACTGTGGTGGTTTGACCAGAAATGAAAGAACCATCTGAGATATGCTGTTTATGCTGTGGTCACCAATAGGTATTCGGATTTTAATATTGGTACCTGGTTTGACCACTGGAGCATTGGATCCGCCTCTGAGAACACCCGCACAGGGGTTAAAAGCTCCCCCCTCGGAGCTCTCTTTGGATTTCCAGCGGGGAAGAGTTGCTTCTCTCCCCCAGCCCAGCTGCTAGCTGGGTGGGGGGAGGGGAAAGCCACGCGGCCCTGGGAGAGGTATTTTGACCCTGAGGGATGGAAGGGTGGAAGAACAAAGTACCGGGAAGCACCAAGCAGCCCATCATCCCCCCCCCCCCGCCCACACCCCCCACCTTTGGAGACAGAGAGAGAGTGCAGCCTGTGCTTGAGACTGAGTTACCTTGAAACTTGATATCATGTGCCGGCAGCAGGCAGCATGGCTGAGGAGAAGAAGTGGGGGGCAACGAGAAGGTGTCCGGCCACTGTGGGAGTCTCTGGGCGGTCAGAGCCTGAGCTTTTAACCCTTTGTGGACAATGAAAACCTTACAGAACATTAACCCTTCCTAGGAGAGAGATAAGAGTAGAGGATGGAGGAAATGGGTCAGTGATGGAGTCTGGCAAGTGAAAGATGTTAGAGGAGTGGAGAAGATGGAGTGGCATTTTTTGTTGGACTCTTTTTTGTATAGCCATGGACTGTTGACTTGTGATATAGAGACTGCATCCAGGGGGAGGCAATGGTTCAGAGGCAAGAGAGTTCAGTGTTGAGACCCCTCGGCCCCAGGGGGTGTAAAAGAAATGGGGGGGACAAAGGTCCCAGAGGTGAGACTGTGCTTTGTTTGGAACGGGGCGAGGCATCCTTAAAAAGACCACCCTCGAGTGGCCTTGCCCATGCCGGTGGTGAGAGCACCAGGCATGGAAGGAAGATGTCAAAAATGGCAAAGGATCAAAGGATCTCCGGGCGGTGCTGCTTGTGACAAGTCCATGGCACAAGGAAGGACTCCTTCTACTCTTGATGAACTGAGGATTTGATTATCTAAATGGTGGTTAGATGGTGATTTTGGGAAATGTAAATGTACTGGGAATTTGGTGGGAGGAGGAGGGGGAGTGTTTCTGTGCAGTTTCCATTTTCCTTGTGTTTTTCTTTTTTTCCTTCCCTCTTTGTAGTTGAGTTTTTGTAGTTAAGTTAATAAAGTTTTTTTTCTTTCCCCTAAGTAGGAGCCTGCTTTGTTTATTCCGGGTACCATCTCACAGCAGACACCAGGGAGAGGATGTTCTCATGGGGGCACTGGCATTGTGCCAGCGTCAAACCATGACAAGGACTGTGTCAAAAATCCTACTGACAATAGGCTTCATATGTCACTGTTTTTTCCTGAGCTCATCGGACAGACATTCTGCTAAAGTAAAATAAAACAAACAAAAAACCAGGAAAAGTAAAGACTATTTTGTCGTTTTCTTAGGTTCTCCCATGTTTTCATTTTCCTCTTTCAGTCCCTCAGGGTCTCGCCATCATTCATGACTTTTTGATGCTGATTTCTTTAAGCCTGTTTTTAAATATGGATGGATTTCAGCATACATCACTCATGTAAGTGTATCTAATTCATCTAAATGTTCTTCACCTTTTACTTGAAGATGCAGCAAAAGGCAATATCAACCCAATCTTCTTCACGGCAGCTGTTGATTGCTTCCTTTCCCATTAGGCATGGGGTTTGTATTCTCCTTTGCCTCCCTGTGTTTCTCACATGCTTTGCTTATTTCATTCTGTGTTTTGCTAGCTTTCTCTTGTGCAGTATTTTTTTTAATTGTATATTTTCATGCTTGGGCTATTCCTTTATAGTCAAATGCAGCTATATATCTTGTTTCTGCCTTTTTTGTAGTGCCTTTTTGATATTCAGATCTGTAATGATCCTGTGATACAGCTGTAATATTCTCTTACAGTGCTTCTTATCTTTCATCTGTATTGGGATACTTCATCACTGTGTCTTTAATAAAGTATCTCTCAGTACTGCCAGCTCTCAACAGTACCCCCTTATCCTTGGATTACATTCTTAGAAAAAATCTTCCCAACAGTTTTTGAACTTGTTTTTGTTTAAGTCCATTGATCCTTACTTTCCTCATTTCATACCATCCTTTACTTAGCAGTTGCCTTTTGCAATACTTTACAAATGTTCAGAGTTTTCAGCTAGTCCTCCCCAGTATGAGTGGGGGCAGAAATAAGTAGCTATTTCTCTTAGTACTGTATTTCCCCACAATGTTTCATTTCTGTTTAACTTTGAGCTTCAGGGTATCCCAAAAGCCATTTTGGCCTCATGATTAAGCTAATTAGGCATACGTGTTCTTTTTGGCAATTGTGCATATGTTCAGTCTTGCAGCAGGTAGATGTGCTCAGAAAAGCTTCTACCCTACACTTAGTGTAGGGCAGAAGTACCAGGGCTGCTGCTGCCCCACTGTGTGACGCACTGCTGTGCATGCCACTGTCGGGTGAATTAGGAACTAGGGCATTCTTAAGTGCAGAATCTGTTTGATGAACTGCAGAAGGCTTTTGCAGAGATGGGTGACACTAAATGCTGCTCTGTTTTGCAGAGAAGAAAACTGACTGCTTGGGGATACAGATATGTATATATAACCATGCATCCCAACCAAAAACGTTTGGATTGTTCTTGCTTTAGAGTACCAGCCTAGAAAATATGATGTGCTAACTGCTGATTACCTGTTCTTATCATTGCATGGTTTTGTATATTTTATTCTGGTCCCAAGAAAGGCTGAATCAATTCTCTGCTTCCAGCTAAAAATCTGTAATAGGCTGCCACTGGGAAATACTCCTCTCTTTCTTTTTTTTCCTCCTTCTTAACTTCTTGAAACTCTGACTCCTGTCTCCAATGTGACCTTAGAGCAATCATTTCCACATACGTTTTGAAGCCCTTTCTCCTTGTTTTCCTTGCCTGCAATTCCTGGTCATGCTCAATACTAACCTGCCAGTCCTACAGATTGGGCTGTCATGTTCCTGTAGTAGTGGCAGTTTCATCCACATTCTATGACTTATTCTTCCTGTTTTACTCACCACATTGCTTACACCTGGGAATAGATGGCTCAACAAGCCATCTTATTCTCTCCCTAGTTTGTCCTGTCCACTCAGCATCAGCTACCTGCTTACAAGTATGGTTTTCTGTTTTATGCAAAGTCTCCCCATCACCACCCTCTTGCAGGCTGCTGGTCCATGTTCAGTTCGGCCAATGGTCAATACCACCCAAGTATCCTTGCATCCTGTATCCTCAGGATCCATGCTTTGGAAATCCACTCCACAAACTCAATGTTGTTCACCAATATGTAATAATAGATGAGCTTAAAGCAGCCATGCAAATCCCACAGGGAAATGGTGTAAATGATGTATCCCAAGCATCATCTATGCTTGTTTGCCATTTATACTGATAATTAAAAACTAATGATAGTTGCATGTCTGCCAAGAAACAAACTCCCTTGGTTGAATGGGTGAGAAGAATTTTGCAAGGCAAGATTAAATCATGCTCCCTTCTCTGCTGGGAACTGACTGTCAACCTTTTGTTTGTGAACTGAGAAATTAATTGCTCCACAATGGAATTGGAGTTTAAATTAGTGAGAGATTGTATTCACTTCACTTTCAGTGGCTCAGCTGGCAGAACTATGTCCTTGATTACCTAGACAACAAGTACTGTTCATTGTTCCATCCTTCCTCACCAATTACATTTTTCATTCTCACAGAGCATCCTATTCCTATTAAAAACTTGAACGATTTACATCTGTGATCAGAGGGAATTGGAGTCTTCAACTCCAAATAGGCCTTGGGTGCCCTTGTGTGATATCCAGTATTTTCCCGGAGACTGTGATTTTCTGGGCTGTGGGCAACGCTTCACTTCAAACTTTACTGAGACCACTGAGTTTACATCAAAGTGAACCATCTTGATTTTGTCTACTCTTCCCTTGCACACAATTTCTGTCAGCTCTTGAGAATAGAGATCTAAGCTGTCAGTTGTACAGCATCTAAAGCTGCAAAAATAGTACAATAAAATGTCCATTATATCCACCTATAGAATTATTTTTATTCTGTTTGTTGGTATCATGTTTGTTGCTCTAATGCTACCCAAGATTGGCACCCTTCTGAAAAAGAAATTCTGAATAACTTCTAAATTTTTGAACAAGTGGATTCAGAATAAGTAATGAATTTAACAGGGCATTTTACTGATTTCTCTTCACCCATTTGGACTTGCCTACAGCCTTTACTTATCCTGGAATTACCCAAGTGTAACAATTTTGGTTTTCTTTTCTTGTTGCCATGGCCCTGTTGCCTAAATACACAGTTCCTCTCTCATCTCCTCACTGCAACTCCCTTCAAAGCTGAGCCAATGTAAGAGCACCTGCAGAAACAGGAGAAGAGGAAAGTGAAGCAGCTTCGTCCCTTGTTCAAGGCTATTTCCAGTTGTATGACCTCCATGGATCTTCCCTCTCTAGAAAGAAAAATAGCAGAATGGAAATTGTCAAGCTTGCTCAGTAGAGTATCCTGAGCTCATGGGAAGAGTGGTCCATCTCCAGTGACACAGAGCACATGGACTTTGCATGGATAAAGGAGATGTTCCCATGGGTAAAAATTACTTACAATTCTATTCAAAAGAGCCCCTGTGAGCAAACAACAAGCTCACAGAGACACCTCTGTGTTATGGCCTGTCTCTCTTAATCTCCTTTATAACCTGGAAGATTTAATTGCAACCTAACACTTATCAGAGAGCAAACATTTATACATATAAGAATTTGGAAACCAAAAGAACTTTCAAAATTTGCTTAAATTTCAAAATATTTAAGCTTACCCCCTATTCCTCATATGTTCCTTAGCTTATCACAAGCTTCAGGAGCTCAGAAGCACAAATTCTGAAGGTGCTAGGCAGCCACAGCTGCAATCAGGTCTCTGTTTTTGAAAGTGTAAAACTTATTACACTAGTCTGAAAAGCAATGAGAAGAATCTTGTCAATCTGTCTAACGCTTTTAACCTTTAGCAGGTAATTTTGTGGTTTATGGTACAATTACAGTAAAGTGTTAGTATTTATATAATTGAATAAGATTGATGATGTTCCTTTTGCATAGAAGCAGCGTATAAACCTGTTCCTCTATTCAGACAGTCAATACACTAAAACTGCTGAGTAAAACCAGGCCTGCTACTCCTATTTGGAAGAGACCAAAACTCCCCATTAAAAAATGAGATTTACCGCTATTTACAAATGCCTTTCAGATCAGCAGTCAGCTTTATATACAGACTATTATTCTGACTTTTAGTCCGGAAACTAGACCTGTTCTGCTTAACTTTGCATAAAGAATGCTTTCAAAAGATTTTATGGATTATAGATTATATTACTTCAGACTGGCTTCTGGTCTTGATGTCCTCATCAATTCATTCTCATATTCTTATGACAGTACTCATATTCTTCTGACAGACTGTAGTGAACCTATGCTGATAATTCCCTTTTTTAATGAGCCAATTTCTCTATCTCTTTATAAGGAGATTCTCAAATATCTCTTTGGGACAAGAAAAAGGGTAACAATTCTCTCAAATGAGATACCTTACCATTAAATTGTTTCTGTCACCCCAGTGCCTCTGTTTTCATGGTAGACTGTGCAAAGAGAAACATGAGTATAGAATGCAGTTGACTAAACATTTAAGGAGAAAAGGTTACTTCTTTCAGTCACACTGTAACCCTCATGTCTGTGGGTGATTTTTATGTGGGCACTTTGGGCAAGGCTTGGAGATTTGGAGGCAAGATGATACACTTTAAAGTCTACCATGATAACATGGCAAATACCTAACTTTTGCTAATGCTCCCAGTAATGATCTGAGAGGAACATGTTGCTATGTTGAGCATTAATATATTTATCACTCAATCAATCATGCACAGAGTCTTGGCAAGTCAGGCATGTGGGGAAGGGTCAGTCTGCAGAGCTCCTGGCAGTGAGATAACCGTTGATCTTGCAGAGCTGACATTTCCTCCTTTGCTTCTCCTATTAGCTTTTTTATTTTGGTATGTCTTAAGGGTTTGCTCTTTTCCTGAATCCCTAGTGCTTTTACTCCTTTGCTAGAAATTCTTTAAATTTGCTTATATTTATTTATATATTATCTTTTTTTTTCTATTTTTCCCCTTGAATGGCTATTAAAAACATAGGTGGCAGGATAGCTTTGGCTCACAGTTAAAATTCATTTGCTGAGATAGGTTCAAATTACAACACACTAGCATACGTCTATGTAGTGGCTCATATGGAAAGGCAAGTGACAGAAAAGTAGTCCTGTGTCTTCTACAGCCAGAGACTGGTAACAGAGACCTTCAGAGGGGAAAACAAAACAAAACAAAACAAACAAACAAACAAACAAATAAAAAAGGTAAAGTAGCCTTAGGAATATCCTCCTGAAATATAAGTGCAGTTTATCAAATTTATTAACCCGATCAGAGAGATAGGATATAGTCAATTCAAATAGTTCAAATTGAGGATGTTAAAGGGGAAAGGAGAAAACAGAACCTTGAAATTTCTGGATTGAAGCTCATTTTAAAAAGCAAATCCTCTTGAATATTTGGTACTAAGACAAAGGTGATAATTTTTCACTCCTATGGTATATTGCAATTATAGTTCTAAACCATAGTGTAAGAAAATCTCTCTCTAGAGATCCCAGGAAACTTGACACTGAGTTTTCCTTGCCTGTTCTCTTCCCTGTTATTTTGGCCAGTTAAGACAGTCCTGCAGTTTCCTAAGGAGCAATGCAATGGTCCCAAAATGTCTACAGTGCTTTAAACTTCCTGGTTTTTGGCTCTGCATATATTATTGTGCATTTAAGTTAGAGAAACACTATTGGCAAAGCTGGATACATTAAATGGTTTTCTACATGAACAGTGCATTTAGAAAACAATGACTTTGGACTGTATGTTACAAACAAAATTCCATGACAGATGAACAGAATTGAGGCTCTTAAATCACCATTTTCTACTAAATAATCACATATTTCATTGCTCTATTTGGCTTTCTAAATTGTACATTTCATTTTGGATTTGATTTTTAGATTGTCTATTAGTTATGAATCCAAAAGCAGTCAGCATGTTTTAAGTGAATATGCTCATTAAATAGGAAAGAATTACTGGGTCCTCCTACACAGACCAGAAAATATAAATATATTTTTGCATCCAAGGCCCATTCAGCTTCCCACAAACCATCTATGTGAATCTTCTGCAAAGATTAATATTATGGTTCTTAGTTCAAAAGGGGACATGTGGGGTGACCATAAAAATTTTAAGGTTTTAGAGTTGAAAACTTAATTGCCATCGTCTTATTTTGGTCTATCTTTTCCACAGTTTTCATTCTATATATACACCTTAAAAAAACAACACAACAACAACAACAACAACAAAAAAAAAAAAAAAAAAAAAAAAAAAACCAAAACAGAAAAACCCCATTAACACTAAAACATCTCTTCATTTTCTTGCTTCACTCATCTTTTTCTAGAGATGTGTCAGGAGATTGGCAGCTTTCCATAAAAAGCTATTCCCACTTCTGCTGGAAAATTCCTGATTCTGATGCATAACAATGTTGTAAAAAGAAAATCTCCAAATATAATTTAAATGTACTATTCAAGTATTTCCAACTATTTAAAGAATCTCCATACGGTTCCCAGTGGTATGACAACCAACAAATGCATTCATACTTGCTCCTCCCAAGGAAAGAAAAAATGGGCTTATTTAAAAATTGATGAAAGATGGATGCTTCAGCTCCATCGCAGATCAGTGGGATCAAAGTGCCCATTTCCCTTCAGCATCCTTGGCCTCCATGAAAACCCAGTGTGCACAGGAATTGCCTCTCAGACACAATTCAGGGATAACACTGTTGAAGTAGGCAGTCCTATCTAAGATCTGTCTCCATATAAAGTAATGAGAGGCTTGAAATCTGTCCCCCAGCTCTGCTAATCTTGCTAGGATCAATTTGTTTGGATGTAAATGGCTGCTGTTCATCGGCTGTTTAATACTGAAGCCCCACAGTCCCTCTCATGAATAAAGACTCTCAAAGAAAACATGCTGTGCTTTTATTTGTACATCTTCATCTTCTTACTCATTATAAGTAACAGTTTTACTGAGTGTTTCAATGCCTAATCATGTCGTTGTGGTTTTTTTCCCCTTCCAATCCATAGCTGTGGTTTAATATACCATTACAATTTAAAGCCCCTGTAAAGAAAAAGTGGTTCTTATCTTCTGCAGAAATGACTTTCATTAAGCATCTTCCAACAGTGGATGGGAGTGTGGAGGTACTCAAAGAAAAACTGTAAATTGTGGTGCTGTTAACTGCAAGCACACTAGAAGGCATAGAAGCCTCAACAGCTTTGGGAATAATGAGTCAAAATGATGGGTTTTTGCATTAAAGCTGATTGCAAATAAAGGCAGAAGTGTTTTCAGCCTGGCATTTGACTCCTGCTAAGCTTTGATCAGAGTGTGCAGTTTCAGGGACAACAAGAGGAACATGTCCCAAAGCCCAAAAGACCCATGCCCTGCGACACCACACAAGTAGCAGATTGCAGCCTGATTTCCTGGGGGTATTGTGTAGTTTGTCACCTTCTGTTCCAAGCCAGTTGCTATGGTCTGGAGATCTTGGCTGACTCTTGGCTGCTCTTAAAGAAAAAAGTCAACAGATTTGTGTTTATTCTCAGTTGTGACATTTCATTATCAAGTTCAGCAGCAATCTAGCGGCTGCAGAAGCAGTAGAGATTAGGAAGCTACTGGATGCTACAGTGAACAACCAACATGGTTCCCATCCAGCAAAAGTTCACACCCTCGCACTTTTACTTTCCTGTTTTTGTTTCTGCACCATTGTCCTAGATAGGACAGAAATCTTCTCTGCAAAAGATCCAACACTCCTCACTGCTAGACAATTGAAGTGATATTCAGCCTTAATGTCCTGAATTCTCTTCATTGTTTTCTCTTCTGTATCTAGTTTTGTGAAAATTACAGTGAGAGGGTCATCATTTAGTTATCTTGATAATACACTACTCTTGATGATACTCTTAGTCACAAAATACACAGACACAAGAATATAAACCAAGGCAGAATCCAGTTTATTGGCTTTTTTTGTTGCTTAAAGCTTGTCTTTGTGGATTCAGCTGTAATCATTGATTTCTGGGGTCTTCTTATTTCACATGAAACAGTGACTTCCTAAGCAGCCCAAGCAGCACCAAGTCCGTGAGGTGACCAGGAAAATGCAAGACTCATTGGTCATTTGTGACAGGCAAAACCCCTGCATAGTTAAATATTAAACAGAAGATCAAAATAAAACCATGAACAGAGAAATGAGTAAATCAACTCACATGGTCTACAAGACTCCATGACTAAACATCCTGAGCAGCACTGTACAAGATTATTAACCCTTGAGAACTTATTTTCTCTAAATTTAGTGTAAAAGCAGTTTCCTATTTCCAAAAAGTGTCAGAGACTAAAAGTTACTGGTAGTACTTCAATTCATCTTTTCAAGTTGAAGGTGGCATTAGGAGTGTGAAGCACTCTTGCTATTTAAGATGTAATCATCAGCAGCTTAAGGAATGCACTCCATGGCCTACAGAGAAAGTGGAATCTCAAAGAGGAACCCATCAAAGAGTTTCTGGTGCTAATAGGTAGTAGCTAACAAAGTAGCACAGACTGGTGCTACTTTCAGGTGATCTTTGGCTTCACACCACCAAGGATGTGGACCATTACTTTCCAAATATTAAGATGCACTATTTGAAGGAGGATACTGCAGTGATATATATCGAGTCTCAATGATTATTTACAAGTATCAAATAAGGCTTAGGCATGACAGAGATAAGTAATATTTTTTCTCATAAATATATATTAATACCTGTATATATACTTGATTTTGAGGAAAAAAAGCACCAAGTGCATCAAGTTATTGAACAATCAGAGTGACATTCAGCAGCCAGTGTAAGACATAATTTAGTCAATGACCAGTTGTGACTAAATCCTCTGCTGTGTGGTTTACCACTTGTAAACACCACCTTCTACATAACAGCACAGGGGCAATTCAACATAGCTATGTTGCCATGATTCTACCAAAAAACACAGTAGTCATTAGAGTTATTTTCAAGAAAAGCTCCGGAGGTTAATAAGCATGCAATTGTTTTATACCCACAGGCCTATTAACCTACAGTTTCTTGCAGGATTTATGCACAACACGCGGTGGGAGTTCTCTAAGATGATTTGCACATCTAGTCCCCATTAGAGTTAATAGGAGGCATGCATATCAATGCTTTTTACATGATAGGGACTGACCTTTCTTTGAAGACTTTAATGAGAATTCTTTTTCACTCTTACTCTACTGTATTAAACCCAAAAGACAGTCCAGATATTTCTACTATCCTTTATCTTTCTAACTAAAATGTTCAGCTCAGTAAACTCTCTTCCCATCCATAATTTTCTTCTTCCTATTATCACTTTTTCTTCCATCACTAGATGGACACCTTAAGAATCTCCACCAATGTGAAAAACAACATTGTTCTTTTCACCTTAACAGTGTTATGCCCTTTCAAGCCACAGGAAAAGAAAGGAAATGCTCTGTTCAACTTGGTTCTTAAGGCAACAAGTAATAGGGTGGTGCAATTTCTTCCCAAATAAACTTTTATTACAAGATATGTGATACAGGGTTTCAAGAGGAGAGTGGATGAGAACTTGAGAAAGAAACAGTTTGAGGATCATTAGCTAGACAAATAGTAGGAACATCAGGAAATCCCTGACCTGAGTATAGCTGATGGCTGGAAGAATACTCGGGAGAAGTATTACACATCATTGACCTTTCTCTCCTTCAGCTGTTTACATAGGGTCACTGTTGGAGACAGGATACTGAAGCAGTCTGCTTGTTTCATATGATGTTGGATGTTCTGGTATTAATCCATGTCTTTACATCACCATGTGCTGACCCTTCACATCAGAAGTTTAGTAGAGCAAAATCTGATAAGGAAGGAGAAACTGCCTGCCTATTGCTTCACCCAGTGCCCAGGTGAGGCTCACCCTACAGATGGGCTCGGTACAACAGACCTTAGCTCACAGTAATGTCCCGTGCTTATTCTGAAGTTTAAAGGAAAAAATAGCACCAGGCTGACCCTAGGAAAGGAGGGGAGAGATAAACACATTCTCTGACTGACTTTCTAGAGGAGGAGAGGCAGAAGAATAGGACAGAAAGAATAGAACGGTAAAAGCCACTGTGAAATTAAGCTGTTAATGTGAGTATGTGCTTTTTCTAATTGTCAGAGACTCAGCCCTGCAAACTGCTTCTGAGGAAGGAAAGCCCAAGAAAAATCAAAGATTAGGAGATTGGTGGAAAGTAGTGGTCTTCCTCTGATGGAGAGATTTGCTCAGATCTCAAATAACATGTCTTATCCAGTATGTTGTTGGCAATTCCCTAAGCAGCTGGCACAGCTGGAATATACCAGTTACATGGACTTCATTAAGCAAAGATAACTTTTTATCAAGATTTTGATAAAGTAATCAGTGCTCGGATTTTTATGATATCTCTTCGACAAAGGTAGGAGAAGACTTCCCTACTAGTTTCAGCTGTGGAGGTGAGATTTTTCCTGACTGTTGTTTCTGGGAATGGAGTTTCTGTGTTGCCTCCTATCACGGTGGTGTGAGGTTTTGTTGTGAAACTGAAAAGATGCTGTGTAGCATCCTAAATATACCATATGTTTCAAAGCAGGGGATGTTTATTCTTAAATGTGTAATTTGCAGAGCAATTTTGAAACCTCTTGTGACAAATGATTCAGCTCTTCAGAGAGCTTGATTGGTGTATGTCATCTAGCAGGTAGTACTCTAGCTCGTATTTGGACTTTTTCTATACAGTGTTTGTTGTTCTCACCGAACTTATTCAATTTAGTTAGCTTCTTTATCACCTTTAGCACAGTGCATGAATCCTCAAGAAAGGGCTATAGGTTATATAATTTAGAAGTACAGTGTAGCATAGGATTTGAGGGTGTTTCTCTATGCTTGTTTTGTTACAGAGGTCAGTAAAAATACTCCATGACTGCATAGGTTTTGGAGCATATACCTGCATCTTCCTCTTTCTCCCTCAGAACTGACTCCCTTCTTTTTCTTTAGACTAATATAAAAGAAACAGATGCTTTGACATTATTGCTCCCTATAGTGTTGCAGAGTGTTTCTCTTAAAGGAATCTTTAAGGTTGTTCCAGCAATTGCAGTTTCCAAAAGATGGCTACATAAAAAAGGAAAGTTTTAAATAAAAACAAAATTCCAAACAAACAAAACCCCACACAAAACCCCCTCCCACAACCAACCAACAACAAGAAAAAATCCACCTCCATCCAAACAACAACAAAAAACCCCAACAAAACAACACAAGACCGAACTTCTTATTATGTTTTTGGATCCCAAAATGGATGTATAATTCATTGCACCTGTAGTCAACTATCCATTCAAAACAATTGCTATTTCACACTGATTAGCTGATTTGCCAGTATGAGAGGTAGCTGGTTTTTCCATGGCCAAGTAGTAAAGCACAATGAAATCTTCTGAGCCCAGATCCTTCTCTTTTTAGAACCGAACAGAGAAATAATCTTTCTCCTTCAAAATAAAACTTTCCTTTTAAAATAAAAAATAGCATTATTTCAGGTTTCAGATGGAAAGGCAGTAGTATTCGATTTGAAGGTTTTCTACGCAGACAGGTGTTCTCAATGGAGCCATGGAGACCAGTTTCTTGACTCTTTCTAATGGACAATACTAAAACATTTGGCATACTGTGTCCCTTGATTCCTGGCTTCTGTAACTTTGTCAGTGTTGTCATGAAAACCCTTCTCTGTCCTTGCTGTGCTTTTTAAGCCTTTGGGATTTTTTTTCTCCCAGCTACCAAGGCTGACTCTTTAGTTGCTGAAATATGAGGAACTGTTCGCCATCTCTTGTGTATAGTGTCATAAAATAGTTTGAGTTGGAAGGGACCTTTTAAAGGTCATCTAGTTCAAAATCTCTCCAAAGAGCAGGGGCATTTTGCACTAGACTAGGTTGCTCAGAGCCCCTTTCAACCTATCTTGAGTGTTACCAAGAAAGGGGCATCAACCACCTCTCCGGACAACCTGTTTCAGTGTTTTACCACCCTCATTAAAAATAACCAAATCTTATTTCTTGTATGCAGTCTAAATTAACCCTCCTTTATCTTAAAACCATCACCCCTTTTTTCATCACAAGAGGCCCTGCTCTAAAGTTTGTCCCCATGGTTCTTACAAACCCCTTTCAAGTACTGAATGACTGTGATAAGGTCTCCCAATAACTTTCTTTTCTGTGGGTTGAACAATCTAATTCTTTCAGTCTTTCCTCATAGTAGATGTCATCCATCCCTCTAATGGTCTTCATAGCCCTCCTCTGGATTAATTCCAACAGGTCCATGTGTCCAGGTCTGTGCTGGGATCCCAGAGCTGGATGCAGTTCTCCAGGTGGGGTTTCACAAGAGTGGAGTAGAGGGGCAGAATCACCTCCCTCAAGCTGCTGGCCACACTGCTTTGGATGCAGCCCAGACCACAGCTGGCTTTATAGGCAAGTATTTTAGGCATCATAAGACATTTTTGTTGAAAAACCCATACGTTTAAGAAAATAACCTGGTCCTATTTCCACCCTTAGTCATACTGATATGTAATGGGGTGAATTCCACTATAATAATATCAATTAAGGTTAATAATATTACACAGAATTAAAACAGATGAAAATAATTTTGAAAGAAGAACATAAAAAGGACAAGCTATAGCATTTGGATATTTACTTTTATTTTTAAGAGATATAGAGTAATTTACTACAGATAAGCATTTGATGGAGTTACAGCTCATAAATGTGGTTCGCCTTCATCTAATTCTTCTGGATTAATTCTCTGCATGGGATCCACTTATATTAAAGCTGAGCAATGAGGTTGTAAAGGACAGTTAATGGTGGGAAAGCAACTTCTCCCTCTGTTTGCTTTAACATGTTGGTGCAGTTGTAAGGTTGAATTGTACCTTTGGTAGAGATTTCCAGGAATAGTTACTACTTTCCAGGCAGAAGTAAAGCTTTAATTTCTGCCAGTTTCTGAGAGTTTGATGATCATCGAATCAGATGAGTCTGTTATAATCTAAGATGTCAACCCCATGGGAACAGCCTCATGTGCTGTTGGAGCAGTACTCTTAGGATGTTGGGCTTGGAGGAAAAATAATTGTTGTCTGACACTTAGGCCTCAGTTTAGTTACCTGAGCAGAGACATCTTGTGCTCAGGCACCATAAGGTATGAAAAAGATGCCTGAAGAGAACTAGCATGTTTGATGCTCATTTGATGCTTTTTTTAAGAAAAAAAAATTTAAAAACCAACAAAAACCCTACACCCAACCCATTGGTTACCCATATCCTTCTGCAGCAGCAGCTAGAGATCAGTGGGGATACCCTGGGGCAGGAGCAAAGCACTGAATCAAGCCATGATATTCTGACCTCTCTTAAATGGCTAAACAGGGAATTTGCAGTCAGAGAGCTGAGAAAAGATTGCAGCTGACCAAGCGAACAAAAACAGGGGCTAATATACCTCGTGGTATTTTTCAGAACTGGTTACCAGTATTGTATCTAATTTTCTATTTGATTTTCTTTGATTGTATTTGCTTTAATTCTTCATTGAGGCTTTTTCTCCAATTGATTCTGAAATTAGAATAGAATAGAATAGAATAGAATAGAATAGAATAGAATATTAACTTCAAAGGCTTCTAAAACTGAAAGGGACTTACAGGTTTTTATGGATGCTAAAAGGAGCTTTCAAAATTAGTTTGCTTGTCTTGCAAGGATAAAATGAGAAGAGGTTTGCAAGGATAAAATGAGAAACTGATTTCCTTCTAGAAGAAGATGTTCTAGGAGACCTAGAAGGAAATATTTTGAGACCTTTTCTGTGGGATATTTTGGGGTTTTCCTTTGGAGAAATTAGAAGTGCAGTGACGTGAAAGCATAATAATATAAAAGGTAACTAAGACTTATTTTTTTTAACACCACAGATTTAATTAATTAATTAATTATAAATTATTTATCAATTCTTCATAAATTAAATTATTTTTAATATACCAAATTTTTTGTTCAAATTTGGCTTCTCCATTTAGTGCAATATGGTTATTCTTCTTAGAAAAAATTCTGTATGCAAATCATACAGTAAATCAGCTAATCAGAAAGACAATGTACATTCTTGTCTTAATAAGAAAGATGTAATCCACATTTGAATCCCAGCACAGGAGGGTCAGTGGGAGGAAAATGCTCCCTGACATAGCAAGTACAGAATTCTCAGTACTCAAAAAGTTCAAACACCAGGAAGTTGCATGATCTAAACAGTAGAAATCTTTCATCAGTGCTGAGTCCTCACCACAAAAACTTAAAAGGGTATCTTGCTTTTCCTTTTTTCCTCTTCAACCACCTACTTGTTTCTCTGATCTACATCTGAAAGAAGAGCTTGTTCAAAATCACTAAGATATGACAAGAGAGCAGCAGATCTCTATCTGAAACATTATATTCAGTGGATGCAATTTCAGTCTCCTTATAAAGCCAACAAAGGAAAAATTGCACAAAATGTTTTGCAGTGATCAAAAGACAAAATTTTTCCACCTTCATGTTCTTTAGCAAAACTGACAAGAACAAGCAAAACCCCACATGACATAATAGATGCCACTTTCTTCTTTGAGATGTCCTTTCTACGTTTCTACATAAAATTTGAACTATTCAACTTTTGTTGCAGGCTTCAGTGTTAGTATTGTCAATCACAAGGATTTGTCAACACAAACCAAGCTCAAAAATTATGCTAAGTTAAAATACATACACTTGTATGCACTTTTCCATATGCTGACCACATTTTAGAAGCAGTAAGTAATGGGGACATAGCAAGGATTTACTTGCCCTTCTCATTTTAGAACATTTAAACCCTACTACTGATTTCATAGGTTTAAGCTTTTCTCATAAATTTAAAAATTTGCAACAAATTTTGCTCTAAAATGAAATCAAATCAATATTATTATATGATTTTAACCTTAACACCCAACCTGAATCTAATAAAAATGTTAAGAGCTATCATAAAGACATGAAGATTTGTACCCTTCTGACCAAAGCCCATGTCTTAATCTTGTAGACTCTAATAATTGCTGATAATAATTCAGTAAAGCTGCATAACTAGAAAAATAGGACATAATACAAATAAAGTGAACCATCTAGTAAGATAATTTGCTACTTGGATGATATTTGCAAACATGTATATGTACATTCTATCTATCCATATGCAGATGAGCACGATGTAAAATTTAGATATATATGAAAGAGCATTAAGGTGTCTTATATTGAAGAAGAATTTCGCTGCTGAGAAGGGGAAGTAAGTGTGTATTTCCTGGATGTGAGAATTTAATGTCTGGGTGTCATAGGCAAGAGCTTCTCCATCTCTTGATCAGAGGGAGGTGAAAGTGCCAGAAGATATTGGTTAAGGAGGGTGAAGGGCACCCTATGTACATGACCCTTTATTGCACAGTACAGCTCAGTTCTTGACTTGTGATTGCAGAGCTTCCTGGATTCTACTAGAATGAAAGAAAAATCCTGCTTTGGAAAAAATCCAAACATACTTTTTCTTCCTTGTATCAAAATTCTTCCATGAATATCCATGAAACACTGGATGTACTTAGTTCTGTGACTTGTATCACAGCTGGTAACAGGGAAATATCTGTACCATTTTTGTTTGTATTCCCTTTCCTGTACCTTTTAGGAATATAAAAGGAGGGTTTTGTCTGCATGAGTATCTTGGGAAGCTATTCTGTGAATGACTTTCTTCAATGGTAATCTATGCTTCTGTCTCCAATACTCAGAGCAGTTACAGGACAAAACAGTGGCTCCAACCATCCTCTCCCCCTAGCAGATTACATTTTCTTACTACATTTAAGTGAACTTTGACCTCTAATCCATTTAAAATGCAGCTGCTGAGTTCTCTTTTGCCTGTTGCTCTGATTCTCTGAGTATTTTCTTTTTCACTTCTTTTTTCTCTTCCCCCTCCCATTTCACTCACTGCTCTACCTTATCCTACTCCTCACAGTACAATCTGCCTCACCTTGAAGGTCGTTCACACCATTCTCTCCCTCCCTCCTTTTCTAGTCAAGTCTCTTATCTCGGAACATTAATTTAGCTTGACAACAGTGAGTGAAAGTAATAAAAAATAATTGGCTATTTGCAATACTCCTAATCAAGGTTGTATTCATGTTTCTTTCTCTTTAGAGTTAAAAGGTAATAAAAACAAGCTGCTCTCTGTGAAATGTATCGAAATCCATTGCTAGATAAAAATTATACAAAAATTGAAATATGGAAATGTTAAATTTTAATTATTCTAGAGATGATAGGATGCTTACTTACTAAAGACAAGTTCCAATTTAATTGCTTCCCTCTCAGCAGAGTTGTCAGAGATCAGCATTTGTGACTAACATGGACATTTAACAATATGAATCATAACATTTCTGTTTAGATTGGTAGAGTCATGAATATAGTGAAACATCTACATTTTAATTTCCTACATTTGTAATCTTTTAAATTGTGATCATGACACAGCAATAGAAAGGAAATTCTGTTTAGATGTGGTCTTTCTAGACAAAGTCTTCACACTCCTTCTAGAGCTTCAAAGTTGTGTCCAACTTGAACCCTACAGTTCCTGACCTTCTGCTGAATTATTCCAGCTGGAGAAGAAACTGGGGATCAGCTAGTTTTCTCCATAACTGATTTTCTGTTCTTTGGGGTAGACTGTCTCTTCTTCTGTTTCTTTTTTAAGTCCACAAATGCATGTCTTTAAGATGAAATTAATCAAAAAATCCCAAAGACACTTTTCCAGACCACAGAGTCAAGACCCTTAGTCAGCAACCTGGCTTACATTTTCTGCTTTAGACTGGTATCATTGGAGTCTGGGTAGGCTTTCATTTTAGTCTCCTCTTTCTCACTGTTGCTCCATTTTTAGCACTTCTCACACTTTCCTTCACACACTTTCCTTCATGAAGTAATACTCTGAAATGCTCTCCTTTATGTCAGTTTTCCTTTTTCCCAGCAGACTTGCATCCACCTTTGAAAAGAAAAATTTATCTAACCTCTTTCTTATCCTAAATAAAAAACCAGTTTCAATGAGGTTAAAGCCAGTCCATAACAGAAACCTAATGCCAATGCTACACATTCTTACGTGGCTTCAATAGTTTGCAATCCTAAAAATCTAGGTGTAAAATAAATGACATATTTCTATTGATCATAAACTCAATGCTACAACTACAGACTCATATAACTTTATCCTTTCCTTGTCCTGCACCACCCTTCAGTAGCTAGGAGATTTCATAGTCCACAGCAGTCATATAGAAGGGATTACTTTGCAATTTTAGTTGAATCTAAGTAATCTTTTACAGAAAAACCAAAAATCACTATTTAAGCAATTGGGAACTATTTTACTCGTCCATAAATCAAAATAGGTGATGAGATTTTCGTCTATTTCACTGAAAAAGCCAATCATTCTAGACTGAGACCAAGTATGGGGAATTCATCTGGAAATGTGTTGTTTTTCAGAGAGGTAAAAGAAAATGAAATACAGAAAGAAGTTTTGAAATAACCTTATCTCACAACACAGCAAATTAGTGTCTTCCTGAGTCCTCTTTGAGCTGTAGTTTTGTTTATGAGGAATGGAACAAGTGGTAAACTTTGGCCTTGTGCTGTTCACTATCCTCAACTTCTTAGAAGCATAATGTACATTCTTGTTTAATCCCAGCATCAAGCCTCCCCTTCACTTCATTGGCAGCAGCCCCTGGCTCTTTGATGAGGTGATTTCATGAGTTTTTTATGCTGAGGAGGAGCCAGACTCTGCAAGTCTTCCTTACTGTCACGTGTAAGTTTCTTGCTGAGTCCATCAGCATGTGTGATTGAATAAGTGAGAAAGTAACACCATTTGGTCCCATGGCTGGAGTAAAGCCTTTCTCAAGATGACAACCAGTCAAGGAAATTTAACAGCACTATGGGAAAATTAACATTCTGAAATTAGGCTAAATGAATGGACTTCAACATAACATAGTTGCTTTTACAGACTGATTTTACACTGTGACCTAACCATGAGAGGATAATGAATCATCCTTACCCACTTAAGGATTAACTAATTCTGGTCTGACACATTTCGTGAGAAGCACTGCCTGAGGGTTACTAAACCATTTTGTCCTTTGCATCAGATCCTGCAGGAAAGGAGGGACACACAGAGCTATATCTAAATAGTCCCAGGCACAGCATATGGACCTTGAGCTGTCTTTTCTGCTGTAGATCTGTGTGTAGAATTATAGAATTGTTTAGATTGGAAAAGACCCTTAAGATCATTGAGTCCAGCTGCTAACCCAGCACTGCCAAGTCCACCACTAAACCACATCCCTAAGCACCACATCTACACTTTTAGATACCCCAGGGATGATGACTCAGCCACTTCCCTAAGCAGCCTGTTCCAATGCTTGACAACCCCTTCAGTGAAAAAATTTTCCTTAATATCCAATCTAAACCTCCCCTGGCATAACTTGAAAGAGGAGAATTTCCTAATGCTGCCACTGAAATCCTATTTGCACAATGTAACATTTTCCTTTAGATTTAGGTATAAAGGATATAAAACTCAAGGCAATGAAAATAACTTACAGGTTTGGGGTTTTTTTATAAACCTCAGGGAAAAATAATATCAGAGTTAAGGTTTCCTTCCTTTTTCTTTAAGCCATACTGTTAGTCATAAGAAAAATATGATGGTAACTTGTTATCTTTTGTAACTCTTGCTGTAACACCTACAGAGAACAATGTAAAGAAAGGATGCAGTGACATGCCTTAAATTAGATCTCACTTTAGCCAGCTTCAAGAGGGTATTATACAGCAGCACAATTTCAAAATGCAATACATTCCTTGGACTTTTTTTATAATAAATCACGATTGCCAGGGCTGGCAATTCCCAGTATCCCCTTTGCTATTATTTTAGCAGCAGTACACCCTTGGATAAAATATATGTTACCTGAAAGTGCCAAGATCCTTCTTGCAGTCCAGTCACAGGCTGCACTTGAATGCATCATCAGCCTGTGGGTTACCCCAGGAACCCCTGCATGACAAGCGGCTGTTCTCAGTCACACTCTGCTGTCAGCACACATCCTGTGCACTGCCATTGAAGTGGCTTTATACAGCAAATACAGAAGAGACGAGTACCTTCTGCACCTTCAAGTTCTCTCCAACACAGTTTTGGCGCTGATGAACACTCATTGTTTGCCTTAATGCAAACAATATTCACAAACTCTTAGTGTGACAAGGAGGAAAACAATAAAGATGTCAAGATTCAAGGCGCATTATTCTGCTAGATATGGATTTTCCAACCTCTGTTTAGTGAAAGGTGAAAAGGGTAATGCAGCAGAGCAAGCACCGTATTTCCAAATATCATCTGTTTTGCTGAGTTATACATGAGCATTCAGGCTCCAAATGAGACAAAGGTAACTTCTACTTTTTAGTGGTGGATGCAAATGGCTTAGATTCAGCAAGGTATCTGAGCACACAATTGGCCATTGAATTAATTGGGATTTACCCACTCAAAGTTAAACATGCCCTGCAGGATGAGCACTATAACACTGAGATATTAAAAATAAACTAGGGTACAGCAGTACAAAAGTTGAGACCATCCACCATCTAAAGTACAGGAAAAATTGAGAAGCAAAGGAACAAATCCAGCATACAATGTTTAATACCTTTAGGCATGATGAGATAATAAGTAGGTTATTGTTTTCTGAGCCATTAAAGGAATGCATTGGTTTTAAAGATGTTCTTATTTTTAGTGAAATTTTAGTTCTCACAGGAAATATAGACAGGCTCTTCCTATGGCTTGCAATGTGTTTGCTAGAAACAGCCATCTGCTTCTCCTGCTTTCTCCTAAGGGGAATAAATTCCTTACATCTGGCCTGTATAATAGGACTTAGTGCCAGATCCTAGACCCAATGAAGTTAAATGATGTCTTTCCCTTAGTCAGGAAAAAATCAGGATTGTATCGCTTTTATAGCTAACATCTCCTGCTGTTTTTGCTGGGTTTTGTTTGAGTCTTATCCTATTCCAGATAATGGGCAGATGTTGCTGCCCATATATCCTTATTTCTAGATTTATGCATAGGAATTCTCTTGCCTTGCTCAGCATAGACACTCAGTACTACCTATTTTCCAAAGAGCCTTTAAAAACTTTTAATTGTCTGAGTCCTAGGGAAAAAACTGCTTAGAAAATCCAAAAATTTAGCAACTAGGAGCTTTTTAGTTTCCCAGTTCCTTTCTCATTTTCTATTCAGATAATTATTTGTAATTTCTTTAAGCTTTATTCTTTTTTTTTTTTTTTATTTCACTATCTCATTTGCTGTGCTTTATCTGCTGTTCAGCTCCAGTATCACAGAAACCGCCCAAAGTCATTTATTCAACAAAGAACTTGTATATTTTCTACTGAAGACTTAGATTTTGCAGGTAATTTCTGCATGCAGGTCAGAAAATTCCATAGGGAGAGAGGTTCCCAGGATTTTCCTTTCTCCTAAAACAGCTTCTGTGGGTAAGAGTAGGTCTACATTTTACATAGAAGTAGACCTAAGGAGTTGTTACATTTCTCCTTATTAACATTATAGCACTTGGTGAAAGATAGAGATGTATGCCTGTCTTAACACAGGGAAAAAATGTAATTATTATGCATGTTTATACCCAGCCAGTACTGTTGAATTAATTGCAGAAGTAGGTGGGGAAATAAAATCAACCAAAATGTTACTGAAGCACAGCATGGTGCAGTATAATGTTGTTGCCGTGCAGAACACTCTGTGAGTTTCTGTTATGAAACAAATTGTATATCTTCAAGAATTAGTGGGTTTGGTGAAAACTTTGCTGATTCAAGATATGTTTCTATGAAAGGAGGGATAGTGGTAGAGTATGGAACAGCTTGTACATGGTAAAGAAAGGAAGAGTATCCCTAAAATGCAAAAAAACTGAGAGGAACTGTGGCAAAATCAAGTTTATAATTTTGTAGGTGTGTCTGGGCAGGGACCAGGAGAAAATGGCTGCTTACTCAAGGGAGAGCAAACAGAGCCAGCCTGAGGCAGGCTGAGGCAAAGAGAGAAAGTCCTCACAACTTGTTCAGCCATCCTTCATCTGACCAGCTTCAAGTTGGGTTTATGTTCTTGAATAAAGCTGATGCTAAAAGTGTTACTTTGATTACTTTGATGCCTGAATTTGTGGCTTCCCTGATACAGTCAGTGCCTTGAATTGGACCTTGTGAAGGAGCCATCTAAGATGCAGCTTTAAAAGCCAGGTGATTTAGTAAAGCAGGTAGAAGATGATAATTCAAAGCATTGCTGGGGATTTTAGAGCAGTTATAAATGATCAGTGAAATAGGAATGTGCAGTAAAGAAACTAATCCAAAGCACTTGAAATTACAAAAATATTTTTCTAATATATCTAGGCTATAAAATCAAGATCAGACTTCGTAATGTAATGCAATACAGTGTTTTCTAAGCAGTAAGGATCCTGAATCTGGTTTTAGGATTGGAAATGAATGCTGCCAGTATTGTATTGTTAGTACTTGTCACTATTTCACCTTTTTTAGGACCATCAGATAACTTAGTATATAATCAGTTGTCATTATGTAATGAAATCACCTATCAATTGTTTATTGAATTCAGCAAATTCACCCTTTAATGTTTTGGTGATTCTTTTCAAAGACACAATGGTAATTTGTTGTCAGTCCAGATCTAATTTAATCTCTGAATGTCCCTTGGGACATTCTGTTCCTTCAAGACAATCTTCCCTGCAATTATTAACATTTAAATGGTAGTTTGTTATTACTGTAAACAGCAATAAGCACCATCCAAAGAACATTCTTCACTACCTTACTCCCTCAATGCATGAATGCAACAATAAAAGCTCTATGCCACTTTTACTTGTGTATTTGCTGCCATAGCTCTTAATTTTTAAATAGCAACATATTACATTTATGATACATATTCAAAGAATACACAGTTTTAGGTTTGAGTTTCAAATCTAGAGTGTGGATATTGACATTAAACATATATATGCATGTGTGTTGCTGCCTCCTCATAGAGAGTTCTGTTTCTGATTTTAGTTAGTCTAATCAGTGCTGCTAGAAGTGATTGTCTATTTTTTCAGGAGATTGGTGTCACCGCTGATGTTCTGGTTTAGAACATCTTCGTAACACCATGGAACATGAAAGCAGACATCAGGCAGAGTGGTGTCTGATGTGAAAGAGTTTTTCTGTGCACAATGCTAGCAGATACACAGTATGTGCTCCAAAATACCTTCTCTCCTCCATTCAGCTCTTCTTTACACTTTCTTTAACGTGTTTTTGAATTGAAACCAGTTCCTCCATCCTCTGCAGCAATGTACTGCTGTCTCCTTATTCAAATCTCATCTCAAGGTGTTTTGAAGAACTCTTAATAATCTCTAAACAGAGAAAGTATGTGATAAGTAGGACATACATTTCATGGAGAGTGCCAGCTTGTGGAAGAGCTACCCAGTGTCAGAGGCAAAGGATGTCTTGCAGTAACCCTTACACCTTGGCCTGCATCTGGCTGTCATTTCTGCTGTTTCCTTTGCCAATAAGAAGGATGTCTTTTCTGCTGAAAGCACCAAGGCAATCACCGGTTCCAGAAAACCAGGCTTTTAAATTTCCTCATGTTCAGCCAGAACAAGGAGCTTGCTGTGGCAATCAGCCCTGAAGGATACAGCCAGCATCAAATGTCTCCCTAGTGGTCTCCAGTATCCATTTAGTGGTCCAGGTTTATCCCACCCTGCCATCCTTCTCCTCACCATTTGAGCTAAGTGACAGATTTCTGCCTTACATCCTGTCACCCTGGAGAGTCCTTCTGAAAGAAAGGCACAGGTGTTTCACTCACTGCAAACGCTGCTTAGATGTTTCACATTTCATAGTGTGGAGCTCTGCTCTTGTGTATGAGGCTCTGCAGGATCTGGTAATCAAAGTGATTAGGGTGCCTTAGCTCCTTGTCGACCTGCTCAGGCCTCCCTGGAACATTCACTTCTCCTTCTGCACTACTCCTCAGTCCTGTTTCAAATGTCTGATACTACTCATAGCTAAGCTGGGAGGCTCATAACACAAGTTAGTAACTTCATAAAGTAAATGCAGAAAAGTATTAGCAGTGATTGAGTATTACCACCAAGCAGAACATGTAATGCTATGCTTCTATATCTTGATACTGTTTCAAAAAGTCACTTCTCCCTCCACATCAGACATTTTTATGCCAAGCACCTGCTTTTTGAAATAAGCAAATAATGGTCTAAACTTTCACTCCTACTGTTCAGTGGGATTTGGGGTTTATTTTTGTTTAATATATTTATCTCAGCTGTTTTCTGCCCTTCTAAAAAAAACAGACCTTCCTTAAAAGGTCTTATAAGAAAGCATTTTCCTGCAGAAAACTTGTTGGTGACAATTTCTTCATGGAGTTGAGTCAACTGATATGAGAGAACAAGAGAAACTTTTTTAAAACCCTTCTAAAAATTAAATTACAAAAATGGTACTTGAAAATAAACCAGGAGTACAAAGGGACACGAGATATGTAAGTGTGAGAAAGGCAGAGATTTCGGATTTTGCAAGAAAATTGTATTTCTTAAGCTAAAATGGCATTGCTTTCTGTTTTCAGTTAACAGGTATTTGGGGCCATATAATCACAGAACAGGCTGACTTGAAAGGGACCCACGAGGACATCACGCCTACAAATGCTATTTCTGTACAGGGCAACCAAAATGTTAAACCTTGTATCTGTGAGCATTGTTCAAACACTTTTTGAACACTGATCGGCTTGAAGCATTAACCACTTCCCAGGGGAGTTTGTTCCAGTGCTTGACCATTCTTATCAGTGAAGAACTTTTTCCTAATATCCCATCTGATCTTCTCCTGAAGCAACTCTAATCTGTCCCCTCATGTCCTATCACTGGACACCAGAGAAGAGACAGACACTTCCCTCTCTGCTTGTCCACATGAGGACATTGTAGGCAGCAAGTAGGTCACCCTTAGTCTCCTCTTTCTGTGCTGAGCAAATCTAGTGTATTTTAGGTATTAGGGCCAGATTAATTTGTGCTGTGAGTTTCAAAAGCTTTCAACAAGGAAATATTTGGCCCTTCATATTAAGTATTTTACTAATCAAAATACAATCAAATATCTTGGGTTTTTTCCAATTAAATAGATAAATAATATTAATACCATGAAAGAAATTTACATTTATGTTACACTTCTCATTGACAAAGAAACTCCAAACAATTTATTGATAGTTATAGAAATTTCTAATTAAGAGTACTTTCTTTGATTATTTCTGCTTAAATATGGGTCTTTTTAATCACCAGAACATCAGGCTAAAGTATATTAACTGTGCCATTCTCTAATCTACAACCTTAAAAGTGATGAACTAAATCTGTAACCTCCTACTGTGCTAGCTGAGTCCTTCCTGGAATGAGTAATCCCACTGAATTCAATGACGCTACTCATACAATTATTCAGAAGTGTATTAAAATATTGTGCAGCTTAGATCTATTCATGTCAGGGGAAATTCCATCTTTTTAAACTTAGTAAACCATGATTTAGTCCCTGGAGAACATTAGGTCCTTTTTCCTCTGGAACTAACAGAAAAATGGAATCCTGAAAGGAAGAAGACCCTGCTAAGAGCCACGTTAGTCTCATGGTCGGCTGGTTGTTGCTGGGAGTGGTGAAAGTCGTGCTTCTGACTTGCTGTACAGAAACAAGAATTATTTTGCAGACTCACCTGTCCTCAAGTGCGCTGTCCACTCTTATACAAAGTATCATCAGGTATTGAAAGTTTTTATGTGCATCTTGTTCATGTGGATGAAGAAGGAGTTAAGACACTCAATTTACTTTTGTGAAACCTTCTCTTTAGGGTTTCTGCACAGATCTAAAGCTTGAGAGAGGCAGTTCCACCAGAAAGACATGGATGAACTGGAGTCCTTTTTTGCTCCCCATCAGCTAGTATAACTGGCTGTATAAAAGAAGGGTTATAACCTAAATGGTGCGGAAAAATTGTCACTAGTTCAATTAAGGTGGAAGCAGGAAATGCTACTTTTGGCTTCAGTAAGTGTTTTGAAACAAAAATACAAATTTAACTTTGCAATTGAACAATTACATGTTTTAACCTCTCTATATATAAAGTTGTTGAATGTGTTCAGAAATTAAACTGCAAAGGAACTGTGGCAGGAAAGAACTGGAACATTTATGGGTGTTGCTGTCACCTTTCAGAGCTGATAATCACGCTTCTCATGTATCTGTCAGTTCTGCATTTTCAGATAGTATTTTCACTTTTACCTCATCCCAGATGCTGGAGAACTGTTATGGAGCCCCTCATGCACAGGGTCACCTTTGTAAGCAGATTGCATTCTGACTTCAAACACTGTGATTTCCGTGCACCTGCCCTATGTGCCATCCCTCCCAGAGCCAATTTAGTCTCTTATTCACATACTTCATGTTTGCCAAATTCAGCAAAACTCTTCTGGATGTGCAATCAGAACAACATTTCATTCATTTGTTTTGCAAGAGAAATTGCTTGAAGTAGGAATAGATTTTACACTGATACTTTTCCATGTGTCCTACAAATCTAATAATTGTTAGGAATGTGCCTAGCTATAGACTACCAAAGGAACAGGCATTGCTGTGTGTAGGATCTTGTTTTGGATCAAAATTAGAGGGAATATTTGTGTGAGGTGTCTTCCTATGGGAAACATGGAAATGAGAGTCTCTGAGTGATTTTGCAAAGGAGAGACCCTCTTCCAAAGAAGTAAAGGAGAATGGTGGTGAAAGAAAAGCTGAAAGGAAATCAGTATATTAAGAATTATTATGAACTGAAGCAGGTGACTGACCATACTCCTTCTCCATTTGATTTTAGCTCATCATCAAATTGAAACATTAGGTTTTACCTTTTCTAAGCCCTAAATAGAGATAACAAACCCTTTCTTTTCTTCACGTAAATTTCTCTTTTCAATTGCTGCTTCTGCACCACTTCTCTCTCCTGAGGCAGGCTGCAAAAACTGGAAGCTCTTTCATGTCTTTAATATGCAGGTGAGCTGCTATATGGAGGCATCAAATTACTAATGCAGAGCTAAGAACAAGATGATTCATTCATTCTTAGCCTTCCTAGTTCTGCACAACTATCTGATCAAGGTGATATTCAAGGAGGATAGTTTTACAGTTTAACAATAATTTTTATGTAACTTTTTTCAAACATTTTGTATTTTAATGCTGATGCTAATTTTTGCATGAGAAAGTACATTACTTTCAAAAATAAGGTGGTGAAGTGAATCCTTTACCAAGTCTCCTTCATCTCTCACAAAGCATCAGGATAAGTCTAAAAGTCCCCAAAGTTGAAAACTAGTTAGATGTCTGGTGTCCTTACATTAAGGCATACACAGAGGAAACAAATGGGACACACTGCAGAGACCCCTGAGCTACTATCCAAAAATATGGCTCCAAAACTGGGACTAGATCTCACATGATGGGTGTGTGCCTCCATTGGATGCTGCACCTGAACTAACTCCCTCTTCTGTGAGGCAGAGGAGCTAGAAAAAAATGGCTGTAACACTTACGGCTTTTATTTTAGCCCTGTGCCACATCGTGCTTCACAGATTTATTGGCTCTTCTGGAGACAGCTGCAGATGTGGGCATCTAATCCATCACGTCACTGGACACACCCTAAAGGTGTAAGAAGGTCCTTCTTCCACAGAAAACAAGTTTTTCCACAAAGTATATGGAAACCAAAATTAGGCCACTGAAGCTGAGATACTTCTGGGATGGCAGTATTTGACTAGCTCTTTGAAGATTTAAGAATTTATTACAAGAAAGCTTGTTGCATTAGAATGTGATTAAAAGAACATTGTCTTTCAAGGAAAAGGCAGAGACAAATGAGTCCAAACAAAATGATAGATTACACAGACAAGGACAAGATGCTTTTGCCTGGTGATATAGAGGAATAGTAATAGGGAGCACAGAGCACTGGAATAAAACAACCTCAACAGTTGGGTTTCATCCCTATTACAGGCATAAACAAATAAAAAGCATCAAGTGGACTTTCAGAAATATCATAATATGGATGTCAGAAGCAAACTGGGACATCACAGTTCCCAGGCCAGTGTTTATTCCATTTTACTGCGTGAATTAAACCTACAGTTCATTTTTTGGCAGTTGTAAACATTAATTGACGTGCCAGTTTGGAGATCAGCTATTCTGCTTTTATGACGCACAGGAGAAGCTATCATGGAATTAGTTCTCATGCAGTGAGCTGGGAAGAGAAGGTGGGTTAAGTATATCATTTCATGCAAGCTGTGCAGCTGCACAGAGCCTATATGGCTCAAGCATAATTGCTTTTATGGGCTTTTGAAAGCAAAAGAAAGAAAGAAATCAGTGTTTTGATTTGGCAAAGTATCTCCTTAAAGGCCCTTAAATTATCTGATTTATTTGGTTTATATCTGTAGAAGATCAGATAAACAATTTGGGATTCTGATACCTGTTTTCTCACTTCTGATTAGGAAAAATTCGTATTAACTGAGTGAGATGCACACAGCAACCAGGATTTTGATGTTTTCACAATAAAGAATACCATAGGAATGATGAACCAATTGTATAACTACAGTGAACTTTGACTCCAGAATATTTGCAATAGCACAGGCCTGGAAACAAAATATTCAGAAATTTTGAACTTGTATAACCACGTATGTATATCTGTATTACTGTATAACCAGTTTCATAGATAGATAGATAGATAGATAGAGAGAGAGAGAGAGATTTTGAACCTGTATAACCAATTATACATGTAACACTAAGTTCTTGATATGGAATATACAACTGATTTGATACAAGTTATTATAATAAAGGCCAGTTACACATGTTGAAGAATGTCACTAGGATAGTTATAGACCAGATCAAAAGTATTCTACAACATCAGAATGATGGCCAAGATGATTTTTTAAAAATGCTTCATTTGTCTCTAAGAATCAAAAAAATTCTGTTTATGCATTTTTTTTATTAGTCACTAGTTAAAGGCCTTGTTTCCTTCTTTTTTTTTCTTTCTTAAACTAGTTTCATCTTGTTATACTTAATAGAATATAATCCTTTTTATTCCATGCATTTTTCAGAGGATGCAAGCATTTTTATACTAATTGCCTGTGCAATGCTAAATAATCCATTTCAGGCATAGCACAGTTAATCTTTTCTGTTTCTGGCAGAATTAATGGTAAGAAATATTTTGCTACAGTTGAGTATAAATTCCTATCTGGAAATATAATTACTGTCTGACAAGATATTAGGCAAATATTGAATACTGGGCTGAGAATGAAGCCTTCTAAACAGCTTCTAAATTTACATAAACCATATTAATTAATTAATCTTCTGCTAAAAATACAACATGCACATCTGTGTTCAGCATAAAATTTTTCAGTCTGGTAGCATCTTGGAAAGATCACAGTGGAAACTCTCAAAAACTAGGAAACAAATCCAAGACCCTAGTCAGTCAACTGCAGCAAACTGGATCAGAGAGCAGGAGCTCTCCTTTCCACTGTGGTCATTCCTGCCAGACATCTGGCTTTTCAACCCGAGCCAGCAAGGAGGAGAAGCATGGAGAAACCTGAGAAAATATTTTAAAATCACCAGGGATATCTGAGTCTGCAACAGTTTGTGACACTTTGTATGGTGCCTGTTGTTTTAACAGTGAGCCCAAGAATAAGGTTTGCAAACATTTAACATTCCTCTTGTAGCTGTATTTGACAGGATCCTGAAAGGTGTTAAGCTCTCTTCCTCTCCAGGAAGAGGCTTACAAGTCATAGCACTGCAGGGAAAGCAGAGCCTCTGAACATTTTGCTAGGATGTGGTTTTGCAGCTCTCAGTTGTGCTACAGTATGGGAATAGGACTGTGTCCCTACAGCCCATTTCAGAATTTAGGAGCAACTAGGCAGATGACCAAAAGATAAAATGAGCAGAGAAAATGTAATTAGATGTCTTTTTATCCATAAATGCTGTGGTGTATAAGGCAAACAAAGTGTGAAACAGGGACTAGAGATCACTTTATCACAGTGGTCAAAAATACCTCAGAGCTTCTGCACTTCTTACTTCTAAAATATTTCTTTATATAGCTTGGATCCTTCAAACAGACTTTAGAGTTATCTGAAAATGCCATGTGACAAGGAATGAATTTACCATGCTACCATTGATGGCTGAAGCCTGCTGGCCATCAGGAACCCACAGGAGGCACAGCCAAGTGTCACTGCACTTCCAGACTTGCCTTCTCATTCCTTTGAATGGAGGCTACCCTTGAAAAAAGGAGCGGCATCAGCCAAACCTGCTCTGCTTCAGTGATTTGCAGCTTCCCAGAGCCCACAATAGCACTAGTTACATCAGTTTCTTTGGACTTCAGTATACACCAAAATACTCAGGACAGATTTAGCATTGTTTATAGCAATTCTTTCTGCAGTAAATGGCACATGGCAGGAATGTCATAAAGATTTTTCATAGTAATGGCCTCCCAACCTAAAGTTTTTGAGGTAATATTTGTCCATTGCTGTCAACATTCTTCGCGATGAGCCTTTGGGGATATGTAAATATTTATTTATTTTATAATCTGAACTATGTGCCTTTTGTTTCTAGATCACCTTTTAATTATCTGGTTTCAGTTTCTAACTAATGCCTCACCTGCCTATCTCTAATGTTTCCTTTGGCTACCTGAAGACTTTCCTTATTTTGAGACCAATTTTAACCACATTATTTTCCTGTAATCTGCAGGTGATGCTTTTCTGTGTGTCAGGATTTGTGTTAAATGAGTTGTGGGCAGACTAGATGTTTTCCTGGGCTTGGGCTGCATCTGTGTTTAAAAAGTAGTTCAAAAGACTTAGCTCATTCTTATGCTGTTAATAGTATGCATCTCATTCTCCATCTGAAATCTGGATTGCCTATGTTATTTTTTTTCATTAACTAGTATATTTGTGTGCTTTAAAACTGGTTTACAAGCTGGAGGATTCATTTCAGAAGGTAAATTGCAGTTACTGATGATGTTTGTACAATCAAAACGCAGTTCTGAACTTTTACAAAATATTGTCCGTTGATTTTTTTTTTTTTGTTAGGTTTCTTCTTTTTTTTGATGGGGCGGTGGGGGGCTGGGACTTGATTTGGGATTTAGGTGGTTATTTTTTCATTATATACTAGAGCATACAGAACTTTGCAGCTGTGTGTATTCACTTTGATCTAATGTGAATAGAGAGATACCAGACTATAAAATTACCAGTTGTTTGGTTGATTGAAAAGAAAAGGGGAGGAAAAAAAAAGAACAAACAGTGTCAGCCTGTCTATAACAATTCCTCAAGTGAGGTTCCAGTTTAGGCTTGTCTGATATAAAGAGGGATTCACACTTACTGAAAGCTAATAAGCCAGCCTGACACCCGTTTTGGATTAGACTTGAGCAGAGTTTCAAGTTGGATGGGAAGACACTGAGGATGAAAAAAAATCAAAGAATAAGGTAATTAGTGTCTATGTTACAGTATAGTATTTTCAGCACAATGTTTTTATATCATCAGCTGTGGAAATTCTCTGCAAAAGATTTTTTATTGTCATCTCAATTCAGGGACTAGAGTCTACAGATGGACAGGCAGAACAATACTCCCTCCTCACATGGCATATGCTTAGCTGGAAGTGGACAGTCATTACCAATTCCTACAGGGGCTGTGGTGACACTTCATTCTCCTGTTAAACAGATACTTGCATTTCTTCACTAGGACAGAAGGGTTAGATAGGTGGCTGGAAACATCTGTAAAAAAGGATAAGCCCATTAAAAGCATTGAGTTGGCCTAAGTTCATGTCATCTGGAGGGTTAGAAGAGAAGAAAAGGGCTTGCAATGACTGCATGTCAATATTAAAACACAAAAACTTGAAAATTATTCTGAAAGGGGTACATCAACCAGAGTTAGTATGACAATTTTAAAAATGTTGGAGGCAAAAGTGTTCCTTCTAGAGTCTCACTGAAATTTATTTGGTAGTGTCCAATGAAACACTGAAGCACAGATGCAGCAAAACTATTTTTCTATTTTTAAAACTTTTCAGGGACTTCTTTATTAGCCTTATAATGGCATGGTCTTCACTTTCCGTGTTCTTCTTTCCTTGTCTTGCCTCATAACATTGATGTATCTTCCCACTTACATTTGGGCAGACTCTGGTACAAACTTTGGAGATGAAAAATATGCCTGCTAAAAGTTTTCTGTGGGAAAAGATGAACTTCAAGATTTTCAGTGAGATGAATGGAAAGAAGGAGATCAACAGAATCCCATGACTCCAGAGAGCAGATCAGTGAAGCACAGGGAAAATCAAGGTGTGTTGAGGTGTGCCCAATCCTTAACAGACCGTAAAGGGACTCTGAAAAGAGAGTGTGGAAAGGAAGAATGTGAGGAACTTTGAACTACAGCTGCCATGAGGCCACAGGAGACCTTGCACTATCATCGAAAACGTTGAGGACCCAACACTTAATGTACCATTACAGCATTTTTCTTTCAGTTGACACACTTTGTAACATTTTATTCTCAGAAAGGCATTATTATTTGCTCTTTCTATCTGTAAGAACTAAAGATGAAATAGACTTTCTGAAGACAAAAGCTGTTTTCTGCAATCTCCAATCCTGATGGCGCAGTCTCACAATTATTTATTTTCTGAGGTCCCGTCTCATTTGGTGCAAATGAGCAGCACTGAATGAAACAAGATAGTCTTGTGAATACCTGTCATTCTTTGAAATATGGAATTGAGAACCATTTGCAGAAATCAACATTATTTATGATCACCTGTAGAAATCCATTTTGTGTGTTTCTAATGAATTTGATCTATTTTTCTCTAAGATAATTTCTTTACTGGTAGAACTGACAGTTTTAAACAATTCTAAATGAACAGATCAAGAAATACGTAGAATAAATAGAATGTCCTGTGTACAAATGCTGATCCTGCTTCTTTTACTAAAGCAAAAGACCTTCATAATTCATCCATGCCTTCACAGTCATGACTTATGGAGCTTTTATGCTCATGAGAGAAACATAATACTCACCCTTCATGGGTGAAATATTCTGTATGGGCTGGGGATTTTTCTCTACTGGTCTCTCTCTTAAAGGTCTGATAAGAAGTGTTTTTTAAAGGTTAGATTTCTTTAAAGAAATTAGATCACTCCAGATCATTGGCAAAACATAACCAGTTTCACTGTTCCAGATTATCCTGACTTTACAGCTTTATTCCATATTTTTTTTCATGCTCACATTGAACATGAAATACCAAGACATTTTGTATGGCATTTGGCTGAGGACACTATACACAACTGTTTCTGGACACAGGTGTTACTGAGTACAGTATTTACAGGGAAACATGAATTGAGAGTTGATCTCCAGGCACCTGAGGAAGAGACTCTCATGAGTAGTTTGGGCCAGCAAGAGGGTGTCAGCCCCTTGAGCCAGGTTCCACCGAGATGAACTGTCTGCTGTATGTAACTGGTGTGAAAAATTTCAGACGAGATTTTGAATGAACTATTTCAAAATGGTAGTTTTGCGAGAAAAAAGTCAAATGAAGCAGTCACATGTCTCATCAAGGACTTATGAATAGTACCAGTACAATTTATTTATAAATAGTTTAACCTCAGGCCAAGCCCCACACAGCCCTTCCCTCCCTCCCCCACCAGTGGGATTAAGGTGAGAAGTGGAATGGTAAAAACTAGAAAACTTGTGGGTTAAATTTAAGGCAGTTTAATACCACAAAAGCCACACCAAACAAAGCAAAACAAGGAACTAATAACAGTAATCATAATAATGCCCTGCTTCCCATGGCAGGCAGGTGCTCAGCCATCTCCAGGAGAGCAGGGCCCCATCACAGGTAATGTTTACTTGGGAAGACAAACATCATCACTCCAAATATGCCCCCCTACTCCTTCTTCACCCCATGTGGCATGATGCCACATGGTCTGGAATATCCCTGTGGTCAGCTGGGGTCACCTGTCCTGGCTGTGTCTCCTCCCAAATTCCCATTCACCCCCAGCCCTCTCAGCATGTGGCAGTAGCAAAGCAGAAAAGGCCTTGGCTCTGGGCAAGCCCTGCCCAGCAATAACAAAAACATCTCAGAGTTATCAGCCCTGTGCTCAGCACAAACAAAACACAACCCCACAGCAGCCACTGGGAAGAAAACGAACCCTGCCCCATCCAGAGGCAGCACAGTGGTGCATCTTTCTGCCAGGATGTGTGTGTGGGTACTGCTCAGAGCCATGCAGGAGGGAGCAAGGCACCAGGACAGGTATAGGATACAGCTTACAGCCCACGGCTCAAAGCCAGTGCTCTCACTGCAACTCCAGTCTTGACAACAGTCACCTGCACACTGTGAAATTATTTTCATGCATTTTTAGGTACTCATATGTGTGTTTAAAAAAGAATTAGTTGAAGGAACAAATACGCAGAACTGTGTAGGGACACAAAGATGCAAACATGCAAAGTGTAAAAGTCAAAATATTGATTTTTGCCATGAATTACTGAAAGCAGTAGATGCTCTTCAGAAATACACGATTCTAGGCAACTTCTTTGTGCCTCAGCTTACACTTACATACCTTAATGTATTACTGGTATTTTCAGACATATTTTACAGCTCACATAATGCTCTTATAGTTTTCAGAGAAATTCTGGTGAACTTACATGTACAAATTATGGGACAAAAACATCAAAAGTCTTGCATAAAATGTTTGAATCTAAAACAGTGATTAGACATTGATACTATTCTGTAATGCAGAGTTGAAATTTTTTGTAATTTTGGAGAAAGTTTATCTTTTTTTGTTCTGTTTCTCACTTTACTGCTAGCAGGTGAAAATGCATTGTGTAACACTTCATTAGATAATTACTTGATTACAATTTAATGTCTTCTGCAGAATCTTCCAGAACTAATTCACTTACAGTGTAAAATTTTATGTGGCTGGTATTATTAAGTTATTGTATTTTAAACAGATTGCATGAATAAGATTATTTCATTAAACTACCAATTGTTCTTGTGCGTATGTGTGCTGGCAAGGAAATAATCAAATAATGGATACCAATGCCACCTTCTCAATTGCACACTACTCCTCAGCTATCTAACCTGTAATTTTAATGCAACATTTTCTCCTTCACTAACACACTCTGCAGTTATATTGAAATTATAGCTAAATTGTACAAAAGTTAGAAAATTCTGAAATGAAGCGTTAGGTAAAACTAGCAGTTCTTTGCACATGCATAATTAAAATAAATTTTTACTATTGGAGGAGTGTTCCAAGGAAGAGGAAAAAGGTGAGAAGAGCTAACTGAGCTCTTGATTCTTCTTGCACATCATCAGCAACAAGACTTACTAACTTCTTTGTAATGACACCTATCTGGTATCACCATTAACCAGTAAGGTGCTACAATTATTGGAAAGTCGTAAAATCTGAAGACCTAGAGTTCCATGGGTGGGAATGGACTCACCCAGTCTCTGAAGCCTTTATTTTCAGAAGAACCTTGTTGAGTAAGTCCTTGGTCCTTTTGTAGGGGTTTGTGGTTGATTTTGATCCTGTTTTTAGGACAGACTAAGTGGTGTTTTCATGTTTCTCGTGGTGTACTGAAGGGAGACAATCAGAGCTGGGATTCAGCATGACTGTAGAGCAGTAAGAAAGGGATGTGCCCTGGGGAAGACAGCCTGACTCTCCACCACACAGGCTTACAGTGTTTGGAGTGTTCCAGGCACAACAGGAACAAGAGAAAGAAATTATAAACTGAAGAGTAAAAAGAAAAGAAAAAAAGGTGATAAGATAAAATATGGATCCTCAAAGTGTGAAATACAACACTGTAACAGTTTTTCTTTGTTCCCTCCACAGTTTTAAAATGTCTTTAAACTTACTTAGAAAACACCATGTAAAAATATGATATGGAGGAAGCATTATAAATAATATATAGGGCAAAAACTGACAACAACTAAGGCATTCATCAAGAAAACTTAAAGGTAAAAAAGGGGGATAAATGAAATGCACTTATGTAGCAAAAATTACAAATGTCTTCTGAATATAAAATAAACTAAAGAGATTCTTGGTTTTGCTTTCTTGTTTATCTATGAAACACCTGCTTAACAGCAGAAACAGTATCAGAGTTTTTGTTAATAGTTAAGTGGTTTTTGTTAAGCAAAAGTATTTTGCCTCAAGGAAGCCAAGACTTAATCAGAGGCAGAGGCTAAGCACCACTCCCACCCTTCAGACGACACTCTGCCGCAGTGTCCAGTCTCTGGGAGAAAGCTGTGTCAGGCTGGCTCTCCTTCTGCCCCGGAGCCGCCCCACCGAGGGGCTGCTTCCTGCCCTGCCCATCACTGACCAGCACGGGCAGTGGGGCAGATCCCGACTGCGGATGGACGGTCAGCGGCACCGAGAGTAGAGACAAAGGAGTGAGAGGGGTCCTTTTTGTGAGTCTCCAAAAGGGTTTATGCACCAAAGGCGGTCAGAAACAACTAAGTACCTCTTGTACTCGTGCAACAGTTTATAAAGGGAAGAGGTCTTAGGGGTGGATACACTGCATCACCCAATCCAGAGGACTGAGGGGACAGAGCACAGGGCAGGGATACATAATGTCACAAGCAATGAGGACTATGAGGGGAGGAGAGCACCCTCCCAGAACCAATGGGAACTCAGGGCTCATATCAATGACACAGAAGGTTTTGGAGGGAGGCTTGGTTTACACTGCCTGACAGAGGGGAGGGGCAGGGTTACACTGACAGACATGGAAGTATGGGGAATAAGGGGTTGGTACTTGGACTGACAGACGAGGAGAGGGGAGGAAACAATGCTGGACTAAACCAACTGCAAGGGGGTAGGTAGGAACAAGCCATTTAAACAAATTGAACAAAACACAACAACAGTCAAAAGAAATATTACCAGAAAAATGCACCACCACAACAGTCAAAGAAAATTAGTGAGGTGGAAGGAGGAAAGGTGTAGCATCGTGTGTTTTTAAAATATTTATGCTGGTTCTGTTGTAAAGTTAGTTATCCTTTGTATAGTTTAAGAAATGGTTCAATCCTCAGTTCCCCCCATGTAATCCCCTCAGAATGGTTTCTCCCTAAGTTGTTTACCACCTGTTTGTCCCGCCCATGGCTTGCCCCTCAAAGTGATTGATCCTTTGTTCCTCCCCCTATGCCCTTATAAGTTTCTTTCCGTCCACATGGTGCTGCCCACTTCCCCTGCCTGTCATTGTAACCACCCCCTACCCCCCCCCCCCCCCCCCCCTTTATTTTGAGAATTTTTGGTGTCAATCATCCCTAACCCGATACATTATTTGCCTCTGGAGCTTCTTCTCCCCCCTGTGTAATCCTCATAGGTTCAACTGTGTTTCACACTCCTCCCCTGACCTTTGCCTATTGGTTGCTTTAGGTCTCCTCCTATCACACCAACTCCCTCTATAAGTGCCTCCCCAGACTTTTCCTCTCTGATACCTGTCCCTGATCCGTTGTGGGAGTGAAGTTTCCTTGGCATCTACACGAGTGTCTACTCTCACCTTCCTTTGCTTCGGGACTTCGCAGCACACTCTCATCTGTGCCACCCACGCCGCAGAGGGCACCACTACCCAGAGGTTCCCCGACGAGAACCCGGGAGTGGCTAATTTTGTGGCCCCCTCCGGTCACAAGGGGAGCGGCTAGCTGGCATTTATCCAGCTCCTGTGGCCGCAGAACGAGCACCAGAATAGGATGTAGGATGATGAAGAAATGTTGCCACCTTAGTTCCCTCTCTTTTGTCTTTTGTACCTGTTCCCTTGTCAGCAGTCTGTAGATATATTGAGCATATTTTTACACAATCTATGATTTAACAATAGTCAAATACTGTTTGTTAGAACTGCCAATTAAAATAATTACATTTGGGTTTTCTTCCAACTTCTCCGATTTTTTTTTAATTTTTTTTTTTAATTTAAAAGTTGTAGTCAGTTGCTGGAATGAGGGAATGAAGAAAACACAATCTGGTGATGGCTGGTTACACTTTGGTTCACATAAAGTACTCTCAGTCCTTGCCACAGCACTGAGAAGTACATATTAAAGAAATGGACTGCATCAGATGGAGGACCAGTAGGTAGGATTGTAGCTGAGATTTCGCAGCACTTCCTTTTATTACAGTAGTAGCTTTGATTTCCCTAATTGCCTATAACTCAGATGCAATTCTGTGGACTGACACTTAACATTGTCATGTTGAGCACATACATCAGCTAGAATTACTGAGTAGAAATTTTCAGCAGCAACAGTTCAGGCAGTTCAAAGAGGAGGAAATTTTTTCAGTGCCATTTTAAAGTTTTATGGGAATTCCTTTTCAAAATGAGCATATACATAGAAAGGAATCCTACTGATGCTGCCCTTCCAACCCTTTTTTTGGCTTTTTGCAGCTGCTGAGCATTTGACTTTGAACTGTAATGTTGTTGTCTAGTACTTCATGTTGGAGATACTATGTAATTTTTTCACAGTGAGTTCCTGCCAAAGCGTAGATTTGATTTGAATGTATGGTCCGCAAATCACAGAGCAATGAAACCATCCAATGCTTTTAAAGGAAACCTCGGTTTATTTCTGCAGCTCTCCAGATTTCCTCCTAATAAACATGAATCTCTCTTAATACAATTTATCTGTGCATTAAAATCTGTTTATTTTCATTACAGTGTAGGGCCTGTGCAACTGGTCCTGCTGTTTCTTGTCCCAGTTTTGGCTGACATCTGTATATTAGATCATTAGGGAGAGTAAAATAAATTTACTTCAGCTGCTTTTTAAAGTATTAGGTTATCTTTGAAAAGTAGTTTTCTCTTCACTTACCACTCATGCCTATCTCTTCCATGATTTTGGTTATAATATGGGGGGTTTTTTAACATTGGAATGTTTCCTCAGCCATCTTCCCTTGACAAAGCAAATGGTATAGAATCCAAACATGAATTTTCCTGTGCTTTGTGCCAAGAATACTGGCAAACCGTTCCTGATCAACCTCCTGGAAGTCAGACAAAATACCAGATTAAATTACCAAACCTTCACTGGCCATGGAAGTTTTGCTTGGTTCAAGGGTGTGTCTTGGCTCTGACTTCAGAAAAACATTCTTCAGCAACAAGATGGAAAGTGCCTTTTATCAAGGCAGATAGGTCAGAGTCTAATCTCTGCATCTCCTGACTGCTGGTATTGCAAGAATAAGAATTTTTTTTAAATACTGTGCAGATATATATATATATAAATATAATAATTTAATATTCACATTGATTAAATACATCCAAACTTTGGCTGATCAGGCCCTTCCTAAGCTTAGTTTGAATTATTAGAAAATACTTATTATTCCTTCTTCAGATAAAATAAGGCAAAATTGTTGAACAGTTAGGAGTGTATGAATGTAGGGTGAAAACACCTCAGATCATCCAAGTTCTCTGCCATTAACTTTGACACCCTAATCTGATAAATTTTTCCTGTGTGAAAGGCTGAGAAACGATTTCTTGAAAGAGCCATATTTCACACATTCCATGAGAAGCTTTGGCAAAAATACTCCTTATCATTCCCTGCTTCTCTTTGCCAACTAATGTATAGAGAATCATAGAATGCAGAGCAATGTATCAGAAGGATATAAATCCTTGGAAAAATGAAATGCAAGAAAGGCATTTTTAAGCACCGATTTTAAGCTCAAGTCTCCAAAAGTCACGAATAATGGGTAATGTTCTTTGAACAGAACACATGTATGTATTGAGAGTAGAGGAACCAGTGGATTTTCTCTGAAGTTAGTTTTTTGTTGGTTTTTTTTTTTTTTTTTTTTGCAAAAACTTTCAGGAAGAAAGAGGTCATTAAACCTCTTCCCGGAGTTTGTATGATCAGACTGTAAAGTCGACTCTAGATCTATTAGAATCAGCAATGACAGAATTGCCCATGGGATTTCATCATTAACATTTATTCCCCTCTTAAGATTTTGTTTTCAGGAGGGGAGCAGTAGTGTATTTTATGGAAGGAAATTGTGAAAACTGGAGTTCCAGATATGCTGTCTACACAAGTTGTAGCAGTAAGGCACTAAAGTAACCACAGAAGGGAGCAAAAGTCTAGAGGCAAAATGACATAAAAGCAGAACCAAAAAAAGGGTAATAAAAGGAGAGGGTTTTAGTTCTGGGTTTGAGCACTTCTTTGTTCAGTCCTTCTTGCTAAACACATAATTACCAATCTTACAGACTGAACTGTTAATCAAAAAGAGGTGGTGGTTAGTAGCAGCTCAGCAGTTGTGTGTAAATAGAGTTTTAGGTATTAAATGACAATTAAAGGCTGTTAAAAAGTAAATTACCAAGTGATGAACTAAGCCTCATGAGGGCTGGAAGGAAAGTAGTAAAGCTGAATTCAACCACAAACCACTAACTACAAACAAACTACTGGCAGCATGTCTACTTCCCAAAATACCTTATGAACATCCTCTTTAACTCTTTTAAAAGTGATAGAAGAAACTCACAAAGAGCTATAGCAAAATACTGAAACCTCTCTCTCAGCTTCTGAAACCAGAAAATCTGGAAAATGCTTTTCATTTTAAAAGGAAAATAGCAATCTAAAAATGGGATTATTCATATAAATTTAATCTCTACCTTATATGCTTAAGCTTAAACTTCACCTGAGCAGTCTTGACAATTTTTGGGTCATCCTCTGGTAAAACCCAGCCTAACGTGTAGCTGATGACAATCAGTGCCAACCAAGAAGAGAGGGAAGCAGCCCTGTCAGAACAGCTGAGCTCAAAGGAGTGTCCTGGATGTCCCAGAGTGGCTAGGGACTTTGCTTTGATGGTGTGAATCTTGTGGCATTTTCTCACTCAGCTTGCTCATTTTGGGGGGGCTAAGAACCTGCCATAGCAGGTTGCTAGTGGAGATCCCTCAATCGGGAGCCTGTGGAAATGGCTGTGGCTGTGGGAATGTCCCACAGCAATGCAGCTGAGTCTGCTCCCCCCAGAGACACAGGAGAGAGGTGGAGCCATGGTTTTCTGATGAGGCAGTGAACTTCCATGCTTGTCTCAGGTGCTGGAGTCATCCTACCTTCCCTCCATTTCATAACTGAAGTTCCTGTATTGGAAACTTTCTTGCCAGGAGAAATCTGGGGGAAAGAGGGACAGTCTTAGGAATTACACAGTCCTGTCCATTGACAGGAGGAAGTCTAGGGTGTGTGGGACCATGCATAAAATGTTTCTGATAAGTGCCTAGGTGAAACGAACCCAGATCTGCTAGTTGAGAGCACTCTAACCAGGAACCAGGCTCTGCATGCATTTCTCTTTGCCTGCATAAAGGGACAGAATTAAGTTTTTAAAGTGCAGTATGATGTCTTAAACTATTTTGATAAGTATTTCACGTTGGCTTTTTTTTCAAGGGCCCTAATTTTCATCAAGCGTATCTGTTCTACCCACTACAGCTTCCCTTAGATCCAAAATCACAGAGCATTACATTAAAAAAAAAAAAAAAAAAAGAAGAAAGCTATCCACTGGTGCTTAAAATTGAATGTAATTTTGAATGTCATTTTTACTTACAAACACTAGCAGGTGTTGAGCAGAAAAAAGAGCTCCTCAGGTATGAGGATAATAAGAGAGGTAGAGATAGAAAATAAATGTGAACAATGCTTACACTTACTCAACCTTTCTGTGCCACAGCCCACTCCCCACACAAGCTCTCTTATTCACTCAAGTTTGATTCCCTGTTTCTGTTTCTGCTCAACTTCTGACCTCACCCTCTCTCTGGTAAGGTCCTGCTTTCTTCTGCACACCTTGTTCTAGTATTTTGTGATTCTGGTCCTATTAGGAAATGTGCTCTATATAACATAAGATATAGTTGCTGTTTTTGAAGATTTAATGAACAGAAGTTGATAAGGACAATACCAGAAGATGCACAAACTACAAGGACACCATAATTCTGCCTCTTTTCTTGTTTTATTAATAGCCTCACTATTTTTTCTGTCACTTTAGAGTGCTCCAGAGGCTCATAATGTCCATCCTTTATAGAATTTAAGAAACATATTCACTCCCTGTTTCAAAAAGGAGAAAAATAGGCTTTTTTTTTTCTTTTAAGTTGCCAGTGGTATTAGAAAAAACTAATCACATAGCCCTGGAAACAGAAAACCTCTTTTGCAGTATTGAATCAGGAACAGGAAGACAGTGCTTCAGTATGCTGTCCCCTGCACACTTTGCAGAGGTGCTTTTTTCTCAGTTATAGAGAGTCTATTAAAAGATGATGACCTGATATGAAGGAGAGACTTGTCCTTAAGGATATGGATTAAGATCACCAATTTATTTCTATGCTGGGCATTCAACAAATCTCAGCATCACAATGTAATGATTTAGTCCTATCTGAGCTTCCATTTGCCACCTGGTCACCTTCCCAGTCCCTGCAGAATACAGCTCATTTAAATTTTGTCCATTTTCTTCTTACTGCAGACTTTCATTAGTTCGTTCTCTATCTGCCCTGAAGTGTGTAATGATAATAGTGTTGCTTAGATAGCTCCTTTCATTCCAAAATGCTTTACAAACATTAACTAATTAATGGAGAAGGCAGAGTATCAAATAATGAATCTTTTAATCTATTGGTGAACTGATGTAGACAGATAATATGATTTGTTCACTACCTGAGTAGTTCAAAGGTGGACATTAATTTAAAGTACTGGCCAATTCGACTGTCACTGATGATGACAGAAAGAAAAATAATCAGTTTATATTTTTCCTACATGAGGCATCTTTTTTCATTTGAATTCATGATTCAACCCTTCCTTTAAAAATAATTCTGTTGGATGGGATGCCAGAAGAAAAATAAGCTGGTTTTCACAGGAATGGAGACATTAAGATCCGCACAATTATTTCCAAATCATCAAAATCTACGGATTTTACATTTCAACTGAAGAAATAGTTTCATATAATTTTGAAGCTACTTTTATGCTATTTCACGCTCTACAAAAATCCATTTGGATACAGAACCATGATGTTTTGTGTAAACATATCACTTTTTGGCTAATAATAATGGTTTAGCATGAACTTTTTCATCTTCACTTTCATTCACTACCTGCCATCATTTTCTACTGAGAAGCAACAGAAATTGCCAATTTCTTATGAAGGTTTGAGACACATGATCAAAGTAAACTAAGCCGGGGAAAAAACCCTGTTTGTGCCGTAATATGGCAGCAAAAGAGTGATCTCCAGTCTTCCCTTTCAAAAAATTTATTTTCTAATTCATTATGTAATAGGAGGAAAAATGAGATATTATCAAGCTGTGTTTCTTGTGGTGGACATATTTAGATGGATTCAGGAAAAACTGAAAAACTTGGGAGACCAGCACAAAAATGTGCAACTTTTTGTCTCCCAGAGTTACAGCATGTCCGTGCTCTTTAACCAAGATGAAACTATGCAAGGGCTGCTTAGTGGTGCAGTCTTGTTCTCAGTCCAGAGGTAATTCTATTTGGAACAGTTTTTCACCCTATTCAAATGTGTGTCCATAACAGCCAAGGTTGGAATAGATCATGGAAAAGAGATTAATCCTTCCAATAGTATAAAAACAGTGGGAAGGAACAACTTATAAGTCTTCTTTAAAGAGCCCAAACCCACAACCACATTTGGTATGAATTAACATGTGGGCTCCTGTTACTCATGACTGATGGCAACTGTTAGCTGTCTGAATTGCAAAGTCGTGGAGGACATTAGCACAAATTATTCATCCAAATACTGTTCCTGGAAGAATGGTTTCAGCAAGTGGCACTAGGTATGGGTAAGTCAAGATTCTGTGTGGGGCGGAATGTGGGTCAGAGCGACACCACCTGCTTTACCTACCACACAGCCCTGCAAAGCCAAGATCAGGGTTTGTGGCATGGCAACTACTCCCAATGAAAGGTCTTTTTCTAGAAGTAGTAATTGGTGATCCAATTCTATCCACCTGCTTCCTTAGCCATCCCAGTAAGGAAGTCTTTTCAGTGTCCTTCCTTCCCTCCTTTCCCAGCTCTATCCCTTTTGTGCCCTTTCTGAGAACAGAGCAGCTTAGTACTGGCTCCATCTTGCCAAGAGGTCACAGAAGCTTGAGCCAGTCTTGGCTATTCTTTAGTTGCTCTCTGTCACTCTGCTTTTAAAGGGATTCAACCCTCCAGCCATGGACCAGGAGCCATACTATGTAATTTACATGGCCAAACTCACCACAGTGAACAAAGACACACTGACTGAGCAGAATAACTTAGCAAATATTTGTGAATAGGGAATATCTTTCATAGTCAGGATTTCATTAGCCTGACAGAGTTCAAGAAGCATTTGGACAATGCTCTTGGGCACATGCTGTGACTCTTGGGGATGGTCTTTTGCAGGGCTTCAAAGGAGTCAAAGATCCTTGAGGGTCCCTTCCAACTCAGCTTATTCTGTGGTTCTGTGATTCTGCAAATGTGATTTATAATGATTCTTCTCTGCTGTAAGAAGTTGAGTCACTTTAAGATTTCTCTATAGGGATAGCCTCTTTGGAATGGTAAGGACCTCTGTGAAGAGCAGTCCTTGTTTAATCTCTATTTCATATCTGACACAGTAGATTTCATACTTCATGACAGTCTATCCATCATGTTATCATGGAATTCTAACTGCAGGAGAAAATTGGTTTTAGAAATAAATCCTTTTACTACCTCATCTTTGCTATTTAATAATGAAGAAAAATCTGAAACAATGTCAAGCTTAAGTCAAAACAAAATTTATTCCAAAAATTTGCCTAGAAAACATCTCTAAATTCTTTTTATCAAGACAGTGAAAGGGAGCAGGGAGGCAAGAGGTGTCTGCTTTTAATTTTATTCTTGATTCATTTGAAAATTGCTTGGCAAACAAGTTTATGCATATTAATTACATTTCTAATGAAAAATATTTGCAGTTGCACCTGTTTTCATAGCAAAGTATAAATTGGGCTTGCAAAGCTAATATGTCTATAATTTGGTACATGTTGACACAACCATTTGGGTGGAATATATATGGCTGGAGAAACAAATGCTGTCAAATGGAAATTTTTCCATCAGGCTGTACAGGACACACAGTGGCTGGGGCTGGTTGCTTTTGGGGAACCCAAGGATAAAGCAAGACTGTTCAAGTGCAGGTAGTGGTGGAAATGTGTCATATTAACACAACAGAGTAATTTTATCTCAGTAAGGATTAACTGGAAAAATGCTGATAAAAGTCCCTTAGTTTATGTAGACAAAGACTTGCCAGGTGTGTTTGCTGGCTGCTTCCCAGGGTGTTTTTTCATGAGAATAGGGTTTTTAAAATATGTTGTCAGTGTTGATCTAGTACCTGACTTGGTTTTTATTGGCAAAATAGCCCATGTGATACCACAGACAGGAACTGCCACAGTTAAAACCTGATCCTAACAACATTTAGACAATGGGAAGTACATTGGGCAGATAGAGTTTGTTCCTACGGGTATCTCTAAGCAATACACTTGATTTTTACTGCTATGGTATGATTTGAGTTTTTCAAATCTTGCTTGGTTTTGTTTTCTAAAAAAAAAATTAAAGAAAAATGCTTAAATTAATTTTAAGTGTTTATTTCTGCTTCATTATTTAAAGTGTTCATTCAATGCCACAATTTAGTCTTCACTGAGCTTGTAATGCATCTTGTATAGAATTGCCAGAACCATAATATAACATTAGCAAATTTAATGCTAAGTGGTGCTTCTTAGTGGTTGAAATTATAGTTTAGACCCTGAGAGTATAAAAGCATCATGAGATCTTTTGCACTTGGATATGGGGTTTGGAATTCATATTAATGTTGATGAAATTTATGCTCGGGCATCTGGGAGAAAATATCCATTGTGAAAACTGAATTTCCCATAGCTGTGCTTTGCACAAAGCAAAATGCTCAAACGCTTCCCGCCCATTGCAAACTTCACTCAAGGCACTGTAATTACAGTAATTAAAGGCATTGTAAAGCACTACTTATTTTTAGTAGGTACAGTTGTCAAGGATGCTTCTCTTTAAAATTCTTTGAACTGCTTTGTCTGTCAGTAAGCACAGATGCTGACAGCTATTTTTTTTTCCTAATTGAGAAAAATAAATCAGTCATCAAAGTCAAAATTCTTCAGAATAGTGGAGTTACAGTTCATGCTGAGAAGGGACTTGCTCCCACAGGAGTGATTGATTTTAATGGGTCTGCTCATGAAGATACTGTTTTAACACCTGAACAAGTCTGTGACAAGTGATTGTGACAAGTGATGTTCGAAGCTTACCCTGTCACCAGGGTTCAGCTCAGATCGTGCTTACAGGGATAGCCAGAGCTTTCTAAAGAGCTTTCTGAAAGGGGAGCATCCTGTTTTCTTTGCAGCAGCCTTGTTTGTTTCCTTCTCTGCAAGAAACTCCAACCGTTTTTCTGCAGTGTAATGGGCAAAGTTGAATAAATGCAGAAAGAACAAAGGAAATATCTAAGCACAAGAATGGCTTTTGGTTGAAAAAATGGATTTTCTCCTCTGCAAAATCTAACAGAAGCATCATGATTTTTCTGTAACATTTAAATGACTAACACACAGAGAAACAAGAAAAACCAGCTAGGTGAAAAAAAAATTAAATTATTTACACCAGATAGCCTAAACCTTAGGGGGCTTATGAGGAGAGAAACAGCGAAGAAATCTGAAAAGCACAAGAAATACTTTTTTACCGAGTTACAAGCAAACTCATTTTGAAAAACAGAACCTAACAACAGGATGCAAAACCCACAATTTCATAAAATAAATTTTATTTTAGCTAAAGGAAGTAGCTATTTAAAGATATTTAAAATGGAAACAGTGGATTCCTAATTATTCTTACTTTGTGGGTTGGGAACAGAATCTCCCTCAATAGACATGGTAGGACTAGTGGGTGACAGGGTCAACAGTGTTTTGTTGTATCCAGGTCCAAAACATCCAAACTCATCCTACCAATTCCTCACATTTCAAGTCTGCCACCTATGGTAGAGTAGCTATAGGATCATTGCACATTTCTTCTAAGTCCTCAGCATGGAGTACAAGCAGTAGAACTTTATAGACTCACAAGAAGCTAGGCCTATCCCAAACAGAGGAAGACTCAGCTTTAAATAAAGATGTGTAGTTAACAGCTAGTTTATTAAATTACCACATAAGAAGATTAGCACTACCCTGATCCTGATTTTGTACCATAGTAATTCATCTGACTTCAAACAAACACCTCCTACATTTTCTGTATTCTAGTGAATATATCTATTCCAAAGAGGAGCATCTCATTGTCTTTGGTGGGGAAGACACCAGGCTGCAGGGCACAGACAGTGGTACAGATTGTTTTGAACTGAGAAAGTTTAAGGGATTTACAAAGAAGTCTGAGATAGGAATCATAAAAGTGACAGTTTATAGACAGCAAGAATTTTCTGGGGAATAAGAAAATTTACCAACTCTGATTTCCACTACCCTTTGTTCCCGTTTTAAAAGGATAACATGTACAATGACCCATGCTGTCTCGAGAGGGTGTGTTGGGCTCTAGCATGGAGCAGATGAGAAAATCAGCTGCTTGTGGTATTAGAAAAACCAGGCTTCACTAGCTGCAGGGTCAGTGTGGAAGCAGTGATTTGGTACCTGATGCTCTGCAAGGACAGCTGTCAGGTGAGGAGGACTGGCTCCTACATATGAAATCATTAGATTTGTTCAAAGCCGTCATTTCTGTCGCTACTGTCAGCAAGTTCTACCAAGGATTCATTGACACAGCAGAATACATTTACAGCTACACTAATGAAAACCAGCACTCAATGGAGAATTCAGAACATTTAGTTTCAGTGTGCACTGAGTCTGAAGGTACTTTTGTGCATTGATTGCTCCTTGTTTTGGGGTTTTGGCTAATTTTTTTTTCTTGACATTGATATTTTTGTTGTTGTTGTTAGTTGTCTTCACAGGAAAAAAACTGTCTAAGCAAATGAGGGTGCTGTGTGGAAAGGGTCCTGAAGCAGCCATGTAGGCTGATAGACTAGGATCCTCTTTGTTGTTGTGCTCTACATCTGATTTAATATCTGCATCTCAATGGAAACTCAAACACATATTACGAGGAGGAAAATGGCAAACTCACTTGTGTCAATATCTCTGCTTTCTGGTGATTCCTTATGCAGGGTCGCCCATGGTTATGTTTGCAGTTTAAATAAAACTGTAGGAAATAATGCAAGTACACTAAGGCACTAAAAGGGATGGTCAATAAGAAAGGGCTTGGCATGTGTGCATTTTAATGAATGTTAATTGAGAACAGGGTGAAGGTAAATGGCAAACTTAGAGAGGAAGCTTGGATTTGTTGGAGAGCAGAACCATCTAGATGCTGGGCCCTCTAATACAGTATAAGGACAAATTCAATTCTAGTTTTTCCTACTTCAGGCTGTTTTAGGGTTCTTTGGGTTGGAACATTTGTAATAGATTTACTAGGAGCTATCACTCCCAAGTTCAAAAAACCAGATGGGTGGTATTTAATTGCTGAAGCAGGACCGTTCACGTATTTATATATAGAAAATGCAGCAGGCAAAATACTCACTGTGACCATGTCCCATTCTTTAATCCTCTAGTTAAACTGAAAAATTTGTGTGGTATTATATTCCCAAATCACATCAGAAAACACTGAAGTAATTTTATATCCTTTTCCTCCTGAAATAGTGTGGCAGCACTCTACTTCTATATTTCAAGTATTTCAACCAAAGAGAAAGTCATATAAAAGGTTCTCAAAAGTGTTACTTTATCTCCATATTCACTTTTCTGGCTTGAAGGCAAATCCTTTTTTTGGCTGCCTCACAGAATAAAATGCTAGAGACATGCCTTTGATTTCCTCCTTTAAATAGAAAACAAAAGCACTGTTTTTAGGAAGCTAAATCATTTTTTAACTCTGATACTTCATTAGGCTCACTAGAGGCTTGTGTCTGTCTCAATTTTCAAAGCACTGCCAGAGATTTTAGTCTTGTATTTCCTCTTTGACTGAACCCCTCATTCCCTGCTTGGAAATGTAGTAAAGCTAAAATGCCGGTCCTATAATAGCTGGAAAGATTCTTGTGGGTCTTTCCCTGCAAAAGTAGCATGCTTGTAGTCAATAATATATTTTTGAAGTGCTGTTATTATGTATCTGTAACTTGAAGAAAAGCATTGTAAATATTTTGCAAGGAGTAGTATTTTTAACCCAAGTGGAACTCTCTTCCATATCTGCTCATTTAGTGATAAAACTGGCCCATAGACTGTGTAGCTGCAGGGGTGGGCACCAGCCTTGTGATTACGGGAAGGAGAATCCCTGAGTGGCAGAAAGCCAACATGAACATGTTGTACCTCCATGATCTCATAGCAATAACACCCTTAAGAGCAAATTGTAGCCAAACTAAACATGGCAATCCTTTCAGAGTTATTGTCACTCCATGCTAACTGACTAGACCTTCTCAAAACTCTTCTGCTCACAGCAGAGGTAAGAAGCCCTTCTGCATGACCATTAATTGGGGAGAGTGCAAAAGTCTGTGATCCCAAGATGAACTCTGCTCCTTTATTGTGTCCCACGCACAAGCAGGTCAAAAAACAACTACTTTCAGCTTGAACAAAAATGCCACAATGCTGCTAGGTGGGCTGTGCTTCACATAAGCCTGTTCCAGCTGGAAGGCATCCAAGACCCCAGCATTCCCAGCCCCAGTGGCTGCTCGGGATGGCCTGGCTCCCTGACGCCTTGTGTCTCCAGTGGGGTGCCTGAATTTCCCGCTGGCCTGCTCAGAATTGCTCTGCTCCCACAGAGCACCACATAGGCTGGTGGTTTGCTTATATGGCTTAATAGAGACTACGCCAAACTTCTGTGGAACTTGATAGAAAAAAAATCTTACTCATAATGATTGTTGACCTGCCTGTTGAATTCTCTTCCTAAAATGTTATTCCCTGTTAAATTTCGTCAGATTCAGGAAATTATTCTCCAGTTGTTGTTTTCTACAAGAACTGATAGCACTTATTAATAACAACAAAAGATAAGAATCAACAAGCAAAAGAGTATGGATAGATATGCCAGCAGGAAAAAAAGTCAAGCAAAATGAGGAATGGTTCATATGTCTTCTTTTGTACTTTACTCCTACATCCAAATCATGTAGTCCTTGACCTGCGCTCTACCTTAGGCACAGATGTCTCTGAATGTACTGTGCTGTTAAGAATGTGATGTGGAAGCAAACTTCATTTGTTCATTCCTCTACACAGTCAGTGGGTTATGTAATTTAAACATATTTTTTCATGTACTTTCTCTAATCTGAAATTTCAATATTACCAGCTTGACTAACCTCAAGATTCAAAATAGCACAACACCAGGTACCCTGAACAGTGGACTTCTGTCATTACACTCACCTACAACATGCAAAAACCTGGCATGCCAGGATCTGCTCCAGCTAAGAAAGGGTTGATCAACAAAAGATTTTGCTTTTCAAAAATGGACAAAGAATTCACAAAACATGGTAAAGTAATAATTCCACAGAAGTGGTTTGCAAATGATAATGTCTGATTGAATACCTCCTTTACTGGAGATTCAAATACTATGGTAACGGACAAAAAGCCTAATATATTTTGACTAATCAGGATTGATGTTAATTAAAGACGAGTTCAAGATAATGACTTCTCATTACTATGTGATAGCTAGAAAGAGATTGTTCTACCTCCAGGTAAACTAAGCAATTAGATAACTTCTTGTTTTAAGGACTTCTTTTTTAAGTCTTATCTCATTCTCTCTTCTTTTTCTGATGACAAAGTATTAATATGTAAATGTCTGATTTTTATTGCTGCTCACCTAGATGGATGTTTTTAGTGGTTCTCAGACTACATTATTATTTTACTTAGATGGAATTATATTTTCCTGTTGCTATAAGGGGACCATAGCTTATTGGTTAAAAAAAAATAAAAATAGAAACACTAAGAATGAACCCTTGGGTTATCAGTGGAAAAAGCAATGTGAAATAAAGGCAGAGCTGAATCTCTCATAGAAATGGTAAAGCTTTCTTTAGAAAGTGAAAAAAAATCTTTTTTTGTCTCCTAGTCATTTGACTGTCCTAATAGGAATGATAAAAACCCTATTTGAAAGGTGGGTCTTGTTTGTGCAGATAGGAAAAGGCAGGAAAAAAGCCTCCCTGAAAAATCATTGGTTTTCCTCCTAAAGCCACCAGCAGTGGTGGTTTTAGTATAATCACATTTCCCATTTATGAGGGAAAATAGAAAAAAATAGTCCCTCCAAATCCTACGTAATTGTGACCTGGCATCACAAAACTTCCTGGCAAGGAAAACAAAACAGGCTTCACTTCAATATCAGACTGGTTCCACCAGATTTCTTCTTTTTTTTCTATCTTTCCTTTCTTGGACCCTAGATTTTTTTAAGTCCATATAGGTATTAGGAAAAGCAGTCAGTGCCACCATGAACTTGTAATCATCCTTAGCAATTGAAGGACGTTGATTTAAATCCTGCCTTTCCATCTGGCATTCATCAGATCTCTACTGATACCAGGGCAGACTGGAGTCACTCTGTGGAATTAAGTGAGGGCTCTTTTGAAAGAAGAATTTTAAAATAGTGGTTTGATGATACTAGAGGTTTAACAAATGCTTACATTCTATAAGCAGTCACAGTCATTAGAACTGAGCAAACCAAATCAAGCTGATACTGGAATGGAAGTTTCACTGGAAACCAGGAATACAAATATTTTGGAAAATGCAGTTAAGACTTGAACAGGCAGGATGACTTTGAGAAAAGCTGTGCTGAATTTTCAATAAACATAAAGTTTCTTAGTAGGGAAATGTCGCTGACATCTTTTGTGAAAAATCCTTTCTTAGGATTTTTCCTGCTGGAGCTGAGAAGAAGCTCAGTAACAAATGTAAATAATTATTATCTGCTGCTGTGTAATGCAACAGGTCATCTGTGATTGGTCTTCTGTAGATGTTTGGATCTACTGACCACTCACAATGGAGCTGCTATCGCTCTCTGCCAAGAGACAGACCTTTGTTGTTATTCTTTCTATTCTGTTCTTAGCTTAGCCAGCTTCTGAAGAAGCTCCTTTCCTTTCTATTCCTATGTAGTATAGTTATAATGTTATATATATATATCATAATATAATAAATCAAACCTTCTGATAATGGAATCAAGATTCCTCATCTCTTCCATCCTCTAAAAACACCTGTGACCACCGTCACAGGGGAACACTTGTAAAAAAAAACAAAAAACCAAGGGTTTCCAGGACACTATTACTACACAGAATACAGTGGCTTTATTTAAGTGGTTATTTTGAAACCTGAGATTTATTCAAACCCAGAAATACCAGGTGATACTGAAGGTGCATGAGTACTTATGAAATAAAGCCAAAGATTGGCTGCTGCAGTGCACAAGAAAAACAAAACCAACAGAGTAAGTTGCCATATGTAACTTGCAAAGGAAAAAAGCAATGAGTTTAACTATTCCTACCTGTTTGTATTCATATAAAACTGTTCCTTAATGCAATGTCTTTCAATGTTTTATTTTGTTTTGCTGTAATTGCTCGTAGAAAGCTCAAATAAGCAGAGCCTCATGAAGCCAATACCATCTATTACTAATGGCTAGAGTGCAATTGGTTTAGAAATCACTAATTTGTTTAAGAATTAAATGAACTGCAGCACCAAAACCCTAATGGAAATGTAGTTTGTATTAACTGGGGAACTGCAGTAATGTGTCTTTGAATATAGAATTTAGATAAGGATTATATAGGCTCACTGAGAAAAGAGAAAATATTTCTATGTTATCTATAGAGATAGAATTAGAAAACATTTGCATTAAAGGAATTAATGAGTTTACATTGTGTGACTGTGTTCCTGACGTTCCAGGATACAACTATCTGAAACTAAATAGCATATATATTGTTCCCTAAAAGTAAAATTTGTTGCCGCCTGAAATAAATGGAAAATGTTCCCTAACTACTGTCAACAGAAGGCCAATGGTGCACAGCTGAGGCATCAATCACGCTTGAATTCTCCAGCCAGAGCTTTGTAATGTTTTGCAAAATTGGGCCATATTAGTTAGGTATCAACAACACTCTTTCAAACTAATTTCTGTGTTGCTTTTTTGCAAGGACAGATGAGTAGACTGTTCCAAATTGGATGGTGTGATGGCTTTTTAAGTTTTGCGAATTTAACTCATTTAGAGAAAGTAGAAACCAGTGTGTGGGGAACATTTGGTGACATATAGGGATTCCCAAAGCACTTGAGAAACTTAAAAATAATTTAATTACCCATTTCCCTCCTGAGCTCCTGGAAACTCTACAGTTACCATCTATGTTCATCTTAGAATATTTAAGGCCTATGGCTAGGAAATCCTTGGTTTACTGTGAGATTTCTGTTTTATCACATAAATTATTGCCATAGATTGAAAACCTAATGGAAGTCTTTTCAGCCTTCAACAATACTAAGTATATAGTAAGTATATATTCAACAATACCAAGGAAAATTTATCAGCTTTGATGAGGGGGGGGCAAGTGTAGATTTTAGGTTACAGTCATTACTTGACTGGGAGAAAAATTAATTAGTGCTACAGTCTGTGCTGAGACCTTTAGAACAAACAAAAACAGTTGACTTCAATGAAGAAGCTAAAGCAAGAGAAGCATACTTAGATAAAGGTGAATTAGGTGCTTTTGGAAATCTCATTAGTGAGAAAGAGTCAGAGAATGAAATGGAAATAACAGTCCATTAATAACTTCCTTAAGTTACTTAGGTGAAAGAGAAAATTATTTTCAGTGTATTTCCTTATGAAAGAACAGATAAAGTAATTTATCCCAATTTCAATAGTCTGGTTCATAATATGTTTTTCTGATTCCAAATCAGGCCTTTCAGGAACACGCAGTAAATACCCTGATGCTTCTGTTTGACACTTCTGGCAAGACTCAGAGTGACAGTGAAGCCACTGCCTCGTGAGTGCCATGTGAGAAAGGAGCTGTGGTGGCTCCATGTGAAGCACAGGGATTGGAACTGGTTCACCACAGCAGCCGGTGGCAACTCCAGCAACATGCTGCTGGTAAGAAAATGAGAATACCCTGACTGAGCTGTGATGTCCAAGTTGTCTGGACTTTGATATTAGGGAGTGTTCCTGGATAAGTGTTCTGACTGATGGCTACATATCCAGACATACGTCATTCTGTCCAACCATGGGGTTTAGATTATTTTTCCAAAGTTTACGAGCTTAGCAATTTCTCTCTATCTCTTTTTTTTTTTTTTCTTTCTTTTGAGCATCTTTTTTTTCCTGTCAGTTTTGGGTTCAAGGAATGAGTCATCTTTCTTTTTCCTTGTAACTTTCCACTTCAAGTGAAGCAAGCGGGCAGAAATTGAATAACTATTTTTTAAATAGGACGATTTTGATAGAGATTTATTTAGAAGCAAACATATTTCTCGTAACATTGTCACAAACATACCAAATACGTTCCCTTTTCACATTATCGCTCCCAAGAATTTCTTGGATGCATCAAGAGGTTGTTGAAAGCACTGAAGCCAATAGCAAGGTTGAGGAGTAGAGCGGACCACTGGTGAACACCATTGTAAAGGGTTATAAGTGAACTCTTGTGCTGGACTCACAAACCAAGAAACAGAACACAGCTATAGCCCTCATATCTATTTTGTGTTTCCATGTGGCAATAAAACTTAGTAGATATGAAAGCATCTAATGAAAGTCATATAAAACTACATCTAATGTAGCTTATGGTCAGCCAAATATGCAGTAATGTGGTTGTTAAATTCGACAATAACTCCTCCAAATTGGAAGGACTTGGGGATCATATGTGGAAAGGAAACTAGACAAAAATGTCTCATTATAGGGAAAATGTAATAGAGGAAGAAAAAGCAATAGGGCTTCAGCTGATTTTTTTTTCTTTTTTTTTGGTAACAATCAGAATAGAAGTGAGGAAACAACTCTGTAAACACTGACATGATCTCAGGCAAACTGCTTTCCTTGTGAAGTTCTGGTGTTTCTACCTGTAAGATCTGAGAAACACCTGGAAATTTACAGGAAAAGGGTGTTATATATCACATCTAGATGATGTGCTGTTTAGAAGGGCTTGATCTATGAGCAATATGTGATTCTTCACACAGTGGTGTAGCTCCTTCTGAGATTAAAGATTAAACCAAAAGCAGCTCAGATTTTAGTCTCTCAGAAATTTAAAGGTAAGGAAGCTTTAAATTTGAACATGCAACTGCAATTTAGAGCTGGGGGTTACCTGAAGGAAAGAGAAATCCTTTGAATTTACAAGTAACATAGATGTCATACGGCTGTAATTTTGGCCACCTGTTAAAGTTATGCAGGATGCACAGAGTACTATCTGCTCTCCTAGGAATTAGTTGTCAAATTACATTAAGTATAGTCTCCAGTATTTTATGATGGAAAGATTTGCCAGACTTCTCTCTACTTTCACCTTTAGTTTTGACCATCTTCAATAACTTTCAGGTACTAGAGGAACAGGGAAGATATTTTGAAATGTCAATACTTATATTTCTCTGTCAAAGCCTTGCAGTGCTGAGCAAGAGTGGTTATCACAGAGCTCTTTCCTTGCCCTTTCCTGCTGTACTTTCTGAATGGCACAGGGAATGAGCAGCTGCTACTGTCAAATGTCCCCCTATTAAAAGGTTCCACTACCATTCAGTTAAGATGAGGGAAATTAAGATACAGGATGTGGCAGCTGACTGCATCAGGGCCCTACATTATTCCATCTTTGGTCCTGTGCCAGCCACACTGCACAGCTGATGTCTGCCTGGGGCTGCAAGATGCTGGACATGTTTACAGAAGCATCTCTTCTAAACCCTTGTCACACAGAGCTGCTGAGCAAGCCTGAAAGAAAAGAAGGTGACTCTGACTGGTGCCAACCAGAGTCCAAAATGGAAAAAACTTCATGGGAAATTTCAAAAGGGTGGTGAGAAGGAAGCTTTGGTTTTGCTGCTGTTGCTAAAGTTATAAAAAGCCCCCCAGTCTTAGTCTCTGGGTGTACTTTGGGAATTCAGCAGTCCATTTATCCAGCTAAATTAAATTGTTAAGCTCTGCTGATTTCAGGAAAATCAATGAAGATGTGACAATTTGCCTTGGCTGATGAGATGGCCTAGGATACCACTTGCAATGCTGAGTAGGAACTTTGTCTACTGTCAAAGAACTGTCAGCATTGAATAGTATTGCAAAATTCATTACATGTTACTTGAAGAGATGGTAGGGGGGAAAGGAGACACCAAAAAGTACTGGCTGTGGGCAGAAGGCCAGAAGCAGTTATTTTCAATGCCATATCCATTAAAAGAAAAGGGGAAAAAAACATCTGTGGCAGCTAAATTGGTATAATAAAGTCAACAGATGAAAGCAAAAAAGATCAGAAGAAAAGAAACACAAACCAGAAAAATGTAACTGAAGAAGTTTGAACGTGCTTTTTATTACCAGAAGTTTGCAGTGGAATAGGAAGTAGAGGAAAACATTTTATTAAAAAATATTAAGAATGGACACTGTTTCCTCCTCATTCAAGGGAATTACTCTCAGAAGGAAGGCAGGGTTGTAGTACAGGGTTTTCCTCTGCACTCCCAGCTGTGAGGAAAAGATCCCATCACAAGTGAGACCAGGCCATGGTTGGTGCTGGAAAATCCCCAAGGACGTTCCATGATTTCCAGGACTTCCGGGGTTTTGTTGTCTTTAGGGTAATATTTTTAAAAATAATCCAAATACTTTTTGGGAACTACTTCATTTTGTAAACACTCTTATCCTCACGTCCTGGCAAAATTCCAGTTTGGGTAGTTGTCTGTGCATTGGGAAATTACATCTGCATAGTTCACCTACACATCTCTTCCTGCACAGGAAGAATCCTGCACACAAGCTGCTGACCTCAACTTAAGAAACAATCCAGAAGCTTGTGTGTTGTTAAATGGCATTGTAATTTTTACACCAATGGTGGTAAAATCAGACTGACTGTGTTGCAGTGGGCTAATCACTGAAAGTAAAACTATTCACTTTGCAGAGTACTTTTGCATTCTTCTTACATTCAGGATAACAAGTTGCGGAAATGTATTCTGCTTCACAATGACAAGAGTAGAGTGCATGTGTTAGGGAAGGTAAAGAGAAGTAGGAAAGGTTAAATCTACAGGAAAGAGATTGAAAGAAAAGTAACAAGGGAAAAAAATCATCGTGCACATTCAATGTCACATTCAAGCTACTAAAATTAGTCTGTGATATTGCTATTACCAAAAAAATTTACTCAAGGCTCACATAAAATTTAGTTTTCCTATTTTGTGTTATGGTTTTAATATAGTACTATGCATTGAACTTAAAACACAGAAGCAGAACCTTTCTTGCTAGTACTCAAATACAAGTAATGCTTGATGGCTGTTGTGAAACTCCAGTATGTATTCTTACAAAAGGTAACTTTTGAAAGCACAGTACCACACTGAGGTTCAGTCCAGCTAGCACTGAGATTTTCTCAAAGAAATTGTAAATATACCATTCTTATGAAAATGTTTATTCAAATTTCTGGAGAAACTGCACTTACTTATGAAACATTGGGCGTTTGGTTATAAATAGCTAATTGTATTTTTACAACTGACATCATCCATAGAAGAGATACATTGTGGTCAGTAGAACTGGTACTGCTGCAATCCCTGTCAGTTTAATTCATGGATCACTGACAAGCCGAGGTGTGATTCCAAAAGAGACATAAGAAACATAGAAGTAATACATTCTGAACAAAAGATGTTAAAAAACCTGTATAATGCAAAGGACACTTTTTTGGGGGGGGAAGGATTGCTGAAAAGCAGGACTTTAAAAAAGATAACTTGGTAAAATACGGGTTTTATGTATGATTATTTGCAATTATTGCAATGCCACAACGAGGCACCTCCTCTTGTAGTGTAAAGAAATCCAAATAACAAAAGCTTCTCAATATAAATAGACTATTTACGCTTAATTCATTTTAACCTAGCCTAGTCTTATTTGGTTCCAGAAAATGGAATCAGCCTCCCAGAGTAGTCACATGCCTTCTCGGTGGTGACTTTCTAAGCCACTAATCTGTTGCTTCAAAAAAAGAAGGGGCAGGTCAATTCATATTTCTCCCCTGTTATCACTGTGCTATAAAATGTAAGTGATGCATGTGGTTTTGTTTTTCATGACTATCCATCAGAGCACCCCTAAGCTCATCAGATGAGTAAAAATCTGCTTTTTGGATCTTTTTGTGCTGCATGGGCAGAAGCAGCTTCTAGGTAACTTACCTCTGACAAGACTGAGGAAGAGGAAGTCTTGGATGTGTGGAAGACCTTTGGAGAGCCCGAATTGCTGTCAGACAGGATTGTATATACCTGAGAACATCAGGTATCTACACACATTTGAAGGTTTAGCATCAATAAATTTTTTGATCAGGGACCTAATTAGCCGAATTGTAAAATGCAGAGATATAGAAAGGATCCTAATTCAATAGGTTGAGCAATGCTTAATTAAGATCATGTCTTTTATATAGTATGCATAGTCATAGACCCAAATGCATTCTGTCTAATTGGGAATAACTTAGGAGTGCAGACTCTGTGTTCAGTAAAAAATAGAAAGTAGGCACTCTCAGAGATAACTCATGCCTTAATGGGGCTCAGTTATGCTCAGGAGGTGCCCATGGCCTTGGGCAATAGGAGGGTCCTCTAATTTATACATTTAAAGTACCTAGGTGAAATTCTTCAGCCACAATTTTAAAGCCAGAAGGAAGAATTATGTTCAGCCTGTGGACCTCCACTGCAACCTCAGCCACAGAATTTCACCAAGTATCAGCATTTCTGTGCCAAGACTTGTGCTGGAACAAGAGCCTATCTCTTAAAAAGATCAGCTGGAGAAACTGCCTATTTAAAACCAGGATATTCAGTTTTATTATTATAACTCCAGCATATTTCCTAAAGTTGTTGGAATGCCAGATGCCACTTCGGTGAACTCCAGATGGTGGAACTTTAATCAGTAGTGAGATATGATTTACTAGAAATGCTCCTCTACAGCAAAAGTAGCTCTGGGGCCTCTTCTTTTTTTGAAGTATTCTGGGTTTCTCTTCAGACCATGTCTTTAAACTTTAGTTCACTGTACAGATTTATGATAAGTATCATTATTGTAAAAATGTACCACAGATCTAAATACTGCTTGCAATGTGCTGTGGTGAGAAGTACAAATCTTTATCATAAGGATTGTCTGAGAATCTAGAACATCAGACATAAAACTTTTTTCTAGGCTGAAAGCCTTATTTTGCTTGGTGATTGCAATAAAATACTTTACTTAGCTTTTAAATGTCAGGGGATTGTTTCATATGGCAACAGCATGACTAGTTTTAAACATTTGCATAAGGACAAGGTTCTCTGGTTTGCTTGGTTTTGTGCTGCCTGTAGCTTCCCAGCTGGGGTTCCTGCATTGATGAGAGAGCATAAAAGCAAAGGCAACTCTCTACATATTTTCTCTCTCCAGCCCACTCACAAAGCAGTGGGCAGCAGCCAGAAAATGATACACTGCTATCCCCATTCATCCTGTGATCACATCTATCATCTTTATGCAAAGAGGCTGAGTTGCTGGAAGGAACCCAAAAGATTTGACTGCATTTTTCTGTTGTGGAAATCTTCTATATTTCTTCTTTCAGTTAGAAGTGCAACTAGATAATGATGTGTGTTATTGCCTCTGTGGGCCTTAGGAATAACATGAATTTTGTGTCATATAGAGAGATAAAGAGGAAGGCTGCAGAGAGCTGGTGCGGTTCCCTCATTATGCCTCCGCAGAGCTTATTTGTTTAAACACAATTGAGGTTTTTAAATATTTTTTTAACTTATAAATCTGTGAACACTGTCCAGAAGGTACAAGTCATCAGTGGTGATAATTTTAACAATTATAATCTATGAAAATAACTACAAGTAATTTGGGGCTGGAGAAGACAGAAAGAGAATCATACTCTACAGCTCAAAAACCCCATAAAGATGCAAAGCCAAAACCATCCTTGGAGTAGGTATAACTTTGAGTACCTTGGAGTTACCCCCACCATAAATTCCAGTGCTCATACTTTTGCTTTCACAGGCTGTGTCTGCTGTGTGGTGCTGCTTATTGTGTGACTGTGCAATGGACCCTTCAAGTCCATTAAGCAGTGAACATGGGGAGTGAGGGGGAGTGAAAACCCATGTGAAGCCCAGGGGCCCAAAAACCTGGCCTGTTTTTCAAAGGGGTCCTGAGCTCTGTGCTGCCATATTTGCCCAGGATATCAGCACCAACAATGTTAATGCAGGATTTGAAAAGCCCATGGAACAACTCACTACCAGAAGCAGCTGCATTAACAGCTGCATACATCTGGCATAGATTTTTTGAGAGTCTTGGAGGCACTGCATCAGAGGCCTGCTGTCCTGCTACCCTCATTTCCCCTCCAGTCACACTGAAGCTGTGTCCTCACTTGACAGCACACCTATAAAAACCAGCTAGGTTAGAAATATAGCTGAGGTCAACTCATCACACTTGTGGGTTAAAAACAATTGATTCCCCCATTTTTCTCTCTCTTCATTTTTCTTGGGTAAATAATAAGTCCTGTTACAGGGAGAAATTCAACATATTGATTTGGTCTTACCCAATTTTTGTTTTCACTCCCCCTCAGTTATGGGGGTCAATGAGCAGAAAATACACTGAAAGAAGAAGCAGCAGAGCAGAGAACGGTCAGGTCAGAGGATCACTATTTGGACTGAACTCTCTGAGTCTCTCCCTCTCTACCAACAGAATCATATGACATTTCATCCTCAAAGATCTCATTCCTGAGTGCCTTGTAAAACTTGACCTGTCTCCTTAAGAATGAGTTCAAGCTTTGCTGAAACACAGCTCCTCTGGGACTGCAAAGTGCTGCCTGCCAGGGGGCATATTGCAGCAGGAATAAAGCTGAAATTAATACTGGGTTGTCTGAAGTGTTCCAGGAGGCATTGGGTCAAGATTTTGGGACTGAATCCCCATTCAAGCAAAAAGGTTGGTGGTTTAATTGAGGACAAGATGAGATCAGTTTTACACCTCTTCTGAAGAGCAGCATCAGTCCCATCCTTTTTCTAGGTGGGGAACTAATGAAGTTAGTTCAGTAGTCAATAATAATTGCTGCTATCTTAATTCTGGCAGGACCTGCAGTATTTTAAGTTTTTCTGGGAAGTTACTGATCCTAACACCAGCCCTTCTCCCGTTACACTTTGTACACTGATAAAATCAGCTTTCAGGAACAATATGGTAAAAGTGCACTTTCTTTGTGCTGTGTATCTTCTGCTGCTACACCAGTAAGCAACCATTTATCACATAATCAGATCCTTGCTGAACTATATGCCATCTGTGATCAAATGAACGATGAATAAATTCAGAATGCAATTTCAGCTAGTCTATTTTTTGTTCATATTTCATTCCTAGTGGATTTAAGTCTTTTTGACCTTGTGAAAAATAGCTGCATTTGAACTAAAAATGTGGGGTTTTTCTAGATAATGGTCTATGTCAACTTCTATTTCTTTTGGAATTCAATAGAAACTGTTTGGTATATCAGGACATTTTCTACATCCTTATTTACTTTTTCTCCCTTTCAGACTATACCCTTTGATATAGCTAAACTCCAATCTTTGCTCATATCTCCTGGCTCCAGGAACTCCTTTTTGATTTCCATTGTCTTCTGTGTGGAAGTAAGTCTTGCTATCAAGCATTATATTTAGTTTTCCACTCATGTAGCTATGAGCTAACAAATTACACCAATTTCTTGAGGCCTTCTGAGCTAAGTGAATTTGGCTCAGTATTTCTCAGCTATCAGCCCTTTCATTATTGTTAGGGAATGCTTCAGTGATATTTATTCGTCATTCTGGTAGTGCAAGTTTTTTTGCTTTGATGCTGAGACTTTGAAACCTGAATTCCTGACAACATAGAACTTCCTCCAGAAAACATCTAATTAAAATGTGTTAATGCAGTGACCCTTGGTCACTTGCAACCCCTGAAGACACCAGATGGATGTCTGGTTTTGTTGTATGCCAGCTTTCAGCTAAGGAAAAATGTGTTGTGTTTACTCACCATGTAGTGCAAGGGGTGGTATGGAGCTTTACATAGGGCAACAACTGCATTCCAAATCTTCTTGGGTATAGGGTGGTCTCTGTGAGCCCTGGGAAAGATGCAGACTAGGTTATACTTCTGCACCATCATAGAAAAGTTTAGAAAGGACCAAAAGGCAGTCTCATCAATCCTGTGACCATAAAGGGAGAAGAACTGTAAGTAATCGAACATGTTGGTTGGGTTTTTTCCCATTTCTAGTTTGTAAGAGGTTAGAAATTGTAATATTGGCTTGTTATATATCCTTTTAAAGGATATATGTTTGATTTTTCTGATAGAAAGTGGGTGCTAGTTTAGGATGATGTATTATTAAATAATTTTACAGGATGAATATTTTAAACAGAAGGTAAATTGGTAAGGCAGCATCATAATATAAAAAAACCTTATCTAAAACTAAGATAACTCCTTCACAGATTACAGTTACATTAACATTTAAGGCATCTTACCAAATTCTACACTGCAAACTGTGTTCAGCAAATTTGCTATCTTTAATGCCAGTTTTTAGCTATTTGTATGTCTTTGAATGCAGGAATTGATAGACACTATTCACCCTATTAGTTGTTTCATCAGGGGGTAAGGCTGAAAAAATTAAAACACTTTTAAGAACTGGTCTCATTTGAAACAAGTTGTGTATGCTTTACTATATATTTATTAACAATAGAAGCAGTTGATCCAGCTTATTTTGGCTTGGATCTCCAAGCCAAAATAAAGCTCTTATGACTTCTGGGACTGCCTTGCAAGTTCAGCCTTACTGATATACTCAGATCTACCATCATATGATGTCTAAAATTAAGAAAAAAAAATTGACTTTTAAAATTCTTCCTTCCTGTCTCTTAGAAATGGTGACAGGCTGTCTCTGTACATTGTACATTGCTGGGCATTTGGATCCAGGAGAAGTGCTCATGGGGACAGCAGTTTTATTTCAGTCTCAAAAGGAATGGGAGATCTCTTTGTTTCCAGAGGAGTGGCTGCATGGATAAAGTAGGGCTGCAGATCAAATAGATGGAACAATAAGTGAGATGATGTATTTTAAATTGCACAATGGGTATAATAGTGGGGAGGTGCCAAGCTCTCTTTGGAAAGTGATTTCAGATGTTTCCTACCCAGAACAATACAGATTTTGGAGACTTCATTTGAAAGCAATCAGAAGGCAAAAGGTCACCAGGCAAACTGACTAATTGGTCACTGGCCAGATGGAAATCTCTGCTTAGTTCATTTCAAGGACAAGTTGCTGCTGGATAATGTATGGCAGATGGGGATCCGGGGGAGTTTATTTTCATGAATCACACTGCTGTGAGGGCAGTGTAACTGGGGTCAAGCTAGATCTTGTCTTTCTCATCTGAAGGACAGTCTGTGTTTGCCCCATGTTAAAACAAGGAAGGAGAAGAGTACAAATCAAAAGCAGAGATCTCACCACAGATTCTATTTCTTGCAACCACCTCAAACTGAAGTATCATATGTTTGCTGTCAAAATACAGTGTAGGTGTAAGCCTTTTTGTTGTCCTGGAAGGCATGTGTTAATCTTCAGCAAGCATTTTGTCACTGTCTCCACAATACAGCACATAAATGGAAACATCTTTCCAGAAAAAATCTAGAAGAATATTTAATATTTCCCTCTCTCTGAATCTTCCCAAAGACACACTTCTACTAGGAAATTTTCAGACCTGCATCATAGCTTACTAAGGAATAAGTAAAGGAATAAACTCTAGAAGACTGTAAGAAAGAAGAGTTAGTGTACCTTGAAAATAATTGTAATCATACTAAAAAGAAAGATTATTGCATTATCTTACACTTCAAAGAAGATCCACCCATTCCTTCCCTGAAAATGGACTCTATTGCATTTCCTTCCACATTGATTGTGCATCCTTCAGATTAGTGTACATCTTCATTTGTCAAGATCTTAAGAATATCTTCTCTTTTCTGCTGTTTCTTTGCTGTGGAAGTACATTCTGTAGCTTCAGGCAAAATGTGTGATCTGCTCTTTGGCTTTCAGAGCTTTGCAATTTTTTTTTCAATTCTGTTATGGTTTGTAGTATCCTAGGAACAAAGAGACAATAATATTTGAAACATCAAAACTTATCAGTTAGTCTTACTTAAAATGCAAAAATCTAGGATTTGCCATGTAAAGAACAGCCAAGATTGCGAATAAAGTCTTTGTATGTTGTGTGGCCTCTATTTTGTTAAAATCCAGCTTACTGAAGGACAGGATTGTCCCACGTGCCTGTGTCCAGAAAGCTCTCACATAAATTGCGTGCACATTTGCAAAGGTTCTTCCTAATATGAATCCTTATTTTATGGGGTATTTTAACCCCATTCTCTTTCTATACAAAAGGCTCTCTACAATGTCAGCCAGCTAAAGAGAATACACTATGCTGTCCATGCTCTGTGCAAGGGGCAGCTCTGGGCACAGCACCTTATGTTTACATTGCAGAATAGGACTTCCATAATAATTTTTCTCTCATGACTCAGGTTGTAAATATATTGATATGGAACTGAGTGCCAAGCTGGAGAGCTAATGTGGGAAGGCAGCTGCCAGTATGGGTTGCTATGGATATAATGTTTGATCTATGCCATGCTCAGAGGTAGCTAAGTGAGTTAACTAACTTATGCAATAATAAAGAAAGTTTTGTACTGTTTAAACCTAGATGCAATTATGACTAAATCAAGCATGAAGGGAAAGGGAATAAAATCTAAAATGAGAAGCAGAAAATGCATTTTGGCTTTGTTTTTTTCTGAAAACATTGCTCGGCAAATCAAGATCTTAAATTGAAAACTTGAATCTATTTGCTAAAAAACAAAACAAAACAAAAGGAACATTTAGAAAAGCCTCTATGGTTCCATAGACTTTTTTTCCAACTAAAAACGTACATATTTTTAAAAAATTAAATTCAGATAAACCCTTTTTAAATTTCTCTTTTTTAAAATAGATCTTAGCTCTGCAATCATAACAATGACAGTAAGAATCTCTATTTATGTCTATCAAGTTCAAATGACTTTGCTTACTCTAAAAAGCAGGATTTTACAGAATATGGACAAATAAGATGTTTCATTCAGGAGCAGCAAACTTTGTGTTTGGGGTTTTTTTAATTTTAATATTTGCTTACTCATAAAGGTATTGAAAAATGTCCTTTCAAAGTCAAGAATAAACAACCTACATAGTTAGTACTGAGACAGCCAGCCTGTAAATACTAAGAGCTAAGCCCAGGGGAAAAGAATTCAATGCTTAGCTAGTTAGAGGAAGGGAGAAAACAAAAATAATTAAGTCAAACCAGAAAGAGATAAAAATAGATAGAAAAGCTAAAACAGAGCAAATTATTTTCACTCTGATCATTTCAATACTATCTTGATCCCTGTGGTTATAGATTGCCTTAAGAGTTGTGAGTTAACTTTTTAAAACTGTAAAGAATCTGTTCTTTTTATGTTGTTACTTTATTCCTGAGCTTTCAGGAGTGATATCTTACAGAATTCCCCTGAAAACACGAGGTCAGACATTTACTTTCAAAATAAAAAACACATTAGAAGTTATCCTGTAATCTGATGACAAAGAGTAAGCATTAATGCTACTTCTGCCTGAAATTTTCTCCCTGCTGAAATCTGTGACCCTGTGCTTTCAAGGGCAGCTGTCCCTGCAATTCTGCAGCCCGAGGTGAGGCCCAATCCTGCCAGGAAGTTTCTGGTCTGCAGAGTGGCCACAGCACAAAGCCTGATTTCTTTGAAGCAGAATGTAGGGGAAAAAAAAAAAAAGGCTTTGAAGTGAGGCAACATGTGGCTTTTTGGGGTGCACCAGGAAGTGTGGAACAGACACCTCTGACACTGCTGGTACCTGTGAGCCACCCTGGGTTCCCCCTTGTCAGTGTTTGTGTTGGTTCTGAGCTCTTCACATGAGAATCTGACTGTAGTTTGCAACACAGAACAATAAAACACAGCTAAAACCAATTTAACCTTATCCCACACCACACATAAACCTCCCACTGATCTGTCTCCTTTGGCCTGATTTGTCTCCTTTTTGGTCTCGTGGGGAGCTTTCCATGTTGGTCTCTGCAAAAAGGGTCAGTGGCTTCAATTTGTCCTGTATCAGAGCAGAGCAGGAAAAGGAAATTGATGGACTGAACAGCAAAAAAAGCCTTACAGTACTTTAAAACCAGCTTTCATCATGTGAGGGGCTCCTTTGGCTCCATATTGATTTGATTGTGTTATCTTCAGGAAAGCATCTGTTTTAATTTACAGTTAATGTTCCAAGGGCTTGAATCCTGAGTCACAAATCCACCCCCATCCCCTCAAAATGAACAAAGGTAATATTAATCTCGAACACAGAAAGCAAATGAGTCAATGGAAAATAACAGAAACATGCAATGACTTTTTCATTTAAGGATACATCATAGAAAATCCAAAAATCTTTCTTTGCTGTCACCCCGAGGTCTTTGCTATCTCACTGTTGTTTTACCAAGAGTAAGCATTAGCTGGAGATTTTGATCAGATTTGGGAGAAACTTAACTGGGATGTGATCCAAAATTGTTCAGGAAATTCAATTTTGTAGATGCCAAAACTCATTTGAATCTGTTAGAAAACAGTTTTAGATGGAAACATAGATGGAGAATTAAACGGTTCAAAGATTTCTTTAAAAAAGGCTCTTGTTCTCTAGTGGATCTATTTGTTCAAAACCAAAATAAGAGAGAAAATATCAACAACAGTAAACCAGAGTAAAACCTCTAAAGAAAAATTATGGAAGTAAAAAAAAAAAAAAAAGTTTTATTCAGCCCAATACTATATTTCCAGGTTGGTGACTGTGGTTGTTGAAGAAAGTAGTCATAATTTCTGGTTTAGGACAACTGAAATAAAAATTAATATGAGATTCTTCAGGTTAGCAGCAAACCCAGGAAAACCATCATTTACATGGATATGTTTTTCTTGACTTTTATTATAGTAATATGTTTTATCTGTACAGCATGCAGGCTGTTATTCTAATAACTGTTGTTATGCCTGAAAATATCTTCCACATCCTGATTCTGAAATTTTCCTATGCAAAAAAAATTGGTATTTTCATAGCTTAGGCTTTTTTTGTGATCTAATCTACCCTTTGCTGCTGACTGACTTCAGATTTTCGGGGTAATTTCACCCACAACTTTGAATGCCTTGGGCCCAGGCAGAGGAACGAATGGCAAATCCCTGAATTTTGGCACAAAGCCGTCAGCTGAGCTTCAAACTGCAAAGCCTTACCGAACCCTAAGGACAATTTCAATAAATGGTCGCCCAGTACTGACATACTGGCCCTCCAAGAGGTTTGTGGTCTTTGAAAGATGAGCACAGTGAACCTGTTAGAGGGAGATAAAGAAAAACATAAGCCATGTGTGTGACACTGAGGCATGGTCAAGTTGGGGCCCCAAGAAGGGGCACTCTAACTTGCAGCATGCAAGTTGAAACAGAGCATGGTGAGATTGAAGACTTGGCTTCCTTAAAATAAGGTCAAATATTGGTCTTTAAAGACTCTGCGTAAAGGAAGAGAAAGTGAGATTGGAGAGCCTGAGGAAACTTCTGCCATCTGACCGTTGCTGGCCTATCCTATCAAGCAGTAAAGGCATCTCAGTTGCTGGCATGTTTGCTTGTCTTCCAAAAACCAAACTGATGAAAAAAATAAAAAGCTTTTCTTTCCTTTCTGCTGGTGTTTCTGTTGAAATTGCAAATGTTTTCCAAAGTGCTGATTCAGAAGGTTTGCAGTTGGGTACAGCTGTTGACAACTACTTTCCCAAGTGATAAAGTCTAACAAGGGCAGTGCCTGCTGCTGACCAGAGCCCACTTAGCAGGCCAACAGCTGAAACTTGTACAGCAACTCTTTTTATGACAAACCAAACAAGCCAGGGAACAAGGGAATAAAATATTGATTTAGTTATGGCAAAACAGTAAGACAAGCCAGGCTGTATCTCCCTACAAACTGCCAATCTGCCATCTGCTATCCTTTCATTTTCCCTCTCACCACTGATGTGAGGAGTGTCCAAACTTCAGCACATGTTTTGCAAATAGCAGTGCCCAGTGGGCTGTTGCTGTAAGTCTGCCATCAGCATCAGCCCTGCTCCAGCCTACTTAACCATTTAATTTGGTAAATGTCAATACGGCCTCTTTGTTCTCCTCAGCACCATATGGTATCTGATCAAAAGTCAATCAGGTTCTCTCAGCTCCTCTTTCTTTCAGGAAGATCCTTGGCAGCTGACAGCCCTCCCAGGGAATCTTAGGTAAAGAGCTGTGTTCTGTGGGAGTGCTGCAGTTACCGTAAACATTGCAGCTCTGCTCCAGGAACACTGATGTGACGTGGGGAATCATTGCACAACTCACCGTGCAGACATGTGATGGAAACACATGCGTGCCCTACAAGGTGGGCAAGGAGAAGAGTTCAGAGATAAGGTACAAAGTACAAGGGTGGGTATGAAATTGTGGAATTTTGCTCATAAATCAGATAATAGGAAGGACACGAGACTTGTTCACACAAATGCACTTAAGTGTTTTATTCATTTCCCCCAAGACTTCAAACAAAGTTACACAAAACAATTTTTATTGGGCAAAAGTCAAAGGTCGATGAAGACTAGAGGTGAAAAGGGGGGGAAAAGATAAAAATAGAAAGAGGCAATAATAGATCCCAGCATCATGCTCTTAGAGACATTGCTCATGAATATTCAAGATAAAAATCTCTCTTTTACAAATTCTGTGTTGCTTTACTCCTCTTGCTCATATGAATACTCTGTGCACACACTTCTTGTTCTTTGAGGGCCATTAATTTACCTTCTCTTATTCATAGTCCTCTGAATCATCTGGTTTGATTCGTAAGTAGAAGCAGGCAGGAGTGCATACAAGGCAGAGAAAAAGACAGGGTTTATTTGCAGAATGGGCAGAGGGATTTAGTTGAAAAATCAACAGTGTTAGACAGGAGAAAGGCAGCCTTAAATCCTGTTTCTGGCAGAGCCACTGAGAAACTGAATAACTAAGGTTATTCAGACCTCCTGAATAACCTTAGCCAAACCTCACCTGTCTGATCAGTCCCCCTATCTCCTGTGACCCTGTCAGACCAGTCCCAAGGAGCCAGCTCACTCACAATTGCTCTCCACCTGCAATTTTGTCTAATTCAGCATTCAGTCCACATGGCAAAGTTCATCTTGGACTTTTCTTCCCTTCACACTGGAAGTGAAAAGCTTCTCTTTCTCCCTACAGGGTTTCTCTTTGCAGGGGAGAATGTCTATGAGATTTTTTTTCCTGTAGGTAGAAGTGATGACATGTCAGAGGGCAGTCCTCTGCTTACAAGCATGCTCTGGGGCACTGCCAGGGGACCATGCACCAGCTGTCTGCAAGAGATGGAGAGAAAAGCAGCAGTGAGAGCAGGGGCCAGAGCTGACACAGCTCACCTGCCAGTCTGCTCCAGCCCTGCTCTAAACTTCACCCACCACAGGACCCAGCTCAAGGTCAGGTCCTTACAGCCAGTATGTGCTGCAGCTGGATCAAAGACAAAACACTCAGGTCTGCAGTTACATTTGGAAAATGGCTTTTCACTAGTTTTGTAATATGAACAGTGGGGAACTGCTTATAAAGATCTAGTTTTTCCTTTCCTGCTGTATTGAATTTTCTCACCAACAGTGTTTTTTTCTTTTTAACTTGCCAGTTTGGAAAATGCAGTTCAGCTCTGTGTCATCACAACTGTGCTGGCAGCTTCCAGCTGAAAACAGGGATCTGAGCTCCTGCTTCAGGAGCTGAATCGTATACCCTGAGCTGAGTCATGAAGTTCTAGACAGTGTATTGTGAACATAGTGGTGGCTGCCGAGTCTGCTGGCTTTTTACCATGTGGATTAAAATCGGTGTCACTTTATGCTTCCTGATGAAACACTGGGCAGCATTCGTGTGTCTCTCGGAAGGAATTTTGAGACTTAGCTTCTATAAAGGCAGTTTCATATGAGCGTTGTTACTTGAAGATTTGTTGTTGTTGTTGATTCCTACTGCTATGGAAGTTTCTGTTTGAGTTATTATTATTTTTCTTTGTTATTCTATTTTTTCCATGCCCTTGTTTATACATCTCATCTTTTGGACTGCTCTTTTCAGGGAAAGACTAATGCCTCTACATTAAAATATAAAGCAATCAAGAAGACTGATTAGATTACAGCACTTTGGATCCTATCACTATGAACTGTTTGCTATTAATTTTTAGTAAATGATAGGTTACAAAAAGTTATGTTCCAAATATAGAACAGAACTTTCATGTTATTCATTAATTGATTATTTATATTAAACATGCTCTGGAAATTTAACAGTCATTATTCAGGCCAAAATTTGAAAGTTGGTAGGCAGCCTATGTCATGCCATTACTTTAAAATGGAATAATAGGGGTTGTCTACCCAGGCTGTTAACTTATATTAGTCCTGGAAAATCACTGTCTTGGGATAGTACCAGATTCTTTTGCTTGCAGCAGAAATAAGAGCTGCATACATGCCAGTCTTTAAAAGCAGAAAAGAAACCTTGTCCTTCTTTCTTCAAGGCAGGTGTCTTACGCAGTTGGGCTGAAGTAGCTACAATCATAAAGTGGTAAAATATGAGCTTTTGGATCTTCTCAATGTCGAGCAAGCCAAAGAAGCCGTTTTTGTACTTCTGTCATGGTCACTGCAACTCAGAGCTGAGTTACACTGGTGTGTGTTTGCAGAAGAGTGCTGTGCTCCCTCTCAGCCTTGTACCAGACCTGTCACTCCAACACCACCGAGCACCATTTCATTCTCTTCAGGGACATAGACTGTGTTGCTGTCTGCTTCCTACAACAGCTTTATTGGCTCTGACTAAGGCACTTTCTCACTTGGTAGTTTGTGTAAACTAAGGGGCTAAGGGGAAAAGAGTGACTAGAAAGGTCAGGAGGCAGGATTAAGAGCTCTTTCTATGAATGGATTGAGTGGGAAATTACAACTGCAATTAAGATGGTGGAGGAGAACATTGATGCAGCACACATGGAGCTGGTCTTCCCCTTCTCAGAATTAAGTGCTTGCCACTGACCAGCCACAATTAAACTCTCTGACCTTTGATGAATAGAGATGCTGTGGTTTGTGCTAGAATTATTCTGCTTTGGCCAAAATGAGAGGATGAAACTAGATAATCACAGAATGCAACATTAACCAGCAAGACAAAAATGGATAGTCAATTTAGTGCAAAACTTAGTGGTTCATTATTTCAAATCACCTGGCTCTTCAAAAGAAATTACAGCATTTACTCAGTAGAAACTGGAGCTTGCCTGGTTGCAACTCTTCTAGATATTCTTCACCTCAAGAGGTGTGTTTATTATGTGCATTTTGTTTTGATAGATTTTGATATTTTGGACATGCTTTTAAAATACAGTCAGTAGGTAACAGAGAATCTGCAGAAACCCCAAAACTTGGGGACTTGAGGTTAAATTAAACATATTTATAAAAGATGGGAGCCTATGTACATAACATCCAAAACTAAACCAAGAAGGAAGAATGTCTGGAGGTCAGAGAAAAGGACTACATTTGTCTCTGGGCAGGGCAGTCTCATCTAAAGGACAATGGTACCAACGGACCAGATTTAAATTAGGACAGTTTGCAGCTCTGGCCACAGCCCTTGATTAAGAGACTGAATCACTACTGCAAGACAGAGGCCATGAATGTGTTTCTGCCTCTTCATTTGGTATTTTTCAGTAAGGAAAGTAAGCCTTGGTTATTTTGTGTATTACCACAATAATGCTTTGACATCATTGTGAAAACTCTGGCTATGCTTCTGGTCTTTCATTGAGACACTTACAGCTACAGCAAAACCAAAAATGGGAGGGAGGGAGGGAGGGAGGGAGGGAGGGAGGGAGGGAGGGAGGAAGGGAGGAAGGGAGGAAGGGAGGAAGGGAGGAAGGGAGGAAGGGAGGAAGGGAGGAAGGGAGGAAGGGAGGAAGGGAGGAAGGGAGGAAGGAAGGAAGGAAGGAAGGAAGGAAGGAAGGAAGGAAGGAAGGAAGGAAGGAAGGAAGGAAGGAAGGAAGGAAGGAAGGAAGGAAGGAAGGAAGGAAGGAAGGAAGGAAGGAAGGAAGGAAGGAAGGAAGGAAGGAAGGAAGGAAGGAAGGAAGGAAGGAAGGAAGGAAGGAAGGAAGGAAGGAAGGAAGGAAGGAAGGAAGGAAGGAAGGAAGGAAGGAAGGAAGGAAGGAAGGAAGGAAGGAAGGAAGGAAGGAAGGAAGGAAGGAAGGAAGGAAGGAAGGAAGGAAGGAAGGAAGGAAGGAAGGAAGGAAGGAAGGAAGGAAGGAAGGAAGGAAGGAAGGAAGGAAGGAATTGCCTCTGTCACTCTGGGTGGCATATAGACAGGATTTAGTTCCCACTTGCAGCAGCCTCGTTCTAATCCTCTGAAGGGAGCAGTTATTGTCAGACGTGTCCAGAAGCACATGACTGGGACAGGTACATGTTACTTGTCCTGTCTCTGCCTCTCATTTCCCAATGCCAAGTGGGATCTTGCCTGTGACACATGGGGATTACAATGAGCTCTGCCTGGGAGGGAAAACAAGATCTCACTTGAGTGATGAGTATTTACTCTGCTGGCAAATATAGGTTTAAAGAGGAGAAAACCTCACTCCATCACACCACTCTTGTTTTGTCTGTCTGAACCTGCCCCTTGACTCAGTCTAACTCTGCATGGTCCTCGAGGCAGCTGGCATCATCCCTGACAGTAAGCTGCTGTTTTGCTAAACCTCCATCAGTGGCTGCCAATTTTTTGGCATGACTGTCCCAGCAGCTCATCCAAAGGCTTCAGTTAAGACAGCCTAAGGTCAAACCATGTTCAGATCAGTCTGGGCAGCTTCTGCTCTGTGCACAGTGCCTGTGCTGAGACTGACAGGTGCCCTGATGCAAAGCATCAGGGTGTGCTAGGAGAAGGTGTGCTAGGAGAAACCTCTGCAGCAGCTCAGAGAGGAGCTGGGTGGTGCCAGGAAGCACAGAGCAAAGGACACTAAATGTGCCTGCCCTTGCTGGCTCTGAAATCAGTCTCTCTCAAGAGGGCCACGTGCTGCAGCATTTCACTCTGGCCTTAATTGTAGGCTTTGCTTGATGCTTCTGCTTACCTTCCAGTAATGTTGACAAATGGCTTGTGCTTGTAAGTGAGCATACCCGTGCACTTTCCAGGACCTTAACAGTTCATTTTACCCTCCTCAACCTGGTGCTGAAATTTTAAGACATTTTTAATCCACTTGCTGGGCAACCTGAGCAGTCACAGGTCTCCAGTGAGATGACAGTGTGTGCCACTGAGGCAAGAATTAAATGACATTTTTGTACCCTTTTCCTTCCACTTGCACTACTTCACCTTTTTTCTTTACTACTCCTACAAATATTTCTGTATTACTGTTTGCAAAACATCAGCATTTTTTGCTCTTTTTTTTCTGACCTGTGGATACTGCACACTGTGTGATGTATTAGTCTCTCCATATTTTTGGTGATCTTATTGAGATTCATGACTCCTTACTATGCACAACCCTTTTACACTTTTTTCAGCATTTAAAAGGGGCATCAAACCTAGCAAAAATGAGGAACAGTTTAGTGTAAGGGAATGATTTGAGAGGCACCCTCAGAAATAAGAAAGGGGCATGTGGTATTCAGCTTGTTACAACCTGTCTGGCTCCTAGAGCATGGAATTTGTTAAAGCAGGGTTGAACTTACCCCGTCTAACACCCACTGCTCAGCCCAGATGGAAACTCTCATCTCCTCCACTCTTTTCATCCTCCCTACCCAATTACTGCATTATTGTTATTTGGAAAGGTCCTACTCTTTGCTAGGAAGTGAAATTAAAGGATATAAATAGGAAAGGGAAATGGTATGGAAGGACAGTTCTCCAGAAAATGTATGTCCTCTGTACAATGACTATAATGTATCATAAGGGTCTTTGTTTCTTATTTCCATAAGTGTAGAGACTTAAAATTTTTTTAAGGCAACATGATACAGCTGGTTCTGCCTAGGAATTAATTTTCCCCCAGTCAATAGAAACTGAGCACTAATAACCTTAATTAACATTTGCATAATTGTGATTAGTAACTTACAAAGAAACTGTTGTAGTAACATTACAACAGATTATTTAGCAGTTATTGAATTTACTTTCTTTATTTAATTTTTTTTAAGTCAGAGGGAGCAGCATCCAGGAGGTGTTTAGTTGATTAGCAATTAAACATATTAAGAAGCTATAAGCTGAAGTAATTAAGAGAAGTTTAAGCATTGTCTAGGTCAAGCAAGATCTACAAGAAGGCCGAGTGTTTCCTGAGGAGCCCAGTTAAAACATCAATGTTGTCCAGCTTGAAGCTCAATTCTGGGTTGTTCGTCACTGTTCACTGATGGTTTCATAAGCTTATTTTCAAGAAGTGCTCCTGGAGTACTAATGCCTAATTCAATTAGATGGTACAGTTCATTATTTACTGCTCAGCTTCAGCAGTGCTATGAGAATTGGGGCCTAGGATAACTCTTTTTTCAATGTCAGATTACCTCAAGTGTCAGTTGTGATGGATCCAGGACTAACTTCCAACCAAGATTAAAGCTCCATGACTTTACCCTGTGCATGCTTTGAATTTTAAAGAGGATGATCAGAAAGAAGCCAGTAAAGGGGAAGTGAGAAGTGAACCTGAAGGGAGATAGCACCTGCAGGTTCCTCTGGAAGACCAAAAGAAACTAGTTGTGATTAACAATCAGCAGCAGGTTACCAGAGACCAGAAAGAAGGACAATAAATCTCCTAAAAAGGCACTGTGAGAAGTATCAGCTCTGATTTTTAATTTGAAGTTTGAAAGCACTGAGGTGATGGAGTTGAAAAATGCAGACCACTTTAAAAAGAGAAATCTGTATTTTGTCTTGCAGAACCCAAAATATATCATAATTTTTAAAAGATCAGAAGGAAAAAAATGCAAAAACCAAAGGAAAAACAATGTTTGTCAAACATGATAAGGAAGTTCCTTTCATTCCCTGAACTCTAGGTTTGGTGTTAGAGAACCACTTATGCACATGGAGCTTCTTCATCATTTACAGACACTGCAGCAAAGAAATATTTCGGTGCTTTAGGAGTTATTAATGGACTGATATTACTGCTAGTCCTACTGAAGAGCTTTCAGCAAATGAGACTTTACAGAAAGAAAATAAAAAAATAATGATAGAACTTGAAGCTGCCCACCTTTGGATTTATTACAGTTGATCTGTACTTACAATCTGATGTGTGTTCTTCACATTCAACCTTCTAGACTTTATTCTACCTTAATCTTTCCTGGGCTTATTTTCTTCTTTCCTCTCATCATCACAATGATCTATGGGAGAGCACAGTGCCAGAGAAGTCCTTGTAACTGGCTGCACCCAAATTCTCTGCCATCCCAACAATCTTTACTCTTGTCCCTCTAGTTTTGTTTGTTCTTAGATATTTTTTGGTTCCATTAGGAAGACATTCACCTTTCCGGTCCCAGCATGCTAAATTATTCTCATTTTTGTAAGGTGGAAGTGACAAAAAGTTTATGTTTTCAATTCATTTTTAAGACTCATTCTTTCCTAGATTGCACATCTCTAAACTTGAACTTCCTTTTTGCTTTGACAACAAGCTGAAAATGAGACTGCTTAGCAGAGAAGGAAATGAATTATTAACGTTTTCAAACACCAAGAGAATCAGCTAATGAAAACACTCCATATTTTAGAGATCTTTGAGAAGTAAGGTTTTATAGAAAGCAGAAGAAAAGAGACTGAAATATGAACTAGAAGCACAGAGCATTTGTGTCATGTAATGAGCTCCTAAGCTTAAAACAAAAAAATTTAAAAAAAAATCTAAATTATATGCCTTGAAAATGAACCACATTAGGGTATAACAAACCACTATGTGCAATGATTACTAAATGCTCCAATGTTAGATTAGAGCATCCAAAATATTGTTTCATTTTATCATATAGGAGACCCACAGTTCTTTTTATTGCATGCTTTGGCTGTGCTTCTGTGTGTTCCAACTGTGAATTTTCACTGCACATTAGGTATGAAATAATCCAATTTTGCACAGCAAAACTTGGCAGACTTAAATGAGTTTCCCTGATTCAAACACAAGATGTTTCAGTTTTGCACAGATTTCACATCAGATGACCTTAAAATTCTTTTAAGGTCAAAAGCTTTACCAAAACAGACTGGATTTTTCTGAAGCTAGTCACCAATCCATTGAAGTTGATAATCAGGAGAAAGTGCAGTAAAAGCACAGTAAAATAAGAAAAATGTGTCATAGCCATTGGAACAAATGAGAGAACAACAGCTTCTATTGACAGTTGCTTTATTACTGGAACAATCTTTTGGGGGCGGGCAGGGAGAGTTGGATTGCACAGAACCGTCCTGTAAAGGCAAAGCCTAGCTGCTGTTAATCCTGGCTTTTGGAAGCTGAAAATCTGTGCTCTAGGTCTGTTTAGCCCACTCCTTTTTGAGAGCGGTGGCAAAGATGATAAATTTCTGCACTGTTGTACCCCCAGCTCACAGTAATCAGACACCTTCAGAGATTCCTCCTGCAGCAACACTACTCCAGCGTTCACTGTGCCAGAAACGCCAAGGAGATCTGGTGGAATAATGCTTTCTGCCTTAAGCAAGTCCCTCTTCATGAGCTGGGCAAGTTGGTTCTGTTCTTCTTCTAAGCAGTTGGGGCTGAACTGGGCGTCAGCACAGTGCAGCCAGTGCTGGGTTTGGCAGCATCCCTCCCTCCAAGCCGGGCCGTGTGGGAGCTGCTTCCTGCGCAGTTCAGCAGCGCCATTCGGAGCCTGGGAGACTGACGGGCGACAAAAGGAGGCGGCTGGCACAGCTGCCCCAGCTCCACCCGCCCGGGCTCGCAAATCCAGCTCACAAATCTATCTCAGTGTATTTACTGGAGTTGTGAAGCCTGCTAGCGTTGGGGATTGCTCATTAGCTTATATTCACAATTATCCCTAAGGAAAGGAAGACTACAGCCTCTGCTTTCAGCATGCAAATTGAGTAAAGTTTGGAGCTACTGCTACAGAATCACCAAATGGCAGGCTGTCATTACTGTAGTTGGTTTGCAGAATACCATTTTAATTGAACTAATTATCACAGACTTCAACAGGTATTTTGAAGTTTTAATGAATGCTTATAAGAATTTTAATCATGTTCCCATTGAAGGCAACACTAAAAATGCTTCAACGTCTTTGCATCACTACACACAGTGGAGAATATTTATTTTTCTTGTGTAACTAAATACTGACATAGATCTGCAGCTCATACAATGGAAAGCTTTAAACTCAGGTACTCATGACTCATTCTATATGGAATATTTAGAAAAATAGAGCCTCAAATCAAAAATAGATAAAGCAAATTAATAGCTAATTTAGAATGTTACCAAGAATAACATCACAAAGATACAGAAGCTGGAAGATGGAAGACACAAAGAAGATGGAAGCACCACATTTCATTCTCATAACAAATGAGAAAACATGCAAGCACCAGCCCTGCTTCTGCAAAATCCTCCTGACAACACCTGTGCAAAGGCAGAGAGAAACTCTGTCCTGCACTTACTAAAGTGAGTGTGACTAACTCAGTCACAGTAATTAGGACTCCAAATGAATGAATTGGAATAATCTCACTGATTTCAGCAGGATTATTCATCAGATCGGTAGCTAATATGTGCAAACAAAGGAATGTGCTGCCTGGAGGAGGGAGTATGAATAGCAAAAATGTTTAGATCTAGTTTCCTATGGAGTTTGGGGGTTTTTTTCCACCTACAGAGAGAAGCATTCAGCTGGTTCATTTTTGACCTGACCAGGTGTTGCTTTTTGCCTGCTCTGCATATTATTGTACAGTGTGCTGTATCAGGGCTGTCTCACCATCCATAATGTCAGAACATGTGTAGAACAGTAGTTGTTGCTCTAGAGAAACGAATTTTTAAATTATAATTTGCAACTACCAAAAAGCTAAGTGTGGAATTCCCATGCTGAGGTGTGCCCTTAAAGGTGCCCCTAAGTGTCTGAGTACTGATGCAGGGCACACAAATATGACCTGTGCCCTTCTGGAGTGGCAGCTCAAGACCAGGCAGGGTGCTCTAGAAACAGATCTCCTGTATAAAATGAGACTAAGCACTCTCATTTAGCCCCTGAACCTCTCCTCAAATATCTTTCTATGCTTCCCATTTTCTGGTAGCAGTAAAAGAGGCTGGGGATGCAATCAGCTGTCCTCAGCAGAAAAATGTGTGAACAAAAGGAAATGGCAGGGTCCACATACGTTGCTTAGGCTAGAACATCTAGAGAGGATAAGGTAACTTAGCCAAGCTTTCAAGGAATGTGCAGTGGGTAATCTAGGAGGAATATAATGTCCAAGGGCAATAAAGATGTAATAAAGGACAATAAACAAGATCTAAAAGCAGTCATCTGGCCCTTCTCACAGACTTACCAGGATTTCTAACAGACGTTGGCAAACTTTTCATTTATAAACAGCTTTTGCACAGTCCTCAGTTTTCCTGAGAAAATCATTCAAGTGTGTCTCTACTGTTTACACTCCAATGCACTCATTTTCTTTATTAACCTCCCTTGCTGTAGTTTAAACCCATTATATCTTGTCTTAGTCTCACTTGTGGTAGTTTTTTACCTATGTGAAGGCTTACTGTAACATCTTCCCACTTGTAATCAATTAAGTTGGGCCACTTTCTTTCAGTCTTTTTTTCTGCTGCTAGACCATGTATTCTAGATTGCTGATAACACTTTGTGCTTTCATGTGGCCGATCTTTGACTGCAGAAGCCCTGACTCTTCTCAGTCTCACCTTTTACTCCTTAGTGAATGCTTTGCAAAGTGTATGGGGCTGGTCCTAGCCCTCAGTGCCTCCATCAGTTGAATGAGTGGCATCAGAACAGCCAGGTGTTAGTTGTGTGGCTTATGCTGTCTGTCCCAAGGGTTTCACCTGGTAATTGCCATCAAGAAAAAAGGTCAAAAAAAGATCAGCTAATGAAAACTGAGCAGAAATTATAGAAAAATCTGGAGTAATGACATTCTTTTTTACTCATTGTGTCCCACAGTTGATATCAAAGTTCAGATTTTATTCTTGACATTGTTTGAACTTCAAAAGGTGTGAACTTTTTTTTCTGTATGAAGGGAAGGCTTCCAAGGTTTCCTGTAGTTCTGTTCAAAGATACCCCTTCCTTTTTCATTCCTTTGTTCAATATTTGACCTTATTCTTGTCTCTAGTTCTTAGTGAAACATAGAGCAGTGCAGAGTAGTAAAATTATTGCAAGGTCACTTCTCTCTCTTCTGGAAATTAGACACCACTGTGAACTAAGTTCTAGCACACTCACCTCTAGAGGGCCATCAGTTTCCGACAACATTAATTTTTCATACGCTAAAAATTAAGTTTTTAATTGCAAAGGAAACATCTCTAAACCAGAGGAGCACCATCTTGCTGCATCTACAGCAGACATACACAGTAGCTCACAGAAATGTGAACTACCTTCATTTAACTCTGCCCACCACTGGTAAGGGCAAGTCAAAATTCAATATAAGACTGTGTAAATGTTGTCTGAGTAGGAGAGAGGGGCAGCAGGAGGGAACAGTGTTGCAATTCCAGACAATTCTGGACTAATAAATCATCATTATTTTATCCATGAACTCTCACAGCAGACATCAGAGTTCAAAGCTGTCAGTCTACCTGGCCACTGGTTTCCAAACTGGATGGGTAGGAAAATTCTCTAAATGGGTTACTTCAGCAACTTCAAGGATTTGTTTCTCTGGTATAGATAGTAATATGCATGTGATTGATGTCTTGGAGCTGCAACAAATAATGAGAATTAAACATTTTCTTCCACATCCCAGCAGGATTAAATAGAGAATAGATTGATATAATATATATAATGGTCTATCTATGGTACATACCTTTAAAAATGTCTCCTTGGAGAACTATCACCAAAGACACAAAGGGTCATATTAACTTCAGATATCCCACTTGTTCAGACCAACTGGAGTGATATTTGCATCTCTTCCAGATGAGATCTTAAAGCTGAAAAATTGTGATAGGTAAGAGAGCATTTTTGAAATAGCTAAATTCTGTACTAGGCACTTTAAAAGCATCCAAATGGCTTATTTTTCAGCTGTGAAATAGAAGTCTTTTCCACTGTTCTGGAAACATGGGATTCAAGGTGACTTCACAGGGTGTTAATGGAAGAATGATCTGCACCCTGTTAACAATATTTCATGAGCAATGATGTAGCAAATAATATAGTCTATTACACTGTGCCACCAGATGCCATCTGAAAAACACATTGCTAGCTTTAGCATCCCGGATTTAATCAACTTTCCACAGAAATGACACTGATGCTGACTGCAAAAGACAGTGTGTCCTCAGCCCTGACTAGCAGCTCCTTGGATGTGGCAGTAATGTTGTCCCTTTTCTAGTACCTATTCCACCAGTTGAATTTCTGATGGCTAATGAATGGTGATGGCATTAGCTTTCCCTTTGATAGGGACAGACACCCTTATGAATGGGGCACTTGATTCAGTATGGGGCACCTTGAACATCCTCAGCACCATTTGGACTCACCTCTTTTTTGGTTCAAAAGATAGGTAAGGGAAGGAATGAAGCTGAGGACAAAATACACTATCTTCAGAATATACTTCCTTTTGCCTTTTCAGTTGCTAGACACTCTCACAAGCCTTTCATTGCAAATCACTTCTCCTGGAGCACCATTAGAGTGATGAACGTTTTAAATGGAGTCAACCTATTCTGCAGAAGAATAGTTGTAATGACATGCATGCTCAAGTTTGCCCACAGGGGCTTACAGACTAAAATTAAAGGGACAGAGGACAGACTCACTAGGACATGAAAGGAATTTGCTCCAAATAAATTGGCAAGTAATTTGTTTGAAGTTTGAAATATATTTTCAAAGGTCAAGGCCTTGCTGCTTATCAATTTTGTTTCTCAATTGGCGCTGTTGTTAACTTCCACCAAAATAAATTTGCACAACCAGCATCAGGAAGAATATCTCCTGTAATACCTACTTTACTGGCTAAGGGAAAATTCTTAAATTAGAGTCTAGGCTTTCTGCTTAGACCTTGCCTAGGGTGAGTGTTACATAGAAAATAACAAACTTTAATGACATTTTAATGGAAGAAAATGAAAACTTGTCTCTGATCTTCTGCAGTTCAGCCATTGGTAACTGCTGTAATTGTATTCTTTTGAAGTTGTATTACATCAGTATGAGTAAAAAGAGATGTATGTTGCCCTGAGCTATCTGAAGGTAGGTAATGCAAATAGCAGTGCCAATAATAGTCACTGGTGATAGGCAGAAATTAATAGAAATTCATGAAGAAAGAGGTGAGAAGAACAGCTGAGGAGAAGATAACTATAAGCAATTTATAAATTCTGAATTACATTTTACAAAACACAGTGTATTTTCTGTTAAATTTATTTTAGCATTGTTTTTTGTCCTTTTCCTTATCTTTTTTTTCCTTATGTATATATATAATTAAAACCATGTATGTTTGGAAATACATATAAATAAAGCCTATATATGTGGTTTTCGTTTTAAATTAAGATTTTGAACAGAAGGAGGAAAAAGCAGTAAAGAAAATAGCAACTCCAGCTTCCTTTTTCCATGACCACTATCTTGGAATTTTTAGAAATGTGAAACACCAGTGGGAAGATTTCCCGGAGGGCTGACAAATACAGTGGCAGGCATGCAACCATCTCAACAAACTCTGTCATTGCTCCTGCCTTCTCTCCCACTTAGATGCCAGTAAGCTTTACTTCTTCAAGGGGGCCAGTTGCACAGAGCCATAAGCTTCTTGTCCATTTTAACACATAAAACTAGCAGCAAGAGAGATTTTATCTTGGAGGGATCTATACCTTTGCCTCACTCCTCTTGCAACTCAAAGCAGAAGGCTTGGTGATCACTCAGGTTTTGCCTACCTTTTGTTCCAGTTCCCTGAAAACTTTCACCTTCATACAGCTAACTTTTTCTTTTCACCAATAAAATAGAGCAGGAGCACCTTCAGAAGCAGCCAGAAAGGCAATATTTTCCCCACTCAATTAAATTTCTCTTGGCATTTTCTTTCTCTGCACCTCTCAGTGCCCATGCAACCTATTCCCCTGCAGGGCTCAGCGTGAGCAGCTGCCTGCTGAGGCAGAAGAACTGCATTTAGTCTGCAGCAGGAGTGCTCAGCTCTCGGTACTTTTACTAACACTTGACTGGGAAAATTGGCTGGGGAACCAGAGACCTGATACAAGGAGTGACTACAAGATATGAGCAGAAACCTCCATGTTTTAACATCTGGAGATGAAGCATACACAAAGTGAGACTGAAAGACTTTTCCAGAGGGGCTCTGCCCCATCCTGACCTTTCCCTCCTGCGTTACTCTTTAGTTATATATTGTCTTTCTACCTCCTGTGAAATGACAGTGCCTTGTCATATACTGAGAGCATCAGCATCCCTGTGGGAAAAGAGCAGGACTGAAGCTATACAGCAGATCCTGCCTGGCAGGAGGTCACTTTCATTCAGTTTGGTAGGGCCATGATCACTGCTAGCTCATCTTCTTTCTCTCAAGTTAGTATTCTGACAGGCACTGGGCAAATAATTGCAATACCTGAGTTTCCTTTACTGTAAAGAGAGGAAAGATTGTAATTTTCTCCTCTTGGAAGTCTGTTATAAAGAATAATTAGCCCCTGTTTGTAAAGCAGATTGTAAAGAAGAAAATGTCTGAGGGAGGGCCAAGCACAATACACTAATGTTACTGAATTGGTGTTCAAGCTAACAACTCTTTGCTAATCTTCGTAGAGAAAGGAGAAGGGAAAGGTCTTCTGTCCATCACTTTGAATTCAAAGTTAGTTCATTTGTCCTTTGCTTGCTGGATGAGCTCCCAGCTATTTCCCATCATTCTCCAAAGTTTCCCACAGGCTATGTTTGTAGCATGAGCTGCAGGGAGTGCGACCTGTTATTTCATAGTCACACCATGTTACATACAAGCAAGTGTATCCTGGCAGTCCCTCAGTCCTGGGCCAGCTGCAGGCCACTCTGGTGCATGACACCAGACTAACCCTGGTCCACCCTTTCTCTGAACTCTGCCTCAGCACACATGAACAAGAGGTGTATTTTCTTTTAGTTCTGAGATGTGAAATTCATCCAGATCTCTTAATTCTGCTTTGCCCCGTGTCTCACAGTAGGTCTTTTTAACTCCTGTCTCTAAATGAGGCAGAACTTCCCAGCCACAGGCAGTTCATTTAAATATAAATGTAAAAGCTGTGCTGGAGGAAATGGTTTCTACTCAGCTATTTGGATATGAAATCAAATCATTTCTCTGCTGTTTTCAAATTGGTGGCTAACGGACAGTAACAGTGAAAAAGGGGGACTGCAAGGCTGGGTTTACCTGAATTAAAGACATTCATTCCTCTGTGTGCTAAAACCTATATTGAAAGTAGTGTGTTTTCAATTATGACATGAGCTTATGGAATTTTTCTTCTTTGATCTCCAGAACACCAGAGAGAAAAGCCTTTAACCCTCAGGAAATTGTTACATGTAGAATTATACACCAATGCCATCAATTATTCTTTCTTATGTTCACAAATAATAACAAAGGGATGAATTGATGGGTATGACCTCTACTTCAGGCAATAGGAAACACCAACTACAAATAAAAAGAAAGGAATGGATAAAGAAATTGGCTAGCTGAGCTTCCCTGAAACACAGAAACAGTGCTGAAAGCACAGGAATCCAATAGTGATTTCTGATCTCTGTCACAGAAAAAAACCTCAAGGACATGTCTTTGAGTGAAAGAATGGTTCCTGTTCTTTTTAAGAGGAAGTCAAAGGGCAGCCAAAACATCAGTACTTTCTTCAATGTCCAATTGTTTTTATGCTTTCAAATTTAAGCCACAACAGTGAGGTCCTTCTTCCACCATAATTTGGGTTTTGGAAGGAGCAATGCAATATTAGAAGCACAAAAATTGTGGGTTAGAGTCCCCTTGTTCCTCATCCTCTTATCTTGAGCTGCCTTGTCACAAACTTCCTCACCTTCTCTCATGTACAATTCACTCCTTCCTATGAGGTGTGTAAAATTCTTTCTTTCACCTTGTAAGAAATAATTAATTCTCCTAAATACATTCTCGTTTATCTAAATGTCTATACCCTGCAGAGACTCACAAAAGCACATATGTGCATTTTTCCTGCATCTTAATATTTTGCAACCTTGAAAACCTTTGCTCTTTTGTGATCTGAAGTCTGTGTTAGCACATGTAGGTGATCTGTGCAAAATCCCTGGCTGTGGGATGTTGGCTTCTTTTATTCAGCTGCTGGAGTGGTTTGCAGAAAGCTAAATATTAAGTCTTTTTCTCATATTATTTTTCTATATAAACTTCACTGAGTTTGGCACAGGGATGTTAGTCATTTCCTATTGGGAATTAAAGGTTAGAAGAAAGGTGTGTAAAAGCTCTGTTATATAACATCCTGTGAACCTTTGACCCAAATAACCTAAAGTGAATAAGGAGATTGAAAATAAAGGTATCACATAGTAGATGAGTATGGATGATGCATTGTCTTGCTGCTGAAATTTCCCTCTGTGAGCTATAAGCCAGCCCTTCATGAATTTACAGTGCAATAATTTTTTGAACAAGAATAGTTTCAATCTTTGTAAACATTTTGCAGCTGAGGTCTATGAACACTGTACAAATCAAGATTGGATAGCAAAGTGGAGTGCTTTTCCCTTCCACAGCCTGTGGCACTAGCGCTGGCTGTGATCGAGACTTTGGTCCATTATAAAAAAGGATTTATCTTCATTCCTTATGGTTCCTTGGACCTATCAATTTCATTTCTACTCACAACATTTCTATAGTTCCTATTTCTATTACTGTCCTTATATTCTCTGGTCCATCTTCTGCGCTCTTCCCAAAACAGATGGCTTTTAGTCTTTTAGATGGCTTCTGTCTGCCTGTTGTGTCTAGAGCAACTAAGGAAAGAGTAATTTATGTTATATATCAGTGGTTCAAAGTTATGTTCCTAGAACATCAGCAGAAAAAGTAATAAAAGCCACAGGGGAAAAAAGAAAAAAAAAAAAAGAGGGAGAGATAAAGAGGTAAAGGTCATTTATGCTTCCCTATAAGCCCTGTGTCAATACCATAGTAATTATGAAAAAGGGTTTATTCATGCTTTGCTTTATGGCTATTTCTTGCTTTATACTATGCTATAAGTTGTTTGGCTATAGTCTACTCAAGTAGACTGTGTCTAAGTGTGTATCTCTGATTTTAGGATCTGTAGTTAGGCAATCCTTTGGGAAGAGTTAAGGTATGCAACCTGTTTGTAATAAACAAACCCTCAATTTAATTTGCTAGTTCTGTATTCTTGTTTTGAAGATCTAAAGAGAGCCTCACATTCAGTAAACTTGTGTTTTACTCATTGCCTCTTACAGGAAATGAATGCTGTATTCAGAGGAGGATTCAGACTTTATTTAGATCCTGCTTCATGGTCAGTGGGCATTTCACTGTCTGAAAAGGCAGCAGTGGGCATTAACCAGAGTCATACAGATACAGCAAGTAGCCAAGTATGTTGTGTCTTGGATTTGTCACTGTACTCACACACACTGTATAGAAACAGTATTTAATTTTACTGGATCTAGTTGTAATTATATATTGTTCAAGAAAATGTTTTTTTTTTTCATTTCTTCCATGCAGGATTTCCTCAGTATTTCAGATTTCATTTCCCCTTTACCACCTAACAAAAAAAAAAAAAAAAAAAATCCAACTCTGTGAAATAAACTCTAGTTCAAAGTTTCAGAGGTTATGTGTTTTATTTGTATGTTTTCTGTTTCTTATGCCATTTTTATTCCAGATGTACAAGACATTTTAACAGTGGAATGGAAAAAAACATCTGGACTGGAAAAGTGTTGTGGGAGATAATCAAATCCTGGTAAAGGTAATAACAGAACAGCTGATACTCATCAAATGTAAATTTACTAAAGCTATCTAAAAGGAGAACATTAAACTGAAAGAGGCGAGGCAAATTACAGGATAATCCCATGGAATAATTTTTTTAATGGTCTGTTTTCCTTCAAGTTTGAGAAACTGGCATTGTCTGTCTTAAATGTTCTGCTATAACTTGTGTGTCATTGCACACTACATGTTCTAATCTGCTGTCAGTCTGGAATATATTTGTGTGAGAGCTTCATACAACAGGACTGAAGCCAGATTTTTATCATAATGTAGTATTTAAATATTAATCTATTGGATTATCTAAAATTTTAGTGAAGTGCTTTGGGAGACTGGCCCAGAAAACCTTTTTCCCACTGAAAAAAGAAATTATACCACTCCAAAATAATTTAATAAACCCAAAACAAACTAATAAAAAAAAAAAAAAAAAAAGGAGGTAAACCTGGGTCTTTCCAAACAGCTGCATATGTGTGTAAAGATACACATATTGAATAATTCCAAGCATTCAACTTACTGGTCCTCAAGCATATAAATACCTGAGGGGAGGGTGCAAAGAGGACAGAGCCAAGTTATTTTTGGTGGTGCTCAGTGACAGGATTAGAGATGATGGGCACAAATTGAAACACAGGAAGCTCCCTCTGAACATCAGGAAACACTTCCTGCCTGTGAGAGTGACCAAGCACTGGCAAGGTTTTCCAGAGAGGCTGTGGAATCTCTCTCCTTGCAGATCTTCAAAAGCCCTCTGGACATGGTTCTGGGCAACTGGAGCCAGGTGACCCTGCTTGAGCAGGGTGATTGGACCAGATGAGTTCCAGAGGTCCCTCCATGCTTCAGCCCTCCTGTGAATGGGCTTGGAAGCAAACCTACCAGCACTCTTCCAGTCTGCTCTTCCATGGCACCACTGATTCCTATAAGGTCCACAACAGATTAAAAAATTCCGAGACAAATTAATTTTCTGCCTACTTGGACAGATGCCTCACCAAAGTTTGTCAGAAAAAGTCTTTTGCCAAGCAATTTTCTAGAATAACTTTTATCCTTCTTAATGTTTATTTGTCTGTGTCAGCACAATATCCTATGGACAGAAATTTTATGTTTTCTTCCTCAAAAAGAAAGCTAGACTCTTGATCTCTGGCACATGTTCTGCAATATTCTCTGTTCCATTCTTTGCCAAAGACTTTCTGTGTGACATAGGTTATGTTGCTTTATTCAAGCAATAATCCACAATGCTCCCAGTGATTTCAATGCATCTGAGGAGTTTTAGGCTTTAACATTTCTGTCTTGTTTCCTTATCTGTGAAATATAGTTAACAATACTTTCCTTTGGCTGCCCTTTATGCATCTTCTCCATCTAGAAAATAATGTTTATGGTAGAGGCAGTCTCTCACTATGTGTTTGATATGTCTGTCACAACAGGTCATTCATCTTAGGTCATTCCTAAGAATCACTGCCATACAGTGGAAGTAGGGCAGAACTCCAGTTGCACCTCTGGGGTTTTTTTAGATGAAAGATGGAATATTTCACCCATAACTACAAGAGAAAATAGTTAAAACTAAAACTTAAATAGTTATTAGTTAAAACAAAACTTAAATAGTATACTGCTTTTGAGGGAAGAAAAATCTGCACATTTCATCCTGAGGTTTGTCTGGGCAAGAAGTTACATTTCTAAAAACTAAAAGCTTAGGAAAAAAATGGGGCAGCCTCAACAAATAACAGTAATACAAGAAAGTGTAATATTTAATGACACTGACAGCTGAAATGCCTCAATTTTTTTTGCAATATTGGCCTGCAATATTAGAAACTATCTCCAAAACTAGTTCTTGAACATAATAGTTAGTGGAATCTAACACTGCTCAGCAGCAGTTTGTCACAAATTCCAGGAGAATGCTGTCTGCATGTGCCCTAATGTTTTGCACTGCTTGGTGAAAGCAATTCCCTTGAAGAGGAAAGGAAAAAGAAAATAAGAAGGGGGTTCTACTACTCATCTCAAGTTTCTTTTGGTGACTGTCTTCCATTTCATTTTCATGAGGTTTTGACAAGCAGCAGCAGTTATAAGATTTTAATTTCCTGGAACATTTCTTGCCAGGGTAAGAGCTAAGGTTTCTTTTTTGCCATTATTTTCCCTTCTGTTTTTACCTTGTAAGATAGATCTGCAGCATGTCCAGAGGAGAGATTCATGACCTACCTTTCCCAAAATGAATATTGAGCTTTGTGTGCTTTCTGGTATTTGGTTGGACATTCTTATTAGAAATCTTGGGCCACTTTCTGTCAGCCTTCCAATGGCAGAACAGCAATGCAAGGTGTAATTCAAGTTGAGGAAGAAATCCCATTATCATCTTTGAGGAGTGAGAGATTTTTTAAGTGTCAGTGAGCAGGTTTCTGTACCTTCAGTAAATAAATAAATAAAACCCAAATTGAAACAAAGAGACAAGGATAAAAGTGTCCTTTGTCAGCCATTTGCTGGAAGGAATCCATGTGTATTGCTTAATCAGGGCCAAAAACACAAGTGCAGGCAGTAGAACGTGCCAAAAATTGGGAGTTGTGGGGAAAGTTCATGCGAAACCACTCCATATTAGAGACAGTTAGGACAATTAGAGACCGAGAGTAATCATTTGTGTAGGACTCACTAGCCCTCCTTGCCTTCAGTAGATTTCCATCACTTGTGAAGCAGGGGGACATGAGTGGAGACCACGGCATCCCAGCAATTTGTCTGTGCTGTTTAAGAACATCCCCCAGCCAGAGCCGTCCATCAGATCGCTGGGCAGCAGCGGTGACATTTCAGCAGACGTCTTTAATTATATCAATACATCAATAGTGCTGGCATTTCAGAGAGCTATCACCTCAGGATAAGCTAGGTGTAAAAGTAATCTCTTTTCTGTCCTTCTCCATCTGCCCTGAAAAATAAAGCTGCATGAGTCAGATTTTTAAACAGAGATAGTATTTAGAGAGAGGTACAGAGCTCAGAGATCTCCATTTGAGACCCCATAAGCATCTAATTCCCACTGCAACCCTTGGTGGCCTGAGAATTTCTTTCAGAGCCTAACTTCAGCTGTGAAGTTCCCTTTCAAAATCACAAAGGAGAAAGAGAAAGGATGGTCCCATAGTGCAAAATGCTTGAATGTGTTTTAACTGCCTGTCATTCAAGAGTCAATTCAAATAAACAGGTTTACACTGGCCAGGAAGAGGTGCAAAGGCAGGTTTGTCTCAGTAGCTTGTGCATGCCCTGGCTGCTGACCCCAGCTGGTGAGCAGCCCCATACAGCCACCTCTGCAAAGCAGGCTCAGGCTGTTCCACTGCTGCCCACTCAAACCCGTGCCATCAGCCAAAGCCAGACGTCCAATCTCTGGGCTCTGAAGCATCAATAAATGTGCTGCCAGAAGGAAAAAGCAGGAAATGTCTTAAGGAAGGAATGCAAAAGCAAAAAGAAGCTAAAGCAGCCCGCTAGGGAATTGCAGATGCAAAATGCAGCTATCTTTGCTCCAAACACACAGAAAATCAGCAACATCATACAGGATGTAAATGAGAGTCTGTCATTTCTCACTGGGTAGAAGAAAATCTTTAGTTGTCTTATTTAAAATTTTTACTCCTCTCTGCACATGTTTTTTATGGCATACAATATCTTGGAAAGGAAAGGGGTTTTTTTGTGTTTCCTACGTGAAATCAGGAGCTAGAAGTAATTCAGAGGACCCCATTTACCCACGGGAGAACAGCCTCTGCTCTCACCTGTAAGACAATTGTAAAGAGTGACACACATAAAGGAGCATGAAAGAACCTATTTCTCATGTCATGGTGTGAACAGGAGCAGGATAGAGGTGCTGCAGACTGTATCAGCACGTGAATCTCTTCTGTCAGATCCATAAGTAACTGAGGATTTCCAGGCTACAGCAGGACACTGACCACTCAGAAGTCTTGTAGCCCACTGACTGGAGGACAAAAGCATTGGGAACTGATGGCGCTTCCCATCACAGTTTTTTCTTCTTAGTGTTTCTTGGTTGCTATTCTTGGGTACCAGTGATGGGCACAAACAAAGCAGCAGACAAAGCTCGACTTAGGCCCACTTTTGTCCTCCACTTCTGTCTCCATCAGAGCTTTTGCTGACTGCTGAATTTTCATTCTGTGCCTTGCAAACCTTCCATTAGACATTTGAACCAATATTTTTAACAAGGAAAATCATAGCATTTCATCTGAGATACACTGAAATATAACAATTCAATGCTTTTTAAAAACAAACACAAAACTTCTTACATATTTTTCTACCAAATGTTGCTCAAGGCAGTGAATAATTTTTTAATAACTAAAATAGTTTTGTAATAGTTAAAGAAATTTGGCAAAAGCTGTGATTTTTTGTTTGCAAACATGTCTACATTATATTTATGTTAGTCACTGTGGCAGATAGTCTTATTAAAGGGATTTTTTTCTCTGTTGAAGCCTGTATAGAACCATAGACTCATAGAATGTTAAGGGTTACAGGGGTCCTTAAACCTCACTTCCATGGAGTTATATATTTTATGTAAATATGTAGATATCTTTATTTATTTATCATAGGGTAAGTATTTTCTGGACTACACCATGAAAGCTGAGCTCCTATTTCCTGTTTATGGCCATACAAAACCAAAAAGACTCCTCTGTAGTGTTCTGAGTGCAGTCCTTATGAGAGAAGCCATTGCTGCTGTGTTTTCCAAACAATTCAACCATGCCAATGTGCTACAACCTAGAGATGGATTGTGATTTTATATATTTTGGGGGAGATGAAGAAAGTTACTGTGTTTAGCCGCTGGAGCTGACTCATGCTCACCCACACAGCTTCTCAGTCTGTCCTCTGCCCCCAACTCAGTGATCCCTGCAGGACAGGATGAGGCTCCTGCAGCCAGACCCTGAGGAAATGTGCTTTAGACAGAGGAAATGCACTGCAGGCTTACACAAGCACTCATATATCTGCTCAAGGATAATGAAAATGCACTGAGGATAGGTTTCCTACAGCCATTTGCTGCTCTTATATTGCTCCTGTCCACACTGACTTCGGGCCAAATTCAACCAACAGTTTTCAATTTTTTTGAAGTGTTAGTTTGAATCTAAAAGGCTAAGGAAAAGTGGCTACTTATTCTGAATATTACAACATCCAGCTCCATGCTAAAAGTACATTTCTAAATAACTTTTTTATCACTCTTTTAGTGGTTTTATTCTCTTGGTGAGTTTTCTTTTTTTTTTTTTTGGTTGGTTGGTTGGTTGGTTGGTTTTTGTTTTTTGGGGTTTTTTTTTTGGAACCACCATGGACTGGCTGGAAAACAAAAATTGCTGTAGGGCATGTTCCATCAGACTTTATGCAGCTGCATACAAAATTTATGGAAAATTAACTTTCCAAGGTGAATTCAGTTTAATTCCTAATTTGCTGAAAAGAAAGGCACTTCAAGCTTGAAGAACTTGGAAGGATCATATAAGTGAAAAGCAATTTTCTGACAAACCTCACAGTAACAAAATTTCCCACAGCTTGTTAGTTCATTAATAATTTTTTTTTACTCTCTTTGAAAAGTGAACAGAAATGAACATCAACACATTTTAAAAATTACAACTTAGAAACCAGAATTTTCTTGGTTAGGGCTTTTTACACTGACCAATTTTGGTCGTGTGTGTTTTGAGTAGATGAGATGCACCCTGAGGAGCACCATGATTTGTTTAGATGGTGTTGACAGTGACAAGCTTAACTAGAAGGGAGGGAAGGAAATCTGAGGAATTAAGTCCAAGGGAATAGGAAAAAATACTGGACAGACTCATTATGGCATAGCTTGGCCAATAGGTCTCTCAAGCTGCTGAGGATACTTCTTCACTTCCCTGTTCTTCCTGTGCTTTCCCAGCTCCCAATGGACAGAAGGACCTGCTTGTACCTTGTTTGCCAAACTGGAGACCTAACTGCTTGTTTTCCCAGTGATTCCTCTCTTTAAGCCTCTAAAGAGGACTTCTGAGTTTAGATCTGTCTCCATGGTTCCTGAGACCAAAACATTTCCTTTTAACATTTTTTTTGCATCATTGCTAATTTCCCTGTTCACTCTTAAATCAATTCTCTTATTCTCTTTCAGCCATCTTGAGTGACAGCTCCAGTTTCCCTCATTCCCTTGCATTTCTTCCTACTTTGACAAAAATACAGAAGTTGAGGGTGGAAGTCTGACTTTTCTTTTTTTTCTCCATCTCCATATCTTGCTTTTTAATATATCCTAGGGTACATCTAACACATAGATCAAAGGTTGATCTACATCAAACTTTCATTATGCAAAATGATGATCTGAGCAGTTGCTGTCAGGCAAGCATCAAGCATCTTGTCTGTACTTTATATTGTTCTACTCTAGCTTTTTGCTGATAAATTCAGTGCTGACTTCTTCAGGTATAAAGGTAGGTACTGCATTCACACAGGACATCTGTCTTTATCTCGTGGGCTTATAAAGTATCATGAGGATATATGTATATCGTGGATATTATGACTTCATTGTTAGCCTCTCTCATTCAATCTTTCATTTTGTGTCACGATGGGTTTGGCAAACTCAAATCATTTGCTGCTGACTTTGGTTTTTATTCTGAGTGACTTACATTCTCAGTGCATCCCTTAAATTTTAGGGCAACTTAGTGTTTATCATAGAGACTAAATGATTTAAATCACTGTTGACACTGTCACTTTTACATCGTTATAAATACCTTGACTCCAAAGGATTCAGGCTGTGTGATGCACTCCAATAAATCTCTTCCTTAATATTGTCAGGGCTTGAAATGGAAATGTCTGCAGTAAGGAAAAGACAGAATTGTTAAGGTGTCATACTTATCTATTTGAAATAAATGGTGAGTTTCTTAATCTTTGCCATCAGGAATGATGAACAATTCTGCAGTTGTTTATTATAGTGCTGCACTGAAGCCCTCTTGGAATCTGTCTTCTGTTGGGCAGAATTATTAGGGCAGGCTAATGAGGAGTATTTTGATGTAGAGAGTTAAAATCCATGGTAAATAAATCTATGTTTGCCCTGTCCTCAGTGTCCAGAGTTTCTGCAAGAGTAGGGGAAGGTTCTCATTGAAGCCAAGACTACTTCATATTATGCTGACAGGGAAAAGTGTTCTTAAAGTAGGATTGAATCAAACCTAAACCCCCTTTGAGTGGTCCTTTTTTAGATATATTCTGAAACAGCTTAAGCTGGCCTCAGTGATCAGATTCAAGGAAATACAGTGTTAATAAAAATAAATGCTATTTTTCATTTTTGCTGTGGATGTTTGTGTCATTCCATATAGTTTTTTAGTACTTGTGAAGGATTTTTACTAGAAATCAATGAACATTAGTAACTATAGAGTAATATAAGTAATATAAGAAGCTGCATTTCATAGCATCATTTTTATGGGCAAAATGTCAATGTGTTGGCTTATAGGACTCAGAGCACAGGGCAGCACTAGGGAGGAAAGGAGCTATAAACCATTCAACCTCACTCGTCTCATGTAATCTACACAGAAATCTAAATGCAGCCCACTGACAGCTCTAAAATAGAGCAAAATACCTTCAGCAGTCTCACAAAACCAAGGGAAATGTCACATCTAAACCTAAACCATAAAAAAAGGGGAAATGATGCACAAAAGGAGCTGGGGAGCTGGTGGGTATTTCAATAGCAGGCTAGAAAAGATGAGAGCTAGGCAGTATTTTGCATCAGCTTAAAGAAGAGGGACACATGAAATGGCCCTCAGGCCCCTGCCATGGACGAGGGAGCTCCAGGGATGCCCAACACCAGCAGCACCAGCAGTGTGGGCATCTCCCCATTGCACAGAGAGGGGTGGCCTTGGCTCCTGCAGCCCTGCAGACAGGCTTTTTCTGTCTCACCTTGCCAAAGCTGCCCTCTGTAAGGGAATTTGAGACTCAAGGCTCCCTGGGGCAAGCATCAAGTCTTTTTGTCTAAGACAAGATCTTCCTTTTTGTCTAAGACAAGATATGCCAGCCAGTGCTTGCTAAAGAATGCATACAAACACCAGCTAGGACTAACAGAAACTATTGTATATTGCTTGGAACTCTAAAAACCTCATCTTTCCTTCCTGGTGTTCATAACATGAGAGATATTTTGTAGTCAAAAATACCACCACAGCAACCTGATCTGGCCACCTAAACACATGCCTCAGAGACTAATTAGGAGAGATGTTTGAATTGCTGTTTCATGCAGGAGTGTGGTGCAAATTCTACACCACAAAACCTGAAAATTCACTGCCTAAAAGACTAAACTGTGACTGGAATCTAAACATCTCAGTATTAGTGCCTAGGTGCCAATGAACCCAACATTGAAAGCTGACCCAGGCACTGAGCCTTTTGCAAGAAATGTTTCTGTATATGAAGCCAGGTAATGGATGAAAGAGTGGAAAGTTGTATTCAAGGATATATAATCCTAGGGAATTTTGTATCAGCAAAACATGCTACAAAAGACTTTTTCTATGCAAGACTTTTCTATACCAAGCCCTTGACACCACTAGCAGCTTCCAATTAATTTCTCCTTCCTTCAATCAGTTCCCAGTTGCAACCTGGGGAAAATTCTGGCTTCCACCTTGGCTCACTCCTTACTGCAGAGGTATTTCCACAGCAGTTAGTTCAGACAGATGTTGTACTCCTTAGCACGAGCAAGATACATTAGCACCTCTCTGTAGTGTGAGGAAATATTTCATTACAAGCACATAAAATTTGCTGCCAAATTGCTCCATTATGTAAAGCCTTTTAAGAAAAATATCCCAAACCTTAAAAAAAGATTTTTATATAAATATGAAATGTAGCTTAAAAAAGAAAAAAAAAGAGGAGGAGAGGGGAAATTAAACATTACTGACTTTATTGAATGTCTCTATTCAAATATCTTGCATAAGCAGACATGTCACTTTAATCAGATAAAACCCACCAGGGAAGGTGGTAATTATTTGTGTTACTTCTTGACAGCTGTAAAAAGCTAAAATGTTACTGTGCAAATTCTGTCTGAACTATTTAAACAATTGAAAAATGTGATTTAACAGCTAAAACAAACTTAATTCAGGCTGATCTCTCATCGACATGTGTAAGATGAAATAAGCTGGCACTTTATACAGGGAATAGAAAATAACTTCACAATGCCTTCACCTAGCATGGTTAAAACCTTGTAACAAATAAACCCCTCAGAAGATCATGTATTACCATGACATACACAGGAGATGATGGCCATTATTATACTGAGATCTGCTGCCTTTAAACTTTGGTTGACAGTAGCCAGGGTGGGGTTTTGCCTTGGGAATTCCCAGAGAGCTCAAGCAGCCAGGCAGCCATGCAATGAGCAGTGGATGAGACTGCCTTGCACAGGCAGAGGGTATGAGGAAAGGCAGGAATGAGGTTTGACAATACTGTTAGCCTTAGTCCACTCCAAAAAAATGACCTGCCAAGGAGCAAGGCTTGAGGGCAGCAAAACTCCCCACTGGGACTGGTGGTAGACCCTGGGCCGGGTGCCCTCAGGACAGCTGTGCTGCCAGCTTGCTGCAAACACCAACAAAGCCATCAAGAGAGAGATCTGCAAATGCAACTCCAGCTGTTCAACCACAAAGTCAGCTTCTGAGCAAGAGGGGTGGGAAGATATAATTCAGTCCAGCCCTGGGGAAGCCCTAGGCTGTCACTCACAGGAAACCCTTGCTTTAAGGGCTTTTTCTTAAGTACTGGCCTTCCTTAGCCCTTCAACAATTGAGTTCAGAATTACACCAAAGCCAGGAAACACAGTGATTTCCAACAATAAAATCTGCATAGCTGGTCCAGAAATAACACACATCCTATTATCAGAACTCTGGTTCTGCTGATGGGTTGCAGTGTTAATAAATCACCATCACATAGATTCCTCTTTCCCTCTTCTTCCCTTGTTCTGTATTTGCAGTCTCTGCCTCTTGTTGTCCTGCTTTGTCTCTGTAACAGTATAATAGAGAGCTGGTTTCCACCTTTGCTACTCCCAGGTAGCCCAGACTCATCTCAAAACCTCCAACTAGGTATTGTCTTCAAAAATCTAAGTACTTGAAAAATGAGTCACTCCACAGACAGCAGGATTATTAAACCCTGACTCTCCAAAGATTTATCTAATTTCTCTTTAAGGTCTTTGTTTCCATCAATAATTCAGGTTCCCACATATCCCTTATGTGATCATCATGGCACAAGGGGGAGCTGGAAAACACTGGTTAGCTGGACAGCAAAGAGAAGGAGCTTTGTGACCTGGACAAGTAGCTCCAATTTCTATGCCCGGGCAGACCATGTCTCTGTTTTCAGCCATTCTTTAATCCTCACCAGAGGTAGAAAAATATAATTAACAAACATCTGGATTGTGATTCCTGTACTTATAATGACTTCCTCCTGGCTTCCTCTTACCTCTAATGACTGCAGCATAAACAGGGTCTGGAAATAACTGCAAAACTTAGAAATCCTGCACCTGAGCTTTCCTTTTTTGGGAGAAGAAGTTTTATTCAAACACAACACTTTAGGCACTGTCTCCTTCTCTCATGTCTTTGCTGTCACATTTTGGAAATTCATCTCCACCTGCAAACAGCTTTGCCATTGTGGAACTGAGGGCCTAAAACTCAGTTCCTGCAATCTAAACCCATGTAACCCACATAACCCATGTAAACCCAAGACAGATTAATCATTGTGGGCACTTTCCTCCCCACAGCTTTATGTTAGGTTAAACATGGAGGTTCATTCACCTTTCTTACCATCCTGTCAGCCAAAATAACTAGCTGTAATTGTTTAGTGCTGAAAGATGCTGACCAAAGGCACAGAAGGAACAATGTAGAAGAAAAGAAGACACTGAAGGCTGTTTCAGCCTTGTGTGAGTACATTCACAAAGAGAACAAAGGTCATGGAGTAAACCTTATGTGTCTGGACACAGGAAATCCCACTAAAACACTGAGTTCCTCCATGGCTAGTGGAGGTTCAGTGTTGTCAGAAGACTGGGAGGGCATCTGCTAGTAAATGCTCTGCCTACCTGGAGAAGCCCCACAAGCATCTGGCAGGGTTTGAGGTTCAGACTACTGGAGCTGATTGGTCTGTCTGGAAAACTGAAATGTTGGGGGTTTTTGTCTCTGCTGGCAGGTGTTATCTTTAAATTTCTGCTGACAGTCAGCCTGGTGCAACAGGGACAGATTCTGTGTCAAGTTTCATCAGAGTAGTGCAATGAGCCTGGCCTATTTTGGAAGTATTCTTTTCATCACTTTTTCATTTTGCAGCCTCCAGCCAGATGCTTGCAATTCTGACGTCTTCCTACCAACCCTCCACCACCTTCATGTGTATCAGATCTGAGCTTTTTGATGTGCTATCTATTTTCTGTAGATGTTCCAGTACATTTGCTCCTTCTAATGACTTGCTTTTCTCCTTTGAACAACTTCTTTCTTGATTTCCTGGAGCACTTATCATTTATTGATGGATAGTTAATTATCACCAGGCAATACATCTTGCTCAATTCCCTAAAAGCAGCAGCTGACATTTTGTGTGCACCTCACCAGCAATGATCTTTCACAGTCACAGATATTCTTTGCAGCAGACAATACATGAGCCTGCAGTTAATCACACCGAATGAGTAAAGGATTCTTTCTTGTCTTTGGTTAAATCTCTGACAATCTGCAAAAAGTCCTGATCAGTTTCCAGACTTGGCTCTGTTTATGGAGTGACTGATTGCAGGCACCAACTCTCCTCTACCACCAAAACATTTTACCATACCATCAAATTACTGATCACAGCTTAGTTTTGCTGTCTGATTACAACTACTCATCAAAATTATCTATTGCCCCTGCCTGGAGGCATAAACATCAAATTCTCTTGCTCTTCTCCTCTGTGTTCCCACTTATAATATATTGCCCTGGTGCCTCTTTATGTGCAAACCCTGTCTGATGTCAGTTCCAGACTCTGTGCACAGCCAAAGCAAAATGTTCTGCAGCAACAGGGAGCTAGGGAGGCAGTGGATGAACTCAGGAGCTGTTTGTGAGTGCTGATGCAGCCCTGCAACCGAGGGGCATTTCTCCCTCCTCTGCTCCCTGCCTGCCAAACCCAGGCCACCCCATCCAGGCCTCCATGGTGCTTTCCAGTAGATCTGCATTTACCACTTTCCTTGCTGTGCAGCATCTACCCAAAGGTGTGGGGAGTGCTCTGGCACTCACCTGAAAGAGAGCCCTTAGTCACACTAGTGAAAGAGAGCTGGCTCTCTTCAGCCTGGGTGTCTCTTGTGCACTAAGGCATTAAAAATTTAAGCCACTACACACAGAGCCATTTTCAGTGAGGTGGAGTTCGCTTCTTAGTTGAGACAAATGCATGCAGACAACCATCCAACCTCCCAGCCTAGCCCACTACCTGTGCCTCACAGGAACATAAATCAAGTACCATGAAGCTATCTTTGCTGCTGCTAAGACTTATTGGATCAATTGTCTTTCCTTCCTTTAGCAGAAGACCTTGCTCCCTTATCAAAATGCTGGATAAGACATCCAAGTGATAAACTCCAAAATGTCTGAAGTCTGACCTTCCAAAGCCTGACACAAGCTGCTGTTAAAATGTATTTTATAGTTAAAGAAATTGCCCCCAATTTATAGATTCTTTTGTGAGCATAAGGAACAAGATTGCAATATTGACGCTAAATTTTGCTTTTTCATAAATCTGTGTTCAGGTCTGGTTTTGTTTCCACAGTTGCTTTATGTGATGGCTTATCAAACCAAATCTGAGGTCATCAGGAGAAATGCCATTGCTCTGATACTAGCTGGGACAGTTATTTGGATTTAAAACACATTGAAAATTCCCTGAGTGAATCAGTTGATAACAGATAGGACATTACTCATGGTTTTACACTTGGCAGTTGAACTGGTGCTTCATACACTGTATATTTGATTCATTCTTCTTTGCTGGTGTCCTGACTAAATTCAGAGCACAGGACATTTTTTTAGATAAGAATTTCTCCTATGAATTTGTAGCACTCTTTCCTTCCTAAGCAAGATTGATCTCCCCAGGGGAAGTACACATTGTTGCAGACTGATGATCATAAGCTTATTGCACTGAGAAAGCAGTGGCAGACATACAAAACTTCTGGCTGTTAATGAGTGGGAAAAGCCTGTTTGATCCTAAGAAGGTGTTGTTTAGGTGGAGACTTAGATTTTGTTTTTAAACACGTCTCTCTAGTTCCTTTTCTGTTATGGCACTGATATGGCACACAAGCGACTTCATTTGTTACCGGGACTCTTGCCAGCTCAACATTACATGCACGCATTTGTGCTTGCAGCTGTTGGCTGTGAAACCATACCACATGAGACTAGTCCTGTATTGTCCTCTTACTACAGGTGGTTGTGGCTGTCAGGTCACACATTAAGTTTTTATCCATCAACACATGGCCTCAACCTGCTCCCATCAAACTTTGAGAAAGATTTGCCTTCTGCTGGATTAAAAGACTTTGCTTGGAGCAATAGCACCAGGGCTGGCCTCTAGCTTGTGAAAGCTCCATCCAGCCGCAGCAATGTACCCCTCCCAGATTTGATGTCCTTCACTTCAGCTCTCCCCCTTCTCTCAATTAAAGTGTTCATTATATGTCACACCTTAGATTTCATGCATTAACATGCATGATGTTAAGGAAATTTATTCAAGTTTTTGCTCTCTATTTTATCTTTAACCCAGCTCTCTCCTTTAATCTGTATATCCACCTAGGATCTGGACTTTTCTGATTCTATCTGTTCACTTTTGTAGCTAACCTGTCCCCCTTTCCTTCTCTAACAGTGCTTTTGTTCAAACATTTTCAACCTTTCACCTTATCACAATCAGCTTCTCCCCTGACTTCTACTGCAGCAAGCCAGATTCCCTGAGGATAGCTTAACATCCTGTTAAGATCATGCAGGACTTTCTCCTGTGATGATGTTGTACCTTTGTCCCTGCTTTGGTTCCCAGTCTCCAAACCTAGTCATTGACAGAGAGCCTTCATGGGTGTCCATCTTCTCTCGGCCATGTTTGTGACAGTTCACACTTGCCCTGAGCTACATCTCTCTGACACCTTCAGTGTCTCCCTTGTCTACATCCAGCACTGGAATCTTAACATTTTATTCCCTGCCTCCCTTACTGTTCCCAGTCACTACCTACCATTGTCACCCCTCCCCCTTAAATACATACACATACTTTAATGGACTGTGAAAAATATAATTATCTAGGAGGAAGGTGCTTTGAAGGGAACTCCACTTGTAAACAGAGCATATTGACCTCCTGCCTGAAGGGTCATACTCTGGATTCTGCTACAGTCAGTTGGGAGGGAGGAGTATTGGTTGCATGTTGAAAATTCTGGTTTAGGCACCTTTCTGAGAATGGTGGGATGAATGATTGAACATTGTTAAACAGCATTGGCTGTTGATTGTGAGGGCTCCAACAACCTTAAGCTTTTAGAAGTTTGAAATTACAGCTCATCTTTAACCTATGTCCTTGTTGATGTGCTCTACAGACCTATAATGTGTTTTAGAGGCCTCTCCCTGGAGTGAGCACCACCACCCACCTTTCTTTTCCCACCTGCTGGTATCAGGGGTGTCAGCAGGAGGAGAGCAACAGGTGCTTCCCTCTGTCTGTGAATGATGATTTTAGGTCCTGGACCAGTCCCCATCCATGAGCTTAGTGAGAGAAAGACCCTTGGAACCTGGCAGTCAGAACTGGATAAACAAGCAGGACCACATTACCATTTACTCCAAAACCCCTGCCCAAAACTGCACACCAGTGAGGGGCAATGAGCTTTGGTAAGACAGCAGAGCAAGCAGTGCTCCCACAGACAGGAGGATGAAGAAGTAGAACTGCAGAAGTAGAGGGAGCAAAGGAGAAAATGAGACTTTCAGATAGATATACAGCTGTTCCTCTGGGTCATTCCACATGACCCAGAAGAGTTAAACAGAGCATAGTGCACAACTGCAGTGTGACCTACAGGGTACATACATTTGAATCCACATCATGGCCTCTTGTCAATGGTGAATTTAAACTGTGCAATTTACTGGTTTTCCCTTGAGACTGAAAAGTGATGACCTTTGGTCAAGGAAGAGAAGCAAAATTAGTTCATGCCATAATTCCAGAAGAAGGGATAAAAATAACTTGTCAATATTTTATACAGATTATGCTTTCTTTTTTTCTGCAGACCAAGGATAATTTTCCAGTCAGAAACAGAAAAGCCTTGCCAAAAAAAAAAGAAAGATAACTCATGAAAAAGAAATCATAGGCTTTGGAAGAAAATAGCTTCATGTCCTGTCCTTTAATGTGCAACAGAGAGATCACAAAGTTAGATCCTTTCTTCCTAGAGAGGATTACTTCTGGCATGCATTTCATCAGTCAGAGCATATGTAGTATCAGTTGTGACCAATGATTTCTGGACAAAACCAAAATCTTGGGTTTGACTAGAATTTTTTATGGGTTTTTTAATAACAGGGTTTTTTAATAAAATAAATATATTTATACAGAGATATATATAAACCAAGTCTATAAAAATGTATACACATTTATCTCTGAAATCCACACTGAATCCCATCTGAAGGCTTGTAATTTATTTTACAGGGAATATGAATCACAAAAAGTAAGCTCATGCATATAATATGATATTTACAAAGAACACAAAACCTGCAGTTCTTATCTAGCTAAACAGGTAAAGATGGGCTTAAATGCCACACAGAATGCGAACTTATGCAAGGATCAGCATAGATGTGAACATTTTTTTGCCCACTTTTAAAATTTTAGATAAAGCTTTCTCATAAGAAAATTTTTAGCTTTAAAATAAGCCCTTTTTCATCATTCAGCACCAGATGCAGATGCTGTGTAGCCTGTGGGAGACAGTCTCACTACAGCAACTGTTAGGACAGAACAGAGCATTTTTCCTCCAGACCACTTAACCACTGTTATTATTTTTTCTTTTAAACTCCAAAATAGAAAAGAAAGCTTTTACTTAAAGAAATAAGAGAGTGAAAATTGGAGGTGTTTCACAGTATACTGAACTAACAGCTTCTCCTCCTCACTAAGAGGTCTCAATTTCTAAGTTTCTTCACCCACTCAGAGTCCTTTCAACTATTCTGACCTTCAGCTATATCTCACCCTTGGACTTTGACCTACTGAGAAAATGTACACTGTAGTCCTTGAAAGAGGCAAGTGTGTCTAAGCTAAGTAACAATGAATGGATGCCTTTCAAATCCAGGTCAAATTTTCCATCAATTCTGTCATAAATCTTCTGTCAGTTTTAAGCATTTCCTATTTCCACAAATCAGTTTAATACTGAAGTCACAATAACAAAACTTCCACTTCTCTGAAATCCACTGGATTTCAGAGACCCCTGTTCTTCTCATCCACAGATGTGACTGAGTCCATGTTAACTGGATTTTTTTACTGATCAGTCTGTAGATTTGTGAGATCCTGTTTCAGCAACTTTGGAATAGTTTGATTTGTCCAGCCCTACATACCCAGCCCCACTTGCCTATTTCTTTCACGGATTATACAGTTGCCACTTTTTTCATTGTCCAAAGCACTTATGTACATGGTTTTCTGAGAAATTTTGAAGTTAATTTATATTTTCTTGGCTATAAAATGCTTTTCAATGTGTGTGCACCATTCCCAGTAATGCAAAACAGAAGTCTGAGAAACTAGGAAAGTTTGCTAAGATATTTCCTTTTTAGGTTTTGATGTTTAGGACAAATATTTGCATTTAGGCTGATGGAAATTTGCTGGTTTTCACTTCCTACCTTTTCACTTCATGCTCAACATCCTGAAAAGCTGTCATCAAACATACTGCAAACATCAGTATGATCAGATAAACCATAATCATGACTGATAAGCTGACCATCTTGCTTGCCCATTTTTTTTATTCCTCTTTTATCAAACTCTGCTACAGGACAGGAGCTGTTTCAATAATAAATCAGAAAAAAATTAAGTTCTTCAGCTGTGAAAGGAACTCTTGTGCTAAATTTACCAGGAATGATTTAGGTATAGCAAAATTCAGTCTTGTACTAATGGAGGAGGCATGAATAAGACAATCCAGTATAGATCCTTCAAAACAACTGGAATAAAGATTTATACAAGTCTTGAGGGCTGCTGTCTCGAGATATTAAACATGATCCCTGTCACAGGTTAGCAATTACTTCTTTACATGACAGTAAGAGCTGTCTCTGAAATTTCAATCTTCATTCCAAAAATTGCCCTTTTCATACATATACAGGACACTTGAGAAATTTATGAATTTATTTACATCCAACTTGCAGATGAAAAAACAAAATCCTGTTTGCTCACAAATATTACAGACCATAATACACTTTTTTTAGAGGTAGATAGTTATTCTCAGTGTCCTAGTAATTACATTCTGTCCACCTGTCTTCCCTGTAGGGATTTGAATTAAAACAATACTTAATCTCCTCCAAGTCGTGAGTCAGTGTGCCTGAGTTCCAGCCAGGAGACTTTACATTTCTGCAGTAGATGAACTAATTACTATTATCCCCAGTGCCTGCACAATTAGAAGAAAAGTATCTCTGCTTTTGCTGTATCTGCACCTTCTGGGGTCCCAGAAGGAACCAATATTTCTTAACTTAAAAAAAAAATAAATAAAAAGGTTTTTCAAGTCCTATCACACTGATATTCTTGTCTTTCACTTTTCCCTCACTCAGAGTTTTCAGGCCAAACTTTCCAACTCTTTTATTATTTATTTGGAGAAGAAAGACATTTTAAAAGCCTGAGTGCTGGCAGAATGACTTTCTCTATGATCCCATAATCAACTCCATCCTACAGCTGTTGTGTCAGTGGCCTCTGCCACTGTACTACAGATTCCCTTCTTCTCCCTTCAGAGCTCTTCTCTGTGAGGAGCAGTGGGGAGAAGGTGTCCAGAGCTACTGATTTCATAGCAAATCCATGGCCTTCTCCAGCAACACAAGTGAGATGAAGGGGACCAAATGTTCTTGTTTTAAAAGGGCTGATGGTTTACACCTTCTCAGAAGAAGAGGTGGTTGTTTTGTTCCAGGATGGAGAGGGTCAGGTGAATGACTTGGTCATCAGAAGTGTGACTTCTCTCTTACAGGGAGAGGAATTTATGTTTATGGAATTTATGTTTATTTACAGGAATTTATGTTTATGTCCCTCCATATAACAGTTGGAGGGTTAATTACCTTTTCTTTTTTTTTTGTTTCTGCGTGTAGACTGCCTGGAACAGCCTTACATTTATGCTTTCCATGCCTAATTGCATAATTCCCTTCCTCTTCAATGAGAATCCAATTAAAACTTTCCATGTATTCCCACTGCTTTTACCCTTTGGCAAGTTTGGTGGCTCCCCTTTGAGAATCAGCAGTATGCAGTGGCCAGCCATAATTATTGAAACAACAGTATTCATTGTTCATATTGCAGCAAAAAAACAATTTTAAAGAAAAAAATAAATTAAAGTAGCAACAGTTTACATGCAAGCCTAACTTAGGCCAAGCCCAGACATCAGTGACAGCCACCGAGAAAGTTCCATCTTAACCAGCCAGTCCAGGGTGCCTCTCGTTTTGCCTCTGATGTTCATAAGGATGGAGGTATCCAAACATCCAAGTAGCTCTTGAAAACACAACAGACATATCAGAATCACCAAGAAATATTCTACCCAACTAAAAACAGATTAATGATTTTTGCTTTTAACAAAGGCAGAGTGTGTGCACAAATGTGTGCCCTCCCTCCACTTGTTCTGCCTGTTGAAGGTTAACATAAGGTTTAAATAACTTTTTCCTCTTTTAATTACTGATTTCATGCATTATTGGGTAGTTCCAGACTGAAGTTTTCTCTTTCAAAATAGAGCTCTGATTTAGTTGTCCTTACTTCTTCCATATTAACAGAAAAGATATTCTTTTGTTCCCACAAATAAAGTACTTTTGTCCCTGAACACACTGCTTTGACACTGTGTTGACAAAATCTTCCCGTCGTAGTTTGGGGACTGTTAGCAACCACTGACTGTGGCCCTGCACTGCCAGGCCAAGAGCTGTCTTTCTGTCAGTCATTTTTCTTCTATCCTAGTGCCTCAGTGTTAGCATGTTTTCTCCTTGGTACTACAAACTATCAAACCTTAAAAAAATTAATTTGCTATACACTAGTGATCATTTCCATAGATAAGGCCTAAGGCAAAACACACAGATGCTATACTATGAACCTCCTTCTGACATTTTCTGGCAAATGCTATCCATGACATTGCAAATGAAATCATTAGGACCAGCTGCTAATTTTACCTGTGCCCTTCCAAGGGCACGGACCAGGAAATGGTGTCCTTACTCTGAATTTTCTGCAGGTCAGAAAGGATCTCTGCAGAACAGAGTTACCCAAATAGTAATAACAATTTATTCCATGACTGTACATAGTCTATAGCATATTGTATACACCACCTAAAATACAATAAATCTATAGTACTATATAAAGGTACATGTTTTGTATACACATACATAAAACACACATGCTTTATATGCCTGTATATCATTTATATATGAGTGTCTTAGTTCTTCTTCCTTTTCTTTGCTATTCGACCACTACTACAGTTGTACTCAAATGTGTACTGGGCTTCATTTTTTCAGGCACCACCCATAGAAGATGATGTAGAAATGTCTGAAAATGTGTTAGAGGTTCAAGCAGTACCTCTGTGGCTACAGAGATCCTTTCAGCTCTCAAACTCAGATGTCAGATGGGTAGCTCAGAGGAAGCACCTCTGTTGCCATTGGAAAGGAAAAAACCATGAGCATCAGGGTTCAGAGAATACAAGCAGAATAACTTTCAGCTTCAGAGGACTTCAGTGTCTGGAACTTCCTGTTCTTAATGCTAGAGTTCTTCTTCTATAATCCAAACTACAGGTGGGCAAACCTAGAACTGATATCTAAGCTGCTAGCACTGAACAAAAATTTATGCTTAGCAAAGCACATAAAGTTCCTCAGGTAGACCAATAAAGTGCAGGGCAAAATATTAACTTAGACATCCTGCCCTGCCAGGAGCCATCATAATATCTCAAAATGCAATATTTATTTCATCACCTTGCATAATACTGGACTCATAATGCATATTAAGGGATCTAAATATTTTAAATATTATTTTTCCTAAATTAATATATTACAATATAATCATTATATATATTATATTATTATATATAATCATATAATTATATGATCATCACTGGTAATATGAAGGTTCATTGGAAGAAACGTAAGAGATGTGAAGGAAAAATGTCCTATTCTTTCTGCAGCAGTGAGCTGCACTCATATCTTGCTGTTCCCCAAATGAAATAATATTCACTGAAAACCTGAGTGTAAATGTTGAAAGTTTACTGAGAAAGAACACATTCTACCTGCAATTTCTAGAGAAAAATGAGTGAGTTTAAAACATTTTGAAGATAAATAGGAGAAGTTAACCTCACATGCCACATCTGAGCTGTTCCTGTGTTATTCCAGTTGAGATAATTGACAAAACAAGTATTTGCAATGGGAGACTGCAGCATGACAGGAATTCATGTGAATGCGTTATAATAGTCAAGTGCTTAATCACTTTTCAATTCTTGTAAAACAAAGACCATTTTCCAGCATTGTATGAACTGAGCTTGCTGTAGTCAATGGGTGTTCAACTCCTTTGCATGAGACAATTGAGTTCATCACCCTGGATAATGAAGACCCACTGTTTGTTAGACTATAACTCAGCAGGTGATTGAATATTATCCGCTTCACAGAAAAATACAAGTAAAATGAGCTCTTCAGCTGTAAATAATTTGGTCAAAAAGAGAAAGCAAATGTATTTCTCAGGTAACAATCTCAGCTCTGCTGCACGCTGCAGTGATTTTCCCTAGCCAGTTCTGGATTTCTTGTCATTAGCCACCCCAAAAAGGGAATGTTAGTGAGGGGTTTTGTGGAAGGTCCCATTACTTAACTGAGCTTGGAAATTTATGTGAAGACTTCAATACAGAATATGGCCTGACTGTATTTTCTTCTCCCCAGCACAATGGGGGAAAAGGGAATACTGGAATAATCTTCTTTGTCATCTAGAAATAGCATTTCCTTTTTTCTTTCTCCCACATCCCAAAGTTAATCCATGTGGTTTGACAGCCCTGCAAATGCTCTCACAGGCTTTACCAGACTTTAGTTTATATTTATAATGCAAAATGAAGGGTTTAGATTATGTTTTGTTTTTAGACTATCCATCATATTAAAAAGGCCCCATAATCAACGAATAACAAAATTAATCAACTAATCCCTTTATCCAGAGCCATTCAGATCAGCCATTAAAACTCAGAAGTTCTGACAGATGCCACCGTGATAGATTTCTTTCCCCTCCATGTTGTTTTGATTGACACAGATTTTTTGGTTTGGGTTAGACTTGCATCTGGGCTTTCCATGGCATGCAGTCAAACTAGCTAATTTTTAATGTTAATTTCCTGAAAATAAGTGAAAACCAATCCATACTTTTTAATGTGTTTCAGGTGCTTGCCAATGATGGCCCTTTTTGTTGCTGTTGCCATTGACACACAAGGTGATCCAGGAAAATGTCTGGTTCCTGTGGCTCTCTGCCCAGTCCTGGCTTTGTGAAATAACTGGTTTCACTTAGCCAGCTTGTTTGCAGTCATTTACTGTAATGCCCCTCCACCATCTCCTGAGGCATCTCTCTGGCATTTTCAGTCTCCACTTGTGAGACTTCAGTCTCACCCACCCCAGTCAGTGGAACTGTAGCAAATTCATCCACTCATGAAAATACCATGTCTTTCTAATATATAAAATACATGGATATTTATCGTAATTTTTTTCCCTCTGCAGTACAGGTTATTCCCATATTACACTGGGTGAGAAGGCTTGTAGGAAAAAGTAATGGGTTTTACAAAACCAATATAGTTTCTTTGAAAAATCAAACAGGGCCTTCTTCAGGTCTGAAGCAGAAATGCTTATGCAAAGTGATTTTCAAATATAGCCACAAGAATTTATCCTTCACAAGTGACAATTTTTAACCCCTCTACAACCAGTGAGATCCCTAGAAAAAAATAGAGATGCCCTTCTCATGAAGTATCAAGATATAAATTAGAATAATTCTGCATACCAAATGTGTATGTGTGTCTACAGCACACAGACATCCCAGACAGAGGTGATAATTCTGGCTTAGAATTTGTTTTTCCACAATACACTGACAACTTTTCAGCAGAAACCTTGAGTCTCCACACCACTGAGTAGCACAAATCTGTCCCACACTGTTCAATATAGCCTCATCCTGGCTTAAAATTTGGTTTATGTTTAAATGGTTTCCTGGGGTATTTAAAACACTTTCGTTGCAGCCCACCTGTTAAAAGCAGATCATAATCATTCTAGAGGCTGGAAGAGTTAATGTTAAGAAACATTTTAAAAGCATTTTCAAAACACTTACCTCTTTGTTAGAAATTTTTTTGCTGTCAGCCCATTTCTCACAAGTGAGGGAGTGAAAATGCTCTTGCTTAGCATCTTTCTCCTCTTTTTCTGGCCCGCCTCCAGTCCCATCTCCCCAGAACTTCTTACTCATTGTTAATAGGCGGCTGCAAGTCCTTTAAAACAACCTGATTTCACACCAACTCACTGCAAGCTCTACAGCAGTGTCATAACCTCTCATTTTTGTTCCTAAGGACATGCAATTTTTAAACAGTTTGAATATATTTGATCTTTTCAGATTTTAGAGGGTCATCAGGAAGACATTGTTCCCAGCTATTTGCAGAGAAAGAAAAAGAAACTTGCTGTTCATAATGAAAAAATGCCCTTATATGTAGACGGAATCCAGTCATGATAATTCACGCAGTTTGGTGTCTGATTTCGCAGATTTGATCCTGTATCAACAGACTGTACAAACTGAGTTCAATTTGGACATGATTGTGTTGGCAAAAACTTTGTTTTCTGTGGCATCTTCAGAGGCTGTTCAAATGTTCAAAACACAGGCTTCTCAAAAACAGTTCAAAACACAGCTCTCAGAGCATTAGTTAGTGTTGCCCTGTTCTTCTAAAGTTCTTCTAAGCCTTCTGATGTTTACATTTTTGTAATAAGAGTTTCTCACACACTTTTCATGTAAATAATGATTGTTTTGCATTCCTTTCTGGAGGAGGAGAGAATTGATGGACTGTTGGCTTGACCAGTGTGGTTGGAGAGGTGGCAATTTCATCCTCCAATCCTTGGTCACTTTTGGAATTCTATAAATATTGAGGTCAGAAAATAAATGCGCTCTTTTTTTACCTTGGACATCTTAGCATGCAAGTGTCGTTCATTTCATCTTCATCTCGTATTGTGACATTACAGTTCGGGCCTTTCTCAGAGTGCAAATCCCCTCTGTTGAAGAGAGCTTTTGAGAGCACACCCATCCTGCAGGGATGTTCAGACCAAATGTCAGCTGGAAGCTGCAGAATGGCCACTGGCTTTACCAGGATCACAGCTTTCTCTTTACAGCACACAGCCTTATGTGTCTTCTCTGCTTGCTGTGCTGGCACAAGGGACACTCTCTGGGAGGCATTGCCACATTCCTTTGGGGAAGGAATGGACACAGCTTTTTACTGCAAGCCAGCAGGATGGTCTAAGTCAGAGCAGAAGGTTCCTTTGCCATACTTTCTGGCCTGCCATTTAGAAAGGAGAAAAAGGCTGATTAAGATGAAGAGGCTGCCTCTCTTCTCCCACCTTCACACCAGCAGGTGAAGCAGCTTAAACGTGAAGTTCAGTTTAAAGACAAAAAATTCCAGGCAGCAAAACTCCTTGAGCTCTGTGTTTTGTGCACATCACGCACTTGCCTCCCTTCCCAATCCTCAGGGCTGAGATGTCCACATCTTCTGGAACTGGCTCCTGAGCTGAAACACAAGAGGTGCTGCTGTGTATTTCATGTGCAAATATTACTGCATAGTAGTGACAGGAGTATTGCAAGTGACCTACAAGGTGAGGTGAAGTTACTGTCCTGCAAGAGTAGGTTATTCCTCTCCTGTATTAATGTACTGATCTAACTTAGGAGAGAGCCATGGGAAAGGTGGACAAGGATCACACCATAAATCCTGATGACCTGCTGCAAGCACACATTCATGAGGTGATGACTGACCCATCTGCAAAACCAGCCAGAAAGACACAGGCTTTTCTCTGAGACTGGAGTCTGGGAGTAAAAAAAAAAAAAAAAAGCCAGAGAGCTTCCAAAGGGAACTTCCCCTAAAATGTCATGGGACAAATTATTTGAGTTAATGGCATCACCCTTGTCAGCCCAATTGCAGAACTCAGCCACACTTAGTGCTCAAGGATTTAAGCACTTAGCTTAGCCTACTCAGTAGCAGTGCTCTCATGCAGCCTTGCTATCTATTAGACGCATCTAAATTGCACCCTAAAGATAAAACAAATAGGAATAAAACAATGAGGAAAATGGATTTATAGAAATACATATTATCTATGCAGTTTCTTTTGCCATTTGGAGATCCTAAAAATTGGATCCTCTTTTTTTTTTTTTTTTTTTAAGGCTCCTTTGTAGAATAAGAGTTTTCCTTAAACACAGAATATAATTGTCCACATGACTATATCATTATTAAGTTGTTAAAAGGTATAGCTCTACCTAAGCAAGGCCTTGGGGTAGATTTTCTTTTGCACTGGCCTTCTTGGAATGTTTTGTAATGATTTTATACTAAAGGAACTCTGAGCACAGGAGAAGAGAAAGAATGGCAAACCTCTCTGCAGTTCTGAACTGGGAAATATATCTGTGATCTGCAGACGTTTGTCCTCTATCTCTTGCAGCATCTTAATGATGCAGCTCACTGAGCCCTGCCACTTGGCCCTGAATTTTCCTCTCATGCTTCCCCTCAGCTTATTTTCACCTCATTTAATAACTATTAAGATAATTTTGCTGTTAGAAGCCAGTAGGGGCCCATTGCTGCTTTCCTACATCCACTCTCTACCCTTATACACTCACCTGTCTGCGTAAATTGAGCTAGTTAAGAGAAGGCATTTTCTAGGACACAAAGATTTTAATGGCCAGTTTTATGCCCAGTGTAAATCAGCCTCACTCTGCACTATGCAGTTTCTCCAGAAGTTACTGGCTTAGCTCAGGTGAGGAAGTGTCGGGTAGGTAGCCAAATCTCAATGCAATTATTCTTTATTTCCTTTTTCCTTTCCTTTCCTTGAAGAATCTCCAGAGCTGTCATCCACCTGGGCACAGACCTATCACAAAAAGATAAGTCTGTCCAGCGGTGCTTAGTTTACTTCAGTGCTCCAGACTCATTTCTGGCTCACAGCAGTGGCTTTTCTCACACTTGTCAGGCAGCCTTGATCCTTGAGGCACTGTGCTGGGCCATGATGACAGTGTCACATAACCCTGATAATTAATGCCTTTTGGAGCACTGGTTATTTAAACATAACACTTGACAAATGCACATGGTTCATTTTTAAACATGATTATTCAGTACAGCCACATTAAAACCCACATGAAGGTGTTTCTTTTGCTTTTAATTCCTGCTTTAGTGAACCAAAAGATGTCGCATGAAGGAAAAAAACTTTTTAAAAGGAAATATCCTTGTTAACTGCAGCAGGTTTTGCTCTTTTGGGTAGTGATGGTGCAAGTTACTGTGACTGGGACTATGGATGCTATGGATGGGTTTTAATTGGTGTCACAGACAGGTGATGTTGCTGAACAAGCAAGTGATACAGCATCACATTCCAGAACCAACTGTTCTACATTACCAAGGAAGATGGGCCAAATTCATCCACTCTGCAACTCACAGCCTTTTTGTCTCCAGATTTTCCATTTATTTTTTATATCTGCCAAGAGGGTAGTTTAGAGAACATTACATTGTCATAACATTGTATTCCACTGGCAATATTCCTTAATTGTAGTAATAATACATAATCAGCCATATATGTGTGAATTAATATATTACTTGTACGGCTTCAGCACTAACTTCTGTTACACCCAACACCAGTCATGCTTGGCTGCCTCATGACCTGAGTTTCCAGACAGTAATTTCTTTGTATTAAATATTTGGGGTGTATGTTATTTTTATAACAGGAGCTGATGATGTTTCTGTCAGAAACATAGAGTTTTATTGTGACATCTCTAATTTTTATATGAGATTTCCAGAAGGCTGGAGAGCCTGGTGTTGCAGTGCATTAATGGGCTGGCAAAAGGTGAGTTCTTGGGATGCTCACCAACACAGATGAGTTTAGGGACACCTAAAACTACCACTCCCACTGTCTCTAGCTGCATGTGCAGAGTCTGCTGAAGATTTTACTGTGACTCCTTTTCCTAAAGGACATTTGAATGTGTGGGAGCAGGCACTGCTCCCTAAGCAGAGGAGAGCAAGGGGAGGGAAGGAAGGACACAAAGAGTAAAAAAATGTGGGGTTTTGATAAAACCATTTTTCTGCAGTAGTGGTTAGGCAATTATTAAAAGCCAGTGAGGGAGTTTCTCAGCTGGCCTTGGGGCAGGGCAGCTTCAGCCAGTACCAGCTACTGATGGGAGTGTGTGTGATTTAATGCAGTGTTCCATATACCACAAGCCATTTACTGTCCCCCATCCACATTAGGCCTACAGGAGCTAAACCACATGCCAGAGTCCCACCCATCAGAGTTACAGACTCACCTCCAAAGCCACTCTGAACCAGTTAAAAAAGGCCAGTGGGGTCAAGGAAGGGTAAAAATGGTACAAAGAAAAACATGCTGTGATATACACTTGTTCTAGAAGGGTAGGTAACAGTGGTGCAGGAGGAAACAAAAACCAAACAGTGAAGATCAATAACTTTTGTCTGTCTCTGCACAAGCTTTGAATGGCATCTGCTTAATGACAGTGCAACTTGATTTGCAAAATCCTATTTTTAATTGCTACAAATGGCAAGCAGAATAAATGACTGGCTTTTTGCTGTGTTTTGCAAAGGTGAAATGTGGGACAGTGGAAGGGGGTGACATTGGTGAATGGACTAACTTTAAAATTATAAAGAAAAATGAAGATGGGAGGAAAAGAGAGGGAATTGGAAGAAATGGAGCAAGAAGAACATTATTTTGTGTAAATTAAATTTAAATAAAAAAGGATGACACTGGCTCTAATCTTGTCATGCTGAAGTATTTTAAGGCCAACAGTAATAAGAGTATTATATATAACATGACTGCCTCATGACTATCAGGTCCACTTTTTTTCTTTTCTAATAATGAGGATGCTGATGTGCATTTGTCAAGAAGACAAATAAACACCCTTTTTATTGATCAAAAATGGCAGCCTTAGTCACTTAACATCTTCAGAGTTCACCTGCATCACAGGGAGGAACTGTGAAATCTGTCCAAAAAGTGCAAGAAAAAGCCTCAGAAGTATTTCTGAAGTCTTTCAATGTTTCTTAAATAGCTGGGCAGAGCTGAGGGTTCTTTCATGTGCCTTGCTGTTTTCAGATTGCTGGGGAAGTTGATTTCTTCTACTCCAGTCTAATCAAGCTCAACAAGACTTGCAGGGAAACTTCATCTGAACAAAGATAGCCATAAAAGAAAACTGCAAGCCATCTCTGCCTGCAGATTTTCCACGGATGCTGGCACAAATGTGGTGGGTGGTTTCCTCCCAAGGGCTGGCAGACACTGTCACTTCAGAAGGGGAAGAAAGATGGGAATATTCAATCACATGCATAAAATCTGGCAACGTTGCAGTGAAGGGCAGATGCAAGGCAAGACCGGTAAAAGCCACAGAGGGAATTGGTTTGTAAAATGGAAAACAGGCAAAATCTTACCTCTGGTCTCCTCAAGCTAAGACAGTGGACTTCAGGGAAGATAGAGTAAGATATTATCAGCTTTCTGTAATAAGAGAATAGCAGTGAAAGGATGATTTGTGACTCTGAGGCAAACTGTACAACTTTCTGTCACAGGATGTTGAACTCAACAGTATACATTCGTTCAAAAATATTTAGACTTCTTCAGTCACATTCAGTTAATATTAAATAGGACAGTTTGGACATACCTGCCTTGCCAGAGAGTGCATGAACACTGTCTGATGTTCATTGTCAGATGTGAGTCATTTCATACTGGCCCTTTCCCTCACACATATTCCCTGTGAACTGTCCAGTAGATAAGAGCAGAGCCAGGATGCTGGGCTAGATGAAGCTCTAGTCTAACCTCCTCTGGCCTCTCTCCTGTTCTTAGGAGGACAAGTCAAGGCTACAGGTATAAAATGGCTGCAGGGCAGCCTACATTTATTGCAGTAAATACCATGCTAATCATATAGCCAGAAACTGAGAGGTAGATGCCCTTCAGTTCTCCTGGAGTCTGAGCAAAGAAAATCCACCAACCAGAAGACCATAGAGGTGGCATTCCTAGAGAAAAAGATCCTTATCACAGAGGCAGAGTTATTAGTTTAGTTAGTTATTTTCGTTAATTTTTAGTTATTTTAATAACTATTTAGTTATTAGTTATTATTCCCTTGTCTGCCCTTGAGGGAGTATACATCTAGCCCATTGCTGGCTGTATGTGTGAGCCTCCAGCCCCTCCAAGCCTTCCCTGCACACTCAATATCTTGAAGCATGAACAGCCGTGAGCAACTTCAATCAGGCAACCCTCAGTCTGTAACATGAACAGAGAAAGATTTTCCAAGTTCAGGTCTTAAAGCTGCAGTCTAGCTCAAAAGAGTATTTACTTGCACTGTACAATCCCTAACATATTTTCCTATAGGTGTCATACTCACTTTTGGCTAGAAAATACAATGATTGTTATACTCATCATTGATTTTTCCCATTTCAGGGAGACAGTTGTACATACAAGCAAATACCTCCTGCATTCCACACAGAAGGAAGAGAAGTATTTTCATATGACAAACTGTTTCCAGACAAGTGCAGATATTTGACTGAAAATTAAATGGGAGCAACAACTTCCACTAGGGTTAAACTTGAGAGAGAGAGAGAGATCCTTTCAGTCCTTTCCTGTTTGGGGAGCCCTGTGTACTTTCCAGTGGATGCTTGTGTGGATGGAGTGAATCTAAGTCTGCTGGCCATTAGCTCACTGCAGTCCTTGGACAAGGGATCCATGCTCACAGGTTTTGGAATCACTTCCAGCAGCATCCTCAGCACCTGCCCAGTGTACAGGGAGATGCATTCCCTGGCACCAGGAATGCTGACCACCATGGCCAGCCCAGGACATTATTGTCTGCCCTTCCTGCAAGTTTCTACTTCTGTAGAAAAATATTTATGCATTGGTTTTTAACAACCCTCGGACTGTGATTTGTGTAATTGCTTTCAGGGTCTATGCCAACATTCAGCACCGTTGCTGCCCTGGGCACAGAAAAGCCCTTGGGCTGAGCACTGTGCCAGGCTTTGCAGAAAAACACAGATTCTTGTGCCCCCTGTAACTGCTGGAAGCACCCTCCTTCACTGGTCAAAGGCGAAAGTTTGGAAGTAGGAGAAGCGAATGATGGATGCAGATACTCAAAGGGGGGGGGAGGAAAGAGAAGCAGGAAGGAAAACTGGAAGCTGGAGTGAGATACTATTGCCCTCTGTCGATCAATCCAGTAATTCCCAGCTCAAGGGAGTCAGAATAACTCTGAAAAGGAAGGGATGAAGCTGGTCAAAACAACAAGGGGCATCCTGCCTATGAGAAAACTTAAGCTGCAAATCAGAAAAAGATTCCTAAGAAAAGTAAACCTGGGGAACGGCTTTAAAAGGAAGAGCAGGGACAACATATACATTTACAACAGTTAGGGTGAGTTTTATTCTACTGCATTCTGCAGTGCTTATCGTGGTAGCCATTAGTTACAGCAGACAATTTTGATGCCTATGCACAAGATCTTTCACAATCCCCTGTGTTGTTACAAAACAGATGAATCCTCTAGCAACTAAAGGGTTACAAATGAACAGAGCATGATCTTTCATCAAAAACATGTTGTCCGGAAATTATCTGCTGCTGTGAGATGAATTCTTTGATAGTATCTAACGTTTTGGATATAAGGGAGAATTTCAAGGTGTCTGAGGGGTATCCAGAACATGGAAAAATTTCCAAAATGAGATGCAGTCTTACCAGCGAGTGTCTGCTCTGCCCCTGAAAACTCTGATGCAGAAAAAACTTGAGGAAAACAGGATAAATAGAAAATGGGTCCGTGGTGTAGGTGCTGCTTTTTTTTATTAGAATGTAAAATAAGTTAAATATTTTTGTCTGTTATGACTGTTTATGTGCATGGGTGGAAACAAGCAGTTTCTTGAGCTTTCTGGTTAGGCTGTTACTGCTCAAACCCAGTCACAGTTTTACCAAACTGAACAAACAAGTTCGACAAAACAGCAAGCAAACAAGTAAAAGAGCGGTCGATGCATGACTACAGCTGAAAGTAAAAAAACACAGCACAAGATGTTGAAACTTGTCTGAGGTGCATCCAGAGTGAGACTGCAGGCTAGGAGCTGGAACTCAAGGACAGGCCTTCTACGCAGCCAGGGAGGGAAGAGTCCTGAGGATGCTGTCACCAAATTCATATGGAGCTGGTTGCACAGGTGTGGGTTGTAGGAGTGCACCAACAAACATAAAAGTGACAGGGCTGGCAAGTGAGCAGCTCTCTGGACCTTATGGAAACTGAAAGGCTCATATGTGAACTAGTAATTAATGAAAACAGACTGATCCCCAGATTGTCTGATCTACTCAATAATTCTTACTCATATTCTGTGCTATATGTCAGGGTGATCTCTCTCACCATCTAAATGCTGTCCTTTCTCTCAGAAGCCCAGATCTGCCAGCTGCAATGAACTGAATGGGGAATTACAGTCTGGCCATCCTGTTTTCACTTCTGCTTTCACTTCTTGTAGTTTTCTCATGCAAACAGCGACAGGAAGGCATCATGATGAGTAACAGCTTTAAGCTGTCCCATGTGAATTCATAATTTTCTTTTTTATTTCAGTTTATCATTTTTGTTATGCATATGTACTGCACTTGCCTGTTTTCAAACATTCACCCTGTCTCCTCCATGCTTCCTGGCAGCCTTTCCCCTGCCCTCCTCATTCTAGCCACTCTCTTGAGCTACAGATTCATTCAGAAATGACAGAGCATTGTCATCATTCAAGAAACACTTCAAAATTATTTTTAGAAGCTTATTTCATGAGACAAAAAGTCAAGAAGTGAGTTAATTATCCATGATTACTTCAGTCATTACTCATTCTAATACAATTTGAGTGAGGTGCTGGGAGATTAGCAATGGCCAACAACCATACTCAAAGAGTTAAAAATAATCCAAGCATCAAATGTACTATAGGTTTATTTAAGTTCCACCATAGTATAGGATATGGGCCAACTTTTGAGAGGTTTAACTTTGTGGTTAAAACACAAGGAAGTAGCTAAATCTTCTTTTTTCTAGCCACATCTATACCATCTCTTGGTAGAGGCCATCTGTGAGATGCAGAAAGTCTGTGAGGGAGGGAATGGTGGGCTGATCAGCCGTGTATGCAGCTGTCCTGAAGACATACATGGCTCAGCCTCCATCCTCATCTAGCAGGAGTAGCCCTTCCTACACTTATCCTGCCCTGCCCTATTTGAAGGAATAAACCTGGATATACCTTGCCACAGAATGGAGATGGACTCCCTGGCAAATGTCTAACTGGGAAATGCAGTGGTAAATAGCAGTGGGTGTTTACCTCCATGCATCAGGAAATGATGTGCAAGTCTTCAGAAAGGGCTTCCTGCAGAAGGATCTCTTGTGACATGGGTTTGGTGCTTCCGGATGAGCCATGGGGCTGAAAGGAAAATGAGTAAGTTCCTCAGCAACTTTCAGGGCTTGAGGCAAGGCCTGCCAGCTGACTAAGACATGGAAGCAGAGAATGGCCCAGGGAGCAGGGAATCTCCTTCTGCCAGGCAGGTGAGCTGCCTGTCTTGGCCAGGGAGCTGCAGCCCAGGCTGGGCAGCTGCTGGGCCTAGGTTCATAACCATGGTGCCTTTCAGGGCTCTGCCAGCCCCTCAAGGGCTGCCCAGGGCTCTGCCCCACCATCATCTCCCCTCTCTGCCTCTGCTACTGACGACAGTGGGCACCACATGGATTTGGGGATTATGGAACTGTGAAGCTTACTTAGCTCCTTAGGATGGATGATAAAAATGTACAGAAAAAAACATCCACTTGCTACAGCAGGTCCTGGGTCAGGCCCAATTATTGCTGCTGGCAGGGGCCCCCAGGCCCCTTCTCCTCTCAGCCATCCAAAGGTTAGGCTGCTGCTTCCTTTCCATTTTCTCTTTGCTTGCCATTTGGAGTGCCCTTCCATTAAAGAGTGGGTAGGGATGCATGAAAAATTAAAATATGTTACTTACTCCCCTTCTGAACCACTTACTTCCCTGAGGGTTGTGTGCTTCTCACTCTACCTAGTGACAAGGGTGCATTGTGCCTGGCTTTCATTAATCTCCATCCCACACGAACCTTGCTGCTCAGGAAGGTTATCAAAATTAAAATACCAGACTTTTGTCTGAAACCATTTCCTTAGCCATTATCACACCACGGATTATGAGAGTTGAAAGAAAGAGAGAGATTGGTGAGGGGCAGGAGAGGGAGGGACAGGAATGTTTTCACAGGAAGGAGGAAGACATTTTTTTTTAATTCAAAAGTGTGGTGAAAAAATCATAGAATTAATGAAGTGAAAGAGCCCAAGGTCAATGCAGTAACTGAAGATACTTTAAGCACATTTTCTACCTTGGTTTCTTATGAAAACAACCCAGTTTGTGTTTGACTTTTTGCTTTGCCATTCCACTTTCTGTGACTTTCAAACTGTCAAATCTAAGAGAGGAGTGGCGGCTCCTAAGTAAATTAATTTCTTCCCTTCTCATAAAATAGCCACTGGCAGAGATATGGGACCAGGATCAAGCAATTGCATTGTTTCTTGTCATGGTTTGACACTAGCACAATGCCAGTGCCCCCACGAGAACATCCTCTCCCTGGTGTCTGCTGTGAGATGGTACCCGGAATAAACAAAGCAGGCTCCTACTTAGGGGAAAGGAAAAAAACTTTATTAACTTAACTACAAAAACTCAACTACAAAGAGGGAAGGAAAAAAAGAAAAACACAAGGAAAATGGAAACTGCACAGAAACACTCCCCCTCCTCCTCCCACCAAATTCCCAGTACATTTACATTTCCCAAAATCACCATCTAACCACCATTTAGATAATCAAATCCTCAGTTCATCAAGAGTAGAAGGAGTCCTTCCTTGTGCCATGGACTTCTCGTCACAAGTAGCACCGCCCGGAGATCCTTTGCCATTTTTGACATCTTCCTTCCATGCCCAGTGCTCTCACCACCAGCATGGGCAAGGACACTCGAGGGTAGTCTTTTTAAGGATGCCTCGCCCCGTTCCAAACAGAGCACAGTCTCACCTCTGGGACCTTTGTCCACCCCCCCCCCCCATTTCTTTTACACCCCCTGGGGCTGAGGGGTCTCAACACTGAACTCTCTTGCCTCTGAACCATTGCCTCCCCCTGGATGCAGTCTCTGTATCACAAGTCAACAGTCCATGGCTATACAAAAAAGAGTCCAACAAAAAATGCCACTCCATCTTCTCCATTCCTCCAACATCTCTCTCTCTCTCTTGCCAGACCTCCCCACTGGCACATTTCCTCTTTCATCCTCTACTCTTATCTCTCTTCTAGGAAGGGTTAATTTTCTGTAAAGTTTTCATTGTCCACAAAGGGTTAAAAGCTCTCACAAGCAGCTGGACTTCTCGCCGCACCGCCCCCCCCCTTTCGCCACAACAGCACATGATATCACAGTCCAAGATAATAGTCCCAGGCACAGTGCTCTCTCTCCCTGGGGGGGCTGTCCAATGGCTCCTGGGGTCTCTCTCTTTCCCCCACCATTCCACCCTCGGGGGGGAGCCAGGCCTACCTCTCCCAGGGCCGCATGGCTTTCCCCTCCCCCCGCCCAGGTAGCAGCTGGGCCAGGGGGAAACACCCAACGCTTCCCACCAGAGCTTCAAAGAGAGCTCTGAGGGCAGAGAGCCCTGCTTTTAACGCCTGCGTGGGTGTTCTCAGAGGCGTGTCCAAACATCCCCAGTGGCCACACCAGGTGCCAATATTAAAATCTGAGCACCCATTGGCCTGACCACAGCATATCCCAGAAATCCCAAAAAACATATTTCCCGTGAAACCACCACATTTCTCTACCCAGTTTTGGTGCTCAGAGATCCACCTGCACAGCCCCACCCCACGTTTTATCACCAACTCTGCTGTGGAAGGAAAGCTGTGAGGGAGAGTGGGGTTCATTTTATAACAACTGAGATTAGTCCTAACTAAAGGAGCCACTGAATGCTGAAGGGCAACAACTGTCTTGTTGAAAAAAAATTACTCAAGCAACAGAAACACATCCACTGGAAAGTCATAGAGTCATAGAATGTATGTTTGGGTTGGAAGGGACCTTCAAGATCAGTCAGTTCCAGCCCCTCTGCAGTGGGCAGGGACATTTCCACTAGGCCAGGTTGCTCAGAGCCCCATCCAACCTGGCCTCATCCATGGGCTTCATTCCTTCCGCAGCTCACAGAGCAACTGTGAACAGCTCTGAAGAACTGAGCTTGGAAATAGGGAACATTCAAAGGGATGAATGTCTCCAGGAAAATGAAATCTCCTCCTCCACAGACCATGTTTGGTCTGTGATTTTGCTCACAGACGGATCAGCATTGGAGAGTAGATGCACTGGGGTGGAACCTGGCAAGGGCTGGAGGGACGCAGTGGGTTTCTTGTGTGCTGCCCCTGTTGCCCTGCTGCCCTCCTGGTGACACTGTGTGCTGGGTCCCTAGGCTCCTGCCAGTGCATGCCAAAGGCAGCCTCTTTCCAAACAGGAAAGGGTCAGGCCTCAAAAGAGTGTCTGTGCAGGGGCAAGGCCAAAAGTAACAAAAGAAAGCATGTGTGTGACAGATTATGAATAATTGATTCTGGTGACAGTGACTCACATATGTGACATCACTTTTAGGTGTATTAGGATGTTGAGCATCCTTTGGGGGATATTAGAAGTTGGACAATCCAGGGAAACCAAAGATGTTAATGCATAATTTATTTTATGGGCAAAAAAGGAGACTAGAACAGTCCACAAAATTCTTATCGTATCCCATTTCTTTAGTTGTGTCTCCCTCAAAACGATGTTCTAGCAGAGGCATTATATTCTTATATCAAAATATCAACTTTCCACATAGAACGTTTTTCTCTTTGAGTAAAATCCAAATTCATTATACCTTTAATTAAAAACTCAATCTATTTTAATTATTATAGCTCACTGAAGCAGGAGTCCACAAATAACAGGTCGGTCAAAAAAGAGAAACACAAAAGGTGAAACAGATCGCTGAGCTTCATTCAGCAACTGGAAAACAGCTTGAATCTTCATACCCAAAGAACCCCTCTGAAGTTTTGTAAAATCACACTTTCTCTCCTAACCCCTACACCACTAGCATGTCCTGCAAGAGAATCTCTCTCTGCAGACTGGATTTGTTGGTGATACCACCTGCAGTGCCTGGCTGCTTGCTGCTTTCTGAGGCTGAAAACTCCTTTTGATGCCTGCCTTTCTCTCCTTTTTCTTGGATTTGGTTAGGGTTAGGATTAGGTTAGGGGTAGGGTTAGGGTTAGAGTAGGGTTAGGGTTAGAGTTAGGGTTTAGGTTACATTAGGATTAGGGTTAGGTTTAGGAATATGGTTAGGGTTACATTAGGGTTAGGTTAGGGGTAGGGTTAGGGTAAGGGTTACATTAGGGTTAGGGTTTGGGTTAGGAGTGGATATTCTTTGTTCTCCTTTCTTTGAGTGAGTTTCTTTTGTTCCACGTCTCTTTCACTCTGGTTTTGTTCCCTTCCTTTCTCCCCTGCACTGCACAGCTTTCTAGCTGCTTTGATCTTCTGTTTCTTTCTTCCTTACAGAATTTGAGTGAAAATGAAGAAAGCACCTCTTAAGGGAACAGGTTGTATGGAAAGTTTTTTATTTTTTCTATTTGAATAACTCTTTGACTGTCAGAAATCCCTCTATATAGCACTCAGGCTAATGAGAACCATTATTTCCTTTACTTAGGTCTGTTGGTTTTGGTAGACGTGTTTCAAAGTTTCTTCTTGCCTTCATTGCAGACAGAATATTTTCCCAAAAACATATCAGTGGAAGCACTGCACTAAGTCTTCACATATGGATCATATATGATATATCAGAAAAACATTATTTCCGTGTTCTATGGGACTTCAGTAGCTTTATTTTTATATGCTACTCAACTGGAAGAGTCAAGAACTGAAGCTTCTTTCTGGTAACAGCTCCTTGGGACTACCATTGTATTTTGATTTGGCAAACTGTGGTAAGAGTGTCACTTAAGCTTCCATTTAAAGAAAACTTCTGCTAGGTCAGAAACAGAATATACAGAAACACTTCAGAAATGTTTTTCAGCATGGACCTGCATATCATGGGCAGTAAATGGAAACTCCCTTCTTCAACCCCTGTCCATAGGAAGCCTGTTTGGATGGCAGCTTTGTTAGACAAGGAAGGCTGGCACTAAGGACAGCTGTGTAATCTGAATTCAGCCCCTCCACTCATTATTCTGTAGTCACTGAGTCCGTGGTGGTCAGCCACAGGTCTGTGGGAAAAAGCAGGGACCAGAGGGGTAACCAGGCTGTCAGGTGTGTGCAACAGAAGCTGCAGAAGCCCCAGAGATTGTGGAAGCCTCATCCTCCCCAGAGGATGAGGAAGGACAGCCAGACTGAAGCTGTTCACACTTCTGCAGTGGTCTTGTATGTTGGTAGCAGATACACAATTTCGGACAAGCATCTGCTCTTATCAGGGGAGCGTTCACTACCGCACAGCAAGAAAGAGAGGATGTCTGTATTTCTCAGCCCTGAGAGCATGTCTGTTTGGCTTGTAGACTTCTGTTATTTCCTGACATGCAACTCACAAAGACTGTGAGCCAACATAACCTAGAAGCAAAATCCATAGGGATATATCTGTGTACATGTTATTAAGCATCAAAAGGAAAGTTAAAGAAGAAATAACCCAAATAAAATGCATTGTGATTGAATAACTAATTGAAGTAATAATAAGTAAAGCAATTCTGATTCCTTTTTTTCTTTCACAAAGCTCTTATTATGCAGCGTGAGAATGATCAGAGAACTAGAAAAAGCAAGCTACAAAGAAAGATTGAACTAATTGGTGCTGTGCAATCTATGGAAGAGAAAATGAAGCAGAGATATAACAATGATTTTCAAATACAGAAAAGCTGCTGCAAAAAAGGGAGGCTTATGTTTTCTGCATCCATGATGAATAGGACAGAAACCAGCAGGCCTTATACAGAAACCAGCAGGCCTTATCTGCAGCAAAAAAAGCTTCTGGCAAGATATTAGGTAGCACGTTGACTCAGTTAAGGGCAGTAAAGACAGTGAATAGCCCACTTGGGGAAGGTCCATCTGTGGGGTTCTTAAAGAAGAGGTTAGAGAAATATCCATCAGGGTATCTGGCCTGCTGTGCAAGACATTTTAAGGTCCTTTCCAGCTTTCTTTTCTATGATTCTGCTCGTTACATGTATTTATGGTGATTGTTTATGTGACAGAAAGCCTGTCTCACCACATCACACTTAACTGAACATTCTGTCATTGGCATCTGTCAGAAAAGTATCAAGCTGATCAGACCCTTCAAGAACTGAGTACAATGCAGGGATTAACACTGCTGAATGTTTTTTAATTTATCATATGTGTCAGGCCTTGCTGCAGTGTAAACTCATAGGACAATACAGTGAGTGAGTGATGCATGATACACACATCATGTATAGGAGCCTCACAAACCAGAGCCTGGAATAAAAAGATAATAATAATAATGTGTTAGACATCTCAGAATTATGGGACATTTCAAGAACTTGAAGTCAGTGGCATTTTATATAACGCCAATACCATAATTTCAGTTGGGAATGTCAGGAATCAATGTCAAACTATTTAATAGTAGAGTTACCCTGCTACCAAGGGATGACCATTGGGGCACCAGGCACAAGTAGCCTTCTCTATTGTACTGTACTGTACTGTACTGCGGGGTTCAAGGGAGGTCTATCAGCCTTCTGCAAGATCACACAACAGCTTTTTACAAGGAGGTTGTGAGAAATTTCATGACCAGTTAAAGTACAAGAGGAATTACAAAGCATGGAGGACAGTTGCTATGCTCACATCAATTATTTTAAATTCTCATAGATATTTAATTTTGATGCTTTGAATTCTCCTTTGAGGGAATCAGGGTTTCTTTGCAGACTCTGTAAGTGACTTGGGAGCCTAAATTAGCTCCTAAGTTATATACTATGAGAGCCTCCCTGTGTAATTATCTTGGTATTTGTCTGTGACATTATGTTTAACATCCTAACTGGTGAGCAATAATTTACTGAATCAGAACTGGTGATCTTTGAATTCAGACAAAGTTGCAGCAGTAGCTGGGTTTCAGTGATGTGGCTCATAGCCAGTTTCTGGTCAGATCAGTGAGGCTCCTAGCTGAAATATCTAGAGAGTGACGCTGGCCTCTTGCAGTCCAGTGACAGCTTGCTCAGGGGAAAAGCTTGCAAAAGGAATATTAGCCAGTTATAAAACCTGAATTTCTGCACAGTCTTGATTTACTTGCATGGGAGATACATATACATATACATATACATATACATATACATGTGTAAATGTGACATATAAAGTATTTGAGCTACCTGCCACATAGTGTGCACCTAATTTGTGACAAACAGGTAGCCTTTGCAACTGCAAGTTCATTAGAGATTTACAAGCAGTCCACTGACTTGCTGGCTGCAGGGCTGTAAACCCTTATTTTTCAAAAGAAAAAAATCGGAGAAGAAAGAAGTGTTTCTGAGTTTCACACAGCTCCTACCTAGAAAAGCCACATGCAAGCTGGGTAAACTGCACAGTGAGTCCTTGCAGTCACTCATCCTTCCTTAAACATGATGGGTAATGAAATGCCATGGTGAGACAACTGTCCAACAGCCTGTTTGGAGCAGACTCATTTGGCAGTGATTCTTCACAAGTAAACACCATGTAAGAGCCCAACAGGCAGAAATGAGTGCATGAGATGTGCATATTATTCTCTCATCTCTTGCTGATTTACAGCACTTCACAGTCATTCTAGCAGAGATACCCACAGCTTCAGTGTCTTATATATTTATGCAGGAAAACTTCCCAGGCAGAAATTTCTACCCTGAGGTTTAAAGCACACCATAAGCCTGCATCTGCTCTGCAGGGATGCAAGAGTGAGGTTCCCTCAGACAAAGGTTTTTGCAAGCTATTTTAAGACTCCCAGTTTTCAGACAGCAAATAAGCTGTTTTTAAAAGTACTTTAGCAGATACGTCAAAAGCATTAGTATAAGCTTAAAGTTAACCCCTTTTTTGTCCTTAATTGGTACCTTTTCTTTCCTATTTTTTTAATAGCTACATCACATTCCTGTGTAAATTGAAGATTTGTACTGATTTCAGTGGGATCTCAATGGCATCTCTGCTTACTTTATCTTTAGCCATGTCAACATTAGCTTTAATATCTTTGAATAGTGTGTGTGCCAACATTTGCCTCCATTTTATATCACCTCTCTGATTGATCTGCATGGGGTTTTGCTGTCATCTGTGAGTAACTAATGGGCCTTGCAACAAAATTATACCCCTTGGCTCTTAGCTGTCAAGAAGCTTTATTTCCCCTCCTCATTATTTGAAGGGTTTCCAATTCAGGCAACAAAGTAATTAAGGGCACTGGATTTAACGTTGACTGTAACAGGGCTATCCATCCAAATTTGACTTACATTACCTAATTTTGATTTTTCCCTGCAGAACATTTACAAGGCCAGGCAGGTGTATTATCTCTGCATACCATTCATTTTCAAACGTGACTGGAACAGGTGGCAACATACTGATGTGTGTTTAATGGAACAGACGTTCAAATGCATATTTCAAAACTGGGAAAATTATTTCCTTTGTAATGCTGTCAAAACATGAGCAGTGACAATTTCAGGAATATGCTACATCATCCTAAACTGTGTCTCACTTTCATGTCTAGCAGCTGCCAACCAGTATTTTACTTTTCAGATTTCTGTGGTCTTCACTGATGCCTTGGAAAAATTACATGAGGGGTTTCAGTGTGTACCTTACTTATTTTGATTCAACAACACGTGGCCCTGCCTGGACTGAATGACCCCTGCCTAACTGTTGCCTTAACCTTCTGCACCTTTCAGTCCACCAGCATTTGAAGTCAGTGGCAACTGTATTTATATCCTAAGCTCAGGAGCCTGACCTGGAAGTCAGTCTTGTGCCAACTGCTTCTGCATGTCTGGGGAGACCACCCCCTTTCACAGGCAGGCAGGATGGCTGGAGCAGTCAATGGGAGCATCACTGTGCCACTTGTCCCAACTGGGGACCCACACATTTCCTGTGCCTTTTCAGAAAGGTGTGCTTCTCCCAGCTGCATGCCTTCCTTCTCCTAGGAAAACATGGAAAAGGCTAGAGGGTTGCACTAGAAGTGGAAGTTCATTAACACTGTTGGCATTAAGTATGTTTTGGTATTAAACCTAAGTGCTGGTAGCCCAGTTCTCTCCATAATTGGGGGAGGGAGGTGTGCACTTCCGATGTGGAGCATAAAGGGGAAATGCCCAAAGTGCTTTCCACACTTTCACTGCTTTCCAAAGTGATTTCCACACTTACAGCTTCAGCTTTCACTCAGTGCCTATAATGCCTGAGTCTCTAATACTGCAGACTCAGAACCAATTTTCAGCTGCAGCAAGCTAAAACCCTCAGAGAGGTTTCAGCAGAATTATTTGACTGTGTAATGCAAAGGCTGAGTCCTTTCTTTTAAAAAAAGCACAACTAATTTTGGTGTATTTAGATGCTCCTGAGAATCATAGGAAAGTGTTTTCACAGAAAGGGATGCAAAACAGCCTGATGGAGATCACACTAAAGTCAATGACCACCTTTCTACCTTACTGTTACAGGCAACTGCAAGTTTCTGGCTGACTTGACTCCACAAATAAGGTGTTTTATTTTATTATCACTGTTTTAAAAGCATAAGGAATTTTTTATTTCCCTGAAAACCAAAAATAGGTGAAATTATAAATATTGTAAAAGTCAGTTTTCATAATGGTAATATTCAGCACTGTTTAAATGAGTCAAGGTATTTGTAGTAACTGACCTAATTCTTGAAATTAGGGATATTTTTAAAAAGAAATTTAATTAAACATAGATAGAAGATGTATATTCAACCAGTATCAGATATTTCAGAAATTAAGCTATTTTTAATTCTATACTTTGAGTACTTCTTGATTCCTTTGAACTTTATTGTCAAATATGTAGAACATTAATTAAGAAATTTCCTTCAGAATCAGGTCACAAAGTGAGTTAAAACAACTCGACTTATAAAACAATATCCACCAATATAGACTCCTCACAGCTCTGAAATCTTAATGCCACAGAATATTTACAATAATTTTAACTATGTTTAATCTTTCTCTGGTGACTTTCTTTTTGCCTAGCCATGTTCTCACCCCATCAACATAGTCACTAGATGTCAGGTGTTCAAACATAGCATCAAAACATGGTACGAATTGATTTTAGCCCAGCTAAAATGGAAAGTATAGGAATTTTAGGCATTTTGAAGCAATGGACCAATAAAATGTCTCAAGAAGAATCAGTGACCATGGGCCAGGTGGGAAATGAATGTACCAAGCATTCCAAATACATTAAGGAAATGGCTTCAACTGACTGAGATTTTATTACATGGTAATGGAGGCATCTCTACTTTTATTGTTGTTGTTACTGTTGTTGTTTTGGCTTTTATGGGATTTTGGGAGGGTTTTTTTTTTTTTTGCTTTTGTAAGCTGGCAATTAGCAAAGACAAAAGATATTTTTTGTTCAGTGCAATCACTGAACTGTCTCATACAGATGTGCCACTATTTCCAGCTAGCTGTCTACCTGACATCTACATCAAAACTTCTGATCCTTAACTTCATGTCTAAACACAAATGTTCTAGGCTGGTTAAAGATACTCAGCTGTCATGCTTTTTCAAAAATGGTCAAAAATAGACAGAATAAAAGAAATGCAGCAGAATGTTAACTTAGGAAGAAAATGCCTGGTCAGATCTTTTTTTTTCACATTACATGTCCAGCATAATGTCAGCTGCTTCCTTGAATTCCTTGAATGGTGCAGAGATTATACAAAGCATTTGAAAAAGGAAAAAACCCCCACTTTTTAGAATTGTTTATACCACATTCAAAATTAATAAAGATATAGACCTATTAATAAATGCCAATTAACTTTAATCATCTGACTGGTGATATAAATGATCTTGTTATTCACAGATATGAAAAAGGAAAAAAACAAGAGATTGAGAATTAATGAACTATTTCTGTGCAACTTCTTGATAATCTTTGGAAACTCAGCAATTAGGAGAAAAACCTTTTAGTTCATTCCTATCTCTTTAGAGTTAGGAGTCTCTGATGCTGTGGACACAATCAGGATTTGGATGATGTCATCACCTCAACCTTCATGCAGACCATAGACCACATCCTTTGGAAATTGATCTGTCTTTTGGACATTTGTCTTTCCACTGACTTTCATGGGCTTCACCCAAAAAAAAGTCTCCATTTTGCCTGACAAAACCTGAAGTGATTGCCACCAATTACTGGAAATTTATTCAGCAACCAAATTGTGTCAGCAAACACCCATGTAATAATTCTTTAATCCTGACTCAGTCATTCTCTAGGAAGGTCACAATTATAAGCAGTTGACTGTAATTTGTGTGCTTTATTATCTCCATGGCTAATTCATTACTAAGATGTCCACCTTTATTTACGACACTGTTGTGGGATTGGTTGGTTCCTGGGAAGCACAGGTCTGACCCCATGTGCTGAACATGAGGCTCATGCAGACGATTCTTTGCAGCATTAGCTGCCCAAATGTTGGTGGTAACTTGCTTACTGCAAGCTGCTTGTCTCCATTCCTTGATCACAATGTACCTGCCAGGTGATAAACTGATTTAAGAGGCCATATTGCATGACACCACACTATCCACAAGATCTCTTCAGATTTAAAAAAAGAATACATCACACACCATCTCTTGCCCTCAAAAAAAAAAAAATTTAACTAGCCCCAAAAGAGCCAAACAGACAAAAAGCAAAGTTGACTGTGAAGGACCCAGCCACAAAATGCATAAGATGAGAGATACTGATGGATCTCAAGCTGGAAATCCCAATTAAAGGCTGTATAACACTCACTCACTGACAGTATGCCAGAAATTTCACTGTCCATATGGCACAGCAAAGAAGCTTCATGTTCTGTAAATCAAGTAACTTATGAAGTGGGGTAGAAGTAGACACCAATCAAACAAACCTGACACAGGTGCAGTGTGGAGGGGAGTCTGGATTGTGAGGTCCAGAAGGTCATATAAAGCAAAGAAACTGGTTCCTCTGGCTTGGTAAAGGTCTGTGAAGCACTGACTCTTGGTATCAAAGATCCTACTTAGGTTCACTCAGAAACTGCCTTCAGAGGGATCACATTTGGTGTGAGGTACAAGTAGGTGTTTTTAGTGAAGGGCAGCATGAATGAATGGTGAGTGGTGGCTGGTCCCTCCCCTCCCCTGCCTTGCTTTCATCCAAACCTGCATTTTCCAGCTAGAAGTTCTGTGATCAGGACCCCTTCTCCCTGGCTTTGCTGCTTCCCTTTCCAACAGAGGCCATAAGAGCATTCAGCTCACACAGATGAAACCTAAATTCAAAAGAGCACAGTCTGTCAGACCGAATAAAACCGGAGGCTGTCTCAGTGCATAAGTGCAGCTGTACCTTTGCCCAATTTACAGTACATTTTGAAATGTACTTAAATAACAGTCTTTTTCACTGCAGTCAGTTATAATGGTCATTAGAGTGCTCTGCATCGGCTTGATGCGCTCATGAGCCTGAATAGTAGCAATTTATTACCCACAGGGCCATGCAGCTTCAATCTCCAGTGGCACAATGAGTTTTCTTTCATTACTAAAGAGACATTTCGGTGCGTTCATTCACCTTCCCTGAAGACAGCCAGAGTGCCCCAGTGAGAATTAAGTACACAAATTTTCCACACTGTATGATACGCCTACCAATTTTTCTGCTGCTATTCTGTAGGATTTAGAAACCATTTTCTGAAAAAATAATTTTCTGAAACCTGACAGTTTTATCAAGGGCTGACTCACTCCTTCACTAGACCTTCCTGCCCCCAACAAGCTGGGTAACCCAGAGGTCCAGTTCTGTCTTTCCTCATGGAAACAAACCCAAGAAGGATACTCTGGAAAGCAAACCTCTCTTATATTCCCTGAGTGAGATAAGGGTCACCAATGCTGCACAGCTGTTTCTTACCCAAGAGATACATGTCTTTTGACATTGGTGATGACTCATGCCTCCCTAAAAGCAATGCTAAATGATCCTTGCAGTCTCAAAGGCAATACCAGCATACCAAGTGCTGGTAGGACATGTTTTTCTGAGGCATCCACATTTTTTTGAAAAGTCTGCCTACATTTGAACTATTTAAGACACATTCTGACTGTAGACAAAATATAAACTGATTTATTTTTCTTTAGTCACTCTGTTCCATAATCAAAATAATATTGCTCCATTTTTAAGCTTTTCAAGCCAAATACAGAGTACATGAGGCTCATCAGTAGTATTCCCAAAGATTCATAGATCTTTGCAACAAGTCAGTGAATACCTGAGTATTCACCTGACTTACGAAAAAGGAAAATACGGTTTTAAGACCATTGCAACTCATTGGAGTTTTATTCTTTAGGACTGAGAGTTGACTGAATAATGAGTCAGTCATAAATTTTGTGGCCTGTGCTGAAATCAGACAGGGATGAGTTGCCTGCTCTAATGTGCTCATTAGGGACAGAGTAAGTACATCCTGGTATGCTTGAATAGAACAATTATTTTCTGCTGCAATTGAAATGAATTATCAAATGCCAAGTGAAAAGCTCTGTTCTGAGTCATCATTCATCAGGAAAGATTTGTTCACAGCATTATAAAAGCTTGCAGGATCAAACGTTTATATAGAACTGCATTATTCGTGCCAGCAATCAACACTTGCAGCTCTTTCACACACCTAAATGAAGTTTGCTTTCATCTTTTCTGCCAGTACTTGGAATATACTTCAAATTATTGTTGTCAAGATATAAGTACAGTACTGTTGCATTCACTGCTATTTGCTTCACCTTTTTTGAATTTGCTTGAGTGGCAAAGTTATGAAAAAACAGGATTTGGATGCATGTACCCACTGGGAACCTCAGCCAACACACCCTGAGGAGCCCAGATGGGAGCCCATGTCCAAGACACCATCCACAGCCAACTGCAGACCTGTTTGTGGTAGGATAGGAAATCCAAAGGTGGTAGGATAGGAAATCCAAAGGGATTAAAAACCATCTACTTTTATTCAAAGGTTAAAGTGGTCTTGCCCAGCCCTTAAAGGTTGCAGGGCAAGCTGTAGCAAGTGTGGTGTTGGAAAACAAAATTAAACTTACCCTACTACAGGGCCCTTATTTTCAAAAGACAAAAAGAAACAGCAAAAGCAAGCTAAAAATGAATCATATCAAATTTACCATAGTTCTGCTGGATTCCTTCTTATTTAGCTGAAGACAAATTTGATATTACTGCTGAACTTATAAGCTTTATTAAGTAAATTACATTGAAAGATAAGAAGCTATGGAAAGTAAAATTTAAAAAAAGGGGGGGAGGTTACATTATACTAATAGAATTAAATCCTGGGAATTAACATGCACAGTTTAAAATTTTATCAAGTACAAATAATCAAACTTGTTAATTCATTTCTTCTAGGCACAAAATTGCAATTAAGCCAAAATTATCTCCTTGGTACACAGTGGATGCACTACCAGAACTAAAATGGTGGATCATTTTGCACCATTTTTTGCACATGAGGCAGTCACAGGTTTGCACTACTCAGGAAACAGCTTTGACTGAGACACTGTTCAATACCTAGTAAATAAACCTTATATTAAAAGCACATACACATGCTACAGCTCTGCTACTAATGCTTTCAAGTCACATACCCAATGGTTACCTGCTTCAGGCAAATCCAGGCAGGCACTCAAGAGCCTCCTTGTCAATCTGTGCCACACCTAAAGTGGCCTCTTATGTTTTAGCACCATGTGGTCATCCTATGAGCCTCAACCCTCTCCTGTGAGGCTGCTGCAACACTTTGCCCCCAAGTCTTGCACTGCCCTGAGAGTCCTCTTGCTGTCTCAGGCTGTTCTTGGATTTTCCACTATAACGTGGCCACTTTTTTCATGCTTTGCCTTACACTGCCTTGAATGCTGATTTGCTGACTGGTTCCCACTCACTTTTGTGGTGTGCTTTTACTTGCCTCAGAATTTTCCTTTGTAGTGAAAGACTCAATATCTGAGCATTGCTTTTTTTGCTAGAAATCTTCATTTAGAAAACAGTTTTGAGGTAAAATTTGTCTGTCCCCCACAGCTGTGGGCCCCCCCATTTAGCATGCTGGCATGCTGTACCCAAGGGGCTCTCTCTAACAGAGAGCTCTGCTCTAACAGGATGAAATGAGGGAGAGCACAAGCAGGTAAGGAAAACTGTCAGGTTTCCCTCCTTGTTTGTAACGATTTTCCTGATTCCCTATTGTTCCTTCTAATAAGGACTAGTTCTCAGCAGAAAACTCTGAATCTTTCAAAATACCCTGGTATTTAAAGAGTTCAATGAATGAACAAATAATTACATAAAAATGTTTGAGGTGAGAAGGCGGTTTCAGAAATTTTGGAGAGAAAATGAAGGGGAGTTAAGGGGGTAAGAAACTAAAGAACTATTTCCCCCCAGCCCCCTTTCCTGTCCTGCCTTCTCCTTTGGTTGCTGCTCGTGGGAATGGGAATCACGTGGTTTTAAACGGTCATGGATCCCGATACCAGATGCTATGGTTGAAAAACTAAAGCTATCTTCTGGGCGGCCAGTACCTCCACAGCTGCTGACCTCGGGCACGGCACTTTGACAAGGAAGCTGCCCTCCGCACCTGGCGGCCGTGGCGGGGCGGCCGCGCTGTCCCCGCTCCATCCCAGCCCGGCCGCGCTGTCCCCGCTCCATCCCAGCCCGGCCGCGCTGTCCCGCGGGCGCCGTACGGGGCCGGCCCCGTGCGCGGGCGGACGCTGCCATCTGGCGGGTGCGGCGGGGATGGCAGCGCAGCGACGCTCCCGGCCGACGGAGCAGCGACCCGGGGCCGGCACACAGGGACAGCGCAGCAGCGCTGCGCCCTCTCGGGTGCCGGGGCTCACAGCTGGCCCCGAATGCCGGGAGGCGTTTGCTGGAGAGTTACTCGGGAGAACACATTTCAGGGACCAAGGTGGGAGTCCCTTCTGGGGGCATTCCTGAGACAGAAAAGAGCTAGGACCGCATCCGACAGAGTGGGATGTCGCTGTTGAATCGCAGAATGGTTTGGATTGAAAGGGATATTAAAGATGATGCCGTTCCAATCCCCTACCATAGGCAGGAACACCTACCAGTAGACCAGGTTGTTCATAGTCCCTTTCAACTTGGCCTTAGGTTGGCATAGCCACAACCTTCCTGGGCAACCTTTTCCAGTGTCTCAACACCCTCACAGTAAATAATTTCTTCCTGATATCTAATCTAAACCTAATCTCTTTCCACTTGAAGCCATACCCCTTGTTCTATCACTGCATGCCCTTCTCCAGCTGCCTTGTAACCTCCATTCAGGTCCTGTAAGGCTGCCCAGCTACTCTTTTTCTTTATGTGCAAAGGAAATGCTGTGATGCCACTTTAATATAAATCAAACAGAAAAACCAATCTGTTCACCTCCTTATCCATCTCTAAGCCCTGGCTCCAACTCCAGCCACCTGTACACAGGGACAGGATCACGGATGGCTTAGGTTAGAGAGTGCCCATGGCCCACCCACCCCAGCCAGATGGAATTCCCTGCACACTCCTAGTGCCCAAAAATGTTATGCCTACCCCGGTAATGTCTAGTGCCCACAGCAGGAGCTGGGCTTTTTCTTCTCCTCTTAGGAAAAATTGAGATAAGCATTTAACACATTTCCTGTTTCAGAATTAAACAGTGACAGAAAGTAATTGGTAGCAACTTTGTAATCTCTCCAAGTTCTTGGAGGAGGGAAAGTAATACCATACTGCACTACACGTAGGTACTTTAAGCTGTTAGGTAGAGCACTGTGCTTGGCAAGTTGTTACATTTCAGTTGTCTGGCTTATAGCCCTGTACACCACAGCTGCTCCGACAAACAGTGCTTCTTAGGAGCTGACTGCAACACATCTCGCCTCATCAAATTCACCAGTACTTCAAATTCACATTGGCACTTCTCAGAACAAGTATCAAAGCTCAAGGACTGTAGATTATGTTAAGTAGTTCAATATTGGATATAAAACAATGGTGTTGATGCTGAGGAAAAAAATGCAGCTTCCTTGAAATGTTATACCAGCTGAGGGAAGTCACAGGCAATTGAGTGGGGGAAAATTTAATATTTAACTTTCTCATCTGCTGTATTTAATCACTTGATATAATATATAAGTCCTTGATCTTTGATATTTGGAGTACAGTAAATTGTCAGATTTTTTGAAGCATCCTTTTGCATCCAAAGAAATGTTAGGCACAAAGGATCAGTCAGTAATTCTCTGGCTAAATGAAATGCTAGACAAAAACTCCAATAAAATAATGTAACTTCACTACACGATACAGCTGTTGTCCAACATCTGAACTCCAGGCACTTACATGTGCTTATACAACTACTGATAATCCATTTGAAGTGAATCTGCAGAATGAAGCCAATATTCAAAATCAGCATCTTCTGTGCATTTGCTATGAATGCTAAAATTGATAGTGATCTTCAGTGCCTCTATATAACTTTAAGCCCTGCAAGATTTCATCAATTTGTTGGCTTAGCATGAGGTATGTTTTCATGGCAGATACAGATTTATTTCGAGGAAACAGACACCTGAATTGTCAAGTTGTTTATATACTTTGCTGTTTTCCAAGTGCTATTGAGCTGGTATTTTTCCCCAGATCATTTCTTACACTAAACATGCCTTTTTGTTCCTCACTTCTGTCTAGGTCTGAGATATAGATAGGTCACAAACCCTCCCCCTCAGCAGTTACACGCATCTATGAACCAAAACGAGTTGAAAACTCACATGAGTATTTAGAAGATTCAAGTAGTCCAGGCTGTGCCAGGACGTAGACAGAGAGAGGAATGCGTGGCACTGGTGAAAAACTGGCGTTGGTGACATGAACCTGGTTCTCATTCTGCAATATTGCTCAGTCCGTGCCAGGAGCATGAGGCTGTTTTTCCTTCTGTCCTGAGACAGGGAGCTGTCTGCCCCTGGCAAGGAAGAGATTATGGATACTCTGTAACCTTAGCACTGGAAAAGGTAGAGCTACTTCTTATTCAACCTGAAGTCTAAGAGGGTCAGATAAATGGTAGAAAGGAGCCTTTCTTAGTCTGGATCAACAGAGTTCCATCCAAGTTTGTTAGTATTGCTGCTCTTGGGGGCTGGCAGTGGGTTGGGAGGGGAGAGGCTTTCTGCTTAGAGTTACAAAGAATGAATGGTCACAGTGTCAACCTGTCCCCAGTTTAAAATCTCTGAACAGGGTGTAGGTCAGAGGGCCAAAACGTATGCTCATCATATGAGCAGGACAGACAGAACAGGCTGAGCTCAGCTCAGGCCATCTGCTACCTTGAAATAAGTGCCTGATCAATCCTGTTGCAATTGTTTTTAGGCATGAAGGAACTCTCCATCCCCTTAAGACTATTCTGACATTTTCTTTCCTGTGCATTTTTTGGTTCTCTGGTGGTCTTTGACTCAGCAGCTGCTTTAATCTCTGTGTAGATATCTTTGCCACAGTCACTCATTAAGACTCCTTGTTCAGCAGTGGCATTAACAGAGGATGTATAAAAGTTACTTCATATGTTCTGGACCTTCCAAACAGAGAGCTGACCCTGCCCAAGTGTAGAAAATTGATCAATGTGCACCTTGGGTTGATGGTTCTCTGTGCCCTGCATACCTTTGCAGCACAGTCAGACAACCACATTTCTTTCAGATACAGGACATTAGGCCATTCCCACAGAAATATGTAAGACAAAGCTGAAGTTCATAGGGGCGCTGGATGCCTGTTCAAAGAGTTGCAGAACAAGAACCTGTCATGTTTCAGATGAAGGAGAAATCTTTAAAACAAATTGAGGAATCACAAGAAGTCCTTCACTCCATACCACCGTGTTCCTCAGAATTTTCACCTAAGGCTTGATTTCTTTAAGCTTAGTCAAACATGGGGTACATACATCTGAACACCTTTTCCAGGGAGATAACAAAATATGCAAACTCATAACTGAGATAAAAAGAATGTCTAGCTCAACTATTATGCAGATAAGAAAGCAGACATCAGTGCAAATTCATTTCATTCTGATAATTAGATCCTGCTGACATTTTCTGTGGGAGTAAGTTGAGGAGAGTCAGTGATTCTAGCTGCTGTTCAGGTTTTAAGGAGGAATATGAAGTAATTGCAGCTTGTCATAAAGAAAGATGGCATGGAGCAATGCCTATTTCAGACATGACTTTATTTTCCAAAAGACTGTGAAGAATAACTTTATATCTGGGAAAAATCATTCTTTTTTAGGTTAACCTAATGCCTTTTGGGGGACCATGTTGTTCTGCTAGCTAATCAAGCTCCAGGGTACACCAAGACCGGGTCCTAACAAATTTCAGTAAGCCAGAGGGGAATGGGGAGCTCTGGTGGGCCAATTTTGTGGTTTTAAGTGACAAGTTAGGGAGGCAGGAAGAGTGGTGAGTGGTTCTGGGCATGTTTGCCAGGGGACCATGTCTTCATGAGATTTCCTCTGCAAACTTTATAAGGACCTGTCTGCAACAGGAGTGTGACTGCAGCTTTCAATCAGTGCAGCCTACGGTCATGTCGCTCCAGGGACAGAATGGCACTGGGACAATCACTCTCACAGAATTAGTTTTCTATATGATCAGGATATTGTCTAGTGGTTGCTTAGCTTGGCATATCACTGTCTCACCTCTCCGCTTTCTTTCTACAAGGAAAAATTCTCAAAAAGAGGTGAAATTTGTTATTTACATGATACTTGAGATCCACATGCAAAGATACTTCCAGGGAAAAGGTTTTGTTGTTTAAAACCTTAAAGATATTGTGCAGGGTGCTTTTTTTTTTTTTTTTTTTTTTTTTTTTTTTTTGTGAAGCCATTAAAACTTACACTATAAACATTACACCATTCCTTGTAATACCTTAGTCAGATAGTGTAAAACTGTGTGCATGTTTAATTTGTCTGGAATAGGACCTTTCAGCAGAAGGAATCTGCTGGAAGTCTTTGCAAATCTGAGCAAGGACAATGCAAAGAGAGTGGCTGGTAAATTTGGCTGGTAAATTAGGAAGCAGCTATATTTTCTTCATGTAGTTGCTAACAAAAGTATGTCTTTGGCTGTCCCAGATGCCACAACATTTGTCTTTGCAACTGTATTCCAACAGCAGAATTCTGGCACAAATCTTTTTTCTTTTCTGTCTATGGATTACAGAGCTGGCAACAAACAAAGGCATTGAGGTGGTGATATGTAGCTTCACACAAAGAACTAGGGAGCATGTCAGGAGAGGAAGAAGGCATCATCAGGGATACTCTCAGACTTTCCCATGCTGGGGCAGTAGAGATGCTACTGGCCAGCCATGGCTGGGCTGGAAGGCGTCCAGAGTTCAGGAACAGACCCCGAATCTCCCAGAAGGATCCTGGACTCTCCCAAAATAACTAAACTTCAACATGAAGACTGATTCAAGGTAATGGGGGAACTGTGGCAGAAATACAACTTTGTGCTTGATTGCTCTTATCATTTCTATATTTTATTTCTTCTGCTGCTAAATAAAGAACAACTGTGATTTTAAAAACTCAGTCTTTTCCTAATAAGAACAAACCAAAAGTTATCTAGAAAAATTTGAAAACAAGTTTAAAATTTCTGTGCCAATTTATTTTTATGTCCCAAGTCCCAGGTACTGAATTTGACACACTTTCCAGATGTCTTAAATGAAGCACATGCAAACAGAAAAATTTCTTGAAAAAATTAACTTAGTATTCTTGCTGTTTAGCTCCTTGGAGAGATCACTTCGTTATAGTGCTGGTCCTTTTCTGTGAGAACACTGACTGTGCTTGCAGAAGATCTCTAACTGGTTTTATTTGCAATGTTAAATCACTGAAGGGAAAGTTAAATACAGAAAGAAAAATTTCTGTGTGCAGCATTCTAAGACATGTCTGCAATAGACAACCTCTGCTTTTTTTTCATCTGCCTGTAAATTTCTGAAGGTGGAATATTACTCTTGGGGCTCTGAAAAATTGTTTCACAGATGCAAAAAATTGTCTCTAGAATATTCACCATCATGTACACATTATCTCATCACCTTTGATAGTAAACTTCACAAACATATTTTCATCTTTTTCATGCTAAGTTTCCTGAATAAAAGAAGAGTACATCACATTCCTTTGATTTGTAGCTTGTATATTTTGTAAACAGCTTTGCCACAAAAAATCTGACAACACTAAGGTAACAGGACATTTTTTTCAAAGTCCCTAGGCTTACAGTCTTTGCTATTATTTACACATATCAGCTCTGAAATACTGCAATTAGTAGGATGAATCTTGGAGGAATGCATCCAGAGGAACAATCAAGGCTGATTGTCTTGAAAGATGCAAAAGCTATTAGTGATCCTGTGAAGTATTAGGAATGTTGATCCTGCTTCACTAAACAGCTTGGCATTTCCAGCTCTTGCTTTTTACTGACAAAGCTATCAGAAATGGCACATTTGTCCCATATAATTGAAAAATAGCTCTCTGCCTACTCAGAATTTCCTTTCATTTAGGTTTGGTGTGAGATATGCAAAGCATATTTATGCCTGGCATATTGGATTGTTAAATTCAATTTTCTAATGTCTGCCACTAGCTTAAGGGAAAATAACACACAGGTTCTTTCATGTACCCTGGGGACCATCGAGGAAAAACAACAGCCCCAGAAATCACTTGTGCTGCTCTGTTTTCAGGGCATTGAGGTTAAGAAGTATCTATGTCCCAAAAAAACCAATTACAAACACACTTTGAGACAGTCAGCTCCTGTAAATGCTTCAAAAGACAGTTGCATGGATTTTCAAAGGTAAATTTATGCAGATATTTTGCATGCCTATCCTGTTTTTACCTCAGGTGTGAGTCATGGCCACACTGTTCAGTTTTTTGTCTAAGCTTCTGATATGCTGCATCAGATCAGTACATGCAAATACAGGCATCTGTAAAGGATGTTAAAGGTGTGAGGCTCTGACTCCCTGTAACCATCATGGCCCCAAACCCCCACTTCAACCTGGCACAAACCACTTGAAGGAACAGTTTGATTTCTATCACTCACCACTCCTCCACATCAGTGGGAATGGTTGCAAATTCAGGAGAGAAAGAAAAGAGGACCAGAGCCCCATGGCAATAACCACATCTGTGATCTGAGTGCCAAGCTGATTCATCAGCTCAAACAGATGCTCAGTTTGGGGTTATTTTTTACAACATTTTGAAGGCAACTGACTTGTTTGTGACAGCGCCCTATGCCACTGATCCCAGGCACTGCTCTTCATCACCCCTTAAGTAGGGCTTTTGCACCTCTCCAGGTGGAGATGAGTTTTTTGTCTCCAAGTACAGCATCTTCCCTTAACAATCAGGCAGAGGAGTCAGCATCCGTTGTTGTGTTTGAGAAGTGGTGATTCACTGCAGGGGGAAGGCAGGAGATGTTGCCAGTTCAGCACTGCAGGCTTGTGGCAGGACAAGGGGAGAAAGAGAAAACTGGGATGAGAAAGGGAAAAATAAAACAAATTTCCTATATATAGAGATTAATTCTTCTACTCTAGCCAAATCTGCAACCACAGTGTAAACTTATCTGAGATGCATTGCTACCCATTCTACCACACCAGCAGCATGAGGCAGGACACGAAGACCTCAGAGCAGTTTCAGCAGTGTCTGTGAGGAGGTAGCTTCAGCTGTCCAACTGTCCCTGTGTTCTGAAGGGCCTTGGGGACACATAGTTGCCCTTGCCTTTGGTCATCACTTTCCTGTCTCTCCCCTCCTGGCCCATACCTCGGTGGCCTTGGGGGCACTTAGCAGCTACAAAATAGTACTGGAGGGTGATGAAAGTTGGTTGCTGTGACAGATCCCTTTAAAATGAGGATATTTAGAAGAAAACATTCTGTTTCTTTTTGGAAACCTTTTTCCAGCTGTCAGGACATTTTTTCAGTGTACTTGGCAGTGTTTGAGGATGAGAAATTTATGAAATTTATGCTTCCTACTGGTATAGATGACAGCAAATCTCTATGGAGGAAAACAGCACACTATTTAGACTCACTAGTGAGGCCAAACTCATCAAGTGCTAGGTTTTTGGGGACATTTTTTCCTCCGAGTTCTTCTGCTTTAATGAATGCCATAACACCACCTCAGACATCCCCTGTCTCCTTTTCTCCTATTTTACCTCATATGTTGCTGTGCTCCCCCACTGCTGCATGCATTCAGTCATTCATGTACATGCATCCAAAGAGATCCACAGGACCTGTGCACCTGGCCCATTAGGCACTCAGGTGGCCTGAAAATCCAACCCAGGTGTGCAACAGCTCTATGGAACCTTGATGAATGTGTCTTCAAGGTCAGACCCACCACCTGTGAGAACAGCCACAAACACAGCCATGACATGTTCCTACAAGCAAGGCACCACTATGCACACACAGGCAGTATGATTCTGGGGCAGAAGGTTGTAAGGCCTCTCAAATGCAGCCTGAACCCAGTCCTTAGCTTTTCCACCACACCATTTTTTCCCATATTGCATGGTACCTATCCAGGACGAGCAATCAAGGTATGAAAATGTACCTAAGTGGAGCGCAGATCTGATGATCTCCATCATCAGATGTTAAGATACAATTTTTTTTTAAATCATGCTTTTAAGGTTCTTTAGAGCTCACAGGAGTCTTTTTCTGGTTATTATGCTGATGCAAAATGATGTGAAATAGGCTGTTGTTTCACAGCGATGTTAAATAGGATCCTGCCTGTACCCCAGAGAATCCTGAGTGGATTCAGAGAAAAGGCAGCACAAAGGGAAATGTGACATTCCAACCTATCAGTTAGGATATTCAGATGAGAAGGGAGAGGACAGGTTGCTTGGTTTTGCTCCCTACACTATGTCTATAGTTTACACAAGTATTAAATAAATGAAAAGGCTGCTTCTGGAGCTTGGGTCACACAATTTGTCAAGAGGGCTGGACCCACACACGTCCTTCCACCACTGCCTTCACACTACCACTTGAAAGGGAGTGAGTAAATCCCATGTCATCCCTGCTGCCTTTGACTTGACATCTCCAAACTCACACACTGACCTTTTATTTTACTTTAACTGTCTGAACTTTCAAGGAAGACGTTCAAGGGCAGGATCTGGTCTACCAAGCTTGGCTAACCCTGCAGTCATACCACCCAATCAAGGCAGAAGCCAAACTGAGTTGCCCCAGGCAGCAGTGATAAAAGGAAATTTAGTATAAAAGAAGTGATGATGGTCAGGAATGCTACTTAGGGTGGGATAAAATCTACCTAAGGATACATTAAAATATAGCCAAAAAGAATATAAGTTTCTCCTTTCCCTTCTCCTTGAATGTGCTCAGGTATTTAAATTAACATGTTTCAGGGAGCTAGACATTGTGTAATAGGTTAGTGCTTAGGGGATATAACCTGAGAACAGAAGTAATGAACTGGGGAAAGGGATCCTTAAACAGAAAAGTTTTGAGGTTGTTAGCAAACAGCATAGTGACATACAGGACTAGCTGGGGGTGGGAAGGAGCTTTCTGACTGCTGTCATTATTCTGTGCTTGAGGCCATATCTGTTGCTTCGAAAATGGCCCACACAGGAGCACTACCACTGGGTTCCCAAGTCTAGAGAATTTCTCTCTTCCTGTAATTTAAGTAGCCACTCTACCTGTCAAACTGAAATCTCCAGCTCATACAGCTCACTGCACACCATCACCATCTTCTTTCTGTGAAATACAAAACTGATTACAAATGGTGATTTTCACATGAAAAGCAATTAAGACTATCTTTCTTCACGTTATTTATTGCTAACTATTGAGCTAGCCTAATTCTACCATAAAGTAGCCCTGATGATCTTCTTCATAATTTAAAATATATGTTTGGTCCCTTCTGAATATGTACAGCGGCATCTTAAAGAAGAATGAAAGATCTTGATTATTTTTTCCCCTTGTGCAGTCAAGTGCTATTTATAAGTTTATTTTCTGTATTTTCTTTTCATGTATTCCTGCATGCTCTCTTCAAATTCAGAATAGAGCAGCACGTGCTTCCCTTATTTCAGCACTCCAGTCTGCTTGTCAGACCTAATGCTGCACAAGAGACAGGAGATGTATCTCCCCTCAAGACATCCAACCTCCCATTAACTGAAGGAGAGTTCTCCCTTTCGCAGGGAAGAAGGGGGAAAGTGTCTTTTAACTACATGGGAGGAAAACAGCCTCAGCAGCCCACAGTGACCTTCTGTAATTATATCAGCCACCTGACACTGACATCTTACACTACTACAGGAAAGTTGTTGCAGGATATGAAGAAAATTGCTTGCCTTTACCAATGGCTTTTGCTGAATCAAGATAACCCACTGGGCCTCTGCAAACTGTGATGCCATCACCAAGGTTTGTATGTGTGCAGAACTGACTTAATGGCTTCAGCTGGTTTAATGATCCCTGACAAAAGGAAGGCTTTTAGCTAATAAAGGTGGGGGGGAAAAGGACTTTGAAGGCATTGAAGAGATGGAAAGCAGAGGGTTTGCTCTTTACTGGTCCTATCTCCAGTGAGAGAAATATGCTCTTTATCAAAAATACTCAGTAAAGGATTTCTTGCAGAAATTACAAGAGCACACAAGTTCCTACTTGACATTTTACACCTAGAAATGTATTTACATGAAAGTGGATGTGTCATTTGTGCTATCCCAATAATGGAGAAGTATTGTTCAACTTAATGAAAAGCAAGCATAAAAGGTAACATACAAGAATAAACCACTGCTCACTTACAGTTCCCTGCCCTGGAGAGGCCATGACTGCAGCTTCCTTCCCTGCTGTCTACTGCATATTTTAGAAGGGGCAATTTGCAACCTAGAAACGGATGTTCTGAGTGAAAACACAAGACCCTGAAAAACTGAGGCTGGAGTTTTGTTTCTTTGGTTGTGAGGCTTATGAAAAGGAAATCTTTCTGCTTTGGAGAATTTTGCTCATTTTTCAGAGGAAAGGGGAAGAGATTTTGCACCAGGCTATGAAACAGTAAAAAGTTTCCTACTAAAAAGTAGGGAAGAATATGAGGTACCTTGTATCAACTGTACAAATGAATATGTTGCAGAATTAGCAATCCTACCACCAAACCAAGGCCAGAGAGACAGCACAGGTCACAGCTATTTACCTATGCCACAGGACCTGCCCCAAAATTCGTTCTGGCTGGTCTGAGCCCTGTAGGTGCTGTGTGATCATACTAAAGATGACCTGTCCCATAACCTTACCAAGCACTGAGGTCGGGCTAACAAGCCTGGGGTTTCCCAGATGCTCCTACTGGCCCTTCTTGTGGATGGGTGTCACATTGGCCAGCTTCTAGTCATCCAGTGAGCTTCCACTCACTGGGACCTCCCCAGTGAGCCAGGACTGATGGTTAATGATGGAGAGTGGTTTTGCAAGCTCATCTGACAGCTTCCTCATCACCCTGGGATGGATCCCATCTGGTCACATAGATTTGAGAGCATCTAAGTGGCTCAGCAGGTCTCTGCTTCTTCCTGGATAACCGCAGGGCTACTCTGCTCCCTGACACCATCTATCAGCCCAGGAAGATAGATGGAAGCTGTCCTGAGGATACCATTTTTTTGTTGAAAACTGAGGGAAAGAAGGTGTTAAGTATCTCTGCCTTTTCCACATCTCTAGTAATTATATTTCCCCCCATGTCCAATAAAGAATGGAGGTTTTATTTGCCCTTTCTTTGATCCTTAATCTATTTTTAAAAACATTTTTCATTCTCCTTTACAGAAGTTGTCAGGTTAAGTTCTAATTACGCTTTCACCTCTCTAATTTTCTTTCTTCATGACCTAATGACATCCTTAAACACTTCCTGAATTGCCGGCCCCATTTTCCTAACGTGATGCATTCTCTTTTTTACCCTGAGCTCCTACAGCCTTGTCATCTTCCCCACCAGCTCACCTTCCAAAACATAGGGACAGTCTGTTCCTGCACCTTCAAGATTTCTGTTTTGAAGCACATTCATCCTTCCCAGACTCCTTTGTTTTTAAGGGCTGCTTCCCAAGGAACTCTCCAAATAAGTCTCTTGAATAGGTCAAAGTCTGCTCCCCGGAAGTCCAGTGTGAAAAATTTATTGATGCCCCTCCTTGCTTCACCAAACATTGAGAACTCTATCACTGTGCCCCAGACGGCCTCCAACCCCACATCTCCCACCAGCCCATCTCTTTGCAAACAGCAGGTTTGCATAGTCCCTCCCCTGGCAGGCTCACTCACCAGCTGTCACAAGAAGTTGTCCTCCACACACTCTAAGAACCTTCTGGACTGCCTCTTCTCTCCTGTGTTGAGTTCCCCGCAGATATCTGGCAGGTTGAAGTCACCTACAAAAACAAGGGCTGGTGATCTTGAATATCCTCCAGCTTCTTATAGAATAATAATACATCCACCCCTTCATCCTACAGACCTGGGTTGTCTATAACAGACTTCCACCAGGTTGTCAACCTTGTTGGCCTTCCCCCTGATTCTTGCCAATAGGCACCAACTTTATTATCATTAACCTCAATTTCCATGGTGTTGAGAGCCTCCCTAACACAAAGAGCCACCCCTCCACCTCTTCTCCCTCTCCTGTCTCTCCTGAAGAGCTTGTAGACATCCAGCACAGCGCTCCAGCCATGTGAGTCACCCCACTGTGTTTCCATGACAGTGACGGTGTCATGGCTTTTCTGTCCTACAATGCCTTCCAGCTCCTCTTTTTTGTTATCCATGCTGTGTGCATCAGTGTACATGCACTTCAGCTGGGCCACTGATTTCACCTCTGACTTACCACCCTTGGGCTCATCTCTGGAGGGCCTGGTTTCATCCCATTCCCCCTTTAAAGCCCTCTCAACCAGCCTTGCCACCTCAGGGGTGAGAATCCTTTTGCCCTTGCTAGAGAGATGAAGGATAAGAGTCTAGCAGATCTGGTGCTGTAAAAATTGCCCCATGTTCAAAAAAACCAAAATTGTGCTAATGGCACCAATCCTTAAGAAACTTATTGGTTACATGGGTTTTCCTGTTCCATTCATCATTCATCCCTGCTACTGAAGAAAGTTAACAGATTACTACCTGTTTAGGGGACAGGGAAGTTGGAAGATAAACTGTTTTTTCATATGACAAGTTTTACATACAGCCCATCAATCTTGTAAAAAAGCTTTTCAATTTTGGACTGAGGTTTTCCTCATCACTTAGTCTGTCTTTGCTAGCAGTGGTTCGATGTGATCAGTCTCTGTCATGTTTCTGGACAGGCTGACTCAGCTTCCTTAGAAGAAATAAGTAATTTAAAGAAGGAGGGAGGGAAGAACACCCTCTCTGTCACCATCGTGCCATCTAAAGATCCAGAACAGACTCTATCATTACCTGCTGATGTCAGTTTCTGGTGCTGCAGTGCATTTTTCCAATAGGCTGATTATAAACTCTGTAGTGAGGTTTCCTTTCTTAGAACCAGAAGTCATACCCCATCTCTCAGAACTAGAAGACATCCTCTCACCAGAAGAGGATTTGACTCTCAGGCTTTACTCGCACTTTTAGTTTTTGACCACCATCAAAAACAGGATGCAAGATGAAAAGGATTGTCATTTAAATCAAAAGACTGTTTGTTACAGTGAAGCAGGAAAAATAAATCAAGAACAGCTAATGCCTATGGCTCAACATCATTGTTTTCCATGCAGAGTTTTTATTTATTCAGCAACGCTTGCAATTACCAAAGAGAAATCTGCAATTCACTTTATAACTCTGCCATTAGTTCTTAGTCCTATCCTGCAATTACTTTCCATACCCCGGGTTTCCAATGCACACTGACTGCTGAGCCTGTGAGGAGACTGAGCTGGTGTGTTCTGCTCTCTGCTTTCTTCCTAGGTTTGACAATCTTGCTTTTGAGATTAAAGCATCTGATGCATCTAAGATGCAGCCTTTGCTCATCCATTTATCTTTGATAGCTGCAGTATCATTTGGCCCCTGGGTCCACATTTCCAATATATCCCAGTTTCCAGAGCAAACTAGTCTCATTCTTAGTGCTTCTTATCAGATTATTTGGTAATGCCTCTTCTTTCTGCATATTCTGTGCCTGAGTTCTTTTTCTTTTTTGCTCTTTTTTAAATAAATATTACCTTTTGGCTTTTCTTCAATGTTTGCCACAGTTAATGATGTGATCAAGAGCTAAAGCCTCATTTTTCCCATTAGATCTCCCCTTACATAGGGTCTCTCTGATCTTAGTGCACTCTCCAGAGGAATAGCCTCTTTACTGTCATTTGGGGACCATATTGATAAGAAGATACCATTATCAGATGTGGCATTGTGCACATCTTTTTATTTCCTGACACCTGCATTTCGGTTGCTGCCATTTTCCTTCCTTGTGCATGTGAAAACCTCACAAAATTTTTTTCAAATGTAAATTTTATGGCTCTTCAGTCCTCCCATGCATCTCCCTGTGAAGCCAATCGCACTGGGAGGTAACTGCTCCCCTGTTCATGTACACACTTGTCCCTTCCTTTCTTGGATTGTCTCTGCAGTAGTTTCTTTTTTCATTTTGCACTAAAGTCAAAGCTGACAGACACCCAAAGTTATCCATAGATCATGAGAATCCCAAGAGTGATGTTGCATATTCAGTCCACATGGTATTCAATTCATCCAGCATTAGGGAATCAATTTCAGGGGAACACAAGATCAGCTTGCTAAAAGGTAATTCAGCACAATTTCATGCTCACACTCTTCGTGCTTGTACACTCATTTTCTGAAAGCTCAGATCATGGACTCTAAACCAGATTTGAACTCCAAACTCTTTTTAATGCTTAACACGTTCATCTTTCAGTGTCTATATAGATCAGTTGTAAAATGGCCAATGTCTGTAAAACATCTGCAGTTGTATAAAATAAGCATAAAGCCAGAGTGCTTCAGAACAATGTTTTTTCAACCTTACAGTAAAGCTACAGTAAAATCTGTCAACAACAACAATTTTAAAAAATTCATTTTATTTGTTTTCACACTGAATTCATTACTTGTAAACAGCTAACGTTCTTAACAATGTTTCACTGGAGTCTAAAGCTTTCCCCTGTCCTCTCTTCCCCATGTCCTTTAAAAAATACCTGCACTTTTAAAAATCAGATGGCAAATGTAGGGACAGCAGGGACAGCATTTTCCTGCTTTGCTGCTGTCCCCCTTTCAGCTCCCACTGAGGCAGGGAACTCTCCCTCATATTTCTCTAAGGTTATTTTCTTCCACATTTGCTCTATTCCAGGCAACAGATGTCTGCATATCTTCTCTTTCATTTTTTTTCAATGTAGTCATTCTATACAATATCACCCTTATTTTGTAGGCAGGGTAAAATTAAGACAGGGTAATTAGATGAGCTGCACAGAGTTGTGTGGTTTAGCTGGTAAAGCACTGTCACCCCAAATTCAGGACTGCTGCCACACCAGCACCTCACATACCCCCCATAACACCCTGACCATGGGTGTATCATCTCATTGCTGTTCAACATCTTCAGCCCATCAGGTAACAGCTTCCCATTTCCTTTCTGGATCACTCCATTCTTCCTGGCTTTGACATTTATTTATTTTTCAACAGCTCCAACTCTTCCCCCACACCCCCCAAATCATTCCAGGCACCCACTGTGACCCTGAGCAGCCAAACCTCTTTCTGCATGCTGGGGGGAATTGTGGGTTTAGTTCATTTTGGGTCAGGGGTCCCAGAAGGCAGGAGGGGTGACAGGTTCAGCCTCTGGCCTGGAATTCTGCACTCCATGGCCATTCCTCCTCATTATTCCCAGGGTGGGTCTCAGGAAGCTGCTTGCCTGGAAAGAGCTGGTTGGATGTCAGGTGAGTGGTCAGTAAATTCTGATTTGCTTTGGGAGGGAAGTGATGAATTCCCTGTGAATCAATGGCCTGTCCCGGGTCACTGAGGGGATGTTTGTAGCAATGGGGCAAACACGACCAAGGGATGCCGATTTAGCAAGGCAAGGCTGTACAAAGCACTAAGGTTTTCTGCAACAGAGGCAAAGTCTACAGGGATGAGCTGATTTAATAGAGCAGCTCAAACCATTAGAGAAGTAGGATGAAACACCGTTAAAATTCATGTAATTACTTAACAACTTGATGATGGCTAGAAAGATGTGCAGAAAAGAGACAGGAAACTTCAATCTCTTAAAGATCAAATTATTTTTTCAAGAAGTGTGGTGCAAAATTTTCCTGTCAAGGTCATGCAGAAGTACAAGGCTTGAAAGAGGGTGAGCAATCTGGTGAGCAATCTGGAGAAACTAAAGTTTGGCTTCTGGAGAACTTCATAAGGAAAAACATGTCAACTAGGCACATCATTAAAAAGAAAATTCAAATTCAGCTAGAATAGCAAAGCTGTCTCACAGTTTGTCCCCTGCTAGATTTCAATAAAATCCCTGGCACAACTGGGGCTTGATGTTGTGTCTTGCAACAGCAACAGTGCTGGTCCCAGTGTGAGCTTGCTGTGCCACCTGAGAGGGCTGGCAGAACTTGGGCAAACACCATCAAAGCCAGTTGTATTAGCAAATGCAAAGATGAATGAAGCAGTGAAATAAGTTCTGGACATCTGTTATCCAATGTATAAATATGTTTCCATGTATAATAAGAATGAAATTATGATGTCAGCAGATTTTTAGTCTACTTTTCCTGACTTCGATTATCTTTTTTTGACACATGAAAGGAGCATAACTGTCTCCTTTGTAAGGTGTTTGCAAAGTTACACAACTTCCTCCTAACAGTAAATCATAATATCAATGCCGCTTATTCCCAACAAGGCATTAAATCTGGAAAACTTTTATTTTCTTTTAAATGTGGTAGATTTCTGCTATAGAAACCTCAGCTCGCTAAGGATATTACATTATGCTTTGTAGCAGGCTGGATGCATCACCCCTAGAGGGAAGCAGGTTCTCGTACCCATTTTGGTTGTGCTCGTTGTCCCTAATCCCATTCTCGGAGGTTTGTGCCCGGCTGCCCCGGCTGGGGACACCCAGCCCCGGCTGTGTCGCTGCTGCCGGTGTCGGTCGCGGTCCGGGCGGGGCGCCGGGGAGTTTTCCTCTGGCTCGGCGGGGCCAGAGGAGCCTCCCCCGCCGCTGCCGGACCCCGACCGCGGATTGAGGCGGGGGGAGCCCGAGCCTGCCGGTGCCGGGAGGGCCGGAGCGCCCGTGGAACAGCGGCCGGGAGGATGCGGATGTCCCCCCCAGAATTTGTGCCGCCTTCTCGGCGTGCAGCTCGCCTCTCAGCCTGCTGGCTCTGTTACCGTGGTGTCATTCGGGCTTTCTGGAGCTGTGCTTGACAAAGCAAGGCGCTGTTGGAAGTGTTTGTCATTCCAGATGGCTTCAGCTGTTGCGTCCCCACGGCGTGTGGGAAAGCCCTTCTGCACGCGTGTAATTTTAAAACTGTAGATAATCCCATTCCCTTCCGAAGGCAGAAAAATCAACCCTTACCTGAAGTATCCATCCTCAGGTTGTTTGCTTGTAGAATTAGCTGGGCAGCAGGTCACATTAGTAAGTATTCCTGTGTTCCATATGGAGCATATTTTTAAATACAGTTACTGCAATACACCTGCCAAAAGAGCATAGCCCATCTCTCTATTAGTGAGACTTTGTCCTCATTCTGTAAATTGCTGGAATGTTGCCTTTGCTTTTTCCTAGCTACCTATTTGTGGTTCAGTGGTTCAGTTTGAAATGCCTCTTACATCTTTTCCCAGCCAGACTTTTCAGTAGGAAATTCTCCTTTTTTTTTTCTTTCTTTTTTTTTTTTTTTAATAATTTAAACACTTCTTAAGTGGAGGAAATTTGGGAAGGGAAACAGAATGAAAAAATTTGCCTGATTCAAGGCAGAATCTTGCTCTTTTGAGGGGGTTGTAAACTGGAATATTCACAAACGTCCCATTTTCTCATACATCTTCCTTTAAGAAATTAATATGCCAGAATTTTAAGAAAATATTAAGGAAATAAGAGTAAGAGAGAGGTGTCGCTGACATCTTTTGTGAAAAATCCTTTCTTAGGATTTTTCCTGTTAGAGCTGAGAAGAAGCTCAGTAACAAATGTAAACAATTATTATCTGCTGCTGTGGAATGCAACAGGTCCACCTGTGATTGGTCTTCTGTAAGTGTTTGGATTTACTGACCACTCACGGTGGAGCTGCTATCGCTCTCTGTGGAGAGACAGACCTTTGTTATTATTCTTTCTATTCTATTCTTAGTATAGCCAGCTTCTGAAGAAGCTCCTTTCCTTTCCTATTTCTATGTAGTATAGTTATAATGTTATATATATATCATAATATAATAAATCAAGCCTTCTGATAATGGAATCAAGATCCTGACTCTTCCATCCATCTAAAAAACCCCTGTGACCATTGTCACAGAGAGTACATTACCCTGGTCCATTCCAGGCTTCGGTATTGATAGAGAGAATAATTCCCCATTAATTAGATGTTTAAAATTTGTTTAGTTCAAGCACACAGAAATTATCCTATACATCACTTGTTACTGTATTACTTCCTGACTGGATAACTGAAAAAGGAAATTCAGCTGTGCTGAATGGCATGTGTTGCTGGTAGTACAGAAAAAGAACAGACTTCACTGGAAGGCCCCAAACCATTACATGCCTAGGTTTCTTAAAGGTAACCTTTTACAAGACGTGTTGTATTAGCAGTGATAAAAGGATATTAAAAAAGCAAGGTTGGTAGGTAGGGGTCTATAAGATTGACTCATAAAACAAATCAGCTTTTGGAGCTCACAGGTACTTTGACCCCGCACAGAGAATCTATAAGCATATCTTTGCTTGTACTATGGGGCCTGTCACATATGGACCCCATGCTTTTTGAGGGTGTTTTCTTTCCACGCCATTAATGCTGCAAAGTCACAGCTGCTGGTGGTGTAACTTCTGTGGAGTACTGCTGCAATGGAAAGTGGAAGCTCTCCAGTTGCTGCAGCTTACTGGAGGCATTTCTGCAGCTGGGTTTAGCCACCTGCATGCTTTGTCCACCTTGGCCTGGACATGCACATCTCCTAATCCTGACAACCAGGCTCTTCCCTTTCAGCCAACATTGCTGTTAGCAAAGTCTGAAGGCAATTCACAATCCAACACCTGCATCCAGCTTGGATTCCCCAATGAAAGACTGAGAGCAGAAATTATGCCTTCCTGTTATGGCATTTTTATAAACTCTGTTAAATTTTTACAGCAACAACTTTGTCATCCATTTGAATGTGGATTTATGTTACTGGGAAGTTTGCCTTTTGCACACCAATGCACAAACCTATTTTTTGCTAGATTCATGACTATTTCAAGGCAAAGTTGAGGTATTATGTCACGAGACTAGATCTGTGCAGTTTTCCTTTTCTGTTGTATACAAGCACAGTTTCCCAGGGATCTCTTTTAAAGCCTTTTTATCTGTCTCCAAAGCCATTTGGAGAGGCCTTAACTACCCTTCCAGTCTGCCATTTTGCTTGTATCCCTGCTTTAATAATGACAGTAATGCAAACTGTCATTCTCCTTTCATTCCAAAGGCAGCTGACTTTTTACAACATGACACTGGGATGGCATCTTAGAATATAACTACAGTCATTCAAATAAGTGACCAGAAATGCAGGAGGACATCCTTTTAGCAGCAGAAATACAGGCATTTACTGTTGGCACTTCAATGATAATGAGATGCACCTTGTCAGTGTGTTGTGTGAACATCTGCATCATCCTTAAGGCATTGATCCCACTTCATCTAACTTCAGGTCTCACTGCAGCTAACTGCCAGGAGTATGCTTTAGTTAGAGGATGTGGTAGCAGTTTCAAGGTCAAATTGTGTATATTGCTCACAATCTCTGTGCCTGATATATTATGAAGAGATTTATGTCATGGGTTGGGCTTTGTTCTCCTCATTCTGGAGCAGAAACTTGCAGAACCTTACAAGATGTTGCTTATCCCGAATGTGCTCAGCAACATGAGCATTGCAGTACTGCTGGCAGCCATGCATGTTTAGCACCAACCCATGCTTTCTTCTCCTCTGCCCTCACTACACTCACACTCCCTGCCTTCCACTGTGGACTGATGGCTGCTTTTAACTCCCACAAGCTCCTGCCCCTCCAGACATCCCCTGCTGGGCACAGGGACATGCCCTCTAGAGGTCCCAGTGCAATATGTCCCTCCCAGCACTCTCCAACATCCCAGCCGCAGACTGCATCCCTGGCTCTCCACGTGTTCCTGCAGGAATGCTCAGCTTGTAGGGGGCAGCAGGAGAGCCTCCTGAGAGCTGTAGCACAGCCTGTGTTCTTCCCAATGACATACCCTGTTGCATGTCCATTCTGTGGAAAGCCCCTTAACCAGTGAATGATCTCGCCCACTAGTTTAGTGTAGCCCGCAATATCTGCTGGAAAGGCAGACCTATTTCTCCACTGTACCATTCCCTCCTTTTGCCAATGACTCATCTGTGCTGTGACTCCTTTGAGATGCAATCTAATGCCATCAATTAAAAAGAGAAAAAAAGATATTAAAAAAGAAAACAAAATAGTCAGTCCTTCCTGCTTCTCAGCTACTTCCTTTGTATTTCTAACTGCCAGTTTTTTGAGGCATCTCATTTTGTGTGCTGAACTGCATCAAGCACTGGTGTCTCTTTCACAATGATCTATAGACAAATTAATTTGGATCATTGTGGTATTCTGTGGATGACTACAAATTAAATTTCAAAGAACTGTATAGCAGTAAGGATAGAGTTATGTTTACACAATCTAGAGATGCAGATTTATTTCTTTACAGCATCCTCAGTATCTCAGGGTGTGCTGCTGAGCAATGCAGCTTTCTGGCTCCTAAGATAAAGATACACTTTCACAGATAGGATGTTTGAATATTGTGGTGTTTAAATATTTTGGGAGTTTGGAAAATGCATCCTTTGGATTTAATTCTGTATTGATATCAAACCACAGACTAGATAAGAAAGAGATTTGAAGTAAGAAAAATAAGGTAGAGCATATCAGAAGTTGAGGCCAATTCACACAAACCTTATAAGACTTAGAGGGAGAAAGCAAAATACCAATCCCATATTTCCTAGAACTTTGTGATGAATCTATAAAGATTTTTAAGCCATAAAGGACTCGCTGTCAAACTTCTGATACTTTGAAGATTTCTTTTCATGAAATGGCAAACTTTTTATACAGTCTGCTTATAGTATCACAGTGAGGACCTATTCAAGTAAAGGGAAATAGAAAAGTTGGTACTTCAACTTCGGAGTCTTTCTAAAGTTTCTGGGGGTTCAAAGCAGATAATCAAATAGTTTCCTCTGCTGAAGTAGCCTTGGCCACCTGGAATTTATCCCATAACTGTGACATTGCTCTGAATTACTTTGGTAATCCAATAAATGTGAATTCAACCCTGGGGAAATAGAGCTGTGCAAAAATGTAATTATAGGCTTATAAAAATCATACTTTTCTAATATTGCATTGCTTTCCCAAGAGTAATATATTACCCTGGGGATTGAAATGGGCATGTATTTGCTTCATCCATCATTACAATACATGTAATCAAATGCCACTTCTACCTACAAGTACAAGATGTGAGACTGAGGTCCTCTTACTATAGCAACTCCAGTAAAATTAGAGCACTTATGTCAAAAATCTCTGCATGCCTTTAGATGAGTATCAGAGCCATTAAAACAATTTTATTTTAGTATTATTTCCACTCATAACAAATGGTTCACGTCTTCATAGAGATGTGCTGGCTGCAGTGGGCCTACACCAATGTACACTAGCTAAGGCCCAGAATATGTGTGTTTAAAACTGACAAAAAGCCGTTGAGAGGATTATGTCATTGAGAATATGCTTTCATGGGGTAAGAACTGTTCTTCACCATTCCAATAAAGCAATGCAAATCAAAATCCTTTAATCATCCTGAAAAGCCTAAACAAAGTTCTGCCATCATCCCTACTGCTTGTAGGCAGACCTTGAGACTGAAGTGGTACTCTTGTTTCATGATTCACTTGCCCTGTCCTTCAGCAGTGGACATAGATCAACAGCATTGTCCTGTGGGAATTGCTATGTTGATTCCTTCAAAAACATGCTCAGAAAATGGACCAGGATTTTTTGAAAAAGATGTTTTCCTTTGGAAAATGTTGATATGTTAGCAGTGATGACCTGTGATTAAGAGATAAAAATCACTCCTGTCTCCTGCACCTTTTCCACCCCAACAGCCCAAGCATAGGTAGCCTGCAGGTTAAGGTGTTTGAGAATTGAGACACTCATGTGGGCATCTCTGCTCTGTGACAGCAGCCAACATGTTCTTGGCAGTTTCAGCATGAGTGATTCTCATTTTCTGTTGTCTTGTGCACCAAAACATCAAAGTCTACTTCATTCAGCCAGGGAGTGGGAGATGGTTGAACTCATCTCTCTTGGGTGTGCTTTGCAAGCTGTTGGCAGCTTGAGGGGCAGCTCCAGTGAGGAGCAGCCAGCTCTGACTGTGGTACCACTGCAGGGCCCGAGGGTGGCTCCTCTGAACTGACCAAGGACACTTCTGTGAAAACATATTTAATGAAGGCTGGTAAAAGCTGAGAAAGAGGAAAGAACAAGGCAGAGGAGTCTCAGGCTCTGCATGACAGAGCTGGTAACCCCCCAAAAGTGACTGCGGCCCATGGATAATTCATGGCACAGCAGGTACTGTAGCCCATGAAGAACCCTGTTGGAGGATAATAAAAGCATAATAAGGAAGGAACAGGAGAAGAAAAGAATGAGAAACAATGAATGGCAGAAAGAAACTATTGTGCTGAGACCCCAAGCTCCTGTATTGCCTCATGAAAGGGAGTGAGCGTACCTGCAGCAATAGCAAGGGGAATGAAGACAAAAAATGAAAGAGGTGTCTGGAGTGAAGGTGAGACTGGGAAAACAAAGGAAAAGCCTTTCCCCAAACTATTGAAATGTCTAACTGCTTTGTTTCATGGCACTTGGATAAGTAATTAAATGTTAATTGGTAATAAATTAATTTCCCAAGTCCTGCTTCTCTTGCCTGTAACAGTAACTGCAGGCAACAGGTGATATACCTATCTTTGTCTCAACCTACACATTTTATCACTCTCATTCTTCCTTGTTTTCTCCCCTTCCCAGTGGGGAGGGTGTACAAGTGGCTGCTGATTTGCTTGGCTGAAGTCAACCCACCACATCTCCCAAATATTTGTGGCATGAGAAAAACATTTCTTATCCTCTTTGACTGGTGGAGTAACTGGTGGAGATTATGAAAGATGTGAAGAAGCTGCCTGAAAGAGCTTTCAAGTCTCAAAATCAAGTTTTTGCAGGTCTGTAGGCGAACTGTCTGCTAGGAATGACATTCTGACCTGGATGAGTAGGGAACAGATAATTTCCTATGATCATATTACCTGTGCTGCTTTAATGCTCCAGCTACCACAGACCTTATCACTGAAAAATGGCAAATGAAAGTGATCTACCTTCATGTTTACAAACACACACAAATGTGTGTTTTGTTTTTGCTTTTATAATGCATACTCTCATTCAAAAATTAGTTTATTTCATTATGCCTCACATAAGAAGAATTCAAGGGTGATTAAGTAGCAGTAGAGCAAAGTTATTTCTAATCTCTTGGGGATATTGCTGCATATCTTATCTCAACATCTCATCAGCAGCAATTTGGATGCACCACATGGGCAAATACTTCCTGGAGTGCCAGCAGGAGTTACCCAGACTGGGAGGATTCAGGCAGAAGTCCAAGAATGGTACTGAGGAAAGTACCAAACGTGTTTGTTTGTTTGTTTGTTTGTTTCTGTCATTCCTAAAGGTAGTAAATTAGCCATCCAAGACAAGACAATTGTTAGTTATTTTTCTTCCCATGTTGTCTAGCCAGAACATTACGTACTTCTACTCCAAGTTAGTGTGGATGAGGATCAGTAGATCAGTTTCTAAAAAACTCATACCACATGTGGCCTCCCAGCAAAGTCTGTGGCTCTTTATAGCCTGGACCACACCATTGGAATGAGGTCACGCCAGACCTAATGTGCTGTGGTCCTGATGTACAAGTGTAACTGTCTGGTGCTAAAAACCACTACTAGGGATCTTTAAAGAAAAACATCTGGTTGTCTTTTTCCAAATAAGCAGTGCAATGAAAATTAGTACAAAATGAGAATTACTTTCTATATATTTTTCTAGAGTCAGCAAGAAATTCTCAAAAATACTCACTGAGAAGGTAGGAGCATAAGAAGTGTTTAGTAATTTATCTTGTCTACAGTGGTTTTTATCACAATACTTTACTCTCATCCCTGCACAGAGAGCATCAGCCAGGTATTGGTAACCATGCTGCTCCTCAGAGTCTCACACACATGGGTTTGAAGCTGGGAAAAGGAGAATAGCCTGGTAACAGATGAACATCTCTGTCAGCTTATTATTTAGAGCATTTTTCCATACTGTGCAAGGTCTTAGGTCACAAAAAGATCTTTTTGCTTGGGTTTTTCACCCCACAGAAATAATTATTTTTAAACTTTCCCACCTCATTTAACAGCAATTACTGCTAGTATACTTCCATGGCAAAATATTATAATGTAAATTTTGCTTGACTACATGAGGACGCAGGGATTTGCAAGTATTATTGAAAGTGTTGCTGTGGGAACCCACACTGAGCTGTGAAAGTAAGATCCTACACTTTCTCTATAATAAAGCAAAAGGGTTCCTGAGACCTTCCACCTTATCCTCCATCCATGCCGTCCCTTCTGAAACCTGGATAAACCACAGCATGTAACTCAATCAGTCAAAAATGGAATTTGTGCTGGAAAGCAAGACCACTGAGGTAGCACCTGCATTTGTGTCCAAAAGATCCCACGTGTAAAGCAGAGAGGAAGTAAGTACTGGAGTCCATCAGCTGTCATGCTGAGCTCCTGTTGCTTTAAATTATTTACAGACTAACAAAACTCAGCAACAGCTCTGAAAAGACAATGTATCTTTGGTGGCATTACAGCTCACAGCTCATCATTTTCTTTTCCCATCCTAATAGATTCCATGTGTCCTGTTCTGGGACTGCAGGAGCCTGAGGTGGTGTATGGGATGTGAGCAACCGCACTCTGGCCAGGTCTGAGACTCCGCAGTGCCGTGTGTGACTGCTGTGATGTGGCTGGTGACAGGCGCAAGGCATATCCAAGCCCCATGGCCCAGCAGAGGTACCAGGCGGGCACCATGTGCCCCTGTCCTGTGCTGGAATGCTGCTGGCCAAGCTCCATGTGCTCCAAACAAAGTGGTACCCTGGCTTTGACTTTGGTTTCAAACACACTGTGAAGGAGGAAAATACCCTTCATAGCTTTTTTTCAAAGCAGATTTTGCTGCAAAAAGCATCACATGAGAGATGAAGGCAACAGGGAGAGGAGAGTGTTGTATCACTATTTTCACTCATGAGATAAAGGAATTGCTGTTTTGCCTTTTTTCTCCCTGAGGAACATTTTGCCATTGCCCAGGTGCACTTTGAAGAAAAGGGCCAAAGCAGCAGCAAGACAAGGTGGGAGCTCCAGACAGACTGCAAGGTATGGTTAACCCGGTTTAAGTCAAGGGAGGCCTCTTGCCAGGTCACTGATATCTATAATGGCCAGACATTAGGCCACCCTGGCCTCTCTTAAGAAAAAACATGTGTTCAAAGAAAACAGATTGTCTTGGCTGTCAGTTCCTGAATTAGTCCCTATTAAGTATTTCCTATCTGAATTTGGCTGTCCCAGGCAAACCCTGCTCAGATGACTGACCTTTTTATAAGAGACTAGCAAATAGCAGATGACAAATGACTTACATCTCCTGTAGACTTATGAAGCTTTGGATTTATAAATATTTTCATGACTATGCCACAGCTATTTAAACGTTTCCAAACTAAGAGAAACAGAAGCTCCCAAGCAGAAAAGACCTAAGTATTTGCTCATTATTTCAGAAACTGGACTTTTGTTACAGAACCAGCTCCTACATTTCACCAGTCTTTTACCCTTTCCTCCATCCTGTCACTATTTTGCTTTCATTGCCCATTTCTCATTGATTATCTTCTTTCTTGCCTACATGCTTTCAACTTTATGATTTTTAATCAAAGTATGCAGAATTTTTTTTATGTTATGTTGGTTTCTCAGATATTCAGAAAGCTTAAGGATACTGTTTTTAAACACTTTGAATATGAAAGCAACCAATGCATTCACTTTCCATGGGAGAGTTTTCATTCCCTCCTCCCCACGCTTTACTGATAACCATGTGCTCATACAGAAAAAAACTGAAATTAATCTATTGATTCAGATACTGAGCTGTAACCAGCAGGAAGTATTGCTCAGTATCCCCAGTGCAGAAAATACCTTCCCACTGCCACTTCTTCTTAAACACTGTTAGACTTTCCAAAGCCTCCACTTCTGCCCTTTCACACAGCTCAGTATTTCTCCTTGCCAGCTCCACAGCATGTTCACCATAAAGCACCCTTGACTGGCCAGTTTTAAGCTTTGGACAAATGATTAGGCTCAGTGTGGTGACACAAAAGGTGCCAGCTAAGGTTGACTCTCATGTAAAGCATGAAGTGTGGTGATGCATCAGCAGTCATGGCCTATTTCCACTCAAACACAAACCTCCCATAAACTTCCTTTTTTAAGTTCCTTTTTCACTTAATTACAGTTGTAAGCCTCTCTTTTCCTTGTCCCTCTGCTAATCTAATTCACTGTTGCCTCTTCAAAATGAGATGGGTGGTCTCATCATTGAAATTCATGAGTGAACTTTTAATCTCGTTTGGTTGTCAAAATGGGAGGGCAGAGGAGCCAGCATGGAAATTCTCAAGTCCTGGTAAAATGTTATTGCAGCTCATTGCTCAGTTCTGGAGAGCATCAGGGTATTTTATGAGGTGTCCCTAAGATATACCAGCCTCTTCTGCCCCAGGAGTGTGCCCTCACTAAACAGGGAGACTTTCCTCCAGTACAGACTGGGTCTTTCACGGGTTTTATTGCACCCCCTATTGGTTATAGTCACTAATACCTGAGTAACATCTCAGATTAACATCTGGCAGGAACATCTCTAGGCACATGACTTCTTGGGGAATACATTTCAACCCAAAGCAAACACGTTTCCCCCTTCAAACAGCCACAAGACTGTTTGAATGCCCTGTGGGATGAAGCAGGGGTTGAAATCATTGGACACAGGTTTATTCTGGGTGTGCAGTTCTGTAGTGCTTTCTCTCACACTGCACTGGCTGCAGCTGGGAGTCACATTCTCACTCAGACATATGAGACAGAGCCTGAAGGGGGTTTCTGCAGAAAGGCAAAATGTTCATTCTACTACAAGTGAAAGAAATCACCAGGGACCTTGCTTCTGGAGCCTGATCTGCTCAATGCTGTATTTTAGAGTTGCCCTGTTCAGCTGCCAACAAGCACCATGATAGTGAGGAATTTACATCCTGGTAACCCAGCCAGTGCCACATTAGCAGCACTTTCTGCTCAGAGCTCATCATCACTTCCACAATTAAAAAACTGAGATCAGTATCATCTAAAACAAGCTTTCAGGAGGTCTTTTCCAAAGAGAAGAATGCCTGTCTTTTGGAACTGTTCCATATATATGCACTAGAAGCAGGCAATGTGTCACTGAAGTGCATGCATGTTTGCGCACATATACATATGCACTGTAAAGAGATTTTTGTTTTGAAGCTGCTGTAAGGCACATTTGCGAGCACATAAATTAAAGGCAAGGAACTGTATTAGGCAGGAGTGCCAGAACACAGACCTGCAGGGAAACATCACTCTCTCCTCTGAGCAACAGAGAGAGTCTGCTGATACTTGAAAGCAGCTTTCTCGCTCCTCTAACACAAAATTTTCTGTCTTTAAAGGCAATCCACAAGGATTTGCTGGGAAAAAATATGAGGGAAGCATTTCTCCTGCAGAAATGCTGCTGGAGCCTAATAACCTTAACCAACCTTAGGTGTCTCCATGCTCCAGCTCTGTATCTGCTCTTAACCCATTCTGCAAGAGCTACTTAACCTAATCGCATAGGAGAAGACACCTCACGACTGGCGTGTGAGGAAGTGGGGGAGGGTGGACAACGAGCGGCTTTGCCATGTGTCCTCGGGCATGGTTTGTACAGGACGAAAAACATCCTCTCCTGCTTTAAAATAGGATAATCTCCGCCTCTGCGAGCACGGGAGAGGCCAGCCGGGAGAGCCGCGTGCCGCCGAGCAGCAGGCTGCGCTTCCCGGCAGGCTGCGCTCCGCATGGCCCGGGGCTCTGGCGCTGCCGTGCCCTTCTCCGGGGACAAACCCTGTGCCACATGCAGGTCTGCGTCTGCGAGCGCTGCACCGGGCCCTGCTCCTCCTGCGGGTGAAGTCTGAAGGCAAACCGTGAGAATGAGTAAAGGACCGCTGTGAGTTTCCCACATGGAGATCTTGGCAGTAGGACTGCTGAGCTGGAGGCAGTGCGACAGCTGCAGAAAACAGTAAATGATTTAGGGAAGAGGGAGCAGTTTTGTCTTTAATTCTTGCAACAGAAAAATGGGAGAGCATCTGCGAAATGAGCCTGGCAAAGCTTTTTCTTGTTTTGCCTATGGGACACGGTGAGAGCTGGAGATAGGATGAAATAAAGAATTTCAGCAGTGCTTCAGGAAACTTTTCCTACATAAGAAAAGAAAAAATATACATAAATATATATATATACATAAAAAGTATACATTCCTGTAACTTTCAGTCATTGTAAAGAAAGTTCTTCAAATGGCAACTAAAGCAAAAGGAATAATTCTCCACAATAGATCTTTTTACACCTTTTTCTGAAATGTTTATTTTAGTCATTCAGGGGAAAAGATAATAAATAGAGGAGCAGTAAGAGTCAGTATGATAATAGCACTGTTCCAAACATTTCTGAAAGCAGATTATCGGTAAATGATACAAAAGTGATCACTGAGGTCTAAGCCAGGCTGACGGGCTCTTTTTTGACAGACTCGTACATGTAATTTGCATTCCTGCCTTTTGCAGGAGGATAGTGGTGAACTACTTCAGCCATTGCTGCCTGCAGTTTTGAGCATTACAGGAAAGTAGAAGAATGCTTATTCTGTTGGAAGATGTAAAGAAGTGTAAGGAGAGCTGCAAATAATTTTTCATGGTGACACACAGAGCAAATCATCAGCAGAAATCCTGCCACTCTGCCAGGTAGAGAGGAGCTGTGAAGTGCTGCTCTCCCACCCTTCCGTCGTGCTACCTCAGGTCCCAGCAGGCAGAGAAGGCAGGATTGCCCTTTCTCTGCACCAGGCCTGGTGTCACTGGCTCCAGAGAGTCATGGGGACAGAGTAAGGACATGACAACTCTCCAGATTTGCACACGTTCTCACTTGTAGCCAAACCAAGTCTCCAAGTATTCCTTTGTGAAATGGACATTTTTCAGTAGGTTGTTTTCAGAGCATCTGGTTTTCAGCTGAAGTGCTGGATGCCATCCCTCATGCATCATCCTCCTGCCCCAGGCAGTCCTGCTTGGGGAGTCCCACATGTGATAAATCCCTTCCTGCTGAAACCTGGAAGACACTGCAGCATGCTGCACTGACAAAAACCTTCCACTTCACTAAGCCTTCACTAAACTGTGACACATTTGCATTTCCACAAAAGAGTTGTAGCTAGCTGTAACCCCAAAAAGAGGTGTGACTTTCAGGCCCAGTACAGTACAACAAGAACAACAGCGGGTCTGATTGCTATATAGCAGAGTGGGAAGGACTGCAGGAGTATAGTTGGTAATAATATGAGTCCTGACCACACCACAGAGTGGTGAACAAGGACACTTGACCACATTCCTAAAAAATTACAAAGCAATGCCTATAGGAAGCGTCATAGTAATTCCCCTGGGATAGTGCCTCTTCAACAACATCTGTCTTTCAGATCTGGCTCATCCCCACCTCTGGATGTTGCGAGTAAATCACCAAATATTGCAGAATGGGATTTTTGAAGCAAGCAGTAAGCAACGGGTTTGTGTAGGGGTGACTTTTGTTCTGGCTTCACTCTTCTGAATTGATTTGATCTGCAAAACCCTACAGGCATGAAAGCAGGTCTGGGAAACCCCCCCGCCACCCCACCCCTGTCTTGGCGCAGCGCTTTTGTCAGTGCTATCAGCGGCCCCAAGGAGTCAAGGACATCTCTGCAGAGTGGGAGGTCAAGAAGAGATGTGGACTCTGAAATTACATATAACTAGAAGAAAGAATCAAATAAAGGGAAAAGTCTAACTCCTCTTTAGTTTGTCAGTTTAAATGGTACAGAAGCACTCCAGCCACAAAAGGGAAATAGCACCAATCATGTCAGATTTGCTACTGGTAAGTGTATTCCACCACCTGCAATCCTCCTCTGTCAGAGAGACAGCAACCGGGGAGATCCATTCACACACCCAAATTTCAAACTCTGACTTCTGCAGGTGTGGCAGTGCCCCACACTTAACCCCCTCAGTCCCACCGGCGCTTTTCCTCGGAGGGTTTTTCCGGAATTCCGCCAACCACGGGCTGTTGCCTAGGCATGCTCGCTTCCGAGCGGGATGCGAGGCAGCCCTGGCAGGGATCGCGGCTCGGAGCCGGACCGCACTCCCCGCCGCGGGATTTCTCCGGCTGCCGCTGCGCCGGGCCCGGCCCAGCGCCGCGCCCGCGCTGCCCTCTGGCGGCCGCCGAGGCACCTGCAGCTCTAGGCTGCGCTGCGCGTTCACAGCAGCGCCGCTACCGGGAGCGCGCACGGGACAAACTTCGGACCGGAGAGTGAATGAATAACTAGGGTTTGTTGGGGTTTTTTTCATAGCAAAGAAAAAAAAAATCAGGAAAAGAATTTTTTTCTGAGAACTCAAAAGGGAAGCCTTTTGCCTTCAAAACAAATTGAGAAAAGATTTTTGAAAAAAAAAAAAGAGTACAATCTGGCAAAATAAAACACATTTTCCCCTTTTTAATAGCCTCTCTTTTTTATTTTTGGGTTTGGTTTTTTGGTTGTGGTTGAGTTTGGGGGGTTTTTTTATGCGGTGTAACTTGAAAGTGAAATTTAAGCTTTTTCTAATTTGGTTGAGGAAGTATTGTCCCATCTTGCATGGAAATGCTGCAAATTACTCTTTTACACACACTTTTAAAAGTTTACGTATGTCCAAAAACTTTCACAGAATCACAGAATTTTTAGTGATGGAAGGGATCTCTGGAAATAATCCTGTCCACTCCCCTCCCCCTAGAGCAGGTTACAGAGGAACTTGTCTAGGTGAATTATGAATGTCTCCAGAGAGGGAGACTCAGTGACCTCCCTGGGCAGCTAGTTCCAGTGTTCTGCCACTCTCAAAAAAAAGTTCTTTCCCATGCTGAGGTGAAACTTCTTGTATTTCAGTTTGTGGCCATTGCTCCTTGTCCTGTCACTGGGCACCACTCAAAGGAGTCTGGTACCACCCTCCTGACACCCACCTTTGGGATATTTACATGTGTTATTGAGATCCCCTCTCATCCTTCTCTTCTCTGGATTAAACAGGCCCAGTTCCTGCAGTCTGTCCTCATAAGAGATGCTGCAGACCCCAAATCATCTTTTTGTCCTCTGCTGGACTCTGTCCAGGAGCTCCTTGTCTCTCTTGTCCTGAGGAGCTCAGAACTGGGCACAGCACTCCAGGTGTGGCCTCACTAGGGCTCAGTGCAAGGGCAGGGTCACCTCCCTTGACCTGCTGGCTTTCACCAACTTTCAGAAAGCAGCAAAGGAGCACAGTGCTGGTTGGACAGGCATAGTTTCATAGGGAGGTTTCTTAAGGTTGTTCTATAGAAAGAGTGTCCCTAGAGGAAGTAAGCTGCCAGCCATCATAATGCCTCTGACTGCATTCAGTATTATATTTGGGGTGAAATTACCAACCATAGTAGACTAGAGACTAACTACTCCAAAAAATAGTAATAATTTAAAAAATAAAATATTTTAAAAATATTATTAAAATTTTAAAATATTATAAAAATAAAACAGAGAGGTATAAAGCCTAATGATAAGGATAATATGCTTGAAATTTCCCAAGGAACTTCACTGCTTCAGGAACATGGCACAGGAAAGAGAGAAAGAACCTCTGTGGGGCAAAATGCACTAGTCCTTCCTAAAGGAAAAGAACTTTTTCTAGAGTAACCTATAGTAAATGCTGTTAAAATATCCTGAGCTCTACTCTCAACAGTGTCCACATGCCAGGCTGATCTACAGATTGTCGATGTAAATACATACAATTCCATCTGACTGAATGAGTTGTCTCTTAATTTGGAGCAGACCAAATTTGTTGCACTGAAACCCACATGCATGGCAGACTGATTGGACACAGCTGAAATTTCAATAATGTGTCTAATGGACCTCAGTGTAGGTTTCTGTGAGGGTTTCCAGAGAACTTCAAGCAATTTAATTGATTACACTTTCTTAATGTTATTAGCTAACATTTTATGCTTGTAAAAAACTGCAAGGTAAAATGTTTGAGATGCTATCTCAACTTTGGAATCAAGCTAGAAGGATAAGCATTTTTGTGGCACTGTTACAAAATACTGGAAAAGTGAAGTGCAGTAACTCCTTTTATACAAATATAAAGTAGGGTCATTTTTCATTGGAAAGCACAAATTGTTTCTAAATAAATAGATGTAAGTAACAACAATGGACACCAGGCACAGACCAAAGCCTCTCTGTCACTCCCCTCTGCAACTGGACAGGGAAGACGAAATATCACACAGAGTTCATGGGTTGAGATAAGGACAGAGAGAGATCATTCACCAAATCAATCTGGGCAAAACAAACTCAGCTTAGGGATATTAATTGAATTTGTTACTAACAAAATCAGAGTAGGATAATGAGAAGTGAAATAAATCTTAAAAACACTCACTCCACACCTCCCTCCTTCCCAGCTCAAGTTCCTCCCCACCTGCAGCACAGGGAAACAAGGAATGGGGGTTATGGTCAGTTCATCACAAATTTCTGCTGCTGCTCAGGGAGAAGAGTCCTTCCCCTCCTCCGGAGGGTCCCTCTCACAGGCAACAGTCCTCCCCAAACTGCGCTGCATGGGTTACACTTCCATGGGGTTCAATCCTTCAGGCACAGCCTGCTCCCACTTGGGTCCCCCAGAAGGCACAAGTCCTACCAGGAAACCTGCTCTGGTGTGGCTTCCTCTCTTCACAGGCCTGCAGGTACCTGCCAGGACCCTGTTCCAGCCTGGGTCTCCCACGGGCTCACAGCCCTCTCTCAGGCATCCACTTGCTCTGGCCTGGCTCTCCTTCCCAGGCTGCAGGTGGATCTCTGCATCCCTGTGGATCCCCATGAGCTGCAGGGCACAGCTGCCTCACCATGGGCTGCACCAGGGGCTGCAGGGGAATCCCAGCTCCAGTGCCTGGAGCCCCTCCTGCCCCTCCTTCTGCACTGACCTTGGGGTCTGTTCCTCTCACATATTCTCACTCTGCTCTTCCCTGGTCACAAGTACTTCTGTGCAATAACTTTTTCTTCTTGCTCTCAAATCTTTTATCACAGAGGTGTTACCACCATTTCTAATTGGCCCAGCCCTGGCCAGGGGCACATCTGTCTCAGAGCCATCAGGGATTGGCTCTGCTGGACAAGGTGGAAGCTTCTGGCAGCTTCTCACAGGAGCCACCCCTGTAGCCCCCCTGCTACCAAAACCTGTCCATACAAACTCACTAGAAATACAAATACAGAAATGGCTGGGGTACTTTGGACCAAAACTCTTGCTTATCTGTGGAATCATCCTCTGACTTTTCTGAACCACTTGAAATTCTAGCAGGTCTATTCCAGGCCAAAAGACCATAGAAACTTTTCATAAATAAACAAACACCCCTGCCTTTTGTCAGATTCAGGGCTGCAGGAATACAGCCTTGGCTTTTCTTTCCAATGGCCTGTTGGATCATGCTTGTCTGTGAAAAGGAAACTGAGCAGTGAGTGTGTCTATTATATGCAGTTTCCTTTGAATCCTGAGCTTGAATAAAGGAATTATTATTTTTCCTCCGAAGGAGGAATAAAAACTGGGTAAGAGGCAAGTGGAGGTGCTTCCTGGATAATCAAGACCTCCTTTTGTTCCTTCCAACAGCATTTTATTTGCAAATGCCCATTCTGCACAAGCTGTAAAAGGCCTAGCCTTCTAACAATGCCATGTCCTCATTGAGGCTGACCTAGAGTGGACCTCTATTTACCAAACATAAAGATGCTAATTATTTTGTGTATAGGCCTTAACATGATTACAGAGAGCATGGACACTGGTTGTTGTTATAGCAATCCGAATTAAATTATACTCATGCCAGCATAATTAGGATTCCCCCCACCAGTTTTAAACAGGGCATGGTAAAAACAACGACAATTTTACTTTTGCACCAACTAAAGCATGCAGGCAGAGAGATTGAGAAAATCAATGAGATATCTTGATCAAACCCTGACAAGGGAGGTGGTCAGAGTTTTATGCAAAGCCCAGAGATGGCTTTCCTGCCCCTCTGAGCATTTCAATAAAATCTTAATTTTAAAAAAAAGAAAAATTGAACTCGAGTTATGAAAACTAAATTGGGCCAGGCCTTCCCTGTTAAATTCCCCGGGTTTTATGCCGCCTTTGCGAGATGGGAACAATTGCAGCATTCAAGCCCTGCGGCACAGTGAGGTAATGGAGTTACAAGGCCGGGCCACGGGTGCATGGCGGGGGGCACGGGCTGCCCGGCATCCATCGAGGTGGGGGCAGCTGTGGGGCCTGGCTGGTGGGTTGTGGGTGGCACAGCCTCTTGGGAAGCAAAGAGGAGACATGAATACAGCAGTAGGCCAGGCTGGTGCCCTTGGCCAGCTCTGGTCCCCACCATGGCCTGAGGACCTTCACCTAAGGCAGGACGTCTAAGGAGGCCAACAAGGCCCCAGGGCCCTGCCCGCACCCCTCAGCAGCACGCATCCTGCAGCTGCCAGCAGGACAGGTCTCATCTGCTGCTGTCACCATCTCCGCAGCCACAGCTCCCTCTAACTCCGTCCTGGGAAACTGTGCCGCACTGGCTGCAGCTGTATCACACAGCTCTGGGGATAGCTGAAGGTGAAAGAGCATCTCCTGCCTCCTTTCTGCTGTCCCAGAGGACGCTTTGTCAAAGCTTCCTGAGGCCATTGATGTCAATGCAGTCAAGAGGGAAAAGGTATTATTTTCTCACAGGAACTAGAACTCCAGCATGAGTTACTTGGACATGCAGTTTGGCTCCTAAAAGAGATGTTAGTCCATCAGAATGTGAGTCTAGTGGTGTCAGCAGAGATGCAAGTGATGCATTTAAAGGCTGTGTGATCATTTCTATAGCAGAAAATCACTGTTCCACTTCCAGAAACATAAATGCACCAAAGTCTAGGCAAATATATTGTAGCCTAAGGGATTGACACACACATATTTTGTATTACACAAGTTCTTAAGGAATTTATGAATTTTTTTAAACCAGGGATTGTAGTTCATTCAGATTTGCTTTCATTTCCAGCACTTTGCATAATTTGATTTGCTGAATATATTCAGGAAATATTGTGAAGTCAGAAATAAGCAATAAGGACAAGCTAATATACAGACAAGTATAACACATCTACTGGATACTTTTCAGGAATTCACTTGGAAAGTTTCTGAATATATGATCCTGTTAGACAGGGCTTATGTTCACTAGGATCCCAGTGAACCATGAATGTGAGAGAGGCTGTGAGGGAACCAGTTCACAGGGGACTTCCCATGCAGCAGAGCTCACTGATCTAAATGGTCTGACACTGTCTCTGAAACTGTGAAAGACTGTGATGACAGCAGGGCATCAAATACCAACTTCCTTGGTTTTCACTACATTCCATACTCCCTCATGAACAGTAAAATTAATTAGGAAATATTACCTCAAAATCTGGTACTTTGAAGCATTTATTTACATCATACAATTGCCATATAATCAGCAGCATTAATTGCCATAAGAATCAAGTATTGTGGGAGAAAAACTGTTCTATCAAAAATTAATTCCTTTTGGGGGGATTTCGTAGGCTCAATCAAGTCTTATCAAAACTGCTCACCTGGTGGCTAATGTTGGATTTTGCTCCTACTTCAGAGCACTGCTGGGACAATGTCAGTGGGGAAATGCTCATGAGCCTTATTCAAATCCTATATGGCTTCAGTGTTCAGTGGAAAGCAAGAGCTGGGGAAGACTTTTCTTAGAAATGGGATCACCACCCAATACATTCGTGTTATCAGGGAACATCCTCATCTGTCCAGCTCCATTATTTTCTCCAAGGTGACCTTGATGCTGCAGATTGCATTCATTGCAGGCTAGAGTGTCAAACCAGTACACAGGAGGCTGCCCACTGTGTGGGAAACCCTACCAGAGTCTCAGCAGCACAACAAAAAATTATTTTACCCTTCCAGGAATAACACTAATTCAGGTATCTCCCACCACCCTGTGTGAGTAATTTTATTCTCTTAGCAATCCAAGGAAAGTTTCTCCATGACCCAAGCAAGGCCCAAGATCAGACTGCCAGGGCTTTGCTTCCTCTGGATGATGTGTTCTCTCCAGCTCCAAGAAACAGGATATTTTGACCCCTGGCTCCTATACTTGAAGGAGCTTCTCAGAGATGCTTCTCAGCCTCTCACCTAGGAGCAGGTAGGAAGATGGGTGATGGAGGTGGAGGAATTCCCATTGTGGGACTAGCTTTATGCTGGCAGCGAAGCTACAATTGTCCCCTTCTAAGGCCTCAGACTGTGGCCAATGTCAGTCCTGTACTCCAGCAGCAGGACCCAGTCATGAAAGCTGATTATGCACACTAATGATCATAGCAGCTGGAGGGGAGAAAATAACTATTTTTGCAAATAAATTGTGGTAGATTTTTTTACTGTGTGGCACCTGAAACAGAAATGCCTTCCTTCCCTGCCTCCCAGCAGCACTATTTCTTCCAACTGTATTCAAGGCAAAGCACCTGGGACATGGATTCACCTGCAATGGGTGTCTCATCTCAGCAAGGCAGGGGAAATCTTGCTGTCAGCAGTTACAGTGACTGCATTTTATCTAGATTCAATCTATGGATCTTAATATAGATCTTTGTTGCATGAGACTGAGTACTGTTCCTATGAAAGCACTGCCTTTTGGAACAAGTTTCAGTGAGTTTATTATAGGAGCACTCATCAAATGGAGGGGTAGAGGGTGCTGGGTGGGGACAAGCTATTTTAGAAATTGAAAATGAACTCATATTTAGCATAGAGCAGCCTTCTAGGCACCTTCAGACTTAAAAAGAAATAGAAGTAAAGACTCAGGCTTTGATAAAAAACAAATGCATATCTTTATGTGATGTATGTTAGTTCCCTGTACCTCTTAAGGACAACTCAGCATAAACCCACACGTGAACTTTGGAAACAGCTTTTATAAGCTAAGCTGACACTTTAGGTCCTGGACTAAATGCAAGTAGTTTACTGAAGTGATGTGACACAGAAATATTGAAGAGGCACACATAATAATCTGGCTTTATTTTCACATCATCAGGGCACTTCGTCTGAAGCAAAGGAACAAAAACAGTTCACGATCTCTGCAAAGGTGTCCTGATACTAGTGCAATCTGAATGCCGTTAGTGTAAGTATCGCTGATTATTTTGCACTGACTTGACTTTTACTGTTCCTTCCTGAAATAGAGGAGAATTATTTACCTCCAGCTCTTGTTCCGGCACGCAGAGGCTGTACTAGGGAGGCAGCGAAACCGGGAACTGAAATGGGAGATAACTCTCAGCTGTGAATTTCTCTCCCCACTAGATGGCCCTTATCCCTACCCATGAGTCAGAGAAAGGAAGATTTCTTCCCCGCATGTAATGCTAGCTACAGAGCGGTCCCACGCCGGTAGAAAGCTCTGCCGAATGACAAACCTTCTGCCCCACCCCGGCACTGCTGAGGGCTCCGTTTAGGAAATCTCATTCTCTGTATCTAGGTAGAGAGACAGGCACGGCTCTCGAGCCCTGCTGTATTTCCCATTTCACATACAGCTCTCCACTGGAGAACCAGTGCCAAATCGGATGGTGTTTTTCCAGCAAAATGTATTTGGAAACTCGGCTCCTGAATTTAAAGGCGACTCCCCTGTTTTTACTGCACACAGACTATTTTACCCACATGTTGATATTTCTCTGGCCATTACACATTTTTATACCCAGTGTTAAGCAGGTCTGACTGACACTGGCAACAGAAATACCAAAACAAACAAACAAAAAACCCAGTCTGTTGTAAACATATTTACTTAGAGTTACAGAGCAGGAAGGACTGGCATATTTCTGTATGTATAATTTGTTCAGAAGTCAGGACCTTTGATATAAAAAATGGGAACAAACTAGCAATGCAGCAAAATCAACATTTGTTTAAGCTCAAGAAATTCAGATCCAGGTAAATAAGAACATCCCCACCCCAAATCCAGATACTAGATGCTAAGAAAGGAATCAGATGCACTGTGAGGGAAAAACTCCTCTGTTACAGTTTTTATGACATGACCATCTCATTGCATTACATCTGCACCACTTTCAACTATATGTCAAAATCATATAGCCTAAGGAACCCATGTCCTTATGGCGAAGGCATTAAATATACATACACATTATTAAAGTTGCATTAGCTTTGTTCATTCTGCAGCACAAAGCCTTGGAGGCATTGTTGCCTTGATGAGCAAAACACTAGTTTTGGTAGTTAGGAGCATAAATACTAATCCCTCCTCTGATATACACCAGCTTGAAACTTCAGCTATGTTACTTGTGCTGAAATTTCCTTCCTTATGAAGTATGGAGGAAATAGTGTTGTGTTTGCCTTGCAGGGCTATCTTGGAATGGTTAAAAGTTGAACTCTGTCTGAAATGCATAGGGTACTGCTACTTAATAGCTCAGTATTTTTAAAAACCACTTCTTTTTCAAGAACTCAGAGGTCTTTTTAGTGATTCATCTGGTTTTCTCTTGGTCACCCTTGTGACAGGCTGTGAAGATGTCCCCAGAGGAAGGAAGGAGGGGATGCTGAATGGCAGAGTGCACTGCATGCTGCCTCTCAGAGGGACACCACAGCTGCCCATGTAGAACAGCCTGGTGATGCATCCAGCCCAGCACATGTCCTCCACAGTGGCTCCTGTTATGTGCTCTGGGGGAAAGAGTAGACATTCCCCCACATTTCAACCTGTCAGGTGGTCAACATTGTACTACAGAACAAGTTATGCATTCCTGACTGCCTCTGTCACTCATGCCGAGGAAGAGGATTTTTGAGCCCTGTAATGACCAGAATATAAATGGTACAAACAAATATCAATCTGCATCCTCTCTATACTATCCAGATTTGTACATTAGCACAGACCAAGCCTGCCTCTGAAACTTCCCAGAATTCCTAGCCAAAAGTACCAAAATCCTCGTGCAAAGACTGCACTGTCAATGCAATGTACTCACATCTCCCATTGGTGCTCAGGAAAGCTGTTTGTCCCTTTTGTTGGGGTGGTTAATGTGCCATTGTCTTGCCTTCCTCAACCATCCTGTCAGACCCAGCGCTACTGTACTCACAACCCCCAAGGAAGAAGGACAGCCATCTCCAGACACCACACATCCAGAGAGTGTTACCCTGACCATTGTTACAGAATCTCTGCATTTCATGATACTGAAGACGTGAACATCTCAGTTCTATTTAAGACAGGCAGCCATAGAGTGGATGTGTCCAACCATGGCTAGTCTGTGGAACACCTTGAAATTCTTGGGTCTTTGAAATAAAGGGTTGTACTAATCTGATAGATAAAAATACAGTATAATGTATAAGCAGTCTGCTGCTGACCAGAGCACAGGGAGCCTGAATAACAGATAAAACCTCATCAGAGCTGATATAGGGCCACAGCCTTTCTCCCTTTCCAACATACATGAGAGAGATCTCTTTTTTTCAGTAATTTGAAGTGAGGCCTTAAAATATAAAACATTCAGTGTAATACAGCTGCAGTACTGATGTCAGATATGCATAACCCAGAGCATGGAGAAAGAAAAAACAGCACATTGCACATGAATAATAACCAGTCTCTGAAATCATATGACCAGTCAGTTGGTGGATTAATAATTTTAGCAGCTGTTCCAACCAAACTGGTTCTCCTGAGGAGAAGCATGAAAGAAAAGCTTCCCTCCCCACTGTCCCAAGAGGGAGAGACTCTCTGCAATAGAGTCCTTAGTATCAAATAATGCATCGAACTAGAACAGCAATGTTGAATTTTTTGATGTCTCCCACACAGTAAGCAATCCTTTGAGCCACCAAAGTTTTGTCACTTAAGAAGTCCAGTGTAAGGTAAGATGTATTCATCAGGAGGAACGACTGACAACTGATTTCCACTTTCCCATCATGCTATGCTGTTGAAATTTGATAGAATCATACATTAGGAATGGAGCTACATACAAGCACTTTGAGGAAAAATAAATTTCCTTTTTGATTTTTCTTTCTAAGATAACCAGAAGATTTGAATCTGGTCTCAAACACTGATATTTGTTTTAATATAAGATTTTGAAATTCATTCTGGTCCTCTGATTGTAGAAAAAGACCAACTTCAAACTTCAGTATTTCTGTCATGAAAAGGTCATCAGTCTAATGTTTTATCATTTTATTTCATTTTCCATCCATGGGACGTGTAGGACATGAAACTTCTGACTTGGAGAATGTAAGGTCAGTTGAGGTCACTTGTTCAGTTTTTTAAGCTTTAGGCAAGACACCTCTCAAAGAGGAGCAAGTGCATTGTAGATATTGATGCTGATTGTCTCTGTGAGCTAACAGGTCAGCTGCAGTCCATCAATAAAGCCTTGAGGTCTGTACAAAGAGGATCCAGATTTTGGATGGATCTGAGCACACAGATTCAGGAACTTGTACAGTAAGTAAGCATTTGTCAGGTATGTTAGCGTTTCCTATTTTATTTCTTCTTAGTAACTACTTAATGTGCTAGGATACAGAGACTGATATTTGTTTAGCTGTCTAATGAAGAGTAAAATCATTTGAAGAAAAAAGTCTTGAAACACCATGGAATGTGTTTTAGGTGCCACATTTCCACAGAAATTGCAACTTGCCAAATATCAGATTAATGACCTTCTTTCTCTCTGAAAAGTGCACCATGACCTTTTCCAACCCTTCTTAGAAGAAGAGTTTCCATGTTCAGAAGAATCTCAGGGACTTTGTGAGAGGTTGCTATTGCTGATTACTTTCCAGGACAGGTGCTCAGAGCAAGGGCGGGCAGTTAGTTACAGGTCTGCGCTTGGGCATAAGTGCTTAAGTCTCCATTGTAGTTAATTGTCTTCCTAAGCAAACCTGGATGTGCCAATCAGAGGACAACTCAGAACTCATAAAATGTCTCTGCAGTGCTGAGGAACAGCATAGTGACTTTGAAGGCAGTTTAGGTCAATGATTGTGAAATTTTGCACCCAAAAGGACATACAGATAATCTATAAGGACATACAGATAATCTATATAAATCTTTAAAGTCCTCACAGGACTAAATTTAAAATTATCAGCTATGAGACTAATGCTTTGATCTCAAAGAAGAGAACACATTTCTTCTGAGCAGGAGCTGTAGGCAAGCCCCAAACCATCCTTTTCCAACCAGTCACAATAAAGTGGGTTATTAATCAAAGTTTTGCTTCCCCTTCCTCAAATGTCCACCTAGCAAAACACTATTTCCAGGACAGTGAAACTGAAAGACCAGAGGAATACAAGCATCCAACATCATTCATGTTCTACATGTTCTTGAACAGAATGAAAAAACCCAAAACATAGATGTGTGTAAACGCTTTTAAGGAACCAGTACTTCATTCAAAAATTTGAGATGCTTTGAAATATAACTGAGGTGAACTTCCTCAGCATACCTTAACAGAAAGTTGTTGTTTCTCTCCTACCTACCGCATTAATTCTGATCAGGAGCTAGATTGGCATAAGTTGGAAAAACAACAGGCATTGAAGAAAAAGCTGGGAGGAAAAACATCCTCTTCAGCAGAAACTATGAAGCACTTTTCTAATCCTGGTGGACATTCTCTGTAGGCTTCCAAAAATATGCCCCTTGAGACGATCAAGATATTATTTGTTCTTGCAACAGCTCCTCCACAAAGCGTAACATAATGCCTGGCTTTCCTCTAAATTTTCTCTATGCTTCTGTCCTTTGACAGGGTGCTTCCTGATCAGAGCCTTCTTGGCACAATTCTAAATGTACTTGTGATTAATTAATTGTAATCAAAGAGAGACCTGTAGGCACAGACAGATTGCTTTCATCCTGGGAGAAAACATTGCCTTTCTCATGTCCCATATCTGCAAAGGAAACAAGAGCCCCAAACACCACCCATTGTCATGAGTCTGTTGGAAAATTTACATTTGGGGCAAAATGATGGGAAAAACAACATGTCCTGCCCAAGCACTCGAAGTAAACTTCCATCCCTATGAGTACACATGATTCAATGTCAAGAAGACCATGTCTCAGCTACTGGAGATAACTACTGGTGAGTTCACTGTTGCCCATAGACAGCACAAACCTAGCGTTCCCATGGAGTAACCAAGAGCCCTAAACCAGCAATTTCTGCCTCCCAAACAACTCTCTGCAATCAAAACATTCTCTTCCCTAAAAACCTCTCAACATGAAAAGCAAAAGCCAAACTCCAGAGGAAAGGAACAGAAGGAAAGAGTCTGAGGCGATAAGCCTAGAGGAGATTCCTCTGTTTATCCATTTCCACACTTATGTTAGCACAGCCTGCATCACACAAGAAACTTAGTCTGGGTATGAAACTGACCAAATACTGCTTCTCTTGGAAGGTTTCTGGTGCAATCGTACGCTTGGACCAAATCTCACAATCACAGAATTACAGAACAGCCCAAGTTGGAAGGGACCCTGAAAGGTCATCTGGTCCAGTCTTTTGAGGGAAAGGAAGCATAAATAGGATTATCTAGCACTCTGAGCTGTCACATCTTGAAAGACTCCGGTGATGGGGGCTCTACCACATTCTTGAAGAGACACACACAGAACTCAGAACGACAAAGTTGGAAGAGACCTACAAGATCATCAAGTCCAACCCATGCTCTAACACCTCAACTAAACCATGGCACCAAGTGCCATACTCAGTCCTTTTGTAAACATATCCAGGGGTGGTGACTCTACCTCCTCCCCCAGGCAAGCCATTCCAGTACTTTATCACTCTTTCTGTAAAAAACCTTTTCCTAATACCTAAACTATATTTCCCTTGATGTAGCTTAAGACTGTGTCCTCTGATTCTGTCAGTTGCTGCCTGGTGAAAGAGACCAACCCCCACACCCATCTTTCAGGAAGTTGTTGAGAGTGATAAGATCACCTCTGAGTCTCCTTTTCTCTGGGCTAAACACCCCCAGCTCCCTCAGTCACTCCTCACAGAGCTCGTGTTCCAATCCCCTCACCAGCCTTGTTGACCTCTCTGGATGTGCTCAAGTGTCTCAAGGTCCTTCCCAAACTGAGGGGCCAGAACTGGACACAGCACTCAGGGTGTGGCCTCACCAGTGCCAAGCCATGCTGAGTCTCTCTGCAGAGCCCTCTTACCTTCCTACAGATCAACACATGCTCCCATCTTAGTGTCATCTGCAAACTGACTAATGAAAGGCTCAACACCTTCATCCATGTCATCAATAAATATATTGAACAGAACTGGCCCCAGCACAGATCCCTGAGGGACACCCCTGGTGACTGGCCCCCAGCTGGATGCAGCACTCTTCACCACCACTCTCTGGGCCCGGCCATGCAGCCAGTTCCTAACCCAGCAAAGAGTGCTCCTGTCCAAGCCATGGGCTGCCAGCTTTTCCAGGAGTGTGCTGTAGGAGACAGTGTCAAAGGCCTTGCTGAAGTCCAAATAGACAACATCCACAGTCCAAACCCAACATCCACCAGGCAGGTGATCTGGTCATAAAAGGAGACCAGGTTGGTCAAACATTACCTACCCCTCCTAAACCCATGTTGACTGGGTCTTATATCCTGGCCATCCTGCCTGATGACACTCAGTACAAACTGTTCCATAACCCTACCAAGTACTGAGGTTAGGCTGACTGGCCTATAATTACCAGGATACTTCTTCCCACCCTTTTTGTGAATGGGTGTCACATTGGCCAGCTTCCGGTCATCTGGAACCTCACCAGTGAGCCAGGACTGTTGATAAATGATGGGGAGTGGCTTTGCAAGCTCATCTGCCAGCTTCCTCATCACCCTGAGATGGATCCCATCTGGTCCCACAGATTTATGCATATCCAAGTGGCTCAGCAGTTCTCTGACTGCCTCCTCCTGGATAACAGGGGGACCATTCTGCTTTCTGATACCATCAACCAACCCAAGAGGACAGTTGTCCTGAAGGCAAGTCATCTTCCCACTAAAAACTGAGGCTAAGAAGGTGTTAAGGACTTCTGCCTTCTCCTCATCTGCAATTACTAAGTTCCTTTCTGCATCTAATAAAGAACACAGTTGGTCTTACCCTTATTTTTACCATTAATATATTTGTAAAAACATTTTTTATTATCCTTTACACAAGTCACCATTTTAAGTTCAAATTGAGCTTTGGCCTCCCTAATTTTTTTCCTATGTGCTCTAGTTGTCCTCTTAAATACTTTCTGAGAGACCTGACCCTCCTTCCAAAGATGATACATCCTCTTTTTATTCCTAAGTTCCTCCAAATCCTCTTTGCCCATCTAGGCTGGACATTTGCCTCATCGACTTGTCTTTTCAGCACACAGGGACAGTCTGTTCCTGTGCCCTCAAGACCTCTGTTTTGAAGCATGTCCACCTTTCCTGAACTCCTTTGTTTTTAAGGGCTGCTTCTTAAGGAACTCTCTGAATAAGTCTCCTGAATAGGCCAAAGTCTGCCCTCTGGAAGCCCAATGTAAGAGTATTATTGATGTTCCTCCTGATTTCACCAAATAATGAGAACTATATAATTTCATGATCACTGTGTCCCAAGCGACCTCCAACCACATCTCCCACCAGCCCATCTCTATTTGCAATAGATCCAACATAGTCACTCCAACCACCATATCTCCCACCAGCCTATCTCTATTTCCAAACAACAGATCCAACATAGTCCCTCCCCTGGCAGGCTCGCTCACCAGCTATGACAAAAAGTTGTCCTCCACACACTCTAAAAATTTCCTGGACTGCCTTTTTTCATCTGTATTAAGTTGCCAGTAAATGTCCAGCAGGTTAAAATTGCCTACAAGAACAAAGGCTGATGATCCTGAAACATTCTCCAGTTGCTTATAGAATTAGTTGTCAACCTCTTCTTCCTGATTGGGTGGACAATAACAGACTCCCAGTAGGATATCAGCTTTTTTAGCCTTCCCCTTAATTCTTACCCATAGGCACGCACCAGCTTCATCATCATTAGTTTCAATAGCTATGGCGTCCAAGTCCTCCCTAACATAAAGGGCCACCACTATACCTCTTCTCTCTCTCCTGTCTCTTCTGGAGAGCTTGTAGCCATCCAGTGCAGGACTCCAGCCATGTGAGTCATCCCACCACATTTCTGTGATGGCAGCTACCTCACAGTTCTGCTACTGCACCATGGCCTCCAGCTCTTCTTGTTTATTACCCATGCTGTGTGCATCAGTGTACTGGCACCTCAGCTGGGCTGCTGATTCACCCCTGACTCTGGCTTACCACCCTTGGGCCTGCTTTCAGACAGCCCAGCTACACCCCCTTCCCCCTTCAAATCTAGTTTAAAGCCCTCTCAACAAGTTCTGTCAGTTCATGAGCTAAAAACTTTATGCCCTTAACAGAAAGATGGAGCCCATCCAGTTCCAGCAGGCCAGGTGCCATAAAAGTTGCTCCTTGATTGAAGAATCCAAAATTCTGCTGATGACACCAACCCTTTAGCCACTTGTTGATAATGTGGGCTCTCCTTTTCACAGTTTTTCTCAGCCACCGAAGGGACTGAGGACTGTGCTCCTGCCCTAGCAACCACTTGATCCAGTGCCCTAAAGTCCCTTTTAATTGTCCTCTTTCCAATCTCATCACTACCAGCCTGGAGTATCAGCAGTGGGTAATAATATGAATCAGCCCAGGCAGTCTCTGAGTGATATCCTGTGCCCAGGCCCCAGGGAGGCAGCAGACCTCCCTGTGGGGTGGGTCTGGTCAACATATGGGGCCCTCTGTTCCCCTCAGAAGGGAGTCACCCACCATGATTACCATTCTTCTTAGATGGTTTATGTTCCTTAGAAGCTGCCTGGTTCGGTGGCAGATCAACACAAAAAAGAGCCATCCTCCTGCCTGTTGCAGCAAAGATTCTGACAAGACAGTAGGTGTAAGTAGCTACTCATGGGAAAATAATAACAACTGATCTATGACCAGAACCAGCCTGCATGACTTGGACATGCAGGACAGTGAAGCATGTTAATATGACACACTCAGAAGTGTGCCTTTTCTGCCCTTTGTCAGTGCTGAGCGTAACAGAGGATATTTTCAACCCCTCAAAAATCCATTTTCTTCCAGAAGAAAGAGTATTAGCATGCTGAAAGGGTGATGACTAATGCTGGACAAATTAATTTTGTTGCAACATTTGTTTTATGAAAAGCCTTAAATGAACCTATTTATTTTATTTCCAGAAAGCGTTGCTCCTTACTGATGACTGACTTTTACTGATGGCATCCTTAGAAACCCACAAATGATTGGTTTGGGGATTGTCAATGTGGCTATTTGCAGGTGATGAAGAAAGGAAGTAAATAAAAATACGATTTGACATTTCATTAGTAATGCTAGAGATGGCTGTGCACAGAACAGAGGCAATGAATATTGCACCTGCTGGAGTGCTAGCAATAAAGGCAAATGCATAGCCTGCTCTGACCTCTAGCCTTCATTACCCAGAACAATATGCCATTCCCTGTATCCAAAATCATACTATGCCTGTGATAGCAGCAACCAGTGGCTGGATTTACATCTACCCAGCCGGAGCTAAATTGCTATGATTCAGCTACCTCCTTCCTTTCTCTCTTGAACATAACCTGTCTTCTAGCTAGACTGCTGCCTTTCCAGTTGGGAATAAGCCACTGTTTTAAAGAAAAAGAACTGTGTAGGTGGAATGAAATGCTTGCAGGATACAGTACTCTGCCATTTAGATTTTTTTTCCCTAATAAAGAGAGTGTGCAAAAAGACACCGGCATCCAATGCACAAACCCAAGTGTGCAGCTGCATCTTTGAGCTTCTTTCTTGACCATTTAGCTAACCAGATAAAAAAAAAAGATTGAAATGTCCAGACTAACTACAAGAAATCTGTGGTAACTAGTCCAAATATTTTAATATAACAAAGATTAACAGTGAAGTGAAATTCCTCAATAAAGATTGTGGCAATACATGCAATTTACAGTGGTATAAAGAAGATGAGACTTTGACCCTGTATGAACACATAATCAATCAGTGAGCTACCCTATGAACAAAAAGCCATTTCCTTGTACTTGATACTTGAGGAAATTATGAGAAAATGACATGTTTTGTATAAAACAGACTGAAAAGGCTTGTGCCTGGAAGAAAAGATTATATGCACAACCCATTATTAAGAAGAACTTTATTTTTCTGCTGGTCATCTAGTTCTTAATTTCTTAAAAATAAGTGCCTCTATTAAACATTGTTAGTTGTCTTTGTAGTGGAGGTGATAAAAATTCTTTCCTAGCTCCATTCTTGTGTGAGGCATCCACATTTGACTCCAACAGAACCAGTGGGCAATCTCAGTGAGAAGTGCACTGGGACAAGCTGGCATGTGGAGTTCACCAGTGGTGAACTTTCTTCGTTTCTCCTGGCAGAGAGAGCTGAGCTCAGCCAAATAATACAATCTCCCTGTCCCACAAACCATCACAGCTGGTAATATTGTCATGGAAAGTATAAAGCTGTTCATGAAATAGTTGAGGCTTTGTAATAGATCTGGGCTTATATTGACTAAGGAAATAAGCTTTATGTTTGTCCCAATCCAGAGAGAGAGAGAGAGAGAGAGATACACAGTGAGTATACTTACATACTTATCTATGTATACATAAGAATAGATATAAAGATACAAAATACATAAACATTATATATGTCCCTCTTTCCCAGTGGGCTACAAAATATTTATTTTGGGTCCAGCAACCCCCATCTCTCTTTGGAGAGCTGACCATTCTCTGGGAACATCTGCTTTCTGGCTTAGCTCTCTTTCTCTTTTGGCCATTTCCCTCCAAAGAACAAATTAATTAAGGCCTCATTTCAGTGTGGAAGGAAGTCAATTCTCTCATTGACTTGGTTGTTTGCATGCACAAAAACACCTTTACAGGACAATTCAATGGCACTTGGGAAGCTTGTTTTAAGACATGACCTGATGGTGATGATGAGAAAACTAAACAGTCCTTCACTGGAAGCTAGTGAGGAGTAACTATGCTGGAGAGGAGTAGCTAGTGGAAGCACTAGTTACTGCATTAATGTTCAGTAAATAGTACTAGTAACTAGTAACTGCATTAGGTGCTGCATTAATGGCACAGCCCTTCCTAGAGGCTCAGGCAATGCTCAAAGCATTTGGCACAAGCTTTACTAGCTGGCCATGAATGCACATCCAAAGTTATTCTGCTGGTATTTCACTTTCAGTTTAACCTTGCTCTCAGCTTAACCTTGCTCTCCAATTCAAAGGATTATTTCAGACAGTGAGGAACAGAGCTACCAGTAGTGAGCACTAAGGCTGCACTTAGGTTACCTGGTAGTACAGCATTTATGCCACTCATCAGATGGGTAAGAGACACAACAAACTCACTCAGGTAGAAAGTGGAGCTGAACCACTGTCCCTGTAGGTAGGTACAAGCTGTGATCACAGAGTTCTAAGATGTACCAGCAATAGTCTCATCTCCCTTCCAGACTCTTTGCTGCGTGATAAATGGTAAGTGAGACATGTACAGCTGATATAAACACTGGGTTTGACAGTAGATAAAACATACTTATGGATAAAGAGTGCTTAGATGTACTCCAGTGTCATTTGGTTGTTTATGAAAATGTTTGCCCAACCCAAAAGAAGCCCTTATCAGGTTTCAGTATAAAACAGAAACAGAAAGATAAATAAAGAAAACAAAACCTTTCTGAAATTATTTACCATTATTAAAGCACTAAGAGGGCAAGGAGCAGGTGGGGTATCTGAAAAGAAAGAAAGAAGTGTCACAATCACCTGGAAAAGTGAAGTGAACAGTCCATCTTACTCTCAGATCTGTGCAGAAATCAGTCTAAGAAGGATGGTTTCTGATCCCTTCTGAATCATACCTTCACTCTACAAAGCAGTAATAGAAACAGCATCTAGTCTTACATAGCACTTAAAATCTGCAGCAGTTGAAGTACAAGACTCATACTTTGAATGACTTACTTAAATACGGAATCAGGAGTTTGCAATTTGTTCTCTAAAGAGGGAAAGGAAAGTAGGAACTATGTTCTTGTTTTGTCCAAGTAAAATCAAAACTTTCTGTGGCACTGAATAAGCTGAGAAGCACAGGTTTAGGCTGCAATGTCAATCAAAACATGATCAAGATGGCAAGCACAGAGTCTGGGGACTGCACATAAGCATGTGTTCAAAACCAAAAATGCATCTTTCCTGCTGCATTCACCCAGGCTAATGTCCTTTGAAGTACTTCTTTGAACCATAGTCACTGGATCAGGGCCCAGAGAGAAAAGAATTCTTGGTTCCAGTGAGCTTTGCAACCTGCTCACAGGTGTATAAATCTTAAGGCACCTCATCTAATTACAGTTTCAAGCAAAATATCAGAAGAAGTAGTTCTAAAAAAAATGTTGCCATCACGCCTGCCACATAGATATTTATGATCTCATCTCTGTCTGCAGGGTCAACACTTCCACCTAGAGGTGGTTTTCCATACGAATGTCAAATTTATGTTGATGCTTTTGTAGAGCCATTCTGCAGAAATGAATGAGCCGGAGACTGGGGAAAGCTGATGCCTGCAGCCAATTATTCCTGTTTGGCAGGACTCCTTCCTTCTGTTTTTAAATTGTGGCTTATCATTTCCCTGTGATTCACTCACACTTCAGTGCTAACCCAATGTACAGATCCAGTGCAAAGCTCGGAGTACTCCAGTGGGTGAAGCCAGCTGGCAGTTCAGAGAAGATAAAACCTGACCTGTTTAATCTTAAACCATTTCTTCCCTGGCTTGCTGTAGGGCTAGATAATACATAAAGTGAGTTTTCTCACTCTTTTATTGGTGATCACACTTAAAGTCTCTTCTGGGAGAGGATGAAATCTTCCTTCCTGCTCAGTTGGAGACCTCTGCAAGACTAAAACACACCAGAAGTGTTGTATGGGGCCCTCTGCACAGAGGTGAATTTTACAGAGCAGTGGCACATTGATTCCTTTAACACACGCAAATTGGCTCTGAAAATCCAACATGTCCTTAACTGCAGAAATTATCAGTTAGCATGACATTTTTGCATTCTGTGTTTTCATGAGCATATCTTGTACCTTGGTATAACTTTATGCATATTCAGATACAGTTTCTCTAACTGTTGACAGCAGAAGAATGGTTCACATTTATTTTGTCTTTATGACTTAATACAAAGGCAAGTGGTCAGAGTATTTGTTTTAAAAATAGCAAACCATTTTCAGCTTTAAGCTTTTTTTAAACAATTGGCATTATATTATTCTGAATTGTGAAAACCTCAACAACAACACTGTTCTTGGAATACCAGGAAAGCTATGTCTGTCAAAACCAGTGCTGTCCAGACCATGAGTCCAAATTTCAGTCTCACTGAAATCACTTGTACAATTTAACTTATTTTCAGTGAAGTTGAAATTTATTACCAATCATATGAACTCAGAAACTGGAAGAAACAACACCTTCACAAGGGTTTTGCAGAATTTAACAGAATGTATGTTTTCTGAACAGTGTGATGGGAAACAACCTACTTTGTCATCTCTGTGTTTACACTGACATTCCTTTTAATCTGAATGTATTTTATAAGAAAAGTTAGATACCTGAAATTTCTTAATTTTAGAAACTTATAAATAAACAGCTTGTTGGATCTTTGGGTGTGGTTTGGTTTTTTCCTTTTGGGCCTTTTTTTCAGAAATGCTGTTCAGCCAGCAGCTATGTGCTGATGTGGTTAGAGAGCTGTAGTGTGCCAAACAGTATGCGCCAAGCTCTCTGCTTGTGCTGGGCACAGCACACATGCCTTTCCCCCTCCAGGACTTGGAGCCATGACACCAGACAGGTCACACTCCACATAGATGCTCCCCACAGCCAGCATCCTGCTGCCAACCATGGAGCACTAGCCCTGGGGCTCACAGAAGCTATTCCTCAGTCTTCCCATCACAAAGATGCTCCTGCTTTTTCTTCTGGTTTTCTGAAGGAGGAGGCACAAAGAACATCCTAGGCATAAAAGAGGGATAACTGTTGCTTCTATGCTTGAGAAACCCCATAAAGACACACCAGAGCTGTTAAAATCTGGCTGAGGTCTGAAACTCGCTGACATGCAACATTCAGAAAGCACAGTACAGAAAGAAATTAGATCTGTATCACAGAAATTAAGCTTTTGTGTTGCTGCCTGAGTCCATGAGGCCTGTCTGTATTCTGTCAGCTGTGCAGAGATGGAATCACCACCCAGGACATAGACTTCTATAGCAATGGAGACGGGAACTTTCTTACTCTAACTGGGTAACCTGTCTCAGGAAGAGAAGCATAATCACCATGGGGAAAAAAGTTGCTACTATGTTTGGGATTTTGAATATTCTGTTATGCACAGAGTTAGTTAATTGTTACGATCTTGGTCCACATGGTACGTTTGATAGTAGGGGGGGTGTGAATGTGGAAGATTAAGGGTTGTAGAAGCACAGTTGTGCAACTATTCAGCTGATTTATATGAATGTCCTGGTGGTTTTACCCATGATTCTTCCTTTTTGTCTTTTTTTGAGAAAATATGTTGGATGCAATCCTGGTCTTTTTGAGATGAATGGGAAAGAACATTGACTCACTTTGTGTGGGCACTGTGGAAGAAAGTGGTGGGATTTTTTTCAGGGAGAACTTAAATAACAGGCTGGATAGACCAGCATAGTGAAAGACGACCGAGACTGCTGTGCAAAAGTGGTTGGCGGTGTTGTGATTTTTTTTTTTTAAAGAAACTAGGGCAGAAAAAATATCGTAGGTGGCTTGTTACTTCATTGGAGGCTGGGGACAGTGGGGTGAGCACAGCCATTTTGGAAAGCTGATCAAATAGGACAGTGTCATTGAGTAATGTGCTGAGCTAAGAATATGAGAAGCTACATTTCATTCCCACTTCTACTGGTAAATGCAGGTTCATGCCAGGCAAAATAATTTACCTGTGTTGCCTTCTTCAAGTCCCTTTTCTATAGCTGTCCCTCAGGATTGCCCTGCAGGGCAAAGCAACATTTCTGACTCTGTATTTCTCAAAGTATGGCTTAGTAAGAAAACTCTAAATTATTTCAGAGTCCCTCTTCCTCCACCTTTCCAGCAGCCACCCTGTTGCTGGTGCTTTCACCTCCCTGCTCAATGATGTGGCTCTATCCATGACAGCTTACAGTGTGCTCTCGGGGATCCTGATTTTGCTCCTGGCAGCGATAACTTGGAGAAGTCCTCAACAATCGCCTAGAGCAAAGCTTTTTACATGCCCTTCTGGCAAATCCATCTGATGTATTAGCTGTACAGTTCTCACACTCTCCTGTTGTAACATACACAGTAAATAACAAAGAGAAATGGCCGACACTCACTACAGCTAAATGCTATCCAGACCATAAAACTCTGACAGAACAACAAAGAAATGTTTCACTTTGTAATTACAGCTGGAAATATTTCACGCATTAGAAGTGTGAAGTAATATCAATAAAAAGAGAAAGTGCACTCAGGAGCCTAAAAATAAATAAATATTTATTTGAAAAGTGATAATTTCATAAATTATGTTCACAGCCTCTTCAAAAGAGGTTGAATATTTACTGGTTAAGCAGAGACCTGTGACTTGGCCATGGGTAAAACTGCAGAGTAGGTGATGTGCCGCAGACAATTTATACTTTGCTCTTAGTCTCAGTTTTAAGGCACAATGATGCCTGCAAGCCACTGCCTGAGAACCACTTCTTTGCATCAACATTCTTCAGCCTTTTGACCTCAACAGATCATACCTCACTCTTCCATCAAATAAGCAGAAATTCTGTCCAGTGTTCCTGATCCCATGCTTTCCCAACACTTGAGGAGCATGTCATACAGTCCCCAACAAGCAACTTGGCATAGCTCCACAGTCAACCACATGAATAAGGCAACACTTCTGTTTTGGTCACTTAGCATATCTGTGTCTTGTTAATACAGTTTGAAGTCTCTGAGAAAGAGGGTAGAAGGAAGAAGGCTGAGAGATACCAAACCTCTGAGCTGGGAACATTGTTTGTTCCCTCTCCATGTTTGACAGGCTTCAGGAAAAATCAGGAGCAGACAGTGGACTGGGTTAAATCTTGTGACAGGGCTGAACTCCGTCTACTGGAAATTATTACATTTTTTTACAATACATATTGTGGCAATTTATTGGTACCCCATACTTGACCCACATATTTTTCATGGCTACAATAACAATAACAAAATTGTAATTCTTTTTTTTTCATCAGAGCATTGTATTGGGTTTGTGGGGCAATGTTTTTTTAGAGGGGCAGCTATAGGTATAGAAAATCAAGGGTGAAGTTGAGGCTGGGAAGAAGGGAGGGCTAGGGGGAAGGTATCTCAAGGTTTGATTTTCCCCAAGTCAAGTCTGTTTTACCCATGATGGTAAGAGCTAAGTGATCTCACCCTGTCCCTATCTTGACCCATGAGCCCTTCCCTTTATTTTCTTTCCCCTGTTCAGGAGGGGAGTGATAGTGCTTTGGTGGGCATCTGGCATCCAGCTAGGGTAAATCCCACACACACGTAATAAACCAACACTATCCACCGAGCGGCACCAGCAGTCTTGCTATCTTAACTGCAATAACACCAAGAGATCTCTTTCGCTGGTCAGGTCAGCAGTCACATCACTTCAATTCCTACCATAGAGTAGGGTATGATCAATTTATTTAGGTTCCAGCAAGTCATCTTCCTGGGAACAGTAGATTTTTATCATCACAACAGAAGAAATGTAATTCCTTTATCACAGAAGATAGGCAGGCCTGAGTCTTAGAGATTAGTGTTATGATGAACTCTACACTTTAATATGAACTAAAATATTATGTCCATCCTGAAAATATATAAATAAGATGTACGAAAAGATCCTTAGCAGCTTAGAGCATTGTAGCTCTGTTGATTTCAGTGAGCTATATTAATTTACATGAAATTTAGGTCCAGGCTGCATTCCCAGTGCTTCCTTCTCAGATGGAGAACAGAAAAAAATATAGAAAACACAAGAGGAATCATGGTAGCTCTAGTTCCTCAAACTAATCAAGATAACAGAGACATAAAACAGACAGTAAAATATGGATCTTATTTCTCATTGCGCATATTCTTTTCTTGGGATTTTTTTTTTATTTTTTCCATTTAGGTAAGGCGCAGGTGCATAGGCTGTAGATCATATCTTTAAGGCTTCCTCTGATTCTGCATCTAATATGCTTATAAGTTGCTGATTTAAAAGGAGCAAAAGTCATCAAGGAATTGATACCTCATCTGCAGAAACAATTCTCTTGGTAGTAAGTATCTGAGAAACACAAAACCAATTATTATTTTCAGTAACTTTTAACTAAAGAAAAATGCAATCTAATTTCTAGTGATAAAACCTCAAAACTCAACTGTTTTCTTCATTTTTAATAATTTACAGCTTTTCCCCAGTAGAAAGCTAAGTGTGGTGATCAGAGTGGTTGGTAAATGGGATGAGGTGAACTTTCTGAGACTCTTAATTAATTGTCCCATGCCCACTGGTCTGTGCCTAATAAGAGCTTGTGGTGGCCTCATGAACAAGGATGTTGAAAAATAAAAGAAAAAAATCACTGTTTTCTGCAGCTGATAAACCTAGCCTGTTTTTCTAAAGCTGCTCTTCCTTCTTCCCTAAAGAGCCAGATCCAATTTTCTGGATTCCAGCTAGAGGTCTGAGTTTGAGAAAGAGGGAACCATTGTGGACACCAAATCCCATCCACCAAAATCACAGGCAGCCATTCATCTGTTGTCACTGGCTGCTTATCACACGTCCTCAGAATACCTTGCTTTTCCTCAGGATTTCCTTGCTTAGAAATACTTGAATCTCAAATCCTCTAGAAGATGCCCAAAGTTTGACAGTGTTCTACTGTAGCTCAATGATGAATCATGGAAAAGACTGGTAAGAAATAATTTTTATTAAAGGCTACATCATAATTTTTCTATAAGAAGCCTTGGAACAATAACATGGAGGGTGGTTGCCCTTGCCCATCTTCCCTAAATCCTCAGTACTCACAGCTGTAAGTCAGAAAAACCAATTCCAGTGAGGTGAAGCTACCATTTCCCCTCTTTTTCTCCTTGAGAGCAACAAATGCCAGACCTGACTTGCCTTTTCCTAGAGAGGTGAATGAGATGATTTAATGAGAATATGAGGAAACACTGACAGTTTAAACAACATATATAACAGCTAATGTTTGAAAAAGTCAAACAAATGGAGTAGTCTCACTGTCAATAAAAATAAATTATGTAGAACTGTAGCCAAATCATGAAGAAAAGAGTACTCTGGGAAAATGGGTGTCAATAAAAAAAGCCATTCTGGAATTATGAAATTCCTTGAGAGGTTTTATAGAAAAGAACACACAATAAACAGCCAGCAGTCCAAACGGAAACACAAATTAAGACTGAGTTTATTGTTTTCTTGAAAAAAATCTTGACTAAATCTTGACTAAAATTGTGACTGTTTTTAGCTTTTGGGCAAAAACAAGTTAAATCTCAAGATAAATTCAAGCTTCCTTGTACTTGTATGTTACATGACATCTGTGCAGATGATCTGAAGACATTTAAAAACAGTCTGGTAGTTTGCATTAATATTTCCAGAATCCTGCTAAGGTTATTATGTGTGAAACAGTAAATTGCAAGACAATTCCATAACTAATAACCCATTTCTTTTTTCAGACTCGGGGCTTAATTCAGTGGTAAACTCTATGACCATGTGACACATACCTCAACATCTTCTCGCTGGTCTCCCTTCCAAAGGGATCTCTCTGGTTCCACCACCCTAAGACAAGCAGAACCACTTTTGGAGAACAAATGATGAAAGAACCTACATCAAGGCAAAAATTGACTGTGGGGCATTTACACAGATCAAAAACTGTGCCTTCACTAACATCAGAACATTTTAAATCTATTTAGATGTGAGGTGGTTTAACTTGCATTGGATCAGCTGTGGATTCAGTAGAGATGCAAAATTTAGTCCTAAAGGATCAAATTCAGACTTTAGTGAATTCTTGCTAAACACACAAATAACGAGGTAAAAGTATGGTTTGTAGGTATGAAGGAATGTATGGACATGAACTAAATTAGGGAGATGCTTGCTTTGTAGTCTTTTACTAACACTCTTCTTCTGTCTCTTCAGTTGGTCCATTATACTCATTTTGTATGGTCAGATGGTCCAAGCTGCAATACCTTGCAACTTATGTGTTTTTTCTGACTAATCTGTGATCAACCTGATCATGTCTTCAGCTACCTGTTCTAACATTTCTTGCCTGTATTTGATTGCTTTTCTTGCCCCCAGATTTTCTTTTTGAATCTCCTTGTACTTAAACACACTGTGAGTCTGACCTGACACCCACTCCATGTATCTTCAAAGACCTACAAGATATAGATCCCTATGTCTAGACTAGTTTTTCTTTACAGTCAGTGGAAGCAATCACATACTTACAAGATGTGATTTATATAATCTATTTTAGACCTCCAGTAGATGCAAAGAATCACAGCCTCAGTGTGCTTGTTTTGCCTTTTGTGGACTCAGAGTAAGCCTGGAATGACTTATTAAGCTGCGGATACCTACAGCTGAGATACATACACCACAGATATCTATATAATATTAAATAGGTCCTCCCTCAGATTGATAAACTTGTCATAACAGCAGTGTGGCTTTCCAAAAACTTTTTTTATTCGTCCCCAAATATTCTTTACTGTTAAGAGCAACACATATCTTTTGATGGTTGGAAGTATTTTTAAAATTGTTTCTTACATGTGTCTTTCCTTTTTCCTTTTTTTCTTTTTTCATTCTTCCTCTTAGTATTGCTGCTAAAAAATAAATTGAAAATAAAGAGCAAAAGCAAATCTCCATCTACCAAGGATCTGATGATGGGTTAGTCGGACAAATGATGGCTTGGATTTGTATACTACGTGGAAGGAATTTATGCTGGAAAGCATAAAAATCTAAAATACATTTGCTTTTTAATAATTCCCTGCCTCTTCAGAAGAAGAAGGCAGGCCTATCTATGTTTTCCTGTGATTCTGCATTTTGTGAATTCTGAATTTCTCTTTAGGTAAATTCTAATTTAGCAAAATTTTCTGTTTATCTGTAACTTCTTAACAATTTGCTGGGACAGAGCTCATATAGTCATGGACTCTGTAGTTCAATACTTGTGTTTTGCAGTATCCAAACTGAATTGATAGTGGAGTCCAAAGAGTCTACAAAGAAGATGGGAGGAGAGCTCAGCAACACCATGAGGTGAATAGCCAGTTATTTCAAAGAGCAGACTGGAGACTCCTTCTCTTGTGACTCAGACATGCTATTAGAAGGCAGAAGGAATACAAGAAGTAAATCACATCATCAGCATTGCAATGTCAAGGAAATGTCCAGTGGAATAAGAAATACAGAAGATATATTCACCTGTTTGCATAGAATTTGGTCAGGAAAAAGTATACAGTTCTCCAATGTAGAATTGCAGACACTCGGTGCAAAATTTACTTCTATCTCAGTGCAGAAGAAGAAAGAGAGCTAGAAATCCATCAAAGGCATAGACAGAAAAAAATAACTTCAAAAGCAAATTTCTCAAAGAAAATAGTATATCTAACAAGATACACTGAATTTGTAAAAAATGCCATAACAGATAGCTTTATAGGCTCTTAGGCCATCCAGAGAAAAAGGAGAGAGAAATGACTGGAGATTATTCTCAGAATGCGTCTGGAGCATGTCTCAAGGTAGCAGGATCTCTAAGTTATCTTCAGAGAGCCTCCACTGAGCAGCATATAGAAAGGGCTGTGGCATTTGACTACTGTGATGACCCACAGAGGGCAGTCCAGGGCAGACAGGGATCCATGCTTGTGTCACAGTGGTGTAAGAAGGACACTGATTCAGCCTGAAAAAATCCTAATCAGAGAGTAGGATGACAATCATGGTAATCCCAAACTCCTGCAACATCTCCCTTTTGCCATCTCTCATGGAGAACTAAGCAGTCCACGTACAGCACAACAGAGCCACCTCTACACAGTTATATCTCACTTAAGCCATCTAAAGAGTATTTAGCTAAAGGAAGCAGAAGGAAATTAGGTTTTTGCCCTGCATTCATTAGACTAACACATTATATATCTCCTCTTTCCCAGTATAGCAAACTTAGGCTTGTGGGGAGCATACATTCAGAGATAGATATAACTTAGGAGCGTGTTTTAACCCACAGGGCAATGCTGGCATGGAAACACAAGGTCTAGTTTTGGATTTTTGTCAGCTATGAGTAAGCTGACAACAGACAATTTGTACCTCCTGCATCAGAAAGGCTCTGGAGGAACCCTCCAGGAGGAAGATGAGGAAAGGAAAACTATCTGGTAAAGTGATACATTTATAAGAGAGATGGTATGACCTGTTTGCCCATGATAGAAGAGAGCTGAACACAAGCATTTCTATGCAAAGCAAGGTGATGAATACATCAGTTAAACCCAAATGATGGGTTTTGTTTGTTACAGTCTTCAGAGTACTTTCCCATTAGCAACCACTGCTTCCAGCAAATCCTTGTAAAAAAAATTATCACAGACACAGTAAATGGGAGGAGAGGAAAAAAGACAGCATGGGACAGGGTGGGGAGGATGTGCATGCACTCTGACTGAATGCTGCACTCTTAGCTCCAAACTACCTGAAGCAAAAAAAATATATATACATATATCAGCTTGTGAAAGCAGCAGCACCCATGGGATCGAGTGCTGGCCTAGCTCCAAGCAGAGCAGGGTGCAGTTCAGGTCTTGGCATGCTGGATGACCTTCACTGCATCCCTTTATCTCCTGAGGTTCCCCATCAGCAGTGATCATCAGTGTTGATGATTATAGCCCCTTTCTTCAAGGGCTTTGAGATCTACAAATTTAAATTACTGCATGAAATAGATCTTGTCACTTTGCCACAGATTTAGTGGCAGGAGATTTAAACTTTAAATCCAGTAAACTTTACTAGTATGATACTGAAAACTCTTATTTCTACATGGAAAAACAGGACCTTGGATATGTTTTAGAAGTTGTTTAAGAAGTAAACACTCCAAATGCCTTTTAAAATATCAGCCTTGGCTATTAAAAAAAAAGCAAATTGTAATCAAAATTAGGAGCAAAATTACACAGTAATTCTGAAGCATAAGTATAAATTCATAGGCAAAAGTTGACCAAAAAAATGGCAAAATAGTTTGCCTAAGATTTTTATGTCTCTATAAATATGTTACCAATATTTTTGAGAATGTACTGACTAGCACTGCAGTTAAGACTCCCACAACGTCCTTTTAATAAAAGAAGTTTTGGTTTCTGCTGACTCTGGTCTGATTTAGCACCCAAGAGAAAACTAATGATGGTGGTTCACCTTTCTTCATTCTTTAATGGGCTACCAAGAGCCCATACACGAAGCCAAATATTAAGATTTCTAGACTGACATTAACTGTCACAACATATAGACAAGATATTGCAATTTCTGTCTCTGGGCATTTCCTTTGTGTATTTTCTCTCTTTATCTTGTTCAAATATCCTCACCCCCAATAGAGAACAAGATGCAGCTATCTGCAACCATTAGAAGGAACAACTGGGCTACTCACACCTTCCAAGGAAAGTGCACCCATTACAACTGCGTAATTTTCTAAAGGCTGAGGCAGTCGTTGGGATTAGAGATCTGTAGGTGGCTTCCCTCTTCATTTACCTTACCTTTCATCCCATGTGTTTAGGGCTGAGCGTGCACTTGCTGCATCGGACTTTGTTTTGTAGGAACTTAATGGCCATGTTACTAACTAAAAATAAAGCTGACCTGGCACTACTGGTTAGCATATTAAGAACCTAAATTTGTTTTGGCACATACTTTTTGTTTAGGATGAGGAAAACATGGTGTGAATTTGACTTTATTTAATGGCCGTACTGAATGACTGCATTTCTTCTTGGCAGGTTTTATTCCAACTGAATTCTTTTCTCTGACTGCTTTTCTTATAAAACTGCTTTCCTGTTGTTGAAGAAACAATAAAATGAATAAAATATGCTAACTGAGAATAAAACTTTTTGAGTGAGGTCATATGAAATATATTTTTAATATAGTTCTCTTTGAGATTTTTTTTTTTTTCATGAAAAATTAATGCAGCACCAGTAAGGCTCTCCTCCCAATCCCTACATGGGACTGCCGACCAGTGCAGTCAGACCTGTGGCATTTTATACCGGCTTCTGTTTGAACAATTACAATTAGAGGGCAGAGTAAAATGCACGGCAATGGCCAATCAGGCCTTTTGTCTGTATGGGTGATATCTGCACTGCATACACAACTTGGGCAGGAGTCCAGCAGCCAGAGTTGACGCAGCTGGCCTCTAGAGGTAGTCTTACTTTTCCATAGTGTAAACTGTGATAAGGTCTATATTGTAAACCTATGTGGAGACTGAAACAGATTATCACAATGTATTTTGGAATTATAACTGACACCAGTGTAATTCCTGCTATTTGCTAAACTGAGTAGATTTAGATACAGTTGAGAACATGGCCTGGCTTTATTTCCTGCCTGGGAATTTCCTATTTGTTCATCTCTTTAGGCCTTCAGTGAGAGCCTAGAGCCTGTTAAGAGGTTTGATAGATATCAGCCATAACATGTTTAATTTACAATAGTTTACAGATTCTAAACAAGTTTCTGCCAATAAATTCCATCAATTGATCCTAACTTCCTAAAGCAAAATTCACTGCCTAAACCAAAAAGTTTTGGGTTTTTTTTCTTGCACTCTTGGTTGACTTTTTTCAACTTCTTTTAAATAACAAGAACACATGTATGGTGGAAAATACACCAGAAGACTTTGGTTGGCATGAAAGAGCTGCATCATCTTGAGCTGCAGACACACAACTTCATTTGTAAGATGCACAAGAAATTATGTGGCATAATTACATGGTCTATCCAGGTAATTGCAGGTGAAATTAGGCATGGTGTCATGTGCTAATGAAGATTACAGCTACACTGAAATTTTTGTGTGTATGATTGCATTGATTAAGAAATTTTAAATCTGCTCTTAATAGTAAGAGCTATTCAATTGTCTGGCCTAAACTACTCTCAGCAGGCTGAAAGTCTACCATCACAGAAGTTTAGCACAAGGCCTTTTCATCACTGATATTTTTCAAGCAGAAATTAAATGTGAGCTCTTTCTCCTTCCACTGCTGGTCCAGTCACTCTGTAAAAAGCTGCCTAGCTATGATCCATTTCTCTTGTTCCAGTGGAAACCAGGAATACACAGGAGAAATCAGGAAAGTCACTGAGGTCCTGCTGCCACTGTCATGTGTCAATAGGCTGTGTACAGAATGGCAGATAAAGCGTGTCATGTACAAACTGGGTGTTTAGTGCTGACATATCAGAGTGGTGCACAGATGGTTGCCTCTGGGAGAGAGCAGGAGGAAGGCCTGGTAGACCTGCCTTGGTATGGTTTTGCTGCTTGGGGTGATGGAGGGTATGTTCATCATCTCTCAGAAAGCTGTTGCCCATGTTATTTCAGTTTAATGTGGAGCCCCACGGTTGGTTTGAGACTAGGTACTCTGCCTAAATGCTGCAGAGGCCACTGTCCCTGAAGAACGTGCAGCACACGTTGCTTGCTGCTGGCTGGGGTCACTTGCAACAACCACCAGATCTCGGAGACCTTCCCTCCTCCATCAGTCCCCAGGCAGGAGCTGCATCATCACCCATGCATGACAGCAGCTCTCCTCCGTGACCCACCTGGCTTCACCAAGCGCTGGGAAGCAGGAGAGGCTCCACAGCAACAGCAAGGAAGGGCCAAGTGACCCTTCTTGCATCCAGTCTGTTCTGCATGTCCATGGATACGGCCGGGCTGGGCAGCCCAGAGAGCGGCCGGAGGGAGCTGTGCCTGACCTCAGAAATCAGAGCTATGTTAAAGTAAGCTCGTTTACAAGGAAGGTGAGAACAGACTGCAAGACAGCACCTGGTCTTTCTTGCAAGTTTATAACACTAACACCTGCTAACATTAAAAAAATACCCCATTAGGAAAATTATTTCACCCACACTGTCTCACAGTAGTCTTCCCTTTCACTGGAAGGGATACATTAGCACCAAAATCCTCTGCTGCTGTTTCCCCACTGGCTACAGCAATATTGGAATCAAGCCCAAATGTGACTATAATTGAGAACTCTTTTGAATAAAATTATCTCATTCAGACATACTCGTTCTAGGAAGTCAGGCTAATGTAATCATTATAGTGGGAGTCTTGAAGTCCAGGGCTGCTTACTTCTCCTCCTGATTTGCCTGCTGACTTGTTTTATGACTTTAGAAGCAACTTAACTTTTCTGTGATTCATCTCCTTCAGATGGAAGATAGATATGATAATGTTTGTTTATTTCAATTAAGTCTTCAGTGGTTTAAAAGGGATTAATTAACCTCCATCAGACAGCTTTGAAAGCTACTAATTCATAGTGTTAATAATACCATAAAATACCTAAAAATGAGGAAGGGGAGGACATTTTAGAAGTTACAGAGCTATAAGCTTAGAGGTGCTGTGAATAGGAAAGACAGTATTTTGGTGAGTGGGAATAGAGAAACTACTGCCATCTCGTTCACTCTTGAGCAAGACATGTTAGATTTTGTGTATTTATCAGTAAACCACATATCTTCTGATTACCCTTTGGCTGGTAATTAATTACATTTAGTAGGGGAATGTTTACATCTGTTCTCATAAAATCCCATTCATACCTTACATTTTTTCAAATTAATTATCCTGGCTCAAACTTGGGTATACCATCTAGAGATAATCCTTTCAAGAGTATCTTACTCTGTTAATACATCCAATGCATAGTGCTTGGGATAGCACCACTTTGAAATAGCATTAGATTTGCAGCCTACACCCAGCCAGAGTGGTTTTTTCCCAGTACAAATTTGCATTTAGGGAGCTGAAAGTCTGAGCTGATAGTCTAAGTTACCTGAAGCAAACCACTACAATTTCTCTGGAGACAACTGAAATACATCCATTCAGAATAGCCAAGGCTCTAATCATGCCATAATAATTAAGATCTGTGTCCATGTCAAAAATCTACAATCTGAGTCTGTACTTATTTGTGTATTTTTAATCAACTAATTTAGTGCTAAACTCAGACCTTACATACAACTGTGAATATGCACCTGAGGGTAGAGTTGATTCTTTTCATCATAAATATCATCAGTCTTCCTCTGCAGCTTCCAGCAGGAAGCATAAATCTGAGGAACCCAAAGAGCTGTAAGATCCATTTCTTTCCATGAGCAGGTGGGGAGCAAATGGTGCTCCAAAGGTAGAGTTTGTGAGTGCCTGTGTGTGTCACAAAGTAATCATGTAAGCTCACCAGTGTTTTCTGAGGTTATTTAGGCAAGTCAGTAATTGCATTTATAGGCTATTTTCATGATAACTAGTGCCTTGACTCCATCCTATTTGGAATAGAAGCAACACAGCTACACTAAAAATGATCACCATTGTCCACGCAGCTGACCACTTTCACCCCTTGTCATCAATAATTTGAACTGAGAGGCAGCTCACTTATCAGTTCTTATCCATGGAAAGATAGTTTATCTCTGTCATAGTGTTGAACACCTTCTATATAATAGCTTCTTCTTCTGTTGAGCAGCTATTCCTCTCCAAATATTAATTCATTAAAATTAGATTCTATTGGTCCCCAAATATACCGCTTGGTCTCATATGTATGCGGCTTCCACTCTGCTCCTTAGTGGATTTATTACGAATGCAGTATTGGTGGTATTTTAGTCTTCACAGCAAGTAGCTGTTTCTAAGTATTCTCCTAGGAAGCTTGTGGTAATGTTTTCAAAACCACCTAAGAGGCCAAGTTCCACTGTTAATGGTGAGCAAGGTGACCATGTCTCTGGCCAAAGGATCACATTGACAGCCAGAGGGCCATTTCAGCCCAGCATTATGGAATTGCAGAAATCTCCCATCTTTTGGTCACACTGGGCTGCTGAAGGGAAACTCATGTTCACGGAGCCTTCTGGATATCTCCTACCTCATCTGCATTCATTCAGTATCCCTATGGCAACTACAGCAGCAATTGCTCACTTGGAATAGTGATCTTAGGACAGTGTTATATCATTCCTTCTTTTAACTGATTTAGCAACTGAAAATAAAAGAACATAGTCAAAGAGCATCCATGACCTAGCAAGTCTGTGGAGACAACATGTAACTACTCAATGGGACCAGAAGATGTCCAAGCTACTTACAACAACTTCACTCAGCAAAAAGCTACAGCCTTACTCTTGAGCAACAGAGCACTTTTCCTCAGCACTAATTAGAATGATGGCAGGGAAAATAGCCCTTAAATAAGGAAGAAACCTCAAAAGTTATATCTAGGGGAGGAGTATCTTTTTTTATGTCAGTGCTTCTGAGGTGTCTCATTTGTAGCATCATTCTCTTGAAAGGTTTTTGTATCTGTGAACTGAAACTCTTTATCATGGACTCTAAATGGCAACCAAAATGATATAATGAAGGGCTCAGTCAGTATTGGGATATATTTCTCTGCTCCATCGTATTATTGATTAGAATCCATATCAATGTGGTGGGTCTGGTTTCATCCAGCTACTGCAGATCCATTAGACTGTGCACCAATAATTACAGGATATTTTTTGTCTCCATCTGCAGACTTTTCATGGAAAATATCTGCTAAATTTTTCACATCTTCATGCTTTGCAGAGCTTTATGATGCTTTATTTTGAAAATCCATAGCTCAGTGTCAGTGTCAGCAAAGGTGAAGTCAATCAGACTGTTTCAAGGTCTCTACACCACTTTAAATCAAATTTAACAATGTCAAGATATTTAAGTGGCATACAATACTTGTGCTGGGCCTTCTTTTGTTCTTTAAGAGCAGACATAAAAACATGCCTACATTTTTGAGGTCACTCCCAAACTGGGTTATTCTATGATTTTGGTTTTTCTAAGTACCGTTTTCCAAATTGGTCTCACTTGGATTGGCACGTTTGAATTGCACTCACCTCCAGTCTGCACAGGTTTCAAATTGAGTACTACAACATGTGAACATGCAGCAGGTCACCAAATTGAAAGCTTAGCTTAATGGCTAGAAGATTTTAAAATAGCAATAAAACTATTCTAGAGAAATTGTGGCTTTATGAAACAATGACCTTTGTAACGCTCAATAGTAAATTTGACCATAAGTTTCTAAAATACTGACTGGTGTAGGACTAAGAAATGAATTAAAGTTTCTACATTTAGATCCTATCAAGCTTCATGGGAAAATACAACATCACACATGAGTGAGACAGTGGTCCTGACAACACAGTCAGAGACAAGCAGGGGAAACTCTTTTTCTTTGTGAAAAAGTTTTATTTTTGTTTGGTTTTTGTTTTTTTTTTTTAATCTGTGTGAAAACAGGTGAAAATTTCATTGCAAGTTTTGTATTTAGAAATACAAAAACAACCAAAGAACAACATCTTCATGCACTCTTACTTTGGGCATACCAAGCATTCTTCTATATTAAACATGAGTGAGAGGAACCTCTTGTGTGTGCATGTCTGTATACATCTAATCACACAAATACTTTAAAACATTGCTGAAATTCAACATTTGAAGAAGAAATGTGTCTCCACTGAAGCCAATGGCTTAACACCAACAACCTCTCAACACAGCCATCCTTACCTGTAATTATGTCTTGAGGCTGAAACCTGTACTTCAGGGAGCTAACTGGAAAAGCTTTATTTGTTGGCATTTGAACCAGTCTCTCCTCTTCTAGTTTATTATGGATGGTTCCTCCCATGAAGAGCAAGAGAAATTGTAAAAGGCAGGAATAGAAATCAAATTTTACATTGCTACATGGGAAATCTGGCTGGCAAAACTATTTAGATATTCTGAGATGAAAATCTGAAGATAAAACTTGGACTGAGATTATTGGAAATAAAAAGTTTGAATGATTCAGAAGTGAGAAATGTTGAGAATTATAACTATTTCATATAATAACTTTCTTTAGTTATAAGTAAACAGTAAAGTTACAATACAGAAATATATGCTTTTACAAGTTTATTTTTCAAAATATATTATTTCCAGTCAATTTCTTTTTCCATATTATGCTAAACATTGTATTTCCATAGGAGGCACAAAAATTAAAAAAGAGAAAATAAACATATATAGAGATGTACATACTTCTAAAATAAACATATGTTTAATTAAATTGTTATTTTGCAATGAAATCAGTTTTCTGCTTCAGAAGCTTTCCTGAAAAATATATTTGTGTAGATGAATCATTTTAAGATTCAACAGTCAATGGAAGTTGACTGAGTCTTTTCGTATGAAATACGACACAACGTTATGAGCATCAAAATTATATGGCAGGAACTGTTCTGTTGAGTACTACATTCACTTTCCCAGGATCAGATCAATACATTTTCTGTCAAGGAAAAAGAATCTGCTAAAACAACAGGAATTTTTTTGCCAGAAAATGTTATTTTTTATACAGCTTACAGTATAATTCTACAGCAATGCAGATAGACTTTTTAACATGGTTCCTGATTGAAGTAAGCTGAGGAGGTACTAAACAGATTTCCTGCACATATTCACAGCATAAGACCCTTCTTGCAAAAGCTTGTGGACAAGCTTAACTTGAGCTTACACCTCACAGAGATGTATTAATTTCAATATTAGGTCTCTGCCTGCAAAGTGTGCACATATGTTAAATCTTTTCAAAATCAACCACGCAGGGCTTTGGTTCTGATCATACAGGCAACTGCATAAGCTCATCCCTGTAACAGGCTAAATCCCATTTAAAACACATGAAAGGGTTGTCTTCACAAACAGCTTTCAAGGTCCAGCCAAACTCTGGAAACATTCAGCTTTTCAGGGGTGCTATAATTAAAGACTGCCTTATTCAATCCCAATGGATCTAGCCACACTTGCAGAATTGTTTTTAAAGAATTTTTATGTGTCAGCTGCAGCTCTTTTTGCATAACTCGTGTAAAAGGTTCTGAGCAGCTTTCAAAGAATGTCAAAACCTCTTTCTGTTTGATATGATACAAAAAGATAAAAGAAAGTGTTGATATTTCTTTTTTTTTTCAGAAATTAGAATTATCATTTGAAGGACCAGTTGTTATTTGCTCTCCTCTGTTTGATAGACCTCTTCACTCCCATTCTCTATCAGTCAATATGGCACTGTATCAGTAAAAGTAACTAGTGTCCTGTGTTGCATTTAGCATAATTGCATTGTATTGATGGTTGCAATTATTGTAACAGGATGAGGAAATAAAATAGTTGTTGAATTAGGTCTTGGGTTGAAGAATGTGTTTGTACTGTACAAACTAGATTATTTGAGGCAGTCATCCCTGTATGCTTAATTTAAACCCAGTAGATAGGAAATTTAAATATGGTAGGCAGGAAATTAGCATTTTCTAGGTTCTCTGTTCTTCTAAATCTTCCTACAGGGAACCTAAATGGAACTGTGACGCCACTCACTTCAGGCATGTACATGACTGACAAAAGACACACTCATCAGATTCTGTATGTAGACAGTAAGGGGAGCTGAGCAACCACCAAAAGAAATCCAGAGTGGGTGCAGGTCCAAGGGGAGCCTGTAGGTCTCTTCACCACTTACAGTAAGAGCTGAAGGATATCTAGCCTAAAGTGAATCACCACCTAATTTTATTTGTTTTAGGCCTTATAATCTATTGCTTACGTATTCAAAGGACTCAATCACTTAACAAAGAGAGCTACAATGCAACCTAATCTCCCCATTCACAAACTCTTTATTTATGAATCTGTAAACAGGCCCAGTTAGTCATTCATAGATTCTCCTTAAAAAACTGTGCCCAAAGTTCTACATTTTTATGTGAATTACAGCACATAACTGGATAACAATGCCTTTGTTTTTTCTTCACCTCTTTTAACAGATACTCAGGGAAAGCCGTGGAGTGAGGACTGAGAGAATCTTGTGAAGCAGCCCCAGAAGATGGCAACAGCTGCAGCACTAGGCATCTCAAGGGGAAGTTGCACATGAAGCCAAGGTCTGAGCTTCCAATGCCCACGTCGACCCTGGCGGTGCTTACTTGGACATTGAGGCTCTGGGAGGGTGCCTTGCCTGCTTTCTGATGAGCTGTCATCAACCTACCACTTTCTATGAAATAAACCCAGTATGAGTATCTGCTGCTGTCCATGTCTGCAGACCAGCTCCTTGCCCCAGAGTAAATTTCTCTGACAGGAAGGACCAGTTGTAGGGACTGAAGGCTGATTTTTTTTGACTTTTGCCAGTGCCTGAATTTTCTTCAGTCTCTTAGCTACCATGCAAACTTCCTGAAAGCTGGGGAAAGGTACACTCCCTTTTCTTCTCAGAGGTCATACAAGTCTGTACTTTCAGTAATGTCACAGTCATCTATAAAACCATTCTAGTGTTTGGGGGATGCAGGCCATGGTGTGAGAGTCTCCATCCTCCACTGTCTCACACTCTTTCTCCTTGCAAGAAAGAGAGAAGCAAAGAAACCAATCCCTGGGCTTTGCCTCCTCTGGGTACATCAGGAAAGCCATAGTTCACCTCGGGCATCCTTGGACAAGCTGACCCATCAGTCTGCAGTACTGTTTCATATCATCCCACACACAAATGAGGGCTGGGTCTGGTAGAGACAACTGTCCACACCTTGAGGATTTAAGTGGTTCTGTTCTTGTTCCTGGAATGCCAGCAACACTGAATGCTTGTGTTCAATTTCAATTCAAGTTCTCTTCAAGGATTTCTTTTTGCAGAACTGTGAGACTTCAAATTTTCATTGTCTCCAGCCAAGAGAGAATGTAAAATGGCCTCAACAGGTGCAACAAAGAAGCACTTCAGAGTCCTCTCATAACTCAACAGACACAAAGTAAATGTATTCAATAAATATTTTATTTTGACACATAGTACATATTTGTACTTTATGAAATTACTATGACTAAAGGGATGCTTACAAAGATATTGACCAAAAAACAAAAAAAAAAGGAAAAGCATAAAATTACTATTATCCTAAACAGAAATATTTTTTTACTTAGAAGAATTTTTATGCTTATCATTGAGTACCATTTATGTGTTTTGTACTGCTAAGAATGCAGCCAGCCCTGGGATAAATATTTTCAGAGTCATCTGAGTGATTTGAAGACCTACTGACTGTCAGTAGTTATTAGGTGCTTTTGATGGTGTTACCTGTCTTGTCCAGTCCATAGGGCGCCCTATCTAAACCCTTGAGGTCACTGGGAGACTTTCTGTTTACTTCAAGGGCTCTGTGTCAGGTCTGCAAAGTGCTGTAAGCTCTCTATAAGGAGATAGGAACCTTTCTGGAACAACAGATTGCTTTGGACTACAATAGGTCATTTACTGAGGACAATATTAAGTATTTTTAAGTAGGTGATACTCACTGCTAAAATGTAAATAGCTGAGGGAGTGGTACTAGGGTAGTGCTGCTTTCCAGTGAATTAAGAAGAAAAACCTACAAAACCAACACAACACTTTGCTTTACACCACTTCAAATTGCTGCAGTCTTCATTCACACCTTATCAATGGAAACCTCAAGTAATCTTTGGCACACCTTCAGCATCCCAACAGCACTAGCAAGGAAAAAAATATTACTCACCTTGCTCTCTTCTGTCTATTCAGATTTAAAAGTATGAGGGATGCCTTTTGTTATGAAACCCAGCCTTGTGGGGATTCCAAGCTGGAGAGCACGAGTGCCTGAAAATATCAGAAAACTGGCTTAGCAAGAGAAATAGGGAGTGAGCAAAGGAGCCATTGTGTTGACTTTGGAAGGAGTTGCAAAAGTTCCCCTGGCATCAGCCAGGCCCAGTGGGCATAAAAATCCACTCTGCAAATCTGCTATCTTCCATACACAATACTGACAGGGGTCCTACAGACAAAATTTAATTGACTGTGGTACTCTGACGCCACCAAAAATTGTTTCTTTGTGGTAGGGTTTACCTGTGTGTAAAAAGTCAGCACAAACACACATCCTTATATACTAGGATGGTACATAAATCTCATTTGGTTCCTCTGCATAATTGAATTCCATCCTTGGAGAATAAGCTAGGAAGTCTGCTTCTTGATGGTTAATTTTCTGTTACAACACATGACGGATGACTGTTTTTAAAATATTTGTGAAGGCATGTATGTATTATAGTAAAGAAAGGTGTTAGTTTGTTAGCATTGGGGAATGAAACCTTAGATTTAGCCAGAGATAAGAAATAATCCTTTAATACTTTCATAAAATCTGTGGTTGAAACAAAGACATAGCAACATCCTATGCCTTCATCAGTCCCCAGCACTAAAACTGTTTCCTAACAGCTTTTTACAGAGCCTAATACAGAGGACAAAGATCAACAGGATGCTATTATCAAGCGCCATGTGCTGTGAAAGGCTAAATGGTGAAACAATCTGTGCCAGCATCCTTGTTTGTATTATCTCTGAATCCATGGATAGTGAGAAAATGAGGGCTTCTAAAAGAACACCTAAAGAAATTGGCTGTTGTCTTATTATAATGCTAAAATACTACATCATACATAAAAGAGTCCAAAAGTGGTCTAGGACAGTTACTATACTGCAACTTTTGAATACTGTAGGATATTATTCCCCTCTTTTTTTTTCGCACATACACACATATCTGTTCACCATAAAATTTATTAGCAAGCAATACACAAAATTTCTCAAAGCACACTGAAGTTTTGAAAAAGAAAGAAATTAGTTCCATTGTCAACATATGTATTTGGTTACTGCCACAAGGAAAGCAGGCTACCCCTATAGATGTCTTTGCAGGGATAACACTCTGACAAAACCACACTCTGGGCTTTCTTCAGTGTCATTGTAAAAGCTCTGAATAAAGCTGGAGACAAGAAGTCAAAGCAATATTTTAAATGAGAGGTTGTATTCCAGCAAAAACAACAAGATTTTACCAGCTAGGCCTTTTTTTGGGAAGGTGATGAACAGTAACAGGGAAGGTGACAACCATGCAATTTTCTAGCCAAAATCTAATACTACCCTTACAGAAAGTGCATCACTATTCAGGGTAACAGGAAAATGCCTAAAAAGTTTCTGGGCCTTTTCATTAAACCATCACAGCTGATTATATAAAAACTACTTTTGAAGAAGGATTCTCAAGGAGAATCATAAAGGAGTAAAAATGTGAAAAAACTCATTTTTCCTTAAATGAAAGCATGGTAGAGGCTGTGTTCAGCATAAAGAGAGACTCTGAAATGAGAAAAGCAATAAAATAAATAAATGGGAACAACAATGGACAATTTCCACCCAAGTGTGAACATGGTAAAAAAACAATGCAGAGGAAAGATCGGAAAGGGAAGGTGATGAAAATAATAAAACAGAGTGTGCCCTAAATTCCTACTTGAATGTGTCTTGGAGGACAAGGGGCATTCCAGCCTTTCCTACCGTGATGGAACAACTCAGCGAAAACACAACATATCAACAGTCAGCAAGACTTTTTCCCTTGGAGGGCAATGCCTATGATTAGAAATCAAACCAAGTTAATACAGAGGGAACACTTGCAAAAGAAAAACTACCAAAAAACCCTAACATAGAACTACTTATTTCAATAACAGGGTTTTGACATATGGTGGCCCTTGCACTCTCATTTTCCTAAAAGCTACTTTCTTACAGCACTACAGAAAAAACTCGGCCTAACCTGAATGTTAGGAGAGGTCTTATTCTCCAGCCATTTTGCTAGCAAGGGCCATGCAAGCCCAACCCTTCCAGGTATGTGCTGTACCCAGGTGCTGAACCATGTAGAGGCACTGACATTCAAAGCAGCTCAGGGAGGCACCCCTGGAACAAGGCTCTCCCACCTGGCATTGATTTGAGGCCATTGCTGCCAGTTCATTTGGATTGGCAATACGCCATTCAAGAATTCATTATTGTAAGACATCTCAAATTATTAAACTAGCAGATAGCTGAAGTTATTCTTGTCCTAGCTCCCAGTAAGTTTTTTTTCCAACCATAACTGATGTCCAATAGTTTCAGTCCACATTTCTGTTTGTGTATACCATATCTTAATGGTGTCTTTGTTTTCCCTGCCCCATTTCAGAAACATGATAAAACATTCTGGAAATAGGTTTGCCAATAAAATGTTTGAATCCTCAGGGACATATTTGGGTTTAATCCATGCACTTTCCTATTTTGAAAGGCACAAAATTACAAAAAACTGTTTTATTTTGGTCATGTTCAGCCCTGTGTGCATGGGATGAACCCCACAAACATGCTGGAAGAATGTATGTTTTGTGTAACTGAATTTACCCCTGGCAATAATCTGTATTCAGACCTCATGCTCACCCCATTTCCATGTATTTAGCTCTTTCTGCTTGTTAACTTGTGTGTACAATGGAGTTCAGTCCAGTATTCGCTCTGTAAGTATATCAACAGGCAGGTGAAATTGTGAGGACCTTTTCTGTGCTGGTGGGTATTTACTTTTGTCATTGTACCTGCTGAGAAAGTGCTTGCCAACACATATTACAGCTCCACAATCCAGCCTCATGTAATCAGGTTCTGCCTGTATGAGGTTAGAGGCCTCCACAAAGAAGCATTTCCATTCCCTGAAAAACAGCTGCATGTGGAATCAAGCAAGCAGATATTTTTACCCATACAATTTTCCTCTTGCCAGACAGCTGCTTGGGTTTTATTTGCTTTTTGTTTGTTTGCACATTTGTTTGTTTGTTTGTTTGTTTTTATGAGCATGTCCATAGGGAAATGTCATTTACACTTAATGTTTTTATTTACTTATTTTGATAGCAAATTCAAACAATTCAACAAAGATAAACTTCTGCTTGGCACATGTTGCATAAGAAATAAGAAAAATTTCTAATGAAATGTATTCATTTGAAATTGTAAGGTGCAGGGGTTCCTGTCAAGCATGATGTAAAATACAAGCAGGATTTTTCCTTAAGGAACTAACACTTCCCACAGCAGTTAACACTCTATGTGGTAAGGAAAGGAAACAGAAGAGGGTGCATGGTCACAGCTTCTGCTCCACTCATCTGCACATGTCTGCTACACCTGCATGTGAGGATACAAAGATGCTGAGATCTAAATTATACCAATGCCAGCAGAAGGGCAGAGTTCAAGGACTGCCCTGCATTGATTGACATGAATGTGATCCTTTCCAAGAACTTTTTCAGGGTTTAGTACAGCAGCCTTCTTAGAATGGGTCCACACAGCATTGCTACTTTGTCTTTGAGTTTCTGGGGGCAGCCAGCGAGAGGCTTCACCTTTGTGGACAATTCAGCATCTTATTTCAGGCTTATTTATGAAATAGTGAAAGCAAAGAGAGCACTGCATACAAGCACTCAGAAGCACAATGAGAAAAATTATAATAAACTTAAAGCTATATAAGCAAATGTTACATAAACTAAATCCCTCAATTCTTTCCATTAACAAAAATTTGGTATGTAACACTGGCTGAATGAGAAATCTCAGACCAGATCTTCTCTCTAGCTGTTGCTTCTCTCATCTGTATTGCAAAATAGGAGACCCTGGCAAGTATTTACAAACTCATGATAGCAAGAGAAGATTCTGCAGTAGTGAATGAGCTCTATCACTGCTTTTCACACTGTCAGGATTTTGCTCACCAACTGTAAAGTTTTGAAGCAAGAAGTGTGTTGCAACACAAGGCTCCAGCTTCACAACAAAGACAAAGAAGTGGCAGACCTTTGAGGTCAAAGTCACTTGTTTCTGGGCAGGTCTTTTTGGAAGAACCAAGATCATGCACAGGCTTAAGCCCATATGCATGAACAGTTCCCTCAAAGTCAACAGAAGATATATAAACCTCCTTTTAACTGGAACCTAGGTTTTAATGTAAGGAGTTCTAGTACTTTTAAAAATAAGCTTTTAATATGTGCAGAAAAAGTGGAGTGGAAGCAACAGTCATGGAAATTTAAGAATGAAGGGGAAAAAAATTATTAATCTGAGCACTGCTGAGCATGCATGACTTGAGTTCTTCTCAGTAGGACCTCAATAGAGGCACAGATTTAAGGTTTCTTTATGAACACCCAGTTCATCACAGACCATAAATCTCACCATAGATCTCTGCATGCCTTCCACTAGGCACATTTTCAAATTTTCAGTTTGAAAAAAATGCAGACATGGCAACAAAAACCACTTTTCAAAGTGCTGGAAGTTAAAAAAAAAAAAAAAAAGAAGACAACAGATCAACAGATCACTCGTGATAACCAGGACTGATTATTTTTCAAAATTTTTTGTTGAAAATTGACATTGAAGGCCATGAAAATGCTATGTTTCTGGTTGGAGCATTTTTTAGGATTTTTTTTTTAATTTAAAACATGAAAATGCCTAAATTTGAAAGCATTTGAAAATTTAAACTTTTGCACGCAGATATAGGTACTTCTACCTCCCCTTCCCTTTGCAGACATAAATATAACCCCTCCAAACCAGCAACTTATGAAACATTTGAAAAGAAATGGCCTAGTAATATCAAACTGGTTTTTTGCTGATGGAGTTAAAACTTAAAATATAGATCAGCTCCACTTACATTTACAAAATTATAAGGAGACATAGCATTACAACCAGTGAAGGATTTAACTTCTTAGTGATACAGAGATTTCAACACAATCAAGTGCTTAAGCTAGAGCTGCAGACAATCAGAACAGGGTAAATGCACACCCACCACCAGTGTTTGAGGGCTAAACCAAGTAAGGCTGAAAGAAAGACAGTGTGGAATTTGCCTGCTTTCTAGAGTAAGGTATCTTCCTTGCTGCAGAACTTGGCACTGGGGAAAGCCACAGGAACCTGCTGACTTCAGGAAAAAGCCCCATTAAGAAGGCACACAGGAAGGCACATCATATATTTCCAAAAGAGCTAGTTCTTACAGGCTGGTCTGCCAACAATTCTCATGTTGGAACAGGGAGGAGCAGGAGAAAGTGCCCTTCTAAAGTTTCACCTTCTCCATTTGAACCTAGTGGGACAGAAACAATGCAACGTTCTGATTTAATTTCCTCTCACACGGCCTCTCACCTGGATGCACTGAAGCAGGGCATACCCTTGATCCTGTAAGAATATTTATAGTAGGTGTCACTAGTCCAAGACATGAATTTTTATTCCTTCCTTTTTTTCTGTAGAAGGCCTCAAGATCCATCCAGTTTTGCTCCCCATCCAACATCTTTCTTTGAAGCTTAAAATTGTAATTCCAAAAGCAATGCTTCTAAAAGGAAACACCAGATGTGGCTCCCTGTCTTTGAATTCCACTGGATTGGGTGCTTTTTTCTCTTTGTTAGGAGAAAAACAGTCCTGGCCCTTTTGAGCCAGGACTTCTTCACAGTGTCCACTGTCTTCACTGTGTCACATAGCCACCACCTGAAGGAATAAAATTCTGATCTCTGCCTCTTTCCTCTCTCTTGCAGAGATGAACAAAATCCATAATGCTACATGTGCAGTGCTCTGTATTTCCCTAGATATAACAAGAGTCAAATACCTTGTCTTTGAGTAGTACAATGACTAATGCATGGTCTTGTTATTCAGGGTCAAATGGTCACTTGCTTTGTTTACTTTACAAATGGTAGCAACACTGTGTGGCCAAAAAAGCATGCTGTGGTCTCAGAATGAACATAACTCCAGGTGTGGCAGTGGGGCAGTGAGACATGCATCTGGGAAGCTCACCAAGATGCAAGGATTCATGCTCGGACCTAATGGGTGCTGTTCATTCACTTGAGTCACTGCAGGCACTTGTCACTTGTCAAGCACAGACTCAACAACATCCTCTTCAGCTAAGCAGTGGAGCTACCAGGCTAAGAATTTTTTGCTCCTTGATTGTCCTTATTCTTCTACACAGAAGTAAATACATATTTGTGAGGTAGCATTGAGGTCTCTGGTGGTACTCTGGAGGTTGAAGAAAGACACTAGAACAGAGCTGTAGTTTCTTTAAAACTCCATGAACATTTTTAGAAAAGGAATAATGAGCAAAAAAAATAAATATTTGAATAATACCAGAAGCAGAAATATGAAAAAGAGACCCTTGGGTGGAAGCGGAAAAAACCTACTTGATGGCGCTAAAATGTAATAAGGGGCAAACAATCTAAAATTGAAATATGAGTTCCAATTACATTTTATGCTCAAAGCAGTTAAATACTATTGCAGTTTACATGAGGATTAAAGCAGAATTGTAGAAATTGGAAGTGTGTCATTGTGAGAAAGATGCTGTGCCTTGGCTGCACTTTTAACAGGGAAGGAATCCCAAGTTACTGGGTGTGAATGACAGACCCACTGCTTTTGTATGTCATTGGCTATGGAAACTGACTTGCTTGCACTAGACTAACTCAAAAGGCTACACAACATCAGGCAGGCAGGTCTGACCTGATTTACATATTTTGTGTACTGCAGTATACTTGTATAAAGACAAGAAAAATCTACTGAGTTTAGCAATTAGCAGACAATTGCTTCACTATTCTCGACATTGTATACTTCATGTACACTAAAATGGTTAGCTAATATATATTAGTTTAACACATATACCTAAATGTCTTCCAGGGTCAGATGGAGGTTTTTACAGAGATAATAGACTCAAATGGATGTGGATGTTTTGGCTAACCTATTACTCATTCCTTCTGAAACAGGAAAAATGGTAAATAGTTCCTCAAGTTGTAGTTACATTTTTCTAATAAAGGGAGGCACTAGGAAAGAAATCTCAGAGCAGCAGAGAAAGAAATGGATGCAACAATGCACTGGAATTTAGAAGCTCAGATTTGATTTTTGACTTTGCTGCTTCCAAAGTGTGTGAATCCTGGCAGGTCATTCAGCTGTCTGTTCCCCTTCCTACTCTTGTGTCTAATTTGTCAAATGAGAGTGGTAGCAGCTTAGGCCAGAGGTTGCTTGTAGGATCTAATGCTCCTAATGTCTGGTTCTGTTAAAGAGTTGCAGTTACTAATGCACCTCCAGTAAAAAGAGGCATTAAAAAAACCCCAAACAAACCACTTGAGAGGAGACAGTAGGAATTAGATAACTAGATGCACTAGTATAGAAAAACAACACTCAGAAGCAGAATCTCAAAATTATGAAGAAAGTACCCTGATTATTTTAATGTTGTGAAAGAACAGAGGTAAGGAATAGGAACAAAGAAATATAGTCAGAGTATAACTGTCCTCCTACAGAGAAACCAACAGAACAAGTTGGCCCTTTCTTTGACTTCAACAAACTTCTGTTGAGTTCTCAAGAAACTGAAAGTGTAGCTGAGGTGGGAACAATAGACTTCCTAGAAGTGTGCTTCTTGAAGAATAGCTGTCCTGCACTGATCCTGTGGCTCTGTTCCTACTATGCAGTGAATATTCTGCAGCTTTAGTTCAGCTAAAATGCCTCCTCCCTTCACTGCTTGCACATAAATTGCTATTAATGTTACCATGTTATACAAGTGCATTGGGGAGGAAAATAGGCCCACTAATGCATTGTCCTGCTCCAGTGTTTTTTAACCTGGAGGATGCCATGCTATTCCATGGACTGTGGGTGGGCATAGGCCACAGGAAAAAAGCAACAGAGGTGGGACATGCTCCATAAGGCTGCATCTGCCTCACCCTTTCTTCCCCATGCTTCTCCCCGGGCTGCGTGCAAAGCTTAACGCAGATAAAGCATATGCTCCCAGAGTTGCCTTATGGCCTTCCTTCCCTGCTCACATGACAACCGTCACTTGTAGTCAGCCATGGTAGCAGCTCAAAGGGATCCAGGGCCTGCAGGCTCAGACTGCAGCTGGCTAGTCCAAGCTTCCTTTTTATTATGGGAATAAATTTACACTGGCCATGGAACATACGCCTACCTCAGCCCGGAAGAGCTACCAGTGGACAGGTCAGTTCCACAGGCAGCAACTAGATTCTGCCCTGGGCAGGAGAAGAAGAGAAGATAGTAATTAAGGATCCAACTCGGTCCCCTCCCCAACACAACTGAGCTCCATGGCAGGCCACAAAGGAGGGGAGTTAAAAAAAAATATATATAGTATAAATTACTATTATTTATATCAATGCTACTATTTTTTCCTGTTATCCTTAAATAAGAACAAAGTGAATGGAAATGTTTTTTCTCTCTTGACAGACCACAGACACATCTTTCATGTTGTGCCATGGGTTAATTAGGAGGGGACATGCAGTTGAGAGGGAGATACTCTGCCACCAGTTGAGCGCAAAGCAGGCAAACCCAGATGAACTCACACAAATTCCATGGACGTGCAACTTGGAAGCCCCAAATCCCACTGTGCACGCAACAGAGAAAATGCTTTATCTGAGCTGAACTGCACCGACTTTAGTGCAGGCTGGCTGTGCACAGCAGCCCATGTGAGCCTGCCACAAGGTAGGGTCAGGGCATCACTCTCAAAAACTAATACCAGTTACACACAAGTGACAGAAAAGTCCCATCTGATGACACAAGCTTTTGCAGAAAAATCTAGAAATGCAACTTGTGTGGAGTTCTAAAATACTGATCAGCAAGCAACTAAAAAAAATTCAGCACTTGCTGTCTTGCTGCCCATTGAAAAATTCCTCAGAGACACTTGCTAACACCTCAAAACTCTTGATAACTGTGGCTGATGAAAGCCAGAAATATCTCTAAGTGGGTATAAGAAGAGATTAATTTGCTTGAAATCATATACAAAAAAACAGAAACCCAGAAATATTTACTATCCTCTCCCTCTCTCCTCTTCATGACTTCAGTGTTGGAAAAAGGTCCTGTATCAACAACCCAAGAAAATACAGTTCTCATTTTCACTATGGACAGAATAACTCAAAGGCAGTGGAAATGCAAACATTCTGTTTTCTGAACATGCTAGCATACCTCAGCTTACTCATCTCTCTTAGAGGGTGAAAAAATCCTTGTGCTTCTACGGACCTTAGTTGGCCTGCCTTGCAACTAACTCACAAGCCATTTGCAACTGTATGAAGCAGACACAAAACACAATTGTTCTACTTAGGAGCATTGTATATGCATTTTGTACAGCTATAAAAAACTACATTACATGCAAGGTGTCCTTATCTTGGCCTCTTTTCTGAAAGGGCCAGCAAAGGTATCAAGTGTAATAGAGAGATCTCCTAACAACAAAATAAAACAACCTTTAAAATGAGGTGCATGTATACTGTCAAGTGCCTACATCACTTATATTGGTCAGTAATTACCTGCTTTTACAGGATTTTAGCAATGAAGAGGTATGAGAGGCTCCATGGTGTGGTGTTATTAATATGGGTAAAAGAATCCAGGACACTAATAGCACTAATACTGACATGTAAGAAACTACACCATGGAAGTTTTAACTGTCTGGATTAGGCCTCTTACTCTTGCAGCAACTGTTTATGCATACTGAAAAGATGCTGCTTACCCACTACTGCAAAGCACTGCACAATCTGGAAATGATAGGAAGAAGCTCTGCCTAAAAATTAGGCCAACCTTTTTATATGTGACTAATGAAATGTGTGCGCCTTCACTTGCCAGTGTCCCAGCCTCTAACACCTGACATGCACCTGACTTCCAGTGGATAGATGGTCAGCTCTGTCCTCTTAGCAATGAAAATGAAATACTGAAGTAGAATGCATTAATTACAAGAATATGTTTATGCTGTTATTTTTTTATTATTCAGGCACTGACAAACGCACCCCTGCTTACAACAAACAAGAGGGTGGGGCATTTACAATACTTTTGTCACATCTTAAGAAAAAATGTGCAGGCTAATTTAAAATGCTTTCTCAGAAACATGGATACAATTTAGTTTTCTAATATGAGCTATACTTTACTGCACTGCATTATTCAGACATAAATATTATTTCACAGTTATTTAACATAATTCTGCCATACTGAGAAAAGGGGCTGGGGAATGACAGAAGAGTAGACAAGCCATAGAAAGATGCTGAAATTAACCATATTACATCAGAAAAAAGCTCAGGACTGAGAACATATGGAATAAACTCTGCAACATCCTTGGACGTGTAAAGTCAAAATGAAACAAACATTGCTTTCCTATTGGAAAAAGAATTACTACATTCTGGTGTTGTTATAACTATTATTTCTTAATTTATTATTAAATAAACTTAACTATTATTTTCTTATTAGAATTTTTTTAATGTCACAATTGCTGACTGGAAGTCAGCATCCTGCCTAGAGACAGAGCCACACAAAAAAATTAGTTCTTCCTAACTGTAAGAATAAATGCCATGTGTCTTCTGCGTAAAAACCGGAGGGTCTCACGTTGCATAAAATCAAGCCCTCGCGAACTTTAATACACAGGGTCAGTGTATGCTGTATGCTTCCGCACTGTGTTTCATTTCTGTAGTGGTAGGGAGCTTCTCCCAGAAAGTTGGACTACACTTCCAACAGCCATCAGCACAATCTCCATGCAGCCACACAAAAGCTGCTGGTCTCACACTGCTGCTTTGTGCATATCAGCCTGTCAGCCACAGAAATTCTCAAATGAATTTCACATCCATGTGTTAGGTACGGTCCGCGAGTGCAGGGCAGAGGACCGGGCAGGACACGGAGCGTGGCGCGGACCCCAGCGCTATACTCGGCTAGTTCTGCCAACAGAGCGATCTCTATGGGAAGCCGATGTGAAGCCGGCCGTGCTGTCGATGCTGGCCCGGTGAGGGCCTCTCCGCCACGCCTGGGCGAGGATTCCTACGGCAGGGGGCACCGCCCGCAGCTCCGCCGTATCCACGCGCCGCGCCGCCGCCTGAATCCCCTTCTCCGGGTCAGGGGGCAGCGCCGGCCCGGTCCGTCCGCCCGCGGGCCGCGGGGGTGCCTGCCCGTGTTTACTGCCCCAGGAGGGGCTGCGCGGATGCGCTGCTGCCTCCCGCAACTTCTGGTTCGCTGTGCCGTGGCCTCGGAATGAAACTCGCCCAACTCGGCCGAGTAAGTTATCGGGAGGCTGCTCGGGGTGCGCCGGGCCGGGCCGAGCCCGCACCCCGCTACCCCGCGGCACTGCCCAGGGCAGACGTAGTTTACTCTCGCGGCGCTGCCCGAGCGGCTAATGGACAGTGGCTGCCGGCGTTGTGGCTGCCATGGCTCCGCGCTGCCCCGGGCGGCCCCCGCTCCCTACCCCGCTCGGGCACCGCCGCCGGGGGCTCGGCGAACCCTGCGAGGGGCAGCACGGCGATCTTTGTGTGTGTGTGCGGGTAGTGTGTGCGCCGGCGGCTCCCTCGCGGGCCGCGGGTGTAACGGCAGCGCTGAGTGGCCGGCGGGCCCGTCGCTCAGCGCCCTGGCCAATGGCGGGGCGCCTTATATCGCGGGGAGTGTTGTGGCGCTGCCCGGGTTGCATGGCTCTGTGTGGAGCCGCGTTCCGCGGGCGCCGAGGCGGAGGGGCTGCGCTGCGAGCCGCGTCCGGCCCAGCGGCGCGGTGCGCACCCCGCCGAGGTGAGTGCCCCCGCCCGCAGACCCGCACCGGGCGGGCGGGCGGAGATGGGCAGCGGCAGGGAGGGAGAGATAGGGAAAGGGTGCCCTCGCCCCACGCTTTACGCTCCGCGCCCCAGTGGCGGAGCAGACCCCCGCACCCCTCCTGCGGCGCTGGCGGAGGGAGGCGCGGAACTTCCCCTGCCCAGCGCAGCGGCAGCCGCGGCTCCCAGTCACTTTTCCTCCCTCTTGCCAGCCCTCCCTTCGTTTTGAAAGTTTGGGCAGCGGAGGACGGGTGGGTTGGTGCCGCCAGCCCTCCGCCCTGCCGGCAGGGTAGGGGTGACCGGAGGTATGTGACGGTGAGGGGGCCAAGTGGATCGCAGTACAGCGCAGGGCATTTAAAACACCAGCGAGCTGAGCCCGAGAGGCGGCGGGGGTAGGCCAGCCAGTGCCAGGCTGCGTTTGAAACCAGGCACCTCTCGCCACCACAGAGAGAGGCAAGAGCAGCGGCGGAGAGAGGAAGGGGAAGGAGAACGAGGAGGAGGAGGGATGGCCACCGGCCGCCGCTCGGTGCGTTCCTCCGGGGGGACTTGACAGGGAAATCGCGGCAGACAGAAACGAAACTTCATCCCGAGGGGCGGCGAGGCGCGGGGGAGAGTGCGCGGATCGGTATCGGCTGCCGCCGGCCTGGGGGGCTCCGCGCCGCCGGGAGAAAGGGCGGGGGGGATATAAAACCGGAGAGGGGGAAGCAGCCGATCCAGCGGCCGCACGGGGAGCGGGAGGAAAAACCCCGGCGCCGACCCCGACAACAACAGCGGCGGCCGGGCTCGGCCGGAGAGTTGGGCTGTGCGTTTTCCGGTAGTCATCGGCGATGCACCCGGGGCGGCGGCGGCCCCGGTGGGCAGCGGGGGGGCGGGCGGGCGGGCGGCCCTGCCGGAGTTTCGCGTGGATGCGGGATTATGTTGTGTCAATAAGTTTAAGGTGGAGAGGGAGGAAGGGAGGGAGGGAGGAAGGCGGGCGGGGGCCGGGGGGAGGTGGCGGCAGGCCTCGGCCGCGCGAAGTCCTATTTCTGAAGGTAAGTTGTGACATTGGGTGGTCGTGATGACAGAAAACTTGGCGAGGGGCGCCTTGGGGAGGGGGCGGCTGCCTCGGGGGGGTCTCTCTCGGTCACCGGGAGCCGGATGGGTGCTCGGCTGTTATTTGCTGCTGCGAGATCGGGTCGCTGGTAAATTACAGAAAGCAGCCCTCCTCCTCCTCCTCCCCCCGCTCCCCGCCAGGCGCTTCGCTCTTCCTCCTCTCGGGTTTATTTGCAATGTATGAAACTTGCATGGATGTGAGGACAGCCGATCCAGTGTGGGTTTGCGAGGAGGAGGAGGAGGACGGGGAAGGAAGGGTTGGAGGCAGGGGAGAAGGAGGCAGTCGCGATAATCCCGGGCGCCGCACGGCAGCAGGTTTGCGTTAGGAATATCGGTGGCAGCCCGCTGCCGCCGCTGAATGAGGAAGGTAAAACGAAGCGATGCGAGAGCCACCGAGGCGACATGCACGGCGGCGGGGCGAGAGGCACCGGCAGGCGGCTGCCCGCCCCCTCCCTCCCTGCCTGCTGCCTCCTCCCTCCCTCCCCGCCGGGGCGGGGAAGGACCGTGCCCGGGTCTCCCCCGCTCGCCGCCAGCCGAGCCGGGGGGCCGCGGGGCTTTAACCGTGTGCGGGGCGGATTCGCCACTTTTTCCGGGGGAGGCCCGTGGTTAAAAGTTTTCTGCGGAGGTGAGTGTGTCCGGGGAGGCCGGGGCGCCGCCAGGCCGGCGGTGGTCACTCGGGCCTGGGGCGCCGAAACCATTGCCCGTCCTGCTGGTGACACGTCCAAGTCCCGCAACCCGGCGGGGCGGCGGACGGGCCCGGCTCGGCCGCCGGGGCAGGGACGGGGTGCCGGTCTCCATGTGGGCTCTCCCGGCGGCGGCACCTCCTCCCCGGTGGCAGCGGCGGCGGCAGCAGCGGGATCATCGCCCGGGCCCGCGGGGAGGAGGAGGGGAGCAGCAGGGAGGTGTTTGCTGCCAGCCTGCCTCGCCGGAGCCCGCCGGGGAGGGCAGCTGGGAGGGCCGGGGAGCCCCCCGCGCCGCCGCCCCTTCCCTGCGCGCCCGCCCGCCCCCAAAGGTGTTGTGCAGACTTTTCCCCCGGGAGGGTGAGATTTATGCGCTGCATTATTGCTCCTCTCCTCCCCCCTCAAAGCAAGATGGACTCTCTCGTCTCTCTCTCTCTCTCTCACTCTCTCCCTCTCTCTCGTTCTCTCCCCCCTCCCTGTGTCTTGTCAGCCTTCAAGATCGACATTTTGTAACTAGGATGCAAACTTGATGGTGACCGGGGGCGGGGGGCGAGGAGGGGAGACGGGAAAACCCTGGGTCACGGCGGTCTTTCTCCATATTTAATACCTTTTCTTTCCACCCCACCCCGGAGCCCGGATTCCGGTGGCCCTACACTTTGCATGGGCGAGGGTGGGCGGAGGGCGGGCGGCGGCTGCGAGCGCCGCTCCCCCCGCGGCGGCCGGGGGTCGCTCCCCGCGGGCTGCGGTGGCGGAGGGGCGGCTGGGCGGCCGCAGCACTCCGGGCGGCTCGGCTGAGCTCTGCCGGGGGGCACCGGGCATTACCTGAAACTGTGCTCCAGCCTTGCAGCCTTCGTCCGTCGCTCTGTCTCTTCCCCCTGGTCGTTCTCGTACCTGCGGTCTAGCGGCTTATTCTTCTTGTTAATTTTTGCGTTGTTTGGCTTATCCACGCGCGGGGATTGGTCGCTCACTTGTGTAAGTTCCCGGGGCTTATTGTTATGTATGCCTCCTTGCAGATGGTGGTCAACTTTCTGTCTTTTATTTTGATAGTACATGCGAGTATTACTGTGTGTGCGAGTAAATAATTACGTGATGCATCTCTGTGTGAATGTATGTGTGTCTGTGCGCACTCATAAACATGCATCCGTGAGAGAGAGAGATAGAGGAAGAACAACCCACCCTGCTGATGCACACTCAGATGATTTGCTCCATTTGCCCACTCCTAATGCCCTCTAAAGACACGGTGCATCTTTTGTTTGCTCCTTACGGTTTCCTGCGACTGTCATCTTGTTTTAATGACAGCTTAGCTGGGATGGGGGTGAGGAGGAAGCGAGTTTCAAGTTTTGGGATCTCTCCTCTTGTTGGCGATATGGTGAGTTGCAATATTGTAAAATCATGGTGTGCTGATGATGTGCCTTTATTTGATACTTTATAGGTCACTATCACATGACAAAGACTTTGAGACAGCTTCATCTTCATCTGTCTGTAATTTCCATTTGCCTTTCTGGGTAAGTATGTGAACTGTACACATGAAAAAAGAACTTGGTTGTTGTTGATAAGATAGAGGTCCTCGTGCTGTCACTTTGTATGAGGAAGATGCTTGTTCTGGTTTTAGCATCTCAGAAAATGTATGTGTCTTCTCCAGGTGCTAATAGCTGCTGCTAGAATACAAAGTTTGTATGTAGGCGTTCCTCCAAGTAACCTGGAAATTAAAAGGTTGTGCATATTCAGAGCTCTTTTTCCTTATTTTTTTTTAGTGGTGTTTTTTTCCCTTAAACTTTGTAAAGACAACCAGCTGATTGACTTAGGGCAAAAGTTTTAGACCAAAGTAACATTAGAATATGCAAAGTGCAACACACAGGTCGAAAATGTAATGAGCATGTAAAGTCCTTTTAAAATTCTGTGATAGAAAAGTTTGAGAATGTAAACTGAATAGGTAATTAGAAAACTCTGAAGGTCAAGAATCAAAGACAAGTTTAGCAGAACTGTAATGCTGATGCAACAGGAGTGCGTTCAGATTTAACATGTAAACTGAGAGCTAATTAGCGTTCCATCCATGCTCTTTCTGTGTTTTTACTTTTGGCATTGATGAATGCAGATACCGATCAATTGAAAATATGTATCTTAGTGACTAATTTACTAGTATTCCTACATTTTCAGGTACAAAGCAATTTTTTTTTTTAAATTTGCATGCTGGCAAAAGTTATGATAACTTTTGAAGGGTTTGACACCTTTTAAGCTAAGTGGAAGTGGTAGTTTAAAGAAGAGGTTCTAAATTTTTGGGGTCACATTTAAAAATGACATAAAATGAGTGGCATTTAGAGCACTTCTCATACGGTTGCCCGTGCTGTCACTGACCTGCATTTGGCCCAGAATGGGAGCTGGGAGGTAGCATATCTTCTTGGTACTATTCTGCACATAGTTAAAAACAAGACAGGACATGTATTTGGGGTAAGCTTAGTACTCATATATGCAAATGATTAATAACATACTCCTGACCTTGCAGGCAGTGTATAGCAGACATAGGATAAGTGATGGTCCCAAACATGCTGACTTGAAGGGGGCTGTTGGGAGCAGCTGTTCTGGTATGATATTATAACCACAAAGCTGGTGTTAAGGCTGGGGTAACCACTGTGGACAGTTGGTTTGAAGGGAGAATTCTGCTGTTCTCCAGTTCCTGCAGATTTACACTCAAATTTCAAGTTTTCGGATTTTGTATGTGATGTGGTTGGTACGTGCAGGTCACAGAGTATAAAGACCAAATTCAATTACTGAATTTTTTTGTGACAGACTAGTTGCATAGGAGAATATTGCTTTTGGTTTTATAGTATTACTGGCAAGAATTGTGTTCTGTGAAGAGTAATTTTTGCAACAGTTTTTCCTAAGTAAAAATGCTTGTGGAAATTCAAAACTGGCAGATAGGCTTCAAAATGTTGATCAGGGCTGAATACAAATGTTCTGATTTCTGAGCTTAATTTTCTGTGTTTTCAGTTAAGAGTCACATGAGAGTGCTGTAAGTGCTATGGACATGTTCTTTATTTCAAGTAATAGTAAAGGATACTGAACAAGAATAGCTCAGAGACCTTGACTCAGGTCTTGAATCATTATCTGGTTTTAGTTTTGTTATGAAGTCTTTTGGATGCATGGAATGTTGATCTGGCAGTGAAGTGGTGATCGTAATCTTCCCACACTTGGAGAGAAGTGGACCTTGGTTTTGTGCATCGTGCTAAATGTATGTCTCACCTGATGTTGAACTGGCTTGAACAAAGAAAAGGGTAAGGTATCATTTTTACCAAAAAAGCATAATAGGAGCTTTAGAGGAAGAGAAGAAATACATTTCCTTGTAGCTTAAAAAAAAGGCAATGAAAATAATGCGCCTAGTTAAGGTGAGAATAGAGGTGTTGTTAGGTTTGTCCATGACTAGAAATCTCTGTTTACTTTACGGAGTTTCTATTTTGGTAAAAGGGAAGATTTCTTTTGTTACACATTCTCACTAAAGTAACTGTTCGTGGCTGGATTTTAGTCATTCAGTCCTGACATACAGGAGTGCTGGTTTGCTTGGTGTGCAGGGCTGCTGTGTCACAAGATCGAAGGTGATGAGCTGCTTTGCAGGAGGCCTTGTGGATGTTTCAAAAATTGGCCCAAGCTCTCAAAAGTTTGTTGCACACTACTGTCCCTCTTGGCACAGCAAGCTGCTAAACCATGTCAAGCAGGCGTGTAATTTAGGAGAAACGTAGCTGGTTTCTGTGTGGAGGTAAACTCAGAGTATTTAAGACGCTTGCCCCTTGACCCTTTGGAGTTTTTTGGGGGCTGCTTGCTGTAAGATCATTGCCTGCAAAGCTTCCATTGGCTTCTGCAGGAGGTTTATTTAGGAAAGGAGTGTAGGAGTGATGGTGAGAGGAATTTGTCCATGTTTATTTTTCCCTTCAAGGAAGAAAACCTTTCTCTTTCATAGCTGTTGTGTGAATAATTAAAGATATTAAATGTCAGTTTTCCACATAAAATATCAGAGGTAATCATGCCATTATTTTATAACTAATGTTTTTCTTGTTCATCCGAAATGCTCTTAATACACTTTTTTCGTAAATTAGTGGTTCTGTAATTGGCAATCCTCTAAGCATGTGAATATCTTGAAGCAGATGACAAGTCTTGTTAAATTCACTGGTATGATTGCTCACATTCAGACCTTAAAGTTCTTCCAGCTTGCTGCCACTCATGGTCTAGGGGCTGAGGATGCGCAGTGTCTCTGGAGCTCATGAACATGGCATTAGGCAGGGCAGTCTTCTGGCACAGAGCTGGGGAAAGAGTGGTGTGAAGAGAGGAGAACTTGACTGAGTGAGCTGGGCTGAGGTGCTCTTCCACTGCATGTGGTGATGGAAAAAGTTCAGGTAAGGTTGATGAGACCTGTGCTGTGCAAGGCACTGCTGTGATATGAAGTTTGTAAATACACTTGCAGTGAAATTTGGATGCCTGGGAGGTGGGACGCTGCTTCTCTTTCGACAGTACATGGCTTGTGTAGTGTTCAGATCCCCCTCTTTATCTGAAGATGGTTCCTTGGTGGAGGAAGGTACTATAAATTAAAATAGGAGCTGAAGTGAAACTCTCATTTTATTTTTTGAGTGTGTTGCAGGCTGTCTCTATGAGCTCTTGCAAGTGATGTAGTCAAAACCAGAAGCTGCTTTCCAAATTTTGGACCCAAGTTGGACTTCCTGTGCCCTGTTGTGATGATGGTCTGCTGTGGCTACCAGTGGAACCAGCAGCACAGCTTTGGCTTGCTGATGGCTTCCAAGGTCATTACTTTTAGAAGCATAGCCTTCTGTCCCTTGGTCACTTCTAAATGGAGAGTGACAGTACTTCCCTGTATCATTAAATCATATGACGCCTCTATATTGGAACAGTTTTCATGAGTGATTTGAGTTTTTCAAAGCAGTATAGATACTGTTCTAGCTTACTGTAAACTTTACAATTTATGTTTTCATTATTATTTAGGGGTCTATAAAGCTGGATTGAACTTATTATCGTATGTATTTCAGAATGTTCTTGAGAAGAAATAGGTTAAAGTCATCCTTCTAACTTATGTAGTGTTATTTCTTTTCCTTGTACCATCCCTTTCCTGGGGTATTATTACCAGAAGCCTTCTTCTTTAGTTTCATGTCAAAAGATTATTAGGACTTGCTTCCTTTTTATTATTTTCGTTTTGTTTTTTTTTAAGATCACTAATGATACAGTGTTTCTGTCTGAGGGTAATGGGGTGAGTGTGGTCCTGGTGGACATGGGAATTTCACAAAAGACTCCTACAATTTTGGGTAGTTTTGGAAAGGGTAATATCTGAACCAGCCTAAGGATTACTCTGAATTTAACAATGGCTTTGATGGGCTGCTGTTTTGCATTGCTTGGAAAAGAAAAAAACACATATTATTTTCTCAATAATAGTGATATTATTAATAATTGGCAGTTGTAGGCCTTGCCTTATTTATGTACTTCTGTCCTGTTTGTCCTGAAGTACACAAGCCATACTGTAATCACACACCTCAAGATCAGGAACAATAATTTTTTTGCCAGTTTTAGGCATCTGAGATGAAAAGCTGCGAAGGAGCATAGGCTTTCCTGCAGTCACTTAGCAGGTTAACAGTAGCAGGGAATGGAATAAAATCTGCATCTGACTCCTTAGTTTTGTGTCCTTTCCCTTGCTCTTAAACTTTCCTGATAAGTGCTTGTCTTGAGATGTGAGTAGACTCACTGAATTCTGTGCCACTTGGACATCTTCTGCCAATACTCCACTTTCATTCATAATGCTGTTTAAAAAAAATCCCACCTTCAGAATGTTGTGAAGTTACTGACTTACAATTTGGTTACATTTATTGACAAGACAGTGTAAAGTAGGAGGAGAGATTACTTAAGAGCTTTTGCCAGTAAACATGGTATTTAAACTGCTGTTTATTGCAGTATTTATTACCGCTATTTATTTAATACTAACTTGGTAAAGTTAATGCAAGGAAGAAAATGATTCTTCATAGTGATGTTTTTAAAATGTGACTAATGTGAAATAGTTCTTCACAATTAAATTATTTTTTCATATTCATAATCTAATGCAAAATGAGAACTGATTTTCTTATAAAACATGGATTGACAGAAGCAACTACTTTGGCACTCTAGCAAGTATTGTGATAGAGTAACTTGCTTACTGTACTTTTATTTCTAGAGATGGTAAACATATGTAAGATTTTCAGATTTGCTGTTTACTGGTGTTTTGTTACTCAAAATAAAAATATGATGTAAAAATTGGAGGTGTATTTGAGGAGTAAAGCACACTTTACTTAATGCCTGGGTGTAGACCTATTTGTAATGTTCTCACAATGGTAGCAGTGTTTTATTATTTCTAATATTTACAAATTTAATTACCTAAAAAATGAATCAACAAAGAGGAAAAACATGGTTTTGACACTTTCCAGTGTTCGTGCATTTTCCTTTATAGCACACAAATAACATAATGTAATAGCAAGTCCTTATGAGTGTGGACAATTCAGCATGTGAAAATAAACTAGCTTCAGGCATATCTGAGTACAAAGAAACCTAGTACAACAACATTTCAATTTTTAGCGAAGGAAAGGAAAGTTAACAGGATTTTATGAGGCTACACTAAGAAAATCAGTTGCTTAGGAAGCATGGAATTTTTATTGTCAGAAATCTTTCACGTGGGTGTCTCTAAATAAGACATTTTATAAAATGTAGCAAATGCTGAAAGTAAGAAGCAGCATTTTATTGACCCTTAATGTCACAGAGCCTCATTCAGCAAAGATAAAAATAATTCAGTGGATTTGCACAACATGGGATCTATGGAACTTAATGCAAGTGGAGGCTCTCTTGACAAGAAGCTTATCAAGTCCTGTCTACACCTTCCCTTTCTGAGGGAAAGTGGGAAGGTGTCTTCCCTCTGGCTGTGTGGTGTTTTGTTTGAGGGTTTATCATGTTTTCTTTCTGAAAGGCATGTGTGTAGCAAATTGTCTGCTTTGAGACTTTGTGGAATGCCCCTAACTGCTTCCTGGCTGTGGGATTGCTCTCTTCTTACACAGGTGTAGGAACACAAAGATTTCTGCCACCCTCACTCCTGGGAGGGGCTTTGTCCTGTGCTTCTGAAACCCCAGGGTCCCCAGGGCAGGATTAGGCACATGCATTGAAGGCCTGCTACTCGGTTCTGTTCCTGAGAACTGAGCTGACCTGTTGCAGGATTCAAGTGAGGAAGTCTTAAGCCTGGTCCTGTGCACTGGTGAGCTGGGTAAAGGATTGGTGACTGTACTGTGCTGCAAAGTGTCAGACGATGTTTCAGTGTTTGATGGCTTTCAACCAATACCTTTCACTTCATTCCCCAATATGATTTTTCTACTGGCTACTTTTAAACTTAAATCTTGTTAGAGGTTGTCCATCTTTTTGTTTCGAATATTTTGTTTTTCATTTGTACTCATGCCTTGTACAGTCAAGAAGTACCCGGCAATGGGAGTGGGGAAAGCATGTCACACAGTAATAGTTAGGATTCCGTCTCTTGCAGTAGAATGGTACATCTTCCCTCTGCAGCCTGTGTGTTCTTCTGTGAAACAAATAATTCTAAGTTTTTGTTTGTGTATGTGAGAGAATATATTGTTTTGTGGTTGGCAAAGCAATGTTTAAGAGAGACTTCAAGAGAAATTTGAAAGTAAAGCTGGATAAAGAAAACATTAGATGAGAATGGAAGGACTGAGGGAGGACTTGATTTCTTACTTGATTTCATTTTTGTGGGTGGCTGTGTTTGAGTTTGCTTTCCTTAAGTGGTGGTCTTTGAGCCACATCCTGCCTACAGTGAACTACAGTCGGCAACATCATGCTGACTTATGGGGGAAGTACAGGAGCATCAGTTTCTCTTAACCTCATGGCTGAAGAGCCTGATCCTGCAGTTACTATTGTACAGGTGAATTCCTGAACAAAAAGCCAGAACCAGACCTGCATCATCAGCAATATGCACCCTTTTGCGGGTTTGCTGGCTGAAGTTCTGGTGGCCTGTAATTCCTCAGGAAAGATGCAGATTTCACATTATTCTTAGTTGTTGATGTGCAGATACTCCTGCCAGGGACTGGTACCTGTTGTACTCACAAACTTACAGGCCATCCCTGACCTGATGGTGAGCTGGGAATAGAGAGAGACATTGCTGAAACATGCCGAGTTCCTGTAAATGAGAAGAGGGTGGAAGAGCATGAAGTGTGAGAATGCCATTTGGTAGATGATAAGTCTCCTGGCATGTAAGCCATTTTGTTCAAGTATGTTTGCTTCAAAAGTTGGCTGTCTGTCTAGGGAAAGAAAGCACTCTGATATACTTCAAATCAATGGGCAGAGATGATAGATTTGGAAAGAAATACCATTTTCACCTCCACTACTTTGGTAAAGCTATCTTCAGCCGTTCTTTTTCTTTCCAAAAGATTTCTTTATATCCAAATTTCATGTGGAGTAGTGTAAACTTCTTGCCTAGCTCAGTTCTAATCAGTCACTGGTCCATGCCGCAAACTTGTGAGTTCCAGGGTTTAGCTTTTGTTTGAATATATGTGTAATTCTTTTTCTTATTTAAGTTTCTTTATTTGTATTCCCTCTAATTTGTTTGAGATGCTCTTTCATACATTGTGTTAAACATCAATCATCAAGTGCTCAGAATGTATTTTGAAACAAGTATGCAAAATTGCAGCATGATCCTGCGCTGATTTCAGAACTGTAGCATATGAATTAATAAGAAAATAAACCCAGCATAATTAATTTCCAGCTGGTTTTGGAGAAACAGAGGTGTTTATAGGGGCAAATTTGGTGTGTGCAAATTAAAGAATGACAAAGCTGGTAGCAAATATATTAATGCAGACTATTATTCACAATTTACTTCCTCTGTTGTATTGATTAAAAATGTGTTTTAGTGCTGGAAGAGTAAACAGAAGCTCCAGTGCCATTCTTCTAAAATGGTTGGACTAAATAAAAAGCACAAGTGTCAGAAGTTGAGCAAGGAAAGGAAATTTTTAACTTTATTTCTTAGTGTGGAAGACCTTAAATAAGGAAAGTAAATGACAGGTAACTGAGTGTAATGGTGGAATTTCTCCATTTCTTATTACCATGAGATTAATATGATTAATAATGGACATTACCATGTCCATTAATATGAGAAAATTGCCCGTTTTTGTGTGTGTGTAAAATAATTTTTGAGTGTTAAGTATTTCCCTTGCGTCTCTTCTATGTGCTTGTGCTCGTCTCTCTCGCCTCAGGACGATGTACCAAAGCAGCAGAGGGTCAAGTCAGTCCATGGTTGAAAGTGACCCAGGTAAAATCTCACCCTGTGAGCGCCCTTGCCATAGTTTGGTCCTTCAGAGTCCTTTGGAGGAAGCTGTTGAAGGGATCTGGATACTCAGTTGCCGATTTTTAAATCACTTTGTTTGCTGCTACTCATGGTGGGCCTATTGCTCAGGTGGGAGCTCCAAACAAAGCTTTTGGGTCTGTGTGCCTGCGACATCTCCCTGGTTTTTAATCAGCAAAGGAAGATCCTGCCCTCCTGAGACAGATGTCTAGAGGAAATGGATTATTTATTTATATAGTGAAGTGGACTCTCGAGGATGTCCCTATTGAGCTTTCTGTTTCACTGCGCCATGTGCTGATGGGGCCAAAGAGAGTGAGAGGACGCTGGAGTGCACAGAGGGAAGCACCTGAGAAAACTGACCAGATACTGTGTTTTGTCTAAGTGTTCTGCTGGTTTCTCTGCTGCAGCTGATCTGGTTTCTGTGTGGAGCCTTGCTTTTCTGGATGGACCCACAGGGCTGCATTTGATGTTTGCTGTTACTCTTCGCAGAAAGAAGGAAATCGAAATGGGAGGTGGGGTTGTCATCACAGACATCCCCATGCAGTGGATTACATGAGAGAAGGGCACAGTTCAGATCTACAGTGGGGACAGTATGTGTTCTCTTATTCAAGGATCCTAGAGGGAAAAAAAATATCTTTGAGTGGGGGATGTTGTTTTGTGGAGCTCTAACAGTCTTTGCAGAGATTGAGTAGGGCTGAAGGAGAGAGTGGGGTCAGGCACACTGAAAGCAGGGGATCTTTTGTGCCTCCTATTCCTGGCCATTGTGCACCCCTCTCTATGTACGGTCCCGTGTCTGCTGCTTTGACATTCCAGTTATACCTATTGAACTGATTTAAGTCAGGATTGTGCTCAATAAACAGATGGGTTAAATTGGTGCTTGTAATCTCATTTTGCTTTGGTATTTTTGTTCTTTCAGGAGCAGTCTCCCTTGGTAGACACCATTAAAATATGTTGCCCGATTCATCCTTTACACTAAATTAGGCACTACTTTTTTTTTTTGTTATTTCAGAGCATGCACTGTATGCCTCTACACAGTTTCTAAGTGATTTCATGGCCTATGTGCATTTATCTAGATTGCAACTGTTAAGAAAGTTTTTATTTAGGACATGACAAATTATGCCTTTTTTTGATTGTGACCTTTAAAAATGTCCTACTTAATAAAATTACACTCATGCACAAACACACAAATAAATGCAAATAGATTTTACACTTAAAATAAAACAAAAATATTATCCCTAGTAAGGTAACTAATTCTGCTTAAGTGAATGCAAGCTTTTAGAACTAACAGAACTCAAACTTCTTTGTTTTCTCAGAATAGAAGGAAAACAAATAATCTTACCCTTTCAATTCCCAGTTAGTTTCCTGGCTTTACAGGAAGTGCCATTAAGTGACTTCTGGAGCAAAGACTCTGCAGATGCAACGGAAGGTATTAGTTTCAGGTAACTTAGTTCTAAACCTAATACTTGTTCTTGGTACTTCAAGGAAGACTTACCTGTTGAGTGTTTGAGCTTTGTTTACAGTTTTGACATCAAACATTTGCAATTTATTTTAATATAAGTTGAGGTGCATAATATTACAGTGGAATTTAGCATTGGTTTGTAATTTAAAGGCAAATTGCAATTAGATTTTTTTTGCTAAATTACATCTAGCAACAATAACATCTGAAATGCTGATATGATTTCTTTGTTCAGAAAGAGTTCATTTGTAACAGTATCTGTTTCTGTTAAGCAGAATATATTTTTTTAGATTACTTTAGCATCTATTATCTGGTTCCTGTTTGTAATAGCAGATGCCTTGGGCAGTATCTTCTGTCATTAAGGAATGCAGAGTAGCTCACTAGGTGACACTGTGGCCATATTTTGTTGTTATGCATGCTAGACCCCTCTGTGGCTTCTAAAAGATAGAGATCAACAGATCTCTGTTTACTCAGATATGTACTTAATGTTAAGAAATTAATTATTTTTAAATTGCTGTTACAAGCTTTCCATTGACTATGTGGTATGTGATTGTGACTTTAATGATTGAGGTGGCACTTTACAGCATCCAGGAAGGAATCTAGCACTGCTGGTCAGAGAAAGTAAAACATGAAACCAGGTTGTTACTGGATGCTGCATGTGTTGTTAATGTGTTAGAGAGAAAAGAAATAAGGAAAAAGAAATTGGTATATATGCCATAGCAGCTCTGTGGCTGACACAAATTCAACCCCCCACCCTACCAAAATATTAATAGCATCTGTGCAGTCAAAAAGCTTGATAACGTGTATTGACTCTGCAGCTCCATGCATTTTTTCTGAAGCAGGGGAACTGTGTAGCAGTATTTGTGACCATTAAGGAATGCAGAGTTAGACCTCAGGTAAGAGAAGAGTTGTGCTCAGAAATGCAGTGGGCCTGAGGCCTGGTAGTACAGTTACACAAACTGTGTAAAAATGCAGTTTTGCCCTTACCTCCCAAAAAGGAGGAATTACACACTTCAAGAAGTGGTTTTATGGCCTTCACTCTCTGGTGCAAACATAGGTTTCATGATCCTGTCTTTGTCCTGGTTTTCTATTTTCTTTTGTATCAATGTATAGGGTATTCAAAGTCTCAGCAGTTATTGTGGTCTAGTAGAACTAAATATGATAAGATTAGAAAGCTGAATAGAAATCAGAGGAAAATTGGAGCAAAGGTCAAAATGCTTTTGCAGGTTGCAAATGTTTAAAATGGTCAGTTTTTATAAAGAAATAAAAAGAAAACCTTCCTTAAAAAATTGAAACAGGAAAATTACTGACTATTTCTTACTCTTAAGAGAACAAGCCAAAGTAAGATGAGTCACTCATCCTGAAAGGGTCGTCATTTTCATTTTCACATACATTTGATTCAAGATCTGTAGGAAAATAGCATAGTCATATATTTAGGTAACTTTTTTGATAGGAGCTGTTTATTACTGAAGCATTCATGTTTTTAACTGCTCTAAAAAATTAGCTTTTTTTTAACATAAGTGTTAAGGCATTCTGTAAAACAGAATGCTTTTTTTACTTCTCACCCACCATGCTGTTCTTGTGGCACTCCACCTGGAGAACTGCATCCAGCTCTGGGATCCCTAGTATAATAAAGTCATGGACCTGTTGGAGCAAGTCCAGAGGAGCAGTATGCATTTGATCAGAGGGCTGCAGCACCTTTCCTATGAGAACAGGCAGGGAGAGTTGGGATTTTTTGACTTAAGGAAGACATGGCTCCAGGAAGACCTTGTAGCAGCTTTCCAGTACTTCATGTGGCCTATGAGACAGATGGAGAGGGACCTCTCATGAGAGCAGGTTGTGGCAGGACAAGGGGGAATGGCTTCAAACTGAAAGAGTCGATTTAGATTACATATTAGGAAGAAAATCTTTACTGTGGTGGGATGACTGCACTGGCTGCCCCATCCCTCATTGTTCAATGCCAGGCTGGATGGGGCTTGAGCAACCTGGTCTAGATGAACGTGTCCTGCCCATGGTTGGGGAGGTGGAATTAGATGACCTTTAAGGTCCCTTCCACCCAAACCATTCTGTGATTCTACAGTGTGGCTGATTTTATAATTACTGCATTTTCATAGGATTGAATTATTCTTGTCCTAACTTGCTTCTTCCTCCCCTCCCCTTATAGACGCATGAAATGTTGAGGCTTTCGTTCCTTTCAGAAAATAACTATTGGAGCAAAGATTTTATCAGGAGAATTTGTATCTTTGACAGTGTTCTGTCTGAAATGTCTCAGAGAAACCTGTTAATCTGCATGTGCTTAAAACAGTGTTCTCCTGCTAGGTTACATTGGAAGGGGCTGCTGGTCAGGCTACAAAATCTGGGTGTAAAATTCACTTTGGTCTGAAATCAGAGTTGATATGAGCTTGTGCAATTCCACTGAGGCTCCTGAACAGAACTTGGTTGTAGTAGTGTGGGGGATTGTGGCAAAACAAGTTAAGAGAAGTGTGTGTTTAAAACATTATGGAAACTACATCAGTAGCACTTGATCAGAAGAATGAGACACCCTCACTCCTTTCTACTTTTTACTGGGGGGCAGGGGAAGAGGTGGCAGTAGGTGATGGTGATGGTGTCCCATCACTGCAATCAAAACTCACTTTTTTCCTTTTTCTTTTGAGAGTTAATCAGATGGATGAACTTAGTGAAATAATCAACCGGCAGTCCACATTTAGTTGATGGGCCAGTCTTTTTTTTGGAACAGTTTTAAACTGAGGAACCAGAAGCATTTCTGCTAGTGCTGAACCAAAGTAGTCTCTGCCAAGCAGTCTGCCTTTGTGGTGGCTGTAGCCAAGCACAGAGGGAGTGGAAAAACAAGTGCACTGTCTTAGCCCAAGCACCTCAAGTTTGTGTAAGGTGAACTGCAGAGGAATGTCCTTTGCAAAGTATCATACATGTTGTGCACTGTCTGCAAAACGGATTCTGTTGCTTCCCCAAGTAATTCTCCCACACACCAAAAGTGATGGGGACAGCTTACCATATGTTTGATTTGGCCCATCTCCCATCCAAAAAAGAGCTGTGCTGTTGCCCAGAAGCTGCACCCCATTAGGTGTAATCACTGTCATGCTGAGTTCAGTGAGAACTTTGTTACAGACTTCAGTGGAAATAAAAGTTTTCTTAAAAGTCAGAATTTGTGGACCTCATTGAGATCTTAAAGAATCATGTGTACTCTACCAGTGTCTGGTAAATCTGGTGATTGGCATGAATCTTCCAGTTTTACAAATGTAATTGAAAGTATACAGTAGCCTTAGAATAAAGGTAGAGTATGCCACCTTTTCAGCTATGGAGACCAAATAAAGAAGTTTCACCATTTGCAAATGTGGGGTGGTGATAGCTTCTCCCCGTGTAAAGTGTTGTCCAGTTTGTGAAAGAAGAACTAGTTAGTAGAGTAGCAGGGCAGAAAGTTGAGAAGAGTTGTCCACATTTGTCGGTTGTTTTTTTTTTTGTAAGCTCTGTCAGGGTAAAATGGCAGTTGCATTAATTGTAGTTGTGTGATAATACTAGGGGAAAATTTTACACTGAGGCTTGTTGATTGTGAAGATCTAGAAAAAGATCTTTCTCTGCTTCTTCCTCTGGAGAGATAGACTTCAGGTCCACCCTACCAGAGAATCAAAACAATTCACTTTCTAAACAGGTATATAACAAACCTTTTAAGAGTGTGTACTCTAGAACACAGGTAGTGTTGTCATTTATATATTACATATTCCATTAAACAGCATGTTTTTAGCGTGTAATAACATTTTATTCTTCTATTGTGTGCTTTTGTAGGCATCAACTAACTGCATTTTACAAACATTTCAGAACCAGTGCTACCCACCCCCATTTTGCAGTGTGCAGAGTAGACTCAGGGATATTCAGGTAAGACCAAGATGACTGGTGGTAGAATGAAGTATGGAATTCCTAAACTTCTTGCAAGTTCTTACATGACTATTAAACTTACTACACTGACTACCTCTTTATTACTAAAATACCTGCCCTATGCATATTACTTTCCTCTGTTGGTTGGTGAAAAAATGGTGATGAAGTGTTACCTGTTGATTTCTAGCTTCCTGGTTGAGTACTTGTGAACTTAGACTAAAGCAATCTGTTCGCACCCAAATTCGATTCAGTATTCTTCCTCCACATCTAAGAGCTTGTGTTGTCCAATAGGAAAATATCCTTGCAGGTCAGAGCTTTTTAGCCTGATCTTCTGTTCTTCCAAGCCAAGGTCTCTTCTTAAGAAATGTAGTGCTGTGTGAATATTGCCCTCTGTTCTTCCTAATGCTTCCTAATGCAAATGACTTTTGAAAGGATGCATAGGCATGTTTTGTTTGCTGTGCAAGATATGTGAAGGTGATAGAAACATATTTGTGCTCGTTCTTAGAATGAGCTAAAGTATCCTGTTGCTCAGAAGGACTTCGTAAAGTCAGGCTTGGTCTCTACTTACGTATTTCAGTGTGTTCAGTTCAGCTCTTCAGCCAGAGCTTCTTGCTGTAAGGATTGGCACAAGTGGCCTGGAATGAAATCAGCATTGTGGCAGTGTGGGGTTTTGCGGCGTATTTTGTAATTCAGGTGCCAAGTTTGAACTTACAGTTTAGTATTAGGTCAGTAACAAGCACATCTAATGACTGTCTTTCAAAACAGTTAAGACTGAGAATCCATGGATCTTGTGCTTTCGTTTCTTAGGCTAGTACAGTTCAGAACTGTGGACTTGTGTGCACCTAGGGTTTTAAATAACTTCTCTTTTCTCAGTTGGTATACAGTCTTGAGCATACCAGAATCTGATTTACAGAAAACTCTTAATATCTTGTTCACCTTCTGATTCCAAATTTAACTATCTGTATGCTATACTGTGAATCTGTAGATCCCAAGGAAATTATCTCCCATCCTTGTTCTCCAGTTCCAGCTAGTGCTATCAGGTTTTTTAACTACTCACCTTTTTTTAAAATGCGATCAAATTTGCATCTTTTGGACTGAGTCTTTTCATCTCTTGGATTTATATTTAGGACAGGGGCCTTGCAGCATTATTCGAGTAATTCTGTTGGTAAGAAAAAAAACCCAAAACGACTGAAAAACAAATTCTAAAACCAACAAAACAAAATATGGGAAAACAGCCTATAGATTTTAAGGAGCTTGTCCTGAAGAATGCTGGTCCTGCTTGTTGTCCAAAGAATTGATTTTTATTTCACAAATACAAAAGTTTTTTGTCCATTCATTTTTAAGAATTGTGCTTCAGTTGTGGAGAGCACAAAGATCTTTATATACTTGATTATTTTAGGGCCCAGTCCTGCAATGCCTCTGTCATGGCAGTCTCCTTGAGCTATTGGCAGTTGCAGGATTGAAGCTGCACATGCAGCTAATCTTACAGGGGCTTGATCCTGCTCTGAGACCTTTTGGCACAGATCCTTGGGCACGTGCACAGTTCTGGGTAAGCTCTTGTGGCTTGGTATCAATTAAACAATGGTGTAGATGCATCTCATTGTGTATTCCAGTTTATGTAGCAGTGAGGTTCCTCTTGGAAATCTCATAAAGCAGGCTGTGTGCAGAAGTTGGTAAAGTCTGTAACCTGGGTGATTTTTAGAGGTGTTTCTCAAGAAATAAGATAATTAGATTCAGAACTTTCCTCTTTTCTCCTTGAAATGTAAAGCTAAACAGTTGACAGGAAAAATAGATCAATAAGAATATACATAAAGTAAAAAACAGAAGGAGCAAGTGGCCCAGTAGTGTTGGTTTGTTTTGTGGGTTTTTGTTTGTTTTTAAATACTTCTTTCTCCAGTAAGTACATGAATAAAGTAATTAATTTATGTAACTTCTTGGAAAGTTCCCTCAATAAAAGTTTGCAAAAGCTAAATAATGTTTTTGTAGAAAAATAAATATTCTGAGAAAATGTAAAACAAATCTTATCCTGACAGCTAGGCAATAGTGCTTCAGATGGGAACCACGCTCAGGCCATGTCATGACTCTTCCTTGACCTGGAGCAGATGTTTCTGTCTCCTTGGAGAACTCACAACTTTAAGTGAAGTTGATGCTGGTCAGTTTTTGCTGCTGGTGTTCAGAATACTGTGCAATACTTTCAGGAAGATCTGAAAAATCATCAGGTACTTTTCAGTCTGCTGCTACTTGGGAGTCCTGTATTGTCAGGTCCAACTGACTTACACTTACCAAGGGGAGCATGTCTAGTCAGGGTATGAGAAGTGTGTTTATGCTTCCACTGGTTTCAAAGCATCCTGAAGAATAAGGTACTAGCTCGACTCTCTGGTACTCCAATTGGACTGCCGTGGGCTTGCAGATGGTGCAGAAAGTTAGCTCAGGGATCTTCCTGCTGGACTAGTAGCGCTGCAGAACTCATAGAGAGATAAAATGAGAATACAAGGGTATGTCAGAATATGATTCACTTGCATCAAAATGAAGTTTCTTACAAGGTCCTAGTATTTACTTCTTTTGCACTACGGTGTTATTGAGACCTGCAGTGGGTGTTGGATCTGAGCCACTATGTTGCTAGAGCATGCTTTTTCTTTTTCTCTGTAGCTGGGGACTGAAGGTGGCTCTTAAGATACATGTCTGCAGTTACAGTGAGACTGGCATAACATCAGGGCGCTCCAGAGCAGGGAAAAATCTGAAGCAAATAAGCTCTGGGTAAGTAGGTGTCTATATTCCTAACGTTCACAGTGAGGTAGAGAATAGTGATGCCTGTCCTGTCCCTGCAAGGTGCTGGCTGTGTTGGGGTCAGGTAGAATATGCTCTGTAGTTCTGATTCCCTTGTCATCCAGACTGATGACACTTCTAGAGCTCCTTACCAGTTTGTCTGTGTGAATTTCCTGTTGAGGAGATTGCCATGAGTAAGGACAGCTGTGAGAGGAGCGTTTTGGTGCCTTCCAGACAGTCAGGACACTGACAAACCTCAGTCTGGGAAAGATTCTCAGTGTTGGAGCAGAGGTGTGGTCAGAGATTGTTGTGAACAACTATGAGCTTTGCCTTGTAAGTTAATTATGTTGCTACTAGGACCTTAAAAATATATGAGAGATAAGGGGTTGTGTATGAGGGAATATGATGACTGTCAGAGACAGCCTCACTTCTGAAGTTACCAGGGAAGCTAGTGAGATTCTGAAACTTTTTATTTAGAACATGCAATTTATGTTCTTCAGGTATGCTGTGCCAATTGATTTATAGCCTGACATTTTGTTATTGTTTCAGTCTTGAGCAAAAATTCATTCTGTTTATGGATTAAAAAAGATACTCTTGCTGCATTTCCTTTTGCTGTGGATCTGTAATTACTGTTCTTGAGTCCATTAATGAACTACTAATCAAGCCTTTAGTAGACTTGATTTGCTTTTGACATGAGGAAGAACTGTTCCTGTTTCAAGTCCGTTGACATTTTTTTCTCTAGCAGAAGGAAGTTCCAAGGAGTTAAGTTTGCTACAGTTAGCCTCAAGTACACAGCATGATAGATTTCCCAAGTTCACTAAAGCAGTTGTGGGATGGTAGGGGGGAAGAAGTGCTCCCTAACTGGTCTTACATTTTTGTGCATCTGTAACAAATCACTTGACCCCAAGAACAGGCAGGAGCATGTTTTTTGAGCTTATTGATTAGGTTCATGGAGTCACATCATCTGCAATCATCTGTGCTCTTTCAGTTTTGATATTTGGGATAGCAGAGGTTTGGCTTAAATAAAAAGAGAAACTCATCCCTTCCCAGTGACTGCAGCTGCTGTTGTCTTTTGCATCTCCACAAAGCAGGTGTGAGAAATTGCCTGTCAGAGGGGCAGAAGACAACATGTAAGATGCAAGGATGAGGATCCATGCATCTTCACCTTCTTGTTACTGTGGTGGAAAAGTCTTTCTATTCCAACTGTCTTATTCTTCTTTGGAGAACTTGACTCATTCATTAAGTTGGCCATGTATGATAGAGGTGGCTGGACGAGGAGAGGAAAAATATAAAACAGGAAGTCAAATTGCAATTAAAAAGTAAATACATGGAATAAGGTCTTTCGGGAGAACTAGACATGTTATCACCATATAAAAAGTTAAGCATATATGTAATTCTTTATAAGACTGAGGTTGTTATTTGGTTTCAAAATTGCACCTGCATGCAAGGATTTTCAGTCTAAATTTGTATTATTTCTGTGTGGAATCTATTTTGAATATGTGAAATTTGCTAGTGGTGACAAGTATTTGGTCATAATGTTATTTTAAACTTGGACGCATCAGCTCCAAAACTTAGGACTCTTGACAGATATTTAAATATTTAAAACACCCTCTATAAGATTACTAAATCCAGCAGTTCAACTATATAAACAATGCTAGGGATAATGAATCGGAAATATTCAAAATGGCATACCCTCTACATAAATATTTCTCTCCTATTTCAAAATTCACCAGGGTGAATCACAAGAAAAGTAACTCCCAAATGTTTATTTGTTTTACCTCACTAGTTTACTGATGATCCAAGCTTTCAGGGAAATCCATGAAGTCCCACAAGGTGGCAGGAGGTAACTGTTCTATAATAGACCATTATGTGATCTAAAGGAAAAGAAAGATCATAAACTCATTTTGCTAGTGGCATGCATTCAGATCATAAGCCGGCTAGGTCAACATTTCAAAATCTCACCTTTGTGCTTCTTAGACTTGTGAATAATTTTGGCAAATGAACAAGATTCTGTCCTCAAGAATCTTACTTCCAGACAGAAAATTCAAGCACTCTTACTTGGTCAACAAAACAGGAACTTTATTTTCAGTAAGTGGTGGTAATTTGCTTATAACGTGCATTGTCACTGTAAATGGAGAATGGGTGAATCCATTCAGGAACTTGATGATAAGTGACGTTCACAGTTTAACAAATTGGCAGTGAGCATCTCCAACTTACATATTCACATTGACACTATAGGAATGCTGATCATGAGGTGGGACAAAAGGCTGAAGAACTGCAGAAGCAAAAGAATTCTCTGCTGCTTCAGTGAGGTTGCAGAGATATTTTACTTTGGAAACTGAAGAATCAAAATGTCACTAAAAGTGTTAGAGTTAGGGGATTATTAGCAATAATAGCTTATCTTAACTAGTGAGACAGTATTGGCTAGTATATAGGACATAAGGCTGAAATTTTGTTTTTCTTTTCCCAGTGCCCCAATCTTTATTTAGGCTGCTGGAATTCTTCTTCTTGCTGGAATTCTATTCTGCTTTTCTTACCTTTATTTCCATGTACCTGTTGATGGGCCAGCACTTTCCTGAAACATTCTGTGATCAGGATGTAAAGCACAGCAAAAAGAGCAAGGGGGTTAATCAAGTATGTCTCCTCAAAAGCATGATTTAAGACCTGTGGTTATATCCCCATGCTTGCTTAACCTTGCACTTTGAGTTCCAAGTCTTGTTTTTAAAAAACCTCTTTGGACTGCCTTAGAAACCCATGGACTGGGGGGGTTTAGTTGGCAGAAGTAACACTGAAAGAAACAGTAGTAAGATGAAGTGGTTATCTCTGATTGAGTGGACCACTAAGTGTTGGTTTGAGACTTGTCAATCTCTTGATTTGTGTTTACAGATTTTATTTTAAATCAGTTGATGTCCATTTCTGGGTTTTTTTGAGTGAGAGAACAAATATGTATATTAACCAGGTTATCTTTGGGAATGTGAACAGTGCTGCTTATGTGGACAGACAGTGCAATTCAGTAGGACTAAGGTGAAACATTCAACAGAAACAGTGCAAATCAACAGATTCAACAGAAACAGTGCAGTTCAGTAGGACTAGGTGAAACAGCTACCTAAAGTTAGGTAGCTTTCTTAATCAATAGGAAGATACTACTACAGATAATTCAACTCTCATAAGAAGTTTAAAATTCCATGCCACTCAGTATCAATTGCTTCTCATTATGCCATGGAGAAAGTTTCTAAACCTGTATTATGGGGATATCTGTAGTAGCTGTATAAGGTGAATGAAGTGAAAATCCTTCCACACTTGATATGAAATAGTATTGATGAAAGGAACTTGCTACACAATTGATTTTAAATGTTTTTGACTTATTGCACTAGTGTGTTGTCCAGTAAAAGACCTACACCTTATGAGTGACAGGGGTGATGGGACGAGATAGAAATGAGCATTCTCAGCAGCTGCCACAAAGACGTGGCATAAACCATTGTCCTGCCAAAATATGTGAGCTTCAGGAACATTTATTTTATATCCCTATTTGTGGGAATGCTTGAAATTTAGAAAAACCTTTGGGTTTAGAGCTGACCCTGAGTCATTTTAGTGGCTGCAGTCAGATGATACTTACAGTTTCAAGTGAAAATTCTGTGATTTTCAATTGTTGCACCTTTCATTTGCCTCTAATTTGAAAGAAAGCCTAGTTTTTACATAAAAATCTTTAAATAATTATTAGAAAGTAAATAATTACCGAGGATTCAGCATTTGATGGATGTACTAGTGAAAGTTGTTCAATGCAGTTGAAAAGGTGCTTGATTCACAGAGTAATGTACCAATAGGATCAGGACTCTCAGCTGTGGATTATTAAGTAATTGTTGCTTATTGAAACAAGCCTGGCTATATCGGTCATTTCTTCTGTTTGAAATTTTCAGTCACACAAGTGAGGTAGATGCCTCACTTCCGTTGCAACTCAGAAGCAGTGGGTCACTTATACCGATATGAAATACTTGAAAAAAACCCTACATACTTGTATGTAAATATGATGGAAAAAATCAGTTTCAGACTTTAAGATGGAAGATCATGTATTACTGTGGTGTCTGTGTTAAATGGTGTTAAGTGTAGTTCCAGTATGCTGCAAATGGATGTTAATGTGCCTTGCAAAGTTTGCTACTGCTGCCTCTTCAGACTACTGTGTCAGGGTAAAGTTGGATTCCTTCATTTCTTTATGCACAAAAAGTCAGCGATCATGATAATGATTTTCTAACCCAGCGTTAGAAAGAGTAGTGCAAGCAACTAATTTTAGTTTGACCACACAGTCAATACAGAAAAAGGGTCTGGAGTGTATAGTGGCATATGTCTTTTTGGACAGAGGAGTAGCTTTCCAGAGAACAGTGGATGCTGGAGGATGGCGTTTCTCAGCAGTGGCAAATAAATGATAATGAGAGATACCTGCTTTGTGGTGTACTTAAAATTGTTATACTGAACTGGGAGGCTTAGTAAAGATTATTGAATAATTTTGCAGTTGATGGCAATTGCTATGTAACTCCAGATTAATTGCAGTATTACTAGAGGAAACAGGTGGGAGATGAAGAGGACTGCATAGGGCATGTGTCCCTCCAACATAGGTATCTTCTTCCAGGGAACTCAGGGTCTTCCCTCCCTATCTGCCAAATCCTGTCTTAAATGCCTCAACTGTTTGCTGAGTTTGGTTAATTCAGGGACAGCTGGAGTTGCCCAATCTACCAGATTCCCTGCTGAAGTGCTGAGTGCCCTCTGTTCTCTGTGACCAGCTTGGGAATGCAGGGTATCACTGGCCTCTGGTAAATGCCCAGCTCAAGAAAGAGTCCAGCCAGACAAATGGGCGTATTTATACTGCCTGTTTAGTAACTAAGCCAAGAGTTCTATGCATCCCTCCCAAGTCTGATTTGAGGTCTAGAGAGTTGGCTGTGCAGCGTGCAGGGTCTTATGAAGAAAAAGTGGAGAGATTCTTCATCATGAACTTTTTGGAAACACCTTGCTCAAATGCAGCATTTAAAAATACATGTTGATAAAACCCATTGTCATTTCAAATCTTAAGAGTATGTCTCTACATGGTTTTGTGGTCACCCAAGGGTTCTTTCAATAAGGCAGAACCAAGTATCAGTAGGGGTTTGGCAGTGATTTGGCAGTGATAGCATGGAGCTCTGTATGTGCTAGTTTAACTTGCATTGAGTAAGGTGAGGTTAGATTGTGCAGAGTGGGGCTGTGCTGCTGCACTTGGAGTTCCTGGTACTTGATTTGTTGGTTTAAATCAGGTTGCTGTTTCTAGGAGCTACCAAAACTACTGAGTCTCTGGGGCCAGTCACTGACAATTGGTGCTGATGAGACAAGGACATGTCCTGGACATTGCTTCAAGAGGCAAGGTCTGGTTAGGCTTTAGTAACAACTCTCCCAGTGCTAGGAGGTTGCAAATCCTGTTTGTGGATTTCTTTTGGAGCACTGGATGTTGAAAACAGTACTTTCTCTTGGGAAATGATTATTCAATTAACTGGGTATTTATTTGGATAATAAGTTATGTTGTTGTTGAAAGTGAAACCTAGTTGGGGGTAAGATCTGCTAATTAGAGGGCTTGTTCTTGGATTTTATAGGAGTGAGGGAAGCAGGGGAGGATGAGCTTACTGCCTTTGGTGCTTGGGGTAGAATTTTTGCCCTGTTTTTCTGCCCTTCCGTAAAGAAGCTGTCATTGAAAATAGGAGTCCTTGGGAATGTATGGGAAATACAGAAGTAAGTGCTAAGGTCTCAGCGCTGAGACCAAGTTACTTCTGTTTCTCTAAAGTACCGAGTGTTTACCAACCCATTTAGTATCAAGGCTGTGTTTAACATTCTCCCCAACCCTCCCTCCACTCTCTGGTAAAAAAAGTAACATTAAAAAAATAATAGAACAATTAGTGTGCTGGAGATTTGCATAGGTATCTGTTGACAAAGGGTTAATCTTTGTGCGTTGGTTTACAAGTGATGCTGTTAAATTCACAGGCCACATGTTCACCCAAGCAAAAGATGAGATGGTAATACTGGAATCACTTTAATATAAATGTAAATGTTGGAGAAGATGTTGAACTACACCAAATCACTTGTTACTAGTCTCTTGCTTCTAGAGGAGCACACTTACCATTGCTCAGGTGTTTTCAGCACCAAAGCTGACAGTTGCTTTTGTTCTCCTGCCTTTTCCTGGGCTGTACCAGGTAGGGTCCCAAAGAGCAGCAATTGTGGTCAGCTAGTTGAGAGATGCAGGGATGCAGCTGATGACTTCTCTAGAGTTTAACAACAGCATCTTGGAGTTTTTTGGTCTCCTATGGGCCATTGTACTGCTCTGTTGCAGTTTAAAGTGCAGTGGTGGAAAAGTATCAGTGGGTCAGCTCTGCAGCAACTGTACTTCACAGCATGATGTTTTTTGTATAAATAGCTCTTACTGTGAACCTGTGTTTAACTTAAGGAGTGCTGGACAAGTGCAGGAATAGGACAGTGTATGACTGTCAAGCCAATGAATGTTGTACCCTGAAAAGTATAGTGGCTTTTCTGCACATAGGACAAGGACATATGTTGGGTTGGGGTCTGTAAAGCTGCTTTGGTAAAGAGTAGCCTATCTTAAACCTTTTCTTCCTGTCAAAGTTAAAAAACAAGGAAAAAAACCCCAACAAAGTGCTTTTATATGTTAATGCTGTTACTGTGTTGTATTTATACGGGCAGCTATCTAACATGTAGATTGGAATCTGTGTTCCTTGCATCCATGCTGGAGTGGCAGGAAGAGACCCACCCTCTTCTATGGTGTTCCACACATGTATTTTAGACTTCAGTGCAAGAATCCTGTATGATTTTTCTTGATTAAGAGATCTGCTGTATTTCTATGTGCAATATCACTTTGCATACTTCGTAAACTTGTGGTGAGTGAAGCTAGAATGTAGAAAAATAAGTTGGTTTGGGGAATTTTTTTAGGGAGGGAGTTGCATTTTTGAAGTAAAACACTAATTTTTACTTTTGGTAATATGTTTTGTATTGTCTTAAAGTGGAGTGTTGTGTAGTAAAAACTTCTTTTAACCCTGAGTCCCACACAAAAACTGTGGAGAAAACCACGGACCAGAGGATAAAATAACACCTTTTTTTTAATTGAATGAGAAGAATTTCTCATTTAGTTTTAGATGGTGTGCGGATAAAACGTAGAGAAGCTTTTAGAGGAGACCATGTAATAGTCACTGATTCATATCTGGCTTTGGTGTCAGGTCGTTAGACAAGAGCAGACATCATCACAAGGGATGTTACAGCAGATATTTTGCTCTGGTATAAGAAACAATAAGCGGCAGAAATTCCTAGGGATAGTTGAAAACTTTTCTTTTTTTGCTAGATTTTCATGTTGGCTACTGTATTTATATGGCACATTCATGCTGGCATAACCCCCCCCTTCCTCATGTTTCCAGGAAGGAGTCCCCTGTCCTTGCTCACAGCTGTGTGGCCTTGGCTGGGGCCAGCCATCCTCCTGCAGCTCTGCTTCCCAGGGATGACTGTGCCAGGCCAGCTGTTTCCAAAACCATTATGTGTGCTGATGTACCCCTGCAGGCACCCTGGGGCAGGATGGCCTCTTTCTGCCAGAGGGCAGGGGTGGCAGGGGAGGCTGTGGAGATGGAAGAGCAGCCGTAGGTTAAAGCAGCATAAGGACAGCTAAAGGTCAGGCAGGGTTTGCTCTTAAGTAAAACTGAATGAAAATATTTCCCTGCTGCTTTAGCTGCCCTGCTCACTATTCCAGCAAGCATGTTTATGGAGGAAAATATAACCTGAATATGCCAGGAATGGGATGGCAACCCACCTGCAGGGACCTGACCTCTCCTCCATGCTTGGTCCCTTTCACTCAGTGCTGCCACAGAGACTGATCTCATCTCCTGCCGTGGCTGGCGCACCCGCCAGCTGTCCACAGATGCAGACAAAATATATTTCTTTAAGTCACTTCCCTGTTTTCTGAATCTTGGCCACTTTGTTCTCCAACTTTTTCCAGTGCCTACAGAGGTCTGTCGGGTTTTTTGGACCTTAAATGTAAAAGGAAATCTAAAGGTCACAGATTACATCCCCAAACAAAGCTAAACTTCAGAGTTCTGGTAGAAGTGACACCAGTGGGATCAAGCTCCAAAAATTTGAGCTGTAGTTCTGGTGTTCAAGTTTCACATGGCACTTGATCACTGTCTTTCTAATGTGCAAGCTAATACTGAAACCTGAAGAAAATTGCAAATATGTCCTGAAAGCAGAACTCAAGCTTTTGTAAGGGTTTTTCAGCATTTCATTAAAAGAAGTTAAATCTGAAAGATTGATTTTTATATATATTGGGATTTGAATTCAGTGAAGTACTTAGTGAATGATACGTGAAACTGGAGGGAGTGTGGGGCTTTTTTCCCTCTGCAGAAAAGATGACAAGATTTGGCCCAAATATTGGAGGATTCTGTAAAAACAATTATTCATACTCTAAAGGAAATTTCAAATAAATAGTTGTGTGTAGTGGCTGTTTCTAATTGGGCTTGATGTTTTACCACAATTAGTTTTCCATTTAGGAGGGAGGATAGGAACTATAAAACTTGATGTAAATTAGCAGAGTGAAATAGTTTTCTTTTCAACTGCTCTTTGAGTCTTTGCATACCTCTTTTAAGCATATGTTTAGAAAATATTGCAGCAGTACATCTAAGAAGAAAACTGGGTTGTTTCGGAAATCAGAAGTGTATGTCCTAATAAATTGTTTCTGATAGAACTAGAAAATAGAGAAGATTATACTAATGGAAGTTTCTTTTTCAAACTTGGGATTGCACTTTAACCTCATGGAGAACAGCTGTCATTATTCTTAAAGTCAAAACTAGACAAAACCCTCCTAATTTTAAGAAATTTTGGTACTGGTAATGTGTTGGTGGGTTTTTGCTGCAAGTAATATGTGAATTTACACTGTGAGAAGTAAACTTCTGCATCTGTAAATTTGTTGATGACTTGTTCTCATCATTCTAAAAAGGGGGCAACAGTACAAGGATTTTATTCTGCCACGTTGTATGTAGTATCTGAGTACCTTCCACCTATAGCAGAGAAGACCTGGGATTTAACTTCTCAGGATAAGAGCGTGGGGGAGGGATAAGAAGAGACAGCATGCTGTTTGTTGGCAGTATTTTTGGCTTGGGTATTTTGTGTGTTATTTAGATATGATGTTTGTACCTGAGGTTTTTCTGACGTTTCAGATATGTGGATGTGTGCAGTAGGTAACAGGGCAGTGGCTTTCTATGATGGAAATGTGCTGTTAATGTACTGCATAGCTCAGAAAGCAACACTGTGTACTTGTGCATATGTGAAAATACTGGATACAACTTCTTAGAAGTGCTGAGATCCAGGAATCATAAAAATGGTGCTATTTCTAAATACACAAATTGTCAAAGTTTTCTGGAATGTTTTATCATTTGTCTATTTAGTGTTATGTTAGTTGTCTGGTATTGCAGTGTTATATAAACATTGGATTGGGAGATTGCATCTGTTTTGAGGTGAATAGTGATTTTGTTTAAATTTAGTAATTAAAATTGTATTTCTTCATGGAATTGGAATAAAATGTGGAGCTTCAGTGGAGATGCTACTTTATTAGTATTGCTGCAATATTCTCTATATATATGTGAGCACAGTTCAGATCTGAATTTTACTGGAGATGGGCTTACAATAGTAGACTGAAATTGCAGATTTGATTGGAGAATTGTTTGAATGTCTTCAGTGATAGTCACGTCCAGGTTAAGTTGGTGTGTATTAAGTATACTCTCCAGATACATGTTTGTTTCATTAATTTCGTTGTTTGCTGCTCGCAATGCAGGTGTGAACTGCAGTATTTCCTTGCTATATACCAGAGGAAAGCCTTCACCCAGGCAAGATTAATCAGTGTTACTTTTTCTATCTTCTTTGACCAAATCTTCTCCATCCTGGTCGCTTACTAAGCGATTTTAATGCTCAAAAAGTACCCAAGCAACAATCCAGGAGAAGTCGTCATGTCAGTTCAGGACAAGATAGATAAACTGATGGAGTGAGTAAATGTGTGATCAAACTACCCCTGGCTTGGCTTGTTTTAAATAAATCTGGAGACAATTTGGTGCCTAATCTCCACCTGTCATTAATGTAGGGAATGACAGGTGAGAAATCGTCACATAGAAGTTTATTTTGACAGCTGTAATTTAAGCAATACAAAACATCAAGTTAGTTTTAAAGCAGTAACTGCTTGACTGAAGATGCTTGGACTTCTAAGTGTGTTCATACCCACACATTTAGTGCTTGCTTATTCCTTTCTTATGCCTTCTTGTGAGGTAGATTTTTATCTATTAGCTAAAGGATGGTCCCATTTGACCATTTTCAAGCTTTAAAAAAATTTGCATCTCCCTGCAAGAAAAAAGCTGACACAATTTAGTGGGTTTTCATCTTTTCCAAAATTACTTTAAAGACATTAAAACATTGTCCTGTAGATATATGGATGCCTGAAAGAATGAATGTAAGCCTACCAACAGTCTCATCTTCTTAGTTTCTTTGGCAGACCTGTAGGTAGTAATGAGTGCGGTGTTAAAACCTTCTCATGTACTGCTGTATCTGTACTGCAGTCAGAGACCTCTGGACAGGGTAATAACACTAGTCTGCAAAGATAATGACAGAAGTCTAACTGTTTGGTACTGTTAAGCACAAACTGTTTTGCTTTGGAAACAATGGCGACATAACATGACTTTTAACAGTCCTGGCTGGGAAATCATACTGAAATAGTAAACTTTGATTTTAAAATGTACTTGTTCTTTTCTTGACCTCAGTCAAGATTTAGAAGAGACAAATGAGCAGAGAGTAATTACTTGAAGAACAAGCAGATGCTACTCTTGTTTCTCAAGAAGTTTCTTGCATAGAAAGGCAGGGTTAAAGAAATGGAGCTTTTTGTACTGAACACAATGCAATACTTTAGCCTGTTTTTCTAGCTTTTTCTTTGTATGACCTGTCATCTTAAGGATGAAGTGCCTTTAATAATAAAAGACTGAAGTGGGCTGGTAGAGGAGGGTCTTTCAGAATAGTTTAAAGTCATGTGCAAAATAAATAATTGCAGGTTACTTAAAAAGATGTGAGAAAGTTTTATTTTGTTACCAAGTAAAGATAGACTGAATATTTACCTTAGTTTTTAAAGATATGCCTGAAGTGATCTGTTAGTTAACTTCATAACAATGGTCAATTATATTTATTTGCTACTAGAAGTACTTTTTTTGGGGGGAAAAAAAGAGATGCTTCTGTTGCTTTTGAGGTTGCTGACATAAATTGTCTTTGTCTGTCATGTTAGGAGTGCCAAAGACTGCTTGTCAATTACTCTCAGGTGTACCTGTGTACTTGAAGTCAATTACTCTCAGGTGTACCTGTGTACTTGAAGTGAAAAAGTAGAGGGGAGGAAGGAGGCTGTACTGTATACTGTAGCAACACTTACCTGTCCAGTGTTGGTGAGGACTAAGAAAACTTAGTCCTTTCAAAACTAAGTATCAAATTGGGAAGTAGAGGGAAAACAGCACTCATTGCTGTAGCATCTCCTCTATACAGCTTCTCTGAAAGACACAGAATAACCCTGAGATTGGTGGTGGGCTTGTGAGCTCATTTATATCAAGTGTTCTGGACTCCCAGTGCTGTGAGTAGTGCGGTACAATTGTTGGTTTTGATTTGAAGAGAAACCCAGGTATTTATGTAACAATAATTGTATCAGAAAATACAGATACTTTGGGAGTATCTTTACTGTTTCTCTTGTTTACTATTAAGAGCTCTTACCTGTAATTTCACCTTGTCTACTGTTGGTCCACATACCACCTCAGCACAATAGTCCATACAGGTTTTGTGGTTTCTTGGCTTAAATGCTCATTAAATCTGTTTGGCTGAGTGTGTAAATCACATTTGCAGTTTTGATACAGTTCTGGCTTTAAGGTGTATGTTTCCTTAGTAAGGAAGCAGCTGTATATCTCTCCACTGCTAATAGTTTCCCCCAAAAAGAATTATTAAGTACTCATGGGAGTAAAACTAGTGTCTCAGTTTATGACTGAAAAGGGTTAAAGCTGCCAAACTACAGGGACACTAGTGCAGAAATGGCATTGATATTAAGGTGGATAGGATGTGGTGTGTTGCTGCTTATCTGCTGGCTAGCCTAGCCTGCATGCTGAGATTGAGGCTGCCTTTAGTCTCCTTGTGGCTGTTGTGATGTTGCTGCAGCACCTGAAGATCCTGCTGCAATGAGGCATCCGCTTGGTCGGAGCTGACTGCTCCATCGGAGGAGCTGGAGATGGGGATATATGTCTGCATCAATGACCTTCAGCTTACAGCCTGAGGATTCAGTGTAATTGCAGTCACCACAGGCAGGCTGTGAACTGGGAAGCCTTGGGACAAAGGCATGGGTCCTGTCTGTCCACTCCTGGAAATGAAGGCCACAGGCTTTGGAGAGAGGCCAGGAGAGAGGTGTGATTATGCTTCTAGCTCAGTATAGATTTGTCTACAGACTGAGTATAGGACATACTTTGAAACAGTGTCAAAAGGTGAACAAGCCTCAGTGAATTTAAAAGGAGTCATTAAATACTTTCTTAGAAGTTGTTGAGTTTTATAATCTGGAATGGAATCTTCCAAATGGGAGTTAGACATGCTACAGGTTCCTATACTGAGCAGACAAGAGAAAATACATGAAAGAAGTGGTAAAAATAAAATTGGTTGGCTACGTTGCCTCTGTTTTCATTTTTCCTGTCAGTATAATGTAGTATTTAATATATAGTATAATGTATTATAATATAATCCCATCAGATGTGATTTTTGAAAGTGTAAGAACTTCACTTAAACTGATTTACTGTTTCATTTTGGCCCTGTATCTGCTCTGTACCTACCAGTTCAAAACACCCTGCATCTTGCCATATAGAGCTAATGCGGCAAAACATTGACACCTGAAAGAGGGCAACACAAGTAAAAACCATGCAGTGTCCCTTCTTACCTCCACAGCCTCATTTATAAAAGCCCTAAATGCGTGGGGATTGTCTCCTTCTGGCTGAGGTATAGATCAGATCCTAGCCGTGCGAGTGTTACAAACATCCGCTGCCATGCTGTTTCCTGTTACGAATTTTAATTATTACTTTGAAACATTTGCTGATGGCTCTCACGGAAGTCAGTTCACCCTCCCTTGTGTTTTTTTTCCTTTTGTTTTCCAAGCTCACGTTTATTTAGAATCCTATATATCACTGTTTTCTGTGGGGATTTTGTAACGCTGTACTCATGACCCAAACCAGGCTTACTGCTGAGGAATGTGGGGGTCAGGCAAGCAGCAGAAGCAGCCCGACTCTGGCACAGGCCAGGACGGCAGTACCAGCCTTCCCGGGGTTGCCAGCTCCCGCAGGGAGCGAGCTCCCGTGGCCTGCCTTCCCGTGGGAACGGGAACCCCGTGGAGGTAGAGAAAGCTCTTAAAGGGTGGGAGATGCTGTCGAGGTTAAGCCCTGCTTGGAGCCAGTTTGAATTTTTGAATGAAAAGCCTCTCAGTTCTTGAAGCTGTTTTCCTAAAGAATCCCTACCTTTTTCTATAAACTTCATCAGAAGAAGTTATTTACGCGCTAGACGCGGCAGTTCCGTCTTTCAGAAGATGCCATAATCTGTTGCTTTTAGCACGCCGGAGGAGTTCGCGCAGTTGCAGAGCAGGAGCGTTGAGTCCGTCCCGCAGGACGTGTCCTTTCAAACCGGCTCACGCGTGATAGCGGGCTCGGCGCCCACGGCAGCCCTCACCCGGGCCGGGTCGAGCAGGGAAGCATCCAGGGCCTCTGCGGGGCGGGGGCTGTGGGGGCAGCAGGGCGGGCGGCGTGTGGGGGCCGCTTGCGCAGGGCCGGTACCTGTGCGGCGAGTGCGCTGCGCGGGGCTGCCGCGGGCCTGCGCTCCTGGCGAGGGGGTGCTGGCGTCCGTGTCAGCCCCAGCGCTGGTATTTCAGTAATGCGGTGCTGGTTGGTGATACTGCCAAAGCCAAGCTATAAGCAGCGAGTCTTTGCTCCACTTTTCCTCGCACCGTGCCTCCGCTCCGCCCCGTCCGTGCTCCCCGCGCTGCTGAGATCAGCTTCCTGCTTTTCGTTTCCCTCGGAACAGCGCTGTTACTCCTCCCCCGAAAGAGTTATTTTCATGGGGCTGGAGTTAATGTCTGAGTGTGGCTGCGGGCTCTGTTTGTGACAGGCGAACGCCGGGCTGGAGGAGCGGTGTGTCGCGGTGGTCGTGCTGTGTTGCCGAGCGCCAGGGCAGTGGGCAGGATGGCAGAGCGCTGCGCCGCGAGCACTGCTGTGCCAGCTCTGTGAGCGGGACGGCAGAGGAGGTGAGTGCCGCTCCTACCTCGCGTGAGTCCGGGCAGTTGTTGAAGGAGGAACCAAAAGTCACAACCTAGCCCGGTCAGTAACAAGAGACGAGCAATTATGTTGTTACCGTCTCCGATTAGATGGTATAACTCCTACTAATGCTGTAATGGAGTATACTCAGGAAATGATGTATTCTGCTGTAGGAAAGATCTGTAGTCAATAAAATTAATAGTTTGTAAGTATCTGGTTTTTCTCGTTGAAAAGTATGAATAGGTATGACACAAATACAGCCATAAAGGACACATGATAAAGGTAAAGTTTACTCTAAATTACTTTAAAAACCCACTTACCTTATTTCAGAACTTCTGGATGGATTGAGTAATGAAAGAGAAGAGACTTTACAGTGGTTTAGTAATAACTGTGGATCAAGAACGGTGTGATGTATTTGAGGGAGTGATGTGATGTTATAACATGGAAATAAAATTATAAACACGAAGAGCAAAAAAGAAAAAATACTTTTTGCAATTGCCAAGCATCCTTCAGAAAGGAAGCCAGGTTGGTTGAGAGAAAAGTGTTTGTAGTGATCTCAGATGCAGCAGATGGACAATTTCTATGGAAAGGTGTCTTATATTGTTGCATTGGATTTTTAAAATTATTTTTCTTAACAGAATGGAGAATGTAAATATCACAAGTTCATTAATTAATTTTCAGCTTTTCAAACAGATGAGCATCATTCTCTGTTTTCCTCCAAATATAAGTTCTAAAATTGCTAATCTGTAACTGGTGGTAGGTTATACAAATACTTTGTATTGTCATATTCTGCCTTTGCTGTGGTTTTTTTTGGTTTTTTTTTTTTTTTACTACTGCCTGTTACAGTCAGATTAATGGGACAACTTTGTTTGCTCTGGCCATGATGCTCTGAGTGATTTTGCAGAGGGCTTCTCATGGGAAGCCACTCAAACACGCAGCTGTGGTGGGCCAGCCTGATGCTGGATGATGCCACCACAGCTACTGGACACTGTCTCAAGGTCTGAGCTACTCCCCAGATGACAGGGGATAGTAGTAACAAATCAAAGATCTTGATCGGGATCATCTGGGGCCTAACCAGAATTGCTTGTGCTCATGATCCAGACGAGGGTGTGTGATTTGAGTAGCTCTTCTCTGTTCTGAGAAGTTTAATTTATTGATTGTTCTATGAAATGAGAAACATGGAACCCTTTATTAGATCTTACAGTGAAGTTCTCCAGTAACCTTGCTGAAAGCCATTCTGGAGAAGCATGTGTTTTAAAGTTTGATGCATTGTGGTGAAAAATGAGAGAGGTACAGTAAATTAGAAATATGGGGTTGATTTCTGGTAATATTCTTGATGATGACTAACTTGCCATTTTTCCTTGGTGGAAGTTTGCTCTGCTTCTTACCAGCAGCCTTATACTATAAGGGGCCTTTCGAGAAGGCTGGAGAGAGACTTTTTACAAGGGAATGTAGTGATAGAACAAGGGAGCATGGCCTTAAGCTAAAGAAGGGTAGGTTTGGACTAGATATTAGGAAGAAATTTTTCACTGTGAGGGTGGTGAGGTACTGGCACAGGTTGCCCTGAGATGTTGACCTATCCCTGGAGGTGTTCAAGAGCAGGTGGAATGGAGCTCTTAGGAGCACCTTCAACTAGAAGGTATCCCTGCCTGTGGCAGAGGGGTTGGAGCCAGATGATCTTCAAGGTCCCTTCCAGCCCCAGTGGTTCTGTTATTGTTTCTTCAAGTTTCAGGGCAAGTAGAAGTCATAAGGGTGTTGTATTACTGGCTCACACTTACTGCTTGCAGTTGAACAGCTTTGTAGGTAAAGGTGTAAGGCCAAAATGAAAGCAACAAATCACTTTTATAGCCCAGTCTGTGGCTTCCACTTGAGTATTGGTGGAGGAGCATTGTATAGAAGGTAATAATAAAATTTCCAGTCATGTGTGGCCTTGCATATTTTATATTTGTTTACATGTGCTGGGTATACTGTCCACATGGTTTTGCCTCTGTGCAATCTCTAAATTCATTGCTGCTAAATCTACTACTTGGTTTAGGCTTGTGCTGAAGAAATTAACCCTGTGTGACGTCATTACTCTGAGGGATAAAATAGTAGCTAAAGACATTTTATGTGCTGTGCACATTTTATCAGTGTGTTAAAAAGACAACACAAGCCCATTTGTTTCAGTGTGTTGAATCTAAAGATAATTCTACATGCTAATGTCTTAACAAGAAATGTGTGGTAAATGTGCTTATGCTGTAGATTTCCATTTCCATTGTGGGTCCAAGTATCAACCCTTATTTGCCGAAGTTACTGCCTTTTTACTTGCGTTCTACCAGTAGAGAAACTCTGTAGCACTGAGTACCTCAGCATAATGTGAAGCATCAAGCGCAACAGCTATTGGACCTTTTTGCTGTTTTATTTACTTTGTGCCTATTTTCAGCATCTCAGTTATAATTGATAGGAAGCTGCTGTAAAAAATCCAACCTGTATCAATTAAGAGTTCCTACAGTGGCTCTACATTTGGTTCTTAAAACTGATTTTTCTGCTTCAGACAGCTAGAGTCAAAGCATTTGCTGCTTCTCTGTCATACTTTGGCAACCTAGTTTTCTCTTAGCTTGTAGAAATTGGTTAATGTATTTTGGAATCCATCAAAGGGGGATAAGAAGTTGTGTCTTAAAGCTGGATAGTTCTTCATTGGGGAGATCACAAGGGTACTAATAAGTGCTCTGTATTTGTAGGTATGAAGAGTGAAGAGAATGGCTCCCAGAGTATTTTTTTTTCACCTTCAGCATGTGTAATGTTGACCATCATCTTCATTGTAGATAGAAGATACAGACATTATTTGAATTACAGCTCCCTGGCAAAGAAGTGGAATAAAACATATTTAACAGAAGTAATAGTGAGTCAACATATTTAAATGGCAGCACTGTTACTGAAAGAAACAGTCCTTGCATCTTAGGGCCATGCTAGTGTTTTTGTTGTATAATGTACTGGACTGGAGGAATGGTCGTAGCTAAAATTAATGGTTTTTATTAGCTTAACTCTTTCTACCTAAAGATAGAATTGACCACTACTTGGTAGATCAGCTAATGTATTGTGAATCAGACTTAAGAACTGAACAGTTCTGTTGCCCCCTAAAAAGGGGGCCTGGAGTGTGAAGTAGGAAAGCAGGACAGGGGACACGACTCATTTTGGTTTCAGAGCTGGCCTATACTTGCTGCTTGTCAAGCTAGAGCCTTAAGGGCAGGCTGAGTAAAGTGCAAGAGGAGGAGGATATATCTCCAGAAGTAGAGCACTACTGTCTATTTCTTCTACTAGGGACTTATATGTATCTCCTAAACATGATTTTGCAGTCTGGATAGTTTCCAGAGCAGATATCATCAGTTAGTTAGTGATGCTGAAGATAACATGTCTTAATTGTGATGCTGTTTTTATCTTTCTCCTGTGGTCCTTTCTGAAGTTGATGCTGTTATGTGTTAATTTCATGAGTTGCTCTTGAGATTTTCAGTAGTGGTGAATTACCTGAAGAGAGCAGATCCTCAAGTGGCCTGTAAAAAGTGTACATTTCTCTGGCTGATATTCTAGTATTTTTTTGTTTGTTTTTTAAGTGGCAGGGTGATATTAGTTGCTCAGACATTATTTGTGGCATACAGGAAGTTTTTGTTAGTAACTTTCAAGCTTTTGTCATGTGTCAGGTGCTGGCAAAACCAACAACAGGTATTCAGCATGCATTCACTGGGGCTGTGTTTTGGCGAGGGAAGTTGAATGTTATATCCCAAGGTAAAGTTCCTGTTCTGAGATTTGCTAATGTATACTCATGCGTTTTGTTTGGGGTCTTGTTACTTTCAGTGAGACTTCATGCAAGTACAGAAATCCATGATAGTGGATTTTAACAAGGGATAAGAGGATGAATGTTTACTTTGCTTGGAAATTGCTCAGATGGTAGAGTTTAGAGTCGGAAATGTTGTCTCTGCTCCTTCCCTTGCCCTATGAAAGTAAACTGAAAGCCTTAGAAAAATGTGGCATATTGAGTGTTCAGATTTTTAAGTAATATTTTGGGGTACCTTAAGCTGAAAAATTACACTGTTAATTGAAAACTTTATACAAACCAAAAATTATAATTGTGGGAAAGTAACAAGCAGAATGATAGTTTTAGGATGAGAAAGAAAACTTACTTTAATATCCCTGTCAAGCTTGCACAGCTTTTATAAAGCCAAAAGCACTGAAACAATGATCTAGAAATGCAAACAACAAAAAATTATAAAATTGGCTACTTGGTTTGATTGTATCTTACTTTCAGAGGGAAAAATAAGATTCTCACTTTTTGTTGTGAGTAAAGAGTATTAAGAGTAAACCACAAAAATAATGCTTTCTTTGGTATCCAAGATATGGCACAATACAAGGGACCTTAAATGCTCTAGGATTGATGCAGCTGGGCCATCATCTGTGAGTACACAGCTTCTGTGCACTTTCAGGGGCACTGCCCCTGCTGCAGCACCTTCTCACAGTGCTGTGTCCACCCTCCTCATGGACGTGGTGTAACAGCAGCCGCTGGGACCCTTCTCCTAGGACTTCTGTGCGGGACGATGCTGGAAGAGCCTCACTGGGAAGCACGGGCACAGCAGTGGAGGGACTTTGCAGGGAGCTGGGGCCATGTGCTGCTTTGGGACAGTCTTCCCTGACGGCCAGCTAGCCTGAGTTGAAACCATGGCAGCATCTGAAATTCTTTAGATGTGAAACTTGAGTGTGGAATGGCCTGGCTTTTGTAATGCTCTACAGATTGCTTCTTTTCTCAAAAGCAGCCATAGAAGGTGCTGCCAGAAAAACCTGTGCATTTCACCTGAAGATGAGCAGGATCCGCTGCAGGGGAAAATTACTCAAAATGTGTCCACACCTTTTTATCTGTTAGCTCACTACTGCACAGTAAAGTGCTTTTTATGATATCAGGAGGTTAAAATACTTAAAAATTAAAGGTATAGCTTTATGCAGATATTCAAACAAAATATTTTTCTCAAACTAATTTAAAAATTAAACGGTCTGTAGAAATGAAAATAATTTGAGTTTTCCTGTTCTCTGCTAGCTACAGGAATATATAAGGGTGTTTTAAATTGTACTAATGTAGTTGTAACTGTTCCATACTTAACTAAATAACTTTCTTTTTGTAACTAATGCTGCCCCTCGAAGCTTGTTAATGTATGGAGTAACTTGGAAGTAGCAATCAGGTGTGTAAACACTTGGAAGTTTTTTGGGTAAAAATGCAGGCAAATTCCACATGGGCCCATTGTGCATGGACAGAATCTCAGTAGACAGAATTTGGTGCAACTCACTCAAGAAGCAGGTTCTTGCTAGTTAGGAGCAGCAAAGTGTTACTAGATTTCAGGTATTTCTTTCTCCCTTCAAGGCTGCAGTAAGGCAGGCAGCTAGCCAGGCCCCATTTGCAGAAAAACAGTGGTATATTCGAACAACACGGCTGAGGCCTTCCCATCTATAGCGGAGCTCATGGTTTATTCAAAATGATCACAGGAATAAGACTCTGGTAGAGGTTTTCTGAATTAGATGCTGGGCTTTCACTGAATGTCTGACTGGAGTCCCTGCTCTGTGAATTCTGAATCTGCACCTGGAGATGTTTGCTGCAGATACTGACATCTGCTTTCTGGTGGACCTCTAGTGAGACATGGAATCCAAATTGATATGTTGAAGTGGTGGCTAGGCAGAGGAAAAATAGGTACTTTCCAGGTGAGCTTTCATAAGAAGTGAATATAGTCTAAATATTTCATCAATTTACACTGTTGCTTGTGACTACATTTTCTGCAGTGTGAGTTGACAAATGCACATAAAAGCAGATAAATCCTTTGCTCTTGGCAGTTCTAAGAGGTATTTCAGCTTGTCCTTCAGGTCCTTGGAGAACGACATCTTCAGTTGACTGATAACTCTTTAACATATTTTTGAGTAATTGAGGTGCAAAGAGAGGCTGTACAGATGCTTAGGCTTCAGTCAATAGTGTGTTTAAGATGGTCAGCCTCCTTGATTTATACCTAGAAAAAATTAATTCTTGAACATTGTACCATCTCTTGAAGATGATTAAGGAGCATAATATGCTCCCTCTGTCAAACCTGGTGGGGAGCAAGGGGGCAGGCAGCTACCCAGCTAACCAAAGTTCCCAGGTAGTCTGTGTGTGGTAAGACCTCTAGAAAAGGCATATTATGGCTGTCTTTTGGGGTGGTAGAAGCCTGGTCAATATCATAAACCATTTATCAAAAGGAGGCATGTCAAAGTCTGTATTTGTGGCACTAACAAAGTGCATGTTTTGTACAAAGTACCATGCTTTGGCTGATCTGCATATTAAGAAGTAGTAAAAAGTTCAGAAGGAGCTTCCGATTTTCATGTTAATGCGCAGAGTGAGGGGCTTAAAGAGTAGCTGTGGTATTTTGCAATTTCTTGTGTTTCCAAGTCTGCCAGTAATTTTGTTTTTTGCACATCACCTTTGCAAAACAGGCCTACTGTGTGATGTTCATTTTTATCTTGCATGTACCTGCAAAAAAGTGTGTGTACATACCTACATTTGTAAACACTTAGGTATGAATATGTATATAATAGAAAAAGTATGTGCATCTTTGCTGTGGTAACAGGACAAAATGAGCTTTGGTGGCTATTCCTGATGCCTATTCACTCTTGCAGTTTACTGAAAACATGAGAGAAGGCAATGAGACTTGGCCTAACATCATATACATGAGTAGACCTCTGGTACTGTCTGTGACTGATTTCATCAGTGACATTTTTTGGCATGCTGTGTTAGACCGATAGTGAACCCACACTTTCACTGTTGTTACCAAAGGGTATCTTATTTTTAAAGTACATAAAGAAATAAATAAACTTGAAATGAATTAAATTTGTGTCTAAGTAAAAATCCAGTTAAAGTCAATGTCTTAAAAGTGGCCTTATCTGTCATATGATTCTGGCTAGTTAAGGCTAAAAAATATTGATATTACTTTTTTGATAATATGAATTAGGCCTGTTTAACTAGAGAAATAAATCTGGGTAGTGTCTGTACAAATCTCTGAGTGCTGCAGAACTGTTTTCTCGCTTTCAGATACCTCTGTGACTGGACTGCTGAGCAATGACTAGCAAGAAACAGCTCTTGGTGATTTACTGACCTAAAAGGATAAGATGTCCCCCATCTTGGAGAAATAAGTATGATTTAGAGACTGTCTTTCTGCAGGTCCTCCACGTAGGGTGAATCTGACCAACACTTGTTAGGCATGTAAAGCAAGGTGAAGGTTTTGCCTGCTGGGATCAGAACTTTAATCATCACTTAGCTGCTGCTCATGCCCTCACCATTTTGAAGGAATCTTCTCTCTAATTCTGACATTAGGGCTTGCAAGGATAATTTTGTTTCTTTCACATCTTTGTATAGTGTGGTACCACTGTTTTCCATCTTCAACTGCAGATTGAAATAGGTTGGGGCTCCTTAACCATGCCAGAATGATAATTTACATTTTATAGCATTTTTTACTTGTTGTACCTGATTGATGCATAGGATTCATTGAAAAACTAGGTGACACCTTTGTGACTGAGGTGATTGAGGCAGGTGGAAGCTCTGACTCACAGGAAGGTGAAGTATGAATTTAAGGAAGCCTTTTGGCTTCCTTGAAAGGTTTGGAGAACCTATGGTTCCTTATTTTGGGGGTGGGGAGGGGAAGCTGCTGCTGCTGGGATTAAGTTATAGGATGTTAAACCCCATGGCAGGGGTGTAAGGGGGCATGTTATAAAATGGTGTGAAAGTTGTGTGTGATGATTAGCACTTGATGCTCACTGTATCAGATTCACCTCTGATCAACAGTGCAAACATCCCAAGAGAAAGTATGCAAATAGCAGCTCTTTGTCTATGAACGAAGAGTAACAACATGTTCTTCCAAAGGTCTGGCATTAGTGTGGCAGCAAAAGAGATTTCCAGGGAAAAAAAAGCATAAGACAATCCTGCCTAAGGTGTGTTTAGGTGTCTGCAATTCAGTCATTCAACAGGTAACACGGATTAACACAGAGTAAAAAAAATGGATCTGAGTTTGTTTTGAAACCAAGGTGTTGTCATGAAAAATCAGAGCCAGTTTTTCACTTTTTTACGTAGTTGAAATGGCAATTCATTTGAAGAATGAATATTTGATGTTTTCATAAAAAATTCTACTCTTAGATTTCTGTAGCGTACCTGGCTGGAGGGGTTGTACAGAGAACTGATAGCACATTACAAATATTTATGAAGCTTAGTAAGGTTTTTATAGATGTTAATACTGTTTATAAAAGTGTTATTTTAACTCATACTTCAGATACATCTTTAATCTATTATGGTTCTTTATTTTGCATGTTACTAGGTAGCTGGTTCTCCTATGGCTGAAAGACCTTACCTAAGTACCCATGTGCTTTGTCCAAGCCTACACAGTGGGTTTCTGGCAGAGGAGGGATGTGGGCCAAGGCCTTTGGCTTGCTCTGCTGCTGCTGCTTAGCAGTTTAATCCATGTCACCCGAACTAGTGCTTCCCAGGGGCAGCAACTTTACTCAGTACAGGTTTGCCCACCCCTGAAGAGGAACGGGCAGCTGCACAAGGGTTAGAAATAATAGCCATGTCTCCTCCCAGGCATAAGGAGAGAACTTGGTTTTGGCCCTGACATGGGCTGGAGGTGGGAAACTAGCATCTAGTACTCTCTAAGGAACATCAACAGGGAACATCATGAGCAAGGCTGCAAGGACCATGCCATGGTTCAGATACTGGACCTGCAGTGGACTCTTGTCTGTGCTTTAAGCAGTAAAAAACCTTGTCTTGCCCTGGCAGCTGGACTACAGAAGCTGGTGAGGCTGCAGGATTTGTTTGTGGCCACTAGATGACTCCTTCAGCCTGCTGGTGGATAAACTCAGAGCTGAAAAGAAGTCTGAAGAGCTGGTGCAGGAAGGAGGGGCTGTTCTGGGTCCCGTCTGAGAGAGGTGCATCAAAATTAACGGGTTATGTATCTCCCAACTGATGGAAGTGTTAATGTGGTTTTTAGTTTGAGGTGAAGTAGTTCTCGGTAATAAAACTCTACAATCACTAATTTGGTATGTTTGTTAATTAAGTTTGCCTTTTCAAAACAAGGGTCATAACTTCCATAAGGTCAGGCTGGATTCACTGAGGCAGTAAACATGTGAAGAAGTTAATTTTACAAGTTGTATTACTTGTTGACTAGACTGGAAGTGACACCTGGGTTTGTGAGGAGCTGTGGCTCTTACTTTGCAAACTTTCATGGAAAGAAAACTCAGTGAACACTATGCAAACCAGCTGCAACATAATGTTGTCTTTGCCACTTCTTTGCATCTTGTAGATGGGCAAGATAAATCCTGTTAGGCTGGGAAAAATGTAAATAAACTCTACTGCAGTTAAGGCCTAGACAGAATTCCCACAAACTTGCTACAAATTTTGTTGCATATGTAGAGGGTCCACTCACCTTATGATGCTCAGGATTATGTAATCTTCCTGTCATTGAGAGAGAGTTGCATAAACGTCTATCTGCCAGTATCTGTAGTAAGTGTATAGTCCCTTTATCAAGGTAATTAGGTGGTGAGGTGGTTCTGATGTTGCTCTGTGTGTTTCCTGACACCTGTTTTTATTTCTGAGATATAATAATTAATCACTAGTTGCCATTAAATGTGACCAGTTCCTGGTGCAAAGTATGTGCTGAATAAAACAATAGTGCTCCTGGCTGATTTTTTAAAATTCAAAGCCGTTTTTGTAAGCCAAGAATCTCATAGCAGTAAGGCTTGGTCCTCATCTAGGGCTTGATCTGTGAAGGTATTATAGTATTCTTTAAAGCTGTGAAGTCTGAGTGCTTCAGTGTTTGTGGTAAACTAACTTTGTTTTTAAACTTCATGCACAGTTAAGAGTGTCATGTTCGGAAGCTAAAGTTTTTTCTCTCTTAAATACAGAAGACCTGTTTGTAAGTCCAAAACTTCTTCTGAATTAGCTTCCAAAAATGCAATTCTGGATTGAGTCTTTGCAAACCAGGACTAGAATTTTCTTGACCCAAACCATGTTTCTTTTGAGGGTTAAGTTTACCCAGTGGCATATTGGAGTTTGGTTCTTTGGATGTTTCAAAAAGACATGATATAAAAGCAGCTGTTGTATGAGATTTTCAGTTTCTTTCTATTTATGCTTGTAGGATATGTATGTAATACAGTTCTTTGTATGAATATATGCGAACATCCCTTGTCTCTGGCTTTCCAAATATGCATACCTTGACACATACACACAGGCATTCTTCCCTTCCTCCCTACCTTATTTTCTGCCCCAAGACCCTGTTTTTGAGATTGTATTTAAAAGCTTTCATAAATTTTGTACTGGTCTAAAGGGAAACTGCATAACCTGTAATTTTCACTAATAATTTGTAAATAAACTATGACAGAATTGAAGAGGAGAAATACTGACAAAAGAAACTGGGTTTTGGCATTTGCTTAAATCATTTCTATCTGTCTTGTTACTGTGTTATAATTTTGTTATGCTAAGTGTTCTGTTTAACTTGCTTTCTGAGATTTTCATGTTTTTAACTGTTTACTTAAAAGCTGTCGTTCTAAGGAGATGCCTTGTGTAGTTTAATTGAAAGGCCAAGGAGGGCGATTTAGGGGCAAGGTCAGGAGCAAAGCTAATGGCCATCTATTTAAGCTTACTTGGTTTGGGTGTGTTTAGTGCACCGATCTCTTATGTGCTGCAAGAGAAATAAAACCGTGCTTCACCATGTTAAGATCAGGCTAATAAAATGTAAATAAAAAATTAAAGGAAAAAAATTCCTAATCCTGTATTTCCCACTAGATTCTCACTCTGAAAAGTGTTTTATTGTTGGATTTATGCTTTTTCTGTTGCTGTCAGTGATGGTTGTAGATATGAATAGAAGGCAGCATGTGTAGCATAGATCAAAGTGAGGTGAATGAGCTGAATTGGAAATTTATCGTGCTTGAGCTAAGCTGGCAGTGGAAATGACATGAGCGGCTTAATTTTATTTAGAGCTGTGTAAAGGGAGAGGCATTCATGTGTGTGCATGTGTATGGGTCCTATCTCCCCCAGCCTCTGCCTTGTCCCTCTTCTCGTTCTCTGGGCCCCAAGTGATGTGCTGGGATGTACAGGTTATCAGGTTTGAGCACATCTGGCATTTCAGGAATTAGCTGGGCTGCTGCAGCAGTTGGGAGCACAAGTGTTGGTGGCATATTTTATGTTCAGCTTCCTCTCTGAAGTGGCTGAGCTGAGTCAAGCAGCAGGGAAAAGGCTGAGCAAGGCGCTGATGTTTCCCTGAAGACTGTTAGTGTGCTTGCTTGCCTGCCCTGTGCGCTGACTGTGATCTGGTGATGGAATAGCCAGTCCCTTTGATATTTTTTTGTCCCAGCCCTTAGCATAGTCTGTGTTCAGAATGGTTAATAGGCATGCTTTGTAATGTTATGTCTTGTTGTAGAAAGACCCCAGGAAGGGAGTCCTGAGAATGGTCAGGCTGAGACAGAGAATGAGCATTGCACTGTGTTTATTTAGGGAAGGGAAGGCAAAAAAAAAGAAAACCTAAACTCAAACTCTTTCAGCGTCTGAGAAATTTCTAAAAGAAGAGAATTTTGTTTGAAGCCAAGTTGTGTGGCAGTTCTAATTAAGCAACTTACTACATTTAGGGTTAAGAAGGAAAGCTACATTTATTTCTTACCTGTTCCTATTTTCACCTCAAATACAAGCATTTGATTATGAAGCAAGATTTAACTGGGAACTTGAAATACTGTTGAGGACTGTTTGCAGAAAGTTTGTCTTTTTCATTCATGCATTGAATTACATAACTCTAAAATAAATGAGTCTTAAAACAAGAGCTCCTAAAACTTTTAATTTGTCCTGCAAAACCTCAGGATATCTTCATACCCTAGCATTGTATTTTGCAAAGGTTTATACCTGTATTACTGTCATGTGAAGCACAGGGAACGTTGCACTAGTGCTCTCATGAAGTTTTTGTCACCTGGAGTCTTTCCCAGCATCAGTTTTAGAAGTCAGGTTTCATTTCCTAGTGCCAATATTGACTCAGTTGTGATTTGAGTTTATTTAGTGTTCACTCTGAAGAGGGTATATTCTTTGATGTGCATCCAGAAAATTGTTTTGTTGTGGGTGGGATTTCTATTGTACATGGGCACCAGGGTTCCCTCTAGGATTAGATTTCCTCATCCTCCCAAAGCTGCTTTGAGGAGAATGCTTTTTGTACTGCTGAGAATTGGATTTGGCGTCAAAGCCTGTTCCAGTGCATTGTGTACCAGCTGCGTAGGGCACCCAACAGTGCACAAGTATTCTCCCCAGCCATGGTGACCAAATTCCTGCCATCTTCTTTACCCTTCCTAGCTCTCACAATGGGAAACCTATGGAAAAAGACTGCTGAAATGCTTAAATTGCAGCTATTAGTACTAATACCTCATTTTAGGATGATACCAGTGCTAATTTCACTGGTTTATTTGGACTCCTGAGAAGTCAGTCATAATCTCAGTCTGTCTCCTTTCCAGCCTTGTATTTCCAGGTAATTTATGGCTTGTGCCAGTGTATCACAGTGGATAAGATATCACATAATTTTTTACATGTCAATTAAGGAGGGGATAAAGAATCTGTATTAATTTAATAAGGCTTGATTCCCTAACTGAGTTGTGGCAGAAACTCTACATGAGGTGGTACTAGAGACATAAAAGTAACACCTCACACTGGCCAAGCCCTTCTAGGGCAGATGAAAGTTGTAGATCAAGTCTCCAAAGAGATGGACTATCTGTGTCAGAGGTTTTACAGCCTGAGATGGGCAGATCCCATCTGAAAGTGGGATGGTGATGGTAAATAGTTGAAACTTACTCTGGATTTTGGAAGTGTTACTGTTTTTCCCTCTCAGTTGTAAAGAAGCGGGAAACCAGACATCTAATACAGTGCTAGATATTTATTTGTTTTTAATAGCTCTCCCATCTAGGTGATTGATGGGCTGTCTCGGCTATCTCTGTTTATCTTGTGGTATATTTCTGCATCAAGCACTTACTTTGATAGAGATCTGTAACACTTCACTTTGGGATTACAGAGTAACATCTATAGATGTGATTGTCGAAACCTATTAGGTGCTATTAATTGCAAATTTTTTATTAAACCCTAACCTAAACCTATAAAAAGCCTAGTACCAGAAAACCAACCCCTCCCCCCCAAAAAATCCCCCCAAACAGCCAACAATTGAATATGTATAATTTTGTCAATATAGTGGTTTTCCAGTCATCCTTGATGTTCTGCTATTGGCTATCTGCACTGCTAGAATGGGTAAAAATACTAAATAGTGTTCTTTACATTGTATTATTGTTATATTTTTCTTTTTTCACAACTGAATATTACTGCAAAGGCTTTAAAATACAGTAACTATACATTTTTATTATGTAAGAACCAACTTAATTACATTTATGCTAAGTTGGAGACTCAAAGTATGCTCTTATTTTGTCTAATGGACATGTACGTACACAGATCAGACATAGTAAGGAAATTCAGGTGGAAACTTGAAGAGTTGCCTTGTTGTCACTTTTTCCTATGCAGGTGTAGGCACAAGGACTGAAAATGGGGTTTGGAGTAAGTAAGTAGTCCCATATTAAATTATTTCATTTCCTGATAAAATTTTATTTAAAACTGTAGTTTTTATTTTAAAAAGTTTAAATAATAAGGTATTTGTGGCTTTTCTTTCCACCCCCACAAAAGGTGTTTTAGTTGAGCATTCTGATAAGGTCTGTAACTCTATGATTACATAGCATTGAGGAATGAAGGAAAATATCATGCTGTTCAGCAAATACAGTCTACAAATACAAGTTAATGGTTAACTACATTTAAGTCTGGAAAGGATTGTATATTAATTACAGTTAATTATGAGATGATATAAGCACATTGACATGCAATGTGCTCGGAACACATGTGCTTTAGGAAAAGGATTTGGGTATTACCACCTCATGTTAGGATAGAAATACTGTTTTCACTACAAAAACCACCAAAGAACCTTCGCAGCCTCGCTGGGTCTTAACGTGCAGGCTTGTATTCTTCAGTGAGCACCCCTAAAGAAAAATTAATCAATTTCCATTCGGGCTGCAGTGATAACAGCTTGCCCAGCTGTGTGGTTTGCTACCTGTGATCGGCCCCATAGAGCAAAGGTAGTTTCTCCTAAAGGGAAAAGAGTTTTGGAAGCGCTTTGAAACTCGTCCCTGTTAAAGCTGCCTTTAGGCAACTCCTAGCATGCTATGTTTCTATCATGTATCTATCTTCTGGCTGCACACCAAGATGTGATATTTAAGAGTGTGCTGTGTTCCCCTCTGACTCTACTCTTCTGGAGCAGCCTCTATGAAATCAGGCTTTTTACAGCCAGTTTTCCCTTACTTTCTACCCTTAATCAGAGGCTGTGTCAGGGGGAAAAAAGTTTGCTTTCCAGATTTTTTTTTTCTCAAGACAGCATTAATCTGTTCTTCATCCCATGGTCTTTATCCTTTTTATAATATTGCTACTAATAATACTTACTATTTTGGGCTTGCACCTTTTGCTGAAAGTCAGATTCTAAAAAAAGTCAGCTTGTATGACAAGGGACTTCTGACGTGTGCATCCCACGTCATGAAAATTTCACAAGGTCTGCAGGAGTGCTGCAGCAAGTGGGAGGTCAGAGGCCACAGCTCTTAAGTCTTGATCTTGAGAGTATTTACATGTAGGCATAGCTTCTCCACCAGAACTCCCTTCTATTGACCTCAGGGCTGACTTGTGTATTTGAAATGGAGCCCAAATATTAATGCTCACAAGTTGGTGGCAACAGGAAGTGGGGAGGCAGGGTGTAAATGCACTGCTGGGAAGGGTGGCATTCACTTTCCTTTCCTTTGCTATCAGGTGCCCATCCTGGTGGTCTGACTACTGTCCAGATATTGCTCCAGAAGGATGGGCATCTTCTGGGGCTCCCCTGGCAAGTTTGCCACCCCATGAAGACATCACAGGTACTCCAGTCCTTCTTACATGCTCACAAGTACTGAGGGACAGATTTTAGGAAATAGTATCAATTCCTAAGTAGCTTGACTCTATTTTAGAGTAAAAGTAACTTTTCTGAAACTCTTAATAAAGAAGCAGTAATTACTGAAATCATTGCCAGGGCCATGACCAGCTGCTGCATCAATCTCCCAAGGCAGTCATGATTATTCTGTTTTCTTTAATACACTTGGGATGCTCGTGGTGTTGGAACTCACACTGAGGAATAGATGCAGGGCTGATGGATGATAATGGTTGAGTTGGTCTGTGTGTGATATTGATGGAGGGGGAAGCAATGCTGTGCTTCAGCAGTTTCAGGTGGCTTTGGTTTTCTGTCAGCATTCCCCGTAATAATGTTGTTTAAAAAACAGCTCTGTGGTATCTGTAAATGCCTTTTATGAGGTGGGGAGAAAGTACTTACATACTCTTACAGATGCTTTCAGTTACCACATATTAATATAAATACTTGCATCTCTAAGTGATTGCACAAAGCAAGTAGGCACCTAAGACATCAGCACTTCCTTAAAAAAACGGGGCTGTTTTTCACCCTTTGTAAGTTTGATTTATTTTCAAGTGGTTTGTAATTGGTCACTTGCTGTTACGGTGCAACTGATTTTGAGTACCTAAGCAATGAATTTTTTACATGATAAACAGCTACTTCTGTAGTGAATTTAAAGCTGCTTTCTGCTGTATAGTACAGAAACAAATATATGACTTGGCACTGGGGAATAGTAATCCCTACCTGACACCTGATGCTTCTTGTATACTGCATTGTTGTGACTCTTCACAGGGTAGTTAATAGCTTTTGGGAAAGCCATGAGGTCCTATGTAGGCATATGGGCTACCTGTCTTCTTGCCAGCAAACTGCTACCTGATCCACAGAAAGATGAAGCTCCCATCCTAGCATATTCCCTTGTTGTTGCACCCAAATTTATATGAGGGCTACCTTGCATTTACCTCTTCTACATAATTTCCATGAATCTGAAGAGGAAGGATAGGAATGTAAATGTACTGAAGGCACACTCCGATCAAAATTATCAAATATCCAAAAACATCACAAATCTACACATTTATAGCAAGTTTATGGGATCTATTTGTAAAACTTGGTACTATAGTATAGTTTTAATGATGTATTCCTGAGATAAAAAAACCAAACCAACTAGGATTATTTTTACCTGAAACCAGCTCTTGTAAGTCTAGTTTCAAATACATCTTTGTGGACTTGCAATCATACCTAGTATATCTTTAATTTCTTGAATTTAAATGCAGTGCTTCCCGTTTTGAAACAAAATTGGACTGGAGCAGGGAAGAATGCAGCCTTACTGTGAGAGTCCCTATGTTCCTTCCAATTAGTTTGAAAGAGAAATCTCACTCTGGTGATGTTTTTTAATAATGCTATTGACTCTGCCAGAGCTGAGACACTGAAAATGTATATGGATACAAATGTACCAGGTACATTTGGGGAAGGATTGCTTTCTTGTCATTTACGTTGATTGTAACCTTTCTGTATGGGTTAATCCTGCTGCTCTCAGTGTGGATGGCTTTAATGGAAAGCCTGATAGAGGGTATGCATAAAGTCTTGTAAAATGCACACAACAATGTGGGTAAATGTAGACCTTCTTTAAAGCGAGTCTTATGTGCACTAAGTGGTAAAATATTTTTTCTGCGTTATATTTGTACACATTTCTGTCTTTTTCCAGATTCTCAAAGTGCCTAGGGTGTAGGTTCTTCACATTTTTTCCTACTTTAGGACTTTTGTTGGGAGTCAATCCAATAAAAGTTGAAAATAACTTCTTAGAAAAACAGTTCTGAGATTTTATTTTTGTACACCATTAAAGAAGAGACTGCAAAGCTGTTGACTGATACTGGAACAACATATTTGGGGGTAAAATAATTTATTAATGCTAAATGGAAGGTGGCTAGATATAGATGTTTTATAAACATAGATATTTTTTAATACCCTGTGCCCATTATTTAGATTACCTTTTATAATTTGGTTGATCACAAGGTGTGAAAATAGATACCGCCATTCTAGTTGATTTTAAAAGCTGACAGGGCAATTTAGAAGAAAAAGTATTTTAATGTTGAGTACTTTGCTGTGCTGCATTTTTTGGAGTGGGGGTTTTCTGATTGGTGTTCTGGATGTTGTTTGCTTTTTGCTTCAATATTTTGTTCAGAGAAATTTTAACATTTTTTTATGTTTCTTTCCTTCTTCTCCTCATCCATCATCATTCAGTATCTAATAGTGTTCTGTAGGATTAAAATGAATTAATAGTCATCATGTTTCTCTTCACTGTACTGTTTCCCAGTCTTTTGTAAAAGAGCTTTAATTTTTTAATACTGAAATCTGTCAGATTATTTTAAAACAAAACAATGGAGAAGATTTATAGTTTTATTTTTTTCTTTCTGTTATGAGAGTGTATTAATTTCCAATTTATTTTTGGCATTAAAAGAAAATCAGATCAAGATAAGGTTCCCATTGAGATGAACATGACGGACCTTGAAAGATATATTGTACTCCCAAGCAATAACCTCCTGGAATCACAGTTACTTTAGGCTATTAAATGCTGTGGTTAAAGTTGCAGACATAGGAATGCTGCAGTGGTTTTGGACACCTGTCTGTCCATTCCACCAAAATGCTTCTGCAGAACTAGAAATGTGGCTTGAAGGTGGCTGGTAACTGCAGAAGTACATTGGTGGGAGGTGGAAGAGAATGTTCAGGAATTCCTGGCAAAAATGGTGTTTAAAAAAAAAACAAAAACCAGGTTTGGCTCTGGGCTGGTTATAGGGTTTCTGTGACAAATCTGCTGAATGCAAAAGCTGGAAGAATGGTTGGAATGTGCATTGTTTGTTCTGCACAATTCAGCCTGGGGGAGTATTGTTAATTGGGTTCTTCCTATGGTTTTACTGTGATTGATAAAGTTAATTTTAGGCCTGATTCTGCCTTGTCTGGCGGCTCTGCTATCCTGTTGGGCTCAGTGTGGGAGAAAGGGAAATGGGTCACATGCACAAAAACTGGTCTTGCAGACAAAACCTGGTGGGCAGCTTTGGTGACGCAGAGCTGGGGCTGTGATCTGTTTATCCGCTTGTTGTTCTGCTGGCTCGGGCTCAGGTATAGCACTGGCAGCTAACAGGACTCTTTCTGTCCTTAAACACAGCGCTGACAGGGAGTCTGTCTGCTGAGTAAGGAAATGTCAGGTTTGCATCACTACTTCTAGGAGTGCCTATTGAGGGAAAGGATGTTTTCTCCTAATGCAATTTTGTGTTCATACACTTTCTCTATTTATTAGTAAATAGCAGATTGTCAATGCAGAATTTTTATTTTTGGACATTCCACTGACTGTATGTAGTTAAATAAATCCAGGTGAGATTTTGAAATGGTTCAGAAAAATAAAAGGGTATATGTGTGTCCATGCTGGAGTTAAAATGCTTCTCATTTCTACTGTTTGCAGAATTTGAGACATCAGTGTATATATATATTAATAACGTGTAGGTTGCTGTTGCAAATAAGAAGGAAAATTTAACAAGAAAATGCATCTTGTGAAGTATAAAGTAGGAGTATGAAAGATTTCACAGAAAGCTTACATTTCCTTCTTTTGTGGTCTCTTGTTTGTTCAGGGTTATATGTTTGTGTGTATATATTATGTATAAGATAACACATATATGAAGGTTTTTACTATATATATTTTTCATCTTGCATATTAAATATGAGGCTTGAGAATTTCCCCTCCTTCTTGGTGTAGTGTAAAGCAGGTAGCAACAATCTGTCCTAATTCTGATAGATCCAGGCACTGAGCTTATGGAAGTAAAATCTGAGCCCTTTCCAATGTTTTTCTCTTTGCATCTTTGTGGTTCTGTCAAACTTTGCCCTGAGCATTCTGGGCTGGAAGGGGACCCACAAGCATCATCAAGTCCAACACCTAGGGGAGTGGCTCGATTCTGTGGCTCTGTTATGCCCTGTGTACAGGCAGACTTGTGCAGTGTCAACTGCAAGAGTCCTGCACCTCTGGGAGCAGCTCCGTAGGCTGGCTTGGGGAAATTCGGCAGAGCAAAGAGACTGGGCCCAGGAGTACAGAATAGTCTGAAAGAACCCAGGAATACACATATGGAAATATGGGTGGTTTTTCAACTTCTGTTTCACGGCTGTGTTTGTAAACATGTCCGAGCTATATAAACCTGCAAGTGAAAGTAACTTCTGGTTATATGGATAATATTAGGAATTAGTATCCCTTATGCCAAGCTTTGTTTTAAAGAGAAATTGTATTTCATGAGAGAGTTAACCTATGAAGCTCAAGGTTTTTCTTTTGAAATTCGTTATCAATTAGGTATCTGAGCAGCTTTTTTACTACTGATCATGTTCTCCCCAAAGGGAGATGCTGTGGAGAAAGTAGGAAAGATTTTTTTTGAAACTCGGGATAAACCCACTTTCTTCTCAGTCCTTTCTCACTCTTCTTCTTGGTGTAGTGTAAAGCAGGTAGCAACAATCTGTCCTAATTCTGATAGATCCATGAACATGTCAGTAGGTATTCAGATGTGTTGCTATGCCTTTGTTACGTCCCCCTTTTTGCCTTTTTTTTCTTTTTTATCCCTCACCCTCTTATATTTAAAGTATCTTGGGAGTTAGCAGGCAAGGTTTGGGATCCATTGAGGGGGAGGGGGGTGATGGTGAAGAGCATTTCATTTTCCTTTCTTATATAATCTGTGTTTGATTTTCAGACAGTCTGTGTGGATAAGCCCCTAAGAGTTTGGGGGGAACTTCATTTTCTGGTTTGCATAATTCTGAGCTATACCAAATATCATAAAACATCCTGTGCTGAGTCAAGATAGTTCTCAGATCGCTAGTTTCTTTGAGAACATTTTCCAGTTGGAGACTGGCTTCTGTGTCAGATACTCTTTTTAAGCTGTGAGATGCTTAGGTCAAGGATTTTGTTGCTCTAGTATTTGAGGACCATATGTGAAACGTAGGAAGTTTTGTTATTGTACAACTCTCTCCTGACAAAAGCTTTTTCCTGGGATTATGTTGATGCACCAGTGGCTCTTAGTGAGCCAGTACATGAACCTGAGCCTCTTCTGCGGCTGTTATGAGCTACAGGGATACACCTGGAGGTCTGCTTGCAGTTCCCACATATTTGATGGCATTTCTCAAACTTGATCTAATTTGAAGCACTAGCAGGTGTGGTCATTGCTTTCAGGCTAAGGAAACAGGTGAGGAGCATCCTGATGAGCCTTGGGAGTGGCTGTGCTGTTCACAGTTACTTGTGTCTCTTTGGCACTTCTGTTTCCCATGGGGAAGGTGCCTGTTTGGATCCTGGGAGACTTCTGAGCCCTTGGCTCCAGACTTGAGCAGGCATCTCTAGTTTGCATTTCCAGACTATAGTATCTTCCCCAGGAACAATCTCTTTGCTAGAGATTGATGGATCGGATTTAGTAACAGTTGCCATTCATCCAAGTTTCCTGATGGAGGAAGAAGGTGGGTAAATTTCACTCCTGTCAAGCCAGAGGTAATGGTTTTAGAGCTCAGGGGGCACAAGGAGTTCATTGGTAACTTAGATCTAGTTCCTTGATCCTGTAGGTACTGTGAATTGTTGTAGTCAGCTGAAGAAGGTGGCCTTGCTGGGGTTATGGCCTGTGACTTAAAATAGGTAACAAGATTCAAGATTGTGCTGGTTAGTTATAGCATCTAATACTGTCTCTGTTCAGGAAGAGGCCTGCTTCCCCATTTTCCTCCAACTCAAGCTTGTAACTTTTATCTTAATATTGTCTTAATTTAAATCTCAGCCAATCCAATATTGTGCCATTCTCCTTTAAACATAAACTGAGGTGTTCAAGGCACACACAGAATTCCAGGTAATCCTTGTTTGCTTTTGACTACTGGCAACAACTTTGTTGAGTTAGGATGAGATGGATCACCAGTATCTGGCCACCATCTGATGATGTGCCTGAGCCTTTTAACAGTGCATTCAGTCATGAACAAATGGGCTGTGTAATGTGTTGCTGATCTGCAGCCCTGTATCTCAAACTTCAGCTGTAGTAGGAGAGCTGTCTGTTCCTATGGCAATGAGCAGCCCACTGCAGTCACTTAGCAGGTGCTACTGTGTCCCTCTTTGTGTCATCATGAGAGATGCATTAAGAACTAGCTGTTGTGTTAGGTATATGGCCAGGCATGTGGTGGGACACATCATGCAGAGTTTTCACATGTGGAGAATTTTGATGATCAGTGCTCTCTGAAATGCGGACACCTGGTGAGTGTTATGGTGTGAACACCAGTCTGGTGCTCCCATGGGGTGGACCTTGCAGCAGATCACAGGATAGGGATGTTTTGTTGATTGGGTGTCTGCAGCTTCTGCTGGGAGTGCTGTTGTCCCAGTGGTGAGGTGCAGTGAGTAGACTCCATAAATCCCCTTTCTTGGAATTTTCTCCATTCAAATCTCCTATTATTTGACTTTCATAAGGGAAAAATGTGCTTGACCTGGCTTTTGCTGTAGGCCAAAGTGTACATGTATAGTCAGCTACATGGCTCAGCTGCTCAAATTACAGTAAGTTAGTCCTGTTTCTAAGCTCATAAATCCATTTAACCTAAATCAAAGTAGTGAACTCTCTAAATTATTTGTCTTACGAGGCTTCAGCTTTGTGGATTCTTTGATCAGAAATCAGGTTGGTTTTTGTGACACACTGACAGTCACACACCATGGATGTAAATTCCAGCATTTGGTACAGCTGTACTTCCCTGGCATCCTCTGAGCTTTGTGGTGTTGAGGAACAAGTCTAAGCTATCTGAGAGTAAACAAGTCTGCCTGAAGTAAGAACTGAAAACATCTGAGTTAATTTTGGTTAACTGTTCCTGTGTAAATAAGGGCCTGTGTATATGTAAGATAACTTCTGTAGCCTAAAAAGTAGAAAATTCTCTTTGCTGATGTGAATTTTTGTAACGGTGTTTGAAAAGGTTTGTGACACAGGTAGTCCAGAGAAAACAAAATGTCAAATACCAAACACTCACTGAGTGATGTAATTGCTTTCTAATCTGATACAGAGCTTGCATATAGTGCGTCTTAACACTGAGCTCTAGCAGGCTCCAGCATAAGTGGTCTTCTGAGATGCATCTTGTTAGGATTTAATGTCATAAAGCAATTCATAATTCAGAAGAGTCTCTCTCTCCAAGGGTGAAATTCCCCTCTCCTGGCTCTTGTAAATATGTGTATACAATAAACAAATTTGGTAGAGGTAGAAAATGCAAAAGTTGTAGGTGTTAAACTGCATCCCAGCTGTTCCAATTTAGTAATTTCACTGTATGTATAATACAACAGAATAGAAAGTCTGATTTCTGGCAAATTACTTATTTTATACTTTCTCCAGTGAGACCATTTTAAAACACTGCATTTCAGTATGCTTTTTTTTTGTGCAAAGCAATAAGAACTGCATTAGAACTTTTTCAGATATCACTTAAAAAACAGCAAAGTCAATCTTTCTTCATTGAGCGTCCATTCAAAGTGATAACAGTGCATACAGGATGCTCAGTTAGAGTCTACAAAATGTGAAATTACAAACCTGAATGTATTTATTTTATTTATCCTGAGTTACCTATTTTATTTATCTTTGGCTTTGCTAGGGACTCTTTGTGGTGAAGAGCTAGCTGCTCCAGAATGAAGGCATGGAGTGATTCAGTAGAGGTTTTCAAACATTATGTAAGCTGTCAGTCTGCTTTTCCTCTTTCTGGATATTTCTCCTTCTATAAGATTTTATTTCCATAACCTGGTATAGGTAATGTAGGTCATTGTCTCCATTGTGAAGGGTGCTTTTCCATGAAGCATGGAAGGCACAATCTCTAATTGTCTGAGGTTGAATAAGAAAACCTTTTGAATACAAAGGTGTCAGCAATTCAGTAATGGTCTGTATTCCTACCACCCCTGCATGCTGATTTAAATTAGCTTTGAGTCTAAGCTTGACGTAATACATATTTGTATATAGTTTCTCTGGTATCATAGTAGAGACTTTTGGGCTTTCTTAGCAAAACAAGACAGAGAGGTAGAAAAGTAACCTGGGATTTTTGTTTGGTTTGATTCCTTTTCTTCTCCAGGGAGATGGTTTTGTGGGTTTTCGTGTGTGATGATTACCACACTCAGCTTGTTTATAATCTTGTCTGTGCTGTCCAGTATATCTGCTGTGACATCCCCCCTCTTCACAAACACTCTTCTATCAATCTCAGAACAAGCATCTAAATAATAACTGGAAGGAGTTAGTCTTTAAGGCCTTTTTTGTTTGGGAGTGGGGTTTTTTTTGTTTGAGTTTTTTTTTGCTTATTTATTATGCATCTTCTCTCCTGATGATTTTAGGCTGCTTTGGAGTCAGTTCACCACTGTCGCAGGTGTGAGCCTTGCAAGATGGGAAGGTGTGCAGAGGCCCTAGCTTTTAGCCCTTGGAGAGGAGGCTGGCAGTGCACTGAGAGTGGGCATTGTGGAGCAAACGGGGCCACATATGGCCCCAAGCTTGGCATTGCTTTGCAGGCAGCTGAGTCTGTTTCAAGTGAAATCTCTGCTGACTTTGATGACGTAGGAAGAGCACTGAGTTATGTAGTGAGGAAAGGAATCTGCCCCATAAAAACCCCCAGTGCCTTGAGGTTGATGCTGTAGCTAGAAGCACTTGTCAGCCCTGCTACATGGATGTCCCTCTTGGACGTTTGGAGGTTTGCCCACACTCAGCTTCCTGCAGTCCCTCATGCAGGGAGGGGAAGGGTCTGAGATGCTGTTCAGCTCTCCTGAACAGGATATTTTGTCCCGTGGTAGCTGCAGGCAGAAAGCCACTCACTTGCCATAGGGTAGTGTGATTGAAGGAATGCTGAGATGGCAGCTGCTGTATTGAGCAGGGTGTTTTCAAAGAAAGCTGCCTTCATAAGGACGCAGCAGGAGTAAGGAGACTTGGCCATTAGTGTTTGGGTACGTTGTGGGCTGCTCATTTTTCTTTATTCATCAGCACTGGGTGGTCAGTGTCGTGTCCATCTTTCTTCTGCTCCCCTCTGTTCCAGGTGGTGGGTGAATGTTCTGAGCAAGGCAAGGTTTGAGGGAGGGTTGATTGGCAAATAGTTTTCCTTTGGCAACAAGCGAGTTCACTGCAGGAAAGTGAGAAGGTGGAAGGCGGCTGTTACTGTTCTGCTCTGTAGTTTAAATCTCTCTGCTGGTGTTCCTAATGCAAACAGAAAAGGGAGTCTGATCAGCTTTCAAGAAAAACTGAAAGCAGATTTGCCACATTTGAGTAAACCAAATTTACGGCAAATAAGAGCTATCCTGTGATCTTTGACTTGATTGTATCATTTACAATTACTTGGACATGATCAATTCCTTCATTGAAAACTGACTGTACAGCAAATCATTATTAAAAAGATAAACCTCAATGACATTACTGTACCCCTCAACATAAAAAAAATGGAAAATTCTTCTCTATTCAAAGAGATTATTTCCTTAAATGTAGAGGAAGGGGTTTCATCAACAATTACTCTTTTTTCATAAATAGTTTTGTATTGATAGTTTTATTTCAGTAGACTATATTTTGACTTGTCTGCAGGCACAGCTGCCACTTCTCCTATAGAAGAGCAGCTGGATGGAAAACCTTGGGTTTATGACCTGACATGTATACGTATTTAGATGTAGATATGTCTTGACTAAACTTACATCTGTATTTCCATCTAGGAATATCTGCATAAGCATAATAATACAGTTTGTAAAGCTCATTAAAAGTTTGGAGGCATTCATGAGTACTGCATTCTATATGTGTTATACAATCAGTGAAGATTCCCAGTAGTGATCGAAAGGACTAAGAAAAACAGTATTTCCACCTTTGTTTCTCTGTGGTTATAAAGATAGGAAGATAAAACCCATAAAGCCTACCTGTAATCTTAACTATCCAATCTTGTTTGAGGTGTGTCTTACTTGTGAAGTGGCTTTTTTATGTTGGCTGGAAGTTTATTGGTTTGGTTTTTCTCTGCTGGAGAACTACAGGAGCTGTTTTCACCACTCAGCTGCAGCCAGAATGTTGGAGTTTTTTTCATGAAGCCACTTTTTCTTTGACTGTTGGTTAAGAAATGTGAGTTTTAAATAGATAATAATGAAAACAAAATGAGAACCCAAAGTTTAAATAATCCATTTTACTAAAAGAACTTCTCCTTTCAGTTTTTATGGGCCTCTAGTACTTTCTTGGGGGTTCTCCAGAAGATCTTGCCAAAAGGAGATCTAACGAAACAGTAAAAGCCAATATCCTCTACTTGTGGCAACATTGTTTTTGACTACTGCTCTTCGGTTTACAGTTTTACTCAGTATTTTTGAGGTGTACAAGGCATTATTAAAAAAGAATAACTGACAACAACAAATCCCCAAATTAAAAGGCAGATGTTTTCCACACTTTTCATATTCAATCACACATCTTCATATCCACTCAAAGAGCTGAATCACAGACTATGGGACTTGGCAGCAGAGGAAACCTGTGTTTTATGTGTTAGTGCTCTCCTTCCAGACCTCAGTGTTTCTTAGGAATGCCTACGTCAAATATTTTCCTACAGTTCTTTTTCTTTTGCTTTTTTTCCTTAAATCATCCCTTTGGCTGGTTGTGTTGTACTGGAAGTTGCTGTTGCTGCCGTGGGTGGTCCTGAGGCATCCTCCTTTTTCTTTCAGCCTGTAAATATTTTATATTGAATACTTTGCCTTTACGTTTTGGGAATCTGCCTTTACTGTCTCTGGATTTCTCCTGCAGGGATAGGCCTGTGCGCTAGAAGTGTGAATTAAAGATAATTGACTGTGGAAGTGGTGTACTTTTCCCTGTGAGCTGACTTTGCCCTTGTACTAAGGATGTTTACAATGATGAGAACTCATTTGCAATTCCTAAGCTTTAGCCAAATGTTTGAGTTGTTATAATTTAACTGTGATATAAAGCAAACTGAGGTATTTAATGCCAACATCAGGAAGAGTTACCAAGAGCCAATTTTCACAAATCTGGTTTTAGGGATGAGTCATTTAATCTGATGCAATGAAAACAGAAAAGATGTTGAAGCACAGACATGTGAGTTCATCTTCCACTTCTCATGTTCCAGAGAAAAAATTTTCCTATCTGGAGGAAATTTTTAAGCTGTCTGCAGTGTTAACTTGTAATTTCATTAACATCCCAAACATCAAGAATTCAGGATAGTGTTAACATTGATCATGGAAAAATAGGTCCTTAAAACCCACTGAACAAAAGGAGTCTCTCTTCTGAGTTCATATAGTAGTGTGAAGAAGGTAGGGTTGATCAAATAACCTGGCACATCCACAGATAAGTCTGCTTCTTTCCTTTACCACATCATTGCAATTTATGTCAGCAGAGGAACTCGGGTCACAGATAATGACCATAGGTGATAAGATGTACTCATTCCAAGAGCACAAGGAATAGTAAACTGCATAACAAGTATTTGCTTGTGTACGGAAGCCTGCCATTGATACTCAGAGTACTCAGGAGAAACCCGTCTGTTTCCCCAGTCTTTTGAAAATGTTGGATATACATGGAGATAATTTTTTGAGAGTGATGAGAACCTAAATGGGTTGTGGTTTGTTGGCTCATATTTTAAAAACTTTTTATTAATGAGGTTTGGGTTTTTTTTCAATTTGTTTATTAAATGATAAAAAGGGCCCAGCAATGTGAGTAGTATTACATTGTGAATGGGCATCAGGAGATGAAGACAAAGTGTTTCTGTGTTGCTGCTTAATGATGGGTATGTGTTCAAGTTCACATATGCATGAAATCCACCCATTCTGAGAAGGCTTCATTAAGGCCCAGCCTTTAATAAGCAAGGATCCACAGCCATGTTTTGAGAGCTTTTTGTGTTCCAAAGTGCCCCTCCAGTTAAAATCTCTTTAAAAAGAAAATAAAAATCTCTCCCTGCTTCCTGCGGAGGTTTTAGTGCAGACCTAGACTACTCATAGTAGGAACTGTCTCAGGTGATTTCCACTGTTTGATTCTTGAGTGGGCTGATGTGTCTCTTGCAGTGAGATTCTTTGTGTCACCATTCAAGGCTTGTGAAAGACCCATGCACCCCAGGGATAGCTGCCAAATTAATGTATCCTATGGCAATTCTAGAGTATTGCAAAGACCTTCCACCTGTTTTCTCCCAGACTGCAAACTGTGGCAAACAGAGCAAGTTATTTTAAAAATTAGATTGGAAAGTCCTGTCCAAGCTTATTGACATAATTTGGAATCTTCACTGATTCTGGAAAGTTTTTGTGAGCAAATTATATGTGGTTGTTCATCCAGTTGCTTACCAGCTTGTCAGGGACCTGGACTTTCAGGGAAAACTTGTTTGTGTTTAAACCCTTGAGCCTAGAACAATAGACTTGTGAATAACCTGTCCATTGCAGACCTCCCAGGATGGCAAACATCTGGATTTTAGGTTTTGTTCATTAGGTGCCACACATTATTTGATGAGGAAGCTCACTTGATGCTTTTTCTTGTCTTGCTTGCTGAGGTTTTTTTAGAGCTTGCCTTAGAATCACAGTAACTTCTTGTTCTTCCCCCTATTGAAAACCAAGCTTTTTAATTTAAAAATTTAGAATGTAGAGGAAAGCTTGGACTAAATTGGACTCATATTTTCAAACAGAATTAAAATACCTTGCTGTGTTTAGATGTCGTGGATTTTTAAATTTTTTTAAGTGGGGCAGAGGTGTTTGCAAGCTTCAGTTTGTAGTATTGGGTAGCTTCTTGAAAGGAACAGGAAGGGTTGAGACAAACTAGCTGTGCTGCTTGTTCCCAGATACCAGTATTTCCAGCTCTTCTGCATTTGGAATTGCTGGCAAACAGGTTGCATGGTTGTAATCTCAGGTCACCACAGGTCAAATGAAACAGAGTTATCATTCTTGTGGATCATGCAGGCAGAAGAAATCAGACTCTGAGGTGTTTCATTGTGCTCTAAGGCACTAAGAAACGTCTGGGAAACAGCAGGCTGACTGACCACAGCCTGGTCACTGAGAGGACTGCAGCACTGGTCCTCCTGGAAGTCATTTCTAGATACATGAAGAGCAAGAATAGGACAGGAAAAAGCTAAACATGAGTTTACCATGGGCAAATTTTTCCTGAGTGTGAAGAAGTGGTGGAGAGAGAAAGATGTTGGCAAAGGAGGAGCAGAGGACCTTGTTTGCTTTGATGGTACCAAGTTTTCTGACACTTTCATTAGCATCCCTGGAGCCAAATGAATTCTCCCTAGATGGATTGTTGGATAGACTGCAGTGTGTGGAAAAACTGGCTGTGCCAGCATTGAACTGGCAGAGAGTTATTGGTGATGTTCCTTGGGGGCTGATACTGGTGCCAGTGTTTAACATTTTCATTGGTGGTACAAATGACAAGTTGGAGTGCACTCTCAGCAAATCAAAGGTGACACCGAATTGGTGGAAGTAGTGGATTACAGGAGCTGCCATTCAGAGGAACTTGGGAAAGTTGATGTGGGCTAGCAGGAACCCAAGAAGTTTAACAAATAGAAAGGTAGAAAACAGCTTTGCAGAGAAGATCTGGTGATCATAATGGGCTGTAAGTTGACTAGAATTCAGCAGCAAGAGCCTATAGCCACAAAAGCAAACTGTAGGCTGGGCTGTGTGAGCAGGAGTGTAGACAGCAGGTTGAGAGAAGGATTTTCCTGCTCTGAGCTCCTGAGACTGAATACCCATACAGAGTGACTGTAGGGAGCACTGTTGAGGACCACTCAGGGGGTTGGGTCAAAGCATGTGACATACCAGGAAAGGCTGTGAGAGCTCCTTGTGTTCCACCTGAGAAGGCTGAGGTGATACTCCAGTTGACTCCAACTCCATGTAGGATCATTATGAAGAAGAGGGACTTTCATTCCTTTTAGAGATGTCTAGTGAAAGAACAGGCATGACATAATTGTCAGAAGTTTCAGGTGGGGAAATTTGGGTTAAGCATAAGGAAAAATAAGGAAAAATACCTTCCATTGTGAGAGTGGTGAAAGAGGTGGTGGAATCTCTATCCCTGTGTGAGGTCCCGAGCAGTGTGGTTTAGCTTTGAAGCTAGGTCTGCCTTGAGCAGGACTACAGAACCCCGGCTGCTGAATTTAGTATTTATTATTGCCCTTTTCTTGAAATAATAGTGCATGAAAATTAATAACTGTATTATGGTATTTTATAGGAACAATGCAAAAGTATTTTTGTTCCTAAATCTTTCACATGCAGCTTGTCACATTTCTAGCTTTAGATCTTCTGAAGTGAATGTTGCTGAATCCTGTGATTGTCTTTCTATGAATTAAAAATAAGCCTAGTCTCTTTCTCCTTAAAAGAGACTGTTATGTTCAGCAGAACTCGAGGTGATGATGCATTTTTGCATATGAGCATGCATATGCTTGAGAATGGGAGCATTGTCTACAGCCCTGCTTACTTTTGATGGTTTAGTTCAAAGCTTATTTGTGAGATTGTTAGGGAAAAATTCTCAAATGTCTTCTAGCATCAGGCTACCTCCCTGGCAAAGAACACATTTTCTTGGTATCTTGTTTTCTTCAGGAATTTGAAATCATTCATACTCAATATCCATGGACCTTCAGGAGAATATGGCCATAATGCTACAGTGAAATACAGGTCTACTCAGTTACACACTTACACATTGTTTGCCATTATATAGGGCTTTCTAGCTCATATTGGTATGTATGTAGCTCTGAATTAAAAACAATTTTAAAAATTATGGTATGAAAGTAAAACTACTTTTTAAAAAATTTATAAGCTGTATGGGTTTGATCTTTAGACCTTTTCTGTAAAAAAGTCCTGTAAATCTCCATGCAGAATTTTAGCTCACATTTCACCAGCAAAAAGAGCAGTAGGCTTACCGGTGGTGCGTAGCATCCTGGGGGAACTGCTTTGCTAACTTAGCCTGTAACATTTTAACACATGGGCTCTTAGATGGGACACACCTGGTGGAATACACAAAGTACTCTCATCCTAGAAAGAACCTAGAACAGTTTAGGCCAAAATTTCCATTCCCTTTTAATGGATTAACTGAATTAGCTGAGTACATTGATTTAGGCAACAGGATAATGGAACCATAGAACTTTAAATTATTTTGATAGGTGTTTAAAGGGGAGTTTAATGTGCTAAATAGCTGGGGCTGCTTTATTGAGGTTATACATGGAATAAGATAGCATTCTACCTTCTGAGGGCTTTTTAAGTAACATTGTTTATTCCTTTCATCTGTGTGTTATGTAATTTTTTTTTCCTGTTTCAGCCATTGCATATGTATACCCTGTTCTTGTGTTCAGGAGCAGCTTTGTGATTTCCTGCATCTCCATATCTTTTGTGTTGCTTCTTATCCAGTTGCCCGGGGGTAGTTGCCCTATCCTGTAAATTTTCCAGGGCCTGTAAGTGGGTTATTACACTGAGGCTATTGGATGAGCCCTGGATCAGGGGCGTTCAGCGGTGTGTGTAAGGGGTTGTGTGCACTTTGAGGTGTGGAAGCCAGGGCTGGGATCTCAGGTGAGGCGCTCCCAGGGCTGTGCCTTGGAGTGCCGGCTCGCACAAGCAGATAGGGTTGCCCAGCAAGCTCCTTGCTGTCAGTGCCATGGTGGGATGACGCTGCTGGCTCAACGAGGCTGCTGAGCAGAGGCTGTGGGGTGCAGGGGCAGCACAGGTGCATGAGCTACCTGTCACTCCACTGCATCCTCTGAGCTCCATGGCTCTGGGGATGCCTGCCTGGAGCTGCATCCAAAGTGTGCCTTGCTGGGTAGGTGTAATGTCTCTGCGATTACCCATGGAATAGGCACACAAAAAGGTTGCTGAATGTGAAAGTTTTCCTTTCAATTTCTTTGTTTTCTGGAAGGAAGAGAGAGCAGAAGGGGGGAGCAGGGAACTGGAAAAGCTCTCTTCCCATGAATTTGTTTCTGACCTTTTGTCTAAGATTTTTCATCTCTGTTACACTCTTTCCAAACTGCAAAAGTCAGGAAATAGCTATGTTCATACCTTTTATTAAAGTGCTTTGAATTCAAGACAGAATTAATAAGATTGAAGCATTTTTACTTTTTTTTCCCCAGAGAATTTGTTTCTGCCACAGCTAACAAGTCTTTCAGTAGAATAATAACAACGATGATGTTTGATTATGATATGTTTTTAACTTTGGCTCCGAGTTCTAATACTTTTTCTATAGCCATAGGTGGGCACAAAATTATTTGTGTGTTACTGTAGCTCTGCAAAAATATATTACAGAAATAGAACCATCTTACTTTTAGGCTCTCAGAGGTTCACTGTGAAGAAGCCCAGGTACTTTCCTTGATTGGTTGGCTGCCTGACACAGTCTCCACAATTTTCCAGGTGGAATGGAAGCACATATAGGTGTCTTTCCAGACATATTAAATTCAGGATTTGATATGCTCTGCGTGTTTCACACAGGTTGTCTGCATGGTACACATGAGTGGTTTGATGCTGTCTTGGGCACACTACTACATGTGCACATTTAGTCATTTTTTGAGATACCTGGTGAGCCCTATTCCTTATACTTGGAGAATAAGAGGATATTTGAGATGGGACACAGAACACATGAAGTAATTGTTCCCATTGTGAGACTACTATGTTAAGTAGTCAGATTTTGTTGAGTATTTTAAGTTTTGGGCCTGTGTAATATCACAAGTTGGGTTGAGTGTAAAGCTGAAACTTTTTGATATGGCACTGTGGAATTTTTGCTTTATCCAGTGTAAGGAATGCTTAGAACATGCATTTTCTCCAGGATTTTCTTGTGTGTTTAGAATCAAATCAATCAGAATTGATCTGACACCCTAGTTATTTACAGGCTTCTAACAAGTCAGAATTTCCTCATGGTAAGAAGTCATTGAGTTGTACTGAAAAAGCTCTGTATAATGAACTGACATTTGTACCTTGTTTCCATGGGTAAGAGGGATAGGTTGGGGGTTTTTTTCCCCTTTCTCTGCAGCTCTTTAGTTCTGAAATCAGCTGTTTTCTGGCCCAAATTCAGTTCATCAGAATGCTCAAAGTTAGGCTTAATTCAAGCATCTATTTACCATTGTACGGTCAAGAGTCACATTATAAAATAACAGGAAGCAAAAGAAATAATGAACTTTTTAAAAATTTTAAGGATAAGGAAAATGGAAGGTTTATTTTTAAATTCCAACGTGAAATAAAAAACAGCCACTAGATGGCACTTGAAAATTGCATATTACTACGTTTGCTTTCGAAATCATTACAAGTGTTCATAGACCCAAAACATTTTCATGTGGATCTGCATAGTTCTGAGAGACAGTGATACTTCTGAAACTAGAATTGAAGTTCCTTTAGCGTCTCTTTCTGTGATCAGAGTAAACCCCTGCATTAAGGAATGTAGCCTGAATTAAAAGCTCATTCCTGAGTCTTAAAATGCTGCCTTTGGCAAGATGATAAATACGAAAATAATTGATAAATGTGTGCAAATTAGTTTGGTTTCCACTTACTTTTAAAGGAATCACAGAATTGCTTAGGTAGGAAAATACCTTGAAAATCATTGAAGTCCACCATTAAGTCATGTCCCTAAATGTCACATCTACATGTCTTTTAAAGACCTCCTGGGGTGCTGACTCAGCCAGATCTCTGAGCAGCCTGTTCCAATGCTTGACAACCCTTTTGATGGGAAAGTTTTTCCTTATATCCAATCTAAACTTGAGGCCATTTCCTCTTGTTTGTGAGAAGAGATTTGTAGCCATTTGTTTTAGCACAATTCTGCTCTTCTTGGCATTCTGTTTACCTACTTGGGTTATGCCTTCTGTGAGATACAATGTATTTTAACAAAGTGTTGCTGGTTTAAATATGGTCAATAGCTTGGAAATTAACTCAGTTTGGTAGGGAGGGATTCACAGAGGATGCAGACTCGCAAGGGTTCACTTCTCATTTTTGGCTTTACACACTTGCCCCTCTTGGTAAAGGAAGAGGAAGAAAGGTGATTGTGACAATTCAATACTGAAGAAAATATTTTAGTAGCCTAGAATTTATTATCAAGTCAGTCTTGCGGTATTTCTGTTTGAACATAGCACAAGCCCCTTTTATTTGAAATTCTTGTGTGTCTTTATGGTTGTTTCTGAGATGCATAAGAGTTACATTACCGTGATTTATGGGCTTTATATTGGAGATACACAAAGCTGAATAAATACTTTCTGTAGCCATTAATTTGATTCTTTCTCCATAGGAGTAGTGGATAGTAGCTGTACAAGGGAATGTTTAGATAACTGCCTTATCCTATTGCATTTGAATTGAAGACAGCAGAAGTAGACAAAGTATAATATGGGGTTGTACAGGGATATTTTATTGCCTATTAAATATGTATTAAGGGAGTAATTCTTTCATTTGCTCATACAGCTGTATATGGTTCCCCTGACACTGGCGGTAATTATGAGTGAATTTTATTATGAAAGCTCCGTTAGGCACATGGTAAAACTTAGAATAGGTTACAGTAGTGTTGAACACAGCTGCACTGTCCTGGTTTTGCAGAAGATACTGGGACATAATCAACAAGAGGTGAAAAGGAGAGTTGAACAATTTTACCATTCAGCTGTGCTCCCCCTGCGATGTCTGCTGCAGGAACATCTCCTCTTTGTGCTGCTCTGCACTGCACAAAAGCACTTGGCTGTGTTTCTGCCATGACTGCACCCTACAGCAATTTGTATGCCTGCTAATCACAGATAAAAACAGAGCTTTGGGCGTGGCAAGTCTAGAACATGTACTTTTTTTCTTTCATTCATAGGGTCTCATCCTCCAAAGGCTGTGAGCAGAACTCCAGGCCATCATTCTTCTTCACATAAAATTCCAATTTGACTTTGATTTCTTACCTGATAGGCCCTTCAGTGAGGAAGCTGTTCCTGAACTGCAGATGCCCTCCTGGGAATGATCTGAGGAGAATGTCCATGCACTGAAATTCATTAAGTGTTTTATGTGGCCTATTTGGCCTGTGAGCTCGCTGGCTCTAAAAACTCTTTATGCTGAGATTAAGCATTTAGTGACTTGCAAAAGCTAGAGAGCTAGAACTGGTGATCCAGGTGACAAATCACAAGGACTTTCATTTTGCAACATTGAAATAATGGGGAATGCAGGAATGATAGCTGTCTTTCTAGAAAAGCAGCTCCCCATTAAGGCCCAGGTAGTCTTGCTTAAACAGGAACACAAAGCAAATTTTTCATGGTGTGCTTTCTCAGCTCAAACTTGCTGAAAGTCAGTGTTTTTTTGGATTGTGCTGTTGCTATGGTCTGATGCTCTGCAGACATCATCTTCTGTCTGAGAGGTGGTTGCTCTTTACAGTCTATTCCGTGAAAAGTGCTCCGCTGATAAATTACTCTGGTATCAGTAGAGGGCTCTGAAGTGGTTGTTGTTATTATCTCCTCTCTTGTGGGAGGAAATATTGCAAAGTAGGTTGGGCTCTGCTGCCTCTGTGTTTTGAATTTCAGGCATTTATTCTGTTCACCTTCCCAGGTTCCTTGGTGCTCTCTCCTGTTGCGGCAGCAAATGTAGAAACAAAAAGAAATGCTGCTTTGGAGCAAAAGGATTGCCAGAATTTCCAGGCTCTGTGGGTTACATCTCCTTCATCTAGGAGCAGAGCCATGTTTAGTAGTGCAGGTGTGCCAGTGTGTCCCTCTTCTGGGTGAGTGACTTCACCTACGTGTGCAGGAGGCCTTGCCCTGCTCCCTGGTTTGTGGTTCCTTTGCATTAGCACTGCACAGAGCATGCAAGGAGAGAACCCTCTACCTGCTCTCCAGGAGCTCCAGGCAAAGGAAGTTACTAGGCTAATAATCCAGGTGCCTTGTTCCAGCAGATGCACAGGGTTGTAGGCGAACCTGCTAGTGATCCTTTGGCATGCAGGGTGGTTAGGACCTGGTGTCCAGAAAGGTGGATGTTACCATTACAAATGCTTGTCTTCTGGCTTTATGACCCAGACATTTTGGCTAGCAGAGTGTGTCACTGGAGCCTTGCTTGGTGAAGTAAGCATAGCTGTAGCCTGTGACTTACCGGGTTTCTGGTTTTTGTGTTCCTGCGTCTGCAGTTGCTGAAGTCTGAAATGAGTCCTACAATACCAAATGTCCTACTGTAACTTAAATTGAAGGCAACAAAAAGTCCTCTTATGGTTAAGACCTGAGTCTTCAGACACTGCTTTTACGTAAGTGACTCTAGGCTCCTGTTAGTATGCTTCTGTTTGTATAGATGTTAGTGATTGGCATCCCCAGACCTTTTTCTGCAAGGCAAGCTTTTTCATCAATTTTTTCCCTTCGTCGGCACCAGTGAGGCACTTCACAGAGGCAAAAGGTGTTACAGTGAGTGCAGTTGTTTAACATAGAGTATTTTTCATACTAGACAAATCTTCCTTGATTTCTTTGCATTAAAAAATGCCAAAGAAAATATTTCTTGTTTTGCATGTCTGAAGGAAAAGATAAAGAGTAGAGTTGAAGTTTAAATTCTGTTGACTTGTGTAGTATGTTGCTTTTCTTCCTCTTTGGCAGGTATGAAATGGATACTTAAAAAACCCCCCAAAATTAAAAAAAACGCTGTTGACGTTTTTCTGTGATCTTGGGGTTTAATTTTATGTATTAGAGAACAAAAAAAGCAAGCAACTGAAATATGAGTTTGAGAATAAGGAACAGTTTAAAATAATTTCTGAAGATAGAAGAGTATGTCATTAAAAATTAACCAACACTTGTAGCTGTGTTGCTAAGTGTTTCATGTGGTGACAGTCTCTCCCAAACCTCCATTGGCAAACAGGACCCCATTGAGTCTCAGCATGTCCCCCATTAAACCATGACATCTCTGAAAATTAGAAAGCTCATTAATGGCTTTCTGCTGTGAAGCAATAAAGAGTATATTCACTGAATGGTCAGCAATTAGTGCCAACTAGTTTTTGTGTTACATTATAGAAATATTCTGGTTGATTTATCCCAGAGCTAAAAGAAACTTATTTAAAAAAAAAAAAAAAACAAACCATGCTTTGTATTTGTGTAGGTGTATTTTCCAGCCACAATCTCCTTTGCTTTCATGTGAAAATTCAAATACCTCTTCAACCCACTAGACTGCTGAGAATATGAACTCATTTCCCAGTCTCCTGCTTTTTTATTGAAACAGCTCAAGTCACTGACTCAGTAGTCCCCAAAACAACAAGCTATTAGTGTCATAGTCCACTCCTCTCTTTTCTTATTAGCATTTGTTTTTATCATGTGTAAAGAGAACTTAGTGTAAAACAGAGCGGAAAGTGTGGAAAATCCACTTGAAACTCTGCCTTTGCTCCTTCGTACCAGTAATCTTCATTGAGTCAATCAAGAGCCCAGCTGGCTTCCAGGAAATGTGGGGGTTTTTTTAAGGTAACAGGAAATCTGAAATTTGTTTGCACTGTCCTCATGGAAATGAAAGTTGCTGAAGCTCAGATGTTGTTTTATAGAGAATCTTCCAACAGGGAACATACCATAGTCACAATCCATGGGGTTCTGCTTTTGCAAGTCTTGCATTTCTTTCTAACCTGTATTACAACATGTGCCTTAGAGCACTTGACTGCTTTTAAAGACCTTTATAAGGATTTTGGTGTTTATGGATGTAGTTTATCAAATGTAGCTTATTTAGCACATGCAGCATTCTCAGTGGCTGATCAACACTGGGATGAGACAGTCCCAAAATTAGTATTGCTGAATTAGTACTTGGTCACCTGTGTATATAAGCTTTTATAAATAACAGAGGAAGATAGCAGAAAAACAAAACTTAGTATTACCAAATGTAATCAAATGCTTGTTATTAATGAACATTTTAAAAAACAAAGACTTGTAAACAGTTATGTATTTGAAATAGAAACAGAGGCAATAAAAGCTAAATGTTTTCTCCCCTGCTTTCCCTCCATCCACCTCTTTTCTTAAGGAATTTTTTTTTCCTCTGAAGCTCTATTAGCTATACATATTTATAAGACATCCAAGAAAAGTGTGATTCTTTGATTAATGTTTCTAGGACCAGAAGGACAGCCAGCACACACACACAAAAGAAAATTCTTAACTTTTTTGTACTGATGTAATATTTCTGTAATGTTTACTCTGTATATGCACTAAAAGTAAATGTAGAATGTTACCCTGAAGGTATCTTGCTGTCAATGGATCATGAATGTCAGCCTTGACAGGTATCCTCTGGTGACATTATAAAGCATATGTGGCTTATTTTAAGGAAAGCTGTCCATACCTTTGTCTTGCCTTGTTGAAATATTCCTACTTTCTCCCTAGTGGCTGTCACTTCATTTTTATCATCCTTAAGCTGAGAAGTAACTTGTAAAATCTTGTTGCCTGGTTTTAATAATTTTTACCCTTGCAGACTTCTAAAAGCCATTGCATCTGCCTTAAAAGATACATTATATTTTTACTGATATCTGTAGAAGAAATTACTCCTTTTTTTTTGTGTTATTGCTCATAGATTTCAGTTATTGCAAACTTTGCACATCAGGTATTGTGTATCTTCTCTACTTTTAAGCCCAAATCTCTCAAAGATTCGGCTTATTCTGTGACTGCACATGGCTTATTGTATGACTTTCTATGGACCTTCTCAACTGCCAAGCTTGAATGTGTGCTTCAGTTCTTGTAGGGTCCAAGTCTAGCTCTTTTTTTAAAAGCATGCTTACCAGTGCTTGAGGATCCCTGAAAGAGAAACAGGTGGTATTTTTGCTTGCTTCTGTTTGCCAGCTTCCAGTCTGTCATATAAAACAAGCAGCTAACATGCTATTGACGATGTGTCAAGGGGAAAAAAAAAATCAGATAAATAAATAGAATCTTAAGAGTCAGGTAACTGGATTCCATTGATGTTTTGCCATTTAAGAAGTAAATAATTCCAGTAAAACTTTCACTGTCGTTTAATCATAATCATACATGCATTCTGCTACATCTTGCCAAAAGGAAGATGTCCATGTTAGCTGTAATTTGCATTTGCCTGGATTTTTTTATGGGTTTCTCTCTAATTATGTGAGTATGTTAATATATCAACAATTGGGAGACAAATGCCCATGAAGTTGCAGGCATGGTAAAGTAAAAGATGAAGCAATCCAGAGAAAACAAGTTTACCACACTATGTTGGCATCCATTTTTAACAGGAAAATTCACATGTGATGTAATAAAGAATTAGAACATTTTTCGTTATGCCAATCCTATATTTGACAGGGGGGCATCAGCAAAAAGTACACCAAGAAAAAAGTCTCTAAGAAGTCTCTGAAATCTCTCTCTCCCTGTAATGTAGGTCAGAACTTACGGGGACCTGAATAAATAAATATCAGGAAAGAGGATTTGGAAATGCAAAAGTATGTAAAAATAGAATATGACCCACCCTTAAAGAGAAGGAAATAATTTTATGTGTTTGTTATGAATTACTTCCTATTTAGAGGAAAGAAGAGCAGGCATAGATGATAGAGTATATAGCTTGGCATACTTAAGAAGTGAGGGACTTCCAGGCCATGATGTAAACATAAAGTTTGAAGTCTGTCTGCCTCAGTCCTTCCATCAATGGGGTCAAAATGAGGAGAGGTTTTGTTGTTGACCATTGCAGAGATTCTTTCCTAAGCAGAAAGAGTGACTATTTTTCTGTGGTAAATAGTGCTTGCATGACAGCTAGGATTTGACTGACTTTTGTGTTGTAAAATGATTCACAATTTATTAAAACAACTTAATCAACATCCCTTGAATTCCTGAAGCTAAATGTACATTTTTATTTCAGCACTAATGAGCTTGGATCAATTAATTTTAGTGATGAGAGTTTAATACCTAGCCTGCATGCAAGGAAAACAAAAATTATTTGTGAGCTCAGTTGTGGTGAAGAGGTGTAAGGTACTGAGAGCCCCTTAGGAATTTACAAGGTGACTGGTGCCTGGCTCTATGCTGCCTTGCCAAACTCAGCACAGAGCGTAGGCAGGGTCTCAGGGGTGATGGAGAACACATGTAAAATACACCTAAGTCCTGTGAAGTCTTCCCTTACTCATCCTTTTAAGGGCAGCAGGCAGAGAGGTGCCAGCTCTAAAGGTGGTACTGTTGTTGAAATAGCCCTGAGACTTCAGCTGAGCTTTGTAAAGAAGGATCATGGAGCACTTCTCAAATGTTAATTTAGTTTCACACTAACAAGGTAGAAGGCTACTAGTAGTACTCATCATACTTAGGACTGATTCTAGACAGAAGCCATATGATTAGCTCATATACATGAGTATATGAGTGGTGAGGGCTAGAGTAGCTCTCCCTGTGGTACTGTAGTGTATTTATCCTGCTCAGAAATAGGCCACATGCTTTATTGACTGCAGTAATAGGCAGATCTGTATCATTAGCAATCTCTGAATGAATCTCTGCTGCCCACGGGAGCTGAAGTTCCTGCTTGAACATTAACTCATTATTTGTGAGTGAAAATACCCCAAACAAAAGCAAATGGTGGTTCAGCACTTTAGGAGGAGAGACAGATGGAGAGCACAGTGCAGTGTGGTACATTGCAGAGGTCACAGTGGGATAAAAACAATTTCAAACATACATTTCCTGATACTGGATTGTGGCTTACTTTTCCACACTTTAATGGGTTTTTTTAAGACAAAATGTTTCAGGTATTTGGGTCTGGTTTTTGCAAGTCATGGATGAAAATTTAGGTAAAATGGTGCATGGTTATGTGCTGTATAAAACTCCCTGTAACCTGCAGAAGTTGGTTACAGAAAATGAACAGAGGAGTGCATGATACAAAATCAAAGTTTAAGTGTTTTTCTAAGCAGATGTGGATACCAAAGTATGTCACTTAATGGGACAAAGTTACTACAAAGTTACAGCGTTTCCCTAATGAGTAGGGGGGCAGATACTGCTGACAAGGGGGGAAGATCTAACAAAGTTCAATATACGTCCAGGAAAATGCTATTTTAAAATGTAGGTTAAAATTTGTGAACCTCCTTCCTTCAGGCTTCAGTTGTTCCTCCAGTAAGCACATCTGCTTACTTCAGACGCAGTAAGTAGTGTCTGAAGGTCCTTAGTTTTCTGCACTCCTCAAGTCTGCAGAGGAAGCAGCTGCTTATGCACACTTCTGGTGCTAGCAAGATCATATTGCCAAAATGCCAGTGAAGTTAACCAACAAGAAACACCTGGAAGAGATGGTCCAAAACCAGAACTAGTGCTCACTAAATGTAGGAATGTGGCTGGAGCGGTGCAAGATGGTTCTTGGGGGGCATTTGCCCCAGAGGTGGCGCAGTGGCTCGGGCAGCTGGTGGAAGTACAAGTGTGGCAGCTTTCTTGTGTGGCCCTGCAGGCTGAAACATTAGTGTTGCACCAGGCATCTTACAGAAAGCAGCATCCTAAAATGCACTGTGGCCTTGCAATTAGAAGGTTTGATTCTTTCTGTGCCCTTTTCCTGAGGGTCAGCAACACAGCCTCTTCTGGCTTTGCCTATGGGACCAGGGCTTATGTTGGTGCTTTATCCTGCTGGTGAGAAATTCATGACTACATCAAATTTATTTGCTTTATTGGATAAGATGTATCTGGCTAACCACTCTTAAGTTTGTTTTGATGTTTATGTTGTTTTCTTGGAAAGCTGGCCATGCTCCTGTCAGGATTGCCACTGATACTGCACTATGCTAACAGAAGGCTACAAGGGACTAGGCTCTGTGCTAGCAGCACTTGCTGTGTGCTTCAGTACTTTGATGTAATGTACTCGTTTTATTTGCTTATATGTATTAATTTGTCCCTTAGTTGGGTAGCACATCTCTTAAGTAACCCTAAACTGATACTTTTGATGTGTTAAGCATGTATTTTTATTAAGAGGTAGTTCTGAGGTATTTTTTAGATACAGACACATACACAATTAAATATGATTTGTCTTCTGCGTGCACTTGGCTCAGCACATGGTTTTTGTTTCCTGAGCAGTACTTCGAAAATGTCAGCATAACTATCTCTGGTTGTTTGCTTCAAATCTGTTTATTAAAATTCACTTATCTTAGGGACTCAGATTTCCCTATTGCACCTTTTAATGGCACTGAACAAATCCTAGCTCATAGTATCATGGGGCTCTGTATCAATACTGGTGTATATAAGTGAATTAACACATGAGTGTTTGGTGATACGTTCCACTGTGAGAAAAGAGGGATGTCCTGACGTTGACATTTGTAGTGGCAAAATATGAAAAGCTGCAATGGATATATGTGTGAGAGAGCTATGGAGTCACTCACTTGGCTAGTGAAGGACTTCTCTGCCATCCTTCAGACAGGGGCACATTTGAGAGCTGGCTTAGCTGGCATCCTTACTTCATGTTCTTAAATTGTGTATTGGTAGTTACTCTAGGCATTACATGGAAATGTTAAGAATGCATAAAGTACATCCATGCTTATGTCGATAATTGGAATAAATCTCTATCTAATATCTTGCCAGAAAATTCTGAGAGTCTTGCATTGGTGCCTCATATATTTGCCACTGGTTTGATGGTCATTTATGCCTAAGGGTTTGTTGTGAATTTATCAATATTTTTGCATGACAGGTCACAGTAATGAAAGGCAGTAGTAGGAATAAGGATCACTCAACAGAAGGTGAAGGAACTGGGAAGCGACCAAAAAGGAAGTGTCTTCAGTGGCATCCCCTGCTGGCCAAGAAACTCCTTGACTTCTCTGAAGAGGAAGAAGAGGAAGAAGAAGAGGAAGATATTGATAAGGTAGATTTAATTGGATGCTTTCACCCAAGATGGTTAATGATGGATCAGATTCTCCCTAGCTGTGTTCTATATCTTGTGTTGTCTTGTTCTCTTCTGTGAAGAAACAACCAATTAAAAAGTGATACAATGCGGTGCCCATAAGGTTGAAAAGGCAACTAAGTGAGTTGTTAATCATGCCTTTAAAATAGTGGACAAATTTTTGTAGATTGGAATAGTTTTATCTGCCTTGTTTTAATAATGTGTTGCACATCCTAACCTTGATTGCTCAAGATGGGTTTTTGATGTTCTTTTTCTTTTTTTTTAATTGCTTATTTTAGACATGACTTTGGCTTGTGCCTGGTATCTGCTTCTAGTGGCTCTAAAGAGCATACCAAACCAAAAGTTTTCATTCTTCTTTGTTTAAGATTAAAACTGCAAAGATTAAAAAGGGAAAAAGAAGGAGAAAGCTGTCTACAATTTTTACTATCTTTGCATGTGAAATTCAATTTATACTCCAGAGTACTGAGTGCACAGCAGAAGTAATCTGTCTCTGGTTTGACACTTGGTATTTTGGTATTGTTCAGTGATGCTGACCTTACCCTTTTTTAATGCCATGTAGCACCTCACACTTTTCCAGTTAGACTCAATTCTCCGTAACAAGAAGTGGGAAATGTTTATGCAGATGTGATGATTCCATCATGTGGATGGCATTTATATCTGTATCTCCTTGGTGCCTTCCTAAGGCAGGAATGGAAAGGTCAGTGTTGAGCAGACTGCCTTGAGCCATACACTGAGAGGGTGACCTTGACAAGGGTAAGCAAGAGCCTGATTCTCTGATGGTGCTTTCTGTTGCTCTTACAGGTCCTTTCACAACATGGTATAGAATAGCAGCGTCGCAGTTAGGTAGGAGGTGTTTTTTTTGTCCTATGCAGTAAGTTCTGTGTCTCCTCCCTTGTAGGAATACTAAGCCAGCCTGTAAGTGGAGAAAAGCACATTTTGGCAGTGTACTCTGTTGAGATGTGCCCTCTGCCTCATTTGGGCAGCTTTGTGGTGGCTGCACTGCTGTGCTGCTCACAGGTTAAGCAATAAGCAGCAGGAGATGGGGAAAAGCAATGGACAAACTAACAAACTGTTAACTCATTCCTCCTTGTGTACTCTGTAGTTGTGAACATGAATAATCAAGGTCCAAGGTAGCTCTGGTTGTCTCATCCCACTTAGATGATTTCTAGGTTGTCAGGAGAGTAGGAAGGATCTTGTCCCTCCAACCCCTTTAGGACCGTTAGTAGAGAATGGTCCTCAGCTTAGAAATTTTTCCACTTGGAAGTTGGTGTTAAGTCTTGCAGAGAGCATGAATGAACCTGGGACCATCAGGTGAGGAGGTTTGATGTAGAACTCTGTGCTGTCTGGATGCAACAGATGGCCTTTGGAGACAGCTGTGTGCATCCCTGTGATTCTCCCTCACTCCCATGCAGGGCACACAGGCTCTCAGTCTTTGTGCAAAACGCGGATAACTGAGCTTACACCCCTTCCCTTTCGGTTCTGCCAGGTGCCGCTCCTTGGCCCTGATGGTTTAGAGCAGGATGCTGATGAGACTGAAGATGACGAGTCCTCAGAGCAACGAGCTCGCCGACCAATGAATGCGTTTCTCTTGTTCTGCAAACGCCACCGCTCTCTTGTGCGGAAAGAACACCCTCGCCTCGATAATCGTGGCGCAACCAAGATCTTGGCAGATTGGTGGTCTGTTCTAGATCCAAAAGAAAAACAGAAATACACTGACATGGCCAAGGAGGTATGTTCTGTCTGAATGGTGGATGTAAAGGGAATTCATTACGTATTGTCTTCTTTTTCTCTGTGTATTGAATGTTTTGTGTGGGATCTTTCTCTTCCCTCTGTTCCTCAGCTTCACCATGGGATTATGGTGCCCAGAGCAGCTCCTGTTCTTGCTTTAATTCACTTGATCCTTTGGACCAGAAGGGAAAGCAATTGGTCTGTGTACATAAACTAACCTGGTTCCAGTAGTCATTGTTATAATTATATGGACTTTGTGATTGTATGGCCTGATAATTTCTGCAGTACAAGCAATAATACAAGGATAGTGACCATTGTAAACACTAACATACAGTTCCGTGTCAGCTGACTAGTGATACTTAACCTGTGCATTCTCTATTGGTGATGCCAGCTACTGGTGGACCAAACCAATGGCACGGTCAAGAAATGTAGTCCCTTTTTACCTTTGATGCTAATGAATTAAGAAATTACTGGTGTTTCTTGAAGTACATTCCCCATTAACCAGTTTCTGATGAAGCAAGATTTGGTAAGCCCAATACCCAGTCAAAGAGCACTGCCTAATCAGAGTACGTTAACCAGGAGCAAGGAAAGGAGATTTATCCCTGTATTTCACAAAGTATCTTATGTCAACTTAAAATTCAAATGAGCCTTTTTAAGAAATAGCTTTCTTGATAAGCTGTTGCCAAGAAGGCTATGGTTATTGATAGTAGAATGAGAAAAACACAGCCAATTACTTAGGCTGATAACCTGACCCCAAAACAGATCCCTATGACTACCTATGTGATAGAGATTGTGGGTAACCTTTGAATTCAGTCTTAATAAAAATAAAGGAACAGGAGTGAGAAGGAAAAAATCTCTCGCCTTTTTTTGAGTATTTTTTTGCTAACTCACTGTGGGAAGTGTAGATGGCTGTGAAATGATTGATATTACCCATGCCTACCCTGGGATCTGAAGGTGTCTGCTACTGTTAACAGGCTGTTAGGTCTGATTGTTCAGTAACTCATGTAAACATGGAAAGGTCCACAAGAAAAACAAAGTGTTTAGCATGGCAGGTGTTTTTTAAGCAGGGTCTGTAGGACCTCTGTGGTTTCTCATCTGGGGCATAGTATAGAAACACTTGATTCTCAGCTTTGTCCAACCATCCTGTTTCATTCTGCATTCCCTGCTTATGAATTAGTGATATTTCTCTAAATGTCTGGAGAAAGGGCAATTAGAAGATTCAGTACAAATGCAGAGAAAGGAAAGATGAGAATAAAGAAATAATTTTTGGAAGAAACAAATCCAGTGCGACTGTTTTTCTTAGCCTTTTGTCTTGCTAAAGGAAACTTGTTCATTAAGAAGGAAAATAATTGCAGAACTTCTGTATGAAGTGACAGATCTGAAACCAGTAATCATATTGTTATAGAAATCATTGTTCTTGTAATGATTTTTTTGGCATGAAGAACAAATTGAATATTCAACATCAAAACAGAACAATAAATCTAAGTAGTTTACATCATTATAAGTAGTACTAAGACTACGAACTAGAAGAGAGATAGCATATAATTTTTATTCTTTAAACAGTGTATGTTACAGCAATAATGAGCAGCTATAATGTGCTGTTGAATCCATTTGGGTCTTCTGCACCAACAAGCCTATTCTGTGTGCCAGGATTGGTACTTTTATTATAACACTTGCTTCTCAAAGAACCACAGAATGGTTGGGGTTGGAAGGGGGGCCTCTGGAGATCATTTTGTCCAACCCACTGCTCAAGCAGGTTCACATAGAGCAGGTTGAACAGGTTCATCTATAGGTAGGCTTACTGGTGAGACTGTCAAAAAGAGGTTAATGTCAACTGTAGCGAGAACCACCTGTTGGCCCTTTGCTTTTTCCTAGAGAGAATTTATTTAAAAATCAAGGTTAGTGTCTTTGAAAGAAAATAAAAATACCGTTGTACCAATGGTCTTCTGTTTAAGTACCTGTATAAGCTCACTGAGATTTAAGATACAGTGAGTAATCTTCTGTTGCTTAAATGTAGCTTTTCAGTGTCCTTTGACTTTCACTGCACAGCCTGTAGCCACTGTCCCGGCTGGACACACATCTTCCAGGGAACCCTCTGTCATATCTGCTATCCCTACAGTGTTTCTTGTGTACCCTGAGCATCCAAACCATTCCTGCAGAGATACATGTGGGCCTTACAGAAGTGGTTCTTCCTGCAGTGGCTACAGTCCCTGCTCTTCTACAGTCTCTAGAATGTTTTTTTACTACTTGTTGCTATAGCTCCAAAATCATTTAGGTTGGATCACGTGCCATGCAAGAAGCTTTCAGTTTCTTGCCTGCTTAAGACTAGCAGTGTGATATTACCTCAGCAGTATGCATGTAAAGGCACTTGTATATTTACTTATATATGTGTTGCTGTATGCAAGATGCATAATTTTGGGAGATAGTGAGGCACCCAAACTTTTTGCTGTCTGGAATTATGAGAAGTTTACTAGTAGGTAAGGTACCTTGGGGTACCTTAATTATCAGGAAAAACTGGCCCCACATTCCCTCTATTTTCCATCTTGTGGTTTCTGGTCTCTTGTAGCAACAGCTGCCCTGGAGACCTGGTGCTGCACCTGCAGAGCTTGATGTCTGCTTTTGCTGGCGTTACTTTATTAGTAGGCTTTCTATTTCTATCCTGCAGGCTTCCTAGATAAGTTTAAATTTGAAAGTTTCATTGTCTAGGATATAAGCCCAGTAGTTGATACATACTCAAAAAGGGAACCAGAAGTGTTGCTGTATGTTTTAGCATTTTCCTTCACTGAGAGAAATTAATCTGGCCACTCATAAATATGCACCAGCATTTTTATTCACTTTGGTAATAAGGGTAGTGTTCTGTTAACTCTTACAGGACTTCCTGGGAGTGTTCAGCTGCCTTAGGAAGTATCTGGTGAGATTGTTACTGTTCAAGCCCTATTCCCTTGCTAGAAGACACTTCATTTTTAAATATGTCTTTGCACCAGCAAGATCCAGGTAGTCAGGATTGTTTCCCGTAGGGAGCAGCCTGATAAATGTGATTAGACATTGGAGTGGACTGTCTCAGAAGGTGGTGGAGTCACCAACCCTGAAAGTGTTTAAGGAAAGGCTGGACATGGGTCTGAGTGTTATGGTGTAGCTAGCCCACTGTGTTGATCTGTAGGCTGAACTCAGTGATCTCAGAGGTCTTTTCCAACCTCGCTGATTGTCTGATCCTTCTGCCATTCAGTTCTGAGCTGAACACTTCTCCCTGCTGGTCCTCGGCCAGTGGTTTCTCAGGTCCAGTCAGCCACACTGGGAGCTTGCTGGCCTTGTGGCACCACTGCTTTGGCAGCTCCTCAGGGTGGGAGGGCACAAATGTACTGGCTTGCTGGCTGGAGTTTGGCAAGGCCAGTGGCTGACGTCTGGACTATAACATGTGTAATGCAAATCCTGCATCCTTCAGGAGTGAAAAATGAAGTGCTGTATTTTCTAGGGAATTTTTTTTTTATGTTAGGTCTCTGGGATTCATGTGGCATTTAATAGCATGCATTTAAAATTGTGCTAACAGCTAGCCTGAGGTGTAGCTGAAATCCACTTGTGAGCTCCTGTTCCTACCATAAATAGAGGAAGCAAATCTTTTTTTATTTGGTGATGAAAGCATCTTGGGGAGTTTTAACCTCAGTTCTGAAGGGGCACCAGTCCTGCTGCATAATATAACATTCTCCAGGCTTTCACAAAACAGAAATAAGGCATCAGACCAATCCCACAAACACTTCTTGTTCTATTTCTTACCTGAAACTTCAGAACATGACCCTGCTAGGCAGTCCCTGCCATTTGCTGTGGAAAGCAAGGTGGTGTGTTTCATTCCAGGTTAGCTACTTATGTTTGGGTTGGGGTTTTTTTATAGTTTTCTTTAGTTGCTTTGGTTTGCTTGTGTTTTGGGGTTTTTTTAATCAGTTTTAGACATCTGCTTAGACTGCTGTGATAAGTTGCACAGTTGGTGAAAGGGAGGAGAGCAGTAGATTACACTATTGTCTTTGACTTTTTCTTGTTACTTTGTAGCTCATTTAATTTATCTTCTCATGACCTAGTAAGCAGAATCTATCTGTTTGTTTTGGGCCTTGGTCTAGTAGTCACAAAAGTCAATACCAAAAGGGTTTTTAAGATTTGGATCAGGCCCCTGTATGCATTTATATAAAGTACTTCTTAGCCATTGTGTAACGTTTTAAATATTCTCTTTTTTTTATTTTTTGTGTTGAAACTGAACAGTTCCAATGAGTTGTCCTCCCTCAGTTTGCACCTTTGCCTTCAGAAACTGCAGTTAATGTTCACTTCTTGGCTTTGCAGAGAAAAAAAAGACATTAATAGACCAGGTCACTTGAATTACTCTTGTTGAAAACTGATTAAAAGCTTATTGCAGCCTTGTCTCACAAATGGCATGCGTCCTAGCTTTCATTTGATGGGCAGCCTGTCGCCTTGTCAAATTATTCAATAGAATAATTCAATTACTCGAAGCAGCATTGCTGATATGAGGAGCTTATGTAGCTCATTGCTAGTGACTCTATGCTTTTCACTCTGCAGGCTGGTAACATGATTTGTGAGTGAGCTGTGGCTTTAACAATGGAAGGCAAAGCTGCTTTGTCGTGTATTTCCTTTCCTCCTCTTCCCTTACCCTCCCCTTCCTATCCCTTTCCTCCACCAGGCTATTTTTGTGGTGTACTGAGCTCCCAAAGCAAACGGAGGGAACGGGAAAAGGAGTGAGGCGAGCAGTGTCGCAGTCCTTACTTTGCAGATTTAATTCATACACCCTATTCAGAAAATACAGCATGTATGTGGGTCAGTGATCCCTGCAGATTTTTATTATTTATAATCATTCCTATAAATACAGGACTTCCCACAGCAGGGTTCACACAGTGCCATGTTTCTTGTAAACTGAAACGTTTTTATCTCTGCTACGGGCTGGAGGTAGCAAGTGCCAGCTCAAAGGTGAAGATAGAAATGAAAGAAAGCAGTAAACGTGCAATGGTGACCCAGCCACAAGGCAGACTGTTCAGCTGGGAAAACACTGTAGTGGCTCTAGCAGAGGACAAGGCTTTCAGTGCTATTTCTGTATCTGATGCCCAAGGGATTTTTTTTTCCTCTCTCTGTTTCTGTGCATGCATGTGCATGAAACATAGGTGCTTCTCTATGCCATGACCGGGACTGATGGCAGCTGTGTGAGTGCGAATGTGTAATCACAGAACAAACTTCCTGCATCTGCCCTGCCATGTGCTTCCAAGCACAAAGCTTCTCTTTTGGTCTTGTGCTGCCCCTGGGAGCTACCCAGTCGTGAAGGGGTGTTGGGTTCCTTCTCCCTGTGGTGAGCACTGGTACTGGCTGGGTAGGCTCCCACAGCAGCAAGTGCTGTACACCCCTATCAGTTGTTAGGCAAACATCTGCAGCTGGAATGTGTGGCATGTTCCTCTGATTTGCCAGTTCTCAACCTTGCATAGCAGCACATGTAAAATACTGAAATGCGGTTTTTCTGTTACTGTTAACGTTCAAAAATCTCGGTTTAATGTTGGTGTTTTGTTTTGTGAGTAAAATAGATCCTGGTCCTTTCCCCCACCGCCCAAACTGTGGGATCCAAACGCTTTCTCCCACTGCCCATGTGTAGTTTGGTGTCCTTTGTTTCGCTACCTCATACCAAAAACATAGCAAACAACTGAGATGTGTGCTGGGTGCTCAAGGCCAAAGAGTGTTTTAAATGGTCACAGTTTGTTTTATGCAGCCATACAGCATGGTACATTTTGGAAGGAACACTGGGATGGTGTTATCACAAGATACTGAATATGACATTATACTTTGCAATTTGTTTTGGGTGCCTGGTTTGGGAAAGCATATACTTATATTCTAAAGTACAGAACTATTCAAGAAGAATTAGTGCAAGTTAAGGCATCATGCTGCATTTATTGCTAAATGTGTGTTTTTATTTAATTCAAACTAGAAAGAAAACCTGCAAAGAGTTCAAGTACCTGTTTCTCAGAGCATGAGCATACGAGCATTGGGGAGCAGTTGGCAGGATGAGAACTTCAGCCTGCTCTGGGTAATAGACCCTCAGGAGAGGAAAAAGAAAACCCATTTTTTAGATGGAACTCTCCTTATCTTAATACTTCTTCTTAGCAAATTGTGTTGGTGGTTGGACTCTAAGCATGTGATTAAACTGTTAAAAAATCAAGATATTTAAGGATTAGTTACTGTATTAAATCCTCTTACATGCAGTGTGCTCTGGTTGCCCTGTGTAGAGTATAATGTAATGACTGGTAATTTCTCCTTTCTTTTCTAGTACAAGGATGCATTTATGAAAGCAAACCCAGGGTACAAGTGGTGCCCTACAACCAACAAACCTGTGAAAACCCAGGCATCCAGTGTTACAAACAGGAAAAAGCTATGGGCCATTGCATCAGACTCTGCAAAAGACTTACCGAGCCCAAGGAAAGTAACCAAAAGTGAAGAAATGCCACAACTTAACTTTGCGATGGCAGGTGAGATTTCCATCCATGGTACTCAGCTGCAGCTCTGGGGATGTGGTATTGAAACTGAATTCAGATACCTAATTTCTTTAATAGACATGGTCCTGTAGTGTCCCAGATTAAGTTGTCCAAACTGTAGTTAAACCTCTGTGTATCAGTTTTCTAAAATTTTCCATAGTGCATGATTTATTTTCAAGATGTGAGGCATCCTAACTCTTACCCCCTGTAGGGCCCAGATTTGATTGATTTTTTGATTCAAGTTTATCTGCTGTCAGAGACTTCCATTTTATGGTTATTCTGGCTAAAAAGGAAAATGCTGATTGTGTGCATTCTGTTTCTCTGTCACAGAATGCTGTACTCTTTTAAGTAATTTACTCTTTGCAAAAAAAAATCTATGGGTGTCTTAAGTTGGATATGATTATCTTCTAGATTAATGTTCCAGTGAGGCTAACACTTTTTTGTTTTCATCAAGAGAAGCATAATTTAATTTCACTTAAATGTGCTCTTTTGCCCATTGTATCTCAGAGGAGCAAATTCTATACTTCTAAACATTTGGAAAAAAAAAAAAAAAAAGATATGTGAGGAAGTATAGGTGGAGTGCCTGAGCTGGTGAAAAGCAGATAATCTCTCACTGATATCCATAAATAGCAGAACTGTTGTAATCATGACCTTGAAATACAGGGACATTAATGTTAAATACTGGAAGCTTAAGAACCTGGCAGTCCGTGTTAAAAAAAAAAAAAAAAATCCCTGCCATTGTTTTTTCCTTTTGCTGCCCTTGGGGTTTTTTTGTGTTTTGAGGTCTTTTTTGGTTGGTTGGTTGGTTGGGTTTTTTTTTTGCTTGTTTAAAGTTTCAGATGCATCAGTAGTTATAAAATTAGAAACTGTGTCATATCCTACCTGGTTTATGACAGGTGTGTAGCAGATAGGACTTCTCTGCTTAGAGAGATTGTGAGCTGGAGAGTAGAAAATGGTTTTATGGAGCAAGTTTAAAAGAATGAAAAGGAATGAAGAGGCTTGTATATCTTAGTATAGTGCTATGAAAATGCCTGTAATGAAATTTCTTCTGGCTCTTAAGGAACTGTGAAATGTGATCAAAATAAGTGTTTCATGCTGCATAGTTCTGGTATATGGGAGAGCAGTTCGAAAAATCACAAACCCCTTCAGACCATTCTGCTTTTGCTTTTAGAGGAGTAATTTCTATGCTCCTTAAATATTTATTGACTTATCACAAAGAACAAGTAACAAGCCTTAATCTACTTCTCATCCATCCCCCAGTGGTCCTGCCGGGCTATCCTAATGTCATGTTTTTGAGCACAGAGGTCTTGAATCAACACCTGTCAGAGTAGGGGACAGAGAAATTAAGAATTAATTACAAACGAATCCATTGTTCTATCTATAGAGCCATTTATATCTGAAAAAACTCCTTCAGTGCTACCTGTGATAATTTGTTTGGTTTTTTTCCCTGCAGGCTGAGTCAATGAGCATAGTAATTCATAGGATCTTACTCCAATCCTCATGCCAGTGAAGGCTGGCAATATCTTGGGTATAAGAATACCTTATAAAATAAAGACAGCTTCTGACAGAGATGTTAGCAGCATCCACATCATGACAAGTGTGCCATGCCGAATGGATTACTGCTTTGTCAACTATATACCAGTTCATGCTATATATGTTTATTTGGCTCTTCTTTGCTTGAGTTCAGATGATAGTTCAATTCAACTCTCACTCTTCTCCCCAGTACAATCTCTTTAAAATCCAGGCTGTATACTATCTGATGAACTGAAATGTAGCTGAACCACCTCAAAAACACTTACCTTTGAAATGCCACTGATTCACTTGTATCTTCAAGGCACATAACTTCCTCAAGACAGGGTTTATACGAGTCTAGAATCATGCCAGGAAATCTGTTTTGTTTGTTGGTCATTGCTAATCATGTCTTGATTGCTTTTTGTGTACTATATTTTACTTTGGAAAATCTAATATGTAGACAGTAAGATCTTACTTTGTTTTTGTAACTCCTATACAAGCTGTTTCTGTCTTTTTTTTTTGGCTTTACAAGAATAACCATGCCACATTTAAGTTTGTTATGCTGACCTACATTATATCAAGAAGCTGAGGTATGGCACCAGCATTGGGCTTCTGACCTGCAGACCCACTAGTGGTGTCTTAGATCATCCAGCTGGGAAGCTGTAATTGAGCATGTTTTTCTCATGATATGGCTCACCTGTGTAGGATGTGGGGCAAAGAACACTACTGATTGCAAAAGCTTTGCCGTACTAACGTGTGAGATTCGCAGTACTTGCATATTTTTGCTTCAGAAGAAAACCATCCATGCCAAAATGCTTTTTAGTGAGGCAAAGGCTGGAAGGAAGACACTTTTAGAGTAGGCTATATCCCTATAGAAACACAGTTTGTTTTTCAGAAAGAAGCTCAATTATGCACCCAGGTAAAAGTTGGTTGAAGCTAGTTCCTGCTGGCCTTCTTCCTGCTTAGTACTTCCTCAGTTTGTTGTTTCTTCTGACAGAGAAATGATGAACAAGCCAGCCTGCTGAGTCTGTAACCAGCCCAGTACTAACAAAGTATGTAATTCCCAAACAGAGAGATGGTTTTAAGTTTCATCAATATTAAAAGCTGTTGAGAAAGTCACGAATCACCTGCCATTCTTCAAGTTGAATGTGTGTGCTATTTTCCCAGTACTATTGATTTAAGAATAAATTCTGTAAAATACCCCTTAAAATTCTTCTACATACCAGTAAGCTCCTAGTGCCAGAAGAGAATATTATTGTGCTGAGAAGGCACTATAAGCATAAGGCATTGTTTGGATATGTACATATTGTCTTCCCTTAGGTGAAGTTATTTTGTAATTGAAAAACTTAGTAGAAGGATTTTTGTTTTTATCATGAACAGACATCTAAGCACCAACCCTCTGCTACAGCTGCAGCTTAAGTGTTCAAGTTGTTCAAGCATCACATTAAACCTTTGTTTCTAGTTCATCTGTCATTTTTTCCTTCCTTCTAATTTTTATATTTAAATAAACAGTTTAAGTATTTGCTTACTTAGGAAGAAAAACACTAAACCACACTTCCATCTTTATTCTCTTATGATAAGCTACTTACTTGAAAGGCAGTAAGCCAAAACTACCAAGAAGATATTTAGAGGACAGGCAAGAATTTTCCAGTTGTAAACTGGGTGTTCTTGAGATGGCCAAAGCTGGGGAGGGGGAAAAGGACCAACAGGTAAGGAAAATAAAGCACAAAAGAGCAGCTGGGAGTCATCAGGGTGATGCAGGCATGAGAAAGTGCTATACTGCAGTTTGTCAGGCAGAGTGACAGGACCCTCCTCAGCTGATGTGGTTGCACTGCTGGTCATCCATATACAAGAAAGTCAAGCAGCACCTGGGATAACTGCAGAGGAGAGCTGTAGGAATTGCTAAAATTATGGGTGATGGATGTGCTTTATGACATTGGGAGATCTTGAATTGTTTAGACCAAGAAAACAAGTGGAAGAAGAGTAGGAAAAGTCCTGTAAATGCAGAAAAGTGAGATACCATTTAGGGAAACAGTTACTAATCTTAGGCATATGAGTACCAGTAAAACATGTACTACCTGGCCTTGAGTATATTTAAGCTAAAACCTGGAAGAAAGCCCTTGATGCTTAGAAGATTTTTATCCTGCACACATCTTCCAAAGGGAGTAAAGAAACTAGAAAACAACCAGCCAAGGCCTTACTGTTTAATATGGGGCTCAGTAAGTTTATGGAGGACCTGGAGATCTCTTCCAGTCTCTACTTCCTCCAAATCAACTACCTGCTCAGGCATTATCTTTCAAGATATGTGTTGATTTTTACTTCCTAATTGCTCTGCTGTCTTCTGGTTTGAAGGACTGAATGGTTTCTGATCAGCTGCTTGGATGGCAAAAAGTGTTGTTGTTGATAGGATCACTTCACTTATGACTTGTGTTTAGATACTTACTGGCCCTTCGCATTTTCTGTGTCCCATCCTCTTACTAGATCCTACATTTCTGGTAGTGCCTTGTCTTTTCAAGAAGTGTGATTTTTTTTTTTTTCCCTTTTTAATTTAAAAAGGCAAACTTCTTCAGAAAAACTAAAACCTCTAAAACACATGTGTTCTATGTGTTTATTGTGGTGAAGGAAAAAGTTAATTCCAGTTGAATATTGGGTTTGAAGTTCGGTGCTATTTAGGATGGCTGTTTAATACTGTTTAATAATATGCCACTCTTCTATCCATGAGGTAGTGAATGAGCCAGGTTTATTTACATTGTTTTCCTCTATTTCTATTTAATACCCTTTTAAAAGAGTATTGGAAAAACTTAGCTTGGGAATGTCAGTGAGAGATGTTGTGTGCAGGAAAACTTTGGGCAGCATCTGTGATATTGAATTAAACAGCATTGATGAGTATTCCCATGAATTGGACTGTGATCATCTGTAGCCCTAAACTGTTTGGAGGTTTACAGGTACAGGTTTGGCCCATGTCAGCTGAAAAGATAAAAAAAATCCACTCACATTGTGGCTGTTGCATGAGACATTTGGCCACTTTGTCTCCCTGTCTCTACATGACAGTGTTAAATCAGGCGCCTGCATTGCTCCCAAGGCATTCTCCCAAAATCAGACAATTAGTCTTCATAGTGATGAAGAGCAACCACTGTTCTGAGTAGAAAAACTACTCCATGAGTAATGTGCTGTCAGAGTTTATTGCTTTCACTTCTTGTCATTTTCTGAGCTCCCGAGGTGCAGGAGGAAGGCTAGAGGGAAAAAGCTGTCAGTACCAAATACTTGGAAAAAGAACATTTATATCTCCATTTTACATTCCTCAATTATGTATTGTATTGGCAGGGCAACAAGTAGGCAGGCAGCTTGCCTGGCCAGTGCTTGTGCTGTTCTGGCTTCATGCTTCAGAGCTGTCAGGCTGGCACTTTTCACCACTAAATACAGCTCTAAATTATAGACAAATGAAAATAGAAATTTTGCTTCAGAGCTTGATTGTGTTGTTTTGTTCCATCCTTTTATTTGTTCAGTTGCCAAGGAAGGAACCGCTCCCTTGGTAGGAGCATCCACCAACTTATAAACCTGTACATTATTAGAGCATCTTTGTGTATATTTATGTGTGAGATCATTACAGTTGCTGTTTTAAAGATATTCATCTCTGTAGTACATAAAACCTTTGGCAGTAGAGTTGTAAATCCATGCAATGGGGTGTTAAGCACACAAATCCAATTAAATCCTTCAAACAGCTTTGAAAGCCTTCCCAGAGGGTACAGAAATGGTTATTTGTGATTCTCTTGAACTGCCTTTTATGCCAGCTTGCTCAGAGTGTCTTTGACAAATAGTCTTCTGGGTCTTTAGTGGTGCAAGTGGTAGGTTTTTTAAACAAACAAATGAATCAACTTAAGACTCCATTTTATTCTTTTAACAGATCCTACACAAATGGGAGGCCTGAGTATGCTACTTCTAGCAGGGGAACATGCACTTACTGCACAAGAGGTAAGGAACTCTCTTCTCTCCCTTACCATGAGCTCTCAGTCTAAAGAGCTTGTAAGAGGAATATTTGACCAGCGAGGAATTAAAGTTTAGGACACACCTCAGGTAACTTCAGCCGGGAATGAAATGTGTGTCTTGTATCCCAGCTGTGAATATGAGTTGAGCATAGTTTAGTATTAACTCTGCTGATACTTGAACATACTAGTCAAGCCTGGCCTATGAAGAGACATTGTCAGAGGTGAAAGGGTTGAAATACTGTGTTAACAAACAGTTGGTTTGCAAGTTTTTCTAGGAAAGGATTCTATATGCTTGTGCAATGCCTGACACAACTGTGGCCTTGTCACTAAAAGATGAATAAACAAGTAATTTCCTACAAAGTCAGCATCATTGTATATACATTCTGAAACCCTGCAAGTGCTAACAGGTAATTGAAGTATTGCAGTCTGCTCCTATTCACTAAATCATTATGTCTAAAAAGAAGTTTGTAGTTCAGTTGCCATCACAAACGTGTTTTTACAAAGGAATCTAGTAAGTGTGTATATCTCCAGTAGTGCAGAGATCTCTGGTCTTTCTTTAGACTGATTATTAATATAATCTGGTTTTTAGGCCAACTTTGAAAATTGTTCAAAAGGTCACTTCTTTATTGGATATAGTAAGTAGTACTGCCATAAATCTCTAGCTCTAGGAAAGAACTCTCTGTTGTTGTTGTTGTTGGTTTTATTGGGAGTAAAAGTAATAATTAACTTAATCTATATATGTAGTGCATTTGAGATGTATTGCTTCTGTACTGCCAGACTCCTCAATGCTTTGCACACCAGTTTTAGCCATGGAAGTTTTGTGCTGTGTGGGTACTGACCTTCTGTGCTGCAGCATGAAAAATAAGAAACATTCAAGCCAAGTTGACAGAGAAGTGAAAAGAAATACATTATTTTGTGCTAAAATTATACTGTCCTTCTCAAACTTGTTGTCTCTCAGCTCGGAGCATACAAGCTGCTTTTACTATGCTCTTATGTTTAAATGTGAGGGAAGGTATATTGTAGTCATAGATATTGCATTCCTTTAAAAAAGGTCTTTGCCATGACCTTGAGAGCTGAGGTGACTTGATTCTACAAGAGCCTCAGTAGTGTGATTTCAGATAGCAGTGTAGGAATAAAATGCACATGTAGATCTAGAGTCAAAGCAAAAAGCGTGTTGTGTGATTGTTTTAGTGCATAAAAGTTCTTTTAATCAGAACTTTCTTATTTTGAGCAAAAGACATGTTTCCCATGTGCCTCAATAAATCCTGATTTTCTCGATAGAAGTGTGCAATACAACTTGTGATGAAATATTCGCTTTATGTATAAACTACACTCTACTCTTCTGGGCCTGTAGTCTTCTTTTGAAACCTGTCCGTCCGCATCAAAGAAGCAAGCTGTGTAATCTGCTTTCCCCAAAAATGTAGAGCAAAATAATTGTCATAAATACAGCCCAGACAAAACTAGTTGGGGGATTGCTAGGGTTGAGATGAGCCATAATGTAGCCCATACTTACTAATGAATTACCGTATTTTAATTGTCCTGCCCTACCTGAGAAGTGGTTAAGGCACAGAGCACTTTCCCAGGAAACTGCACACCTCTGATTCTTTTTGAGGGTCCCCTTTGTAAAATTCCTCCTCCAGATCAATTGGGGAGATTGATATTCTTAAAGAGACCCAAATGAACAAAGTTCAATCCTCCTCATTGTGTGTTTGCAGAAGTTAAGTCTCCAGCTGTGTGTCCAGGTGCTGAGAGACTTTCTTGGTTTCTTTTGTGTGGCAGCCCTGGTGTGTCTTCCATTTGTCCTTTATTTTCTTACGTTTCAGTGGTGAATCAATACAGAACAAATTTTTCTTAGGCATGTGTTTCTCAAATGCAGTAATGATCCTAAATCTGTTTAGACTTGGGTAACTGAACAGCTCTTCTGTGTTCCCACCCTCAAGTGTGTAGACAGAGGAGATGTAAGATGGTCATCTTTGCATGCCTTTAGGAGAATCTATGGTTGGATTTCCATGCTTATGATGTCGCACTTAAACCAGCATCTGGGAGGTTAGCAGAACATGCTAGGAGGTGGTATGACAGACTCAGAAAGCAGCTCAAGAAATCATTGCAGAGCTGGGAAGCTGCTTTGCTCTTGAGGGGAGAGGAGGAGTCAGTTGTGATGTATTAGAGTTGGTATTCACATGGGAGAGAATATGGTGTATTAAGGTGACTACAGAGGTATGGTTAGTGAAAGAGGTTCAGAAGTTGCTTTATTATGGAGAATTTATGTATTGTTTTTATATGCCTGTGAGTATATAAACATACATTGTACATCTAAAGCCTTGGCAATTTCAGTTTTTAGAAAAAGGACAGACACTGTCATATTTTAAAGAATGGTCTGAATTATAACATGTAGTCTAAATTATCATGAAAGTGTGTGTATACACTTAAGATACATGTATACATATATGATTCTTAAACTGGGGATCTGCCAGGCACAGGATTAGCTGTCACATGCATATTGACTGCTGTGCGTATGTATGATTATGCAGCCTCGGGTGGCCTTGTAAGCATAAGACTTACATACTCTTACAACTTTAAAGTTGTTAACAGAGGGAAGGGCAGCAGTGGCACAGTTTTGCTCAGCACTTGAGAGAGAATGAAGGACATTGTACTTAGAGGTCTGCTAATCCAATGAAAAGTATTCAACATCTACTGATGTTCTGGCAAGTGTATGCTAAATGAATGGATAGGGGTTTTTCAAGTGAGAAGTTTAATCTTCAAGTTGTCGGAAGCCCAGATGTCAGGTAAGCAAGTGACCAGCCAGCAGGAGGATGGGAAGAGGCACAACAGTGATATTTACAGAATAGTTTTGAGGCTTCAGTTGCAATGTTCCCGGTTTTGCAAATTTTTGTAATAGACTAGAGAGTTTCTCTTCTGGTAACAGAATCCAGTGGTGGTGGGTGATTGATTTCTAGGCAGCAGCTGGTGTTACTAAGCAGATAGGCAAGAGAAGCTACAGACCTTACAGGCAGAGGACACGGATATGCAGTGAGTTTCCTCCTGCATTTTGAATGCTTTCATCGGTTACACAAGACAGTGGTGTGTGAGCATATGTTACTGAACACCTGAGCAGAGATGCCGGACGGATCATCTGCAGCTGCTGTGGTTGTGCCAGGCAAAGCCGGGTCCTCGCCGCAGGTTATTGGCAGCAAGGCTGAAACCGGGTGAGCAGCTTGTTTGCCCGTTCGCCTCCCTGCGCATCTCCCGTACTCGTCCGTCAGGCCCTTTCCTTGCCTTACAGCAGCACCTAGTGGACTCTCGGTAGGTTACTGCCCAGAAATCCCGACATCCGGAGCGGCCTCCAAAGCCTACCTGTCTGTCAGCGCTAGCGCGTCGCAGCGGTCAGGGTGCGGCCGGCCCAGGGATTTCCACCCTTGTTCCGTGTGATTGTTTCAGAGCAGGTTGTGGTAACCTGCAGGGGAAAGGAAGGCCTGTGGTTTCCTTCTTTTTGAGAGCAAAAGGCTATCTTACATGGGATGCAAGGTCTGTGCAAAGTGTGAATCAGAAGTGAAAAATCTCTTAGTGCAGCTCAAGAGAAGGTTTGGAGGAAGAAATGGTATGTTGTGGACATTTTATTAGAGCAGGAAATGGGATGTACAAAATGGCACTATCTGTGCATCTGCTCCTTTTGGTAATTATTTTAATGCTTTGATCAGGTTCAGCCTGGCAAATGGTAGAAGTCATGGAGATAATAAGTTTCCCACAAGTCAAGAGTGTTTGGGGAGCCCCAGAGAAGAAGAAACAAGGTCTAATTAAGTGCTCTGCCAAGTAAAAGCAACAGCATTAACTTTTTAAAGAGTAGCAGGAATTGACAGGAAAAACATAGTGGTTGCAACCACAAAACCTCCACTGAGTTACTGAGCACCAACAATCTGTCCTCTACACACAAACCCATAGAAAACTGGGCTTCACACCTCCCACAGCAAGTGGTTTTGGTGCCACCAGGTGTACAAGCTGTGCCCTGCCCCCAGCACATGACGTCCGAGGCAGCGAGTAGGCTCATCTGGAGTGTCTGACAGCACCCATGTTGTCGGGGCTGAGCCCAGGCACTTGGAAGGGCACTGCCACTCCAGCATGGTGCTCCTGTGGTCCATGGCTCATGGCTCCAAACTCAGAGCTAAGCAGTATAAAACAGCTGGTTGAACTGCAGAAAATATGGGAAACAAGTCCAAAATTTGGTTATTCTTTTAAGAATCCCACCAGTGCAGTGGCCTGAAATAACCAAATGAATGCTCAGACGTGCAAGCAGCAGCAGCCTTACATATTTGCACCTTTGCAGAATCTCAGACCTTTGGAGATGGGTCTCTCAAAAGCAGCCAGATACTTTGCTGGTAGTAGTTCAGACTACTGTTGAGGCACAGACGTCTTAAACAGACTGTACAGAAACAAGATAGAAGTCAGTAATAAACATTACATCAGTGAAAACAGTAGCACAACCTACTAAAAAGGCAGAAGACAGACATTAGCATTACATTCTTTGTAGCCCTTTGGATTGCTGTACTCCCATAGTACACCGATGAAATATCCTGCTCAGTGTTTAACAGGAGTCACTGTTGCTGATGAGGTTTATGGCAGGGAAGAAGAAAATTTGTATGTAAACAAATTGTCACTTGGATTTTGTGTTTCCAGGGGAACGTGGGTAGCAGATCCCTGAAGGCAAATGCTGCTGTTGCTATTGCAGTGCTTCAGGATCTCAGACAAACAGCAGCAGGGCAAGCAGCACAAGCTGTGGGCTTTGTGCTTACTACCAACAGGTGCCGTCAGTAGCTAAATCTTATGTGCTTTCACCAATAAAAGCTGTTGATTTACTTGCTTAGGTAATGAATAAGAAAAAGCCCCACATTTATTTTTGAATTTGTTAAGTAAGCTGAAATTTTGAGGGGAGAAAAGTTGTTAGGGAAAAAATTTCCATCCTGTTACTTTTTATAAAATCTTACAAAGCTTCCTTCCTTTCTTTCCATTTCTTAAAAGCCGTGTTACATACCTTATTTTATCCTAATAGTACTTCATTCTTTTAGGAGTTACACATGTAAATCTTTTACACTCAAATGTAACACTTAATGAATGTATCATATTTGATAGAATTCCTTTACAGAATAATGCTTGATTAACAGATTTCTAGCTAATAAGAATACCATGGCTAAGATGTGTTAATTCAAATAAGGCTTTTGGTTTTGAACAGTCATTTGTTTGTATTTTGTTTTCAGTTATAATGACTTTCTCGTACTGCTTCTCAAAAGCACCCCTAAAATGTATGTTTAGGTACATGATTAGAGAAATTTTAGGCTTGTGCTACCCTTATCTACTTATTTTCATGCTGTTATGATTGTAGATTATTTTTCTAATTAGTATTTCTGTCATCAACTGTGTCTTCAAAATATTTTTTTACCTTCTATGTAATCTTGCTCTGAATTATAGCACAAATTACAGATATAGCAGTGTTGATAGCATCACCAATACAAGATGGTTATGTGTGTAGTCCAGTATAATCCATCAAGTATTCTGTTGTATGAAACTATTCTGACAAGTTCAGAATCATAAAAGAAGAAAAGCCTGGTATTTTTGTGGTCTTCTTTTCTAAGACAGTTTTCAAATGCATTATAATGGGTGCTAAACAATGTTTTCATCTGTAAATATGATTTAATCTTTCCAGGACTGTGAAACACTAGCTTGCCCTTCTTCTCTTAAATGGTTTATTTTGCTCACTGTTGTTTTTAGCTTGAGGGAAGCACCTTTGAGGTCTTATCCTGCACTCTCCTTTTTTCAGGTTTCCTCCAGTACTTGCCAGTCTGATACATCTAATTCTACAGAAGCCTGTCAGAAGTCATCATTGTTTCAGTTTGCAGAGGTGAGTTTCTTTAAAAGGGTTTTTTTTCCTAAGTGTATCCTTTTAAGAAGCATCTGATGTCCAGCTGAAAGAAAAATCAAATGTCTTTAACTAAAATTGGATGTTTTTATTTGTTCCCTCATTTTGGGTTTATGCTGTTGAATTATTTATCAGGTTGGTAAGACTTGAAGTGCAAGAGAGTGTGTTTAGGACCCTGATGGAAACCCAGCTGCAATAATGGAGCACCTCTAGTTTAAGCTATAATTTGGAGATATGTCATTCCTACACTTAGTTTTAAACTAGAGACTTATTAACTAAGGTTTTAACATGTATTTGGATGTTTCTAATCTACTGTGGCTGTTTTAGTTGTTGACTCCATCAAAAATCGTTCTAGTTCTTGACTCTCCAAAATTTTCTTCTAGAACGAAACAGCTCTATGCAAGTGTGCTTTGATTTTGCAGTGTATAGTATTTTTGTCAACATACTATCCAGTTATTGCTAGAAGTGTAACTGTGGTGTGTGTGTTATTGCTCTTTTTTTTTGAAGAGTTTCATCCAAGTCTTAATGGGTTTCATAGGTGTAAATAACATGACAAAAATGAAATTGCAAGGAACTCTGCAAGCATCAGTTGTTTCTTGAAATAATCATAATACATGACACAGAAATATTTAGTTGTATAGATACTAATTTTACAAGACACTGGGTAGTTTTTAAGTAGGTGTATATGGAAAGAAATTTTGTCGTAGTGAGGGCTTTTTATTACCTGTATTCACACCAGCTGTGAATCTGACTTGTGTGTCTATTACCCATTGCCTTGTGCACTTTCATACTCCTTCCTAAAAGATCATCACTTTGGGAGCAGATACGTTGTAATCCTAGCACGCAAGAAATGGGACTTCTTTTTCAGTTGGATATTCTAGTATCAGTGCACAAGCCCTTGAATTCCAGCTTAAGATCTGAGTCTTTCAAATATATTAGAAGTAAATTGGAGCGCTGATCCTTTATTTCTGATTAAAGATAATGGCCAGAGTGAAGTAGATAACCTGTTATTAGGCTCTTAAACAGCCTGCTGGCGTTTCTTGTTAGGAAGAGGAAATGCTTGGTGTGCCAGCAATGAAAAGCAATACTTAGATGCTTCTTAGAATTGGTTAGTTCCAGTATCACTTACTACACTTTTGTGGTAATGATTCAACATCCATCTTCCCATATTTCTGAGATGCTTCTGTGTGCATATACTGTCAGTAGAGTAATGTCTTGTATTGAATTTCACTGCTGAATCTTTTAAAGAGTAAGACAAATACCACCTCACCTAATTGTTCCAGTTCATTTTACAGTGCCAAACGAGGGAAGTGCCAGACTCATGTGGCAGTAGGCAGGAATTGTGCTGCCAGATATGCCCTTGCTAAGGGTTTCTGACCTCAGGCTTTTCCTTACCCATTGAAGAAAATTTTTAGTGGGTGCCAGGAAACAAGCTCACCTGCACTGCTAAAACATGTGGTTTAGAAGTAGCCTACTGATGATCAGTAATTAGAAATGCAAATTAGCTAGTCTTACTTTTCAAGGATGTTAAACATCCTGTAGAGAGGGTGCACCTAACCAGTACATGGTAGGTATGTGTGTCAGTGGCAAAATAATTGATACTTATAGTGAAGTTTAACATTAATCAGAGGTGTCATTTGCAACAAAACTAATTGACACAAGTTAAACAGTATGAAATGCAGTTACCTTAGTGTGGGGGATAGATCTGGTATCCCAGAATACCTGCGCACACTGTGTTTCTGTCCGCACTTACCTTCTGTACTAAGTAGCGATTTGTGCTCTGTCATCACCACCATTCTGCAGTCTCAGGTCTTCCTCTGAACTGTGAAATACAATACAGTGTTAAGTATTTGTTGCTAACCCTTCTTTGATATATCAGCAGGCAAATAAAAGCCCTTCAAAAAAGGCTTATTTTGTAGATTCTAGGAAGGATTTCCCTTCTGAAAAGTAATTCAAGATTACCATTTCACAGATCACCTGTTTATGTTTCCTGGAAAGCAGATACTGTTTGTTGTAAGGGTGTGTTGGAACTTGTTTGCATACTCTGGAGTACCAGGAATCTTTTTATGACAGATAATAAATTTAGCATGTTAAAGTGTGATACTGAAACTGAACAGTTAGGTAATACAAGCATAATTGTTTTCCTGACAGATCTCTTCCAACACGTCACAGCCTGGAGTCCTGGGGGCAGTAAAACAAACGGAGGAGTCTGCATTGTTTCAGTTTGCTGAGGTACAATGGCTGAATGTGGTGGGGGAGGATGGGAGGAAACAAGGAACCGGTAAGAGTTGCCAGTGAATGGCTGAGCACCCTGTCTTATCAGAGATTCCCATCAGGAGATGTATATCTTCCTGACAGTATTGTGTTAAGAAAACCATGGGGTGAATTAGCAGTGACTGGATGAGATGTTGGCCAGTTCTACCATCTGAGAGGTAGTGGGCTTGTGAACATTACGTAGCCTTCCATACCCAAAGGATCACTGCAGACTTACTATCCAAATGGGCTTTTAATTTACATCTAGGAAAACAGCAATTAAAAGACATTTTGAAATGACACTGCACTGCCTGTGGAAGAGGCTGCAGCAGGGCAGAATAGTGATTGCCCTAGAGGCAGGAATCATTTGGAGAATCCTTGCAGGTCAAAGGAAGCTTATCACAGCAGCCACAAGGATATTTAACAGCATCAGTTAAGTGGTGACTTATCAAGCCTATCAGTTTCCCATAAGTACATGGCTTTTCCGCCTTCCTCCACATATTGAAGATTTAGAATTTGTGAAATGCTGCTTTTAGGAATTTCTTCTCCCATGTGTTGAATGTGCCTCTGTGAATTGACTTTCCACACATTTACTCTTCTTGCCCATTTGGGGGAGTCTCATACTGCTTGCAGAATCATTTAAGGCACAGGTGTATTTTGTGTGTGCCTGAAAAGGCTGGGATTGGAGCTGGTGCTATTGCAGAGGAGCATAAATGGATTAAAAGATACCCTGATTGTTATTCTGTATGTCATACACTTCTGTCTGTGTAATGTTGAGCTGATTGTCTACTATGTTTTTTTTAGCTTGCTGGAAGGGGCCTTAGTGTTTTTCTTAGGAGGGCCAAGGAAGACAAACCAATTTACTGATTCAGGTGCCGGAAAATACCTGGCTACAAACACTCCTATAAGATACAATACAGTTAATAACTCTAATCATGAAAGTGTTTTCATGCTTGTAAACCACAGCTTTGACAGTTAGAAGTCAATTTGCAAAGCTCTTTTGAGAAAATTAGAATTGAGCAGGATGAAACTATGTGCTGAATCTACACTTTTAAACCAAGTTAAAAGATACAAACTGGAGAACATTTCTTGTTAATATTATTCCAGTATTTTGCAATAAAACTGCAAGTGAATCTGCTAACTTAGTTGCAAAAATCTCCGTCATTCTGGGTATCTGCAGAGTTGAACAGAGTATGTATTGCATTTAGTACAACATTCTTAAATTGTCACATAAAACCTGGCTTAGCCATACTCTCAGAATTTCACCTAAAATCATTTCTTCTCCTAATTGAACAAACAAAATAACAAACCTGAAAATTGTCATACTGATGTAATAGTGCGTTTAGTTGCATTCCAGTATGCTGAGTGAGCTCCTTTGGCACATTGGAGTACACATATGAATCATCAAATGTTAGGTAGAAGAGGTGCTTAGAAAGTTAATTAGAATTTACTGAGGATAGTTTTAGAGTCAGGGTTAATATCTTTTTCTTGTAAAAATATTTAAATGTGTGTGCAATCTGGAGGGGTTGGTTTTGTTCTGTGGCTGGAAATAGGAAACAGAAATCTGGTCAAGAGAAAAAAAGGGAAAAAAATTTAACCTTGTTATAACCCTGTTAGCCATGGTTATTCTTCCTGCGAAACCTTAATGACAGTGATGAACATCATTTTTTATCTATAACAGTAGAGAAATGGTGTTTTTTCTTAGCTTGTAGCCTGATGATTTAATTTAGGTTGCTCCTAGGGAAAGTATTGAGCATCTTACAGAACCTCTTTAAGCTTTCTCCCCTGCTATTAAACCTGCTTGTGCTCTTTCAGCTATAAGGGCTTTCATTTGCACAGGCTGTCTTTGTGAAATTTGGCAAAAGTCCTATTCCGTACTGTGCCACTTCTTACTGCATCTTGTCTATATGAACGCATTACTGCATTTAGAGAACTAAATTATGGCAAGCAATTTGCAGTGGGCTGCTGTCAGCAATGTACAGTGCTACAAAAGGAAAAAGAGAAGGAGAGAAAGTAGTTATTTAACCAGTAGCCATGTAGACCTGTGAAGAAATGTGAAGTGTGCTCTGGTCTGATGTGCCCGGAGACTTCTGGCAGCCATCCCAGCTCAGTTTTGGTTCTGGCTGGGTGTTCCTCATATGTTGCCTTTCTCTTCACCGGCCTTGCAGCAGGGTGAGTAGAAGTGCCTCTTTGTGAAGACAGTGATCCCATTGAGTAGATTTGTCATTTAAAACAGACACCTTTACCCCAGGAGTACAAGTGCCCTGTCACTCAGATACAGCTCATTATGTGTAGAGTATGTATGGGATTCTTTTTGTCTTTACAGCCTCAGTTAGGCTTTCATCTGGTTGTCTAGCCCAAGTGCTGTAGTTGTCAATTAAAGCTGTTCAGGATATGCCTAATGAGGCCTGCCCAGTGGCTTGCCACAACAGATCATGAAAATCCTGGAAGCAAGACTTCATTTGGTTCTGTGGGCGTACAGGCAAGTGCCTTGGAGGCCTTCAAAGATTATGTGACATCCTCATAAGTGCTTTTTGAAGTTTGGATTGTTGTCAAGCTATGCTTTTGGCTTTCTCGTGCTTCTGACCCTGCAAGTAGTTGGCCCTACTTTTGTCCTTCTCATTTGAAACTGTATGGAAAGGCTGTGATTTCTGAGCAGTGGGCTGTGTTCCTTAGGGCAGTGGCTGTTTGCAGGCTGTTTGCTCACAGGGACTGGTCACTGTCCCTTTTCTTGCCATGAGAGGGAAGCAGAGCAGATGGGACCCTTTGCTCTCATGGTCTTACTGCATCTGTGTTTGGCAAATGTGAACAGATGGCAGTGATTGCTTCCTTGAAAGATGAGTACCTCTTGGATTTACTTTCCTAAACTCTTATTCGTTATTAAAGAAAAGGCTTCTGGGGTATGGAAGCAAAAGAATTGCTAGTTGAACCATCTTTAAAATAAAATGAGTCCACAACCACCAAACTCTTTGCTTTCAGCAGCTTTTCTAAATTTTTTCTCAAAGTGATTTAATTAAAAAGAAAAAAACAAAACCAGTCATGTGCAGTATGCAACAAGGTGGATTTTTTTTTTGCTAGTCCAGCATGTTATTTTCATTTAAGATAAAAAGCATGACTCAGGATGATTTTGTCCATGCTGCATTCTCACATGCTCACTTTGAGAAGGTTTGCTCTGTGTTTATATCTGTGCAGAACAGGAAGTTTGAATCCAAAACTTTTGATCAAAATCCCTTGAAATTTGGAGTGTAAAAACTAGTGAATGTTTTCTCTTCCAACTTCCATAGGTAAAGCTGTAATCTTCCCAGGTAAAGAATAATGTATTTGCTGTTTGCCCACATACTGAAATTATTAAATGTTTGTGTTGGAATGAAATGCCTGTTCTAGGAGGAATATGAAAAAGTAGTTCCAGCTTCTTTTGCAAACTAAAATGTAATAAAATAGCTGAAGTCCCACCTCTATTGTAATAAAAGATAGTAACTTGATCCTAATCATCCTCCAGTTAAACCTCTACGTCAGTAAAGGGCTGTTTGTGGTTGTAGTACTGGGGATTCTGGTTATTTTAAAGTCTGGGAGATGTTCTTAAGACAGGGAATGGGATCTGTAACCTCACAGAGCTGACTGATCAGCCATTCTTTTCCTTCTGATGTTTGGTCAGTAACTGCATCAGAATGAGTTACATACTTCTGTCACTTGCTGTTTGTTTTCTTAGCACTTTAAAGGTTGTTTTTTTTTTTTTTCTGAGATGAAGTGTCTCTTTCCTCTCTTTCTTTTAGTACTATAAAGATCTCACATTTTGCTAGGAACACCTATTGTCTTGTCAAAATTTCTTACTGTTTCCTCCCTTTCTGCATCAGGAGGCAAGATATGCCTGTATATTCTCAAGTTATAATTCAGTGTGTGTGGGTGTTGTTCTATCCTTTTTCTGCCATTCATGTTATGCAGAAAAAAAATCATTGAGATGAGCATTTGTTAAAATAGAAAGATAAAAAAGTTGAAGTTCAGTGTACAAGATCGCTTAGTCAAGGGGGGGTCCTGAGCAGGTTCACTGAACTGTCTCAAAGCAAAACTAGGATGTTGAAATATTTCAGTTCAATATTTAAAATTACTGTTGGTGCACATTTGAGTATTATTCGCTGTACTTAAATAGTTTTAAGTGAAATGGATGTCCTGGATTTTGGTGGAGCAGGATGTGGTGGGGAGTGTAATAATAAATTCTTTGACATGTAATTGAAAGATAAATTCTTCAAATAACCTAGTTCAAAAGAGGGAATTTATTACAAGGAGAAAGGCAAACATGATAATTTTTGCATCTGGAAAATCATAGAGCCGTAGGATGGTTTGAATTGGAAGGGACCATAAAGCTCATCTTGTTCCAGCCCCCCTGCCGCCTGCAGGGACACCTTCCACTCCATGAGGTTTCTCAAAGCCCCATCCAGCCTGGCCCTGCGCACCAGCCTCTCTGGGCCACCTGTTCCAGTGCCTCACCACCCTCTGAGTTACGAATTTTTTGTAACATCTGCCATAAACCTGCCCTCTTTCACCTTAAAACCATTGGCCTTGTCCTGTCACTACCTGTGTAATCATGGTCCTAAATGTGATTTTTGTGGTGGGGGAGATACCATAGAAACACTGATGATTTTGTCCCAAGGCTTTTAAAGGCTTCTAAGTCAAATACTACTATGTAATGCCATGCCAAAAAAGGTCACATATCAGAAATTTCTTGCATTTTTGAATTCATAATGCTGCACTGGAAAACAGGTCTGAAAAAATTTGGCTGTAAAAGCAATTCCCTAAAGTGGTAATGCTAGTTATTTACTTATCAAAGGTGCTGGCACACCAACAGCTCTTTGGGAGGCTAGATTTAAACTCCAGATATAGGTCTTATTTCCTTTTTCATAACTAAAGAAAGTGAAACAAGAACTACCTATGAGGACAGATGGTCCTCTTCCATGTCTAAATAATGGGAAACACTGCCCAGACCTTCTGGGAGAATTTAATTTAACCTTAACAACTAATAGGGCATATTATTAAGCAACAGGTATGATTTCTTCACTTGGTCACATAAAGCTTATGTAAAACACACAGCATGACAGAACATTAGCCATGGACAGTACAAACATAGAGTATCCGTGAACATAATCTGAGGAAGGAGGAATGTGGTATTTGCTTGTGTTCATCTGTTAAGTGTTTCTTGGGTGGGGTTGCCTGTCTGAAGTAGGGCCTTTTGCCAGAAAGAGCTAAAATGTAACTAATCTCTTATTTTCCATTCTTTTTTCCCCTCCCTTTCTGTCTTTCCTGTGTGCCACTGAAATGTTTTCTCCTCTGTTCATTTGTAACCTAGATCTCATCAAACACTTCCCAGTTGCCAAGTCCTGAGCCAGTAAAGCACTGTGGGAAGTCGGCACTCTTCCAGTTGGCAGAGGTAAAGTTATACCCACTAGTGTCAGAAGGGGAGGATGTGTGTAACTTTTCCACAAAAAAGTATGAATTGTTTAAGGTTTGCTCTGGAATCAAATTTTGTGTTTCCAGAAACATAAACTAGTAAATAATGACATACCAAGAGAAGTAGGCAGTGGCTATGATCCCAGGGACCTGGTCTTTTAGACACTTGTGAATGTGCTTATTTTCTTAGAGACAGCACAGAAAGTTACACTTCTTTTTGGGAAAGTTAGCTTTATAACAGTAATAAAAACAATGCTCAGGATAACAGCAAAAACAGGAGATAACAGTATTCTTAATGAGGAGCTGGATATCAGGATTAAAAAAAACAAAGCTTTAGTTATGATGATTGGAAGGTACATTGCTTAATCGAGGACTGAGAATAGGGAAAGGTCATCAGGAATCTGTATGAAGAGTTGGAAGTTGATGCAGTGTATTAAATTCTGAAATTGGCAGCTGTCAGCAGTAATCAAGAATGCTGGGTCAGGTTTCCTCAAGGTCCTAGAAATTCTCTGTGAGTCTTAAATATAGCCTTGTAGACGTCTTCTCTTTGATATGGATGATTCACTCAAAAATCTCTGAGGTTTGATGTGCAGATGCTATTCTTTGTGATGATTGAAAGATGAAGATACATGCTGTATTCCAGACAAATAAGGAAGTATGCTAGCATATTACTTGTACACTTCTTTTGTTGGTTTTTGTTGTGGTGTTTTAGTTTATTTCAAATTCACATCCTATTTCAGTAAGGAAAATGGTTCTCTGGATCCTCTCTAGTTGCAGACAGCCCTATATTCTTGCTGGTGAGATCAGTCCCTCTCAGAAAAAAGGCATAGATTGGAAGCATTGAAATGAAAGTATTTCATGTCTTGTTCTAGTCTTGCAAGACTGTGGCTTTATAGGAATTGATATGAGTGGAAGAAAATCTGCCTTACTGTACAGGGAGTCTCTGGCAGTAGTAGAGTTTGTGGCTATGTGCCACTCTTGCCAGCAGTGCCAGTGCAAGGGTGATTATACCCAACTGTGATCAGTGATCCATAAGGGTGTTTGGCTGTTGCAGCTCTGGGCCAGCAGAAGGGCTGGTAATATTTACTCAGGGACACCAGAAGTTTCTAGCATGGTCTCTAACAGGACAGCAGCAGGCTTGAGTAGTGCTGTTCTGGAGTAAGGATTATTGCCGTGTGCAGCCTGATCTTAAGAAGTCAGCATTGGAAGTTGTGATGTGACCATGAAGCTTGTGAAGCCCTAATTTAGTAGAAGGACAGATGCTTGTCCACAGGAGTGCACAGTCTGTACTGCAGGTGGCAGAAAAAGCAAAGCTAAGTCTGGCAGCATGACGTTTTGTGTTGGACAGGTTTCCGTGATCTCTCAGTGATTGCTCAGATGGTGTCCTGCAAGCCTAATTTAATACACAAAATGGACATTAAAGGCTCTGATTTGAACAGGGAAAAACACAAGAGATGTGCTAAGCACATCCTCCATGTCTCTAGCTCTTGTAGGACATCAGTGCTATTGATTTTTTTTCTTATTTTTTCCCCAGTTTTGGAGATCTCTAATGTTGGATCATAGTTGAATAAATGATATATGAGAGATTCAGCTTTTTCAAATGCAGTTCAGTCCCTGGTTTGAAGCATCCCAAATAAACTATTTCATAATCACCTCAAGGGTGTCTTAGGTTTGCAAGTGGATTTGGCAGACAGCTTGCTGTAACTCCAAACTCCAGATGTTGTGCACTGGAGGGGACTACTGTTTTCATGCTGCTGGCGTGGCAAGTGTCTGGCGCGTGGGAGCCTGTCTTCTTCAGCATACCACACTGCTCTGCTCCTCTTTCATCTCTTTGCTATGTAGATTAAACAATTTTATCTTCTTTTTTTTCCCCCCCTCTTCCCTGTCCCTTCCTTTTTGATATTTCATAGTATTTCACAGATGGTGATTAAAATGAAATGCAGAAGGGGTTTAATTATTTTCTAAAACTTCTGAGGATTTCTAAGTTTCTGCAAATGGTTGGAGCCACTCTGCATTTGAAGCTTGGGAGGTTGTTGCTGCTCAGCTCTGCTGAGTCCCTTGCTGTGTTTAGCCTTCAGTGCGGAGGCATGAGAGTAAGGGAGGCAGTGCAGAAGTGGAGCATCACCTCACCAAGGCAAGGAGGCCACTGCAGAGCGCTAACAGCACCTGGCTCTCAGCAGCATGTGGAGGCCTGAGCTCTGATGATCAGAGCTTGGGAGGCACTGTGAAGAGCTGCACCTTCCAGGAGATGTAGAGACTGTGTTGGTTTTTGTTTATTTCCTTTATGGCAGTGACAGGCCAAATTCTGCAATCAGCTTTGTAGGCTCATGTTGATTGAGAGCAATGAAAACTGAGTTTGTGGGGACAGGGAGAGACAAAAGGGTGTAAATATTTTGGTTCCCCAGTCCCTTATAACTTCACATTCTTGTGCAGCCTAAAGAAGGAGGTATAAAAAGCCCATAAGCCTGGTCTGAGATGATGGGATATGTCCTTAAAAATACAACATTTTCTTCAAACTAGTGGCCAGTCCTGATACTGATACTTTAAAGTTGTTTAGAAAAAGATCATTTTCTTGCACCTATTTCAAAACTGACACAAAATACTCTAAAGTGCCAAAGAGGATCATGGCCTGATGCTGGAAAAAGATTCTTGGAGGATAATCATCATGGCAACCTTCTTTTATTCTGAGGAATGCTAAAGATTACCAGAGGCTTGAGGGCTTTTACTTAACTTTGGGTTCAGAGCATCTCTTTTATATGAGTCCTGTAGGATACCAAAAGGCAATATCATAACCTGAAAGAAATAGCCTTCTTAACTTGTGATAATGAAATAATTAAAAATTTTGGAATCCGGTGTCCTGCTAAGCCTTTAAAAACACCACCAGCTGGGCTGCATGTGTGACTTGTTGTAGCTACACCAGCTGCTGGTGTAGATTGTTGTTTAACTCCTGGAGTCTGTTCCTGTGTGAGAGAGCATGTGTTTCAGTTCATCCTGTTCTTCAAAGGGAGTCCTGACAAGAAAAACCCCAAATGTGCAAGTATTGTTTAGTGTACAGTGGTGTTGTCTACCAGAGCAGTGTTGGAGTGGCTTTTTATTTGTACCAGCATGCACAGGTCTACACTTCTATTTTAGTATATAATCTTATGAATGAATTTTGGGAAGAGGGGAAGCAATCTGTTGAAAAACTGTGTCATAAACATGAAAGAATTGGTAGTGATCAAAGAATGTTTTATTTGTGTTGATTTTTCTCTCCATAGATTTCTTCAAGTACATCCCATTCAGGACCTTCTGATTTAACGAAACAGTGTGGAACATCAGCATTATTTCAGCTGGCGGAGGTAATACTAAAATACTGGTGACTAATTGCCCCAGGTGCAGTGGGGTGGAGAAGTTAAAGCTATTGATTGCCAAAGTCTGCAAGGCAGAAGAGTGATACAGTTATAATTGCACCACTGCTTATAGAACCATAAATTATCATGACTCAGATGCCACAAGTCAAGATTTCCCCAGATTGACCATCAATTTAGAGGTTTCTAAGAGTCTGGTGCAGCTGAGAAGTACCGGTTCCTGGTGGCAAAGGGACTTGGTTGCAACGGAACTTGATTCAGTTTCTTAGTTTAGGCTTTGAGGTCTTAGGGCTTAGCTGAGGAACACAAATAGTTGAGAGAGAGGACTGGATGACTGTGTTATAAAATTCAGACATTGCCATTACAAATTCATGTTAATGGTTATGAGCTGCTTTCATTTATTTTTGCTTCTCATGCCCATTTTATTTTTCAGGAGAACTAACAGGTCAATAACTTACATAGAAGTTCTGCTATGGTACTCTCAGCAGATCTTCCTTCTGGGAGCAGTTAAAACCAATGGCAGTTTATTGAAATTTTGCCTTTTTTTGTTTCTAAACAATTTTTTTAAGCTTTCCCAGTCTTGAAGATTGTTTAATTAGAAGTTTATTTGCTGACAAGACAGAAGTCACTTCTTTTGTAGCCACATCTGTAGCTCTGTACTACTGGCTACTGCAGAAAAAGCAAATGTATAAAAGGAAAAAATCCATTGGCTATGCGATGTATGTTGAATTGACAAAATAGTCTTAGCCCAGTGAACTCCATCTTAAAGATTGAACTTTAGCTTTTGAAAATCACAGGCTTAACATTGCAGTGTCGTAAAAAAGTCACAGAAATACCTTTGTACCATGAGCCCACATCAGCACATTTGTGGTGTTCTCCTTTGCCTGGTCTAACCTGCTTCCCAATAGACACTGTTTGTTGCCCAAGCTCTGGTACTTTACAGTGCTCAGCTCAGCTTGTCCTGAACCAGATCAGTAATTTCTTCCTTGTGCAGCAAGAATTTTGGTAACCTGCTACAAAAACGTCCCAATCATTGGTGTTATGTTCTTACATAAATTGGTATGAGAGACTTTTTTAGTTTGCAAGGAAGAAAAGCCTTGCCAGTTTGAGAAATCTGAAATGGACCTAAAGAGAAGCCATGTGTCTCGGGGAGGTACATCCATACTGACCACATGGCCCGTGGGCTAAGCTGCGGGAACCTTCTGATGTCTGGTTCAAAGCAAGCCTCCTCCATCTGGTTTTGCTCCAGGTGACTGGTTGACATTTGTTCTAAAAACAAAACTGGACTGGGAATTCAGCTTGGGGGCTTTGAGAGAGGACAGTAAGAACAAAGCATGTCTTCCCAAGGGCTGTTGGTCGGTGCCGTGAAGGACTACCTTCTGTAGATGTGTCTGCATAGCTTACAGATGATCCAAAACAGAGAGAATCTCCTAAGTCAGTGCTGCAGGAACGTGGCAGTTTGAGGACCTTCTGACAGTTCTTTTTCTGAATATTGATGTTCCTCAGACAGTATAAGGATTTTGGTTTTCATTAGTGTTATCTCCAGGAGATAACCATGGCAACCACTGCTGCTTTGCAGTTTTTTGCAAAATAAGTCTGTGACATGAGAAGAAAGATTTGGAAGGCTTTTGTACTACCTTCCAAATAATTTCTTACATTCAAGTAAAAGAAAATAACCTCAGGGAGATTCAGTAAACATTTTTCCCTTACTCCTTCAAGGCCATTTGGAAAATTGAGAAAGAATTGTATTAGGGACATTTGAAAGTTGAAGGGGGAACGGATGTGAGATTCCAAGTAGATTGTCTGTGGCAGTAGTCAGAAATAACTCTGTTCTGTTGCATTTCAGATATTCTGAAAATCTGTCTAGCAGTGGATTTCCAGATGATACAAAGAGCTTTAAAGGAAACACCACTGAGATCAGTTGGGAGTCTTTTTTATTAGAACAATGAACCTACCAGCCTTATTCTAGCACTTAGCCCTCATCCCATTGCATCAGTTTCAGCATGTCTTCAGCCTGTTTTTCAGTACTGTCCTGTAGCACATTTTGCTTTCCTAAACTAAAATGCCAGAGAGATTCCCTGTTAAATGCTCCTGTTAGTATAAGTAATGTTCACAGTTGATGTTTGTTTCATGGGACTGTTTTTAAACTTATTTTAGATGTGCCTTGCTTCAGAAGGAGTAAAAGTGAAAGAACCTGGGAAAACAAAAGTGGAAGCCCTGGAAGATGAGGAAGGGGAAGTTTCAGAGGACATGGAAGTAGAACTGGAGAAAGCAACAGTAAAAGACTCCAGTAATAGAAAAGTAGAACAATCAGAGATAGAAAAATTGCAAAACCCAGATGAAACAAAAGCTGAGGAATCAGAAAGTGCAAAATGCAGAGATTTTACTAGTCTTTCAATGGAAAACAGTCCTTTTGAGAGAAAGGATAACACAAAGGATCACATGTGCCGTTCTCCAGAGCTTTTCATGAGTGGCATGACTATCCTTGGGCTAAAGCCAGAAAAGATAAAGAAGAAAAAGAAAAAAAATAAGTTGGACCGGCACACAAATGAAAAACCCACCCCCAAAAAATCTTGTAAAAAGAGGCAGTCCTCCGAGTCGGACATTGAAAGTGTAATGTACACAATTGAAGCCGTGGCCAAGGGGGACTGGGGTGCTGAGAGACTTGGGGATACTCCCCGCAAAAAAAAACCGCCCTGTCTCAAATGTGAAGGGAAACATGTTGGATACAAAATCACCAAAGAAAAAAGTGAAATCAAAAGAAAAGAAAACATCAAAGGAGAAACCAATGGAGACCACCAAAGAATCCAAGCCTCCCGATTTCCTTAGTATTGAAGCCAGCAAGGAAGTACCGTGCGAGGCTCCTGATAACATTAAAGTGGAACCACTGACCCCAACAGAGGAGGTGGTACCCCAAAGCTTACCAGAACAGATCAAAACTGAGGACAGTGACTGTGTTAAAAAGATAGAAACCTGTGGCTCCAGGAAATCAGAGAGATCTTGCAAAGGTGCTCTTTATAAAACTCTGGTGTCAGAGGGCATGCTCACATCTCTGCGCGCTAATGTGGACAGAGGTGGGTGGCTTTGAGTGTTTTGTTTACAACATGAACTGCAAAAGCCTGCCTGGATTGGGAGGAAAAGCAAAAATCCATGTTTAAGCTGGAGTTTGAGCAGTGTGCAGTGGGAATATTGTGTCTCTCCTCTTGAGATGCTGGGGACAGGTGGAGTGGCTGGGTTCCCTGTTCCAGGGCAGATCTTTTGAAGTCCTGCGATCTGTGTTCCTGCTTACCTCACAGACTCCTAACTGCTCTATTTTCGTCTTTCATGATCTGAGTTTTAAGTTCTTGGCTGAAGGCTTTGTTGTTTAATTTGTCAGCCTACTGGTAGATGTGTGCAGGACTTGTGATCTATGTAACCCCGTACCATTACCTTGTTTCTATATAAACAACTCTTGTGGTTGTGAGCATAGTTCTCAATCCTGCTAGAAGCAAATGTGTTCTGGTTTTGCTTTGGTTGTTAGATTTGCTGTAGGCAGTGAGAACCCTTTATCCTGTGGAAGGACAAATTTGAGATGATATCTGGAAGCTTTCACTGAAATGTCTGGAAGTGTATTTTTCCAACTGGTAGATTTATATGTGTAATTAGAACAGTCAGAAAAGAAAAAAGGAGTTTGTAATTTCGGGAAGCTTATTACTGTATATCTCTTCATCTCTTTCTTCTTTATACCTTAAGAGATCCTGACTTTTGAGATAGTCCAGGGAAAGACAGGAAAGGGGATGCAGAATAGTTGCCAATATCATCATTGCCCAGTTTAAAATGAAAAATGTTTTGTAACTGCCTTAGAGAAGGTCAGGCTTCATAAGTTGCTGTACTGCCTGGGTATACAAGTTTCTTTTGCGTTTACTTTGTTTTGGAACATTTTTCTAAAGATGAGAAACACTTGTCTGCCTTCATCACAGGAAAAAGAAGCTCAGGAAAAGGTAACTCCTCAGATCATGAAGGATGCTGGAATGAAGAAATCTGGGCCTTTTCCCCAAGTGGGACAAGTGGGAACAAAAAACTGAAAAAGACTAAGCCAAAGGAAGAGTTTGTTTTTGGGTAAGTTGTGGCTTAACACTGATGTTTTAGTTAGGTCAGCCTAATAATTTAAGAGTGAGTCCTCCTCACTACAGGTAAGTGACCTGCATCTAACACACAAATAATCACAATTCCAAAAATGAAAAACCCTGTGGAACTGAGTCATGCTCTAAATACCTGTCATTTATATAGCAAAGTAATTCCTTTGAGATCTTTCCAGGTTTACACTACTGTAAGTGAATTTGAATGGTGTTATTTGCTCAGTTCTAGACAAACCACACAATATTTACCTGCTCAGAAAGTAGTGAAGAGGGTTACTTAGATTTTCAGAGTACTTTGCAAGCACTATTTAAAGTTCTATGTAGGTGTTCAATCATCATAAATCAGATTAGACTAGAAAGAATAGATCTCTTTGCCCACTTGGAGAGATTGCTTACAGAGGAATAGTAAACAATGTTCTTATATTGGCAAATAATTATGATAAATAATGTCATTTTTCTATTGTAGAGAAAAGATATTTAAACTGTTTATGTCCACCATGATGAAATTAAATATATCTTTAAAACAATTAATGAGTATAGGTGCATTAAAATTTAGCAAGGATGCACAGAATTACTTTTCTAATATACAAGTAATGATTTTTGCCAGAGTATTACAGATTTATTTAGTTGCAGGGGTAGTAGTTAAATCTGGGTTGCCATTCATGCTTGCAAGTTCTTGCAGATGAGAAAATGTATTTAAAAGGGGGAGGTTTTCCATGTTTCATGCTTAAAATTATAACACGTTTGGTTTTCCAGGTTTGCAGTACCCTTTTCACAACCTAGTTATATGACATCTAATTGCAGCTCACTTTCAGCAAAGATATTAAATCAGTGGGAATCCCCAAGTCTTGTTTATTGAAATAGTCAAGAAAAATTAGTTAAGAAAAAATGGAACACTTTGTATTTTTAGAGCTTTGTATAAATTTTGGAAATATTTTGAGTTGAAAGATTGAAAAATTTTCCCACATAATAGTGGGAAAGCTCATCGCATCTTGTAGCATAAAAAAAGTAGTTGTAAATTATTTATTGAAAGAGTACCTAGGAAAATTGTCTAAGTCATTCATTCAACACTACCCTCATTAGCTGGCTGGATAAGAAAATACGTATTTTCCAATCTCTCATCTTTATTCAGTTGCATCATTAATGCATAATATTTAGTAAACTCTGTAAAGGCAGAACTAAGAATTTGTGAGGCGTAAGTGCTGGAGAAGGTATCCAGTATCCCTTTTCATTGCATTACCCAATCTTTTGGCTACTTGAAGAGCCTGCTCCACTTAACTCCCTCTGCTGCCTTCAGCATCACATTTCAACCTCATTTTGTACATGCATTGGTGAAAGGGTCTTCACCCCTTCAGAATTACATCATTTTCATAATTTTCCCTGTGTCCCACCTTCCCCATCAGTAGCTTCCCGTATTTCCCTGATGGTCTGGGTTAGATGTGCTTTCCCCACTCCTTTGCCAAGCAGGGCTCTACCTGCCTGTGTCTCCTGGCAGAACTAGGCTGTGCAGCATGAACACCTCAGCTCAGCTACACATGTCTAACCAGGCTTCTGAGAGGCTCTTAAAATTCATGACAGTGTGGATTATTTTTTATTTCTTTAAATAATTAATTGCTGACATAGAGATAGCAGCCCTCCCCATTGCCTGCCTGCATGTCACACAAGTTATAAATTAGTAGCAAAGATGGCAGCTCATCCACTGTCAAATGAGGTTTGGCCTTCCCAATTAGTGCTGCAGCCCCTCACATGCCCTCAGGGCAGGAGCTGAGGCAGGTGGGAACAGACAGTGGGAGAGGAGCTGAGTAAGAGCAGAAAATCAGATGGTTTTGTGCTTATCAGGGAACATCTGTGTGGAAGAGAAAAAGGTAGCGGTACCAAGCACTACTGATGTAAGAGACCTTTGTGATTTAAAACAAAAAAAAAACCACGTGTACACGAACAAACAAATCCCACCATGCACCTGGTCTGCAAAGTGCCAAGGCTGTATTTTAAGATGGAAAATTGCTTCCTGAGAGAAGTAATAATTACAGAGAAAAAATGAGGTATCTTCATGTGTACCAAAACTTTCAGAATGCAATTTGTTTGAAGTGCTGCTTCAGAAAGCATAGAGAAGTACCATGTTTCTTGTGATACTTCCAAGTGTATAAAGGGCCATCCTTCCAACAGTCACGCCAACTTCTGTCAAGTTGAGGTTTTTCATAGCAAGAAGAATTAAAAACAAGTGGAAGATGTCATTGTTCCTCTATCATTGACAGTGCTATTTATAACCTGCCTAACTGTGTGCTTGCCTTATTTACTAAAACACAGTTTCTACTTCTGCCTGGCAGCAAAAACTTGCAGGAACAGAGTGCTTTTGCAAGCCAGTGTAGTCATTACAGCTGGAAATGCTGTGTCATCCTCTATTGAGTGCTTTGTTTTCTTCTGGCTATTAGGAACAATCATACCTTGTCTGTGGATTTCTTGAGTTGTAGTTAATCTGCTGACAGTTATTCAGGTTAGGCTGCAGTATGAGGCATGTTGGCTTTCATGAAAGCATAAGCTAGTAGCATTTTTCATCTCACAGCAAATGAAATATGAGGGGAGAAGATCTAATCACCCAGAACAAATACAAAACTAATTCCCACCCCAATGCTTCATGTTTCAGAATATCCACAGAAGATTGATTACTTTGACATTCTTCTGGTTTGAAATGCTGTTTTCATTCTGGTGTAAGAACTTCTATGTGAAGTTATTTCATTGGTTTATTTATTGGTTTTACTGTCTTTGTTCATTCCCCTCACAGAACAGACAAATCTCTTGTACAAATCTGCAGCAAACAGAGCTAAATGTCATCAGTATGAGATTGATTTTTTTTTTCTAATTTTAACATATGCTACTAAGGTAATCAATTTTCACTGTTACAAATGCAGAAGCAGAAATGTACATTCTTATTCCAAAGCTGGATTAATATATACTGGTTTGGTTTTTACAGTGTGTGAATTTACCTGATTTTTCCCTCTCTCTGTGTAGAAAGGTGTGTGTGTATACACAGACATGCTCTTAAACAATATATTTTTTCCTCCAGAAAGAGTTACATTTAATTTGAATGGTTTTGTTTCCCATTTAGCTTAGCAAAATTGGAAGAAGAATTTGCAAAGAAATTCAACAGCCTTCCTCAATACAGTCCTATTACCTTTGACAGGAAAAATTCATCTGTTTCGAGGAAAAAGCGAAAGATTGGAAGCGGCTCATGTGAACTACCAAAATCCAATAAAGGTAAGTTGCCTAGTGCAGGAAGTTCTTAAACAATGGCAGTACTGTGACAAGCTCAGGAATTTATACATTCTTACTTCACTGTTACCTGTGGAAAGTCTGAAGTCGAAGAATTACCTAGCACTGAAGTTAGTTGGTTCTCATCTGGTTTAGTTTTCAGGCTGATTCTTTTCCATCCTGATTCCTGATTTTCATAAGTAGAACTGGGTAGAGTTTGTACACTAAATGTATTTCTTGTGGTAAGAAGGGTTTTCAAAAACATGAGTATTTGTGAGGTAAGTGAATTTGACAAGTTTTTCTGGGAGAAAATGGGGGAAAAAGGGCATATGATCAAAGGTTAATTTTCTAAGCTTAGTTTTAATCTCATTGTAATTTTAGTGTCTGTAAATTAAAACATAAGATATCAGAGATGTTTGAATGAAACATCTGGAATTTTTCTTCTATCAAGATTATAGTTCTGTCATAAGTTTTGAGCAAAAATATCCTGATGTGATTAAAAAAAAGAGGACATGAAAACCAATTCCATACCCAGCTCCATTACCATACCATATTCAGCTCCATTGCTGAGGCTCATGGAGGGAGAAACTCATGACACAATTGGCTATTTTTTTAATACAGGAAACATGTGACACAGAGGTGGTAGAGAAGTAACAATGTGGTAGGGTAAAACTAGATTTATACTGTGGCAGAAATACTGATGCAAATATACAGTATAGAAGCTCACAAAATGAAGGAATTATATACCAGTAATTCCACAAGACAGAAGGATGCTCCAAAAGGATCCTCATCAGGCACAATTTGCAATGTGAATTTGTTTTCTTTTCTGCAACAATGGTAGTTCCACTGAGTGACAGGTTTTAAGATCTAATAAGGCTGTTTTAGCCAGGTGACCCTGGATTAGATCTGTGTCTTTTGAATGCTTCACAAGTAATCACATTACAGTGTGCAGGATTGAACAGCTGTTCTTTTCTAGTGCATGCCAGTTTTGGTATTGATTTTTGTAATTAGATGTGGAACAGCCACTTTGCAATATTAGACTTGTGCTAATACCAAGCTAGTTCTGACTTCAGCTGCCTTTAATTTTGTTTTATGGTATGTATTTGACAAAACTTCTTAAATGAGCATGAATTAATTACTTTACAGCATGATAACACACTGGTAATTAAGCAACATCTGTTGGGAAGAAAACCTCCTCAACTACAGTGATCTAGCAATTGAAGTTGTAGTAGCAGCTCACTGGATTTCTTGCTACAGTATTTACTTGTTCAGGTGTCTGTATATTTAAAAATTCTACAGGCCCTATGTTTAGGAATGGTGGGCTAGTATTCTGCCAGGTAGCCCAGAACTGCATTCTGCCTTTGGGTAGGCTCATTCCCAAAGGAGAGTTTCATTTTTATCTTTGTTAGCATCACTTAGAGAGCTTTGGAATATATTTGGCCTTGTCTCAAGGGAAGGTCAAAAACATAACTGCAGGCTGGTTACAAGCCTGATATGAGTAGCTTTTGCACAGCCCTGCAGAGACAGTCATGGAGCATTTGCCTCTGGCTGACAATAAGGGCTCTTTAAATTAAGCCAGCTGACTTTGCACTGAGCAGATGGTAAACAATCACATGAACTTTTCCACCAACTGAGCTGTGGGGTTGCAACAAGCAGCCCCAGGGCAGGAATATTGGATAGTAACACTGTTCCTTCTGTAGCGAACATCTAACCGCAGCCCCAAACTTAAATCCAGACAGAGCTAGTGATACTTGCTCCTAATTCCAGTGAATGTTGAATTCACACACTTAAGCTGGGCAAACTGACAGTTTTGTGGCAGTCATTCCAACTCCCTGAAGAGCAAGATTCAGTCAGTTCTCAAGAGGTAGTTAAAAAACTTTACAGCAAACCATTTTTCTTCTGGAAAAGAAGGATTGCTAAAAAGTAAATATTTGATGGCAATAGGTCAATTTTAAATGTGTTTTATTTTCTTAGGATGTGTAAAACTAGGATGTGAGTTGTGGATTTGAAATTATCTGACCTAAAAGTGAATACAGGAGAGCTTACTAGCTTAGTAAGTTAGGTTTGTTCCAATTGAGTCAAACATTTATTAAGCTGAATCCTCAATTTAATTTGTGATGTACTCACAGTCTATTGAGCCTCATTGTGCTGTTGTCTGGTGAAGTGTGATGAATATAAAGACTCTTAGAGAACCCTGGCCTCCAAAAGTATAGCACAAGCAGATCTGTGTGCTAGGCTACTACAAGTACTGCAGGAAATGAAGCTGGCATATCATGCAAAATAATAGAGCTTGATTTGGTGTGGTTATGGGTCTTTTAAATTGTCCTGCTTTTTTACACCATTAGAATTAAGCAAAAGTAGCTTTTTTATGCAATGAGCATGAACCATGAAGGGTCAATATAATCCTATGAATGTGACTGTGTGTGGATGTGGGAGACCTTAGCTTTGCACTGCTCTGCATTACTGTGTTGTCTGGAGCTGTTTCTGCTGTGAGGCTTCACCTTGGGTGTGTCTCTGCAAGGCAATTAGAAGAGTTGATCAGCACAAATAGTGTCTACAAGTGTTTTCAGCCTCTGGGTGTTTCCAAATAACAGATAAAAATCAGTAGGGATATGTTTAAGTAAACACTCCTTGAAATGATATGCTGCTTTTTCTGAGGGAGTGTGTGCAGGATCATAAACTATCTACTCATTTTTACTCAGCACAGGTAACTACTTAATTTTTTGAAGTCTACAGTGTCTACTGAACATGTAAAACTTAGAAAATATGTTGGAGTGCTGCACTATAAGCCTTCCTCAGGATGTTGGGTGAATAAAAATAGAGAAATTACTTTGTTTGTTGGGTGTGGGGTGTTTCTCTGCACCTCACCCCCAAATGTAACTGTATGCTTTAAGTTTTATTTTGTGCTGGATTGATTCTCTATCAAATGTCATTACCCTATACCTACAACAGGCTTGATCTGCTACCTAACCACACAGCCAGATTTGTCAGGATGTTTTCCTGCTCTGGAAAATCAGTAGGGCAGTGCCCACTGACTACTTCTGTTGTGCTTGTCATTTCCGTCTACACTTCAGCCAGTTCTTTCACATAAAAACACCTGAGGAACCCTGTAACATGAAAGCTGTTTCACATCCACATGTATGAAGGAAAATTTGAACCTTTTCTTGAATGAGAGGCACTTTTTTTTTTTCCCCCAGAGTTTCCATATTATCTAAATTCTGCTCCCACTAAGCAGAATTCAGATTGGGGGCCTTTCTTCAATGGGAATAAGACTGAACAAGCTATATAATACTTTGTTAAAGTCCACATCAAGCATTCTGAACTGTGAATGTGCACATACAATAATAGTGCCACAAAATGGCTGAAGAATACAGCTATACTGAATCCGTGCAGAAGGCCTGCTCTGGCATTTACTGGAGCTGTGACTGTCTCCTTTTTTTTTTTCCTTCTTTCCAATGGCATATGTGCCAAAACATCCCACCAGGCCGAAGTCAGCTGTCTGCAGTGAGTCACTAATATGCCTGTATGCAAAAGTGAGCAACAGGCAGAGTCTGCTTTGTACTTTGAAGAAATGCTCACTTATACACCAAGCACTGCACTAAAGCTTTCGTTTTGGGAAGGCAAAGAGGGGAATGCACAGTGTGCTTTTATTTGGGGAAGAGATTGTCTACTTTTTATTTTTTTTTGCTTTTTTGTCTGTGGCCTCTAGGACTAGAAATAAAACATCAGCTTAAAATGGATGCTGCTTTGTAGCATTCCTCTTGGTCTTAGCTCTGGGGTTTTTTTGGCTTAGTTCAAAGCATTCAGATGCTTGGAGATTTCGTGCTGTAATGTTCCAAGGATCATAACCTAAAAATACAGTGCCTTCCTCTGAGAGACGCAGAAATGCACAAACTGTAAGTCCTGATTTTATTAGGATCTTATTGAAACATCCTCTGTTTGATCAGATCCTTTAAAACAGGGAACTTTATGAGAGCAAAGGGGGCTTATGCCCAGAAATTTGGAGGAAGTGCAGTTATGGCTCATTTTCTTGCCTGCTGCTTCCCCAGGCAGCTGCCACTGGCCATAACAAGTATTCCCAGGAAGAATCCCCACTGCCCTCAGTGAGCTCTATGGATAAGCCAGGGAATAAATCCTGTGGCAATTTCTGAAGTGCTAGGGAGAGGAATAACTGTATAGAACATTTCCAACAGAGCAAGATTAGTAGATGGCTGTACAACGATGTCAAGTAAGCTAAAATGAAAAGGTTTTTTTCAACTTTCTATAGAAAGGCACATCTAGGGTCCATTGCCTAACAGCAAGACTTTTAGGTTAGTTTTTTCAGTCATAGGTTTTCTCTGGATTGAATGTTCACAAGTGGCATTTGTTCAAAGTCTTGAAATACTTGCCTGTTGTCCCCATGAAACAGGTGTACCCCAACTCCAGCATGGTGACTGTTAAGGCAAAGGGTGTGGATGAAGTTTCTTGTGGAGTCAGATTTACATTGTTAAGTCCAAGTATGAACTGTTGACGTATTTAGCTATTAGCTCATCTTCTCTTTCAATGCATTTATGGCCAAAGGGTATTCTAAGTGTCACTGGGCACTGTCTCACTGTCACTGGGCATGAGCTCACATGAGCTAAAAGGGGAGGAAATAGAAGGTTTGCTTACTGAAGGGCTGATTTTCTTTTGGCTCTACTAAATTCCTTGGATTTTCCATATGGGAAAATGGCATTTTGCAGATACAGGCTGATGACAAAGGTGCCTTTAATGTGGGGAAAAAAAGAGATGAAAGACACAGGTTTCCCCCTGTGGGCAGTGCTTGTCATCTTCTGAGTTTTTCATCTCAGTTATTCTGCTTAGAGTTGCTGACACTGGCTCACTGTCTGTCATAGTGATTGAAGTGGTTTGTATGGTGCAGGTTGAGCTGCAGAAATTGAGACATGGGCCATATGTAACTTATTGCTTCTTCCAAGCACCTGAAAAAAATCACTAATCAGCTAAGTAAAGAATAACAATAACAGAAATGTCACAAGAATCATGTAATTACGTACCTCTGTCTTCCTGTGAAACTGGTGGAAAGACTTGTTTCTGTTGATGTGGATGAAGTATCTGAGCTTGGTATCAAGCTTAGTTCTTTCACTTTGCTCAAGCTCTCTGAGCTTTTTCATTCCTTGTTTTACATTTTTGTTGCTCTGACACTAGACTAGTCCTCTGCAATACTCAGGAAACTGTTGTAAAATTTGCAGAACAACACTTCAGTAAGTTTGAGTGAATATGGCCTCTTCTATTGTACTTTCAAGTGTTTCCTATACAGGTTCTAGTAAAGCTGTTCACATTCAAGGTGATGTTGCCCAAGATGATCTCTTGCTTGGACTTTTATTTGGTTTATTGTTTGGCTTCTAGATTTTTGGAAGTTTATTAATCTTTCTCCAAAGTTTTGATTTCTTCCATATTGAAAAAGAAGTAGCAGTGAGCCACAAATCCAACAAGGGCAAGAGGCTAAAATTTCTATGCCTGCCTCTGTCTGGATTTTAGCTTTCTCTCAGTAATTTTCAGTATTGATCAATGTTCTGGTTTGAAAGCAAAACCAGTGAGAGACTCTAAGTCAGAAATACAATTTATTAGGAAAAAGGAAAAGGAGAACCATAATACATGCAATAATAGAAAAGAAAAAACCACCGACAAGGTCAGAATACAACCTGACACCCTGTTGGTCAGGATGTTGGTAGCAGTCCGGCTGGATTGGTGGCTGCAGTCCTCCTGGAGCGGCAGATGTGGTTCTTTTGGAGCAGTGAGCCTGTACAAAGGATGTGCTCTTCCTCTGAAGATCCAGTGGAAAAGACAACTGTTCCTCTCGGAATCCAGTGGACTGACTGCTCTGTCCCAAACCCCAGATTATATCCAGGTGGGGATGCTTAGCTCCTCCCCCCTGGGTGGAGCATCTCACAATAGGCTGTTATCATTCTATGAGTCATGTGGTGGTCCATTAAACAGAAATGGATCCTGGAGGGAGTTATCTCTTAGTCATGTGGAAAGGCATTGATGGACCCATTAACAGGAGATAAGGAAAAACAATGCTCCTCCTGATTTCAACAGCTTTTGAGGATGGGAAGGGAATACATCTTTATATTGTAACCTAGGACAATGAGACAGCCTAGTGTCTGTGAATGACTTTCACTTCATAAGACTAAATAGTTCTCCCATGTGCTACACACTTTACTCTTTTTTTTCTTTGCATATGGAGTCTGAGATGGCAAATTGCAGATGTATAAGTAGATTTACCCTGATTGCATATTTCCTGTATGGTTGCAGTTGTGTCCCAGTAGCCAGGGTGTGTCTGGTTGCTTTTAAGGATGAGGAGGAGTGGAAAAGGCCAGTATTTGTGGTGGGTAGAATCTTGTTACAGGTGAGCTAGAGGTGGGAAGGACACCTGCTTGTTAGGCTATAAATAATGTCATGTTCATAGCATCTCATTTCTGTTTGGGCTGGTCTGTTCTGAGCTAGTCTGAAGAATTGCTTGTCCACTGTGTCTTTGGAAATAAGATTTTGAAGTTCAGTTTCTGTAAACTCCCTAAAATTTGCTTTACATTGTGGAGATTATGCATCTCTTATGCCTGTGTTGCTGTTATATCACTGACTGCTCCTCTAATGAGGCAAAGGCTAACTTCTTGATAACATCTGATAGTGGCATATTTTGTGGTCCAGTGTCACACAAGTTGTCTTCTGACTGCTCCTAGTAAAGACTCCACGGACAAAATAAGAATGATACCGTGAGCTGGATTTAACCTCACATTCCTCCTCTGGAGGCTTTAACTTTTGCACTTAGTATATCTCATTTCTGGTCTCCAGAAAGGCAGTTGTAGCTCTTGCATCCTGTGGTGGGTTGGTCCTGACTGGTAAGTACATTTCCACCCTGTTGCTCCCTCTACAGTGGGATATGGAAGATAATAGGAAGGGCAAAAACAAGGAAAAATACTTCCTGGGTGTAGTAGTTTTGCAAAACTATTACACTGGATCAAGAAGAAGACAGTTTCATAAGTTGGAGGAAGGAAACAAGTAATCCCAAAGCCAGCACTCACTACCAGCAAACTGATGTCCAGCCAGTACCTGAGCAATGGACAACTTTAAAAAACATTTTCCCCAACACAGTTTTGTGCTGAGTATGGTGCAAAATGCCTCTTGGCCCATATGGGTCAACTGTCCCAACTATGTCCCCTCCCAGCCTCTTGAGCACCCTCAGCCTACTTCCTGGGGTGCCAGAATGAGAGAGATCTTGATGCTCTGTAAACACTGCTCAGCAGTAACCAAACCATGGGTGTGTTTCCAGCACTGTTAAGTTTACTCTTTGCCAGCCAAGCCCGGTATACATGCAAAAGAGTGTATATCTTTAAGTAAGCAAGAAAACCCCTGTTTTATTGTATGACTAGGCTTTCCTAAGGGTTTCATTCCCCAAAATGCATTGTATGCACTTAAACATGGGGAGGTGGTGGACTGAACTACAGTTTGCTGAAAGCCTCCACAGTCCCTTCAGGCAGAAGGTCAGGTTTTGTGTTTCCCTGTCAAATAGCAACTTGTATTACAGGAAGGGGAGGTTGTACAGTACATAGTGTGACTGTTGTACTCTTTTTCAAGCTTCTAATTAAAAGTATGTATTATTAATGTTGTCTGTAGGTTCATTCCAGTCTCAGAAAAAGAGCTTATTCCACAAAATTGTCAGCAAATTTAAGCACAGAAAGAAGCTTAATGTTCCGGACGCAGGTACTGGTTCATTCTTAATTAAGGTTTTCAGCTTCCTTCTTTCTCAATTCAGTCTTTGGGAAATGCTTCTAGGCAGAGACACCTCAGCTATCTAGTCTTTGACTGCTTTGGTTCCTTATTTTCCCTCTGCTGTGATTCCATTGCCTTCTGGCTCCAATTGATATTACTTTACTCCAGTATGATGCTGTCTTGTTTTTACTTGGCATTTCCCTTTAATTACAGTTTCCCTGTTCCAGATGCCATGCAGCAGAGCTGACAAAGCAAGGGCAATTCTGCAGTTGGCCCCGAAAACTTTTATCTTCTACAGCTCACAGCTCTGTAGTCCTTAGGTCGCTCTTATCTGCATTCTTCTGTATCAGTGGCCATATTATTTTGCCAGAGTATTTTTGCATGTCCCTATCTACTATTCCTGTGATTTCTTGCTGTCTGGAACTTTGCAGACTGCAGCTGGTCAAGGTGTAAGAGCCTGGTCAGGATGTAAGGCGCTTGTTTCTGCACCAGATCTCAGAAATACCAGCATCCAACCCTGCCTCTGTAGAAATCTTAAACCAGCTTTCTGTTTGCTTCATACTGAAAATACCTTCTGCAGTTTTTTAAGTTATGTTCTGAACCTTGTCTGCACACTATTCACTGTTAGCTCTCTAAAATATTTTTCTTGTTACAGTATCATAATCCTGCACACTAGGAACTCACAACTCTTGAGGGGCATTTTTGAGTGTACAGTATGTACAGGATTATAGCTTAGCCTGCTTCTCTGGTCGCTTTTTCTTTTATCATCATGTTGCCCACACTATTCAAGTCATGCCCAGTCTGTTCCTCTGTTCCACAGTAGTGTTCTCTCCTGCATTGTTCCTGTAATGTAGGAAAAACCTCTCTAGTTCTGCTTACTTCATTAATTTTGTCTGGTTTCTTCCCCACTCATGTTCATCTCTAAGATAATAAAATTGTTGTACCCATGTCCAGTTTCCCCAGCTACCTTAATGGTTAATATCTTTTCCTAATACTTGGCCATGTAATTTCCTCTCCTTTCCTGGTGCTGTGTTTTCTGTCATCTTTGTTGCACATTTTCCCACATAGGCTCTGCCTGCTCCTCTGCATTCCATGGTACAAATAATTCGAAATTACTTGCTCTGTCTTGTTGTATTTGTACAATGAATACGTTGTGGCAGTTGCTTATGAGAAGTAACTATCTTTCTTCCATGTTGGTGTAAAAAAGGCATCATACGTTAGCATAATTTTTATTTGGCATCATTCAGATTTTGTTCCTGAATTATTAATAGACAAATTACAGAGAAATAGACAAATTATTAAGAAAAATGGGTGTTTAAATTCTCTTAGTGGAAAAGAAACAGAAAGCATTTAATAGATGATTAAGAGTAAAAAACATAAATACCTTAGAATTTGCAGATAAAAATGTGAGTAAACAAAATGTCAAACCCTGCATTAGTTTAAAAGAAGCCAGCCTGTTTTGATACGAAGTGAAGTGTGCACTATGATCAAAGATTCAACCCTGGCAAGTGTTGAGTACCCTGGCCTCATTCCAGCACAGCACAGAGGCAAGTCCTTGGAAGTTAAGCATGTGAATAATGTCATAGTTTCTAAACACTAAAGATGTGTCTGTGCATTTGCTGGGGCAGAACCAGCTTGCTAAGTTCCTCCCAAGACTAAAGCAAAGACGTGAACTTAGGAGCCTTACACAGCCCACATATAATCATCAGAGGAAACGCAATGGATGTCTGTATATTGATGGGGAACTGCATTTTCCCCTGAATTACAGAGGGGAGAAAATTTGGAGTCTTGCTTACTCTGAAATGTACTGTTAGTGACTGAAACCAAAATGTTGATCAGCAAAGGGCAGTATGGGCATGGCCTCAGCAAGTGCTGGACAACCTGTCCCTCATATGCTGCCTACAGATCTTCATCCTCTATCCAGGAGTTCCTAGGCAACAGGCCCTAACTGTGTGGCTGAGCTGTCTCATATTCTGCAGCATTCAAGATGGGAATCCCAGAATCTTCATTTCAATTCAGATAATATTTGTTTGAGCATTTTGTGAATCAACAATAAATGAAAACTTCCACTCCTTTCTGTGGTTAGTCTGTACTTGTGGTGCGTCACAAGTCTAACTAATGTGCGGTTTTGGTCTTTGTGAAGTTAATTTTGCAGAAAAAAAGGAGCTTGAATGTTTGTATAGCTGCAGAGGAGACACTTGGAAGGATTGCTGTCAGCAGAGGTCATGCTGACTTCATGTTTTTTCATCTTGAAAAGTGTGTGTGCCTGTGTGCATCTGTTAGGAATGAAGGAAAATAAGTACAGTAGAAGCAGATTTAATGTGATTGTGTTGTGTTGTCCATGTGTCTCTGGTATGAAAATCTGAGTGAATTTTGACCACGCTGTACACAGCAGCACCAGTGCACATCACCATGTTAAGAGTTTGCAGCTGTTGATAGACCAGGGTACAGCCCAGTTAAACCCCAGTGAAATGCTACAGAGAGCACAGAGTAATACAATTTAATATGTCAATAGATACATCTCTTCCTTAGGAAGGCTGACAGAAACACAGCTGGACCCATGCCTGTTTGGGAAAGTTAACACTCATCTGGGAGTTTTATTTTTCTGCCACACCAGAAAGGCTTTCTGATGGGACACAGTACTTAAAATAACAAGTTACAGTGATTGCATCTTTGCAGGTACACTTAGTGTGCTGTGCTGAGGCTCTTGCATGGTCTGTGTAGCAGCTAGCTGTACCATTGGCCTTGGCACAGGAAGAGGAGAAGAGAGGATGAACACATACGCTGGTCTCAACACCAGCTCACACGTGAGGCAGCCCTGTCGCTGTGCCTGCTCCTACAGCAGCTGTCCCACACACATCAGAGCCCTGTTTTGTGGCACTTGCAGCCCAGAGGGAACCAGTAGCTCTGTGCCTGTGGCAACCATTCTGGTTGGAGGAGGGCTGGATCAGGACAGGCTCCTGAAGCGGAGCTTCCCACTCAGGCTGCTGTCTCTTACACCTGGTTTGACCATCTGCTGCTTTGTATCTCTGCTTGTTAGTCCCCAGACCTTGCTGCATCTCTGTGTGCTGCCTGGCCCCAAAGCAGTATTGTAGCAGTTTCCAATTTTCAGAAGAGCTGGAATTTCTGCCAGGTCAGTATGGCATCACTCCCTTGATAAAGTGGTTCTGTAGACACTGATGACTTGAAGCGATGCTCTGTCTGCCTAGATTTTCACTGTTTATTAAATCTTTCATAAAGACAATTAAATCTTCTAAGCCCACCTTTCTTCCTTGATACCAGCATGCTTAGACCCACAGAGTGCTTGTACTCCACTAAGTGTGGTTAAACTTCTGCAGCTCTCTCTCATAACACTAAAGAAATTCTTTAAAGTCTGTGTTTTGTTGGGGCTTGATCTGAAAAGCTGTGGTGTGGTGAGTCAGTTCAATTGACTTTGTTTTTCTTGTTCATAAAGACAGGGGGGAAATAAGACTACGTGTCCTCTGCATGCCTGCAGAATAGGATAAACTGTCTGTGCAGACCTTTAACAAACATAGCTGAGGAAACCATCTGGCATTGACCTCTGGACATGTCTCTCTCAGAGTCATTCCTGCCACCGTGGTGTAGGCATGGCTGAAGGCCCACACCTTCATGGCATATTCTCAACTCCGCTTGCAAAGACAGCCTAGTAGTTCTGCCCATGCCACTGTCATGGAGACGTGTTGGCAGGACTACACAGTAACTGCAGAACCTCATTTCATGTGTAGACAATGTTCCCCTGAAAATTAGCTTGAGTTCCTCTTGGGACAGCTCTTGAATGCAGGACAGTGTGGAAGCAGAATGGATATCAAATGGATTAAAGAAAACTACAGGGAATTAAACCTGGCTAGTCCTATACTTCCTGCAGAACAAAACCAGGTCCTGATTTGGAGCTTCTGTATGGATATACCTTTGTCACTTGAAGCTGTGGGATGCTATTCCTCTTGAAGAAGGTGCAGGAGCACATAGTTAAGATGTAGAGTTGTTGAAACATGGACTCCTTTCTCCTCTAGAGGTCAGTGCAACGGGTCTTGCCAGTCAAGCCTTCGTGTGATTTCCAAGTCAGGTGTTATGTCTACTTGAATAATACTCTGTAAAAAAGTCAGTGAAATTATTTCTAAATCCAGTGTTCACTAAGACTGCTAGAGAAGAGAAAAAGATACTCTTCCCTTCAGCATTCACCCTGCGCCCACACACACGAAATACTCATTGTTCACCTTCAATCCTTCCCTCTTCAAGACTGTATGGCAGCAATGTTATGTTGAAGTAATAAAGAGCTTTTAGAGCTAGAGAAAAAAAGGAAAGTAGATGACTTTCAAGTCTTATTTCAAGGATTAAAATAAAAACCTAGGAGAGGGAATATAAAACAATATAAAAACATGGAGAGGGAATATTCTTACTGCATCTGAGCTTTTACATCCACCTTCTGCTGTTTTCTGCTGTTTCTTAGTCAAACATGCCAACATCATATACTCCTTATGTCTTCCTCTATTTTACCTTTCAAGGGTTTTTTTCCTCTTCATTTTTTTGACACATACAATATAAGAAGAAAAATATAAAAGGGAACCTCAGCTGTAGTGATCAATCAAGTTAATTTCTAGCGACCTGACATACAACCATCTAATTAAATGCATGCCAAATCAAGTCTCTTTTAATTGTATGTTTTTCATTGTTTGAAATCATGTCTAGTTTTTTTTATTAAATGTAAAAAAAATTAAATAGTATCTTGTAGTACTAAGATTAAAAGCATTATAAATCAAGCTAGAAGTAGACAGCAGTGTCAAAGTGCTAATTAGAGCAAATCAGGATTAACAGGTAGTGTTGGACTACAACCAGACCATTGCATTAAAATATAATCAACACTTATGAGTTCCCAAATAAGAAATCTAGAGAGAAAGCTGCCTATTTAATTATACATTCCAATTAACATCCTGGTCTCGATGCACAAAGCTTATCTGAACATCTCACTGTTGGCCCAGCTGAGTTACTTGAAAGTCACATTTGCAGTCATTGGTGCTTCTACTTAATTGGGCTGTTACAGGGTGGATCTTTTCCTGTGCTTTCTCTTGAGCACTCTCTACAAAAAAAAACAGCTTTATGGCAAAGCTATGCTCTGGAGAGGTTGGCAGCTAGAGCTAAGCACTTCAAAATGCTAATTAAAACTGTGTGCTTTTTTTTTCCAAATAAACAACCTGCACAGGTTCAAAAATATTTTACAGGAGAGCATAGGTGAATTAAAATCATAAATAAATTAAAGTTTGGAAAATTTCAAATGTCTGTGCATGTATGTACTAGATCTGATTGTATTCTTAGACAATAAAGTATTAAAAGGTCCTTCCCATTCAAACAGAAGAGCAAAGGGCAACTGCTAACAAGATGAAATGTGTTACAGCTATTCTCTTCATCTAGTCCACATTCTCACACAATTAACAGTTTAAAAAGCCAGCAAAATATAAAGGTGTTATTAGCTATATCTTTGAATAGAAAGTTCATTAAATCTACAGAACTAACAATAAACAGTTTCAAACTAATGTGAAAGGCAAAGGCCATGCAGATTAAGGCCAACAGTTAGGCTGTTGTGCAGAGTTTGTGGGGCTGGATGCTCCTGTGTGATCCTGCCAGTCTCAGTGCAGGAGATTGGAATTGTTCAGTTCTTAGCCCTTCTTAAAGAGCAGTTGTTTGCACTCAGGCTTCAGTTCTGTGTGTGTAATTTTTGCTGGTCAAACCACCCAAAAAGTGACAGATGAAGTCTTTAAAACAGGGAGAAAGATTAAAATAAACTGGAGGGAAGAGTAAGCTAACTGTAGACACAGTAAGAGCTGTAGAAAATATATCAAGGACTGTTGCAAAGAGATGGGGTATAACCTGACAGAGAGTAAAGAAAATAATGAGTTGAAAATGCAGCAGGAGGGATGAAGTGTGGGCATTAGGAAAAAATACGTAATCATTCAGGATGGCAATGCACTGGGAAAAAATACCTCAAGAACTTGGTGTAGGTATCATGAGTATTCCCAATTTCAAAACAGGTTGGACAGGCACCTGTAAAAAATTACCTGAGCATTTGCTACCTGTAACCTCTTTCTAACCCTAGCTGACAGTGAACACAGATGGAGCAGACTTCATAGCACTTTATCACAGGACAGAAAAGGATGTCACAGATTGCCTTTATATACTAGTGATACCCTGTGGGATCAGCAGAATGGCTTTTTGAATTAATGCAAATTACAAACAGTTGACTACTATGCACTGAGCTCAGACTTTGGAAGTTTAAATATGTTTTGTGATTGCTATCTGACCAATTTCTTTTTGAACAAGATTAAAGTAAACTCTTTAGTTGGGTGAAAATTTGGGATCATGTTCCAGTTTGGGGTGAAAAGCTACTTCGGAACATCAACACTGGAGCTGCTGAGAAAGATTTAAGCTGTTCCTTTCTCATTCTCTGAATTTATATGGGCAGTATTTTTGTCATGGTATTCTATCCCATGCTTACTTCCTTTTTTAGAATGCTTGTCTTCAGCTATGATCCAGTTATGCTTTTTTATTTGCAGCCTTTGGGGTGTTTTTTAAGGTTTGTTATTTTGTAAAAGGCAGTATTTCCCTTTCTTAGAGGAGTTTATGTAGAGTGACTAAAGAGGTAGGACTAGGTTTTAGTCAGGAATTGCTGAATTCTGCTTGTCAGTCCATCTGTGAGCTAAGATAAGCTTATGTGAGGACCTGTTGTTCCTTAAATACATTTTGTCTCTGGCCACTTGCTGACATCTTCTGTTGCAGAATGTTTTATACAGAACAATACCCTGCTCTCACTTAAGTGCCGCTGCTAATCTCACAGTTTTCTTGGCAAATATTAGAAACTTGAACCTTCAGTATTGTCTTTAAGATGGATTCTGTTACATCAGTGCAAACATCTGTGGCATTCAGATCATGTCTTGGCATGGGTTATGCTCTTGAGTACCTGTGAGGAGCAGTTTTATGCAGATAGATGCAAAATGAGCATAGCTAGTGGCTGAATTATTCTAAATCTAAAGTTGCGTTTTTATTCTCTTCCAGCCATACTATTAGAAGACAGAAATTCCAGTGAGAGTGCCTGGAAGAATAAAATTTCTATATCTGCCCTAAACACTCCAGAGCCAGCAATGATGCACGAGCCTTTAGTTGGCAGCCAGAAAAGGAAAGCAAGGAAAACTAAGATCACACATCTTGTCCGAACAGCAGATGGACGAGTGTCACCAGCAGCAGGGACACTGGGTAAGGAAATTGGAGTTAAAATTTCATTAAAACTGAGTGCTTGGAGAAGGTTTGAGGGTACAAGCAACCTATCAGGGCAGTGTTTTTTAATTAGCTTGTTTTCTTACCTGCTTAGAATGGTCATTATTTAATATATAGCTATCAACCACCTGGGAAATCACTGAGTCCATAATGCCCAACTTCTTTTATTTGAATGACCAAATTTATCTTTTCTGCCTGGATATTTCACTCTGAGAACTGTGAACTGATGCAGAGAGAAATGGAGAATGGTTACCTTTCAAAATTTGTTTCCAGTAATGCCAGAATCCCTTTTGGAGTTCTCCAGTAAGATAATCTTTCAGGACTGCTGTATCTAAAACATACACAAAAGCTCTCTTGCCTGAGCGAAAAGATGAAATTCAGTTGAATGCAAAATCAGTAAACTGCTTCATAAACCTTAGTATGGTGCTTCTGACCCAGTAGCTTGATTCAGAAGAGGTTACAGCATGAATCAGATGACACTGGCAGAATCAAAATCCTAAAGGTGAAGGTTCTGTTAAAACCAGACTAGTCAGCATATCAATAGGCTGCAGTGGATTTATGGACTATGTCTGCATGCTTAACTTACTTTCTTTGCAGAGGAGAAGCCAAAAGAGCTGCCACAAAGTACTCTTCAAAAATCATCAAGTGCAGAAGCAGACTGCAACAGTGAATGCTCCAGAAACACAGAGACAGAAGAAAATCATAGTATTACGTCAGATATGCCAGCGGTGTCTGCATTCTTTAGCTTAGCTGCTCTGGCAGAAGTAGCAGCCATGGAAAATGTACACAGGTATGGATTTCTTTTCTTCTTGTTGTCTTAAGTAAATAGTGTGTGGCTGACAACTTGTTCAGAAAGCATGTGAGTAGCAGACTGTTTAATTTGGCCTGTGTTTCCCCTTCCACAGCTTTCTATGAATATCTGCTTTACCCCACTTGCTTAGTATTATTAAGTCTTCCCCTAAATGACAGTGTAATCTGTTTAGTAGTTAGTAAAATGATCCTTCTCAGTAAGCCTACGTACCAATTTTTGTATGTAAACAGGTTCATATGCTCCTTGAGATCCTAGTGATTGAGAATTATCAGATGCTCTGTGTGAGATAATAGCAGATTTAAATAGCTACTGCATGATGATTTGCATTTTCCAGTTGCCTAAAACCTAAGATAGTGGAGAAAATTTAATACATTTTGAGATTAATTTTTTTATGCTGAACATGGCTGAGGGAAGCTTACTAGTTGTTCTTACTCCTGTGCTTTGCTGTGTAAAAGGCAAAGCATCTGCAAAATTGCGTGGGCCAGAACAACTCTGACTGATGGAAAGCCATGGTAGCTTATGTTGGTACTCTCAGTTATTGAGTAGGCCATCCATACAGATCAGGTGGAGAATTACTTACTTATGAATCAGTACAGAATGGTCAGACCTGTGATGGGAGTAAATCAATTACAGCAGGTCCTCCTTGGCTCTTGATTATCCAGTGTTGTTCTTTCATGGAACTTACTAGATATGAAACCCTGTTGTCTCCTGCAATGAAAACTTGTTGAGGGAGCATTGGGCTGGTTTGAAATCATCACAGCCTCTCCAGATGCCATTTGACAGATTGCTGGCTACCTAAGCAACTCCTCAAGGCAACAGTTCATTAAACCATTCACAACCTCAATTAACTGTTCCTCTCATGGGCCCCATTGATGAACCCAGTCCTTTATGTTCTGGCTGCACATCAAATGCTCAAAGGCTTTTTAGAAGCTCAGGAACCCTAAAAGAAATAGATCTGCTGGTTCCTCTCTGAAGAAGGTGTTGTCTTGCTTAGACAGTGTTGGGTGAGAAATTATTTCACGCTGCAGTCAGTCAGTCTGTCATCATAAGCCACAAAATGGAACTTGTGGAAGTGCTATGCTAACTCACACCCATTGTGGTTTCATTGACTGCCATTAACACTGACCAGAAATGCACAAAAGCAACAGGATTTGCTCTGCTGTGGATTTTCTTCCTTGTGTCTCTTTAAAGTTCTTGTCCTCCTCTTGTCCTTATTGAAGCAAGCTAATGTTTTGCAGAACTTTGTGCTTGGGTCTTTCTCTTCGAATCCCATCTTTTGTCATGTCATTATGTAGCTTGGGCAATGCAGCACCTTTCATAAGACCTGAAAATACCAAATGGGCAAATATCACACAACTGTTGGAAATGCCAGTTGGTAATCATCCTGAGGAATGTGAAATGACAGCAAGGGAGGACTCTTCCAGTAGAAAGTTACCCACGTCTCTCACTGACTTTGGCAAGTGGAAGTCAAAACAGAAACCTAAATCTTCCAGGCTAGATGCTTCTCTTGTTTCCTACTCTGCCAACTGTTGTTACTTTTTGTAACTCACTTTATTTGCAAATATCCAGAAATGTGAAGAAAAGAATTGGAGGTTTGCTTGATGTGTTTCTTCAGTGTCTGAATGTATTTTTTTTAATAGTTTCATAGAGCCTTGGGACATGAAGTCCTTCTGGCAGTGTGGTTTTAATTTGAAGTCTTCTGCTTATCTTCATCTACCTTGTGCATGCCCTGGTTAAGCACTGTGAGTCTGAGCTGCATTTTGTGCCAGGGCCACTTCATTGCACTCCCTTTGTGTGAAGCACATGAGTACCTCTGCTGGGGGTTTCTGCTGGGGATCTTAGTTTGGCCAGAGTGAGGTAAAGTGTCCCTGGTGTAAATAAGAAGCAGGCCCCAGATTTTCATTGCTACCAATGACAAATACTGTAACAAAAATAGAACCTCACCTGTGAGAGTAAATAACATGCTTGGTGTATGTATTTTTAAAAGGCAAGCTGCAAAGGAGTTCTCCCAAGTCCATTTTATACCATGACTGATGTTGATTTCCAGCACATAATTCTGGCACAGTTTATTTTTACAATGTCCTGTGTCGAGAGATCATTTTTAAATTAACACTGCTGTAGTAATGAAAGAGATGTGTTAGGCTGATGTAGTCAGGTAACGTGGAGGAATCCCAGTGCAACTCTGCTGATGAGTATATTTCCTTATTGCTTAAAAGCTGTCTGTTGACTCACACTAACATGATCTGTGCCTCTGTGCATTTACCTTTGGCCACACATGCTATCTGCTCTGCTTCTAAGGGCTGCAGCAGCTCCCTTACAAAATGAGTCACAGCACTTGTGTGCTCTTAACTTATTCTCATGTTCTGGATTTTGCTTTGTGTAGTCAAATACCATCACACCTGGTTTTTCCCACCTTTGCATTGTGATGTAGGTTGTCCTGTTGTAAATATTACTGTTGCAGGGACTCCTCTGAAAGCAGGTGTAACCAGAGTAGGTGAGCGCCTGCAGCAGTGAGGAGTTACCATGCTGCAATGTTCATGTCGGGTGCTAAACCCTACAACTGCTGCTTCCTGTCTTTTCTGGTCTGCTAACAGCACCTCCTGTGCTCCAAGTATTGATGGGTGGCTTTTCTTTTCTTCTTTTGCAGAAGTCAGAGGGCCACACCTCTCCCACATGATGGACAGCCAAATGAAATGTCTCAGGCTCCAGTGCTTATCTCCTGCGCTGACCAGTGAAGCTCCACTTTATTGTAAAACATTGTGCTTTACCTAATATCCTAGCCTTTTCTTTACCAAGGGAAGCTAGTCAGTCCATATGATGGAACTAGAGACTGCAATAAAGTGCTTATTGCTCTGAGTGGCCCAGAATTCACTGGAAGCCAGACATTAGCAACTTGGGCCAGGTCCTCAAATTGGAACCCAGTATGTAGGAGGGTGATACTGTCTATTAATGAACTGAAATGGAGTGGGATGATCCCAGAGATTGCTTTCTATTGAAGGCTTTTAAACAGTAAATGGGTGGTTGGTGTGAAAAAGGCTGCCTTTACTGTTAGCTCACACAGCATCTCTTTTACCAACCAGAGAGTATGACAACTAGTTTCATATAATATCTAGTTATTCTAAATGAAAAAGAAAAAAAAAAACAAACACTGACGCACTGCACTAGTTACTATTAGATATTCTTAGTCATTTTTGTACATGAAGATTTAAGTTCTAAGATGGTTTATATTAATAGGTTATGCCTACGTTTATATTGTAGAATGAATTTAAAACCTGTTCCAGAGAACTCAAGGCAGCCTGGACAGATGTACCATTGTTAGCGGTGTTTGGGCAGCCACGTGGTCCAGATGTTCTGCACTTTTATATTTGCCACCAGAGTGGTAGAGTTTACTGGGAAAAGTTCTGACAGGCTACGTTTGGGTTTGTTTCTTTTTAATTTAGCTTTGAATAACCAGGATATGATGTGCATTAGAAAAAGGTGTGGTATATAGAAAAGAAAATATTGCAGATAATTGACTTGTCTTTCATGCCTTGGAGGGTTCCTTTATTTTTGCATAGATATCTGAGCAACTTGGTGAAACTTTCCTGTAAACAAAAAGTACTGCAAATGCGTTTTTCAAAAGTGACCTTAGTATTACTTCACAGTTCTGAATAACTTAAAACCATGACGTTTCGATATAGTGTACACCAATACACATACCTTTTGCATTTTACAGACGCTGGCATTGTTGTAGTTAACTATGCACAGTCCAAATCGGTTTCAGAGCTTGCATAAAGGGCCAACTACAGTTTGTGTTGGTAAAGTGGAAAGCTGTATACAGTTAAACTACAACTGAAGAGTAGCGTTTGACTGAATTCAGACTACAAAACAGATCCCTCTGCCAGTTTCTGTCTCTGCTTCTGTTGAATTTTTGTGTTTTGCTGTCATAAATACATCCCAAAAGCAGGCCAAGTGTATCACTTGACCTGTTACCTTCACTATTCTGACTTACACTATTGTTTAACCAAGCATTGATTCCTACCAATAGATGCAAAATGATCACTAGTAATTGATCTAAAGCTACAAATTCAACAGGGTACTTCTTCTATAGCACAAGATGTTTCCCTACTTTTTGCATTGTAGCACAACAATTTACCAAATTGGACTCCAGCAATAATTTTCTATTAGTCTTCGTCATACCGGCTGAACTTTTGATAGTATTAGATTGAGTTTGAAGTTCTTTGAATTAAGTCTTTAAATGATGCAAGTTTACATCATTCTATCAGGCATTCTTATTTATACTTGACTGAATTGATAATGTGTTTTGAGGTTATTTTGTAACTAATTTGATGTAATAGCCATATGGACAGTAATTATTAACGCTTGCTAGGTTTAGCCTTTCATTGTTGTAGTTAAGTGAAGGTCTCTGGTTCAGTGTCAGAAAACAACACACAGTGTACCACAAGAGTTTTAAGAAAGGATTAAAGGTCTGACAAAAGGCACGTAGCTGGGGAAGTGTCACTGAAACAGCAACATCGACGATGCACGTGGTAAAAGAAGGGAACAAGAGAAGAACAACAAAATTTACAAACCAATGAGTCAGTGAAAAGGCTTTTTTAAAAATTCAGGTGACTAAATGTCTAAGAGCCCCTAGAATGCCATTGCAGCTTATGGTGGTATTTTAAATAAGATTTTATTAAAGTTTTATAAGTTATTTTAACAAGACAGGAAAAATTTAAAGACTTAAAACTTGTGGGTCACAGCGGGTGGCTTTTGGAGTTTTGGACCACTTTATAATTAGCTGAAATCCAAATATGTTACAGTGCAGGCCGTTCACGTTGACAATGGTACTAACTTATTTCTCTAGAAACCTTTAGAGTAGATATATTTTTGTCAAAGCACCCCATCCTTCCTCGATTTAAATTTCAATATTGTTCCTGGAGATATTTCTGTATATTAATGGTACCTTTTTTAAAAGAAACAGAAAATTACTTTTTTCTATATTAATTAATATCTTACTTGATCTGCTTTTCCTTGACTTTCCCTTAGAGAGGGGGTAGGGTTGGGTCAGTTTACTGGATATGACTGTTTTCAGATACTTACAAACCTTTTTGTAGATATGCTTAATTTTTAAGCGATTAGGCACTGAGAGTAGCAGAAATCCTGCAAAGCTTTCTAGTTCACTAGGCATTTGCCTTTGTTGGTTCTATGAGTGATGTCTTGATTTGAGTAGCTAGAATTTTCCCTGAATCTGCTAGAAGGGGTATCAGTATTTTCAGGTAACAAAGTCTGTTAGCACAACAAAAACTTCAGACCAATATTTTACTGTATTGGGGTTGGGTTTTTTCCTTGTTTATTTTGTTTTAATTTTTATTAATTTCAGCTGCTTTCATTTTGGAAAATCTTACTGCTATTGTGTGTACTTCAGTATACCAGCAAACACTGTTACCTGTTAACACATTGTCCACAAATGCCTCTAGAGAAGAAATTGTTGCACCTTATGTATATCTCAAGCAAACCAAAATATGATGCTTTTCTGCTTTGTTTATTCTGAATATGTTGTATCATACTTTACTGAACCCATTTTAACTTAGCTAAAGCTATCAATATTTATGCATTTCACATTATTTTCTGGATCTGAACCTGTGTATAAATCTTTCTTTGAAAAAAAAGACAAGCATTTACTGTAGTTGTCCTCTATGACTTATCCATGGGAGGGGGGAATCTTGTCTCAAGTGTAAAATGCAGTACTGTCCCAGTTTTTCTTGGCTTTTATTTATTTAGTCATCTTCAGTATTTCATAGTTCTGAGGCATACGAAATGCATTGTCATAGCCGAAGCTACAGATCTAAGAAGCTGGGAGAAAATTACTGTAATGTCTTCTTAATTGTTCTAGTACTGTATACAAATATGGGAAATATGTTCTGCAGAACATTTGAGATGCAGATTCTTGTCCCCACAGTAGGCTATTTTCCAGGTATTAGACCAAATCAATCAAAACTTCATATCTTATAGGTCTTTTCTGACTAAATTATTCTGAAAATATTTATGGAGATTACTTAATGCTCTGCTTCTGGCAGTAAGCACCCCTTGAATGTGCTGTGATTTCAGAAAAGAATATATTTATTTAAGCTCTCTGAATGCTCTTTTATACTAATACGGTATCCCAAAGTCAGGAGCAAGAGATTTCTTGGTAGTTTGGGTTTCTATTTTATAGCACTGGTGCATGACCTTTGAAATTAAAGTGATAAGCGTTGTTGGAAAGGGGCAAAAGAACAAGGGACTGGTAGAAGTGTGTGGATTTGTGGTGTTTAAATTCCAGCTTTGGTCTCTATTATTTGGGTGAAAGCTGCCTTTGTAGCACAAGACTGAAGAGCATTCTGTAGTTTGTATCAAGTAGAGAGTTGTAAGTCACGTCAGTACAAGGGAATGCCTTATAGTTTTGGATGCTGTCTTTTGCAACAGGATATTAATTGAAGCAATTCTAATTTTCACTGCCTGTTTAGCTACTGTTCAGATACTGAACCAACTGAAAGCAAGTTGTAGACATGGGGCAGCTAAGAGCATGTAAGGAAAGCTGTCCTTTATTCTCAGTATGGCAACATTATGGCAACAAAGGAGAATTAGAAAGGAATTTAGATGTGTATATATAGGTGTGGGTGTGTGCGTGTACTGTGTGTGCCTGGGTGTGTACATTCTGCAAAAAAATGGTGTAGGAAACCAGAAATATGATGGGTCTACAAGACACTATAATGTATGTTGACCCTTTTGAGTGCACTCCCTTTTTTTGAATGCTGAGTCTAATATGGCTACCTCTCCTAAAAGACTACTTTTGTTAACTTCCATTTGCTTTCAGGCATGATCATGTAATCTTTTTGGCCATTGATACTATTTGTATATCGCTGTGTGCTTTATTTTCCAAGAGCAACATTTATATAGTGCAGACACCATAAAGGCTGAATATACAGTAGTAGCCAAATGATGTTGCTGGAGCATTTTTGATTAGCCTCTGCCACAGTCATATGGGTTGCAGGACCCACTAGCTCTGCGTGGTTCAGTGAGATCAGTTTCGGTAAGAGCAGAAGATGCAGTGCTTGAAGGGTGGTGGACTTGTGATGTTTCCAGAGGTGTCGAGTAAGCCACATGCTGCTCTTGAAACAACTTCTGGAGTTTACGTTCACAGTCCTGATTTTGCAAGGAAACATAACTGTGCAACTTGAGTGTTGTATACCCTACATTACCCATTAGATGCTGTTTGTTTGCTGTGCTTGTTTGATAGGTTGTAGAGCTCCTTTGCCATGTTTTGCAATAGTCATGGCATTCTCCCTACGCTGTACATATTTTTGAACTGTCAACTACAGCTGCCAGGATACTGAGGCCCTTTAGGACACTGAGTGCCATGAACAAGTACATATTTAGGCTGTGAAAAGGGTTACTTGCCTCCTCCACTGAATTCCCCAAGAAAAAGGCACAGTGAGGTTTATGTTCTCACCGAAGTACTACCATAGTCATTTATATACTCAGTATTCTGTACTGAATTGACAACTTTGAAGACGCTTATAAGATGGATGTCTATTTCATGTTCCCCCACTAATTCTTTGATGGCAGAAATCTAGAAAGACTTGACAGGAGATCTCCACTCAGCAACACACCTAGGTTTAGGCTGGTAACCCTTCTTCCTTAAGGGGCAGCACTGTTGTTGGCACTGTGACAGTGTGGGAGCCCGATCACAGACCACTATGCTTTTGGATTTAAGCTTGGGCTTGCATGGTGTTCCTGGGGGAAGCATGTCATCATGACCTAGGGCCTTCATTGAGGTGGAATTTTAAAACTACTGCAAGTAACTTAACATCTATGGAGTTCCTTCAAAGAATTATATTGTAGTTTCTGAGTCTTGGCTGTTTAGCATATACCAGGAGACCTGCACTGTACTCCACTGGAAAAACCACATCTCTTTGGGAAAACTGACTGGGCTCCCAAATGTAATGCTCGTCTGCTCTTTTCAGCTCCAAGCTGAAACCTTGTTTGCCCCTCAGTACTGCTGTACTTCAATCAGTGATTGGGTCTTTGAGGGCAACAAAAGCAGGAGAGGCATGTACATGCATGTGTCTGCACGTGTGTGTACATACACACACACACTGGAGTGCAGTGACTTCCAACATGTACTCTGTGCTAAAGTGTTCCTGTGTTTGCTCATAAAACAACTTTGAAGTTTTTCAGATGATAGTTTTCCAACTTCCTTGCTAGATTTTGCTATCTTTTCTTCACATTAAACAGCATAAGGTGTGAATTTGAAAAATCACATCTGAAAAAAGCACAGATCCTGCTGACCTGGATGCTACAAAAACCTTCTTTCTCAGCAGTGCTTGCTTTTAATAACCAGTATCTGTTGACAGTTTCAACACAACTGATTTGCTATGATCTTTTTTCTTGGAGCCCAATCCTTCAACTTATATTCTCACATGTATTTCCACTGAATTTCTACTTAGTATATAGTTTTATTCTCTCCAAAGTTTGGTGTAAACATGCCTTACAATGGTTCATCTCCATCAATGGTATAACAGAGCTACTGCCTTCTTGGTTGTGTGTAGTTAAGTCAGTAAGCACATTTATAGAATGTCATACTTTACTCAAAAACCTCTAATTTGATACTTCTAAGTGCACATGTTAAGTCATGTGTATAACATGCTAAAGTACAACAAACTGTGATAATGAAGCTGAATAAAAGATTTAATAAAATATTTGAAATATTTGATAAGGACCTTTAAATAGATTTCTTTATGTTCATTCTATTTTGGTTATCTAGCGTGTGCCTGTAAACAGTTTCCCGTTTAAAGCTAATGATTGCAAATAAATACTATTCAAATGGAGCTTCTTTGATACTTCACCTGCTTTACCATCAAATGATTGTTTACTTTAACATATGGCTGAGTTAGCAGTATTTGCAGAATTTGTTTTTAGCTACAGTACAAACTTGTTGGGTTGTTTATATTTAAACAAGCTCATTTTCACCAGAAAATGGAAGATGCCAAAACCCAGGGATGGATCCTCAGAATTGTATGCTGTAGTTTTCTGTCAGATCATCCACTCAGCTTCTACGAAATGACTGTGAAGATGTCATTTACCTTTGCAAAGAACTTCTGCCCAGTTGTTCTTCCATACATGTGTCTGTACTGGGAGCTTCCATTTTATTATTTAAAACTTCTGAGCCTGGCTCAGCACTGTTGACATTGCTTAGGAGATCCACAGATCCATTCAGGTGCCCTAGAATTCTGTGGACTTACATTACATGAAGCTGGAGACTGTGGGACAGAGAGAGCCAGGACTTGGTGCAGTTAAGCTTTTGAAGAAAAGTTTGCCTTTTCTTCTGAGCTTCCTCGGTATCTACTTCATTTTTGTGGATTTTGTTTTCTTTGCACAGTTGGGAAGCTTGTTGATAGTCAACAGAGATAAAAGAGAAGTCGTCCCACAGAAGAAGCCCTTGCTATGATTTCAGTCTTTGGACATAAGTGAACTTAATAATGGTTTGTCTTTTAGAAATAAGTAGCAAGTGACATCAATGCCTAAACGTGAAGGTAATAGGTTCCCACTACTTTGGAAACTTATTTAAACCAGGAATCTGCTCTGCCCGTATATTTTATAGTCTTGAGACTTGAAAATTAGACTGTTTGAGATCTTCTCTTTTTCTGTCCTTGGATGCCTGAAACCTCCTTGATTGCCATGTATTTTTTGATCACAGAAGACCCCAGAACAGACTTCATGAAACCAATAGACACTGGCTGTTCACATGGGAGCAGATCTGTCTCTGAGTCAAAAGCAGTAGAAGGGAAACATTTAGGGTTTTTTTTTTTATGTGCTATTTACTCAGGAAAGAAGAAACGTATGCAATTTTGTACTGCCTTTACTGGGTATGCGTCAGTATCTCTGCAAAGAAACACCAGGAATGGAAAAACTTCAGCCTTAAAGGCCATGTAAAGGTCACGGGAAAGGGGAAGGAAAGTTCTCATTCAGTGAGCAAAAAAAGTGGAAGAAAGTAAGAAATGCATGTTCTGTCATTATCCAATGCCCTGTCAGGGACCTTGAAATCACTATTCACTTTTTTTGTTACTAAATTACCTTAAAACAGTTGTCTTCATTCCTTGAAGTCCCATCTTTTCTCCTCTGTTTTCATTTGGTTCTTCCAACTAAAAACCTGCTGAATTCAGCTAATTCTCAGTGCATCTAGATCTGGTTTGTTACCCAGCTCTCACTGAGGTTGCTTTTTCCAACTCCATGGCATTTCCACTGACTCTTAACTGTCAGGTAAGGTAAATTTCCACTAATACTTCTGGAAAAACACAGGATGGAAAGGCATCATCCAACTCAAGCACCATGCTTTGCTAGACACTGCTATTCTCCCCTCGTTACCATTGTTGGGTCCCTTTCATTGTTCATTCCAGAGTTTTTTAATGTACAGCTAACCCTGCTTTCAGAGAGACTTTTTTTTCCTACAATGTGACAACATGGAGTGAGACACATAGTATACCGGGGCATACAGTAGCCATGCTATATACACCAGCTCATGTGGCTGTCAGTTCTCCAGTAGGACACTAGCACTTTGTAATAAAATATGAGATGCATTCCTATCTCTGCTGCAAAGTTCTGTTTTGTTTTGTTTTCTGAAATAAAACCTGTAAGATACAACATCTACCTTCTATCCAGTGTCAAATTCCTTTTTTTTTTTTTTTTTTTTTTTTTTTTTTTGTGGACTGTGCTTGCCATAGCAACAGTAAGAAATCGAGCTCTAATACAGTTGTATTTAAAATATACTTGAAATTTCATCAAGGATTTATTGGTTGTTTTCTGGTTGGAGAATTATTAGATGTTCAGCAGAAGTGCACTGGCCCACAGTGTCACTGCTGCAAGCCCAGCTGAAATTCCACTTGAAAATCCAGCCTATATGAACTACAAAATACAAAACATGTATTCCATATAGAGCAGCACTTTAGCTTATTTGTCATCCTGTGAAACAAGAGGAACTAATTGAAATAGACTCAAAAGTCAAGCCAGTTGAGTCAGAATGACATGCTTAGCATTGCAGCACACTAAGAGAAGGCAGGTTGCTATCAAACATCATCCAATTTAAGAAAACAAAAAGAGTGGCAAAGAGAAAACCTGAGGTCCTGGGAGGTGTCCTTCCAATCCAAAATAAGTTTTTGGAGTACATCTCTGGAGTACAAGTTTCATATATGGCCCACCAAAGGCTTCCCAGTTACAGCAGACCATCAGGCTTCAGTCAGACCAATCTGAGCAGTCAGTTTCCTTCCTTCCTATTAAGGGTGGGTTCCCTTAATACCTGGTCAGCACAACTGGGTTATTAAAACACTGCTGTTTTTAGGAGTTAAGGAGAATTTGGAAATCAGATAGTGCCAATCTGTCAATAGTTTAGGATACATAGTTTTGGTTTCGATGTCCAATAATGGCTTTTGTAATGGCTTTGGAGTTTGTGTGTTTTCAGTCTTGCAAAACCAATGTCATTGATTCAGGCAGCCTGCAGCACGCTATTGCCATTGGCATCAGTCAGAATTTGACAGACGATTCCCTGTTACATTTGTGATTCATCTGGTTTGGGACTCCCAGCTGTGGCGTTTGTCATGAAGGTGAGCTCTGGCGGGGGAGATTCTTTTGCTACAAGCCTCTCCAGGATGGCAAAAAGTTTGTCAATGCCTCAACAACTGTGTGGGCTCTGTGCTTGCCTGCAGCTGCTGAGATAGATTTTTGTAATACAAAGTGAAATGAACCCAGCTGGGAACTCCATGATGAAGTTGGACCTTCACAAGTTTCCAGGTTTCAGTAGGTGGTACAGAGATTGACAGGTTGTGGCAACAAGGCTGTGTTTGCTTTTGTTCTGAAGAGCAAAGTTTTCTGGCAGAACTAAGATGGCAGGGAAGTTACCATCACAGCAGATGGACAATTCATTGTCTTCAAGAGGTTCCAATTGCAAGAGCAAGATTTGCCAAGTGATCTAAAAAAAAAGCAGAAATTACAGTTTAAGTCTGTGTCTTGGAATGGATGCTATGTTTTGCTTGAGTGACTGTAGCAGTAACTTTTCATTACTTAGTTAGAAGTAATATGTGAGCTGCTTAAGGGGTGATGCAGTTTGAAACCATCCCATTACTCCCAGGTGACAGATGTATTTGGCACGTGGTCTAAGTGTTGCTAATGAGTGCTTCCCTGCAAGTACATCATAAATAATATCAAGTGCTCATCCTTATTTGATTCAGTAATTAAGAAAATTCTTCTTGCTGTCCTAAGGAAATACACCGTGCTTGGCTGGCACAAGGCATAGTTGTACACTGCAAAGTAATGGAGGGAAGCATTTGCTGTGTGACTGTTTAATCTTGATACATAATTTTTTTTTCCAAACATCTTTGCTAGTAATTGTCTGTAGTGCACCAGATTTAGGACATAGTCAATTGAACTCTGAGGTCTTTCAAAGTGAAGGTAGTTACTTGTTTCTCATGCAGAAATCCATGCCAGCAAGGAAGTCACTTAGGATGAAGGGTTGCATTTTTGAAATAACTAATTTATGAGGATTTTACTCATGGTATGTTTCATGGGTGAGAACCTTGAAAACAGCATAATACACAAGAGTCGGTATAAAAGCATTAGTTTCATATTCCTGGATTCTATTAATCTACAACTAATTTAAAGAACCTAGACCAAAAAATAGATATTTCCTGTTCCACCTTTACATGGTGGTTCTCTAGTTAAAGGCCAAGGGTTGCCAGCAGGGATTTAAAAGCATCTTTAATGATGAGATTAAAATTTATTCTTAAATAGAAATTTCTGGGCTTTTAGACCACTCAGAAAATACTCAGTGTGCTTTGCAAGAAGAGCAATTTTTTAGTACTTTTGATAAATAAAACCACAAATATAGCTATTTCAACAGTCTTAAGATGAATAGAAAGTGACAAATGGAATTATTTAGATGCCTCAGACGTAGATGGGAGTCCCTCAGCAATGCTGGCTTGTCACACCTGACAGTCCTTGTGGGAGGATGTGGTGCCTGGAATGTGCATTTGTATCCAGGAGTAAACCACCATCCCACAAATCTCAGCCACTGGAAATTCGTTTCCATCAAGATACAAGGGACATGAACAGCATAAAAGCTGTTTAAAAAGAATTGGTTGAGTTTTTTGTCCCACTGAAAATGTTTTATATTTGGTAGAGAGAGATCTCTTCCTTGGATGGTTTTCTTTATGTTGTTGCAGGAAGTTGGGAATACCAAACTTCACTTGCAAATCTTTCACCTTGCTTTTCAATTATCTTGCCTTTCTCTCTTTTTTTGAGCGGCTGAACACTTAGTAGACATCAGTAGCAAAATATACCACAGATTTTCAGTGGGATGGACAGTATCCCACACCTTCTCAAGTATAACTCTGAAAAACCTGCAGTGGTTTTTTAATTAGTATTTTAACAACAGTTTTCCTGAGCTATAGCTGTACATCAAACACAGCTTCTGCAAAAAGATAGGCAGAGGGGGTGGGATCCTGCTGGGAAGTGGATAGAGCAGCAAAGCTGGGCTCCCCAGGCCTTTCTTGTGCCCCAGTTCTCTGTGGGAAAGCCCACCAGTGCCAGAGCCAGGTACCAAGCAGGTTTTTGAAACCTGATAAATTATTTCCTCCTCCTAGCAATTTATTGTGAGAGTAGATTCACAGTTTATGGGAATTTGGCCTGGTTCATTTTTTAGTGCGTGGCTTAAGTTCACTTTTTTTTTTTTTTTAAAGCCAAACCAAACCCCCTTCAGTAGTGCATATTAGACCTAAAACATTCAAAAGAACTCATGCTAAGCCTTAACTTGCAAAGTAAAACTCAACACATTGCTAAATTTCTTTATTACAGGAGGAAAAGGCAATTCGACTTTTTTCTCCATAATTACAGAAGAAATCTTCAAATAAACCTAACATTGGTTTTTCCAGTTACTTTGCTCATACAGCCTCACCTAAGACAGCAGGCACATGCGGAGGCAGCCTGTGGGATCAGACATGCAGCATTATGGCTTTCCCTCCAGTGAAGGCACCCTGGCCATCAAAAAGCTGTGCAGCAGCCCCACTGCATCCAAAGGGATGGGATAAGGGATGCCAGCTGCCAAGTGCTGCAGACAGCTGCAGTTCAAGTCACACCTGCGGGGTTCACCTAACCAAGGGCTCTTGCCCTGCATGTCTTGTCAGTTTGTAAAATGTTGCTTTTGATTTCTGTGTCTTTCATCTGCTTGTGTTTTAAAGCTGTTCTAGGCACTTTGCATGGCAGAGGTTGTGTTGGCAGCGCAGTTCCCTGCAGGTTTGAGTTGTTACAGGCAGAGATTGGTGTTGTAAATGTCATCCGTCTCCTTGAAATACTGTTGTGATGGTGGTTGTCTCAAGGCTCTGTGCATATAGCGTAATTGCTGATGTAAAGACATTTTTTATCCTCCTTTTATTGTTTCTGAGCAGTGCTTTCATCAAGAAACACGAATTGGGGGAGGATGCCACAGACTTTGACAATTAAATCTGTCCCTAGATGGTCTTTTTTCATCCATGTGAAATTTATACATAGGGGTGGGGGGATTAACTCAGGGTGCAGACAAACCTGTAAGGAAAGACCAGCACCTCCATAAATCAAATTCTGCATTTTCTGCTTGTGTTTCTAAGTTGCTAAAGTAATTGCTTACTGCAGAAATGGTGAACAGATGGATTCCCACTGCCATCCATAGGTGAGCATGGCAGACCAGTGTGGCTGCTGCTGTTTGTTCACATCCTTTCACTCCTTGTAGGTTGACTGCTGTTACATTGCTGCATTAATTGTGCACCATAAGCCAGCTGAGAGGTGGAAGGTCAGCTTTGGGCAGTCATGTTATGTGAAACGCAGTGTCGCACATCATCATCGCAGTAGTGTTGGTATTTCCTAAAGATCTTTCATCTTGATGTTTGTGAGCACCTGTTTTAAAATGCCCAGGTTCCTAGCTTGACTTTTTTAAATTTTCTTTTTTTTTTTTTTTCAAGACAGTGTTATGTTTCATGTAAACCACATAATTATTTGGGCTACTTGTAGCAGATTTTAGAAACCAGATGCTCCTTGAATGCCCAACCCATGCAATCCATGGGCAAGAGCCAGTGAAGGGTATTTAAAAGAGGCAATGGTTCTTGTCAGTGTGAGATTTTCTTGTTCATTATCAACTTGTCAGAGGATAGGTCAACATTTTAAAGATGGAAAAAGGCTGAAGGAGGGCTTTCTGTGACAGCTTTTGAATGCCAGGGTGGACATTTCTGTATATTCTTCTTTGTTTGCTGCTCCCCATTTCCATCTTTTTTCAGGGTGATTATAGAATTAAACAGGGTTTTGGTGGTGAGTCAGGTAAGTGTAAGCTTACTCTTAATAGGATGTCAGAAGTGCTTGTGTGTGTTCCTGGACTAACAGCAAGATAAGGCAGAAAACTAAACAGCCAGACAGGATATTAAACACGTCCTGGGTTGTGGCAGGATGAGATCTTGGCATTATTTACTTGGTGCAGAGTCACAGGGCCAGAAGGGACTTGGAGACATCAACTAGACATTTTCCAAGGCAGATTAAGCTATACTTAGCACAGACCTGATGGATGGATGGATGGGTGAGTGTTGAACTTGTCCTTGAAAACCTCTAATAGTGGAGAATCAGCAATTTCCCATGCTGTTTTTTCCAGTGTTTGACTGTCTTTTTGAGGGTGGTTTATTCCCCCAGTGCCTAAGTACAAAATTTTAGGGTATAGGAGAAAAAGACAGTGCCCTCAAATGACATTAGATTGAGGAGCATTTTAGCTGTTTTTATAAATGCAACCTAAAAAACAATGGTCAGATAAAATCTGAGACAAGATTTTCAAGGAGCACCAGCCCAAATTTGCTCACTACAGGACTCCTCCATGCCTTTAAAAACCACTTTCTTCAAATGGTGTGTCAGGTTGATGGTTAATAGCCATATCAGAAGGGTTCTAAGAGACCTTTCTCCTCATGCTGTGTTTTCTATCCAGTAGTTGCCTTCAATTTTTTTTACAGAGTTCAGACAGTGAAAAAACAGAAAGCCAAACCAAAAAATCCCCAGCCCCAAACCAACCCAGCTTGCCATCCTTTTTCCTTGCTACCCTTTTCAGATACTACAAGGCCATCAGTAAAGCCATATTACAAAGAGGAAACCAAAGGAGAGTATAATCCATTTATTTAGGCAGTGCTTGTGTCAGCCACAGCAAAAGGCTGGAGAGCCAGCAGGGACACAGCATGGCCTTGGCCTACAGATGTCCTCTCCCTGTTGCCTCCTGCCTTGGAAACAGTCTTTTTCCGAACTATCCTCTGGTGAGATGCTGCTGGCAAGGCATCATCTGTGCTCGGAGCAAGGTCCCTGCCTGGGGTCTGATGCAGCCTCTCCCTGAAGACATGGGAAAAGCTGCGTGCAGTGGTGTTGGCAGTGCAGGGACCATGACATGCCCATGTCTCTGCTTTAAAACAGGGACCCATGCTCTGCCTGCAATACTCTCTCCAGCTCCAAACTAGGACTAGTGGAATCATTTTGAAACAGTTTGGAGACTAAGTGAGCAGGGCCAGTGTGTTACAAAAACTATGCACTCCCCTGTTACCTCTGTACCAGTTTAGCTGGGGCAATGACACAGTTTATTGAGGAGTCTCTGGGTGACAGTCCATTCTGAGAACCCGTTACTGGAAATAGGCACCCAGTGGGGAAGCAAAGGGTAGAGCATGTCCCTCAAGCTGGGCAGTTGCCTTCCTTTTCTGCCTGTTGTGGTTCATCAGGAGGCTGTCAGCCTGGACTCCTGGTCGCTGTGCCTGGTGCCCTGTGCCTGGTGTCAGGGCTTTGCCATGTTCACCAGAAGTTACAGGCTTGCAAGAAATGGGTTGGCAAATCCCTTACACTCTCCTGGTCCAGGCACCAGGCAGAGATCGCCCCAGCCGTGCTGGCATGTGCTGGGACCCCACAGCCCTGCTCTTCTGCGTGGCCACACAAAGCTCAAGGGGGAGAAGGCAATGGCAAAGCCGCATGGTCCCCATGGCAGCTGGCACTGGTGCCTCCTGCAGTGCACAGCAGCAGCCCTTTGTAGCCCCCCAGTGCTGTGGTCAGGGCCAACAACGCTCCCCAGGGCTGCCAAGGTTGCGAGCACCAGCCCTGCCCAACCATGGCTCCATGGCCTCGGCAGGAGCAGCTGCAGGCAGTGCAGAGGGGGCCTGCTGCCAGAGGCATTCATTGCCTCTTGTCTGCTGTGGTACCCCAAGGTCCCACTGAGCTGCTCCATGTGGTGGCACAGAGCTGGGCACTGACACCCAGGGAGTCACAGCAAAGCAGCACAGGGATTGTGTGCTGTGTTGAAGAGCTGAAACAAGTGGTACCACTGGCAGGACACAAAGCTGAGGCTTCCTATAGATGTTTGCTCCGGATGACATCTGGCCCCATTTATGGGCATGGATATGGCAAGGAGCTTGGATGGATGGGATACCCGGGTCTGTTCAGTTCCCGGATGAGCCTTTGATGAAATCTCTGTACTGACCAAAGACTGACTTTGAAGGGCAGTATCTCCACAGATAACCTCCTGCAGAAGTTGGCATTCTCCAAGCACTGAGAGAGAAAATATTTAATGGCTTAAAAAGGAAAAGGGGGCAATGGAGCAGTTTAGAAAATGCAATTTCTTCAACAAATTTGTGATTGAAAGAACTGGCACTATAAAAGAGGAAGCCAAACTTGTGGGAGGGATGAAATTAATTTTCCCCAAGCCCAATAATCACCCTGGCTTAGAGCTAGGAGTTTTTGCTCCTGTGAAATATGGTGCATGCCTATCAGGCTGCACTTCAGTTGCAAATTAACCAGTATGTTCAGTAGTCCTTGCTTTCACCATCAATGTAGTCTTTAGTGATGCCTGGGGAAGGAAAAGTGTTTTCCTCCATGTTTCACAGTTTTTCTCCTGCTCTCATAGACTCTTAGCCCTTTGTGCTCCCTTTGATTTTCTCAGTGCTGCTCAGCCCTGGGAACCCTACCTGGAATAAGCAAAAACAAGTTACAGTGGAGACAAAAGTGACAAAAAAAGTTGCACTTTACAGCAGATTACCAGAGTCAACTAGGGTATGATTTCCAAATTATACCCTGTTACTCAGTAGTCAAAAAACACAAGACCAGCCAGTACAGATGAATATTCGCCTGATTTTACAGTGTAATTGCTTCTCACTTAAAATTTGCCCCTTTTTTCCCCTTTCTTCCAGCATAACAACATGCTTCCTGCATTTTCCCTGCTCTTGAGTATCAGCATGTGCTTTGAGTCCTGTAGAGCTGGAGAGGAATTACTAACAGAACTGAAAAATAGCTCTGATCCTCCTACCCTTGCATGCACAAAATTCTTAGCAAAATACAAAAAAAAAAAAAGGCATTTCTCTTGTGTTGTGCTTGCACAGTGTCAATGACAAAGCAAAGTCTAAGGGCATAAATAAGGTGATGTGATGCTCTGTGGTGATGCAGAGACTGAAGTGACCGAGTTTTAAACAGTGTCCCTACACATTGTCCCTCCTCATATAGCCATAAAGCTCAGCTTCCAGCTTTTTTGTGCACCCCTCTTCTTGTGGTACTTTCCTGCCTGCTCCCAGTGGGTACCTGGATGAGACAAAGCAGGATGCTTGCTGCTCGGATAGCTAAGATTGCTTCTGAGTTCACTTGAAATCCCAGTCAGGAACTTTCTGTCTTCACTGTTTTGTAATCAAAGATGCAGAGGGCACAATTCAGCCAGGACGTGTTTGCCGGGCTGAGTGCTCATGCTATGTGTGCTCTTGGGTACAGATCATCCTTCCTTCCCTCACACTGCAAAACATCCTGTTCCATCAGGGCATCTTTCTTTCAAATACATATTTTTAAGCTCTGCTATCAAAATGTCAGAATTATTAGGGGAAACTATTTGTTTATTGCCACACTTTACTTGATATATCTCTTGTGCTGTATCAAAGATGGCTTGAGTGTGTGCTTTTGTCCAGATGTTGGAGCTTGCTCTGGAGGTTGTTTCTGCCTGGCTGGGGGGCCCAGGGGAACAGAGTGGTCACTTGTGCAGGTGGGACTATGCTGAGTCACACGGGTAAGATCTTGGTTTGGCAGGAAATGCAGCAGGCTGTGGGGGATACCCTCAACACTGGTGTAGGACCTGAGGCAGGGCAACTGCGCGTCAGGGTGCGGTCACTGATTTGGGAAGAGGCTTCTAGAAACCCTCAGGCAGGGAGTGTGTTAAGTGACGTCTGTGTCATGAACAAAAGTGATGTGGCATCTTGTGTGAGCAGTGAGGGTTGGGCTGAGAGCCAAGTGATACCACTTAGAAGAGGGGCCTCACCTCCCCGTCCCTGTTTTTAGGAGCAAATCCATTGGAAGGGGCACTGCCTGTCTGCATGTGGGTGCTCCTACTTTGCCTTTGCGAGTGGACCCCAAGACGCAAACAGGGAGCAGATTGGAAAAGGGTGGCACAAAAGGCACCCTAGGCCTTACTGGACCTTTATGGTCCTCCCTGCAAATGTCTCTCCCTTCCTCCTCCCCTGCTGGCGGTTTGGGCTTGGCTCTTGGGCAGCAGCAGCAGCACACAGTGCTCTGCTCTCTGCCTGCTGTGGGGAGCACGGGGCTCACATGGCGCAGTTGGAGATTTGACCAAAACGTGTTAAAAGTATTTCCTCAAATAGTCAGTTTTAATTTTAATAAGTCATATTTAGCCTTAAGGGCATTGGCTGTGTGAAAGGGAAAGGGTTATGTCCTGAAAGCAAAGTCAGGTGAATGGGTGCTGTGTGAAGGGCTGCTGAGAACTTGGTGTGGGCTGAGAGACATCACATCTTCCTTAAGAGAGAGGAGCCCTTGCCATGTGGTTGAAAACCATGGTGGGATTGACAGGGGAAGCACTTTGACTGAGAAATGTTCTTTTAGATTAAACAACAAATTTCTGCATGCCCATACAGACTAGATCTTTGTAACGCAGCAGGCTTTGACAGTGTACTGCAGCATTATTGCTATTTAAATCGACAATTACTAACACTATAATCCAGTAAATTTAGTGGTAGCAATTACAGCAACATAAATAGCAATCCAAATGACTAAAGGCATTGCTGTCAATGCAGGTGGCAGCTATAACATTAGGCAAAGAAGTTGGAGGGAAGATATCAGAACTCGATATGTGAGCTTGGGTCTGCTAGTCTTTTATATACCATTTTTAATATACTTCCTGAAATGAAGCTTCAGAAAGGTACACTGCCTCTTTAAAATTAGTCTAGGAACTACAGGTAGTTCACATTATTTTTAAAATAATAAAACTCTATATATATCTATATTAAAATATATATGTATACATAAGTTTGCTAGCCTACCTTGTGGAAAGGCTGCAGCTAAATTAAGTCTGAGCTAATATTGTATTACCATGGTCTTCTGGTTTGTAGATAGCCCTTCCTTATTAGATGAGGTTCTGTTCTTGCTCCACAGAAGGTGCCTGTGTATATAACTCCTTTGTATTGCTATCTGCAGAGTCCCTTATATATTTCTTACTACTAATGCTGTGTAGAAAAGGAAATCCAGAGATTTTACTACTGATAATTAACCATTAATGGCCATTAGCAAAATAAAGATTTAGTTGTTTGAGAAACAGATTATTTATATTGTGTATGGTTTATTGCCTGATAACTTGTTTGGTGACTGGATATTCTTTTCCTTCTCCTGGTTTTCTGCTTTTTCCAGCTATGGTGTTTACTCCTCACTTTGATTATCTAGCAGGCAATAAAGTATATTGTATGTTTTGAAGCCAATGGTGTGCTCCTTATTTGTGCACCACAGGGAGCCGGGGCTGCTGTGGACACAGCTGGCACCTCTGCTGCTGGAGAAGCCAAGGCCCAGGCGGGCACCGGGACAGCAGCCTGGCACTTCCTGCCCCACAGGAGGGAGTGCAGCCAGGAGCCCTCAGAGACTTGAGGAGACCGTGTGGACACAGAAGAGTCACTGCATATATTCTAAACTCATAACCACCCTTTTTACATTTCTGGCATGGACAGCAGCAGCAGTGGCAAGTATTGTCACTGTCACTGGCAGCTTCTGCCTCTCTTGACAGCGTCATGCTGCTGGGTTTTCACCTCTGGGAGTGGACATCAGCAGAGCTCCGTGCTCATGCCAGGCTCAGGTCCTTTAACAGCAGGGGCACTCTGTGCTCTCCTACACAGTGCATCCTCCATGCCCAGCAGCTGCACAGCCAGGCAGTGTGTGCTGAAACACTGCTCCAGGCAACACACTCACACCCCAGATGGACCTGATCTGCTTGTTTGGAGCTGCATTACTTTGGTTTGCTTTGCTTTGAATGGGGAACCGAGTTCTGCATGGCAGTTCCTCCCTGCTGACATCTGGCAGATTTTTTTCTGTGGTTCAAAAACTTCACGGCCAGATGCAACTGGTGGGGGTGCACCCTTGGTGTGTTTGCAGGAGGAGCACATCCTTCTCTGCTGTGTTCCCTTCCTCAGCTGTGGCTGCTCAGAAGCCACCTTAGTGCTGTGTCACCACCCCACAAGGGGACACAGAGCACTGCCCCGTGCTTTGTCCTGCCCTCAACAGCCCTGGTGCAGCACGGGGGGCTGCAGTCAGGCCACACCTGACCAAGCCAGCTCTTCTCCAGCAGCTGGGATGTGGGTGCATGGCCCTGCTCCTGTGCAGCAGCTCAGGGGCCAGGGGGAGCAGAGTAAACCCACCTCCCAGTAAAGATCCTAAGAAACAAACAGCTTTGGCATCTGGGGAAATGAAGCTACTAAAAAACTCGACCTTTATCAGTCAGCATCATTTTCTGGTGCTGGTTTTGCCCCATTCCACCCTGAAGCAAAAGTCTAAATGGTGGCACTGCCCGTACAGAAAAGCTTCCCCAAACCAGTAAAAACCTCTCATTTTTAAGTCAAAATAGAATTTTTTTGTTTTTGTTTCAGTTCTGACCTTCACATATTTTGCTGCTTTTTGTGTGGCTGTATGTGTGCATGCTACATACATACACCATAGTCCATCCTTACTCATAATTTAAAATAATGGAATTCTTCCCTGGGTACTGGTGTTCTAGATGGTGGCAGTTGTGAACATGACAGTATTTTTGCAGTTTTGCATTTGTGCAGCCCTGCTCAAGCTCCTGCCTATGCACCTCTGGTCCCTGCACCACAAGCTGGGTTTCTTGGAGAGACGGGACAGGCACAGGCTGCTGCACATGACCCCTTGAAAAGTACAAACCTCCAGTTTGGTCCCTTACCATCTGCACCTCTCCTGCTGGGGAAAAAAAAGTGCTTTTTATAAGTATCTATGGGGTTTTTAAATTTTTTTTTCTTTTTTTTTTTTTTTTTTTTGCGTCAGCAGAGAAGATGAACCAGAGACTTGCATCCAGGAAATGGCCTGGCATCATCTTGGTGTGCTTTCTGCATGATGGGGGAAAAAGATCACTCCCACTTCTAAGCTTCTCCCTTGGACCTTGACCCCCTCAAATAATCTTCTTATGTCCTTAGATGCCTGTGCCAGGAATTGGCCTCATTTTCACATCCCACCTGAAGAAATCAGTTGGTGAAGTAGGCAGCAGCAAAGCTGGTGGCTCTGAGTGGGTACAGCAGCCCACAACATCTATATTCAGCAACTAATGAGCACTGGAGAAGACTCAATTATGATGCATATTTTATATGCATGTGTTTGTATTGTATATTTTTTCCCTTTTAAAATTGCTAATTAGGCCATATTTATGACTGACAGTTTGGGTGTTGGTTTTTTGTTTTCCATAGGGCAAATTGGATCCTCAGAGGATTTTTTTTGCCAGCACAAATGAGATGAGCAAAAAGAAGGACTGCTGCAGGTACTTGGAGAGGTTAAATGCCTTCCTCTCCACATTAGTCCAGCTGGTAATTACAGGAACTGTTTGTACAAAATGAGCTTTGTGTTTGTGCTGAGCCTGGTGTCCTCAGAGGAAGCCCAGGGCAGCAGGTACTCCCAGGTTTGTGGAGGGAAGGTTTAGGTGTGCTCCAGACTCCTCCAGAGCTGTGGTTTGGTAAACCCCACATCTTCAGCCACAGACTGTAGCTCTTCTGTCTTTTGTTGCACCATTTGGTGAACAGTTTGAGCCAGCTTGCCAAAGCCAAGATCTTGCACCCCAGAGAACGAAGAAATGCTTTCAAGTGATGGAAGTCTGACAAATGGCAGTGAGGAGCTGCTTGGTTTGGGTGAAAGCAGAGTGAGGCGGGGGTGACCCACCAGGCTGCCCCAACCCAGTGGATTCAGGAAATAGCATCAGTTATCAGCTCAGCAATCTCAGAACATCTAACTGGCAGGGTTATGGAGAGGTCCTTCAATCAAACCACCTGGTTTAGGGCAAAAAATGGGCACTGTTTCCACCTGCAAGTCCTGGGGCTCAATTGTGTGAGCATCCTGACAGCTCATGGGTTTCCATCTGCTGCACAGGGGCTGGGTTGAACAAGACCCTTGGAGGCAGGGGCTCATTCCTGACCAGCCAGGCCCTCTTCGCGCAGCCAGATCCTCCAGGGGGGTTGGTGTTGAAATTCTTGCTTGTGAAGGGAAGCTTCAAATCTGTGTAATTTAAAAAAAAAATTAAATAAATAAAGCTGAGCACCATGAGCCATTTGAGGCTGAAATCATCATCCTCCTGCCCTCCCTTACTGTATATTATCAGCTTCCTCTTCATTTAGATAGATTGGAGGACACACTTGGGCTGGAACTTAATTGCCCATCATAAGGACAGTTAAATTAATTAGAAGCCTGATACTGCAAGGCACAGAGAGGAACCCTCTGTGTCAGTGGTGCTCATAGATGAAAAATCTTAACCAAAGTGCTCCACCTTTTCTGGTCCCAATTTCTCTCTAGCTAACTAGAAGGTGTTTTGTCACTAATGTCTTACTCATTGTACTCCCTTGAGCTTTCTATGCTGTAAATGGTTGATACATAGCCTGTTCTGATGGCACACCATGAGATTTAAAAACCATGTGAGAGGAAATCTGCCTGCAAATTTTCAGCAATTATTTTTTATTCAGGTAGACTTGGGGAAAGGAAAACCAAATGTGAATACTTTCAGTGCTAGCCTTCCCTTGGAAGGGAAATCTAGAAGAAGCCTGGGAAGAAGATTTTTCTCCCAGGATCTCCAGCAATTGTGCACAGCAGGAGGGATGGGGAGCTCTGCAGTTTCTTACTTTGTTTATACTGCTTTTAGTGAATGAGATTTAACTGTGCCAAACTCCCAGGACATGTAAGCAAGTCATGGTGGCATGTGAGGGTGGCAACAGCACGCTGGTGCTCATTTCTCCTGGTGTCCCTCTTGCTCAGAGGCCAGTTTTGGCCCACACCACATCTCCACCATCCACCCAGAGATCTGTGATTTGCAGGAAGGCAGAGCTGCCTTCAACCCAGAACCCATGAATCACTTTGCCAGGGGTCTGGAGCACCCCTCTGTGAAAGCAGAATGACAGAAATCCAGCCATCTGTCAGGAGCTCTGGATTTATGGCATGCACATCTCATTGTCCAACACTGAGCTACTGCTCCTTTATTAGCTGTGGGGTCTTTTCAACAGGCACCATAAAGGAGATGGCAGGATTGGTGGAAAAGCCTCAGCCACATGGCAGAAGGCAGCACACCAGACAGCCCTCAGAGGGATTTAATTCTACCAGGCATTTCTTACTCCTGTTCTTCCTGGGAGGGATGCTTTCACTGCCCTACCCTAAATGCACTTGTACTCAGTGGAGTTTCACTCCATGAGAAATTGGCCTGGCCTGGCCCCTGCTTTCTTAATCTCCAGATCCTTGGTATAAGTAAATGACAGTCAGAAAAGAACGTTTTACAAGTACATCCTTTAAAGGCCAACAGAAAATATTCTTATGTATTTGTGTGTAATTGAATGATTCCCTTGCTTTGCACGTTACTGAAAAAAACCCAGTGTATTCATAACTCATGGACTTTTAAGGCAAATTTTAGTTGTCTGAAAAGTGTGGATTAGTGATATACTTGATTCATCCTTTGGGGGCTGCAGTATGGTTGATTCATCGCTACAGTTTTAGCTGGGTGTTTAATGTCCTTTTTCTTTTCTTCTTCCCCCAGCTGGCTGCATGTCTAGTTCCTGTTGATTTTAACAGGAGTTGGACTTGCTAATCCCTCTGAAATGTTTGAAAAATCTCAGTGTTTTCCTTAGGGAAGCATGCAGAGCACAGGGATGCAAAGGCTGAAGCCAGCAGCCACGGCACTGCCCCCCAGGGCTGACAGCCTGGGCTGCCACCCGTTTCCCATGTGCTTTGCTTTCTTCTTCCAGAAGCACCAGGGCTGGGCCAGCAGCTCTGAGAAAACACCAGTGGTGAAGAGGATTGACTTTGGAGATCCCCTGCAGCACAGTGGAAGTGTCTGCCTGAGTGGAAAAAAAAGGAAGAGGGAAGGGGAAAAGGGGAAATATCCCTGGTGGGAGTTCAGTAATCCTGATGGAAGGTTTATGCCTTCAAAGGCTGGGACTGCAGAGCTGCACTGGGTGTGAATTCCCACCCTTACAGGGTGCTGCCACGCTCCCCTCCCCTCTTGCCAGCCCCTGCTCCAAGCCTTATCTCTATTTTCCAGGTGTCTGTGTGACCACTGGCAAGGTTCTGGCATCTTGTAGAGCAGGACTGATCTCCTGACTGAGCCACTTAGGATGAAGGACAATGCTGCTTGCTTTTCCCTGCTCCCAGGCACATGCTCTTGGCCCCACAACCTTCTCCCAGATCAGGTCAAAATGGGTCTGTGAGTAGTTTTCTGGAAAGCTCTCCTGCTTTTCTGTGCTGTGCAAGTTCAATTCAATTGACATTGGCTGAGGAACCACATCCCCCACCTGGAGCAGGGAGAATATTAATGGTCTAACGAAATAAAACCCAACAGGTTCTATTAAGTCAGTAACTGTGTTACTGAAAGGCAAAGTCCCAATTAACTAATTATTGCTAATTTTTTTTTTTTTACCCTTTCATGCTTTGCTACTGCCTGCCTGGAGATGAATCTTATTGCAGAGGTTTAACCCAGTTCCTGGCTCTGTCCCTGCAGAGGACTGTCACTCCCCAAAACATTCGACTTTAGGAGCACCTCCAGTGGTTTCCTTTTGCCAAGCAAAACATTTCCCAAAATATATCTAATTTTGAAGCAGCTTTCTCTTTTATTTTTCCTTTTTAATAACTAGACACTAAAGGTAAACCACCTCCCTCCTCTACCCAGAGCACTGGAGGGAGGAAGACAATGACACACCCTTTCCACCTGGCTCATCAAATTTTTATCAGAGTCAGTTTAAATTGCCATAAGCCCAGGGAGATGCTGGATATTTCTCAGGTCTCGCCTATGTTGCTCCAGCTCTCAAGAGCTGTTAAGCTGGCACCATTTATATTAATGTAAACTAGTTTGTTTCACCCTCATCCCTATTCCCCAGAATTATTTCAGCCAGTGAGGTGATCCAGGCTGAACCCCTGCCTGAACATGAAAAGGCTTTGGCTGGCTGGTACAGGCAGAGTTTAGCTACAGCATTTGGTGGCAATGAAAATATTCACAGCAGCCCTGTGGAGGAAGGGTGGTGCAAGTGGAGCTTCTCCCGAGTGAAGCACTTGAAGTGTATGTGCAGCATAAAGAACCCAAGCTCTGAGGCTCAGCTGTAGTTTCATCACTTTTTGACACTGCAGTCAAGATTTAGGGGTCATGCTTCCGAGAGCAGAATCAAACACCAGGTGTGACACTTCTGGAAGCACCCTGGTGTTGATGGGAGAGGGAAATGCTATTGAGCAACTTCCAGAAACACTAAAATCAGTGCAGAATCATGAAAAATAATGCAGCCCAATCCAAAGCTTTCTCTTAATTTTAATTATTTAGGAAATTCAGTGGTTCTCAAACTGCGTGCCCATAGGTTGTCAGTCTTCTGCAGACCCAGGCAAGCCAGTGATGCTTTTCATGTAGCACAGTACATACTTTTGTGAGTACACTCATGTTGTGGCGTCAGAGCTGCCTGTATCCACAATTTACACTGACTGGGTGCTGTTGCAAGCTAAGCCACAACAAGCTCTATCCTGATGCCCACACCAGATATTATTCAAGTTATATCACAGGCAAGTGGACCTGATCCAAAACACCGAGCAAGGGGGAACAAATCCCATTCAGACCCAAGGGACTCCTTGCAACCATCAAATTGTGCCAGACTTGCTACAAAGCTGATGCACTCAGTAATGCTTTGGCTCATGTTGGAGCCTCCTGGCAGGGGGATGGTGGCGCATGGGCATTAATTTTTTTCTGGCATGTAATGAGCTGGCAGCTCCAGGCTGGACATGAACCAAACACAAACCAGCTCTAAGAAGGACATACAGGATCCTCCTTTGGGCATCTTCCAGCCTTCTGTGCATATGCATGGGGACGGACAGACAGGCTACACCCAGTGGTGTGTAAAACCCCTGAAACCTCGATAGAGAGGCAGTGACTCAGCTGTCTTGTTTTAGTCTATTGCAGGAAATTATTTGCTAATGAGTCATTTGAAAAATCACCCATGTGTGACCTTGTCATGCTGCTTTGCCTTGCTGGCTGAGGGGGAGGGAAAGGAACCTTAGGGAGAGCCAGCCTGGGCTCAGGGTCTGTCCAGGAGGGCCACCAGAGCAGTGTCAGTCATCCCTGGGTGCAAAGGAGCGCAAGCACAGGTGAAAGTCCAACCTTGCCACCCTTCAGCAGGTGCACACATGAACACATCCCAGCTTTTAAGTGCAGGTTGTGCTGCAGAAAGGGGAAACCAAAACTCTGTGTGCAGAGCTGCCTTTGAGCAGTGATAAAACTGTGGGCAGACACTGGCCCATAAAAATAAAAGCAGCATTTTCTCCGTCCCATTCCCAGAGCCCTCCCATCTCTGTGTGCTGGGGTCTGGTGGCTGGTGTGCAAGCAGGGACAGAGGCCCTGGCTGGGTCTGTGTGCTCAGGTCACAAGGGCTGAGCAAAACCAGCAGCAGTGGTGTCTCCATTGGGACCACGTCACTGAGTGGTCTTCAGCTGCAAGTCTGGGCTCTCTTTTCCTGCTGCATCCACACAGCATCAGCACACATGGGGTCTCCAGCACTACTAACTCAATAAATGCAGCAGTCTCTGGAACAGCTGCTTTTCCAGCAGCCAGTCTACTGCTATTCAGAAGAAATGTTATTTCTAATTAACTGCTCTATGGCTTTCTCATGCTGTTTCCATGGAAGGTTTTTATCAGATATTTATATCACATCAAGTATTTGTTGTGTGAGAATGGCAGGGGTGGTGGTGAAGAGCCAGTCTCTAACATCACCCTGAACCAGCACCGGCAAATGTCATTTGAGAGGCAAGGGAAGGAGACAAAACTGAAGCCACCCAAACCCCATTGCAATGAGGGAAGGAACTTGCTGTTTCAAGGAAACACTAATTGTAACCTGGAGTGATATCCAAGTGCTGCAGGAAGCATACACAGGTCAATGTTTTGAGGAATCCCCACCCCCACATGATGTACTTACACCCTGAGCAATCTGCAAGGAACTGAAGAGGATTGTTTGCAAATGCCCAGGAAGCAAAAAACATTTCTTTTAAAACTTTAATTCATAGTTCAAACACAGGTTGAAAATCTGCCCACAGACATTGTAATGTTTGGTGGTGTTGAAGTTGGGTGTGGCCATGGTTTAATGCCAGCTCGTGGAGGGAGGGTGAGCGAGTCAGTGAGAGACCACCCTGCCTTTGTCTTCACATAAACAGAAGAATAAAAGCAGTCTAAGTAAGAAAGAGAGATCATTCACTAAAATATTTGCCTAGACCAGATGGCTCTGGTGACTCAGACAAAACACTCCCCCTGCTACAAGCCAGCTGTAAAAGAACCGTGGTTTGCCATTTAGGAAAAATGACAGAGCGTGGTGCAGAGCCTATCTAGGAAACATGGAGGGGGGGAAAAAAAGCACTCACATGTTCAATTTAAAAATTAAAAAGGTTTATCTGGATAATTTTTCCAGTCTAGCACCAGCTTGGTAGTGCCTATGTGCAACGATGGGGTATAGGACAGATCAGGAATTGATTGGTTACTCAGCATTTTTTGCTTTAATAAGTTAAAATAAATTAGAACTTTGAAGCAGGTGTTTTTAAACTGTGTATTTTAATCATCTGAATTTAAATTTTGGCTCTATTTTTCTGCTTCCATAAAGAAATGGCAGTATTTCAAAAGCTCAGGGCTTCTGTTCAAATGATTCACTCTGATGCAGATACCATCTGAATCAAAACAAAGCATGGACCCAACAATCACACTCACTAAGGGAGAATTAAACCACTAAAGACAGTTTATAATGGGTCTTTATGAACAATCATTACATTTTTCCCCAGTTGCTCTCTTCTAGCTTTATTTTAGTAGATACAATCCTCTGCACTAAGAGAATTCATGCCAGTTTGAAGAGCATTCAAGACAAACAGCATCTGGAGGCAAGACAGGCCCTGCTCTCCCAAATGCATGGACTAATCATTGAAATGTAATGCTGACTTCGTCACAGGATGGCTGTTGGCCTTTTGGCATTTGGCACAGGACATACATAGAATTTCAGAGCTTCCCAGGAAACAACAGCATTTTTGTGAGCTGCAGGCTGTAGCCAAGAAAAGGAGCCACAAACCACTGTCACCATGATCTCTCATGACCCAGAACACTGTCTGGCCTCATGCATGGGTCCTCAAGTCCCCAGTCTTCTTCCAGCCAAAAGCATACCTTGTCCATACCAGGAATCACAAGCAGTTCGGTTTTTTTCCCTTTCCATGAAACTTTGTTTCAGACTATCACTGTATCCTTTCTCACACACTTCCCCAGCTGTAGTCATGTCCATCCCATCTTGACAGGAGGTTTTTCCTGCAGTCTAGCTCCCCTGGCAGCTAGACTGCAGGAAAAACAGCAGCATCCATCCTGGCAGTTTGATTACCATTTTTACAGATGTCTCTGACCTGCTGCAGGCTGAGATAAAGTCATGGGGTTGCAGAGTAGCATTGCAGATGGAGAGGTGCAGCAGTGCAGCCCTGAGTCCTGCGCCACCAGAGCTGTGCACGTGTGGGAGCCCCTTCCACTGCACTGACCTGCTGTGTGAGGAGTTCAGTCCATCCCACCCTTCTGCTTCAGTCCCTCCCTGTGTGTTCCAGCACTGCTTGTGGCATCAGCTCCCTGTGCAGATGGATGGGAAGAAACCACTGTGCCTGAAAATTTTTGCTTGGTTGCTCTTTTTGAGCTGTTGAAACATTAGTATGACCACCGGCAAAAGGAGTTTTAAAAGTGTCTGGTCGGTCTCTCCATCACTGTGCAGAGTCAGCTTTTTGTCTGCTCTGCTGCAGGTCTGGGGAAGTGATTCTTGCACCTTTCATTCCTCGTGTCGTCATCCCCTACCACACAGCTTTTTCTTTTTTTTTTTAATTAACTTGTCATTTTTCTTTTTTAATTAACTTGTTAGTTCCAGTCCATCCTCCAAGGCCATGTTTTCCTGGACAAAGGGTCATTTTTATCCTGGGCTCCCCTGGATGCCCTGAAACAAAGTCACAGCTCCAAAAACCCAGCTGTGGCCTGGAGCCTCCATTGGCACATTCCTTTTTTTTCCTTTTCCTCCATGCAACTTGTGACTCCACAATTCCCTTGAGACTCAAAAGCACTAACTGGTCCCAAAATCACAACATGTCTGGGACTACACCACTGGAGGGAAGTAAAATCTAAACCAGGAACCTGATCCACCAGTCACCCCTTGGAGGCTCATGATTGTGTGCGGGGGCACCCAGGGGAAGTGGGGAAAGCACTCCCCCCAGCCTAACTATTTTAGGCTAGAATGCAGAGAAACCTACTAATGATTAACTCTGCAGAACCAGGAAGAGGGACTGCCTCTTTTGCCAGGTGTTCTCTGGGACTGAGAAGCCTGGAATGAGCACTGGCCTTCAACCACCCAATGACCCAGTGGCGCTACCTTCAAAGTAGTTGTCTTCCCCACCCCTTCCACGGTCTTGTTTATTTATTTTGGGTGACCTGATCACACACCAGAGTTAAAAGAAGGCCACTTTGGTATAATCAGACAAGGGAAGCATGATCCACCACTATAAAGGAAAGGACCTTAGTGCTGTGGCAAAAAGCCACTTTTTACTGCATCAGGCAGGCCAGTATTAGAGTTTGTTAAAGATCCCTCTTGTGGCAGGTGTGGGGAGCTATGAATAAGATGAAGGATGAAGGATGTGGAGCTCTGCTCCCTGCCACCCTCCACACCCCTTGTGTCACTGCACAATGACAACACTCAGCCCTCCTCTCATCTTCAGACCTTTGCTGGCCAAACTGGGATTTGCTTCCTTTGGGGTCACCAGAACACCTTCAGGAGTCCAGACAGTAAGAAGTGGCCACAGAGTTCTCTCCAAGACATCCAGATAGTAGACGATGCAGACCTCAAGGACTTTCAAGTGTCATCAGTTCCTCTTGGGCACTGAGGGAACTTTGGCACCTCAGGATGTTCAGAGTCCAATGGGGTATGACTGTCACCTACTTGTATGGTTTTAAAAGTCTTTCCCTTGACAAAGTTACTCTTTCACTGGGTTTCTTTTCAGACCTGTGAGATCACCATGTTGAGGAATGTTATGCTAAAGACATGCTTACAACAGCAAATGCATTTGCTTTACTAAAAAATAAATTTTAGCACAGATTGACTGGGCTTGCAAAGGTACCTATAAATCCAGAAAGTAGCTCCCTTTAGGAACTATTCCAGAAAAAGGTTCACAGGTCTTCAGACTTGTATGACCATCCTAGGGCAATGCTTTCAGAGCTTGCAGTTTGGACACTCCCCTTTTGTCCTGTGGGTTTAGCATCTCTCCAGTTCCATGGAATTCAAGTGAAGCACAAGCCTTGCAATGGGCCCTGCCTCACTTGCCACGTCACTCACTGGGAGGAGGGGGACACTTTCCAAATGAAGGCATTGTCATGGTTTGACACTGGCACAATGCCAATGCCCCATGAAAATATACTTCTCTGGTGTTTGCTGTGAGATGAGACCAGGAAATAAGCAAAGCAGGCCTCTACCTTAGGGGAAAAAAAAAGTTTATTAACTAAACTACAAAAGGGAAAAAAAAAACACACACACACACACACACCTGGAAAATGAAAACTCCACAAAAGAACATTTCCTCCTCCCCCCACCACATTTCCAATACATCTACCAAATTTCCAATACATCTTCCAAATTTCAAGTCTCCATCCATCACCCAGTAAATACTCAATTCCAGTCCATCAAGAGGAAAGGAGTCCTTCTTGGGGCCATGGTGACCTCTTCCTTGCATGCCCAGCGCTCTCACCGCTGGAACACAAACCAAAGAGCTGCTTGAGGGTTGTCTTTTTAAGGTTACAACGTCCCACTCCAAAAAGGCACAGTCTCTCTCTCATCTCGGGACCTCTTGTCCCCCCCATACTTATTAACCCCCTGGGGCCAGGGGGTCTCCAAAACTGAACCCTCCTGGTTCTGAAGCCTGGCTTCCCCCTGGACGCAGTCTCTGTATCACAAGGAAACGTGGCTCTGTCCAATGGCTACCAAAAAGAGTCCAGCAATCAGCTACTCCATCATCTCCTTCCGGCCTTTTTTTCACTCTCCCAGTCTCACTCACTGCTCCGACTATAATTCTCTTGCCCATTTCCACTTCATCATTCACTCCATCCCCCCTCCAGGAAAGGTCCAAATGCTCTGTGAGGTCTTCATTGTCCAGAAAAAGGGTTAGAAAAAAACTTCTGCAGGCGGCCAGACTCCTTCCCTGCTGCGCTCCCCCTTCCCCCTCCTTCTTCACAGCCGATATCACTTCAAGGCCACAGGCCCATAGCAGCTTTCCCTCTCTCTCTCTCTCTCTTCTAGCTGGGGGGGGGGGGGGGGGGGGGGGGGGGGGGGGGGGGGGGGGGGGGGTGCCCAAATCTTCTCAGGGTCTCTCTCTCTCTGTCTCTCCTGGGGGGGCTGCCCAACGCCTCCTGGTGTCCCGACCACCCTTCCATCCTGAGGGGTCAGGCCTACCTCTGCCGGGCCGCAGGTTTTCCCCTCCCCCGCCCAGCTCAAAGCCGGGCAGGGGAGGCCGTGCCTCTTTGCTGGCCGGAAATCAAAAGAGAGCCAGCCCAAGGGAGTGCTCTGCTTCTAACCCCTGTGTTCTCAGAGGCGCATCCACCCTCAGTGGGCAAGCTTGATGTCAATTTAAAATCTGAACACCTATTGGCCTCTGGCCACTCCATTCCCAGAAAACCTATTTCCTGTAAACCCACGACAGGCATTTATACTAAGAAGCAACTCAACAAAAAACCTGGTCTCACTTCTCCTCTTCAGGATGGCTGAAACCAACCTGAGCTGAACTGGAGATGGCACACAACAGGGGTTAAGTATCAATGTAAGACAGAGGTTTCCCTCACCAAAGGCATCTTGCTGGAACAGTGCCAGGGAAGTTAAAGGTGTTGGAGCAGCATGAAGGCAAGGGAACGCCTTTCCCAGAATTTGGTGAGTTGTACCAGCTACAGCTACTGCTGTGACACCCCCACAACCAGCTCAGCATGGAGAAAATACTGCTGCAGCCTCTCCCTCCTCTTCCCTTTTGCCAGTCCCTGCTCTTCACAACAAAGCGTTGTGAGGTCCCAGCACTTTCTCTTTGCTGCTCCCCAGCCCTTGACCTGGAAGTTCCTGCTATGCACTGAGGTTGTTTTGTTCAGATTTCAGAGCCCCAGGCTGCAATCTGGATTAAGAGCAGACTCAGGGCACATGGTAAATGGACTGTTTTCTATGGTGGGTAAACAAAGAAGTAGTGACTTGTACCTTTCAGCATAGGGCTTTTCTCTTGTTGCAATTGTTTTGTTTTGTTTTAGCATCTTTTCCCTCTTTGTCTTTGATACGCACTGTGCTATTAGTGCACCCACAGAGCATGTCAAGAGCTCACACGGTCACCAATGAAATAGATGAACCTCCTTTAGCTGGCCTTGGGGGACAGGAACCACATTCTCCTCTGTCACCTTCCCTGTGATTGCCAGTCATGACGTATTTTATCTCATGTTAATTGCACTTGCTCATTGATGCTGTAACCACCTTCATTTCCTGTTTAGTAAGACATTTAAAGCTGTTTATGCTTTGGTGTTCTGGTGTATCACCACTGCAAATGCCAACAGCTACCTCATGGTTCAGGATGGTGATCTTATTGCCCAATTGCCCATTACTATTTGGATTACATCATTCCCAGAGAACTGGTATGAGGAAAAAAGGGCAGCGTGAAGGACAATCTAACAGAGCTAGGGTAATATTGGTTTTTTTCCCTTTCCATGAAACTTTGTTTCAGACTATCACTGTATCCTTTCTCATCATCTTTGTTTATAAATAAACAGAGCTGTAAGGGTGGTAGGGTGCCACATCTAATACCCTGGTCCAAGGCTCTGCTGAGCACCCATTTCCCTCTTCCCACTCATCCTCTTCGTGGAAGCTTCTTTCGCCCCTGCTGGAGGAAGGAGAGGAGCTGCTTGTCCCCCTCTCCCTGCATCCTGGGAGGAGTGGCTGTGCTGCTGCTGTGGAAGCAGTGGAGGAGGCACCCAGGGAGGAACAGGAGGCAAAGGCAGCAGGGCCCCAGTGCTCCCTACCCAATCTCCTGCTGGGATGAGGTTGTCCGGTGGCTACAGCATCAGAGGACAGGGCAGACAAAACAATTGTCCTCCTCCCCATAACCACCTTTTAAACCCACACTCCTTTACATTGTCACATTAAATAACATCACAGTAGTTTTCAGCTTCTCACTCTATCAAAAAAACCTTTTTTCCTACCTACAGACCAGGTAAGGGAGGACATTTTAGGTTCCTACAGTGGTACCTGTTTATCTGTGCCAGCCAAAACCTCACAAACTTCTAGAACAGTAAGTGCCTGGCTCAGCTTTCATTCTTAACTCCAGCTACAGAGTGACTTTTTCTGAAAACCCGTTTTGTAATTACAGCGCAGGATACAAAGGAATCTATTTCCAGGCAGGGCTCCTTTAATTACAATTTATATCATTTTATTATGATCCTTAAATTCTCAGTGTTTCTTGATGTGGGACAAATCAAAGCTTCCGAGTTCTACTTAGGCTAACTCCCATACCTGGCAGAGCGCCGCACACAATACAGTGGCTTTACTTCATCTTCAATAGGTGAATTTTCTTTTTCATTGACATGAGTACGAAATGCCAGAGAAACCTGATCACCTTTTTCTTCAGTGAAACTAAGTTTGGGTATGCTCAAACTTAGATGAAATTAATTGCAATTTACAGATCTTAAAGGTCCCTTTTCTCCTTATTGCTGTCTGAACATCCATTTGTCCTTGGATGAACCCTCTGCTTAACAGCACAGTGGATTTCCATTGATTTGTTGTGTTGGATTTTTTCCCTCTTTTCCATGTACCTAGTTTATTAAAGAATACTGCTCACACAGGAAAAAATATAACCAAATGTTCTTGCTCTAAAAGCAATTACTGCAGCACTTCTGGAAGAAAAAAAGGAAAGTTAAATTAATGCAACCAAATACAAGTACCCTCAAGCCAAATTCTGAAAAATGTTTTATCCTTTGTTTTTCCCCAGGTCTGGTAACCATTCCAAGTTTAACCTGCACCCACCTATTGTGAAGCCTTAAAAGAAAGGCAGAGAAGAGTGTGGGATGGGGTAGGAAAACGGGGAAGACTAATTACTAGAGGAGTTTCAAAATCTTTCACAATCTGCAGGTACATAAATTGTGAATGACAGTAAAATTCAGTACTTTAATTCAAGTTGAAGGTGTGCCAGACCTTACTCTGCACAAAGCAGTTGCTGTGCCCAGGGTGTGGAGGTTGAGTCTGACTTCATGTGACAACTGCACATCCCCAAGGACCTCCACGTGCTCAGCTGCTCGGTCACATGCAGACAGCAGCACTATACAGAATAATGGAATTATTAAGGTCAGAAAAGACCTCCAAGATCATCAAGGCCAACTTTTAACTGAACACCACCCTGTCAACAAAACTGTATCAGAGAATCCAATGATTCCACCAACTGCCCTGGGGAGCCTGTTCCAGTGCTTGACAACCCTTTCAGTGAAGAAACAAAATTAGTCCCATAACTCTGGAGGGTAAAAAAGTACCAATTTTAGCAATGTTAGGAGAAACTGTTCACACTCTTCTGGAAAACTTGAAGTTCCTATGCTCTTTCATTCTCCCACCAAACTTGTATTCATGGCAGACTCTCTCTTCCCTCCAGAGCACCCACTCTCCAGCCCAGTAATTTCAAAAGCCTCCTGTCTGTAGTCTTTTAAAAAAGCAAAAGAACAGAAGAAACCAAAATTTGTTTCAACACTGCAGCTTTCCTCCCCCAGAGCAGATGATCCTTGTCTCTGTGCTATTTACATTTGTGTATTACATTTTTTTTTTGACAATTCATAATTTCATTGAAAAATAGTCTGGTTCTGTCCTTCTCTTGTCCTTTTTGAGTACTCCTTGTCCTTTTCCCACAGCCCAGCTGCAGAGTGGAGGGTTTGGGGTGCACCTGCCAGGCCATGCCCTACCCCTGCTGTGCTTCTGCCACAGGCACAGTAGGGAAGCAACCCAGAAACTAGAGGAAGCCCAGCTCACACTTTTTCATCCTGAAAGCTTTGCAAGAATGCTCAAGGATACAGGAACCAAGGAGGTACTGAAGTCCAAGACAGTACTGGCTGCATCTATGACAATGGCACAGAGCACTAGAGAATAAAGCATTATTTTCCATAGGAAAGAAATATAAATTCTTCTGAAAAGTGGAAATGAACCAGAGGCTGTCCACCTCTACTCTTAGGCAGGTAACTCGGTAGCAACTGCTGAATTGCAGAGCTCTGATCAAGCGCTTTCAGAAGACTTCTGGACTGGAAGCTCACATCTGGGTTGGTTCTCCTGGCTGAACAGACTGGAGCAGTCCGGATCACAGGTACTGAGCGTCACTGATGCTACTGTGTTGAGATATTCTCCAGTCACGTACATTTAGATTTGCACCATTTCTCTCACCTTGAAATACAAGCATGCAGCTTTCCTGAGCTTCAAGACCAGTTTTCCTGAGCTTGCAGTTCACCCTGCAGTTGGGTCCCTGCACAGAAAATTCTAGAACTGTTAAAATTCGGTTTAAATAGCTCAAATTGTGGTTCATGGCTCCTTTAGAGAGGAAAGTGTTTCTAGAGAAGTCAAAAAACATTTCTGTAGAGACACTGAAGTCCAACAGCCACAGTTAAAAGTCACCTTGAACAAACAAGGGAATTACCAATAATTTCCACTGTTCCCATCAGCTCAGCTGCACTGAAGAGTATGTGTGAGTGGAAAGCCTACCAGGCACGACTTGCAGCTCCCTCTCCCCACAGTTAAATGAACATTAAACACAACTTCAGGAAATCCAGAACTCATCCAGCAGTGCTTCAGCAGTAACACAAGGGATCCTCTATCCTCACAGAAATACCATTGCAGGGCTACAAAGACGGACTGAAGAGAGGCGCTGCACTGCTGTTTCTGAAGTTACAGTGGCAGCAGCAGCTTGTTACTCCTCATTTCCTCCCACAGCACACTGGGGCGACAGCACTTGATGGCTGATGTTGGAGAGCACAATTTAAGTCATTACAAGGCAGCCTACACACTCACTTCATCATCTGGATGACCTTTCAAAGGAGAAACACACCCAAAATCATCTGCTGCAGCCTATGTAACCCTGATAACATTGCTGTAGATCCAGTAATACATAAAGACAGGGAGAAGTGCAGCTATGACTATGAATTTATGGAAGCAGCTGCAGAAGTTCAATGTGCTAGCAACAAGAAAATCTTCTGCAAAAACAACTTAAAATGACTTTATTTTTTAAGAATATTAGCACAATATTTACAAAATAATTTTATATTTCATAAATAAAAACAGTTTCTTGGGTAAAGACTATAGATCTATAGATATTTAAAATGTCTATATATTTATATATACACACATATGTACACACACAGATGAAAGCATACAGTTATGAACAACTTTGGTTTAAATTACTGGTGGGAAAGGGCTGGCTAGGTGTACCAATGACTTTTGAACTCTCACTTTTAAATTCCCACCTACAAGAAACCCAGCCCTTAATGCAACAGGATGGTGGGTTTCTCCCATTTCTGGGGCCACGATTCTGCAGCACATAGGTAGCCACTGAGCTCCTCAGGTTTTGACAATTCCTAGGAACAGCTCCGCCTGATCCCACGGTGACACAGAGGGGTTCTGCTGCAATTTGCTTTAGAGAAATTAACATAAAGCTATTATACATAATTGTTTTTATAAGGCAGAATACCTTAACAGAATTCCAGTTAATTTGGATTTTTATTCCTCTGCTGCTATGACTTTCAACTTGACAGAGGGAATCACTAGTTATAAACAGGGAGCACTGCACAATATTAAATTAGAAAGATTTTTATATTGAATTATAATGGAGAATCATCTCACATCTTTAGTTTGGTATCACTGAAATGATGGAAAAACCTGCACCAAAAGATTAATCTGTTAGAGCTCTAACCTTACATGAATACTCCCACTGGCAAAGTAGGACAGTAAATGAGAGCCATACATGTTTCTCCCATATTTTATCGCATGGGTGACCCTGTGTCCAGTTCCACTGATCCCAGTGAGGGCTGGCCTATAAGCTTGCTTTAAATGGCTCAATCCTGCAGCCTTGGCAAGAAGGACGATTATGACAGCACCTGGTGTAAAATACAACACCTCAATTTTGCTTTGTTAAATTCTTAATGCGACTTGGAGTTCGATGTGCAGAGGCCCAAATCCCTGCAACATGCACCCACAAAATGGATATGAACCTTGGTTTGTAACATTCAATTCTGAGAACTGCCAAATTACTCAGGATCTTTAAAAACATGGATTTTATTACGTGACTGTTTGGCAACAGCTTTCCAAACCAAGTTTTAAATTGTTAGAAGGAGAAAACCGTGTGTGCCTTTGAAATACAGTACCTTAGTACAAACAGGAAACAGTGTCAAGATGTCTACAAAGCATACGCAAAGTCCAAGAGCAGCCAACTATATTGGAACAACTCTCAAAATAGCTGTAAAACATAGCAGAATCTCATGGAATGTGCAAGTCCTAGTAAACTGATTTTTAACCATATCATTACATATATACAGAAACTGAGCTTCCTCACTCCTCATCAGCTCCTTCAATTTCTTATTTTATGTATTTGTGATGTAATGGCAGCAACACAAACGTGGGCCAGAAACTATATAGCTCTTTTCCATTCAAGAAAACAAGGTTTTAAACTGTCAAAAATATACTAAATAAGAAACTTCTGTTTTTATGAAGCATCTGCGACTTTCACAAATTCACTGAGTTACGAAAGCCTGAAATTGCTTCCAATTCCACACACTGCACAACATGAACACACACAAGAACCACATTCAGCATTAAGATTGCCAGCTCCTGTGCTCTGTAATTCCAGTGCTGAATTAGGCTCCAACAGCTGAGCAGTTTCTCATCAAAGGATACAGAGGAGGCACAGAGAGCCCTCTCACTGGACAAAAATATCAGCCACCAGAGCACACATGACTACTGTCCACAGAGAGGAATGCTAACATCTCGTGGAATTAGAACTTTGTTAATAATTTCAAGAGAGCTGGGAATAAACTTTGTACTTATGCAACTTTGTGACTAACTTTGTATTTCTTTAATAAAAATTTGCTGAATGTCAGAAAAGATGTATTTGTACAATCTCTACTTCCTGCTTGTATCATACAAATAAACCATACTTTGTCCATGCACACAAATAAAGAAAACAACAGTCTAAATGGTATTGCAATTTTTGGGCTCAGCAAGCCCATTATCAAAGCAGTGACTAATGATAGTTTTTGAAAATAATACCACTAAGGATTACTGCAGGGAGACTCTGTACTGGGCAAAGAGTGCTTTTTATAGTCTCACCCTCAACCATCCCATATACACCAGAACAAAAGAAAATAAAGATCACATGTGGGCAAACACACATGTTCCTTGCTACAGCTGCTGTGACTATAAAATTATGTCATTTATATCAAAAGCACTTTTGCCACACATGCAAAACAACTAGAGTCCTGAATTTCTTCTCGATGAGTAGTGCATCTTCAAGGCCACGGTGTATCAACAACGGTGTACTTTTTATATACGCATCACATAACTCTGCAGTTCTGGGAATTTAAAAAGAAAGAAAAAGAAATATTGTTTGGGAAGAACAACAATGCTATGCAAGTCACAGCTGACAGATTTTTTTTTTTTTCATTTCAAAACTGAAAGCACATTTAGCATTCAAATAGTGGAAAAAGATGTTACTAACAGCAAGTGATGTTTCAGCCTCTCCACAAAAGAAAGGTGGACAATGTCTTGGAGCTTTCACTCGTGATTTTGAGTAAGCTGAAGTGGCTCACAGGCTCAGCTGCCTGACCCACCCTATCTATATATTCTAATGCTAGTTTACTTTCACATGCTATTGTGTAAGCTGGTCAGCTTCAGCATCTGATTCATCCCTGCTTCAGTCTGTGTGTGAATTTTCCAGTGAAGGTTAACATAGAAGCAGGTAAAGCTCAATAGGTTACTGCCTCCAGCATGTGAGTCAGAGCATTTGCTTTCCATCTGTAAAACCTTCTGTCACTGGTTAGGAGCCATCTTTCAGAGCAGAAAAACCAGACAGACTTCTACCTCTACCCTAAAATTAAATAGGTAGTTGACAATTTCTGTGCTTTTGGAAGCTCCACCTCAGCACTAGAGGGTAGGTTTTCATAACCTAAATGAAACCCAAGAAAAAACAGGCAACTTATTTAAAATTGATCTCCAAGCAAAATTCTGCCTTGTTCTCCAGCAGGATGAGGTAACTGCAGAGAGTCCATCCTGATCTCCCTTCTGGTCTGCTCTGAATGCAATGGACTGGCAAATATCTACTTGTTTCCTGGTCTCAACTCTGTCAAGAATAAGCAGTAGCCAGTCCTGGAGCAGGCCCTGCCTTCCACTCCATCCACCTGAGATTACACTAACTGGTATACATTTACCAATGTGTTTATGAGACACCAATGCACTTGTCCTTTGTACTGTAGAAGTGTAATCCTATTGGTTTAGAAAATAATTAGATGGGATATTTGGATGAACCAAATGTAGTAGTCATAAGTAACACAAATTGAACAGCACATGATATTTGTAAAGAAACATGTTTTTAAAACTTGTGCACCTTTTTCCAAATACAGCTAACTAGTACCTCATTTATTTGCTTGTTGTCAATTCATGCCTCCTAGAAACGGCATGATATAAAAGTATTTCAAGTGAGCTAACAGATTTTGAGCAAGTTTATCTTCCTTCCAAGTAGCAAAATGTTGTAATTGAATGCAGGAATACTAGGCTAAGGGTCTGGGGATACCTCATGACAAGTTTGCTTAGTATTCAGGGAGAAACCTAAGTAACAACAGCATCAACAAGTGCTTTTTTTTATCCTATTCCGATGAAAAGTACAGCTGCTGAGTAGAAAAGACTCAATAGTACTGTTTTCATTTTCAAACTTTATCATGTAGCCTAAAATTTAAGCTCTTCAATGAGAGCAATCTGAAAAATAATAAATTGAGTGAAATCTGACTGGAATACAATCTAACAAAACCCAGAGAATTCAAGTAACAGCTAAAGAGGAGGAGAGGGAGAGAAAGTTAATTTTAAACCACTTTCCTGTGGTGATCCATTGAGGATCACCAATTAAAATGCAGAGAGAAAGCTTAGTCATATCAACAACAATAAAACAAACAAACAAACAAAAAACAAACAAAAACACCCACAAAACCCCCCAAACAAACAACAACCAAAAACCCAAAATCACACCCAAATAGAACAACCCACCACCATTCCATGCATCTTAAATATTCCACAAGCAAAAAGGAAACATAAAGTTATTTGGCTTTCCACATTTGATCATAAACACACTATTGCACAGTTCTCTCACTGACTCATCCTCTTCACTGTTTAGGAATACACATGCTTCCCCTATGTTTGATATAGGATACATATACTCTTTCTTTACAATTAAATACAATTTGAATAAGAACAGCACCTGCCCTGAAACCTCTCCTCCAAGTTTCATTGAAATAGCACTGAGTTACTCTAAACATCAAAACCCTGAAATGCTTAGCCATTAAAACAAGCATCTGACTTACCATCATTCTAACATCACTCCTTTTGCATCTTTAAAAGTCAAGAAGATGGATTAGTAATGAGTGAGACAGAAATAAATGCTTCAAATATTAAAAGGTTAATATTCATGTTAGTGCTAAAATTCAGGTTAGAACTTGCTACTACTCAGCATGACAATTAGTGAACATAATAGCCAAAAAAAAATTCAAAGTCATCCCTTTTTCACTGTAAATTTCCCTCACCTTAAGTGCTATCAGCCTCTCAACACCATAAGAGTTGCCCCAACCCAAGGAAATACAGGAAGAATAGAATGGTAAGGATAGATTTTGCTGTGATCATTAAGTATTTCACCCAAATGAATCTTTATGAATTAACATCAGTTTTCAATCGAATCCCTCTTCTTCCATTAAAAGCTGGACATTTTGCAAAGCAAAGAGGGTGGACATAGTATAGTGAGATACTAGATTTGTCCTAAAACAGTCAAACAGTGCCTCTGGCTAGCAAGCATAGCAGCATACAACAGGGAGACTGGAGGTGCAGGCAACCTTTTATTGAGAAATCAAGCTCTTACTGACTCACAGAGCCACATAAGTTGCCACACTGACATGCCATCTTAGTGTTGTGGTAGTGGGAACTAGAACTATCTTTACCCATAATTAATCCCTTAATGAGAAGATAAACCTTGAATATCACCTACCATTTAGTGGTTCTTCTACAGCTTTCTGCAAAACATTTAAAAATATATATATGTATAAAAAGCCTTCATGTTTACTTCTGGCTGGCCACAGTTAAATTACTCTAATTGACATATACAGTAAGTAGTGATTCTATAAAAATGAAGAAAGCTTAATGTTAATCAAATTAATGACTAAAGGTCTGGAAAAAAATTATCAGTCAATAGCTGCATTCTCCAAGTAGTTTTCCCTAACTGTAATGTTTACCCAGATTAGATACCCCTAGGTGACAACGGAAGCCATGCAGATACTGCTTTTAATCTCTAAAATCTAACTGATAATTTCTGTCATTTGATCAATGGTTAGTAACAAAGCAGCGCAACTAAAAAAGAAAAGAAAATTAGTAGCCAAGCAAATCAAGTGGAATCTCCTCAGAAAGAAATACATGACAGTTGTGCATTTAGTCTGGTAGACAATCATCAGAAACAACACATGCAACCTACAGAAATGCTAAAAAAAAATCAGTACTTGGTTAAGATGGCAGATTTCAAAAACACACCTTTTCGCCCTCCGACTCAGGAAAATCTCAATAATAATTTTTTAAGCGTGCCCCAGTGTCAAAATTATGCCCTTCACCAATATTAAGTTTTCCATTAGTCATTAGATGACACAGAATCAAAGTGTATTCTTAAAATTATTTGAAACCTATTTACTGCCTCAAAGCACAGCAATACAGGCTTAAGAGCCCTTGATGGAAACAAGCAGCATGTTAACACACTCCAGTTTCCACCAGGAATTTCCCTAGCAGCCCTAAGTTCACAAACACAAATTATATCACTTGAATTCCTCTGGAATTAGCCCTCACCTATCTGCAGCTGCAAAGCATATATTTGTATTAGCTGAGGTTTCCAATGGCATCTAAGTTTTAAAACTTCGTTTGATTTCATTCCTGTCCCAAATTCAGAGTAACATGATGTTCATTCCTGTGCTGCTGCGGCTATTTATTTCTGGTTTATCAGCTATTCTTCGCTGCCATGGAAGACCACCTTGTAAGGAGAGCAGCTCATAAAGAGAACAGAGTTCCCATCAAAGGATGCTATTCTGCATGCTTTTATTTACAAGCAAAGTTTGTTTACAAGCAAAACTAATTTAAGGAAAAAACCCCCACCCTCCTCTTGCCTTGTTTACTTCCATTCTACGAGTAAGCACAAGGATGTCTGATAAAGGCAATATTTCATTTTGAATGAAGCATACTTTCACAATTCACTTCTCAGCTCATTTTTGTAACATCTCTTAACCTCTTTTCCTTCCATTTTTTAAAGCTCTGTGCACTTATATTCCTTCCATAAAGAAAGACTAACCCTCTGAAATACTATTCCTCACAATGAAAATGGATGAGCAAAAGGAAATAATAAAAAAAAACCCTAAAAATCTCTTGTCCTAATTGCAGTCAGCTCTCACTGTTAGAAACCATCTTCCTTCAACAGCTGGGTCTCAGGCTTTAGACTGGAGACCTGAAAATGTGTCTCAAATGATGGCTGGCATCCAGGAGGTGGGATGAGTTAGTATTTGCCAGATTCCCCTGCTGCAAGGAAGTTTTACTGGTATTCTACAGCTGCGCCTCTTTCCTTGCTTCTGGAAAACACCAGAAATCGGGCAGTTCACATTCATGGATCACTCAAAAGCACTGTGTAAGTCTGTGAAAATTACTGTTTTGAAAATTATTATTCTACAATTCAAAACTACCAACTGAAAAACCTTCTTTAAAAAAAAACAAGGTATTTTTCAATTTGTTCTGTGTTACCTAAAGACAGGTACTTTCTTTTCAGAAGGTCTCATCAAATCATGGGGCATTATAGGAAAATCAGAAAAAAGTTCAAGGTTATGCCATCTGTATAGCCAGGAACTGAAGAGGGTTCTGGTGTACAAGACCACAGGAACTTTTTAAGTCCTTCTTACAAGCCATCTGGATGTTTTACACTCACGTTAATAAAAAAGCTTTTTAATAAGGTGAGCAAAATGGCTTTTAAATATTCAGGTGGAAGACTGTATTTTAAAAGAACATCAAACTTCCACCACCTTTCAGTGACAGCAATCGAAACTCCATCTGGGCACAACAGTCAGAGTAACCTTACGTCAGGGTGGCAATTACAGTACTACAGACACACTCAATAGGGACAATGGAGACCACCAACTCACTCAACATTAGACATCCGTTACACAGCCAGAACTGTTGCTTGCTACCAACCTGGTCTGAATTCGAGCTAGTGAAGAAAGGTTCAGTATCTCACTACAATCCCCTGAGCCATCTAGTCACCCCAAATTTATTAATTTTAAGCTTACCCCCGGACGAGGATGATCTTTCATTCTGGAACCTAAAATAATTACAAAAAAGTGACCAAGCAGATGAATAAATGTTACAATTAACCAAATAAAAACACAGAACCACAGAATTGTCAAGGTTGAAGAAGACCTCCCAGAACATCAAGCCCAAGCAACCAGCAAGCCCAACCCAAGCAACATCACCACCACTAACCCATGCCCCCCAAGGTGATTTCACCATGTCCTGGGCAGCCTGTTTCAATCTTTGACCACCCTTCCAGAGAAAAAAAATTTCCTAATATCCAATCTAAACCTTCCCCATCACAACTTGAGGCCATTTCCTCTCATCTTGTCACTTGTTACCTTGGAAAAGGTATTGCCTACTGATAAAACTGCAACAGAGTTGTAACACAAAGAATTGCCGCTTCCCTGTCCAAAGGTACTTAATTCTATGATCTGGAAATCTTAGAGCCTCTAAGCACTCTTCTGTTTAGGAAACAAATAATCTTGTCACATACAGCATCTGAATTGCTCCACTCCTGCACTCAGCTCTGAAGGTGAATTAGGTTACTCACACTTCATTGTGCTCAGCTTGGCATGCTAGAATCTACCCCAACAGTCACATTGGACTTCTTCAGCCAGCAAAATCAAACCAGAAATGCAACATTTATTCAGACCATGAGCACACAGAACTGAATACTATATAAGTTTATCAAAGTAAACCAAAGTCAATAAAACATAAATTAATTGTTGTTATTAAAAGGTTTGATTCACATCTGCCATATTTTTGACTCATCTTCATTTAAGTTGGATATCAAATATTAGGCTCTCTGCCTTAATTTCTTCTCTACTGGAAATTCTCCCGGTCTCAGGGTCTATTTCTGTCCACGCCCACACATGGTGTGCACTCATTAACCTGGGAGACTGCATGGCTCAGTGCAGACTTGTGACTGCACTCACTGCAAACACTTCAGCAACCTGAGCCTGGAAGTAACATATCCTCAGTTGCACAGTTCTCTGTCCACAGAGGGTGGACAACAACAAGGTGTTCGAAGAGCCTGTGCACAGGCTCTTCAAACCAAAGCCACTCTGACCTAAGCTGTAGAGTCCATGCAATGTTATGCTGTGGTGTGCCAGCATTCCAATCACACAGCATTGCTGGGTTTTGCTTATTTAGCACATCTTTAAATCTCTCATATTCTTGAGATCTGATGAACAGATCAGTTTCTGAAACAATGGCTTGCTATTCTTTTCCCCTGGGTTTTAAAATTAAGCAGGAAGAAAATCAGGGCTCACTAAAATGAAAGGTGTGCCTTCAAATTGCTCTTCTTTTAACCTACCTCTAACTAGTGCAAATCAGTAGGCAGATTTTAGCTTCTTTAAATCCATGTTTTGATAAGATTTGTCACCACCATCACACAACCCACTCCACAGAATCCTTTACACCCTTTTGCTCTCTTCATTCTAAGATCCAGCTGGCCAACTGTGTAAATGCAGAACTGAAACAGCAACATCCCTCCTACAACTGAAACACTCTTACTTAAGAAACCTGGCTGTGTTGATCTGGAAACAGTTTATGATGATAAACTGTAGGCTTCTTAACTCAAGATTCCCCACACACTTTACGAAACAAAGCCAACACATACAGACAACTTCTCAGTAATTTTTAAAACTATGTAACTATGAAATCACACCTTGTGCTCAGATAACTTATGTCTATTTGAAAGGAAAATAATGCAGAGTATTAGGTGCTACTTACCCATAACAAACACGTAAGCCAGACTAAGCAAACTTGCAATAGCCATAATAGCTGAGCCAGCAATCAGAACAGACCCATGTAATGGAGGACAGGCTGGGAAAAACCCAATAAAAGAACTGTGTCAACAGACACAAAAAAAGCACAAACACTAATTTTCAGATATAACTGCTTAGTAAAATAAATAAATCTGATACAGACAGGTATATGTTTAATTTCACTTTCAAAGCTATCCCAGAACTACTCCTGCATATTTCTTTTTTTGTATACATTCTTTAATGATACGGAGGCATTTACTGATTTATCCTGCTTAGCTGATACATATTCAATCCCAACTGTTTTGGCCTGTAATTGTATTACATGACAGAATACAATACTGTTGTTGTTACAACAATCTGTCAGCTCAACCCAGGAGGAGCTGATTCTTCTGACAGTTCAGGGTCACTGAGCTGAACTCCTCAGAGATACAGGTACACTACAATGCATGTATTGGCGAAGAACACTATGAAAAAAACTAGGAACACTTTGCATTTACAAACATTATAAAACATCCTCAAAAAATCCTTGTAATAATGCTTTACCAGAAATCTCTCATCAGTTTATTTTTCTATTACAACTTACAGAACTTACAAATACTTTTGTAAATACTAAAGAAAAAGCATAAAATTCAAATCACAGCTCCACTGAAAGGACTGTCATTTCACCCAGATGGAACAAATCTTTAGAAACCACTTCAAGGAGAAATAGGTCTTAAATCCCCAAACCAATGACTAAAATGAAGAGTATCTGCACAAAACAATAAATCGGGAACATAAAGTGCCTACAAGGAACAGGAATATGCATTCTTGCATTCTCCTACTAAATATATTGCCAAGGACAACTTGTCCTAAATTGACCCTTTCCTCTGCTGTGAGGTTCTCTGGTGGCACAGGGGAAGGCAGGGAGGCAACAAAGGGAGGCCAGAGGCAGGGAAAGGAGAAATCACTGTGTGTCGTGGTTAGCCGGTGTTCCCTCACCACAGTGACAGTTTTTTCAGTGATGAAACAGAGTGTCAGCCACAACCCCACTTACAACAGCCTGAGAACAAATCCAGGTTTACTGTTTCTACATTTACCTTCTTTATGTGTTTTAATGCTTTTCATTGAAATATTAATGGACTCAGTTCAGCAAGGAATGTCTGATTTAATCACTTAACATGTGAAAATTATTATTATTTAATTTCTAAATACCCTAGGCCCCAGTAGGAATAACAATAATAGTCACCCAAAATCAACACTAACATGCAAAATTAAAACAATGAACTTTTTTTTTTTTTAAAGCAGATGCTCACAGAATGCAGTCATGAAACTGATGTATGCAATATTCCTTTAGGTTATTCTTTCACCACATGAAAGTATTAGCACAGTAGTCCTAAACTACATTTACAGAAGTTACTAGCTAACATTCCATGTAGTGAAGCCATTTTCACAAAGTTTTAGTGATAGAAATAAACAAACATCAGGTGTAGACAAGAGTAAAAGGCACACCTTCACAGAAGAGTTAAGTGCTTACCTGGGACACATAGTGCAAAACCAACTATGGCAATTATAAATCCAAGAAGTTTTAAGCCTATTAGAGCCAATGTTGCCTGCAGTAGACTGTCAAAAACTGGGGGGAAAAGAAATAAAATTATAAAATATAACTACAGAGATGTAAAATACAGATAATTGCATAAAGGTAGAAATCAGATTCTCCTACATTCTAAGCTCAGCCAACCAGCATGGTAACAAATCTACAAGTCACTGCAAGTCAAGGCTCCTGTATGTATACATAGACATACAATTATATATACATATATATATATATAAAGAACATTATAAACAAGCCACAGTTAGAAAAAATGGAACCCACATTCTCAGAGCCAATTATCCAACCCACTCCCTAAACCCAGGAAGGGTGAGCAGAAATCACTCAGATGTGCCACCCTAAATTCACTGTTCAAGCAGGCAACTCCTAAATCTTCTGCGAAGTAACTCAGTCCAACAAACACAGGCTAAACATTTTGTTTCAAGACACTATAAATGTGATGAACCCAGAGCGCTATTGTAGCACCTGTTTATAAAAATTAGAATATTTTGTAGATTATGGACGTAGTTCAGTTTGCTTCAATCCACGTGTTAGTGAGTAAAGAAATACTCACCAATTCCAAACATGACGTACTGAAGTGGTATCAAAACCACAGCAGGGATTACAATGAGGCCAAGACCAGCCTGATTCTGTACAGTATAGCCATCTGCAAACATTTATATGGGAATCAGTAAAACCAAAATTGTTAGCTGGATAAACGCATAAAGCAACAAACATAAATCACTGGCATCACCAAATTTCCCACTGAATGAACCAGAAGTCACTCTCTAGTCCCTAATATTCACCCAAAGCAGTAGGACAGAAAATAAATTTTGAGACAGTATCTTCCTATGATCACTTGAGAGCCTGACAACTACAATGCTGTTTCTGCTGTAGTCTGTATATTCTTTTTATTTAAAAATTTAGTAGATGGCAATTAATAGGTGGTACTAACTTCCATACTACAGATTTGAAGACATTCTTTTCTGCTCTTATTCCCTTAAATTGAGAGCAATTTTAATCACTTACCTTGGATAAAAAGAGCAGTACCTACACCAGCTAGAACTGCAAAGATGACAAGTGCTACAATAATGCACACTTTCCTCTGAGATTCAATTTCATATTTTAATCCTTAAAGAGACAGAGAGGAAAACAATCAGACAGACAGATTCTCTCACTGAAACACACAGATTTATGACTTGGACTGTCCCTAAGTAAAGAAACTCAAACTCCTAGAATTTACAACTATATCCACTCCCAAGATTTAATTTGTTTTTATTAATTTATATGGTTAATATGGGTTACTCAGAAAAATGACACCTGGCATCAGGGTTCTAGTCAAATTCTTATTTTCTCCTTTCATGCAATTCAGCTGATTATGTTATCAGAATAACTCTGGAACATGGTACAGGTTAATTCAGGTAGAAGCACTGCTGATATTTAAATGTTACAGTACATTTGTTACTCGGGTGGATGTCAAGAGAGGGATTAGAAATTCCAGATTTCATTCTCGTCTTTATGGCACTGTGTGAGCTCAGACACATCACATCACCTCTGTCCCCAAAGGAACTTAAATCCTAGAAGCCAGTCATGTAAACGGAAGTCACAAAACCCCACCTCAAACAAACCAATACAATACCTCCCAAGGCACAAAACCAAGAAAACAAACATTTATGAATAGTACACAGAAGAATCATGCCAAATTTAAAAACCTAATAAAAGGCATAAAGTATTATTGGTGGATTCCCAGGTTACCTAAAAGAGTAAAATTTAAAGAAAAAAAAAAATGCACCAACACAAAAAAATCCCAACAAGCAGTAAGTACATCCTTATTTACTAAGTTAGAGATAGGACACCTCATTTCCCCACAGAAGCCAAGACTTTTCATTGAATGGCCCAGGTGCAAAAACATCCAAGCATGCTAAAATTACTCTTATAAAATGACTATGCTTCTCCATGAAATTATTATTTTCCTAAAAAAAATACAAGTTGTAAGTTCTGCTATGAAAGCAGGGCAATGACAAGTTCTGAACAGATCAGAGCTCCTATATCATTATAAAATATGAAAATCAGGAATATAACAATACAGAGATAAAATAATTTTTTAAAGTATGTATTAGTTTTCGATCTTGGACCATGGATAGACCTTTGAAGAGTAACAAACACTTCCAGAGATTCACGAAAAAGTAATAAAGGAAGTTATAAATAGATAACTGAATATGTATGTGATTGTTACAAATCACTCTGAATGCAATTACTTTCCATTTCTTACTGACTTGGCTCTTAGCTGAAAAGTTTCTTTTTTTTCATTTGTTTACTTTTCAGAGGTCTAAAAATTGAAAAAAGCTGAAAAACCTCAAAGACTGAGGTAACAAATTGCACCATCTGACAGACCAGAACATAAAGCACACTCTGCATTGCACAGATGTTAGACAACAGTGTATAAAGAATATCCATGGATGTCTGTCACTGAAAACTGATGTATTGCCTCTAAAAACATTTAACAAAAGCACAGATGTCAGTGTTAAATTATAACTAAGCCAGTGCTAAAAGACTAATGAAAAGATTCACATTAAGAAGAGAGCACACATTCCTTCTATCATATTGATTTTATGGCCATATAATGAAACATTTTTGAATTATTTAATAATGTCATGGTCAAACAACTGTGAAGAAAAGCTTCACACATACCACGCCTCTGTGTATTATGTGGATCAATTTCCACACATCTTTTAGATCTAAGTATCACCTTTAATTTTACATGGATGCCTTTATGCACCGAAGTGATTTCAGGACAATCAGCAACTGCAAAGAATTAAAGAGTAAATACTTACCAATAACAGTTAACTGAGCTGCACATAAAATAACAAGTAAGCACACCAATGATATGATGACAGCCCTCTCCACTAGAAGGAACCATGATCCTAGTGAATAAACAAAGAAAAATAGTAGGAAGAGAACAAAAACTGAGCCTATTTGCTTCGTATTTATCATTCCTCTTAGGCTATGCTGTAGATTGCCCAATACTATATGTAATTCAGCATTAAGAATTATAATAGGTTAAGAAACCTACATCCTCTACCTTTGTATTTTTTTGTGTGACAACCTACTTTTTCAGCACTTCCAGTCATCCCAGTATTTTCCAAACTGGAACTATTAACTTCCACTGGAGCAGTGAATATGTTGGTGCTAATCTGTGGCACTACAAGCTACTGAACTTGTGGAACGACAAAAATCTCTGTAAATCAGAAAAAAAACAGTATTTAGGCTAAGCAGAGAAGATATGAAAGGTCCAATTGGATGCCTCCTCAGCCATTCTATTCTACTTTCAATGGCGGTAACTCTGGAAGAAATCTGGATGTGTGGTAAAGAATACCAGGAGCATGCCAAATGGGAAACAATTTTAAGTCCTCCCAATGTCATCCATCTAGATTTTTTTCCCCTGCATTTTGGATGCCATAGGCTGTTCAGTCAGTCATTCAGCTTTAAGATCCTGTAAGTCACCTTCCAACATTAAATTCTCCACTGAACTAGAAAATGCAGTTAATTCTTGCATCTCTGCTCATATATTTATTTAGGCTCACTCAGTGGAATCCAAAGTCTCCATTTCTTACATTATACTTTCCACCATTCCTCTGCCTACACTTTTGCTTCCAAAGAAATTTCTAATCTTTATTAAGATGTGTTTGTTGCATTTTTCCCCATACATAAAAGTTGTGTCTGTTGCTCCAGAAACATGTAATTATGCAGCAATACCTCACAATTTTAAATGCCAATTAAATACCCTGAGGGCAACTTCTAAGTTCACGAATTTCCCTCCTTCCCTCCCCTCCTCCCAGAAAAGGTCAGAGAAGTAGATACAGTGCATACAACAGAAATACAAGGTAAACATTAAGCTGAAGGCAAGAAAATGGAGAAATTGCTTCTAACTCACTGTCCTTTGAAAAGGAAGTGAGCTTTTTGGAGTTTGGAGTTCAAACCAATAGGTGCTCTGATTTTAATATTGGCACCTGGTGTGGCCACTGAGGACATGGATACACCTCTGAGAACACGGAGGGTTAGAAGCAGTGAACTCCCAGGAAAACTTTCTCTTGGTTCTGATGGGTGAAAGAGGTCAGAACTCCCCTGCCCAGATGGGGGTTGGGCGGGAGAGCGGAAGCCATGTGGCCGGATGAGGTGAGCTGGGGCCTTGGACAGAGAAGGGAGGTGAAGGCCCCTGAAGAATGGAAGGGTGGAGAAGCACAGAGAGAGAGAGAGAGACAGAGAGAGAGAGAGAGAGAGAGAGAGAGAGAGAGAGAGAGAGAGAGAGAGAGAGAGAGAGAGAGTGTGTGTGTGTGTGCGCCTGTGCCATCTTGAAATTTGCTATTATGTGCTGGTAGCATGGCCGGCTCATGGGAGCTCTGGACAGGCAGAGTCCAAGATTTTAACCCTTTTCTTGGATGATAGAAACCTTACAAATACTGATCCAGGAGAGACAGAGATTAAATAGGAGGAAATGGGCAAATGTGATGGAAGTTTGTGCAAGTGAAAGATGTTGGAAGAGTTGAGAAGAATCCTAGGTGGGAGGAGGTGATGGCGTGGCCTTTGTCTGGACTTTTCTTGTATAGCCATGGGCAGAACTATTTATTTTTCCTATTTATTTACAGACTGCATTTAGGGGGAGGCAATGGCTTGGAGCAAAGAGAGTGCAGGGATGTTAAGAGTGCGAGAACAGAGACAATGGGTGAGGAGGGTGATGGTGGTGCCCTCCATCTTCAGGGAAGAAGACCTCTGTTCTCAAGACCCCTCAGCCCCAGGGGGTGAATTTAGGAGGGACAGGTGTCCCAAAAATGAGACTGCTTTTCTGGAACGGGGCAAAGCATCCTTGAAAGGGGAACCCTAGAAGAAGCTCTGGTCCATGCACAGTGGTGAGAGCACTGGGCATGGAAGGAAGATGTCAATGGCAAATGATCTCTGGGTGGTGGTGCCACATGTGACATGGAAACCCAAGAGGTCTCAACTGTGTTTCCAGGAGAAGCCTATGGTACAAGAGGGACTCCTCTCTTCTTGATGAACTGAGAATTGATTATCTGAAGGATAGTGATGGACTGAGAGTTGGTGATCTGAGGGGTGGTAAATGAATTGAGAAGCCAAGGTTTTGTCCTACCGTGATGTATTGGAAATTAGGTGGGGAAAAGAGGAATGTTTTTGGAAGGTTTTCATTCTGAGATCTGTGTGTGTTTCTTTTTACATATAGTTGTAGGTTAAAAAAGTTTTTTTCCTTTATTTCTAAGCTGGAGTCTGCTTTGCTCTATTTCTGATCACATCTCACAGCAGACACCAGGGAGAGTATATATTAATGGGGGCGCTGGCATTGTGTCAGCGTCAAACCATGACACTCACCAAAACAAGGTTCATTCACCTAATTGTTTAATGCAAGGCTTTTTGCTTTATTTGCAATATTGAAAAGGCAACTAATATTGAACAGTAACTTGTAATGCATAGTGGCCTCTCTCTAGATAAGCCAAATCCCAGTGTTGCTGTTTGATGAAACTGAAAATAATTAAAGGAACTGCAAACAGAGACTCTGAGAGCAACTTCACTTCCTCTGCAGCACTTCCACCTGACATCATCCAGTGTAAAGAGAAAGCAACCAAAAAGCCTGGAATCTGCTGGGGCTTCAGCATGCAACTCAGACTCATGTGTGGTCCTGGACTCTGAAAAAATTTCCTGTACAGAAGAGTTTGCAATACTGCAGACACATACAACATGGAAGGAAGAGGAACTGCTGAAAGCATTTTCCTGGAAATATACTTCCCTCACTCTGGTGCTTCATAGTAATCAACTGAACTCCTGGCATAAAGCAGTGTTTTGAGAGCCAATATAGGGCAGTCAGTTCCAAGCTAAGAAGAGAGACTTCCAGACTGGGGAAAGATTGAAGAGAAGAGTAAAGGGAAAGAAAACAAGGGGAAAAGACAAGGAAGAAAAGAAACGAGAAGGACAATGAAAGAAGAGAAGTGAAAAAGGAGCAACAAAAAAGATGAGAGATGATGAAGAGAGGAAAAAGAAAATGGAACAGGAAAACTTGACAGTCACTCTCCTGATCAGGAAAGTGTGTCTGTGCACAAAGACGAGGGCACTTGCACAGAAATCCTGCTCACACTCTTACCCACTGCCTAGGTGAATCCAGGAATTCTTTAAGAGAGATGGAGGATAGCTGCCTCTTGTATGACTATCTTTGTTAAAGCATCAATTGGAACATGCTAGTAGTGACAGCACAAATTCATTGCTCAGAAAGGACACAGTGAAGAGTGGTAGAGGATTTCCATTATCCACTAACCCTTTTCAAAATTCACTCACTAGACTTTCTTCGATTAGCTTATTGTCTCAAGAGTTTCTCTTCAACACTGAGGAGGAGCAAGCAACAAAAAGTTGTGCAGAAGAACTGAGAGAGAGAGAGCAAGCAACTGTGTTTTCCTTCACCCTCAAACCTAAGTTTTATGTTTTCTAGCATATACTCTCAAACCTAATGCAACCTCAAAACTATGAGTTTTTCACTAACCATATTTCTTCTTTGATGTTTCGTCGCCGCAACTGACAACTAGAAAATGAAATTAGAAAAATTATATCAGTTTCCTGCTCTGTTGTCTTTATACCGACTTCTTAATTATAAACACAAAGAAAATAAAACTTGCAAATGGGACTTGATTCTCCAACATTCTCAAGCCTTGCTTCCTCTTCTGGAGAGTAACACTGAATAGCATAAACAGTCAAAAAAGTCTGAGTAAGCTGTAAGAGAATGAAGGAAACAGAAACCGTATATACCTCTTCCCTGTTTTTGCAGCATTCTAAGAAAAGAACGATATTCTAGCATTTTCCCTTTCAGTGGCTGTGCCCTTCTCAATTTCAGGATCACATTTGCTATGCAGGGTATATGGTTAACTCAACAACTAGATCCAAATGAGAATTACACAAATGCCTGCAGGAGGACACAAACAACATCTGTTTTAGCTTCACAAATATTTTATTGTGAAGTGCAAAAACTAATAGCAAAACCAAAAAAAATTCTGGAGTGCGTGGGTAAGGCTCCGTGTGCAACATATATGCAACACATTCAGTGCCTCTGAGCAGCTCTCCAGAGGTAAGTCTCCTGTGCAAAACAGATGAACAGGGCACACCTATGTCCACTGAAACTGTCACATCTGCATAGCACTGGACAGATAATACAGGTACAGCAGAACCCATTATCCAACAGCTGAGGTGCTGGAGAACGTGGGCTGGGAGTGACAAGATAAAGTAAAACAGCTCTCTAGATGACAAATTAATTTAGTGAATCTCATTCATTTTAATATCATTTTAAACACCACCTTTTGAAGATGACATTTAATGCTAGAAAACCACAACAAGTTGCCATCTAGCAGTAGCACTTTCAACCTTGCTAGAAAACTGCCTAGTTTCAGACTGAGTTTTAGAGCTCTTAAAGCAGAATTTCTATTAGTTCTACCTGTAGTTTTCCAGCAGAGTTAAAGGTTACAAGAAGCAATTCTTCAAAGGAAAGATCTCTGCAGACACTGTGATGGATGTATACATTCCAGTATTATGAAGTTGATCAGAAATATGTCACACAATAACATGCGACTGCTGAATATATCAGCATCTACATAATCAAAAATATGTGGGAAAACATAGATTTTCCTATATGGGACTCAAATCATGCTCAGACATTATTACAGAATGAAAAAATGTGTTCAGATCTTTCCCATGGAAGCACTCCCCTCTAACTTAAACCTAAATAAGCCATATTAGCTTACGAGTTAGAAGGCCTGGGTGCTACATATTTTATATTTCACTTTAAAGGATCACATTGCCATGTTCATTATTTTCTCTTTCCCTTAAGATTTTGTTTGCTTCCCCCTTCCAATAGGTTCTGAAACAATTGCAGGCAACTCACCTGAGCTGGTTATAAGTTGCATTTTTATTTTTCCTTCTCTGTTTGATTCTGTTACTTTACAGCTGTAATTTCCAACAGTTGCTTGTTCACTGTCAAGCACCAGCGAGGCCACACCCTTGACTAATTCCGTCGGGGATAGAAGTCTTGCAGACGAAAATAAGGGATGAGTATTAACCTTCTTGGTTTCTCCATGATAAGAAAAAATTATAACTCCTTGCCTTGTCCATGTAACAAACATGTCATTTTCATTGTTCTGGATTAGATTATTCACGTAACAAGGTAAAACTACGGTTTCATTACAGTCATTTTTTTCTATAATACTCGTCCCAGAAAGTATCAACTGGGCAGAACCTACAAAGAAAAATGAAAATGGACACATTCAGAAATATTTCTTAATAGTCAAAGAAGAAATAAATACAACAAGTGAATTGGGAAAACAAAACAAACTCTCCCGTGAAACCACAAAAAGAGAATCATGCTTTAAGGGATCAACAGAAAATGAAAAAAAAAGATATTATTATAATTCTACTTACTACACAATTCTAATTCTACACAAACTCAAGCCATTCTCACCATAATTTAATATATAGATACGATAACTAATCATACATGTAGAAAAAGAATTGGGTTGCCATTTATTTACTTGGACACTTCTATTTCACAAGAGGAAATACTGTCTGGTTTCTGCAAAATATACAGATAACATTAACCATAGACTGTGCTACTGATGTCAGTTTTTTGCTGCTGATCACACAATATAAACTGAGGTCCAGCCATCAGCTCCACCCAAGCTCCCTTTACAGCTCGTTAAGGACACAGGGAACAAAGTCTCATTATTACACTTCTGCGAAAAGGCAGGCAGGGCAGCTTAGTCAAGAAAGCTTTGTCACTTGTTCCCTCTTATCTCTGAAGGTGGAGCCAAATGCCCATAGGTTTAGATCACTTCTTGCAAATTGTCTTTTCCTTTCCAGTGGAGAATGTGCACACTCAATACCATATATTAAATAAGATTACTACTTAGTATTTGACTGCATACACAACAAAATTGAAAATGCAGTATATAAATTACATCAGAAACCAGAAAAAATAGGTTAATTAAACTAGCTTGGATGTAAGCTATGAGGGCTTTGAATATTTTATTTCTCTATTTTTCCTTGTTTGTATGAAATCATAACAAAGTTTAATAGCTTTCTTCATAGTAATTGCTCCCCAAAGTCCCAGAGCCATTTAATAATTCAAAATGCTTTACTACATCCATCTGATAAAACCAAATATGGGAAAGGATATGACAATCCCCTAATACTGTAAGCACTGACACTTACTAACTGGAATAGCTCCAGGGACTTCAGGGAAACGACTTATACTCACATGTATAAAACCAGCTCAGAATGATGATATGTATTTAATGACTAAACTTAATAAGGGCAAGGAGAGAAAGAAAAAAAAAAGGAAAGGAAAAAGAAAGTTATGTCACTATTTGCTGTAGCTCTTTAATTTTTTTCCCCTCAAATCAAGAGTCTCAGATCACATTCTAAAAAAACCACTCCCGTTTTAAATATTGCTTTAATATTCTAACACTATTTCCTGGATTACTACTGAATAACAAAAGCTTAAAATAAACTGGCTCCGTATATATTATGCATGACAGCATTTCACAATGAGGAAGTATTCTCTGGTTTACTCGTGTTGCATTTTTAAACTAATAAAAGTAACAAAAGCAGAACAAGGGAGCCATACACAAAGCTCAACCTATGCCCTAATAAAAATCAAACACAGACAATTAAAACCTTCAATGGTTCTTTGTGAAATAAATTTCACGTCTGTTTCACACTAAATCATGATAATAACTGTTGGAATTTTTCTTCTTTTTCAGAGCCAGCATATTTACATTTTCGCAGGCTCAGTACTCTTCGACCCGGCTGCTTTGACGGAAGAGGTTGCGTGGCTGCCCTCCCACTAAAGGGAGCCCCACGGCTTCCTGCAGATGGTACTTCCACTACTGACTTCCCAACAATTCTGGCGCTAAGAGGAAGCCAAGAGAACCCTCTCCCACCAGTTACCAAATCCTGCAGGCAGTGGATTACTGGGTGGGCTCTTCGCCTCCAACTTTCTCGTAGATTATCATCTTAGAGGTGTCACATGAAGGTGGCAATTTTAGAGCCTTACACTACGCAGCGTGGGGGCTTCTGAAGAACTTGCAGTTGCAAAGCTGCCACAGAAAGGCTCTGCACATGAAGAGCAAATTCAGAACTGCTGCACACAGTTGGCAGAACTGGTTAAGTGTGGTCACTGCACCTGATGGGAGCCGGCCCTTCTCACCTCCTCATGCAAACCACGCTGGGGCACTTGACATTTAAACCAGTCTATGGCTAACCCCGGAACCCAGACTGGGATTTCGACATGAGGTTTAAACACGCACGTTTCGATGTGCTGCTTACTGACAGAACAACACTACAGCACCTGCACCTCGCTGAAATCTTTTTAGCTCTGTCCCCCCACCGAGTTTCTGCTCAAGGCAGAGAAATAAGAATTTAAGACTGTGCAATGTCAACTGCACTTCGATGGCACACGAACCTATTAAAGATCAGGAAACGCCGCTAACCCTAGATCCTGTGCAGAGGGCGATCAGCGTAGCAGTTTGGGAATGCACAGGGAGGTGAGGAGCAAAGCTCTGGGCACGCTGTCTCTCCTCTCCCCCGCAACCTCTGAGGGGAGCAGCCCACCGCCGGCCCCGGGGACAATGCGGGGAGCGGCGGGGGCTGGATAACAGCGTGTGTTGCGTGCGTGTTTGTGCGTGTCCCCGCTCCTTCCCAAAGGATGGCGATCTACCACTGCGGACCCGCGGTCGCATACGCGCCGGATGCCAGCAGGAACAGCCGGGAGTTCCGGCCAGGAGCACCGCGAGTCCCCTCACCGAGCGGCGGGAGGACGGGCGGCGGCTGCTCCGCCCCGCTGGCCCCGGGACCGGCCCCCGTCCGCCGCTACCGCCAGCCTACCCTCCCCTTCCCGCGCTCGGGGGGCGGCTCAGCCCTTCCCTTGCACCCGCCTCGCACGCCGGGGACACCGCCGCGGTACTCGCGCCGGGACCGCACGGGATGCGATGCACCTTGGTGCGATCGCTGCGGCCTCGGTCGAAGCAGTCGGGACGACGAGGGAAGGGGAGAGAAAGGCAGGAGGGCGGGCGCGGCGGGCACCCACCTGCGCGCAGGGCACCGAGCAGCAGCACGGAGGCAGCCAGCAGCCACATGGCGGAGCGGCGGCGGTAGCGCGGCTCAGAGCAGCGACGGCTCGAGCGGCGCCGCAGCGGGCGGGCGGCGGAGGATGGGGGTGGGGGAGGGCGCTCGCACCGCTGATTGGCCGCACTTCTGGCGCGGGGGGCGGGGCCGCCTTCACGGACAGCCCCGCTCCCCCTCCCCCCCCCGGTACTCCGCAGCAGCCCGCGGGAATTGTGCTGCGATAAGACTTGTTTTTAGTGGTGTTTCGTGTCTTTTTAAAGTGATTAGCAGGACATATATCCCATGCCCGCCTGAGCTCCGGAGCCGCGGTGTTGTTGATCGCGATTTCCCGCACGCACAGCGTGTCGTTCGGGTCCGCGTAAAATGGCTGCCAGGGGAATATGCCGGCTCCAATAAAAGGGGAAGCTTTGTCAGGGTGGCTCCTCCACTGCTCTGTTCATTACGAAACATCTTGATTTTTTTGAAGGGCAAAACCCCCGTTGGGGTGGGCAGGGCCGCGGCCCGGCGGGGGCGGGAGGGGACGGAGGGAGCGGTTTCGTTTGCCCCGTCCCTTCCCCTTAGTCAGCTGACGCCGGGGGCTGAGGGCATCCTCCTTATCGCTAAAAGCCTGTGGAAGACCAGCTTTGCCGGGGGTACATTTGCTCCTGGCTGTAGTCATATGCACTAAGTGCAAGTGAAACACAAAGTTCAAAACACTGAAGAACTTGTAAGTGATCAGTTGTTGCACTTAATTTAAAAGCGAAGATAAATGCTCCTTTTTCCTATGTTTGCAATAATACATACAGTTAACTGTTTCAGCAAATGTTTCAACGAGATTTTTTTTTCCAGTAGTAGCTCTTCTTAGAACTTTAATGTAGAGTTACCTTAAAATTTTGAATCTACGCATACTTTGTTCTCAAACATATGTGTTGGTGAGGCATTAAAAAAAGGACTGTTAAATATATTTGGGGAACCCACCTTTATGTACATTTATAGATATGTTTATATTTGCAATATTGTTACAAGTCCCAAAGTTCAGCAGAGGATGAAAGCCAGGGCAAAATCAAAATTCTGTGAGAAACTGAGTTTCCATAGGTTTTATGTCTCACGCAGATTTACTGCATTTATGAGGTTTTGCAAAATTAAAATTGGCTTTATATTGGATGGGTCTACCCCACAAACACCCCCCTGCTTCCTCAGTCTCTATTCTCTTAAATTCTCCCCAGCAAATTAATCACTCCAGAGTGATTAATGGGTACCGATGCCTTGGCTGCCGCGTTTGTTTCCTCCAGATATTCATAAAGCACTTAGACATCCTCCGGCATTCAAGTTTAGTAAAAAGCCTCGAGCTGTGGGAACCATCTGACTCGAGAAATGATGGAGGGGGCTGGCACAAAGCTGCTGATCCTGCTTCTGCCAGACTGACTCAGATGATGTTCTCTGGAGGCCAGAAGAGACGAGCTGGAGCAGGGGATAGCAGGGAAGACATGTCTGCGTCAGCCACAGCTCATATCTGTATCTGCCCTGCGTGCCAGCACGTTGATAGCCACAGGCACCGGGGTCCCCTTTTTGGGGAACTGCGCAGCATTTTCTGTAAGAAAACCACGGATGCTCTCTTGCTGCAAAAAAAAGGCTACAGCTGCAGCACGCATTTGTCCCTGTTGCTAAGGTAACACATATCACACCCACACTGGCCTAGAAGCAAAACAGCTCACATGGGAAATTTCGGAGGGCCAGGAGCCTTGCGTGGGAGAGCACTGCTCTCTCAGGTGCTGCTGCCTCCTGTACTACTGAGCCAAGTCTCACAAATCCCTCAAAGATAACTCTTTGCACGCAGTTTCCCTGATGGTGTTGGAGGTTGCTGTGCCATCCATCTAAGTGTGCACCTGAAATACTTTGTCTTGTAATGCTCTGCCTTCTGCTGCCAAGAAATGTCTGCAATGCCTCTGCTTTCTTGATGGTTTTGGGCAGCAGGACTGTGCAGAACAAGACAGTTAAAGTTCGGGCAGCTCTGCTTTCTGTTCTGAACCAGGAACACAGAGCAACCCCTGCTGTAATACGAGAGCTGCATGCTTTTAACCACTTCCTAACATCACTCTTGTTTTGCCCAGCAGTACATGGTGTAGAAGCTCAGAGAGAAACACATCTCAGCAGCTGTGAAAAGCACAGATGCTGTCGCAACACTGTGTTTAAATCCAAGTGCTCCAAAAGTGAGAGGTCATATATTTTGAAAACTGTCTGAGCCTCTCATTTATGACTTTCAAGGCACACTTCTGGTCTTTAAATTAGGCAACTTATTTTATTACCCCCAGTAGGCACGGATCTGCCATTTTATACTGTTTTACAGCTCTTTGGAATGCCATTGATCACTCTCTGGGGTCAGCAAGCTGTAACAGGCACGAATCACATACAAAAGCCAATGTACAGGAGGCAGTGGCTGCTGTGGCTGGCAGGAAGTCGCTGAAAAGTGACATAAAAGCCTAAGTGCCTGAAGCAAAGGGTGTCAGTAGCTGTGATTTGTCAAACCGACTGTGAGGGCTGTCTCCCTTGGCAAGAAATGCAGTGGCCAGGCCTCCATCTGTGTTCCCGGACCCACTCACCACAGGTACCCTGCCTTAACACAGAAACTACCCACACCCAGGAGCTCACCAGGCAGCAAAGTGATGAGTAATACCTTGTTCTCCCTAAGGCTCCACAAAGGATTCACAGAGCAGCCTTTTATCCCTTTCCTTTCTGATCTGGAAACCTAAGCGTGCAGAGGTTAAATGAACTGACTAATAATTAGCCAGTGGCAGAGCTGAGAATAGACACCATCTCCGTTTTTTCAGGCCTAACATCTAATTCTCAGGCCCTTCTTCAGGGCATAGGCAGGCTAGCAAAACTGTATATCACAGCTGTATAGAATATGACATTTTTAGAACAGGCTCAACTCTGAGCTTACTATGGTTCTGGAGAAAAAAAAAAAAAAAAAAACCAAAATAAAACCCCAAAACCAAACCCAACAAAAACACAGGAAAAAAAAATCTTTTTACGAGTGCTCCTGCCTGGATAAGAAGGTAAAAATGGAATTCAAGTGACATTTATAAATATTAATGGACTTCTAAGCACTAGCACATTAAATAAGTTCCCAAAGGCCAAAGCCTGAATTAACATTGAGTAATACTTGCTGAAGACCGAGGCAAAAATAAAGCAATGCTGTGAAGAAATGTTAACCTTTCACAGATGTTTGGTAGGGCTAAAATGCAGTCATTTGTTCTCCATTTAAAAACAAACTGTTTTATGGAAACAGTGCTTCTTTCATGCTCCCAACCCTCCCCTTCTTCACTTACTGTCTTTCTAATCTTCTTGTATATTTGAATGCATTTTTTTGCAATTTCCTTTCTTCAGCTGCTGCTGTAGCTGCTGGGATTCATCAGGCAACTTAGTGACATTAGTGACTTAGTGGGGGATGTGGGAGACAAGAAATCCTGTTCACTCTTGCTCAACAGAAAGCACTCTGGGAAAGGTTCAGCTAACAGCGAGATAAGGGGGGCGAAACTCCAGCCTGTGAAACTCTCCTGCCATGAGGGCTTCTGAAAGCAGATTTGTGCTCCAGGTCACTGAACTCCCGCTGCAGACTGCAGCTGAGACAGCCGAGTAGACAACCTGGGGGTTACCTGCAGCTGTCCTCCACTTACATAAGACTTGGAGAACTGGACCAGGTATTGACAAGCCAAGAGGAATTACATGTCACAGTAGCTAGGCAGTGAAGATGGTGATCTGCTTTCATCTTGGGCATTTTGCTCCTTCCAAGAACGTCCTGTAATGGTGAAGCAGTATGTCTCATTCCAGGGAAAGGTTCAGCTAAGTTACTTGGTTCTCAAGGGTTCTAGAAACCTCTCATTTCACACCAGATTCACTCAGAGAGAGGGTCAATTCTTCTATTCTTCAATTTAAGGAGAAATGTTCACAGCTTTGAAGCTGTTTAAAGACATGACTTCCATGCAATGCAAGTCAGAGTCCCTTTTGATGTCAGAGAGAATTAGGTTCTACCTGTCCTCAAATATCTGGCTCAATCACCTAAATGCATTTACAAAGCTGGCCTTAGCAGCTTTCATTAGTGGCTGGCAAGTCTCTGAGCACAGAGAACACACTGTCCTCCACACTAGTGAGTCTTTGTTAGCAGTGCACCCATTATGTTCAATTAGTCACAGCATGGAGCATATGCTGACCGTGCCTTGCACTTTGCCTGTCTGTCCTGCCTGGGGGCACCTAGCAGCCCAGCCACCACCCAGGTTCTGCAGCCTACAAATACAGGCCCAGGGCAACACAGAGCCACTGCCTGCATCAACACAACAAGATCTCTGCATCACAGCCAGCAGAAAAAAAGGCTGTGCCTGCTCCTACTCAGCACCACAGCCACAGTGACAGTGATGTCCCCTATGAAATCACACCCATGGACAAGAACAGTACGTTTTGTGAGATGTCTGCAGAGACACCTGTGCCCACTGACTCTGCAGGGCTGCAGACTGGCTGGCTGGCTGCCTTCAGCCAGGATGGAATGAAGATCAGCTGAGGCCTCCTAGACTTCCTTGACACAGCACACTTTCAGTGTGGTCTTGTGCTTTGTCCTCTCCCTCCTCCTCCTCCTTAGCCCCAACCCAGTCTGCTGCTTTCACAAAATCCATAGAAATACAATTATCATGAAGATGTCTGCCTCTGGCAGTTTTTTCTATGGAAATAATTATAATTGGCTGCAGCAGTTAAAAACTTATCGGCATAGACAGATGACAGACAGTACAATCACATAAGCTTCCCTCTGAGAAAATCAAGCTAAAACCCATTTATCATCCTGGATGGAAACAAAAGGTCTTCCTTTGAAGAGCCAGGCTGTGAAAACACAAAGAGAAGACTGTTATGCCCATGGATTAAATCTGTGGTAGGTAACCAAGCACAAGCAGTCCATTTGCAGCATGATGATACTGTAGTAGTAATAACATCACTGCCTTCATCTGAGGAATACCTAGACAGGGGCATATCAGCCCCCTCAGAGGCTGTAACTGAGGTCCCAAGAGGATAATTAAGCACAAGGACCTGAAGAGTGACTACACCACAAACACAGAAAAATGTAAGCATATTCACATAGTGTCTATAAGGACTACTTGCATGTGGATCCACTACTGGACATGGATCACTTCTCCTGGAACCACTTTTCCTGTGGCAGTTCACTGCCATCCCCAGGAGGAGTCTGTGCCATCTTCACTAAGCTTCTTAGAGGAGCCCAGGCAAGGACTGTGCAGCTCTTAGAATCACAGAATTATTTGGGTTGGAAGGGACCTTAAAGATCATCTAGTTCCAATTCCCATCACACCCCTGCCACATGCAAGGACAGCTTCCACTAGACCATGTTGCTCAAAATCCCATCCAACCTGGCCTTCAACTGTTCCAGGGATGACACATCCACAGCTTCTCTGGGTAGTTCGTTCCAGTGTCTCACCACCCTCACAGCTAATAATTTCTTCCTAACATATAATGTAAATCCTTCTTTCAGTTTAAAGTCATTCCTCCTTGTCTTATCACTACTTGCCCTTGTCAATAGTCCCTCTCCAGCTCTCTTGAAGGTCCCTTTAGGTTCTGGGAGGCTGCTCTAACAGCTCCCTGGAGGCTTCTTTTCTCTAGGCTGGACAACCCCAACACTCTCAGCCTTATCCTCCCTCTATCTTGGTTCAGCAGCTCTCAGTCTCCAACTGGGCGGGATAATCCAGCCACCCTACAGAGTCTTATTTTTTGAGTAGTTATTTTTTGCAAATTTTAACATTTGGCATCTCTTTGGCCTGAATGATTTCTAATGGCATGCAGGTTGGCATTCATTGATTTTATTCTTAATGCATCCAAATACAGATTGGGTGCAATTGTGGAGGCAAGTGGGAGGGCTTCTCTTGGTGCTAATTTGAAACAGTTAAACAATTCATAAGAATTCCTGAGATATTTTTAAGCAAATGAAATCTGGGTGAGGAGAATGTTGTCTTGTGGAAGTTGCTGACTACCCAGTACATATGAACAGATGATAGCCTCAAATTCCATAAGACATGCTTGGATCTATTGGTATTTGCAGAGACACAAAGGAAAATATTGTTAGCATGCAACCAGTTGTTGTATGAGAGAGGGATGAGAAGGGAATAGAGAGGAGGGAGGATGGGAGAGATAAGGATAGAGAAACAGAAAACAGATAGAGATAAGACAGAGAAACCAGAAACAGAACTGTACAAAATTTTTTTGTCTAGGTTTAGTTCTCAGGATTACAGTCCACCAATAAATTCACTAATTGACATACCTCACGTGGAGCCACATTAATGTCACAACTAATGTCACTTGGCTAAGTGTTTGATTTCAAAGACAAACTCTTCTGCCTTTGGATGACATTGTGGATGGTTTCTACTTTTTTAAAAATAGTCTTCTTGGCTTCCAACAGCTTTGCCTGGTTAAATTTCCCCTTCTAGCTAAAAAAAGAAATTAGACTGATCTCTTTTGGCAGCTGTGAAATGGTTGCATATTGTGTATGTTTTCTTGATAAGCTTGCATGAAATGGAATTGGTTTTCTTTTGATGGATATACCCCTTTCAGCACAATGTCCCCACAAGATTAGCAAGTGTTTAATTTTTTAGAGACTTTTTATGTACATGTAATGTCATGTATGCTACTTCTATAGAGCATTATGAGTAGCACATGAAGATGTGTGAACAGGGAGACTGACTGAGGAATGTTTCCCCAGTGACTGTGCAACATGATTTGTAATGGTGTGTAGTTTGCTAGCCACAAAGCTTCAGTCGATGGCAAGAACTCTGTGAGATCTGGGCCAAATTCAGGTGCTGTAGAATATATGAACTGTCTGTGCTGGGTCTGTCCTAAAAGCAGTTTGGCCCTATGTTCTGTAATGACAGTGCCCAGATGTGGGTGCCTGGGGACAAGAGCAAACATGCAATAGTCCTTACTTTCTTGGGTCCTCAATGTCCAGTCTATTTTAGTTCAGACTTCCTGAGGTCCTGTTTTCTGCATATATTAGAGCCCACAAAGGAGAGAGAGGAGATGCAACTTGTACTGAAGACAACAGATACTACACTGAAAAGCATTGTGGATGAATGTGATTGTTCTGATCTCTTGTATGGTTATGTGCATGAGCCTCAGCCTACCCTGTGCTTCAATGCAATGCTATTATTAAGAATAAAATCAATGAATGACAAAGGAGATGCTCCAAGACAACAGGGAAAAGGCCAAAATGAGTATAAAAGGGTACTAATATTACATATTATCTTTATTATTTAAGAGTATGAGATAAAGTGGCTGGCATTGTTATTATAATAGTATGAGATAAAGTGGCTGGCATTCTGCCATTCTTTTCCCCAATATTTAATTTAGCCATGAAGGTCTTTCAAAATTATATTCATGAGAGTCCAGAGAGGAGTGACCAGCAAGGAATCTATTCTGTCTTGAAAGTAAAGCTTTTGTGAGGTGGAGGTAGGATCCTTTAATCGTTTCTCTGACAAAACCTCTCAAGAATAAATTCAAATAAAAGAAAAATGAATTACTGGGATAACTAGCAGAGTATTTTAGTTTTAGTTATTATGTTTGCCTGTCTGTATGGTGAAACTTTCCAGTACTGGTAGGACCCAATAATGGCTAATGGAGAATAACAGACTGGCATTGCAGGTGGCAGCTAGAACACCACTGCAAGCTGGTTGTGAAGCTGGTTGTGCATTCCCAACAGAAAATTCCTCAATGCCTTCCTTGCCTCTGTTTCCCATTCTTTATCTTCTCCAGGGGCTGTTGAGCTGACTGCATAGGGTGGGGGCCAGAGAGGGATCATACCAGATTAGTTTTCAGCCTGATCTGTGAGCTCTTCAGGCTCATCACACTGCTGTGCATTGGCAACTCGTGCAGAGAAGTGATAGAAACGTACAGATGAGGAAACAAAATGGGCAGCTGAACACATCCACAGCAGCTTCTTGTTATCTCAGCTTATCCCAGCAAGAAAGCTGGAGTCCCAGGTCATATTTGCTTTTGCCCACTGTAACTGTCCGGCAGAGTGCTCCATCTCTGGACAGGCTTCATCAACACCTGCCTGAGTGGCTCTAAAGAGCTGGGGCTGCCGAGGCTTTCAAAGCCAGTGCACTGCCATCTCCAGCCTGGTGATTCCTGTGGGGCCAGGAGTCTTCCCAGGCAGACTGGCCCAGGCCCAGGGGACACAGACATATGGTTGGTCTGTGGCTCTTGGGCAGGATGCCAGGGACAGGCAGCACTCCAGCTGAACCCTAGCTGGAACTCTGCTATTGGTTTGTACAGCATTTTGGCCTCCTCATGTGGACATTTTTCCACCTGAGTTTAGTTATCCATGAGTATTTTCAACCAACTTGTCATAACAAGTCTTCAGTTTGGAGTAGTGACAAAGAAGAAACAAGGATGAAATTAATTTTCTGAGTTACGGGAAGCAACTTTAAATTTAGCCTATGGCTCTCCTCAAAGAGCAGGTCTCCAAGAGATGCTTTTTTCAACTAAGTTTTGTTTAGCTATAACTGTCTTTAAACCTGCCTGAAGTGATAATTGTGGGTTCTCCCTTTGACACCAAATTTGAACTTGCAAACAACAATAAAAAGGGAAGTGTTCCAACAGGAACTTCACTGGAGGTACCACTGGTCAACTGAAAAAATCTGTAAAACAGCTTTAGTTTTGTTTGAAATTTCCCTATGACTTGTGAAAATGATACCAAACATGCAACATTAAATAGTTAAATCCTGTTTATCTAGCAATTAGCAGGAGTTCAATGCAGCTCATCTCCAAAAAGAAAGAAAGAAAAAAAAGTAAGAGGGCAAACAGTGCCCTAGAAAGGGTTACTTTAAGAATTTTTCCCCCTCCTCATCAAGGCTGTAACAAAACAGTCTTGTAGCTGTTATGGGTGGGGCCTTACTTGTACAACTGCAAGAGTTTACACAGCGTTTAACTGCTTCATTGTGGCCGCAGCAAAAAATGCAGTATCTCCCTGCAGAACAGTGGGAACTGCTCCAGCTATTCAGAGACCAGAACTGGAAGAGCTGCTAACAAAGGAGGTTTATGAGGAAACCAGCACTATTCCCACATACTCAGCTCACTGGTTTCTGTCTTCCTCCTCCTCCCCCTTTCCTCTTCTTCCGTCTATAATTTCCCTTTGCTTGTGTATCTGTTTCTGAAGTGGCTTACACTCTTGTCCTCACCTAACCTTTTAACTCTTCTGTTTTTTCTCCTCTCCTTATTTAATTTCTTCTTGTGGCTTTTGGACACCAAAGGTAGCTGTGGTAAACAGGTTTGTTTGTTTGTGGTGTTTGTGTGTGTGCACAGCCTGGTGGGAATGTCCCATGACTTATGTTAGTTTACGTTAAGGCTTTAGAGAACTTCCATTTCTTATCAGTCTGTCCTCCTCACCCTCAATACCTCTTTTCACCTCCTTCAATGATCTGTCCCTTTTTCTTATTGTGTGCTTTTCTCTCACTTTTCACTCTCACAGCAAATATGCTCATTCCAGTGCTATCTTCTTCCTTGCTGGCTTTTCTCTGCAAATCAGAAATCCCTTCTGCCCTTCTTCATGACAGAGACATACTCCTCCACCTACTGATGACTCTTCCCATGTTGCAGCCTTACCATTTCCTTTTTTGGGGTTGTTTTTCTGCATGGGCATGTCCAACTGTTTCTTTGTGTTCCCCAGCTTTTGTCTTCCAAGTCTGTAATTCATGGGAATGGTCACTTCTACCATGTCCTAAACTCTGCCTTTTTTCCCCCTACATGCTGGTAGTGTTGCGGATACCTGTAGAGTCTCAGTTCCATTTTCAGCTGTCTCCAAGGCAGAGGATATACTGTCTGCAAGTCAGGCTGGCCACAGAAAGCATACCCCTTCTTTGCCTGAAACAACTTTTTGTAGAAGTCCAGAGTCACTTCCTTCTGATAAAGGGGTGTGTATGCCTGGGAATATGATTTCTGGGTAAAGCAAGGTGTGGCTCAGTGATATAACTGCCCTGGTTGGTCACGTGCTAGGAACCACAAGCAGCAGGAAACCTTAAAAATGCTGTTGTTTCCTGCATGTCCTGGTAAGTGTAATGCAAAACAGTCACTCAAATTAGCAACTGTCACTTGAAAAATATGACTCATTTTGACACTCTTGGATGTTTTATACCATTTGTAGGGCTCTAATGACTCAGTGTGAAGATTTGCCTGAACAGCTTATGAAAGGCAGGTCAGTGCTAGAATTAGTCTGAGTCCACAGCAGCTCTTCTAGGCCCTCAGTGAAAGGGGCCCCTGAGCACTGACAGCTGTATTCCAACATAGGGTGAAAAGCACCAGGAAGAGACTTTCAGTACTAACCTGACCAGCCACTGAAAACAGATGCCTTTCTGTCTGTCTTTTGTTTTGAAATGGCCAATAAGAACAGATCAGCACTGGCACCATTGTCTGTAATAAATGTGTCTTCACATGCAGTGGAAGACTGTGGTGTGTTGTAAACAATCACAGCACTGAGTAAAGCATAATTGATCACACAAGTGCCACAAAGGATACATTTGCCAAAGCATGGTTTAAAGATTGGGATGCAGACTTAGTTACTGTTGAGCACTGAAAGATCTTGCTGTATGCCATGGGTCTTGCTCATTGCTATATTCTTCAAGCTTTATGTTGCTTCAAGCTTTATGTTGGGATCCCTCTGCTAAAATGAGGGATGGCAAATTCAGGTGTTTAGAGACAAAGTATGTTGGCACAGCATAAAAATCTGGGTGCTGCAGGAAATACTACAGCTTTCTAGAAGATACATTGTCTGGCCATATCTTTTTCCGTTTCTTCTTTTCTTCCATCACTGAACAGAACACCTTTTTCTCACAAATGAAAGCTTTGCTCCTCCTACCTTATGCTGGTAAAGGTCAAGTTAAACTGCTTTGAAACTCTGGGTATCAATACAACTCTTTGTAGTGCAGATACAAAGGAAGCTTTTTTCCAGATGCAGATGGTTTTGAAGGTATAACATAAAAATGTCTGTCCACCAGACAGAGATAAATGATCCAGCCTAATTCTGAGGCTTCAGGCATAAAAGTTATTGCACATATAAAATAGAGAGGTGGTGAAGATCTGAAAAAACACAGGTGAGGTAGGAAAGCCTATCCTTACTCAGAATGTTTAGCCTGACCCCAGAAACTAGTCAAGAGATCAACAGAAGAATACTTGTATTTGTGAGCAGGGTCTGTGTCTTATTTTCTGCTGTTTGATTAATTCTAGGCACAAAAGTTACCACTTGGCTTCTTCACCACTTCCTTCTCCCCCTGATTAGAGCAATCACTGGGACACGGAGTTTTGGTTAGCGGCTTTTAGCAGAAGGGTGACAAGCACCATGGTGTTCACCTTCGCTCAGTATGCAGCTCTACTAGCAAATTCAGTCTGTCCAGCCTTCTGCAGTCTCTTATACGAAACAAGCATCTTAAGAGGCTGCAGTTTCTCTGACAGGAAGTGGGACCAGCTTCCTGCTTCTTATCTCATGACACCCACACTGGATCAGTGGCAGCCGTAGCTGCTCACAGGTGGCACTCTACAGAGACACACCCAGCTTAGCAGATGCTCAGATGAACTCACCACATCTGTTATGTTCAGGTCATGTTGTCAAACTTCCAATTATTTGGAGGGAGACATCATCAGAGAGGAGTACACTGTGCATTTCAGAAATGAGGATAGCTAGTAGCAACAAATGGAATAAAACTAAGTGAAGGCATGTTTTGTACATTTAAGCCAAGATAGTATGGAAGAGCTTTTTAAAAGAAGCTCTTACATTCTGTCCACATTAATTTGTTACCTGTTTATCAATCCTGTTCACAACTGAGAGAAAACTGAAGTGGCTTTCAGTTGTTTATCTTCTTTAACACAGTTACCTGCAATTCTTTTTCTCAGTAAGAGTTTCTCACAAACTCGAACATATTAACAGGTATGTCCTTACTCAAACAAAAGTCAGCAGACTGGACTACTTGCAGAAAAAACCCTCCAAACCTGCCACGCCTTGCCATAGAGTATAATCATCTGTCCCAGGAAAAGTGTTCTCAAAACAGTATTTTTTATTCTTCGTTGTCAATATTATATAGCTGAAGATGATGAAAATCTTCAAGAATGTTTTACTTGAGTTTACAGGCACTCTACAGAAAGCTGTGGTGAAATGGCTGCCGGACAAATTATGACAAAATTAATGAGTGATGTTTTTAAGATGACAGTTTTTATTGTTTTTACTGTTGTTAGACACCATTTGATAAACTAAGCAGAAATCCTTCCTGCCATCATATCAGGAACTTGAACACCTCCTGTAACAAAGGAACTTATGTTCAACAGATGCTGTCAGACCTTTTGAAACCTTCTGCACCATTTTTTGGCACTAATTTCCAGGAAAATTTCATAAACAGCCTGTCCCTTTTGGTCTGACTAATGGCTTGTATTCTTTCCCAAATGGATTCTTTGAAGAGAGGCAAAATGCTCATGGACAAGCCATGCTGAAGAAGAATAGGGAGAACTCTCTAAAACCTTGTATTCTTTCCCAAATAGATTCTTTGAAGAGAGGCAAAATGCTCATGGACAAGCCATGCTGAAGAAGGATAGGGAGAACTCTCTAAAACCTTACAAGAGCCCCCCCACCAAGATACAATAAGAAACTTCTGCCCTAAAACTAGAGGAGCGGTGGGAAACTTTTTGTCCAGAGGATGCCTACACTTCACAGTTTAAGTAACACACTTCTTTGTGTTACTACTGAATAACACTATGGTGTCATTTAAAGTATAGTCATCCTTTGAAAACCACAGAAGCAGGAAATATTTCTGAATTAACAATTGCAATTAGTGCATCATCAAGAGGAATATTATTAGAAATAATTATTCTGTTCTTCTGACCTTAAAATATTCACTTCTGTTGATTTTTACAACCGGATGCTCGTGACTATCTCAGCTACTTCTGGGATGGAGTACTGAAATACATCCAATCCTAACTGCTAAGACCAGGAATGAAAAAGAAAGAGTAAAACTAGGCAGTTAGTGAAAGACTAGCATTATTCAAATCATTACTTACTCCCAACCCTGCACATTCCAGTGTTGCGTGGGAATAATTGTGAAATGGTAGGGCTGTTACTAGGAAGCTGAAAGACAGACATTTCCAGCAACACCAAGTCCCGGAGCAATAGCTAAGTATGAGCCTATACATGAGAAAGCCCTGGTAATGGCATTTGTTCAGTGAAAAAATACATCAAAAGGAGGAAATGGCAGATGAAAATAACCTTTGCTATCTCCAAGCCTTCTGTGGAAAGTCCCAACCTATGAGCAGTATTCATGCAGAAAAGCCAGCACTCATATCCTCTGTTTACTTTACTCTCACAGGTACTGATTAACTTTTCCTGAGCTTTATTTCACACCTTTTCCAGGTATCACCCAACCATTTCCTAAAACAGGAATCCATCCACAAGCACCGGGAAAGCAGTGAGGCTGCAGGAAGTAGGCCAGTGTTTTCACGGGCATGTTGTTCTGCTGCTGGTGCCAGCCCCAGGAGAGGCCAGCGTGCATATAGGCCTGGTGCGCATGCACGTGCAGCTGCCTTGTGGGGGTACACTGCAGCATTGACATCCCCGCACGGGCACACGGCCAGCGTGGCAGCACAGTATCAACCAACTCCTTCTTTTTCTAATTAAGATTTGTCAAACTTGGAGAGAAGCCCAGGATGCAAAATTTGGATGCAAAATTCAAAGAGCACAGAAGCTGGAAATGTTCACACACAGGCTCTTCATTTATGCTTAGGTTTTTTTATAGGTCATGCCCAGATGATTTACTTGCTCTTACTGTAACTTACAATTGGCAATACTAATAATTTTTTTCTATGTCACAGTAAACAGTAGAGCTGTACTCCAAAAAAAGTGGCAAAGTTTAATAGTAAGTGGACATAAAGGTTTTCCCTTTCAAGAAAAAATCTTCCCTGAAGTTCCCCCTTTGGGTGGGTGAAGAGGAGAAGGCCTTTAACGCCATCAGCAGACAGTAGTGAGAATATTTTGACCAGATGTGGGAATTGTTTATAACTGTGGTTTCTCAAACTCACGTGAACTCATCCAGCTTCCTGCACAGCACTCAGCAATGCAAGTTCAAATGATTAAGCTGACTCAGTGCTGAAACAATGAATTCTTGGTATGTGCTTGAAAGCCACTTTTAAACTCTTGTGATTTCAGTTGCCAACTCTGTAGAAGGTTCTCTGTGAGAGAAATTGATTAAAAGGTAAAAAAATAGCCCTTTGCGCTTTTTATCAGCACAGCAATTCATGCTATCTGCTGACATTAGAAGAGAATGGGGAGTGAGGTATTATATTTATTGAAGTAAAAAGGTAATGCATGTAATCACTCTCAGGTATCCTAAATGGCCTATAAACAGCACCTCTAAGAGAGTACCTAGCACTAAGCACTGGGAACTATTTCTAGTTCCCAGCAGGGTACTTACATCCTAGCCTAGATAAAAGACAGGGAAATAAGACATTGGGTCATGTTATGAGGTTCAGAGGTATTTCAGAGCTGAAGAAATTCTAAAAAGTAATATTCTGCAAGAGTTCCTGGAACTTTAAGGAGTACATGCAAGACAGTGAGCTGGCTACTGATGAGCCTCCTCCACAACATGTTTTGAAAACCCAAGTAGTCAGCTCATACCAGGGCCCCATTCAAGACTGAACTGTTGCAGTCCTCATGGCAAGGACAAAACCCATGGCTTCTCTAACAGAAGTGAGCAAATGAAGCTCCTTCTTTTTCTCTCTGCACGATTTCTGGGTCTGTCTACAGCCAGCTCCTACTTGGCTTCTAGGTAAAATCGGAAAATGCCTCCATACTGATGTTCCAGAGAACTGAAAATTTTAAGAGACCTTGGAAAAAGACAGAAGTTAACTCTTGCGAATAGTCCTTTCCTAAATCCTCTCCAGATGAAGAGAGACTCTTTTTATAGAACAGCTTTGTGTGCCTATCTTTGTTTTATTGGTCTTCCGTTCTGACACTGCATTAGATAATGAGCAGTGCAGGATGTAATGTGAACCAAGTGATTTAATTTTAATGTGGCTTCTGCTTCCTGCACTGATTCAGCCGTGGACTAATTACACAGATCTTTGCTTCTCTAGAAGGGCCTTTCAGGTTGCTTGTGACAGGCCTCACAAGCAGCTTGTGACAAGCAGCTCTCCTCTGCTTTTACGGAAGATGGTGTGGCCACTTGCTGGATCAGTAAGGCTGCTTTCAAAGCAGGGTCAAGTGCTTTTACTATCTCCAGGGGCAAATTTCACTCTTCGCCAGATGACAATTAAAGGCCATGTATCACTGATACCAGTGATAACAACAGAAGTGTTCTACTTAAATGACAGCAGTTTCAGACAGTACTATTAAAAATAATGTAGATCAACTCCAGATAATTAGCACGCTATTTTAGAATTACTTTGGCACAAAGGAGGCTTTTCTTCCAGAGATTTTTGTCACATTAGAGGGTTTTTTGCCATGCTTGTCTTAATAGATTCATTTCTAATAGAATAAAAGGCTCAGTTCATAAAGAAAGGTTTTTGATTAATCATGTTTGTTGTATTAGCATGAAGGAGGAGTTTTTGAGGAAAGCATTTACATAAACAGCATTCATACAACACAACATTGCAATCCAAAAGCATTACTGAGCTGCTTTGCAGGCAATGCAGAAGGGAGTTGCTTAATCTTAAATTGAAGTAAAGCCACTGTTAAAGTAAATATGCACTAGCAACAGCACCTAACGAAGGGAACATGAATAATAACTTTTCTAATTTCAGCTGAATGTGGGAGGATATAGGTAGGCAGCAAAAGGAGCTGGAAACCAATTTCCAGTGTGATTCATAGAGATTTTCAGCAGTGGTTTGCACAGGTAAATTGTAACAGTCGACATTTACAGTATCTTTTCATTTATTAAAATTCCATAGATTTAGGGCTTTTTCTTTTTTGGCAAATGAAATACTGAAGCACAACAAACTTATACTGGCTCATAGTACTGACTGTGTCAAGTATCTTGACTTTCAGACACAGAACTGGTCCACTGATTCTGCTCACATTTAAGTGAGAGAAATTATGTGATGAATGGAATAGCCTGCAGAAGTTCGGTGAGGATTTTAACACCACTGGAATTGTATCTAATATCGTTCATTGCTCATGAATAACCATGAGCCATAAACGATAATAGTACAAAAGGATGTACCAGTACATTAATAAGGTTGTTCCTTTGCTCTGTACTCCTTCATTACCACTAACATCTAGAGTCACTCTCTACCTACACATTTACTAAGACAAAGCAAGCTCCCTGTTGCCATTACATTCCCAACTTCTTCCTCCTACATTTTTCTTCTTGTTCTGTATTACTCAACTAGATTTGGCAACATTTTTCCTTCACAGAAATCAAAAGTGGGTGTTCTGACACAAGAACAAAAAACAAGAATAATCCAAATCTGGTCCACAGAGCTCTTGCAAATACTATAAATGAAAGCAGCATTTGACCCAATGCTAATATAAAGTGATTCTTTAAAAAGTGATGGCACATGGAAAAAAATTAGAAAGCCAAGAGTAATTTCTAAACAATACTTTTCATCTTCTTTGGTCTTAGATAGATTTTGATATTGATGCTGATGTTAGAGGAGTCTTGCAGCTGGTATTAGTTTTGACCTAGCCTGTTAGAATGGGTAATGCTGTATTATTTCAGTATCACTGAAATAACTAAATACTTAATTAATTAAATGTAAGTGGCAATGACAGACATTTTACCTTCAAGTCCTTTTCAAGCAATTTCCTTTCAGCACTGCAGAGTATCAAGATTACAGGCTGTCAGCATCATTTTACAGACTTTCACACTACATAACATCCTCCAAGGAAATAGACACATCTTCACTAACAAGAATTTATTCGCATATTTGGAAGAGATATGCAGTAAATCTTTACAGCACAAAACTAAACATGGCTCCCTCTTGAGTCTAAAGTGTGCATGTTACTTCCTTAAAAAGTGCATCTTTTAACAAGCACCTTGTTCAAAAGGAACAGGAAAAAAAGAACATCCTCCTACCGCAACATAAACAAAATCTCTGAACTCACAAAAAAGCAACCGGTAGAAAACTGCATCTTGAGCAAACCAAGTCAGGTCCAACCAATTTTAATAGGCACCTACTGTGGCTTCTGGAATCACTGTTGCATGCATATCTCTAGTCATATTGGATTTCTCTTTCAGCTTTGACTGCAGCAATGTGTGTTCCATCACACCAATCTGTATGTCCATCTGAATGGTTTCTTGCCTCAATTTTGTTAAGGCCTGTTTAATCTTCACTAGAGGAGCTGTCCAAAAAAAAGATAAACAGTACAACTCTGTCAGCCATGTAACACAAAAGCATTGTTTGCTGTAATTTACTCCTTAAAATGGAAGAGTTGAATGAACAAAAGGGTGTTCTACTCTAAAGACATGATTGTACTGATACATCATTTTTAATATGCAAAACACTTTAAAGACAGAAATAGGCAATGACAATTTTGCTGTCTTCTTGACATCTAAGAGCTTCATAAAAATGTGCATCAACATTAAGACAGGTTTTTCAATGATGTGTTTTGCTCAGCTGAAAGCCTTATCCCCATAGCTGACTTGAGGTTTAGTAGAGAACTGAAGACACCTTCAGCAGGGTGTGAAAATCTGACCTGTGAAAAGCTATTAAAATGTTTTGTGCCTTCCATTTTGTTTCTGACCCCTCCCTTCCCATTAGTATGATGCTGCTGCATCATTTTGCTCCTTGCAATTGTTCTTTTTAATGAAGTACATATCATAAAACTGTCACCAAGAAAAAGGATGTGTTGTCTGAAGCAAAAATGTACTTACCACCATCAGTCATACTGCTTCCTTTCTCTTCTGTTTCCTGCTTTACTTTCTCTAGTGCTTCTGTAATCTTAAGAGATTTTTTTATTAATTAAACCAGATGACTATTGAATGTTTAAAGAGTACTGCTTTTAAAAAAAAAAATTAACTAATCCATCTTACTTGTTACATAAAGAGGAACGATTGTTCAAGCATTCAGAAATTAATTTAACTGAACTAATGTTGCTAAAAAATTACAGAAAAAGGGTAACAATTTGACCAAACACCATGGTGTTACTGAAAAATCTGTGCATCCCCAATAAAAAACAATATAAGTGTTTCAGTGTGATGCTGGATGGATGAACAAAGGAACCAATATCTCTACAGATCAAGATTCATCAAATAACTATGCCCACTGCCCTTCTGGCAGCATCAGGACTTTGGCATGTTACACTGGAAACCTGAGAAACAGCAGTGCAGCATAAGAAGGTGCAGCAGTCCAGCCTGCTGGCACTGGCACAGGTATGTAAAATCCACATCTGAAGAACAAAAGTGCATTTCAACACTGTCTAGCAACTACAGACAATGAAAAAAAGCAAATATATGATTATAAATTATAGCCAAAGTAATAATTCAGTATTATTGTGATAATGTGAAAATAGCCCTTCATTAAGACTTCAATAAGCCTTTTCAGCAATGAAAAGGAATCACTGCTGCATTGCTACTGCCTGCATGGTAATGATATTGCCAGGTAGGCTGAGGTCTTGATTGCACGCCTGAAAACAGATCAGTACTAACACCCAATATGTCTGGTTTACCTCAGACATGTGCCACTGCACCTATGTAGTTTGAAGGATGCCAGCTAGTAACATATTCACCATTACTTATCAGTCAATCAGCTCCCAAAGCGCACACTGTAAATCTGAAGTCATCACAAAATACTTTTTCAAACTTACTTCCTTGAGAGTGAAATAGAAAGCAGATCTAATTCTGCAGAATTCATACACTCAGAAATCTTTGCTAGAAAACTCAATTAAACTGCTGCATTACCTACTGCAGCTGCACTTTGTATCACTGTAGGTCCCTTCTAACTCAACTGTTCTAAAACATCTCAAACTTGTTGTACAATTTCTAACACATTCTTATTGTATGACCTATTTCATGCACCTATTCCTGAGGCTTCATTGTCTAATAAATAAAGCTGATATCTAAAATCCAAACAGAGCCATTTAATAAATTTGTGAATTGGATAAAGAGTTGAAGTATGTGGAAATCAGGCTGTAATTCTAAATGAAATGCCATGAAACACTCAACATGGTGAGGCAGTTAGGAGACAGATGTTCATTTAAATTTGTTGGAGCACCAATATAAAGGAAAAAACAGAAAACCAGATTTAGGTAATAAAATAATTTGATGTATGGAAAAAATTACTACTTAGTCAAATATTGCTTTTAAGTGCCTGGAAGACAAAAATTTCAAACTGTTAATTTTAACTAAAAATAAGAATTAAGCTTTTCTTCTTCCAAAGAATTTATGGGCATGATTTATTAATTCCCCAAAATTCTGGGATACAGGTTATAAAATACAGAACATATACCTTCATTTACAAACTGAGCTCACATTTCGCGAGTTAAAAATCAATGGCAGCCTGTATTTAAAATTAAGGGACTGGACTAGATCACCTCCCCCAAACAAAGGTTACCATGAGAACAAATCAGAGAGAACTGGTTTCATTAAACTGCAACCACTCAATGCTAACTCTCTGAAGACAGTTTTAAAGTAAGATGTGTTTTACCTCAGAAAGGACTCTAATCCTTTCAGTTACTCCTCCACTTCCCTCCTGGTACTTCTCTTTAGCCTGGAAAAAAACATGTCTTGGCTGTAATGACAGAGTTGGAGAGGTGTATGCAGATAGTTCAGAGAAAACTTCAGTACTTGCTCTCATATGTTTCAATTCCAGAAACTCTCCCACAAAGCCCCAGTGAGGTTTACAAATGAGAACAGGGTTGAAACATCAGCCCCCTGCAATGACTATCATTCAAAAATGTAAAGCAGTAAATAGTACAAACACACACTTGATAAGAACTATGCTTTCTAATCATTTACATGAGGAAATAAACATGAAGAAAATCTGCCATAATGCAGAAAGGATTGAATACTGAAATCCAGAATAATACTTCAACAGTAAATTACTATCTCGAAGATACCTTAACAACAAAGCAAACAGAAGATGCAGAGGTCAAATTCTGTTAGCACTACTGTCACCATAGCCACAACCAGGAGGGCTTGCCAAAAGGCACACTATAATGCCTCCTAAATAGGGGACCAAAAATCTTCTCAGACAACAATCTATTGGCATAAAAACTAAATGAAGCAAAGAAGTAATCAGAGTGCTTTGTGCACATTAGCACCAGTACTCAATCTAAAGGATGAATGTTGGACTGAGACTGTAGTTATTCTACTCCTGACAGATGTGTGAACCTCACAGAGAAAGCAGAACTAGCAATTTCCTAGCTGCTCAACACTGGCAACAGCTATACATAATACTCAGGCAAAACCATCTATTTTCCCCTGCAGAACAGTTGAATAGAAATTGCTAGTTTAGCTTAGGAAGAATATAATTTGACAGCCAATCAACATTTCCCCTGCTTTATATCCAACAGCAGAATTCATAGATAGCTCACTCCATGTTGTCTTTGCCTCTACCCTCACTTAACAGCAAGTTAATACAGGACAAGGCAACAACAAAAGATCAGCAATACCTCACTCAGCAAAGCTTGTGCTGAACGGTATTCTTGAACCAAGTGCTCCAACTGATTGTTGATGTACTTTTCCCTGCTATTGATCTTTTCCAGTGTTCTGCTGATTTCATTATGGAGTTTGTCAAGGTAACCCTAGAAAATCACATTCTGTGGTTTGACAGTTGACAGAGAATATGCAAAGAGTATCAAAATGATGCTGTAGTTAAGAAAGGCTATGGAAGCCTACAGACAGAGAGGAAAATAGTACAGAAATACTGTGTTTAGCGAACAAAAAAATATTCCCAATGTGTTCTGGTTTGCCCACCTCCAAAACACATCTTTCAGTCTTTACTGTTTCATCTCTCTCCCCTCCTCAATTAATTACAAGTGTCATGTCAGCAAGTTACTCTAACAACAGTATTTGACAGTATTTGGGGGTTTTAACAGCACCTTCAGATTGTATTATTCTATTTTGTCCTCTGTAGTCAGGATGCACTTACAGTAATGCATTCATTACTGGACCCTGATAGCCCTGTTAATCCTCACACATACAACTCTTTCCCAGAAGGTATTTTGTTACAAGCACTGTCCATAAAATCCTTGTCATATCTTTCCCTTTTTAATTTCACAGCAATAGCACAAAAAACAGTGAAGGAAAAAAAGATCAATTTAGCCCTTAATGCGTATCAAATAGAAAATAAAAACGCTGACAGATTAGTAAAATATTCTGTACATACAAGACATACCCTAGTTTCTTTCAAAGAAGAATCAATTCCATCCTTATGCTGATGCATTTGATCTACATGAATCCTCCAATCCTAAAAAAGGCATCACAAATTAAAACACAGGTAAGTACAATTTTTATCCTTCTCTGGTTACTAAACAGCAGCACGTATGCAAAGCAGGGTCAGTTCTCTTTTATACTATTGCCATGTATCATCCTGCCAGTGCCATGTTCATAGCCAGGGGCACTGGCTCAATGTGACACAATTTATAAATCTCCTAAATGTCACATGTGACACTCAGATCCATAAACAAACACTGACATCCTCACTGACACCATAGTAGCTATGCTTTTCAGAGTCTGATCTTCATGGAACTATTTCTGTTAGAAACCACTCTGGGCACAAATACTAAAAATATTGATTGTAGCTGCACTAGTTCAGCTTATTCTTAGACAAAATGACTGCTTTTGATGCCCAACACCTACCAATTCTGGACTATCTGTTCTTTACCTTCTATTTCAGTCATTACCATTACCAGAAGAAGAATGGAAAGAAAAAGAGGCAGAAATACCAAAACTTGGTTTTGGTAACAGCATACAATTAGAAGGGGGAAAATTATTTCCAGCTTCAAGATCATGAGAAACATAACATGGACTCTGGGGTGGGGGCTGAAAAAAGGTGCTGTGAATTGGCCCTGCACACCAGGTAATGAGTCACTAGAAATAATGTGCTTATGTTGTGTTTCACGTTTGAAAGAAACTCTTCTTGGTCTGATGACAGTTGCTCACAATTTGCCAAACTTTGGAGTTTAAATAAAAACAACAGGCAGACAACCCACTCCCACCTCTGTCCAGGACTTTACAGTAAGTTCCAGTTTCTAGTGCCATTGATTAAACCATTAACACTCTCCTGGTACTATGTTTACATGCACAGCTTAGGAAACAGAATATGTTTTCTGGCACAATACAAAAAGGCCAAACATTTCTCTCCAGTTATTTCTGAAAGAAGCTAGAAGAAGAATCCTCTTTTTATGTTCATTTTGACATATTCCTTAAGGCAAAGAGATGGGGCATTAAGCGGGAAGCTAGTAAACCTCAGATCCTACAGTGGCTTTAATTTTTTATCTATATCTTTATTAAGTTTTAATTCCTCACTGTGAGACTCAAGCATCATGTTCTCTGCAACAGATGGGCTTGCTGAGGATCACAGCAGAGTGGTTCAAGCCAGGCAATTCTTCACACAGAAAAATGCAGTATGGTGTAAGACAGGCAAGCAGCTCAGCAAACAGTTGAAGGTTTCCCCTATTTTTGGCAAAGTAATTATCTTTCATTGTATTCATGTATATGTATTGTATTGCTGTATCAGTGCTGCAGATTGCTCCAACACTCCAACTACCAGGGTCACTGCAAATGAATAATTTCAATAGTGCACTGATCTGTGTGTGCTACACAAGCTCCTGGAAAGAATGCTTATGGCAATGCCAGGAGCAGGCCCTAGGTTTGGACCTGCCAAAGATGGATATCTACTTCTAAGCTGCTCATTCTAGACTCCTTGAAATAGACTATGGAGAGAAATACACAGTTCTAAGACATTATGAATTTCACCCTGAGACAGTTACCAGGATATGGTGAGCAAAAGCAGCTGAAAAAGTGATCACTTATTTTCACTAAACATTAGGAGAGTTCAGGATGACTAGACCAGGGTACAGACCTACTTGATTGTCATGTAAAGTTCACCAGGAGGGATTCCATACAATCAGCCTTTCATATGGTTAAAAAATAGAAGAGTTGAAAGGTAAGATCATCAGCTGTCCTCCAAGATGATGTTTTAATAGTTGTTAAACTAAGGATATAATATTTGAGAAGTGTGAATATATTGGAAATATCAGAGGACTGAAAAAATCCCCACTGAATAATTATATAGAAATAAGGTGCCTTGTAAGTGGCAGAAAAAAAATATAATACTGAAAAAACACCTTACTGACAATTATTTCTTCTAGGGTCAAAGCAAGTGACAGAAGTTCAGAAAAGGTAGCACTGGAGAGCCTATTACTCATAGGTCTTTGCATGACAGAAGACAACAACTGCAAACGGAAAGTAAACAGCATCGACTGAAATCACATTTTAATCACAACGTGTACACAAGCAAATCCATTCTTCCATACCTTATTGTCAGTCCTGACTGTGACTTTCAGCTGTGGAAGCACACGTTCCACTTCCAGATTCCACTCTGCTACATCTGTTGTGGACTGTAAAATCTCTTCTTGCTTTGCAGTGTCATTCATGTTCTGTGTAAAAATCCCAAAGTTCATACATAAAATATAATCGTTATGCAATGAAATCACTATAATGGCTTGCAGTGTTAATATTAGAAATATTTATATCCAGAATGATCTAGACTACAGATGAAACAGATTTCTTTAATGGCTTTCTTTTATTCTTTAGAATTAAAGTGTACCTTCTCATCATACTTAAAACTGAAGACAATTAAACATATATATAAAGAAATTATAATACATCTCAGAGATGGCCTTTTTATGTGGGATTAAACGTATTCATGAAACTAATACCATGTTTCTCTAGAAGTCTCTGTAAAAACTTTCTTGCAAATGTTCCCAGCAGCCTTTCAGTGATATCAGTTTAGAAACTGGCTGCACATTGTTCTTTCAAAATAATATTAATATATGATATCTGATTCATTTCGGATGGTTTTTTTTTTTCCAAGTAAAGACTATGCAAGGATTTTTAGATTTGAATCCAACAGAGACAAATTGCTGCTACAGATGTAAAAATCTCTCATGAGAGGACTAATGGGTAACAACTTACTGATGTGTACGTTTGTGCCTTTAAAACATTCAGGTCAATATAATTTTCTTCATTGTCTGACTCTTCTTCCTTAAGAGAAGTTTCAAAGCAAGACTTCAGTAACTATTGCACAATTTTTCTCCATAATTTTACTTTGCAGGAGAACAAACCAAGGAGTATTAAGTTCCATATTTCTGAACAAAACAAGACATGGAGAATTTATGAAATGGAGCTTAAGAAGAGGCATAATACCTAGGACAAGCTGGAAGGTCAAAGCTACCCCACATTTCCTTCAGAGCACCACAGTATTACAAAAATAAACCAACTAACCAACAAAACTCAAACCCTAAAGCCTCTGACACCAAATGGCCCATTGTCAATAGTTGTATGGTAACTGTATTTTTTTATGCATTTCTTAAAGCTCTACCTTAAAAAAGAAGCCCCATCAAAACAAAAGTCAAACCACAACTGGACCTCAACACAGTTTTCAAGATGTTGTTTGCACTATGTATTTGAAGTCACAGAATGATGCCACGTCTTAAATGTGCAGAATAACACAACTGAAATTGAGGCAATTGCTTTTTTCTTGCCCATGAGACCACACACTCTGTAAACATACTCTATAAATCTGTTATAGTCTAAAAATCCCCTTCTTCTGTGACTATGATCAGCTGAGAGCCCATCACCCATAAGTAACGATGCTTCTTCTGTGCATTTAACCTTCATTTATCTATACTGTCATTTTAACACCCAGACACTTCACCCCTATACACCTTGTCCCCCTCTTGACTGTCTTTTCCACCAAAGTGAAATTTCATCATCCACTTCCTTTCTACACAAATCACAAAAGTTGCAATAACACAGGTTTTAGGGTAAAATCCTTCAGGAGTCACTAAAAACCTTGGAGCTTATTTCTCTTTCCTCTACTTTACCCAGTTTTTAACTAACAGGGACCACTCTTTTCTTCTGGCATGTCTGACCCTGAGTCCCCTAAATACCTGCGAGAAATTAAGACTAAATTAAGACTATCTTTTGCTAAACGGACAATACATATTTGTGCAGCATTTAGAAGAACACACCACCAGAACAAGAAGACTGGTTATCAGAACTGAGAAACCAAACTGTGCCGATTTTCTTGCACACCCAGCCTCACTGCCTACTGCTGGCCACCTAATACAGACTATCCCTGATTTACAGAACTAGGCTTGTCTCTGTCAGCCTCATCATTTTTATTCAGAAGAATCAAAACCAAAGAACAATCAGTGAACCTCATCATTAACATTTAATTGCTGGAAATACTGCTGAATTCAATTATGGATACAGCTAATATCAATAAACTGGCAGCAACAATGGACCAGGGAAAAAATAACATTGACATGTAATTAATCCCTGTAGAATTACTAAGGGCTTTAAAAAGTGAGTATCCTTTTGGTATAAACTGCCTGGTAATGTAATACCTAGTAAAGGAATAACACCTCAGTGGTTTTATTAGCACACATATATTCCAAAGAGCTAAAAGAACACATTAGTTATGAAAATCATGGCCTAGGACAATACTCGAGAACAAACCCAGGTTCTTTGAAGGATTTCAACTATGTTTTAGTTAACTGTTTCATCCCTACTTCCCAATTTAAGCAGCTTAGACCTCAACAAGATACAGAAAAGAGGAGACAGCTGACTGTTTTCCTATTTCAGCCCTTTAGTTTAACATCAAGAGTAGATTTATCAGGAGAAAAGAAACAATTCTGAATCTCTGTGTTTTTAATGCATAGTTAAGATTCTACTGCACAAAAGAATATACACTCTGTCTTGAAGAGTTAATCTTATCTGAAAAGCCACAAAAACCCTACAGAGAGTCTGACAATGCTGGAATAGAGCTGCAGGAAAAAAACTTGAACAGTTAATTAAAAATACTTCAAAAAAGCCAAACAAAATGAACAGTGAATAAAAATTTCCTCATAGTTGACCAATACTAATATAATCAAAACCAACCAAATAAACCTACTGCAACATCCTCTTCCAATTTACTAAGTGTTAATTCTGCATCATCTTCTGTTATTTCTTCTTCTTCTGGCTCTTCTGCTGGGTATGCTGGCCTGAAATTAATTCAAAGAACAGAAGAGCTGTTAAATGCAATAAATTGTAAATACCTATGCAAACAAAACATTTCATGCAAAAAATGGATGATATGAAACATACCTAGATAGTGATTAGTGTTTCGCAACTTAAAATAAATACATACTCTGCCTTGAAAGTCTTGTTCATCTTGGACTGTCTTGAAAGTAAAGGCAGTACAGTACATTCACACTACAAAGTCATCTAGAAGTAAATTTTGGGGTTTTTCTCTATTGATCTAACTCAAGTGCAAGCCATCACAGGTTTATTTGCAGCCTACAGTGGAATTTGTGTACTAAAGAGAAAGTAACAGTAAGATACTTCCAAGGTAGAAATTACTTTGCTATATCCATTTCAAAACTCACTGGAGGAAAAGAATAAAATAAAAATCACTTGTAAAGACATTTTCATATATTTGAGATTATCTGTCATCTAATTTGTCCTAGGATTTCCTTCAGATTAAATAAAATTGCTCTAGTCTACTTGTAACATGATCATACTGTGCATAACTCCAGGAATTTCCTACTGATTGATAGAACCTAAGAGGACATTACAGGTTTCAACTCAAATATCAGATTAACAAGGAGTTATGTGTAGGGAAGTAACAAAAAAAAAGTCATCAGTTAAACCTTAATTAGCTAAGTACATAATGGTCCAAACCCAGCCTTGCTGGCAACAGGCCAGTTGTGTGAAATTGCATTAGGAATTAATTGGCCACCTTGCTTCAAGCCTAGCTGAATTTTCCATCTCATGAAATGTCAAGTAAAACGGTTTTAGTTATTCCTATGTTTTATCTTACCACTACAACTTACATCTGTTTGCTGGAAAATAATGCATAAGGGAGTATGCTTAGAAGTGTACTGTACCTTTTCCAGCTAAACCCAGTGTGCTTCAAGGCTTCTTCAGCTAAACAATCAAGAACATAGCACACTTGCTCTCCGCAGCCTGTCTTTAATTTTGAGGGAGGAAAATCCACAGGCCTTCCCTAAAATAAAGAGACAGGCTGTTTACTAATGGCCTTACAACCCAAATTTCCTCAAAGGGAGATAAGTTTTGTACATAAAAAAAAAAGTGTCCCTTGTGTATGAGATTTTATTAATGACAATTTACATTCTTTTCCTATGCAGCTCCAGTGAAGCAACAGAAGGAAAACCAGACAAAGCCAAGGAAAAGATGCCATGCAAAAATCTTTAAGCATATGGTAAGTGCATACTCCCAGGTAGCAGAAGAGGCAGAAGCCACAAGGGATCTGGATGGTCAAACACACAAGTGACAAGGCAACGTAGTAACAGCTACAGAGAAACTCAAGTATTGAGACTTAACTACCAACTTTTCAACAGTGCCCTGTTTGCTCCAGATTTTACTTATAAAATATTTTAATTTATTGCTGTCATGCAGGATAAACATAGTAGTTTCATATAGTTTAACTCCGTTAGAGAACAGTGTCCTCAACATCATTCACAGCTGAACCAGAGTATAATCCTCCATAAGATCATAGTTCTTGTCAGTTTATATAGTCTCCTGATCTTTGGAGTTCAGCTTTTTTCCTTTCTTTTTTTTTAATAAAAAAAAAATCTCAGTAGTTCCTGGTAGTTTGTACAACCTTTTACTGCTTAACAAAAAAAGAAATATAAAAACAAAACAACCAAAAACAAACAAAACCAAAAAAACCCCACAAACATTCTTCTAAACCACTTCCTACACTACAAATTAAGTCATTGACTTTGGCTGGAGCAGGATCACAAACTGTGTAAACCTTCCAGATGAAATCTCTAAAAATTATGCTACTATAAATGAGCAATATATGTGGTACTACCAAAGGTAAGCCTGGTTAAACCCATTTTACAGACTGCAGAACAAAACCAACTGGAATTATTTATAAGACCATTTTTGTAGTGCTAAAAATAATAGCAAGTAGGTACAGCCTATGTAAACTTCCAATTAACTAAGTAACGCAGTACGAACTTACAGCTAGGAAAAGCCTGTCCAGTCCTTGGGACCAGACCCAGCAGAAGAACAGTGTGTGACTGTTGTTATTTCTGAAGGGAATGCAGAAGCTTGCAACACACTTGGGAAGAGAGCCCGTGTGACACTCACAAAGGACCGCAGCTCGGAGAGCACATTTGAAATCACTGCATTGGGGTCGTCGTACTCCTGTGGCTGCTCGAAGGGATGTCCCGCTTTGCTGATCAGCCAAGCAGCAAGCGTGCAGAACATGAAGAACTGCTCACCGGGATTGGTGGGCAACGCAAAGTAGTGCCTGTTTCAAAAGGGGGCAAACGGTACGTAGCATGAGTTTGGAGCTCTTACAACATTATAGGTAAGCACAGGCTACAGAGCAGTTTCTTTACCCAGTTTTCTCAATGAGCAACCCATCTGACCAAAAATCAGGATGCCTAGTTTCACAAATAACCACAGCAGACCAAATTTTCTACACCCAGCTTGCTTTCCAGCTTTGAGTAAGTTATTAGTCAACACCAGACTTGACTGCCAAGTTCCCTAAATCATCTTCCCTTCACACTTTCCTCAAGAAATGCAGGAGGATGGTATTCCTACATCTGCAAATTCAGCTCAGATCAGGAGCATGTTTTGAAGTGATCCTTCCACCTGTCCTTATCTACAGTGCTTTGGGTTGCTTTGGAGAGCAATGAAAACTGGATCTGACTTGGATCACACCAAATTCAAATATGTGATCCTAACAAGAATTCAGTCCATAAAACCAGACTACCCCCCAGAGTATAAATTACATGGATACTGGATACTGGGAACTTCTGGAAATGCTTCCCTTTACCAATACAGCTACTCGCTGAAGTACACAAAGGTCTGCCGTCCTGCTCCAAACATTCCAATAGTTCAACAGCAGGCTAGAACTAATTTACAGCCATTGTGCTCATACTCGAGCCTCCTTCCCAAAAAGGGGGTAACTTAGCAAACTGTTGCTTATAAGAGGCTTAATTCTGTGACACTCTGCAGTGGAGCCTGGCTGAAAGTGATGGATGAGTTTAAAAGTTATTTGGGCAGGTGGATATTGGGAGCACACTGGCCCTGATTCCCAGACTTCCTGTCTCCACCATAATTTAAAAGAAAGACATAAAAAACCATTACATATGAAACAAGTATGTACTGGATATCAAAAATGGGTCCAAGACCCTCTTTGTAAAGGATTAAAGAGTAAAAAATATACACACACCATGAATAGCTATTCTGAATTCAAAATATTTAGAGTTATTTTGAACAACTTGGAATTTAGGCAGAGCTATTTTCTGCGGAAGTGGTAGAATTTAGGTAGAATTACTTTTTGCACGGGTACCGCGGCATGCAGATACCTAATATTTGCCGGGGGCAGGAAAGGTCAAAGGACTATTTACTTATCGCATCTCAGCCTTTCGCGGGGCCTCGCGTTCTGAAAGCTTCCAGCTCACACGGGAAGCTTTGCTACTGGCTAGTTTTCCCAGGTATTCTGCCATGCAGGCCCTTCGCTATGCTCTGACAGCCCGGAGGAATTCCTTCCCGCTGCCCCACGCCCACGCCAACGCCAGCGCCCTCGGGCCGAGGAGGAGGCGCGAGTCAGAAGCACCTGGATAGAGGCCGCATGTTGTGGCGCCGCAGCGCCTCCTCCTCGTAGCTCAGCAGTTTCAGCTTGTCCAGCAGGTCCTCCATGAGCACGAACATGTGAAAAGCCGCACCGGGCCCACGCTCCGCCGGCGCCTCCTCGCTCCGCTCCCGCTCCCCGCGCCGACCCGGACCGTCCTCTTCCGCCATCTTGACTCGTAACCACAGCGACAGGGGCGGGCCCGCACCGCCGCTGAGGGCTCGGGCAGTGCCGGCGAGGCCACACCGCCAAACCGCGCGGAGCTGGTCAACCTTTCCGCTCTTGAGGCACTTGACGGAGCTGGTGAACTTTTAAACTTTTCTCCCTTCCCGAAGACAAACTTCGGAACGCCTCGCTCTGGGTAGGTGCAGAGCGGGCAGCGCCGGTAGCTCACGGGCTGAGGTGCGGTGTTCTGCAGCCGGAGGTGCGGAAAAGTGAGTCTGGGCAGCCGGGAGCTGTAGCATTAGCCGCGGGTGTCGGCTGGACGTGCCCTGGGGCGGGGTGGGGAAGGCAGGGGGTTGGAAAGCTCCGTCTCTCGGGAATGTGCTTGGCACTGGTGAAGCATCTCGAGTGCTGTGTCCCGTTCTGGACACCTCACTACCGACAGACTTTGAAGTGCTGGAGCCTGTCTAGTGAAGGGAGAGGGAGCTGCTGAAGGGTGTGAAGTGCAGCTCCCATGAGGAGTCGCTCAGGAAAGGCCTTACCATTCTTTACGAAGTTGTAGCCGGGTGGGGATCGGTCTGTTGTCCCAGTTAACTAGTAACAGGACAAGAGGACACACCCTCAAAGTGTGCCCCCGGACGTTTAGATTGGATATTGGAAGGAATTTCCCCACTGAAGGGGTTTTCAAGCATTGCAATGAGCTGCCCAGGTACCTCACGATTCCTGAAGGTGTTCAAGAAACGACTGGACGTGTCACTTAATGCCATGATCTAGTTGCGAAGTTCATCAGTCAAAGGTTGGACTCGATGATCTCAGAGGTCTTTTCCAACCGAAATGACTCAGTGAATGCAAGACACACCTCGCCTGTCTACTCCTAGCACTACCAAAGTCTTTGAGGGGACACACCCTTTCTTGCCACTTCTCTCTTCATTTTGTTTGGAGTTTTTTGTAAGTCCTCTTCCCGAAAATACCTGAGTCGTTTTGTTCTGCTGGAAACCAGATGGCACAGACAAGTCTTGAATTGTCCAGAGAGAATAAGTCACTGTTAAGTACTGTTAGAAAATAATTGCCTAACCCTGCAGGCAGCCCTAGGCACCTACCTGTTGTTTCAGATGACTAGCTTTTTGATAAGGGTGTCATGATTACTTTTACCTTACGTTCTTTTTCTCCTGAGCCCGCAGGGATCTGACCTCGCTCCCGGTGCCAGGTTCCTGCGCTCTGCCCCTAGAGAATTGGCGCTGCCGCTGCCTCCCCGAGCGCGTTGGGAGCGGCATCGTGACTGCTGTAAGCCTCCTACTGCTCACTCATTTCCTCCGTTATAGCTTGCAGGAACTTTGGGTTTGCCAGGCAAAAGAAATGGTTAAGAGAAAAAGTTTTTTTAAGCCCGAAGAAGGGAACATAAAAGGTGTGAAATCCTTGCATGTGTCGAATCGTAGATCTCACTGTAAAAACAGCTGCTTCCCTTAAGGGGACTGCACGAACTTCTTTTGTTGGTTACTTGGGCCCTGAGCCATGTGGGTGGGTCAGAGTGCAGCTGGAGAGAGGCAAAGATCAACAGGGAGAGAGACTGTGGAAATTTTCTTCCATTCGGAGTATTTCTCAACAACTGAAGTATGGAGTTAGCATTTAAGTTGTAAGGGTTTCATTGTGGGGAGGCAGAGAATGGCTTCTCTGTTTTACTGTGGGAAATCTGAAGATTTAGTGAGGAAATTCTAGAAAGCTGGTATCATTGTGGCTGGAGATTTTAGCAGTATGTGATTGACATGTCTTGAGATTTTACATTTTACAAATTGTTTGTTTTTTCTGTTTGCTTGTTGTTAAAAATTAAAATCTTGTATTTCCCAGTCCTTGTAAGTGTGTGTATATGCTTGAAATGTGTTGTTAAGTTGCATTGAAAAGGAATAAATCAGAATCCTTTGTACTAAGAAATAAATAAATTTTATTTGAAAGGAGGATATTTCAATATGCATACCTGCTCTCAAAGAGGTCACAAAGTACACTGAGCAGCCACCAATCCCAATGGCTGTTTGCTGCAGGAGTGCCCTGATCAGGTTTCAGCTTGACTGCAGAGTTCAAAAATGGGGAAATACTTTTATACAGTTTGGTCACTGATTAACCCAAGAAAGAGAAAACAAAGCAAAGTGTTTGTTTCCTGTAGTAGCCAAAGCAAATGCAGCATTCCCCCTACCATTATTTGAGCTGTTTAGTATGTCTTTGGAGATGCATTTTAGCACCTTGCTTTGCTCTCAGAAACCTTGGCTGAGCTGTTTTCCAGTCGAGCCTGTGGCGATTCTGTATGAAATAATTCTCCTGAAAATTCCTGTTAGACCATCAGTAACTAACATGATTACAGTGAACTTAATTCTACTTGTGCACTGTCTGTAGATATTATTTCATATTGATAGTTCACTACAAAGCCTTAGGGCATGACTTCTTGGTTGTGCCACTTACGTCTGTGACAAACAGGCATTGTTTGTTTGTTGCATGTTTGTTCAGTACCTTGCAGTGTGACTCTAATGATCAGCATACAGACGCTTTATTCCTGTAAGACCCCAGAACTTGCTGAAAAGACTGGCCAGAACTCCTCAGATTTTTCTACAGACTGGCATACATTTTTCTCTAATGGGAAGATCCAAAGCTACAGTTTGTGCTGAACATGAAAATTTTCAGCTAAGTAGTTGTAGCTGTTGTATTTTGGAGCAGGTTATGGGACACAGCTAGAATGTGGGAGTCAGTGTGCACTGTCCATGCAGCCCCCAAAGGCATCACAGAGGTACCACTGGAACCATGTTACTCTCAGAGCATCACTGCCAGTGAAAGGTGGCATGTCAATTAAACATGGCAGACCCCTCACTAAGTGAAATATAGCATTGATTGCAGTTTCTGAAATTCAAACATCAAGCACAGTATATCTTGTTGTTCAAGCTGGAAGTGGTAGGTAAATAAGCAAAAAATCCAATAAAACATGATGTGCCCCACTTGCCAGTGCAATGGGTAAAGAAAGTAGATACTGGCAATTGTTGATGACATGGAACAAAATTATATATCAAATGTTTATTTTACCATTGCATCTATTTCTGCCTCAGATTTAATATTTTGTTGCCTCTGGTTTTTTGTTTTGTTCTGTTTTTTTCTCCTAAAAGAATAGTGAGAATACATAAAACAAGCACACTACCTTTTCAAAAGAAATAATACTCAAAAATCTTTAGGATTTAAGATTCACATCCACCACAAATATAGTCTCAGACACCAGTCAAAATTATTCATAATACTAAAAGGTCGGGCTAGCAAGCCTGGCTAAACCAGTTAGAAATGGTACCTATAGCTGCTTTTTGGGGAGGAAAAAAAAGGACCAGGAAAATCTATTGAAGTCTTTCCAAGTTACTTGATTCATGAGGTAATTTCTCCACTGGGGTATGCTGTATTTTAGGATAAGACTGCATTCTTCATCCACTCAGGTAATAGTTACAGTAAGGTTATTTTTTTTCTGTTACACACGAGAGGTTCCAGTTCATTGCTGTCTGACAAAGCAGAAGATATGATGAGAGAGTCTCCTCCTTTGCATTCCTACCCTAATTTTCCATGCACATATTTTTGAAAGTGTAAAAAGTCTGTTTTTGAAAGTCAAAAGTTCTCTGTATCTGTAGTATTTGCAAATGCAATCAAAATTTCCACCCCAGAAAGTCAAATGTTGCAGTAATCAGAAATATATTTTAAAAAGTAAAGAAAATCAGGCTTGACAAGGGATATCTTACATACTTTTGCAAATTTGACTTGACCAGTTTTCCTTGGTATCCTGTTCAGGAATGAGGAAGATTAATATTCCCTAGTCCTGCAACAGCACTGATAGTAAACACTTTCTATTTATTAAAAACAAAGCATCAATCTGCAAGGAGCTGCAAGGTAATGAGTGAGCCTCCACTACTATGTAATGTGTATGATCACATAATGAATGACTTGAATGTCAAAAATCTGTACCAAGTCTGTTGCAAACAAAAAACATGATACAAAGTCCTTTAGTCCTTTTCAAGCTGTAGAAAGGAAATTATATATGGACATGTCTTTTATGTGCATTTAAACAGGTTTTCTTCCCTGCTTTTATTTTGCCAGCTTGACTTGAATCTACGAACCAATGAAGAAATGAAAGGACAGAACATACCAGCTGTCATGATCTGTGTATTTCACATCAGTGCTACACTTTGGGGTAGGTTGTAGCTGAAAAATAATAAAGGAGACCATTATTTTTAATTTTTATTAAGAAGAGTTAGTGAATTCAAGCACTGTTTATTAATGGTAAAGAATCAATTTTGGGTAATGTAAAACACTTCTGAAGCCAAAGACTGCTTGTCACGTGGCTGCATGGATGGCTGTGGCCATTGAGCCCCCAGACTGTTACCTGCCACTGTTTCTGCCCCACTGGCTCAGCAGGCAGTGCTTTTCAGTTCAGACTGAAAATGCTTTGCATCAAGTTGGCTGACTTTGCATAGAGAAGACTAAGGAAAAGTCATTTGGATTGTTCTGCCAGATGAGCTAGAAATGGGACCAGAATGTCTGAGATGGCAGCTGCTCCTGGGTACTCACTGCCAGCCTAACAGGTTGTCTGACCTTGGCCAAGAAGTCAACGTGATGATGCTAAGTCAATGCAGTCAGTTGTTTGAAAGATTAATTCTAAATTTCTCATGTATGCTAGCAAGGCCTAACTTAAATGTTGACAGAAATGAGATGCTACCACTTGTGTCAATTTTTGGAATGCACACCTTAATTATCTCAAGGGACTGAAACAGAGCTTCCTCATCCTGTCTCTGGTGGCAAAGCTGTTTCAGGAAGTTCTGTCCTTCCCATCAGTTGCAGAGCCATGTCTTTTTTCCCCATGATGGTACAACTGCTTGGTACTGTGTGAGGGTGGTTGGTAACATGGGGCATTGCAGCATGGCACTGTGAATGTTTGAACAGGAAGGAAGTTCAGCTCAAAAGGCTTTTAAAGTTGAAGGTGGAAATTATGTGATTCAAGGTGTGGGAACACATTTGAAGCTCAGGTGGTAAGGTGGCAGTGTGCTGATTTGAATATGTAGGTGCTTACTTGGGATTCCTACGTAAACTGATTAGAAGTTCAACGAGCAGAGCTCTGTGTTATAATCCTGGTTAAACTGAATGGGCACCCTTGCTGTCCCAAGAGAATTGTGACAGAAAAGTCATTAAAGAGACATTGGCACACCTGCAAGAGCATTTTTTTGTCAGGGATAAATAGGTGCAGAAATATACTTGTAGACTGGATTAAACTTAGTCATTTGTACTTATGGGCTTTAGGTTTTACAGAACAGGAAGAAGTAACAGGGCTGTTTTCCAAGGATTGCATCCTCCCTTGTCATTTCCCACCTGGGTACGATGAAGTAATTCACTGGAGCAAAGAGAACAAAAATGTGCACAGTTACTACCAGCAGAAAGATCAAATGGGAGAACAAGATCCACATTACAGACTCAGAACACACCTTTTCCATGAGAACATCCCTAGTGGAAATGCCTCCTTGAAACTTAGTAACCTGACCATGACTGACGGCGGCTCTTATACCTGCTATGTGGGAACAGCACAATATCAAACAGAACTGGAAGTACAACTACGAGTTAAAGGTCAGTAAGGCATCAAAAACCCTTGGATCACACCACTGCAAATGGAATGGCACCAACAGATTTCTTTGTGTTTCTCCCGTGGAATCAAAATCTTCCAACACAGCAGAGCACCTTTTGGGCCTGATGGTGTTATACAGCAGTTTTTTTCCTCTGGTGAAATATTGCAACATGGATTGGAAATTTTTAGTGCAGCAGTTGTTTTCATAACCTACAGCACCTTGATTTCTAAGGGCTAATTATGTGGTACACATAGTGTGGCTTCTCAGAACTGTACAAATCTTGGCCTTGTAAGTAGCTGTGCTTTCTTCTGAAATCAAACACAGATGAAGTTTTCTTCTTGGCTATATTCATTCTCCCCAATGGTATTCCAAAAGAGTAATCACTTCAAGTTAAAAACCATTTTGTAATTAGTAAGATTTATTTTTTTAAATTATTTTTTCACCTACAGCTCCTTCTTCTTATGCACTGGAATACCAAAAGACAAACACAGAAAGAAGACTGAAGTGCTATGCTTTTCTCACTTATCCAGCACCAACTATATCTTGGGTACAGGGCAGTATATCCATCCAGGAGACAGATCGGGAGGAAACTAGGAATGGAGTTCTCTATTCTCTTAGAAGTGACAAGGACATTATAAGTGTGACAGATACTTACTACTGTCATATTCATTTGGATCATGAAGTGTGGTCCGCTGAATGGAAGATGCAAGGTAGGAATGAAATCTCTTTCAGCATTGTTACTGAATTTCACAGCTGGCTTCAGAGTTAAACTAAAGACAATCTTTCTGCAGTGGGGCAACATGGATATGGGACAGTGCAAAAGGATATGCCTTTCTCTTTGAAATGCATTTGTTAGGATTAGAAGGCAGCATTACCAGTTGCTTCCAAGAAGTAGGAATGAGAGAGGCTAGCTCACCCTTCCGTAAGTTACCTTTACTCTTAACATCTTTTCTGTATCAGTTTCACATTTTAAGAGGTGCCTAATAAACAAACTTTACCCTCTATCAATAAAAGAATTCTGCCCATTGGACAAAATAAATGGAAACCTTAGAGAATATGTGGGTTCTGTGAGGGAGGTGGAAGTTTGCCTGCTGCTCTAGCTGCATATGATCTGCTTGATCCTTTCATTGTACTTTTTTTTCACATGCATCCTTAAGTACCAGTCTGAGTGCTGGGTGCGTGAGAATGGAGAGCAGCAAACAGTTTGCATTTTAGTGAACAGCAGCTCATTTTTTTAGTTAAGGAAAAGCAGGACTATGAAATTTCAACTCTGCTTTGTCTTCCTCCTGAATTTCATTGGAAATTCACTTTGAGAAGACAACTGGTAGTTTTCAACCTTTCCCGTTTCTTAGTAAATATTTTTAATTGAAGGAAGAGCCATGCAAGAGCAGTTCTCTTGTGAGATGTGCATGGATGCTTCCATCATCCAGATTACCCCCTAAAGTGTATCCAGACACTCTCAGTGCCTAACCCACTGCATAAGCTCCAGAACAAGAGTGCAGTTTTTAATTTACATGGAATAGCTTACAATATGGAAGGTTGCAAATATGGCATCATAGTAGCTACCAAGTGCACTGTGTCTTTTTTGTGATCTATGCCTGATCCACAAGAGAAAAAGGTACATTCCATTACACACATACTTGCATTTCCCTGCATCCATATAACCCCTCAGTAGAATATTTTGAAAACAAACTGTTCTCCTTTTGTTTCTATAATAGCAGTGTGGGCTACAATTCTGGTTTTTTTTGTCTTCATGATTTTTCAGCCCCACACCTTTGTTCATTAACCCCCCCCCCTCAGAAATCAAGTGTAGTTATACCATGTCAAAATAATCTATTACCTTCCTCTCCGGCTGACTGCCAGCCACCACTGCTGTTAAATCCCTGCTGTCAAATCCATAGTTGTGCTATGATGTAAATTTGTCTTGTATTAGTATTTTATATATTAGGTGTTAATTCCACTTACCTGCTTTCACCTTCCCTTTCCTGTTTTTTTAAAGCTATTTATTAATTGTTAAATGTTCAACATGGACAAGTAAAGTATTTAAGTTCACCATAACTGAAAGTTATTTCTAACTACATACAATCTTTTTATTCTTTTAGTTAAATTATGTTGTGTTTTATCCTTTTGCTTCAGGTGTGCAGTTATCTGATCAGTTCCATTTTCTCTCTGCTCCCAGCATGTGGAATTTCCTGCTGTTTTACACAGACTAGACTGAATCACTTCTATTAATGAGCCCCTCAATTAGAGGGAAAATAGTCAATTTTGAAAATAAGGATATTCATAAATATTGCCAATGCCAATTAGATTTTTGTGTAAGATACGTGTGTTTTTAAAATCTTCAGATTTTAAAATCTAGAAAATCTAGTATGCTTCTAGAAACATACTGTGATATTTGAATGCAATATGGAAGTAGTGAAATATGTTTTTGTATTTGTTCATGGTAGTATCACAACTAAGAAAAAAATCACAAAATGTCTAAATAACCTTCACAGTATTTTCCAAAAAAAGTACAGAGAGCTCTTTATCTGTTTCAGACCACCTGCCTAAGGTGGAAGGAGAGAGCACCATAATTCCTTGCGAACACGGCCTTGACACTGCAAGTACTGATGGTTTCAGTGTTGTCTGGACATTACACAGAAATGCAGTGACCTCAGTCCTGGCCTCCTTCAATGGCACATCTCACTCTCACCAGCCTCGAGTCCAGGTTAACGAAAGAGACTTTTCACTGAGGTTGAATCATCTTACTGCAGGTGACAGTGGGGAATATCTGTGTAATATTTCAACACCTCTCTACACAAAACTTGCTGTGACAACTTTGCATGTCGGTAAGTTGCCATTCCTTCCATTTCAGAGGATGAGAACCAGGATGAGGACCAATCTCAAAAATAATCTTTACATAAAAAGAATCAATACTACAACAATGAGTTAAAAACTAGTAATGGAAACAGCTCTAAGAGTTCAGAATGTACCCCTTGAGGAGGGACATTGGCTCCACTGGAAGATGCTTTTCTTTGTAAATGGATTCAGTCTTCATTACATGAATTGGGTGAGAATGTAGTGGGACAGCAGTGACAGCTGTTTGCCAGCTCTTGCTATGCTGATGCAACATGCACTTATTTTTGTGTAATTTGGTGTGATTGGTACAGTTGGGTGGAAGAGAGACATTTTATTTTTGTTGGCTCAGAAAAAAGAAAGTTACCAAAGATGTGTTCATTTAAAGACTAGAAGTTTATTTTTTTCAGTCAGCAGCTTATTGTGGCAAAGGTTACAAAATCAGTGTCTGCCTTCAGTTGCCACCAACTGCTCTCCTAGCTGGGGACACAGCAGGGCTCTCAGAGTTCTGTCGTAAATGCTCTGCTGATAGCAAACATAGTTTTAAATGTAGCAGAGAGATGGTGGGAAGCCCAAAGCTTGTGGTATAAGTTTGGCTGCAGAAGAAAGCTTGTTGAGAACACACAGTTGTTATTTTCAAAGCTTTAATTCTACACAGCAGGCCTTTTTTAGGCCTGGGGATATGTATGTTTAAATGCATGCCTGTGTTTTTATGAGCTATAGTAAATTCCCAGCTGTGAAATCTTACTTCCAGTTATTTCCTTGTCAGTAGCACACAGACATTTCACACAATTACATACAATCACCAAAAAGATTGAGAACTAATAGAGGACACCTCTTCTAAACAAAGAAGAGAACTTGAAGCAAGCCAAGCAAATAAGACATGAAAAATAGAGACAACAGAAAAGGGGGTAGAATAAGTGATAGTAACTACAGATGAGCACCTTTGTGGCTTTCAGCACAACCTGAAGGCAGATAAGTGACTGGAGACAGTAGGGAATGGGCTGTCCACATTGGATAGCAGCCACATAGCCCAGCAGCTGCTGAGCAATCAGAAGGGTTTCCAAGGGCCCCTCGAAAGAAGGCTTTTGAGGGGAAAAAAGAGTTACAAGCATCTCTCCTTCCATAAGGAAAGGTTGCAGCTTAAATCTGCTCTTCTAAAGGAATTTACAAGATGTAAACATAGGTCTGCATGTGATTACAGAGTCAAGCCAAAGGCAATGACTAGATTAAATGCTGTTTTAGCAGTTCTTATTTTTTAGCTGTTTTCCAGACATCCATAGGAAGTTTCCAGAGGAATGTAGAATTTTTCAAATTCTTTGGACAAGACACAGCAGGGGAAAGACAACCTGAGGTAGAAGAGCCATACAGTTCTTTTGACAGTTTGGTGCTGTGCAGAGGTTTCTTCTAGGTGGGCTTTGATCTCCTGTGGAATCCATGGTTATCACTCACTCATCTCAGGATTTCTTGTGTCCACCTGGATTGCATGGTTGCACTATGGAGCTGGGCAATGTTTCAGATTAAAGTTGCAAAGATTTTGCAGCAGGAGTCATGAAATTTATGATCCAGGATGGATAACATTTACAGAGTTGCTCTACTGTAAATCAGTAGTGCTAATGGTGCTGAGCACCATACCTGGAGACAGTGCCCAGCACACTGGGCAGTTGATTGGTTTTAAATGGGGCTTGTATTAAGAAGTTGTCAAATCCTATCCCATGAGCACACATGGAATTTGCTATCAGCACAATTAAGTAAAATAATCTGCTTTTAGCTAGTCACACTTAAGTCAGTAAAGTATCACTTCAAAGTCTTAGCACTATGAGTCAAGTAACTTTAACATTGTTGTCCTTGTCTCAGTTTCCTTGTTATGTTTTTTTTCCCTAAATCATACCTTTTAGATTATAAATAAGAAAAAAATCGTAGCTTTGATATATTTATTGAATAATAAGCCCTTCTTTTTTGTACTTGTATTTTTAAAGAAAATTCAGGTAACACTGGGAAAATTGTGCTAGGAGTGCTTGGTGCAGTGGCAATAGCAGTGACAATAGCAGTGGTACTTTGCTATCTCAAGGTATGTACAATCATTAGAGTATTTCTTTTTTAAGATACTGTTGATACCAAGCCCCTCAAGATTTGAATAAGGGTTGAGCCAAACTTGGAACTTTAAAAAAATTGAAAATCAGCAGCTGTAGCTAGACAGTTGTGATTAAACAACTGCATTGTTAGCATTGTTTGCTATGCTGATCTTCTGTTTTAAGAAAATGGAAGACAATCACAATGTAAACGGGCTGTCTGGACAAGGGGCACCAGGAGTAAAGTCCAAAGAACTGAGCAGTACGTGGGGAAAGGTAATTCTGGCAGTGGGAGATTGAAATCCATTGACCCCCTCTTCAAAATGGACCCCCAACTGAAATTGAAGGGAAGTACCTAAATCCAGACCTTGAATGTTTGTCTGAAGATTTTGTCACAATCTGAATTTGGTAAGCTTCAGGAGGCATTTTATGGGTACCATGAGGTACAGCAAAAACACATTAGAAAGAAAACTGAAATTATTATGCCTCAGTCTTTTTTCATTTTTCTCTCTACACAGAGATTCACTTGCATGCTGCTTATTAAACAGTTGTAACATGGTTTAGAGATGATAATATACTTTGAGATGCAGTTGTCTAAACAATTTAAGCAAGATTAAGTTATCTTGGGGCCTGTTGGGCTGTCAAACATATCATAATGAGAGGAAGTGGAACAGTTGACAGGTTAATTCAGCTCTGGTTACATTGATGGAGGGATAGATGGAAAAACCAGGAATGTTTCTGCACTGTTGTGTGCATGCTTGTTTTACTCAGATAAAACTAAAATGGAAAATGCTGACTTATCTTTATGGTGTGTGTGTCTTGTTCTTGTTCCCCCACTAGAGGATTAATTTTACACATCAGTAGTTCTTATAAGTATTTTTATTTTGTCTAGAAAAAAAAGAAGAGAGGAATCATATGAACACCTTGACAGGAAGAAAATATCTCTCTGCACACAGATACTACTGACACTGGTGATGAAAATAGCAAAGAGTTCCTCTACCTTCCCCTTTGAGTTACAGTAAGAGCCACATGGAAATGTGATTTTCTGAGCAACAGTAGCAGACAAATGGGGAGGAAAAAAAGTCAATGGACACTTGTATTTGAAAAGTCATGGAGCAGGGCATCTCACTCCCCACATAAGCTTATCTGTTGCTTTTTAACTGGTGAGTTAACTCAAACTAGACAGAGCTGTCTTGCAGTGAGTTATTTTGGCACCATGGGATTACCACCTGGAAAGACAAACTGGAATTCTGACTGACAGGCACCTGCCTTTACAAACTATATAAGCTATATCAAACTGTCACAAAGCAGAAATATTCTGCACATTTTCCTGGAAACATGGAGTTTCTCCTCAGAGCAGGGACACCTGCTTTGTGGTTATTCCTCTGGAGGCTGAGATTTCTTTTGCTAATTTTAATATAGGTAGCTTGATATCATGCACTGTTCTATGTAATTTACTGGTAGTTCTTTTGTTTTATACTGTGTCAGAATTAACTCAGTTTAAGACCTTTCATGTGTTACCTCCTATCTTTTCAACAAATAACTCATTTTATAAATGGACCTGATCTGCCATTCTTAGAAGCTGTGGGCTAGAATGATTTCTTAAATTTAAGCTGTTGCCAAAAATCTGAGGCTAAGGCAGGGCTTCTGTGAAGCTCCTACTTGTTCTGTGACAAGTCAATGTGCAAAATTGGATGTCCTAAAGGGGCAAAGAAGATTCCAGAGAAGAAGAAATCTCTAAATTTTGAGGTTTGGTTGGGGTTTTTTTAGGGTGAGGGAAAGAGGGCTTATTAGTTTTTATTTCATTTAATATTTTATTTTAAAATAAAGACCATGTCTGCTGTCGACAGTGGCAAGTCCAAGCCTAGCAGAGCGTGCTGGGCTGGCAGTGGTGGGGGAAGCAGAGAAGTGTCCGGGTGGGAACAGCAGTGGGGAACAAAACAGTGGCAGACTGAGGTGTGAGAAGCTGAATGCTGCCAAACACCGCCTAGCACAGCGGTCTGGAAAATGGACTGTGTGACATGGACAATCCAGCTTTTGGGGGTTTATCCATCATTTTTCTCCATTGTCTTGGGCTCAGGGATAGGAAATGTTAGCTATGGGAGCCTCCCCCACCTGCTTTTGTCCTGGGGGCTACATGTTGTGTGGGAATGGTTGCCACCTTGTCTTAGTCTAGAAAAACATGTGGAGCCGGCAGCACTGGAATGGCTGCCATCTTGTCCTTGTCCCAGGGGACCACGTGGACATGACCTATGGGAAGTGTCCGCTGTCTTGTCTTTGTCCCAGTAGCCATATGGAACTAAGTTGAGGTGGTGAACACCTTTGTATGGGTAAAGCATCTCTTCCTGTATACTTCTGTTATTAACATTGTTGTTCTTTACTTTCAATAAATTATCTCAACCCACAGTCTCTGCTTTTGTCTCTCTCTTACCAGAAAGGGGTGGGGGGGAAGGGGAGTGGCTTATTTGGAGTTTAATTTTCTGGCTGGTGTTAAACCACCATGGACCAGTTCCCTGTTTAAAGGCAAGATTGAAAAGAATTCTTTATTTCTGAGCCATGGGGAGGTGTCCCTTGACACCATCTCCTGTGCCTGTCCTGCAGCTGGCAAAGAGAAATCCCTTGACTGGTGATAGTAGAAACTAACAAATTGACTGTTCATATGGAAATCTTTACTTTCTCTTCTCCAAAACTCAGGGTCCTATGAGCAGGACAAATGGAAGCTGGGTTTTCCCATCTTTAAGTGCTGTCCCTTCCACAGGTTTAATCTGTGCTGCTGTCCTGGTTCCAGCCAGGACAGGGCTATTTTTTTGAACAGCCATGAGGGGACATGATCAGAACCCTAATGTTATTTGATGCCACCCCACTTCATTGGGGGTGGGGGTGGGGAGAGGGACTGTCTGTGCAGGTTCTTTCAAGGAGGGGTCCAGGGTGAGCATTTCTGCATGTGCATCGCCCTCTGTTTTGTATACTTTTTTAAAATTAATATTATTGTTGTTACTATTAATTTTCTTATCTCGTTGCTGTTTCCAGGAAATAGTTCTTAGCCTGTGGTTTTTCACCTTTTGTGCTTTCAACTCCCAACTCCATTCCAGGAGTAGGAAGAAAAGGGAGAGCAAGAGAGTGGCAGTGTGGTTTGAGAGAGTGAAGGGAGAAGTACTGTTCATAAATCAGGACAGCTGCTTTAACAATCTGCATATGAAATACATGAGGCTGTGCAGCATGACTGGATTTGCCCCTAGTTTTGATTTTGCCAGAGATCTGCCAATTAGGATTTGTTCCAACATAATGAAGTCGGCTGTTGGCGAGATGCAATCTTCTATTGATCCCTAAGGCTTGGAAAATAAAAACACAAATGAATGAAATATACTATGCAGTCTATTTGGATTTTCACTTGATGTTTATTTCTGTAAGTGCTTATTTTTTCTACATCTGCTTTCAGTTGTGCCTGATTATGTCAAGTATTTTCTCATATTTGTCAGCTTGGAAATTTTTTACTCTTCTTCATGAACCTGAAAGGCAATTGAGATAGTATGCAACTGTTAAAAATAGAAACATCAAGAGGTTTTAGTGTAAGTTCACAAGTAAGTGACAAAAGCTGCACTAATGCTTCTGTTCCCTGGTATTACCAGTTTGTATCTGAAGTAGACTAGCATCAGTCTGGCCAACATTTGCCATCTTATTCCAGCTAACAGTGCAGGTATCCTGTCCTTGTTCTAGATAATATAGATCCTTTTGATGGCAAAGGACTTCTACAATCCTTTTTTAATTGATGGTAGTGCTGTGAATGACACACACTCCCCAGAGTATCCCGGAAATGGGTACTCGTAGCCGTAGACTAGGTATTTCTAATGCTGCAGGATTAAAGTAGTCTCTGCAGTGCCCTTCTCTCCCCAAAGGAGATGTTGTGATTTTTGGGACAACAGTCTCCACCTGAATGTGTTTCCTGGTGCTCCTACAGTTGCTGCCACAAGACCCTTCTTGTGGAGCTGCCACCGCTGCGTGCACCACTGAGCTCATCTTTTGGCAACACTCTGCTCCCATTGCCAGAGCTGCAGTTGGTGTTGGCAAACAGCATCTGACTAGTAAAAACAGGCATCCATTTTTCTGTGACTTCTACATTTTTGAAGCAGAAAGAGGGTGTACCAGTAACGTCCAGGAAATAAACAGCAACCTTAACAGTATTTAAAAAGATTCATTATTCTCATGGTGTACAATGTTTGTTTGATGCCATGGCTTTGTGAATCTTTAAATGAGTTTATAGTGGTTTTGATTTTTTTTTTTTTCTGTAGGGGTAGACTAATTTAGAAAAATTTGTGGAAATTTTTTATCGTTAAAAGCTGCAAATCTTTTGAGGTTCCATTGCAGTACTGCTTCCATTGTACATAAATGTGTGATGAACCAGATATTCAGGTAGTTTTAATGTGTCTCTGCTCTGGACGGTGAGCAGCAGTAATTTGTATCTGTCAAAGGTGATTTCATTAGGCCAATACAAAAGCAGAAATTAAGAGTGTAAAGGCGTTTTCTCCCTTTCTTTGCTTGGGAGCTATCAACTCCATAAAACATATGTGGTGTTAAGCATGGAAATTTGTTAAACTTGCAAAAGAAATAGATTTAGCAATGACCCAAGTCCTCTTTCTATCATTCCTAAAAGTAACAACCTCACTCTTTTTTGCCCTGTTTGCCACAAGGCAACCATAGATAAGTTTGGTTTCAGTTCCAGACTAAGTTCTTAAGTGCCTTCTAGTTTCATTAACATTATTCTGCTACCATTCAGTTCAAGTGCAAAACACCACAAATATATTTCTAATCACTAATGACTTCCCAGCACCTAAGTGACTAATCACCAATATTTTCTTTTCATCCAGTTCTTCCAATCAATACAAGTTCATCAAAAGAGCAGTGTTAAAATATCTAATGTGGTAATACCCAGGCTCTATTACATACATAGACATCTCCATCATCAGGGAAAGAAAAAGGTGGAGTCTTTTAATATTCCGTGCAAAAAGAAACCCCAAAACCCAAAACGAACTGACCAAATCACCAATTCTGTTTCTGCTGCTGAGAACAGAGACTAAATGACAACAAAATTACAGAAAATATATTTTGTCTAAGGGTCAGATTGCTGTCCTACAGGGTTAACTTAATATTAAAATAAAGGGCAGAGTGAAACAAAACAAATGTAGAAACCCAAGAATTTATCCTGGTCTACACTACTTTCAGAGATATAACAGATATAGAGGACCCACTATTGTGTGTTAAACACTTCCCATCTACCCCATACATATGACCATACCTTTTTCATGCCAATGTCTCTTGACTTGCTCCTCAGCTTATTAACTTGAGATTCAGCTATTTCAGCCCTTTCTTCAGCATCATCCAGATCATGTTGCTGTTTTCTGTACTTTGAGAGGTACAGATTGGCTTGAGCTTCCTGTTGAGAAAAAAGAGTGCAGCTGATTTCCTCCTGTCCACATGAAACAAAGCTTTTAATTTCAAGTGGGATGGAAAGTGCTCAGTATGAGTAGGTAACAGCTGTATGGGCACCACTTGCCTCCTGCGAACTGAGATTGTTGTTTTATGGAGTTGGTATTTCTAGAGGCATTTTCCATGTTAAGTGAACTAAGAGACTCTCAACGTGTCTTCTGAGGGGCTAGGAGGGGCTGAGGGCTGTTTATTCCCATCCTCCCCTTCTCTTGCAAATTATACTGCAATCTAAGGATAAAATTGAATACTTTTTCTTAAATATAATCAACACATATGCTATATATTTTACTTTATATATAATATAAATACAATTTTATATGTAGGGCTTATATAGATATGAAAATAATTATTTATGGGCACAAAATGTGTCTTTGTACTAGAAATTTCTATGGATAAAACATTGTAAGTTTGGAACAATACATCTTTCAGAGGTAAAAAGGTCCAGATAGTTACTTACAGCTTCCTCTGCTTGGTGCTTGTAACTCTTCACTTTTAATTGTAGCTTGTCAATCAGATCCTGCATCCTGGCAAGATTCTTCTTATCTTCTTCTGACTGTATCAAAACATCATTAATTGTGTTGATAGAGTAAAAAGGCTTAAAGCATCTACCACAATAAATAATTATGGATGCCATATTTTAGAAACTTACAGCTCAAAGCACAAACTAGCCATGTCCCAATTTCTGCATCATCATTGAAGATGTGTGTGTAGGGGTGAAAACTGAGTCTACCCTTCCCATGTATAGATGTATATACATTTTATATAAATGTATATAAAGATATATGTGTGCACACACTTTAGAGGTGTGCAGATACACACAGGCAGAGTTCCTTGCTCAGGGGTGAGGAGCATGCTTGCCATTATAAAGCATGTCTATATATATTTAAGCAGATATGGGAGAGCCTAGAACTGTGTAATTTGCATAATTTGAAGTTTGATTCACAGGCATTTCTGGTTAAAAAAGCCTAGTTTACGCTGTCATGCTCCAGAAGCAGAGGGACCAGCTAATTCTGCCTGCACACTGCATTAAAGAAAACAACCTTCAGCTTCTCATACAAGAGTCAAAGTAAAACAACAGGTAGGAGGCTAAATAATCCCCTAAGGCAGATGGATGGGTTTATCTTCTTAACGTTGTTCAAAGAAAAAGGGTAGGTGCTCTGTGCTGCAGGCCTTTTTTGAAGGCCAAGCAGCATGAGCAGCTGTTAGCAAACCTGCAGGAGGCTCAAGACTAGACCCTGCTGCTCAATAATAGAGCCCTGGGACTCAGCAACCCTACGCTGAGCAGGGCTTTAGAGGCACTGAATCCTTCTGGCTCCTTTTAGCAACAGCAGCGCAGCTGAGAGGGAGCTGGGCTCTTTCTTCCCTTGCATTGTAAAACAGTCTACATTGAAGCCTGTTCCATATTAATACTGTGCTAAAAATGTCCAAATTCCAGCAACAGAAGCTTTCTAACATTAGTTACAGCATATCAGGCAAGAGGATGATGATCACTGGCACAGGATGCATGGAGAAGCTGTGGATGTTCCATGCCTGGAAGTGTTCAAGGCCAGGTTGGATGGGGCTCTAAGCAGCCTGGTGTAATGGAAGGTGGCCCTGCACATGGCAGGGGCATTGGAATGAGATGATCTCCAAGGTCCCTTCAACCCAAAGCATTCTGTGATGGAAGCCGTAGGGAGATATTCCTCCTGTGCCTAAAGCTTCCAACAATCAGAAAGCTCTGACTAAGGCCATCCATCCTCCTTTACTGTAACCCTGAGGCTATTAATGATGTGTCTTGCCAGTTGCCTGGTGGTTACTGCATACCTGGTAAGTCAGCTCCTTTATGCGTCTCTCAAATTTGCGGGCTCCTTTTTGGGCATCTGAATTGCGACGGAGTTCAGTCTCAAGTTCATTCTCCAGCTCACGAACCTGCAAAAGAAAAACCCTTGCCATTATGCTACATATATGTAAAGCAGTACATATAATTTGGTTCACAGTTCAAGAAATGCTAGGTATCTCCATAGTGTCAAATTTCAGGAAGAGATCAAATTGTCACCTTTACACTCTGTTTTTTCATAAAATTATTCCAGCTGCACCATCACTCAGAGGTGCAGACATGTGCGAAGGCCAAAAATGTTTAACCAAATCAAGCATTGGGAGACACTTTTGCTGTTTTTAAGTGCTGGGGCTTTTAATTATTTTTTAATCAAGGGCTTTGTTCATCTGCTGGTCAGCAGCTCATTGCTGGATAATGAAGGGGAAGCATGTCTCCAAGAACTGCTCACCTGCCCTTTGTGAAACAGAGCAAAGTGTCCATACTACCCCTTCTTGGCTTCTGTGAACTTACCAGGTAGCACTAGGCTACCAATGTGCCAGTTCTGTAAGCAGAAGGCAGTGGTCTGAAGCTGGATCACAAACTTACTCTGGATTCCAGTTTTTGGATCTGCTTCTTGCCACCTTTCAGAGCTATTTGTTCTGCTTCATCCAGTCGCTTCTGGAGGTCTTTAATGGTTTGCTCCATGTTTTTCTTCATTCTCTCTAAATGAGCACTAGTATCCTGCTCCTTTTTGAGCTCCTCAGCCATCATTGCTGCCTGAAAAACAACCACATTTTACAGGAAATCCCGTATGCTGTTGGATTATGATTTAGAATAAATGGTGGAAGATCAGTCCTGAGCTATCCCTTATTTGGATTATTCACTCTAGCCAAAGCTCCACAGAATACCTTCTGTGTGCATACCTTGCCTGGACAGAGAAAATGGAAGGACAGAAAAACCTTGGAGGCCTTTTTCCCCCTCTCTGATCTAATGCTTTTATTTAAGATTCCACCTCTCCCTTTTTCTTGTTTTCTTTATCCTCGTGCTTTACTATTAATGCGAGCTTTACTACACTTTACCACTAGGGTTCTTGTTTACAATGCCTACTAGTAAACCTATGACATCCACTACACTATAGTGTCCTTAGATCCTGTGGCATGAAAAGAAGTGAGCAAGGAACCAGCCTACTTACATCTGTGATTGCTTTCTTGGCTTTTTCTTCTGCATTCCGGCACTCCTGGAGTGATTCTTCCACTTCATTCTGCATCTGGGAAATGTCACCCTCCAGTTTCTTCTTTTGATTGATCAGGCTTGTGTTCTTTTATTAAGTTTTTCCCAAATGAATAGTGGAAAAGGAGGAAAAGTGATTAGAGACAATTCCTCTAAATACCATAGCACACCAAGGCTTCCTTATTTTTGCCACTACTGGATTTCTCAGAGCAATATTTGGGAATGGAGACACAGGTATGTGGTAAGGGCTGCCTTGACCAGCAGAGGTAGTTTCAAACTGAAGAAATATTAACAATACTCTCAAAGCTGTAAATATTCAGATTTTGATTCAGATGAAATAATAAGCAATAGGCTGAAATAGAAGAATTAATAAGGCTGTTCATTTTGGCAAATTAATGATCCTTAATCACCCAGTGATGTGAATAAAACAATGTCACCAGTGGAGACAACACTGGAGAATACTCTGCAAAACATTGCCAGCCTGTAGCGCATTTTCACTTCTTTGTGACCATTATTTGGTGAAGGGAAGCTTTGGTTTTTAGTAAAAATGCCGTCAAGTCAGGACAGCCCCTCCATGGCACCCTGGAAATGGCAGTGTTCACCTGGACAACATTCAAAGGCTGATCTCAGTGGAGACCGGCAGGCACAGAGGGCACTTTGCTGCAGGTGGATTCCTGTGGTTTCCTGCCCTGCATCATCTCCCTATTGTGAGAGTCCAGCCCTGGGTTTTCACTACTGAGTAACATCACAAAAGCAGTGCCTGCATTGTTCTCCAGAGAAACGCCTCACTGTCCAGGATATGGCTTAACTAAAGCAGGAAACTGGTTTTACTGCAGGGAAGAATGAAAGAAATCAAATTTGCTCTTTTAGTTTTCCATCAGTGTTTTTTCTGGAAGCTGTTTAAAGCAGTTGGATGAATCATCTGTTCCAGCTAACTTGGAGTCAGGTGGCACATCCCCAGAGTGACTTAACTCCTCTGCCTCTGGAGGGATGCCAGGGTGTGTTTGACTTGTGGTGGCCATGGACAAACAGTGTCAGTGATCAGCAGAGAAGGCTCAGGTTAACCAGTGAGGGAGAGGGCACAGAAAAAGCCAACCTGACTATGAAGCAGGTTGACACGTTCAGTGGCTTCCAGCAGTTCATGTTCTGCCAGCTTCCTTGCCCGTTCAGTCTGGTCCAGCAAAGCCCTCAGCTCATCCAGCTCTGACTGGAGAAGGTTGTTTCTCCTGTCAGAGACTGCCAGCTGCTCCTTCAGATCTTCATTCACATGTCCTGAGTCATCCAGCTGCACCTGAAGCTCCTAAAATAAAGCAACACAACCCCATTTCAAGCCTGTGTCTTTGTATCAGAGAAACACAGATTGCAGCAGCTACCTGGGATCAGCATCAAGAATTGCAGTGCTTTTAAAATTTATTATATTTTGTTTTAATTCCAAACTGTAAGCTGAATAGCTTTTGTGGTATGTGGTGCAATGGAGGAAAAAAATCTGTGTTTTTAAATCTCTAAGAGCTGGTGGTTCTGGAAGAGGAGACAACTGAAGAGGTGCCTTGGCAAGAAACACTTTTTTTTTTTTTTTAAGCTATTACAAATGTTGACACAAACAACAAAGCTGAATATACACACAGTCCCTATACTCCAAACAACCCACTTGCTCTCTGCTTCTTTTAAAAGCCTTGCAAGCTCACAAGAAAATCACAGGTTTTCAGTTCCTTATGCTGTAGCTTTCTGCCCCTGCAAGAGGCTGCAGCCAGCAAGGGTGTTATGACTGGGTCTCGTCTAGCTTGTATGCATGTCTGAGAAGAAATCCACATTTCAGTATTCTCTTATGCTAGACATGATCACTAAGGCTTTGCCTTTATGTTGTTGGGAGCAGCTTCTCTCTTAATTACCATCACCACTGGTGGTTTGGTCTGTACGAAGCGAATCCAGCCTATCAGAACTACTGGGTGCTTGGGGGGTACCATACCTTTATTTGTGTCTGCAAGACTCTTGCTGACTTGGTTGCTTCTGCAGCATGCCTGTTAGCATGGCTGAGCTGAATTTCCATCTCATTGAGGTCCCCTTCCATCTTCTTCTTAAGCCGGATGGCCTCATTTCTGCTGCGGGCTTCAGAGTCCAGGGTGGACTGCAGTGAGTCTATGGCACGTTGCTGGTTTCTCCTGAAAAGGACATGAAGGGTGAATGGAATGATTTTCCCCTCTGTTCAGGGACACAGAAGTACTTGCAGCAGTACTTTCTGTTGGGGTAGATGAAACAAGAAAGCCATATAAATATGATTGCCTAGCAAAAGATTTTGAGAATATAGAAACTATAAGCGAGATTGAAATGAAAGCAAGTTTTGAGATCCCTTACTTACTGAACAATGGGAAAACAATGGTGTGGCCAGCTGAAGGTAATCCCCTTTTGATGAAACAATACCCTCTGCTTGCAGACAGGTCCAAGGGTCGGAGCAGACCCTGCCAGCTTAGCAGAAGGGGTCCAAAGAGGAGTTTTTAGGGTTTAAAATGTAACACAGTATGGTAATGTAGTGATTCTTATAGGTTGTATGGAAATGCTACAGGATTTGTATATTGTACTAGATTGGTTAATGAGAATCAGAATATTCAACACAGAAGATGATTTATTGTATTGTAACGGGAACTTTGACCACCTTTTTCTTCCCTTCCCTTCTCTTCTTTTTGCTCTTTCCACTTCATCTTCCACTTCTTCTTACCTTACTTCCTACACTCTTAGTTCTCACCCCTTTACTCTCTTACGTTCTACCCCTCTCTTCTCTCGGGCCTGCTCCGAGCTGCGGCTGGCAGCTCCCAGCAGGGCCCCGCACCCAGGCCCTTTGCAATAAACCCCAAGTTCCACGACCTGGCTGCAAAGATCTCTTGTCTCCGTCCGTCCCGACCGTGCAACCCCCGCACCCACTCCAACAACTTTCCTTTCTGAAATGTCTCCCCTCCAGAAATAGTGTATTTCTAACTAGTGACATAGGTAGCACACATACATAGCATGCATAGTTTGCAGTGCCTCATTGCTGTCTAACTGGCTGGTGTGCTTCACAATCTCAGCTAACTCCTGATCTGTAAGCACCTCCAACATCCTTCTGTGTTTCCTTTGGCAGTACTGGAGCAAGGAGTGCTCTCAGAGCTCTTGTAAACACAAGCAAGTATGGATTTGAATCTGACAAGAAGCACTTCCAGCCCAACAGTCACTTAGTAAAATATTTACTGAATAATTTCCTGGAATGATTTATATCTCAGCCTTTTGCTGAAGGCATTAGTGGAGGGGATTAATCAAACTGAAGTCAGGTTGCTACATTCTAAGCTCTAGGTGCTCTTTATAGCAAATGGCATGTAAATAATTGTAGTAAAAGCTACAATTTATTGTGTCTTAAAATAGATGTCGAAAAAACTTTTCTTATGCTAATTATAAGGTGAATGATTCATTCATACAAATCTGTGTTACAGACATCTAAATTTAGAAGTGATTAAATCCACCAGCCTGGTCCTCCTGGGAAAGGCAGCTTAATGTCAATTTAAAGACAAAGCAGATACAAACAGCCTAATTTTCTTGATTCTATAACAGAGAAATCCTACAACAAAAGTTTTGCTCTCTTACAACCGGAAGGTTACGCAAAGCACAGAATATGACACGCATGGAAACATTTATTTCACTGCTGGCCAAGTTCTGCTGAAAGTGCAGGGATTCTGGGAAATCACCAAGTCAACAAGATAAAAACTTGTGAGCTTTATTGCTTCAGCAAGATATTGAACTGTGCCCAAGATTCCCAGAAATCAACACAGAATGTCTGCTGAACACTCATTGTGAAGCTGAAGAAAATGCACTGAGTAGCACAGCTTGTCCTGAGATCTCTGCAATCCAGACATCTGCAGGACACCAGAAGGTGAAAGGGCCAAAATATTCTTGGTTTTGAAGCAATTAACATATCAGTCCCTCTGGGTATGCTGGCCATAGTGGGCTTTGGACTTCCCCTTCCCTACCCTTTAGCCTATCAATAACCAAAAACATGATTCTTGAATTAATGACATCACAACACTGACTGAGGCCGAAGTTTGCTGAATAACTGCATAAACACATAGGCTAGCACAGCCTCCTCTTAAGGGTACAACTCTTTAGACTGGCTTTTCTGCTGGGTGGGAGGGGAGAGACAAAAGACCCATCCTTCTCTCACCTAATTGCTTTCCATTTTTTTCCTATTTATCCATCTTACTGCAAATTCCTCTCCTGTTTGATTCACACTTTCTACATGTCTGCAATTCTCACTGCTTACCCAAATGGTGTACACATAATAGCAAGCTCCTCACATCCTCCCACATTCAGTGTAGCTGTAATTGCATAAATTAACTAAATGCCCTCAGATGACATGGGTTTGAACACCACTGAGGCAAGTACTGCTGATTTTGCTGGGGGTCCCCTTGGGAGGCAACCATGCCACACAGGATTAGGAGATCCTGTGTGGATGTCTAGGCCTACTTACCTCCATACTGTCAACATACAGAGTTAGTGGCCCTGGTCTGCAGTAAATTGATTATGCCAGACGGTTTTTTTACAGCTGCGGTGTGTTATGCATGATGGGTTTAATGGTACACTGTCAGAGACTGATCTGACAGGAATATTTGAAGTGAGCAAGGGTAATGTGGCACGGCTAGCCTTTGGCAGATAGTCAGAGGTGTCTTGGTTTCTGGTATGGACAGTATCTGCCTATGCTGGCATAACTACCTGTGGTGTGCTTAACTGCCTTGGGTCCTGAGAATAGTTCCAGTCTTTTCAGACTTTTCCCTTAAACATGCTGCTTCCTGCACAGTACCTTATATTTTCCATTTCTTCCTCCTTTTCTGTCAGTTTCCTTTCAAACTCTGCTTTAACCTGAGAAAGTTCAAGCTGAAAACGAAGGGTCTTACTTTCTTCATGTTCCAAAGCTCCCTGAAATAGAAAACACCAAGAGCTTGCAAACCAGTAATTGATTTTTTTTTCCCCAAACTACAAACAGCAGCACAAACATGATCCCTTCACACTTCTCTTCCTGTTTCCTCCTCCTCTCTCTAGGCAAGGGCAAAGGTAGCTTACATGGCAAAACAACGCATTTATTAGCCTTCTAATGCAAGCTGACAGCTGGAAAACTGAGCAGCAAGCTCCTCAGAGAACAAATTGTTAAACAGTCCACAGCTCACAAAAACCACCCAAACAACACCCCAACACCTTCAGCTCTGCCTGCACGGTTTTGACATCAACAGATGTTCCCTGCTCCACATCTCTGTACAGATACTCTCTGGAAATTCACAGGCTTGTAAGGGACAGGGATAAGCTACAACAAGATTGTTGTTGGGAGAGTGAAGGCGTCCACACATCCATCCCCTCCCGCTCACAAAAATCTCTGCAAATCACAAAGTGTTGGAAACTTCCCAGTTACATAATCTTACTAGGTAAGATAACTTCAAGGAAAGAAGTACCAGACATCAGCTCTGTATGACAAAACGCAAAAACTCTCTGTTCGTTCTTTCCAATTAACATAAAGACAAGTCAGTGAAACAGAAGTGATTTGTTCCTTTTTTCCCACATTTCTATTATATATAGAAGTGAAGAACTAAGCAGTAAACAGCCCATAAAGAAATAACAAGGCCTCTGGCTTTCAGGTCTTGCATAAGCCAGACTCAGTGTCGTTCTCTTCCTGCTGCTCTCACTGAACAGGAATGAAAGCACAGAACTGAACATCATATTCTGGGAGGTGTTCTCTGAAGGGTGTAACTGCACACGCTTAGCACAAGCTTAGCTAGTCTTTGATCAAGAGAATAGGGAAACAGAATGAGGATTGTGAAAACAAAGCTGTACAAAATCCCTGCTGATCTCCAGCCAACATGCGGCAGGTCAGTCAAATACACACATCGTGACCAGGAACCACAACATATTAGTGGGAAAGGCATGTGGAAATTCTTTCTCATCATCAGTGACTGCCAGAGGCTCAAATTCACAAGAAAGGGAGAAAATCTGCATTAACCCATTTCTTTCACATTAAGAGTAAGATACATCATCAATTTGTTAGTTCCTAATATCACTGAGTTTTAGAAAGCCATTCCACACAGTCCAGGAAAGTAAACTGTGCCCCTTAGATCCCTCAAGAACTGATAAATTCTTCCCAGCAAGGGAAGCTTTTTGACAGAGTATATAATAATTCTTATATCTCAGAGCTGTGGAAGGAAGACATGCTCTGGAAAAGTAGGGTAGATGAAAATTATGGAAAATCCTGATAAAGACACCCTCTTCCTTTTCCCTTGAGCTTTCTTTCCTTACCTCTGCTTCTTCCAGAGCCAGCTGAACTTCTGACTTCTCTTGCTCAACCTGCTTCTTGATTTTTTCTATTTCATGGAGGCTCTTGTTTCCTTCACTAATCTGATTGGTCAGATCAGAAATCTCCTCTGAAACAGAAGAGGAATGGATGGATTTAGCAAACAGAGAGTTTGGAACATCCTGCAATTCCTGGAGTGTGAATAGAGGACCTATGCCTCAAACTGCTACCTCAAGGGCTCCTCTGTACAATAGCCCTGCCTTACTTTCACTTACAGCAAGATTTTTTACCTGAACAACTTGAAGGCCCAGCTTTTCTTCTGAATGCTTTTTTAAGTGGCTATAGTGATTTAGTTTTTATCTGTGATCTGTAGGTTAGGAACACCATGCTCTGCTGTTTAGGCTTCATCCACTGCACCTCTATCATCTTTCTTGTTCCTCCCTTGAGACTGCCTCCTCTGCCAGTGAGTTTCATTGACAGGGAGGCAAAGGGAAGCCTTCTCTGCTCTGGCCATACGAGTCTCCATGTGCAAAACATTCACTGGCAGCATCAGTGTCTCAAATGACATCAGAAAGCTAATTTCAGGATGAGATAAATATCTTTCCTCACAGCTGTTGCACGGCACCTGCATCCCTCCAGACATCTGCTGATGTGGCTCTTGCACTGGCTGCAGGACCTGAATGAAGCCTACCTTGGAGGTTCTTGTTTTCTCTTTTCAAAGTCTCCAGGTGGTCCAGTGTCTCCTCATAGGCATTCTTCAGCTTGAAGAGCTCAGTGCTGAGGCCACGGGCCTCCTTCTGGGAAGCCTCCAGCTCTGCCTGTGACTCCTCGTACTTCTGCTTCCAGTCACTGATGATCTTGTCAAAACCACGCTGCTTCTTGTCCAGCGAGGCAGCTGCTGAGTTGGCCTTCTCCAGGTCAATCATCATGTCTTCCAGTTCATTCTGCAGCCTGTGCTTTGTCTTTTCCAGAGAGGAGCACTTGGCATTGGCTGCCTCAATTGCTTCCTCAGCCTCTTGCAGGCGAGCAGCAAGCTTCTTCCTACCAGGTGGGAAGACACAGTGAAATGACCAAGTGTCACTGTGGCTGCGTTATCCAGAAAAACTGATACCAAATCAGTAACTCAGTAAATCAGTTCTGAAAGGGAAAACAGGGAGGGAGCGAGGATATGGATGGGGTAAGGGGAAGAGGAACAGAAAGGGAAGTTGACCCTCTAGAGAGAAAGGGCTATGATGGGAAAAAATGGCCTAAATTATGAATACTGGTATGTGGCAAAACATTTTGTTGTGTGTCCGTGAATATTTGAAATTGAACTTCTGAACTCTCAGAAGTTACCAGCTAGCTACTTACTAGCTGTAACCAGTACAGGCTGGTTGTAAACTTTTTATAAGACCTGCTCTAAATGACAGTGTTATTTTCCTCCAATTAAGAGATATGAGACAACCACCAGTTAGGAGGCTGGTCATGCCCTGGGCTTTTGTTCATAGACTATTTAGATTGGGAAAATAGGGAGTCCTGGCAAGAAGAGGTGCTGGAAAGAAAGGATGACCTAGAAAGAGGATTGTGGAGATATACTACATTAAGAAAATATGCTGAAAGTGTGGTAAGATCCTGCAGATCAGAGATGTGCAAAGGTAGAAGTTGGAGATGTTCAGAGACCTTGCCCAGCAACCTGAGCCTGGTAACTGGGAGCAGCTGTACAGTGTGAACCAACATGACTTTCTGCCCTACTTTCCCAGGGCAGCCGTCATCTCCCAGTGGGAAAGGGAAGTCAAGACCAAGGAAACATAGTACTGGGCTGGGACAAAGTAAGAGAGTGTGACGTAACTAAGTAGGACTATCTAATTTTGTTGGCTCTCAAATTAACCCCTGTATCCACAGCCCCTGCTCCAGAGACACGCACTCAGCAGAAATATTGACCTGCCCAAGCAATAAGAAGAACAGAAGGACAGCCCCAAATTACAGCAATGAGTCAGAGGGACTTTCCAACCAGGAAATTTTCCAACCCTATTTCCTTAGCACACAATAAGACCCAGTGAGCACAGTTCTGCCAGTCAAGGGCACGTTGAAGCCCTCGTAACTCACTTGGCATCTTCCAGCTCCTCAGTTCTCTGAATGGCATCAGTCTCATACTTTGTTCTCCACTGTGCCACTTCTGCATTTCCCTTGGAGAGAGCCCGCTGCAGCTCTGCCTTGGCTTCCTGTTCCTCCTCATACTGCTCCCGCAAGAGATCACAGTCATGCCTGGCTGCTTGCAGGGCATGAGCCAGGGCATTTTTGGACTGCAGGGATAGAAAGGCCACAACATTCCAATGTTACCTACAGCAAAACCAAAACAAACAGCCCCTAGAAATTCAAATGGAATCTTAAGTTTCTTTTTTCCTTTTTGCCTCTGTCTTTGGCAGTCCAGGTCAAGTGAGGTGAAAATTGTTTGAAGTTATCCCTAACTGGTGACATGAAGAGAAAGCTATCAAGACTGAGGATAATTTAACAACTTTGGAGAAACAAGCTAAACTTTTAATATGTAAGATCTGAGATTTTGACTGTCCTCCTGGGTAAGTTTCATTTAGCATTTATGTATGCCAACGATTTTCCCAAACTCTTCTCTTGTGACTTGCCTCAGTCAGGGGCAGGAACTTAGATCAGTACAATTAGTAGGAATCATTGTCACACCTATGCCTCATTTCAGATTTTATCTAGGCTACATGAATATGAACACTTTTTGCCATTCTATTTTAAGGAATGGGACACAGATAAAGAATTACCTTGGTTTCCTCTTCTAGCTGTCTCTTAAGTTCTTCAATCTGTTGTGTAAAGGATGTTTTTCCCCGGGACAGCTGACTGATCAGTGACTCCTTCTCTTCGAGTTGTCTAGTAAACTCACCTGCCACAAGATTTGACAAACAAACAAACAAAAAAAGAGCAAGATGATGAAATGACAAATTTGCAGTCAAAACCAGTAGTTCCATCTGTTCAATTCTGCTGAGGAAAAGAACTCACTGTGATTGTGATTGACCTGTTGTGAAGCTTATTCCAAAGTTGTAACCATCAGATACTTCACCAGGATAGTTTTTTCTTAGATTTTCTTTCCCCCTCCCCCCTTTTTTTTTGGGGTGGGTTTAATGACTAAAGTTTTCTTGTTTGGTCACTTGGGGTTTTTTGTACTGTTAATAGCTTGGTTCATTAATTTCACTTCAGTTTGTGGATCAGACTAGACTGATGCTTACTTTCAAGGTTGGTTGTAGCTGGTTTTACTTTTTTTCACTGTTTTATATTGCTTTTCCACAGACTTCTTTTCAGAGGGCTGCAAAGCACCCTGAGAACCTCACAAAGACCAGTATACAGAACAGATGAATATGTAAGGAAAACTTCATTGGGCACAGGAAGTGTGTCACTGCAGGGTGAAAACCACAGTCTTACAGGAGACACAGAAGTTACAACTAACAGTAAATGAAAAATATGTCTTTGAAAATACACAGAACAATGGTATCTGATGAGAATGCAAAAATTAAATAATACTGTTTTGGCCAGAAAGGTAGCAAGAAGTTTGAGGATATGTGGTATTTAGAAGATATGTGTATATCTTCTAGGGTACAATGCTCAAGGTCAGGCTGAGGAAGATGGGATTCACACAGGCCCAACTCCTTTTTCCCTCCAGTATTTCTAGATGCACATATCCTTATTACTGAAACAATAGGTACCTAGGCAGCCTGGCACATCCTGGGTTCTGAGCTGGCACATCCATTTTGGCTCATGAGACGGTATCACTGTATACTGATAAATGTGGGTATAGGTTTGTTTTAAAAGCCAGTCCAAGGCAAGGTGTCCCCACGAAGGTTATAAGAATACTGAGGATAGAAATGTCAAAAGACACAAAGCTACTGCTCCACTCAGCAATCCCAATCCTGCCACCTTCAGAGCAGATGCCATTGCAGAACACATCTCACTGATGCAGTACAGAGGTGCCCTGATAAATTCCTGGGAAACACTATCTGGGCAGAACATACACTTACCATTCTCACTCTGGAGTTTAGTCTTCTGAGTAGTGAGGTCATTCATGAGGCGAGTCATTTCCTCCAGTTTTGTTTTTGTCTCATTCAGATGGTCTTCATAAGTGCGGCAAAGCTTCTCTGCATTGGCCTAATGGGAATCAGGAGAAAAGACAAAGAAAGTTGTGGCCTCCAGGCAATAATTTGGAAGCTCTAGCCTTCAAAATGCATCATTTTTTTCTGTGTGTTTATCTTTCAGAGGAATAGCAGATAGCAAAGACACAAATATCACAATAGGAGAGCAGGGAGGAGCAGCCCCATGTCTATGATCCCAGGACATGGGACTCCCCATTAGATCACCTTCCCTATTTGTTTTCCCTGAACTGTGTTCTGGATGTAAGCAACAGTGTAAAAAGGCTCTGCAAGAACTTCAGCAGCAGTCACATGCTGTGAAGTTCAGGCATAGCCACTTCATAATTGCTAGATGGGAAAATCACCTCCAATGAAAATTGCTCTACTGATTCTGCTTTAATTGCCATTTATCATAAATTGGGTTTGATGACAGCTTTCTAACTCTGAAAATACTGACATTTCTTTTCCTCACTTGCACCGAAAGAAATCTATTTTGAGTGCTCTGAAAGCTACTGAGATTATCTACTCAGGAAACAAAATCCACAATTCTGCTGTAGGAAGTGAAAATGCATTGTGTGATCATGCAAGCCTTTGCTTGCACTCTGTGCTAATATGGATCAAAACTGTGAACCAAGGGCAGGATCTGAGAGGACACTGCTTAGGGGGAGAGATATTCTGACTTGGATGGCATCACTCCAGTTGTCACCAGCCTGGAGGAGCCTAATTTGGCATGTTTTTGTGCCCTGAGATGCATGGATAAATAATATGCCTGGGACTGAAACACTGTGTGCTTCAGACAGACCATCTTAATTGCTGTCCCATCTCTAGGGAAGAAGGGTTGTACCACCAGCTGGGTAAGGGAGACATGATGCAAGACACCACCTTCTGAAGCACTTCAGCCATAGCAGGTGTCCTGGGAAACCTTCAGACCACCCTTAGCTCCCCATGATGTTGGGGGCTTTGGGAAGCCTCAGGACCCTTACTTTTCCCTTGACCATCTGCTCCATGTTGGATGAGAGATCATCCACTTCCATCTTCAGCTCGCTTTTCTCCTTCTCCAGTTTCTGCTTGACCCTCTGCAGGTTGTCCAGCTGCTCCCCCATCTCGGCCACACTGTCTGCGTGCTTCTTCCTCAGCGTGGCAGCTGTGGCCTCGTAGTGCAGCGTGGCCTCCTCCAGGTCCCGCCGCAGCTTCAGGAACTCTGCCTCGCGCTTCTTGTTCATCTCCAGCTGGGCAGCTGTGGCTCCTCCAGCCTCCTCAAGCCGCTCACTCAGTTCCTCCAGCTCTCGGGCCAAATCTGATCTCTGCTTTTCCACCTTGGCTCGAGCAGCTCTTTCTGCTTCCAGCTCCTCTTCTAATTCTTCTATACGAGCCTGCCAGAGAAACATGAACACCTTTGGGTCAGTGCTATTCCCATCAGAAGACCATGAGGCACCTTACAAACTGTTAAACCCTCTGCCAGCCCACATTTTACCTCACTGCAAAAGCTCAGCAGTTAACGGACTTGCCCATTTGTGCCAGTAAATCAGATCCTGAGCTACAGTAATGATGGTGAGTCACATCTTTCTTGCAGTAGATTGTGCTGCAAGTTCTAATTCAAGACATATAGTTCTACTGCATTGACCTTATGTTCACAGGTCTGACATTCAGCTGAAATACATGTGAGGAGTCACATGCTAGTAGGAGTAACAGCAACAAATTCTCATTTTAAGACTTCCATGACTGGAGTAATTTCTCTCTAGGAGTGTTAAGACAGGGTTTCAATACAGCAGTGTGTAGAATCGTATAACGAATAATATTGGAATTATGAATATTTATTGGAAGCAGTCTTTTTTATTATAAGATTATTTTCACCCATCTGCACTTTACATCCAAGTTATACAAACATTCTTTATTAACAAAAAAGGTGGAGCTGTTGTTTTTGGGTCCAGACATTGTGTTTTGACTGTGCTGAATTTCCTTGGCCTTTTGATTTCTGTAGAAAATTTTCTGTGTTTTTTTACCCTTTTCTCTAAATTTCAAATCCATGCTTATCACTGCTGAGCTCCTCTCCAGTAACTACCCTCACCTCCATGGTTTGGAACAACATTATTTGCTCAGAACAAAACACCAGAGCCTTTCTGCCTTGCCTGAAACCACTACCATTCTGTGGTCATCTGTCCTGCTACTGGGAGGAAACATTATAGAGCAACCATCCTAAGGATAAAAAGGGATCTGTCTAGGAAGCTATGGAGATGTACCACTTTATGTCTCAAAGAGGAGCTGCAGCTAGCTGTGAAAAGTTTCTGCAAGGTCTTTCAGTGAGGCACAAAGAGAAACTAGTCCTAAGATACACTATATAAAAGCAAGCTGACCTGAAGCTCCTTGATCTTCTTCTGCAGCTGCATCACTATAGCTTGTTCATCTTCTATCTTGGAATTCAGCTGGCTCATTTCGAATTCTTTCCTGGCACAGAAAGGAAAATCCTACTGTGAAAATTTGCCTTGAAGCTTCAAGTTAGGATTTTTAAATTTTTAAAGAGTTGTTCAATAAAGCTTCTAACGTATCTAAAAATTAAAACAATTCTCATGTACTGCAATTTGCTTGAAAACACATTTTTCTCTGAGCAGCAGTTTCCAAGCCAAGCCTCTGCATGCATTTGTGCAATTATATTTCTGGTTCTTTGCGTCATACAAAAGCAACGCTATTTTCAGACTCAATGGAAAAACATATTTAACAGTCAGGTCTCCTAACAATACTACCACAGTTAGTTAGGATTAACAACTTTATAGAATTTCTTCAGCTTTCTCCTCTAAGCAATGAAAAACATTAATACGTTTCTGGGTTGCTTTTTTTAATGTAGAAAAGTTTAATGGATTCTAATGTTTCAGGTATCATGTACACAAGAGGTTTGTTGCCTCCCTCCTTGGCTACACATTTTCGTAATGGAATTTTCTTTCAGCAACCATCAGAGCAGGATGACACACCTGAAGGCTCTTAAATGGCACTGTAACTATGCTGCTTTATTTGGTAAAACATAATCAACTTCTTACTTTTTCAGCTTTTCTTCCATCTGCAGTTTATCATTTTCCAAGTCCATGACACTCTCTTGGGTCAGTTTCAAATCCCCTTCCAGTTTGCGTTTCGCCCTTTCTAGGTCCATCCTCACTTTCTTCTCTTGTTCCAGTGATCCCTCGAGCTTTAGGAGTAAAGTCAGTTAATAAATATATTGAACACAAATGGTTTACAACAGTCAGATGTAGGCTGTGCTCCATTCTAGTGAGCTAGTGCTGAGTTCTAGTGAGCTGTGAAGCAGAAGCACTTAAGCACAAGCATCCTAGTTTACAAGTTTTGTTTTCTAGCAGCCAGTGGGCATATGGGGCTAAAGGAATATAACAAAGGGTCAGTCCATGCTTTACATTTGTGCAAGCATTACAGTTCTCTTAACAGCGAAGTTCACTTTGACTTCATGCCAGTTACACTGCAAGTGCAAGTTGGGAGGATTTTCCCTTGTTATTGCAATCCTTTGAAAGGCTGAACACAGATCAATTTTGGTGGTATTCCTGTAATTATACCTTTTACAAACAGTACAAGGAGTACATTTCTAAAAGGAGAGGAATGTATTTCAAAGGTTTGCAACCTTTCAGGCTCATGAAAGGTCCACTCTAAGTGATGGTCAAACAAGCCTTGTGAAACATAAAGGAAGAGCCAGCTTACATCATCCACTTGCTGTTCCAGTTTCACTTTAGCTTTGCTCAGTGTGTTGACCTTGTCCTCTTCTGCTTGCAGGTCATCTAGAACTTGCTGATGAGATTCCTGCAAGGACTTTTTCTCCTTGGTAAGTTTGCTGATATTCTCATCAAGCGTTGCCATTTCTTCTGTCAGATTTTTGACCTGGATGAGAAAGGAAGATGTGTTCGTAAGACTTTGAAGGAAGGGATTAAATGTCTATCTGGTCTGAATAGTCTCAAATGGCTATCTGATCTGAACCTGTAAGCAGGAAAACAAGAGAAAGAAAGGGATCTCTCCCCTCGCAGCACTTCATGGCTTTTTGAGTTAAATTGCCATCAAGGGAGTTAATGTCTGCCAGTTTTTGGTGTGGGGGTAGTACATTATTTCAAACATACTAAATTCCTTTCAGAGTCACTCTTATTGATGGCCTCCAGCTTCTGAATCTCTCTGGGAAGAGCAGGAGACGAGCTTTTTCCATTGACAGGCTTTAAGGAGGACATCTGGAGGAGTTCATAGCTACAGCAGAAGATTGTTTACTTGAAAAATGCCATAAATAGGTATAATTCTTTAGCTGAAGTGCAGTAAGACTCACTTCAAAAAAAAGGAAACTTAGAGGTAACAATTTTTTACCTCATAAAGTCAAATTACTGTATCTACTGATCCTTCTCTGTGGCTTGTGTAACAAACAGTGTAAAACCATCAGAAGACCCGTAGCACTTCTTGCAAAGGTAATCCATGCCCAGCTTTTTTGAATACATGGTGGAGTTTGAATGTACCTTGTTTTCAGTAGCATGTTTCTCTTTCTCTACTTTTGCAAGTGTTATTTCGAGATCATCAATATCCTTCTTGAGCTCAGAGCACTCATCTTCCAGTTTTCTCTTCTTAGAAGTCAGCTCAGAATTCATCTCTTCCTCGTCCTCAACCCTCTCTGTCAGTTCTTTGACTTTGGCTTCCAGCTGAATCTTGGATTTAATCAACAAGTCGCAACGTTCCTCAGCATCTGCCAGAGTGTCTTGCTCCTGGTGTGACACAAGGAAGAGAACAGCAATGACTAACCTTTTTTCTCCCTCACTTGTCCCCTAGCCTATAACTGGTCAGGGAGCCTGATAGAAAGCAGCAAAGTAGTGCAAGGAAAATTTTCTACTCTTGATTTCAGAAGACAAGTAATTAAAAGAGAAGGATGAGATAGTGGTGAGCATGACTAGTCACATACAAGACTACTTGCATGTGTTACTGCTGTGGACAGTACCTTGAACAGAATCTGTTAACATTTACATTGTTAGCCCTCCTAGTTATATGCTAAAACATAAGAATTTCTATCCACTCTGAGTTTTGGAAAGGCTCTGACAGTATCAACAGCTTATTTATATTAAATTCCACTAGCGCTCTAGTCTGTAAACCTTTGAGTTTTAAACAATGTCTATTAAGTATATAAATCTATATGTGCACTCACAGCTTGGAGCTGGAGAAGCAAATCATTTTTTTCCTGGACTAAAGAGACTTGCTTTTCCTCAAGTTCCTTTCTCCGGGCTTCAGATTTTTCCAGGGCCTCCTTCAGTTTTAAGAATTCTTCCTTCATATTGGCCATCTCCTTTTCAGTTTCTGCAGTCTTCAGGAGAGGCTTGATCTTAAAGAAAAGCTTCATCCAAGGCCAGTTCTTGACAGCCATAAAAGCGCGAATGTTCCACTGAATTACAAGAAGGGCATCCCTGGTTTAAAAGAAAACAAAATAACTCCCTAAATCTTAGCCTGAACTGAAAAAGTGAGGGGTTTTGTTTTCATTCTCAGTCAGTTTCATAGTTTTTTTTTGAGCAATATTAGGAACCTTTACTAATTTCAAAGAGATACAAGAAACTTCCTCCAGATCTCTTTATTTTCAGAGACACAAAAAATTTCCAAATCTCATTTTTATCAAAGCTGCAGGCAATTAATATACAGTTGCTATTATTTTTATCACACATACACTTAAAGCTTTTAATTTAGGGTTATCTATAGCCTTAGAGACTGTAATTAATAGCTCTACTCAACTTATAATTAAATGGTAATTACTATTATCTGCTAAGATTTAAGGGGGTGCCTTCATACCTGCGCTCCACTATCTTCTGAAACTCAATCCGCATCAATCTGCCACGCGCTCTGGCCTGGATCATCGTTAAGATTTTTGCAAGTCTCTCATCCCTCATTTCTTCTAGATGGCCCAAGAGACCAGCCTTGAAGAACACCTGGTGCATGCATAGATGTCAGTTCACCACAAAGAAGGATTTATATCAGAGCTACATTTCAGCTACCTTGCTGAAATGATTCACCCTGTATTCTTATTGACACATTATAACCTAGGCAAGTACAGAGGGCCAAATACTGCTTGCATAAGGGCCTTCACTGTACAGTTCTAGAGTTATTGTAAAACTGGGTTTTATCTCCCCAGTTTTGAATAGGCCAAACTATTTTATTGCCACAATACCTTTCAGCTGTGGCAGGGTTCTAAGTAGGTCAGCTGAACCACAACTCCTGACTCCCAGAAATCCCTACTAATGGGATCATGTGAGAATTCCACATGGCTTCCTTTCAAAAGATGCAGCTGATCTTGTGGTCCATCTATGTTTGAAGATGGACCACAAGATTATACTAAATAAGCTATTGTTTTACTAGGGGGCATGGAGCATCAGCTGATGCTGTGCCTGCTTGTAAAATTGCTCTAATAAAAGTTCTGTGGGAGCCAGAGAGTTGAATTTCCTTTAGCACAATTTAGAATTTACTATCACTTTGCTGCTATTTTGCTGGTTTATTCTATTATTAAATCTCCATTAAACAACTACCACCAGAAATTGCGGTGTCCTATTCTGCAAATTAAATACCAGATCTATCACTTTTCTCTTTACATAAGCAATAATAGTCTTTTCCGGTTACCTTGGTGTGCCCAAAACGATATTGGGTATGGTCAACATCTAAAGATGCCATCAGTTTTTCAGCAGCTTTTCTGCTATCCACAAACTTATCCTCTGGGATTGCTCCTGGATTCAGGATGCGGTACCTGTTAATAACAAATGAAAAATGTGTAAAATTGGCTTTGATTACATTTTAGGTTTTTTTTCCTCTTCCCCCAAAATTTAAAGAACTCAAACCAGAACACCCAGGGTAATCTCCTGCTATGTATCTACACAGACACAAGGAAGAGCAGAATTCTTCATCCAAGTCAGGTGAACTGAATGGAAGGTAAACTTGAATGAAACAGGAGACAGTCACAGCTCTGCATTACCTTTGTTTGAAGTCAGCATAAAGCACCCTGTTTGGGAAACCCTTCCGGCAAATGCGGATGCCTTCCAGGACACCATTACAGCGGAGCTGATGCAAAACAAGGAATGCATCCATTTCCCCTGCAGGGGGAAAACAAGGCTAAATTAAAAGGAGTTTCTCCCCAGGGCTTCATCTTCATTTCCCCAAGGAAATTGGAAAATGTGAGATGTCATCTCCTGAGAGAGCAACATTATTGGATTAGGTAAAAAGCTCAGACAGTATTTAAGTACAATCTGGTGACTCAGAAGTAAGTAATAAAATTACAGAGTGAAATACTCTAAAATTTTAAGACCATTGTCTTTTTCCTACCTGGAGTTTTTGATTCATTTGGGATAATGCATCGTACAAAGTGAGGGGCTGTAGATTTTAGGTTAGTCATCAGCTTATTTAAATTTTCCTAGAACAAACACATTAAAAACATTATTAGCTTTAGTGATTTAGTGGAATTCCAACCACTATTTCTTTGGTTTGCTGGTTGTTAATTTAAGAAGCTCATTTTTCTAAAAATTCTCTGACAAAATTATAAGCTTACCAAAATTATTAGAGAGAAATGTGTTCAAATAAACCAAAGTACGATTTAACATTATTATAGGATTCCACATCAGTTTTAGCAGAAAAAGGTACGTGTTTTACTTACAACCTCAGAAATTCAAAACCCCAGATGAACAGCAAGCAAGACTCAGCAGCATTTGCTGGAGCACTTTGGTAAAGCCAACTGCATCTTTGCCTAGTCACTTCCCCACTCAGTGGGAAGAGCTCACATTTTCCACCTCATAAAGGTGGAAAGCACCACATTTTCCACCTGTTCCTCATAAAGGCTGGGGTTTTGTCTCCTGGTGAAGCATTTTCCCTTTATTGGTCTTAATCAGATGTGTCCCACACAGACAGCAAGCTAGCAAAGAAGAAGCCAACCATTCAGTGATCACCAGGCTCTGGGGAAAGTGTTTTGTTCAGTAAGTAGAAAATTGAGACCTTGGGAGGTGGAATGCAATGCCATCAGCACAACTGTGCAAACTGCAGAGTCCTCATACACCAGTAAGGACAACAATCTGAGCTGGGTACTAACAGCTGCTTGTGTGCTGGGAACTGGGCTTCTATCTGTGGTTTATTAATTATTGCCTGAGTGCCCCTTCAGCCACCTTTATACCTCATCAGCTGGTAAGATACAGATCTGTTTCCTGTGATTTCTCTTCACGGGAAGTATCTCCAAACAAGATAAAATGGCTTGATTAGTGAGCAACTACATCCTTCCCAACCTGAGGTTTACCTGCATTACAGCTTCCTCAATGTTACCCATAGAAATGGTAGTAATGGTTTAAAAAGTTGAATAGCCCCATTTTCCCCTCAGCCATGATTCCTAATGACGGCTTCCACTAGGAGCACATGCCAGTCCCAGAAGAAGGGAATAATTGAGGAAACAAAAGGCTTTATGCCACTTCATTCAACAACTTTTGTTTTCCATGCTCTAATCCTAGGATCCAATTACAAGCAGTAATCTGATAGGGACTAGCTAATTACTTGTAATCAGTGCCTGTTCCAGAGACAAGCATGAAGCTGTAAGCAACAAAAGAAGTGATATAGGTTGTTGGCTTCATTTTGTGAAACTTTCTCAGACACAGTAAAAAGAACAATGTCCTGACTGGTCCAAGATGATGAAATGGAGCAGCCCCTGGCATGCAGTTTTGATAGCAGTGTATTTCCTTAGCCAAGGTCAATAACCGTCGACAAGTCAAATTTCAGTCTTGGATTTCAATTTTTTCCTGTCCATAACAGCCCTTAACATTCTTGTCTTAACTCATTGTCTTAACTCAAACCACCACGTGTGGAGAGGTTGCAAACCTTGTGCAATGAGGACACTGTTTGGAACGAAGCACCCTTCTTGCGTTTCTTTTCTCCACCCTGGTCACCTAAGGAGAAAAAAAGAAGCATAAACCAATCCATACGTCAGTAAGGGATGCAGGCAGAGTGTGGAAAACAAACCATTTTAAGAGTGCTGCTCTATTTGAATAAAAGATTCTGATTGCTCAAATTTTATACAAGACATTCTGAAAACCATGTGTGATGCATCACACATTTGCAGCTCTCTGTCCATAGTTAGGAATTTTGTCAAAGACCATTGTAAACTTTCTGGATTGCATTTGCATTTCAGATCTATGCTTCATCATTTCTTATGCAGAAAAGCCCATAAATATGAATATGGCAGAAAAAAACTTTTAACAAAAGTAATTTGTAGTTTGTTAAAAGCTCCATAGGGTGAGATAATGTAGAAAAAGAAAAACTTAGAGAAAAATAACCTTACAGAAAATTTGTACTGCACATTTTACTGTATAGAAACCAATTCTCTGCTATGCAGGCACTGAACTTGTGGAAGTAAGATTTGTCTGGAATAGAGGGAAATAAATTTATAATTTTAGATATAGTAACTTTGCATCCCCTGAATTTTGCTTAAAGCTTTGGAGTCAGAATCACTCAGGTTCTCCCAAGGAATGCTAGTTTCTGACAAGACCTTTACAAAGTTTCACAGGTTCATGACAGGACCCAAAAATGTACAGCAGCTGCTGCAGCTTTTTTAAGCAGCGGGCCATTAGATCATTCCCAGGAGATCTGTCATTGTGTCACCTGTCAACATGAAAGGAAAAGTAAAGAATGAAATGTGCTTGATGCAATTATCCACAGCCTTTTCCCTTTCAGAAGGTGATACTGCTGAGAGTGGAAAAGGCTAATCTGGACAGACTGTTCCTTTCTCCTGACACCAAAGAAAAGCAAGGTAGTATTCAGACAAACCAGAATATCCACAGGCAAATAAGCAGTTAGTAACTTGCAAGGATTTGCTCATGTCAGGATGTTTGCTATTTACATTCGGCTTCATGTCATTCCCATTACGAAGTCTTCAGCCTGCTTGCTTCCTAGGAAAGTGTTATGTGATAAATGACAAGAGCATCTCTTGAAATGAGGTTTCTGATAAACAGGCTGTAAGTGATTGCAACTTCAGGGCATAAGAGCTACATCTTTGTAATGAATACCAGTTATTTACTTAAGATCAATTTTCTGAATGTTTGCTACTTGTCTTCTCACAAATAAAAGAGTTCTATGTAAAGGATAGAGATTAAATATGTCCTCAGAGATACATTATTACATTGTACCTTCGTACAATGTACATTGTCAAATAAAAGAAAAACAGCAGCAAGCAAAAAGGAAGACATACTGGCAAAGCCTTCTACTATGGCCAGTGTGGGATGGTATTCTGGTACCTTCAGTGTGTACTTGCCACTAATCCAATAAAATATTCCAAAACTCCCTCTTAAACTTGGTATTTCTTATTTATTTCACAGGGGCTAGCAAGGACTACTACAGCATGTGAAACAGGAGCTGTTCTTTTTCATTGGCATTTATGTACACAATCTTTGATGCAACACTTGGCTGCATATCTGAACACTTGCATGCTCAAATTCCCACTGAATTATTCACAACACAGCTTTCCTTGCTCAGAGGTTCTATACATTCAACCTAGCTGAGTTAATGGTCTCCTTCCTATAACTGGCAAACTCCTACAGCTTCTGTGCATATCTAAATAATTAGTCACTGCCCCATCTAGCATTGAGGCAATTGAAGTTGAGAGAATTGCTTAGTTTCTGAAATTCATTCCCAAGCATACATCCCAAAACCCAAAGGAAGCCCATGTGAGCTGCTTACCACTGTCAGCGCCAATGTAGCTTTCAAACAAGCTAGCCAGGAGCTTGTTGGAGGATTTCTGGAAAATGCCTACTACGGTTTCATTAAGTGGATCCTTGTTCTTCTCAAGCCACCCAATGATGTTGTAGGGAACCTACAGCAAGGCATTGGAAACAAACCAGAGGTTGCCAATGTTCCTCTCAGAGCAGCCAGCAGTTCTCTGCAGTTCGGCTTGAAGCCAATGACTTTTTGTGAAGATCTGTTCTCAAAGCAGTACCAGCTGCCCTGGTTTCCATCACTTCCCCTCCAGTTCTCTGCTTCCTAATTCCCAAAACTCTCTTCCTAATAATTACCATGTGAATCCCCCACACTTCTTCCAAACTATCTGGTCCCTACATCTTCTCACGGACTCCATGTAGTCATCTGTGAAGATACCATGTGGCATTGGTGTCCCAGGAATGCTATTAAAAAGTGCAGAAGTATAAATCACACAAGTCATAATTTAACTTCAAAATAGCATGCTACAGTGGAATAATTAGGGTTTTCTAATGGAATCTTAATGATTACAAACTGACTCCAGGACTTTGCCACAGCTCTGTTTAGTGGGAAAATATGTTCCATTATCAGTACCACAAGGGAATAGAAATTCGAATTTTCTCTGCTGAATGCATTAACAACTGCAGATAAGTACCAAGATCAGCATAATTTCTTTTAATAATTACAAAATTAGCGTAATGCTCAATTATAATTTGAAATTAACAGCATCAGGTAAATTCCTGCTCTGCTATGCAGGCTTCTTATCAATTGTAGTTTGATTAAAAAATTCCTGTGACCCTCTCAAATTATTTCTGCCTATCTGGTCTGAAAACAGAACTTCAAAACTGGGGAAGTTTTGGCTCAAGTATCACAGTACTGGATTATGTTCTCGTTCACCTCATCACCAGTGAAACTGTAAACTGAACCACCACATCAAAGCAAACCAAACTTCCTTTTGCTATTTTGACATGCTGGTCCTAAAATGAGTAAAAAGTGATTCTTTTTTTTTTAACCGTCCCTTGAGTGAAAGCAGAAATTAGTTCACTTTTCCAGGAAACCAAGGTGAAAAGTTAGATGCTGCTGCTGTTCAATTACTAGACTTACTCAGATTGGAGGAAAAGTGATAAAGGCAAAGCAAGGCATACTTCCAGCAAAAGTACTGTTAGCCCTCCTCAGTTTATTTCATTCTATTGGTACATCTAAGGAGCAGATGTCCTGGAGACTGGTGGCATCTTACTCTGCTGCAACACTTGTGCAGAGTGAGTAGATATTTGTTTTTACTCCTCACCTTCCCTTTCTTCCCCTCTTCATCCTTCCCACCCTTCCTTGTTGTGTGCTACAGCCAAACCCCACCTGAAAGACCTCTGATACAAAGTCTGCCTGCCAGCAGAGGAACTTACTGCACCAGCATAATGAAGGAGTTCAAAGTGGGCTTCATATTTCCTTTTCTTATCAGGCCTGGGCTTCTGTAAATTGGGTGACTTGCCAAGATGGTTGTCGTAGAGTTTGGATTTGAATGTCATATCTGTGGCTTTTGGGAACATGCACTCCTCTTCAAGGATAGACAGGATTCCGAGTGGCTGTGGATTAAGAGCATCTTTGTTGGGAAATGTTTAGGCTACCTGCCTTCAGTAGCTATGCAACCTGTAAGTTTTATCTGATGGAATGTTAAGCCTGTAAAATTTCTTTTTAACCTGAGGAGGAAGTTTTTGACTATTCTGTAAAAACAGTAACCACTCCATTGACTATTCAGTATGTCACCTTTGACTGTTCAGTATGTCACTTCTGCTTTAGGAGGCTTTATGATGGCTTCCAGAAAGAGTTTAATTTATCTTTCAGGGTACCTGGACCAACTAGCATTTTATCATTCAGGTCTCAGGAAGAGATGAACGAACCTCATAGCACTGGGCAGACTGGTTTTGAGGGATTAGGATCATGCACACATATCCTGCCCTTGGACAAGAAAGTGATCAAATAGAAGACCACTGAATAATCAGACTTTGTACTTCTGCTGTTACAAATTTCCTGCTACTGCAAGGTGCAAAATTTCATGTTTCCTCACAGATCAGCAGGGTTAGATACTGTCCTATAAAACATGGCAGAAAGAGGTACAAAGACAGGTTATATAGCAGAGGCCAGCTGTCCCCACCAGGACCACATTATACTCCCAAAAAAAGGGAAAAGGAAAAGCATATTCCATGCTGAGGAAGTGGTGAGAGGTTTCTTTCCTTTTCAGGGTAGAAAGAGCACAAAGGACTTTGCACATCAGCATGTACATCTCCTGTGAGAAAGAGGAGTCTCAAAGGAGATGTATGGGGCACAAGACTGAAAAATTGCATTTGCCCTGAAATGTTGACAAGTTTGATGTTAAGCATATGTGCTACAGACTAAACAGGAACAGCAAAGACAGAGAAAGAGAAAAGTGCAAACCAGGGAAGATGATACAGCCATACAAATTACCAGTTACAGCTTGCTGGCTGTTGGCTCTTTAAGGCAGAATTCCAAAGGTAAAGCTGAATGGCCACAAATACTGATTTTCCTTTGATTCTGTATTGCAGATAGAAAGGCAAGAAACTTGTCATGCTGTTTATCCTACTCTGTTCACTGGGCCATGAAGACACATCCAAGGGAGCATCAGGAATCAAACCAATTCAGTGAATACTCCTTGGCATGTACGTACCTTCTCGATTAGATCAATGCAGGCCTGCAGGTCCATGCCAAAGTCAATGAATACCCACTCAATGCCTTCCTTCTTATATTCTTCTTGCTCCAGGACAAACATGTGATGATTGAAAAACTGTTGCAGTTTCTCATTAGTGTAATTGATGCACAGCTGCTCAAAGCTGTTAAACTGCAGGAAGAGAGAAAAAAAAAACATTTTCATTGCAGTTAACTCGGTGGAACAGCAAGAAGGAAACTGTTTACAGCCCAAAGCATATGAGATGTTGTTCCCAGGAGCTATTGGCATGTCCAGGCAAGTGTTTTTTATATCTATTAATGAAAAAAAACCCCAAACATGTAAAATCATACACATTATTTGCCTTATGGCTTTCTCAGCACTTTGCCTTCTGTTCATTTAGAAAGAGAAACACCGAGCCAAGAGCTATCTCTTGGCATCTTTTATGCCTTCCAACCAGTCCTCACATTAATACTCACATCAAAGATTTCAAACCCAGCAATATCCAGGACTCCAATGAAGAACTGTCTTGGCAGCTTAGTGTCCAAGGTCTTGTTGATACGGACCACCAGCCATTTGAACATTCGGTCATACACAGCCTTAGATAAGGCCCCAACAGCATACAGAACCTAAAATACATGTTTTAGAACACCACAGTGGGAAATAAAATTCTCTGGGGAGCACAAAGATTTTGGTGCAGTGGACTATTTCAATGTCTGTGTACAGTTTAAATAAAATTTCCCGATGCTTTGTATAATCACCAAGGTATAGTTAATACAACACAGTTTCTCTTATTATCTCTGCTGAATTTCATTCAAATCACTGCTAAATATATGGATGTCTACCAACACGTATGATAAAGTACTTGTGAAGTATATCTTGGGAAACAGCTGGACAGCAAGTTCCAAATGTTTAATCCATTATAGTTCTATGGAAGTAAGGTAGCAGAAACGTACAGGCCAGAAGCCAGCTATGATGTCCAGAGCTACTGCCAGAGAAGGGTGGAGGTTTAGGCTCATGTTGTTGATTGACATTTGCTTCTAATTTTTGAGGGATGCTATGGCATGAGCAGGCAACAGGAAAAGTCTCCAAAGTATCTTCTTTAGCCTGTGCACATCTGCATCATCAGGATACACCTCTCTGTAGTGGTTTTCTACTTTCTGAGCCTGTACCACAGGCTGTCTTCAAACAGCAACTTTTATTGTAACCAAAACGCTGCAGCATCTTCTATAATATTGCTACAGCTGCAGCATAGCAACCCAAGGACTCCTTTTCCCTTGAATTAGGAGACAACTTCAAGTGGATATTGCCTTCAGCTGATTGAGGTCACACAGAGATTAAAAATTACATGAATAATGAATGAGCGATGAGTGAATAAATAATCCATGGCTCCAATCTTCTAGGTAACTATCCTCATCCAGAATTAGCTATCAATCCCCATGTGGTTTTACGGCACCTGGTTTCCTGGAGTGCTGCTAACACATCAGAAAAACAATTCTATCAAAAGTTGTGCTGGACAGTATTCCTTTGTCAGTCTCTTCCCTGGTTTGCCTCAATTTCACCATGTATTTCCCCAAGTTTGGGCATATAAAATGAAAAATGTATTAGAGGCTCATGTTAATATTTCTAGCAGCTGTCTGTCTCTGAGATGTTACAGGCAAATCCTCTAGGCTTGCAGGACATGTATCCAAATATCATGAAAGTGTCTCCTTACCTGTTCAACACTTTGACCTTTGGTCACATACTCATTGCCAACTTTCACTCTAGGGTGCAACAAACCCTTAATCAAATCAGAGGAGTTGATTCCCATCAGGTAGGCAGCTTTGTCAGCACCTGGTCAGGAGATATAAGGTTTCAATTGGCTTTAAACTTCTACATGGAAACATGCCCAGCTAAAAAAGCCATGTTTTTGAAGTACATTCACTTCAAAAGACAAATTGGATAAAGGCCTGATTTGTGTTAGGTATGCCTGTACTCTCTGTTATGGAAGGCCATCTGACTACTTTATACCCCAATTGCTGCAAGAATCTCACTCAAGAAGCTCTTCAGGTTTAGGGAAAAGAACATATCTCCACACAGGTTATAGACAGTTTTAGGTGTAAGACAAAATAAAGAAGCAGGACCTGTAGTCATGAAAGAGAAAGTTAAGGCAGCAGGATTTCACAACCATTTTGTGCAAATGGTCTCAAACATGGCATTTGATCCTGTTAGTCTGGCTGTGTTCATCTCCTGCTGACTAAGGTTATCCACCACTGAATAAGCCTGTTACAAGTACAGCACTCTTGGCTGATCAGAGTGTGCAGGAGCAAAGCAAACAGGCAGCTGCTTCCTCAGTACATGCCAGACTTTTGAAGCTGAGGAGCAATATTAGGTGTTATTCTTACTTTCAGTGCCATCAGCCTCTGCCTGCTCTTCTCGGGGTCTTTGCTTGAATTTCATATTCCCAAAGTGCATGATGGCACCTGTGAGCTTGTAGGAACCAGCCTTCTCATCAGGCACAAATCCCAAGATGTCCATGGCTTGCTGTGAAAAGTAAACACAGGCATGTTGTCACTTCCCTGCTCAAAAGCAGTGATGGTTGCAGCCCCACAATCTACCTTTGCAGGGCAGATATTACTATCCTGCCAAGGGTTGTTATCATTTAAAGCAGCCACTGGAACACCCTGAAGACCCAGCAGTGGCAGAGGACCCAGGGGAGAGCTCTCTTCATCTAGCATTGTATATATAAAAAATTATAAAAGGTGGACATTACATGGAGCAAGGCCAGATTCAAAAGTGTAACAGTTTACCAGACCTTGTGCTTCACAGTCTGAATGTAGTTAAGACCCAATCCTGCTTTTGCTGTAGTCCAACAGTTTCAGGGACAGAAGTCAGGCTCCTCCCAGTAGTCTTCCTCCCCTGATCTAGGAAACCCAAAGTCATATCCATACAGACTTACATCTGTTGCCAACAGTTCTTCTCCATCGTCCAAGTTGTCCACTGTAACCACTCCTTGTGAGCAGAAGTGGTAGTCATATGGGTTGGTAGAGATCAGGAGCATGTCTGTAAAAGAACTGCCAAGGTCAAAACTGCCATCCATTCAGGTTATCCTCAGAAACGGAGATGGAAAAATCAAATGTAACCTACATTTGTCTCTGCACTGCTGCGTTGTTTTGTTGTTTTTATTTTAATAACCGCAGGGCAGAAACCAGAAACTCTCCTATTCTACTATGTTAGTCTGAAGTTGTAGAGAAAGTGAATAAAATTAATATGGAAGTACTGCATATTAGCATCTACTGTGCATACACATCTATTGAGCATGTATTGCAGCATACTGAGTCCATAATTTCCTGTATAGTCCTACTTTTTGCCTCACATGTTTTTAGGGGTAAAAAATCCCACCTAAATAGAGAGGAGAAAAAGATTTTAGTATGATCCAAGACAGGGAGTATGGGCATGGCTCTCCTTTTTTATAACAGACCCAGAGAAGAGTGACTTCCAGCACCCTTTGCAGAAGACACTTGGCTTTTGATAAACAAAAGACAGAATATGGCCTGCTCCATTGTCATTCCTTCATATCAAAACCCAAAAATGCGGAGTTGTTGTCCACTAAGCTAGCTGCCTCTAAAAGTACAGGCAGAATCCTGCTTCCTTAAATCAACTGAAAGTTTCACCCACATTCCCCAGACCAAGATCTGGTCTAGATTTCAATCTTTTTTATACAGGCACACATCTCTACAGATCTAAATATGTGGCTATCAATAAATATATATCATATATCATAAATAAATGGCTATCAAGATACATTTATATAAAATCTTATTCTCCATAAGCTTGTCTTACTTTGCTATGTAGTCACTCTGACAGAAATGACTTCAAAGTTATGTTCATCCATAGTTATTGATATTGATACTTATCCATATTTAGATATGGATGTGTTTATATACAAGCACATATATTTCTTGTCTACAAAACACATGCCCCTGTTGGTTTCAGCCTCTTCAAGAGTCTGCAGACATGTTCCTGCTGGCCAGAAAGGTGTGTGTTGTTGTGGAGCATACAGAGAGTTTATGAGAAACAGAGCATTTTCCCAGCACAGGGATTCTCACAGGAATCTCAGTGCAAAGCTTCCTTGAAATCTTTCCCGTAATTGCCATTAATTAGGCCACGTAAAGCTTAGAGTATTAGGGATTTGACCACGCACTGTTAGGATAGTAAGACTTCAAAAGAGATTATGATTGCTATGGCTTAGTGGGAGTGTAGAAGAGCAATGAAGTGACCCTCCAACATATTTTACAAAATCTGTTCCTTCAGAGCACAAACTTAAGTCAGCAAACCACATCACTTAAATAACCAGTGAAGGTTTTATTCAAAGTATCTCGGCCCCCCTCTGCCCTTCTCCAGTGGGTCTCTGGGACCACGCTGAGCCAGAGGAAGCTTGAAAGGGGTAATCACCACATAATCAGCAGCAGGCAGCTTTGAACATTCTCTCCCACTACACAACGTGCTGGAATGTCAGTTTTGTCACTTGGGACAGAAAGAGGAAACTAGCTTTTCTTTGTGGACCTATAAGCAAATCTTCTCATATGTGTAAAACTGGATAATTGAAGTTTTATCACCACAAATGCTTTGGAGGCATAGCATTTTCCAGATGTTTTGAGACCTTGGATTACACAAATTCAGTGTGACACTTTTTGCCTTTATAGTGCTATGTTTTAAAAGTCCTGCCTGAGCCTTATTCCCATTAGATTAACCTGTAATAAAAGAAAAATGGTCTCTGCTGCTGCCACTGGAACAATATCTCTAAAAGATTGTATTTGACAGTGGAAGTTCAGATTCATCAAGTGGAAGCATAAGGGCCTTTCTGCACATGGGTTTGCCTCCTAACCCCTTATCCACTGTCTATTCAGTTTTAGGCTCTTAAAAGCTGTGGATCCACATAATGCTTACCTAGTAACTCTGGTTTCTTTCCTGACAGGATCTGGTAGAAGATGTGATAGTCTCTTTCACCAGGTTGCTGGAAAATCACTCGGGATTTCTCCAACAAATCTAGTCACACAAAGGAAAATTCAGTCAGAGAGGGTCTTGCAGCTTTCAGATGAGTAATTGTATTTTTTAAAAGGAGAGAGTTTGCTGCTTACAAATCTCAATATCAGCAGATGACAGCTTGCCTGTAGTTCCAAAATGGATTCGGATAAATTTACCCTATTTCACACAGAAGAATATTCTAATTAGTGCAGATAGTATACACAGAGGGAAACAAAGAATGCAGTTTGATGGCAATCATTTGGCCCAAAGAATCAATTTATGAGAACTCTTTGGCTTTGCACAGGCATATTTTCAATGAAAAATATCAAACAATGATATTACTGTCTTCCAAGCCTAAATCTGTACATAGAGCTATGTAATCTGCTTGTGGAGAAAGGATAACAGTGTACTTATCTGCCAGGCTAAGATATGGCAAAGCACACGGCTTCCAGTTGCATGATGCAGGTTTAATGTAATGCAGGACTCAGAGCGTTAAGCCTGGGCTTAAGACACACAGGCTCCTTTTTTGGCTTCTCCTCATTTGCAGTTCTAACTTACATGCACCTACTTATGTCAGAAGAGTGCTGCGATTTTACACAGCTTTGCCCATTACATTTACATATTCATCTCTCTCAATTCATAAAAAATTAGTAGTTTTCATTTAGTTTCTCATATTCAAACACACAAAAATAATTAATTTCCTTTCCAGCTGACAAGCACCTTATACAACTGTGTAGCTTTACAGATGCTTACAACCTCTGGTCCTCCCTACTCCTTCCAATTTAATTTTTAACAGGATTTGTTAGGGAAGCATGGGCTCCAAACTCAGGCTTGTCATCCTTATGCCATTCCTTTCGGACCTCTCAGACAATGTCAGCCAAATGTGGCAGAGGCAGAGCTCCCAAGAGGATTGCTCTCCTGCCAACCTAATGGAGAGAGGAGAGCCCCAAGCTGATGGCAGCATGGAGGGACAAGCAGGGACAGCTTACTGAGCCAAAAAGGGAAACCTATTGGCTCAAGGACAGGAGTACTGCTGCAGGGTGGGTCAGTACAGGGGAGGATGTGGGAGGGAGCAGGGGCTGTGCTGTATTTCTGACACTTAGTGGCAAAGTACAGCTGCTATAGGAAGGGGGAAAGACAGCCTAGTGGAAAAGGGGGTAGGAAAAAAATGCAGAGGCAATTCTGAGGAAGATCTACCACTGCTGTTCATAGGGCTTCCTAAATCTGGGTTTTGCTTTTCTTCTGTTCATTTTAAACAATGTAAACAGTTTAAACACTTATTCTAGCTTGATCTTTATTTCTCTTCAGGTTTTTGTTAGATCCTACTATGTTATTTTTCACTCTGGAAATCCAATAATTTTAATGGGAAAAATGCAATTCATTAAGAGATTATGACATAGGTATGATTAACTGGTCACTGTTGAATAAGATGTCACTGGATGATGCTGCAAACTTACGAAACGTGAGGAATTGTCATTTCTCAGGGTTTTGGCATTTCCAAAAGCTTCTAGGGCTGGGTTTGCTTGAATGATTTGATCCTCCAAGGTTCCCTAGAAATGAAGGTTGAAATACTATTGAGAAACCTACAGGCCACAGACTCAGCTGTCAGCTCTAGCTCAGCCATGCATTCAGTTACAGAGCTGAGCCTGTGTGGCAGAGTGATTTATTTAGCTTCACCCCTGGGGTGACACAATGTGAATGGCAGAACACTGAGACCATCAGTCAATTATGAGTGCTTTAAAAGGCCTCAAATATTTTGCTGCTCCCTACTGTTTGGCTTTGTAGATTTATATCTTGTGCCATCTGCATGTGAGAGAAATCACCTAGTGTACTGCGGAGTATGTGGGGACATCCTAGGAATGAGGAATGTGTGTAGGAGAGGGATACTGAAGACAGTGACAAGCACTAGAATGCATTTGATTTAAAAGCACTCGGAGCTTGTAACATCTGGGATTCGTGGAGATGAGAAAAGCTTTAACTGTTGCTCCCACAGAGTTCAGTTTGGGAAGTGGATGACTTTTCCTGCCAAGGCTCCTGGGATCATTCCCTATCCACCCAGAACCACAAAAAGTAAAATGCTGAGGCTCATGGCACATCTGACAGAGCCCAACACCAATTCTGCAAGGCAAAAATAAAACAGCAAAGCTGATGACTTACCCCAGTTTTTGTAGCTGGCTGTTGACAAAATAGGAACACAATCGAGAGAAAAAAGAGAGAGAATGTGAATACTAACACAGAGAACAATATAAAATATAACAATTAGCAAGGTTAGCTGTCTCGTGGGCAAAAAGTAGTGCTTTTTTGAAGCCTTTAAAAAACACGTGTGGCTATTACTTTGTATTCACCATACATGACAATGGTGCAAAACCAGATATTGCAGCTGGAAGATGTTTCATGTAGTTTATCAGATCAGGTTGCATTTTCATCACTCTTTTTTATCCCAAAATTATCCAGAAGTTCAAGTGGGGCACAATCCTATTGACTAGAACTTGTCTGTCTGCATTTATGCTCTTTTATTCTTGATACCTAGCAGCAGCCTCTTTTCTCTGTTCACTTAGTTGGTGTTTTGATCTATCACAGGACATCTCCAAAGCAAAACCAAGTAGATTTCTGCAGTGGAAGTTCAAACAGTAAGCTTGAGATGAGAACACCATTGTTGCATGAGCACAGCAGGTTTTAGACACCACGATGAGCACCAGCCTCATTGCATGCAGGAAGCTGGCTCTGGACAACTCAACCATTCCTTAAGAAAGCCTTGGAGGCCTCTGGAGGACGCATATTAGAGTTTGGTGACATGAGTTCTGCGCACAGATTTGAAGCGTGGCTGAAATTTTGGCCTTATAAATACTGTTCACAGGAATCAGTTAATTCACCACAAAAGAGCACTGAACCCTTCAAGTGCAATGAAGCTCATAACTAATAAGCTCATAGCCACACAAGATAAAAAGCAACATGAATACAGTATTCATTGTAACTTTAGAGAGCACTTATAAGCAGAACAGCACTTATCCAAACAGAAATACAGAAAAGCTGATTGAAAAAATATCTTTTGTCAAAGCAATCCTTTTTTTGTGGACAAAAAGACTTTCAATGAAACAGATGTTTTGATGAGAAGTTATAATCCTAGTCTTTTTGAAGACTATTTTCCATTTGAAAAAAAAAATCTTATCTTTACAGCCTCTCCATCTTTTGACCAGTTTTAACACAATCAGAAGGATATTTAGCACACACAAAAACTGAAACTCCCGAGGAAAAAAAAAAAAAAAAGGAAAAAAAAAGTGGCATCAACAAGCATCTGTCCAGAACCAAGGGTGGTGTTTCTGCTCCATCTGGAGCGTGGTAAGTTCATGTGTGCCTCTCTCCTTTCAGAACAGCATGCTCTCAGTACTGCAGTCTCGTGTGGTTAGTCGTACACAAGAAAGAGGGGAGCCTTGGGAGTCTGAAATGAGTCAGCCAGCAGCAGACTTACATTCTTTTTACCAGTTTCACCCAGGGCTGCCACTGTGGCAAAGTACTGAATGACTCGTTTTGTGTTGACAGTCTTGCCAGCGCCGGATTCTCCACTAGAGGAAAGGAGAAGAAAACAAAACCATTGCTCAAACAGCTGCAACTCATCCTTTTAAACCCTGTCCAGCCAGCTCCTCCCATCAAGGCTGTTCTCAGACTCTCTGACTCTGGTGCCTGCAGCCTGTTGCTCAGCCATTTCTGTGGAAATATCTCAAACTGACTGAATGAAGATGTGCAGTCCTATGAGAGCAGTAACTCGTTCTTCACACAGCTGAGCTCAGAAGGCCTGTACAAACCCACCTTACACGGAGCTTCTTTTAGGGACATGAAGTTTAATTACAAACATCCAGACTAACTCCCTAGAGTACACTTATCTACAGTTAATGAGCTAGAAAAAGCAGAAGAAAGCTGCAGTTATTTGCCAGCATTACCCAAGAGCACTTGTAACTTTGTAGAGACACTCAAGTCTCTATCCTTTCATGCTTGCCAGTAAATATCACTCCATCAAGGCTCTTTTGTGCCTTGATCATCTCTCCCTCTTTAGATGTATCTACACAAAACTCTGAAATATAACTTTCAGCAAGAGCAAGCACACTGAACAGAAGGAGTCCTCTGCATCCAAAGATGACAGCCATGGAAAGGCTAATCCTGCAAGGAGCAGTTTTAATTGCCTGCTGAGTTGTTTTCATGCCTACATGGAATGTTCACCAGATGGGGATCAGAAGTAGGCCAGACTCCATCAAACCTTTAGTTACTCCTTTCTCATGGAGGTCAAGTTAACCATCAGATGGCCATATTGACAGTTACTTGGTTCCAGGCGAGATTTTAAGAGTCAACTTGTATTTTATCAGGGTTTTTTTCTTCAAAGTTTTTCAGAACAACAAAGTCTCAAATCAGTCAAAAAAGAAGAACTTACGTGATCAGCATAGACTGATTCTCCCGATCTGTGAAGGGGAAAAAAAGAAAAAAGAAAGAGAAACTGAGTAGGGTGTACAAATCACTTATTATAATTGCAAATGGGTACCAGAATCAATCATGCAAGGACAGGAGAGAATCACATGAAGCAAAGACAGAAAGGTAAAAATTGGCTAGAATGATTTCCAGAAGTGTGGGTTCCAGCCCTGCCCTGAATTCTTCTCTTGTGTTTTGCTCAAATTGGTATTAAATACCTGTCAGTTGTACACATTCATCTGTGTCTGGGAAACTATAATAAAGAAAGTAATTTCCTGTTCTGAAAACATTTATTCTCTTACTCCTGAGTGTGTCTTTGCTCATGTCTGACCTTTCTGCTCCTGCAATACTAGATCAACCCAAGTAATTTTGCTCTTTTTTTTTTCACAGGCTGTTCCTTAAAATGCATGCATATTCCTCTTCAGCTGGCCATGCTACTGGAATTAAGCAGTCTATTGTCCACGCCTAATTGCCTGATCAGAAACAAGCATTTATTAGAACACTCTGCAACCCTAATATATTATTAATCATGTTCAGAAAACGCTAAATCATGGCAGCTTCCCAAGTCATTAAACCTAAATTCCTTTTTTCTTTTTATAATTCCAGTCATCATGGCAGGCTACATATTGAGGAGCCTTATCTGATAAAAGAGCATTTCTGCAGCCAGACCCACATTCCCTTTGCCCGGTGCTTTTTGTCCCCTCACAAAAAGGCACTTTTTCATTTTTTTAAAAGCAAGTGTTAGCACCATGTGTTCTGGTCAAGTCTCTTTTGGATTTATCCTGCTGCCTCGCAGGCCCTGGTGTGAGCACATCACTGCTGCCCTCTGCTGATAAACTCCTTTCTCCCCAGCAACGCCAGGATCAGGGCGAGGAAATTTCCCAGGGAAATCTGGAGTTCGCTGCCACGGATCGGTGCCCAGAGCTGCAGCAGCCGCCGCGACAGGGTCAGTGTGGGCTTCACCGGCCTGTGAATGCACACATCTCACCGGCATCATGACGCGGAGTGGAAACTGACTGGAGGGCTGGTTTTGAGCTTGGGAAAGCACTAACAGACCTTTGGGACCTGGCCCCATTTCTGGATTCACTCAGCTCAGACAGCTAAATTTGTGCACCTGACAGATGGTTACCAAGAGTGCCACAGGAACAGGCAGGGCAGTTTAGAAATGAAATAAATGTCCGGATACACAAATGTATATAAAATCATCACAGACTGCCAAGCCTCTGTTGCTTGTGGACTATTTTCGTGTTTGTTCCATGCTGCAGAAGCTCTCACCCACTTCTCTGCAGCACAATCACAGCAGCCTGACTGACGAGGAGAAAGCTGGTGGAGGCAGGCAGTGGCACTTACTCCGCAGCATGTCGTGGTACGCATTGTCAGCAATGGAGAAGATGTGGGGAGGTGCCTCTGAGCGCCGCTTGCCTTTGTATGCAGCAACTACCTCTGATTTGTAGACAGGCAACCACTTGTAGGGGTTTATGGTCACACAGAATAAACCGGAGTATGTCTAGAGAGTAACACAAAGCCAGAGTTAAAAAATTCATTCAAGTGATAAGGCAAAAAGTCTTGGTTAACCAAGCAGGATGTGGCATTGCCAGCTGCTGATTTAGGCTTGAATTCTGAATTGAATTTCAGACTTCCTAAATTTCGGAAATTACTGATCTGTTAAGTGACTTCCTAATTGCAATTTATACCAAAACTACAGATATTGAACAGTTTTCTAATGGGGAAAAAGGATTTTGAGGTGTCAACCTGAAATGAAGACATCACCTTCAATAAAACAAAAGAGCAGCAAATAGACTTGTGTCTGATTTTGTCCCTTGCTGTTCTGTGGGAGTTGTTTCCACTTGAAAACAGACATTGCAATGGAAAGTCACAGCTTCCCTGTTCGAACTCCATTTTTAGGAGGAGAAACAACCTCCCATTATTAATTGTATGCAAGAACCTCTAGACAATTTCTGGTGGGTGTTCAAAGAGAAAAACCACATGATAGTGTTGTGCCCCAAAGCTGTGGAACCTTTTTCAGCTTTTGGAGATGCCAAGTTGGTAAAAATCTCTTTATAGTTGCTCTTTGGACGATATACATCAGTTCTCTGGGGCCTGGTCTCTCCGAGGAAGAATGAGCTTTGAGTTGTAACTCCAGGCAATTGGTGTCAGCTGGTAACTTTTCAAGTACTTAGCCCAGCTTGGAGCGATAGCTTCAAAGAAACCCAGTTATCATATGGGCACAATCACTATATGCACATAGATTATTGAGTTCAACTAAGTTCTAAAAGTTTCAGGTGAAATCCAAGTCCCTTCCCCTAAAAATAGCATTAGGACGTGCTCCTGAAGGGCCTTGGCATGAATCCCCTGTCCTGTTTTCTAGAAAGAAAAAGAATCCACCTCTACCAGTAAATGGATTAAGGCAAGATGCCAGTTTAATTTTCTGCCTATACTGATCTGCAAACAAAGCTATGCTTTAGGCCCTACATGTTCATACAGAGGTTATTAGAGAAACGCAGAAAATGTTTTACAATCAGAATTTAAATAGGTAATGTTGGATTTACTCTTCTGATGAACACCAAAATACAGACCTGGGGTTGGCTGGAAAAACCAATGGATTCCTTTGGCTGATTTAAAACAGCTAACTGGAAGCAAAAGAAATCCCCATGGCTGGCGCTGACATAGATTAATATTAGAAGATGAAAAATAAACTGGGTTTCCCCACCAAGTTGACTTAAAAAAATGTTCCCCACCACCCCTCTCCTAGGCAAGCAAGAAAAACTATGGTTTGTATTCAGTTGACCCTCACTTTTGTGATTTATCAGAGTTGTAAAATGAACATGTTCACACATGATGTCAGCACTTGAAATGCAGGTCGCTAAATCTACCCCTGCAGTGGCCCTTACATAGATCATCCAGTTGCTGTAGCGTTTCCTCAGGTTGTACAGCACAGATGCCTCGTTCAGGTGGGTCAGCATAGACATGTCCTCAATCATGTCGAATTTGGGAGGATTCATGGTCTGCACATCATCTTCTTTTATAGTCATGGTCTGCAAAGACAAACAAATACAGCAACACTGGAAGACATTGGGATTCTCTGTTGCTTCATACACCTTATGGAAGAAAATATATTTTACCCTCAGCAGAGGGAAGCTCTTCGGGTCAATCTCTGCCTATGTGTGCAATACTGTGTGTTTCCACAGGTATCAGAAGAATGGGGGAAGGCTGAGATGATAAAAGTAAGAAGCACAATGCTATGGCTGCAAAAGAAGCCATGAAATTTGGCTAGAGCCTGGGTTTTTAGCTCTGTGCACCAAACCAGAACTGGTTGGTTGCAAACCTCCTGTCACAGCCCTCCCCCAGCTGGGTGGTGGCTGATGCTCACCCACCCATGACTGCATTGCTGGTTTTCCCTTGGTGGTTTTTCATGTGTCATCCTACCCTGAGCTGGCATCCGTTACTGAGCCTTCCCATTCACAGCCCATCTCATGAAACAGGCAACTGAACTGAAACAAGAACAATTCTGTAGCTTGCAATTCTGGCCTTGTTAGTCACAGATCAGACAAAACCAGTTTTGTACCCTTCCATCCGTTGTTTGCACGGTCACTTTGCCTTCGCTGGTTTCCGTAATTTCAGCTTCAACGTAAGCTTTCTTTTCATCAGGAACCCAACATTTCTTCTTCCCTGTGAAATTAAGAAGACTGAGGGCTCACAGCCTTGCATCAAACAGCAACACCATGCCTAGCTAAGTGAGATTGCTGGATTCCTTTTTCTGCAGAAGTGACACAAAACCTCTGGCATTGCAGCAGATTGGCAGTGCTGGGAAGCTGTGTGAAGCAGAAGGCATAGGGCTCCCAAATGTTGTCTTCCTTTGAAACTACTGCTCGGCTTCCTCTAGATCCTTCTAGCACAAGGTGTCAAAATATTTCACAAATGCTGGCTAAGCCTCAGCCTCCATGGAAAATCCATAGTCATTATCACCAATGTGCAGATGGAGGAACTGAGATTCAAGCCCAAATTAAGGCATTTGCTAAAAAGTCAGACAGAGAATTTCAAACTGTTCAAGGAATCCAACCCACATTATTCAACTGCCATCTATCAGATTTAAACTTATTCCTTCTCATTCTTCTGAGCATTGTGTTGAAAACCAGCAATATTAATAACTCACATTTAGTAATGTATGTGCCTTTTTAGAGTTCGGAGCAGCTGCACAAGATTTTAGGTCTTAAGTTACAGCAACTTTCAACAGTGAAAGGCCGCAGTTGTTGATGCATTCACACTAACTACTAAACCTCAGGGCTCATAGAAACTCGTTTAATGAAAAATAAATTATGGGGAACTAAAAGCTTACATCACATTATTATACAAGCTGCAAAGCAAATAAGACATCTAGTCAGGCCACAGAAACATCAATGTCTGTTGTTTTTCTCTAAAGCTGACAGAGAGGTTATTCCTCTTTTAGCAGAGCAGTACCAATACACCTTGCTTCTAAATCTAGATAAACACTTGTCATAGACTGTTTTTAATTTTTACTGTCTGGGAATTTCTAATAGATTTGCAGAATGACAACGGAAGCTTTGCATCCTGCTTTGCTCTGCATTTCTTTGTCTCCATTCATATGTAATCCTTACTCCTCTGAACCAGCCCCTGGCAGCACAAAGGGCTCCAAGTCTGCAACTCACCATCGAAGGCCACGGTCTGAGCCTTCATCAGCTCCTTCTCACTCTTTCGGAGGTAGGGAGCAGCCTCCCCAAACTCTGACATATCGACCATCATCTTGGCAAGGGTTCAAGGTGGCACAGCTCACAGAGGAAAAATAAAGGCACCCGTCTACCAAAGAAAGAGGGGGAAAAAACAAAACAATCGTCTATTCCGTGAACAATGTCAGGCAATATAAAAAGCTCAGCATAACATGGCAGGTGGCTGATCAAAGGGATGATTGATGTTAAATACAAATGCCTAACACAGACTTGGGACTAGACTGCACTTTTAGTTAAACCCTACCTTGCCTCAGTTTATTAAAAGTCAGACAGGTCTTGAAGGTTTCTAAACCTCAACACTGGTCGCAGTTATCTCCACAGGAAGATTTTGTATCTTTTTTGTGGCACATATGGTGCTTAAGAGCAGGAGGGACCACTTGAAGCTGTGATTTTAAAAGCCCTTAGCAGGGGCCTCTTCTGTCCCCTTTCAAAATCGCCTGGAGCAAAGCTATGCTCTCCTGCAGGTCTCCCTGGGGCTGTGCCCTCTGCCGATTAAAACACCATCTCAGGCAGGTGTTTTCTGGGAAACAAGGAGCAAGACTTCGCTGCTGGAAAGCTGCAGGGATGTATGCCCACGCTCTCACTGCAGAAAGTCAGCACTGGAGCTGGAAACAGCTCTGCTCCCTGCACTTCTCGATTCAGAAATTAGCATGACAATAAAAACAGGACTAACACGGCTCTGGGAGGTCCTGTGCTGGTGCTGCTCCCTCCGAATTCACCAGGCTGGGCTTCTCCCTTCAGTAGGGCATGGCTTAGGGCAAGTGTATCTGAAGAATTGATGCAAGGGCTTCAAATGTTTTCAGACTGCTTTGAGCTTATCAATCCAGTTTAATACCTACATCTCAAATGACAAGGGCACAGTGTTTAGGAGTCTTTTTTCATGAAAGAGAGGGCAGGGGATATGGGTCTCAGTGAGACTAATTTGCTGTGTTTGTACCGCCAATTAATTAATTTGCTTTGTACTCTCTAGAATCATCAAACAGATATGATGGGTTTCTTTTTTTGTTTATTTTTGAGATTTTTTTACAGACTTAGACATAAATACTTACACACACATAAACTACTCAGCATGTTTCCCAGCCCTTGTCTAAAAGAAGTTGCTCTGCTGCAAGCTGCACACACACAATTTTAGAATTTCGGGGATTTTTGTTTGTTTGTTTATTTGTTTGTTTGGGTTTTTTAAGTCAGAACACCATTTGACTACTATTTAAAGCTGCATAAGTGACCCTCGGGTTAATTTCTTCCCTTATTTGATTTACTGTGCAATATCCAGGCCAGCTGGATAAATTTTCAAGACCCCTATCAAGACAGACACTGTAGTCTTTCAAAATTTCATTCAATTTATTTCTAACAAAATCCTGGTAGAGATAAAAACTCCTTGTCAACCAAGGCAGATTTTTTTTCAGCATATTCCTCCTAGGGAACATAAAGCCCTAAGACAGCAGAGTTGCCAAAGCGTTACATCCAGCCCTCTCCCGATGCTGCAGTAAAAGCTTGATACCTTCTGTCTCGCTGCTGTAGAGCAAAAATTTTCTTTCTCAGAACTAGCCTAAATTTTTTCTAGATTTTTAAGTAATTTTTTAAACCTTAATTTTTTAAAAGATTAATCATATACATAAGCATAAGAATCACCAATTATTTAACATAATCTGAACTGGCTAAGATTCCCAGCTGGAGACACAACTCAATGGCAGAGACACTCTCTCTCTGTGTCTCATCTCTAGTGGAGCAATGAAATCACATCAGTTCAGACATTTAAACAGAAACATCATTAGAGCACACAAGTGTAATTTCACATTAAATGTGCAAATGCCAGAGGGGCCCTCCAGTGTTAATCTCTAGGACCCAAGGCAGGTTCCCTCAAGTCCTAGAATACACTGAAGTGCTCTGAATCACTTTTGTGCAACCTGGCTCCATTTGCAAAGAAAATAAATTGATTGTGTTTGAACCAGTTATCTGTGTCCCTTTCCAAGCAGCACAAGCATTGAAATTGCTTTAGAATTAGCTATGGAAACAGTTGTTTGCAACCCTAAAAAAGAAAAGGGTTTGCATTTGCAGACCCCCTAGGGACAGTTTCTCAGCTATCACCTCCTTATCTCTTCCTTTTCCCCCCTTCATGTTCAGGGTGGACCCTACAGCCAGTATGTTATGGTGTAAAGCAGCATTCTGGAAGCTGAGAGAGAATCCTTTATCTTCAGCAGCCTGGGTGTTTGGAGTTACGGCAGAGGCTGGAGCCCAGGCTGTGCACACCTTGGGGTGCAGAGAATTCATTGAGGCAATTCCATCAGCAGTTACAAGAAGTGGGAAATTTTGTTTTGTTATTGATGTAAGATTATTTTTAAAATGCAGAATAGTTGGGAAAGACAAGGCTAAAGCTAAAGGTGTTTCCTTTCAATCTCTTGTAGTCAACAACAGAAAGAGCCAGCCCTTGTATATCAACTATAGGAGATTCTTGAAAACGCCTGCTCCCTGTGGAAAGCCTATACTGTTACATAAAGTGAAGTGGCATGCCCAGGACCAACAATTTGATGGTGCATCCAGGCTTGGGTAAAAGGGACTTTGTCTTTACTGGGGTTGTTGAAAGTGATTGTAGCACTAAGGGCAGGCAGGGATAGTGCAATAGCAGCTGCAGTGGCACTGGCTAGCCTGGAAAGGGAGCCCAGTAATGCTCCAAGGGTTGTAACTCAGGCTGGATTAAAGAATGGCTCAGACCAACAAGCTGCTTAAAATTGCAAATTGCAAATAAACCATCATTTCTCACAGATTATAGAGAAGGCAAAAAGATGACTTGCAGGCACTGGCTAATCATTTCACTCGGATCCGTAATTACAGGGGACCTGACACTTCCCTAAGTGGTTATTCTGGCTGGTTAAATGAATGCACTGATGTTAGAGAAGAAACACATATTTGCTATTCTACCATTCGAGCAGCATCCTACAGTGACTACCACAGGCTAGATATTTACTGATACTACTGCTAAAACTTTAAGCTGCATGAAAACCTTCATCATATCAAACCCACGGTACAGTGTTAGAGCACAGCACCCACACTTAAAAGTGAGAGAGGTTGGTACTCACCCTGGAGAGCACACAGAAAGTGTCACAACTCTCCTGGTCCAGGCTTTATATGCCCCTATCTCAAGGTCACTGCTGATAACTGTTTAAAGGCATCTGCAGTTTTCCCCCATGCCTATATTTGTCTGCTGGATCTCAGCTGAGGAGACAATGCCCAGGGAGGGGACACATGTGGCTGTGCCCTGACGAAGGGGGGCAGGAATGTCAGTGAGGAATGGCACTCTTGGTCCCACCACCCCTCGCCAAGCTTTCATTCTTGCTCCATGACTTCATGGAAGAAGCCTTTCCTGCTTCTGTGTTTTCACTAGGGCAAGTATTGCTTTTCCAAGTGCTTCAGAACATAATTACTGTGGGTTCGTGGGTGCGTGTGTGGGTGTGGGTGTGGGTATGTGTGTGTGTGTGTAAATTAAGACTATTCAGACATGATTCTTCTGGAATATGAAAACCAAAGCTTTTTGCACCAGGAATAAGTGATTATTAATGGAATTATTTTATGTGAGCCAAATTCCCTTCAAGCAACAGGGCTAGGAACTGGGTTCTCACATCCCAGCCAAGGGCTTTTAAACCCCTTTTTGGTCCCCAGGAGTTTTAAAGCCAAGACTATAGGCTCAGGTTTGGAATACACAGGTGTTCCCCAGTTTATGAACAAGGCAAGACAGGGAAGAAATCTAAGAATGCATTGAGTCTGCCCAGAAAGTGAATCACAGATAGAGAACAAAGTAAGCATCGATTTTAGCGAGTCCTTTGGTTCAGGAAACTAATTTATGAGTCCCAATTTAGGCAATGTCTGGCCTTTTTATTGTAAACTCATTTTTCCTGTGAAACAAGCACCATGGGTAACTCAGGTCTCATTTCATTGCAACCCATAAATAACAAAACAACTGACACTGCCAGACTGATTTGCTTTTACCAGCATAGGTAGATATATAGGTTTCCTTTGGTTCTAGCATAAGCTGAATATAAAAGCAGAAAGGAAAATAAATACTGTGGATAATGCTTATTGGCCACAAGGGAAGACAATATATTTGTGCTCTACAAAACTCAATTCCAAGGAAGTAAGGAGGGAGCTTATCCACAACTTCATCAAATTCCTAGATACCCACAGGAACAAGTGGTTTGGTTTGTGACCAGGCAAGAAGGAAAATGTCTGCATAGTGAGTCTGCTATTTTTAAAGCTGTTATGCTGATGACTGGACAGGGACAGGTTGTACAGACAAAGTTGGTTTGTAAGAAACAGGAATTTCTGGAAGTGATAGGCTCAAAGACAGGAGACTGATGTGGCAGCTCTGAGGATTTGAGCACTTTGGTAACTTGGTATTTTTAGCATTTGGGGAATGCAACCAAGAGATAGAGAATCACTACTGCTGTGCTAGAGACATGCTCACCTCCAGACAGACTAGAGAAAAGAGTGCTCTGCTAGGGAGAAGAGACAGGGATAAGAGCTAGGGATGAAGCTTTCCATCCTGGTCTGGATTCATCTGTGAAAGGAACCTGCACTCCAGCTGACGTCTGGATTCATCTGTGAAAGGAACCTGCACTCCAGCTGAACACAAGCAGCTTGTGTCTCGTTCTAGAGTTTGACTGGCTGCCACACTCACACCAGAATTGCCACCTAGCCTGCTGCTTTAGAGGTGTTTGGTGCCCTGTAGCACAGATGTGTGTCAGATCTAAATCACCATACTTTTGCTTTATATCTGGCAAAAAAGAATAGAGAGGTGGTGATTTTGGCTGCTGAGGTGAACAGTGAGTGGTTGTGTAATCTCAAGCAGATGCTCCTGATCACATAATTGGAAAGAAGGTAAATCACAAGCATCACCAAGCTTTATGGACATTGTTAATCTGCTGAGAAGACTGAGAATATGATTATTTCAAGCCATGAGGATACAAAATGCTGATACTCTCCCTCTCTTGCTCCTCTCTCACATAGCCAGGAGCTTTACTTCCAAATACAATATTCTCATTTACCACCTCCATTGCTTAGAAGAAGCCATCTTCTTACAAATACACTGTTATCACTTACATCTTCTCTGTTCTTCAAATATTCAGCTTTCATCAGTCCTGCATGAACACTACAATCTTGCTCCCACGCCTCCCTTTTCTTTTTTGGGGTTGCAAACAACTGTTTCCATAGCTAATTCTAAAGCAATTTCAATGCTTGTGCTGCTTAGAAAGGGACACAGATAACTGGTTCAAACACAATCAATTTATTTTCTTTGTTAGCCTGATGTGAATGGATGCTGCACATTAATCCTGCCTTTCTGGAGTTTATTTGCTTTCTCTTAATATGAAACAGACATGGCAGCACATTTTCCCTAGACTAAATTTGTAACAGGGACAACCAAAGACATTTTCTTTTGCAGGGGTTACTTTTAGAAAGGTTAATGCTGGTCACTGTTTCTAGGGAAACAAGGGTCTTTGATAAGGAGCTCTTGTGACTAAACTATTTTTAATAACATTACATATTGGAAAAGAATGCAATAACATTTATCAGCTCTAGACAGGAGATAGTGTCAATATTGTGGTCTAATATAGAAAAGTTGACATATTGGTTCTGTAAAAAGCTCAGTTAGGAACGATCTCTATTTTCTTAGACAAAAAGATCAACCAGCCAGCTGGGTTTTGACAAAAGCTGGCCTTTAGACTACTTTTAATGAAATGTTTACTGTAATAACCTGGCACTCATGAAAAGCAAGATCAATGAGAGAGAAGGACACCAGTTTAAGAGACAGATGCTTGGAGAAAACATCTTTGCAGTCAGGATCCTCTGGGTTGCTCTATAAAAAAAGTAGAAAGATCATTACAAGATGCTCTAAAAAGAATGAGAACCTATTGTTTTCCTCAGGGGCTGTTTTTGGTCACTGGTCCATGCTGCTGTTGCAGCGTCTATTTAAAAAATAAATGGGAAAGAACCAAAATTACTTAGTTGGATGATAAAGTTCATCGATCTGGGAATAGTTTCAGGAGACTAAAGGTGCTAACATCTTATCCTGGAGCAAAGCCAGGCCCACTCTGTACAAGAGATTTATTTTGTTTTGTGAAGAATTATGTTTAAATTCCTCAAGCCACTAATGGCCCAAAGCAAAATTGGAGGGGGAGAGAAATTCAGATATAAAAATAGTTAAACTCTGCTGCATCTCTTAAGGATGAAAAAATTTGCACTGAACAGTACATTGAAAGTATGTTTATGACAGCTAGATTCCCACTATTAGACCGGAGATTTTCAGGTCTCTGCCAGCCTTTGTGCTCCCCCTGCTGCAGTGCCTGTGCTTGGCCATGGACACATATACCAGCAGCCTGAAGAGGTATCAGGACCATCTCTTTACCTTCCTTTCCTTTTAAGGAAGCAACATAATTTTAAATATTTTTCCTCAATTAATTCTTTGCTGACAGCTACTGTGTGGTGTGACAGTTGAACGGAAATTTAAATCTCTCTATGGAAAGCATCTGCTTTCATACAAATATGACTCGTGAAATAATTCCTAAGCCACCAAAAATGTTTTAACTGGCATTTAAGCCACTGTAATCTGTGATCTATTGCTATCAACATGCAAACCCCTGACACCTCTTCCCTTTTTGAGCGGCATGGGCTCAGCAGGGACTTCAGAGCATTAACCCTCTAAACCACAGGAGCGTTGCTGATCTTCCCAGCTTGGCAGCGCCCGTTTCTCAGCCTCTGATCAGCCAAGCACAGTGCTCCAGGCTGCAGCGGCACACTCCCCTCCTAGTCCGGCCTGGGACAATAAACATTTCAGAGCTGTCACTGCTGCCTCTCCCCTGCTGACATTCAATCATTACGGTATCTTAAGAACGTTTAAATAGGTCAGGTTTTTAATGGGAGAGCTTGGCTTCTGGGAGTGAGACTGACAGCCTTTTGAGAGCAGATTAACAGTGCTGATAAATCAATCTCAGAGTGACTCACAGCCATAAGAAAAATAAGAAGATGAAAAGGCAACCTAGTTCAATAAATGGTCTCAGTTCTTTGGCTCTGAAGATGTACCGGGGGAGGAAAAGAAGTCTTTTGTCATGTGCCTCATCACTCTTTTTCTCCAAATTTGACCACATCCCACACTCCACCAATGCTCTCTGTTGGAAGTTTTCTGTCTCCAATGATCTTGAGCATCTCACCCTGCCCATCAGGTCAGAGATTAATGGCATGTTTTGAGAATTGCAGTGCCTCCTTTTCCCAACTATCACATAGCCTAATTGCCATTAGTGAGTTTTGGGTTTCCCTCCCCCACCTCACCTTAAACTACTCTGCGTTATCCATAACCACTGGGGGAAGGCAGGGGGTTAAAAGCACTAATAATGCATGTAGGCAGTTCAGGTTAATCTTTTGAGTATTCATTAACGAAGCTTTTGTTTGCATATCATGTCATTGGAATTACTGTAGTCCCACCACCAATTCCATTAAACCTTTCTGAAGCTAAGAGCAGAAGTATTTTAGTCTTGATCAATGCAAGGCAAAAAAGAAATCTTCTAAGCATCTCTCTGGGGTTTGTATTACGCAATCTGACTTCAAAGACAGGGCACTTCATTAGCCTACTTCAGCCTCTGACTATGATGCACTCTGCTCAAGCAGCCTGAAAATCACATTTCCATTTCAATAGGCAGCGCTGTCCTAAAATACTCCTAGGTCTTCAGACAAAACATATTCTAGCTCCTGGTGCCAAGCTCCTGCAAGACAACTTGCCTTTTTATGGCTTTTTTATATTTCAGCTTCAAGGATTCAGAGCCTCCCTTCAAGTATGGGTAGGGGTAGTTGCTGATTGTCTGGTTTTGCTGCTGTGGAAGCTTATTTTTCAGGTGAGCTGAGGGGGAAAGAAGTAAAATATTCATGCACAGGAGGTTTTGTGATTTTTCAATTTTTCGCTGCTGTAACTCTATGAGTCATAACTCGACTTTCAGTCAAGGATTCTTTGCTACCTTTTGTTTACCTTATGCCAACTACAAGCTACACTAAAACACGCAGAGACAGTTTAATTGGTGAATTGTCATGGGGATACTTTATTAACTTAGCAAGTGCTGATGGAATAAACCCAATGTGAATGGCATGATGTTAATTTAGCAGGAAAACACTGCAGGAAGGAGACTGTGTGAGTTTTTCAGTATTTACATTCTGTGAGCAACAACAAAACATTATTTCTTTCCAGATACAGATACACTGGGCTGATCTCCTCTGCTGAAAATTCAGTCAGCAAAGCTTCTTGAAATATTAAGGCCAGTTTTAAAAGAAAATCTATTTCCAGGAGTATTACCTTCTGCCTGAAAAAGCACAAGTCTGTGCTTTTCACATGGCCTAATGATTTGACACTTTTTGTCAGTTAAATTTAAACACCTCCAAAATGGACATGACATCCTTCTCTCCATCAGCAATATGACTGGCTAGTGTGTGCATGTAAGTGTATATATAGGAGAGACACGCATATATATTTATACATCTGTGTGTATATCTATAAATATCTATACATATATATATATATAGACTTATAAATGTGAAAATAAGTTCATTTTCTAAACCTCTCCCCTCCCAGATGTGATGTTCCACACTTAGAGCTCAGTACCAGATAAAACAGCCTCTTCCTTGGAGACCTGCAGAACTGACCCTGCCAGTGATGCTGTACCACAGCCGAGCCGTGGCAGACTCCCCCAGCTGTGCTCCCCCGATGCTGGAACTGAAATCCTGCTCCCAGCAAACCCCCCCAAGCACATCAGTCTCAGCCTCTCCTCTGCACAGGGCGCTCCCATTTGTGTGACACATCGTGTCTGACACCAGGGTAATTTCTGGAGAGGCACAACGGGGCGAGGTGGGAAAAGGGGGAGCTGTTCCAGAAGGGCAGAGCCAGGAGTGATTAGATGACAGGAGTTACAGGAGAGAGGGATGATGAGAAAAGGTTGTGCTGGACCACCCAGAGGAACCTATGGATGCCACTGGAGAAAAGTTGCACCACCTACTGAGACAAAAACACATGGAGACACTATCACCAAGACCAGCCTGGCATTGCCTTTGAAGAGGACAACCAATTTTGTCACAGTAGTGATAAAAACCCAACAGCAGCTGAGACCTCCAGTGAGGCTACAGGCACAATTCTCTTCAGTCACACTGGATCCCCAGCAGCAGCCAATTCTGTTGTAACAGAATTGACTTGAGTTGATTTCAAATATATTTATCTTTTTTTTTTCCTTTTGTAAATGAAATATGCACTTTGTCTTTACAGGAAAAAAATAATGAAGGAGGTGGAACAAAATAATATCAGATCATATACGTGGGGCTTCTTGCACAAAGCCAAAGTATCTGCTAGGTATGTAGTTATATGCATTTCAGTCTCACCCAATGGTCTAGAAAAGAAAAGGGAAAGAAAATATTAACATATCCAGTATGATGATGCAAAGCTAGATTGCTGTAAAAATGCTGAACAGGAATGGAACACATGCCCTGCCTCACTGGGCCCCTCTGAAGCTTCACTTTAAATACCAAGTAGCTCAGCAGCATGAAAGCACTAAACTCATTTGACATGATCATCAACCCAGTAGAGTGACTCATTTTCATCAAAACTCACTCAGCAGAAAACCTTGGATTTGGATCTATGTAGCATGTCCCACAGCAACTTCTCACCAGCAGGTTCATCTATTCAAATCTCTCCACCAGCAGAGCATTTGGGAACAATCTTGGTTGAAAGTCTGTTTACCACTCTGTGCGTGTACACTGTCATTCCATCTCACCTTTCCAGATGCCCTTCTGCAGGTCTGGTGGCTGTGCCTTGCTTCTGCTAGAGAAGAGAGTGAGATCCAAACAATAACTCCGGCAACAAGGGCAACAAAATAATATTTTTGTTTATATAGCTATAGAAAAATGTATATCATGTTTTAAAAATCAACCTGATGTTTTTCTGAGGATCCAAACTTACAGCAGGAGGCTAACTAAAATATTTAACACAGAACTTCGAGAAAAATATAGGCTATTTTTGCGTGTGAAAATATGCTATATAAAAATAAGGAAAAAAAAAGAGAAAAGAGAAGGAAGATGTATTTTTTGAGTTGGACCATTCTGCCTCTTGCCTGTCAAGCAATACGGTCCTGGTAGACTCTCTGGTTCTTCTTGTACTGCAGTTGATGAACAGAGATTTTCCAGAGCAGAAAAATCTCCCCTGTTGTCATCACTCAAATGTGCACCAGAACAACAGAGAAGGAACTGCAGATTTAAAGTTCAGGTGATTTCCACTGGATTGCCAGCATGGCCTGGAGGCCTACCTTTATCCATTACTGACATACCTTCATACTTCGAGATAAGCAAGACATCATGATTAGAAGGAAAATCAAAATAAATAAATGGTGTGATGCTGGAATTGCTGTCACCTTTCTAGGAAAGGGGAACTGAGGCAAAGGCAGGGGCTACATCCATATAAATAAGCAGGCATTCAATTCCCACTATTTCTCTGTGTGGAGTTACAAGACCATTACCTTCAAAGAAGGGCTAGGCAGTGTGACTAGGCAGTGTGTTCATGGTCATGCTGTTGGACCAGGAGAAGAGTACAGGCAGTAGGGTGTAAGAATTTGACAGTGTCCTCGGAGCAAGCCCCACCCTTCTCCGTGGGCAGACAGGCTTCTCACCACATGGGTCATCTTTGTCACACTTAAGTTGGTTTTAAAAGTAGGAATTTTACCTGTGTAAAAGTGAATGGCAAGTTGTTTCTCACCCAAGCAGTTTATTCTGAATGAAGAATGAGGGGAGCAGATTTTAGGTCCCGCACATGTAAGGAGCAATGCACTAATTGGCACTGTTTTTCCCAGCAGAATAGGTAGATACATTCAAAGGCAATAGCAATACCCTTTATACTTCCAGTTACACTGAAGGAAGATTTGGCTCACTCTTCACTGGACACACAGACTTGGGTTTTAGCTATTTGCAACAAGTGGAAAACTATCCTGAATACACCTGAACTGCTTTCAATTTTCTACTGCCACACAGATGTCTGTACCTTGTCAGGTAAAAAGCGTGCCCATTAAAGTATGACACCAATGAGCAGAATTTATTTCAACAAGAGAACTAATCAGAAAGCAGATGTATAGATCCATTCCCCATAAATAATAAACCAAATGACATTTAGGTAGTAGGCCCCATTCTGTCCCATACTCAGGCAATGCAGACAGGTTTTAGGGATTTTTTTCATAGCATATGCATGAAGTTCAAAGTTCAAACCCAAATATTTCCCTAACCAGAAAAGACACAGTCTTTCAGACTACAGATTCAAGATGTGTTTTAATGACAGTTTAAAGAAAAGCATGAAGCTTATGGGAGGAGGTCCAAAAGGACAGATGAAACAGAACCTTCCACACTCTCCCCATTCCTGATACCACAGCCTGTTTGTTAGCAGTTAACAATGTGTGATACATCACATGGGGCTCTGCTGAGATGAACTCCACACCCCTGACCCTGAATCACTGATAAAGTCATGACATGGAAAAAAGAGCAGCCTGAGTGCCTTCACAACAGCCAAGCTCTGGGACTCAGCAACGCCTGCCATAATCCTGTTATCTCCTGCAAGTGTCTCCTACCACTGTTATCAGAATCAGAAGTGCAGAGGTATTAGCAATAGAAAGGAATTTTGGCCCTGTGCTCCCTCACTGGATGGGGTTCCTGTCTGTGTCCCACTGTCCAGTCCAGCAGCAAGGAACTGAGCACGGGGAGCACATGTGTGTGGGGGCACGGGGGGCCAGCCACCACGGCTGCTCGGAGTGGGGGCATTGCAAGGGAATCCAAACCAGTCACTCAGCCATACCTGAGCAAATTCAGAGCATTTGGTTTTCCTCAGTGTCACCTCCTTTCCCTCCCTGCCCTCACCAAAGGACACGATGATCTAGGAAGTGATGTGTGATCTCCCTTCACACCTTTCTCTTCTTGGACTTGGGGGAAGGTACATGGCAGAGCAGACCTCATTGCTTGTGGCTCCACTTTTACAAACCAAGACAACCAGATATGGGCAAAAAAGAATAGCTAGCAGAGATTTGTTTCAATCTTATTCCTCCTTTATTCATTAATGTCTTCAAAGATATTCCCTTCCTTCCTCCAGAAACCCCTCAATGAAACAAGTGTGAACACTTCACCTTGGTTGCTGCTGCAACCTGACGAAAGATAGTAAACACTGGCATAATTGACAAGATTCAGAACTTGCCATGTTTATCAGTTTCTTTGGAGATCTCAAATATCAGAAAAAAGGAATTCAGTACTTGCTAAGAGAATATCTTCCCAGCCATAAAGGATCAGAGTCCCTAAATAATAGAAAAGCTGAAAATTCTGTGTGAACTCATGATAAGAAAAGATCATTAATATGAAAAATGCAAATACAGAGAGGGTATATACCTTCCTCCCACACTAATGGTATTTCTGATCAGCCAGTCTAACTAAATCCAACCCAGCATTTATGTACTCAGCTTGAAGTAAAATATTAAGGACAGAATAACAGTTAGGAATATGACAATGATGTTGCCTCCAATAGCCTCCAACTAAGCATCACTAATCCAGGAAATTAAGGGATGAGATCAAAAGGAACCCAACTGAATTGAAATAAGAAACATGCAGCTACAGTCTTCAAAAAGTCTTCATGTTGTGGCACAGTGAGGACAGATTGTGACTAAGGGATCCGTTTGTATTCCTATGAGACATTTTAGAGCTGATTCCACCTTTCTGGATTTATTGAATGACTAATCACTAGCACTAGCATTCATTCATTTTATCCGCCTTTTTTTTTTCCTCCCTTTCAGGCAGTTCCTATTTCAAAATGTCTGTGTGGAGACTGAATGAGAGGCACCAGCTGGGGTTCCTGTACAAGATTTCTGTCCTTCTGGAGGAGCATAGTGCTATTTTAAGCACAGAGCCACTGGAGAAGCATAAGACAACCAGCAGCCACCAAACTCTAAAGAGGCTGGTGCCTGGTTTGCCTGACTGAAGCCTCACACAAAGCAGCCCATTCCACACAGATTTGGCTATTAATATTGGTTAGGGCATTTTTTTTCACTAAAGGGAGAACACATACAAAGAAATGCTGGAGGGATCCTACCAGCAACAAATGTTCTTTGGGGTTCTCCCTTGTTCCCAGCAGCAGACAAAGTCTCAGTGGCACAGGGGACATTTCAAGCAGAAACATGCAAGTCATTCAACCATTAAGCCATTTAACCTTTCAAGACTAAAGCTAAGTGACACAGCTAATCCACCAGTGAAAGTCTGTGTGTTCTCTGTCTCTACCATGAGTGACATCACAGCCACTGCAGAAGAATGATGGTAAATTGCATTGTTTCCAGTTTCATGGTGGAACTAGTTAAAATTTTTTTAGGCTATACTCTAGATGTAACATTAAATACAGCCACTGCTAATAACTTAGCTTAATTACTAGTTGATTTATTAATATACATGCAGGCAGAAGATTTCAATTATTTTAAATTATATGGAAAGATCCAAGTGTCTTTTTTATTCCATTAAGATTGTTCAAAACTCTGTAAAACCTGCAAGTGCTTAATTCTTTACATGACAATTTTTAATTAATTTGAACTCAGGCTAATTAAAATATTTGTAGATTGCAACAACCTAATTCATTCTTAAAAGGCAAGCTTTTACATCCGCAGCAAATATGCTCTATTTTCCATTGGGATTAAAGATCCAGCCCCTGTTTGAAATCCAAAACACTCTTCAGCCTTAACAGTGGAATTACAAGTGACAGCAGGTAATAGAAGTGCTCCATCCACTTGGGCTGTGTGCTATAAATCACCTCCTGAGCATTCCCAAGTCCACTGCTCCCACTTGCATGAAAATCTGTGCACTGGAGACAGGAATAAGAGTATCAGCAAGCCTTTGGTGGTAGCAGCCTTGGCTTAACCCCTCACTTATCAAATACTTACCTCTTTATGCAGCACTGGATAAAGGGAAAAACCAATGGCCCGCTCTGGCAGCCACCCTGCAACAAAATTTGCTAGGTACCCCACAGAAACCCTAGCTTCAGTGGATAGTTTCAAAAAGGAAAGGCAAAGGACTTTAAATTTGTAAGCAACAAAAATAAGGCTGTGGTTGTGCTACAGATGTCTCACTACCCACAGCTACTTTTGTCTTCACTGATGATTTCTAATGTCATTTGACAAAGGGGAAATGGCCCCAATGACAGCCCAACAAGTAGCTGGCTGCAGGCTGGACTATGAAGCCAACACAGTTAGGAGTTGTTTTAGTCACATTCTGTATCTCAGAGCCCAGGCTTGCTAGCACCTCCATAATTTCTAAGCCAGAATCATGACTTGCCATTTCTACCCCAGGGACAGAGGAGAGACTCCATTGCTGGAAAGCTGTAGGTGTGATCAGACCAGGTGCTGTACAATCCCACCTGGGCTCCCTTTCCCATGACAGGGTGGACCAGAGGATCTTCCCAGGTCCCTTCCTACCTGGGCTGTTCTATGATTACTAGGGCACAGAAAAGAAGAAACTTTTCTGTAGAGCAAAACAAAGGCTTAAGGAGGACAAAGGACTTGATCCCACGGTGCCTAGATTTTGCTGCTTTCAGTCTGTGCTGCTTTTAAAGGCGTGAAAGTCACCAAGTCCTTGACTGGCATGAGCCAAGTTGGATTGTCATTGTGACACCTTCACACAGCTGCTGGCTATGAGCTTCCTTCATATACAAATATAGCTAATGTATACACTGATTGTTGGCTTGATTCCTCCATTTAGAGTGAGCAATGCATATAGCCATAGTAACCAGCTCCTGCCACTGAGTCCTCCTCTTCTGAAGGCAATCCATTTATGCATGGCTCTGTGAAGAGGAGTTCACATTTCTCCTGTCTGGAAGAGCAGGAGAGGGAGTTCTGGCTCTGCAGTTCTGCCACACGCTGCAGACATGACAAGGAGTGACCTTGGCTATTGTTCTGTAAGTGGTTTTCCAACATGTCACATGCATCTGTTACACACTTATCGACCCACTTGAGTCTGTATAAACCAGCCAATATTCTCTTTCCTAGGCAGGGTTATTAAAAATGCATCATCAATGTGCAGTAATATCTCCAAATATTTTTTTTAGTCAAGGTATTAATAGTTTTAAGATGTTGGAAAAACATTTTCAACAAGTTCATGGAGTTTCATAGCAAAATAGGCTTGTAGCTAACATTCACATTAGCATTTCTCCTGCCTAAAGGATATTGAATCTGAGGACATTTAGCTTTTAATGCTTTAAAGATATGAGCATGCCAGAGCCTTTAACACAAGATAACAAAATCCAATTTCACTTGTCTCAATCAGCCTTTTTAAGTGTTGCTACTCAAGTGCTGAACTGAAGTCCCAGATCTGATCTAAGCTTTATTCCTTTCTAAATGGGTAAAAATAAACACATCCTTTCTTATCCTTTCTTGCCCTTTATGGACACAAAAACATTGCAAAGAAGGAAGAACGCTTGTACTCTAAAGAACTGAGCCAAGCAGCAAAGATTACCTCAAAAGGGCATGCAGCAAGTACTACTTTAGTTGTTGAGCTCTTTATGGTAAACAGTGGTGTTTAAACATACACTAAAAGATTCATATGGCAGTTTAGGCTGCACACCTGTAAAAAAAATCGCATCTCCTTCCCCAGAAAGCCCTAAAGAGTCACAGGGACCTTTGCATAGAAGAATAATATGCAAAGACCAAGAAAAAGCCTAAAGCTATTGTGATATTTTTAATTGCTACACAGTACTTTACTGAGTGAAAGGGAAGCTGGCCATATGCATGAACAGTGGAAAGCAACTATTTTAGACAGCAGTAAAACAGGTTTGACCTAAATGACTGAGCCCAGAACTTACCAAAGCCCAGCTGGCATCAGTAGCCCATGGAATCCCTGAGCTGTGAAGCATGAGTGCAACTATCCAACAAAAAATTGCCAGTTTCTATCAGTGCTATGAATGTTCATAGTTTAATATTTCAGTCCAGCAGAGCTCTCATCTGAGTACATGTCCTTGTTAGATTTTCCTGGGACTGATGGTGTTTAATGAGTCTGGGAGAAACCCAGGAAAATGTTATCACAGAACAACAGACAGAGACTAATGCCAGACTTCAACTACCCGATCTAAAATTGTTATCACACCTCAGTGAATGGAAAATATTTCCCAAAGATTAGGACCATTCCTTCTATCTCTCCTCTAATTACTTTCAAACTTAAGTTCTGAGAAATGGAAGAACTTGGAGGAGGTGATGGTGTAGGGGACACTCTAGTTTATGTAAGACAAGCCCTATGCTTCTTAGGTTGTGGAGCAACCCCCACTCTTACATCCATTTATTACACTACATGGCTGTAGTGTTATAGTTTTTTAATTACATGCATCACACACAGTGGTAAAATTCTTACAGATTTAAACACTAAGACTTTACTTTTGAACCCTTTCCTTCTTAGACTTATTTACGTAAAACTTCAGCTTTATTTCAACAGGATAATAAGGAAAGATAGAGGGGACTTAACAAGTGTTGCCTTCTGACAAACAGCAAAGTTATCACCTGGAGAGCTGCAGCCCAGGACTTGCACTTGCTTGGGTTTGGCCAAAAGGCTTTTCACCCTCTAGCAATGGTCACTCACAAGCCTCCCTTGTAAGCAGTTTGTAAGCTAATAAAACACTGACTGTAGCTTAGGTCTAGCTTCTATCTTTTCTTCTCACCAACTTATGAATAAAGATGACAGAATCATCAGGCCTCGAGCAGTTAGATATGTAATAAACACGGTTTGGGAGCAGGAGGGAAAGAGGGAAGGAAAAATATCATTTGAGTACTCCAGGCTTCAGAAATAGAACGCAAATTGGAGGCTGTGTGACCTCGCACCACCACCTGCGTGCATAAGCGCTCTGCTTCCAGTGCTGTGATTAGATGCTATTTTCCCCTGGGGGCTCTGCCTTATTCTGCATATGAGATAGGTCTGCATGGGGAGGAAGGCAGAGTCAGGTGGCGAAGGCGACTCTACTGTCTGCTTGTCCCTTTCCACACTGTTGCAGAAGCTGCCTTCTGTATGAATCAGAAGTGGGAAAAGAAAGATGATTTTAAGATTCAAGTAATTAATTCCTTGCTGCATTAGTATGCCAGTAGGCTTCACTACAAAGTACCAGTGTGATGGCAAGCAAGCCATTTACACCAACTTTCAGACAGACAACTACCATAAGCGGTTGCATTTCCCATGTGGCTAGAGGTTGAAACCCCCAATTTGCATGGAAATGCTGAGAGGAAACATAAAAGTACGGCATGCCAGGGCTGCAGCCAAAGCCACCAGGACCAGCCTCTGGAGCAATGGAAAGCACACTTGTGCATGCAGGTGTGAAGTGCTATGGAATAACAAATGGAGGTTTTCACATAAGGAGCCCCAAAAGAGCAGTTTACCCCAATGCATCTTGGTACCATGAAGGCAATTGTATGTGGATATTGTAACAGTAAGTACCCCGCAGAAATGAGTGACTGAGAAAGGCAAGACATTACATATTCTGTTTTAGGGTTTTATAGCTACAGGCAGCCATATCTTTGCACATACATAACCACTGAATATGCTCAGCTGGAAAGGACCCTCAAGGATCACTGAGTCCAACTCCTGGCCCTGCACAGGACATCCCAGGAGTCACACCATGTGCCTGACAGCATTGTCCAAAAGCTCCTTGAGCCCTGTCAGGCTGGTGCGGCAGCCACTGCCCTGGGGAGCCTGTTCCAGCGCCGAGCCACCCTCTGGGGGAAGAACATTTTTCTAATATCCAACCTAAGCCTCCCCTGACACAGTCTCATGCCATTCCTGCGTGTTTGAGCACTGTCTAAGCAGCAGCAGCCTTTGAACAGCTACACACTGCAGCCCTGCTCTGCTGATGCAGGGAGAGGCAGGAGCAGCCTCTGTCATGGCACTCCAGAGCAGAGCAGCCTGTTAACCTCTCTGGGGGAGAACAGTCATCTGGGAGGGTAGCACGCATTAGCCAGCTCAGAGACTGTGCAATCTAAGCACACCTTGCCTAAAAATACAGAGCACTTTGGCCAGACACTAACCAGAAAGGATGCTGTTTCCCAGCATATTCATACACACTCCTCCCCCAAAAAACTTCTTCGCTGGATAGTGAAAGGTATGAGGGCATGTACTTGGTCTTTGCAGAACACAACTAAAGCAATAGCACAGCACCTCAAAGCATATTCTGAGTTTTTTGGTGTTGAAGAAAACCACTCAACTAATACTGAAATGAACACAACAATTCTGTGATTTCCCACTGCCTTAGAAAGCCACAACAAAATTCACTTTGTTTCATCTCATCCTCAATATACGCAAGAAAATGAAACGCTTCTTTCAAAACTTGATTCACTTCCAATTACTAGATACATGACAAAAATAAACCAAAGATATTTTCCTCAGCTTTAGCATCAAAGGATAAAAACAGGAGCAATTAAGGCACTCACCATGACATATGAGCAAGCAGAGATGGTTCCCACACTCCAACCAAGATTAAACAAAATATATTATAACTGATCGCCACTGGATTTTTATTCCTTTTAATATCAGGCTTGTCAGTAGCCTCTGGTTTTTTAAATTACAATAGCCTTATATTTCCTTATAGGACATCCTGGCTATGGTGTAAAACATAGGTGAAATTCAATATTTGAGTATCAATATAAGCAAAGAATACGCCCAGACAGATTATTCTGAAGTAAAACTGAGTCAAAACAAGAGTTGTTTGCTTACAAAATTAGTTTTTAATAACTTAATACATGGTAAAAAACCTAAGCCAGATTGTTAGCTCAGTTACTCTAAAGAAACATTTAACCAGTACAGTATTTGTTCTCTTATGTAAAGGCTTAGCTACATATGGGTAAATCAAGGGCTGGCAATCTCTGCTATGAGGGGGATCCAAGCAGTATGAGGTACTTGTTCTGCATACAGAGATAACCTTTTCAAACGTCTACAAGATCCTTTGGAATTTAATCAGTGCCTATTCAGTGAAAACTCACAGCCTGGACTAGAGTCTCTGTAACATAAACCAACTTCTTTCAAAGAAAATTGCAGTCAACTATGATACAGCCAAAGAAATCTGGGAGTTTTCACTCCTGTCTTAGGATCTGGTGACACAATCTCCCCTTTCTGTGTACTCTCTTCTTTCCTTATCCCAGAGTACAAGCAATGCTGGAAATGTCTCAGAAAAACAAACAAACAAACAAAATTGTGCTGTCTCCCTAGGCTTGCCATGTTGCAAGAAGGAATGTGCAAGCCACCTCCGTCACATTTCTAAAACACTGATCATTTCTGACGCAGAGCTTTAGAAGGAAAAGATGTTTTAATGCCCTGCAGGCAACCAGTGCTTTCAAAGTCCATCTAAGCAACAACACTGCAATTCCCAAGCCCAGATAACTCCTTGGCTTGTCACATCTTTACTGTGACTTGTACAGTATGCTGTGTTCAGGACTGAGATTGCGTACTGCCTGAAAAGATACTTCAGATAACACCCAAATATACTTCAAGATCCTCTGGACCTTCTTCCTTCCTGCCTCCATGCACCAAATAAAGTGTTTCACTACCTGCTTTTCTCAAGGTCATGCAAAGGCTCAGCCATTGTCTCAGCAGCTTTGGATTCAGTTTTACAATGATGCACAGTTGATACAAAGAGATTGAATACTTCCTATTGCCATTAAGACTTCCTGCCTCGCCGGTGGTGCCTTTTGTCCCTGCAGTCCATTTTCCAAGCTAGGCCAGAGCCTGCACTGCCACACTTCAGTTCTGTGGGACCTTTCTCACAGACAGGTGCCTTACCCCCAACACCTTTTTTTTGTTTCTTTGTCTCTTATGTATGGAAAATACATAAGGCTACCTAAATGAGAAAGTTGTACCCCAATAGTTTCATTATATTTCTTTCCCTTTTTTCTCCACAAACCTTCTGCTCAGAAGATACTGGTAGGGGAATGCAGCATGCTATGATGTGCTTACACACTTCTCCTGGGACAGTGGGGCAAACACCACAAAAGTTTTAATAGTTAAGCACCAAGAGTTTGCATATTTCCATTTCCAAAGATATCCTCTGTAACCAAGCCAAATCTATTGTTGGCAAAGTGTAAAGTGGCTGCAATGTTTGCTCGACACCCAACACAGCCCAAAAACAATGGGTCAGGAAGACTGATTATATACTGGGAGCAACATGTCATATAAGGGATCCCATAACTTAGTTCCCATTTTTAGACAAAAAGCTAATGGCCACAAAAAATCCCAACCCAAACCAAACTCCACCTTCTGCACTCAAACTCCACTGAAAGCTCAGTTCAAAAGTCATGCGGTCAAAGTCATGCAGACAGAGGAAATACAGAGAGGTTCAACTGTAATGCTGAGCATGAAACCCATACATGGACCCAGCTGGCTCATAGTAACTGCCCTTTACAGGAATCATTCACAAGACAAAATCTTCCAGCTAACCAGCAGCTCTGCAGCCAAGAGTGTCAAGCAATCTCAGGTCAAAGAACATGTCAGAAGGGACACGAGGTTGTTCCTTAGGAAAGGTTTAACGTACTGTAACCATGAGAACCTCAGGCACAGCAGATTCAAACAGAGGCTGGCCATAAAAATGAGATTCACATTACCTTGTTACAACTGCTCTGACATGGATGCCTTCTTAGATACAGTTGAACAGAACAACCCAGACTGCCATTCAGGAGGTGGGGAAGCACCTGGCCCCTGTTGTCAGGTGTGGTCTGGGACTCCCAGGATATTTACATCAACAGCTATACACCTTCTAGTGCAGCATCACTCAGCCTATTTACCCCTCATTTCTCTGCTCTCCTAGGAAAGGATCCAATTTAGATTGGACTGGGGTGGAGAGAAAAGGATGTGTCACTGGGGACATAAAGGTAGCAGACTGTTCCCAATTTCAGCGCTCTGCAGCAGGGAAATTGGTGAGGGAGATGGAAAGGAAGCATGCTTCAGTGAACAAATCTGAAGATTTCAAAAGTTACCAGATGGGAATGCATGGAGGAGTTTATTTATATATAAACCAACTTTGCAAGGTTGAAAGCATTTTTTGAGAAATAAGTACTGGCCTAAAAATACCTCATCTTTGGCTGCTAACAATAAACTCTAAGAAAAAGGAGCAGAGAACCTCTTCTTACATCTTCACAAGAGTGTTGAACCAAACCTATAAAGCTGGGTGTCATAATTTCAGTGTAGTCTCTCCCATTTTTGGCCTTCACTTATTCCAGAAAACTGCACTGCTAGATAATTCTAGACATGTCAGGACATGTTTGAATCAAGAAAACTGTAAACATAAAAGAGAGCTGGCATAAATCCTGACCAGCAGCTATCACTTTCAGTACTGCTGAATCTGTAGCATAAGTGGTTTCTAAATTTCTTTATTCAGAATTTTATGTTTTGTTTACACCATCACTAAATAAATCCTACTGGTCATCATGAGCACTAAGTTCTTCCTGAAAAATCTGTCCAAGATCACAGCAGCTGTTCATTAGATGGCTTTTTTTAAGCAGGCCTTCTTACCAGCCCTTACATTTAGGATCACTTTCTACTTCCTACAACAAGGTCATGCTTTCAGTTTTTAAAGCTCTGAATTCCTACTGTTTGTGCAGGATATCAACTTCATCCTGCAGTTAAGAAAATTCCAGGTGAAGTTTCACAAGGTTGGGAGGAAAAGGGTTTTTGCCTACATGACATGTAGACATGCTGGTATGTGTCAGCACAAAGACCTCAGCACAGATATTTTGGCCACACTACTACCACAAAGCTCTGCCTTGTTTATAACAGAGATAAGTATGGGGTGAAGGTGACAGTGAAAGCTGGGAACTGGTTCAGGTGAATCTCCCCATTCCATCTTCCATGTGGGATGAGGATGATCAATTGGACTTAATTCAAAAGTAAGAGTACCATTCTACAGACTGTTTTATCCCAGAGGTGGAAAAGACTCTACTACTAATAGATCCAAACAGCACACAAAGAAAGCTTCCTAATTTCAATAAATGAGATTTCACCAGGGAAAAGCAAATGGTAGGCACTGTCAGTTGGATTGAGTGGTGAAGGAGAGGTGAAGAGATGGAGAATAAGGGAAAAATGAAAGCCTAAAATAAACCACTAGCAGGGAAATAGAAAAAGATCAAAGGATGCAGAATCTAGACTAAAGAGGAGTGCTAAAATGAAGACAACAAACAACAGGTGATTGTGATGGTGGTCACAGGGGTTTGCAGAGGAAGGAAGAGACAACAATCTTGATTCCATGATCAGAAGGCTTGATTTATTATCTTATGATATATATATAACATTATAACTATACTAAAAAGAAATAGAAAAGAGAAGGCTTCTCCAGAAGCTGGCTAAGCTAAGAATAGAATAGAAAGAATGAAAAACAACAGAGCTGGCTCCGACAGAGAGTGAGAGCTAGGTCTGCAGTGACTTGTCAGTAAATCCAAACATCTACAGAAAACCAATCACAGGTGGACCTGTTGCATTTCACAGCAGCAGATAATAATTGTTTACATTTGTTGCTGAAACTTCTCAGTTCCAGCAGGAGAAATCCTATGAAAGGATTTTTCACAAAAGGGTCTGCAACAGGTGATGAATTGAAGAGCATCAACTCCAAACCCTTTATTGTGTCATTATTCCCAGTAAGTACACAAAAAGTGAAATAGCACAGAAAACACCTAGTACAGAAAAATAAATATACGGTTAAGGGTATTTTTAGGCATGAATGAAATAATGTACAAAGTCATACAGAATCACATGTTACATGGAAAACTTTCTCCAGATAATGTAGAATAAAAGGCAGCTACTTTCAGATAAAAAGTACTGGAGTCCCCTATATTGAGATGTTAAGGTACTCAGAACTAAGACAGCACAAAAGTCTCTGCTTGTAGAACATGCAATTGACAACCTGACATGACTCAGATAATTAAAAATCGACTCTGGTGGAGCTATTTTTTGTGCTGGTGCCAGCTACTCCCTGCACTAAATGAGAGAGCCTGTGGGGAAAGGGAAAAAAAGTCTGATAGTGTGGTGGATAAGGCACACAACATGAATATGAAAACAGCACTGGGAATTTTATTACAGAACTATTTTGATTACAAAACTGGTAAAATCATGATGCCTAACAGCAAAATCCCTTACATAGGTATTTCCTTGCATGAATGAAGTATAAAAATCTCCTTTTTTTTCAGCAAAGAGTAACATATTATCTTTTTAAAACAAAATTTTTAACAGATATCAATTTATTTGGTAGTTCCATTAGCCACTATTCATTACCATTTGGAAAAACACTACCACAAAAGAACACAGAAATGCTGTCAAGACATCTTGATGTGTTCGTGCATTTATTTTCTATGCAATCCAGAGTTCAGCTACAGTTGGCTTAGAATAGCATACTGAAACAATATATTTTTCTGGTGGGGGGGGGGAAAAATCAATATTTGTATACTCTGGATTGTGTCATATAAATGCTAAAGATTAATTTACCATTTTCTGCAGACATGTATCTTATTGACACCTTACTCTGGTGGGCAGCTTGATGTCTTCTCTCTCCCATCCCACCATTTGACAAAGTCAAACTGGCATTTATCAATTTAGTTATTAACATGCTTGGCATTCTCTACTAGAATTTGTTTACTCGAGCACTTTCTGGTAGAAAAGGAGGAAAAAAACCCAAACAACAAAAACTTCCCAACATTCACTTACCTCTTCCCCATGACCAAGACATTTAAAGGGAAAGCACCCATGTCCGCAAATTTACTTTGACACTAAAAGTTTTTAACCCATTTCACTGACAGTTACCTTTCCAACTGACTTTGCAAAACTCCAACAAAACCCCTTAATTCAGCATCTCTGTTAACATTTTTTTTTGTTGCTGACCTTTCTAAGCAGTAACTACATTATGCAAAAAGGCAATCAAACCGCATGTGCTGTGTACAAAGCTGGCAGTCGCCCCTATAATTTAGCTCACTTAACAGAATTTGTAAAGCACAGGAAACAGTCCTACAAACTGAGGTTCACTGTTTCTACACTTTGCTTGCTATCACTTAGTTTGTGAATTGCTGCAATCACGCCGGCGTGTATGTCCAGTTTTTCCTTCTGCAGATTTATGAGCGCTTCTTTTTCTGCCAAGCATCCTTCTAACTGGGATTTTTGAACTTCCAGAGAAGATGCCTGCAGAAACAAACAAAATATTACAGCTTCCTCTATTACCAATGGAAAAACACATAATACAGTGAAAGCTGAGTGGCCTGGTGGTGAACTTAAGCAAGTATTTAAAAAGCAGTTTTAAAATGACAAGCTTTTTTCAGAAATCTCCCTCAGCTGGTGCTCATGAGTGATTACAGCTACTGCCACACTGCAAAATGTTGGATACCATGGGAAAGCACCAACTCCTTCGTTACTCCTTCCTCCATCTACATTGCATTTCAAGCACCACAACAGTAAATATTTACTGAGAACAAAAGAAATATTTGCTATATACTGGATAATATTGCCTGAAGAGATTAAGCTCTTGCTTCCAGGAAATGAAAACACAGTAAATTTGCTTGTCAGACTGGACACTTTGCATTTGCTGATCAGTTTGCATGTAAAATGAATCTCTGCTTTGTGATTTTAGAGGGAGTCTTACTTGCAGTCAAGTAAGGCTGCACTGAAGCTTGGGGGATTAGTTTTGTGGGGTTTTTTTCCTCTGTTTTTTTTCTGTTAACTTTACCTTGTTGACTTGGTACAGCCAAAGTAATCTCTCTTTTGAAAAAAAGACACCTTTTCTTGGAGGTAAAACTGGTTTTTTACTAGAATTTCAATGATCAAAAGAACCCCAGGTGCATTTTGGTGCATACATATGTACCTTGATTCAATGTGAGAAAGGGAGGGAGAGCAAGCTGACCTACATTTTCAGTAGTCAAAACTACTGGAGAGGAATTCATTACATTTTGTTATTTAACATTATGCCACAGGTTTGGTGGGTTTTTTTCCCTTCCCAACAACATTATGTACTCACATGCCATGCCACACAGAGTCTCATTAGAACTTGATCCTGACTTAAAACTCAAGAGGTACGCAATTGAAGTTGAGAGAATTTGTTCTTGTCCACTACTACATCAGCTACTCTAGGGTTTTTAGATACTTAGCTACCAAAGTACTGATTTACCAACTCTATCAATTAAACAGGTACCTAAAACTCCAGTCGCAGGAATGCAGGCACAAGTAATCCCTTACCTTGACACTCAGTTCTTCCCTTGCTTGCTGTGTTTCCCTTAATTCCTTTCTAAGAATATCGACAGTTTGTTCCATATTGGTTTTTTCTTTCTGTTGAGTTTTAATTTTTTCTTCCAGAACATTTATATTCTGCTGCAAGGCTTAAGAGAATGAACAAATTAGAAGATCAGATATCAAACTTAGAAAACAGATACTGCATTGGCCTGGGAAACAAGGGGTTTTTTTAATTAATTTTTTTTAGACTCAACACGGCAGCTAATTGAATTACTGAGTAGCGCCACCTACTGATAAATTTTAGAGGTTGCTTCCAGTCATTTGCAGAGAGTTAAATTAAGCTCTTTTAATTTGCATTCCATACAGAAAATAGTTCTAATGGACACGTTGCAAGAAGATCCTGAAGGGACACAATATGCAGAGATTCAGTCAAGTCTGGGAAATCAACTTCAAGCATCCTTTCTAAAAGATTAAAATTTGTACTTGTTTCATTCAACTATTCAATTATGTATCTGTGCCCAACTTTTAAGGTTTACAAGTTACTCATTAAGATACAGCAGCTTATCTAGAGCCTATAATAACAATATCTAGTTAATACAGTTATTTCTCTAGCTTCAGTGACCTTTAGATAAGTGACTTACTTGCTATTGTGCCATCTCTCTCCTGCAGCTGTTGCTGTAATTCATTTCTGTGATGTTCACTCTCTACTAACTGTGCAGCATTCCTAAAAGTGCAGAGAAATAAATTTTAATTATTAAAATGAGATATGTCACCATTTCCCTATCCTAAGAAACTAAAATGCTTTTTGTATTATTTTGTGTTACTGTCAAGAGCTTCATCCATCCTATGAATGTGCATGGCGTGAGCAGAGATAGATCTTATTTCCTTCCTGCCACCATGACCCAGTCACTGCCCTTCTCTGATCATGGTTGGAACTACTGAAAAGGCTGATACCGGGAGTACAAAGGCCAGAAACTGATGCCTTTGATTACAGCCACAAATAATTCAAAATACTGTGACAGAACTAAAATTGGCATTCAATGCAAGTAAAAATTCCCTGCCATTAGTGATTAAGGATACTGGGGTTTTAGCTCTTACTATGCTCCTGAAGAGACAATGCAATTAGTAAAACCTGTTTCAGGTATTATCCCTGTATCTATACACAAAAAATACCATTCTGAACATCTCCTGGATTGTCACACAACACTCAAAAGTGACCATACCATAAGACAGTGACAAAGCTTTTGTACAGGTCTGCCTCAGTTCTCACTACTTTGGGTAATCCTCTGTTTCCACACTCATTTAATACAGAGGTACTGGCATCTACCAGCAGTACAGCTCTAACATAAGCACTTGACACTCTCTGAAGCTAATCTACTTTTTCCATTACCAGCCAGACTAATTTCTAAGGCATATTCTACTTGTCACTTGCCTTGCCTAGATGGCATCTGTTGTCACTTGTTTACTTGTTTATCCACTTCCTATCTACCAGTTTCTAAGCTGCAGCCTCTAGCAAGAGGGAGGGACATATATTTCCTGTGTCTCCATTTCTGTGGCAGTTCAAGAGTATCTATATAATAAACTGCTCCTCCAGACTGGCATTAACAAAGGTCAGCTTTCATCAGAATGCCTCCTCAATTACCCTGAGCTGCATATTACACCATTTGATGTAAGTAGCAAAATTTGTTCAGTAGCAAACTAATGTATCAGTATGAAAATTTTCCATCTGAATCAGAACTCAAGGCAGTGATTTGGACTGCTCTGATTACTGACAAGGCAAGAGCCTGGAAGGGTGAAGTGAACTTTCCAAGTAAAACCAAGAACAGCATTTTATCTCTCAACTGAATAGAAGGTCTGCCTATAAACATATTTTAAATACATCTTCTGAAGATTATGTATTAAATAAAATCTGTCAAGAGCCTATATTCCCTTAGTTACATTGGTGAAAGGTACACCAGATCTCTATTTCAAGCCATCAAAAATGAAAAATTACAATTACTCTTCAAGAAGACATAGGTAATACTAGTTTTATAGTTGAAAAAAATGTTTTATACCACAGGCAGAATACCACCCATCATGACTTCTAGGGTAACTTTTAGATGTGTTTATTTAGTAGGGTTGGTTGTTTTGAGTTTGTTTTTTTTTCCAACTTGACAATATTAAGAGAAAACATACAGGCTAAAAGAAAACACAAGGAAATTTTTGCATGATAAAAGCATTTAAGAATTCAACGACAACCAAAATAACACCTCCATGCTCTCCCAAGGGCACCTAAGAATTGGGTCATCATCTTTCTCCTCATACTATTGCTGAAGTCTGTCAATATTCCCTCACCAATTGCTCCAACCAATTAAGGAGCAAATAAAATAAACCTAAGTCAGTACCTACAGATTCTCATCACAAATAAATGTATAAACCAACCCTGAAGCATCTTTGGCTAACTTCACTTCTCAGATGTTACTTAAAGCACAGCTGAAAAACTGAGACTAAAGTGCTATTTAGTTTTACTGCTTCACTTGCTTTAAAAAGACCAAACTGATCTGCTGCTTGAGTGATTCATTTAGTTTCATCATTGCTTCCATTTGTTTATTTAGTGAATTGCATGTAATCTGTAGATCTTTATATTGCCTTTCACTTGTTTCATACCTACAAATGAAATGTAATTGCTTTTGAAGAGAGCTTTTACTTTAACAGTTTGTCAAATAAAAATATTTTATATGATCTATGCGATCATCCCACTCAGTGACACGCAAGGTGTTTTTTGGAAGGGGGGTGTTCAGCTGAGTGTTTTTTGGTGACAGCTGGCTGTTAGTGTGTTAGATGTTTTGGGTTTGTTCTTTTTAAATCAACATACTTTGAATCATAGAATCATTTAGGTTAGAAAAGACCCTTTAGATCATTAATCCGGCACTGCCAAGTCCACCACTAAACCATGTCCCTAAATGCCCCATCTACACATCTTTTAGATACCCCAGGGATGTGACTCAGCCACTTCCCTGGGTGGCCTGTTCCAATGGAAGAAGAAAACAGATAAACAAATAAACCAGCCAAGCATCAGAGGATCTCTTACATATCCTGAAGTATTAATGATCAGGAAGCAATCTCCTTCCAGAAGAAAACTTTTAGGAATTGACAAAACTATAAATACCTTCAGAAATTTGCTAAGAGCTAATCTATAACAGTTTGTGTATGTCAGTCATCGTTTAAGGGACCCTATGATCTTCTATAATCTTGTCTTATGATACTAAAAACTGAACATATGGAAGACAATGCAGTGTGTAATTAATACAGGCTTATGAGGCAGATTTCATGCTCTAAGTGTCCCCTGGTGTCAGTTAATTGACTGCTTTCAAGAAACAGCATATATGAAGTATGAAGGTTGTTTTAAAAAGTAAGTTTTTGCTTTAGAAACACATTGTAAGGATTCGAAAGTTCTGTTCCTAGTGGAGAATTTAAAACTGTTAGATCCTAGACAGAGGCTGATTTATTTCCCATGAATAGACAATACATGTTCACAAAGTGTATGACTGCCTACAATTCAAGCAAAAATGGAGGCACTTCCACAGTGACCATACTAGACATTTATTCAAGAAATCTAGAATTGGAAAAAAGTTTTATACATTTGCCTCCCTCAATGACTCCTTTATTGGTAGCAATATGCTTTCAAAATTGTCTAATAATGCTTGCTCCCGTTATTAAACAAGAAACTTGATCTCAATGTTATCAGTTTCTTTGCCTTGCTGACACCTAGTGTCAGCTCATGAGTTGAGAAGTCAAAGCTCTTTTAAGCATTTATTCTTCCAAAGCACGTTCTAATTGCGAATATTTTCTATCTTTATGTTCTTTGCATGTCTCACATATTCTTTTTAGCTTAAGATCCCAAAGAAATAATGTTTATAAATAATTCAGGACACACAATGTGTCTCATTCCTCCATACCTCATTTTTACCTAATTTAAGTCAAATTTGGTAGAGACTTGACCAACAACACCAAGTCCTACATTATGCAAACACACTGATATTGGCTGTTTCTCCAGAACTCTCGCAAGCATGTCATCAAGACAGCTTGTAAGATCAAAGAGATATGGAGAGCATGGTATAATGCTAACAGAAACTAAGCATTGTTAGTTCTGTGTCTTAGAGAACAACACTCTCTATTTATACAAAGCTTGTGCTATTTCCTGAACTGGACCTTCAGCACCTACAATTCAGTTCTCATTCCACTGAAAGTTGAATGTTAATACATTAATAAATTTAGGTATGTAAATGTAACATAAATTTGAGTTCCTGAAAGACCTTATTGACAAGCATACAGAAGAAAAAATAATGACCTTTTCATTTAAGAACATGACACAGCATGTAATGTTGCTCTTCTAATGTGCCTAGCACAGTAAAGGACATCAGAACTCTTTTCAAATTAAATATTTGTTTAGAGATCCTACGTGTCTTACCTCTGAAGGAGATCAAGAGTGGATTTTTTTAGTAGTTCATGCTCTTCAGCAACTGCCTGCAATTTCCTGTTGTGCTGAAAGAGCTGCTCAATATCAGTCTGTGCTTTTTCAGATTCTACCTGTTGAGCCTTCAACAAATCGTTAAGCTCTTCATTTTTTCGTTCTGCATCCTTCAGCATTGCAGCAAGAGTTCTTGCCTTTGAGTGGAAAGACACCCCCAAATAAAAAGAAAAAAAAAGCCACATACATTAAAGGGAATTTTGTTTCTCCAGTTGTATTAGGCATGTTTGAGGCCATAGATCTAACACCAAAATGTCACCATCTACATTAAGAGAATAAATTCCCTCACATAATATTAACTACAAATTAATTGGTTCACTAAATTCCCTTAGCTCCATTTATAGACAATCTGAGGGAAGAGGGAAGAACAAAGTAGAAGATGATACATTTTAGCTGTGGATTTAGTAACCAGTAGCACAATCTTTAATGTAACCTTTAAAGAATAGAAATTATTCTCACTTTTCAATGTGCAGCCCAAATACAGACCCAACAAAAGCCAGCTTTATTTGAAAGTTCATCTCTGACCAGTGAATCAAAGGCACAACCAGGAAACAGTTCTTTATATACCAGCAAATTCGATAGAGAATTCTAGTAAGTGGGTTTATTACTTTTTAATATTTATGAATTATCACTAATGGCTAGCAAATTATAACAAGCAGAGTAGGGTGGTTTTGTTGACATCCTGTAAGGTAAATGACATTAAAGAAAACTGTACCAAAGAACAGGCCAGAGGAAAACAGGATTTTCATGATGAAATTTAGGACTGTCTTAACTCGCAAGCACAGCTTACAAGTAAGCAGTATAGTTTTCACATGTGATCACAGCTAAAGCTACCCAGATAATCATTACTCAGTCCCACCTTGAAGTTCCTCTACTTACCTCAGACTCAGCCTGGGCTCTCTGACACCGGTACTGAGCCATCAGCCTCTCAGCCTGAGCCAGAGCTACTGCCTTTACTTCCAGTTGGTCCTGCAGCCTCGTTTCTTTAGACTGCATATAGAGAGAACATTTCTCATTAACATTTTCTGAAAGTACCAACTGCAGCATCCCCATGCACATTAGGCTGTACTCACTGCTAACGCCAACAGCTTCTGCTCGTAGACATCCATTATTTCAGATATCCTCACATCAGCCAAGGGCTCCTTCATCTGTGGAAATGTTTTCCAGTTACTGATACTGGAAATTTCAATTTACTTACACAGGTAATGTGCCACTAAAGAGCTCAGTAGTTTTGTGAACTTCCCCTGCCACTAGACTTTTTGAATTCACATTTTTGTGTCTGAGGCTATCTACTCAAAGATATCCACCTCACCCTTGAGGAAAGTTTTGAGCAAGTGAACTGGTTAGGCTTAAGAGGATTCATCTGCAGAACACTATCAGTCCAGAACTATAAAAAGGTAAAATCATCATTCTAAAATCATTCCCCTTGGTTCAATCTTTGCTGAAGAATTAGCAGGCCTCTTATTGGACACCTAAAACAATCTGCCCAAAGATTAACAGCACAAAATGCATATGGTTAAAACTCCTTGTTTATACTCTGATGCTTTCTCAACATACATATTAGGAGAAAAGGCCCAGGAAAGTTTTTCTAGGACACTGGAAAGGATACTACTGAGGACCTAGAGAGCCTACTGTGTTAACCCAGTGACTTACTAGAGGAAATGCACCATGGATGGCACAAGACCTAAGTGTTTATTAAAGTATAAGCCTGAGTCAAGTGCTACTTAGATTTCAGGGTATTTTCTCTTAGGCAGTGCTGCTATAACACCTGTTCTGAGCAGCTGTTCACAGATGCTGATGCACAACCAAGTGCAAACTATGCCAGTTGTCCATACATTGAAGACCTACAGAAAAGTCTGCAGCATCCTGAACCACTATGTATGAATGCTTTTTGCAAATTAACAGGAGACCCTGTGTAGCTCCAGTTCTCAGCTCATTTTTCCGTCCCTAAAGTATGAAACAAGTAGTTTATTTTCCTACTTGCAAACTTGAAATATCTAAAGGATATAGAAATTACTCCAAGGAAAGCTCTAAGAATGAAATTCCCTTCATTCTCTCTCAAGATTGATACTATGAAAAGTGTTTTCTCAACTATGTTTTTACAAGCATTTGAGTTTCACACAATACACACAGCTCAAGTACTGGACATTTTAGAGTGAATGTGTATATTGCTTTTGAATTACTAATTAGAAGGTCTAAGAAAAGAATAACTCAACAATTCATAAGCAACTTTCATCCTAAAAAAAAAAAATGAAGCAGGCTTACAATCTGTCACATTACTGTGAAGCTGCTGCATTAGTGCTGTGTAGGCACCTGTGCTTGCTTTGATTTACATTAATATGAACACAGCAATGCACCCACAGACTGTCATGCAGTCCTGAAAAGAACGATCAATGGGAGCACCCAGTGGCAGAGTAAAAAGTAAGCCAAGGAAGACTCACCTGACCTTTTTCACTGTTATTCTGGCATCTCTCTGCTAGCTAATGGTACCTCTCTGAGTTTCAGTTTTATCAGTTGCAACAAAGAGATAAGAGTTGCAAAGCTAAGGCTGGAGGCAATACCACTCATACAGATATCAAGCTGTTACCAAGAAACTTTCAATTTCTTTTTCCAATTTGCATACTGTTCTTTTAAGCCAAAAGAAAACAGAATCAACAATCCATCTCTCAGTCTAAAGCAGCTACAAAGCAGCTAACTTGCTTTGAACAGAAAAGGGAAAGAGGAGATATATTCAGTATCTGCCAGGATGCCCCACAAAGCAGCACATGGTATGTGGCTCCTGGTTGGGTGTTTCATTCACAATGCAACTTGCTGCAGAGGGAAGTAAAAACTGCCTTCTGAAATAATAACAGCACCTTTCCAAGAAGGCCACAAAAGCTGAACGGCAAATGCTAGAGTCAGCTACAGCCAACAAAAGGAGAGTGTCAGTATGCATGTTTAGGCACACAAGAGATGCACCACATTTTTCTAAAGTAGCACAGCATCTCTACTCTATAACAGGCTATTTCTTAGGAAGCAGAGGGAGGAGGTTCCTTGTATGTGTCCCTGCAAGTCTAAGCACTTGGACTGTACCTGGCTCCTGCCTCTGCATCTAACAGCTAAGATGACTGTGGGCAGACCCTCTGGAGAGGGCCCTCAGTAAGGAGCCTTACCTTCAGGTGTAGCTCAATATAGCATCCCTGAATTCTGCTCAGGAGCTCAGTAAAAACAGCCCATTCCAAACAGACAGGAATCTAAACCTAACTTAACTGTTCCACATACAGTAGTAGTCTGACACTTGGATTTTCATTTCTGTCCCTTCCAGTAAAAAAAGTGTCAAATGTTTCACAAGGGTATGTAAATTCTACTAACCTCTAGTCCAGAATGAAGTTTTTGTATTAATTCCTCAATATTTGAAGCTTTGGAGTCATTACTTGAAAGATAGGATGAAGAACACCTCACTGAAGTAGTGCTGGTTACAGGTGCCTGCATTTGGATTCTCTTTGCTCTGTGCTGCATTTCTTGCTGTCTGTAGGCATTATTTGCTACAATGCTTTCACCCAGCCTGTATAAACATGAGGCTATTAATGACACAACCTGCTACAAATAGCATTGCAAGGACTGAAGATGAGATGTACAGTCACATTTGCATTACCACACCTTACAAAGATGTGTGTTGGGCATGTGCTCCAACTGGCAGAGGTACAGAAAAAAGGGGAAAAAATGCATCATCGTTAACTTTTAGAGACAAATACAGAATCTCATGAGAAAGGGTATAGTGCTCAGCTCTTTTTGAGCAATAGATCATATCTCTTATGCACCTGAAAAACAGGTTATTTCACCTGTTATTATTCAAATTAATTGGGCCACTGTTTGTATCAAAGAAGATGGAGAAAGCACTAGTAAGAATTTTTATTTGGCATAAAAATAAGATTAAATCAAGAAAAAGCAGAGTACAACCAATAAACTTCTGTTTTTCCTTGCCTGCCATTCTATTTTACAATATTGTATTGCATACAACACATTTGATTTTGTAAGTTGTTGCAGTGTGTGATGCATTTCCTGTTTCACCGATCCCAGCCCCTCAGGTGTGGCAATACCTTTTCCCTTCCCCTCCCCCTCCCCCTTGCCTCCTTGCTAAGTGCTGTCAGTCAATCTTATCGTTCCAGCAGGGGTGTCGTCTGATTGGCAAAAGTTCAAAAGATGCCCATCACCCTGGGGGTCATTGGGTTAGCCGAGTGTCACTCGTCCCCTGAGACCCTGCCCCTCCCACCTGGTAGGTCCTATACCTGTCCCTTCCCTACCCCTGTCTCTGGGCTTAAAAGGACCTTGAGACCATGTGGTTGCTATTCTAATGGAGCTGGTTACCATGATTCAGATGTCTGTGACCTCGGAATAAAATTCTGGATATAAACCCTCCGTTAGAAATCCTCTCCTTTTCTCTTCACCTCACCTAAGGACTTTCACCAGAGGTAAAAGCCTGAGTTCCTACAAGCCTGGACTTGGTTCCGAGTGCCTAGCTGCAATTTCCAGCCGGCAAGAGGTATCTCTATGGTGAATACCACAGCTGCCGCCTCTGGTTAAGCAGCAAAGGCCAGATGAGCCCAGGCACCTTCCACCTGGAAATATTGGGATCCTATTCCAATTGTAAGTTTTAACCAAAATTTAAGTATGCAGATAAAAGTGCAATCTGTTTAAATTTGTATAGGGAAGAGAACTCAAAAGCTTAGGAAAAAAGCACCTATATTCCAGTGTCTGTATGTAATTTGTGGCTGGTATTTTCAAGGCAGTTACCAATAACATGTTTCAAACAAGAATGATAAATCAAGAGCTGATTTTAGAGGCACCAGTTATAAATTTTTTACTCTTGATAAATTCCTTAATTACTAAGCTATCCCAGCCACTTCACTGAAGTGCTGTCTCAATTACTTCCTAAGCGAGCATAGCTTATTTTTAACTTGCATTTATAGACATGTTATTTGGCTGTTCCATTGTACAATTCCAGACCTATTTGATTTTATAGAGCCTTCTTCTTTCAGCCAGACTATTCATTACTGGCTACTATAAAAATATTTCTTATATCCACAAACCCATATAATTATGGAATAATTAAGATTGAAAGAGACCCATCTACAACCACCTAGTTCAACTCTCCTGCTCTTAGCAGGTTGCCCAGGACTATGCCTTGTAATTTTGACTCTCTCAAAGGATGAAGACTACACAATTTCTTTGGGCAACATTTTCCAGTTTGATCTCACCTTACAGTAATTTGGTTTCTTTTCTGATATTTAAAGAAATCTAAAAGGTTTTTTCTTATATTTCAGTTTGTGCCTACATCTATCCTGTCAGTGGATATCACTGAGAAGCCTGGCTCTGTCTCTTTTGTACTTTCTATCAGCCATTTCAACACACTGGTAAGAAGCCTGCAAGTCTTCCTAAAAGTAAGCAAGCTCAGTTCTTGCAGTCTTACCTTGTGTAATACATGCTCATCTCTCAAACTCTTCACTAGACTCACTCTAGTATGTCTCTATCTTTCTTGCACTGGAGAGCCCAGGCCTAGACACAACACTACAGGTGTGGTCTCATCACAGCAGAGCAGAGGGCAATGCCCTCCTTTGCCCTGTCATCAGGACTCTTTCAAGTGCAGTTCAGGGTGATACTGATCATCTTTGCTATTCTTGAAGACAGAAGTTACATTTGTTTTCTTCTAGTCTTCAGGAACCTGTCTCAGTCACCATGAATTTTCCAAGGCATTCTGGAGTGGCCTTGGAATGACAACATGCAACTCCCTAAAGCACTCAAGGGCACATCCTGTCAGGTCCTCAGGTCTTCTGTATACTTAGTTAGTTTAGATGTCCAATAAGCTGACCCTGTGCCGCCCAGAGTACATCTTGCTTCCTCTAGGCTTTCCCATTGCTCTCAGGGACATCACTCTGCCTTTGGGAATCCTAATCAGTGAAGACCAAACAAGGCATTCAGTATGTCAACTTTTTCCATGTCCTTTGTCAACAGGTCCCGTGCTTCACTCAGCAGAAAGGTATACATTTTCATGTCTGGCTTTTGCTGCTGATGTAATGGTCTTTCTTGCTACCTTGATATCTGTCAGGTTCGACGCCAGGTTGTGATAGAATTTGAAATATTGTTTTTTTTATTTTATTACATCTATGGAAATAAGGACTTCACCAGAGTTTCTCAATAATTTTTCCATTGTTTAAACCACCTTATTAAAATACTACCTGAACTGCCATCTGCCTGTGTCTTAGCCTAATCTGTTCTTTCCTGGAAGATACTGGAAAAGGGTGAGCAAAGCTTTAGGAACTGAAGAATGACACATCTGACAGAGTTCATTAGAGAGAAATGTGACAGTCAGATGCACCCTAAGTTCCAAGCACAGATTTCAGAGAGATGAGGACAGGGACAGGAGTCAATTGCTCCTCTGCTCTCTAGGATCTGACATAAAATGAACACCATCAGCATTGCGATGGCTTCCTCTGGCCTCTGCAGGATCACTGTGGTCTCGTAAGTGCACATAAAGCAGAAACAAGACAATTTTTCTAAAGTTTCTGTGTCTGATGAGCTGAAAATAGTTCCAAAAAGCATGAATATCACTAAACTCATAAAAATGTCAAATGTAACCAGAGTATCACAAAAATACTTACGCTATGGCAGGAAAATCCGGTAAGGGTGCAACCTCAAACAGTATTTTAAGCCCCACTTGGACCCGCTCTCCATGGTCTGATGTTAAAGCAAATGTCAAAGGTGTAATCAAGCGCTGATCCTAAAAATAAATTAGTTTGGTCAAAACAAGACACAGCAGATAACAACAACAAAAACCCCACAAAACACAAACTACTAAAACATCACAAGGCCCATGAGCACAGAAATGCTTTATTCAAAACTTAAGTTACCTTCTTGAAGTTTGCCCTTCTAAGTTTCTGAGCCTGAAGTCCACTGAAGACATTTGATTTTAAAAGTAGTCTATACTTCCGAGTATTTGAAATCACATTTTACATTAAAGGCAACTCAACAGGTAAAGAGGCTAGTTAATTCTTGCAAGTTTTCAAGTGCTTGATACTCAACATAAAAGGTCACTAGCAGAAGTTATAAACATTAACTGTGGACTGTAAAACTAATTGTTACCCATTAAATTACACAATTACCATTCTAGAAGCAAGAAATGTTTGACTCTCTGGACTGCTCTTCCATCTATAAAGTAATAAATTAAGGTATCATCTGACCAGAAACTGCTTTGGCCATACAAAGCTCCAAATTAGATGTACACGTTTAATAGAAACTAAACCCAAAAATGATTGTATTGCTGTGGTAATTGTTTTCTAGTTTGCTACCTTTAAACTGCAGTCATAATGTGGTCTCAAAAGATCATTCTTACCAGGCAGCTAAAATATTATTTAATATGCATTACCAAAACAAACAACGAGAGTAAAAGCAAACTACTGTTATTTTAGAAGAATAGTGACACAACCTTTAGGAATCGTGCATAAGGGACTGTACTTTCCTAGAAGCTTTACCACTTCAGAGATAATCATGCAAAACATTTATAACTAAAACTACTGTAGTGCAGTGATGCTTTATTTCACAGATACATTTCATAAAATATTTTAAAATCATACCTGTAACATTTTGTAGAAGCTGACCTTCATACCAGGTACATCCTGCTGCAATCTGCTCATAAGATCAAGTGTTTTCAAAATAATATCAGTAGCAAATTTGCTTTTAAACATCCAAGTAGAAAAGCAAATTGGGTGGAAAAAAAAAGGTGAGATATGTCAAATCAGCACTGACAAATCCAGTCAATTTAAAAAAGAACCCTAATAAATACCTTCACGAAGAAAATAAATATATCTAGCAAGACAATGATGCTAGAACCAAAGAGATCATACTGAGTTCCCTGGAGGTGTGCCTGAGCTTCTTCAGCATGTCAAGGATGGCAACAGTGAAGACCAAAAACACCAATTCCAGTTGAAAGTGAGGAGGGTTTAATTATAGGGCCAATTATATTTCACTGGGTTTTTGGCCAGTGAAACTGGCTATAAGTTATAGCTATAGCTAAGCTATAAGTTATAGCTAACTTATAGCTATATTGACTTTTAGCTATAATGACACTGAGCAGAAAGAAATGTGCATTTAATTTTCAGTGCAACAACTGAAAATTTTTGCCCCCCATAGTGATGTGTGATATTTTGGAACTCTGATTGCATAAAATCAAAATGAGCAATCACATGCCATGAGCAGTTCTAGTAAGCTTTCACTTGGATCAGCCTGAACTACTGCATGGGGTTTAAGATCATTATTCCACATAAGTGTATCTCCAGCTTAGGCCAAAAACATTATCTGAATAAACTGACCAGCAAGATTACTTTTTATTCCACAAAATACCAAGTTTAATTTAATATTGATTTAAATGGTACTTTCAACTACTATATTCTTTCCATTGCAACAATATCACAACTCTCACTCTAGTCATGTCTAATTGGATTTTAGATAAATATGTGTGCTCACCACATTTTAGAGTCCACCAATTTTGTCCCAAAGCCAGTATCAATCCCACAATAAGGAAACTGGTGTTCTATCAGACATGTGCATTGGCTGGCAGTCAGCACCTTCGAGACATGCATTTTCAGTGTGTCATCTCTGCAGAGCAGTAGGTAGAGTTAAGAATAAATTCAATATACCTATGCCTAGGTATTGGCACCAAAAGGCAATATTTTATAATAATAAGGCTAGGGCACAAAAGATAGGGCATCAAAGCACAAGAGCCTCTAAAAATGCTTGTAATACCCAACAACATAAAGCAATTAATTCATGCCTAACAAATCAAATAAGCTTCACTTTTCAGTTAATACATACACTTACTGGAAACAGACGGTGAAGGCAAACCTTAATAAAATGGGTGGCATAAAGAAGCATAGTCAACAAAAGGCAGGGACCAGGCAGTCCCTAATACAAGACTCAGTTACCTAGAAGTGAGCCAGCAGAGACTTCTCCACAGAACTCAGCTTAAATGCAGGACTACACCCTGCAGTCATGTCCCCCTTACTAAACTTACTGTCGACACTAAGGACTTAATGAGGAGTGTAAAACTGTATAATTCCATGTTATTTTTTGTAGTTTCTCTTATCTAAGTTTGTATCATATTTGGCTGGGAGTTGCCCTTGTCTTAGCTAGGTAACAATACTAAATGGATCAAGAAGATGGCTGCCCAAATTGCCCCACAACTTCAATGGAAAACACTCATCTTTGTTTTTGATCTGCAAGGGGCTTCTGTTCTGTTGAATAGCCACAACATTTTATCCCGCACCACCATATTACAAAATAATTTCACAGCAATTAGAAAGCTACTTTAGATCTTGCAAGATGACACTCCTAAGTAAAATTAGGGCGGATATTGCCATTAGAAGCTATTAAAGGGACCCAAGGTGAACATGCCTTTCAATATCTTAGAGCAGATCATGGTGGAGGAATAATATATCAGTTGCCAGGAAGCACATTAAAAGGATATTTGTGAGGACATTAATAGCCTTGACCATTCTTTCACACTTTTTCTTCACTAATAGCTCATCCACAATCTGTTCTGGCATCTGAAGATGATCAAGAAGAACAGGCAGCAAAAGATCCATAAAGTGTTCAGCTGATTTACCATTCTTATTGCTGGTAACATCCTGTAGTAAAGACATTTTATGTCAATATTGAAAAGTACAACACAATAAAGCCAAGCTTACTCTACCCCTTCCTACACCAATCTGTGTTCCTGCTTTCCCAGCCTCTTGCTATTTCAGGTGTAAGATGGCTGACCAGTATCATACTGGAGGAAGTTTACAGGAAACAGAAACAGTGGGAACTTCCTCATTTCTGTAAGTCCTAGAAAGGAACTCTGATAGTGTTCTACTTACCTCATGACTTCATAAACTGCCTTGTCTTCCACTTACAACACAGACATATTTCTAAAATACTGCATGTCTTTAAAAGAATGGGTGTTTTATGAAGTATGTTTCTTCCAACATAATTATTATACTATGAACTTTATTACAGGTATTTTTGTATGTGTTATTTTTCAAGTCAAACTATAAGAGTTGCTTAAAAATAATTTTAAAATAAGAGCTGCTAAGAAGCTCTTTAAACTCAGTTATCAGTCTTGGTACCTCAAAAATCTCTTTGAGTAGTTGCAATGCTAGCTCTGAACAGTCTTCAGAGCCTTCCAATGGTTGGTTTGACAAGTGCACCAATGCAACAGATGGTTCAAAACTCTTTGAGCTAGTCACAAGTCTGGTGTTTGCAGAGACTGGCAAGCCAGCTGGTTCCAGTATCGCCTGCCGCAGGGTGTGACGCAGTTCTAGCACAGAGCAGAAGGCAAGCAGCAGCTCTAAGATCTGTGTGAAGTGAAGAAGAGTTCAAATACTTTTAAATCAAGAACTTATACAGAAACTGCAGCTCCCATAACACGAGTCTAAAGAGATACACAAGTTCTATGCAACTCCTTTTAGCACTTGAGTTTTTTGAGGAATAATTTTCTTTCTTTAAAGCCAAGTCAGCAGCAGAAACAGTTCATTGGACTGGTGAAGGCTTGTGACAGTATTCAGTGTATTGCATTCTTTTCTTCTGACATGACAGCTGGCTAGTGATACAGTAAAAGCACAAACATGTATACACTCAGCATGAAGAAAGCTGTCAAAGAGAAAAACATTCTGAGACAGGAATGGATGCACATCCATTCTCTGAGCATGCACAAAGAGAAAACCACCCTGGAAAGCTCCATGTCAACATGCCTCTGTAAACAAAATAAACAACAGCAAAACCACACAGAGAGAAATAGTAGCATCTATTATTAACTAGGATGTGTAACACATTCATAGAAAAAAGCTCCAGATCTGTTTCACAGACATATTTAACCCCAACATTTTCACATTTCGTATTTTAGCCTTTAGTGACAGATAGCCAATGTTTCATTTACATAAGGTGGTTGTGACACAAAGCTGAATGTAACAGCTCACTGCTTAAACAGAAGTGGTATCTATTTGTTCAGCTGAGGCAAGAACACTTATTCCTACACATTTGGGATTAGCATCAGGGTTCCCTGATCACCAGCTGAAGTCTGAGTAATATTAATTCAAAGTTTAGAGAGCAAAGTGGGATATACTGCATTCCTGGTAGATGCCAGATATCTAATAGCCAAAGCACAAGAGGTGTTTATGTTGGCTTTTTGCCTTTACATCTGTTGCCTGAAAGCAGACACAGAATCTGGCAAAACCCCAACAATACAAATTCAACCTGATAGCCTTTTGAATAACTAGGAAATATAAACCTGGTGAATTCTCTAGGTCATTTAAGAGTCCTGAAGACAGTGTATTTCATGACCAACCTTTGTACACAAGGAACCTATTTATAATAACAGAAGAGAAAGTAGTTTAGGAATGTAGCCTCAGCCTTTAACAGAAAAAGTATAAATACCTTAGATGATGAATCAGGATCCCTTCCATGAAGAAGATCTAATAATTGACCAAGGCAAGAGGTGAAGTGCTTGTACCTATAGCATGCGTAGAGAAGAAAAAAATTATAAAACTGAAATTTCAGCACATTTAGACATTTACACCAAGCGATGAATGAAAGTGCCCTATTCTCCTTCTCACCCCCAAAAATTTCAAGTACAGTGATGGTTTTGATGATATATTTTCTATTTAAATTTTTGATAATTTAAGAGCACAAGCATTAAAAATATTTAAAGTTATTTATCCTTAAGAATGAAAGCAAATTCCTTAAAATAAGCTATGATTTTTCAGCTATGTTTGCTGCTTGATTTAGATTGAAAATGAGTACCTAAATTCTGCTAGTGGAAAATTTGCAAAACTACTAGTCAAGCACTCCACAGAACCACTCTATCACCCCTCCCCCCCAATAAAATTATTACTTCTTGCAACTTCAACCATACTATTCCACTTCAAGATTATATAACACTGTAAAAGGCAGGATAGCTACTCATCTTGTTGTCTGACTACCAACACTGTCCAGAAAAAACATTACAAACATTACAGAACAGAGTATTTAACATTCCTTCAGTGACAATGAAAAAAACAGGTTTTAAGTCATAATTCTGTGTCAAACTAGTAACCCAGCAACCCTTTAGGTTCAGATATAGCAGTTATAATCATAATCAACTAGCAGCATTCAAAAAGCATCTTGGGATTTTTTTTCGCCTAGTGTTTGGTTTAGAATTCAAATGGCATACAGCAAAGAAACTGAACTAGAGCTTAGGAAAAATACCTTTAGGAAATGGAACCATACCTGGTAAGATAATCTGCAACTTTGGGGTTCTTCATAAGATCCATGAGTAAATCAACAGAATATTTTCTTGTTAGAGTATCTCCATTTACAACAATATTGAATATTAACTGAAATGTCTGGTGGATATTTCGAGCGTGAAAGAGCTGGAAGGAAGAAGAAAGTTATGTATAGGCACATATTTTGCTGGGTGTCTTGCTCATTAAAACTAGCTGGAATTAAGATTTTATTTGGCCAGTGTGACAATTGGTTTCATCTACAACTGAAGAACAGAAACAACTTCAAAGATACACTTACCTTTTCTCCTACTTCTTCATTTAGGATAAGGCTTGATAACACCGAAAGTGCAAACACAACCATAGTCAAACTGCTGTGGGCCAAGAAACTTATTAAGGTACGATAGAAACTCTTCACATTGTTCTACAGCAAAAAGGAGAAACAGAGACATTACAAACCCATCAAATTTACAGGTTTGACATATTTATACATAAGCCATACAAATAATGAATAATACAAAAAAATGTTAGTATGGTAACTGTTCTCTGGGAAAGCTATTTCATTGTTCTGCTGCACAATACTGGCATTGATGTTAATGTTCTCTTTTCAACCTGTATAAGGAATAATGAGAAAAAACACCCCAAAATAATAGAGAACCAATGAAGGAAGAAATTCCATCATTATTTTAAGGAAAGATGAGAAAGTTATTTTGCTAAAGCCCATAAGAGAAAATAATCACTGAAAATTGACTCCTATCCCTTCTCTGATTAATTATCAGATCTGACAATAGTTTCTCCCTTTTTTTTGCCCCCTGCCTCTTCCAAGGTAAACAGAACATTTGCTTTTATGTAGATTAATTTCTCTTTCTGAACTAAAAAATAAAATGTTTGCACTGATTTATGAACACACAGGAACCAAGCAGTTCAGATATGTATATGTATTTGAGGGTTCAAGGACCCTGACATGAAGATCAGTGCTATTTTATTGATTTATCTTTTGAAAAGCAAATCTCCTTTTTGCTTATCAAAAATCCACCTATAATATTGATGTTTTAATGACATTTAGTTTTTTCTATGGATGAATGATCACATTTCAAGTCACTTTTCAGCTGCAGAGAACAGTTGCAAAAACCAAATACATAATACAAGCCAGGGCAACTACATAGCAATGTACCAAAGGAAAGAGGATACCCAACTTCCTGTTCTGCTGGTTATTTTCTCCAGCAAGGGAGAAACAACTGCCCTTCGGCAGAATAAGCAGAAAGTGTTAAAGTGCTGAAAGTGTTAAAGAAGTACTAAGGTACCTAGCAGAGTAAATTAACTCTTACCCTTAGGCTGGAGAATCATGACACAAAAGCAAATCTCTTACCGAAGATTTTATCTGACTTTGAATAGACAAGTTGTGACGACAGAGGTTTGCCAGGAGTCCTAAACACGGTATTGTTAACTCATCTTCAGGGGATTGACTTAAAAGAAAAGCCAAAAAGATGTTTTCATTGAAGCATCCTGAATTTAATTACAAGAAATTGTAGGGTGGGGGCTGGGAGAGCTGGGTGGTTGGGGGACTTTAATTTGTTTTGTGTCTTGGCAAGAGCTTGTTTTATAATGAGACACCATTTCACCATGCAAAGCAAAATTCAGACTGTAATCCATGCAGTGTGGGCAGCTTTTAACTGAGTACATCTGAAAAAACCCCAAAGTATCGGAGATCTTAGTTATCAGAGGTTGTTTATTACATTTACTTGTAAGTCTCATTACATTTTTTACAAGAGTATTTGAATCAAATTTTTATTAATCTAACAGGTCTGCTCCTAGTGACAAGCATGAATTTCCTCCTGGCTTTTCTCTTTATTAGCTCCCTGCTCCCAAAGGTGTGGAGATGGGCTGAGGCCAATTAATATTCCATCACTCAAAGTCCCACAATCTGCATTTGACAATCTGCAACAACTAAATGGTTTTCTAAGGAAAGTGCTAACTTCAGAGCACAGTTCACTCTGGAGACCAGGTTAGTACAGTACTCTAATAGTCTTCAGAAAGTTTAGAAACTTAGCTTGCTGTTTCCCCTAAGAAAAGACACTGAGTACACACTTACACATGCTGCATTAGAAACAAAATTAATCCATCGATGTTGGCACCAGCACAAAAGATGGGAACGTTGTAGGTTAGTCTCTGCAGCAACTGAATACCCTGAGGAAACAGAAAGCTGTTCACATGCTTGCGCTACACCATCTCAGGAGAAATGTTACAAAAGATTAAACTGAAAGGACAAATATCAAGACACCACAACTTAATTAATTTTCAGACTCTAACATTAACGTAATTACATAAGCTGCTGCAAGCACATTGTAATGTCCTAACATACTGATGTACTTAGTAAAACCCCAAAAATATTATTAAGATTTTATTTTGACAGAGGAGTTACCTTTTCAGCCCATTTGATGCCTTAAGTTTTAGCTTTCATATTTTTCAGATTCTCTACTGCCTTAGTTTGTAACTCTGAGCCTTATATTAAGTGTTAGTAAGTTCTCTTCACAGGGTAGATAGACAAAACAATCCTTTTCCAGCTTAGGAACCAAGGACAACTGTTACCAGCTTCAGGCCCAAAGAGCATAAACAACAGTGAACTGAAGAGAGCAAACATGGGGGATGGGACTTCATAACCTGAGGCTGCAATTGGACAATTAACCCCAATATGTAAATAGACCAAAACTTATAAAAGTGTGAAACCTTGTGACCATTTTGGGTCCATCTTGGGTGTAGCCCTGATCAGGCTCTTGTACTGCCCAAGGTGTATCCTTTTAAGGCCTTTTAATAAATACCTTCTTTATTTTTTAGTTCTGTCTAGTTCCAGGTCAGCCTCTCAAGGCATCACATTCAATTCTCCACCTTTGCCTTACTAGCAAGTTCTCCATTCCGTCAGTGATAAACAGGCTTTGTCCTATTGAAAGGTCTAGAAGTCTCATCAAAATCCAAAAAAAGCACGTTGCAAGCTCTTGTAGAAAGGATGCCTACAGGAAAACAGGTTTGCTCTAAAGACTGCCATCAGATCTCAAGGTAGCAAAGTCCTTCATATAGCACTCTTCTGGCACATAACCAAAGTCAATACACTCAAACATAACAAAAATCACACCAGAGGTTAGCAGTTGAAACAAAACCTCAACATTTAGATATCTAAGAGCTTCAAGGTTTTAAGATTGGATCTATCTGGTGACTGCAAAATCTCTCCTATTGACTGGCAAGTCACTTGGATGCCTAGATCTTGTGGTACTCCTAGTGCTTTGAGAAATACACAAACCACAGGAATAGAGATCTTTACTGGATGCCTGACTTATTTTCCACACAACAAGAGCCACAGGACTACCAGTAAAGTAATTTTCTGCTTTTCAGAAAGAGATAAGTGACAACAGGCCAACAGCAAGTACTTGCTGAAAGCTTACAGGAAAACCTGTGCATATTTGAAAAAAAAAACAAAGCAAACTTTAAGGACAGGTTAAAATTGGTGAGTTCAAACTGACAGTCAGACATTCATTTAAGCTTTGATTAGTATAGCGCCTGGCATTCACTGGCAGATAGCACTGACCAGAAAAAAGGAGGCCACACATGCTCTGCAAGCCTCCCATGAAAACAGGCAGCCACAGCTTTCCTTTCACTCCTTCACAGTTACCTGTCAAAGTACTGTTTAGACAAAATGATCTCCAGGCTTGTGTTATGAAATGGCTTATGTCAGGAGAAACAGCCAAATACCTCAACTGGAAATCAATCTTCTGAGCTCTCAAGCAATGACTTCTTGAAATAAATTTTAAAAAGCAGCATTTTTTTGGTTGATTGTTATTTTTGCTTTGTGGGATTTTTAAGGGGCTCTTTGATTAGAGCAGGTGAGAACCCCAGTAAGATTAAAGAGAGTACAAAGAACTCTATATCCTGTCACACCCACCTCATATAGCAAATAAAGTACACAGCTAAGATCAACTTTCCCTTGACACATTATTTCCAATACAGCTTTTGAAGGGTTATTATATGCATAATGTTCATTATGCAACAGTAGCCAAACATTATGAAGCATTAGTTCCTTTACCTGTAATAAGACTGGGTCACTCAGATTAGTAGAACTTCGATGAACCACTCCTGCCAACACGCTAGTCAGATTGTAGGTGTCCTGGAGAGCTTCTCTAGTCTCTGTGTCTGAAGCTGGAATTTGGGAATTATTAGCAAAAGAAACTGTTGTATTAGCTACCAGCTGAAGCAGAAGCCAATGTCTTTGAGCAGTTCTTCACCCATGTTTTAAAGGTAATTACAAATGACAGCTCCTATGCGCTTGCCTCTCTACCTCACCTTTGGACATACAATTAATTATAACACTAATCCATTTCCTTAAGATAGCTGGACACTGAAAGAATAGCCTAACTCATACCTACCAAGTTTCATTTCTGATATCTTGAAACCTGCACTTCAAAGGCTTAGATCTTAATGAGCTCAGTTTCTTGCCTCACGCTCTGGTAGAAAGGTAGACTCAAACTGATAACCTGATAGGGTTGCATTTGTTAAATAAATAAATAGAAGCCAGTTCTGCTTAGGCAATCCTTAAAGAGTTGTAGCAAAACAAGTAGAGCAAGAGATCATTTGGAAGAAGACTTAATTCTTCAAATTTTCCAGAACCCTATAACAAATATAATTTCACAGTAATTGCTCCAAAAACATAAAAGGAAGCTCACTGAGGCTTAAACTCCATAAATCAGAGAAGACAAACAAGGGAGCGTCATAAAGGACTCAGATCTTGGATAACTACTCATATATGATGAGAAACTAAGCAATAATGGGATAATTTTTCCCTGTATATGTAGGTTGTGCTCTGAGCACAGAGCTCCCTGGACAATGAAGTCTCATTTCCATTAAATAGAGGGGGGAAAAACCCAAAAAAAGGCATTTCAATACACAAGCAAAAGGCAGTAGAACCTCTTTGCTGTTGGAAACTTGATGCACATAGGCCAGGCTATTGGAGAGCCCACACTGCCAGCAAACACTCCAGTGGGAGAGGTAACCTGAAGTTATGACAGTTGAGGATTGTTGCAGACAGGTAAAAGATGTTATAAAAGAAAGGTCTTATAAAATATGGCTTAGGCCCTGCTACTCTAGCTAAAGCTAGCATTAGCTTTTAAGTTCCCATGTGAAGAAATCCTAAGAATGTGAATTTTTTTGCATAACAAACTAGAGAGAAAATTTTTAGAGAGAAAAATAAGTGGCACCTGCATAAACAATAAATCTGTCCCATGAGAATCCACCAAAGATATATGTAAACACCTGTAGATGGAGAGAGTCTTAACACCTACACACACAAGCACTTTCCAACCAATCAATTAAGGAGCAAAAAAACTACTAGCCAATCAGAGTTGAGGACGAGGTCTGTGAAAACTGTGTAAAAATAGTTATGAGAATAAAGAATCGGCTTCTGCGCGAGGAAACTGAGTCCCGACTGATTGTTATTACAACAGAGGATGTGACACCACTTCTCCCTATCCTTGCACACCCCAGCCACATTTCTCACTTGATTAAAAAAAGCAGTCTTTTCCAGCTCCAAAAATAAAGGACAAGAGAATAATTTCACACTGTACCCAGTGGATAAATTCTGACATGCATGATCATTGTCATTCAGCGGTATGACTTCAAATCTCCTTCTCACTGCAAAACTTAATAGGTAGCTTAGCCAAGCACTCCACTACAATGAAAAATACTTCATCTTTCACACCTCATGCTTCTTCCAAGACATTAATCACCCACAACACAGACAGATAAGACAGCATCTGTCTTATCTTCCCTTGTCCAGACAAAAGATAAAAAGTTCAGATGCAAACCTTACCTAGCTGTGATAGCAAAGTAACCACAGACAAGACCAGAGAAGAGTTTATATTAGTGTCCTCCAGGAGCTCTACAAGGCAACTGAGACATTCACTTGGTAGAATCTGGTTTGAAGCAAAAAAACGGGTAAGCTTCAGTTCAGAGATAACCTGGAGATGAAAGGAGAAAAACCTTACTTACTCTACTGCAACAATGTAATTGACACGGAAGTCGAAGCACGGAGTTGCATGAAATAGATTTTGTCCTACTTGACAAACTGAGAACGTAAGTGTCATTGTACTGGGACATTTATGTTCACGTGTGCTGGGGGGGAAAAAAAAGGCAGAAATTGGCAAAAACTGTTTTTCATTCTTTTCTGCTTGGAAAGTACCAAGTTTATTTATTTTGAAAGAATAACCACGTGGCAATCAGCCTGCCTTCCAAAGGCCTGGACAGGGACCCAGAGCTGGCACTCCACAGGGAGGATCTGCAGGGGGAGTCAGGGCTGTTTTGGGAAGACTCTGTGACTGAGAGGAAAAAATGGAACCTGAGCGAGGGGAACCCTACATAAGAATAGGCCAAAAATTATATACCATTACACCAATACAGTTAAGACACGATTTATATTTTTCATGTGGGAGACTTTTGTGTATTCCTTCTGTATCTCCTTACAAGGGATATAGGGAAGAAAGCAAAGCGAGATACTAACTCTCACATAAACGTTCTAGCAATTAAAATGAATCTGTATTTGAAAAAGTAACTTGGAGATTAATTCAAAGGCCACCACATAAGTTGTACACAAAGCTGTACCTGAAGATCAGGAAAATAAACTGGTCCACCTCCTTAATAAAAACACGTCTAAATACGTGTTGCACGGAACTGGAAAATTCCAGATGCAAGACCTGTTCGTCATTCACACGCTATTTTTTAAGCTGTGAAACGATTCATGTGGGCCAGAATTTAGGGGATAAAAAAAAAAAAAATTAAGTCCCCTGTAACCCACACTATCTGCTTGCCCTGGGTGCATATAGACTCACGACACACGTCTATAAACACACCATAAAACATTATAATAACAGACACCACAGCACGCCCCACGCCCCGCTCCCTCCGCGCCCCGGCATGGGCGCCGCTCCCACCTCCAGGCTACGCTCCAGGAGCGCGGCATTCTGCACTGTCTTGGCGGCGCGGTACTCCGTGGCTGCGAGGAGCAGGGCCTTCATGCAGCTCGGGGGGTCCATGGCGGCCTGGCCCCTCAGACGCTCCACTCGGACCTCACTCGCATTTCCCGCCGCCGCCGCCATCGTGACGCAGCGACCATTGAGCGCGAGCGGCCGCCGCGCGGCAGCACGGGTGACGTCGCCGCCGCCGCCATCTTGTTTAAGGGAGGCAGGGACGGACAGCAGCCACGGCTTGGGGCAGGTGGCGAGAACCCGGGGCGGAATCGTGGGATCCGGGGAATGCGAGCGCTTGGATCGGTGATAGCGGCTTTAGGGCTCACGTGCCGTCGGGGCGATCCAGAGGGATGCTTTTCCTAAGCGGAGCTCTGCGTGGTCGGGGGGAGCTGAGCCGCCCAGCCTCAGGAGGGCTGCCTCCGATTGGAGGTGCTGTCGCTTCCCACCTGGCGCCCGCAGCCCTGCCTCGCCTTCCGGCTGTCTTTCTAGTACCATGATCTTTTCCTCTCCTATTCGGGAGGGCTTAAGCCTGGCCAGAAGCCAGCCTCCCCCTCCCGCGAGAGAGGCCAGGGAACCACAGGCGGGAGGGGGAAGTTTTAGCAGGGTCCTGGCGGCGGTGGGGCCCGAACGTGGGGCCCCGCGACCCGGCCTCTCATCCCCCTCACACAGCGACCCCCGCAGGCCGTTGCGGGCATAGCGCCCGCTCCCGCTGCCTGCGCTGCAACAGGAATCCTTTCCTCGTACTCCTTGCAGCTGGAGTGCCCCAGGACATCGGAATCATGCCTTTCTTGGACCATGTTCTTCCTTACACCATATGCTCGAAGTTCGAGTGTACAAGAGGTTCCGCGCCCCCACTACTCAACCCCCCCCGACATGGACAAACACCCACTTACCCACCCACACCTTTGGATGTCGGGAGGTAGATGCTGCTGTGTGAAGCTTTTGAACATATTTTCTCAACTCGTGCACTGATTGTTTTCTGTCATATTAGGCCTGCAAATAAGTGTAGAAACGTCTATGTCGGCCTCTGTATTTTCCTATGTTGTTTCCTATGCTGTTTGTCCTAAACATTGCCATAAAGGACAGGTGAGCAATGTGAATGTAATGTAAATGTCATTGTGTCTCTTTTTCCTCTTTTAAGTCCTTGATCCTTCCTGTCTCCCCTCTTTCACATGACTGCTGCAGGGGAACGCTGGGGAAGTGACGAGTGTGGGCCTGAAGTCACCTCAGTCCTGGACCAGGAGCTCTAGCCACCAGGACTGGAGGTGTAAGTCTGAGCCCAGAACACACTGTCAAGTGCCACCTGAAAGGCACCACGGCCGGGACCTTGTCCTCTGTTCATCCATCAGAGTAACTCAGTAGGCACCATGAGGCACAGGCTGGGATTCCTTGTTGCTCGGCCTTTTCCTAAGGCTGAATGTCAGTCTGGCTGAGTGAGCACCTGGGGGTCTGCTGAGACTGTAATTTCAGAAAAACTACAGTGCTGTGCTTTGTTGAGGACCGTGCTGCTGGAGGTGGGGTGTCTCAGCACAGCCGCTCCTCAGTCTGCTACCTGTGATAACCAGCTATCAGACAGGCTGCTGGATTCTGCAAGTGAAGAGACACATTAGTTATGTGCTTCTAACAGAGCAAGGGCTGGGGTGTTTACGTCCCATAGTACGTTTTTCATGGATGACTACTTTCTTTTTAATTAATGAAGTTTTGGACATATATTTTAGTACTTCCTGGCATTTCTAGGGTTAGTCTAGAAATGCCAGGAAGTCTTAAAAAAAAAAAAGTCTATTTTGTTTTTTTTTGTCTCTTTCATGCTACAAATACTAGTTGAGCCTGGAGCCAAAAACTCTGCAGGACTGTTAAATTCATAATGTAGTCCAAAGCTCTGAAAGGTCTAAAATTCCTTTGACAAATAATGGTGCAAGAGAAACATAATAGAAAAAAAATCTAACTATTATTACCTATTAAAATACATAAATAATTTGTGAAGGGTCTTAAACATACAACAAATACAAATGTCTTCCTCACAGTTTCAAATGGTGAGCAAGTCTATAGTAGTGACTGGAAGACTCAGGACACACATTCCCATTTTGGCTGTGGCTGCTAGTTGCAGACGACCTTCAGAACTAAAGTATTTATTAACTATTTAAAATTGGGGTTAATATTAAAGCAAATTTTTGCATTAAAACCAAGCAAACAAACAACAAAAGACATATACATAATAAAGAACTAATGGCAGTAGAAAATCAAATGGAGTAAGTATTTCCATAAGTACAGAACCTATTTAAAAAAGGATGTGTTCATGCTGACATGTATGTACAACTTGTAGTCCTCTTGTAATCTGCCAGAACCGTTCCTCAAAGTTAAAAGTATTTCAAACAATTTTCCTCTGGTTAGTTATTTTTTTATGGCATGGATTTAATACAGCATTTTTGTCTTTTGTCATATATGATTTTTATCAACACCTATCAATTCTGCCATAAATTTCTGCTTTATGCCTATTCATTTAATGTATTTATATTGCTGCCTTCTAGCAGAATGTTCACTCTAGCAGTCGACATCTTAGACAATTTGCTGGCTAAAAACCACCCGAAGACACATACATGGACACCTTCCCTCCTACCTACGTGTGTTTGTGTCTGTAACAAAGTACTTCTTTTATTGCTGAGCAAACATGCATAATAGCTTGTACTGAATCTACTGGCTGAAGATACAGTTACTCTGACAGTCTGCAAAAGGAGGAGGTAATTCCAGATCTAGAGCAGAGGACACCCAGCTGGAAGCTCTCCCCAGCTGAGGCCCTGTGCCGGGGCACATCCTGGAATGGCAGCTTCCGAAACCATCAGGCGCAGACCCTTCAGGGTAAGACGTCAACATAATCAGCGCTGTCATCAGCTTCTGTGAAGTAATCAATACAAAGAAAAAAAGATGTCATTGCAAGGTGCTCTTCTGAAAGGCTGTGGGTGCAGCACAGCCTGTGGCAGGGCAGGTATCAGTAACTCCGTTTTGTTTCTCAGTGTGCTATTGCAGGGCCAACATTTAGGCCCCCTGTCCTATGGACTGGATTCTCCAGGAAAAGGCAAAGCCTTTTCTGAGCCAGGAAGCACTGTTGTAAACAGCTGTATTAACTAGATACCCCCTTCTTCCTGAGAAACAGTCAAATGTCAGAAGTCATCCATTCTTGCTAAATCAAATCAGTAGCTGAGATATCCGTGACTCTCAAAATGCATCCCTTCTTCTGTAAATAAATACCCAAGAGAAAAGTTCTCATCCCAGCTAAAGGAGGAGAGCCTGAAAAAACCTGTTCTCTCTTACACTTTGTAAGATTGGTTATGGTTTTTGAGAAGCCGGGAAAAAGGCAGAAATTCAATGCTTGGAACTCAAAATTTCACAATGGAAACCTATTGCTCTTCAAACAGCTGCCTGCAGAAAAGCTGTTCCTTAGCTAGAAAACAAAGCTCAAATATCTCCAACCACCAGGATCATGACCTCAGTCCCTTGAGGTGTTCCACTGGTTGTGCTGGAGTGCTCAGTCCCACGTGTGCAGCAAAGCCAGCTGCTGGTAGCATGTGAGGGACGTGCTTGCTTTAGGGAGCATTGCTGTGCTTTGGGCAGTTGCCTGTGTTTCGGAGAGCATGACATTTACATAAACCCCTGCTGTGGACATGTAATAATGCAGCCTGAGAGGGAAGTTTGGAATGCTGTATAAGTGAAATTTAAATCAAAATTTAATAAAAACAATTCCAAAGTAGCTTGATTATTTCTAAAAAGCCTCCGTATTTATGGAAGCCTACCTGTATTTCGACATTGAAATATAAGGGTTTATTTTCCTCCCTGTGATTCCAGATGAGGACAGTGTTCATCTTCAAGAAAAATTCCTATTGCGGGACCAAAAATTTCTAAAAACATATCCATGTTACTGCAATATTTTCTGTCTCCCTGCAACAGCAATGATAAGAAACCATAACAAAATTTTTAGAGCAAATGTGGCATATTTGCTGTGTGATACAGGTGACAAGGTAATGTTGATGACATGGGAAATGTGTCTCTGTGGCTTCCCCTCAGCAAGGTTGCTGGGGGTCAGGCCCCAAAATTGCAGCAGTGCACGCTATGTTGGGGGAGCTTGACCAGAGCAGTTGCACTGCTCTTATGTGTGAAACCCCAGTGACTGCAGCACAGAGGGGCTGTCTGTCAGAGTCTGAAATAGTTCATGCCTCAAACTTTGATATAAAGTTCTGCTCATTATAACTGTATAAAGAAGTTACAACCAAAGAAGCCTCCCTGAAGTTACCTAAACTACTGAGATTAGATAAAGGAAAACCCATTCTTCAGTCACCTGGAACAAACAAGTAAACAAGGAAAAGAATGTGAGCCAAACCCAGCAGCCGAACTGAGGATCATCTCTGCCTTGCTCCAAGGTGGAGGAGGCTATAGCCATCAGACACCTTTTCTGGGAGGAGGTTTGTACAGATTGGGGGAGGAAGTTTTGGCATGTTGTTTGCTGCTCAGGGGCAGTGAAACTATCCTCCCTTACACAAACTGGCTATGGAACCCCCAACCTTGGGAAGGCCACATCCATGGGACATTCATGTGAGAGGCAGCTGAGAGAGTGCCTTAATCCATCAAAGACTCCCTGAAGTGCCCCCCAGAGTCGTTCCTGAAGCCTTGCATCACAGGACTGCACGTGATGCAAAAAACCCAGAGTCTGTTGTAAGAGACAATGGCAAACTCTCCCTGCCCCAGGGAGGTGCCTGGGTTGTCCTACCTAGCCTGAGTGTATATTAAGCCATTGGATTCTATGCATTCTGGGGAGACCTTCACCACCAAGGAGACCAGCTGAGAGGATCAAAGGAACATTGTTGGGATTCATGGAGTGGTGATATTTTCTGTCACTCTCTTTCTGTCCCCCCCACCTCTTTCTCCTTTCTCTTCTTTTTACTCTCCTTTTTCTCTCTCTCCCTCTTACATTTACTATCAAATAAAACCCAAACTATTGTCACTGGCATATGGTCTCATTTGCACCTTAATTTGGGCAGAGGCATTTCTAATAACTTTAATAACTGGATCATAACACTGCCCCACACCACCGTGCTGAGCTGCTGTTGGGCATGAGATGCAAATCACAGGGCACGGTGGAGACACCAAAGTTTTGTTTGCTTTATGATATCTGAACTTAGCAAAAGGATTTCACTTACTCCTGGCTGGGGCTCTTGGCACACTCTGCTGGAGGTCATGGAACAGTCTCAGGGTTATTTTGCAGCCCATGGCCTGATGGATGCTGCAGCTCAGCATTGTACAGCAGGAACATGAAGAATGGTGTGAGGGATACTAGCAAGTTATCAACAGTATCTGCAATCATGGTTCTCAAAATAAGAATGTAAGGATGACATGGAGCTATACAACACAGTCTAAAGCTTTATGAGAACCTTTGTCTTTATTGTATCCATTTGCATAATTCTGCCAGGTAGAAGCATCATATCCTCAACCTACACCTGGGAGTTGTGAGCATAAATTAGCAGAAGAAGAGCAATGAGAGGCTGAACTCTGATTCCAACACTGTGATCCTGAGTGCAAGGCTATATGCTGATCACTTAGTCATGTTTGAATACAAATCACAAGCTGGCTTGCTTGCCTGCCCATCTTAGAACTAACTGAGTAAGGTTTTGATATAAACATCTCTTAAAACCTGGACAATGAAGGTAAATGACAGCCTCAACTCCCAAGTGCAAGGGCCTGGTATCTTGGCAGAAGCACATTGAGTAAAACTGGTTCTCAGTCTTCTCCAGCCTAAAAGCATCAACATCCATGAATGAGACAGCTGGAGGCAGCTTTTTTCATCATTGTGTATCTCTAGTGATTTTAATTTGTACATTTGTGAGGGTAAGTAGCCTGTGAGCTAAGAATAACCATTTCAGTAAACATAAGAGAGAAGGGAGGATGTAAAACTTCTGTCCATGCAAGACAATGTTTAGCAAGTATTCACCACAAACCTGTCAATGCTGTCATCTTTAAAAAACCCACAAAGGCAGAGCTAAGTTTCTCACCATCATAAACATTGTCCATTTCTGACTTGAACCTCTGGCTTCTTTGCAAGGCCTTCAGTTTCTTCACCGGGTAGCGGAGGTTTGTTATCAGTCCTTGATTTGGCTTTTCAAAAGCATATATTAAGTCCTTTAATGTTTTGAAGGTCCTCTCTGGAACACCTTCAGAAGTCTGTAAGGAAAGGATAACAAAATGTGTTTGCAAGTTCCCTTCACATGGAGTTCCCTAAATGAAAAGAATGATAAGTTGTTTCTTATTTACCAAGAAGCTGTTTTGTAAACAGGTTTGGTGACAGAATATTGCACTGTCCTTAAAACACTAAGGAGACCTGTTTGGAACCATGGTTATGGTATTAAAAGTAACCTCCCTCACCATCTTTTTTTTTCAAAAAGAACATCAGTTAAATTATTGGTGTAGATGTGTGCTGCAGCGATGCACTACCAGCAGAGTGTTGAAGATTGAGAGGATTACACACTGTACTCTGGTCTGAGAGCAAAAGTTTAGGGATAACATATTTAGTTCTCACTTAAAATGCTGCCTTTATATAACTAGGTGACAAACAGAACTCAAACTTTTACAAAATATCAGCATTGGGAAGCAAAGGTCATGTACAAAAAACTGTTCTTTAAGTGTTAGTTCATCTGCTCCTGCAGCTCAGCCCTGCAGGGATCTGTGCATGGACTTTACAGTGCTGTGACTTCAGGGCAGTAACAGACAGTGAGCAGCCTACTAGTAGTCATTAAAAGAGAACGGGGCTTTCTCTTAATCTGCTAGCTAACAAAGAAACATGTATTTATTTTCTTTGGTTTTCTGCATCCTTCATCTTTCATTCAGCCCTGGGATGGACTGGGTGCCAATGCCTATGTGTTCTGGGTCTGGCTGGGATGAGTAAACTTCTTTCATAGCAGCCTACAAAGTGCTGTGCTCTGAATTTGTGGCTGAAACAATGCTGATAACACAGCCACCACATTTTGGCTGGTGCTGAACAGTGCTTGTGCAGCACTAAGGATGTCTTTCTTGCACTTGGTTCCCGTGGGCAGTAGGCTAGGGGTGTGCAAGATGCTGTCTGTCCTATTTTACCCCATCTGACACTGTACTCGGCAATAAAAACATAGGGAAAGGGAGGATGTTTGTGGTTATGTGTGTGCTGAGGCCACACTTTCCAGGAGGTCACTAAATATCTGCCCCCTGATGGGAAGGTGTGATGGTGGTCACAGGGGTTTCTAGATGGATGGAAGAGTCAGGGATCTTGATTCCATTATCAGAAGGCTTGATTTATTATCTTATGATATATATATAACATTTTAACTATACTACATAGAAACAGAAAGGAAAGGAGCTTCTTCAGAAGTTGGCTATGCTAAGAATAGAATAGAAAGAATAATAACAAAGGTCTGTCTCTTGGCAGAAAGCAAGAGCAGCCCTGCCGTGAGTGGTCAGTAGATCCAAACATCCACAGGGGACCAATCACAGATCCACCTGTTGCATTCCACAGCAGCAGATAACCATTGCTTACATTTGCTGCTGAAACTGCTCAGCTCCAGCAGGAAAAATCCTAAGAAAGGATTTTTCACAAAAGGTGTCTGCGACAGAAAGGAGTTGCTAAACTTCTTTGCTTTGCTTGTGTGCACAACTTTGCTTTACCTGTTTACCTATTACCCTGTATTTTATCTGGGCCAGGAGTTTCCTCACTTTTGCTCTTTGTGTTTTCTTCCCTCAACCCTGTCCTACTAAGGAGGGAGGGAGTGAGCAGCTATAGGGGTGCTTAGCTGGTTGGGGCCAGCCTGCTGCACTCTAGAAAGCTCATGTCTGAATCTGGCATTAAAAAAAAACCCAAACAACCTCTCTTCCAAATCAATACATTATTTTAGTCAATTATTTTAGTGAGCCAAAATAACCTGATTTAAAATTTTTAAGAACTGAATTCTTCTTTCACACTATTGGCAAAAATTTATAAGGAAGAATGGGTTTGAAAAGTCTAAAAATATCTGAGTTACCTGCTGACAAGAATGACAGCATAACCCCAGTAGAGTGGATAAGGTCCAAAACAGAATATTTTTTGTCAGTAAACCATTCTTCATGGGAAATTTGGTCTTTCATGCACAGGCAAAACCACTAATAAGTAATAAATTACCAGCATATGAGACCTTGGAGTGTTCTTTATGAAGTGATTTCCTCATACCACTTAAATGCTGCTTAATATTGGCAGTCCTCTTGGCTGTGCTAGTACAAACAGGAGCATGAGCCAGCTTTTAAGTGTCCTTTCACATTTCCTGGGGATTTGGTTGATGTATTAGTCTCTCTTACACTTGTTTTACTTGAATAAGCAGCATTATTTGGCATTGTCACTTCAGATGCCTCACCATCACACAGATTTAAATCAAAAAGATCATTGCAATATCCCAGATCCTTATGAAATGCTCCACGCACTAGCAGTGCTTTCAAGTAGAAAAAGGTAATTAGGAACAGGAGAAAGTTAGAAACAGGAGGAAGTAAGAAAAGTAATAGATATTTCATCAGTGCTATCAAAAAGAAATGGTCAAATGAGAAAATAGCTGGTTGATAAATAATAGAGCCACTTAGATTATAAATAAATTCTACAAACACAAGAGCTACTTTTTGTGGTCATCTACAATAAGAATTGAGTAGAGAGCAAACTTGGAAATATTTTCTATAGTATTGTATTTATGGATTTTTAAAAATCTATTATCATAGAATAAAATGATAATAGATTAAAACTATCATAGATCATTGATCATAGATGGATCTAAGATATTTTAATGTATGGGCTTTTTAAAATCTATGAACCTTAATGCAATCTTTAGAGATGCAATGAGAGTTACTCACCTGTATTCTAAAATATCCTTGGTGTTCTCTGAAGATACGGTAAGTGTAGATGAGGCCCTCAAAGCTGTGAAAAAACATCGTATATGTAACATATCACATTAACAAAGTGGACATATCTGTAAACAGTATTAAAGACATGAGAAGTGCAGTAAAATTGAACACGGCAGAGACAGGAAAGCAAAAAAGAAGAGATCCAAGAGATTACAAAATGAGTGAAGGTTTAATATCTTGAAATACAAGATTACTCTGACCAGGAGTTTCAAAGAACATATGAACTAAGCCTAACACAGGTCTTTAACAAGCATAATTTCATTCCACAAACAGCACCTCTTCTCATCTCTCTCTTATCTTTTTCACTTCTCTAACCTTCATTTTGTATTTCTGTCACAGGAAGGCCGTTGAATTCTTGGAGAGTTGTAGGCAGAAAATGGCCTCCAGTCACTAGCACCCAGAAAATGACAGTATGGCTCCTACTTCTGAGAAGAATGTTATTCCTTTGCATTTCCCAAGGTTTTAGTCATTGTTATTTTTTATAATTAGCACGTGTTTGAACACTGCGGCTACTGATGTCTTTGGGTATATTTTGTCAACAGAAATAAAAGCTTTATCACATACCACAGTAGCAGCAATTCAGGAGGTGGACTGGAGATCGTGACTGTGATCAAAAAAGGTAGCAGAATTGCGAAAAAATATACATCACAAACAAGTGAGGAGGTTGGGGAGAGGTGGGAGCAGCATCTGAAAACAAGTTTTTTTAATTGTGTGCCCATTCATCAGGAGGACTTCAGCTGTGGCTATGTGAAGTGAACTGTCATGAGAAGGAGAATCTTGGGGCAGAAACCTGGCTCAGGGCACTTGCACAAAAGTGAAGGGTTACTGAAAATAAACTACTTTGTTCTGCAAAAAAAATTACTATGAACTGAAATTAGAATAAGGCTTTCAGTTATAATATGTTTAATTTAATTCAAAAAGTGGTATCACAGGGATGCATATTTTGGTCTGTCTTCTTGAGATACCTGTGGAAATATACATGTTCCTTACTGAAAAGTACTTTTGCAAATGTGAGTGCTTACAGAGACAGAGAAGTGAGAAAAAGAAATACCAGGAACTAATAATTTTTGAAACTTGTTCTTTACTGATCAAAAAACGCTTCTGCCTGGATATTATTCAGGTACTTTAATTCTTACTAAATGAACATGAAACTACCACTAACATGGAAACTTCTGTCTCCTCATTAACTACTAAATGCTTACCAAGAGCAAGTAAAGGGTAAAAATAAACAAAATGTTTGGTCTGGAAGAAAAGCGAGGTGAGAGGGAAAATGACATGTTGAACAGTAAGGAGAACAGTAGCAAAACCAGTAGGTCTGAACTGAAGCGCTGTCAGAGACCTGAGATAATTCTAGATGAAAGAGACAATGTGCTGTGGAGGAAGAACCATGCACCTTGCCCAATTAGAGAAATGAATTTGAACTGGTCACACCATTCTGCCTCTCAGGTCCTCCATGGGAATGCACTCCCCCCCCATATCCCAGTAGAAAAGGACAAGAAAGTTTGTTTGTTTGCTGTAGCAAGTGGATCCATGTCTCTGCCCCACAGATCAGGTAATTTGAGAAGGGTTTATCAGTTTGCATATAAACCATGTTAGGTGCTAAACAAGGTCTTGAGATGCAATGCTAATTCAAAAGTTGCTTTTGAACATCACTAAGAGTTTCAATGTTGGTTGCCCCCAGTTTTAGGGCAGTTTGCCTAGTGAACCACTGCCAGGCAGCCCAGTTTCTGGGGCAGTTCTCAGACAGTGCACTAATACTTTTCCATGTGCTGTCTGAACACGAGCCTTGCACTGACCTGTGCAAGCCACCATCAGTGTACCACTGCTGCTGCTCTTGCAGTTTAACTATGGCATTCGTTCATGTCAGGATTATAGGCAAATCTACTAAACACTTCAGTTTTTATCAGCTTTTAACACGAAAACCCACAAAAGCAAACTGGAAGTCATGATTTTTCATGTGCCTGCACAGAATATTGTGGCAGGCAGATGTGACAGGCCAAAGTGTGTCTGCAAGACATCACAAGGCAAATCTGCTTTGCCCTTAAAAAAAAAAAAGATGAAAGGAAAAGCAACTGTGTTGGTGTGGCCTAACCCACGTTCTAACATTGTCATTCTTCCTCTGTGTCAGGTTCCCCATTTGTCCCTTCTGACAAGTTATACATGTGCCTTCCCTCCCACCTCCCTGCCCTCCCCTCAGCCCCTGCATTGTCTCATTCCGCACCATACTGATAGCAGGTTCCTGTAGCTGCCTTGCTGAGGGCTCTGTTTGTCCCCAACTTGCTATTTCTCTTCAACTCGTTCTGTTATTTTGAAGATCTGCTTTCTTCTACCTGCCAACCCAGTAGTATTCCATTTCTTTCTCTCTTTTTCTCCCCTTTCCATTGATTTGTTTCATAAATTCATTTTTAGTGATTGATAAAAATATCTTCTCATATTTGTTCATTAATTAGATGTTAAAAGGTTTTTATGTCACATTCAAATGTATCTGCAACAAGAGTGCAAAACCTCATAGGTTCAAACAAGGACCTAGATTCTAGTTTTAAACTTTGAATGCATTATGAACAGATCAATTATATATGAAAAGAGTAAAAACGGAAATAAAAGTGCTATTCCTCACAGAAAAAGAAAATAATAAAATTTTAATTGTAGTAATTAAAGCTTTGGACTAGAAGTAGCAGTTTTCTATGCCCATCTTGTCTGCGGATTTGTCATATAAATTCAGACAGAACTTTGTAATTTTCAGCCTCAGCCTATGTTCTTATATCAGCTAAAATTCCTTTGAAACACAAGACTGAGATTTTATCAGACAGAAAGTCTACAAAGAAGGAAGTGTTTTGTAACTTGCCATGAGACTTTTCAGTGTCTCAACAGTGCTAAAATGCTGTTTACTCATCATTACAGAGGCAGTTACTTTGAGTAAAGATCTTAGCATATTTTGGCAGGCTGAGTTATTTTCTCTGGGCTGCCCTTATTGTCTGCAGAGAGAGACCAGCATCACCAGACTATAGTTCATTGATCATCTGTTACATAAAATAGCTTTTTGGAAATGCCACCCCCTCATTTGTCACTATAAAGGAAACCCAAAGCAACCAGCACTACTTGAATACATAGACACACTCCCTTGGAGTCTGGTAATATCAGGGAAGAACTATTAATTTTAGAGAAGATGATTGTTGTCTTGGATCCAACTGAAAGTTCATAAAAAAGCAGTATTAGAGTACTTACAAAACACAGAGACACAAGGCTCCTTCCACACTCTCACTCTCCCGTATTAAATAGCTGCCATTCTTTTTCTTCTTGCTCAGCAACTCTTCACAGGTTCTTCTTGTTATCTTTCCGTGAAAAAATGGGAATTCCATGGACCAAAGAAAACAATGTGTCTTGCCTTTCAAAGCAATTCTAGAACAAGTCAGAAGCCTAGCATGAGATGAAACCTTATTCCAAAGGCAGCTTCCTGTGGACATCTGAAGTTGGAGGTGCCAAGAACACACAGGAGTTCATCTGTGTTGTTTACTGAACTGTCCCCAGTGAGGTGGGTTAGCTCTGCAACTTGACAGCTCATGAGCTCTGAGGAGGCAGGAAAAGGTTGGTCTACACTGGTCACAGTCCACATCAAAAAGTAAGACACTTTTGTCACATTATACCAGCAGATTCTGGGTTATGTATCACACCTCTAGACTATGAAATCACCAAGTTGACACTGAGGTATAGTCACATTTTAAAGTTAACTTTTATGTTTAAAGTGGCTCAAAGCCCAGCAAATAGGGTCCTATGCTTCAGGAATAAGTCAGGACTGTATAGGAGGATAAAATTATGTAAAAGCACTCTTGTCTTTTTTTCAGGTGATTTTGAGAAGAGAAAATAAATATTTGTGATATTTTAATCAGCATCAGTCATGAAGCCATAGGATGTGCCAGAAAAAATTTGGCAATTCTCTGTTCATGCAGAGGTTTAAACAAAATTCATCAAAATAAGCTGTAGAAGGACACAAGGTGCTTAATGGAGGAACAGTGTAAGATGCAGGGACTGCTGTCATCTTGATCACAGTGGAAAAAAAACTGTGAAAAAACCAAGGTAAATACTGATGGAACGCTGTAGGGAAAATCAACCATGTTTTACATGCAGCTGTTACATTCGTGTTTTTTCTCTGACAACTTTGTACACACAAAAATCTTATATTAATATTCGTGTGTTTAACTGCAAGTTGATCATGCATCACGCTAAGACCATTTCCAGATGATATCTTAGTTATTTCAGGAATAAAGTACCTTTAAAAAGGTACTGTTTTGTCTCAAAGAAATGTAGAAACCTAAGGAAAAAAGATAACCCAAGAGAGAAATGGAGAAATGGCAAGTCCAAGGTGATGCTGTTGCTGAGGTCTGTCCTGCAGTGACTGCAAGTTACTGATAAAACAAGTCCTGATCACCAAGGCGATGAACTTGTTTATGTAGTTAAATCCTCCAGTTTCAGCTGTCTGCAGACAGCTGCATTTGGAATAAGTCTTATTTTATCCTCCAGTGGGATGGGGATAGTGATATTGGGAGGGAAATATCCCAGTCTTCTAAGCATCCTTAAGAACTAACATCCTTATGTGACAAAGATTCTCCTTCTTATCAAATGCTTTTGTATTTTCCTCAGGTTAAAACTGTTTGTGGCCTTTTTTTCTACACATTGTATAAATAAACATTTTCCATGAGGTATTGTGAGGTGAATGGCTTTTCCAGAAGCCCAGCTCTGCAAATGAAGAGCAGCAACTGCTCAGCACTGTCCTGCTTCAGGCAAGTACTCTGCTTGCATTGAAAGGAAGGTAAGATAGGAAATAATTGCAAATTCCTCTTTCAAGAAGGCAATAAATAGACGTTCTTCACAATTTTCCCTGAAGGTCTCATTACCTAGGTGCAAAAATATAAGAGAGTAGTTTCGGTAGATCTTGCAGCTCTGAATGTAGAATTTATTTAAAGTGAAACAGCAACCACATGCTACCTGCTGTTGGCTTAGCATAGTGTTTGTCTGATTAACAAAATCCTACGGAGGAGAAAGTGCTTGAGGAGAAATGGGGCTGGGGTCTCCTTCCAGCAGTAGTCGCCACCTACTGGCCCAATCACCTTCCTCCTCAGTCAGTCTCCACAGCTCCCTGAGAGCATTCAGGAATTAACATTGTCCTTTTACCTCACCTCGCCTGTCTGCAATATTCAAATAGACCTGAGAATAGGACTGAATACTTGATTTAAAAGCAGAAATCCATGAAATATACTAGAGAAAGGGGTCTGGAAGGGAAAAAGGAGAGAGACTGTAAATATGGTCTGGTCAGTCACTAAATATATGTGACTAAATATATGTCACTAAAATATATGTGTGGGTGTAGGGTTGTGTATTTGAGGGCTAATCCAGAGCAAACCCACACAAATATACAACAAATATACAACAGGACTTGCAGATCCTAGCTGGGATACCTGTTGATGGATGCTATGTAACAACTGGCAGGTGGGGGATTTCCTGGTCAGTCACCACAGAGCTCTGCCATGAGCCTCACCACAACTTGTACGACTCAGCACTGAATCTTTACAGTTCATGTAGGGGTCACATAACAATATATTTCCATGGGCCTAATGTAGCCTAATGTAAACTCTGAGCAAATATTTCCTAACACAAACATTTCCAGATTAACAAATCTCGCAAGTATTTTTGGCTTACACAAACCTGCATACTCAGGCTGCCTCCTCAGCCAAGTCTGAAGAGTGGTAAGAAATATGACCTGATGATCTTAAGTCTGATTAAATGTATGATAAGAGACTTGGGGAACTGAAACGGCAGCCATGCCCCAAGGCAGTGGGGCTTGGGGGGCACCAGGCTGAGCCTCTGGGAATCTTAGCTACACCAAACCAAGCTCTTGTTAATCTGTGCTGAAAGTTATTTTACTCCATTCCAAAATAAATTTTTTTTTTTTTTTATATCTCATCCACTTAAGGAGATTTCACAGTTCCTAGGATAGCCTCTTGCAGTGACTATCCTCTCAGATGGCAGACAATAGGGGGAAAACAAAGTTCTTTTTCCTGAGAGTCTGTCTCTTGGCCTGCTTCTACCATGGCATGGGAAAGAAACAGAGTATCACTTCCTAAAAATCTTCTGTATATCAAAACAAGCACATCCTTCAGTCAATATTACACTTTCTGAAGTTATTGCAATCACTTCTGAAGGAAGTCTTTTTCCATAAGCTGCCTTGCAATTGTTCTCTTTACTTTTCTCTGGCACCACTTTGGCTACTACTTCTATAAAATTTGATGCCTATAAATAAGCAAGTCTTTTGATTAGAAGAGCAGGATAGTTAGCCGCTCTTCCCTTCACAAATAGGTGCTAGAGAAACAGGACGTGCAACATTTTGGCAGCAGTGCCAAGCCCTTGTCGACCGTTTAGATCATTGGTTTTCTACCATTCAGCTGCCTGGACTAATTTTCTTTTTTTTCCTCCCTGTTATTGTAAAACTTAGCAAGGCTACTTTCATAGTGACCCCTCATATTAACAAGCACAGTTGGAGCTCTGGTTCTGCAATGTCTCCTGGCTGCAGCTCTAGCACGGGAAAGCTCTTGACAGTGTCTTCTATAAGAACAGGAAATCTGGAGAGAAGCTAGGCTACGTGACAACAGTGAGAGTCAGACATCCAGTGAATCACTGGGCACAGTGTGGGATATGAGGTCTAAATAAAAGCTGTGGTCAAAAGCAAAACTAGTGTGCTAAAACTGTTGTGAGTAAAGCAAGGAGCTGAAGGTCATTTGTTATCTAACCAGAAAGAAAAAAACAGCCACAACATAAGAAAACAGAAAGTAAGTTGAGTTCTAGCTAAATCTCCTGAAATATGAGCTCTTGTTGAGTTGGGTCTCTGGGCAGTCCCAGTCCTGTGGCTTACTCTATGAACAGAACTAATAATGTTTTTGCAAGAAGAACTGTTACAGCAAAAAATTACATTTCATTTCAATTTACAGCTTTAGCATGATATCTACACCAGGCTGTACTTTTGCAATTTACTGTGCCTGGACACAAAGGGATTTTTTAGTAGCACCTGTTGATGGCAAGATTTACTTGATACTGAAAGAAAAATCATTATGATGTAAATTTGGGAAGAAAATTGAACTAGTGTGTTTGTTACTTAGAGATTGCTGCTACAGCTGTCTGTGGAGCCCCAAGGCATCAGAGCTCTTCCATTAACTTTCTAACAAAATATAAACCTAGGAGGAAAAACCTGTTTTATATCTCTCTTAACATATGTTTTTTAAAATACAAGTAAAAAGAAAATGGTAGTTCAGAATGAAGGTGGTAGTTCAAAATGAACTGAGAATGATAGTTCAAACTTGTCTGAAATCTGAATTAAAAAGTTACAGAGCCAAACAATTAAAAAAGGTTTATAAGACACATGAATATGAGTAAGTAGTGAGTTTTGGTCTTAAAAATTATCTAGAATGTTGCTTAAATGTTTACTTACAGGATACAGTCATAAAACAATAATTTCCTTCTCACTGGCAACCACATTGTCAGGGTTCAGAGTGATCCATATTCAATTACTCCCTGAGATTATAATAGCTGCAATGTTTGTATTTAAGTGTTATGATCTGCCTCTGAGGCAGGGTAACTGAGGCTCTTGTTAATAGATCCCTTGGAGTGAATTCGAGTGAAACAATACTGAATGTCCAGTTTATATACGAGGCATACTTATTTTAAAACAATTTAATTGCAACAGAAAGAAGGAATGTAGCCATTTTAGTTCTTTTCTACAAAAATATAAAAATATATCCTGAAAATTCAGCTTCTAAGACATCATTAATTGGTCTCAAATATCACATAAACCAATTAATGAAATGCAGTAAGAAGTTTGCTCACATCATAAGGCCCCCAAAGTACTGCCTTCCCGTTAAGAAATGTGCAAATAAAGCTGTAGGAAGTGACAAACCTCACTTACACTTAATCACATTTCTGTACTTCCGCTACATACTCCATCACATATAACTGCACTATAAAAGTTTGAGCTTTTGTCTTAATATTTGACAAGACTCCATCTAGGGTGTTTATCTGTCCTTCGCATCTAGAGTCGAATTAACAGTGCCATCATTTTTACCTTGTGAATTTTCTCTTATCAGTAGTTCTTTTTACCATTACTAATATTTTCCTAGTCACTAACTTACAGTGTCCTGTCAGAATGCTGTGTTCATGACAACTACAGCTTGCCACATTGGAACAGTGCCATCTTTGCATAATATTGAAAATAACACTTATTTCCCCCCCCCTATTCCCCATAGCAATTAGGCACTGAATAATGTAAAGAAAAGCAGGATGACAACATACAAACTTAAGAGGGCTCTTGCATCGTTTTCTAAACCACTGGGGTGCCAGCATTTAACTTTTATCCCACAACTACCAAACTTCCTTCACATAATCCTCTTCCTTTACTGATGGTCTGGGCAGCACTACAGAGAGGTGATCAGAGAACCAGGCTCTCCAAGAATGTGCAGTGCATGCACAGGACAAAATGATGGTCCCAGCTCTCAGGAGTTCAGACAAGGCTTGGATTCATATCTTGGGTAAGACAGACATGAATATCCATACAGAAGCTTATGCTTGAAAGTATCAACTTTCTAAAGCTGAAGGCTAAAGCACAAATAGGAGTTTAAGTCACAGACTTAAAAAAATGGGGTCAAAAGAATAGGCCAGGAGAACTAATTAAAGCCAAATTTATGGAGCATGTCAAAAGCAAAGAAAGCACTAAGGCTGCCTATCTGGTTTATACCAAAAGCCATCACCCCACTTCCAAAAATGGTTACTAGTGGATATGTAGAAAAAGAAACAGTAAGATACACCTTTTTTGTACAAAGGTGAGTACAGTTCTTGTACATAAGAAGATAAATACTGTGAAAGGACAGCCAGGATAGAACCTTATCTGTAAAAATCAGTTGGAAAAAACATGTCCTGCTAGACAGAAGTTGCAAAGTTCAGATGAAGTCCAAATATGGGAACCTACAGATGCCCCAGCAACGGTGACATTCAGCTTTGTGTCCCTTTAGTTGTGCTTTGAGGTAGAAAACATAATGGAAGAATGGTTTTAGGGAAAACCAGCTTGGTAGCCCTAGATTCCAAGAGAATGCATTAATTAATTTAAAGGGTTCTGTTAGCCAATTGTCTCAGTCAAAATCTTCTGTGATTCCTCAAAGCAAGGCCAGAAGGAAGCAAAGGGAATCCCTCAAGGAGAGTGGAAATCACAACAGAGCAGCTCATAGGATAGAAGGGAGAGAGGCAGACAAAAGGGGCACAGAATAAGCAGCAGGCCATAGGAAGCATAAATGAGATCCTGTAAGGAGTCCTTACAGTGAGGGTCACTAAAACCATGGGAAGAGTGGCAGGTGTCTCAAGGCCAGTTACACTCACCCAGCAGGTCAGTGGCTGAGGTCAGCCACATGGGACGGGAAGGGCAGAGGAAAAGCAACAAAGGAGGGAAAGGAAGGGAACTAGGAAAAAAAAGGATTAATGAATGAAAGAGAATCTGATTTTCCTAAAAAACAATCAAAGGTTGATGAGAATAATAAAAAGGGGAAAATATCTAAAGACCATTTGACTTTTGTTTAAAGACATATAAGCAAGCACTGATCATAGAACAAGTGATTCATTAGGGCAGTATGAAGTACAGGTACCATGACTTTCATGTGAACATAGCCCATGAACTGCACTGCAGGATGGTTTTCCTACACTGCTTCATCTTCTCTGATCAATTTAATTTTGATTTTCTCCAGCACAGTTGTATATGAGCAGGTGAACTTTTCTCTTTTTCAAGGACAGTTTATAAAAGTGACCTGAGTAGAGACTATGTGAGGATTCCCAGCTTTTCTGTGGATTTCAGAGCCCAAGAGCTTCACTTTGGCAGCTTACTATTTGCCTGCAAAGGCACCTGCCCTCCCTCTGTGAGAAACATTCTCCCTAACCCTTAGCTGGTCTCCTGCTAGATTTCATTATTTTGTGAATATTTAGATGAAAATATATGAAATCAGATTGTAGTTTAGCCCAAATCAGTGCTTGTAGACCCCCAAACTAGTTAGACAACCTTTGTTCTTTTTGACACAAATTAGTAGAGGCCAACATTTATCAAGGGCTTTGTGTTTTTACAGCATGCCTAGATTAGTAGTGCCGAGCCAGGCAGGAACACACTTTCGCTCACTTGATTAACAGGGGAAAAAGAAAGGACTCGAACTACTGCAGCACAGCTATAACAGACTCTCTTCCTGATGGAGTTCTCAGTTCTGTTCCGTTTTGACTCCCCTTCACAGATAAAGCTTCCCACTGCTACTGTTGCTACTATCAAATTCATATTCAAATCCAAATGCTCCATCTCACAGCATGAAAGCTGAGTGCAATGATTCTCTGGCTTGGTACCTCTGAAAATAACTCCACTGCACTGGTTAAAATAATCATGAAGGAGAAAGCAGAAATGAAAATTAACAGCACAAACACTTCAATTTTTCTTTGGAAGTCTGAGAGTTTATCAACAAAGCTTATTTAACTCCTGTAGAGGAGAGAGGGGTAAGATTTTGTGCTTACATAAAGACTATTATAATCTATTTGTATAGATATGCTCCATTAAAAAGGAGGAAAATACATCTTACTATGCAATCATTTGTGGTTCAGCTCATCTCTGCAACCTGACACACTGGCAGTGTAAATGTGGCAAGCCTTCCCTGTTCTGTTTGTTGAGTCTGTCCTACTTGCAGCTCAACACCTCACTTCTGTGATCTAGAGAATACATCTGTTTGGATATGAATTCACAAGGACCTTGCTACTCACCTGTGAAGAAAAGATTTGTTATGAGACACCACTTAACATATATGCAAAAAATTTCAAATGTTCTGCAACTGTGATTAGGACCAAAAGAGAGAAACTGCAGGGCAGAAACCCTTTACATATAAATGCTGAGAGCCCTGAATGCAGCCCCTAGGGATGACTGGCATGGCTGCAGAGTGTCCTGGGTGCTCCCAAGGGACAGTGACTTGACCTAGGAGCTGCTTGCAGTCAAGGTGCACCAGGAAACTGGTAACTCAGGGATGACTGCTTGGTCCTGGCCCTGAGTGCCAGCCTGTCCCCAGCCCCATGGAAAAAGCCCTGAACATGACTGTAAAACTGTGCAAGTGGAACATCTGGATTTACAGAAAAATCAGACGTTATCCACAAGTTTCCTTGCAAAATTGGAGATTATTAGTCTCATACTAAAAGGTGATTTTTAACAGCAGACCTTTCAGCAGACTATCAAGTAATCTGTTTTCTTGCACACCCTCTGAGAGCCCTATTAGGCCCTTCCGCTCTGCAGCCTGTGCTCTTTACTACATGCTGGGCTTTTTGTTTTAGTGAGGAGTTTTTTTCAGAAGTTTTACTGCTGAAAAATATGGAAGGCCTGTCATGCTGGTTTGTCACTTCATGATCCATTAAACTGCCTTCTCAAACTAAGAGCTGCTCTGTAGGTTTCCTTAACAACTTTCATAAAATAACATTTCACTCAGCTTGTTACAGACAAATATGCAATGGTTACATCTAATACTGGGATAACAGCAGGTGGGGTAGACTTTGGCTTTAGAAAGGTACTTAGTTGTTAAATTTTAGATCCCCAAAACAAGTGAGAAATTTCTTTCATAGTGAGTGAGAAAACGGAATTCTGGATTATGTTACAGAATTTGTCTACACATATACATAATTTATTTTAAACTGCAATTAAATTATGTATAGAAACTAAGAAAGAACCAACAGGGTAACTGATATAAATCAACAGAGAGATCTCACCTCTGTATTAGCATATTGTATTTGGGCAATACACATCTCTCTATATCTATCTAAAGAGAGGCAGAGAGGGCTTTTGTCACAATTCTTAGAGTAACTCCATGAAGGGATAGGACCCGTAATTGAGAGCAGTCTCAAGAGGCTTCTGTGGGGCTCCCTTGTATCGATATTTTTGGTTGGAACACGTCATTCTCCCCCACTTTTTACATTTCACATGTGACCGTGTTCACAGGGGTTCTTGGATGAGGGAAGAGATGAGAATGTTGACTCCATGTTCAGAAGGCTTGATTTATTGTTTTATGATATATATCTATTACATGATAACTATACTAAAAAGAAAATAGAAGGAAAAGCCTTAGCTTTCCTCAGAAGCTGGCTAGCTAAGAATAGAAAAGAATGAATAACAAAGGCAGCTGTCTCGGACAGAGAGCGAGACCCAGCTCTGCTATGACTGGTCACCACATCCAAACATCCACAGGAGACCAATCACGGATGAGCCTGTTGCATTCCACAGAAGCAGAAAACCATTGTTTACATTTGTTTCTGAAACTTCTCGGCTTCAGCAGGAAAAATCCTAAAGAAAATATTTTTCACAAAAGATGTCTGCGACATTCACACATCTGAATTAAGAGAGATAAAAGAAAAGGAGGGCTCATTTTGTCATCTCAGGAAAGAATAAGGCTGATGGGTACATGGTCACCCTGTGTCCAGTGGTGATTGATAGCTCCCAGTACACTGCATACCTTTTGTGTTGACTTCTCCCTGGATTGAGGGCTACAGCAGGATGCTGAGGCCAGCCTCAAATTTTGATAGTTTCATTAATCAATTCCAGCCTTATATAAGGTTTGTCACTTCAAAAACAAATGCTCTTATATGTTAAAGAACAGGTACAGAAGAGAGCAAGGCAGGGATTTACACACCTACCTCACCATGGGCTGCCCTGGTTTCTTCAGAGACAGCACTGTGGTGGTGCAGGAGGAGCAGGGCTGCCCCATGGGCCACACAGCAACTGCAGGAGCAAAAAGCAATGGTAGGCCTTCCTTTGGCCCTGACATCCTTGTGCCCCAACACGGTCACTCTACTAGCTGTCTCAGGGAGGGCTGAGACTTACCCTGCCTAATGGTCATTGGATACAGATATGCTCTTCCTGCAGGAGATAATCCTGGGCTGGCTGTGATAGTCATCAAGCTTCTAGCACCATTCTACCTTCATTTCTCAAAGAGAAAAATCCTTTCATGAGATAAAAACAAAATAGGGAGATGAGGGTAAGATAGCTAAACATCCTGATGTGCCCATTCCTGAAGCAACAAAAAAGCAGTGTCTCTCTCCCTCTGCCAGGGGAAGAGTAATTCTTCAACAAGATGTACTTTTGGGAGAAATGAGGGTCCAATAAGTGTGCCAGTGATTTTTCCTTAACCCACACAGTATGCTATTATTATTAGTCAGCTACCCAAACTCCATTTTCAGTCTGCTTAAAAGGGAAAAACGAAGATTTTAAATTTGCATGGTATGTAAAGAAGTCATATATTCAAGCATCTGTAGCAGGACACTCTGAGCTAGGGTACAGCAGCTCAAACTTTGCCTCATTTACAAGTTGGCAATGATGGACTGAGCAAAGAGGATTTTTGGAGTTGAAGAATGCTTGACAAAAAATCTCAGTTTAGACCCATCATGAGCAACGGCCAGACAGATGCCTCCTGTGAGGCTGGCACCAGTACGGGTGTGCAGGCCCTGAGAGGAGTGTGAGAGCCAGAAGAGTTGAGTAGGAGAAACCCAAGAGCTGATAATATCTCTTTCAGCAATAAAGCACATTTTGCTGGGCAGGTGTATTGGATCTGAGCTGGAGTTCCTTTTGCCTTAGAAGCTCTCACAGTGCTGTGCTTTGCATGGGTAGCTGGAAAGGTGTTGATAACACACCAGTGTTTTGGGTACTGCTGAGCAGCACTGGCAGAGCATCAGTGCTGCCTCTCCAAAAACCCCACCCCCATCAAGGGGCTGGGGGTGGACAAGATCCTGGGAGGGGACACAGCTAGGAGAGCTGACCCAAATTAACCAGAGGGATATTCCACACCATAGGGTGTCAGCTCAGATATAAAAGCTAAGGAAAGGAGGAGGAACTGGGAGAGCAACTTTCACTCTTTACAATGTTTGCCTTCTGGAGCAACCACTCCACCTGCTGAAGCCCTGGTTCCTGGGAAATGGCTGAACATCTCTTGCAGATGGGAAGTAGAGAATAAACTTTTTTTTCTCCTCTCTTTCCTTATGCACTCCCATACTTTCACTTTTGCTCTAGTAAAAAGCCTTATCTCAATCTATGAGGTGTTTTCCATCTTATTCCCTCTCCCCTGTCCAGCTGTGAAGGGGAGTAGTGGACTGGCTTGATGACCTGGCACCCAGCCAGAGTCAGCTCACCACAACGGGCACAACAGGTACTTGTATATGATTGACAGTCAATCATTTTAAAAAGACCAGTCCAACTTTTTCATGGGGGGGATTTCTAGCATACCTCCCTAAGGTGTCTGAAAATCCTTCTCTTACATGGTGATACCCCTCAAGGATACCCCTCAAGGCTGGGTGAAAGTGATTCCCCATGGCCATTGGTATGGGTGAGTAACATCAATATATATTTGATAAGCTAGCTCTGATTCTCTGATATTGATTTAATAAGAAGTACACTATATTTTTAGTTTTATTTTGTAGTAAATAATTCTGATTTAAGCCTTTTGTCTTTTGGACATTTTGTTCTTTTCCATTTTCACTTTTTCAATTTTTACTTTCTTACCTAATCATTAACAATTTTTAAAAAATCATTCATTTTATTAATACTGAATATCTGGTTTGCTATCCTAAATCCTGCAGGACAAACTCAGGTAGAGGTTCTATTTCACCTCTACATTCTTTAGGTATAAACTAATGATCAGGTCTGGGGGCAGGACTGGATCCAGCTGCACCTTGACTTCTCTCTGAGAAGGAGTTTAGAAAGCATGATGATACATCCTGCAACTTGTGACTCAGCTAGAGGGTCTCCCTGATAAACTTTTCTCCAAGTTCCCATTCAATTGTGCAACAACATCCAGTGTAAAGGCTATAGGTAGCTGTTGTCCCAGCTCTGAAATGGCTTTACAGACACCAAGAAGGGTGGAATGGGGAATTGCCAGTTCTGGGGAATTGCTGGGCTTTCCAAATAACCTACCGAGCCTCCAGGCCTCCAAATCTTCCTCTCCTTTCTCCTTCAAGGCACCAAAAATATGAAGTATAAGCACAAATTACAGCACCTCTGTGGGCCATGGGTTTCCAAATCCCCAGAATTGGGAATTAAATGAAATGTTTGCATCTTCTCCACAGAAACAGGAGACATAACCCCTTGATTTTGGACACCTGACTGAATGGTGTCCAAACTATGGCCATGAACCATGTCACCCAACCCCTAAAACTGGCTCTTTCCTCTTGGGCCATCTGAATCCCAAATTGTCTGACACAGATGCAGGAGATTGTTTACAGGGTCAGATGGCAACTCCTGCTTCAGATCTCAGAAAAATTCAGAGTGGCTTCTTGTCATTAGAAGACATTAATTAAATCTCTTTGGTTTAATTAAAAAAAAAAAAATCAGAATGTGTTGCTTTTCTCGTTTGCTAATCCCAGGTTGTTTACCTTGGTATTTGTGGTAACTGGCTTTTGCCAAGTGCTTTTTCCCCCACACATTATGGAGCAGAGAGAGGTAATGCTCTTCAGGCACTCATGCCACTCTGCCTGCCTTCCTTCCTGTAGGTGTGAAGGTTATGTTTTCACAGCCAACACTGAGCACACAGGCTTCCCAACACAGCCCTAACCAGAAAGGCTGGAAGTGCACAGTACTTCCTGTAGCAGCCTTGCCTTCCACTCCAATAAACAGAACAAGGGAAAGCATGTGTCACTTGGATTCACTCTGAAGTTCCCTCAGATTATCTCATGAGCGCCTAGTGCCTTCTGGTGTATAACACCACACCTGCACTTCAGCCAAAAATACTTCAGGGGCTTGCGTTGGTTGTCTGGTTAGTTTTGCTTAAGCCTGCCTCCACCAGGCCCCAGTCTTCTTTGCATTTACATGTAAAAGATTGAATTTCAAAAAAAAACCTCCATGAAGACAAGAAGTAGGCTTGTGTTCAAAACTGGATATTAATAACGACAAAGCAAGCTGTTGTTTCAGTGAAAAGCAGTGTTCTCAAGGCATAATGTATTAAACTTAAGTATGACAACAAAGCCTTCTCTGTTCCTCTAGTAGCAGTTCTGAAAGCTGTCTGCAGTCTCTAGATGGCACTGTGACTCTTTATAATGATTAATCTAAAATGACCAACCCTTGGAAAATAGTGCATTGCCAATTGAGTAAGAAGTCACAGCTGCCAAGTGACTATCTTCCATCCTTTATATATCAGACATGCAATAATAGCTGGGTTTATAGTGCCTATTTACTTCTTCAGTCACAGCACAAGCTTGTGCTTTATTAAGTATCTCCCTTGGAGTGTTCACAGTTAATACCACACATACAGCCAGGTGGTGCTGTTTTACTCATATGTTCTTTCTTAAGTAATCTGAATTATCCAATTAGAGATTCCCTTCCCTACTATTCAGAACCTGTATTCTGGATGTAGCTGTACTTATAGCCAGGTTGTTAGGTCTGATCAGAAGCACATAACTAAAGGGTTCATCAGGTGTTTACAATTGCACAGTATCAGTGTGATCAATCAGCGCTAGTGAATTTACTGCTAGCCATCATGTTATTAAAGGCATGGAGAAATATATTAATATATTTTAAAAGTTTTCCAGTATAAATCAACTTTCCAATCTACATTACTATTCAGAATAGCCACTTGCAGAAACACAAGTCTATGTGGTGGGGGACGAACAAGCCAAAAGCAGGTTCAAGATCACAGGGATCTTTTGTGTTATCAGAGACTGGCATTTAGTCACCTCCTGATTATAATGATAAAAGCTTCTAACATTATTTCCTTAATGGAAAGCAGCATGATAGCTATCATGATGCAAGATCAGGCTTAACATTTTGTATGACCATTCTGTGTATTGGGCTGCAGTTGGATATTGTCTCTAAGAGCGCTACAGAATTAGAATGAGAGAAGAACAGAGTTTTCACAAAGAAATCTGTTCTAACCCACTGAGAAGTCCAGTGTATTGTATAATCCTTTCTTATTTGTAATAAATACTTTAAAGTAGTGGTATATATTATCATTACGTGACCAACTATGCTTCGAAAGGAGACACAAATAAACATTATAATGAAGGCATAGTAGTTGGAATCAAGTTATCAAGTGAAAATGACAGAATTCTTTGTGATCGCATACCAAAGAGGCCTAAGCTGTTTTACCCTCACCTCTGGGATACAAAGCTATGCATCTTTCCTAAATTCAAGTCAAAAATTTCAGATTTGTACACAGATGATTTCACTGCTGTAAACACAAAGAGAAGCCTAAGCCAAGGCCACAGGGCCTAAGACAGTCAATTGGTTCTGTTTCTGCCCTACAGAGTGGGTGCAGGCTGTATTCAGACTAGATGTTAGTGATTTCTTAGCACAGCCATCATTGAGGATGGCAAGAGGACTGGGAGAAATAATGATCACCACTGAATTCCATCAAGTCATAGACAAATCTCTCCAAGTTTCTTTATAATGGCCGTCAGGGACCAGAGAGCATTATGGTGTGAGGATGATCCACACAAATACTGCCAATAAATAATGCTGGCTCATAATTTTGTGTCTCAGATCTCAGTAGGAAAACAAGACACAACTGTAAGATATAATTAGTAAATTCTTGAATAGATGAAGTGAGGAAACTTTAAACTTTTTAGCTTTAAGCTGGTTTTCAAGTACTACATTTAATTTTTCTAATATACTTGATGTTCCTCCAAGATTATTAGCCTGTTTTGGACAATTTTCATAGCAACAAGGAACTTTACCAGAACAGCCAAACAGTTCCCTGCCCTCAGAAGTGGGCTTGAACATTCCCTGAAGCAAACTTGTGTACCTGGTGCCAGGGCAAGATGGGAGAGGAGCAATGGCCATTTGGGTTCCTGTTCCGCAGGATGAAAATGATCAGGTTCCAGTTACTGCTGGTACAGTGTGCACATCTGGCAGGCTTGGACTGTGACCCCAAACAGCCTAGAGAGGAATGTTTTACATCAACAAGTTTATTTTGTTGTTGTGGTGTAAATATGCTGCTATACAAGCAGCAGCATGGTGGAAATAGCAACTACAACTGATTGAGTTCTGAAGATCACAAAGCTTCTCCAACAGCTAGGCACCATGTGCCCTTCAGCTGTCATAGGTCTTATGGAAATGGATGGACCAAGGTAGGCATAGAATTACAGCAATAAATCAGTTTATGCCTGCTTCTTGCCTCAGTGTCAATGAGACTGTGTTCTGACCCATGTTTAGCTAGAAATTTGAACTAAATGAGAACTTAATCTGAAGTAATCTAGTTTCTATTTTGCAAAAGGAATACCATATTTTTATTGTCCACATCCAGAGAAGAACCAAAGTGAAAGCAGTTTTACTTAATGGAACAGCATTTGCATTTCTTGGTCCTATGTCCCATTCCCCACTTCTTCATTCAAACACAAGAATAAAGAAACTGATGGTGCATCTTACAGTAAATGTGGCACTTTAATAATTCTGCATCTCATTTGTCAGTTTATACTGTGCTCCTTGGAAATCTGAAGATCTATTGATTATATTCATACATATTCATAGCATCCAGGAAGCTAAAACAGATGACTTGCCAGTAAAGTCTACCTGCTTCTGGTTCTCAAATGCGATTTACTTACAGATTTAATGCCATTTTACCATGGTGTCCTGATTCCTGATTCCAGAACAGCAACTCACATCTGTCTTCTTGCTACATTACAGAAAACAAAACCCAAGCTTGTTCTACGCCAAGATGAGGAGTATATTTTATCTAGGAAACAGAAGTAACATTCAAAGACAATTCAAAATCTGACTTCCAAATCAGTAGAAAACATAAAAGGTCATTATGAAAGATAAAAACTGTTTTGAGGAAGATTTGAAGGGGGGAAGCCTTATTCTTACGCATTTGTGCCATGAAGTTCCACTTTTGATTGCAACTCACTTGTTTAAGGTGGTACAGATTTTGATTCAAAACTTCTTATTTAAAGGGTTCACATTTATGATTCTTTCATGATTTTGACTGAAAAAACCCCAACATAAACTCTTTTGTTTCAGCTCAAAGATTTGAAAATATCTTTTTTTTCAAGGTCTGGAACTTTGAATATTTCAGAAATTTGTTCTGAGAAGCAATAATGATTTAACCATTGCCCTGCTTCACAGTAAAATATATCAACTATTAGCCGATTCTTCTACTGGAAATTCAATTTTTTAAATGCCCTGATTTGCACTGTAATTTTCTTCTTTCTTTCTCATTGCATCTGCCTCATCACACACTCCAAGCACAGAGACAAGGAAACAGCTAAATACCTTTGTGAGAACCTTCTCTGATATCTGCCCAATGTTATAAATCACTACTTGTACTTTGACTGTTTTGGAAAAGTTTTGTAGGCTTGCCTCCTGCAAAATGAGACTGGGAGTTTACACAGAGAGCAGCCTTTGTGTACCATTTGGGATGATTTGGATAGGGGTACAGTAATCCGTCCTAGCTGAAAGCAGAGCGTTGGCAATGTTTGCCCTAGCTGTCTGATTAAGCTCTCCTGTGCTCCTGAACATGGGGCCTGAGTATTTTCCTCCTTTTTCTGATTGTTCAGTTTCAAGTAATTTAGAATTGTTACTATGGAATATTTGTTCTTAATTCAACAGTTAATATATTTCCCTAAGGGAAAAATCTGCATTTTATTCTATTTTGTCAGGACGCTCTTCATAGGCTCAGGCTGTGTAAAACTTCTAGTACCAAGGCACTTAGTGCAAGCTTTCAGTATTTAAACTCGGAATTTCCCTGGGGGTTCCCTTGGCTTTTACTTGAAACTTATTTTTCCTTTCTTTACTTATGATATGAAGGGATTAGTTGGGTGCATGTAGTTACTGCCAGTCAACAGTTTCTCTTGTAACTCCAGTCTATTTGCTGTGCCCCAAGAGTCTCAGCAATTATTCTTAGTTCTTTGCTGTCCATGTGTCTCCTTGTTTATCTGTAAGAGGTCCTGTACAAGTACAAATCTTGAGGAATGTTATTGAATCACCAATGTCTTTTGCTGCACCTCTTTAAATTTCCTTGTTATTCAAATACTTCTGGCACATTTTGTGTGTTGTGCTTTGTTTTACATCAATCTTTTAAAATCTCTATTGCAGGTGTTCACAGAAAAACACAAGGCTCACCTTTGCTTGTTTACTTTCTTCATATAGATTTTCCATTTATTCATTTTAGAGTAAACACAACGAAACACCCAAGCCATTAGCATAGTGATGTTCCTCACATGACAGAGTTAAAGGGGATGAGAATGTGTTTGTGCAAGTCCGGCTTTTTGAAACTGGAGCTCTGCTCTCCAGTATCACTTTAAATTGTTGTGTTAACATCTTTTTTTATTAGCTGCCTGCCAATAGCTGTCTTAGTGCTGTTTGGCCTTTTGTTCCTTAAATGTGATTTTAGTATTGCTGTATAGCAAGTGAAGTTGAATTTGGTGTCACTTCCTCTGTGCTTTGTTATTTCAGTCGTGGACCTCACTCTGCTGAAGGCTGCCTTTAGATGACATGGGCTGACCCAGAACTCAGTGTGGCTCTTGCTTCCTGCACTGAAAATTCATGCTCCCAGCTGGCCAGAAGAGCCCTGCCTGCTTTCTGGTGGAGGCCAACACTAGCAGGAGCAGTAATCACATCCCAGGTAGGATATGATTACTTTGCACTCTGATATAGAAGCATAAACTCATAAATATGTATAAAGAATGCTTATCAGTTCCTGACCTTAACTTAAAGACTTCAGGGATTTGCAAAACCACAAGGGAATCCTGTTTGGTCAAATATTATATCCTGCTCTTAAAGAGGCAACAGTCAAAAAAAGTTTTTTCTGACTCTATACTGCTCTGTAACAAAGTTTTTTCTGACTCTATACTGCTGATGTAGCACCAGATACTGCTTTGCTTTCTGGGCTGTTACTTCAAATAATTTAGGGAAAATATCAGCTTTGGTGGTATTAATAAATAGAGGAAAGGTCTTGTAATTGCCAAATTTGGCAATCTGTAATTTAGGCATAAGATCTCCACCAATACAGACATCCAGTCATAATGTTAGTCAATAGAGAGGGAAATAAAATTTTCCTTTTATTCCACTGTAAGTCAGAAGGTAATCTGTTGTATTAAAATAATGGTGCAAACTTGCATCAGTTAAGGGACTCAAGCCCTAAAACATTTGTTCTCAGTAATTTTCTGCCATTACAAGGTAATTATTATTTTACATTTAACGACTTTCATAATTTTAAGCCTATTGTAGACAGCTACAATTGAGTGCCACCTATATACTAGTCAATCCCATACATGTTCTATTACTTAATTATAAATCTTTATTTCTGAATAATATTTAGTGTGGAGTCAAAGTATAGAAACTGTAGAATAGTATTGTTTCCAATTGCAGTAAGGATGAAAACCAAAGGCTCTGTTTTAATGGACTATTCAGATTGCACAATATTCTGGGTGTATTATACAGGGTGTTCAGGGGGAAAAACACAAATTTTTTTGTGCAGAGACAGTCTCAGTCTTAGGTTTCAAATCAATCTCTGTTTTGTATGAAGAATCTCTTTTGAGTAATCACAGTACTTTCTTAGAGAAGTAAAAAATTATGCATCAAACTGAGGATGCTGGCCAGAAAGGCTAAAATGCTATTCTTAAACCATTTTGAGCAAATTATTTAGTGCTCGTTTTGCTTTGTAGGCACAGGATTCAACAGCACATGACTGAAAATAAGGAGCTGAAATTAGGAATCTTTCTGATTTCTCAAGCTAAGCACTATTGCCCATTTTAAAATTACTTCTTTCTATGGCTCATAATGCCTTTGACCTCTTTACCCCTAGCCAGCATTTTAGGTATCTTCTCTGTACTTAGAGTCAGACTACCTACCACACGTAACCTTGCTTGTGTAACCAAGGTCAAAATAATTCCATCTGTCAGTCTTGAATTCCATAAATGATACCACCCTTGTGCTCTAAGGCAAAGAAAAAGCTTTCAGGCAGTGCTGCTGGTTAATGAATTCAGCCTTTATGTGTGTTACACAAGGGTCATCTTGCCGTACACCATTCAGGCAAAACAGTGATTGGAAGAACAGGCACAGCATCTTCATGGAAATTTCTCTGACAAGCTTGGGGCACAAAGCCAGTGCTTTTCAAAAGATTTGCTCCTTATGTCAGTGTTTTAGCATGACACTTTCCTAACAGACTTGTTCTGTCAGCTTCAAAAATTTATTCCCTATTGGTGTCCTAACCTTTCCCCAGTTGCCCAGAATGACTTCATAGGCTGACCATGATTATGTGCTCTAGATCAGTAAAGAAGAATTGAGGATTTCTGATCTAATATGCACTATTTGCTCTTTGTGTAGCCTGTCAGGCTACCTGCTGCAGACAAAGACTGACTCCAAAAAGAAATTATAGTTCAGATAGAGCAAAAGAGAGAGATGTGGCAGAAAACCATTTATGCAATCACACAATAGCTAAAGTTTTTCAAGACCTTCACACAAATTACCCTTGCTTTTTAAAAGAACATGTTCAATTACAGTACACAAAAAGACCCCCAAAAACAATAGACTGATGTTGGGGAATGTGCTAAGAGAAGGCAGGCTGTTACATGTCCAAGCATGGCTTGAAATGGTCCCTTTTTTTTGCTTTTGGGATGGAAGTGCCAAACCATCATCTTTCTGGCACAAGTCAGGATCAGAACTTGTTTTGCTTGTTCTTCATATCTATGTATTTGTTGAAGGAAGAACTCAGTGACAGAGATAGTGGGCAGCCCTTTGCATCAGAATGAGTTCTCTGACAGTTTAACTCTGCATTGCACTGTCATTCTCCTTAAGCACACAGATCCTGCTCAAGCAGCTTATGTATCAGACTAATAGCTTGAGCTTGATTTGGCATAGGCAAGTGTAATAGTAAAATGTCCTCAGTAAAGCAGGACCATTTGGACTCTTTATTCCCTGTTTTGGGACTCACTGTAATGGGACAACCATTACAATTGTTGCCAAAACTCAGAGGATTAAGCTTTCAAAGAGTCTGTTATAAAGCTAAGTTAGCTACATTAGAGTTTGGTTACAGAAGTAAAACATTCCTCAACACTTAGAATGAAAACTTTTGACAACTCAGACTTCAAAGCTTTTTTTCCAAGGAGGAACAAGAGGTCCAAAAGAGACAACACACAGCATTAATGAAATTGAAGCTTATATTTCTTACCTTTGATAAGCATGTATTTTTTTGTTACCAGTCCCCTGTAAATTCAAGCCTTTCAGTTTTCAGAAGGAGCTGCTTCCAGTAAATAATCCCTCTTTGGACCATGCAGTGCTCTTACTGCAGCCATGTTGACAGTCCCATTGCAAGGGTCTTGCTTACAGACATCCCTTCTGGATTGCTAAAACCTGGAAGCAAATGGGGGAAGCTCTGTTGGCTGAGCCCTTGAATAAAAAAAGAAAAAAAGCACAAGTAAAGAATCAGAGCACAGCCTTTGGTTACATGCTAGACCATGAAATGTTATTCAACATGAAGGCAAGTTGTGATCAAGTCAAAGAACTTCACAAGCAACAAAACCATGACCATTATAATACTCAGTTGTTTCCCTACCCCAAGAAACATCAATTACAGCTCACTGAAGTTTATCACCCCAGTGCAAACATTTTAAAAATACAGATTTTGATCAGTAATTTTCATTGCCTGCAGCTCTAACATTCAACATCAGAATAAATTGTAACTCTTGAGAGATGGATTTGCTGATGCAGCTGTCTAAATGAAACATGATCTCCCTAAGGCTAAAGGTTGTTCTAAAATTATTTACCTAAAGATTGATGTTATCGATGGGCTTATTTCATTACTTCATTACTTATTTTGGTAAGTTTCCTCCTCTCCGCCATCTCTTCCCAGCCTCTCTAAGAATGGTTTAGCTTTACATTACCTCTGTGGTTAGCACTTTATTTTCCCACTGAGAATCCCTGCATAAGCCACTGAAAAATATGTGTACTTTCTGCATAACCTACAGATTCATAGAAAAAAAAGCTAAGTTACACTTTGTGTTTATATATGAGGCGTCACTTTGCCAACTTGATAGCCATGTTAAACAATGTTTTCACAATCTGCTTTTGAATCGTTTTACTTTTTGTAACTAAAACTCATTGGAAGAACTTACGTGTCTAGTGTGAAGGTATGGGACGGATATACTTGTTACAAATATATATTTTTTCCCTGTTGGCACTGTCTGAACTTTTATTTGATCATTATTATATTGATTCTAATAACAAAATTAGTGTAATTAGTGATTTTTATATAATACTAATGGACAGGGGCAAACTTAACTTGCATTCTTTTCTTCTTAAGCATATTTGGGCGTTTTCTTCAGTGAAAGGGCAGATTTTCAGGATTCTTATACCACAAACTTGTTTATTTATTAGTAGCAGTCATTAGGCTAGTTGAATGATCCCGTTCAAAGTATATTTAAACTTTGAGAACAATAGACGGACTGAAAATATTTGATTTTTCATTGAATCTATCATATAAAAACAATATTAGAGTGAAACAACATTTAAAAAACCAAAACCAGACCAAAAAACCAAATCCCAAACCTGACACAGTAGTTGATTAAAAATATTTACCTTATGTTTTGTCTGAAAACTCTTTCTCCCTCCCCTTTTTCAGGAAGAGAATGATTCTAGAATGAAGGAAAGATTTTGCTATGAGTTACATGCAAGGCAAGAATAAAAGATCTAGAAGTAGACTTCTCTGAATCAAAAACAAAAAAAAAAGACAAAATTACTTCTTTAAGAGAAGTTCACTGATTAGTAGAGACATGCTAACAGAAAAAATCCAGCAAGGTGTAGGTGGGGTGAGGTGGTGGTAGGGACATTTGGGCAACTGTGATTATTTGGGTAACTGTGATCCAGCTCTCAAGAAACTGGTCCAAATCTGATCATACATGTACATTTATTTAGAACAATTGTCTGTGTTTTCAACACTAGCTAGATTTCTGTATGTAGAAGTCTTTCCTTTGAAATCTGTCTTATCAGCATACAAGACCGAGAATTTAACTACTTAGTTGCTCTGTACATTAACACTCCTCTGTCTGTTAAATAAATATTTATAGCCTTGGAAGAAGGCTCATAACTAACTGTGGTTGTATGTAACTAGTTACTTTGATGGTTTCTGAAGAGTAAAGCAGTGCTCGACAGTGACACATTAGTGTTTTTCTCTGGCAAGTTCTGTTACTTTATTTGCAGTAAACAGGTTCTTGACAGCTGAGAATTTCTCTGAATGTAATCCAGTTGAGTGCTCAAATTCATCCTTACCTTTAACTATGCAAATATCCCTGCTGAGTTCAATAGGTGCACATAAGACAAAATATATGCTACTCAGTGCTTTGGTGAATCATGACCAGAATGCACAAAACCTGCAGGATGCATCACACAGGGCTTATTTTCATTGTCCTTGATATCTACACTGATATTTATGGGGATATCACTTTTAATGCTAATACAGGCTGGAAAGCATAACAGCTTGGTCTGTGAAAGTAAGCAATTTAAAATTTCAGAGTGTATACTGTGTATTTGACATTAGGAATCATACCTAGAAAAAGTGGGATTTTACAGTTTAGAACAAGAATCTCAGACAGAAAATTACTTCTAAATGCAGAAGGATACTCTTCTTTCCAATTGGAACCTGTTCTTCTTTTGGTGATCTTGACAGAATTAGCATAGTTAGAGAACTTTTTTACCTGACAAGAAAAGAAAGGCTCCATTTGTTTGATAAGAACATCTATTACAGGCCTTACATGGTGATAGAACTTTGACAGAAATAATTTTGCAATTGAGTTTAAAATATAGACTTTTTTTTCTGCTGGTACTCACAACTTTAAACCCATGAAGAACACCATAGTGGATAGGAACCTGGTAAAATAGTGACAAAAATAGCCAGTGACTCAAACTGAAAAGGATTTTAGGCTTTTGTCACATGAAAAACACATAGGGCTAAAAGCAAACCTTGATATGGCCATGTTCATGCATTCCCTTTTCCATAGCTGGAACAAGCACATTCCCCACAAACAGCCTATCTCTGGCTCCACGAGATTCAATAAATAGCAAGTCAATTCCCATGGCTACAATCTAGGATGGGCCTTAATCTGAAGTACTTTTTATAGCTCTGCTTAGAAGACGAAAACATAATTACAGCTACTTCACTGATGTGAAATGCTTTCACATGGGCAACAATTTGCAGATCCATTTCTATTGGCACAAGTGTGAGCCAGGATATACTTTTGCATTCAATTGTAGGATAACAACAGCCTTCAGAAATTCTGCAAAATTAAAGGAGATAGTTGTTTGGTTCAGGCTGTCCCTCAATTTTCCAATACCTTTTTGATCCTTTACATGCTCTGAGGGCCTCTACTGCTTACACATCACCTTTCATTTTCTCTTCTGGGCTTTTGCAGGAGTGCAGTAGAGAAATTTATCTGTTGGGGCAGGTGGGAAGAGACTGAGCAAGATTTAGGCAGGAAAGACTAGAGGTGAAATTAGAGGAGGGATAAATAAGACTGCTCTTCCTTGCAGCTTTCACAGAGCTACTCCAAACCCTTCAAACAGCCCAGTCTACCTATACATAGAACTTCCTTTCAGCTACAGGTAGCATAACTAAAAAATCTGAAATCATCTCCCATTTTATCACCTATTGAGAGATTCTGCTGTATGAGGTACAGCAGGGTGGAACTTTGGTGTTTGTTAGCACCTGGAGTGAGCAGAGAGCTATTTTGCATTTCAGTTTCTATCTCTAAAACATGGATGCCACGTCTTCTCTGTATCATAAGAACATCATGCCTATACATGCACTTTCACACCCAGATACTACAATGAAAACATATCAAAGATAGACCTTGTTATGTGTAAACCTATAGTACTTGGGAGAGTAACTTGTTTCCTTCATGGACTGCAAGCTCTCCTTTTTACTCAATCTGAATAGCAGCTGCTAGCATGTCCCTGAACCGTCTCCATCAATGTGGAACACCGAGGCTCCTCCTGAGCAGCTCAGCTGCCTGCTGCACGCAGGCAGTGCTCTAAGTCCATACCAGATTGCTCCTTCCTCTCCATGAACTGGTGAAACGTGGGATGCATTAGTCTTCAACTGACTATGTCTCGCTTGCTCCTACCTCCTCCACCCCCCCAAATTGTCTTTCTACTTAATATGCATACGAAATTACAGTGAATTGATTTCATCTGAATTTGAAATAATCGCTACATTAACTTTGCTTTCTTAAAATCCTTCATTTTCAACTACACCTTTTATGACCAAAATCTGCAGACTCTGGGTTTTTTTCTTTTGTAAAGGAAAGACTGGTATATCTAGTCTTTATCTTTGTAAAAACAGTTGCAAAATGATACATTTATATTCTGAGAATGAGGCACATTTAAACTTCCAGAATTTCTGCGTACCTGTATTCATCCCAATTATGCAAAAAGCTCATGTTCTGAACCAGACATTCAGTTTTGTAATAGAAATCTCTAATTTGCAACACTTCCTTAGTTTCACGTGCCAAAACAAGACTTCTTGTTGTCTTTGGAGTCCATTTAATCAACTTGGCTTTTGGTCTGTCTACCTCTGAATTTGAGTGCAAGAGTGCTTCTTTCAGGTCACAGCTTGTGGTTCTGCTTAGTGAACCTCCAGCTATTTCAAAAAGCCTTAATAGCTGGTGAGAATTTTGATCATTTTCATACATGTTTTATAGACTGTTGAACTGCTACCCCTTTCCATCTGCCATTTATTTCCTCTAGTTCAGGTGAGCATTGTTATTCCATGTAGGACTAATGCAGGAATCCAAACAACAGAAATAATCAAAGTAAATGGTTTACTTATTACCAGTGGGATGCAGATTCCTTCTTACCATCTGGGAAAATAAATTGTGGCTTTTTTTTCTCCTGGATGCTTGTAAGAGAAAATGCGCAGTTTTATGGGTCAAAGAAAATGTTAATCAGCCCTTGAAGCCTCAAATATTGGCTGCCTTCAGACACAGCACTTCAGTAATTAAAAACTTAGTTTATCAGTTCAAAAGGAGAAGTAGCATCACAAGCAACTTCTACTGTATAACTGCATACTGTATCCCTGCTGCTATGACAGGCCATATTTTTTCTGGAAAGCCATTTTAGAGTTGAAGCAAATAAAAGTAGTTTACCTCTGTTTGAAATCTTTGTCTCAAATATTTTTAAAATTACATTTACACCACGTTTTTTTGTTGGTGGTTGTTTTTTTTCCTAACACCAAGAATAAAACACATTCTGATTTAATCATGAGAGTCCAGGAGCTGGGTGGGATTCTTGGTCTAGATCTGAAGCTCCTATACTTGAAGCCATTCAACAAGGAGATTTCTATAAGCTTCAAGTACTCACCAAGGGTATTGTTTCTAGGCCATCAATTCAGTTCTATCATCACATCTAAAATTAAACTTACAAACTGTTTTCCAAATGTCATGTGTGTGAGCTTTAATTTATGCTGAATGCTTGACTCTATTTCACCAGCTTGTTTTTCAGAAAAAGAAACAGAAGCAGAACATTCTGCAACACTCCTCATTCATCTACAAAGTAATTTGCCAACATCCCTAATAAAGGAGCATGGAAATTAAAACCAATTAATTGCAAAATAATTGAAAAGTCATTAAAGTGATCTTTACAGCCTTATAAGTGAAAGGTAATTATGAAAAGGAAGTATGACATATGTAATTAAATATAATATGATAAAAGTTTATGTTTATTATTCCATGGTGCTTTCAGACAAATTACTATGCCAAATTTGGGAGAATTGTACTGGTTAAAAAGGGAAAAGGAAATAAATAATGTTTTTCTCATAGCAAATATACCTGTCTTGACTAAAAAAGCAAGAGTTTACTCTAGAACCTCAGTTCTCATGAGTTGGCTGAAGTGCTCTGTGGAAACCCAGGGCACCGGGAATGTTTCTCTGCCTGCTCTGGGGTGCCCTGACCCCCAGAGGAGCACTAACTTTGACTCTCATTCATGGAGAAAGTTTCCTAGACTTCAAGATAGACTAGAATCCACAAAAGTGTGAAATAGGTTATAGACAGTAGTGTAGGTGTATCACTTGGTGAAAAATTTAGGTTTTGGGATTTTTAGTATGTTGTGGATGGAAGCAAGATGGAGGGCACAGGGTGTCATCCTGTGTTTCTTCTTCTTGCTTCTTCTTTCTTCTTCATGGTTTGGGTGGCATTTTGTAATTGGGCAGAAAAGTCTGCATTGTGGGCTCTTTGGGATCAGTTATTGGATTAAAAGGGAAAATAATCTAGGTGTCAGGTCCTAATTGGATAGTTTTGTCTTAAAAGACCTTGTAACAAGAGATTGTTACCCATTTTGTGCCTTCTAATGAAAAGCTGCCGAACTCACAGTAGTGAGACTGTTTTACTGATAAGAAATGATAAACTCTTGAGTCCGAACATGAACTGCTATCTCAAGTGTGTTCAATCCAAACCCAGAGAAACCAACAACTGGGACCCCCACAGTGCTCCATCTTTTCTCTACCTGCTTCTGCTTCCATGCCTCTTGCACAAGAATGTGGTGATTGTTCTGGCTGTGAGCATGAAAAGAATAAATTTAATTTTATCTGTTCTGCAGAAGTATTAATATGTTCTTTGGTCTCTTCTACATGTAGCCAGCTGCTTCCCATTTAGGTCCTAACCTAAAAAAACACTTCTCACTCATTGTAGTGATTATTACACATAAATTTGCAAAATAATTTACACCGCTTTCCTTAGTTGTATGTCCTCCCAAGATCCATGAATTAGTCAAGTCTCACACAGTTCTGTAGGATCTCAGCTTTTGGTGAAGAAATCTCCAGCTTGCTTTTTTTTTTTGTTTTGTTTTTTTTCTCTTTCTTTCTTTTTTTTTTTTTTCTAAAATACATGCAGAAAAGGGTACAGTTTTCTTGAATCAATAAACTAATGTGGCTAGGGCTATTTCTGGCTATAATATTTGAAGAGGTGAATCTGAATTTAACATTTTCAGATTTTCAGAAATGCTCCAGAGCCTTAGGAGCACAAAGGTGTGCTGACTGCTGTGGGTATTTTGCTGCTGTAAAGTATTTCACAGTTCATGGAGCACAAGCGCTGCCTGGTACTTAGAAGTATCCTTTCAGCTCTACATTAAACTAAGCACAGCCTCAACTTGCTTTGAAATATTTCATGTTTAAATCTCTAAGCCCTTGAATAGCTTGGAAGAATGCAATAGCTCTCTCACCCTCTGAAGAAGACAAGAACCAGTCAAAGGACTTTACCACAAAGATGATCTGGCTTGGAGTTAGGTTTCTCCAGTGCTTTGACACTTGTTAAAATCTGAGCAGGGTTTCAGTTTCATTATCTCAGTGTAATGTGGACATGCATAAATCCCTCTCTATGGCACCTGGCTCCGTAGAAAGGCAGATCACACAAACCTCCTTCAGTGGATGATGGATAGAACAGGACTATGGGTATTCAGCTCTGGTGCCTAATCAAAGCGAGACCATTTTTGGATGTGAGAGGTTGAGTTTATGAAGGTTCATCTAAAAAACTCTTTTTACAGAATAAATTGCATGAATTACAAAATGAACAGGATTTCCCCCCTAACCTGCGCACAAACTAGTGATGTTAAACTAGTTGTTGTAGGACAACACTTGAGTTCTCCCCACTCCAAGGCTGTGTAATTGACAACTGCTGTACAATATTAACAGTGCTGCTTCCACAATCTTAACAGTGGCTTTAGGCTTAGAATAGAGGCTGGTTTTAAGTACAGAAATGTTAATAACCGATTACACCAGCATATAAATGATTCTTTAAGCTACCATGAAAACCTAGGAATAATTTTGAAACATTAACTGAAGAACTAGAGAAGGAGCAGATCAACACATACAAATCTTTTAAGGTTGATTTCCTATGTTAAATAAGGCACATCAGCACTACTTGCTTTTATATTCAAGTCTCCATCTGATGCTGTGTTTGAAGTCTACTGGAACAGGAAGTTCCTAAACAACACCCAGAGGAAACTAACCCTGTATTTTAGCACACACAGGCTAGAAACTAAAGACATCATCTCTGAACATGATGGGGCAAACAAGTTTGAAGGCAATCTTCTGAGTGGAAACCTTGGCAAGTGAAGACTCTCCAGCAAAGAAAAGAGAAAAACCCCCTCAACAATCTGGCATGCAGTGAAAGAACGTTAATTTCACAATGGTCTTAACGCCTCAAATCTACAACAGCAGTCATGAACACTGAAAGCCTGTGCTTATCCACAGGCTGAGACCCAGTGAGACCATGAACAATTCCCAAGTTTCCTTACAGTCCTATACAGCACTCCTGTTTTGGCATGGAGGTGTGCTCTAGTCATGGGCTTGGAGCAAGTAAGAGACCTAGTAGCCATCCTGTGGCTACTAGAAATCCTGGTAGTAGCAAGATGGTGGACAAATCATGTATTTCACATATCAGTTCACTCAAAGTGACTTCTCATTTATCAGAGTTTCTAAAGTTTACATCTTGGAATGAAATCCTATATTCATTGCCACACTCATGCCATACAATCAGCAAACAGTGATGGCATATGTAGCTTGCGGAGGTGTCAGTTTCTGCCAATGTCTTCCCTGTTTACTAATATTTAACTTTAACAAAGTGATCTGAAGCAAAAAGAATTTCTAAAGAAAAGGTGTGTACATAGGCTGTTTAGACACATTTATTTTTTTAAATCATTCCTGTCACAGGTGTGTATTTTCAACTCCTTTCTAATCTGTAGATCTGGTTATAACAATGAAATCTTTTCACCTGTCCTTCCCTTTCCTCCCTAATTCCTGAATTTGGGCTCTGCTTGTAGCTGGGACTGATATTTTGACCTAATTTTAAGAAAGTATGCAAAAAGTTACCAGGACTGGATCTCAATCTTAAAGTTGTACCACTTTCTGTTAAGAGTAAAAGACATCACAAGCTTCTTTTGGGACATCAGATGCAGTTTCTTGTCTGCATTGTAGTTGTGCCAACTTGTGCATCTGGCATAGTCACACCCATGGGTAGTCATGGGTAATTGTTTTGCTTCATTCATATATGTCCTAAGCGGAGTGGAAAAAACCCCAACCACCTCATCCAAAGCCTTAATTCACCTTAAAAAGGGACTCTATTAAGAAATTTTTTATACAGTTTATTCATACTGCCACAGTGGAACAAGGATGTAGGAAGTCCACAGTTACATCTGACTTTTCAAAAGTCAAACTTCACAAATTAACTAAATTTTGGAAAATCTGTATTGGTACAGATGTGACTTACAAGTGTAGGTTCACTGGCTTGGGGTTAGATACCTGGGAAGCTTTCTACATTTTGCATCTGAAAGGAACATTGTATGGGCTCAACACTTTCCTCTGTTAGGGAGTGAGTAACCCTCCTCTGCTGGAGAACTGGAGACAGGAATAACTCACCAGAGAAAACACAGGGACTAAAACCTAAACCGTATTTCTGCATTAACATTGTCTCCCTGAGTGCAAGTCATTCCTCTCTTCCCTGCCTGAGTTTCCTCTGTGGAGTGAGAGGCAGAAGTGACAGCTATGTAAATACTTTGCAATACATTCTTCATGAATTGTGAGGCATCAAATTAAAAAGCCAAAACCCGAGCAATTACCAGAGCATTCTGTTGCAAGGAGTATCTGAAGGTAGCAGCAGCATGTCACCGCCTCCTCATTCCTGACTAGTGAATTACAGGACACATTGAAAAGCAAAGGTAGGCACTCAGATGATCATATTCCTTGAGAGCATTTTCAGGTTGTAGAGCTCTCATAAATACTTCTCTTCATTTAGCTAAAAAAAGAAATATCATCAAGCTACTGAAAGAAACAATTCATGAAAAATGTCATGCAAGATGATACCCAGATCAAAAAGTCTCCAGTGGAATGAATATCTCCCCAAGTCTTAACTAGACACACTTGAGTGACAGCTGTTATGCACAAGACTAGGGGCTGAATACTCTCATATTCTTGTCACGTTCCCCGTGCTTTTTATCTTAGGGGTTTTTTTCCTCATACTTTCAAGTAGTTCAAAATAATTTATTTGGCATTTTTTATTGTACCAGCTGCTTATTCCTGGTGTTATCTAATAGGATTAGGGGGATGCAGAAGGTGGGGATGTGCTGGTTCTGTAATACTTTGGGAGATTAAATGTTTTCTTTGTAACATTTTAAAGTTTTATTTCATTTTGTGTCAATTTAAAATGGAATGACTTTCCATTTTTGAGGGGAATGATTTTCCTCCCCTCCTTCCCCACTTCCTCCTCTGTTTGAAGAGTGGTGTGTCACCTTGAAAAACAGCATGTGGAATCAAGATGAGAGAGGTGGGAGAGAAAAGCTTTCAGTAGCAGATCTGTAGTCCTGTGAGAATCAAAACTGTAAATCTGAAAAGCACAGGATTAACTATAATCTGAGATTTCAGTAGAGAAGTAATGAAACTGCATGCTCTTCTACATTCTTGTTAAAAGTAGTGTTCTCCTTAGAAAGAGAGTGGCATAAAATATCAGGTAGGATTTATCATTGCATCTCAGAAGCAATTCAAAAGGAACCTGATACATTTGCTAGAATTCTGCAGTTTATACAGATACTTCCCTTTTTAAATATAAATAGGTATTTTCTAACAAATGGAGAGGTGAGTGCCCAGTAGTTAATTAGAAGTATACAGCACAGGAGCCCACAGATGTGCCTCCACAGCCTTCTATAGAAATTAAGATATATTACCTAAACATCCTATTTCAGCCTTGCTGATGTTCCTGTGTCTGAATGCAACCTGAACAATAGTAGATACAAGATATTGTTCTAGGTAAGGACATAATGCTGTAAAGGACACCTCTGGAAGCCTTTGTCCCTTCCATGAGCAGAGCATTTGGCAAGGAAGAAGGATCAGGGAGTGGAATATTTAAAGATACAAAAAGGCAAGAGCAGTTAGAATGTCTTCACAAGAGGCATTGCTTACTTTAATTTTGTCTCAGCTGCTTTCAGATGCAAAGCAGAGTACATTAGGTGAGGAAAGTGGCCAGGTTGCAGTTGGCTTTCACCCTGACTAGCAACTTAAACAGCCTTGACCTCCCATGCATGAGTCTCTCTTGTCACATCTAACTGCTCATACATGACACAAGTCAGGGCTAGCAGGAAGCAACCTTATTCCCATGCTGCAGACACATGCCAAGAGCTCTTAAGGAAGTAAAACTAAATCTCTAGGGCTTGGTAAGAGGAGTTACAGATCCAGGTTATGGTCAAGAAGGCTTAACTCTTTACTTTCTAAGTCACTCACTGTTAATTCACACATGGATTAATGTAGGAGGAAAAAAAAGGCACCCCAGCTCTCAGTTATATGAGTTGCTTTACATTTAAGCTTTAAATTTATCCTTACACTTTCCTGAATCCTGTCTCTTTCACCCTTCTTTCCTACCCTGCTCTCTCTGCCATTTCACCTTTCCTACCAAATCTGCATTCTGCTGGATTTTAACTCCTACTTTTCCCTTTGATTTTGATCTGCACATGGGGAAAGTTAATGTTCAAAACCAGCAACTAGTAATATATCAAAGCTGCTAAAATGAGCTTGAATTGTGCAAGTAGACAGGTAATAAATCTGCCTTGTATCTATTTACTTCTACCACAGCAGATTGGTCAGTTTGCTATAGGTAGGAAGATGTTCAGCATAAATCTAAAGCCCAGATTTCCATCCATCCTCCTCCACTAATCTTCACGAGCATTTGGCTTGAAGGAGTCATTATATCCCAAATTCATCTCGCTCAACCTCTCTATTATGCCCTTTTATTAACTTCTGTGATGTGACTGAAGCATTCAGGGTTTCTTTTGTAACCTGTACCAAACCTAGCTACAGACATTGATGATAAATGAAGCACCAGGTTCTATGTGAAACATTATTACACAATACATCAGTTTTATGCCACAGTTACTGATGTTTTCGTGGTCTCTCTATTCAGACAAATGGGCCTGTACTCACAGGGGCTTCATGATTTGAATAGCGAGCATCTTTTAGATTGACAAAGTAATTTATAAAACCTGCATTGTGACTCAAGGCTAGTTATGTAAATCAGTTTTTCTTGAAGTGAGAGTTGCTGTTACTTTCCGTTGATGAGTGTGGTCTGCAAGATCTCTGGAGAAACTCCTAATCCTTACCAGTATCCTGAAAATAACATTATGCTAATGAAGGCCATTTTTCACTTGTAATCCTACCCGATTAAATTTGAGCAATGGCTTTTTGCATATGGACATACATAACTTGATTTCGTGAGCAATTATTTTTGCATGCTATAATCAGTGTAAGGTCCCACAAATTCCAAGGCACAACACCTGCAACAGCTGCTCTGAGTCATGACAAAATGCATGTTTCCTACTTTGTCCCAACATAATCTGAAAAATAAAGGTTGAGATAAAGCAAAGAGTCTTTAACAAAGTATTTCTGCACCCTCTTGAGAAACAAAGTATTTCTGCACCCTCTTGAGTTCAGCTGGTAGACCCTTTGTTAAGCTGAAGAAAATCAGTCAAATAAAACTGAGTAACTGCTGATTTCTTTTTTCTCTCCTCTAAAATATGTTTTAAAATACTTCTTAAATGTATCTCCCAGGTGTAAATCAAGGAAAATTTGATTTAATGCGCAGAGGTGACCAGTTGCCAGCAATGCCAGATTTGATTAATTATCTCAAACTCATCATTGCTCCAATTCTTCCTACAGGTTCCTTTTTTTTTGCTGTATTTGTCACATTTCCTGTCCCGTTGCTTTGCCAAAATACTGATAATCTGAACCAAGAGACACCCCAGCAATATTACTGCAGGACATCGTGCTGTGTTCTCACTTGCTGGCCTTGTTACCCAAATGCAAAGCAAGTACACTATTAAAGTTTGGTCTTGAAACTTCAGTGTGACAAAGCTGCTCTGCAGTATTTCGTTAATCTGGAAACAGGGAAACTGGAAGACAGTCCTAGCAGTTTATCATTATAAACCACACAACCCTAAACTGGTAACAATACATTGTCTCAAGTTTCTCTATGGCTCAAGTTTCTTCTGTTATTCTGATATTTGACTAAGATGTGAAACAGTATTTCAAGACAGTGTTAGAAAAATGGTTGAAAAGTTCTAAATTCATCTCAAATCCTAAAATATCCAAGCGGGAATGTATTCTATTGACTGCTGATGCTGGAAATAAGGGAACAAATTCTCTTTTCGTGTGAGGCTAAGCAGAATGGATCTGAATCACCTTTTCCTTTCTGCCACTGAAGCAGCGAGGGTCTTACCAGAAACTACAAAACTCAATTTGCTTCCCTCTGAGCCTGTTGCAGTCTCTGGTTTATTCATGGGAGGCAGGAATTTTCCATATTTTAAGATTTTACTGTGTTCCCATGAAATCCTCTATTTTGATCTCCTTTTATATTCAAAAGGAAGAAAGATGAGCTTTCAAAATGCTTACTTTATCAGAAGATATTATCTAAGAAAAGCAGCTGTAAGATTTAAATAACTTCAAGTGGCCGTTTAGTGATCTGCAAAGAATTCAGTCTTTTCATATTATTTAACTACTGTAGGACTCATTTAAACAGCCATGAGAGACTAGAAAATGTATTTCTAAATTAATGAGAAAGTTATTAGGAAAATATCTAGTAGGTTGATGGAGATAACCTGCTAGATTTATTTTCGTGCTTCATGTTGAGCTAATTAGCACTTTCTAATGCAACACTATTTCACAGCATTTGCATTCTAAGTGCTGGAAAGGGAACAACGACTCAGATGAACAGATTTGGAAATGAGTGTATTGAAACTTTCATGTTTAAACATGAGGGGAATAAAAGGTATCATTTATAGGCTAGGTAGTTATGCTGCTGAGGAAGACAAAGGTAAGTAAAAGGTACTTCAGCTTAGTGCTTTCCTAAAAGAAGATGACTTGAAAATAGATTAATACATATTGCATGAGGCCTAAACCTTTATTTAGTATCAGGCCAGAAGACAAAGAACTTACCTGTCATCACTTCATTTTTTGTCCTACCTACTATGTATCTGACACTCTGCAACAATAGATAAATAAAGTTCCTCCTCTAGGATCCTTTCTGCACTCAAAGAAAGGAGCCTACTGGGCAGAAAAAGCAATAAATTGTAACAATGACAATATCTTACATAAATATTATAGCAGTTATGCCTGTAAATTGCTGAATTATTCTGGGAGCCTGACAGTGAGAACATATACACATATACATGTAAGCATATATCCAAAGATACATTAGTCCAGAACACTAAGTAAAAAGTGGTTACATGGGAAGTTGTGCAATATTTGGATATATAAAAGATTTGTCCTTTATTCCTATTTTCATGTTTTGTAGTAATGTTTGGTGAGCAATGAAATACTGATAGTTACTTATGTATACATCTAGTTTTTGAAACAGCATTAATCTTTCTGGCATCCCAGGAACTTTAACATCCTTGCCTAAAATATACACATAATAACTTAATTACAAGAAAATCTAACTCCAGTCTTTTAATAGGTACATTTACCAATGCAACTATAAAGTAATGCATGAAATACCTGCAGTTTTCCTTCATGTTCTTTCCAGCTTTGAGGGAAATAATCTGCCAGACGACATTTACAGCCACCAAAAGATTCTTTATTATATATGGATATGAATATCCGAAGACTGAGTACCAAGAGTGAAAGATAAATGACCCTGAACTAAAAAAGATTATTATTGTCTCCTCCTGTTCTCCTGTAGCTTGTCAGAAAAGTTAAAGACCCAGCGCATTTTCTTTGAAAAACACTGGCTTAGCACAGCAGGCAAGTAGCACAAGCCTTGCTTGTTTTTTTTCTTGAGAGCTTTAAAATTGAATTTCATGTAGCAACTTGCAAGCCAGTCTCAGAGCCAACAGAGTAATACAAATTATCTTAACACGAGACCAATAATTCTTCTTTCCAATCAAAATAATGAAATCCTAAGATGAGCCCCTCAAGCAAATATTTTTTGCATACTGTACTGACCACCCAGCTGATCCAGTGGGCACTTCTCACAGCAGTATATTTTTCAGACTTACCATTCATGTCAAGTACTACTTGGCTGCTGGCTTTCCATACGCCTTCATTCATTAACACTGTAGATTAGATGCTGGGTTTTTTCATTGGACTTTAAACAATATTTACTTACCTCTATGAAAGTATCAGTGCTCTTAGAGACAGCTAAAAACCCAAGAGAGTTGCTCAGTGATCATGGACCAACCTCAAACTTACTCTCAGACTGCGTGGTACTTAGTTACCAGCTGTGGTTAAACCATGACACCATTGGTATGCAGGAATTACTGAACACCACAAATCACCGCTTTTCCTTCCCCCTTCTGCTAAGATAATGTGTTGGTTTTCACTAGCACCAGAAATGGCTATCAGCTGCTGTAATTCCTGTTAGTTTTATATCAGCCAGCATTTGTAAAAACAGCCAAGAATTTGCATATTTACCTGACCTCGGTGGAGTCTTGCCACAGACTTTACTCCACACGACTGTTTTTCAAGCAGGTTTGCTCTTGGATGTCCTCAGCCACTTGACCAGAAGCCATGACAGCCTCCACATAGTGCACAGTATCTAGCAGGAAAACAGCTAATAGACCAAGAGACAGTTCCTATGGATCTCTAGGTAAAACAACCTTGCGTTGCTGGCATGGACAAACTGCTGGAAAGAAAGCTCTGCTCTGCTGGAAAGAAAGAATTGCATTTGACTACACTGTCTTTTGTGTGTGTAAAACAGTGGAGCAGGTAGCCCAGATGCCCCATCCCCGTAAGTGCCCGCAGTCAGGTGGGACGAGGCTCTGAGCAATCTGATCTAGTTAAAGATGTCCCTGATTACTGCAAGGGGGTTGGATTAGGTGACCTTTAAACCCAATTCCTTCCAACCCAAATGACTCTATAATTCTACAATTTAGGTCAGGAAGATTTTCAAAAAACCCAGGTGCCACAAAAATGTAAGTAAATATGAAGAAAATATTAATGTTGCTTTTCAGTCCAAGAAAGCTTCCCCAAAAAATTAATAACTTTTAGTCCATAGCACACAAAAACTTTGAAATAAAATTATTTTGCACTAAAATCGAAAATGTAGGCAAGAATATTGAAATGGGACTTTTCATTTTGGAGACAGATGATCATCAAAACCAAATATTTTTCACAATCCTTTTCAATATATGGCATTCTCCAATTTGCAGTAGTTTGCCAGAAGCGAGAAAAAAAGCAACCCCAAACCCATAGACATACCTGTCTGGCTTGTAAGCTAATTTTTGTTTTAAGGAAGGTTTTTAAGCTACTTGTGTGTTGAAGTAGCTTCCAAACACTAGATGTTCAAAAAAGTAAGGATTTGTGCATACTGAGTAGCAATCCAGGTTTTCAATTATTCTTTGGACAGCCTTGCATGAAGAGGAATAAAAGAAGACACAGGAGGAAATTGGTTGTGTTACCTATTTATATTCCCAGTTACAAGTCAGCTATTTCTTGCAAAGCAAAAAGGTAGCAGAGTAGATAAACAATTTCCTTCTGTCAGGGAATTTCTAAACTTTGTCACTACTTGAGGAATGGATTTGTGCAAACCCTAGGATTTAGGTGGGTTTTTAGTACTCATGGGATTTGTATGCATCCCCCATCCCATTTGTATGTGTCTGTGGGCTTCAGACAAACTCTGGCAGCAAGCCCAAGGGTTTTCCAAATGCAACAGCATTTCAGGTTCACTTAGCAATAAAAGAAAGTTTGCTCTTTGTGCTCCCTCTTACAGCAGCACAGTAACAAGGCAAGTGCTAGAGTCAAGACGAGCAGAGCTGGAATGTAGCTACAAAGAACATACAGAAAATTCTTAAATTCTATTTTAAGAATTTAAGTCCTGTGTTACCAGTACTGACCAAATTATGAGATATCATAACGGCTGAGTTCTTAATATATACCACCTGCCCTGAATTCAATATTTAGTATTTCACCTCCCACCATTCCTGAATTCAAAATAGCTCACTGCAGGTGAAAATTGTTTGCTCTGCTATACCTTCCTCTAGCCATTTGGAGTAACCTGTCACCAGACCTCCTAGAGCCTGCTCTCTTTACCACAAGCGAGTTTACTCCTTCATTACAAACATTGAAAATAGAAGTGTGGGTGAAGCAGGATTCGCTTGTTCTCAGAATCCCAGTAGTGAAGCACTTGTGAATTAGATCCATTTTTTAGCCTATAATTGCCATTACAACCCTCCTCTGTATAGTTGTTGCTGGTATTTGCTCCAGCAGTTAGTTTATGAACCCACCAAGCAACATCCAATATCTTTTGTGTAGCTGCTGCTAAATGAGTTTGATCTGGATTTACTTAGAGCTCTTTCTTCCTGACCTTCAGAAAGGAGCTGATTTCTCACTATCTTCCTTGATCTAAATTACTCAGGAATTAAAAGGAGAACCAGTAAGGTCCAGGACACCAGCTGAGACATATTAATATGGAGCCTGGAACCCTGCTGCCAAGATCCTCCCAAGGAAATTAATTTTCCAGGACACCACATCTTCAGCCACACACTGCTTTCACTATCAAAAGGACAGTTCACCTACTACTACAAGAAGTCTGCACAGTATAGTCATCTACCCTTTAATTTGTGCATGAAAATTAAATATAGGCTTTAGCTTCACTTATTTCTTATGTAGCTGAAATAGGGGATAGGAGTAGGGGACAGAATTAAGATCTAAAGAGGGTTTAGTGAATTGCATTGCATTGAATTGCAAAGGTTCAAATGGGCTTATCAGCCAGTCAGGCAAGTGACCTGAGGAAAGGATAATTCACTGCGCAGCAGTACTGCTAACAAGGGCTGCATATCATGAAGGGTCAATAACCTTTTGTCATACCTTTGTCATTCATCTTCTAAACCACTGTCTAATTCGTCTAATTTGCCTAGTTGTGTTCAGCAATCCCTTTGTGTTTTCTGAGATAATTCTTGCCCACAGAGAGCCCCAGAGCTTTTCTCTGGGAACTAAATGCTACACACATTACTTAATGTCCTCATAAAGACATTTTCCATTAGGGGGGGCCTCAGGCTTGTTGAGATTTATCAGCATGCAGAGGTGGGCATCATCTTGAGCAGTGGAGAGGCAGCAGACACCAACTGACTGAAGTTCTCAGCAAGTCACTTCACATCTCACAGGTACTAACCACCTACTCTACATGCTTGCTGCAGTAAGGGATGGAAATGTTCCAGCCCCTGAGGATCAGGATTCAACCTATCTAAAGCATCAACAGAAAATTTTCCCTTTCTTCCTCCACTCACCTTCCTTTCCTTATGAATTCACCACAGTTCTCCCTCCCTACATCTCTTCATGTCTCATTTCAACAGTGATAAAAAACCTTTCTTGCCTTTTGCTTTAGGGTCTTCTTTTTTAACAAAAGTGTGCCCTTTCATTCAGATGTCTTCAGTTTTATTATTTGTTTGGCTATATCTCTTTTGTTGTCCTAATTTCTGCTCCTTGCCACATAATTTTCCACTTCCCTTACATATATGTATTATTTTTGTTTCATAGATTTCTGTCTCTGCAGTCTTTGTTCCATTTAGTGTTCTCATTTTCTGTAGACCCACTCAAAGTTGTTTTGATAATAAACTCAGAACAACATGTTACACTGTGGTGACACATTAGTTTGACTAGTCATAACTACAATACACTTTGTCCTTTGAAGGAGTCCAAGGTTTCAAATAGTTTTGACCCCAAAGGGAACAAAAAGTCTACCATTTAAAATTACTTTCTGAAAACTATGTACTATATCTCCACAATTTTTAAGGGAAGAAACAAATGGTGACCTGGTTTGGAATCAGGGGATTCAAGAAGGTATTCAAGCAATACTTGCTCAAGCAAGTACAAAATGAAACATCATAACAATTTTAATGAAAATTTTAGATCTCATTTAAGGTGACATTTTGGAGGAAAACTCATACAGTGAATGTTACCACCTCCAATTGTGAGCTTTCTAGATGAGCTACTCAAAAGAAAAAGGTGCATATTGCCATTTTTATAGTCACTGGGTAAATATAAATTGGCTAATGTCAAGTTTGACACCACAAGAGAATGGCTTTATCTTGGGTACACACATCTGTGAAGGTCATTAGTGCTAGATATGAGATGCAAATGGCACCACAGACTCACCTCTGGCAGAGCCCTGCTGTGTCTGTCCCCTGCAGCACCCGTCCTTCCAGTGTGCCCTGGGCTGGGTTCACCAGGGCTGTGCTACTTCAGGCCCCCATGGGAAGGCCAAACTGTCCCCACAGAGCACACACAAGGCTAAAGTCAGGGCTGTGTCCCCACAGTGGCTCAGGAGGAGGTGGCAGTGTTGAATGCTCAGTGGTTTATATGGGCTGAGTAAGGTACCAGTGCTGATGGAAGACCTGGGCAGGCACTGGGGACCTGCCCCCCATGCTGCCAGTGATCAGATATTAGATCAGTTATTAACTCCAGATGCAGGATTTCATCTTGGACTTGCCTCCCTGGGCACCCACTGTTCTCCCTCCTATCTTTGTGCCTGAATAGACAGCGCAGCAAGTCTTCCACAAACTTAATGTGTTCATGTGCAACTGGGAATTCCTTGAGATAGGGCTCTTTTTATCTAGACATTTTTGGCTCTAGATACAAAGTAAAATATCCACCCAAGCATTAGAATTACTATTAAACAAATAAGCAACATCAAAACCTTGACAATACATAAGGTCTTGCCATCCTACTTGTTCCTCAAACTTCCCAGGAGTAGATTACAACAAAAGAAAAGTAATTCCAAGAAAAGGTTTAAGTTTTAAGACAAAATTTTAAGTTTTGCGAGCCATTGGAATGGAACAAATGACAAATACACAGCTAGAACCTTTTTGTATTTCTGTTTAGCCTTACTTTGTTGGAGTGTTAAATCTTACAGGAAAAAAAAATCTTTCCTTGCATTTAAAGACCAAATCCTTGAATTTTACAGAAGAGAAGTGTCATGAAGTAGATTATTTCACACTGCTGTTCCTGAAACAACATCTTTGCTGCAAGATTTGCCTGAGCTTCAAACCTGAAGAGATACACAGTAAAAAAGCCTACCAAAAATGTGCCATTTTTTTTTTTTACCTACACACATTTTTTAGGATAATGAAACAGTTTCAAAAATTGAACTATTTCATTAGTTTTTTCTAGTCAATATGCAAACATTCAAGAGCTGCACTACTCATTGTAGAAAAATTATAGATCACAAAATCTTCTATCCAATCTGGAGATCAGTTTCTGGTCCTACATATATTTTGTTGTGAAATATTAAATTCTTTTAGCTGTGGAAATTGCCACCAATTGTCCATTTGATCTTCTTAACTAGAAAAATTAGTTACTAACACCAAATTATTTAGCGCAGAAAAGAGAAGCAACAAAGTCTTCTTTCAGTTCACTTGCTGAGTGAACAAGAAGAATCTACAATGAAGTCTTACAATAAAATAAGAAAGTGGCCTAAATTAAGCATAGAGTAAATGATGCTTTTTTCCTGGCAGGTTTTGCCAGATAACTGCGACAAACTTAGAAAGTTTTCAGACTGGTCTATCTCCACACTTCCCCACTCTTGTATGAAAAACAGAGGGTACGTGATAGTCAAAACCAGGCTGTTTTATATAAGGGCTGTTCCATTGTAAGTTATTCAGTATTTTTGAACATATTTCCCTTCACAATGAAATAAAAAGAGCCAGTACTTTCCTCAGCTTGATGCATTTTCATGCTAGATGAAGGTATTTAGGTCCTAGTCCCCCACTGATGCATGACTGTTGGGCACATTACATGAGAGGAGTCTCCATTTCCCCTGTGCCCTGCTGTCCTTCTGCAGCTGTCACCTCTGTACTTTGTTGTTTTCTACTACATATAGGTATCAGGCCTATGGTACCTCTGTGTAGTAGAGGGTTTTGGAGAGGACAGTGGAGATTACTGGCACTCAAAAAACTGCCATCAAAACACTGGGATATTATTCTTGTCCAAACATTTAGAACCTGGTATGCCACAAACAACAACTTCTGCTGCCTGTTCTCTAGGGAAGCTCTGCTTGGGTGTCCTGTGCTGCCTCTCCCGAATTGCCTTAGGCACTACTGTTTACAAACAAACATTAGCTGGCATTTTCCTGTTCAGAAAGAGACCACCAAATGCTCTCCGTGGCAATGAAAGAAATAATTTACTATGACACATCTCAGGCCTGTATTCAAAGTGTCACATTTAAATATGTGTAAGGTGCCAGAAGTGTCATTTGGTATAAGCCTATGATGCATAAAAGTCTTACATATCTCTTTTTGCTCATTTTTGTTTATATCTCGGAGCAATGTAAGGCAGTAGCTTGATCCAAGTCTTACATTCCTCTGATGTTAGGAAGGATGTGCTCAGAAGAGTTGGATGGTTCAGTGGCTTACTTGTCCCTTTCCCTCCTAGGAAACGAGATGCTACTATGGTTCCAGATATGTTTTTTTTATTCAGTTCAGAGGTAACAGACACAAGCAGGTAAAAAGATCCTTTACCCTCTCTGTAATCATCTGCACTAAACTAAACACACCAAATTGTTCATCTTCTGGCAAACAAGTTAAGAAGAAATCAGCTGATTAATGGATGGAAAAAAACCCAAAACAAACTAAAACCAACTCCAAGCTGGTAGCTTGGAAGATCTGAAGATCGCTTTTGTGTTTTTTTCACCAAACAGAATAACTAGTTCTATGATTCTGTCTCCCTTGTTAATATTCTGACTTTATTAAATCTGTTCATATCTACTAGATTTTACAAAACTTAGAAATGCAGAATGCTCAGAATCTTCAAATTTCTAACTGCAACAGTTTCTGGATCTATAATTTTAGATCTTACTGGCTGATGACTGGGAAGGGGTGGCCCAAGACATGAGCTGTACCCTAGACTATGACGGTGGTCACAGGGGTTTCAGATGGATGGAAGAGACAAGGAACTTGATTCCATTATCAGAAGGCTTGATTTATTATCTTATGATATATATATATAACATTTTAACTATACTACATAGAAATAGAAGAGAGAGGAGCTTCTTCAGAAGCTGGCTATGCTAGGAATAGATAGGATATAATAACAAAGGATATAATAACAAAGGTCTGTCTCTCCGCAGAGAGCAATAGCAGCTCCATCGTGAGTGGTCAGTAAATCCAAACATCTACAGAAGACCAATCACAGGTGGACCTGTTGCATTCCACAGCAGCAGATAATAATTGTTTACATTTGCTACTGAAACTTCTCAGCTCCAGCAGGAAAAATCCTAAGAAAGGATTTTTCACAAAAGGTGTCTGCGATACTAGACTCCAGTGAATAAGCTGTGTACTTGCAAATATACTGTTCCAGTAGGAAAAGATGCTATAATTTCTATGTAATGGATGTAGATGAGGGAGAAAAAGCACAAACAGAGCAAAAATTAGTTAAGTGCTAATACAAAGCCTCACAAATGAGGGCTTCACTTAGAAATTGAATATGATCATATAAAAACATATTTTTCTATTAGTGACTTCTGGAACATCTCAGCACTAAGTGGTGCTGGTGTATAACAAAAGAGGGAGCCTTGTGCTTCTGTAAAAAAGGAAGCAAAGCCTAAAAAAGGAAAAAAGGAAGCAAAAAAGGAAAAAAAGCAAAAAAGGAAGCAAAGCCTACTGCCTCTTCATTCATCATCAGGCAGTAACAGGATAGAAAGGTTACAACATCTGAGACACAGATATCTGTGCAGGTCTAATAGTTCCTGTCAGAACTCCCTTAAGGCAAACTTAAATTAACTAACTTGAGGTCCTGAATGGTGCAACTTCAGGCCCAATCTAACACTGAAAAAGAGGCCCTGATGATGGAGCACTAGTCAATGATGAGGAAACAAGATTAAATATAGAGTTAGTCCTCCCTAGCAGAGACGGGCAGGTCAGGCTGACTGAGATCCAGAGGAACAAAAAGTGCATTTCATTTTAAGATGGTTTCTCGGGTGAACACAGCACGGTCTGCCTAGGAGCTGACAGCAACAGGACCTTCATGATGCACTCCCATGCACAACAAACCAGATAGTGTCAAGTGCATACAAGTTGTGGAATGTTTCAAGCATGGACACATAAAGCTGTCAGGTGTGCTTGTCACAAATCATTCAGCTCTCAGCTAGGAAGCTGAGGGGAGTTGGCACTGGAAAGAGACCACTTTGGCAGTTGGCACTGGAAGAGATGATCTGTGGCAGCTCAACATGCTTTTCTAAGCTGATACTGAAAGCAACTGCCATGACAATAAGGATTAGGCAGGCAGCTGATATATTTGGCATGCATATCTATGCATATCAACAGTGCTAACAAGGACCCTTCTTTGCCGGGATTGCTGAGGTTCAGAACAGACCATGTACAAACACACCCTCTTCTCTATCAGTACCATTAGGAAGGGGAGTCAATAGTTAAAATATCTTGCTAGTGACAATCAAAATCCACATTAAAGTCTGCATTCAGAAAGCCACCAACAATTTGTCTAAGGAGAAGGAAAAGAAAAAAAAAACGGCTTTGTATACAAATGGTTCATTTTCTTCTGCATCAGTAGATGGGGCTCTTCATATTCTCTCAGAGGTTATTTCGAAGCACAGTGCTTTTATGCCTGGGGTTGAAATCTCTAAGTGCTTTTTCCACACACCCTTCTTCATCTCCTTAAATTGCCAGATCTTCTTCCCTCTAAGGTAGCTGGACAATAATCATATTGTCAATGGTTCAGTCAGGAACTTTCGGATTATCTGTCATGGTAAATAACCAAAGAAGGGAACATGTGGGATTTCTGTGCCTTTCTGGAAGGCTACCACTTGGTAAATACTAATATGATCCCTCTTTGTAAGTGCTTCTGAAGGCGCCTCACCATGCTTCTGTCCATGGCTGTCCTGAGCAGCAGAGTGACACCACCTCTCACAAGTGCTTGTGGGTGCACAGTGTTTACAGCCAGTATATCAGTTAAACACATTGGAGGTACATGAAAACCACCCCGCACACTTCTGTAACACCACTTACTCCTATTAGGATTCTCAGAATCATTAACACTGCAAACAGTCACACTCAGATAAAATTTCCAAGTGCAGAATGAAAGAGGACACATCCTAAGAAAGCAGCACAAACACCATCCCATTTTCTGATACCCAAAACAGAGACCTGCATGATCTATCCAGCAGCAAAACCAGCTGTCCTCATCTCCACAGGCAGGCACAAATGCCCTTTCCATACTCTGGAAATGGAGCATCTGGGTGTTTGTTCCATTGTATTCACTGTAACTCAGGCAAGTGATGGAATATCATGCAGGCTGTAAATAGGCTCAGAGGCATGACGAAAGAGAATCAACTTCTGGAATAGGAAGAAAATAACTCCAAATATACATACACATAAATCAAGGAAGATGGCACACTTGCATGAAAGTGCTATAAATGATGCACTCTGAAAAAGAACTCTGCTGTTTCTCAGTTGCCTTTAAAGTTTATAGACTTCTATTCTCTCTTCATGGCTGCCTTCTGAGTCTGGCTCTAGAAATTGCTCTAAAGACAATGTGTTGTATGAAACGATGTAAAATTATTAAGAGTTCTGGAAAATGCAGCTAGTCCACAACAACAGTGGTAAGACCACAAACCACAAAAGGCGGCACTGATACCACTGAGGTAGCAATACACTGTGGTACTTGTCCATGAGTTTTCCTACTAGAAGGGAAACAAACTAATAAACAACATGAGCCAAAATTTCACCCCCACCCAAAAAAAAAAAAGTCCAAATCTCAGGGGGGTATCTGTAATGTGTACTGCTGCCCTAATTCCATAGCACACCTGGTCAGGAGGTCTTATTCCTCAGAGGCCTGAGATTGAGTCTTTAAATCTCTGGCATGTGACCCACAGCAATTAACTCCTCCTCAGCTGCTCCCTTTTTAAACCCAGAAAAGCCCCTGGGATTATTTGTTTGTTTTGTTTTGTTTGGTTGTTTTTTTGGTTGTTGTTTTTTGTTTGTTATTCTCTTTTGCCTTTGTTTAGAACCTGCTCTGTGTCCTTGGCAGGAGGCACAGTACTTCCTTTGAGTAGGTGAGGGGAAGAAGGATGCAGTGGCAAGATTCAACACTCCCTCAGACATTTTTCACATAAATGGATAAGGTTGGTATCTCCATTACCTATTGCCCCGGACCTGGCACAGTCCTTATGTAAGGGCGCAGTTTTGCTCTTGCAGCAGGGCTCCCAAAGATTTCCAGAAGGGCACTGTCCAAGAGCTCCACCACAGAGCTTAGTACCATCATCTGAGGCTCAATACCTCTGGCTACTTTAATGAAGTGTGGCTCACATCATGGGGCCTTTGTTATCTATCCTTTATTGAAATCATTAGAGTTCTGCTCTGTGTTTTCCACCCATATATTTTTCTTTATTCTTTACCTCTTCCTCATCTTGAATCTTGCCCTTCTTTTCCCTGCAGTATTGCCCAGTTGTTCTTTCCAGTAAGACTCGTGATGCAATTCAACCTTTGATGTAACAGTCATTGTTAAACATTGTTAAAGTATCCATAACCTGAGGAGTTTCCTGGGAGCAAAGGAATTCAGCTTCAAAATGTGCTGCTGAAAAGCATGCACAGAGACTTTGGAACTTGCTGTCTTAGTCTGCATTTTCATTATTTCTTTCTGTGCTAGAATATTTTCCTTGAGAAAGTGCTGAATATGGCATGAAGATAAATACAGTTTTGGCACTCAGTGCACTCTGCTTTTTCATTTGTTATTTTAATGAAGCAACACAAACTCCAGTATTTTTTCCCCAACAGAAGTGATGTATCTGATAGCCCAAAAAATCCTTTTCTGCACCTTAAACAGCTCTCTCAGAAATGCCACCCTGCTGTGGTAAACTGAATTATGTATCTTGACCTGATGTTTACTGAACATATAAATTGGTTTGTTTTCGCTCCATGCTCTGTGCTCTCTAGATAAGACACACTTTGAACAGAGAAGGGAAGAGGAAATGGTAACAAAGAGTATGAGAATTTACTGGCACTGGGAAGATTCTAGCTCCTACTGAGGGCATGGGACAGGTTCTAAAAGGTAGAAAGATGAGTACAGAGCTGAGAACAGAGCTGACCTGAAAGAAAGGAGCTTGACAAGCTCTCCAAACTAACACAGATGTTTGCTGGTAGAATCTGATGCTCTGGCTGCTCAGCTTATCATAATAAGAAAGTCTTTGCAAAAGACAGATGGATGTATTTACCATTTTAAAATCCTCTAATTAAATCTTAGTTAGTGTTAAGCTAGCAGAAAAGTCATTATGCTTGCCAGAAATCACGGGCATTGGATATAAAGCAACACAGGTATTGATTCTACTCCAGGATAACAAACATCCTCATCTGAGCTGCAGCAAGGCAGCTGCCAATTAATCAGCAGCCTCAGTGTGGAGGTGAGGAAAGGGAAGGATATGGCTGATCTGTACAAAATAACTCTGAAGTGAGATAGGATCTCTTTGACCACTCAAGAAACTAGTTGGCTCTAAGAAATGCCAGTTTCACAGGTGACACCTCACAACCTGGTCAGCATTCTCTAAGTTTAAAAGATTTGCTTGCAGTCCCCTCTGCCTTCTATTAGGAGACATCAGCGATAGGCTGCGAAAGGCTCACGCACGCAGCCAAGCCTCTGTTCTTTTCCCTATTGTCAGGTCTCTCATCTGAGGTAAGACAACCTCAGACAACCCAATTGTCTCCCATCACATGCTTCACTGTCATCAGAGCTTTCCTTTGGGAATCAGTGCAGGAGAGACACTCCAGCTCTGCTCTACAGCTAGGGAAGCAAGTCATGTCAGGAAAGACAGTGCTCAAAATGTACCCTTCCCATAGCAAACTGCCAGCTGTTCAGCCCAGGGGTAGTCTCTCACCCACCACAGGACCAGGATGCTCAAAGCAGCAGGTGTCCCAGCAGAAAAGCAGAGACATAAAAGAATGGTACTCTAAGTACTGTCAGCCACACATTAGCGAGATACCTGATAGTGCTCTGCTCCCTCCTTTGCCTCTCCAAAGTTGAAATTTAACCATTTAAATCATCTATATGACAGCTTTTAAAACACTAGCATCAAAGTGAGAAGTACAGATAGTATTTCATAATTACTTGTCAGGCTCTCTACAGCCACAGGGAAACATTGCTTAGTTGATACAATAAGTCATGTTATAAAACACAAGTCTGTTAGGAAGCATAGGAACTGCCTCACACCAGGAATTTAGAAGTACTAGCACAATGTCCTTCCTGAAAACCTGCACACATATATCTATAAATGCATTAAATCTTCAGATTTCTCTAGTGCTAAATTAGACATGAATTAATGCTCTCAGCAAATCATTGGAGACCTGAACTTGCAAATACAGTGATGCTCAAAGGAAATGCAGAGCCAAGACTTTGCATATATATACCATAGATCAGTTTGCAAAGAGAAAAAAGTTACTCCAGTGTGTGAAGGAAACTATAATTACCTGCACTCAGCAGAAGCCAATCTGCATTCCTCACTGGGTATTACCCTGGGTATTACTCCATCATGGCTGTGAACAACCTCACAGAGCTGCTTCTGGGTGAGGTGTGCATTCTAATTCAAGGTTGGGTGAATGATCATGCTCTGTATGGTGCACAGTATTTAATGGTTTCACTTTATGAAGAGTTTTGATACGTTTCAAAGACAGACAGTCCCGTAACAATACCAGGTTTTTAAAAGCACCTTAGTACAGATTCTTTCTGATATGGCTTGTCTTTGGATTTCATTGCCTAAAATAAGCAGGCACATTAAAATACAGAACTCCATTATATAATAGTAGGGAAAATAATTAGCTTCAAGTCACAGTATTAGCCTAAGAATCATGCACCCAATTATACATTTAACCAGTGACAGAGAAAACTTAGTCTCAGAGCTTTTTCCTCCCAGTTGAAAAAAAGAGAAGATATCAACAGTTTCTTTAAAAGAACCTCCTTAGCCTCCAGTTATGGAGAAAGAAACTCTGGGTTTTGATGCCAAAATTGCATGTTTGTTCAGTAGTTTTATCAGTGCAAACTTTTGATGTATACTGGAAGTTTACAATGGTTAAAAGAAAACCAGTCAAGTACATATGGAGAAGAATCCAGATTTTCTTTTCATGCCACAGTTTTGCTATTGGTACTGAGCTGAGCACAACTCCAGCAAAACTAGTGCAAAGCACATCAGAACCTGACATCTCTGTGTAATCCAGTGGCCCTCTGTGGACTGTCTGTCCCATGATGTAAAGTCATGATGTGCATGGTTTCAAACACAGAATTAAAGCATTCAGGAGGAGAAAGTTACAAACCAGAATAGTCAGACTTTACCAATTTTTTTTTCTAGCCAAGTAGCTGAAAAACCCAGCCTATGACTGTTCATCTAAAATGGATGACTGCTTTCAAAACTGACAGAAAATAATTTACACTCCTCTCAATTTTAGTATAGTGCTCTAACTCCTAAAATTTTTTCACTTGAAGTAAAGGGCAGAGCAATGTTTGAAACCGATACTTTATCCAGGATGCTTGAGTTACAGCAAAGATGAAGAGTTTTAAGCATGCATTTATTTATGCACTGAGAAGAAAATAAAGCTCAGTGCACAAAGATCAAATACTAACACTAGCACTATTATCTTGCATGTTCCCCTTTGCTTTCAAGTTTCAGGCGTGCTGGTACTTTTTTTGTTCCCTCACTGAGGTGTGGGTACAGCATTTTATCCAACTCTTTTTTCCTCTCTATCCCCTTTTAGTACTTAGAACCATGCTACCTCTTTATTAGGGAGGTGTAGGAAAGGTTGGAAAATGGCTTGATCTACCTGCCTCCTCTGCTTGAAGGGATTGCCATCAAGTTCCTGAGCTCTACAGAGAAGAACCTTCCTCTCCAGCAGCTGCAGAGCATGGCCTAAGGAGTATTCTATGAACTACATAGCTATGGCACACTTTCTGAATGTATGGCACACTTTCTAAATGACAGCCTGTTTTCAAGATGGAAATGCCATCTATTTCTGTAGTGCTAACACAGAGGGACAGCACTGCTGGCTGCTTGAAGTCATTCAACTCCCACCTCAGCTACAATGTCTTTGCTGCCCCTGGCCGTATCTGACATGAACAACTGAACCTACACACACATGTACATCAGTGGTGATGTAGAAGGACAAATATCTTATTTTATGCATCAGTTAACTCAGTAACTGAACAGAAATCTCTAAATAGCAAACAAATCACACAATTGGTTATCACCTTTAAATATTAAGTAATTTTGTTCTTTAGATTATAAAAAGAGAAAATCCACTCATGCAAATATTTCATCACCCTCGACAGTGCTACAAATTAAGCACTGACTAAGCAATCCAGCAAGAATTTGTTGGTGCCAACAACAGCACACAAAGCATCTCTTTCCTAGTCATGAACTATGGAAGTGGGAGCTGCACACACACAACAAAGAAGACAGAAAATACTCTTGAGGAGCACATTTCATAAAAGAGAAAAACACCTTTCTTAACCAAACTCAAAATAAGAGTTATGAAGGACAGAACATGAATAAAAAGAACTTTAGTAGCCTAGATTATAACAAAACAAAACTTGAAGTCATGTGATTATTTTGCAAGTTCAAGGTAGCCACAACAGAGCTTGTTTAGAGCCTATCAGTGTTTTGGCAATGCCAGACTTTTGAAAGAATATGGCCTTGTTAACCCAGAAGCTTAGTGAAATGAGCCATGACATTTCTCTTCGGAAAATTCTCTTGGAAAATTTTGTCATAGAATCATGGAATGGTTTGGTTTGGAAGGAATATTAAAGACCATGTAGTTCCAAACCAAAGTCCTCCCTTTGCAGCTGTAGCATTAGTGCATGACAGAGTAAGGTCACTCACAATACCTAAAGGGGTCCATGACTGCATTTTTCATCTCTCACACAGAGACAGAAGTTCTGCCTATGCCCTCCCTCCTTCACACAGACACTTTAGTCCAAGATTCTCATGCTCAAAAAAAATTCCTGGAACAGTACCTACTTTGGCCTTTGAGAAACGCCAAAATGTACACGCCAATGTAGGACAGTCACTTCCTAGACTTTCAACATTTTATGGGACAAGACAACTATTTTCTTGTGTGCACCTGTGTTCTTATTTTCTGTAAATGCTAACAAGCATCTGACAGTTTAAACTACAAGAGAAGCAGCACACGCTTTGCTGTGCCCAAATGTGCTGCTCAACAGGAAGTAGTAAGAAAACAATGTTTTAACAGCCGTGAATGTGGCAAGATGAGCACTTTGATCTGCTTACCAGAAACTTCTTTAAATAGAGATGCAACTACAACACTGTTAAGCTGAAAGGTTCAGTAGTTAGGTAATTCACTTAAAATTCATTACTCCAATGCATCACTGACCACTTTTTAAGGCTTAGCTTAGCTTCAGTTTTTATTTCAAATCTTTCTCTTAACCTACACACACATTAATTAGATTTAAGTAGTCATTAAGCTGCACTGCAGAGATACCTTGGCTTACTGGTAAATATCTGTGATCACAGATTAAGTTGAGGCAGGCTCATACATTTTTTTCGTTTCCTTGTCACTGTTTCTGACTTGGCAGACGTGCACATGACCTGCACTTCCACTTCAGTGGTTCTCCTACTGCCCCCTAGCAGTGGTTTTCCTATTGCCCCTGTGTCATGAGGGAAATAGTGCCCCTCTGGATAAAATTCAGGAAGTATTTCAGAGGAGATTTCAGAGAAATGTAGTTCAAGTGCTTTCACCTGCAATGCCATGGTAAAGTGAGGTGGGAGCATTCACATATACACCAGAGTCTGACTTCTAACAAGAGCCCTCAACAAAACAGCCTAGACTAGGCCTCCATCAGATTTTGAAGAGCTTAGGGTTTTTCTTGTGCTCAGAAGAACAGGCCAACATGGGCCATGCTGTGATATTACAGGCTCCAAAAAGTGGTGGAAGAGACAGTATTCAAATGCAGAGACGGCATCCTGAGTTACAGGAATCCATTACCTGCAATACCAGTCACTCAGTAGAGCACAGGACTTGTTTTGCCCAAAGTAAGGGCTATTTTCATTCAGAATTGTGGCTGGGAACACTTCACTCAAGGTAGAACAAGTTTAACCCATTGGAAACAGAGGACAAGCTTCTGACATTCTCTTAGCCATGATGAGAAAGTCCACTATGAAGGCTAAGCTGGTTAAGGACACACCGCAGAGCAGGAGTCAGCTTAATCACTTCAGCAATGAGGACACATGAGGAGTCAGTTTCTCAGCTCAGGCCATAGCAAGGGCACTAGGCTGTTCAGGGTGATTCTCCACAAGGCTTCAGGCCACATGCACAGTCTGAGTTTTCTACACTGGGTCCAGCAGAGCCACATGGACATGCCTGTGGTAGTCACAAGGAACTTTTAAAAGAACAAGCTCAGTATTTTAGAGTTGCTATCTTGCTCACAAATTCTTCTTGCACTTTGGTCAGAGTTTATACAGTTATAAGCTTGCTACCAAGCACAGAGTGGAGCTTGCTGGCTTCACAAGGATGTCTCACATGAGAAATAGATGCAAGGCCAGGCCTTTGGCTGCCCAGGGGAAAGTATTTTCCCACACTCTTGTATAAGTGTGTCAAGAGGGAGCTAAAAAAACCTCCCTAAAACCAGGTAAATGGATGATAGCACTTTAATAGGAAATTCATTCTTCTTGTGGCTATTGAAAGAAAAATCACTAGCGATTACAGCTCTCTCAGGATATAGTGTCTATCTGAACACAAAATAAAATCTAGTGAAGTCAAGGGAAAAGCCACACTTTATCTCTGCAGTCTTTGAATGAAGTGGCATCTGTTCTATTTTCTCTCTGCTAAGTACACAGGGACTGCTCTGGTATCTCAAAATGTGCAGCACAGAAAACCCCACCCTAAGCTGCACAAGTATGCAGTGTTAGATTTCAATGGAAATTTTTCAGTGCAGAGTTATCAAGATAAGAAATTTTCTCTTTATAGTCCTTGATAATAAGGTTTTGTAGCATTGAGAAAAAAAAACACCCAGTGGTTTCCACACAGGAAACCCATGATACTGCTTTTAATAGGAGCCACAATTTCAGGGGCAGTTAATGAGTTAGCATTCTGCTTAACACTGGTTTTAAGTAAAGCGGTGATTAAAGACAGGCTTGTCTACAATGCACAAAGGACCCTGATTAGTTTTTTTAATTTTATCATTAAGTACAAAATTCACTGTGAGAGATAGAAGAGCTCTCTGCAGCATTTGAAGCGCACTTGTAAGGCCTGACTCTTTCTGGCAGCTATTTTAAACCAACCTCTCTCCTGTAGCACTGTTGCTCATTCGTGCTCACAGCACAAGGAGCACCAGGTCTGCACCCAACATTGAAGCAGAATCACATGCTCAGCTTAAAAGAACAGTTCTATTTCTCCAATATGTTTGTGAGACTAGACCAGAGCAGACTGCACTTCAGCATAAACCCAATTTAAAACATTTGTGCTGTAGTTACTTTGCCCAGAAAATTCTGAAATTTTATTATTAAAAATAGATTTCCATTTGAAACAGAAATACAACTTACATCTTGGAGGAATACCTATTCTTTTCAAGACTGCTACTAAAAAGAGTGTCTCTTACATTCTTTACAAGGGGATTTCCATTACAACACTTAGCATAGATAACGATATGATTTTTCAAAGAAAGGTTGCAATTTGAATAGTAATAGATAAAGTAGGCATTTGAGGCCTGATGGTGTTGTCAGTTGTGCAATTTATTTCACCTTCAGGAAGCCAGAATAAACATGCATTCTGCAGTTTTAGGAAAGCACAACTTATTGGCAACTTGCAAACATTACAAAATGTTCTTTTGTACTGTTTGACTCCATTTCAGCACAGGCTCACTCCTTCATGTACATCCGTGCACATCAATATTTAATCGTGCTCCGTTTACCTTCTCCAAGAACTTCAGTAGCAAGAGCTATTCCCAGCCAAGGCAGATGTCCACTTGAGATAGACTCTTTTCTTGAGATACCAGCATCATATGTTTACCAAAGATCACATAAGTAATTAAGCAGGCAGAGACACTTTCCCAGAATATGCACCCAGGAATTTAAGTCCCCAGCTTGGGGACTTAAAACAGAGGAGGAAATGCCTTTGTATGCAATAGATGGGGATGAAGTAGCATTGCCTTATGTCCTCTCTTTCTAAATATAGTCATGATTTGTCCTTGTCTCTATTGTCCTGAATAACAGTGCTTTAAGCAGACTACTGGCTCTCTTAAGGTTTTTAACATAGCACTGATACAAAGGAAAGGAAAAAAACCCCTCATATTCCCAATGGATTTTACTGCCTGAAGTGAATATTTTCTTGCCGTCTAACAGAGCCTTCTGTCTCTTGCAGATTGCCCAAAATAGCGTACCGAGTTCACATTTATTCCAAAAGACTTTTCTTTTGCAGCCATTCGAAGCTGATACAGTGCAGCAATGATTTGCTCTTGGAGAGCAGATTTGTTAACACACCAGCAGGACTACAGACTCAGAAATCCCCTGCTGCATTCTCAGTGTTCACCTTTCCATTATGCTCCTAATTATCTCCAAAAGAGTTTATTTCTTGTAAGCTTCTTGTTCAGGCTGATAAGTATTTTATTTGGAATCCTCTGCAGATCTCAGATTTACTCCACGTGCTCCTAGCTGAGAAATGAAGCAACTGTCTTTGTTTTCACAACGTACATCTTCCACCCTCTCTAGTTCCTCTCTCAGTTCAGTATTCTTTGATAAGAATTGCCACCATTTTGAGTATTTTCAGATTAATTCCTCCTGCTCTATTCACTTCATTATGATAAAGCTCTGAGTAGTTAAGAGTCTATACCATCCTTAGACTTGAATGGGATATATTATATTAATCAAGACTAATCTGTTCCTTCACATTCAAATAAAATGCTAATCCAGTAAATTATTTCTTAAGCATTGATCCAAGGCAGTTAATACAAAAATCATAATCCAAAGTAATAGCATCCCAAGTAAACACAGATTGTAGAGGACATTTTCTCACATTAGAGAAAGAACAGAGCTTTACATTGCTCCTTAGACTACACCGAGAGATATTTCAGTTTATGTATTCCAAAAAGACAAACATAGTCATGTGATTCACATTCTTTTCATAAGAACTCCCTCCTACTTCTACATCATACTTTGTAGGAAATAAAACTGTTTGCTCTGAAGAAAAACCCCAAACCCCAAACTACACCTAAAACATCAGAAGCTAACAGAAGGTTTCTAGGACAGTGCTCAGCGTGCAAGTTTCCTCTGGAAGAAGCTACTCTGATTCTGAGAATAAAATGGCTTCTCTATCTAAACACAGACACGTTTCATTAAATTCTAAAGACAAATACACACAGTAAGCCACATATTGGTTTATCCTTTCTTTCTACAACTGTACTGGACTGTGGCCCCAGATTCAAAAATTCTAAAGAATGGAGGAATAACATTATGTTATTCTAACCTGACTTTCAAGAGCTGGCAGTGTTATAATTCCTTCATCATGCCTCTGAATCCTATTGTTGCTAAAATGTAAGCTCTCAGCAATGATTTTCTGCCTTGGTTTAGAAACTTCAAGAGAGGAAGAGTCACATAGCTCTCCTAGGTAAAATAGTTCTGTAATTTACTTTAAGAAGTATCTAAATACTTTTGTCGAATTCAATATAACATTAAACCCAAGAAGACTTAGAGTGTGAATATGAATATTACAATAGTAGGTTTCTATCATATAAATGAAACTTATAGTCCTGTACATGTTTTTCTGAGGCAAGACAGGTGGACAATAAATACAAGGGTACACAGAATACCTCCTCCAAGAGAGAATACTTTAATTCTCTCTTGGAGGCAAACACTGAAGAAGAATGTGTGTTTGCTTGTAAAAGCTGAACCACATTTCCTGTTTGTAAGAAAGAAGGTGAAAAAAAAAGACTGGAGGGATTTGAGATTAACAGCGACTCTAAAGACAGGTTCATGCTGCCAGGTTCAAAACAAGAGTATCTAACTTCTGCCAACATAACTTGATTTCCTGTTGGATAAAGGAGAGGGGAGTATTCCTAGAAGCAGCAGGATCAGGTAATCCTTATCTTTTAAACTTGTAAGTATAGGAGCAGAAGAACCATGCTATGTAGATACGCAGTCTTCTAAAAAGGTGGCTCAGGGTGCTAAACCTTCATTAATTAAGGCATTGATTTTATTTTGAAAATACTGTGCTGTGGGCCTTCTTATTTTACAGTGTGCTGTTTCCCTTCTGAAGTATGAAGCTGATATCTTACAAAGCAATTAGTTGTGCCCTAATTAATTGCAGTTTAAGGAATCTTTTGCAGAGAATTAATCCTGTATTAAATGCTCACACAGGTGGAAGCATTTTTAATGCTAATTTAACATTCATCAGTCTCTTCATGTGTTTCTTTTTCTAAGGGTCATTAGGACAAAATATTACTTATATCGATGTTTAATTGGAAGGGGGGAGGAAAGACAGTTTTATGTAATCGTTAACAAAATTGTAGACAAAAACAAGAGGAAAGAAAGGAAAGAACCATTCTGTTCTCCAGATCGTCACCATAAATCTAGTAGCAATTAATCTGCCTCTGTGGATAACGCATTGATACCACAGATGGCATGTCCAGCTAGATGGTATCTATGTTCCTCACCTCACGCTCTTTTCAGCACAAAAACCTGGTAGAAGTAGCCTATCTCCCTGTTATCCCTTGTGATGGATTCTCTAAACAAAATATATTAGAGCAAGGAGGAACAAAACATAGCACTTCTGCTACCTAATCTTACGTTGTTAATAGGACAAATATCCAACACGAATTGTTAAATCTGACTCCACTCCCTACAGGTAAGTGAGTACAGGATTATATCCATTTCTTTGAGTTGCAATGAAAGGAAGAGCAGAAATTCATCCAGGAAAGATTAGAATGTTTTGGAGGCTTTTGTTTTTTTGGTTGGGTTTTATTTTTGCTTCTTTTCCCTCAGAGCGCTCCAGTGACAATATAATGAACCCTGTAAAGAAAATATCTAAGAACAAATTACCAAAACTATTTATTCCCATGTTTCTGTTGGTGGAGAAAGTTGTCAATAGATTTTTAAAGAGAAAAAGCACAATTAACTATGTATTTAGAAGCGCTTTTTTTGTCTATATTTTGTGGTATGAATTTAGTACATTCAGTTTAAAACACTGGAAAATATACTGAGGCGGTGTCCCTGAAGTCAGAAAAATAAAAACATTATCCAAATGAAGTAACTTGCCTACAACAGACATTCTACTTGGATGCTACTCCAAGTTTAACCTGGTTTTCAAAGATAAATGGAAGAATAGTGGCATAAGAATGTGTCATTAATACTAGAGAGAATCTGATATTAGTTAATCAAAATACTGTCATCTTTATAATTATTAAATATAATATTTCTCCCCTCACACATCCCAAAGTCTACTAACAATATAACAAATATTGTTGTCCCTCTCATGAAACCTTGGGTATGTAATGAACATCTTCCTTTCACAGAGGAGCACATTACTTTAAAAGACTTCAATATTATTTCTTGTAACTAACTACCACCACCCTGAAGTTTTCCTATCACAGATAGATTGTCACAGAAAACCCTGATGGAATTTGAGCTTAAAGTTTTAGAATCATAGTGTCATATTTCCAAGCAGCCTAATTATTCCATATGACTTTTTTCAAAAGACACAAAACATTCTTTTTTTAAAAATATTCAATTTGATGGCTTGAATGAGAATGCCCCTGAATACAGTGTCACGGGTTCTTTGGACTAATTATATGTTACATAAAAAAAGATTATTATAGTTTTGCTCCATTTGAGAATAGATGACTTGCATGAGAATTAAAATTAGACAATAGAATAAAAGACAACATTTCAAAATGGAATATAATTAGTCTAATAGACTTGCTGTTTATTTCTCAGTCACCATCTACAGTCTCCTTATCTTATTTTTGTCTTTAGCACAACCTGTTAACTCTGAGAGGTTGCATCTGCTATTGTACATTTAGGGAGTGCAGTTATCCGTGGAGACAAATTGTTCTTCACACAGTTGGTCCGCTTTCCTTCTAATGCTGCCGTTGTCAAAGTAGTTAATATTGAAATAATGCAGTTATAAATGTAAGCAACATATCAGAAACATGTATAAGAACAAGAAGACATAGGAAAGATCTGGGAGTTGCATATCTGTAAAGCTAGGATATAAAATCAGATTTTCTCATATTTTAAATCTGGGTATATGATTAGCTTGAAACTAATGTTAGAATGGCACGGAGCTCTCAGAAGAGCGCCAGTACATCTCCGATCAAGGTGTTTACTATGGTTTTATGGGCTAAGTAAAAACTGCTGTTGTTTCTCCCATACAAGTAGTGTTGTCCGACAAACAAATATTGCAAAAAAAACAAACAAAAAAAAATTGAAGTCACACATATGTTTGTATACATTCTACTGAAACACAAGCAGATGTTTAAGTTAGTCTTATGGAAAATAAATTTTAAAATAAACTAAGTCGTGTTCATCCAGGAAGAAATTTAAATGTTCTTTTCTTAATCTACCCACACCCAAGAAATTTCCTAAATCATGCTTAAGAGCTATAGATTGTGAGATTTAAAACATTGTAACGTTTTATGTGAAATCCAAGTTTTGTATCTTTTTTTCTCTAAAATGTTTTTTAAATTCTTGAGAAGTAGGATGGCTCAAATACTATAGAATTTAAACTTGAAAACTAAAAAGAAAAGAACTTTATCCATCCTTTACTATTTTCCAGATAATAATTTCAGTTTAAATAAAAAACTGAAACAGGAAAATAATACTTGCCAACAAAAAGTGGGCCAGTTAAGGATTGGAAATAGTCAAATTAAAATTAAGAGTTTTCCTTCTACTCTGGAAACACCAGGCAAAAATTGGATTCCTGAATCAGAGAGATAAATGACAACATTCTACAAAAAGAAAAAGGAACAATGTTAGATCATGACTGTACTTTCGGTACCTGCTCACTCTTTTTGTTCTGATGGACCTCAGTGTTGTGGCTTGTGGAATGGGCTGCCCAGGGAGCTGGTGGAGTCCCTGTCCCTGAGGTGTTTCAGGAAAGAATGACCGTGGCACTGAGTGCCATGGTGCAGTTGGCAAGGTGTGGTTTAGTCACAGGCTGGACTCGATGATCTCAGAGGACTTTTCCGATATGGTTGATTCTGTGATACTATCACATTTACATATGCTTCCCTTCTCATAGGCCACAATACTGTTCCTACTCCCCAGGAAAAGTGTTTGTAGGAAAAGAAATATGAAATGAACATGTGAAGAATGGAAACCAATCACATCAGAAAAGAAAAAAGACAGGAGAAGAATGAGAGGATTCTGATTATTTAGGTACGACAGTGAAACTTGAAATTTCTTGTCCTGGACAGACTTATCGTTTTGGACAGGTTGCATAGGATGCAATATTAAGTGACTAATTGCACAGTAACCAGGTTCCAAAGACTGATGATTCTTGATGCATCCTGATAACATCATCTCAGTGTAGGATCTCCCATTCTTTTAATTCCTTCCCTGAAAAATTGGACTGATGTATAACTGCTCCATGGGGATGTTGTCTCTCCTCATAAATGTCTGTATCTCATTGCATAAAAGTCCCTTTCAACACAAAAAGGAGTATTGCAGTGATAAAGTACTCTCAAACACCTTTGGGAGAACTCAAGTAGCAGAAAGGAAGGGAAAGAGGATGTTTAGTTTAAAAAGAAGAATAAATGGTCACTGAAAGTACCATGTGCAAAAAAAGGATAAAAGTCTGTCAGAAAATTCAGCTTATTTGCTTTGCATTGTTTCTTTTAAAAGTGTTCTGATCAGGAAGGAAACCTGCATCCCAGAAGCCCAGGTAATTTGTGATTTTTTACTACCAGAGCTTATCTTCTCTTGTTTTGTCGTTATAAGAACACCTGAGGGTTGGAGTACAACAAAACAAAAAGAGCTTTGGCAACACCAGCACAAAGAGGGGGCAAAACCTGTCAGAAGGTTTTGAGCCAGAGCCCAGTCAGGCAAAGAACAAAGCTCTGTTTTCTCAGCAGGAGCAAATGCATTGCCACCCTCCCCTGGTCAGCAACATGGAAAAATACATTCCTGTACTCCTTTAACTTGGCTTTACTTAGGAAATAAACAAAATGTGGGCGTCCTGAGGGAATCCAGGTATGTCAAAAAACAGCAAAGTGCACTAAGGATCAGTATTGTCCAATCCAGCCCCTTGACTGCTCTGCTCCAGCTACATGTTTCTTTTTATGCACTATTAGAGGTCATTAGTTTTGGGCACCAGGCTTTATTTCATACACTCCAAATCTCAGAGAACATGAAATATGCCTCTGGGGAAAGTTAAGAATAAAGCTGCAAGCTCATTTCACTCATTTATTTGGTTCAGTGTTTCCTCTGTCACAGAAGGCTTTCGCAGGCCATTTGCAGCAACGCTGATAATTTTGGCCACCAGACAGCCACGAATAGGCTGGTTTGTGATGGAAAATTTGTATAAGCTAGGTTAATCAAATAATTAATTAAATGAAAAAACAGATTTTGCACAGGGGGTTCTTTCCTGTCTTTCTTATTGCAAGGAGTGGCAAGTTTAGAGCAAAAGAAGACTTTGTTCAGATAAGTAGACCCACCTTTTACCAAGTGATTTTCCAGGAGCTGTTTGAACTTTTCCTTGGGGCTTCACTGGTTCCCAGCTGATGCTTATCCTTTACCATCACTTTCTCTGGTTTCTCAGGCAAGAAAATAAAAACAAGTAAAACGAGTAAGTGGTTTTAATAGCTGGAAAACAATGCAAGAAAACATAACCAAATTTTCACTTTTTTTCAGGGATTGTTAAAATGTTACAGTCTTACCTATTATTCTGAGATACATACAGCAAATTTGTTTTGGCTAAATTCAGAACTACTTTCATGAACTCTAGAATTTAGCTAAGAATTTACTTAATTTACTGCAAATACTAACTTAAAGACAACTGCAAAAATAATTTCAAAGCTATCCAGTAAAATGACATTTTTCTTTATTAATTTCGTATTTTTACTGCATCTTACAGGCAAACCAATAGCTTAATTTTTGGCTGAATTCCTGTGAAACAGTATTTCTGCTAACAGTTTATTAAAGTTGCTTTCTTAATATTTAGCATCTGATTTTAATATTAATTATTTAGCTTGTATAACAATAGCTGTCAGAGAGTAAACAACAAAATAGCAGCTTTGACTACAGAAACCAAAAACTAGTGAAGTACAAAGAGAATACAGTAATATTGTTAGACAACACATATAGTAAATTTTCTTTCAGTTACAGGAATGGACTGCCATTTTTCTGTCTGGGGAGTTTTGGCCTTCGTGAGTTTGTCTCTGCTTGTTTCAGTGACACTGAATATTGTACACTGTATGAAAAAGAAGCAAAGTAAGTAATGTCTCTTTGTATGAAATCGAATTTCAATGTTTAAAGCCATCCCTGCTCAAAACTATCAAGTCGACAAATTGATTCTTCTGAATCTTAAAGTTATATTTTGACAAGAATGATTTTACTAGAGAAGATCTATCTTTTGAAAGTTTTTAAGAGAGTCAGGTATGATTACAGAACAATTGCTAACTGCCCAATCCACTCAAATCCATTCTCTGAAGGCAAATCAGCAAAACAGGAAGAATTTAGTTCTGAATAAATTTTTATTTTTAAAATCTATTTTTAATACCTGCAGTTTCCTTTCCTAGGAAGTATACTTTTCCTATAACTGATTATTATGTATATTTCCATTTAAAAATTATTTAAAGTAGATGCATTAATAGAAAATATATTTGAGAAAATTTTCTCCTTCCCAAATGCCTTAATGCTCATTTGAATTTCAGATTTCATACAGATTTTATGCCTTATCAGTGTATTTTGGGAAAACATTCTAATTGCTTTTCATAATAGGATTCTAATATATTTCTTAAACCAGTGCGTCTTTCATATGACTGCAGTCATACTCTGGTTTTGGTTGAAATTAACTTTTACTTTTTGACAGATTGTGCCAGTGCAACCTGTCTTCTGCATGTGATTCTATGTTTAGGAAGTTGTACAATTCTCACCATTCCCTTTACACAGGGAAAACTGCCCCTGTGCTGTACATGTAGGGGTGGGCAGGCAAACACTGGTGACTTCAACAAGGCTAAATACACCTGTGTATACAATCTACATAAACAGAAGGCGTGTGCTTATAAACTGAGCTCACCAAGTATTAGAGAGTCATATATTCACAGGATATTAAGAGAGTTGCTGGAGTCTTTTGGGATAGGTGCCAGTTGAGCTTTTTGGTTTGTGTTTTAGGGCTACTAGGCAGATGGGACATTCTAGGAGGAACAATTGCAATCATTTACAAAACTAACCTGACCAAGATTGAGTTCAGAGTGGCTGATGCTGCATTAGTCATCGAGTTGGAGCTCACTGTGGTAAATTCTGGAGTCCTGGAGCAGAGTTTAGAAAGTCAGGCATTCCTGAATTATTCATCAGGCTCTAGTATGAAATCTCTTTGTAGCCATTGCCTCTCTGCTTCAGTTTCTTCATCTGTGTGGATCACAGGATCTCTTTTTCAGCCATACCAGAACTAGTGAAATAAATAAACCCATCACTTTGTAATATTAACATGATTCACCTCCTCACAGAAAATCTGTGAGAAAAAAAATGAGGGCGAAGGAGAATGTGGAGTAAATAAAGAATTAATCACATGTGTTACAATATGTTTTGTGGGTATTGTAAACTAATGTAGACTTTGTAGACACAGCACAGGGCCATAACACAAACATTTTTTGTATTTGACAAAATATTTGACAAAAGTAGAGGGACAAATGAAGATCCTGAGAGACAAAGCTTTCAACTGTATTCTCTAAAACAAAACCAAAACCATGCCTGTGAGACTGAAGTGTTCTAAAATTATGTTTCATTTTCTCTTTTTTTTTTTAAATTCCAGCTAAAATGCATAAAGACTATGAAGAGACCGATCCAAGGTAAGTTGTATAAAAAAGGTTTTTTCTGGCAAGGGTAAAATATGCAATAAATAATGGCAGATGGCTTTGGAGGGATGGCATAGAGGAAAATTCAATATCTCATGCAGTCTGCCTGGAAATGTTGGTAGTGGAAAAAAAATTTCAAAAAACCTAGGGAAGAAATATTCACCTCTGAGATACATCCTCCAGTCATTTTATCAACAATGAAATAATTGCATGCTAATACTATTTTATCTGAAAGTGCAAGGTATTGAGATAGACCACTTTTACCTATCACTTATAGTCAATAATTCCATAATAATTTAAAAGAACTCTCAGCTCTCACAAAGCAGTGACAAAATACAGTCTGATAGTTAATACTTGTGGAACGATAATTTACATGTATTTACATTTCGTAACCATGTTTTACACATAACATCCAAAAGCAATAAAAAAGTCTGTTTACAGCTGTAGGATATCTCATGATCTGTTACACAAATCTGTTTCAAGTCTCTCTCTCTTATAGCCACACAGAAGAAAACCCCAAACCAAGCCCAACTTTAGAAAACAGAGATGTATAGAGTCTCATCTCAACCCAAATATAAAAGGCCCTTGAAATAAAAATACAAAAGCCTGCACCTGTTACCCAAACCCAATTCTCAGTTACAAATTTTCTTGAAATTAGAAAAACTATATTTGTCTTTTACTGCCTGTTCAGGTGAAAAATACCACTGTATGTGGTGTTAGAGGACAACTTCACCCCCTTGATGAGATGCATTAAAGGGGTGCAGTAGGAAGGTTACAAAGTGCTTCCCACTAACAATTCCCATTTTACAAATCTACCTAAAAACATTTTCAAGTAACACCAGGTAATGAAGCACAACATACAATTAAAAATGCAAAGCTGATGGTCTTCTCTGTGTTGACCGAAGTATTTTAGTTGAATCAAGAGGGGACCTTTTAAGAACATCATCCCAAAAGACACATATGGTGCTTTAGTTTGTATTGCACAGTGGTCTCAGAGGACATGAATTGGGTTCCTTTCAGTGATCATCAATATTGCTCACCCTACCTCAAACTGTAGCTTAATAGTCTTGAGACTAGCTTTGTGCTTAATGAAGTTACAGGGAAGGAGAGTTCAATTCTGGGCTAGGTAACAAATCTCTCCTGAGAATACCCATACTGCCATTTCTGCCCCCTCTGATATTTTTGATCTTGTTTATAAGATAACTATCTGCTATATATAGATATACACATGCAATCTGCATATGTGCATAAAACATTTACTAAAATATAGTATTGGGATGCTAAATAAAGCATATTCTATGAATTAAAAGTATTTTTTTATTCCCCTTGTAGCTATGACGGCTATCGCACAGAAGATTATCCAGTTTATGGCAATCTCAATCAAGATATTTTAGGTAAGCTTCATTTTAGGAACACGTGTCTATTCAGTGGCTATAAAAATGTATGATTAAAAATTACTAACTGACATATTTTGCATTTCTCAAACAGCAAACTTGATAATCTACATATTTTCAACTATTGATATAATTGAAATTATTAAAAGATACTTGGGACAGAAATGCAAACCTTCACACTGCACTACTATTTATAAGAACAGATCTCATGCTGAATTTGATTTTTTACAGTCCACATTTCCATTCAGCCAAGTATCTCAAAATAAAGAGCTTGTCTAAATGTAAAGCTACACTAACTGAAACAGCAGCTTGATCCATGCTTATTAAAGCAATCTAAATCGCATATTACTCACGGTCCAAGGTCAGTGCTCCCACAGAAGGAGGCAGAAACAAACAAATACCAGCTCTCTGCTGTGGCTATCCACATATCACCAGCGACACTGACAAATGTGCTGAAGCCCAGCAGCTGAATTGTGGGCAGACAGCTTGGCTCTTCTTTACTGTGCTCAGGTTAACAATTCTTGGCAGAGACACATTAAAGGCTGTAACATGATGTAACTGGAGCGAGAGCTGGATGTACAGAGGGTTTCAAAGCCCTTATAGAGTTAAAGCAGTATTTAAGTAACAAGAACGACTTTTTCTGCAAGCCTTAATTGGAGCTAAGCAAAACTAAAGCACTTCAACTGCAGGGGAAAAAAAAGCCCAAACAAACCCAACTTTTTCATACACAGTTTGCATAAATTGAATCAAGTCAATGGTCAAATGCAGTGACATTGTAAAAGTCTGAAAACTGTAAGGAAGTCATCTGTTTTACTGGTGGCTAAAATGAGATATAACATGAGAAAATAACTAGAACTGAATATACACAAAACTGAAGTAGACTCAGGACAAATTTTAATCACCAGTTGCTGCAACTCACAACCTCTTTCTCAGTCAAAGAAAAGGCTGCCTGTGTTGAAAAATTAATCAGTACGTGGCTACCTCTTAATTGCAAGAAGTCCTCCTACCACTCTAAAATGACACTCCTTTAAGTAAATAATGAGAAACCTCTCCTTCATATGAACACAATTATTTCCATTTTCACGGTATGTGTCTGAATTTCTTAGCTATTTACCTCTCTATAATTAGAGGGAGAGAACTGTGTGTGATTTCAAAACAAACACAAACATCCTACCAAAGATAACTGGGGGGAGTTTAGAGCATTAATTTAATTTAATGTTAGAGCATTCTCTAACAGAGAAAATCTATTGGTCTGATCATTTAAGACTCAGTAGGATGTCTTAATAAAAAGATTTTTCTACTTTGATAAATTACAGAAGAATGTTGTTACGAGCAGATGAAGTCCCAGCCTCAAAGACCAGTTAACCAGCTACAGGTATATTTAATTTTAGTTATAGATTTCTGAAATAGAGTAATATGGTCTGTCTCAGAGCTCCTTTATTTATCCTATAAGAGTATATAACAAAAATCTTCACACTCTCACAAAAACTACCATGCATTAGTATCTCAGTTCATCAAAGTATTTCAGTACAAACTTGATCCTCCATTCAATCTGAGTCATTAATAAGGAAGTTCAGATCCTTGCAATACAGCATAATAAAGCTCAGCAACAGGCATGAAGATCACATGGAATTAAATTTGCATCCATGGCTAATGGAAAGAATTAATTTTATTTGGTTTAGTTATCAACCAAGTGAAAACACAAGCTGCATCACATGATACTCATGAGTTTGACTGGCTCTCTCCTGTCCAGTGCAAAATCTATACACCTTAACCAGGGAAAGATTATTTTCTATTGATTTGTATTTTGTTGAGATACCTGTATGCCTAAAAGCATGAAAGTTTCAAATGAAATTTGCCTGTGATTGAAGCATTCCTAGCATCAATTTCCTGAGTTGATTGCCACATATTTCATAGGGATGGATTTTCAGACTCTCTCACTGGAAGGATACTTCCAGCAGGTAAAGAACAACTTTTTAAATCTAGACATTCCAATGTCAACAGTCATTGATGGTCTGGCATGAAAAGCACAAAAATCAGGGGAAAGACACAAAAAGCATACATTTTGCACTGGAAATGAGATCATATATATAGACAAGAATCATCCATCTTTGAATTTCTCCACAAAAAAACCTGTTAATAACGGGATTCCAACTAAAAAATAAAAAAGTGAGAAGAAAACCAGATCAAATAATGTCTTGCATCCCAAAGAATCTGGATTTATTACATGAGCTTCCCTCTTTCCCACAGAGACTCTTTCTAGTGATACCTTGATGAATTTTTCCATATTGCCACTATCAGTCATTTATCATTAGCTTATATTGATCTGTTTTCCATTCTCCCACAGTTTAATAATTTGTACTTTTAATGAGCTGTTTTACAGCTAGTTTAGGCAAATTACAGGCAGGATTATGATTAGAGCGTAGACATAGTTGAAGACTTAGACACTAATTTAAAGCAAGGATAACTACAGAACATAAAGTGAATTTTCTTTCAGGTGGAGTCTGCCAGTCAGATGTGTTATGCCTCACTTGATCACAGTGTCAAGGGAAAATGCAGAAAACCAAGGAGAAAGAAAGATCCTTCATTAGAGGAAAATGAAGGAGAAAGACCAGCTAACCCCATGGTGGCTTCCAAAGTTAGCATTTACCTCAACAGTGAGCAGCTGGCTGCCGAAAACATGATGAAAGTAGAAGCCATTCATGATGATCCCGTCAGATTAATGGGCTTGATTCATAATACAAAAGGGGAGAACCGAATATGTAATGAACCAAATATGTAACCATAAAGTGAGATTTGCTTTTTCATTCTGGAGGACCAGGAAAAATATTCCGGAAAGCTGACATAATAAACAGTGGTATGAAATGGGCAAGTTAAGTGTTCCAAACTGTCTGCCAAACATATTTATAGACTAAGCAAGACACAGGTCCAGACTGCCACTCAGATGAATCTGCCCTTCTGAACACAATTTGAAAGAGTTGCAGAAGGTGGTAGCTCAGCGTTCACATAGCAGTGGTTCCAGTAAGAATGGATCCTGTTTTAAACAATCATCAGCTTTCAAGCAGTCCTAAAAGACCCCCTTGTTGTCTATACAGCTCTAGCAGAGTACAACTATTCCATATTAACTTCAATACTTTTGAAATGAGAATGTGTTTTGTACTTGCACATTTGGTGATTAGTTGTTTTACCAAATAAGAACTAATCTGCTGTTCCACACTGTGAACTTTCTGACTGTGACTGGTCTATGGCAATGACTGGATAATAATTTAACAGCTGGTTTAAAGTAGTAATTGTACATTTCATGAGACTTAGCAGTATCTTTGTGTATCTTTAATTTCCTCTAACAATCCTAGAATACATCTCAAATCTCAACTCCTCTACTAGTGTAATATTGTATACAGCTGTATTCAAGGGTCCACAAGGATTTCTTCCAATACCCATGTTATTAGGTTTTCCATTGCCATCCTTAACTATGTTACAAAAACAACAAGAGCTTTTTAGTTCCCCAAACCCTTCACTTACTGTATGCACATTTATTTGAAGACTAAACTCTTTAAATGGTAAGTTTTATAAAGTGGGTATCTGTTTTATATTATATTTTATATTCTGGGAGTCATTAAGTAGTTGCAGCAGGAAACAATACAGCAAGTTGATGTAATGTGTCTGCCTCTAGGTGTCAGACACTTCTGCCTTCTCAAAAAACCAGGATACTGGAGCCTTTAAAATCCACAGATCAGTGCCAAGGAGCTTAAAACTCAGAAAAGCACAGAGCCCTAAAACTGTGTCAGGTCCTGAGAGATAAACCTGGAAACAAAAGGCCATAGTACAGAGAGCCAACACTTTCTAACAGTAGAAATGGATGGACACATCAAGGGATGAGATAAATTTATGAAAAAAATAACACAACCAAAAAACAAACAAACAAAAAAACTCAACAAAAAGAAAATGGTTAAATTCAATCTGGTAAATTATTTAATGGAAATGAGGTACCCATTTCTCTCATTGAGTGTACATGTAACATAGGGTTCACTTCATGGGATTTAAATACATTTAGTTTCCTTTCTATTCTCAGTCTTCGTTGTTTAGCCCAGCTATATGTTTACGCTAATTTTCATCAGCTGCTTTCCCTTGCGACATAGTTTGTTCAAAGAGCATTTTTGTAAATACTCTCCAAATATATCTATACACACTTCCTTTCCACATTTAATCACTACCACCAATAAATTATTGATTGTGGCTCTCAGGATGATCTTTAACAGCCTATCAGGTATTTCCAAGGTATTTGTAATGCTGCACAATTCAAATTTAGCTTTATTCTTCTGGCTCTTTACCCTCCATCTGCTTAAAAAAGCAATCAAACAACCTAATTTTTTTTAAACAAGTTTTGGGGTAGTTTTCAAATGACTACTGAATCCTTACATAAAAAAGAACGTTAAATATTGTTCCATCTTCAAGACATTAGAGAAAGACCTACATAAACTATCATATTGTCCTAGGTTGACTATATGATGCTTTTATCCCCAATCATCTTGTTTATGCTGAATAATAAATTTTGCACCTTTAAGACGTGTTCTAGAGAGTGAAGGGAGGAGAGAAGAAGCGTGCAGTTTGTTTTCAGACACTGCACTCACTCTTACACATTCCTGTTCCTGGACTGTGTTGTCTGCGGATAGACAGTGGGACAGAGCTCTCCTTTGCTTTCAGTTAGTTTAGCTAGCTGAGGCAAAGAAGTTCCTTGGACTGTGGTTTTTTCCTTATTTCCCTTTTCTTTGGACCTCTTCAAACCTGCTCTGGACTGAACACCCAGGGGAGCACCGGCAGCTCACACCTCTGGCCCACCGGGCCGGGCCTGGCCCGCGACATTTCCAGCACCAGAGAGACTGATAAGAGACTGAGTGAGCTGACCTGCAACCCGGGGAGGGGACTTTCTGAGTTCATCATCTCTTTTGGAGCAGCAAGGGGTTTTATTGATTAATATTGTTTAGGTTTTGTTGTTTAATAAACAGTTTTTTCCACTTTTCTCCAAGGGGGTATTTTCTCCCTGACCAGTTGCGGGGAGGGACTGATTGAATCTTCTTTCCTAGAGCCCCTTTGGGGTTCTCTCCCAAATTTGCCGTGAACCAGTTAAATTCTGGAAAAAGAAGAGGGACTAGGTTCTAGATTTACACTGTCTCAGTAACCTTATCTGTTTTTCCACTGTTCCTTAAAAAAAATTTTATAGCAAAGAAAAGCAGTGTAAAGCTTTTTTTTATTAAGGGTAAGCTTAGCATTCAAGTACCAGTTCAATAGAACAGTGAAGAATGAGTAAACAAGAGGAAATATGGTAGAAAAACCAATACTGTTTGGAAGGTTAGAAGAATGGATCTCAAAACACAAGAGATCAGGTAGCACCACTGACATCTTTGTAAGTTGAGGCAGATGTATTCCAGCAGCAATTCTAGGATTTGATAAATCACTGCAGATGTACCTGACTAAACATACCTGGTCTAGCAGTTAGTATCATTAGGAGAAACAACAGACTGTTGCTTGTATCATACCTCTAAGAGTCTGCTGGCTCACATGATGTAGGAGGATTAACTCTAAAACTAGCACCCAAAACATGGCATCGGTATGATCTTATCTTCCAGCACTTAAAAGGTTTTCCAAGAATGACCTCTTTAAATTATTTCAAAGTAATCTTCACAAAGGCAATTTTGCTATGTTGAATAAACCAACTTACCTTCTCTTACCTGTCTGAGCTGCATTGAAGTTGCTGTTTAGAAGTCATATTTAGATTCAGAACAGGTCCAAACCACAATTCCAGTTGACTTCTAAACTACTTTAGAACAGAAAACAATAAATTAATTATGCAATCTCTCAATACTATTGTATCAAGAAATACTGGGAAATAATTAGCACAACAAATCCAAGAGGAAGATAGCTCATAAAATATATTACCTACAGTGGCACCCGTGTCTGGAAAAGGAAGAAAAAAGAGCCCCAAGAGCATTTCTAGAAAACAGTATTTTGATACTGTCATGGAAAGATATGCAATATCCGAATTATGAAGGATGGAATGTGTGTGCAGAAGTTTGTATTGCAGAGAAAACTTCACTAAGTTTTCTTGGCTTCTTGTCCTAAGAACAATACTTAAGATAACAAAATTCTGGTTCTAAGAGGTAAAATAAAACAGTCCTGTGTGTCTGGAAATAAAGTAAAGCCAAAGAAAACCAATTTCTTCCTTTTCTGAAGCTCAGAAAGCTAACAAGGGGCACTACTGATAAAACAGCAAGTACCTCATCTGACACCACTAACACAATCCCCTTGCCAAGAAAGGACACAGCAGCGAAAGCCTGTGGGACCCTCATACCCCATTCTCATGGATTTCCTCATGCAGATATACAAACTCCTCCTGAGAATTCACATAGGTGAAATAAAATGTTGAAGGCAGGTATTTGTTCAGAACAGTTTTTTATTTAGAACATATACTGTGTCACGTACAATTTTGTCAAAACACAATGCAATTATCAAACCTATTAAACAGTATAAAATGTTATTGAACAACCAACTCTGGAAAATTTTAACATTAACACTGCATAGCCGACTCATGTCATAGTATATAGCAATGATTTTTGGGTCTATACTGATGCATTCAAAAAGCATGAATAGGCAGCAATTCAGGTAAATAAGCTTATTCCTTATTATTAACACAGTAAGAATCAAAACTTACTATATCAACTTTGGTGATCGACTTAGAAAATGTTAACATTAACATAGCACATGGCAGCGAATTTGGATCTGTACTGAGACACTGAAAAAACATGAATAAGCAGTAATTCAGGTAAATGAGCTTGTTCCTTATTATTAATACAGTTTCCTTATTATTAATATAGTAAGACTCAAAGCTTATCAGCAAATAAAAAGAATACAGATCACACTCTGTTATTACAAATACTGGTCAAATATAAAAATCCAACTTAGCCATAAATTGAGTAAGAAGTGCCCTGTTAAAAGGGATGAACCCTTTCCCAAAGATTTGAACTACAATGAAGTATAAATCAGAACTATTTGTGTATTGCTTACATATAAGTATATATCCTTGACTCTTGGAAGAAGAAACAACACTGACTAAAACCCAACCTATAGAAAACTTTTTAAACTGTAACAGTGCATTAATGCTTCTTGGTGAGCTTTAACCAGAGAGTCATCCAATGGATTCCTACAATTGGTCTTTGCCATCAGTGTAGCTTAGTTTTCTGTATACTCTAAGGAAAAAAACCCCAAAACCTTTGCTTAGATGATGAAGTAAATTACACAAAAATACTGTATATTTGCTGAAACTCCAGTGAACAGGATGAAATTGAAACAAATTGTCAAAGCAAGGTATCTGAACACCTTGACTGTCAACAGCAGCAGGGCTCCTTGTCTGCTTTCCTATGTGCTTTCAAATGGAGAGAAAGCTTTTCATGCTATGCCATTTTAATCCCTCAGTAGTGCTACTAGATCAATCTAAGTTATGTATATCTATTAATCTTTGAGATGGAATCTTGGAATGTACTCAGAACGAGATAAAAGATAAAGATACAAGTGAGAACACCTTGTATATTACTTAAGAAATTGCATAGATTTTCTCTCCCATTGTGAACTAATTTCGTTTACTTCTGACAATTAAGTATAGCAGTAAAGCTGTAGGACACCGTTCACACAGAGCTGTTATGAACATTAGTTATGAACATTTATGTTATGTTATTAGTTATGAACATTTCAGAAATCTCTTTCATAATCATCTTCTAGATAAAGGCAATCTGGGTCCAGATAGAAAAACATTATTCCTTTTCTTTTCACAACCATTCATTAGAAAATTGAGCATTTTTCCACATGGCTTAGGCATTGAATGTGTGAGGGATCTGAAGCCATTAAAAAGCTTCACTGCTGGGAACCATAGAAAGCTAAAAATATCACACCACAGGCCCCAGGAAGCTTTCCAGCTGACAGTCTGTTTTGGCTACAAATCAGCAAACATGTCTTTGTGTAACTAAAGAAGAAAGAAATAGATTTTATTCCAGATGACTTGGAAGAAAACTCTGAAATCTTGATTTCTCCACTTATAGGCATTGAATAAAGAAACCCCATTTCCTTTAAAACAATAACTAATCTAACAGGAATGGGTGTTTTGTATGGGGAGACAGGATAACGTAGTGAGGAAAAACAAAAGGGAATCAAAGAACTGAGAAGAACTTTGCTCAGTTAAGTGGGCACACTCAACATCACAGAAACATCCTTGCATACTCATCAGCTTGTCTCCAATCTTTCATTATATACGAAATAATCAAAATACAATCTTTATCAATATTGTATGTATTTGTAAGCCTGTAAATTTCAATTCCATCTTTGCTTAAACTGAAAGTTGATTTCTTTACATCATTAAACTTCTTTTCTGGGTAGATTCTCCATACAAGTAGTTTAAAAAGTGCTTTCACAGCCTTCCTTTGAACTTTCAATTCAAACATTGTCAGTTAATGCTGATACTAGCCATATGATGATCTCAAGCACAGTCTGAGCTTGGGAAGTCAGCATAATGTCTGGTGACAAATTACACTCATGGCAAAAAAGAATGTAAAAAATGTTTTGGTAAATAAAATTAGGAATTTTTTAGAGAGCTTTTAATGATTTAAAAATTCTTGGAATATTAAATATTTGTAATTAAAAATTGAAGAGAACTGAAGCTTGATAATCCTTTAAAAGTTACTTATTTTCTATGAAAACCAGACATTTTAGGCCAGTATTCAGGGAACTGGAAAGAGTGTCCTGCTTCCAGAGATCTAAGTACACTGCCAGTAGTAATAATAGCAGGAGGAGAGGATCTCTGACATGTTCCAAACAGAGCCACCACTTGTTCACACAGAGCCAAAATGCAGCTAATGATGTCCATCTGCACAGAGGTCAGCTTTTGCAAGTTCTTTTAAATAACAATATGCTGCAATCCTGTCTGAGAGGACTTGTCAGCTTAAACACAGAGCCACAATCAAAACAATTCCACAGTATATCTAAAATAATAAATGCCTCTATAATGAACACCAGATAGGAATTACAGTAGGTATTCAGTCAGTCTTCTTACTGTCTTGCACTCAGCAGCTCTCCTTGTTGGAATCTGGCTAGTTTTGCCCACAGACACTTGCCTCTCAGTGTTCAAGTCTGTAGCTGTGATTTGCTTGGACTCTCCCACACTCATTTTCATTCTGTAAAAGTATGCATGTCACCTCCATATCTTTAATGCAGGTGTAGAGGAGTAAGAACTCATTTTGAAATCTCTTTTAAAAAGAGGCTATTATTACCTTGGGTGATGCTTACTCACATTTCTGAGAGAGCTGCAATTCTCCATTGCCCCAGGCCAACCAGAGCACGCACCTGCAGTCCCAGATTCTGGTGATTAGAAACAGTGGATGAAAACAGCAGGAGTAATGCTGAGTAGCATGAACATTACAGATTGTTGTTTAAGTATTAGCCTATTTAAACGTTGGAAGTACTTCAATGGGTGAATTTCCTTACGAAAATACTCTTGCGTGAATTAATGAAGTGTCTGAAACGAACCTTGCAGGGAAGTGCCAGAGATACCAAGAAAACTTTGTTGTGAAGAATCATGAGATCCAGAGCCCTGAAAATAAAGCAGCAACATATAACATTCATTAAAAGATAGACTATTTCACAGCTTGCCTCAGAAGAAATTACTGTGAACTTGGAAAGAAGCGTCTGATTTAAATCAAAAAGTTTAATGATTCCGGTGAATCCCTATAAAGATTAATTTGTTTTACCTTGTCCATCTATAAAATTAGTGTCATTATTTCAAAAGGACAACACCATAACTGAGTCAATATTTGAGACCATTTCTTCCAGTGACACTGTCTATTAAAATGGAGTAAAAACTTTCATTAAGAACCATTTCGGATTTATTAAATATAGAGAGTTTCATCACATGAATCCAGGAGACCTGATATCCCCCCAAGCCCCCAGAGCTGTAAAACTTCCCTACTGACCAAAAAGCACCGTAAGTATGCTGTCCTTAGTTGAAACAGCTTGCAGGTCTAATCCATTCTTAAGCCCTTCTCCACATATCTAAGGGTGCACAGTTTTTTTCCCCCCAAGCTCATTAAATACCTGACAATGACAGCTGCGATCAGCAAAAAAGCTGGGCTTGCTACAGTTGTACGTGCTCAAAAAATCCATGCCACCTGTCTGAAGATCACCCTCTTTACTGTGGGAAATCTCCTGACATTTGCTTGAAGAAAAACAATATTCCGGTATAAATTTCAGTCGCTTTACTGGTGAACAAGGAGGACGGTTTTGAAAATTTCCTGCTCTTTTAGCACTGGAAATTGCAGAGTAAGTTCCGACAGGAGAATTAACAAGAGCATTTACAGTTTCAGGCATCTGAATTTCTTCATATTTCCTGAAATGTGAAGCTCTCTGAAGCCCAGGAGATTTTGGAACAGACATCCCACACAGTTTCTCGAATTTTGTATCACACTGTTTAAGGGACCTCTCAGAATCACTTAGATTACTCTTCACTAATGTTCCTTTCTCTTCATGGTTCTGTGAGTTTAAAAGAGGTCTTGTCAATGTCAAAGGCTTACAGAATTCTCCAGAAATCACTCTGTAGTAGAGTTTGTCAAATGCAGCATCTATTTCTTCGTCCGTTTTCGAAGAATTCTGGTTCCAGGAGGAAAATAACTTTTTGTGCTGGAAAGAAGTTATTTTTTGAGGATGTATGAACATAGTATTTGATGATCTTGCAGGAGGACAATTTGTGGTAGGTATAGAATTGTTTCTATTGCCATGGGAACTGCAAGCAGATGAACACAACTCCGAGGTACCAACACAAAAGTCAGTTTTCTGAGTCTTACTGTCTTTTACAAGATGAAACGCTCTTGAATCTGAACTGGCAGTAGATGTTATAAACCTGGGTTCTGAGAAACGTTTGTAAGTAAATTTTTCACTTTCTATGTATTCTGAATTCTTTGGTGAGGCAACAGTCTGTAATTTATCTTCAACTAGAAATCCCTCTCCCATTCTATCCATAACATCAGGAAAAGCAGTGTGTTTGCAGACTTCTTGACTTTTTCCAGATGCCAAATGTTGTTCTAAACTTATGTCAGAGTAGTGCATCTTGATTTCATTTGTATCAGCACAAGCATGAGGCACCAGACCAGAAGAATTACTAATGGGACAACTGTCATAACAGAATTCTCTGCTTTCATTTCCAGAAGTTGGATTTTGGTTGTCTTCAATTCTACAGCTACACATGCTGTGGAATGCTTTCTTTGGTTTACATTTACAGGGTCCAAACCCTCTCATTTTGTCTACAGTGACATTGAGCTTTGATCTTCTAGAATGCTGTCTCTTGGACCTTAAGTGTCCAAACATGTACTTCAACACTTTTCTCTGAGAATGCTTACTCATAAGCTTTGTAAATATCTCCACCATTGCTGGATACAAGCCTGAAAGCCTTGTACTGCTCAAAGAGCATTCCTCATCTACACACTGGTATTCTCCAAGGATACTATCACATGAAGTCGTGCTCAGTTCTGGACAAGGTCGATGCCTGGGTGAGGCTAATGTATTTGATGGAATGGGAACTGCAGAATGCTGTAACTGTAAATATTTGGATGAAGAACATTCATTTGAAAAATCTAGCTTCTTTCTGCAAACATCAGCTGGATTGCCTATTCGAAAAAAACCAAAAAAAAACCCTAGAATGAGTCAAAAAAAACAAAAATAAAGACAGAAAAAAATCCAAATATATTAAGGCACTTACAATACTATACTGTATAACTTAAAATAAACTGCATATGATTCAGATAACCTTACTGATTATTAAAAAAAAAAAAAAAATACACTTCTAACCATATGGACTTCACATATTAAAGAGGAAAGAAGACATATGTTGGAAAACTGCATTATTCAAATAGCATAATATGCAGATATTCACTGCAGAGGAAGACTTCATTGCAATTTCGTGAATTCTGGTCAGAACTAACAGCCTTATCCAAAAGGTTTTGTTACTTACTTGCTGTGTTCCTTGAAAGCTTTGTGCTTGGCTAATAAAAGTGCAGCTTTTCTTCATAAATCATTATGAAAATATTGCTTTCAGTAGTAAAGGCTAAAATATTTATACTAAAACTCCAAGGCTTGCAACGAGTCTGGAAAGCTCCTGATCAAAGTTTGCTGACAAAGTACCACTTTGACTATCAGCTACCAGCAGACCAGAGCCACTGTATTACATTCCTTGAGTTTAAAGTAAGCAGAACTAAAAACCACTGCTTACAGTGAGCTAAATGCTGCTGAATCTTTAACTATGCATATCGGTTACTGAGGATGCAAGAGAAAAGTTAGATTTATACAGACAATTTATTCGCTTTCTCTTTTCAAAATACATTTTGCCATAAGAAAAATCATGTCTGACTGACGTTTAAAATCATGACTATTGAAATTTTAAGCTGGACAAAAAACGCCTTTCTTTACAATAAATGAAATATTTCTCCTAATAAATTTCAATAAAACCACATTTTTAAACAAATACATTTGACCAACAGACAAAAGACTTAATTGTACCAAGCAGTTCTTGCCCTGGCAAAGTTGAACGATGACTTTTTGATGAACTTGGAGTTGTTATCTGAAAAACAAAGAAAGAATAAAAACAATCTAACATTCTGGGGTTTTTGCATGTAAAGATATCATCAAAACCCTACTGGTGACTTCCCTGCCTCTTGCTCTTCTGGGTCACATACAGTTATGGTCTTTAAGGGCTCAGCCAAGTTCAGACAAAGTGGAAAACATCTAGTCTAAGGCTTCAGTAGGAAGTTTTAGGACTTACTAGTTTATTCTTGGAAAACTATTCATAATTTTTTCAACTTACACATTACACATCATGTACTAATCCCTACCCCAAATATAAGAACTTATCCATGGATATGTATCTAAACACACACACACACACACACACACTTGAGTAATCCACACATCTCTGGCAGCTCCAGCAGAAAAGAGAAGCTTGTATCCTGACACTTCCCGTCTGACCTTCCTTGCCTCCAAAATCAAAACAAAGCTAATCCTTTTTCTTTGAGCCTCTACAAAGCTCAGATTTACACTTTCAAGAAAATTAACAGCTCAAAGATCAACCTGCACATCAGGGTTCCAAGAACAACATATAAAATTAAAAAACAAGTGAAAATACATTTAATAGAAGATTGGCTCTGTTTCTTACATAACATAGCTCTCAAAACCTCAAGATCCTACAATATCTACACAGACATCAAGCAGAAGAACAAGGGGAGAACCACAGTGATGTTGTGTGAAAATGCATTTAACTGGTACCCAGTTAAAGAGCTTTTATTGTATTCTAACTAGCCAATATCTCAGAATAGGAGAAATCTCTCACCGTTATCCATTTGGGAATATTTCTCTCATCACCTTGTAATATCACATCCACTGGAACTCTTTTTTTCTTTAGGATTTGTCCATCATCTACATTCAGATTCTAAAAGGAAAACAAAATTATTAAGCACATAGAACTTATTGGATCAGGCAACTCCAAACTGATTATTCTGATTTACTGCAAACTAGTACTCCTCAGATCAGGATATATGCAACCTGCATAAACTCATTTTTAATGTACACATTTCAAACAAAAATCTGCCTCTCCACCTCCCCCCATCCAAAAAAACCCCACCACAATTCCATAGAAGGAACTATATGTGAAGACATTTTAAAAAGGGATAGTAAACAAGTATATTCAAGGAACAGCACACACTGCCTTAAAGATCCTCTGATGAAAACCAACAAACAACCTACACAAATAAAGAAAAGAGAAAGACAGAAAAATGGTTACAAAGCTCTGACAATTAAAGCTCCAAATCTCTACTTGTATTCTCAATGTCCCGTGAGAAGTCATATACAAACGAAGGTCTACTCTGCAACGACCCTCAATGTAGAACCTAAGAGAATTTTGTAAGAAAAGCCAATTCATTAGTCAAACTGTCACTTTCTGAAGCAGACCGTATTAGCTGTTGTCAGACAGCAGACACCAGCACAGTGCTAGGCAAGCAAGGAAAGTAAATCCCACTTTTGGCAACGCTATTGGAAGAAGCAAACCACAGGATTAAAATGGCTGCACACAAAAAGTGCGTGTTATATTCTTCCTCAAAACTGTAAATAGTCCGGCTAGTCCTGACCACAGTCTAGTTTGGGAAGCAACAGCAGAAGATTCCAGCCTGCTTTTGTTATGGCAGCCATTATTGCTCATTTACCATTTGCTTCAAATCATGTTACCTATTTATGCTAGACTCTCAGCTGAATGACCATTCTTTTATAAGCGTTTTCACCATCTGCTTTCTCTTTTTCCTTACCTATAAAAGCCCTTCTCAGGGCTGCCTGTTGATGCAGTACATTGTAGGCCTTTCTCTGGCCCACTGGCATTAGCAAGACAATAACATCACTTGTCATTGGTCTCTGTGACGCTATTTATTGAACCCCTCACTTGCCAAAAATGTGCATCGAGATGCAGACGATATCAAGTCTTCCGCTGACTGCATCAGCTCATCAGGCATGTGTAAACCATTCAAATAGTTATTAACTTCTATTGAATCACTACATTCTATTAGACACCCAAAATTTTTACCTTGAGACTAATTCCTTCATATTTTCTTCCTACTGAGGCTACGTCACCACCTTCTTCATCTGCAATTTGAAGGTAAATATTAAATCAAACATAGCTGAACTCAAAACAGAAATGTTTTTAAACACACACTGTGCAAGTTATTGACTGCACTGTTCTCATTCTGGAAAACAGTTTCCTACGCTATAACTTTTAACTGTATTACATTTCCATGCCAATTCCAATTGAAAAGCATGGTTTGTGGCTCCATAAATGACTTCAGCGGAGCAAAGAAAGGTTAAGAAAACTTGTTTGCCATCAGTTCTGTACGACTTCTATTAAACATCTCAGAGAGTAAAATATTTTTAAAGCTCTTTCTTTTGTGGCTCTCTAAGATCCATTAATCATTAATGCACAATCCCCACTACATTCCTAAATATGCCAACAAAGATAGCCAGGATTTTCTCTCACGCTTCCTCTTAGTAGCTTTCGGTTGTCAAGACCACCTCAGGACTCACAAAGTGAGAAATAACGCTGACTCGAGAATATGAAAAAACAGGACAGACTCTGGTCACTCAGTTTTAGGTATTCTGTGGGTGGTGCTGTGAATGAAATGCAACAAAATATTGTCTTCCTCGACGTAGGCAGACCTTCCAATTCATCATTAGCTAAAATCAGTCATCCATGAGCATCAAATATATGACTGCATTTTCAGCCCTGATTTCTGACCTTCCCTGCACTCACCAGAGGGAAGGAAAAAGGAGAGGAGAATAACCCTGGAAATCGTGAGTGAAAGAAAGCTTGGTTATAATACTACCACATCACTGCCTCGTCATACTACTCCTAAATTGCTACGACTCTTTCTGCCATACAATCTTCTTTCACAACAAAGTTAAATAAAGGTTCGATAAGCAGTAAACAAAAAAAACCCACCTGTATCACATGTATCTGCACCAGAGTTCTCAGAAGATTCCTTAAAAGCACATGAAAGGAATTTTAATACCTGGCAGCTTAAACTGTATTAATTAGCCCATAGAATTTTCTGCTTTCACTACTTGCTCACTTTTTGGGGGGTGGTGGTAATGAAACAAACACAGGTGTATTCCACAAATTCTGACCAAATCACACCATCTTTATTCACAAGTACTTACTTTGAGTCAAAAGAAGCTACTCTAGACTACACAGATTTTACAAATAGTAATTTAAAAACTAGACCCACATATTGCCTGACTAGAAAGGCACTTGATGGTGAAGAGCCCATATCCAACCGCTCTCTCTCCCCCTTCAAAAAAAACCCTAATAATACAGCTGAAAACCCGTACCGATATCGTGTACAGGACCATCTGCTCATAAATGATTTCTCAGCTTTTGACTCCACAAATACATTTTCCCAAAGAGGCCGACAAGGACAGCTGGGGTTGGAAGGGACCTTAAAAATTATCTAGAACCAACCCCTCTGTGATGGCCAGATTGCTCAAAGCCTCACCCAGCCTGGCCTGGAACACTCCATCAAAACAGATGCAATGCAGCACCCATACCTGGTGTTCTGCTGAGTTCTCATCTTCAAAATCACGGCTCTGCTTCACTGATATTTCGTAGCATGAATGGGAGAGGGAAAAAAAGGTTCTATTACTTTCATAATATTTAGTCTCTCTTGCTATTTTTGTTTTCAATTTCTTTGATTTTTCCCTCTATTTATGTCCTATCACCAGTGGCTCTAGTAATTGGTTTCTTTTTCTGACTCCCTCTGGCCAATCACACTATACTGAAACACAAACCAAAGTACTCCAGCACACTTTTTATCACTGTTGAACAGTGCAGAAAACCTGTTTTGTGTGCTTCATGTTCAAGGCACTTGTGCATATCTTCTAGCATACGTGTGCTATCTTTACAGCGCAGTGCAATATCCTTGGTTGGCTCAAGCAGCTTTCAAAATTGTCTCTTCAGCACTTGTTTATTCCCAAATAAGTCTATTACTCTGAACTTCTTTGCATGAAATTGAAGAAATTTCAGTTTTAGCCCTAATCTGTCAGACAACTTTCTCAGTGGTCTACCCTACCTGCCATCATCTGAGAGTTAACGAATTCCTTCTTCTGTTAATTACTTAAATAAAGTAAACTACCAATAAAGTGCACAGGACAAGTCCTGTAACAAAACCATCATCTTTCTCTCAAGTTTGGACACAGATCACGGATAAGTATTCAAAGCACAACTTTCCAACCAGTGGCTATAAAATCACTCTCCCACAAAATTCCACAAGCATATAACTAGAAGGCTATGGCTTAAGGTTGTAACCTTCTCTGGAAATTAATCCTCATGATTTTGCAAAACACTACTGTAACACTTCCTTAACAACATATTCTTTTAGAAGCCAAAGAGTGCCTCTTCCGAACATATCTAGATTGGGAACAGATTGCATCAGAAGAATAAAGTAGGGTCCAGCTGAAATCCCTTACTGAGCAAGGTCTATGAAAGACCACAAAGCCCATTTTGTTCCCAAAAAAACTCTCAAGGGAAAAAAGCCAATTTATGTGGCTAATATATGACAAAAATAACACTTCTCTGGGAGGCTGAAATTTAACATACCTGGTCCTCCCTCACTGAGAGCTGCCATATATGGGAAAAAAAAACCCCACCACTCAAAGGACTGTCATTAGAATCAGTAAAACTTGATGAGGGTGATGGGCATGCCACCCAAATAGTAAAACTTAAACCTAGCAAAATGCAGAATTGTGAGCTGGAAAAAAACAACACTAGTCATATTCTAAGGGGAGGGGTCCACTGATAGGTATTTGTTTAATGTTTAGACTTAATAGCACAAACCTTTATGTATCCTAATTTAAAACACTAAGGTCTACTTAAGAGAGGGTGAGTATGTGTCCTTGTGCTTCAAATAAACAAAGCCAGAGCAATGTATGGTTTTCTTAAGCTGGAAAAAATCTGCAATATTCTATTTTTTATGGAATATATAAATATACATAGGAAAATACAAATCTGTGCAGGCTTACTTTGTTCATAAGAAAGCTGTTCACCACACTTCAATATTTAGTCAGAAATTTCTTCCCTAGGATGACTTGAAATAAAGTAATACTTTTCTCAAGTAACATCAGAAGCTGCAAAAACACATATTTACCCATTTTTCTGCCTCTCTAGGTCATCTGAAATGGAGTACACTAAATTTAAAATTAATAAGACCAAGACTTTCTAGCATTTAAGACCACCACGTAAACTCCTTTTTGTAAGTGCTTCTAGGATATTCAGACCATGAAGTAGATTTGCAAAGATTAGCAAAATATTTGTTCTAAGAAACTTGAAATACTGTATCTTTGAAAAAACCATAACTTTCTTCTCATGTTTTATCAGAGAATGGAGCCAAATCTTTGAATGACTTTGCCTCATTAGCCAAAGGGAACAAGAAGTAAAGGTCAGAACCATCTGAAACTTTTTGTACCAGACCCTTATTTTTCAGCTGTACATTTAGATTTCTCAGGCTGATTCAAAGCCTGTATCTGACCACCGCATGGACAGATGTCACAGTGCTGTGAAGGAAGACCAGTGCTAGGCAGTGTTTTGTCCTCTTGTGCTCCAAATATAAGTTCCTCAGAAAAATGTCATAAAATAACACTAAAAGAACCTGACTACACAACCTTGAGAGAATTGAGCCCAACACGCCTTCATTTTGTGAAGGTGGCATGGTGGCATTTTGGCCACAATAACGCCCTGCAACACTACAGGCTGGGGAAAGAGTGGCTGGATAGTGCCCAGGCAGAAAGGGACCTGGGGTTACTGGAGTACACGAACATGAGCCAGCAGTGTGCCCTGGTGGCCAAGAAGCCCAAAGGCATCCTGGCGTGTATCAGGGACAGTGTGGCCAGGAGCAGAGAGGTTATCCTTCCCCGTACTAGGCACTGGTGAGGCCACACCCTGAGTGCTGTGTCCAGTTCTGGCCCCTCAGTTTGGAAAGACCTTGAGACACATGAGCGCATCCAGAGGAGAGCAACAAGGCTGGTGAGGGGCTGGGAACACAAGACCTGTGAGGAGTGACTGAGGGAGATGGGGGTGTTTAGCCTGGAGTAAAGGAGACTCAGAGGCGACCTTATCATTCTCAGCAATTTCCTAAAGGTTGCTATAGCCAGATGGGGTTTGGTCTCTCCCTCCTGTCAACGATGGACAGAACCAGAGAACCCAGTCTCAAGCTATGTCAAGGGAAATCCAGGTTGGATATCAGGAGAAAGGTTTTTACAGGAAGAGTGATAAAGTACTGGAATGGTCTGCTCAGGGAGGTAGAGGAGTCACCATCCCTGGATGTGTTTAAAAAAGACTGGATGTGGCACTTGGTGCCATGGTATAGCTGAGGTGTTGCGGCATGGGATGGACTCAATGATCTTGAAGGTCTACTGATCTACTGATTCTGTGTGATGCACTCTACTACACTGGAAAAATTTCTCCCCCATCACTTATCCCAGTAGAGATATATATTTTATTGGAACATATAGCTCCTTTTCACAAATATGTTCTGATGTCACATATCCCGTCCAAGTAGTATCATATCTACTCTTAGGTGTACTGACATGTTTTGGTTTCTATTCCGAAACTTGATTCCCAATAAAGTAACTGCTCCTTTCTCCTGGAGACATCCTGATTCACTGACAGCACTGAAAAATCTCCTAAATTATGGACAGCCCATTATGCAACTTCATGAGATTATTATAGTACATATTTTTTAATATGCCCACTTACCTAGTAATTTTCAAAAACGTCTGCACATACAGTATGCAAACATTGTAGCTTTAAGGAGCTCTTCCTTTCAGGTGTACGGTAAGAGGAGGAGAAGCTCATAATCATTTTATTGGATTCTGCTATGAAAATACCAGAGTCTGAAGCACTTCACTCATTTATCCCACAAGTGCAAAAGGCAAAGGAACTTACAGAAGCCAAGCTACAGGTGCCTCTGAAATATTTTTCCTAGCTTTCATTGAGCAGGCTGAGAAAAATGGCGTGCTTTCTAAACTGGCAGAAATTATTTTATCATTCAAATGCTTATTTGAAGCTATCCTCTCTAATGACAGTAGGAAACATTTCCCTCAACAGAGAAGTAATTGCCAGCCTTAGAGGCAGCTAAGTAGATAAGCAAGCTAATTTAATACCAGAATACATGAACCCCAAGCTAACCATATACTTTACTGCAACTTCTCTTTCAGCCATTAATGCTGGCTACTTCCAAGCCACAGCTTAATCTAAGTAAAACACTGGAAGTTTTCATTTGCTCAAGAAACAAAAATGTTGAATAATACTAGTTTAAAATATTACAAAAAGCCAGTCAAAATCTCTGACAACTAATTAAAGCAATCAAGTAATTATATGGGGATACACAGGCAAAACCTCGCCAAATATGAAATACTTTTCCTAACAAATTACAATAAAACCACATTTTTAAACAAATACATTTGACCAACAGACAAAAGACTTAATTGTACCAAGCAGTTCTTGCCCTGGCAAAGTTGAACGATGACTTTTTGATGAACTTGGAGTTGTTATCTGAAAAACAAAGAAAGAATAAAAACAATCTAACATTCTGGGGTTTTTGCATGTAAAGATATCATCAAAACCTTACTGGTGACTTCCCTGCCTCTTGCTCTTCTGGGTCACATACAGTTATGGTCTTTAAGGGCTCAGCCAAGTTCAGACAAAGTGGAAAACATCTAGTCTAAGGCTTCAGTAGGAAGTTTTAGGACTTACTAGTTTATTCTTGGAAAACTATTCATAATTTTTTCAACTTACACATTACACATCATGTACTAATCCCTACCCCAAATATAAGAACTTATCCATGGATATGTATCTAAACACACACACACACACACACACACACACACACACACACACTTGAGTAATCCACACATCTCTGGCAGCTCCAGCAGAAAAGAGAAGCTTGTATCCTGACACTTCCCGTCTGACCTTCCTTGCCTCCAAAATCAAAACAAAGCTAATCCTTTTTCTTTGAGCCTCTACAAAGATCAGATTTACAGTTTTAAGAAAATTAACAGCTCAAAGATCAACCTGCACATCAGGGTTCCAAGAACAACATATAAAATTAAAAAACAAGTGAAAATACATTTAATAGAAGATTGGCTCTGTTTCTTACATAACATAGCTCTCAAAACCTCAAGATCCTACAATATCTACACAGACATCAAGCAGAAGAACAAGGGGAGAACCACAGTGATGTTGTGTGAAAATGCATTTAACTGGTACCCAGTTAAAGAGCTTTTATTGTATTCTAACTAGCTAATATCTCAGAATAGGAGAAATCTCTCACCGTTATCCATTTGGGAATATTTCTCTCATCACCTTGTAATATCACATCCACTGGAACTCTTTTTTTCTTTAGGATTTGTCCATCATCTACATTCAGATTCTAAAAGGAAAACAAAATTATTAAGCACATAGAACTTATTGGATCAGGCAACTCCAAACTGATTATTCTGATTTACTGCAAACTAGTACTCCTCAGATCAGGATATATGCAACCTGCATAAACTCATTTTTAATGTACACATTTCAAACAAAAATCTGCCTCTCCACCTCCCCCCATCCAAAAAAACCCCACCACAATTCCATAGAAGGAACTATATGTGAAGACATTTTAAAAAGGGATAGTAAACAAGTATATTCAAGGAACAGCACACACTGCCTTAAAGATCCTCTGATGAAAACCAACAAACAACCTACACAAATAAAGAAAAGAGAAAGACAGAAAAATGGTTACAAAGCTCTGACAATTAAAGCTCCAAATCTCTACTTGTATTCTCAATGTCCCGTGAGAAGTCATATACAAACGAAGGTCTACTCTGCAACGACCCTCAATGTAGAACCTAAGAGAATTTTGTAAGAAAAGCCAATTCATTAGTCAAACTGTCACTTTCTGAAGCAGACCGTATTAGCTGTTGTCAGACAGCAGACACCAGCACAGTGCTAGGCAAGCAAGGAAAGTAAATCCCACTTTTGGCAACGCTATTGGAAGAAGCAAACCACAGGATTAAAATGGCTGCACACAAAAAGTGCGTGTTATATTCTTCCTCAAAACTGTAAATAGTCCGGCTAGTCCTGACCACAGTCTAGTTTGGGAAGCAACAGCATAAGATTCCAGCCTGCTTTTATTATGGCAGCCATTATTGCTCATTTACCATTTGCTTCAAATCATGTTACCTATTTATGCTAGACTCTCAGCTGAATGACCATTCTTTTATAAGCGTTTTCACCTTATGATCCATCTGCTTTCTCTTTTTCCTTACCTATAAAAGCCCTTCTCAGGGCTGCCTGTTGATGCAGTACATTGTAGGCCTTTCTCTGGCCCACTGGTATTAGCAAGACAATAACATCACTTGTCATTGGTCTCTGTGACGCTATTTATTGAACCCCTCACTTGCCAAAAATGTGCATCGAGATGCAGACGATATCAAGTCTTCCGCTGACTGCATCAGCTCATCAGGCATGTGTAAACCATTCAAATAGTTATTAACTTCTATTGAATCACTACATTCTATTAGACACCCAAAATTTTTACCTTGAGACTAATTCCTTCATATTTTCTTCCTACTGAGGCTACGTCACCACCTTCTTCATCTGCAATTTGAAGGTAAATATTAAATCAAACATAGCTGAACTCAAAACAGAAATGTTTTTAAACACACACTGTGCAAGTTATTGACTGCACTGTTCTCATTCTGGAAAACAGTTTCCTACGCTATAACTTTTAACTGTATTACATTTCCATGCCAATTCCAATTGAAAAGCATGGTTTGTGGCTCCATAAATGACTTCAGCGGAGCAAAGAAAGGTTAAGAAAACTTGTTTGCCATCAGTTCTGTACGACTTCTATTAAACATCTCAGAGAGTAAAATATTTTTAAAGCTCTTTCTTTTGTGGCTCTCTAAGATCCATTAATCATTAATGCACAATCCCCACTACATTCCTAAATATGCCAACAAAGATAGCCAGGATTTTCTCTCACGCTTCCTCTTAGTAGCTTTTGGTTGTCAAGACCACCTCAGGACTCACAAAGTGAGAAATAACGCTGACTCGAGAATATGAAAAAACAGGACAGACTCTGGTCACTCAGTTTTAGGTATTCTGTGGGTGGTGCTGTGAATGAAATGCAACAAAATACTGTCTTCCTCGACGTAGGCAGACCTTCCAATTCATCATTAGCTAAAATCAGTCATCCATGAGCATCAAATATATGACTGCATTTTCAGCCCTGATTTCTGACCTTCCCTGCACTCACCAGAGGGAAGGAAAAAGGAGAGGAGAATAACCCTGGAAATCGTGAGTGAAAGAAAGCTTGGTTATAATACTACCACATCACTGCCTCGTCATACTACTCCTAAATTGCTACTACTCTTTCTGCCATACAATCTTCTTTCACAACAAAGTTAAATAAAGGTTCGATAAGCAGTAAACAAAAAAAACCCACCTGTATCACATGTATCTGCACCAGAGTTCTCAGAAGATTCCTTAAAAGCACATGAAAGGAATTTTAATACCTGGCAGCTTAAACTGTATTAATTAGCCCATAGAATTTTCTGCTTTCACTACTTGCTCACTTTTTGGGGGGTGGTGGTAATGAAACAAACACAGGTGTATTCCACAAATTCTGACCAAATCACACCATCTTTATTCACAAGTACTTACTTTGAGTCAAAAGAAGCTACTCTAGACTACACAGATTTTACAAATAGTAATTTAAAAATTACACCCACATATTGCCTGACTAAAAAGGCACTTGATGGTGAAGTGCCCATATCCAACCGCTCTCTCTCCCCCTTCAAAAAAACCCTAATAATACAGCTGAAAACCCGTACCGATATCGTGTACAGGACCATCTGCTCATAAATGATTTCTCAGCTTTTGACTCCACAAATACATTTTCCCAAAGACGCCGACATAGGACAGTTGGGGTTGGAAGGGACCTTAAAAATTATCTAGAACCAACCCCTCTGTGATGGCCAGATTGCTCAAAGCCTCACCCAGCCTGGCCTGGAACACTCCATCAAAACAGATGCAATGCAGCACCCATACCTGGTGTTCTGCTGAGTTCTCATCTTCAAAATCACGGCTCTGCTTCACTGATATTTCGTAGCATGAATGGGAGAGGGAAAAAAAGGTTCTATTACTTTCATAATATTTAGTCTCTCTTGCTATTTTTGTTTTCAATTTCTTTGATTTTTCCCTCTATTTATGTCCTATCACCAGTGGCTCTAGTAATTGGTTTCTTTTTCTGACTCCCTCTGGCCAATCACACTATACTGAAACACAAACCAAAGTACTCCAGCACACTTTTTATCACTGTTGAACAGTGCAGAAAACCTGTTTTGTGTGCTTCATGTTCAAGGCACTTGTGCATATCTTCTAGCATACGTGTGCTATCTTTACAGCGCAGTGCAATATCCTTGGTTGGCTCAAGCAGCTTTCAAAATTGTCTCTTCAGCACTTGTTTATTCCCAAATAAGTCTATTACTCTGAACTTCTTTGCATGAAATTGAAGAAATTTCAGTTTTAGCCCTAATCTGTCAGACAACTTTCTCAGTGGTCTACCCTACCTGCCATCATCTGAGAGTTAACGAATTCCTTCTTCTGTTAATTACTTAAATAAAGTAAACTACCAATAAAGTGCACAGGACAAGTCCTGTAACAAAACCATCATCTTTCTCTCAAGTTTGGACACAGATCACGGATAAGTATTCAAAGCACAACTTTCCAACCAGTGGCTATAAAATCACTCTCCCACAAAATTCCACAAGCATATAACTAGAAGGCTATGGCTTAAGGTTGTAACCTTCTCTGGAAATTAATCCTCATGATTTTGCAAAACACTACTGTAACACTTCCTTAACAACATATTCTTTTAGAAGCCAAAGAGTGCCTCTTCCGAACATATCTAGATTGGGAACAGATTGCATCAGAAGAATAAAGTAGGGTCCAGCTGAAATCCCTTACTGAGCAAGGTCTATGAAAGACCACAAAGCCCATTTTGTTCCCAAAAAAACTCTCAAGGGAAAAAAGCCAATTTATGTGGCTAATATATGACAAAAATAACACTTCTCTGGGAGGCTGAAATTTAACATACCTGGTCCTGCCTCACTGAGAGCTGCCATATATGGGAAAAAAAAAAACCCCACCACTCAAAGGACTGTCACTTGAATCAGTAAAACTTGATGAGGGTGATGGGCATGCCACCCAAATAGTAAAACTTAAACCTAGCAAAACGCAGAATTGTAAGCTGGAAAAAAACAACACTAGTCATATTCTAAGGGGAGGGGTCCACTGATAGGTATTTGTTTAATGTTTAGACTTAATAGCACAAACCTTTATGTATCCTAATTTAAAACACTAAGGTCTACTTAAGAGAGGGTGAGTAAGTAAAATCTGTACATTAGCATTAATAATCCATAGTCAGACGTATCTTTTTTGGGCTGAGGGTTTAAGGTATATAGGCTGGTTTGATTTTTGGGTTTTTTTAAGGCTAACAGCAACCAAAACCAGACAGTTCAAATGCTTTCATGTGTCCTTGTGCTTCAAATAAACAAAGCCAGAGCAATGTATGGTTTTCTTAAGCTGGAAAAAATCTGCAATATTCTATTTTTTATGGAATATATAAATATACATAGGAAAATACAAATCTGTGCAGGCTTACTTTGTTCATAAGAAAGAAAGCTGTTCACCACACTTCAATATTTAGTCAGAAATTTCTTCCCTAGGATGACTTGAAATAAAGTAATACTTTTCTCAAGTAACATCAGAAGCTGCAAAAACACATATTTACCCATTTTTCTGCCTCTCTAGGTCATCTGAAATGGAGTACACTAAATTTAAAATTAATAAGACCAAGACTTTCTAGCATTTAAGACCACCACGTAAACACTTTTTTGTAAGTGCTTCTAGGATATTCGGACCATGAAGTAGATTTGCAAAGATTAGCAAAATATTTGTTCTAAGAAACTTGAAATACTGTATCTTTGAAAAAACCATAACTTTCTTCTCATGTTTTATCAGAGAATGAAGCCAAATCTTTGAATGACTTTGCCTCATTAGCCAAAGGGAACAAGAAGTAAAGGTCAGAACCATCTGAAACTTTTGTACCAGACCCTTATTTTTCAGCTGTACATTTAGATTTCTCAGGCTGATTCAAAGCCTGTATCTGACCACCGTATGGACAGATGTCTTGGCAGTGCTGTGAAGGAAGACCAATGCTAGGCAGTGTTTTGTCCTCTTGTGCTCCAAATAAAAGTTCCTCAGAAAAATGTCATAAAATATTAAGATATTTTGCAATCAATTTTTTTTAAAAAAACACTACCTGTGCTCCTTGGCTTTTGACTAATACGCTGCAATAGAAAAACAAAACAGTCAGAACAATCAAAGAATAGCAAAATAATTTTAACCATTGCATTTATTTAGTTTGGTATAGCCCACAACTACAAATCCATTCAATTTTCTTAGGTTTCCCCTGGCCTAACCAGAAAAGCCACAAGTATCTAGTAAAACTTTCCTGATCATTCACTTTTTCCCTTACTGTTGCTGTTAAAGTCACTGCAACAACATACCTGCGCCCACACAAGAGTTTAAGACAGAGCACTTCCCCCACAGTCTTTCACGGATTTGGCTGGGAAACTTGGGCGGCAATGCTTAGTAGACTGTGCACAAGGCACTACCAGGAGTGGAAAGGGCACCCTAAATACAGCCTCTTTTTGGTCTCCATTAAATCCACTCATGTTGGCTCGGACTGAATTTCATTCCTCATGCCCTCACTCTGTGGGGTTTAGAACAACTTCTATGTTACTGCCAAGGCACGCCATTCAGGCCATGGGTTTACCTGACACACTGACTGGTGAGACTGCAAAGATTCTTTAATTAATCTGGCATTATTTCACAGAGGAAAAAAACAGAAACCAAAGATGAAACCAGAATCAAAGAGCTGACTGGCTGAACAAAGATAAATTCATTCAATGCAGTAACTGCACAGAATACATTCTGATGAGTTCCAAAAATACACATTCCCAACAGACAGCAGCTGAAAAATAAAAATTCTCCAGGTTTACAAGTGCTAACCACTGATAAATAGTCATCTATTTTAGCCAGATGCATCGGAAACATCTTAAACTATCCTAAAACTCGATTGTAAAGCAGATGATGACCTCCACAACACCTCTGAAAATATTATATAGCACGGCAAGATTAGAATAGAATCCTTTCTATCTATACATCCACAAAGAAATATTGCTGCATTTTGGCTGCACGGTAGGACTGTACTAATAAATACCGTAAATCTTTTCTTCCACGTTTTAACGTCTTTCCTTGATATATGGTCCCATTGTTTAGGTCCTAGAAAAAAAACAAAAACTAATAATATCACCACTTATCATAATACCACCTATACTGAATATCACTCTAACAAACATTTAGGAATGACATATTACAGAGTAAAAAGAATTAGCAAATCTGAACTGTCTACCACCACATTTGCTGAAATAAAAATTTGAAAGAAAAAAAACCAGGAGAATATGGCAATTCAAGCTGAGAAGTCGGGCAAGACAAAAAAGATCTGATGATCTGAGTCTGATGATCTATGCTGAGTCTAAAATGATTGAGCTAAAATCCAAAGAGCATTACAGCCCGATATTCTACCAAGAGGAGAAAAGAGGCAAAAGATTCTGGGCTCTAGATTTTAGTCGATGAATGCAGACTCCATGGTATCTGAGATTAGTTAAAGCCATAATTAAGGCTCTTTGGGACCAAGATCCATATTCCTTCCATTTTGAACAGAGATCACTAACCCAAAAGCATAACCAATCCTTTACCAATGCAAAGCTGTCTATTATAGCACTCTATGAATGCTTCCTCCTTCTCCCATTTGATAGTGTGTATGAAATGCAAGTCCGCCAGTCTGTAAAAACCTTCGGTGCACAACTGGTACTTCACCGATCTCTCCAGTAAGTTACAAAAACTGAGACGGCAATTCATGAACATGGTAGTTTTTATGGGACTTGATTTTAGGTGAAGAGGGAGAAGGCCAGTCATGGAAGTGATTTTCTAGGAAGAGCTGCTGAAAGCTTCTCCTGTGTCTGGCAAAACTAATTGCTGGCTGGCTCCGAGAAGAGGCATGCTGCTAAGCCAATTAGAGAAGCTGGTAATGCCTCTGTGACTATGTATTTGAGAAAAACTGCGAGAAGCTCTCTATCTCTGCGGTCTCCGAGGAGTGGCGTCGCTCCCTTTCCTGGTGGAGCCTGCAGGGCCGTGCTGCGGGCCCGTCCGGCATGGCGAGGAACCACGCGGCCGACACCAGTGCCGGGAGCGGCCACGTGGCCGGGAACGCGCGTCTGGAATCGGCGACCGAGGCCGCTGCTATCTTGGCAGGGCTCGCAAGGAACTCGGTTCCCTTGGCCGCTCCTAGGCAGCCGAGCTGCAGACAAGAGGGACCAGGGCGACGGCGGCTTTTCCTTTCCGGCGCCCACGTGAAGAGAAGGCGCGAAATGGAGCCGGCGGGGACCTAGCCTTCACAAGGAGCAGTTCTCTCGCGCAGAGCCCGGACGGGATCCACCTTTCATCATTGCAGAATTTTGATCAACCATTACAATAAAAACCGGGATAAATATTGTCATGCGCCCACGTGGTATAGATTTATGCTGAGAGGAATAGTGGATTTGTGTTTACGAATAAGCTTGGGTCTATAGGTAGATAAAATTTAAAAACACTGTCTACCTACTCCACCCTGATTTTTGGCACAGCAGTAATTTTGCAGAGCATTATTCAGAATACTAAGTTGAGATGAAAATACATAATCCATTCATGCATATATCAACTCCTGCTAATGGCTGCATTCCTTTTCTTCCTTCAAGTCATCCAAACATTACCCATTTATAACATGAACTTTGCTAACAACCATTATCTTATCTAGAATGGAGCACACGATAGACTAATAATCCACATAGAAGTAAACTCTTGGTACTATACCAAAGTCTACATATAATTTATCATATCTTAGTGAAAAAAACATCATTATCTGTCACACTTAAATATTCTGCAGCTGCCAACACTTGCATGGTTTAACTAAGTCTACCCATACACTATGTAAACATTGAAGCTTTTAGGAGTTCTTACCCTTAGGTGTATCGTACGTCAAAGAGGCGATGGAAATCAGTATGTCATCCCTGAAGGGATGACTATACTAAAGAAAAAGAACCATTAAATATTAGAACAAAATATCAAAGTAATATCTTTATTGTCTGCTTTATGTACTGTTATTAGAAAAATGTTTTCTTTTACCCTAAACATGAAGTTATCATTATGCTGTTTTATTGGCTAAAGCTGTAAGTCAGCAATCTGGAAATATTAACTCCTAGAGGAAACCGGTGTATTTTAAGCATATGTGCAAGCAATTCAACCTAAGGCATAAGCCCTGCCAAAACACGGCTCCAAAGAGTTTTAAAATGCAGTTAAGTCGCTCTCTGACAGTTTCACCCAAATTTCTGTTGTAGAAGCTAAAAGCAGCCCCCAGCTAAGACCAACAGCTCATGACATGGAAAAATATCCGATGTACCATTAGCCGAGAAAATCCATCTAGAGCCAGATTTAGGCCGGCGGCGGCACAAAACATCTCCCGAACGGGAAAGGGCGCATCGCGGGATAAACGAGGATGCACGGAGGACCGTGCCCACACCTTAAACACAGAACGGCTACCAAGGGAGAAGGACTCACGGAGTCCCCATTTTCTATAGTCTCATTGGAAATCCCCCGTCTAACGCAAGCTAGTCGGGGTTAAGGACACTGTAAAGTCAGTTCGCACTTGTGACTAAGTCGCGCATCCAGCACGGGCAGTGCCAGGTGTCCGTTTTGTGGCTGTATCCCGGAACCTGGCTCTCGCCAGCCCTCTCCTGCCAAGGCACAGGGGTGCGCGGCCCAGCACAGACGGCACGGCTGCTCTCAGTCCCCGCTTCCTCACCCGCCTCAGGACGGCGCCCGGAACCCGCAGCCACCCCGGTCCCATAGCCCACCTGTTCCATGATGCGGGTCATGGATGCCGTGAAACGGGCGCTGCTGCGCCGCAGCCCCTCCTGCATCGTGGGATCTAACTCCATAACGAAAACCCGTTACCGCCGCCGGCCGCCTTCCGCTCTACACGCCGCGGCCGGCCGCTCCCGCCCCAATTCAAACCGCCGCCCTTTCGCCGTGTCCGATTGGTTGTTGTTAAAATCAGTTCTGGCGCTATAACCAATAAGAATCCGCGATGGGCGGGCTGTATAATCTGATTGGTTGCTGGCGCTATTGGGTGCCCGATCACCCCGCCTCTAAGTCCTGGGTTTGGGCGCCAAGTTAGGTGCGACGCGGGGGCGTTGTTCCACCTGTAACGTCGGCTGGGCGGGGGCTCCCATTGGCTGCGGCGCACGGCGCTGCCGGGGTGCCCGGCCCGCCTCCCGCCTGCGGGTCCGTCCTTCCCTGCGGGTCGTGGCGCCGCAGGGAAAGGACGCGGCTGGGGGCGTTCTCCGGCCTGGCCAGCTCCAGAGAGATATGTACAGAATGCGGTGTCTCTGTCGGATTCGGCACAGATGGCCAGAGGAGTCGAGGCTGGGGAATTCGGCGTTCAGTGGCCAGCGGTCACGCCCTCCCCAGTCGCTCTCTAGCTGGTCCGCAAAGGCTGCAGGCCTTTGGGGAGGAGCAGGCTAAAGCGTTACCTGCTTACTGGCTCTTGTATTTTGGATACCATTCTGTTCCTTCCAAATATTCTTCAAGTAACCATTGGTTTTCTATAAATAAAGATTTTTTTTTAAAGTAAAATACCATCAAGCACATCAATTTCCCTGGAACTTCCCATTAATCAAAACGTTTTCCATTTTGGTAATGTAAAGACGTGCCTTTTTCATAATCCCTTACTGTTTAAAGCTGATCTGTATTTACTTACTTCTTATAAATTTTATTTTTTTAAACGGTAGGACTTAAGGAGAATGCATCTTTTATCCACATTTAAGCATTCTTACTAGTATGATTGTGAAGTTTTCACAGCTGACAAATCTGTACTAAGGCCTTACTTAGCCTGTTTCTGGCAGGTCTTACCCTTTTTCTGGTTCTTCATTAAGGCCTTACATTTTTCAGGGTATGATTTTCTGCCACCACTGCATTGAAATACTGCTCTCAGTGGTTAAATCACGTGTGTGTTGAGCGGGCCAGCCAGAAGAGTACCGAAGTGTTGATTTCAGCATGCAGGAAAAAATAAGTGTGGTAATTCCAAGGTGACACAACAGGTCCCACTCTTACATTTTTCACTGTGTTTCCACCAGGATGACTGCAGGACAAATAATCTTTAAAAACCCAGAATCTCACTGAGGAGCACCTAATTCTATGTTCTTTATTTTCTTGATACATACCCAGGAGCAGATTTGCAGAAGCTCTCAGCACTTTGTCTTTACATTCACTTTGATGGAAGCTGTGCTTTGAATATATCAAAGCTTCCTAAGATTTAAAAATAGGGGGAGAAAGTGTAACTACCCTAGATAAATTAGAATCTTTGTATTGCAGATTGACAAAATTGATGAGCATTCAGTAGTCTGAAGCAAGTGCCTATAATCTTTCTTTTCCCATTGGTAAAATATACTACTAATTTCACTCCCTTGAATAGATGAAATATAACTTTTGTGGTACTACCAACATGGTAAAATATCAGGTTAGTTTGGAATAGTAGTAGAAATTGTATTATTAGACAAGTAAATCTATACATACTCAGGGCCAGCTTTACATGATATGCAGAGAATGAGACCTAGAGCCCCACATTTAGAGAAGGATAAAAGGAAATAACAGGTGACTAACTATTCAATACTTCCAACTTTCAAAGTGCTAATCATATGGAAAAAAAATGCATCATTAAGTCACTTGTGGGGAAAAAAGAAGCATCAGACTATTCCTGTTTTTTCACCAGCAGGTTTAGGGTTGCCATGGTCTTTATGGTGGTGTTCTGTGGTCACCTTGTAGTGCTTTGATGACTTAAGGTTGAAATACACTGCACACAGAGGATGAGATTAATTACTTTCCTCTGACATTTCCTAGCTTAGGACTCACTGACTTCACAACCTAAATAATAGATGTAGCCCCTGACTTATTTAATATTTGAGGCAATCATCAATCTAGAAAAACAAGGGTGTGATCCAGTTATTTCAATTTTATCCAGAAGTTACTTTTGTCTCTTTTGAATTCATGGTGCACTTCAGTGGAGTGACAGGAGCACTCAAGTGCAAAAAATTTCTTCTATCACCCATATGAGAAAATAGAGATTGACATTCAGCAGCTGTGCATGGAAACTGTCCTAAGCCAGCAATAATTGGTATGTTTGACAAGGTGTAACCAAAAATTTTTAAACTGCATGACCTTAAGAACCAAAAAGTCAACAAAGATAAGCTAATGCTTGAGTGAATTTATGTTGACTGCAAAGCAAGACTGTGGATCAAACTGTTGGCAAACTAAAGAAAGTGGCACAATGTTCACTGTTTACATAGTAATAAGTAAACAGTGAACATTGTGCCATTTTTTGCTAGAAAAAAGAATGTATTAATATACAGAAACAGACATTTCAAGAAGAAAACTTCTTTGGTGCCTTTGTAACATCAGAACCTCATCCTCTATTCTGTTCAAGCTCTACATCTTCTGCCTTTCTGTTGAGTAGATCTGTTCAGAAATATATGACAGAAAATTTAACTTCAACTATCCTTTGATTAGTTTGACTTGTAGAAGAATAATTTGTGGCTATGAGTTGAGTGTGTCATTGTTTACCCTATGGTTTACTGCTGTGTGTTACTGTTTTATTCATGATGTTTATTCATATTTGGAGAGGCCTGTGTCCTCCCCAGATCATCATTTAGTCCAGCCTCAAGCTGTATTTTATCCCTTTGACCCATTTATCACTTTTTTTTTTTTAATAAGTCAAAAGATCTTTATTGAGTGATCATTTTTACTATTCTGCTCTGAACTCTTTCCAGTCAGTCAGTATCCTTGACTACTTAGGCATCTGAAATAATAAATAATTTCCTGAAAGCAACTTCTGAAGAACTATATAAAAGGCAATTTATGCATCTATTTTCTGTAAATGTTGATCTTCAGATACAGCCAAAACATCACATTGACTATTGAAATGACAAACTCCTCTCTCTTCAGTATATTTCTTTGGGATTGCATGCTGCTCTCTCTCTTTGTACAAGGGAATAAGAAAGCATAAAATAACTGCTCTTTTCCAGAAAACCTTGCACAGCTCAGCTTATGTCAAGCCAGTGAATATAATTAGAAATTCAGAGACTGTAAAAAAAAAAAAAAAACACTGAGGAGAGTGGAGGAGGGAATAGTTGTAGATGTGCAGGAGAGCTGTGGAGAAGGGAAGTGTGAGCATCCCAGGAAAACTCTGCAGTAAAAGAGTCAGCACATGCCAGGTTCTGCAGCAGGCACTTTGAATCATTCCCTCCGCAAAGGAGCCTTGCCTTCCCAGCTCTCTGAGAGGTGGGAGGGAAAGCTCTATTTTATGCCTCCTTACTTACAACTCCACCTAAAGTCATAAATTAGTTTCTTTTCGTTTCTTTACATAAGGCAGTGCCTGCATGAGTGTCTGTTACAGAGAGAAATGTTTCCAAACCTTATCATAATTAAACACACCCAAGCACTCCATAACTCTGCTTATATAAAGTATGAATGAAAAGAAAACAACAAAAAACCCCAAAAAAACAACCACACTTGGCCATCAGGAAGGCATCAAAAGATCTTACTTGCCAAGTCAAAAATGACACTGAGCTTCCAAACATAGTCCTGGGATTAATAACATTATTTCTATAATTTCCCTATTTCTGAAAATTTCGTGCAGTCCTGCTGGAAGCACATTTGGAGCAGGCTCTAAGGCTGTGCTTACTGGATCCCTTGTTTTCTGAAGGCTTTGTACTGCCCCCAGTTGTCAAGAGCATGTGTAATTTTGCTTGGGAGCAATTTTATTAGTTCCAGTCTAATCATTCCTCTGCCAGAATGGGACTTCACCATTTTCATTTTTGGTTCTGATCTACTGGATCTGACTGGGATGAAGCTAGCTCTTCATAGCAGCCCTTTGGTGCTAAGTCTTAGGTTTGTGGCTAAAGAAGGTGATGCTGGTAAGACAGTAATTGTGTAGCTATTGCTGAGCAGTGATTGCAAACACAAGGCTTTTGCTTTTTTCCCCACTATGATGCTCCTCCCCCACTCCAGTGAGTATGAGTAGGTTGGACCTATGCAAGAAGGCAGAAGGAGACCAAGTAAGACATCTAAACCTGAACTGAGCAAAGGGATGTTCCATGTTGTACAGCCTTATGCTCATCAATAAAACCTGGGGTAGAGGAAGAAAAAGATGAGAGTTGTTTTTTTTTTTCTTTCAGGTTGGCCATTACTTGGAGACTCCTCTTATGGGAAATAATGAGTCATTGCTTTTGCATAACTTAGTTCTCATAGGACTCTTTTACATCACAAAGTTCTTAGTTCTCAAAGAGGGATGCTTTCCCCCTTCTATCACTTACTCAAGTGTCTTTACCTTGATTTCTGTTTTCTTACATTTTCTCTTCCTGTTTTCTCCACTGTCCTGGGATGCATGTGGCTGCTTGGCTTCTGCAGGACTCAACCTACAGCAGGTTATTTCTGCTGTATAATCTGGTTATTTCTGAAGCCTTCTGATCACTGAAATATGTTTGACTGCCAGCTCATTTATAAAGACACGTCCCAAGTTCAACTCTGTTTGTGGATAAAGGAATAAGCAATTACTAGGACAACAATCACCAAGAAATGGTCAATTCTTTTTCCATCACATGTGGGAATGCAGAAGAGAGAACAAAAGTAATTTTTAATTATTTAAGACTCAGGGTACAAAGCACAGAAATCTGATCTAATAGAATTGTATTACCATTTGTTATAAATGATCAAATCGTGAGCCAAAATTATAGAAAATTTAGCAAAGATTTATTAATTTGTCTGTGAGACCGAAGTTTGGTCTTCGAAACCACCACAGCCAAAGAAACAGCGTCGAGCCCGGGATCAATGCCAGGTGAACACGGATCTGACCTCCCGAGTGTCAGAGTCTCCCCAGTTCACGCTCGTGGCCCCAGTGAGGTTTTATGTAGTTTATTCTGCCTGAGGCAAAGATCAAATTTTCTTTGTGTCTCTTCACATGCATCGCTGTTGCTTTCCATGCGCAGAGGTGGACAAAAGCCTCGTCCAGGTGTGCCATTGGTGTCAATTGACTCCGGAGAAGCCGTGTATTCAGATGTATCAGGGTGGTGGCAGTTGGTTATCTTGACAGATGCAATCGGCAGGGTGATAATCGCTTTCAGGTGGTCCCTGATAACTGGGGAAACTATCGATCATTGCCCTGAATGCTTCTATTCTTACGTTAAAAGCGTCAATGTTTATCATAAAGTGCTTCTGAGAGCTAGTTGTATCTGAACGAGACAGCTGCTCCTGGCTGGGGTAGTCAAAAAGACATGGTTTGGATTTTACAATATTTTATACCATACATTAATAGCATGAATTATCACTACCATATACTACAATCCCTCCCCATTTATATCACTAATTTAATTCATGCTTCTTTATAACCCAAATTGCTAAATTTCGTTTATTTCTATTCCTACCCGCCACCATTAAGAGTCTTTCACAAAAAGAGTAACTTTTGTCACACTATCCTGTACTGTCCCTGTGTAACACCCTGATATTCCGTATTATTTACATTCGTTTTTGCTCGTTTCTCAAATTTTGCCAATACTTCAGCAGTGTTGCTGGCATACTTCCTTTCTCCCAATCTCATGATCTTAGATGTGTTGCCTTCGGAAGCCACCTCCGATCCACAGGCACTATTGCTATCAGTATCCCCTGGGCCACGGAATGGATCAGTCTAATAAAGCAGGGAATTAGACAGGGCAAGAATAAGATTCCAGCTACTGAACAGAGCACGAAAAACATCACTTTTTTCCACCAGGCCCCATCGAACAATCTGTCCTACCACAAAGATTGTAAAATCAAATTCCATTTTTGAACGGGGATATGGACCACCTTTTTGATTTCGGCTGCCAACCCTGTTATGGTTTCCCCATAATCATCGATCTCAATACAGCATTCTGATTCATTTAACTTTCCACATACTCCCCCTTTTTCGGCCAGCAAATAGTCTAAAGCTGCCAGTCACTCTTCCTTCCTCCAGGTCTCTTTACCACTTATCACTGGTATAATCTTTTTCAAGCTTCTCCTCTCCCTTCTCAGGGTCTCGTGCAATGGAGCCCCTAATAGGTTACTCTTTGTTCGAGGGAGAGTAAAGAACACTGGCCGGATCATGCCTAAAATGAATGATCCCTTCCACCTTGGGGGTAACTCACTGTATGCCTTCTTTCCACAGATCAAATAAATTCCATCCGGGGCTTTCCATCTGATGTTTATTCTCCCTGGGTCTCCCCAGTACTCTCTTAGGCCCTCCAATGATTGAAAAGGGTTGGCTCCAGGATTTTTGACCCAACAGTCAGAAGCTGTTCTGGAACCAAGCCTTCCCCTTTCCAAGGCCATTTCTCTGCTGACTTCAGCCCCCCAAAAATCCAACAATTTGACAATCCTAGTTCAGTTGCAGTTTCTTGCATCAGGTCAATGAACAGGTTCCTGTCCGGGGAAGGTAGTTCCCCATCAGCATATTGTTTCTCTAGCAATTCATACTGTTCTCCCAGGGTTTTCAATCTTTCCTGTTCAACTAGTTTTCTCCTCATTTCTGACTCCCTTCGCTTCAGTTCCTGAATTATTTTTCTCATTGTCCCCTCAGGATCCTAACCATCTTTATTTCTCGTGAAGCAGACAACCCAGTCATATTGCAGGCACACCTGTGCCACATCCAATATGATTGGGTCTCTGTTAAAGTTTGCTATCAAACTTAATGTTTCTTCCCATCCAATACATTTTCCCGTTCATCATGCATACTCCCAGTCTCGCATTGTCATAACACAATGGATTCACCTGGTGATACACGACAAAGATTGATTCCGTCTTTTCCCCAACCCACATGGTTCGGCTGCATTGGTTACAAATGGGGATTGACATTATTTCTGCATTTCGTTTTCGTATCTGGTGTTTGTGTTCATCTGACTGTCTGTTCCTTAGCCCTGCCTCGACATTGATACACCAAATCCCTGTTTCCAATTCACAGAATTTGACCCTCATGCCATTTTTCCAACAGTACCTGTCAGGTTCCCTGAGACATTCTTCTGGGGCTTGGAATGCTGAGGGTCTCCTGTCCCCTTTCACAACTGGGACCACCTGAGTGCAATTTCCACACTCCTCTGAGGAGCTCTCGTTTGCGCTTCTCATTGGGACCTCAGTGTGCAGACTCTGCGTCCCGCACATGACTAGGCTCAGGCAAATCAGGATTCCCTCCAGGCGTACTCCTCCGCCTTTGCCTCCATCCCCTGGGATGCCACCAGCAGCGAGGAAGACCATCTTCGCGGCAGCAGGAGTATTCCTCAGGGAAGACGTTCTCTGACCTAGCCGCATACCTCCTTTTAAAAGTGCCCCACTGTGAAAACCTGATGGCATTGGAACTGCACAGTACTTTGATGGATTTCCGGCACTCCACATCCAGAATCTCCACTTTTGATCTAAGCTTCCCATGCACCCCATTCTGAAAAATTTTAAACCACTCCTGTGAATCTAATTCAATGATTCCCACATTTGTGGCTAAGGTTAGGATTTGGTCAGTCAGCTCAAGCTCTTCCTCCAGACACTGAGTGCACAGGCCCTTCCGCCACTGTCCCCTTCTACAGTGAACAACAAAAACCCCTTGACAATATTCACACTTAAAGTGTACAAATGGATAGCATATACAATCAGACAGTATACAACTTACCTGCTCACCGTCAGTCATTTACAAGGACGTTGGAGTCTGATCTTCAGGTCGCCTGGGAAAAGAAGTGACCCTTCACTCGGGCGCTTCCTCCTGATGTTCGACTTTCTTCACCCTAGACGTGTGTGTCCAGCCTTTCTCCGCCGTCTGAATGGCCATGTCTGTTGTCAGGAACACAAGAAACGTGTGAACCACCCCAAAGGCATACCTAGAATCTGTAAAAATTGTTGCCTTTCTCCCTTTCAGTCCCTTCAAGGCCCTCAGAACTGTGTACAATTCACAAGCCTGTGCCGACCAACTCACACTCAGGGGACCTGCTTCAATCACCTTTCCTGTCTTTCCATCCATGGCTGCGTATCCTGATTTCATTTTTCCCTTGACTACTCTGCTTGATCCATCCACAAACCACTTTTTGCCCTCATCCAACTCTTCCTCTTCTAAATCTTCCCTGATTTTTGTTTGCAATTCAACCACCTCCACGCAATCGTGAATCAGTTCCTCTGAAGCTTCCCAAAACAAAAATTGCGCAGGGTTCTGCACAGTTGTTGTTCTCAGTTCCAAGTCCTGCGAGTGAATTAAAATGGCCTCATACTTTAACAACCTTGCATCAGTGAGCCATTTATCTGCCTTCTACTGTAGTATGCCCTGCACATTGTGCGATGCAAATACTACCAATGGTGCACCAAAGGTTACCTTCTTGGCTTCCTCCACCAGTAATGCTACTGCCACTATCGCCTGCAAGGAGATGGGCCAGCCCCTGCTTACAGGGTCCAAAAGCCTGGACAAGTAATCCACAGGTTTCTTGACCCCTGCCCAGTCCTGTGTCAGCACCCCATGTACAGTGTGACTGCTCACATCCACACACAACTGAAAGGGTTTCTTCTTGTCAGAGAGGCTCAGCACTGGTGTCGCTGTGAGTGCTTCCTTGACTCCCCTGAATTCCTCTTCGTCAGCCTTTGTCCATTTGATCCAATCCGTGGTGAGTTTCTCATATAGAAACTTCACCTTCTCACTGTACCCTTCAATCCACTGCCAGCAATATCCCAACAACACCAAAAGCTGTCTGACCTCCCTTTTTGTTTGCGGGGGTGGCAAGGCAATTATCCCTGCCACCCTCTCTGGATCAAATTTCTTTTTGCCCTTGTTTAACCAATGTCCCAAGTATGTGACCTTGGGCTCTGCGAACTACAACTTCAACTCTGACACCTTCCACCCCGACACCTTCCACCCCTTTTCCCCCAAAAAGTTCAAAAGCTCGATCATGCTCATCCTTACGACCTCCTCCCTCAGACCTGCCACCAGCAAATCATCTACATATTGTAACTATTTTGTCCCTTCTGTTGGTACGAAATGACTTAAAACTAGTTCTTCATAGACTGCTCGAATAAGTTCGGGGAGTCTACGAAGCCCTGAGGCAACGACATCCACCTGAGCTGCTGCTTTCTGTTTGTCTCTGGATCTTCCCACTGAAATGCAAAGTAATCTCTGCTGTCCTCTGCCAGAATACAAGTCCAGAAAGCGTCCTTCAAGTCAGTCACACTGTACCATGTGTCCTTGGGAGAAATATTATTTAACAAAGTGTAAGGATTCGAGACTGTGGGGAACAAAATCTTGTTTCTCTGATTCACAACCCTTAAATCTTGCACCAGCCTGAAGCTACCATCTGTTTTTCTCACAGCCAGAGTTGGGGTATTGTGCTGAGACATGCACGGCTCCTTTCTTTGTCAACTTGTCAATCACTGGCTTCAATCCCTTCCTCCCCTCCATGGAGATGGGATATTGTTTGACCCTTATAGGGTCTTCTGGTCTCTCAGTTTTGACATGAATCGGTTCTATGTCCAGCCTCCAAGCCTCCCCTTGAACATACCACACCCTCAGGCCTATTTTCTCCTTGTCCTTGACGGTGAGTTTTTACATCCTCACCTTGAGCTGGGATTTCTCCACTGCCAACCCAATCTCTAGAGAAACCATCATGTCCTGCCCCAGCAAATTGAAATCAGCATCCCCTATCAGTAATATATTTCCTTTGCGCTTTTTGTTTTCTTTTTCTATTTCTACAGCTTTTATGATTGGAACCTTGAAAGGTTCCCCCTTTGCCCTGATGACCATCATGGAATCGTCGCTCAGAGAGCATCCCTTCGGTAGCTGTTGCACCGCTGTCTGTTCCACTCTTGAGTCTACCATAAACCACATCTCCTCCCTGTGGGGTCCCACTTTTAATTTTATCAAGGGCTCCCTCAGTGTTCCAGACCCTGAACTGAAAAGCGCCTGACACCCCTAATCTTCCTGAAACATTGCCTGGTCCTTGGCTTTGTTGGGACAATTCCTTTGGATATGTCCCTTCTGTTTGCAGTACTAGCACTCAAAATCTCGCCTTTGATCGTTCGATCCTTTTCCCTGTGAAGAACCCTGTTTCTTTGCCGGCACCTTTTTTTTTTCGCCGCATCCTTGCCTTGCTCTTGCTTTTGTGCTTCCCTTACTGCAGCCACCAATACCTTAGCTTGGATCTTCCGTTTCTCTTCATCCCGTCTCATGTAGACTTTCTGGGCTTCCCGAAGCAGCTCCTTCAATCCTTGTTCCTGCCACCCATCTATCTTTTCTAACTTTTTCCGAATGTCCTCCCAAGATTTCGCCACAAACTGAGTTTTTAGCAAAACCATACCCACTGGAGAATCGGGATCCATCGCTGAATACATTCCCAGACCCTTGTGGAGTCTTTCCAGCCATTCCGTGGGGGTCTCATCCTTCCCTTCGCACTCTCTGAGTACCTTACTCATGTTCTGTCCCTTGGGTACCGCCTCCCTGATACCCTGAATTATTATATTTCTCAAATTTATAATTTTCTGCCTCCCCTCCTCCATTTGGGCATTCCAAGATGGTTTCTGGCTCAGCCATCTTTCCTCCCTGCTCCCCCTGTTAGGGTTCCTTTTTTCCCTGTGTTTGATTGCAGCTTGCCTGGTCATGTCTCTTTCCTTGTTGTTAAATAGCAATCTTAGAATTGCTCGGAGATCCTAACAGGTGTAAGTGCTGGTCCCTAGAAATTCATCTCGTCTTTCCGCCACCCCCAGAGGATCATCCATCAATTTTCCCATCTCTTTCTTCAATGCCCTGACATCATTCGTGCCGATTGGCACATGTACGAACCCGATCACTCCTGGAGCCATCGGCACTTCCTGTAAGGGGAACAAGCTGGGCTTCTCTTCCTCATCCCCACTGTCTCCCGTGGTTGCCCTCCTTGTTCACCACCTTGTCTGATGGGCCAGGGGAGAGCTGTTACTGGGGATGGTTACCTGTTTTTCTTTGGTTTTGGGAAGGGTCTGCAGCAGTGGTTGCTCACGTGGGAGCGGAGTTGCCGCCGCCGCTTGTTCATGTGGAAGGGAAGGCACCACAGCCTGCTCTGGTGGGAGGGGTGGTGCCGAGACCTGACCCAGCGGGATCGCTGCCTCGAGAGGCACCGGTTGTGCCTGAGCTGGTCCGGGTTGTGGCGGAGGAACAAGGTAAGGAGGTGGGAGATTTTCCAAAGGCTCCAATTCCTTTCCTCTGTTTGCCGCGCAGCGGAGGGCTCGTACTGGGTATAAACTTGTACAAGCATACCTCCACATCTCGGCATACTCAATTTCCTCAAAATCCTGCGGGCAGCAATCAAATATGTGATCATACAAAGACTCGCAAGTCCAAGCCTCAAAAATGCCAAAAATCGGCCACACCACGTATTTTCTGATCTCCTTCCCTCCCCATTTTTCCATACAAAAATGGACCATTTCATCCTTGGATCTACCCGCTCTCCTCGGGCTTTCGTCCCAGTGTTCTAACATCCACCCCAACAGACTATCTCTTGGGATTTCTGGCAGAACTTTCCCGGGATCCTGGGGAGATTTTTCCTGGCATTTTCTCTGAAACCTGCTCTTCCCCAACCCCATTTTTCCAAAGATCCCTTCAATTTTTCTTACCTTGTCTCCTCTGGCTGGGACGCTTGTTGCAAGTCCCGATTCTTTGTTGGATGTCAATTTCCTGAGCTTGCGAAATGCTGCCAGTCTTACTCGGTCAAGCAGAGAACCGTTCTGCTGACTTGTCGACTGATCTCAGATTTTCTTATCTGTTTTTCCCCGGATCAGAAGGCAGATGGGCTCCTAGAATTTTCTAGGATTGTCTCTTCCCCCTCCTGACCCCTACCATGACCAATTTTCTCCCCGAACTCCCTCCGAGCTTCAGGTCCCATGTGTGTTAAGAAAAAAGCGTTCTGCTTCCCCCTTAACTGACCACGTCCCTTGCGGGATGGTGGAACTGCGATTGTGGGGTCCACACTCGCCTCGTGACAGAATCACATCTCACATACACATTCAGTCACACCCCACTCAACCCCACGATACTCACGGTTCCTTTTCCCGTGTGGATTTCTTCATGCACGTTGATTTTTCTGAGTGGAAAAAAACCTTGAGCTCGGAGATCCCCTGGATTGTTCCGAGTTTTTTGAGAATTGGGCCTGTTTTATCCCTCTTTGGCTGTGGCTCCAGTTTCAGTTTCTGTGATTTTTGATTGGTCTCGCGGACTCCAGTCCTGCTCAGACTGCTGAAATCAGTGGGGCGTCTTATGAGCAGGGAAGGAGTCCCGAATCCCAAATTCAAATCACGTCGGGTTGTCACCAGATTGTTATAAATGATCAAATCGTGAACCAAACTTATAGAAAATGTAGCAAAGATTTATTAATTTGTCTGCGAGACCGAAGTTTGGTCTTCGAAACCACCACAGGCAAAGAGACAGTGTCGAGCCCGGGATCAATGCCGGGTGAACACGGATCTGACCTCCCGAGTGTCAGAGTCTCCCCAGTTCACGCTCGTGGCTCCGCACAGCGAGGTTTTATGTAGTTTATTCTGCCTGAGGCAAAGATGATCAAATCTTCTTTGTGTTGTCTCCACGTGCAACGCTGTTGCTTTCCATGCGCAGAGGTGGACAAAAGCCTCGTCCAGGTGTGCCATTGGTGTCAATCGACTCTGGAGAAGCCGTGTATTCAGATGTATCAGGGTGGTGGCCGTTGGTTATCTTGATAGATGCAATCGGCAGGGCGATAATCGCTTTCAGGTGGTCCCTGATAACTGGGGAAACCATCGATCATTGCCCTGGAGGCTTACTATTCTTATGTTAAAAGCATCAATGTTTATCTTAAGGTACGTCTGGGAACTAGTTGTATCTGAACGAGACAGCTGCTCCTGGCTGGGGTAGTCAAAAAGACATGGTTTGGATTTTACCATACATTAATAGCATGAGTTATCACTACCGTATACTACACATTGAAGCAAAGGATGAGAATTTCCTTGAAAAGGAATGAGTGATTCTTGTCCCTTTTACTACTCACCACTGTTCTTAGTTTTCAGCATCTGTTGAAACTGTCTGGATTGACTTTTGCTCCAAACTCTTCACTCTCTCAGGCATTTTGTAGAAGTAGCTCTCTAGCTCCTGCTTGGGTTGGCAAAGAACTGAGTGTCACCAATGTGCTGAACAAATGCTACAACTCAACAGTCACATCATGCCTCTCTTGCATAGGTATCAAACTGCTTCACAAAACATGGCAAGAATTATTAAGCTTGCCTTGCTAGATAGAAAACCCGATGCGCAGAGTGAGGTGATTTGCCCAGAGTTGTGCACATGCTGTTGGCACATTGGTGAACAGGTGTGGACAGTTTTTACTGAGACATAGTCCATGGGAAAAGCAACGTGAGAAAGCAACAGCTGCCTAATTCAAGGACATGGTTTCTTTGAGCAAGAAGTTGTTTTGTAAATTATGTGATAACAGGAGGTAAAAAGAAGCCACAAACATCTTCAGAAAAGGTGGGACTGACTTTTTTAGCTGACCAATAGGGAGCTTTAATTTTGCAATATGCATGAGCCGTATTACTGTGATTATAAAAGTATTTCTGTTAATCAATAAAGTCGAGATTTGTCTGCATTAGAGGATGAGCAAGTCTCCCGTCTACCTTGTCAAACAGGCTGTAAACGCACCCTAAATTCTGGTCTAGCGTCCCCCTTCTTGACAGTATTAACATTTAACTAATCATAGCCAATTCCCCTAGGTGCTCCCACACACATCAGTATGGAAGGGTCAGGATCTCCTCCCTGGATGCTGGTCCTCCCAAGGCATGCACAGCTACTTGTGGTGTCACTTTCAATCTGCCTTTGAAGGAAAGAAGGCAACCGCTGTGTGTGACCCCATTATTTCCTGCCAGCTTGCCCAAGTAGATGATTGCAGTCAGGTACATTGAAGGTAATATAAAAGCACATTCATCTGTAACAGAGACCACTAAAAGATGTGCTGTAATCATCACTAACCTCTGTCCTGCATGAGCCGATTAATTTGTTTTAAAATATTTGAACACGGTACTCATTGTGATCAATGTCATTCTGTTGCTCAGATCAATGGGAATGAAGAATAAAACCCCATTTACTGAACAACAAATATTGGCTGTGTTTCCAGAACAGGCTAAGGGCTTATTGAAAAGAATACTGATTGTGCCAAGAAAACATTGAGCAGTTATAAAAGTTTAATCATATTCTCGTTCAAGCATGCCTTCAGTGCCAGGAACAGTGTCAGGAACATCTCCTGAGGATGGAAGATACATGTCCATAATGTTCTGTAAGCTTCCAGTGCTTAGCATCTGTACTGAATGGTGGAATTATTCATTGCAAGTGATTTAGCTGAGATTTATACACTGTTTTCTGCACCAAGTGTACAAGCTGTGAATGTTTCTCATTTGCAATTTTCTAACAATGGCTGGGCAAGCCAGTGTTAGCCCACAAGATACTTTTGAAGTGATCAGAAAAAATATTTGGTCTTCATGATTGAACAATGTATGCCTGGTCCCTCAAATCAGATGAAACTCCAATAATTCCTCAGCTAGAAAAGATTGGTTTCATTATAAGGATGTGTCTATGTCTTAATTAGAAAACTGCTCATAAACATTTACAGTTGGCTGAGCGAACTACTGTGTGCAGGGAGTGATAGGTCATGTTCAGAATGGTACAAGTACTGTGGTTAGTGTCCGGTTATAGAGGTTCTATGGGGTTAAAGAGCAGAAGTGTTTGCCAGGAGAAGACAGGAAATTGTCTTTCTGGGCTCTGGTTGTGAAGACTTACACTTTTCTAAGCTAAGCTCACTGCTGTGGAGAACAAAAACAAAATAAGAGCTAATATGTCTGAGCTACTATTTCCCTTCCCCTTTCAAGAAGCAATCCTCAGCTTCTCTTACATCTGTGGCAATCTTTATGGAATTCAGTTGTTGCTGGATCTGTCCTGCAAAGGGAGATGTGAATGTAGCCGGGGCAGAGGTATCTCAGTGGTTTCCAAATAACCGAGACTGCAGCATTAACAAAGATAGTAGGGTTACACAGGGCATGGGCATCTTCTCTACACACCAGGAAGTCCTCAAACATGCTGCGCTGTTCTCAGGTATTTTTGTATAGCAGGATAAGTCAGAGTTATGTGCTATGTACACCTATGGGTTGTAAAATTGACTTATATCCTACCCAAAAAAGGGTGTGCTGTGAATCCTTCCTGCCTTCGCAAAGCTTGTAGGAATTTATGACTTAAGGGTCGGTGGGCATCAAGATGTGTCCTGGTTGTCTTGGTTCTCTTAGTCCTGATGACTGTGAACTGCAAAATGAGGAGTTAAACATGTCCTGGGTTGGCTGTATGATGCTTTTATCCCCAATCGTCTTGTTCTGTTTGTGCTACATAGTAAGTTTTGCACCTTTAAGACTTATTGCAGACAGTGAAGGGGGAAAGGAAATGCAGTTGTTTTTTTTTCCTCCAGATACTCCTGTCTCTCCCCCACATTCCTTCTCCTGGCCGGCGGTTGTTGTTCTCTGCAGACAGACGATGGACAGAGCGCTTCTTTTGCTTTTTAGTTAGTTTTCAGCTAGCTGAGGCAAAGAAGTTCCCTGGACTGTGGGGTTTTTTTCCCTTTTCTTTGGACCTTTTGAAACCTGCTCTGGACTGAACACCCAGGAGAGCATTGGCAGCTCACATTTCTGGCCCACCGGGCCGGGCCCGGCCTGCAACAATCCCAACACCAGAGGGACTGATCGGAGACAGTGAGCTGCAACCCGGGGAGGGGGTTTTCTCAGTTTGTCTTTTTTTTTTTTTTAGAGTGACAAAGGGTCTCATTGTTTGATATTGTTTTAGTTTTATTGTTTAATAAACAGTTTTTTTCCACCTTTCTCCAAGGAGGTACTGTCTTCCTCCCGGACCAGTTAAGGGGGGGAGGGGCCGATTGGATCTGTTTTCTCACTGGAGCCACTTCGGGGAATTTTTTCCCCAAATTTACTCTAAACCTGGACAACATGTCATAGACTTCAAATTTCTTTGTCTAGCCTGTAACTTCTGAGATGCAAAGGACAGTTGCAGTGGTGCCTGGAGTTCTGAATTTCTCTCTCTTTCTGCCCCCACCCTTCAGGTGCCTCCTGTGAGATCTCTTCAAGGAAGTGGAAGGAAATGTCATACAGGAAGAACACTTTAAAATTAAGATAGTGTCTATGTAAAGGTGGCTGAAAAATTGGAGTGAAAAAAAAAAATCATAAGGGATAAAAGACCTGGAAGCAAGTGCTAGGTAGCAAATAAAAATGTGTGATGCATTGTTTGGGGTAGCTTGGGTGCAGGTAGATAGAATTAGGAGCAAGGTCAAGAGGAACAGGGAAAGCCTTGAAAATCTTGAACCATCAATAGATGCACACAGTGTGGATGAATGTAGGCTCTTTTCTCAAGGCAAGAAGAAGGAACAGCATCTTCCTACTTGAGAAAAAAAAAAAAGAATAACACAAAACCAACAACAAGATGTAAACTAATTCTTATGGTTTATTTACGAAGGAAATAGTCAAAGTAGAAAGTCCAGAGCACAGGGTTCTGCAGAGCTGTGGTGTCCTGAGGCACCTTGCTTACATTCACTTATCTAATCCTGCATCTCACACTTATGGATTCATAGTACAGCTCCCCTAGCTCCAGCTGTACACCCTCTACACAAGCCAGTACAGTGCTTCCTAATAGAACCTGTGCTTGGAAATGCCCCATTTGAGGACATGTTCCCAGTCTACACTGTTACACCGTGGTCCTTCCCATTATGCAGCCCCCCTAGTGCCTACTGTGTAACTCTGAGCTGTGTGTCTGTTTATCGTGCTGCTTTAACAAGATGAATGTTGTGCTCTCTGTAACTTAACCCAATATGCTCAGTTAAAGATTCAGTTTGCTTTTTGGCACAATTAAATCAAATAATTCAGAAAGAATGCAAAATAATTGCTTTTTTCTGCCTTACTCTTATGATGCATGAGGTTAACATTTATTTGCTTAGACATTCCTCTATGATTAGAGGATGTCCAGTAAGGTCAAAACAGACTTATACTGTGAAGTGGGGGGTCTAAGAAGGGAGATGGGTGCTGGGAGGGAGCAAAGGAGTTGCTAGTGAAAGCCTTGTACCTTTTGCTTGTGTTTTTAAAAGGATTACATGGATTACCAGTGTGTGGAGAAACAACAGCCATTCAGGAATCATTTACAGATATATAGTAGGATTATTTATAGAGGGGAAGTTAGAACTGGATTTATACAGTTCACTGTATCTGGTCCCCAGATTATTGTGGAGGTTGTGGTGATACTGAGTCTCAAAAAATTCTCCTTTAAGAAAAATTTTGCTTATTTGGGCTGCTCCATCTCTGTGCTCTGTTCAGTATCACAGATATGATATGTGAAGACAGACTTGTAGCCAAATACTAATCTCACAAACTTCACAGAAATTAACTAACACCATCTGTGGCAGTTTTTATTAGAAATTACCACAACATGTGAAATGTTTCTCAGTGATTAGTAGAGCCTTGTCATGGGAGTAGTGTCACAAGGCCTCCTTGCACCACGGCTCTAATTTCCAGATGTCTCTGTTTTAGATATATAGGAAAGGATGCTTGATTATATCTCTTCAGTAAAAAGGAAGAATCTTCTTCTCAGTGTGCCTTGAATGTTAATGCAAAGCAGAAATGAAAGAAATTAAACCAAGCAGCATGAGTAGTACATATGCAAATATAAAAAGTTTTCTCTATCACAAAGCTATTCCCCAGATGCCAAAAAGCCATTATTATCTGTCCTGTCTTGCTTGTTCTCAGGGTTTGCTTCCCTCTCCCTTGATCTTGCAGTAGTACTTGGACAAGTAGAAGAAAGCAGAAAGGTTTGCAGCAGGAAAAACCCCACCTCAGCAACAAGCAGACCAAAACAGAGAACAGGAAAAAAGATACAAATAATCAGTGAGTTCAGAGGAGAGTCACCAAGATCATTAAAGGGATGGATCCTGTCTTCCAGGGGAAAGGCTGAGGGAATTGGGATTGTTCCGCCTAGAGAAGAGAAGGCTTTGAGGTGACTTAATTGCATCCTTCTGCTACCCAAAGGGTGCCAACAAGAAAGATCGAGGGAGATTTTTTACAAGGGAAGGTAGTGAAAGGACAAGGGGGAATGGCTTCACACTGGAAGAGGGCAGGTTTAGATTGGATATTAGAAAGAAATTTTTTTCTGTGAGCGTGGTGAGACTCTGGAACATGTCAAGAGAAGCTGTGAACACCCTATCCGTGGAAGTGTTCAAGGCCAGGTTGGTGGGACTATGTACAACCTGGTCTGGTGGGAGGCATCCCTGCACGTGGTGAGGGGCTGTAAGCAGATGATCTTTGAAGTCCCTTCTAATCCAAGCCATTCTGTGATTGTGTGATTCCGTGATTTGTTGGAATGTTGCCCCCTAACTTTTATACCTGCAGGAAGGTAATTTCTTGCAGTTCCATTCTCCTTTTGTCTGTTTTAAGACCATTGATTAGCACTTCCCTTTAGTCCTGGCAACTGGTTCTTGCCTATTTGTGCACATTCGGCTTCTCTAAAAGGGCGTGGCAGCTTTTGGCACTTGTCCAAAGAGAAGGCTGTGAAGGGGACAGCAGAACACACCGGGAATCTGAGTGGGCACAGATGTGCTTTCTACAACAATAAAATCACCAGAAAATAGCAAACTAAGATTTATAATTGTGTTCTCCAGAGGCATTTACTAACCCTGGCAGAAAGAACATGTTTCTGGGAGTCACTCTTTTTGGGGAGCAAGACTATGCATTTATTTTGCTTGGTTTTTTTTATAATTAAGCTTCTTAAGATGGTGGGTGTCATGTGCTGACCTACCACTACAAGAACTTCCTCTTTCCGCTGATGATCTAAGAAAAAGGGGTTCCTAATTTGTGTACTTGGGAATCTCACCATCTCAAATAATGAAAAAATTGACTGTTAAAAATCATGTTGGATTTTTTGTGTAGTTGTGTGTATTTTTTCATGACTTAGAAAATTACTAAATTATTATATTCTTCCCTAGAATGTGATTGCAAACTGACATGGCCATTAGAGGCTGAGCTGGTGAACACCATATGAAAGGGAAGACTGACCTAATTAGAAAATAAATGAGGACAAGGGAAAAAAGATTCTCTTTTGATATGAGCTCCCTTAATATAATAAGAGCAATAAAAACATATTTAATTGCAATGTTCAACTATTCCTTCTGTTAGCAGCTTTTTAATAGTGATCTGTATTTTAAATTGGAGGGGTTTGAAATCTTCCATGATAGAAGCAATTTGTCAAATATTTGTAATTTAAATGAAAAATAGAAGAAAAGGTGCAAACTCTTCTAATATTGTCCAGAACCCGTCAAGCTAAGTGCTGGAGGTATGCTGCAAGTGTAAAAGAAAAAAGGAAAAAAAGGAAAAAACCCACATAGTTTTTATTGCTTTGGGAACAAAGATGGAAGGGGCATGTGAATGGATGGTAAGAATGAAAAGCTGTCCCTGAAGCCTGATGGGAATTTAGTCTCTTTTGATACCCTCAAAACTGTGTCAACCCTTTTCATGAATATTTCATTGGCCTTTAAAAGGAAAATTATCATTACTCTAATACATCACCTGTTTTTAAGAAATGTTTTCAAAATACTTCTTTCATTCTTTCCCTACATCCTTCACCAGTAACCCACTGAATACATAAAAGGTTAATAAAAGGCTAATGAGTGCTACACAAAAGGTTAGTAAGAGTCTGAATAAATCAAGGATTTGATATATTCTTTAGATGTTAGTGAAAAAATTCTGTTCTGGTTTGCAATCAATGGGAGCATTGACTTATATGGGACCACAAATGGACTATAATTTCATATTCATTTATCACTCTGAGTGTACCTTGAGTTTTCCAGGAAAGGTGAAATTTAAGACATCTGTAATAGCTATGAATATGCAAGTGACTAGATGGCTCATGGGATAGGAGGTCTAAAATACTACCATTTTCTTTTTATGTCAGTTGCTTACACTCAGCTACCAATTGCCATTCAGAAGGAATTTGTGAGGAAGAATTTACTGTGTTTCCTAAATAAATAGCAGTTTTCCACACCAGGGAAAACTCTCCATGCCGACACATCTGTTGCTACCTTACTAACTTGCACAGCTAATGAAAATAATCTAGAGAAGAACAATGAAAATTTTATTGAGCTGTTGAACATTCTCAGTGAATAAACAGAAGACATCTTGAGTGGTTAGTTCCCTTTGTATTGGAGAAATCAGGTGCAGTACCAGTGCAGAAGAAACTGCTGGGCAGATTATCACTATTTCAGATTCTTTATTTGTAACAGGGCTAATCTGATTTTTGTGAATGCTAGAAAATTTCAAAAGACTATTTTTGTTTGTACCTTTGCACAGGAGATGATAAAGAGATGACAGGCTAATGTGTCTGATCTCTTTTGAGCTTTACCTTCAGTGCATTTTTGGAAAAGATTTTGGTTCTATTAGGGCAGCAAGGAAAGCCAAATTTCAGACAGAACCTCAGATTAAGTACCATATATTTCTCTTTTTGTTGTGCACTTGTTGTCAGGTATTGTCTGAGGTACAGAACATGAATGTGCCCCTCCATAGACTCAATATCTTCTTCCTTTTCCTCTTTTCCCTACTTTGACATTTAGACTTAGCTTTAGAATATGTCCTTAGGGACAGAGGTTGTCACATCATGATACTCCTTTGGTGAGGCCTGATCTTTGCTACCTCCTTTCCCTTTTAAGGTTTCTTCCCCTTTCTTTTCCTTTATGATTTTTGGGTGTTCTGTGACTCCACCCAGTCCTTCCTCCCAGCGTCTCCAGTATTCTGCACAGGACATGAGTTTCTGTAAACAGTGCAGTTTGAAATATGACAAAAAATTCAGGCCTTAATTTCAAACTGGAGCCAGTTGGTTCTTTGGGACTCAAAAGTTATTGTTTCAATACAGTGTTGTTTTTAAGCACAGTAAAAACTGCCTAGCAAGTCTTGGATTGTCTTGCAGGTTATGGACTCCCTGTCCTTGGAGGTGTCCAAGATCAGGTTGGATGAGGCTCTGAGTAAACTGGTCTAGTGAAAGGTTCCCTGCCCATGGCAGGGGATTTGGAACTAGGTGCTCTTTAATGTTCCTTTCAACCCAAACACTTCTATGATTCTACTGCAGAGGAGGTGGAAATAAAAATTAAGCAGTGATACAGCAACACCTTTAGAATAACTAAGTTACCTTTAGAATAACTAAATTTAATGGCTGACTCTTCTGTCACATGGCTGCTGTAAGGCAAGAATCAGTGTGGGCCTAAGCAGGAGATGTCACTTTTCAGGTCCATCCAATGATGAAGTCCAACTCCTGGCCCTGCACAGCACCACCTCCAGGAGTCACACCCTGTGCCTGCGAGCATTGTCCAAGCTCTTCTTGATCTCTGGCAGCCTTGGGGCTGTGACCACTGCCCTGGGGAGCTTGTTCTAGTGACCAATCACCCTCTGGGTGAAGAAACTTTTCTCTCATGCAGGGCTTCTAAGCAAAAGCACCTTGTGGGCTCAAGCACCCTGAGGATCATCAGGTCAGCAATGCACTCAACCACAGAAGTGTTTGCTAAGGTGTGTATATAACATGAACTAACACTGGGCTTTCTTTTTCCTTTTCTGCTGTCCTTCAACCAGCAATTCAGTCAGGCATTCTGATGGTCAGGTCAATTTACAGTATAGCTTTGTGACTACAAATTGCCTCCAGAATGATGAGTTGCATCTTCATGTTGTTTCAGGACAGGATTTTGGGAGGAGGGGTTACACTTGACAGGTTTTCCATGTGTCACCTGATTTTACTGATACACTTGATGGGCAGCTGACAAATTTGGATAGAAGTTATGGCCATAATGCATTTATCTCAAGCAGCTGCTTGAGATCAAATTGTGTTTAACTTGTCCAAGGAAATGTATGTTAATCAAGTTACAAAAAAAATTGTGCAGAAACTTATGTATAGTTGCCAACATGTGGAGTTAATGTAGATAAATAATTTTTGAAATGACGCGACACAGTGTTTACATTAAAACACACCTATACTTGCATCTTGATTACACAGGTTTCTGCTAAATGATTTCAAATTAGTGTAGGAAATGAGCATTTCAGCTACACCTTCCTAATTTAATCTAGAAAAATAAGACCAAGAATTTCCTTACATACATTGTTTTATAATGCAAACAAAACTCTCCCAGAATTGGTAATTCACTTCATATACTTACAGTTATGCAGAAAAATTAGGCAAATTTAACTGGAAATACCCTTTAAAAAATTCACTTATAAAAAAAGAGTCAGTGTATATAGATAGTAGTGTGAAAAATGCATATTTTATGATTGGCTTTTTGCAAATATTAAATTGAATATTATATGTGTTGTGTTAGAAAGTAATGCTGTATTAATTCTCTTAAGTAGTGTGGTAAATATAGTTTTAGGTTATAACAAAATGTTAAATAGAAATATACTATGTAGGATGCTTTTTTTCTAAAGAAAGGACCCGCACTGAGATAGCAGTCACAGGACACCTAAATCTTTCAGAGAAAGAGAATTTACTGCTCCATTATCAGGAGAAACTAACTTCCCGCCTCTCACAGCCAGGATGATGCTGTTAGGCTTATGAGGAAGAAGCTGACGATGACCAGACAGAATCCTGTATTTGAATGGAATTTATGCATCATGTATTATTGTTATTATTATATAATGTATTATTGGAATAAGATCCCAATATATATCTAGCTGGAACGTGCCTGGGCTGTTCTGGGCCTTAGCTTCTTGGCCAGAGGCAGCGGCTGTGGTATTTCACCACAGAGAAACCTCTGGCTGGCTGGAAATTGCAGCCGGGCAACTGAACCAAGTCCAGGCTTGTAGGAACTCAGTTTTACCTTCGGTGAAAGTCCTCAGGCGAGGTAAAGAGAAAGGAGATGGTTTCTGACGGAGGGTTAAATCCAGAGCTTTATTCCAAAGACACGGAGATCTGAATTGTGGTAACAGTTTCAGCAGAGTGTACGAGCACATGGTCTGAGGTTCCTTTTAAACTCAGGGAAGGGGGGAGGGGAAGGACAGGTAAGCCACCTATCCGGTGGGAGGAGGTGGGATCTCAGGGGACAATGACACTGGCTAACCCAATGACGCCCAGGGTGAGGGGCATCTTTTGAATTTCTGCCAACCACACGACAGCCTTGCTGGAATATTAAGAATGACTGACAGCGTTTAGCAGGAGACAGGGGGAGGGAGAAGGTATTACCACACACTGCAACAATGTATGAGATGAATGGATACGCAACAGGGTATTGTTTTTAAGGGCTAATCCTTTGTTAATGGATGTCCTTTTTCGGACTTATGCGGCCCAGTAAAAGGTGCCCAGACTTCCGTAACTTTGTTTTTATTGTCTCATATTGTCCTAATTCAAATTGTCCAAATTATTATTACTCTAATTGTATTACTATTTTTATAACCATTTTATTACTATTAAACTTTTTAAATTTTAAAAGCAAGTGATTGGAGTTTTTCACAGTAGCTATTTTTGCAAGTCTATCACTCCATTAGTTTACAAAAAATCCCAAATACGGTTGTTTCCATATGCCCAAGCTGCTTAGATCAGACCATTTTATTTTAAATATTGTAAAGCCAATTCTGAAAGACCCTCATAGGCTTTAAATACAAAAGCATCAGACTAAGAACAGTGATTTTCTGAAGTCTGGGTGTGAGAAAGCTGTCAGTGACACATGTATGTGTCAAAGATGAATAAATACAAAAACATAAAATTCAAAACACCAGCAATCTCATACTTTTTTTTTTTTTATTAAGGATGTAAAAGATTCAAATGTCAGATCTATAATGTCGGAATTGTTTGTAATGTCAAGTGATTCATGTTGCATATTCTTTCTATATTCCATTGATCAACCAGAACCTGGGAAAAGTGAATTTTGAAGAAAAACTCTTTCATATTGAAGTCTTAATAACTGTTTTGTTCAACTTGTACCCATCCTTCCACAAATGATTTTGCTTAATTCTGATGTTTCTAATTAATACTAGTGTAATTCCTGCAGGGCATTGTCACTCAAGGAGAACTTAGTCCTATGATATAATATAGTAATTTGATAAAACTTGTTACAGACTTGAGAGAATCAATAGCAATAGAACCAGAAAGAGCTATAGTTTTCCCTTTGCACACATTTCGTGCCATTCCATTACAGTTCATAGAATTAATCTTGTTATTTACAAAGTAAAGTTGTGCTTTGAGCCTGCTTTCCTAAGAAAATGAAAGCCACCTGCATGCCACCTGCAGATGCCTTCCCTGTAGTTCTGGCTACCACCTTCAGAGACAATTGCAAGCCAGTTTGACAGGAGGTAGAAATCTCAGAAAGACTCCAATTGCTAAAAGCTTTCACCGAGGTATTTGGACAGGGCAAAGATACCTAAATTAGTCAGGAAAAGGCTGTCTGTTTTGCAGAAGTAGAAGTGACCCTATATCTCTCACCTTTTGTTTCATACAGCCCTGGTAAAGAGCCCAGTAAAAACATTTTTTTTGCAAAGGAGGACATAAAGTCAAAGGACACAAACCTCTGGGAGCGCTTACAAAATTATTTGAGTTTTGCTATTCTTTGAACTTCTAATTTGGCTTTACAAAGACAACAAAATTTAATTCCAACACTTTTATAAAAGGTTAATTTAAAGGAACAGTGGCTGAGTCCTGGAAAAAACATCAAAATACCACATTATTTTAATTAACAAATGTAATAAAATCAAGAGTAATAGAGAGCTTGTTAAGGAGGATACACATCTTGGGAATATTAAGCTAGCTGAAGTGTTTCCCAGAGAAATTAATCCAATTTTGAGTACTGATTAGAGTTAGGTTAATACAAAGCAGGCTTTGTTTTTAATTCATCTGGATAGAACACAGTCCTACCTAAAAGTTTGTGCCCACACTTTAGATAGTAGGTTAAACAACACATAATTAAAAGAAAAAAATTATTAACTTTGTGTCGTTTAGAAAAGTTGCAGTTTACATAATTTCCATTATTTTATCGATTAGTCTGAACAGAAGAGATCGTGCTGTTTTCAGTTTGGATAGTGGCAATTTTCTTCATAGTACCTGGTATGAGACTGTGTTTTGAATTTGTGACCAAAATTATATTGATAACACAAAGATGTTTTCATTACTGCTGAGAAGCACTTGCACAGTGACATGGCCTTTTCTGCCTCTCACCTCACCCCAGCACTGAGTGGGCTGGGGGTGCCAAGGAGTTGTGAGGGGACAAAGCCAGGACAGCTGGCCCCAAACGGCCACAGGGATGTCCCACACTATGTGGAGTCATGTTCTGCATGTAAAGCTGGGTGAGAAGAAGGAAGGGAGAGGATATTCAAAGTGATGGCATTTGTCTTCTCAAGTCACCTTTATGCTTGATGGATCCCTGCTTTCCATGGAGATGGTTGAACATCTTCCTGCCTTTGGGAAATGCTGAATGAATTCCTTGCTTTGCTTTGCTTGCGTGCATTTTCTTTCCATTTTAAACTGTCTTTATCTCAGCCCACAAGTTATCTCACTTTTGCTCTTCCAATTCTCTTTCCCATCTCACTAGAGTGGAGTGAGTGAGCAGCTAGCCAGCCAGGGTTTGACCACAACACGTTCATAGAGATCTAGATCACAGAGACTTTTACTGCATCAAATATCTTCTCTATTATATGCAGGCAAAAGTTGTTGGGGTTTTTTCAGTTTTTTTTTTCCTGTGGCTGCCACAGTCATTAGCAAGGGAAAGAATAACGAAAATAAAATGAGATATAGAAAGATTGAAAATTGTTACTCCTGGAGAAGGCTGCTCAATATTGCCCGGGCAGGCTTTGACAACATCAGCCTCTCTGAATATAGCAAATATTATCTTCCTTGAAATTATGAGACGGAGACCACCTCCATGACTGGATCCTTCAGACGCTGTTTCTCCTTCCGTTCTGTATGACTTTGAGTACGTTGGAAAGGTCAAAACTTTTCGTAATTAATTCCATTAGGTCCTCGTCTTTTTCCACACCATTGATAAACTCTTCTAAAGTCAGTTCCCCTAAAAGAAAGTCAGATAGTCTTTAGAAGCTGAGAAACGCAGCAATCTCTCTAGTGAAGAAAAGACCATTCACGCCCGATTGAATCCCTTATGAAAGTTGTTGCTAGGCAAATGGAGGTAGAGTATTTGCTAATGATTTCTCACTTTGCATCAGTCAGATCCTCACTCACTTGTTTTTCTGTTAAAACGGGTCAAACATAGCTTTCACTGAAGTCTGAAATAACTATAAGTGCTCATAAATGTATGTAAAGGGGCTCTAATGAAGCCTGTATCAGGGCTGAATTCGGATGTACTGGCCACTTCTCACTGAGCTAACTGGAATTTATATTAGACCTGATTTTAAAAGAGTTTAGGGTGTGATTTGCTAAGGATTAGTGGTCATATTCCCCGTGTTGACTACTAGGATTATTTAGAACCATTATCAGATGTAGGGAAAAAAAACCTCAGCAAAGTGGCTTGATAGATAAATTCTTTCAAGGAACTGAAATGGCCATTTAGAATGTGATTTTTGGGGGTCATGTCAAAATCAGCTAATAACTTCGAAGTTTCAAGACAACAATAGAATCTCTTTTATTGAAGAGTAGGGATATTGTTTAATATTCTTCCTCTTTTCCTGCTCTTTTCCTTGTCAACAAAGGCCAGTTCTAGGCATGTGTCTGTTTGCATAGTACACAGAAATGTCCATAGTTCTCTGTCTAGGGGTTATTCCAGTGATACTGTTTTACCTTAAGAGAAGAAATAAATCTTGGTTGAACAAGAAGAGCCAGATTGTTTCCTCTGAGAATGGTTTAAAGTTTCTTGTTAAATTCACAACAATGAATGATTTCTCTGTAAAATTAGAAATGACAAGGGCCAGGCGAAGAGGAAAATAGCTGGATGAGTTAAGGCCTCAGGGAGCAGCAGTTTCGGTCATGTGTATGTCTGGTGAATGCTTAGTGTGCTGACTTTTGGCTGTTTTCAGGTTTAAGCAGTCCCTGTAGGTTTGGGGGTTTTTTTGTTTGATTTTTTTGTTTGTTTGTTTGGTTGATTGGTTGGTTTGGTTTTTTGTGGTTTTGGGTTTTGTTTGGTTGGTTGTTTCTTTGTTTTTTGGTTTTTTGTCTTGTTTTTTGTCCATGGCAGCCTTGGAAATATCATCTGACATGAAAAAGGAAAACTATCAGCATTTAAAAAATGTGAAAAACACTTTCTAGCAATAGTCAGTAACGTTTGCATTCTGTTTAGTCACATATGTCTTTGCTACATTGGTGAAAGGCTCATATAAAGAGGAAAGTCCTCATTTGACAGAAGCCCTGGTTCTTAGGCTTCAATAAAAGTACTAAGACCCTCTCCAAGAGCTGGCATGCAGAGCCCTGAGGAAGTTTGTTCTTCTTTTTTCAACAACAGCCTATATAATCATTCCACAAGCAGACTCAGAACAAGCCATCTCTGTACACTTGCATGCATCATCCTGCTTTGTCACTAATCCACTCACTTCCTCTGAACTCTCCTGGTATCCCAGACACTCCTCTTAGTTCCCCTCTCCTTCAATCTGTATTGCCTTTGACTCAGGTCTTTGGGTGGATGGGGTTCCTGGACTCATCACGTGGACATGCTGCCCCATTTTCCTGCTTATTCAGGTCAATTGGTCTTGGATTCCCTCCTCCTGATCCCAAGCTCTGCATTTTGAGCTACCAATAGCAGGCATATAAACCACACTTAAGTTGCCAGATGAGGTTACACTGGCAGGCCCAGACTCACTTCTGCTGTGATGGGCTGTTGCTGGCACCTTTTGTGAAAAATCCTTTCTTAGGATTTTTCCTGCTAGAGCTGAAAAAATTTCAGCAACAAATGTAAACAATTATTATCTGCTGCTGTGGAATGCAACAGGTCCACCTGTGATTGGTCTTCTGTAGATGTTTGGATCTACTGACCACTCACGGTGGAGCTGCTATCGCTCTCTGCGGAGAGACAGACCTTTGTTATTCATTCTTTTGATTCTATTCTTAGCATAGCCAGCTTCTGAGGAAGCTCTTTCCTTTTTATTCCTATGTAGTATAGTTATAATGTTATATATATATCAAAAAATAATTAAATCAAACCTTCTGATCATAGAATCAAGATTCCTGTCTCTTCCATCCTGTAAAAACCCCTGTGACCACCGTCACAATGGGCCTCAGATTTCTGTGAGATAATGAAAATAAATTGCAAAACCAACAGGAGATGTGTTTTAAGAATTGTTCCTTACAACCCATGGGATTATTTATTGTATATTAATGTAAGGAAGGACTTTGAAATTTATTTGTATATTTGCACTTTTCTTTAATAAGCTACAGGAGGTAGCATTATTGAAGCACTATTAGTTGAAGCTAAATTTGGTAAAACTTGGCCTATTCCTCAGGTGGAGCTACTCCTGTTGCTTTCCAGCAATTTAAAAACTAAGAAACTATGGAAAACTGTTTGAAACAGAACCACTATGAAGATAATCTTCAATATGTTATGTTTTGGATTTTCCTTGCTGAAATGTATGACACTAATGATGGTCTAGCTCAGATACAACTATTACTTGCCAGTAAACGTATAGTCAAAGCAGTGAATAATCACAGAATCTGGGTTAGATTTTGACTAATATTTGCACTCCTTTCATAATTTGTCTTCACCAAAGAGTGGGCCGAGGAGGTGGGTCAAAAAAATCCTCCAGTAAGGCATCCTCCACATGCATCACAAGACCACTGTTTATACTCTGATTATATATTTCAAACAACTCTTTAAAAGAGTAACTTCAATACACCTAATAAGACCGTAAAAATGCCCCTCTCTGCCAAACTCTCTGCCCAAAATTCCTGTCTGTGACCTGACTTTGCTCTTTTTAGCTTTCCTAATGTTCCAAATTTATCAATGATTGCAGCAATTGTTGTAAAACATAGTTGGAAGGATTATCTTCATGATTAGAAGTATGAGGGAGGACATTCATCCGTAATAAATTTTCAATTAGAAACAACGCTGAAGCAGTGAAATGCAATTATAGTTTCCAAATGCAAGACCAATTGGCTTAATTTAGTATCTTGAGGAAAAACCAGGAACATGTATCTTACAGTCAGCCGCAAGGAACATCCAATATGCTTACCAGTCTTTAGAACATGCTAGAACATGTGCAACCATTCATCCTATTTGGTTTTTTTTAAAGAATTATAAAGAATTATACCAACACAACTATATTACTCCCCCACTGCCAAACAAATTTTTATTTTGCTATGTGTTATGAACAAAAATCTGCCAATTTTTTTGTGAGAGAAAAAAAGGTTACAAAAACTAATCAGACCAGGGTTGCTGCTGGGGTGCTGTTTGTCATGATAATCACAGGTCGTTATAGTTAATAGTTCTCTTTGTATCAGTAAAGGCCCTGGCCAAGGCGGGGTTGATAGCTCTCTGCCCTGGACAGTGGGGAGAAAAGACGAAACGTGGAGGAGAGACATGCAAATTAACTCCAGGACCATCATGCCATGAGAAGCTACTGCTCCAAACGTACTGAGAAAACCCCCAACACAACGAGCCAATATAAAGTTAGGAAATTAGAGCAATGTCTAGATGTGAGGAGCAGAGTGCTGGGCCTGCCGAGATGCTGAAAATCTTCGTTGTTCCTCACCCTGAGTGGTGACCCCCCGGGCCGGGTCACGGAGGGGGTGAGTTTAGGACCAATCCAACAATTGAGGGTCACGCCCAAAACACTCCCGCGAGGTTCGGACCCCCCGGCACTGCCCCTATTGAACAAAACTGATCATATCCTCCTCCTGTGAGCCACCCTGCAAGACCCGACAGAGACTGCAGACTCGTCGAGCTTCCCATCCTGAGCTGATCACTTTTAATAAAGGCGTTAAACAGAAAAAGTCTCCTTGCCCTGTTTATTTCGCCGTGCAACCTGAGAACTGGCATTTTGGATGATCAGTGCAGGAGCTGTTTTTACTGCATGTAATTACTGCATGTAATACCTTTGTCACTTGACTTACACTCAACTGTGAAACTGAAGTAAAATAAGGGTAAAAAAGAGCAGATTTGGGCTTTCAGTTATCTAAACCAGTCATCCTTCAGCTGCTGTTCAAACCCCTTCTTGCAGATGAGTCCCTGCCAATGCCAACAAAACCTAGATTCTTACCGTCATTGTTCACATCTATCTTCTGAAATATCATGTTTGTGAACTCTTCAGCACTCATGTTAGTGTAGCCATTAATAGCCTGGATTGCCTGAGGGCAGAAACACAGAAAGTTCCTTCAGAGTTTTTCCCATCAAGTTGTGAAACAATACACTGTCAGAAGCAGTACTTAAAGTGCGACTCTTTAGTTCACAAACCCTTTCAAAAATCACTAAATAAATAGTTACTTCAAGTAAATCGTCAGCAATAAGGACTGGAAATTTAATTAACATAACATAGCCTAGAGATTACACACTAATTTGCATATTTCTGGAGGTCTGAAGAACCCTGTGGCACCTCTGCTCTGTAATTCACTTTTGATTCTACATCAGCATTTTTATCTGGCCCTAGAGAGTTCCATGCCTTCAGAGAGTGCCCTTTGGTCTGTGTGATTTAAATGCAGTATTGTTTTTCTCGTCTGAAAGCACATGCAGAGAAAGCCTAAGTAATTTTTCTATTAAGACGTGTTTAATTTAGTAATCACAAATAAAGTCAGACCGGCCATCTTGAGGTTGGCAGTTAACTTGTCCTCCAGAGAAATTAAGAAAACCAAAAGAAACCCCGCTACTTTTTTACTTTTTTTTGTTTGTTTGGTTTGGTGGTGGTTTTTTTTGTTTTGTTTTGGGGTTTTTTTTGGGGGTTTTTTGTGGCAAAAGGACTCAATATTTGGAGTAAAGGTATAAATGTATGTTTTTGCAAAATGGTGTTCCATTGACTGGGAAAATATGTACATATATATAAACATGCATATACATTATATAATGGGCACACTCTAGAATTTGTTTTTCTGCACTTGAATTATCTTGACTGTGAACTGTGTTGTGTAAGATAAGTCACTGTATGTGCTGCTTTTTTCTTTTGGTGTCTCTTTCCAAATATTATATTAGACCTCACATTTTAAAACAATCTATTAATCTATTCACTGATCTAAAATTCTTGACCAAATCATAAAAATGCCCCCTCCAAATGCCCCAACTTCCTGTCTGTTTCAAAAAGCAGCAATAATTTTACAAAAATAGTTACATAAACTTGTTTCTATTACTAATTCATACTTTAGGTATTTTTGGTGTTTTATATGTCTGACACTCCCGCAGTCTTAAGTAGAAAGTTGTATCCCTTCCACAGTTAAATTTATTGCAGTGCCAAGAGTAAAGCAGTGGTTCCTGAAGTGTTTGTGTCACTGACTACCACAGAAGCCCCTTAAATAGTAAATACTGGGCGTTGAAAGGGTGCATAGTTGTCTGGAAGGAGTTTGGTAGTGGTGTATTGGTCCATAGTTTGCATAGCTGTAGAGAGAGATTTCATTTTAATACCACTTCTGTATTTCTAAATTAATGTCTCAGATATTACACATATTTTTGGACAAGCTCTTGTTTACTGATGCTTATTATAAGCTGGTCACCCCTTAATGGCTGTGAGCCTGTTTGTTCTTTTTTTCTTTTTGGGCCCACCATTTTTAATCTAGTCTAGGTCAATGATTTAGGCAGGTTTAAGTTAAAGTTCTTATACTACAAAAGAGATGGAAACACACAAAGGTATAAACTGGTTTTAAAACCAGGTAAGTTAAAAAATAAATATTCTTTACATTGGAGGGGTTTTAATTTTAATTCTCACTTTGGATAAAGCCCCAGACAAAACATCGTTGACTCATTGGCTCTGGGTGAAAATTAATGGAGAATATTTGTGAAAGAAAGGTTTCATTAGTCTCAAAGGAGAAATCTGGAAGATTCAGTCTCTACTTCTATCTTTAGAAAGCTGCTCTTTAGGTGATCAGCTTTATTTATTTGACCTGGTAGCTCCATCTGGCTCCAGTTCCTTTCAGTTTTGGCAGCAGCTATTTAAAGTCTCTAACAGTGACTGGCTTGGCACCAGCAGTAATGTGGAATCCAGGAAAAGTACATTCCTTGTTTGTTATGGTATTAAAACTCTATTTAGGTTCGATGCTCCCTGCAGCAAAACTTTGATCTGTAGTGAGTCCCGTACATTTAGGGCACAGTATTGAGTCATATATATTTGTAAGGAGCCTTAACATACCTTTTGGATGACAGCAGCTAATGAAGAGGATAATGTTATTTCATTAGAGCAGTTGAAAACTATGAAGATAATTTTAAAGAAAGAATTGTACTTCTTTGGTTTTATGGGTTTGAAGTGGACCCATTTTCTGGAAAATTTTGGAAGTATTTTTATCCAAATATCACTGCGTGATTTAATAGTAAAATTATATTTCCATGATTTAGTTTTGAAATGGGGGTAATGGTGTTTGTAGTAAACAAATCTAAAAACCTTTCAAAAAATTAAAATATTGTAATATTTTATTGACATCTATATTTTTCTTGCTGCAAGATCAGTTTGAGAAGCCAGTTTTCCACAATAGACTGGCACATATACTTGTAACCATCTGTTTTGTTCATTATGCTGCTACTGTCTTGCCCTGTCTTATAGTACAGTTTATCACAGTAATGTCTCTACTATTTCTACAACATTTCACTTTCAGTAAAGTACTTTATCCGTAGAACTATGGTTTAAAGTAAAATGCTACTTAGATGTGTTCAATAAGGAAGAAACTAATGTCAGGAGTGTCACTACTAGCCACTATTAATTCTGGTTTTACAACCATAAAACATTAGATAAAGTACTGACAATCCATTTACATCACATGATGAACCACTGTTTCAGGGCAACACACTATATCAAATGCTCTTGCTATTGGTCATAACTTACTTACCCTGAATATGCTTAATAGTTCTTTTTTGTCAATGCATCCATTTCCATCAGCATCATATAGCTTGAAATACCATTTCAATTTTTGGTCAATTTTCCCTCGTATAACCAAATTTATTGCAGCTATGAACTCCAAGAAGTCTATAAATCCATCCTAAGAGAGAGAGGGAGAGAAAAAACCACATCTATTTAATAACACTGGTTCTCTGTTCTTTCTGGCAATTGCACAGGAACAGGTCATCAAAGTCCCTAAAATACACATTGATTTACGAAGCATCTTAATATAGAAATTTTATGTGGTATCAAAAAAGGATAAAAGGATGCGCTCAACTGGAAGAGCTATAGGAAGAGGTATTATAGGAAGGACAGTTTTGTTCTCCTCTGAAATCCTAGTGAGGTGAGGGGCAAATCTGTTCTAAGCAATTGTTATTGACAGTTTTTAAAAGGAAAAGAAACAGTTTTGTGACAGTCTGACATGTGGAAAAGAGGAGTTTGGGATATCTGGTTTGGTACTAATGAGATATCTAGAGTGGAGTTGTTTACATCTATACTGCAGAACTATGTATGATTTCCAATGCTGTTCCAGGTGCTATTCATCTCAGGGATCATGTAATAAGTGTTTTAAAATTGTAACCAATACTCTGGCATGAACCCTACGTACTATGGCTTATCCAAATTAAAATCCAGTCGCTCTGATAAATATTTTGCATGGGATACAAAGCCTTCAAGGCATAAACCAAACTCTAAATATTGAGGATTGGGGATATTCATAGGGAGACAGCATTTCAGATTGACTTCAGAATCATTTTCTTACTTCTTTGCTCAAGCTTCTGATAGAAGCCTGTCAAGGACAGGCCTCCATAGTCAGGTTCTTCTGCTTCTGTAGACATGTGGTTAGGATGGAAGAAGCAGTTGCTGAATTTGGATCCTACTTGCTCCAACTGTTTCTCATGTGCATACAAAAAGAATTAACAACTGGTAAATTTAGTCTTGTGATCAAAATCCAATTGGTCAGAATCCAATTGCTCAGAAAACCTTGGAAAGACTTGTCAGTTTCAGATGGCCTTTGACTGAAAAGAGAAGGTTGGATGAGTATTCAGTAGGTTTAGCATGTTACTTTGTTTTATTGCCATATATCAACAGACATCTTGCCAGTTGAGGTTTACAGGCATTAATCAGGCAGGCATTAATCAGTCCCTCAATATTGTACTACAGGAAAAGAAGATCGGTAAGGGTGCACTGCAACTCATTGCCAAAATCAGAATCCTTAAGTAATTTAGGTTGGAGAAGACCCTCAAGGTCACTAGGTCCAACAGTTAATGCACAGCTACCAAGTACATCACTAAACTGTTTCCCTAAGTGGTACACCTTACATGTCTTTTGAAGACCTCCTATCAGTATATTTTTGTGACAAAGAACCGAACATGTGAGCATGCAAAGAATGACAACAAACAGGAATTTATAAGGGCTAGAATATACTAAAATTGAGAGCTCTTCTGACCAACCTTCCATTGAAAACAAACCAAAATGCCTAAATCATTGAGAGGAATGGCAGATTTGTCTTTACAAATAAGCTGTGGGCCTGCTGGTAGGTAAAACTAGCACTGGGAGATAAAAGAAACAGTGGGAAGGATTCCACTGATTGAAGAATGGAAAAAGATATTTTCTTTTACAAATAAACTTTAGAGTTGCTGATAAATTAAATTGGACATTGAAAGATGAAAGAAACAATGGGGAAGAAAAACCCCTAAATTCCATAGGAATAAAAAATTAAAAGGGAGGGTTATACATTAGAGAGAAATCTTCGGTATCAGGCATTCTGAGCTTCTCAAGTACCTCAGCCAATGGGGAAACAGAAAAGGGAAACGCGGCTGGGATATTAGGATAAAAAGTGAGGCTGCATCCTTCAAAAATTTGAGAGACCCCTGGGGAATGCCTCATGGCCTCTCCCTTTATTTGAATAAAGTAAAAGGACTCCTCTGTCTCCTTTTTGGACATAAACCTTTGATGTTTGTGGATTAATTTTCCTAACAGTATCCCCACACATCTACACAATTGATTGTGGAAGTGAATGTAGGTTCTCAAAGATTGGATATATTTTTTGAAATAGGAGTCCATCCTCTTTTTTTTTTTCTTTTCTTCATTCTCCTCTTAGATTTCTCACATTTCTGCCCTTATGATTCTGATCAGGGTCAGAGCTCCTGGGAGACCCTTGTAGTGTGTGTTTTGATTTCTGTGCAAGGCTGATCAGCAAAGTCGCACCTAAGAGATAAATTCAACATATTCAAACACACTGGATTCAGCTTTCATGCAGAAATGGTGTGTGCATAAACCGTGCAGACTGACCATTGCTTCACAGACCCTCTGCAGGTTCTCTAGTAGTTGCTTGTTTTACTGTAATTCCAATCACAAGCAAATGCAGCAAAGACACCATTCAACCACTGTTTAAGATTAAGTAAAATTTGACAGTAGCTACATATAATTTTCAAACAAATTAGGCCCAGTGTTAAAAGCAAATACTTAACCAAGAATGTCATATCACGCTCTACAAACTTAATTTTCTTTTTGGCACACTGGCTTTAATTTCTATTTTGCAAGTATTATTTCAAGAAGGATCTCATAAAGTATTTTACTGGAGGTCAAAATGTATTTTGCTGATTGCATTTCCATCATCTGATTTGATATATCTATTAAGAATGTGGTTAAATGCATTTTACATTGCTGCTTTTTTATTGCATTTCACACTGCTTATTGCAACTACAGATTAATTTAAGGATTGCTGGATATCCATGAGCAGATTAATTTTCTTCTTACTCCCTTACATTTCACTTGGGATTTTGGAAAATATAATTTTGTTTGCTTTCTTTCTCCATCTTGGTGTCACTGTTGTTGCTCTGACAAAACATCAGGAATCTGGACAATGTAATAACCAGTCTAATGTGTTAGGGTATGTAATTCTGATCTGGTAGATTATATGGCCTGTCCCAAATAGGAACGGACTGAAGGCCAGGATGAAAAAACTCCCACCTCTGAAAAACACCTGGGAGAACCTGTAGTTGTCAGGAAAGCCCTTGCCACTTTCTGCAGTCATGGGAACACTACTGTGACATGGTAGCTAGCAGCCGGTTTCTATTTCTCAGGAATAAAAATACTGAGAAGACTTAGACATATTTGTCTATTTGATGTGGAACCAGAAGCATTTCATAAAAGCATTGATGAGAAATGTAATGTTTTCCTTTCTACACCAAAAAACATACATTGTAGGTAAAAAAGAAAACATTTATGGGATAAAGAAGGCTACAGTGATCTTGTTGCACATATACAGAACTTTCTGAGATAAACAGAAATATTGCACTTTTTACAGTAGCATCTCAAAATACTACATTAAACAGTAAAAAACATCATAACAGTAACCTAAGAAGATCATCCTGTGATTCTGTGAGTACAACAAATAATGCAATAAATGTGTTATGATGTTATTAAAAGAATACTGCTGCGCTGATTTACCCATCTGCTGTTCTATAATCAATCTCAATACAAGTATCTAGGTAGGTCCTTATGTGTCTCTGGGCTCTGTAAAATACCTCTCTGCAGCATGCACAGCAATGTATCTGTTGCCTGTTAGGAAGTCATTAATTTACAAACAAACAGCTACTCTAAGAATAATAAAATAAATTTTTAAATAATGTCCAACATCATAATAAGCAGAGCTGATTACCAGTGGCAGAAGTTACAAATTATTTACTTTTGGTGTTTAACTCTGTAATTGTCAAATATTTGTAATATTTTTATTAAATTTAATTAATGCTAGTGAAACCTGCTTATTCATCAGGTTAGGATACAAGACAAATTTGGGTGTGTGAAGGTTTCTTTTCCATGTCTGCATGGTGTTGGCTCTGCCTTCCTTGCCTGCAGAACATTGCCATGGGCACCTGTAGGGATGGTGAAGTTCTGCACCCTCCCCTGCCCAAATGAACAGAAAGGGGCACGTGGAGTCACTTCCCAGGGTACCCTTCTGCATGTGGTGTAAAATAGAGGAACGGAACTCTCCTAATGTGGTTCTGAGGAGTGGGCTGGAGACATACCAAAAGAATGGGTTCAGAACTTCTTTTACATGCCTCAAAGTCTCCAGTATTTCTATACATAGTAGGCTTAATAAAAATGTAGACCTATTTTTAGTCTTTTAACAGCTTGACTGGCTGAACTAGAAGTTTAAGGACACTTTTGGGTCATGCATGTGTTTGTGCCCTTTGATACTGTGCATTTGTTACTTGTTTTGCTTTTGCTGATGTGTGATTTTTTAAGCCTCTTGCAACAGATTGATTCACAGAACAAAGAGAGAAAGAGGCTCCAAAAATGCAAGTAGAGCTTGCTGATGGTATGAAATTGGTCCTCAGGGCACTATCATTTGTGAGTGCCTAAGGCCCAGAGCCCATTTCAGTTTTTCATTAGTTACTGGATCTCCTGAGGAAAAAGGAATTTAATTTTGTCCTTTTATGAGAGATTTTTGCTTCAGGCTGTCAGTTGAGCCTTTACTGGAGGCTGCTCACCATTATTTGGTGAGGACACAGATCTGTGTCCCTGGGGCAAAGCTGGGCAGGGCAGGACTGCCACATTATACAACCGCCATAAATACTCCAGCCCTGGAGCTGTAGGAGGGCATTATTGGCTTCCAGAACAGCAGCGCTAATCTTCACAGATCCCTAAAAAACTCCTAGGACTTCAAACTGTAGTAGAGATTAAAAATAATTGACTTGTCAGTTATTAGTACACAGCTGACCTGAAACAGCAGTTATCCAAGGCTGTGCCAGAGTGATCTGAACGTGGTGTTTTGGCTGCCTAGCTCTTCCCTGAGAGTGATTTTCTAGCAGTGACAGGGATCCCCTACAGGGACAGTCAGCCATCTCATACCACATGCTGTGGCTAGGCAAGTGGAAAGGGACAATTTCTGTCCCTGAAAACCCTATAGTGAGTGAGCTCATCATTTTACTTGAACCACTGTGGGCTCCATCAAGAGTTTATACACAATAAGCAGTGACTTGTTACCAAAATCTGTCCCTTAAAAATCTTTAAACTCAATCTGACAGCAGGAGAATAGCTCAAATTGTTTATCATGATTAATAAGTGTGCAAACATAAATGGTGCAGGTATTTCAAACCTAGGGCTTAGATCATTAAGCCACCTTCTTTCCCAACAGCCCATCTTTCAGAATAGTCCTTAAACCTCTTAAGGGAGAGGGAGGAGGCATGGGTCAAACAGCTCAGAATAACCGTGAAATTTATAGCTAATCCTATGCACTTCTTTCTTTCTTTCTGGGTCCAATTTCAAATGTAGCACTGCTTTCTCTGCCCTCAGAAACATAAAGGAGGATTCATTTCACTCCATTACTTCTTCCCCCATTTCATGGAACCACAGAATTACAGAATCGTGTTGGTTGGAAAAGACCACAAAGATCATTGAGTCCAACCATCCTCAGTTTGTTTTTGCTTCTGAGTAATTTCATCTGTTCCTCAGAGCTTGCAGCTGCAATTATTGAAGAAATAAAGAGCTACTTGTAACTCTGTTACTTTGATACTTCCCTAGGATCTGATATTGCAGTTTGGGCTTGGCCAGTCTCATAAATTTTGTAAGTAAACGGAGCTGACATTTGCCATGGGGCGGGGGAGACCTCAGCAAGCAAACATTATTAAATAAGGATGAAGAACAAAGCAGGGAATTAGGTGCTGCAGATTGTTAAGCGGTTTTGTAATCAGTGCATTCTCATGATTATGTAAAGGGATAAGGCTGTACTGAGCAGGCCGTTACACAAGGTTCTTCTTTGCCCAGATGAAGAGGATCTCCAAGGTTTGGGGTCTTAAAAATGACCAGGACATTTGCATTGGAGGAGTTGGAAATACAGAGCCAGCTATATGTCCTGGCTATCAGAATTGGAGGCTACCCTGGTAAAACCTGGTGAAATCCAAAATGTTAAGATGACAAACAATTGTATTTCTTTAAAATTAACAACTACCCCCTAACTCCTTGCCATGATAAACAATCTTCTTTTAAGATTACTGGAGAAGACAAGGAAGTCACCAGGCTGGGGCCTCTGCCCAGGAAGGCTATACTGTAAAGATCTAGCCTTCTGCCATCCTCTCCAGCATGCTGGGGTTTAGCTGTCTGTACTCCTAATTTTGAGCCTTTGCCTGTGCTTTTAGGAACATCTTTTCCAAATTAAAGCAGTAGGCAAGAGAGGAAAAAAACTGAAAAATGCAGCTGTGACATCTTAACACATTTCCCAGGAAATTCCTTGCTGATAATCCTAGCAGATCTTTCTTGTTTGACAAATTCAAAAATGTAACAGGACAAACCTCCACGAAAAGTTGTCTTGGTTTGAAAGAAAGATGTCTCCCAAGGAAAGTGGGAGGAAATATGACTCCCTTCCCTCCTAATTATTATAACTTTGAAATTAAGGACCTTTCAGGCAGAGATGTGGGAAAAGGAATAACAGTTCTTTACTGGTATGTATAACAGGGCAAACAGCAACAAACAGAGCCAGATTCCCAGGCGCAGCCATCTCTCGGCCACAGGCACATTCCCCTTCGGTGTAGCTACGCCCACAGCTGGCAGGGACGCTGCTGCCTACCAGCTGGGCAGGGCAGGTGCAATGACTCCCCCACAGCTGCAGGGGGCACTGTGGCGCAAGCACAATCACATCTTCCTCACGTGGTCTGAAATTAGACCATAACTCAAAACTCATAATGTTAAATCCTACAGTCAAGAATTCAACTGTACTTGCATTAAGCAAGTGGTGATTTTATGATAATTAAGGCTTTTAGTGGTAATGACAAATTACTTCAGCAGAAGTTTGTATTATCACAGCAGTGCTGACTTCAGACCCTCTGTACCTTCGGCTCCAGAATCCCAGTGACCTGAATCTCCCCAAAGGCTCCAGGACAAGCCACTGTTCCCAGCTGCAGAGTAGAGCACGTTCTTCACCTCTGGTCTCATCCTGACTGGGCCAAGGGCTACTGCATGGGTAGCCCTTGATCTGTGCAAAGGCTTGTTGCTGCTCAGGGTCCCAGTGGAACTCATTCTTCTTATGGGTGACAAGGTAAAGAGGGCTCACAATCTGATTGTACTCAGGAATATGCATCCTCCAAAAACCTATGGCACCTAGGAAAGCTTGTATTTCCTTTTTGGTGGTCGGCAGAAACATTGGGGTGATCTTATTGATGACATCAGTGGGAATCTGATGCCATCCATTTTGGCACTTCACTCCCAGAAACTGGATCTCTTGAGCAGGTCACTTAACTTTACTCTTTTTGGTGGCAAAGCTGGCTTCCAGAAGAATCTGGATGATCCTTTCTCCTTTCTCAAGTACTTCCATTGCCGTATTCCCTCACACAATGATGTCATTGATGTATTGCAGATGTACCAGAGCCTAATCCTTTTCCAGAGCGCTCTGGATCAGTCCATGGCAGATGGTGGGGCTGTGTTTCTACCCCTAGGGCAGCTGGTTCCAGGTGTACTGCACTCCCCTCCAGGTGAAAGCCAACTGAGGCCTGCATTCTGCTGCCAGAGGAATGGAGAAAAACACGTCAGCAATGTCTGTAGTGGCGTACCACCTTGCTGCCTTGGACTCCAGCTCGTACTGGAGTTCCAGCATGCACAGCAGGGCTCAATGGTGGAGTGACTTCATTCAAGCCACGATAGTCCACAGTCAATCTCCATTCTCTGTCAGACTTGTGCACAGGCCACATGGGACTGTTGAAAGGTGAGTGGGTTTTGCTGACCACCCCTTGGCTCTCCAGTTCATGGATCATTTTGTGGATAGGGAATCACAGCATCTCAATTCATCTGGTACTGACAGCAGTGCACTGTCAAGGTGGCAGTTGGTACTAGTTTTTCCTCCACTTTCAGAAGTCCAACTGCAGAAGGATTCTCTGATAGTCCAGGCAAAGTGTTCAACTGCTTAATGTTCTCTGCCTCTACAGCAGCTATGCCAAAAGCCCATCTGAATCCCTTTGGGTCTTTGTAATAGCCATTCTGGAGGAAGTCTATGCCCAGGATACATGGGGCCTCTGGGCCAGTCACAATAGGATGTTTCTTCCACTCTTTCCCAGTCAGGTTCACCTAGGCTTCCAACAGGATCAATTGCTGTGATCCCCCCCGTCACCCCGGCAATGGAAACAGGTTCTGCTCCCACGTGTCCCGATGGTATCAGGGTACACTGCACACCAGTATCAACTAAGGCATTGTATTTTTGTGGTTCTGATGTGCCAGACCATTGGATCCACATCGTCCAGAAGATCCAGTTTTCCCATGCTGCTCCCTGGATAGAGGCAGGGCCCCTCTAACCCTGGTTATTATTTTCTTCCTGGGCATACGTGATAGAGGTACCTTCAAGGGGATCCAACAGATATTCCTCCCTTCTCTTATATCTGGAAGCTTGGTCATGGGAGACTGAGGCTGCCTTCACTTCAGTAGAACTCTGTCAGTAAGTGTTTTTTCCTCTTCGAATTCATGCATCCATGCTGCCAGGACAGAAATGGGTTTCCCATCCCACCTTCCCATGTCTTCCCCGTGGTCACACAGGAAGAACCTCATCTCATGGGGAGTACTCCCCCTCCCTAGCTGGGGCACATCAGGCTCTGATATTGGGGACTGTGACTCGCACTGGTACCATACTGTTCTTCCTCACCTCCCTGATGTCTTTAAGGTCCTAAATCAAAGCAGAGACATGAGCCTGCATTGGGCCATTGACCATACTCTCTAATACCTGAGCCTGTCGGCAATGGAACCCACTGGTTATCCATGGCATTAATTGTTGAAATGAAGGTGCTGTATTGAGATGGCCCTAGCTCTTCTAGGGCCCACAACATTTGCCCTGTGCACCTGACCTTGTCAGGATCATTACCATGCTGTCCATCCCTTCCATGAATTCCTACACCTTGGTCATTTCTCTGTTAACAGCAGACTTTTCATTAGGGGTAGAAGTGAGCCAAGACATAGACTCTCATTTAGCAATGTGAAAAGGGTCCCAGTTTATTCTTCTTTACTGCTTAGCCATCCTGACTCTGACTACAGCAAGTTCCTACTGTTGGCCTTTCTGACTGACTGACTGCTGGCTATATCCTGCTGGAATATGACTGCAAGTGTTTCCTTGCTGCCTCTAAATCCAGGCTTTTACCTAGATCATTTATGACTGCAGGCTCCAGCTCTATGAGACCCAGACTAAACTCATAGCAAATCTTTTGCAGTAGCAACTCTCTTCCTTATTTCATCCTTCATTGTGTCTCTCTGGATCATTACTACTTCTACTTCTTCTTCAGAGCACCTCTACCTTCTCAAGGTCTTCTTCCTCTATACTTCCCCCTAATCAGAGGGGCCCACCCCTTTTATCACACTTTATTAGTCACAGCTGTGACCCGTTAAGGGCAAGACTGTTCTTCTTTTAGGGCCCACCCCTTTTATCACACTTTATTAGTCACAGCTGTGACCCGTTAAGGGCAAGACTGTTCTTCTTTTAGTAATTAGTACAACTGTGAGTTATCAGGGGCAAGGTCACTTGTAATTCCTTCTTGTACACCTACAAGGTACAAGTCGTTAGTCTGTCTCTTACCAACAGATGGGACAAAATTCCATAAGAGAAAGAAACAAAAGGAAAAATCCTAACCCAAACAAAAGTCCATTGAAGACATACATGTTTTCTAGTGGCAAAGATGTTCTATTGGGCAGATTTGGGTGATTCTATATAATGCTCTGTGAATCTCAAGGGATGTATGAAAGCTCCTAAAAGTTACATGCATATACTATCATTGTCTAAACTACTTGTATTATAACAGTAGACTGTTACTATAGTAACTGGTTTATTCTTAATTAATGTATAAACAAATAGAAAAAAAAAGACAATTATGCCTTAAAAGAAATCTTAAAATTTCTTTGAATAATAGAAGCACTTTCCTGAACAGTTTCCCATTAAAATTAATTTCCCCTTTATCTTCATAATAATTTTTAAAGTAATGCTTAAAATTAATTATGATTAATTGTCCAAAGTCAATCTCCATTCCCTATTCACATAACATGAGAAAATTACAGTGTTACTTGATAATGGCATGCTCCAAATGCTTCTTAAACTCAATGACAGCTGCAGAATACATGCTAATTTGTTTTCACTTAAATGAATATTTCAAAGAAACCCTAACCTAATCCAAACCATTTACAAATCAAGGCTGTATGATGCAAGGAAAAGTCAATGGAGTATTAATCTATAACACTTACCTCCTTGAATATTTTAAAATTTAGATTTTAAAGAGAAATATTTATTGGAAACTCAGATTACTTTTCTGGAAATGGAAAAAAAAAGCAATAAACCAAGAACAGAACAAAGAAGGCCACTGAATTCTGCAGTGCTGTAGAGAGATCTGAGACAGGCATTTGTTTAATGTCCCATGTAAAGAATTGGTCTCCCATGCTTGATGGTGCTATGTCACTACTGGGGAATTACCTCTGGTCTAAAACTTTTAGCTCATAACTTAAAACTCAGAATGTTAAATCCTTCAGTCAAGAATTCAACTGTACTTGCATTAAGCAAGTGATGATTTAATGATGTAGACTTTTAGCTGGTAATGACACATTATTCTAGCATAAGTTTGTACTATCACAGAAGTGTGCCCTGTGACAAACCGATAGAAAACAAACTTAAGATTATGCAATTGCACAAATAACTGTGTGAATTATTTACAGTATTATAGAATGCTTTTTTTTTTGGAACCAATATATAAAATTGAATGTAAAAATTTTGGGAGACAGTTTAGAAGGAGAATACAGGCATTCTTTAGTATAGTCTGTAAATAAATAAAGTAGTATTTGGAAATCAGTGAAATATTCATAGAATGTGGAATTTTTTATCAGGGCACTGCACCTTTCAAAGGCACTTAAGCATACTGAGAAAAATTAGGTAACTATACTGCCTTGAACACAATAAAGCATAATTTAACTTCCTAATTTACAGTAATCAGGCTAGTTACTTTACCTTTGAGATAATTTTATGCAACATTACTCCAAATTAAGGAAAAGCAAATGATTTGTCTTTGTTGATTTTGTTGGATTGTGTCTGAAACCAATGACAACAGGATTTTTACATGTTACCTTCAAAAAGTCCAAATATATGAGGAAGTAAAAGCTGTAGATTTTTGTTACTTCTGACAGAGGAATTCTTTCTGTCTAAGACATACATAGAGTCTTATTTTCTTCTATCCCTTGGTTTAGAAGCTGATTAAGTTTTTCACATACAGGCTTTTATTGCTGACTACAATGTGATAGCAATGACTGTCATAAAGCAAAAATATGCTTTCTAGGGTTTTCTTGTTGTGGAAACATTTATGAGAGTGACACAATCTTCAAAATCAGAAAAAGCAAGATTCGACTTCTCTGGGCAAAGTGGAAATGCTGGGCCAATACAAGAACCATGGAAAAGGAATAACATAAAGCATCCTGCCTCAATATAATATCAGTTTATATGGTTATTGGCCCCATAGTGTCATTCAGATGTTGCTGCTGCAACTTTGTAGATTTTCCTAAGCTGGTTGGTTAGAGTAGGATAAGAAAAGGGTCCAAGGAGTAATTTCAGGCTGAAAACATCCCTTAAGTTATGTGTGTTGCTGAACTTATGTTTGTTCAATTATTCAGAGACTCATGACACAAAAGAGGAAAGTAGTTCAGGAAAGTTTAGGAAAATGTTTCTTTGATTATCATCCTTATTTTCTATCAACTATTGTACCCAATTTTGTTGTGTCAGTTCTGGTAATGCCTGCGAACATGTAAGGATGTAGCAAAGGGGCTAAGTGGCTGCTTAGGCAGCCTGACAATTCATATCACAGCTGCTATTCCAGAACAGCCATTGCTGTTCTGAGGACACAGCAGAGCAAGACAGTCTGGGAAAGGAAACCCAACTGAAAATTATATTTTCCAGGAAAGGACAGTTAGCAAAGTTATCCTGAGCCATTATAATTAATCCCACAGGAAGTGGAAATGCTTAATATTTAGGTTCCTGGTAGTTTTTGAAGCATTGCTCTCTAGCACCTATATTTTTAATCCTTTAAGAGCTCGTCATACCTTCTGTGATCATGTGGAAAGCAGCTAACACATCATGCTAGGTAACAATTGCTCAGTTTGGCCCTGCAGTCTTTAACAAAATAATATCTTCACTAGAATCTCTAGACTAGATGCTTCATAGAGAGGAAAATAACATTCTTCTCTCTCTCAGAATTCTCAAGGTGGAAAAAATGGAGGAAAAAAACCAGCTGAAAGTCAAATGAAGAATAAATTATAATAAGCAGCAAAAGACATCTGAAAATTATGACACCTTTCTGTGGACATTTGTATGCTTTTCATGGAATATGAGGTGCAACCACTGCTTTAATAGAGAATTTCATGGCCAAATGACTCTCATTTCCTTCTATTACAGTACTAAAGATGTTGTGCTTGGCTAACCACATTCATGTCCCTATAACCAAAGGAAGATAACATCTATTTATATCCAGAACAGAAACACAAAATCAGATGCTGAAAAGTCTATATGATAATTTGAATTATAAAGACACAGCAGGAGAGTGGGGAAGGAGCTAGGATGAGGAAAAAAAAAGGGGCTCTGCCTCCCAACACTTCTTAGCTTTGTTCAAAATATAAGGAGTGAAGGGAAACAGTTATGATTCAGGAAAAAAAAAGGAGAAAAGGAATAAAGGATTTAACTTGAGATTTAGTTTACATTGCTATGTAGTCATCTCTACACACAACAAAGTTCTATTGAAGTAACATATTTTTGCATTTCTTGTTATCTGTTCTACATCAAACATCCTTCTTCTTTATATTTTAAATGGATTCATTTTAAAATCTTTTTTATAACTCTAATCTGCATAATGATGTCAGATGAACTCTATCAGACAACTACTTTACATTTTAAATGAAAAACACAAAGAAGAAAAATGATTAAGGATTGACATCAGCTGGTGGCTCCTTATCTAAAGATTTCTAAAACTGCTGTGGAGTGTCCATTTTTGTGCATCTACCAACTTTATCTCTGCATAAGTAGTAGCAGAAAATAGTGTTCTCTGGCGTGGTCTGTCCAATGCTTTATGAATTTTAACAGAAAGTCCTTGAACTTGTATAATTTTACCTCAGTGCCACATACCCATTAATCTTCTTTACTCTTCACAGTAATTCTACCTTTTAAAATCCAATTTTCTTACAAAGCAACGTACACTTATTCCTGTAGCTAGTTTCAATAATGCCAAAAGAAGCAGTAAGAGAACTACAACAGCAGCATCTCATTTTCAATCCATTGCTTCACTTGTTAAATGGCTATGCAAATTTTGTCCTTCAGAGGTCATAAGAACTCAATCAATCAATCAATCAATCAATCACAGTGTTCAATTTCGTTTTTTAGTGGTGGCAAAACCTATCTGCAAGCTAATGGGAAATGAATGGCAGTGATCTGGGTTTCTGATTTAAAAAAGAAGATATTTCAGAGTAAGTTTTGCATAGTAGCAGTGCTGACTGTAGAATTTGTCCTTATTTCTGCCTAAGAGCAAATAACACTTGCAATGTATTATGGATACACCACACATTATTTTTCTATATATGTTTTCTCCTTTAACATCAGTGAAACATTGTTTTGATGGATATAATAGCACTGAAATATATTCTCACTGAAAACCAAATATACATCACTATACTTGGCAACTACTGAGATATTTTAGGTGAACATAACTGTGTCCTCTCTAAAATTCATCATTAGGATTCATGAACTAGGACTGCCAGTTATGAGTGGACTGACACACAAGGGAAGGAAAAAAGTAGGAAGAATTAAATGTGTTTGTATGTGCTTGCAGATTTATCCTTTTTGTATTACAAATAGCTTAAGGGCAAAGAAGACTGAGATAATTTTCTCTAAGAAGGGACTCGTCACATCTAAGAAAGGAAATACTTTAAAAAATAATTTGGTTGCACTTGTATTTTGATAAACAAATTATTTTTAATGTTTTCATTGGAAAGCTGTGGCAAAAGATAAACCTACCACTTATTATCCTGCTGATGTCATTATATAAATAATGCTTACAAGTATTAATGTATGAGTCATCATACAAAATGTTTGCTGAAATGCTACCTTCTGCACTCCTTGTGAGAATTAATGAATGGCAAACCTGTCCACAAGAGCAGTTTTGGGATGATAGCACAAAATAGAGTCTGCAGACTACAACTCACAAAAAAAGCAATAGTATGAGATTAAAAAAAAAAAAAAAAAGAAAGAAAGAAAGAAAAGAAGGTTTACCTGGTTCAGATCAAAGATATCAAACACTCGTTTAATGTATAGGTCTCCCTGTGGATCCAGCCCTTGAAGATCCAAAAGTTTCTTGAATTCATGCAGACTAAGCAGCCCAGATGGACATTCTCTCATAAATTTGCTGTAATAATGGTGCATCTGTGCAGGGGGATCTGGTACAGATTCTTGGGAGCCCATGTTGTTACACAGTAAGCGTCCCTTTTTGTCTGTTCACATTTCTGTCTCCCAGGTTCAAAGTCTTGCTCGTGACCACAGCTCGGGTTAATATGGCTTTTAAATGGTTACGTTAAACATCTTACAGCATAAGTCTCTATTTTTATGTAGTGCCTATCTCTACTCATGAGATTACCTTTAATGCCCAAGTCTAAAATAGATGGGATTTCAAATGGTGGCAAAGAGCACCATGGTCAAATTATAGTTCACCATGCTTCCATTGACTACAAACATGCCTGTTTTTAAAAAAATAAAGAGGATATTATAAAAGTCATTGATTTTGAATTATGTGCAAACCATTAACAACACACAAGAGTCTAATTCTGGAATAGTTGTAAGGAATATCTATAATTTTTGCTGAAAATAAGGATGGAAATTTGAGAGTGCAAACAGCAATATCTGTAATTATGTCCTCTTTGCTGTAAGTGGATTAAGCCTTTTTAAAAATTGAGCCCTTTGGATTCCTCCTTGATGTACCTTTTATCATAAATATGCTGTGTGGGATCTTGTATTTGTGTGCAAATCATATCCTATTTCTTCCCTCTCAGCATGGGTTTCCAGACATGGTTTTGGTCAGCAGTCTTGTAACAGAATTTGAGTGGAAGAGGAATGTTTTACAGTAACTTCCTTAACAGGAATCAACTTAGTCTGGTAAGTAAATTAAAAATAGGTTTGCTCTTGGTCAGTGCTGTAGTCCTGCTTTTTATTTTACAGCTTTCACGAGCTGAATTCCTTCTTCCTCCGTAGGCTCAGGGAAGGGGTTAGCTATCAGTAATACTTCTGTGCTGATTAGCTTTTATACAAGGAGATGAGCAGCTCAGGGGCGTTACTATAGGACAAAGTAATGAGGAGCTATAAATAACAGTGTGAATATACAGGATGTTAGTGATACAGAAACAAGACACTGCCACTCATCCTTTTCATTTATAATCAGGGGAGTTTAAGAGCACAGTCCTGTGAGGTGGTGAATGCCCATGAAAAATGGCAACCATCCTCCAGTCTGAATTCAGTCAGAGAACAATCAATATTACAGGATCAAGTCAGTTTTTGAGAAGGACTCCCATACTCCTAATGGTCTGTGCTTCAGCTCTCTCCACAAGGACATCAACAAGTTTATTATCATATACTTCAAAATATGGCATTTGAGTAAGAAACCTTGGACACTCAGGTGCCAATGAACCTCTGAAGACCAAACAGACATTGCCATCACTTTAGCTGAAACTGGTTCAATAGGCAAAGAACATAGAGCAAAGTGGATAGTCAGTGTGTTGCCTTTCCTGCAGAGACCACATCCCAGCCCTAGACCTGCTGTGTGATCCCAATGAGTGAGAGACAATGGGAACACACCCTGTGTAGGCATTTTATCTGCAGGTGTGTGCTGGATAGAACACTGAGAGTGAATGAAGGGGATGCAAGGACAAGGGAGGTGAAAGGAAAGCAGACCAAGCTCTTGGGGATGGACAGTCTGATGACAATTCTGAACTTTCTTCTTCAGCCATCCTGCCCTGCTCTTAAAGAAATCACCAGTGATTGTGTCAAACAGCAAAGACAGGTATCGTTTTTTAACCTCAAATGGCAACTGAGTACTGTAGGAAGCTGTGCTCTCACTCTCACTCCACCCTGCACCTGGTGGGATGGAGAGAAGAATAGGAAAAAAACTGGTAGAACTAGTGAGTTTAGATAGGAATAGTTTAATAATTGAAATAAACTAATATAGTAAATAATAATAATAATAATGCAGGAGAGGAATAAAACCCAAGACAAACCAGTGGTGTACACTACATTACTCACCACCCTCTAAGAGATGCCCAGTCCATCCCTGAGCAGCAATTGGCTCCTCCCAGCTCCCCTTAGTTTATATATTTAGCATGACATTCCATGGTATGGAGTATCCCTTTGGCCAGTTTGGGTGAGCTGTCTTGGCTGTGATCCCTCCCAGCTTCTTATGTACCTCCTCAATGGCAGAGCATGAGACACTGAAAAGTCCTTGACTTAGAATAAACACTACACAGCAAGAACCAAAGCATCAGTGTGTTATCAATATTACTCCTACTAAATCAAAAATACAGTATTGTACCAGATACTAGGAAGAAAATTAACTCTATCCCAGATGAAACCAAGACAACAGAGTGTCAGGAATAAGACAAGAAGTCTGAAAATAAGAACTATCCATCAATAAGTTACTCAGTGTAGTCATCCTTCCTCTTTTCTCTCTTTCTCCTGGGCAATAACAGTTCCCTTCCATATCTTCACATGATCTTGTGAGACACTGGTCACTGGATTTCATTCTAGGCACAGGGAACTTGGGAGTTGCTCACACATACTGACCCCTCTACCCTCCCTCCTCTTTTCTCCCCCTGAAAAAATCATACATTACTTCTGTTTGTTGCTTCCAAATAGCAATCTTGGGGAAATGATCGAGGCACAGTGATCGAGGCACATGAGAGACTGCTGCACTGCCTGAAAGAAAGGCCTTAGAAGTCCAACTTTTTGGTCAGATTTTGTACATTCTGGCAAAAGACTTATAAGAGAATGCTAAGTCAAGGTTGGAATGCTTTTAAAGTAATACCTTTTTTTAGAATCCCTTTAGCTTAATAGGAATAACTAAAACACCTGTAAAGACAGCAAAAATGCCTGGGTAAAAAATAATCTGATTTACAGTTCAGTCTCACAGCATCCCTCACCTCTAGCAGGGGACTAGAATGGTATGATTTGGTTGATATAACATCTGACATAAAAAGAAAGGTGAGTTTTATGGGGCACAAAAAGACAAAAATTTATAACCCTCTACACAGTCTGACAGCACTTAATGAGCTACAGACAAAGCATGTGCTGAGACAGTAGAAATTCTATAGAAATCATCTGTTCCAGAAGCCAAGGACATTGCAGCATTTCTATTTATAAATAAAAATAGAAAATTGATAACAATGTGGAGCCAAACAGAATAAATTAATATAGCAAAGACATATTAAGGAATGCTGAAACAACGGGTGTAGAGACTACTTTGTGTATAGAAAACACAGTGAAACAATTCCTGATGAGCTATCTGTACCAAACAAAGCTGATTCCTAAAGGTGGAGATAAAATTACAGAACCTATTGAGATGCCAAGAACCTTTCTGGAACCTGTACAATATCCTGGGAATCAAAAAAACCATATATACAGACAAAAGTGGGACTACACACTTACACTGAAAATGATAGTTCCATAATAAAGATTTTTGGTTCAAGGACAATCAATGCAACAATATAGGCACACAGAAAATGCACAATGAAGGTAAAGCAAAACAGTCTCTGTAGGGAACCATAAGAAAAAAAGATCAGATTCCTTTGTTCTGCTCTGAAAATGGTTTACAAGTTCTTAGTTTTAGAAAGGATCATGTAATTTAGATTTCTTTACAAGTGAAAAAAGGTAGTTTTTTGACAGATGTTGAAAATAGAGGTTGAGCCTTTAAAAATAAAAACCCTCATCACAATGAGAGAAATGGCAGATTTGTCTTTGCAAATAAGCTGTGGGTCTGCTGGTAGGAAAAACTAGCACTGGGAGATAAAAGAAACAATAGGAAGGATTCCACTGATTGATGAATGGAAAAAGATACTTGTTTTTACAAATAAACTTTAGTGTTGCTGATAAATTAAATTGGATATTGAAAGATGAAAGAAACAATGGAGAAAATTCCATAAGAATTAAAAATTAAAAGGGAGGGTTATATATTAGAGAGAAATCTTTGGTATCAGGTGTTTTGGGAAGTCTGTACCTCTCAAGTACCTCAGCCAATGGGAAAGAGAAAAGGAAAACGTGGCTGGGAAATTAGGATAAAAACTGAGGCTGCATCCTTCAAAAATTCAAGAGACCCCCAGGGGAATGCCCCATGACCTCTCCCTTTATTTGAATAAAGTAAAAGGATTTCTCTGTCTTCATTTTGGACATAAACCTTTGATGTTTGTGGATTAATTTTCCTAACAACAACAGAAGAAAACTTCCCAGCAGGGTGATCAAGACCTAACTTGAAATATAAAAAAAGCAGAAAACTAAAATAATAAAGAAGACTTTCTCTTGGGTATTGTGAAAACAGTGGTACCTTGGCAGTAGGCAGCCCGTACTACATCCCTGTGTTGTGGAGCAAGGAGGACACACATCTTTCCCCTCTGATGGATGCAGCTGAATGCTACCTCTTTGAAGTGTAATGCAACAAAGAGAACTGCTATTGTGTTAAGTGGCAAATGCCAACTTTTATATGTATTTGAATAAAAAGCTTATATACAGATTTTTGTCTAAATTCATGTCATCTTTGCCAATTAACTTCTTGCATCTGCTCCAGCTCAATCGGCCTCTCTTTCTGTTTCCTTCCTTGGCAATTTCTATGTGGTGTTTTCTCTGAAAAAAAGCCACATCTCTCGCTTGTGTGATTCAGCTTGTGCTTCTATACTTTGCTCCATTTCCCTCTTTCTCCATCCCTCTCTTTCCAGCACTCCATTGCTATTAAGTTCTGGATCCTACCAGTGCTGGGTGCATAAGGAGATCTGCCACTGCTCATTTCAGTAGCAGAGGGGCGCTGTGTGGGCAGGACCAGAGGAAGCACCATTGCAGGCATTCCCATGTCCCTGACTTCAGAGCATGGTTTTCTTCCCCCTATCCTGCCATGTCCCTCTAGTACCTTCCAACTCCTCATAGGCATGTGGCCACTCGTCATCTGTAGGCAACTTCAGAGTCGATTTATGTCTCTTAAGGTAGATGCAACCTACCTCCCAGCTCAAGCAGATCTGGTTGAGGTGTTTTCAGAGAGACTACCTAGACAGCCCAAAAGGACAAGACATAAAATTTTGGAAAGAGAAGGCTATCCTCCCAGAAGAGCTGAAATGACCTATCCTAGTCAGAAAATTTACCTCTGAAGGCTTACACTCTTAAGAGTTTTTTCTTTTTTCGTTGTTTGCTTTTTTTGATTTTTAAGACCCAAACTATTAGGACCCAACCATCACCATCTTCTATCTATGGACTACTCTACAGTTTTCTAACAATTTGAATGAGTGTTTAGCTTCTAAAAGCTTCTTCTGCATTTCTTCTCTGCATGATACAAGGAGGATGACCAAGCTGACCTTTTTCCTTTTATCTTCATCAGAATGTAGCTTGCTTTTAAGGGCTGTACTTCTCTCCTTTATAAACCAGAAAGATTTTGCCCCAATGAGACAAATTTCTAATAGGACACAACCCCCTAGCCTGACGTAAGAGGACTCACAAATTCTTACTAACTCAGGAGTGGGGATGGGGAAAAGAGAGGTCATTGCTGCTTTCTGTGGTGTTTAAACCCTGGCACCATTGTGGGACGTACAATTGCTGAATTATTCTCTCATTGAAAACACTGGTCATGCACTGGCCCAACTTTGCCAGTTTACAGGCACATTACTTGTATGCTTCATACCATAGTTGCACAAACAATTAACTCCTTGAGTTTTTTAATAGCTTTAAAACTGATAAAGAAGGCAGTGACCATTAAAGCAGTACATCTGTAAGAGCCTATTAGGTCTGATTTCTTTTTGTAGTACTGCTTCATTATTCCTGACATGGAGATTAGGAGTATAGCTCAGTGAAACATATCTTGGTGATGAGAAAGTCAACTGTGCTTATCTTAGTTGTGCAGAGCCCAGTCTAGGAGGGTTTTTTTGGTCATTAAACCAGTTACAGATGTAATTTTGTGGGTGTTGTTAGCCACACATACTACCGTGTGCCTGTACATATAAATAACCAGCCAACCAAGAATAATGAAATAACAAGTCTTACCCTTTCCACAGAACCATTTGTAGTGCTGTTCCTTTAGTTTCAATGATTATGAGAAGTGCTCTGAGATACCAATTTTACATTTTCCATTTTTTAGTTCATAAGTTACAATGAAGACTCACTGATGAAGCTGTTATTTTCGTCAAAGTTTTTAGCTGCCGAAGAGGTGCATCCTCCTTTGTCAGGAGAATAAGTCAGGAATACTTTCTTTTAGTACATTCACAATGAATTGTGAATTCATTGATTTTCCTAAACTCACTTGTAAAGAATTCTTTCACTTGTAAAGTGAAAGAATTCTTTCACTTGTAACGAATTCTTTCCAGGGAACTGCAAGTGGGACTAATCATCCCGGCTATTGCTAACCTGCTATAACCTTTTCAGTGGTCTTATTAGAAATTAAGTGAAAGAGTCCTCTCATCCAGGGAAAATCTGAGATGCCAATGAAATGTCCTGGCTCCAACTGGGATAACTAAGAAGAAAAAAATCATGGAACTTTTCCATGCTGATGAACTAGGTGGGAGATCTGCAGAAATCTTCATGTTAATGGTAATAGATCCAAATACACTCTCACCCCCAACAATGTTTTGATGCCACAGGCTGTTTTTGTGAAGGCTTTCAACTTAGACAAATTTGATTTTTCCAGTTAATAATGCTACATATAGATCCTTAAACAACTCTAAATCCTGGTTTCCTGTTTTTATCTGCCTACACAGCACGGCTATTTGCAAGAAATTTGAATTTTATTTTTAATTTTTTTCTTTATAGCAATAGAATCCCCTGAGTTAAGCACTTTGGAAAAAGGAAAGCCAAGCCAATGGAGTCATCAGCAAACATTTAATTCAAAGACGAGGCTGTCTTCCCTAATTAGTGGCCGTTGTTTTGATTGGAGACGTTTTCCTTCCTGCTGCCTGAAGTCTTTTCCCTAAGTGAGCAGATGCTGAGCCACTGGCATCTCCTAGTGGCCTGGGCTTGCAAGACAAGCGCTCGTGTTCTTGCTAAAAAGCACCCTGATATTTCTGGGTTCAGTAATCCCCGTTCCAGTGCTTTTCTGGGACACTGGAGAGGCTTTGTGAAGAGACACCTCCAGGAGTTGGATCTTGAGGCTGCCACTGCCAGCCCTCTCTCCCTCTCACTGCAGTGAGCAAACAACCATATTTATTCCTGTGTGTTGTTTCTGTCCAACTATCAGCTCTCTTTCTGATGGAGAATGAATCTCTGGTTATGATTTTAACAATCTTTTCAACACTTTTTCTCCGTAGCTAGCATTTCAGTTCCACAAGGGTTTCAATTAATGTACAAAGAAGGGGTGAGGCACTATTTCCTCCTTCCACTCCTTGAACGTTTATTCCCAATCTATACTTGTGCCTCGATTTTGTAAATTTTACTTTTTTTACATTTCACTTGTTTCTTCCCTCCCCTCAAAAGCTGTTATCTACTTATTCCTGTTTATTCCTGGTTTTTTTTTGACTGCACTTGTAGATTCTTTCCATTTATCTTCTTGAAGTAAAAAAATCTTTCTGATCTATGCAAAAATTGGAGTCTGCCTTCCTTCCACCACCTAGCTTTAAAAGTTGTTTTTTATAAGAGGTGAATAGGGAAGTAAAACAGTTGCATAAGTCTTTTACAAGCTTTCTAAATAGGAATAAAAATGCAATGAAAAAATAAAGAAGAAAACCAGAAAAGATTCATTGTAACTGTCTGAAAATGCAGCTCTGTACAGAATTTACTTTAGATATGGTGGGAAAAATAATTTTGAAAAAGGAGTGTGAAGACAAAAATATTCACACAACCTTCCCATAGTGAAAGGGGAAAACCTGAGGGTTTTAAGGCTCTCATCCATCCCCACCTACAAGGAAACAAACTAATTTAGGAGATTTTTTTTAAGAGCTTGTCAATAGGTCGGTCCTTCTCTTTGTTTGGAGTGACCTTGAGATGTTCTCAGGTGCTTCTGCAGGGACTCTCTTGAAGACAAAACATTTATGCTTATGTTGTATAAAGCTTGTGTCAGGTTTGCAGCCTTGGTACTCTTGCTAGACTTGAAATAGACAATACACCATCATTAGCATCGGGGAAAAAAATGTTCAGATCTCACAGGAATGTCTCACAGAAAACATCAGGTTATTTAAATACAAACATGGGTGAAGTTCACATGACAGCACCTGAAGAAAGGGTATAAATCAGAGCTAGTGAAATTTTGGAAGGGAACTTATTACAGAAAACAGATTCTTCATGGCTCTCCAATTAAAAGTACATACTTCAATTTAACATCCCATCTAAACCAAGCATGGTATAAGTACTTTTCCTAATATAATCCTAAGGTTAAAAACAACTAGCAACATGTCTTTATGTATATAATTCTGAAACAGCGAGGGCATGGGGAAACATTAAAAAGTAGTCATATTGCTTCATTTGCATAATCCACTTAACACACATGTTCTGTTCACAGGCTTAGTGATGGGTTTTCAGATAATAAAGTGATAGAAATTTGAATATTTAAAGCATAGCACTTTTGTTATCATAGAAACTGGAAGCTGACAGAGTCATCTTCAGCAATTTCAGGTTCAGAGTGGAGCTTGCCTTCACATAAGTTTGTTCTTTGCTTGGAATCTCACTTCCTAAAATCTAAATGCATACATACTGTAAGAAATTTCATCTCAAATTCTTTTCCTCATCCACTAATGTCATAGATCTGACAGTGATTTTTACCACCATGGCAGCAGAGATAATTTAATCCTTGATGAGAGAAAAGTAATATGCAGAATTCAGGGCAGAGTGTGCTTGGAGGGGACAGGATGAAGAAAGCAAAAGAAAACTAATGGTGCAATTTTCAATGTGAAAATAAAATGGCATTATGGCTTTTTACATCTGTATGTGTTATGCCACTTCAGAACCTTGATTTACGTGTTGGATTTTTTAAAAAACTGATTAAAAAAAAAATCTGTTAAGCAGGAGTTAAGTTTCCACTGACTCAGGTAAGTTGTTTTTCCCTTGATGTATGAGGCAGGGCAGAGAGACTTGGTTCATCTAACTTAGAAAGAGCTGAGTCATCTTGAAGATTATTTCTGCTAAGCATGGAAAGGAGTCTTGAGCTGGACTTCTGCATTAAGACCAGAATCCAGTCGACAAATTCTTTTCCATTGTACTCTGCCTGAGCCATGCTCTCGTTATAAATGTTGATGCAGTTGGAATGACCAAAAATACTATGAGGATACTGTTACTGAGAAAGCCATGTCAAGCCATAGAACTCACAAATGCATTTCTCTGGGCAAGCTGGTATGAGCAGAGCTCATTCTGCTTGTTATGTGAAGCAGTCCCCTAAGCCAGCCTGAAGCCCCACAGAATGACTTCACAGAAAACATAAATTACAGCAGATAAATATACACATCATGCCTAACTAAACAGATGCAGTGTAAATGCCAAAGAGGAAACCTATGAAATCCTGGCACATTGTTTGAGAGATCCTGGTTCTCGTTTGCCACAGGGTTTTCAATGAGGCTTTCACAAGACTTTATTCAAGGCAAGAGAAGAATAAAACTGAGCTACAGCTTATCTAGATGCTATGTGTTGTATCTGAATAATGTAGGTATACTCTTGCCATTTAATAAAAAATAGACTTTTTAATTAGTATTTAAAGGAAGAACGTAAAACATTCTAATAAAATATTCTGGTTCACTTGATTCATTTTCCTAAGTGTTTAAGCCTTTCCAGCTACTAAAATATACAAAGAGATTGGGCAGGAATTAAAACTTGTCAGCTGTTTTTCTGGGAATGGATGCCCCATTCCTCATCTTATTTCCATCTCCAAATGGATATAGATGATACAATCTTAATTAACTGACTATTTAACTATTTAAATTCTAAATGTGCCATTCCTGTTCTGCCTTCTAAATAATTTTGCCTGGTCCTATTGCTGCAGCTGAGCAACAGCTCAATTAAGAAAGCACACAATAAAATCTATTCCTCAGATTAGTAGTAGCTAGTAGAGGACTGTTACAGCATCTTGCAGAACAGGAAATGAACATTAGATATTTAGTGGGAGCACATTTCTAAATAATGTGGTTTTAAGCCTAGCAAAAGCAGTTTTACAATGGATTTTATGAGGCCCTAAAGGCCAAATCATTGTTAAATTTCATTCAAATGGGGGAAAGAGTTCCAAACTGATAAAAAATTGCAGCATCTTTTTCTGTCTGACATAGTATATTAATTAAAAAAGCCCTTCTGGGAATAGCAAAACAAAAGGATTGACCCATACAAACATTGTCTTTTGTCTCCTAAAGCACCAAACACTAGTACCCCAGCTCCATGCTGTATTTTCTCTAGGCAAAAGAAAACAAGTGCCTGATCATTTTGTCAGCCAACTGTTGCCTTAAACAATGAATAAAAGCTTAATTCTGCATGAATGAGGCATTCATTCTGGGTGTGTCCCTGCTACCCAGCTGCTAAATTTTATGAAAACATTAGGAAGTGATTAACTGAAAAGCCTACTCTTTGAAATTTGGTGGAAATACACCAATTGATTAAAAAGTTCTGGGGATACCAGAGAAAGGGATGAGAGATTTATTGGTAGCAGGAGTCTAACTGGTGTGTATATAACCCGAGAAATTTAAGGCATAATCTTAATATTCCTCAGATGACTTGAGCAAACTGCTCCATGGGTAATAAGCTAGTTGTAGTAGGAGAAAGGCATGTAGGAACTTCTAAAATACCAACAACACCAAAAAGATGTTCCCCCATAAAATAAAAAGCCAAAATCCCCAACACCCAAAGCTCCCCACACTTTTCAAGATCACTGAAGTGTCAAGGGCTTTTTGCAGTGCAAAAATGCTCAACCATTAATGCTTAAATGAACTGGAAATGCTCAAACAACTTAAACTGTTAAAGCTCTTAGGTGAGCTCAGACACTGTCCATGTGTGCTGTCCAAGAACGTTAGCATTCATAGAGCTTTTCTGGAGAACTTAATGCATCAAATTTTTAATTCAAAAGAGCACAGCAAATTAACAATTTCTGCCAGTCAGGCAAACTGGAAGTTTGCTCGTCATCTGTAATTAGCACATTTATTGAGGTAGGTAATACTACTTAATCAAATTTCAGTATGTTTAACTATCTGATATTTGGCGGTGGGAAGACCCTTCATTTTATAGGAAGAGTCCTTGAGGATTATGGAAGAAAGAATTACATAATTCCAAAAAAGCAAGCTGAATTGGGAGTGGAGATATGTATGGAAACACAAGAAAACCGTGTAATAGAGGCACTGTTGCATGTAAAAACACACAAGGTACCTTATACTCTCAGCATTTTCTGAAACAAGTATAATTAATTACATAATTCTGTATCTCTGAACTCATTGAGATAAAAAATGTGGGTAGAGAACATTAATGCTTTATTTTTTTTAATATATTTTTTTATACCAAGATGGGGCCATATGTTCTATTAGCTGAAAGCTTAGTTTGTATTATTGACAATTCAGCCTAAGCCTAATTTCTGTGACTCTTTTAGGGATTACAGATGACTCTTCATCCTTTTGTCACATTTGGTTGAAAGTGTTACTGTGGCTTAAGGAGAAAGTAACTCTAGGTGAGCCAGGAAGAACCTGTATGAAGGCTGCGTTGGAATAACATAAGACAGCAATGCATCTAACAGCTGCTGGACAGATCTTTAGCAGGACCTAGGATGTTAAGCATTAAAACTGGGATGATGGATCAAAACCAAACAGATGTGCCTTTGGAAAAGGGGGATTGACTGATACTGAATTAGGCCACAGAAGGTGTTCAGAATGAATCCCGCGACAGAAGGAATCTTGTTGTGTCTATGTTGCATAAACTGAAAACATTAATACCTATGGATCCAGCTGAACACTCACTGCCTTAGAAAGATTTTTCAAGCACCTATTATTATAAATAAAAAATCCAATTATTAATGCACACTGAAAATAACTATAAAAATCTGGTTTTCAAAGATGAGAAACCATTAGCATGTATTAGAATGACTGTATGAAACTTTCAAATTGGCTAAATGTACTGGGAACAAAGCATTCAACATTGTTTGCCAGCCATTCTTGATTATCTGCTTGGAGTTTTCTATTGAATTGCTTCCATTACCTCTGAGCAGAGAGCTTGCAGCTCCCTGAGACATGTCTCTGAGTGCATCAAATAAAGAAAGCCCATAAGAAAGCCCAGAAGTCAAGAATGAATTCTTACCTTATTCATGTCAAATGTGTGAAATACTTGTTCAACATAGTTGTTAGCTTCAGGAGTAAGTCCATGTAGATCTAGGACATGTTTAAATTCATGCAGGCAAAGCTGTCCAGATGGGCATTCCTTCATAAACTTTGTGTACCAGTGATGAATTTCCATAGCATTAATGTCATCTGCTGATCCAGCAGCACCCATTGCATCAAACATACCAGGTAATCTTTTTCAGTATTAATTCATCCAAATGTTGATTCTTCCTTCCCAACAATGATCATTCAAACACTAACGCCTGCCTTTGAGAACTACTTTAAACCTCTTAGAGATCACTACCAAGATAGACTAAGTAAATATAGCACCCTAGAAAGATTACTGGCACCCAGTTTTAGTACCCTGTGGTTTTAGCAGCTAATTAGAGTCTTTGTGCACAGTCAGTCTGCAGAGCCTCAGATGAACTGATTATACCAGTTCTCATCTTGTACTGGCATCTGTGGTGCTAAAGGTGTTTAAACTGGATGAATAGTGAAAAAGCAACATGCAGGAACTTTGAGGGTAGTTTCTAAACCTTAATTTTTACAATTTATAAAGTTTTAACAAAAATTTAGAACCATTTTAATACTTGTATACATTTTGTGCAGCTGACTTTTCATTATTTCTGTATATATGGTGATCCAAATCTTACCTTACAGGTCAAAACTGCAACACAATTTGACTTGGATAACCTGAAAAAACTGAAAGTAGCTGTACACTAAGCTCAAAAAACTTGTTGTCTTTAGACAGCAGTTCTACAAGCAACTGAGTCTCCTGTAAGCCAATGTTGTCTTGAAAATTGCTTCCCCACTGCCATCGCTCTTTCAATCCCATCCTTTCCCTTCCCTTAGGTCAGCAGAAGATTTTGTGGTTGCACTTGGGGACAAGTGTTAGAACAGATCCATGGAAAGCTTACAATAAGATTGAATACCAATAAATATAGTTAGCTTTAGAAAACATTGCTTACATTTTTGCATTGCCTGGTGTCACAATAGTGAGTTTTACAAGAGAACAGAAAAAGTGAAGGTGGAAAAGGGTGGCCAGCAGTATGGGGGGTGCAGGACTGCTGTTTCTGCTGCTTCAAAATTGTTTGTGGAAACTTGTAGTGTCATAATGGCTGTGCTGTATTGGAGTACATAGCAATGTACAGGTTTACAGCATTTAAGCCCTACAGCAGATACCATGGCATACAGTAGTTTGAAACTAAACTGGTGGAACATAAAAATACAGTTGTTACACCTAAGGCTACTGCCAAGGTAGTGGTCTCACCAGTGGCCCTGCAGTGATGTCTCACCGGAGGAAGCTGAGCACCACTTGAGCAGCTTTGCTCTGGAGAGTGGGGCACAGTCCCATTGCCCTCAAGTGCTATGTAGGTGCATGAGGTCAACTTCCTCTGGCCAAGGCTCCTGCTTGCTCAGTTGCAAAAGCAGTGTCACCAGTCAGGAGAGACAAATTTGGTCTCAAGACAGCAAAGGAACTGAACACTACAGTTGGACATATCATGAGTCCTGGTTTTCAGGTGCCAAGAGTGATGAGCATTGTGGTGGTGCATCCATGGTGTGTGCACTGGTGGCAGAACCAGCTGGGCAGACTGCCTCTGATACATAAGGTTTAGGGCCACAGCATGCAGGTTCATGTGGTCCTCCAGTATTTTTAGGCAAATAAAGAGCTGTGATGTTCTACTCATGTAAGATCAGAATTGCAAGATATTTTTCAGAAACAGGTGCCTTCAGTGTAAAAGGGCAACAAGCTGGGCTGTTGCTGGAACAGACTTTCAGCACAAATTTGCTCCTATGTTGCATAAGCCAGAGTCTGTAGCTAGTCAGGGCAATGCTGCTGAGGAGGGAGAGGAGGGGGAAAAAATGCACATGGATGCCTGGAAGACTTCAACAGAGACATATACTGTAGTTATTATTAAAATGTGATTTTTTTCCTAATCTCTACTCATTCCTTGCATCACTTTTAATAGTCTCCCCAGAGCAAAAATAGCTGCCCACTAACATCCTGCAGTTATAAGATCAAGACCTTCAATACTGAGAAGCAGCAGGGATTTTCTTTATGAAATACTGAATAAAACCGGAATCTGAAACATGTGAAGTGGTATTAAGAAATATGTCACTTCAAAATATCCCTAGCAGGCAAAGAATGCCATATTATAACAATAATTTAAATTTATAATCTAAATATTTATACTTTATAATTTAAATAACAAAGAACAGCAAGCAAAAGAAAGGTAGCTTAAAATAGCAATCTTCAGTCTTTTATTGTTTTTCATAAAATTTAAATTTTCAATAGTTAGGAATTGGAAATGCCAAAACAGAATTTCCCAAGTGTATCTCTACCAAATTTCTTGCTCAATGAAAAAGGAAGTTTTAAAAAACTCAAATGTTACTCAATATTCTTTTGCCCTGCTCCCCTGCCCTCCCGAAATAACAGCAGTGTTCAAAGGAAAAAAAATCAAAGCTTTGAACCATAGGTTTCAGAAGCCATAGACAATTATTTTGTACATATTAATTTTCAAACTTTCTTCTGAAAAAAGCAACAGCATAAATGGGAATATTAAGAAATAAGCCATCTCAGTCCTTGAAAATGTGCATATTTCCTTCAGAACTCTGAACATCAGAGTTCTCTGAACTCTGTTGTTATTGTCCTTCTGGATGACAAGGTAAAAATGTCAGAAAAATTTACATTTTATTTAAATAACTCTTTATGATAATCATCAAGATATTCTAAATTACCTATTTGATGAATCTGAAAAAACCCATCAAATTTTAATGTGGAATGTTTGAAAAAAAAAGCATATGAACAAGTGTTACATGTTTATCAGCAAAGGTCATTGTTTAAAAAGAATTAAAAGAAAACATGAGAAGACTTCAAGAAGCAGTGCAATAAACCAGACTAAAATGGAAACATGGAAGCCAGAATTAGGTGCAAGTAGGAGAAGAAGCTGCTTTTCAAGGAGTTCTTGGCCATGTTCCTGCTAGAATAACTTTACTAAGGGATTATAGTGATGAAATGCACACAGATTAGAAGGACTGAGCTGGCAACACTGTTCTTTTTAGCCATTTAATATCCTCACTTTCACTCTGAGGAAAAGTTACTTCACTATTTAAAGCACAATTTTCTCAGACCTATTGCATGTCCACATCCACGTTAGCTGGGGAGTACATTTTTTCATGTGTACTACCCTCCAACAAAAGTCCAGAAGTGGAATGAGGGAGAATGTAGAGGTACGGAACTCTCTTTGTAGATCTGCAAGCAATGTAATACAAAAGGGAGGAAAGGCAGATGGAAAAGAAAAGCAACACCTATCAAAGGGCTGAATGCAAGGCACTTTAAGAAAGAATGAAAAAAAAACCATATTAAATTCTGCCAGAAATGTGAGGCCTGAAAAGAAAAAACTGAACTTATGCTTACAGTAAAAAACAAAATTTAGTTCCAGTTACTTAAATCCAGTATCAATGGTTACAGACACAGAAATCCATTGCCTATTGAGCAGTGTTTCTTTCAAATAGGCATGTGCTTATTTGCCTCTGAATATGATTCTCAAGAACCACCTGGGAATGTCACCTGGAACCTCCTAGCCCTGTTCCAGATGGCACTTAGGCCTTCATATGTGATGATGGGGACTCAAGGCTACTAACATAGGTTATGAAATAAAAAGCCTTAAGGGTGTGATAGACTGTATCTAGGAAATTTCAAGTTTTCTATGTATGATGCTATCAAATATAGGGGAAAGTTAAATGAAGCATTTGACACTTAAGAATTGCAGATGATGAGAACAACAGTATCAGTACACAGAAATCCACATCTATTATATAGGGAGAAGCTTCCAGAGACTAAACTCTGACTGCAGCTTTTCCCAAAGCAAAATTCACGCTAAGTCTCTCTCATTGCTATATATTAGCACCATCAGTTTCTGCAAGCCACAGGAATAAAGCATTTGGACTTAAAGATACATAGGAAGGATACATATGTAGGAAGGCAGCACGATTTAAAAGTTTTATCTGATCCCCTTACTACAGTGACAAGCAATGATCTCATCTGTAGACATAAAACCCACAGGTCCCTGAAATGAAAATCTTATTTTCCTTTAACCTCAAAGCAGCCTCTCTGGAATTCTTTCAAACATTCCTGCAAAACAATTTGAGAAAGAATTAGATTTCTTAAAAAAAAAAAAAAAAGAAAAGAAAAAAAAAAGAAGAATGTTAGTGCAATTATAATTTGGAACTGATTAGCACAAGGTGGTATGGAGACTAAAAGTAAATACGAGTTAAAAAAACCCAGACAATTTCAGGCAGGAAAAGCCCATTTAACTTATTTGTTGAATCTCTTCTTTTGAATAAGTGGCCATAGCCTGCTTGAAGCAGAGAGGGTGACTGAGGGGTGCCTGTTCCCTAGGCATGTCTCCTGGCTTTTGCCAGAGACAGGAGAGCAGACACAGGAGAGTTGACCTGAGTATCTTAGACCTGTCTAGTGAAGTGTGGCTATTTTTATACCAGACATGACCCAGAGAGTGTTTAATTGGCTTACATTTATCCAGCTGGTGGTCAGACTGACTGACTGACTGAAGATCAATCATTTTGGAAAATTATGGTGTTCTGAAACACGTCTTAGATGGATGTCTGGGTACAATGCAGGTAAACCTGCATTGTACCCAGGTTTATTTGTAAATAAACAGGTTTATTTGCAAATTGCATATTTACCATAAAAGCATTCACGTAAATTATATTTTCTCTACAGCTTCTCTTTGCATCTTCCTATATTTTTTTCACACAGGTTTGATGCTTCTTTATTAGGACATTTTCTGATTTAATTTGCTTGTAAGCTTCATAGTATGCTTGTATGTGAAAATACACAAGTCTGAATACACAATAATAAAGCTATATGCCTTGTTATTGTTTTAAGTCCTGTATGTGTTTTCTTACATGACAAAAATACTTATGCAGAAATCTGTCTGCTATCAAAGTCATGAAGCATAAAGGGACAGCAAAGTTCTACTAATAGCAACTAGTAAGAGAACAAATTGTTGTGATAGCCTGCTCTGAGGAGATGACTAGATGGCAATTAAACTTTAATTCTTCCTCTTCTCTTTTTATAATTAATAATAATTTCTTGTGGTTCTCAAACTTCATTAGATGTCTTTTAAAATTGGTTTTGTAAGTTGGGTCTGAATTGTTGTTAAGGTTACTTAAGTAATATTCTAATGCTACTAAAGCCCTTTATAAAGTATTAAGGTGACAGCATAATCTTTCTGGGACTCTTACACAACACGCACTACTCTGTATTAAAAAAAAAAAAGAAAAGAAAAGAAAGAAAAAGGCAACCATCCCCTTTCCTCTACCTAAGTCGAAAAAAAGAGATAGGATAAAAAAACTTTTCTTCTTCAGGAGGATATAAATATCTTAAAATTCACCAAAAGGAATTAATGAAACAATTTAACAAATAACATTTGGTAAGTGATTATATAAACTCAATTTGAAGAACATATATAACATGCTTGCACCACCTTTAAATGAATTCTGACATTTAATAAATTACATTTTGACTTGATAGCAATTTGCATATAATCCGTCAGTCTCTCCCTGGGATAGAGTCTGGGATTTTCTAAGAGGCAAAATTAGTGCAAGGTGAAGAGGCAGAGGAATTCATGGCACACAAAGCACCAGATTCTCTCATAAACCTCATGGACTCAGTGGGAAACACGAGCATATTCAAATCCAGTGCGGCAGGAGATGCCTCCCTACGAAAAATCCAGAGATGGATATCTTGCTATCTGTGTGCATCTGTGCTCATAACCGAACATGCTACTAACTCTGGAAGCCCAGAATCAGTCACATTTTGCTTATTTTGTTAAATAACAAGAAATATTTGAAAATTAAATATAATTTAATGTAATATACCCTGTGAAGGGACTTCAGTAATTCTGCCATCTTTCCCCTTGGACTATTAAGTTTTCCTTGAAAAGCTATGTTGGCAGTTCAAAGCTTTGCTGCAGTTTGCAAGCAGAGTCTGCTTTGTGGATATGGTGATGGATAGAATTTTTCTCTTTCATTTTTAAACAGTATGAGATCTTTTAAATCTAAACAGACCATTTCATTTTATATCCTGAATATAGGCAACCCAAAAGTCCCTTTAAAATATATTTCTACTGAGAATTACTGAGAACTCCCACAAATATTCTTCAGCATGTAGAGAATTACAAACTAGTAACTCAGCATGGTTAACAATCCCTAACAGAGGACATGCAAGGAGTGGCCTGTAAGGTCCTTCCATGGTTCATGCCTGGTCAGTAGCAACTGATGTAGAACGGAATTGTGTGATTACAGTAACTTATTTTGCACCATACCCAAAACCTTTGGCCAGCTATGATGACAATTTTTTACATTAGTGAGTTCAGACTGAAAGAACCTGGTAACTTTTGTTTGTCCTGTATTTTTCTGTCAGAAGGACCCTGAAGAGTTGAGAGCAAAGTATAATAATGGGATAGGACAAAGAAAACAAAAAGGAAAATAATATCTTTTTATCTTACTATCAGCATTTGATATTACATCCTGAGAGGCAATGCACAAAAATAAAACCAGCGTGGAATTTAATTAAAAAAACGAGATGCATGAAGGTCTTTCAATCTTTTATAGTTTATGTTCCTCAAGAGGAATTTCATCACTACTGTGCTATGCAGCTCTGACTGTGCTCTAAAGTTGTCTCATGCTGCCACAGCAATCTCAAGGTAGTTCCTGGCTGCTGCAATTCTTGACAAACTTTAAGATATGAAAAAATACCAGCAGGCACAACATTTATTCGAGTGTTCTTTTAACTGAATATTGACAAAGAGTATTGCTTTGTGTTTTAGTCTGAGAAACTGATAAAAATACACATTAGAGAATTTACACTGAGAAGCTGGGCTCTATGAGTAAGAAGGCACAACTCCAGTGTATTCAGAGGAGGAATGCATGTGCCTAATGTGCTTAATCAGCACATGCAATTAAAATAAAGGCAAGGAAATCTATTAGCGTTTAGAATGCAAAGATCATTGTTTCCAGAAATTTTTGCTGATCTATTACAGACTTATTTTTTTCATTTTTAAAGTGTTTTCATTATCATGGAACAGGTAATAATATCAGCATTCACTATTAAGGGCAAATCACTTGAACTCTAAGCTGTGAAAAATTTGGCTCAGACTTGCAATCACGATTTGAAAAGAAACTAAGGGTGGGGGGAAACCAGATTGGGCTTCTGAAGCTGTCTGAAGGTTTAATTTAATGAAAAGAAATGTGCTCTTTAGCTTAAGAAGTGGGCATTTCATATTCTGTTTATGAAACCAGGTAGGTTCCTCTCACCCTTTAATAGTTTTTCTTCTATCACAGTTCTTAAAAGCCACCATGTTGATATGTTTTGTCTAAAACATATGATAGACCTCTTAGAGCAATTCCTCTCAGTGTGAAGAGTTATTTAAAATTAATCCTTGCTTTGGATTAATGAGTTTGAAACCAATTTTCCAGGCTGTTAGCAAAAAAATTAATGTATTCAACCTCCCCACCAAACAAGAAAAAAAATCACAAAAACCAGTTAAGTGGAAAAAATTCTGTCTTCATTACTCTTTTGATAGTTTTGACTGCCAAAATATTTTGCAACAATAACTGAAAACTAAAGCCATGCTCAGGTTTTCTGAATTAGGCTTGACCTGTTTCTTTACTTCACATAATTTAAGAAACCTCCTTGAAGTATTAAACATAGTTTTGTTAATAAATTCAAGAATACAAATAAAATAATACTCTTTTTCTTGGAAGGAGCATCCACAAAGCATTGTAACACCCAGTAGCGTGTCTTTAAAGAAGTTTTTTTACCTCAACATAGCATGATTTTAATTGTTTGGGAGGAATCTTATTTAGAAAGAAAAATAATTAGCATTTACATTCACAAGGTATTGTGTGTGTATAAAAGGAGTAAAAAAATCTGTAAAGAAGAAACAACTGAACTAATAGAGGGAGAACAGTAATTAGATTCAGGAGAGTATAGAAGCCCTAGCTGAGCAAATTAACTCTTTATTATCAGCAGGTGAATAATGATAGTTGATTTGTCCTCTTACGCCTTAAAGATGACCTTGGAGTATTTAAAAATAGTAAGTCTGCAATACTGGAGTAAAGGTCTCTGAAAAAAAAAAATCCTGGGTCCTTGATGGGGAAGCAGTTCAAACTTCGCATGCAAATATCTGACCTTTACTTTTCACCTTAAAGGTATTGGAAAGCTTTTAATTCTAAATTGAATTAGCAGTTTGCAGAAGTTGCAGGAAAGCAACTTATTAGTGGGAACAGAGTGAGCTGTAGCTTCTCTGAATGGTGTTGCAGTGCTGTCGTCTGAGTTCATTGTCCATCTGCACAGTTGTACAAACAACTGGGTGGCAATTTGTCCACAGAAGCAAAACATGACAACTAAGCACATGTAATCTGGAGTGGTAAAAATAATCAAGCTGAGTAACTGTACTTACCCAGAGTGACTCCTCAAGTGCAACCATTTCTGCTGTGATTGTGGTGGGTTGTCTGTGGCCAGCTGACAGATGCCACCCAACTGCTCTCATTCCACCTACTCAGCAGGACAGGGGAGAAAAGAAAATGAAAAAGCTCAAGGGTCAAATTAAAGAGAGGGAGTTTGCTTACCAATTACTCTCATGAGGAAAACAGACTTGACTTGGAGAAAATTAATTTAGTTTCTACTCCATTAAAATAAAGTACCAAACAGAGAAAGACAGACAAAACAAAACCTTCCCCAAAGTCCCTCTTTTTGACATGCTCAACTTCACTCTCTCCTTCCTGAGCCTCTACTCCCTCCTTCCAAGTAGTGCAGGGAATGGGGACTGTGGTAAGTCCATAACAGGTCCTCTTTGCCTCTTCTTCCTCTGCATTCTTTTCCTTTCCTGCAGGGTGGCTCCTTCCCATGGGCTACAGCTCTTCAGGATCAACCTGTTTCAGCATGGGTTTTCCATGGACCATAGCTCCTTCAGGGCATGTCCACCTGCCACAACGCATTCCTTTCCATGGGCTCCAGTGTGGATGCCTGCAGGGAGAATCTCTGCTTGGACACCTAGAACATCTTCTCCTCTTCTGACTTCGGTGTCTGCAGGACTATTTTTCACACCCTCCCCTCTCTCCTCACTCATTGTGCAGCATTTGGCCCTCTCTCACATGGCACTGCCATTGTGGCTGCAGGGTTCAGCTGTGCCTTGTGGTCAGCCCACAAGGAATGAGCTGGAACAGGCTATGCTCAGCATGGGGCAGTCCCCACCCCTCCTCACCAAGGCCACTCTGCAGCACCCCCATTACCCTGTACATGGCTTCAACCACAATGTTAGTGCAGCTGAAGATGGGGACAAAAGCAGACCCTGTCTGCATGGAAAGACAGGAGAAACCACTCGCTTCCCATACAGAACTCACTGGAAAAACTGTGACAATGCCACAGTCAGGGTCACCATGGTTTCCTATGAAACAGGAGGTCTGCATTCTGAGTGAATACAATCGAGCAGCTGTTGCTTCCAGACTGTAAACATAGATGTAAGATCCTCTCCAGGTACGCAGGAAAACTGTTCTCGTAACAGTTCTCTCTCTCTATGTTTGGAAAAAACCATCAGCAGATCTCTGAGAACTTCAATGACAATAAAAGCAAATACACATCAGTGATGAAGATTTCCTAAGCACCAAGGCCAGGAAAGCTGTGTCTTGGTCACTCAGTCAGAGCATCTTACTAAGAACTTTGTAATGCAGATATGCCCTCATACAGTGGAGGGAAACAAACTGTGCAACAAATGAAACCAATGCTTTTATATTCCACAAGGCTTTAACTACTTGTAACTTGATCAGGGCTTTTATGGAGAAAGATTAAAATCATACATACAAAGTGCTTACAAGACTTCAGTGCACACCATTCCACCAGATGATGTAGCAGAAAATGTCCTTAATGGGCAGTTTATAATTTAGTACACTTTTAAGTAGCTGAAAACTTATCAATTTTATGATAATTAATTCTGTTTTTTTTTTTTTCAACCAGCTGTATAAAGTGAAACCAAACCATCTGGGCACTATAGTGTATAATTTGCTGTGATTAAAATTAAAGAACTGGACAGCAGGCCAACTCTTTTGCTATGCCATGTGTCTTCACACTGGATCTGTACTATCTGACACCATCAATGTGTCTTCCACACAGTACCAGTAGTGCAGAAAGCTTTTATATTTTAATTTTACTTTAATGATGGAAAGAGTCCATGTTTTAAAAACAATTCCTTTATTTCAGATAAGAAGCTGCAGCACAGAAAGAGGTCTGAGCTGCAGTAAAACCCTGCTGGTGCCAGAGTGTGTGCAGATCTGAAATGTGACTTAGTCACTTGTCATCTTGGAGATGAGGTCCCCTCCCACAGCTCTGTCTCCATCTTTGGAAGGGGTGATGAAGAGCTGCCTTCTGCTGCGGGGCTGCAGCAGCTCCCACTGGACATTTTAGGGTGTATTTACTCAAGGCTGTGCTTGCATAGTAGTTGTGAGTTCGGCAAGGAGAGTAGGAGTAACAGCAGAGAAAAGGGGTGAAGGAGGAACTTCTTTCAGGCAGAATATTCATGTTGCCTAATCTGCATTGCCTAATAACTCTGGTTGAATTACTGAATGCCTTAAGTGGGATGCAAAGCAGTCAATGATGTCATTTCAATAAATGAAGTGCAACCAAAATGGCAAATAGAGGCTAAACACACCTAGAAACTGTACTGCAAGCTTGTCTGAGACCTTGACCTTGCCTTACACACTGAGTTATTATGCCACTGCTCTCAGAGAGCAGGGGAAATCAGCTTCGTGCAAACTTAGTGTTACCTGCAATGAGTCTGACACTGGTAGCACTTCAGATGCCTGTGCTTCTGGCCTTAAGGTTGTTGTTTTTTCCCCCAGAATTGGGTTGAAAGGCTTGGTTTAGTGTATTTCTCTCTATTGGCAGAAAAGTCACCTTAGGGAACCACTGCTGTTTCTGGCAATTTTATTGAACATCTGCTCAGTTTCAGGCACTTAATAACAATAAGGCTGCTCTATCATCCTTATAACACACATTTGAAGAGTCTGCTTAATTCACAACATAAAATATGACAGTTCAATTGCAGCGTGCTCTCACTTTTCTACAAACTGCATTTACTGAATAAAATAACAAAAAACACAGCAGTTTTTCCTCTGTCAAAATTAAAATGTTTTTGAGTGACTTCAACATTTTTTCTAATTAAGAAACTGTTTTTCTCCCTCAGAAAATAACTTTGAGTCATTATATCAACAATCTTAATGAAACAGCTGGCCACAGCAGCTATATTCACTGGAACAGAAATGTCACGATTTTGCTGATAACTACATTTAAAACTTCTTCATATCTCCACTTTTTTATTACACAAGTTGATAAGCTTTAAATAAGAAGTTAGTATACTGCTCCTTTTTTTCAAAGAGTAAATGGGCTGAATATATCTAAAACTCTTGCTTCTGTCTTCAGAACCTAACTTAACACTTTGCTTTTTACTACAGACCAGACAGTCTTATGAGACAAGTCTGCCAAGTGAGTAAATTTGGTATTTTATGCCTATGTAAAACATGTAGTGAATCACAAGACAAATTTAAAATGCAGTAAAAAGTGAAAGAGAGTGACAAAGACAATTTAGATAGCACTGCTGCCACAATGCTCCCATTTTAAATTCTAAGTGCAATGTTTCAAAGCTATACTCTCAAATCCTCATTCCTCCTCCAAATCTGGTAAAAATGCAACATATGCCAAAAACTTACATATTAAATTTACACAATTTCCCGAGCGCTGAGTTCAGCACTAAACCAAATATTTCTTCCCTCATCCAAGGACAAACTACTTGCAGCTTATTCAACTCACTGTCCAGAAAAAGGAACAGTCTTTCGGCCCTTAAACACCAGTCCTGAATACCCACAGGAGGGATGACTATTACTGGCTTCAGAGACATACAGAAGAGGCAGTAAGAGATGAAAATCCTCACTTCACCCTGCTAAATCCACCATTACACTATAGAGATAGTGACAGGAAAAGTGCCAAATACCTGCCACTTTCATCCTGCTGAAGTGCTGAAACAGGGATTAGAGTTATATAATGTTGTAAAACAGGAATTCAGCGTGCGAAGGGAGGAATCTCTCAGTTCCCTTCCTTATTAAAATCACTGCTCACATGCATGAACAGCACTGCCCTTATAGAAACAGACAACAGCCAAGCCCTCAAAACGAACTCTGACCCAAGCATAGTGTTACAAAATCACATTCCAGAGTGATCACTGAGTGCCTGAGAATTTCTGGTTAGAATAAAATTGTAGGGCACATTTCCTAGACTGGTAGAAACTTGGTCAGAGGTTTGTTATGTTCTGGGTATTTTTCACAGTGCTCAAATTTGCCCACAAGGCTCTGAAACAGACTGAAAATTTATTGAAAACAAACTTACACAAGGTGAACACAGCAGGATTTCTAAAACATTTGCAGAGGAAAGCTTGTCTTGGATGAGATATTGGCATTTCCAGTCTTCTCCTAGACATGCACAAGGAGGACCCCAAGATCCCATGAATGCTGTCACAGCACCAGCTTCCATATGGTACAGACTTCTTCAGTATACTAAATAAGCAGAGAGAAGAAGAAGAAGAACTTAAAGTTAGAGGTTCTCTTCCTCAGCAGTTCTTATGGCTTCTTAGCTGTTGACATGCTACAGCTACCACAGTTGGTGTCAAAATAAAACCTGAAATCAGGGAGACCATGCCGTCCATATTTTTGAGTCAGGGCTCTGGAATCAGGTGAATCCTCCATTGGGCTGAGAATACTCTTCCCACGGCTCTGTGCTGGGGAACTCTGGTTTTCTCCGACCCTGCAGCACAATTCTAAAGCATGCTTGGTCCAGAAGGCAGGGAGCAAGGGATGACTATCCTAGACACTTCAGCCAGGCAGAACAAAATTAGGCATAACAGCCAAGTGAATACAAAGAGCTGACAGAAAACTTGCTAAGTTCAAGTAGGTTTGAGCCCTTCCAAACAATGGTGGTACTACTACTTCTCTGGAAGAGAAAGGGTTGGAAGAGTTTGGAAGAAGTGGAGTGAAAATAGCTCAGGCATTAAATGTTTGCTTGGGCTTTGGGAACAAGAGTTTATGTTTCTTGGAAAAGCATGGAATCCTTGACAGCCTAGCTGTGCAGGGTAGAGTGTAAAACACACAGTGCAAGCTGGATAAATGTAGATTAAATAGTTTGTTTTGCCCAAAGGAGTTCAATATCCGTCAGGGATTAGCAGAAGTCATCCTTCAACATATTCTTTCATCTAGCAGAAGACAGGTGCTTTTCTAACAGGGAGACAAGTGAGTTAGAGTTGTAAATTTTACTAAAGGGCAAATAAGAAGTGGAGTGAAACTTTAGAAATGAATTAACTTAAACGTGCAAAATAAACAATTAACAAAATTCATCATTGCCTATTCATGAATAGGCCCTTTTGCACAAAAATAAAGTTAAACGGACAAAAACTTTTAAGAAACACCTAGTGTTCTGTATTTTGGATTTTAAAAAAGTGTTGGATATTCTATACTAAAATATCTAGTATTTCAGTACCATGCTAATATTCTGACTGTTGCCATCTTCAGAAATATTACATTATTTGAGAAATAATGACCTTTAAAAGAAGCATATGAAAAAATTCAAAGCAACAATTCCCAGTTTTGATATGTACTGTAAAGTGCAGAAATTGATGCTGCACACAGCAGCAGTTCAAGATACCACATAAAGATAAATAATTGAGGTACTACAGGAAAATTATTTGTCCAGATACTACCTCATTGTGATATAATACTATTTTAGCACCTGCATTAATGTTACCGAAGTGCCTTTTCCATTTATCTTACCTCTGCACAGCCATAGTCTACATGTCTTTACACTCGGATGATGGATATTCAAAAAAGAACAAGATAGTAGGCTGAATGCTACATTGCATTTAACCACCGTGACAAGAGTAGGGTCAGACATCCAAAAATCTGTCCTAGGGAGTCTTATTATAGCAAATGTATGAGAGCAGATGTTGCTCTAAGCCTTGCAAGACTACGTGTTGTGTTTGGCACACAGGAGTTAAGCAGCCACATCTTCTTGCAGCTGCATAAAGTAGCAATTATATTGCTTAAACTAAGTGCTAAAAATGTACCACTGAAACTAAGAATGATTAAGGGATCTGAGGCCTTGGAAAAGTCCTAGATTTTAATACACTGGGTGAGTAGCAGGGTCTTAGAAATAACCTCTTTTTTTTTTGCAGTTTAGAAAATAGGTGTTTAATCACTGCTTTAAAAATGTTTCTGAAAATAGTTGAGGCTGTTTTCCATCAACAATGTCAGATTTATTGTCTTAACCCAATACTTATAAAATAAATAAAGTAAATGAAGAATAAACAAGAATTTTATAGATATAATTTATATCAAAAGGCAGTTATTTACAGAAAAATGTGGCTTGTAGAATTATTACTAGTTTTTCAAAATTGACCGCACTTGTAATTTAAATTTTTAAAAGAATAAAATAATCATTTCAGTGCATATACAAGGCAAAATCCCATGCATAAGACTCAATTAAAATCACACTCAAATCTAGGAAAAACCTCATTCCAAAATAAGTCTTCAGACTCCTCTTGAAGCAAAGTTTATAAAATGCCATGTACAATAAATTCAGTTTTTCTTTGTGTTAACCTACCTTTTGATTAAAAACAAGGTTGTTGCTAACATGAGTCAGATGCTACTGGTTCATCAGGCGCAACTGCATCCTACTTCACCTTTGCTTCCATTTTCATCAGAAGCAGGTCCACTGATGTTAATGGGTTTAAAATGGTGGAGCTGAGCTATAAATATTCGTGTATTCGTTATTTCCCATTTCAATCAATACCATTTCAAACACCAGCTCACTGTTATCATAAAACAGATTATGACACTGTCTTTATCTTGAACCACAAATTTTTCTCACTTTTTCTTTTCCTATTCTCTCCTCGAGCTCCTGGGGGATGGAGATGGTGAGGGTATGAGAGAGTGGCTGGTGGATACCCAATTGCTGGCCACAATATAGAACAAAGATATATATATACATGTAAGTACACATAAAGCCTTTTACTAGATCTGGTGAAAAAGATTAAACTTTTTGCAAGTGCTTTGACTGACTTAATTATCTTAAATATATCTGTCTGCTGATGGTTACTAAATAACACCATAAGCAGATATACAGACCTCTAAGAGATATGGCTGAAGTAAAGAGCGTGTTCACAGCTGCTGTGAAAATCTGACAGAAGCAGCTTGAACCTCCCAGTGCCAGGTCAGTCTCTTTGCTCATTCTGCTCTTGGACATGCAAAGTCCAAAAGGAAGAAGTAGAAACAAGACTGGTTTTGGAGGTAAAGCACTCAGTGGAGTGCAGGCTGTCTATTGGAGACAGAAACTGAAAACCCTGTTTGATCTGAGATACCTACTGGTGTACAATTTCCCATCATTTCTGTAGAGCACAGAACTGCTTCAACTGCCCTATTTATTTGCCTACTGAAAAGTGAGTGGGTAATTTCACAGTTGCTCTTGTATATTAGCTTTATTATACAAAACTTTATCTTAGAGAACTGTTACATATTTCAGAAGAAAAGGGATTTGTAACAGGGCTAGTAGCAGGCCTTTATTATAGAGGTGATAGGAGTTACCATCTGAGAATAGCAGATTCTTTTTCACAGTGTAATTGGCATTGATTATCTTCTGTCCATGTGCACTGCTGCTTATCAGTAGAGATGCCCCAGAAAGATGGTTTTATGTAGTGTCTTTGTACAGTATTGAAACGTTTTTTTGCCATAAAAAAAGTTGATTATCAGCACAATGAAATCAGACTGGTCACAAAAGTTAATAATGGAGCTAGATGTCTGGTGTGGAAGTCAAGGAAAGTCAAGAATTATTAGTTCACAAAACAAGACAGGCAAACTTCTACCTTAAAGAAAAAAACAAACAAACAAAAAAACCAAACAAAAACCCCCACCAAACAAGAAAAAAACCCAAAACAAACCAAACACCAAAACCCCCCCTCAAAACCCCCAAAAACCCAACCAAAAAAACATTCCCCACCACCAAAAAACCCCAAACACAACAACAGAAAACCAAATCCAACACCAAAACTCACCTCAAATCCCCCATAACTAAAGAAAAGAAAACTGAGAGCTCCTGAAGAGCAGGGTGCTGTCAGGGGATGAAAAGGGCCCAGCATGAGGAAGAGCAATTACTGCTCTTGTTTCTCTCTGGTGGCCACAGTGGCTTTTCAATCCAGTTTTGAGAAGGCTTAGCTGTGCCATTGAGTGTGTTGATGCAGCTATTGACAGCCAGGCCCAACAGATGATTAAAGGGATGAGGAAAGGAAGCAATGTCATGCTTTCCAAGGAAGGAAAGGATCAGGACAGATGTAACTTACTCCAGTTCTTAACAACACATTCCTACAAATAGAAAGCAATGCTGAAGCTATTACTGTCACCACTCAGGCATGATGATAAGTGTTAAAAGTAATAAGCTACCTATCTTAACACATAAAAATGAGGTAAATCATGGTATAATGATTATCAGACATTTCAGCTAGATCTGAAACAGGAATAATACGTATTCTGCAAACTATCCATCAAAGGTATCCTATATTATTCCATGTGACAGATTAAATGGCTGATCTCAGTGCATGTGAAATTGCCAGATATCCAGGAACTTAAGAAAACCTAGGCCAGTTTTCACAAAGAGTCTGGGCTTAGTAGTAGTAAAAATTACTACCTTATTTTATTATGCCAAATGCCAGAGTTTGCGTGGCTTAAAACATCAAAATGAGAGAAAGACTCTGCGTGGAGAACCAGGCAAGGAACGGCAAATCACAGTGCAAGAGGTGTAACAAACTGTGACAGTGATAAAGGGCTAAAAGAAACTCTCAGGAATCACAAAATATAAGCATTGTGGGGGTGACATACCTGGGGAGAATGATGCAGTAATTTTGAAAAATTAATGTTTAAAGCATAGCCATTTGGGGTGAGTTTATAGCTATTCACCATTTATAGGACAACCAGAACAGTAATTAAGCAGGAATTAAAGACAGATTAGGATTGAATGATGCAGGGTGGGTAAAAGTTGTGTTATGGTGAATGCTTGCTCAATTAAAAATAATTAGTGTAAAACAAAAAAGTGTCTTCAAGATGTCTTGGTGCTCTCCACAGCATCAAGTACCGTGTATAGACTCAACTTTTGTTTCCACATGAGGAGAACAGGCCATCTATTACAGAAAGGATACAGCTGGTGGGAAATTTAATTTGTAACATTTGGTATGATCTGGAAGAATTGGGCTGGATGATACCAATTTATGCTGCAATTCTATCAGGCATGCTCCCTCCTAAAAATGAGTTTATTTGCATACAGTCAAGTATTCAATTGAAGGAAAAACATGGAATAAAATGTAAACAAAAGTAACACAACAATGGTTCATCTTGACCAAAAGGACTGCAACCTAAACAGTTTCCTGATATCACCCCAAAATGGATAAATTCCAAGGTCTGATAATAGGAGTAACACAGCCTTGGAGCCTTGCTCAGTGCCAAACTTTGTATCCCTTATGAGAAACAGTTGTGTACTACAAGCACTCAGAGCTTTACTGACATTTAGCTTAGTGGAATTATTTTGCTTTCAATCAGGAATGTTCTGCTCTTAAATTAACTGCTAATTCCTAATGCAAACCTGCTATCCATATATACCGCTATTACTCCTTGATTTGAAAGTTCTTCTCTTTCTCCACAAAAATTGTCAGAAATTGGTGCAGATTTCTTTTGTTCAATTAAAAAATGACATTAGGGTTTTTTTAATACTCCTTGTGCTCTAAAAATCCCAATGCTACAACAAATCAATGACTATAACCTGCTAATACCATCTAAGCTTTACCTGATTTAACTTCTTATGCTTTGCCCTCTTGATTCTGGAAAATTCAATTCAATTCTAAGTATTTTCAAAAAATTACTTGTGCAGTATTTCTTCATAATTTTGCATTGGCTTTGGCTATAAAAATTTCCATTTCTGAAAGTTAATATGTATTTAATGTCTTTAGCCCTCATATGCTATATCAATACTTTTCTCTTTTCCTTTTTTCTTTTTACCTTTTTTTTTTTTTTTAAATTTGGAAAGGAGGGTAAAGAGAGACGAAAAGATAAACCGGTTATTTAGAGGGTTTTACATTTTTATAAGTTGTTTATATTTGTGTAACTACTTGTAAGAAAATATTAATTGAAGTTATATATCAGATTTGTCAGTTGACTTTCACTGCATCACCAACCTTATGTTTTCAAGAACAAGTCAGCACTTTAAGACAGATGATCCACAAGTAATTAAGGCAAATGATATCCCAAGCCAGAGATTTAGAGTGCTCGGTCACCATATTAAGAGTATTACGGCTTTAAGACATTGAAAGTCCATCCATGTTACTTTTCCTGCCACAGCACAGCCTTTTGTCATGGTTTACAAGAACCATGGTAAATTAATATTTTTGCACAAATGCTTTCAACCTGCAGTGGTAGTACAGCATGATAAGGCACCAGTTTAAAAGATGTTTCTTTAAGCAGCAGGAGGTTTAGCATCACCCCTGTGTTCAATTTTGTTGCAATTTGTTACCACAGAACAGCTCTGGCATTTTAAAGAAATTCCTCACACAGATAATTTCTGGACCACTGTTTTTCACATCAATTTTAGCTGCATCCACAGTTCACAAAATGGGTGATTTCCTTGAGATTGGGAAGAGGTACCTGCAAAATTACATACCAGCCAAGCTAGGCTGGAGGTATTTTTACCTTAAAAACATGCATGTTGAATGCCTTCACAATCTGAAATCAATCTCTGGGATGTCTCCTTCTCTGTGTCACATTGCAGAATATGTGTCCTTTTGAAAAAGCCTTAAAATTGTTAGAAGATATTTCACATGTGTCTTGCACTTCTGTGCCTGGGATGCATGGAGGAGATCTTAAATCACATTTCTGGAAAATGAATGAACACAACTCCATGCTAAAAAATCCCAGTTCACAGTTCTGGTTTAAGTGGATAGCTTTCAGGAGAGAGGCATCTCTTTAAAGCACCATTTTCAGGTGCAACATCCTGCTTGCAGTTTTTGTAGAAAAATGTGAGTGAAACTGGATGCTTTTACATTTCACTGATTAACTGCTATAGGAAAAGAATTAGATTTTCTATTAACAGCTTATTGGCTGGCAAGCCATTATCTTTTTCCTAGCACTTAGGTTAATGACAGGTTAATCTTGTTAAGACAGATCTGACACACCTCTTTTTCAGGAAATCAGAAAACCAATAAAAGCCTAATCAGTTCACGTGTGGCCACATAATGCCTCTCTACTACTTGCTGCTAATATGAGCAGGCATTATTTTATCAGGTAAAACCAATATTTCATGTTATCTTCAGATGGAGTCAACAATGGGGAAAGGCAAACAAACGAGAATGCAAAGAGTCATGCTCATACAGAGAAAGGAGGAAGAATGGGCTGGAAGGGGATAAATTTTTGCGTCATCAATGCGCATCCTAAAGCATGAAGCTTGACAGCACCAAGACATTTTTATCCCAGCCAGTTTAACTAAAAGCATTACTCATGCTGTTCCTTATAATTTAGACTTGTATTAACATACAGCTTTATTTACTACTCTCTGACATTCTATTTGTTCTAGCACAACACAGAAATGTGGAGCAAGGTGAATTATAGGAGCCATAACATCATGTTTTTTTCCAATTGTATATATGTGGGAATCCTTAAAATTAGAGGGTCTTGAGAAAGTTAGAAAAAGACAGGCCTCAGTGACAGCAAAGACAGTGAGATGCTAAAGCAGCAGAAAAATTAGTAATGTAGACGCGAGAAATAGAATAATAGGCCTATGTTATGTGCTCCCTTAGGTGGTAACAAGTTTACTTACTGTATATCTTTAGAAGGTTAAAAATGAATAGAGCTCTGTGCCTTGTTTCTTATGAACAAGCTATTGTGTTTGAATATAGGCCACGATTGTTTTAACCAAAGCTACGTGTGCTTTAAGTGATTGGATAGAAGTATTGTCAATATGCTTGTGCTCTATATGTGATTGGCTGAAACGCAGATGGAAATGGCTTTATGATATGCTGTAACACTATGTCTCTTTGGCACTCTGTTTGAATCAGTGAGCTGGTTGCATCTCTTGTCTCCATTGTTGTAACAATGTGCTGAGACTGATGTGTGAATAAACCACTCTGACGCTGGTGCGGATTGTCCCGTCCCGTTCGTGGTGTAAATAGTCTTGCCAGGGCATATATACATTACCTTTCTTATCCCTTTCCTTCAAGAATGAAATCTGTAGTAAGAGAGACCTGGTCTCTATTCAAGGCAAAGACATTTGTTCAGTTCACACATATACCCTTCTCCTGTCTTTAATATTTCAAGATGTGTGTGTGGGTGGAGTTTTCAGCCATGTGAAATAAAAGTGGTTCTATCTTTTTGATGCTTGAGGGAATGTGAGAACAATCTAATTGAAGAAAAGTTAATTTTTTGTTCTGAATAAAAAAAGGTAACAAAGTACAATGAGTAACTATCTCTAAAATGGAGCTATTCTAATGGAAAAACAAATAGAATCAAACCTTCACATAAACAATGCAACTGGTACCCTTGTCAAAAGCATGACCTGCAGAGGTGCTTTAACCCTGAGTTGATCCAATCACTGTAATAAAATTACCATTACAGAAGACGAGCTTCATCATCATTTGTGAACTAAAAGATGAGTGGAAATATTTGTGGTTTAGGAAATGAATACCCTTTTCCAGAGCACTTGCTAACACACTAAACATGTGTTTCTGAATTTGGAATTTCACACAGCCTCTGTCAATGGGAGAAAGAAAAAATCCGTATCTTGCTCTGAACTATCAACAGGTTTCAAAATGAAGATGGTAAAACATATAGCCAGTATCTATAAAAAAACTTTTCACTGAGAAATGAGATACGGTAAAATTTAATCACCATGTTTACAATTTTAAGATCAGTGTGCATGGTAAAGGTCCTAGGAGAGAAATTTTTAAATAGACCCCCTATTCTGTATGCTTGAGGGATATTACCATGTTAATGGTTACCTGAACAACCACTATGATAAAAGCAGCTAGAGCTAACCTTACATTTGTGTTTAGATGTGCAGTAAATGTGAAACAATAGAAAGTTACATGAAAATAGGCATGTAACAACAGCAAAAGCAGCACACACCTATTTCTGGGGGACTTGGAGATTATTCCAGGGAAGTTAGTATCCATTGAAGTGCTAAGGAATGTCATAATTTATGCATTAAAACCTAACCAAACCAGCTCAACATTAAATGTATTAATTCTTCCTATAAAGTCAAATACCACTTACCAAATACACAAGTTCCTGCAACTGTGCCATAGGCTGCCCTTTGTTTGATCTGATTGTTTGGTCTTACCTATGTGGTATTTAACAGAACAGATTTTTTAAAATTTTTATTTTTATTTGACTGTGTTTTCTCTTCCATGTGCCTCTGTCTGTCAAATGACAAAAGGAAAAACTTGTGTTTCAGTGACACTCTGGCCTGTGCACACAAATGATCCCTTGGGAAAAATCAGTGGTTCTTTAATTATTAAAACTACCTCAGAATTTGGAATGAGGTTTCTCATGTTCTTGGAAAAGAAAGCACAAAAGCAATTACTATACACACTCCAAAAGCATTTTCAACCCAGAGTTTGTTTTAGTTATTTTTATTTTATTTTTAAAAGAACCCTTTAAAAAATACTGAGAAAAATTCCTCCTTCAAGAAACTCACTCTTCAATGAATCTAAAACAAGCAAGATTCAGTACGTGGGGCCATCTTACATCAGCTCCTGCTTTGTGACAAATGCCTTTTGGAGGTTTGTCTTGCTGTAATCTCTCGGTGTTTAGCACACAGAGCTTTAGTGCAGCAAGTGACTGCTACCATGGTGGCCCAGCAGCTCAAGAGCTGCACAAACCCAGCTGAGCAGCAGCCCAGGAGACAGCCGTGGTGGGGGGAGACCTGTGTGGCTCTCACCGGCACATCTCTCTCACAAGGCGTGTGCCAGCCATCAAGCAGGGCTCACAAAGAAAGAACAAATATTTTACTTCTAAGTAGGTCTGGCAAATCAGTTTTGACAGTATTTGCATAATCTTCAGTGTTTCTGAAAGCACATTTGAACCTGCTTAGTTACAATAAAAACACTTTGCAGAGTTAAAGGTAAGGTGGAGAATGAGAGACTGCAATACTGCATCTCAGGTGCGTGGGATGATCCTCATGGTTCCAGAGGAAAAGACAATATGCTTATCATCCAGGTGATCTAGCTTTCTTTGAAGATGGAAAGTCTTTATCCTGACTACTGCACCTTTTAGAACCCACTTTTTGCATGTGGCCCGTTTGCCCCTACAGTTCTCTGGGCAGAGAAATGACAGAACAGATCCCTCAAGTAAAATTAGCTTTTCTGCTTGCTTTTATGAGCATTCACATGCCCCTCAGAGAAGGGAAGAGGCCAGCTATGCTGAGACCTCCACTACTTCTGCTTGGTTAGACTACTTAAGAATTATCCTTGTTTGATTTTACAGAATAATTCATGAATAAGTTTAAAGTTTGACCTTTTCTAGTTCCTTGCTAACACTAAATGGGTTTCCAGTGAGGTACACTATCCCTGTGAGACACAGCATGACTTTTCTGGGGACAAGTTTCTATTTTGCACTATGTTAAGCCAAAAGCTGACTGTGTTGTTCATGGAGTATTTCCATTTTTATTCTAGCACTGTTTCATAAGTACTTGTTAGAAAGCATGAAACCAAACAAAGAAATACATTTGTTCCTGTAGCTCTGCTGCCTCCAGAACGAAAAGCTAGCTGTTTGTGGTCCTAATGAAAAGCCCTCTAGGAAAAAGGTGTGTGAAATTTTGGCACTTCATTATATATGCCTGTCATTAAATGGTAAAGACTTACTGAATGACTGTTCAAAAGGTTAGCTGCTGACATTTTAAGTTAATGCTTAGACTCAGCATGGCCCCTGATGTAGCAGCACAAAGAAACAAATACAGAAATAAGCTGCAAAGCCCCCTTTCCAAATGCGTAACTACCCTTACAAGCAGGTGGGAAAAAAAGGTCACTTCAGCTGTGAACACCTCCTTTCTCAGAGATCATTCACCCTGCTCTGGTAATATCAAATCACCTCTCCCTACTTCATGCAGGGCAAACACACAAACTGCAGGCGTACAATTTCCTGGGTGTTATCACCTGAACTGTGTATTTTCTGTTTTTAGGAAACTTAGAAAATGAAAATATGAAATGTCCCTTCATTTTTTCTTCTCAAAGGTCTTGAGTTAAGTAGATTTTCCAGAAGACTGGAGGATGAACAGAATGAGAATTTATCAAATAAAACTACTTATGAAAAATGGGAATAAAAGTATGTTTTAATATAAGCAGTTTGCACGGTAAATTTTCGTAGATCACACTAGTTCAACACTAAATTATATCTCACTTTGGGATTCCTAAGAGCTATTTTGCATACATTTTCAACACCTAAAAAACATGCTATGTGCAGAAATTTTTTCCATAATATTCCTTGCACAAAGAATACTGGCTTTGTAAGAGTGGTCACTCAGCATAAAATTATATTTGGAGTTTCTTGATGGAATAAATGCATATACTAATTTCATAAGTGTGAGGCCAAAATCCTACAGGTAAATTTGTGATGTGGTTCACCCCAAGGGCCCTTCTCACCACCTAGTCTGCTCCCAGAAATGCTATAAAAAAATTCTAAAAGGAGAAGAGGAATAAAGCAAGCCATATGTAATACTGCTGGAACAGCTTTCAGCTACTTTCAGCTGAAATCTTTTACATGAAATTTCTGTTCCTTTTTTTAGAAAATAGCTAAACTATGTTCATACATAAAACCCCCACACATTCTCAAATATATGAATGCATTTATACTTCCTTTCTGGGAAAAATTAGTACCATTTGAACCACCTGTAACAATGCCTATTTTCTCTTTTCTTTTTTCTTTCCTAAGAATAAAGGTTAGCATTGCATTTTGAAAAGTATATATTATGCATTACTTTTCTGCATTGTGCTATCACTACATTTTTGGAATTAATTTACTATTCTTTGGTAAGTGACCTAATTTCAAGAAGCATGCAATAAAGAGCTTAACCCCTCTTCACTTGGAAATCCTCAAAAGATTTTGTAGTTTGAGAGAGAATTTGGAAAAAGGAACTCTAGTGAAAGCAGTGGTGTCTTACTTGAAAAGACTATGGTATAAAGAGGTAGTATAAAGCCACCTTGATAAAATGCACACATTTGTCAAAATTCCTTTGGATCCATGCACAACTGAGCGCTATTCCTTATTCGTTTGTACAGTGAAAAAAAATTTATCTTAACTGCAAGGTATTACCACTAAGATACAGGCAAATTCAGAGGATGGAGTTATATTTAGATTTTTCAAGAGCAATTGGCAAGGGATTTCAATCAAAGAAGGTACAATAGAATATGGAATAAAAAAGCTGTCCAAAGGAAAAAAAGAAAACCTTCATAGCAGGAAGCTTTCAGTTCAACAGAGGTGGCTCCAATGCCTGTACCCTTTCTACCCTCTGGAGAGAGAGTTCTGGGAGCTAGAGACTGCCCTCAGACTGAAAAGCCAAAAGTTTATATAGTTTAGATAAATGTGAGATGTTCTAAGGGGAAAAAAGTCAGTATGGCAGTAACACAAGTGAATAAATTTAAATTTTGAAGTAAAGTTTTAGCATTTCTGTGGTAGCTGGTGCATGGTGACTCATGAAACCTTAATTTGCCTCATTTATGGACCACCAGTGCATTCCTATATTCTACATGCTCTAAACTCTTAACTTTACCAAATTCTAGTCTCATAATTCTTCTGGGAGAGTGAACAACTTGGCATAAATGAAGAAGGATTAAGTAAGAACTGAAAACATTGGGCTAAATAGAACATAGAGATTATGCTACCAGGCAATTAAATACCAAGATATAGAAGATATGCACAACAAAAGCACAGATAATCAGTGCTGGAATAGAGAAGGTTCAGAAAAAAAAAGAAAACTAGATGAAGACAAGAGTAATCCAATTGGTTAACTTGGTGCGAAGCAACATTCCCAAAAGAAATTGGCACTAAAGGAGAAATTCTGAAATAAAAATAATTTTATTTGTAACTTAATTTATTGGTAATTTCAGATCTCTGTATCAAATATATAGGAACATGTAATTGGTTCTAGAGAAGAAAGAAATATAAGTAGGAACTGTGATGTTTGATAATGAGGAACTTGTTTGTAAATTCCTTAAGTAGAGCAGAAAAATGATTAAATATACAGACGAGCTGAAGGGATAAAAGAGTATGACCATCCTTGCAAAGAGAAACATGAGAGGTGGAGTCAATGTGCTTTCCTGTAGCTGCAGTGATTACAGCTTTTCTATTAAAAACAGATTCAAAGATAATCCACACAATTACTGACCATCCTTATGTGAGCATGCTTCTGGCTGGCAACTTTTGCAAGACTTGAGATGTGACCAAGCATCTGATTCTTATATAAACAGCGGTCACAAATCCTTAATCAACCAAACATATATTGCCCAGAGTACAGTGGTGAAATCCTAAACAGATCTAACTTCCCTGAACGAAGTGACTTTAATGGAAAATCTGATGAAGCAACAGGTACATAGATGTCACAATGGAGTTAAAAAGCACATGGGCCGTGAGACTGAGGACAGGCGAAAAGGGATAATTTGAAAAATCGGGATAGCCAAAGATGCAGTTAACAGTGGGGAGGAGAGAAGGCTCCATGCTGTATAAGGAAAGCCTGATCTTCAGAAGTGATACATAATAGAGTGAATGGAGATGAGAAAGAAAATGAGTGTGAGAAGACATCAAACCATACCCTGCAGAACACCTGCAAGCATTGAGGAACGGCAGAATGGTGCACTCAGTAATTCCTAGTTTACCTAAGAGCCACAAAGAAAGCAAATATTTGAGAAACGATGTGCAAAATCCACCTTCAGCTACCACACATGTTCAAATAGACAAAGCACAAAGGAGTCCTAGCAATGGAATAGGGCTCCTGGAATGAGATCGCTTACCATTCTGGAAACCCCAGGTTGGAGAAGTCCCTCTTCCTGAAGGAAGCTCCAATAACTGCCTGTCTGTCACAGAGCAGGCTGTGGTGTTGAGACTCAGGCTCTGGAGGTGCTCCCTGTGCAGTTGAAGAGCAGCTGGTGCCATGGCACAAACTGCAGCTCCAGCTGCTGCACGGGGCAGAAGGGTTTGTGTGGCACTGCCCAGCCTGTGAGCACACAGCACAAGGGACACAGGAGAACTGATTTCACATCAATTAACAAAATCAGCTTAATATACACTTGTGGGGCTGTAAAGGCAAATAAAACGTGAACCAATTTTCTGTCCTTTTATTGCTACCTACAAAGGGCAGAAATTACCTGAGGTGCTGAACTTTCATCTCTGATTATTAGTAACAACTCTGTCAGTCCTCTTGTTGGAAAATAATGGAATAGTTTGAAAAAGAGCATAATGTGACAGAAAGATGGAATGAGATAGTCGAAAAATAAACATGCCACGTAATTTTTAGAACTATGCAACCACTGCATATCAAGTCCATAAGGAAAATTTCAACTGTTAAGACTGCAATTAGACATCAAATATATTTAAGGAAAGTCTTATTATGTCTTTTTCTCTCAAGAAAAGACAGATTTTCTGTTCCCTAAATATGGCAGAAACAAGCCGATATCCTAGTTCACACTATTAGAAGTTTGTTTCTGAGAACAAGAACTTTGTCATCTGAAGAAGCACTAAAGTATACGGTTTTGTGACGCAAATTCCTGTGAGCAGCAAACATTTGCCCCTTGATCTAATGCAACAGTTCTTCATGCATGATTTCTCCTTGGAAACCATATGCTGGGCTTAGGTTCAATATCCTGAATGACATGCGTTTGAACTCCTTCCAGGGACTAAGGAAAACAATTCCTTAACAGCATTTAGGAAACAACTTTGCTGTAAACTACTAATATATCCTCTTCCTTAAGCAACCTAAATTCCTTAAACATAGTACTATTTAAAGCAAACACTGATTTCTGTATTTCAGGGTTAGGAAAAAGAAGATCTACATCCTTCAAACTTGTCAACATCTGTTTCATTCCCAGCAAACTTGGTGTTTGGCAATAATGTATATTTATTTCAGACGTTATAAGCATCTGCACTGTAGTTGGATAAGAGGTTAGAGCAGCTGATTGAAGATTTGTAATGCCCGTGTGAAAACCCCTGAGTTAAGGCAAACTTAAAAAAATTAATATATTAAATGTAGTATCATTGTTTTAATGTTTGTACAATGAGAACATTTTTTTTGTGGAAAACAGATGGATTTAGAGATTTTTTTTAATTTTTTTTTTTTTTTACAAAACATGTGTTCAAACAAATAATCTTTAACTCGATAATGGTATCCCATAGCTGCCACAGGACAAGTAGCTGTGGCCCACACTCTCTTTAACCACTCTGTTTTTTAATCTTTTCTTTCCAGGAGATAGGGAGGGAAGGGAGCCCAGAAAACAAACAAAAAATATCCACTGCTCAGTTCTCAAATCCAGACTGATTTCAGCAGAACTTTTCAAAGAAAAAAGCTGGATAATCTTCAAGTAACGGCTCACCTGTGACTACAGATTTTCCAGTTGCTTTTGACGGCTCTCAATTGACTCTTTTAAGATGCTTCTTTTTTTTTTTTTTTTTTTTTGGTCATCTGTCAAATGTAGTACTTTCTTCAAAGTGGTCAGAGGAAAAAAGGGTAAGCACCCTGATCTGTCACACCTACAGGATAGAGCCAACCAATACATGACAAAGAAGCAGCAAGAGAAGAATATCACGTGCTATCATTATCTTGCAACACCTGGCAAGAAGTTATCTATAATGATTTAAAACACAGCACTGTTCTCACACAGTGTTCTCCAGAGTGACTGGAAGAAAGGCTTTGTTTTATGCAATAGATCCTTCTCTGAATGCACTCTGTATCATTCCTGTTAACATCAAATGATAAAATAGGCATTTTTAATTTTGGCTGTCAGCTCTAGGAAGCATACACTTCTCAGATGCATGCACAGTAGCACTGCTTCCTCTGTTTTCAAGAAAAGCTAGTTGTTAATTGCAATGGAGGCAGGTAAAAGCCACTTTTTTTGTAAAGATAGTGCTAAACTTACACAACCAGAATAGAGCACTGATGAGAAGAGACTGGCTGAGCATCACAGGGACAACAGCTTTCCCTTGTCACTTAGTTTCTTTTGGTAGAGCTACCAGAAGCAAGGTTTCTTTTGAAATTTTGTTTGCAAAATTAATTTTCAGACTAGAACTACATCATGCATTCAGGTCTCCAACATGACTTTGTACCCTCTGCTCAAAGAAAAGGGTCTCCAGCTCTCTCCATGGGATGTGTGTCTCCTCCACTTCCCACACAGAACAGCCTTTTGATAAGGTCCCATGAAGCTGCCTGGTTCTCAGTCACATATCCATTTACCCTCACCAGGATGAGGCCCTGGGAACTGAAACTATGAAAATGAGAGAAAAAGCTGGGTGAATCAAATGTTTAAGTTCACTACTAGGCTGGGTCCAACAGGAGCCATAAATATTCGATATATATTTGCAGAGATGGAACAGAACCACTCCCAGTTATTAGATCATGAGAATGAACTTATCTGAGGGAATTTGCTCTCAGCCGTTCCTAGTGAAAAGATGCTATGTATTTTATTCCCAATAGCTACATTTAGACATGTATATGCAATAACAGAGCAAATCATAAACACAAAAGCCCATTTAACATTTAGTTTCTACACATAATTTACTGAATGTAATTTTTTACTGTGGCAATATGGAAGGTAGCTAGTGCAGGAACAACAACATCAAAAGGACTCAAGTGAGGAATTGAAAGATTAGTTTCTTCCAAAACCATGGAGATTTTTTGCACAAGTCCTTAGAACCTCTACCTTTTACACTAGAGGAGTATGTTTGAACTCTCCACGCAAGACACAAATCAGGCGACAACCAGAGAGAGAAAATCAAAGCAGTTACAAATTACTGTAATATTGTAAAGTAGCTGTAAATTATTGTAATACAAATTAATCTAATGTCTAACCGTGTGCTCCATTTTTTCTTTTCTTCAGAATAATATGCTTAACTGCATCCTTAATGACTCGTCATTTATTGGACCTTGTATTAATTTAACCTATCAAGATGAATGTAAGCAAACCACTCTTGTTAAAAAACAAAAGCAAACCTTCAGTGTAGCCTATTACAGAGGAGCTTGCTTTTCATATTCCCTGACCTACTGCCACATCCCAAAATGGGTAACACTCAGGACAGATGAAATGCCGTGACGTGAAGGGTGAGAGATGATGGCCCATCCTGGAGTAGGAATGGCTGAAACCTGCTGTCAGCTTCTCATTAAAAAGTCAGGAACTGGGACCATAAACCCTTCAAGGAGAGAAAATATGGCAGCATAGAAATGACATGACACATAAAAAATGAACTGAAGTAGCCCCAAAATGTTTCCAAGAGCAATATCCCAAACAGGAATCACAATACTAATATATTGTGATTGTGATTGTGAAAACTATCTATGTGGGAGGAGGGGACAAAGATTATGAGATTCGGATGCCCTGGGATGAAGCAGTCAATCATATGTGACTCACGCCCTCTATTCCAGAAAGTTCCCCGTTCCCCACCTTTCCATTGAATCTCTCCCTAAAGAACACCCTCTCCCCGTTTCCTTATTGGTGTACCCCAGTCACCCCACTATAAGACCACCTCTGTACCCCCTTCCTAGTGGTCGAAGTGCACACCCCCCCCCCCCCCCCCCCCCGGTCCCGCCTACTCCTTACCCCTTATAAACCCCGTTCCCGCCACGGTCCGGGACTCGGCATCCCGGCTGCGGAGCCTTTCAATAGAGCTACGCCGCGCTTTCCTTCCCCCACCTGTGCTCTCAGACTACCCGACATTAAAAGCCTGTTGGAACAACACTGGAGTCTTCGCGCCCACCCTTTTACTTGGTCGCGCCGACATTTCGTCATCCGGGAGCGTGTGTGATCGCGGCAGGAGCGCACCGCGGCGAGACGCACCGAGGAGGGGTTCCGCCCGCACCCACCCAGATTTGGGGCTCCCGGCAGCAGTCAGGACCCCGAAAACCCGCAGACAAAATAATTCGTAGCTGGTGCAGGGTAGTTCTGGTGCCGAGTATATAGTGTATTGACATTCTAGCAGCAGTATTGAGTTTGCACGGCCTCGGACAGCAGCTTTCAAAGTTTTTTTTGTCTAAGCTTTTCTTTAGCTGCCTGAAATTTCCTGGCTTAACGAGATTGGAAATTTTTCAAACGACCGTGTGGTTATGCTTAACTTGCTTTGTTTTTGCTTATCTTTTTGTGGTACAATAGTTTTACCCAGATACTGTCTGTAAAAGACGTGGCATGAGAGCACCTTGGAAAGTGGAACACAGGAGATGGTCTGGAGAAGTGCAGGCGTGGGATGGTAAGAGATGGGTCAGTTCCACACGGGAGCACCAGCACTATCCACAAGTCACCAGTGGTCAGCTGGAGAAATAAAGACTGAGAGCTGAGCAACACCTGCAGAAGTACAAAGAGAATAGAGAGCAAACATGCAGCTTGTGTGAAATAGACCTTTGATACGAAATACAGCTGCGCCATGTGCTACTCAATAAAGAGCAAGCAAGGTGTGTGACACATCAGAAAACACAGAAATATTACTCAACAGGCTCCCAGGATGAGACATGAGAAATAAGAAGATCATATTTTTAAGGGTTTGAGCTGCATGATCTCGTCTTACTTCCTGAAAACTTGAACACCCAAGGGGCACAGGAAGGCTGTGCATAATATCAGAAGTAGCAGATACTAGGAAGCATGAACATAGCAGCTTTGTTGTATTACACTTTTTCTTTTAAAGTGCTTAGTTTTTTCCATGATGACTTCAGTGGGATAATAGCTATCAAACTACATTTTAACTAAATAATTTTTCTTGAAGTGAAATATATTCCAGTCTCCTATGATGAAAAACAGGCAGAGCAGGCAAGGTTTCTGAATGAGGATGCATTTAAATTCTGGGAAAACTTTACTGAGCCACTCAAGATAAGATTTTGGGGAGTTCTCATCAATTTAATGGGCATGTCAGTATCAAAGCAATTAATAATAATGGAGTCCTAAATGATGCATATGCTTAATATGTTTAATTTTAGGGCTTAAAACCTACATATTTTAACTCCAAAATATTTATAAATCTACCCATGGGCATTTAAGTTTGGAAAATAAATTGTTTAGAATCTCAAGATCACAGGAAACAGTGAAAGGTTTACGGTAAAAAAATACAGACCGAAGTAAACTTCCAGAAAGTATTTCTCATCCTTTCATTGTCTCCGACAGAATGTGTCTCAGAAGAATGAGAGAATTTTGTTCTGGTGAAGCATGTGGAGCACACAGTACAGGAAGTGTTGATAAGTGTACATGGCATACACAAGTATAATTTCTTTTTTTACTTGAGGTTTGAAGGTCATTGAGACCTGCTGAAAATTCTGCCCTGGTCCCAGGTGAATAGACTTGACTGCCAAGTTATCTGGGTGTCCAGACAGTTCGGCCGGTTTGTATTCTGCACAAAAAGTCCACAGCTTTGCTGCACAGCATGATGGGCAAAGACAGGCAGGAAAAAATTGACAGCACACCCTGTGTGACTGTTTCCCCTGCAATTATCGCCCTTTCTCCTTGTGATAGTAGAACTGGTAGTTCGTTGCCCCAGTTCAGCCCCTCTCCTCTTAAAATACCCTTGGGTGCTGCACATCTAGCCAGGTTAGCTCTGGACCCCTGTGCATCTTTTGAAGCAGGGACTTCGCTTGATTTTCTGCTTTACCAAAGCCAAATTGCATTTCAGGTGATTCATACAACTCAGCAACTATCACCAGTATTCTAAATCTCATAAGCAGCAAGCAAACAAGCCATAATGCTGCACCCAGAGGTATTGGCAGCCTCAAAAGATAGTAGCAACTACTCCCTACATTACTACTGGCCCTGAGATTGCAGCATGTGCTCAGCTGATGTCTGGGCTCTCAGACACAGGTCAGAGCTTGAGGAAGTCACCAGAAGTGGGTTCTGATGCACCAGGATGAAGTAAGCAGGTATCCCACTTGAACTTTTATGATTTATACACTGGAGTACTGGAAATACTTCTTCACCCCGTTTTTTCCCAGCTGCTGTTGAGGCCATGGCAATGACTTTTTTTTTTTTCCCCTTTGTTTTTTTCTCCAGAGTCAAACAGATGGAAATGGACAAGAGCAAAAAGATAGCCAGCCAGAGAAACAGACTGGAGCTGTGTTTAGTGAGTGGAATCAGAAATAGGGAGACTTAAGCCTATCAATATATTTTTAGAGACTACTTAATAATAATAGCAATTGAGAGCTTTTATCTACACAAATCTGTGAAACAACCACATCAGTGATATTTCAGGAAGGAGCTGGGCAAAAAGCTTTTACAGAGGTTTTGGGGAGTTCTGTCACGCCTGATCTGTTAGCTACTACTTTAAGTATTGCAACACCACCTCTGTGCCCAAGGTGGAAGAGGGAGGGAAAAGGGAAACCTAAGTTGAAATAGAAAACAGCAACTCTTTAGAGGAAGCCAAAAGCTCCTCCCCAAAAGAACATTCCTGATGGTAGGGAAGGATGAGGAAAATAGACTTGGCAAGAAACAGAGCTGGGTGATGAAAAACGCCCAAACTATGAGAAAAATATCTGAAACAGAACAAATTTCCTTTTTAAGAGCAACAAACTCATGCTTTTATTAAAAAAAAAATCACATCCTTAAAACCAGCTGATTATATCAGTCATCAGCATAGACCTGAGGACTTAAGACCCTAAACAAAACATAGTAGCGTTTTATTATAAGAAAGTCGTACTAAGATTGTTCATTGCTTTCATTCCTGAATTGTTATGAGAAAGCTCAGGATTTAAATCATACTGGATAAATTTGTAATGCACACTGGAATTAAGAAATACTACAAAAACCAGATTACCACCTTTAAAACACGGCTTTTACTTGGACAAGCCAAGAGTTTCAGCTAATTTGCAAGCATATGTAGGCAGATTTTATTTAAAATTTACATATTTCTCTATTTGCTTTTCCTTTTTCTTTCTTTGCTATTGTAACAGAAATTGTTTGATTCCACTGGTACAAAAGCATCATATGGGCAGGGAGGATGTGCTTTCTCTCATTCTTGTCTTTACCTTCTCCTGTCTTGATTGAGGGTACAAGTGGGCTGCCCTTTAGGGTGACTCAGCTTCAACGTTACCTGGCAGCCAGCTGCCCATTTAGGTTTGTACTTGCTTATCCCAGTCCTTCTGTTTCTTAAATTAAAGACAGCTTAGGTCAAAAATAAACTGGCTGACCAGACAATGACCCTTCTTAGATCCCAGTTTAGCTTTTGAATTGCTAATATTCTTCTACACCAAATATGCCTCTTAGGAGGTGTTAGGGCATTTACTGGTCTTTGCTCCTACATATATTCCCAGACAAGGTGACAGCTGCACAGCAAGTACATCAGTTATCTGTTTACTGTTTATTCTCAGAATGCAAAAATTATCCAGAAATTGCCATGGGTACCATTTTTGACTTACACCCTCTCCCTGTGTTTCCCTTCTACTTTACCGAGTATATTTAATGGATTAGCAATGACATCAAGAGAGAAAAAGCCAAACAACACGAAAAACAACCTAAGAAGCCCTGCTTATCTGGGCCAAGTGGTCAGACTTGCTTGTGGTGGTGCCCTCCCAGTGTTCCATCTGCATCCATTGCGAGGATGACTCCAAGGGGCTTCATTGCCAGTGAAAGTCTGTGTATCAGGAGCTGCTCACAGTACATCCAAAGGCACACCCCCTCATATTTATTACAGGAGCTCCAAACCCCAGGAAAACCAGCTGGAACTCAGAGCACTCGGAGCTGCGAACAAAACAAAAACATGAAAATGTATAGCAGATCAAAGGAAGAGCTTTTGGAGACTGAGGAAGTAACAGAGACATTTCCTGTGGTTTTACCCAGCAAAAACCCCAACTTGAAACAGCATAATCAGGAGTAACAATTTTGTAGGCAGGATGACTTGGAAGAAAGCAAGAACCAGTTAGTTTTTTTTTAGCTCTCCTACAAATGATTTTATCCTGGCATAATTTTAGATATCCCGAATTTCAGATATTACAAATGTTGGTAAATGTCTTGTCACCAAATAAAAATTGCTGCTTCCTGGGACAGCACATGCAAGTTTTCAAGCAAGGTTGAATGATTAAAAAACCCTCAAATAAAAACCTTGCTAAGATTGTGATTTATTTTTGGGTTGTAATTTTTCATGCATTCTGATCCCACTGATGTTGTTACAATTTAAATATCTGCCCAAACTGTTTTCTACATTTATTCCATATATTTGATAGCACTTACTTGACTTACATAATTTTCTAGATTGTGAGAAATGAGCAGGCTGTTACTTCTAATTTTTTTAAAATGCTTTACATACTTCCTGTTTAATGGCAGTTGCCAAGCTGTGTTTGGAAAGAATTTGTTCATTGACATTTGAATAGCTGTCAATATGAGAGAGAGAAAATAATAGCAAAAGCAAGAAAAAAAAATTGCTCATCTATCCTTTCTGATAGCAAGAAAAATCAGGGGCTTCTGAATATTGGTAACTGATACAGAGAATCTGAATCACTGTAGAATTCCCTCTGCAATCTTGATGAAAAATCAAAGCACTTGGCTGAAAGGGAAGATAGAGTTTCTAACAGATAAATGAGATAGCTTTGCATTTCAGTTGTTCTTGCAGAGAACACAAAGTCACAGCTCTACTGAGGAGGAGATAAAAGGGCTCAGCGTACCTATAGAATACTGGTGTCCTCATGTGGTATTCCCAAGGATATCCGAGATCTACTCTGAAGATGACCTGGCCAAGAAAGACAGTCCAGGCTCTCTGTTTCTTTCCTTCATGCTTTCCATAAGAATACACTAAATGAACAAAAATATTCCTAACTTTAGGAATTACGAGCCAAGCTCATAATCATAAAAACCATTTTTTTACAGGATGTTGTGGAGAAGCAAGTACAGGCTCCAGCCAAAAACCAGTACATTAATATACCAGTACTGGAATCAGAATATTCCTCTCAAAACCCCCTGCTTTAATAAACTACCAGCAGCCTTGCCTGTTATATACTGCTGTCCTGAGTGGCTTAGCTGCACTTCAGGGCTCCAGAACCCACTTTGACATAGTTTTAAATTAATCTCCCAGACACAGAAGAAATTTTTCCCCCATATGTCTACTAACAAATGAACCAGAATGTGAGACTATCTTTTTTATGTGTTGGAAAAGAAATGAAATTTAGCAAAATATTTAATTATGAGTTGTGTGAATCGGTTTTTTTGTGGAAGCTGTGTGTTGAGTTTTGTGTGTAACTTAGCAGGTAGTCTTAGGAACTTGATAAATAATTAACTAGTATAGGGAAGGTTACAAGTTTAGCCGGTTTTTCTGAGGCAGCACAATGTGATAGGTAGAAGATGGATGATTTTGTTTTTGAGCTCAGGAATGTATTGCAAGGGGGGTTTGTCGGTTATTCAAGCTGAACTGTTTCTTGGATATTTTGTTATGGATTATGTGTATAAAGAAGAGCACCTGTACCCGAGAAAATGGGGTTCTGGCTTGGGACGTGAGTCCACGGACTCCCCCCCGGGCCCTCAATAAAGCACCGCACAAAACTTTGCCGAGTTTTGTGTCATTTATCTATCGGGCAACTTATGCATTACAGTTATCCGAGAACATTTTTTCTCTGTCCCTTTGATGGAAGAACCAATCTTTTCATACTTCGCATTCTGTCCTTGTTTCTCTTCAAGCTCCTGACACATCCTTTCTATGTTTTCCTGTACAGATACTAGCTGAGGAGGCTATATTTTCAGGGGAAGGAGGAGGAAAATAAATCTAATTTTGCATCAAGTAAAACAGAGCAAGTTACATTCTCCTGTAAAAGAGAATACAGTCTGGATTTCATGTTGGTTACAAAGCTACCCCTTATTCAAAAGCTGACTTGGTTCTTCTTAATGTTTGTACACTGGAAAATGAATCAAAATATTAAAAGGCTGCCAAGCCTTTGCTCTCACCTTTTCATAGAGGTGAAGCTGAAAGTAACAGCAGGATACTTCGACGATGGCCTCTTGAAGGAATTTTCTCTCCACAAAGAAAAAAGGAAAAAGCAAAAACTGTCCTTCGAGATGAGATGAGATGAGGAGAAAAAAAATTTGAAAAAATAAAACCAATGGCTTTGACAAGTAAATATAAAATAAACTGTAAAACACAGGTAGAAATGGCAGACTCCTTCCAAATATTGAAAAGTCTGAATGCTGTGAAAAAACAATTTAGAAAGTAATTTATTTCCATCATTAGGAATTGTTTACCTACCTGCATCTACTGCTGGTCCTCCTTTTCCATGTTTCTATTAATTCACCAAAGTTGTATATGTTTGCAGAGGAAAAAAGCCTTGCTGTTAACTCTAGAGAAACTACAGAGTGTACATACAGAGACAGGAGACTGTAGAAAAAAGTAAATGGAAAAAAATTGTTTTCTCCCACAATACAATTGATTTAAACATAAAGAAGTATAAGAAATTCAGTACATAAACTTACGGAATTATAATCAGCCCAATTGCTTAAGATCTTGCTTTGGAGGATTGACAGAATTTGATCCCAAAGCTGCTAAGTACTTGCAGCTTGGTAACAGTAAATATGTAATTAACAGAAAACTACTCTGTTGATCTTCCCTATCATTAAGTCTTCCAGAGGGATAATGTCAAGAACTTTTCCTTCAGCTTGTTCTTGATATGGTTTGGAACAATTAAATTAAAAATTAAACATAGTGTTTTTCCAAAAGCCTGCCATTGTTGATTTTCCACAGAAATAGCCTAGGTCCTATAAGCCAGGCATTGCTGCAGTGTATTAGAAATGAAAGGCAGAAATTCAGGATGTGTATAGGCAATATTTTTTACGCTACAGTGCCCTGCTGGGTTTGTGCAAAAGAGCTGCTTCCCAAAGCTTTAATTGGCACTTAGCTTCTTTCACAGCCTGTTTGCCCAGACAGCCGGCACCACATAGTCAGTTAAAGTGTAGCTGCGAGTATTATAAAGCACATCTTTACAGGAAATAGGAACATTCATTTGATAATTGGCATGAAAACTTGGCCATATTAGAGTTAAAAGTCATTAGTTTAGCATCTGTGAGATGCTGAGTGCTTGTGCTTGTTAACCTCCAGGCATGCACAGCCACCAGGAACTTGCCTGCACCTCCACCTGGAGGCACCTGTTCCTTGCGAGCTGCCTGGTGCTGTGTGGCTGCAGCCACTGCAGGTGGCAGAGTGGCACAGCCACCCCTGCCTGCCCCAGCCATATGGACAAATCCAACAATAATTAGCCAGGTGTTTCTGAGCAGTGTGTTTCCCCTCTCATGTTTCAGGATATCTCACAACAACCCCAGTCTGAGTGAGAAAGTCCAGTTCGCTTGCAGACCTAGAGCAGGAGGAGTAGCAAATAATGCAACCTACAACAATCGGAAAACACTTTTTCAGTAAACCCAAAGTATTCCTTAGGACCATGCTGACTGATGAATGTTTTTTTACAACAGCAAGAGGGAAAGTGCGGGGGAATGGGATGGCAGACTTGGGGGTGCACTGATGAAAAGATGGCTGCCTCCCAGAGAAGGGATTTCATTACTTTGTTTTGGTTACTTGAGAATTACTGTTTTCCAATTCTTTCTTCTAAGAAACTTGAAATTCAATTCTTTTCTATAATTATGAAGTAATAACATGTTTTTTATTTGTAATTTACACACATGTGCATATGTGTATATATATATGTATATAGATACATTTCAAAGAAAGGTACTTTTGGGTTATGTTTTTGGTTTGTTGGGGTTTTTTGTTTGTGTGTTCGGTTTTTTTTTAAGGATGGGGAAAGAAGAAAGAAAATAAATGTGTTTCCATGGAAAAAGCAGTTGTTCATTGCAGCTATTAAAATTCAGGACCATTGCCATGGAGAAATAGTTGATGAATGTGAAAAGTTTGCTTTTATTTTTTAACAGAAAACATATAGAAGAACTCTACGCATTAACAAACTGATATATTTTGTAAATCTTCATTTTCCTGTTTGTGCTTTACAGTGAACCTTTCTCCTGTCCTTTTGCGCTTACCAGTTCCAAGAACAATCACTACAGTCTCATTTGAGAAGCAAGATTCTTCTCTAAAAGAAGGTATCCCTAAACAGTGATCACTTTTCACTGTTGATGCTGTTTTTAAACAGTGTGGAAGTATAGACATCTATGAATGAAGTGTGAAGATTATCAGGAAAATGTTACTGAGTTTTAATGTTGGTTGAGCTTAGCTCACCTTTGTAAACCACAAGCATGTACTAAATAAGAGTGTGAGAGTGCTCACCATGCAACAAAACAGTGCCAGCAGCAGGTTGATACTGCTTATTAATCTCAGCTACATTTCTGCATTTTAACTTCATTTACTGCAGCCTTTTTATTGACAATTGAGGTGGAGGGGTTCATGTTATGAAGGAGTACGGCAAATATTTAAATCTTTTTTCTTCAAAGGGTGGATTTTACAGGCCCCTCAAGATACTTGCAAGCATGTGCAATGTTTCTTAATACATTAAGGGCTGTGTAATGGTTTGTCACAGTTTTGACCAATTTACCTTCTGACAAAGCAATAACACATAATGGCTCTGCAGTGCACAGCACCTGCTAGCTATAATGTTAAGCAAGTTCCTCAAAATGTGGTCTGTCACACAACTCCAGTGTAAAATCCACAAGTGTTTTCTCATCTCTGTGGTACTATGTTCACAGGGATTTTGAAATGTATTTGTGTGTGTGATGAATTACATAGGACTGTGGCAAAGGAATCGTAATTTCTGCATCCAGACTATCCAACACATGTACCAATAAATATTGTAAACTGATACACCAGGGCTGCAAGCTTCTCTGTGATTCATACAAATGGATTTGCTAACTCAACCTGACAACTCAGCTGATCAGACAAATAAAGTGTCTTGGATAACACCAGTGTCAATAATTAAATTTTCTAAATGGGATAGCTATATTTCAAGTTGAAAATGAATGTATAATTGCTGTTAGAAATCATGAAAAATCTTGTACAAGAGCTAACAAGAAAAAGCACATATTTTATGAAAGATTGGTTCTTCTCTAGTCCTTGTTTATACTAGAGGTTTGTAGGGCATGCACACCTTAATCAAGAGGTATGTCAATGTACAAACTGCTGAGCTCTGCTGGGTATATAAACCCTGGAGTTGGCAACACAGGCTAGACAAAAGAGACACTAAATCTGCAAATGAATCCTCCTTTCTCCATCCCTCTGACCCCCTTAAATTCCTCCTGCCCCAGGGAAGTGCAGTGTGCCCAAGAGACGAGACAAGGATGAAGGTCCAAGGCTGGAGACATTCACTGCAGCAGCCCCTCTGTATACATCGAGGGATGGGCGAGTCCATGGGCAAGGCAGTGGAGTGGCAGAAAGACTCATGGACCTTAGAAAACACTAGAAAAAGAAAATGAAGAGAAAAATGGTCGGAACTGCTGTGTTACACGGTGCACTGAGAAAAGATGTGAACAGCCAGCCCCCATCAGAGACATTCTTAGATCTCAAAGGAGAGAAGCCAAAATCTCTCATGCCTCCTTGTAATGTTGAGCTGCAACCAAAGAGAACTAGAAAGCACTCAAAGTGCTCAAGGGAGAATACTAAGATGAAAGAAGATACTATTAAGATAATTTTGCATACAGGAGATCTGTAGAAGACAGCTCTTCTTCTAAAAGGAAATAGCTATTTTGTGATCTTTAAAATTAATTTGGATATTCTCATTGCTTTTGCAGAAAGCTTTCCAGAGAAAATTGAAATGGAAAAGAGGTTTTAGAATTAAGAATTATTTGAGATGATGTGACAATGTTCAAATGATGCTGTAACATTTGAAGAGTGAATTAGTCCCATTACCAGGCTCTTCTTTTTTTCACTAGCACTGAATTTTTGAGAGCAATTTTGCAAAAATTATCAGAAATGTCCACTTATACAATGGTGTCCTATTATTTAAAGAGCTTTCATTGGCAATATAAAGAGTAAACTGCTTGAAAACATGAAAACTAAGAATTGTCAGTGGATTTGACATGATTCTAAAATGGAAAAAAAAATAATGAGAGGATTTCATGAATTCTCAACTGCTACAAAGTCTGTTTCAAACCAGCAACTGGAAAAATAAGAAAAATGTACTGTGCTAGAGATTATTTTTCCCCAAAACCCAAAATATCAAAATTGAGCCTAGATGTGTTCTGTGTTCTTTTGAACAGTAGTAAACAACCATCAAAGAGCTAATGTCTACATATTAGAAACAGAGACTGATTGCTTTTCCCAACTAGCAGAATGAGCGCAGAACTTGAATTTCCTTTTTATGTGCAATTTAAATATGATGCAAAATGCCAATCTGAATTAAAGGGATAAATATGTGCAGTGCTGGGAGGCAGATGCTATGCTCAGTGCACCAGCAATGGCACATGTTGGCAAAGGGAAAATCTGAACGTGTTACAGCTCCACCTACTGAAGCAATAAGAAATGATTGGAAGGGGTGTAATTAGTCAGTGTAATGAACTGGACCAACCGAGGGTCTGTGTAGACCCTGGAACAGATTTGCTGCAAGTGTCCCGTCCCGATCTGTGCTTGTACTCCTGCTCAAGGTCAGGTAGTATCAGATGCATACTAAAGTCATGGAAGTCAATCAACTTGCCCTGTTTGAAGCAGCAGCTTGTTTTTGAAACTCCCAGGAATTTTAAAAGAGTTCATTTCTGCCTTTTCTTACAGTGACTGACTAGCACAAAAGTCAAGATTTTCACTTCAGAAGGATGCTGCTACTCTAGTGTTTTTCATGAAGCAACAGATACTCTTATTTATTCAAGGACCATGAAGTGAACAAGCATTTGCTCACCCTTTTGGTGTACTTCTTTCATGGATGACAAAAACTAAAGAAAAGATTGGCTAATGTGAAGTTCATTTTGAGCTAGAGGAATAGCAGGGAGGTTTTTAAACTTGGAAAAATATAATCATGTAGCTGTGCTTTTAGCAAAAGATTAATATCTTTAAGAAGAGTAAGCATGAGTCAATTATGGAATTTCAATGAATGCTGGTTTTAGATATATCTATCTAAATATCTACCTGTGCCTTATGGGACCGCAGAGTAGCTCAGAGCCAGAAATTCTGGTTATTTTTCAGGTAAGTTCAGATAAGTATTTCCTACACCTTGAGACCATGCTGACAGGGGATAAATAAGTGAAAAATGTTGCAGCAAAAGTTTTTAATAACATTAGTGTTTAGCACTTATTAAGAAAAGCTCAAAGGAATGTGGCAGCGCAGCACAACAGGAGTATGAATAGCACAAATTTTTCATGCTACTTGAAAGATTCTTACAGTTAGTCAGAATGACTCTGAGTCTGAAAGTAGGCAGAAAAAATATTGGACCTGAAGCAATAAAGTGTTCAAGAATATGTCAGATATAAAATGTGGATGATGAGGCATTTATGTAGTCCAGAGGGTTCCCAGAGCACTGGCAACAGCACAGCTCAAAATATGCAGAACCTGGGATGTCAGAACAAAATTATAGTTTTAAAAAAAAGAACCTTTGTGGCACATAAACAAAGCAAGAAATGACACTGATAATAACTGGAAATTGAACATATGCCTAATGTTTTCATGCTGTAATTAACTTAAGTTATGCTAAAAAGAAAACATTTACATCAGTGGGTAGGGAATGTGGAGTGAGACTCCTTGAAAGGTTGACACAATGGTGAGTATCTTGGTCCTGCATATAGAGTGTTTTGCTTGCCACTTGTCTGTGTGAAGGAATTTTCTTAACACAGTCTAAAGTGCTGACTTGAATCCCAAACCAGCAGGAACATCAGGTGTGGGAAGAACATAGCTCAAAGGATGCCAATCTTGAAAGAGCCAAGAATAGATGAAGATGGCAATTTCTATGGATGCAAAGAAACAAGACTCAAAAATTGGATATTTATAGCATGCACCACCTCTTTTTTATCTTTGATTCTTATGGAATCAGTGAATGAAGAAAAAGAAATACAAAAGCCAGGAACTCAAACCTGAGTGTTTGAGTTGTTAAACAGTAATGATAGCATTCAGCACAGACTCTTCTAAGTTGACATGTTTTGTGGGGGAGCTGGAGAACGTGGAAAGCAGATAGAATTTACCTGACGTGAACAACTAATGTGACTCTTTGTGACATATCCACTACTGAGTAAGCTACAAAAACAATTTATGATTTAAAGGCAATCAAGAGTCAGTTGGATTGATATTTTTTGTCTCTCCCCACTAAATAAAAGGATTTTGAAATAGCACACATTGCTAGAGGAAAAAAAAGAGCAGGTAAAGACCAACTGAACGAAGCTCTAAACTCTTGGGTGAAGGAAGTAATATATAGAGTTTAGTAGACCTAATTTCATTCTAATATCCCTTTCTCAATCTGTAACAAATGTGAGAATGTAGCAGCACATTGTAAGATCTGAAGAGATTCTGATTTCATAGTAAAATGAAGTAAAAAAGGGGAAAATTAAATATGATACAAAAAAAAAGAGAACTGTCAATGGGTACTTAAAATAGAACAAATTCCAGAAAAGTCAATTAAACATGACTGAGAACCAAGATGATGGGCTTAATATTTAAAAAGTGATTGAACAAAGAAGGAACATGCAAATGAAATTAATACTAAGCTAAAAACTGATACAACTCCAAAAATGATGGGAAAAGCGAATATTGTCACTATCCCGCATATTTAGAACAGAAGAATTGTAGTTTTTGTAGTTTATTTTCAGCAGGAATGATTTTTTGGTCCCTAAAAAAGTATTTTAGTATTTACCTAGCATCTGCAGCAAGGGTGGCTCTGGATGGTTATTGTTCCCGGAGAGTCAGATCACCATGTGGCATGGGCTGCAGTGGCATTGCAGCAGAGACTCCAGCCTGCTGAAGAATTACAAGTGACTTTCAGAGGTCATCTAGAAGACATCAGCTAACTTGCTTTATGCTGAAGAAACTGAAAGGCTTAGATTCCTGCAATCCTTTCTGATCCAGAGTGCTTTCCAGTTCAAAGCAGAAAACCTGCAGCGACTCATTTTTTGACACTACTTAACAGGCAGCCACCTTGACACTTTAAGCAATGAAAAGCAACTCCTCAGGGCAGGACCTAAAGATTTCACTATGTTAATACCACAACTCTTGAACATACACTTTCTTCAAGCCAGCAGTCTTTGTTGTACCTCTTAATCCCAATAAGTTTTTGCTCAGCATTTTCCAGAATGTCACCCACGCTTTGATATCACTCCCCAGACCAAGTGTACCTTTCAAGTTTTATGTGTGCTGCTTTCTACTGGACTCAGCAGTTGACTTTAGATATCTATTTTCAGCTTAAATGTTTACAAAATTCACACAAATACTTGGATAAGTTCTGAATTTACTCAAAAAAATGGTAAATTCAGAGTTTTTTACAACTCTGATTGGAAAACTGCCTAGCAGAAACAATTACTTTGTTATTCTTAAGCAGTTATTATAAATAAGCACTTACCACAATTGGAAAAAAAAGTAGGAGAAATAATGCTAACACTGCTAGATAGAACCCAAATATTTAAATTTATATATCTCAAGCAAAAGAATTCCTTAAAAGAGGCCTTAGTCAAGCTCAGTGGGATACAATAATAAAGGCACAGAGCAAGAATTACTTGTTGATGGTAAATCCACTGGGAAAACATGAGACAATAAAGATGAAAGCCACGAGTTTGTGATCCAGTTTCAGAAGTTTGAGCTGGAAAGGCAAGTTTTGTGATTGAAATCTAGGTTTAAGGACAGGCAAGGTTATAATAAAAACACCCTCAGAGCCTTGGTCTTTTCTGATTTATATTGTTGGACTCATTGGACTTGCTGAGTTTATAAAACGCCTACTACAAGGAATTTTATGAAAAGAGCACTTTTTGAAAATAGGTGTGAATCATTTATGAAATCCAGCTGTGTATATGACAGGTACAATCTGCACCTCACCCCGCAGCCAACAGGCAGATTACAAGCAGAGGGCAGGGAAAGAGCACTGGCCAGACACCATTAACTTGAAAAGACAGAAATAAGGTCAAGGTTAAACACTGAAAAATTTACTCCTGGACTCTGCAGCTACAAAGGATGCAAGAAAATGTGCATCTAAACAGCAGTAAACTTAATCCTGATAAAAACCCGACAACCAGATCAAGATAAAAATCAGGTCTGTTCATACATCACACAGGGAACAGCATGCCAACACTTGTAATTTATCACAAACAAAGAGGACTGGAAGCAAGTCTTCTAAAGACTTAAAGCTCTTACAGAATCTGTGCCAGCAGTATTTGTATGTGTTAGACCTGAATGTATCTGACATAGGCTGGACACCCAGAAAACCCAGGACCACATAGTGCCATTTGTCTGGGGTTTGAAATTCCAATATCTTCTTTTGGCTGAGTTGCATTTCACACAAATCAGAAGCTTTAGCAGAGCCCTTTTACTCAGACCTCCACGACAAGACTGAGCAACATTTTACATAGTTACCTGTGGTACAGACTGATAGGGCCAATGATCGGTCTTAAGGGCCTGTATTAACAACTTAGCTGCTAAATAATGGATTGCTTCAGCTTGTACACCTAGTCAGAATCTCTGTGCTGACATCTGAGAGAGCTGGATCAGGTATCAGCAGGAGTGGGAATCTGTCCACCAATTAGGTATAGAAAGATTTACTTCAGGAGCAGTTCTGTGTAAATGATGTGTTAAAAGATTAAGGATCCCTTTTAAAAGACCTGCATAAGTGACCTGTATTCTTATGTGGCAACTTTAATACGCTTTGGAGACAAGGGAAAAAAAAAAGAGGGCCATATTAAGGTGATACTTGGGACCATGTTTGCTGCCTTAGGTGGCAGTGACTGCCAAGGTTTTTTTTTTTTGTCACAGATGGTTATGCTTAAACAGACTTGCCTGCCAGTGTGATTTGAACTTAACTTAAATTATAAGTCACCCTACAATCTAAGTCAATTCCCACCATGACAAAAAAGGTTATTTGAACTTTCAAGTGCATTGGTTTGAAAATTAAAATATCCAAGAGTGCAACAATAATGCAAATCTGCTCACCTGTGTCTAGAGAAAAATAAGAAGGCAAGTGATTTGCAACTGCCTTCTCAGCTTGAAGAAATGTTCTCATCTGTGGGTCAAAATACAATAATAACTACCTAGTCTTCCAGTGATTGCCATCCTGAAAGGATGAAATGTTTAACATGGAAATAAGTTTATTTGCAAATCTCAAAGTGAAAACTCTATTATATAGTGAACATGAAACGCATAATAAGCAAAGAAGACACAGTCATCACAGAGTTATTAGACTGAAGTGTCCTAGGTGACCTCCACAAGTTCTGTGTAAATTTAGAGGATTTTGTAAAATTTCCTCGAAGTAAGTTTCTTAGATCCTTGCAAGAAAGCTTCAATTGAGCATTTTCTCTAAGAGTTGAATCTAACAGGAATCAACAGTCACTGTGCTTGATTAGTAACAAGACCGATAATGGACTACTGAGGCTATGTTGCATGAAAATTTACCATTTGGAGGGATTTGATGATAGATAGATAGGTCCAAGGCATGGCTGTCCAGCAGAGTTACTAAATCAGCCAGAACTGCTGTCAGTGTGAAGAGTTGCAGTGAAAAACAAGTTGGAAACAAGCATGGGTTGCTGGAAGAGACAGAGTCAGACTTGTTCCTCTGCCCTGCTTATGTTGCTTTGTTAGCCATTACCTGGTCACAGTTATTGGACAACTACAAAGGACAAGGTTGTGCTTCCTGCCCACTGAGTGTGGCTTCAGGGAGCTCTTCACCCATTTTCAGGGTGCTCTGCTCCAGGACCAATGAAAAATTCAGCCCCCTTTTCTTCCTGTCTTTGTGCTCACTGCTGCTCCCTGTTGAAACCTGCAGCAGAGCATGGGAGATTAGCATGGAGACTGTGCACAGGGAGCACCAGCAGCTGCCACAGATTTGCCACAGATTTGTCTTTCACAGCCTCAATTCTTTCTATTTTTTCACAGCTGCTTTTGGTCACCAGGTACGGCCTTTCTGTCTAGTCTATTTCTTCTCCCTCTTATCTCAAGATTTCTAAGAATTTTTTTTAAAGAATTGAGAGTCAGGATTTATTGACATGTCTAACATGCTCTCTAAAGAAAAAAAAATCCCAGCATTTTGGAACTTTGCTCTAAAGCATCACTGGAGGATGGTGCTTTAAAAAACTAATTGAAACTACCCTTATGGATCGTAAGACACAAAAGTACCACCAAAACAAATACAAAGATTGATGACTAATTAAAGAATTCCCTATTTCCAGTGTGGCTTTCTCCTTTTTAAGAGTTGAACTTGCCTTTTTTTATCTTCTAGGTAGTCCTTGTCCAAAAATCCTGGCTAACATAGGCAGTAGATTGATTTATTTATTTTTAATGTTTTCTCTACTGTTCATCCAACCTTGCTGAAAAATGCCTGAGTATTGCCATAATGCTGTCCCATTTATTTTTCACAACAAAACCTTGTTGCTATCTCCATGCTTAATTTCATTTTCACAACTAGGCCTCCATATTCCTTTTTATTAAAAAAGTAGCACCATTTCCATGTTATTTTTCACCTCCAGAGGTGTTACTAGCTTGCTGTAATAACAGACCATGCTCCTGCAGAGTCTGCTGAAGAAATGATCCCAGCAGCCCAATGAAGCCATGCCAACTGCCCAGCAGCTCAGTATTCAAATTTTTTCTGTACAGCTGGGCTCTCCATTGGGCCAAAGTTTAAGACATTGAAAAAATTAAAGGTCTTAGAGAAAAATATTCATTTTTCAAACGCACACAAAGAAGGCTGTTATTTTCTAAGGTCTGCTTCAGTTCAGACAAAACCATGGAAGAAAAGCTCATAGTTTCAGGTCATAGTCCTGCTAGGAAAGTCACTAGTGATGTAAATACATGTTTACTGCTGCAGAAGTAAAGTTGGGGAGGAGGAAGCAAACCAATCACTCTTCCCAAATCTTGCCTCTTTAAGATGCCTGGAACACCATAAGTAGGATAACACCCTGTGCTGATTCAGGCAAAGGCAATGAGAGAAGAAATTCAGAAAAATCATAGGGAACTTAAAAGTGTTTGTAAAACCAGAACTGTAAAGGTGAGGGGAAAAACCCCAAGAATTTCTGTCACTTGTGTAAGACACTAGCTAAAACAAATGTTCTTGCATCCTATGTAAAGACATTTAAAAAACACAGTACCAAAGGCAACGGAAGGGCAAACCCCCCCTCAATGTCTACATAGCATCTGCATGAATTCTTCTCAAAATGTAGTAAATCTGGCTGACTTCTGTTGCATTAGCCTGAGCCACTTAGCATGGCTTTTGCTGGATGTATTTCAAAAACGGTAAACCTGGCCAGAGAAAATTAAGGAACGATAAAAAGTGGCGACTACATGGAATCATAAAAGATACTTAATTGTTACTGCACATTAAAAGGTCTGCATATAACTTGTAGTTTTAGATCATGATGAAGCTATCACCATTAAAATGGGAGCTTGTGTACTTTTTGCACCACAGAACGCACCAAATCATTCCATCAATTCAGCCTCAGTATTTTAAAAGCTATTTAAAAGTGAGTGGCATCTTCACAACATGAAGAAACATAATCTGTGATTGGTTCTTTGGCACTTATTTCTGACTATCCAAAATAATTAAAAGTATACCCCATGCACTAGTTTTCCACGAGTAGAAAATAAACATTCTTACTCTGGAATGTTTAATTTCTTTGAAAAATCACTACTGAAAGAATTGTTCTCAAGATGTTTAGCATTACAAAAGATGAAGAGTGGAATTTGTAATGAGTTTTTGCTCAGGAAAATAAGAACACAGAGAAATCTGCTAATAGTTTTAATTTCAAGACGTGTGATTAATAGTTCTGAAATACGTGCTGCTGACTACTGTTTCTGTGGAGATCTCTTTAAGGACTACCCCTGAAAAAGGTAGCAAAATTGATAAACTGATACCAACCAGTGGATATCAGCTACAAAACTGTAGCAGAATGCCTGAACTACTTCGTTGTTGTAACCTTGCAGCCTAAAGAACTAGGTTCAGATCTATTCTTTACCATACACTTATTGAATGACTGCAAATAAGAAATCAAGTGCATGACTAGAGATCACTTAAAAGCACTGTCCTTCTCACAGGGGTACTGTCTTGGAAGGTTCTTCTAAAATTTTTGATACACTCTAACTGCTATTTGGCCTTCACTGCCAAATTCTCAAAATCTGTAAAACATTAACTAAGATAGGGATACCTGAAATGCTTGAAGGTGCTGCACCACTTCATTACCTCAAGGAGAAATGACTAAACAGCTGAGAGAGACAATTTACTTTTTCAACAAAAACCTTTTTCTCTTACCAAAAAAAAAAAAAAAAAAAAAAAAAAAAAAAAAAAAAATCGCAAACCAAATAAAAATTGAAACAACAGAAACAAAAGCAAACCAAAACCAACAAAGACGACTACAGCACACTTCCATGAATAGATTAGCCCCAAATGGAACTCATACAATATTCCTTATCTTTTTTGACTCTCGGTGCTGTCATCATGAACTGTGACTATAACAAAATTTTATGGAACACCCCAGATCACGCTGCTATCCACAGTCCTTTCTCGAAAGAGTTTATCAAGACTCTTGTTACGGAGTTACATACTTGGAGTGGGAAAGTTACCAAAGGCAACACAAAACACCTATAAGGCACATCTGAAATTTAGATTCATGCATTGTGTATTGCAACATGTGACATGAAGCAGGACAGAAAAAGAATAGCTATTATGAAATTGTTCTTCATTCACAGTTTCTTACCCTTGGTAACTCTTTCACAGAAATATGTTTATTTTAGGGTTTCTGTCTTACAATTTTTCCCCTAACACACCTGAAATGTTTTTGAGAGTTATATTTTTTTTATAGCATAAAGATGTTTGCCCTTCTTTTTTATTGTTGTGCTGGTATCACGTTTCTCCTCAGCAGATGCAAATCTGCATTTACAGATGGAGAATACTTGCTGAAAACTTCTTGGGTTTCTTACTTGAGCTTTGACTGTATGAGAAAATATCTAACAGCTGTTGTTGGTGGCCACTACTTACTCACAGGCATTTAAACATACCAGCATATGAACTGCAAGAATGTTGAGTCTCATCTACGGAGGGATTGAATTATTTTTCAGACTTCTGCTCCCCAGGAGTTTTCACAGGAACACAGACCCACTCTCTCTTGTCTTTGCCAGAAACATAAATAAATTCTTGTGAAAGTATAAGACTTTATACTACTCTATCACTACTACCTTTCTTTCTCTTTTCTGGTGTACAAAGGTCAGACACAGCCCATTATATCCATTTGATTTTCTCTCCTCAAACCGGCAGTAAGCCAGCCTTTGACCAAGAAGGGTCATTAGTGAGAGTTCTTTTCAAAACAATATAAATGTTGATGTGGATTTAGAAACATCACTCACTTAAGTACCCTTGAGTTTGATCAGACTGAAGAGACAGTTAACTGAAAGCTTTACCCAAACTGCTTTTGTGGCAAATAAGGAAAAGCAATTTGCCTCGTTAAGATTTGCTTTCTGAGAAAACAGTTAAGGGTAGTATTTATGTCATTGTCTCTTCTCTTTCAGAGAATAATATTCACATGCAATAAAATTAAGAAAGAACTGATTACTCTCAAAAGCTTGTTATCAAGATGCTACTCTATTTTAAAAAATGTGGAAATACATCTGATGCACTTTGATGGGTCAAGATTAAATTCGCAGTATGTGAAAAACGCCAATCACTTGCTTTTGAAATTTTTAAAAGTTTAATAAAATTGTTATAAAAATAGTAATACAATTAGAGTAATAATAATTTGGGCAATTTAAATTAGGACAGTATAAGAGCATAAAAACAAAGAGCTACGGACGTCCGGGTTCCTTTTTCTGGGCATCACGAGCCCGAAAAAGGACCCCTGTTAACAAAGGATTAACCCTTAAGAACAATAGCCTGTTGCGTATTCCTACACTTCATACATGATGCATAAATTCCGTTCAAATACAGGATTCTGTCTGGTCAGTGTCAACTTCTTCCTCTGAATCCTATCAGTGCCTCTGAGGCGGGAAGAAGTTAGTTTCTTCTGATAAGAGGGCAATAAATTCTCTTCCTCTGAAAGATTAAGGTGTCCTGTGCCTGCTATCTCGCTGCGAGTCCTTTCTTTAAAAAAAGTGTTGTGCATAGCATTGTTTCTATTTTAACAATTTTTATAACCTAAAACTATACTTAACACAGTACTTAAGAGAATTAATATAGCATTACTCTCTAACACAACACATATAACAATCTTTTTAATATTTGCGAAAAGCCAATCATAAAATACATACATTTTTCACGCAGTACTAGTGCTGTTGTGCTCCGTATATGTTTCTGGAGAAGGGAACAACCATTTCAATCCCAGGTCGCCTTGCAGAATTTGTGAAGGAAGTTGTCTGTTCCTCTTACCTAAATCAGTTAAAAACTCCATCCACACAAAGCAAGAATATGAATAACAGTTGACATCATTATTCTGAGCACCTGTAAGACAATGGGAAGCAGGATGGTTAGAAAAAATACATTTCTGAGAGATTCCTTAGAGATAACCAGAAAATAAGTACTCCAGAGTACTTATCTGCATTATTAGCCACAACTGTAATCTAAGCACTGAGTTAGCTAATTCATTAGTTTTTGACTACTCACAGTCATATACTTAGTTCTGCCTGATTTTTGGAATTTGTCACTAAATGAACAACATTTTAAGATCGGAGACAATTGTAGCTAATAATCTTGAGTATAAAATCCATTTAGAAAGCTTTCCAGCATAAATGAAGTAATTTGCTTTGTCTGAAATGCAAACAGCCTTTTATTTACTGAGTTGTGCCTATAAGGCATTCATCAGATAGTACCTCAAATTTTATTTGCAATACAGAATTTCAAAAATGTAATTTTCTTAATGCTCATGATGCTTCAAAACAAAGCAGTTACCAGAACTCAAGTTCTGAGCAGTTATCAGAACTCAAGTTCTGATATATTATTATCTGTTTAGCTTGGTGGGAATCTAACACATTTTCCTCCTGCTAAACAGTGCAGCCAACATGTGCACCCTTCCACCTGTCCCCAGTCACCAATAGAAGCCAGAGAAGAATTTCAGAGACAAGAGGCCAAATACCAATGGCTGGATCCACCCTCTAATCATATAAAACCATAAATATTCTGTTCAATTAATAATATAATATAATATAATATAATATAATATAATATAATATAATATATATAACACTTAATGACAAGTTAGCCAATATTTGCATTATATTTGACACAATGCTCTGGATACTTCAGGAGCATGAGTATATTGATTTTCCATCTTCAGAAGAGAGAGGTAAGGGCAGCATTCCCATTTCTAGCATAAGGAGAACACTGTTAACAGCAAGTGTCTTATACTTGAGATCAGAGAGCTGAGTGGCCTCACAGAAACCAGACTGATTTGCTGTCCCGTGGTAAGGGGAACATGAACGTGCAGATTCAGGAGCTCAGGGAGGAACTGGTACCTACAGAAGCTAGCGAAGAGCTCTGTTTCTTAGGAAAATCCACATACTTGATGTTTTTTAAAGGCTTAAATACAAAGCTCTGGCTTGCAAAAATACCTGGCAACACCTTGTTAAGAGCAGCTTATTTTCAGCCTGTGTCAAATTTAAAGATACCAGGAGATAGATTTTGCTTTATTTACTTGACAGTGGTAGAGATATCCAATAACAAAGACACTTTTTAATTACAACAGTATTTGGCTACTAGAAAAAGGCCAAATGTCCTCAAAAGAGACATACAAATAAAGACATAGCAAGAGAAATCCAGAAAACACTTTAGAGACAGCTAAGAACTCCCTACTACAACAGCGCGTAGCTTTTTCCCCAGAGAGGAGCAATCTGTGAATGAGAGCACTGTCATACCAGAACACTTTAATGGTGTTCACACGTGAGATTGCAAAACACAATGGCAAGATTAGGCACAAAATTTTACCACGGAGCCTTTGAACCAATGAAAGTTGCCACCATTACAGCCATTTGTTATACAGAACTTTAGGAAACTCTGTGGGACCATGTAGAAAACTATTAATATGCAGCGATGAGAGTTTGTCTGGACTCTTCTTGCAGAGGAGATGGTGTTGATAGCAGTTTCCTTTAAAGTATTGGATTTAGATAATATATAACCTTGTCCAGATAACTGATCTTCAGTGGTTCTGCTTTACCTGGTTTAAGCAAAATACAAGGACTGGAATTCAGGTGCCAGCCACAACTCAGTAACAATTAAGCACATGAATTAATGCTCAAATCATGTTTCAATTAAAGTTCTACGTATTTTTCAGAAAGTAAATGAGAATCCCTTGCAAGCGTCCTTCCCTCACTAACTTCAAAGCAAAAGGTCATATACATTCATTTATACCACAATTTTTTAATGCTCCAATTGCATTGCTGCAGGTCAGCTTTCCATGGCAATAGCTGTACAGTATGTGAGTTGGCGAATTCAGAGCAAAGAGTGCTCTCAAATGCTCTTTTGATTTTTCACTATGGCTGCATCTCTAAGAGAGCATGAGAGTACCAAACTTAATTCTTACGCACCTAGGGGTTTTGGCTAGATTTTCACTTTATCTCTTCTTCCAGAGGACTGCAACATACGGAGATAAACCAAAAGGACAACGCAGTATAAGGGCTGCAGCAACCAAGTAATGAAATACAGGTTCTGGAGAGAGGGCAATGCAGCAGTCAGGGGGGACTCTCTGCCCCCTTATACAATTTAGCTGCTGTATAAGAAATTACTTGATACTGAACAACAAAGGAAGAAGAATCATAGGAAAGATATTTAGCTAGAAAATTATTGCAAATAGGACTAGTATCCTGTTTTTATCAAATTAACAAAAACTACTGAATATTTTCCTTATGGCATACTTCTATGGTTTTTTATCTCCTAATCAGAGGATTAAGAATTAATACGGTATTTTGCACCTCTGACCACTTCCTGACATGTGGTGGTGCTACTGTTTAAAGCAAGTCAGAGAGGCTTCTCTAAAGATCAATCAGACATTCCTTTAAAAAAATGCACAGTCATCTTAGAAACAACAAAAAGCAATCCCCCCAGTCTCATATTGATTTTTTTTTCTTCTAATAAAAATAATGTATATATATTTATTGATCTAGAAATATTTTTCCTTTTATAATAAATTAGTCTATGTGTATGGTATTCCAAAAATTTAAAGAAATTTACCTCTGCAGCAGGGAGAAATTTACCTATGCAGCTCAGGACTTATGTAACTACTTTACTTGAGGTTACATGATAACTATTGCTTTTAGCTCTCCTCTACACATTGGGAAAAAACCAAACCATTCAGGAAATTAACAATCTTTTGTTTGAAAGTTTTCCCTTTCACCCACAGAAGACAGCTGATAAAATGTTCTGATGTGCTATTCTACATCTATTTTTTGCTGTTTACTAATGTGTTTTACATATAGGTGTATTTCATTGTGTTGCAAGCTGTGCAGAAAGGAAACTTTTTATGGCATCCCTTTCAAACCTGGTGAGAAGTACGCAAACACTGGCCTCCATTCAAGACCACATCTGATGCTCCTGACAGCATGTGAAGGAAATGACACACATGGTGGAAGAAGGGAGGAGCACAAATGAAGGCTAGCTTCTGAGACATCACAAAACTATAAAAAAACTTGTTTTATAAGTCTCCTGTGTAGTAATAATAACAATAGCAATAGTAGTAATAGTAATAGCAATAGCAATAGTAATAGTAATAGTAATAGTAATAGTAATAATAATAAAAAATTATGGTTGGATCTTTATTGTCAGAAAGAGGTGCTGGTATCAATCAGATCAACTCAATTCCATTTCTAGCAAAGTAACTGGCAGAACATGTTTGAGAATGCTCAGCTCCGTGGAGCTGATAGTCCTTTCTACCAATGACAAAGATTAGAAAGATCAGTGGAAAACAGTTCACCTAGAAATAGTACTTTCCCAGGCTTATTGATGTCCATACTAACAAGAAATAGGCTTTGCACACAAATGCAAAACACAGTTTTGCTTGCCTTCTATCTGAAGCACAAAACAGCTTAGAGGAAAAAAAAGGGAAAAGTTCCTAACAGGCAAGGTCCATATGACTCTGGGATAGTTTTCAAAGGGAAATGAAAATGTCATCACCTGACATTTCTGAAGCTGAGCTTTCAACTCCTGAGACAGAGTGCCTGCAGGAGTGTTAAATAGAAGATCTGGTCACAGACCAGTACATTCTCCATATGTTTCCCAGGGGCAATTAGTGTCACTTCCCCTATGAAGGGGCTCACTGTGCTTATCAGTGAATATGTCAAATCTGGTCACTTTGAAAATAAACATTACAAAGTCACTGACAGGACCTTTAGGTTGAAAAATGAATCCTTCTAGCTTATATATTCTCAAAAAAAAATTTAGTTTAGTATTCCTTCCAAAGAAAGTTCTCTGAATTCCCCTGTGACATCCCCAGAGAAGAGAACCAGAACATACTTAACCAAAAGCCTGTCTCAGGGAAGGAAGTTTTTGGGCTGCCTAATTTATCCCCTTCTTTCTTGTTGCACAGCTGGATTCTCGATGCAGGGGCAGAAGGTTTCCTGCAAACACAGGCACCATGCCTTAAAGGCTTCCTCTGAGGAATCTGAAGGCATTAACTCAACACTGAGGTGCCCCAGCCAGCAGGATGTCAGGAATTGCCCCTTCCTCACTGCAGCCCCCAGAGTGCCTGAGGATCACACTAGGCTGCCTGGGGGAGCTGTTAGCCTGTGCTGGTACATGGCTTCAAAGGTCTTAAAATTCTCAGCAATCCACAGTACTATTTAAAATTATTTTTGTTTCAAAATCCCTCTATGTCTTACGAAAAACATCACCTCTGAGGAGTCGCATAGATGTCAACCCTAACAGAGTGTTAGCAAGGGAAGCTGGAGCTGAAGCCCTCTCCCACACAGGAGTAATCAGAACGAACCCTTTCCCCTTTCACTCCCTCCTCCTGAGATGTAAACAGTGGGGGAAAAAGAACTATTTCCCTCCTTTCAATCCTGATACTGATGTCTGGGTCTCTCCCCTTTGAGGAGGAGGGAAGCAGCAGTGAAGACAGGTTGGGCTTCCATACAAGTGCACCATCCTGGGCCTGTCCTCAGTAAATGGATAGCATTGCTTATACAAGCAGAGACTGGCCCAGCTTTAGCAGGAGGAAGCAGCTGGGATGCACATGGATATCTAACACATCAAACCACCCTGCATCATGGCACAGTCAGCACCTGGTGGCAACTGACCAAGGCCAGCAGCGCCAGAAAGCTCTGTGGCTGGCTCTTCCAGGCAGGGAGGGATTCCCAAATAAAAATCCTTGTCAAAAGAAAAAAACCACAAAAAATGCAGAACAAAAAGGCAAAAAAGCTTCTAGCTTTTGTTTTAACAAGTCATCTGCGGGAATGGAATAAAGCCACTCCAAGGAATAAAAGTAATTTAAACTTTAAAGCCATTACTACCCATCTGTGGGAAGCTCAGGGATGCTGAAGCTCAGGAAGCAAGTGGGACTGACCAAGAGCTGTGAGTACTGTGTGTCCTTCACACGATTTGTAGAAGTAAGTTGTTGTTCAGGCAGTAGTTTGCTAGGATTTTTTTTTAACTCTTAGTAGCAAGGTCTTAATGCAGTATCTGTTTACTACAATTCTCCAAGAGGCAAGGTGTTTCTTGGCTTTTATCCAAACCATTTAGTTCACATATATACATTAGAAAAAGCTGTCTTATCAGCAGCTAAGGTTGATATCAAGAGAGACAATGAGAGGATTAAGAGGTGGAAAACTTCAGAAGGCAAGCTACTGAATATTTCACGAGAAATGAAGGAGAGAACACCACTAATGCAATGGGAAGGTCAGAAGGCTTAAACATCTTAGGGACACTTACAATAAAATAGCCCTAAGGCCTTCCAGATGTTGCTATGCAGCTTTTAGGATCCTGATATTTCAATCTGATTTTCATGCCGCGGTGAGTGCTTCACTAAATGTGCATCAGAGACATCCAACACTTGCCAAGGAAATTTGCGGAGATCACAGGAATGATATGACATTTGAGGGTGCCTTTGAGGGCTGATACTTTGTCATTTTATTGATATTTTTTTATTAACACCTGAATGCTGCTGATGTGGGTGGAGTGTCACATTTCCAGCTGTGAGAGTCTGGTCAGATCCCAAGAGAAGAGATTTCACAAAGATGGATTCATCACAGTTACTTTTTTCTATCCCATCCTCTAATGACATATTTTAACAGATCTTCTCCCTTATGTCTCGCCACCATCAAGAGCATGTAGTCTGGGGGAAAAAGTGGACAGTAGAAGAATTTTACAAGGCATTACATTTATTTCTTAGGAATGGAACAAGACAGAGGTAAGCCCAGGTGTTTTCTGTAGACTTGTCAGTGACAAGAGGCAAGGCACAGCAGGAAACACTCTCCAGTTGCTTCATTCGATAGTCTCACTTATGATCTTCCAAGACACAGCCTGACAACAGGCAACTTGAAGAACATTAGCTTTTTACAAAGCAGAGAGATATTTAGGTATAACTTAATTTATATTATCCTTTATTTCACAAGTACATCTCAAAGGAACTTTGTTTCCTCCCCTGCCTCCAGAATACCAGGAAGGCATTAAGAAGCTTGGACAACTTTTTCAGTCTTAGAGCTCATCGAGCACACTGATAAATTAACGCGTGTCAGAACACTGTTTCTGTTTACCATGTTTTCATGGCACATTTACTTAATGACTTTCTGGAAATACTTAGTGATAAGAAATTTCTCTCCCGCCTCTTGTTTAAATACAGATCCTCTACTGTGAAAGTGAAATAATACTCACTACATTCATTTTATCTTGATATTCCAGTCTTTCATCCAGGCACTTTGAAAGTACTTGAAATATAAAGAGTAAATTTCTAGGTCTTATGACTTAAAAATAGTGTTTTACTTCTTGAAGAAGTTTTGGTTTTTATTAAAAAGAAAATGGACATAATTAATCTGGGAATTATTTTTGTTGTTTTTAAACTTATATTAAAAATTATTTAAAAATTACTATTTCCCCCTGTACTGCTAGCAAGCTATTGTGCTCTCATGCCATGAAGTAATTTCAGCAGGTAACTTGCACATTGTGGAATTTCTCATGTATTCTTGGTAGTTATGTTAAAGAATTCATCTATCATAATAACAAAATGAAAAACAATACATTGACACACACGATAAAGGAGTTTTAGAGGTATGTGCTGTTTGGTCATTGGAGACAAGAAACATGTTGGACAGAGCTGCTCCTTTGAGGAACTGTGATAAAAGGTCAAGTCAACATGAATCAGCAACTAAATATGGTGTCTACCGCATGTGAGTTGAAATGACTGCTGGCCACTTATTACTGAAACAATTGCAAGAGATTATATATAAACCTTGATTTCTGTGTTCCTGTTTGTTGTGTATGTGTAGGAAATGAAGATATGAGGCTCAGAGACTGCATCTCCACCATGCCAAAGTAGATTATATCTTCCCAGATTTAGTGCTAATAATTACTGTAGTTTTGATCACTCAAACAAATCATAATAAAGTGATTATGATTTGTTACTTTTTTAAAATTATTTGCAACAGTTACTTTTCTTACAAAATGTAGAGAATATCTTTGCTATTTTCTTGAGATTGAGTAGCCACAGACATCAGTCATTGCTGAAATAGCAAAGGAAACACAATCATGGAGGATGTGACCCAATAAAATACTTTTTCTCATTAAAAAAACAATGAAAAAAATCCCCAAACCTGAAATCCAAAACATTTGAATTGTATTACTTCATTGGCATCATTATCAATTCTTGTGCCACTTTTGTAAGGCATGATTGATTTTGAAAAAGCTTTTACCAACCAGCTGACAATTGATATTTTCCTCACTACAGTGGTACTTCAGATCCCACAAATATGAAAAATATATCCTTAAAAACATAATAATGGCTAATTATTGAACATATCTGCAGTCACTATGGAAGTAACGAGTAGAGATAAAATAAATCACTTTGAATGTTTTTAAGAATTAGAATTAATTAGTAGTACTAAATAACTGTGCCATGTTAATGGACAGGAGCAACATCCTCAGTTTTAGATATACTGAGTCAGGTAAGAGCTGCTTTTTGTGGTGATTCCAACACATAATTCAAAGGGTTCTGTTAGGAAATTCTAAGCAGCAAAATGCAGACCAAGGCATCTAATCCTCTATCTCAAACTACATTTTAACCTGGGTTTTTTGTTTTTTTTTAATATTGCATTCTGTACATCCATTAAACCCTTCAAAATGGTGCTGCAATTACCAGGCCTGTTCTATACTGAGTTGTAAGGCTAATATATATATTTTTATCTAGTACAGCACCCCCTTCCTTTTGTGATGGTGTGACAGAATGATCTATGAAGACCTGGAGCTATGCAGAGTCGTGTTACTGTAATTAGTGAGATCTAACCATGTTTCATACCTGTGAAGCTCCATTCTTAGGGCATCTATCCATGTTTTACCAGCATAGTGAGATCTAAAGCCAATTCTTATCTTCCAAGTGCACATAAGGATCAGTTCACCCACCTTCAGTAACAGTAGGTGACAGGGATTGAAGCCAGATTAACAGATGGACTTCACAGAACAAGGATTTAGCTTGACTGTGTTAAATACACCTGTGGCATAAGTCACACCAATGGCAGTTAATTCTTATTGTAGTTTGTGACAGAGCTAAAGTGCTCCTTATATTGCTGTAGCTGTAGAATTTTTCTTATTTCTCATTGGGACACTAATTTTCCCAGTTGTATGACAGGACTGTGAGAATGCAGGCTATGGCTTGATGCTCAGTCGTATACATCAAAGTCGCTTCTTCTGGCTGCATGTTATTCAGCTTTTAAGAGGTAATAAAAATTGACTCTATGACAAACTAAAACATTTGTTTATTTATAGCTGTTAGAAATTGTGGCACTATGTAAGTAAAAAGGAGGTGGCAGCACAAGACACTCCCAACAGCTTTATTGTTTTAGCTGCGAAATGGTATTCACATGCTCTGCCTCCAAGGGATCATGTTAGAGGGAGCAGATTCATCAGGTCCTGCCCTGCCTAGATCTTGACTTCATAAACACCATCTCAAATGTGTTCAGGGGAAGCAATATATATTAATTTCCAGAAGAGGGGAGGGTCCTGTAAAATTCTGCATTTAAAATTGTTTCAAGTTGCAGTTACTACAGTTCTTATCTCGCTGCTGGCAGAAAGACAAGAAAAACATACAGAAGATTCTGGATGTAGCTTTAAGCTACATCAAGAGGATCATGGGGTGTGTGTTTTGTTTTTGCAAGCCTGAATTTTTCCATTGTGGATCAGGAGTGATGGATTAGAATGGCTCCAAGAGCTGTCAGCTAGTATCTACACAGCAGCATGATCAGACAATAGCAACCTCTCTGGAATGCTGTGACAATTTCTGGCTGATGCCATGAGAACCAGGGGTCATGCTTCCATGAGAGGTTTTAAAGTAGAAACCTAAATTTTGAATAGGAAAAGGCACCCAGACTGCATAATCTTCTGCAGAATAGGAAGAAAGCATTCAGCTAATAAAGCACTGACAGCTTCTTGGAGATTTTGCACACTGCCCTACTTTCTTGGGCACTCTGATGCCACTGTATTTTCTTGTTACATTGGAACAGCTGCATTCAGGTGAACAAGGCCAGTGTTTCAGTTATCAGGGAAGGTGACTAAGCAGGTCACTTGGTTACACCTTGGGACCTGTACTTGAGTTCAATGGTTAAAAAAAAAATCTAGGCAATCCATATACTTGTTGGTCCTCTAATTTCACTCTGCATTGAAGACACCCATTATCCCATGAAAATAAGGCACTCAACACGTACCAAATTAGTCATATTGTAAAACATAATGAAGTTGCTGAAATTCTAGTAAAGCACTGTTTGTACCATAGGAAATGTTCTGCAAAGAATGTTAGAAGTTCAGTCATGACAATCTCAGCAACAATGCCTCTTAGGCATTACAGTCAGGTATGAAGGTCATGACTTTGAAAGCAGATGACCATTTAAAGCAGTGATTAGCTTTCTAGTCCACTTATCTGGATGTTGACATCCTTTCTTAAGCTTTCTGCCAATTAGAGGAATCAATCAGTAGTTGTGCATCCTGGTGACTCAACACATGTTAAGAAAAGGACTACAAGATTTGAGCCAGTGGGTGATACTTGTAGGGGGCTTGAAGTGCTGATGGTTGTGGAAAGAACAAGGCTCCAAACTATTATCTACACCCAGAAAGCCAGAGGGAGTGCAGACCAGTGTGGGAATTCTGCCTCAAGCATGGCTGTACTGTGCAAATACTGGGGTACAATCTGCTCCTGGAACCGGAAAACTGAGGAGTACATGCCATTGGAAGTAAGAGTTTTACAGAGTGCAGTTCTGGGAAGGCAAGTCAATATAAAGCATTCATGCCTTCTCCCACCATGAAAAGAGAGTTACTTGAGCCTTGGGAGTCATAAATACAAGAGGAACAAAATACAAGAGGAACAAAAGTACTCAAGCACAAGAACAGCAGGACTGGTGGAGCAGAAGCTGTTTGGAAGAAAGAACTGAACTAAGGTCCACATCCAAGTCAGAAGGTGTAAAGTGCACAGTCCTGCTGTGCTAAATACCTCATCTTGTGCCAGTAGGCTTACTTCAAAATATGACAGATATTTGAAGTAGTGGTTAATAAAAGATCAATTAACTTGCTCACAATTAGACCTCTCTTTGGGTCTTAGTTCAATTTCACTGCACACAAATTTGTACAAACTGCCTTTACAGCATCTCCTTGGAAAAACAGGAAATAATGAATTTCTTCAAGGGGGGGAATATTTTCTAAAGGTAAGTCAGTTAGCAGGGATGACTCCAGAGAGGCATCCTCTCCTGCACTACTTGCCACGGCTGGAAACCAGTGTGCTGCCCCAAGTTCCTGTGCAGATATATGCCTTCCGATCCAGGCTGATTGCAGGTGTCTTTCCAGACTTGCACTTCTCAGAGACTCTGGGACAGAATATACAAAACATTCACTGGAATTGGTGACTGACCCAAAATACTGAAAGTCATGGGGTACATTTTCAAAACTCTTGCCAAGGATCATTTTTTCTATCAAACTGCAGCAGCACCCACACTGAAAACAGGTCAACCTGTAGCCTTCCTGCCTTTCCACCAAGCAAGAAATAGGATGTAGAATTATGCCAGGCTTTCCCACAAGACAAAAGTAACAGAAGAAATGTTGCCCAAATAATGATCAAAGGCAGGGTTCAGTGGTGCAGCTTGTTCATCTATGGATATTAGAAGTGGTTACAAAACTAGTGTTGAGAATCAGTCAAGAAACACTAAACACTAAGCTACTGCCTCTGATTTCAAGTCCTAAGCTTCAGTATGGTGGTTGTACAGGTCGTGGGGTACTGGTGACAACAACAATGGTCATTATTTTCTTTTCCCTCTCCCTAGTCCTTTTTCTTGAGAGAGGTTTTTCTATGTTTCATGTTCCTTTAAATATTACCCAGCACTTTTTTCCTCTGTACTCTGAAAAGATATTACAGCAACACAACAGCATTTTCAGATGCACAAAACCTGAAGTTAAACACTGGTGTTGGCATATTTACTTATTTCAAAGATGTCTTAGAGATGAACAAAGAGAACTGGTAGATGTTACACAAGCTAAAACAAATGAGGAATTTCCTATTAAATACATCAGAAGATTACATTTTTCAGCAGTTACATAGAGCTTTACAAAATCTTGTAGATTAGCATTATACTTAACTGGTGAAAGTGAACCAAAACAATTAAGATGCCTAGGCAGATGAGGAGGTGGTGCCAAAGAAGAGAAAGAATATGTATTTTCCAGCTCAAGTTGTTTAGCTTTTTGTTCCCAACCCATCTAAGATTTCCTACCTGCTTTCTCCTTTCCAATAAATTTCTATGTTATCTGCTTTCAATCAAATTGAAGCAACAAATAATCTTAAGGATATTCAGCTACCCTCTCAAATATTCTACTACCACTCCACCTGTGAAAAAGAAATAAAATAATCACTCAAGGAGCTGGAGACCTCATTGTATAGCCAGTCACCATCAACTTCCTCAAGATGTTTTTTAAGATGAGTCCAACCTCTTTAAATCCTTTTCTTGCTAAAATGGTTTCATTTATAATCAGCTAAGGTTTGGGGTTTTGCTCTTTCTTCTTAAAGAAAAATAATTAATAGTATTACAGGAAGAACACAGATATTTCCTCTGAAATGGTGATTTACTGTCTAAGGTTATGAAATGTAGAAGGAAAAATGGTCTGATCTTTCCCTAATGGAGTTCTGGTGTTTGAAGTCCACCTTACTCCTTCTTGGTAAGTCTGGAAGCATTGTATATTGCCTAAAATGTCGCTTCAAATAATCCTACTTTCACTCACCTATATCCCGTTTGAACTTTTATAATTTGGTCTGAGTTTTTAAATTTTTTACTATGTAAGCTATCTGCATCAAGCTGAAAACTTTGGAGTCATTTTAGCCAGTATCTTGATAATTTCTGAAAATGAGATAAGGATGTGTGTGGTGAAGTTTAATTTGCACTGAATATTCTGATGACAACTCCTTTAACTAAGCTTTCTGTGTTTTAAAGTAGGGAATAGAAGTCTGACAGGAGAGGGAGGGCATCATAAGAGAATGATACAATGATTGATTCCTCCATATGAAAATTTGAGCCTTGGGGCCAAGTTACAAATCTTCCAAAAAAATTACAGCCTGCATATCTGTTAGTGACTAACAGCTGAAATTTTACATTTAATGAAAAAAATGATGCTTTTCATGGGTTTTTAGTGATATCCAGATTGCCTATATAATGCCCTCAAAGAACTGCTAAGAACTCATCTGTCTTCTGAAAATTTTTGTATGTGAGCCAGTAGGGTGCATGCAAGCCCCAAACTACGTATACATTACAGGGCTTCAGGAAAAACACTGGCTATTGTGAGCAGAAGTGAGACTTGGCTACAGCATGACTGGGGTAGGAGGTAGTGCGGAAGTGAACATCAGAGCTGAACACCCCTTGTGGATATGGGAAACAGGACACTAAAGGAAGGAGGAAAGGCAAATCACGCTGGAAAGCCACTCTCCTTATAAGAGATCTATAAATTATTCAATCTAAAGATGTTGGGTTTTACAGGCATACTATCTTTTTTATGTGAAGTTCCAAAACACACAACAAGAAGGAAGATGTGTCTCAGGGGAAGAACGCAGAACTGGGCAGCCTACACAAGACAGAGTGTGGGCCAAGAGTAAGGCCTGAAACAGTCGAGAAGCAAACATGGCAAGATAGAAGATGAAACAAAGGAAAACTAGGAGTGTTCAGGTGTCATGGATCTCTATGTCCTCAGGGACATGCTATCTGTAATTTAGCTGCTTCCCAGATCTTCTATCAAAGCCTAATCTGGCTGACCACTGTTCCATTCTACAGCAGAGAAAGCCTTATGCTCTGAACTCAAAGTCAAATCCAGGCATTGCAATGTCCCCATCATGTTTTGTGACCCTACCAGAAGATATTCTGTGCCTCTCGGGGAGGACTTTTCCTATAACAGACTCAAGGCTTCATCAGTAAAGGATATAGACAAGTCATATTCTCCAGGTTTTATTTGGAAATCATGGGAGCAAGGGTGTTTTTAGGTTCTGGGAGCTGGGAGCCTGGACTTAGGTTACCCAGAATCTGTTGGGATTTATGGCCTCTAACTGTTTTAACACTTTTTCGACTCCTACTCCTGAAAAAACTTTCTCATCTTTTCCTCTTACTTCCTAAGTTGAAATACGAGGAGCAGGTGACTTGGGTCTTTGTTGCCAGTCCAGAATGCCTCCCTGTGATCTGTTGCTGGCTGTTCTTTTCACCTGTGCCATATCACCAGCAGAGACCACCTCTGTGAGCAGGTTGCACACTAAAGATATAACTGCAATAAATATAAAATGACACACCTGTTGGAACGGGTGCGGGGGTTGCACGGTCGGGACGAATTAAGACATGAGATCTTTGCAGCTAGGTTGTGGAACTTGGGGTTTATTGCAAAGGGTGTGGGTGCGGGGCCTTGCAGGGAGCTGCCAGCCGCAGCTTGGAGCAGGCTCGAGAGAAGAGAGGGGTAGAACATAAGAGAGTAAGAGAGGTGAGAACTAAGAGTGTAGGAAGAAGTAGAAGATGCAGTGGAAAGAGCAAAGAGAAGAGAACAGAAGGGAAGAAAAGTGTTCAAGGTTCTCGTTACAATACAATAAATTATCTTTTGTGTTGAATATTTTGATTTTCACTAACCAATCTAGTACAATATACAAATCCTATAGCATTTCCATACAACTTATAAGAATCACTACATTACCATATTGTGTTACATTCTAAAAACTCCTCTTTGGACCCCTTCTGCCAAGCTGGCAGGGTCTGCTTTGACCCTTGGACTTGTTTGCAAGCAGAGGGTCTTGTTTTATCAAAAGGGGATTACCTTCAGCTGCCTACACCATTGTTTTCTCGTTGTTCAGTAAGTAAGGGATCTCAAAAACTTGCTTTCATTTCAATCTCGCTTATCGTTTCTATATTCTTAACATCTTTTGCCAGGCAATCATATTTATAAGGCTTTCTTGTTTCATCCACCCCAACACAAACCAACATGTTCTTCCAATCATTATATCAGTAACTGTGAGGAAAAACCTGTAGGAGGAGAAAGCTGCAATATAAATGCAGGGCCATTTAAGTGAAAAGTGTGGAAGGGTTAAGGCAATGACCCACAAAGTTTGTGAGGTGAAAGGATAACTTGTATGCTTTCCTGGAACTTACTTCTGGGGGATCTACAGTTCTCTAGAGTTCTGTGTCACCCATTAGTAAATATCCCAGTCATTACATATTTTTTTCTAGTCCACACAAAAGCTGTTACCTAACATTTAATATAGTAGCTCAGAAGTGGGGAAACTGATGATAAGTTTGGATAGTTAATATTTGTTGTTAATATGGCACCAGAATGCAGAACACCTGTCTCCATATTTAATTTGCTATCAGGGGTGGATGGATTAATTTTCTTTTTTTTTAGAACAATACTAAAATAATACAAAATTTGTGACATGACCTACAGCAAAGTTAGGGATTACATTGTTAGAACTGCTGTTCGATATTGTTATAGATGGATAATGAGATGATTGGCTCTCCCAATTAAAAGATAACTATTGTGTGAATATTAAGAGAAATTTTAGTGATGTAGTTAAGTTATTGTAGTTTAGATGTCCTCTGTTCTCCCCACAATTCCTTTTTCCCCCTCTATTGTGACCATCAGACAGCTGAGGTTGTCTAGGACAGGTAAAAGAAGGCTGTACATGCATCCCTTGTATGGGGTAGTTAGGAATGGAAAAGCTCAGGGGGTTGCTCAGGGGGTGCGGCATGGCAACACCTGACCTCCAATCAAGTTACAAAAAAGCAGTCTCCACTGATAAATGGCTAAGAAGAGCTGGGTGACAGACTTTGGGAGTGGCCAGGGCTGGCTGATGCAACCCCCCAGGGGTATAAAAGACTGAGCAGCCATCTTGAAGATGAACTGGTTATGTGGGATGCATGAGGGTAGTTCCCAGCACTACAACTTTTTCCTTATGTAGTCCTTTGTATTTTTGTTATGGTTTAATAAACCTTTTTAAATTTTCAAAGTGAGCAGTTGTCTTTCACAATAGTGTGCCCTCCTACCCACCTATGTGCAATAAAAAACTATTAGGCTTTGTAACTGCATAACTCAATGTTCTTTTGCTTCCCAACAAACCTTTACTCCATGCATTTTCTAGACTGGATATAGTGGATATGAGGATGAAGCACTACTGCCCATCAGGAGGGAGCCTGGTCCCTGACCTGTAACATCAGCAGGGTTTGATTACCTGACATGAAGACCTTGGAGTACACACCAGCCTGTGCTGATGGACTGCAGATCTAAGCGTGCCAACGCAATGACAGAGCTCAGCTTTGCTCTGCTCTCATGTCGTCAGTGTAGGTGAGCTTATGAAGATAAACTGCTCTACAGTACAACTGCTGCTGCCAACAGGTGAGTTGTATATAAAAAGCAACAGCTAACTAGATTGGTGGGAAAGGTAGGACAGCATGAACTCATAGTGTCCCACATTACAGAGTCCTTGCACCAGCCGGAGGCAAGAAGACACCCTGGGACTTCTGCCTGGCTCAGGTCAGAAACCAAATTTCCTCCCTCCTTCCCTGCTCAGTGCTTTTTTTAGTCAATTTTATTATAGCTTTTTTTCCTTAACCCAAGCAGTATGCAGCTGAAATATATGGCATACTCTGGCACTGCCCTCAGAGCAGGTGGACTCAAACACCATCTGTATTCACACCAAACTATAAACTGCTTGTGCGGGTCACCAGGATGAAGGGGAAAATAGTCATGCAAAAGACTGACTGAAGTTTACCTGTTAAATGCTCACAGAACAAGCCTGATGTGCTATTTTGTATCATAAAACTTATGAAGAAGTAAATCCATCCATACAATAATGAGCCATTATGGCTCATTAGAGGCTCAGCTTGCAAAGTCCAAAGTGTACAAACAGGCATATAGGACAAATCTGAACTAAGCATTGTACCCTGCCCTCTGCCTGAACCAACCCCTTACACGTATCTGGTAAATTATTTATAAACCTAAAGATAGCAAAGTATAAAACTGTATCACTCTCTTCACTTTACAGACGAAACCCTTTCTGAATAATTTGCCATGGCTTGGAAAATATTTCAAATTTTGGTGTCTGCTCTGCTGTTTGCAGGTAAGTGCTTGGCATCCTATCTCATGTCATTCTCTTCATGCTTGTTAAATAGTCAGCTGGCAAAAAATCCTGTGTTACCACCAGAACATCACCAATGGAAGAGAATTAACTGGAAGTCGCTGCATCAGGGACATACAGGAGAGTGGGTACTGCAAGAGAGGGTACTGCAAGATTGCATGTATTTCACATATTCTGTGAAATACAGTTTGATTCTGCTCCTTGTGACTACTTTTGAGCTTTTTACTGCTCATGTATAAGTAAGAAGGATGCATTTCTTACTGACAGGCATTCTTACACGATGATTTCCTGAACTGTTAAAATGGTAAAAAGAGCTTGATGCTGTTTCTACAAAATCTTCTTTAAATATTATTCTTATCTCTACATTTATTGTTTGTAGGAAACAATTTCACATGCATTTATAAAGACCCAAAATAATCTATTTCACAAGAGATTTCTGGAATAGCTGGCTTGAATTTCTTAAGGAGACTGATTGTTTTAAAGGACATGAGCTGTCTGGATGCTGATCCTTCACAGCACTGTGTAACCAGAGCATCTACAATCAAGACTCAACCTGTAAAACTTGGACCAGAGGGAAAATGGATGGGGCAGGGCTACCACATGCTCTTCCCAAAGCAGCACACTGTGGTGCAGTCAACAATCAATGATGCACATGCTGCAGGATTAATTTGTTTCTCACAAAATTAGAACAAACCAGGCAGGCAGTAAGTGACAGCTGACTTCCCAAGTGATTGCCTGCATCTTGACAAGATGGTCTATCCACATGCATGCATTAAAAGCATTTCTTAGATTTGAGTGGTCCAATACACATGCAGTAAATAGATGATGTGAGTAGCTAAGGCAGAATGAGGGAGACAATGATTAATTGTGGATTACTGAAAAATGTTTTGTAAATTGGGACCACAGTTAGGTATAATCTCTCTCGTGGTTTGAATTCACTTCCATGCTATATGAACCTGAGTTTTGGCTGCAGTGAGGCTCTGTCGGGAAATAAGAAGATGGAAAGGGACTTTGTCTCTTTGGCAAGTTTGAGCTCACCTATAAACCTTATTTGTCCTTCCTCATCTGCGGTTGAACTGGTACAATTCCTGAGTACTTGCCTATCTTTTTGAACTTCACCTCCTTTCCATTGAAGGCCATTTATAGCACAAACAGTGTCACCGAGGCCAAGCTGGGAGTGCAGCAGCTTGCAGCCCCTCCTTTTGGAAGACTTTACTTTCATCTCTTTTATGTCTCTTGTCTTGTTTACCCTCTTTTTCAGGTTTCTATTCTTCAAAATACATGCTGAACTACTTATTACTAGTTTTAATAAGCTGTTAAAAATTTAATTGATCACAGTCAGTTCAGTTTTTCATTAATTGTAAATCTTTTCAGCAACAGTGAAGGTGGTGGTGAAGTAAAATAGAGACTCTAAGACTGTTGTGAGAATCTTATTTTTCTTCATGCCCTCAATTCAGCTGCTATAAATCGCTCCTCATAGTAAACCATGGCCACAGCACTTGGAATAGGCTCTCTGGATCTTTTGCTTTAGCTTCTGGAGAGCAGCTACAAGGGATGAGGTAGGAGTGTGATGTCTTGGCACTGAGATAACTGCTGAAGTCTCTCAGGTGTGTGATGGGAGTGTTTTGCCACAAATGGATGTAGAAAGGAAATCTCAACAGGACCCATTGAGTGGACCAATGGACTGGTGCTTTTTCTAATACTTTGCTGCAGTGGAAGTAGCTCCTTCCCTAGGATTATCTAGGATTTTTGCCAAATTGCCTTGCTATTTACCATGCTGGAAACTTTGCTGACCCCTGGCATCATCACACATATTGAATATGTTCAATAGCTAATTCTGCATTAAGTGTCTGTAACTTCTCTCTGCCTTTGCTGATGAGGGAATGAGGCTGATGCTATAGCTCTAGGAATTGTTAATGACATCTCTTGAACCAGAGAGCTCTTTGTGTTCTTGATATTAAGAATTGTCAAAGAATAAAATCTATTTTAATTGAAGCTTGAAAAAGAAACAGATAAGGCCAAAATTTCAAACACTGGCTGATACAGGAAGACTTTAAGCACTTAATCAGTGACTTTAACTCTTGCTGTCAACAGGTATTAGCAAATCTGAATAATTTAATTCTATTCTAAGGCTTGTTACCATCCAAACACTCCAGGATACAAAGCCTATGTACATGTGGGAGGTTGGATTGTAGGAAAATAGAGATAGCGCTGAAGGCAATCTTATCCCTGAGGAGTTGCAGCTGTACTAATTACTAAAGACTAGGAACAGGCTTGCCCTTAATAGGTCACAGCTATGTCCAGTAAGGTTGGGTGCTATAAAAAAGTGGTTTAGGAGTTTGTTGGCTCTGCTGTGCAGAGTAGTAAGGGTAAGGCAGTCATGCAAGGGACAGGAAGGAGTCAACTGGCTGTGCAGAAGGAAGAGTAAAGGAGTCAGTGTTGTGAGGAGCTGCTCATGGGAGCAGAGAGAAGGTCTGAAAGTTTTGTAGTAAAGTGATAAGCTGATGGTGACAGTCAGATTGGTTCCAAGCACTGATGCCAACAATTTGTGGCCCACACGGGGATGAGTCCTGACATGTACATACAAACATTTAAAAAAACAAGTTGAAAAAGCAATGTGCAGGTGTTAGACATTAATAAAATTATACTTTTCAACTGAAAAAAGGTGATATCTGGGCCAGAGTTGGCCTGCAGAATCCACAAGTCTGTCTTTGCTGCAATCCAGCCGCTTTATGCAGTGTACTGACAGATGTCTTCATTTCCATGGAATGCCACATAGTCTAGAGAAATACTTGAGTGAGGAGAGAAGCAGCTGCTGCCACATTGTTTTCAGCTGTTGCACTGTGGTATTCTGAGTCCTCAGACTGAGTTCTGTGGTCTGACTTCGTGAACTTAGATTTAGAAAGTCAGATAGCTGAAACATGGTGGGGAGGTGGTCCGTTCTGGCTCATTCTAGTCTTAGGAAACACAGGTGAGCTGCAGACTTGATTTACTTTTCAAAGTTCCTAACACGTCAGCACCTGCCACCTCAGCAAGGTTGAAGTTTAGCTCTGTCCAAGCTCTGTCCTAAAGAGCTGATAAGACTGGCAGCCTTACCTCCATGAGCTGAGATTTTGACCCGTCACCACAGCCAATAATAAGAAGAGTTATTAGACCTAAAGGAAAGGAGCCAGAGCAATTGCCAAATTTTGACATTTAAATTACATCGATATTAATTTAAGCAATATGTTTTCAAGTTGTCAGAAGCTTGCAAGTCTTTAGAAACTAGGAAGAAACAGTAGGAAGAAACTAGGAAGTGCACAGAGAGTGTTTGAAGTGCTGCTAAATAATTGTCAGGTTTTTTATAAATATCACAACAAATCAGAGATAAAGCACTTTTCTCTGTGGTAGGTGCACACCCGGGCTAAATTTTGGTCCTAAGCCTAGAGATTGCTCCTCACCACCTATAAAATAGTGCTGATCTGGATAAAACAAACAGGCTTTGGGGTAGAGAGTGGAAGAAGTAGTATATCCTATACTAAGACAAGCTTGAAGATTTGTCTTCTTATCATTAAATTCTGCCATTAGATGTGCAAATTGTGGCCTGCCTGTTCTCCCCAGACTACTAAGTATACAATGGCTCTTGCTACTTAACTTCTACAAAAGAAAATGTATATCAATTAAAAGGTCCCTTAGAAGGCAAATGTGTCAAAACTTAATCCCATACTCACCTTTTTGATTGTGTGATGAAATGGATCACTGCACATTCAGCTGACAGAAAAAGATGTCTTCCTGGGAAGATTTTGTGGCTGCACCCAGCTGAGTATGCTGCTGTCTAGAAATCTATCCTTGTAAGGAGAAATATGCTTCCATTCAAGTCTAGGATGAAGAGATTTTAAAGCACAGTAATTTATTCAGGTTGATTTTCTATTTTTAGTGCAGTTTGTTGTGATATTTTTTATTATTACTTTGACATTCCAAGGTATTTTATATGCCTTTTCATAATCAGGCTTTTGTCATTGGTTTGGTTTTTCATTTTTTATATACTCAATGCTGGATTAAGTGCACATTTGCTTTTTTGACAAAAATGGCAAGGTTGTATCACCATCTCTCCTCAATTTTAGTCTCAGATCACAGTAATCCAAAATTAGATGCTCAGAAGGCATGGTAGCAATAATGACTACTAACAGTTTTCCCTCTGGACGATGTCTTTAGGTGCACAGGATAGACAAAACTATCTGCTGAATGCAATAATTACTTGAGCTAAGCATCTGCTTGCTAAAAACAGCCAATTTTTTGGTATAATTTTCTTTTCATGTGAGAACATTGAGTGAATCTTCAGGAGATGATGAAAGGAAACACTCTAACTGGTAACAGCTGACATAGCCTCAGCAATAGTTTGCCCTCTACACATGTTCCTCCTATTTTCCCACTGGGACATTTATATCTAAAAGTACTTTTCAAATCACGTATTTATCTAAGAGAGGAAAACAGTATTGAATAATAATAAAAAAACACACAAAAAAAAATACAACATGTCTGGCTGCTTTTCACGGTGAGTTAACTGTTTCAGTACAACTCAAAGTTCTTCATTTTTTGCAGCTCAACTTTATGCACTATGAGCCATTCACCCACTTGCTCCTAACTCCCTCTAGTCTCATATCAGATGCTCTGAAATTCCAATCTCCTGGTTTGTATGCTAATCTTCTACAAGATGCACTTCTTCAGGAATACTGTGTTTATTGAGCAAATCCTTCCACAATAGTTTTTTAAGCTATTCGGAAGGAGGGGGAAAATTACACCCAGTCCAAGAAGCTTAAATTGAAGCAAATTGAGTTGATTTGATGAAAATTCTGCATTGTGTTCAGAGGAGCTACTCAGATGGAGACAGCTGGTCTGATGACCCCAGGTCTACATTAGAGCTAAGTGAAGACCTTGCTTTCTCTGAGCTCTGCCAGAGCACACGCAAATGTGCAGCCACACTGAAAGACCAGCAGGGTTGATTCTGGTTATGCTAGAAATTATCTCGCTGGAGCTGTTCCAGAGGTGAATGAAGTTTGCCATGTTCAGAGACTTATTGTGATCTTTACAGCAAGACAAAGAGAGAATGAGATAAGCCTAAAGGATTAGGTGATATATAAAGGCTCTTGCCTGATTTTCTCTTGGTACTTCTGCCTTTTTGGAGTGCCCCAGCAGCTGGGGACAAGTTCTGCAGAGACAGCTCCCAGGAAATGAAATAGCAGCTAGAAAAGAATAAGAACTGGGTGTCAGCATTGACAAGAGAAGCCAAGAACAGTTCTGGCATATCTACCTCTCCTCAGAGCAGCCAAATGCACTTAAATCAAAGTGAATACTTGGCCTAGTTAGGGGTGGCATTTCTCGTTGGTTACAAATGCAGCCAGAGGAGGCTATCTATTAAAAATTGACATATAATACCCTGAAGATGCAGCTCTCTGCACCACAGTAGCTAAGATAACACCTCACTGTCCCACCAGTGGAATGACAAGATCATTTTTGAAGATGCTGGCAGCAATAAAAAAACCTACAAGAAGCAGAGCTGCTTAATGTCCTTTTTTTTCAGCTCATTTCAAATTTGGAGGACCAGAGCACATATTGGTGATAAAATGTAATGTTTAATGGCCCTTACTAACTATATGTACATTTAAAGAAAATGGAAGCCTTTTAACGAGTCAATTTCTGATCCCAGTTCAGTTAGTTCAGAAATGTAATCATGAGCTTACAAAATATTTAACACAAAATACCACCCCAAATTCCCTAAAGAAAAATTAACAGCTCAGAGATTTTTCTGTTGGAAAATAGTAAATTGCCAGAGGAATGTTGAAATTTCGTGCAAGCTTAGTTTTCTCTTGTGCAGCTCTAGAATACAAATATAGCAGCTTAATAGACATATGCATGAAATATATTTTCTTCTTTCCCAGCTTTCCACCAAATGTCTGAACTTACTTTTTTTCATGGAGTTGGCAACAGTTTTGAAGATGGTATTCCTTGAAAACTCCCTACCCTAAAACTTCTACCTCCACTTTATGATTATAGTAACTTGGGATATGAAGAAACTGAAGTTGCAAAGAACTACTGGGACTGTGATTGCTTGCTAAGTAACTTTTCTAAAGTACTATTTGATGTCTATATTAAGAGCAAAGATTACAACTATCCTCACTTTTTTTTTGTTCATTACCATATAACCAAACTCTTTCTCATCTTCTTTTTAAGCATTTTTGGCACTGAAAAGAAACAGAGTGAAAGGGAGCAGCAAACACTCTAGCTCACATATCTTCTACCTATATAAATTCAGCAAACATTTTCTTCTATTTAAAAAACTAAAAAGCAACAATATTGTGGATGATCAGGAAAGCCAGCAATAATTACAAGTGGATTGAATTCAACTGAAATTGCATATGAAAGCAAACATTTGATACTCCCAGTTAGATTTCCCCCCTAGAAATTCAGGAATCAGGGCATAGGAGAGCTGTGAGTGAGGTTATAGATTGCCCTGCTGAGCTCCTACTCTAAGACATATTAGAAAACGGTTGAAGTTCTTGGCCCATATGTTCCAAGTATGTGCAGGTCACTCTCAAGTGTCCATTTAAACCCACTTGACTAAATTGGAGCACAGCTGTTTACAGACAATGGCCTCAGCTCAGTTGATGGATCTGAGCTCCATCTTAATCAGTGGTTTATTAAAAATTGTGTGATATGGACTGACATGCTATTTTGGACTCTTTTAGCCCCAAATTAATTTATGTCTCAAAATTAATTTATGTCTCAAACACTCGAGACTAAAAAGAAAAGGTTTTTTTCTGTACCAGGACTTTCATGTGAAGCTAAAGAGGAATTCTGACATTTGTTTTGTGAAGAATATTGTTTTCAAGATCTGTAAGGATTCCTTCTGCATCTATGATGAACTCAGAAGCTATCTGAAGCAATGCAATAACAAGATTAGAAGTGCAATATCTTCTGTTCAGAAAGTAATTTCCAAGCATGCAGTTTCTATGTTGATACTAATGATAGTAAATATCACATATAAACCAGGATGTTCAGAAGCCATAGATACATTTGTAGGTAGGGTTTGCGTTATTTTAAAACACTTTAGGCTCTCAGCACACCTGAGACTGGTGCAATTATAGTCTAAGAGGATTTTTGTAACAAAATTTTGCATTAAAAATAAATTAGTTCCTTAATTAAGTTGTAACTTTATTTACTTCAGATTCAACAGCAAAATAATGATTCAGAACATTTGTTTTATTAACTTCAGGCCTAAAAAGAAATTTTCTTTCTGTGAATCTAAGGTAGGACCAAATCTGATTTTTATTAAATAAACTACAGATTCAAAACCATTATCTGTGGATATAAGCATATTATTGAAGTGCACATATTTTTATGATATTACAAATATTTATCAGCTTCTGTTTCGAGTGTCCTTGGAGCACCCTTTCTGACAGAAGAATCAGCAAATCAATTCATGCGGCTCAAACGACACGTACCATATTCTCCAAGCTACTGGGACTCAGGCAGCAGCCAGAACACATGGGCATACACTGTGGCTGAACAGGTATCTTCCTTCCTCATACAACACCTACTGAGAAAAAGAAAGCATGGGTCTGGAATTAATGTGTGACATACATCCTTTGGTCATGGGAGGAAATTTTTCCGATTTATCAACATGGGCAAGGCTGCTCAGTAGTCACAGAGAATATTTATTTAGTATTGAAACTCAGAATATTCCTTTCTGTATTGATCTACTTCAGATTAGTGAATCATGGGCAGCTCTGAGGGAAACAGCACAATACTACATGGACTTGGACCCTTATGCCTTTGATCCTTCGACAGCTGTGTTCGATGGGGTTTCTCAACAGAGCATTTCATAGACTCGAAGCCTGTGTGTACCTAAGTAAGTAAAACTGGCCCCTAAAAAACTGCTGACGATTTATAGAGTCATAACCTGACACAGTGAAAAACCCAATTGTATCTTGAAAAATTAAAGAAGATTTGTTTCTGCTGTCCAAGTTTAATGGTTATTTAAATGCGGTCATTTTATTGTGGCAGAGTCTTTTTAAAGTATGTTTTGGAAAAGCTCATTAAGGGCTTAAAGAATATATATCCTTTTAAAAGTCCACAGAAACGAAACTGCTTCCTATAGAGTTGATTTAAAAAGCAGACAGAAAGAAATTCCTGAGGAGAAAAATAAAAGATAAAAAACGCCATCTATTTCAGTAACAAAACTATATTCAGTGTGGAATAAAATCTCAGCAGAACAAAACAGAGAATGAGACATAGCAGTTGGTAAAAGCAATATTTATAGATTGGCACAGGAGTACATGAAACAAAGTGTTGCAAACTGTCTCAGAGAAATTGTTAAGGATCGGACACATTTTTGGAACAAAATTTTTTTCAAATTTAGGGAACAATTACTAAATGATTCAGTTGGACAGGCACACTACCCATATTATTCCTGAGGAGCACTTTTCCTGAGAAGATACTGCACTCCTTAAAAATGGTAGAACTAAAGGAGCAGGTAGAACAAAAACTACAGTTTCAGTACTTAAAATAATTACTAAGACAGCAATCTGTCAGTCTGACTGAAACCACGAATAGGAAAATGGATAAACTTCTAACATACTTTGAATTGAATATGCTTTGAATTTTATTGACTTAAAAGTACCTTTCTTTTTGAAAACGTGATTCGTTTTGAAATGCTGCTTTTGAAAATACCTTTTTTTTTAATAAGATAGGAATTTGACTTGGAGACTCTCAGAGTAAGCTTTCCAGGACTGTTCCACCTGAAAGGTGACACCAGTTTCACTTACTCTGAGCAGAGTAAGTGAAACTGGTGTCACAAAGTAGGAGAGAATAGCTAAAAGCTATGGTTTACTTTCCCTCCTGCTGAACCTTCAGCTGGAGCCGTTGGGCAACTGGAAGGAAGCACCAGATTATTCATTCACAATTTCTAATACTGATATGGGTGGATAGCAGCAGTCACTTCTGCCTTATGACAAATTTACCTGAAGACACTTTATTTGGTTTTATGAAAAAAACCCACTGTCTTTCCCATCAGAAAAATTCCTGACAGAGAAAAGCCCTTTGTCTAATTTCTGGTTCTGCATCCATTTGCCTGATGGCTGTGATTACAGCAGCTGCCAGGCAGACTCCAGGATGAGTTATGTCTCCAGAAAGATAATCCTAATGATTGTTGTATGACAAGATTAAAGCCACTTACATAAACACATTTGAAGGCACTTCCACTGAAATATGGTTATGATTTCAAAGCAAGGCTAGTTAACTCACAGACTGAAATAAACCAGTGCCAATGTGACAGGAATTGACATCTAGAGTTTTTGAGAAGCCGTATAGTAGCAAAGCAGCATCAAGCTAGAAGTTAAAAAGTAGAAGAATTATTTCCAACCTTATTTTTCTTGATTAGTGATAGTTCTGAAATGGAAAGCCTATAAAACCTATGCAGGAATTTTGTTCAGGGGCTGTACTTCCAGAAGAAAACATTTGCAAAAGCTGGCAAATCTGAAGACTACAGCTGTTGGTAGGATCTTTAATTAATTCTGTGATTTTTTTTCTAAAAGTAATTTATTCCATCTTTTCTAGCAACAACATCAGATCCTACATGGAGCATCTACAGCAGTCTGGGACTCACCTCCAGCAACAAGCTATTAAATCCTACACATCCTGTATCTGGCCATGTTAGGATATGGCATGTTATGTATTTGGCATTATGTATTTGATAAGATGACTTTATCTCCTCCCACTTGGGTCTAAACCCAAAGTTAACACACAAATTCTCTGCATAAATACTGCATATTTTATATTCATAAATAGAACTGAGATGTAGGTCATGGTAAATTGAATAAGTTGAAGAAAACAACCATGACCTTTTAGCAGGTTGGATTTAAAAATGTCTAGTGTTCAGGTAAAACATTCTTTTGACTAGACAATTGTTTGAAGACACACATTCCTGCTTCTGTGACTGAAAACCACGTTTTTATTTCTCAGTATTTTCCTTAAACATTAAATGTTTTTGAGAGGCAAATAAGAAATTAATATCGGATACTTTGGATGGATGAGAGAAGTAGAGCACATTTGCTTCAGGCATACCTCTGTAGTTCAAGTGCATTTCCATTTTTTCATGTACTGGTAGTAGGTGTTGTAGTACACATTCATTCATGTCAATGCTTCTCTTTCCTCATTTAATCTTCTGTACTTGGTCTTGAATGCCAAAATGAACTGAACTCACAGCTATTATTGTGAGTTGTTTTTTCTTACTCCACAGAAATGGGAAATGGTAGAAACATTCATGGCTCCTATTCTGTAAAGAAAATGGTGGTGACGAATGTTCTTTATGTTCTTGAGCTTGGAAGTTTCCTGGTTCCTATTAATAATGTACCTTATTTCAGAACATCTTTGAAGAGAGGATGAGGCTTCCATGTTTCTTTTATATGTTATTAATATAATGCTAGCAATTAAAAGCTTTTCGAAACTTGGTCAAAATTTCTGCATGAATAAAGATGACCTGTTGAGGAAAACAAAATGTATGGTAACCTAATGGCAAGGTTGGTGAAGGAAGGAAATTTTTGCTTGCTTTTTATCCCCAAAGAGCAGTTTCTTCATGTTGTGCTTTGAGGATTCTTTGTGAATATGGACTGTGCACTAACTGGAACAAATTTGAAGATAATGTTGGATCTTCTAGAAAGAAATCCACATTCTGGATTTTTGGCAATCTCTACCATGCTTCTAGGTATGAAACTATCCTTGGGTCATTATTAATTTCCCTGCGTAGGACAATGACCCTGAAATTGCCATTATTCATTAGCTGAAGCTGAAAATTCATTAAACCCTTGAAACCGATAAATGAGGTGCAAGTTCAGTATTTGCCATGTAGGATTTCACATCTTTAGTCACACTACTTAACTATGAACAGTTCATTCAAAGATAAGGGTTGACAAGTGATATATAGACTAAAGACCTCACTGGTTAAACACAGTCATGGCCTGTCCCTCCGGCCTGCCTTCTCTGCACTGGTCAATCTTGGATAAGCTAGGGGTCCAGACCCTAGAAATTCCAGTGTTTTCCTCAGTAGCAGCACAGACATGATAGAGTTACTGAAACTCCTCAATTTATAGCAAAGTGCAGGACTGTTAGGATAAGCATTGCCTTTTATTTTAAGTGGATATGCATTAAAACTCCAAGGATGCACCTGCTCCAGCTGAGCATCTTGCTGGTCCCAGAGAAGTTGCAACTCTGCAGGCATTGATGCTCATGCCATTATGAACCTGTTCCTGAAGTATTGATCTTTTCTGCCCATCTCTCTAATTGATGTAGTTTCTGTCAAGGCAGAGGTTTGTGATCTCTCTGTGCATTAACTGCAGTTTTCATGTCTGCATGTCAAGTTAAACCAAAATGGAGGTAGTTCAGGACCTGGTTTGCAGACGGACAGTAGACATCCCTGGAGTGGGGATGACAAAGTCCATTAGTGAGGTGGAAGGCAAAATGAAGAGCTATCAGCTACTATCTGCTATCAGCTAGTGAAGTAACTGCCCAACCCTTATGAGCCATTTTAGGGTTGTCAGAGCCATAAAATTAGGATAACCACCGTCTATTGCCACGAGGACAGTCCTGCACAAGGCTGGCTTTGCAACCAAAACATCAGACAATGCCAGGGGATGCAATTTGACAGATCTATTTTACTTAGACATGAGTAATTCCTTTAAAGGAGCTGTTCTGAAAGCCAGAGACTCAATACTCAATCTGCAAATCCATAGCTTCAAGCTAATGTCAGTAATTCAGATAATTAGTCTTGCTGAATTAAATGGGAAGAATTGTGCATGCATGAGTAGTGGTGGAGGATGAGATGCTTATTTTGTGTTATCAAATACATGCCGCTCATGACAATGAGCAAATGGCTTTCACAGCATTTGAATATTAAACACCTTCATCTGCATTTATTAATAACTGGGGAAAATATTTACCCTGTGAATTTGCTACCCGTGTTTATCTTCACATATTGTTTCAGCACTTTAACACAAGTAAAGCTGGACCCTTTTCTGCTGACTTTTCCAATGCATCTTTATGTTTCCACCTACAAATTTTATCTCCTTGCTTTTTCTACACAGCACAGCTTTTTCTACACGTGCAATCCCTTAGCAATGACAAAACCAAAGAATAGTGTTAAACTAAAGAGAACTTCAAGTACATCTGTGCTGATCATGGGAGTGGAATTACAGGTCTCAGGGCATTTTGCTTCTGGTGCAATGGAGAGCAGTATTTATTACTATTTTCTGAATACTGCAAGTTTTTTGAGAAAAAAAAAAAAAAAACCCTAAGCCACACAAATACCAGAGCTCCCTAAGGCTAGAGAGAACAGAGTTCCTCTGAGAGAGAGGGAACAGGCAGAGAGGAAGAGGAGTCACAGGAAGCTAAAGTCAGGTTTGTCTCTGTATAGATGTTAACTGGATGGATGCAAAACACCCACCAGGCAGCCTGATTTTCCAACTCTTTCTGAGGCATTGAACACAGTGACTAAAATAACAGAATGACAGAAATCAGGATTTCCGGGTATCTCATGGTTGATATCTATCTCCAGCAGCAGCTTTTTGCCAGGCAAGGCCCTTACAGGGTATCCCTCCCATGGGAGTGGCAAGCCAGTCATGCTGCAAATCCTTCCTCAGAGCACCTGCCTATTTCCCCAGCTTCTTGTATCCCTATCTTTCCTAATCTTAGAAGAATCAAACTGCCTTTTAATCTTTTCTACTCTGTCAAGTTGAATTGAAAACAGCCCACAAGTTAAAAAATTACTGTGGCTAGACATAAGGGATAAACATGTACCTATGGAGACAGCATGGTTGTAGGGCCCTTGCTTTGTTAGGGAAACAGAGGAAGGATTCACTGTAGTCAGACATGACAGGAGAAGTAAGAAAACCTGTCATTTCAATAATAATTGAAGAAACAGATTAATACTCCATAGCTTTCTTTTAATGAGAAAAGCAAGTCATTCTGAACACAGTGAATAGAAAAAGCTGCAGAATCCAAGTAACCAATATATAACCTACATTACAAATGTTGAGGGTGGGATAAGTACTAAGATACAGTTGTCTATAAACTCAGCAGGTGAGTATAGAGAGGTATGAGAAAAAAACAGTTATTTTATGACCTGCAATGGTTTCTTCAAACAGAACAGTGGCAACTGGTATTCAGTGAAAATTCTATCCACTACTTCATCACTGCTGTAGTTCATGTGATTGAACCTGGTCCCAGATAATTTTAATGCATGAACCCTTTTGAGCTTGCATCACACTAATACTGTGCCTTGCTTTACATTTGATCTTCTGTTGTCTTAATTTGAACCAGAACAGCAGAGACAAAATACTTATCTAATCTACACGTACTGCTGGCTGCCAGCAAGAATGAGCTGTGTTCAAGGCAATTTATGTTGGGTGATTAAGTATATAAACCACCCACCTGAGGCAGGAGCATTGCCACAACTTCTTCATGTAGAGTGTGAAATAAATTGTTAGTGTTTTGCACCATCCATAGGAGAACATCAGCTCAGTTGTTAAAATATAAACATAGAACGTTATCCAAAACCCAAAAAGTTCAGCCAGGAAATAAGTAGTCTTTGTATGTGACTATTATGTTAAGTAAACAAACATCAATAATTACTATTCTGCCTCAAAGACTGTTGAAGAGCTATGAATTTCAAACAATATTGCATCAAACCTGCAGAGCCTACTTTCCACCAGATGCTAAAAAGAGGAGCAATTCCTTCTGTGAGAGATGAGTGGTATCAAGCTGGATATCTGTAAAGGTGATCAAGGTAAGGCAACACAGCAAACAGCTGTTCCCTTTGAGCCCAAGCCCAAGCCACATCCAACTGTAGCACTAGGCAGGCTGAGAGCTGCAGCTGACCGCCTTAGAGATAGAACAAGTACTCACTGAAACTCGTAATGCGAATTTAACCACCACCTCCCAAGGGGAGCAAGCTTTCCCTATTCCAATGTCAATCCAGACAGGGATAGGAAGGGAAGAAGGGACAGACAGATGAATTTCAGCCCTCTAGGGTCAACTACTAAAAGTTTCTTTCTCTGTGAAGCATTACAGGATAGTCAGCTTGGAGTGACACTTTCTATTCACCTCCTTATTCCTGGTCATAGCAGCTACTGCTAAGGTGATTTCATGCCAGTCACTGACTCGTGGCAGAACTGAGTAAGTGTGTGAAATCCTATCTGAACAATTCAACTATGTCCTGCTTGTGATTGAAAGCTGCTGTGCAGTAGGGAGCTCACTCAAGGAAGGCTTATAAAACATCCTTAAAACTGCTGTCAATCCTATTATCATAAGTCCAGGGCTGCACTGTGCAAGGTGCAATGAGAAGGCAGTTATTGTGATGTCTTCAAAAATGAAGGTAGAACTATCTAAGGGCAAGAAAACAACTGCAGAAAGAAAGTGACTAGAAAGAAAACCATGGATGATGGTGGTGGCTGATTAGCACTGAAAACCAACTGATTTGTTAGTTATTTAGAAGAAATATTTTTAAAAGATATCAAACTAGCTTTAGTTGAACACAGCGCTGAGAACTATAAAGTGCTGCTTCCTCTTGGAGTCTCTGTTGAAATATTTATGGTGCTACCCTTGCTGTGGAGTTCAGGCAAGAGGCTCACTGCCAAAAGATCTACCACAACCTTCCTGATGGCCTGGGACCTATACAGCCCCATGTTAAACTGTGGGCAGGATGCAGTCCAAATTTTCCAACGGTACCTCATAAAGCAACTACATTATAGCAAAGCTATATGTGCTGACTTTTGGTTTTTAATTTAGAGAACTTGCAGTAATGAGGAAGAGCCTATTTAAAACATTGAAATAGTGAACTTAAGACGAACAACAATTTAAAGACCCCCATGCTTTTACTCATAAATAATTTGAAACAATTACCTTTTGCTAAGTGTACAAACAATTCAATATTATACTTGGTGGATAACAGAAATAATTTTTCTACAAATAAGAAAATAACCTCCCTTTTCATTATTCAGGATTACACATACTCATCCTTTCTCATCCTCTCTACCCCAAGCTAAAATCTATTTTCATACTCTTAATAATTGCCAGAGGATTACATCTAGCCCAAGTACAACTACAGGTACTGTTTATAGCAACCAAAGTTTACTCTGTGCCTCACTAAAATGTCCAGGCTACCTTGATCTGTCAAGTCAACTGCGTCAAGAACAGCATATGCAGCAGCAATTACAAAATAAGAGAATTACAAAAAAGTCCCTTCTCTTGAAAATATAGTTTTTGTAATTCAGGCATGCTAGTCTGAAACCAAGAAAGGAAGCTGAAGGATTTTGAGAGAATTGCTCATCAGGTGGATCCCTCTTTACCACAGAGAAAGCTTTGAAGCAATGTTATTAATAGGGAGCAGTGACAACTGAGGACACGATCCTGTTTGACAGTCTTCCTGTTCAGTTCTTAACTAACATGTAACATTGCATGCTGGAAATGGAGGGGCAGTTACCAATGCATGCTGAAAATTTACTCACACCCTCCTAAAATCCGCTTCTGAAAGAACTAATAATAAATTAATGAGATTAACGCAGAAGAAGACTGCATCACCTACATTGTAGCCAGTTGAGTAGAAGAAATGAGTCAGGAGAATCAGGAGCAGATAACTATATCTGTCTCAGAAGGTCACTAGACAGCCTGGGCAAGCCAAGTTTTCTCTAAATCTTTTTCAAATTGAACTAATGTGCCCTGAAATCTGCTAGCTTGAGACTGCTGTTAATACCCAGATGTCCAGAATGGGAACTCTCAGAGAAATATTTTGAAATTGTCAGTTCTGGTTCTGAACAAGGATTGAAAGTAGCTCATCTGTGTCAATAAATTGGCTAGCAAAGACTGGATCTGTCCTTTGCATTTGACCCTGGTACAACTGATGAGTCTTCTTGTACAAGTTTTGCAGCATCAGGACTCAATCAATTCAGAGTAAAATTGATCAGTAAAATCAATTCACTTGATTTTACCAGCCCCTAAAATTGGACATCCTGAAATGTGTGTGTTTCAGGCTCACAGCACTGAAGAGGACAGAAGTGAATTCATTACCTTTCTAGTACAAGATCACTTGATGTGCAACAGCTCTACCAATCATTATGTTCAATGCAAATAATGGATTGTGTTTCTGTCTCATTATCTTGTGACAGGATTGTTATTAACTTGTGACTAAACAACAGTTTTGTAGAAAGTCTCCTCAAGGACAGGCTATATACATGTGTGTATATACATATATATATATATACATATATATACATATATATATATATATATATATATGTATATATGTGCCTGATTCATTTTCTTCTTTTCTTACTGCCTGGATTGGAAGCTAATGGACCAATAAGTGATTGCTAAACTGGGGGCTTTAGAGATCTCCAAGCTTGCATTAATGCAAATAAATATATACCACAGATTTTTTTTTTCAAACCCAGAAAAGTTGGCTGTTAAGATGGCATAACAGTTCACAATGAGAACATGAATTTCCAAAAAAGGTTGGAAAGTGTCATTGAATTCCAAGACAATAATGAGGCCTGAGGCTTTTCCAGCATGTATGGATGTCCTGCTAATTTGGTAAGACAGTGCCTCCAGAAATAATTAATGATAGCATTTGTACAGGTACTTCATCAGCATTGGAGGGTGATGAATCCATGCAAAGATTGCACAGGTAGAATAGAACAATCCCTACAATGGACAGATATAATAATATGCTAGCAGTGTCTCGAGAGTGAACTCTCAGTTTTTCATTTTCATCTCTTACCTGGGCTCAATGTCACTGAAGAAGGCTTGAGTAATTTGAAGAAAATAAGAGTTGTGATTCTTTCCAGTTGGGTTTATGTATTTATTTTAATTTTACAGCTTTTATACATTTCTTTAATATTACATTTCTTAGAAACTACAAAATCATATTTAATCTTGAATGCCAAGCTGCAATTTTTACAGCAGATCCTGTTGTGATTTCTTTGCTTTTAGGAGGAATGAGCACAGGTCCTACTGGGCACTCACCTTATTGACCAGCAGAAGAACAATTAAAATTTTCAGCCCACAAATATACATGCATGGATATACATGTCACTTGAACTCCAGTTGAAAGTTGAATGAAGAGAGGTTACTTGTATTTTTACTTACTTATGCATAGACCATCTGAGTTGCCTGAATTCCCTTCCATGTTCTAGTAGAGATGCTTTTTAGCACTAACCCTCAACCTTGTGACCTTAGCACACTTATAGAGGAAATACGTTCTTTAAGCACATTCAAGGGAGATCATATCCTTTTCATATCAAAAGGATATGAAATTAATTTACATCTGCAAAATGGCTTATTGAAACAGCCTTATTGAAACTACAGCTACTACCAGCGATGCTATAGCCTACAGCTTCTGGACAGAGTTTCATTTTGTCCCACAAAGCTCCAGATTGTTTGAATTAAATTCACTGACTTTTTCTTCGTCTGCATAGTACTATCATATTGGTGAGAGAAATAGATTCTTCCAAAAAGAGCCTCAGATTTTTAGAACTACATGGGATGACTCAAGAATTTCTTCTTGCGAGATAGCATCAGTCCTGGAAGTCATTCAATACATTATTGAATAAAGCCTAAGTCTCGATATTAACACCTTCTGTAAAGTGCAAAACACCTCTCAAATCAGCCAATAATCAGCCTAAATCAATTGATTACCATCATACCTCGTGACAAGAGTTAGTAATGAACTGCATGTATTTTTCTGATTTAGTGGTTTGGACAAGTGTTTTAGTCAATTTTTGAGCTGGTATCCGCTAGAAACTTTGGCAGATAAGCACATTTCACATTCAGAGGTTAACGTTGATTATGTCTGGGAAAAGAACAGAGAAAAATGAAGGTGTAACTCCTTGGTAAGTATAGAAACAGTTAAATGACATAGTTAAACCCCATATATGGGTCATATTTTGCAACAGAAATACTCCCTGAGCTTCTCCTGCAAAAAGGAGCTAAAGTCTTTATTTAGTGGAAACACATCATCCTGAATACATTGGAAGGAAATTTGGCTTGGGAGAGTAAAAACTGAATTGAAAAATAAGATTGCCTCCTTCCAGGAGAGCAGAGCATCCATGGGAGTGAGTGAGTTTGTCTGGGAAGAGTTCATGTCTGGCAGATGCAGCCTGGAGCTGGGGTACAAAGAAGCACAGAACAGGTGAGAAGGGGAAGTGTCTGCAATGAGACAGCTGAAAATAGTGAAGTGGAAGCACAAAGTGATCTTTTAGGTTTAGTTTCAATAGAATTTGAATAGAATTTTAATTACAAATTTCCTTGCATTTCCTTGCAAGGACTTTTATGAATACTTGTGCCAATCTTTCTGTTTTTGGATGCTGCAGATGAACTCTTTCATGCATTGGTTTGTGGGGCAAGTGATTGTGAGATAACAGCCAAGTGTCCAGGCAGCTCATGCAAAAAGGTGCAATGAGCAGGAGGGCAGCAAGGAGAAAAGATAAAATGTGCCATGTGCAGGTGGAGGGGAATGGGAGTCACACAAAACACTGTGATTCTGACCTTGTTGTCTGGGAATTGGAAACTCACGTGGCCTCAAGACACAGAAAGTAGGAAAAAGTAGGAAAAATTAATGAACTAAAAGGATTGAAAAATATTTCTCTTTCAAAACGTAAAATGTCTGGATTTTGGAATACTACCTTTTTCATCCCCGTGCCTTTAAAACCTTCACACTTTGAAGATCTTGTACACAGAGCATTCTTTCCCAGGAAATAACTTATAAGATTTGTATGTTGTTCCTCTAAAAGACATCTTTTCTTCTTCCTCTTGAGACTTCTTTTTTTTTGCTTAAGGCTATCATGGGGAAGACCAAGTGATTTAGTCACCCAGCAGAGTATTTATCATTACGCAAGCCATGATAACAGTGTGACACTGTGCTGCTTCCTTTCATAGGTAGAGTTACTGTAAGTAGGCAAGCCTGCTGAAAAGACACCACACAGGAGACTCCAGCTTTTATGCAAAAAGGGCTCAGGTCATGCTCTGGGATTACACACATGGCCATGGCTGTTACTGTAAAGATCTCCCTTCCTGGCAGGAGGAAGCAAGAAGAAATCATAGAATCACAGGATATCCTGAGCTGGAAGGCATCCACAAGGATAATTAAGTCTGGCTTCTGGTCCTGCACAAAATAACTCCAAAAATGGGAAGTGGCATCATCCCAAGCTGTTGTTGATGGTGGAACCATCATGTACATGGGGAAAGGCTCTGAGGTTTTGCTTATTTGCGGGCCTAACATGAAACAGAAAAAGGCAACACAACAGTTTGGACAAAGACTGGGGTAGGGTCAAATTGGGGATTGTGTTTTGTAAACAAGGCGCAGGGTGTTTGTCACCTGGTGTATGTCACCGCTGGCCTGGACAGGAGACGATGGAGCCAGACGGGGCTCTGGAGAGGCAGCTCAGACACAGCTGGGAGTCCCCATGAGGTCAGAGGAAGTGGGGACCACCCATTCTGCATTTGACCTTGCAGAATATGTGCAGAGTCCAAAGAAACTTGTCTTACCAAGGCTTGTAGATGCCATTAAGGAGGAGAGAGCTGTGACTGGGGCATCGCTGCTTTTTACTCCTGGCTTCCCTGCTGTCCCCCAGGGCTCCAAGCACAAGTCAGGAAACCTCCCTGAAAGCATCTGAAGCACAGAATTTAGATTCTAGAGTTGAAGAAGTTGGCTGGAGTTGGGTGGAAGAGAGATCATACACAGCACCTAAGTGTGTTTACAACAGGCTATTGCTCATGTAGTAAAAGTTTTAAACAAATATTATGTTTAGAGGCCATTTTATAACTCTTGCTATTCTCCCCTTTGAAAGTCTTTGACAACCCCCATTTCTTAGCTCTCAGGAAGCAACTCCACCTCAAAAATCTCACTTCTTGAAAAAATGGTTGCAGCAAAGAGCGAACTCCCTATTTCTTCTTACACCTCCCACACAGAAGTGTCAGGAAGGTACTGCCAAAACATTTTCTACAGTGACTGGCAACTTGCTTGCATGCCAAGAGAAAGGAACTTGTGAGAACATGCAAAAGTGTAATCCTGCAATTCCCTGCCTTGAAAAAGTTTTCAAAAAATGGTAATTACTTTTAATTGAGTTTGAAGATGAGAGCACGATAGTTTTTATTTTAATCTAAAGCAACTCACCCATGTCTGTGTCTTCTAACTAAAACAGGAACAAGAGACAGAATGTAGCATGCACAGGTAAAATTTAATTTGCTAATCCCTCTTTATTAGTCTTGACTGTCATTTGTAATCCCCATGTCCTATTTAGGAAATTATAACTTCTTCCATAGTTCAAGTGTTATTATGTGCAGTCCAATCATAATTTTGTCAAAGAACCTGTCTGAGGTGAAAAAATAATCCTGCACAGTGCTATTTGTTGATCAATAGACTAGTCAGACTTACCAGCCTTTTTTAAAAGCACTTATAAAAGACACCATAGATCAGTATCAGCATTCTGCAAGAGCCATTTTAACTATTTCCTCCAGGTAATAAGCAGATTTCTCATAGACAAAAGAGCCACTGACATTCCAACCTTCAGATTATTTTTTTATAAAAGCAAAATATTTTCTGTTTCCGACCATAACTGTGGTCTTAAATTATGTGCAGAGATAGGAAAGGTCTGTGCTTCACAAGTGATGGCAAAGCCAGTGAGTCTTATGTCAACATCTTTTGTCCAAATGTAATTTGATAATGATGAAAAGGTGTCCCTTAGTGATCTCTCTATTTGAAATGAATTTATGGTAAGACACTTGATGAACAGGTGCTTAAAATAGCAATGCTAAAACTATTCACTTTCCAGACTGTAATCATTGTGTTCTGTTTCTTCTGAAAAGTCACTTCACTTTTGAACTCCCATCCAGTCCTTACTTTTTTTTTCCGGCTCAGAGGATTTTTGCAGCAATAGACACAAGTTCACCACAGTTTGGAGGAGGCATAAGTGTTATACAGACCTTTTTAATACAGTTACAGGTGAAGAAAGTAAAGCAATACTGTTCTTGATGCAGTTCTTGATGCAATACTATTCTTTAGCTTTGGAGAAGTTAAGGAGATGCTGAGACACAGCTGAATACCTGTAGAGCATGAGACAAAAGCAGAAAAGAGGCAACAGAGATCAATCAGCACTTTGCTTTGGTTTGCAGTCCCTTCAGCCTTGCCTGATTCCTCTGCAGTGGACACACTTGAAGCATCTTTGAAGAAGAGAATTAACCATGAGTAACATTCTTCATCTGACCTGTGCAAACACCACTTCAAGAGTTAGACAAAGCAGTGGAATTGAGAGAAGCTTGAAATTGAGGTATAATGAAGTTACTGGTGCTGTATTGATAACTTTAAAAATCAAAAAAAGGAGGGGAAAAAAAGCTCATTGTAAGTCACTGGAACAAACATGGTTTTCACAACCCTGTTCTCATTTCTGCTAAAAGATATTCTTTTATTAAAATAACTAGTAATTAATTAAAGGAAGAGCTCCAGGATACTAGCTAGTGCTTGCTCTTTCTCAAATAATGGGGAAGAAAAAATACAGAGCACCCTTTTACACACAGCCAGCAGCACTCATCTTAACTAGCCCTTGTTTCTGGTCCCTTACATTGAAGGAGAGAAACCCCACATAGAAGGCAGGCCTGATGGAAACCCAGGAAACTCACAGGATATAGCAGATGTTCAGGTATATGAACAATAGGCAAATTATTGGCTCTCACAGTGGTCACTCTCCTTTTTTTTTATCTTCTGCACAAGATTAATTTTTAAAATGGTTTATTTTCAAGTCTGACTTATATGTCTAACTGCAGCCAGCAAATTCCCATTCACGAGCTTACATGTGTTTAGTATTTTTCTGCTTCTTTACATATATCATCCTGTGTAGACAGAGAAAAAAGTATTCTAAGTAGATTGCCTCTTTGAAGAGCTGCTTTAAGATATTTCATTTTATTGTACAGATCTATATACTGTTAACCATAACAGTAGCAGACTGCCATGAATAGATATTTCTCCCTATTTTTTCCTAGCTTGCCAATTAACTGGGACCACACTACAGAGGGAAAAATGCTGTTGCTGTTTCCTCATTCATGACCTAAATAAACATCAGGAGGAAATCAGTCCCACCCAAACCCCACTGTCAAGTGGGTTTGCACAGGTGTCACCAATTAGGGCAGAATTTGTCCTGTAGAAAATGTCCAACCCTACATGCTGCAGAAAACTGACAAGTTGGTTTTGGGATCTCACAGGGATGTTTGTAGAGCTGGCTGCACATAGCCTCAAGGTCTGGGGAATGAGGAATTTCTTTCCTTTGTGAACTGAACATTTCTGGTGTGTGTACTCTGTCTAAGTTGATTTCCTTCATAGCAGTCCATACAGTGCTGAGGTTTGAATTTGTGACAATATCTCTATTTCAAGTTCTCATTTCACCCTTAGCCCCTACTCCAACCCCTTTCCCAGAAACTGCACGTCATGGAGCTGTATCACCCGCCCATCCTGCCTTAGTGAGGGCTTCTTCCCAGTATTTCAGAGGAGGTGGATGAGCACACCAACTCATTTGTGGCACCCTTTGTAAACAGTGAGGAGGAATGTGTGGCCATATGGAATGTTGTGCTGTGCTAACAGACCGGCGTGAATCCTGTTCTCAGAAGCCAATCTCTCTGTCAAGAAAAAAGGCAAAACAAAGGAACTCGCAAAAGTAGATCAAGGATTCTCCAGATGACAGAAACTCAAAATAAGTGACACTACTTCACATATGCTGTGTGCAAGCACAAGGACAGTTACTCACCATGAGGAACCCACTGTCTGTAACTGCTTCAGTTGCAGAGGGATTTCAGCTGTAGAGAGCGTTCCTTGGGGTTTTGCAGAGAGACTGGAACTCGCAACCATGAGCAGCCTGGTTCATTTTGAGAAGTATTACCTCACATGCCTTAAGTGATGACTTTAAATAGCATTTTAGGTGGGATTTTTTTTGTTTCTAGTGCTTATCAAAGAACAAAAAGGTGGCCATGAAGACCTACAGGGTCACTTGATTTACAGAGAAGAGGAAGCCAAAGGATGCATAAATATTGGACAAAAAGTTTTTAAAGACAGGATGAGACTGTAAAATAAAAGAGTCACATGAAAAATGGCAATAGTTAACATTTCAGTGAAGGAGCTGTGGCTTTAAAAGTTGGAGGGCAGTATGAGAGTATTGCTAATATTTCAAAACTAGCTCATAAAATTAAAATTATGATGATGATAATAATAAAAAAAACATGTTGAAAGAAGAGATTTTAAAGTAAAGGCAGTCTAACCAGCAACTTTCCAATCTGTTTGAGTCGTATATCATGGTAAGCCATCTAATGTCACTTACATAAACACTTATATTTGTTACCTCTTTATTTTTAACAGCTGTGCCATTTCCACATTGAACTGCAACTTACGAATAAGACCACAGACTGCAGCCGGAAGAAGCTGTAGAAAAGCTTTAAAAACAGATATTTGAGCAGAACACATCATATTAGCTATTTCTGGTAATTTCTAGATTATCTTAATTTTTAATATTTTGTTGATAATTGCACTAGAATTAGAAAGTAAAAGTATCTTCAGTTGCATAAATCTAATTTTCCACCATTCTACTCCTGGCTATGCAATCCCTAACTTTTCCCTCAGATAAAGCATTTCCCTTTAGTTAGCAGACAAAAATTAAATCTTACAAGTTTCCATATAAAACCCAAAAACTGTTTTAATTTTAAAATTAGGAGAACAATATCTTGCTTTTTTTTTTTAACTGTGTGAATAGTATCTAAGACTCAGAGTTCAAGAGAAAAAACCTGAACAGATGCATCTAAGAATTCAACCTAGTATTCTCTCACTTTTGTATCAGCATCCTAAACGGTTTTCATTCCTCACAGTGCACAGCTGCAGAACCTTAAGGTCATAAACTTGATTTTCACAAAATACTTGTTTACATGCCCTGAAGCCACAAGTGGCCATCATTACTTTCAATTCTACACTTATCAGCAGGAGTCATCCCCAATGCACTTTTCAGGACACTCCTGCCACATTTTGGCATGAATACCACAACCCAATTTTATCAGCTTCCAAATTTGGAAGCCTTCTCATCTTCATTCTGTGTGGCTCATTTCCTGTGGCTGTCCTTTTTTAAAATCAGCCTAACAAAGCTTTACCAAGGCCAGGCAAATGGCATAAAAATGCAATTTAAGGAACAATACTGCCTTGACCTGCAAAGAAGAGGGAGTGCAATGGATCTTAATGGCCCTTTTCTATGTAAGATTCTGAGAGCTGTGGAGGTATAATACAAACACTGAACTGTTCTGAATTAAATGAAGTCAAGATAACTCAAGGACAAAAACTTGTTTGCAGCCAATACAGATATTTGAATTCTTCTCAGCAGTACTTTAAAAATCTCATTATGAATGGAAATGGGTATTTCTTGTGGTGCTACAGCAAACCTTGAATTTCTTCATTGTTTCATGATGTGCGTTCTGAATGCAGAGACGGGCTCTCCCAGAAATAAAACTCAGAACAGTGTAGCATAAATGATACCCATAAATAATTATTTGCTTAATTTATCCACTAAAAATATCACTCCTGCTTGAAATATATAAATCTGGATATCACTCCAAACCAGGAACATTACATGTAAGGCTTTGGTGAGTTCTGCAGCATTACAAGAAAGCTGCCGCTACTTCAAATTCAGTGTTAGAACTTGGTACTTAACTTCTTGAAGAGGAGAGTAAACTAGAATATATCTTCTTCTTTCATCCCTTATCATGGCTACAAATATCCCACTTAGAGGCAAAGTTATGCTTTGAAATAAATTGCTGGGCTGCAGGTTATGAATCTTAAAAAAAAAAAAAGAAAACACACAGAAGTACCTTTAAATAATTGAAGGTACAGTTTTGCATTACAAAATGACCTTGTGTCACATTTTATAAACAGCAGAATTATCTTAAAACAAAAAAGGTGACTATTATTCTGTCTACCATGCATGCATTCAGAACTTGGTATTATGAATGTGCTCCACAACGGATTTTTTCTATTTTCTTTGGCTGTATTACTTAAGGGAGGGCTGTCAGCTGCTGAGCAGAACAGCTGTGACTTGGGAGCCCAGTGGAAGAGAATGGGCCCTGTAGAAGGTTGGCTTTTGCATATAAGCTTAAACGAAGCTCCTAAAAGGGACAGAATATTCTGTGGCAATCATTGGAAATTGAGTGACATTATTAATACAAATGTTCTGCCAAGATAATGGACAGACCTGCTTATCTGTCCATAGTAATTAAAAAGCTCTAATAAAATAAGATTGAAATAAATTTCAATGCTTTGAATGATGGAATTCCTCACAGGAAAGTCTTTTATACAGCTTGAACTTCAAGTTGCTACTCATTTTTGAAAGTTATTGCCATGATAACTTTCAATAATATGGCTAGTGCACATTTCTATGCTGCATTAATTGTGCATTTACAGCTCCAAAGAAGACATGCACAAAGAGGAAAAATACAGGACAGATCATCTGCAATTGTAGACAAATGAAAACAGTGGCTATCATCCCTGCAGCATTTTCATTAAATATAACTATTCTTATCCAGCATTTGTATGCATTAAATAATCATCATGCTTCCCTAGCTCTCCCCCTTCCCTGGAGAAGTCCATTGATCTAACTGACACTCTTGTAGGACTTACCACTTCTACAGAATATTAAACAGAGATCTAAATAATTTCTTTCCCCTGGCATCCTAATTAGGAGAGTATGAAGTTCTATGCTCTTAAGTTCTAAAGTCAGTGAAGAAACTGCTACATTCACATCAACAGTTACTTACTCTTTTTTGTCCCCACATAACTTTTTCACTCCATGTCAGTTAGTGCAAAATCCTGCCATAACCAAATTTGTGCAAAGATCTCCATAATCAGAGTAGAATATTTTTTTGTTGCTAACACATTGCTGTTTAGATACCCATTCTTCTTTTTCTAGGACACTCCTGTTGCAAGAAAGCCTTGAATCTTTAATTTTGCTTGGCTGTTTCATGAGTAGAGCCATGGCAGGGAACAGAAAAAGGCATTAGGATACTTAGGGAGGGGGAAGAAAATATAATCTCAATGCCAGCAAGAACAAACTGCTGATACAATTGATTTTAAATCTTCTTCCTAGGTGGGAGACTAACGGGAAACAGCTGAGATTTTCATTTTGAAGAATGCTATTGAATTGGAAAGAATATTATGACACTAGAAAAATAATGCAGATTGTACTTTGCTGATATGGAAATATGCAATAACAGCAATTAAATTAATGTGTGTCCCTACTGAAACAGCTGATTTTTTTCCTTGCTTGCAAAATATTATCCATCCAAAGATACCAGTTATGGAGAAAAAGGGACATTTTAAAGAAGATGATTCTTAACCAGGGACCATTTACAGGAGAGCCTGTTGCCCCAGTTCCTACTGTGAAGCTATGCACACACAGAGTTTGCCATCCTCACATTTTATTTAGAAATTAATGCCAAAACAAGTCTCTTCTCTGTGAATCAAATCTGTTCTTTGGATTAAGCTGAAAAGAATGAATACTAAATGAAGAACTCAAATGTTTTTATGAAATTTATTTATGACCTTCTAGGGAGCTCCCCTCACAGAAGACACCAGAATAGTTCAAAATGCTGAGAGCAAAACTATGAAATTTTATCCATATATATGAATTGTATCCATGTATTTTTGACACAGTCCTTTAATATACCCCAGTTTTGGAACTGTGACACCAGAAAAACTCTTCAATTCTTAAACAGGTTTTTCAAATCAAAATAACATTGCATTGATATGTAAGCTGTGGTAGGGTTAGAGATCAGGAAAGGGCAGCTGAAGTTTGCTAACGAACAAGAATTTTTACATCCTCAAATGTTTGTAAGCTGGGGAGAGTTTTTAATTCATATGAGCCTAAGACTGCACAGCTTTTCAGTTTGATATGGGGAACTAGGAGGAATAAGGATTATATGTACATACAGCACAAAATAGTCTGCATGCAGGTACCTGGGCCAATCACTAGCAATACATAACATACAGTGTAAGGCCCCTCTCCTCCACGCTTCAATTCTGCTGATTTTCCAGGCTACATCTGGTATTTTGTCTGTCCCTCTTTCAAGTGAAAATTCCATTATGGGCTGATAACTATTGATAGCACTACTGCTGGAGTATTTCACACACACACAAAAAACGGAGGTTTTAAAAACAACTCTAATCAGCAATTGAGATATTTCTGACTAGTCCTAATTGTGACAAACTGAAAATACAAGAAATATTATCTGGGAAACAGAAGATGGGAAGATCCATCTGCATATGCAAATAGTAGATTATGGTTTGGGGTTTTTGCTTTTATAGACCTCAGATGGACCTTCTGGATCATAAAATCCAGAAGTTCCCAGGCATGCCTGTGAAAGCACTGTCCATCTAATAATATTCAGTTCATATATTGGAGGCCCATTCAAAACAGCAAACAGAAAGCTCATTGTCCTATCATCAAACCCTTCACAGTTAAATAGGAAAGAACTCAGAAATCAGATCAAATACTAGACCCCCCCCTTCAACACTGGGTAGAAGATACAACTCAGTTCTTAACTGAGGTCACTTTTGTCGTGGCTGCATTTTTTTTTTTTTTTTGCCTGGTTAAGCAGCTGTGTAGTGCTTCATTTCCAGCTGGATTTGAGCCATGACAATTGTGCAGTGAGGTCTACAGTGCATTATAAGATAAATAGATTCTTAAGTTTCTACTGCCATTCACCTCCATTCAAATTGCTGCCTAAAGTGCACCTTTGCAAAATCTAATTGGGGTAAGGATTTAATCATAGCTACCATATCAAATTTATGTTGCTTCTCCCAACACTCTATCTCCATGCAATCTCACTGTAGTCCCTCCTCAAGCTAATTAAGTACTATATATACATAAGATGAGAATCTACAGTGAAAAAATTGCTAATTTTGTATGGTTTTTTGTATTTCATAGTAGCCTTGCACTCTTTAAACACTGTAAGGAAGAACATTGTCAGCAGGTAAAATGGACCCCATTTACCATGGGGACCATTTTACCTGCTTGACAGTGTTCTTCCTTACATCTTCTGCATTAGAAGACTAATCACATTAGATGCAATCTATGCACTGTCTTGTATTTTGTCATTATGTTTTTGGCAGATGACAATGAACAAGAGCTGAGACATCTTCAAAAGCTCCTTCTATCAAGGAAAATGAAAAATCTCATTTTTTCACACAGAGTATGTATATTTTTGATAAATAAGAAACAAAAGTAACATAAATTGAATATGGATAAGCTGGAAACATTCCCTGATATGATCAAACCCACTATATTTAAAAGGCAGTGATGAGGACATTATCAGATTTGATTTTGAGATGGAAGGTCAACTTCCATATGCATACCTCAGGAAGTTTATTAGCTGTACCACAGGGTTATGCACACAAGTCCCTGTTCTTATACTTGAAAGGGCATGGAAATACTTACACTAATGTGTATGTACTGAGACCTGAACGTATCTGCTACTGTTCTGGATGCATGGTTCTTATCCTCTTTGAAAGCCATCATGGTGCGCTTCCTAGTTGCTGCCTGACTTCAGCACCCTGGTTTGTGCTTGGTTTTTCATGTGGATTCCTACTGAAGCACTTTGGGAGCCTTGGAAGGTAAGATTTGAACAGAATCATCCAGCAGTGGCTTCAAGGGCAAGCAGAACCTCTAGGCACCAATGGAACAAGGCTTACTCCTAGTCCGATAAAGGACTGACAAATGGCACACAAGGATTAAAAAGGCAAAACCAAGAGGAAAATAAAAGTGAGTCTAGCAGAAATACATGGATTATTTTCAGACTATTAAACTTTACAAAATAAAGTATTTGTGTCCTGAGTGCTCTGCATTTGGAACCCAGGAAAAATATACTTAAAAAGTAAGGGACAATGACACCGAGCAAAATTGCTCCTTTGAGCTCACATTGTACATAATCGTCCTACTGCTTCAATTGCATTTGAAAGATTCAGGACTTCCCTTTTCTCCAGAATCTCTGGGACAGGCATTTTGGTTAAGGAAACATCATGTCATCATTGCCAATTTTAGTTGAAATGCATTTTTCTTGCAAACCCCATTAGAATGAGAAAGGAGGTAGGTTCTCAGAGAAAAGGTTTGTGATGGAAAACTAAAATAAAGGAATTTTGTAAGGACAGGAAAGATGAAGACAATTCATGAAGAGTACTCCAAGCATAGCTGCACATGACTTACCTTCTTGAGATTAATGGATTTGTTGTACATGCCCATAATTATTTCCATTCACATGGAACAGGTCCAGCTGCTTTCAGCATCCACAAATGAGAAGCAGAAGGAAGCAGAAGAGAAAACAACCATGTTTTGCTATGTCCAGCAGTTAAAATCACTGGATAGCAAATAAATTATGCTAAGCACAATTAAACACAGAATTAACAGTAATCATTTGTAACATAACACAGCAAGACAGCGGAGATGAATGAGGAATGGCTTTTATTGCATCATATTGGGAAACTGAATGATATGTTGCCAAGATATGTGTTTACAGAAATATGAACCTGAGGTCAAATATCTGGTTGGTTTCTAGTGGAACATGTATTCATCTATGCCTTGTTTGTGGATTGTCCCTTCTCCTACTTTTCTGTGTGAGGAAAACTCCTACTCTTGTGGTAGCTACTATTTAGCATTATAAGGGGCAGGAATGCTGTTCAAATCCAGGCTCATGCAGGTGACATTTGGTTATTAGTGAGTGGATTAGACATGCCCCACACCAGATAAGAGATGGCACAGCAGCTGCCATCTCTCATTTAAAGCAGTTGGCTTTAAATCTCTGAGATCTTCAGAACTCCGCTGACAGCAAAACAAGGCAAACAGAGCTAGGCTGTGCCTGCACAGTACCTCATGGGCAGATGGAAGTCTGGTCCACATGAGCTCCAGTACAAATAACTGTGTTCCAAAAACCATGTCCCACTTACAGCAGATGAGGGGCTGGGCTGATATATCCAACGCTTGAATAATCAATGAGTCTTGAAAGCTAGGGCTTATGATGGCAGCAATACAGGTGCTCAGCTTTGGTCAGCCTGGAGTGCAAATACAGCAAACACACACAAGACTAAGAGGTACCATTTAGACTTTCTCAGTTACATCTACGTTAGGGTTCTAAAGTCCAGGTACGTGAATTTGTTAAAAAAAATCTCCTTCATCTGTTGCTATAACAACTCTCGGTTTTCTATTCAGCAACAGCCTTGGCCCTGATTTAAGTCCTGTTATTTCTTTTATTGCATTCTATGCTGTCTTTCAAAGATATTTCCAATGTCCATGGTAAAACAGCAAACTATCACCTTTCATTAGACAATTATAGCTCAGCCATGAAAGAGCACCATAGCTGTCGCTATAGGACACGAAAGAACACAAGCGCACACTGCTGTTCTCAAGGTGAAGAAAAAAAGGGAAGTTTATTTTCTGACTCCAACATTTATAGTTTTCCAAAAGTGACAGTGGATTGGAGGGTGAGAGTGCCACCACTCCAATGACACTGAACAAACCAACAGTCCATCAACTTTCTCCTCTTCCATAAAGGAATGCAACACAATGAGTTATTTAAAGAAGGTGTGTGAGAAAGTTCACTACAAGAATGTCAACAATTAGAAGGCTTGGAAAATCTTAAAAAATCAGAACGACACATAGCATACCCCAGCATCCTTGGAAAAATTTGGGCCAGGTTTATGTTGTGGAGATAATTGCCCAAAAATACTACAGAGCTGGGTTACTGCTGTAGTGTCCCTCCAATTCTAGGAGTTGAGGAGTGCTCCTGGGAGCTACAACAAGTAGACATTGAGTTCGTGCACCTAACATGCCAGAAAGATATGGATAACCTTTAAAATCAATGTGTTTAAAAGCTAGGGGTGTGATAATTCTGCTTTGTCTTCTTAAGTTGCAGCCATTCCTGCTCAATGCAAGAAAAAAACAACCATCTTTCAGCATAAAGTTCTCGGATATTATCCTCTGAGTTAGGAGGACATGGGGAATCTGGAGCCATTTACAGCCATACCAGGATCACTGCTGGCAGTCTGTGGGATGTTTCTTTGAGACATGCAGAGGAACCACCTTCCAGCTTTCCTGCTTCACTGAATCTCCATCAAGGGGCTGCTGTTCCCACAGGAGATAGAATGACTCTTCAGGCTCTGTCTTCCAGCAGCATTTTACCTCCCGTGTCAGAGACACAGAAGTGGCCTCTTTCTATCAAAACAAAGCTATGCCACAGGCTTTCCATCATCTTTGATTGATGGGCCAAGTACAACAACTGATTTATAACTCCTGATATGAAAAGACAGGCAGAAAATTCCCATAGTAGACAAGTGAATGAAACAGCAGCTTTGAAGAAGAGGAGACAGGCAGGGCCACAATGAAATTTTTTCCCTAAGAATGCGAGTATAACACTTGCCTATAGATTTCACTAAAAAATCTGGTTCAAAATAAGGAAGCCTAAATCTATTTGGTTTCTCCCTGATCTCTTTTCTCCTAAACAGTCCCTGACAGGTGGAGACTAAGCCAAGAGGAACAGAGTCCCTGCATTAATTCTTAATGGAGACAAATGCCAGGTGAAGATGTCAACTGCAATTTTTCATTCCTTGCTGATAGCACAAGGTTCCACAAAGTAATGCCAAGATGTTAGGGTAGAAAATTCACTCATGGTTCCCCCAGTCCTTTTGTGACTTTTTAAATAGTTTTTTGTTTCCAAAAAGCAATTTCACTCTGGTACTTCCCTTACGCCATGTAGCTTTGTCACAGTTGATCTTCATTAAAACTGAAGACACTATAATAGAAGGCACAATTTTAGAGTAAAGGTAATTGTTCTGCAGTCTGATCCATTGCTCATGCCAGCATGCAAAGTAATGTTATGCACACACACATGCTGTGTAGTGTTAGATATTGACACAAACAGCAGTGGATTTCCCAATTTGGTTTGATTTAGGAATTACAGTGAAATCATCTCTTAGGAGCATTTATCTACAAATGAAGAGTCACAGACAGGATCAAGACTTCAATGCACAGACAGGAGAACCTGGAAATCTTTCAGAGTTTAGCATGAAGACAAGACTTATTTCAAGAGTATGACTTGCTGGAATGATCCTTTTGTTTTTGTTTCTCTGAATGAATATGATTTCAGTTTTGTGGAGTGAAGGAGAACTAAAGCCACAGGCATTTTTGCCTCAACCATCAAATGGGGTGTTACACTTAGAGCCTCTGCAACTGCATAAATATGAATTGTTTGCTGCTATGCTCCAATTCTGTATGTTGACCAATCTCCAAATTAAGGGAAGACAGAGCAATTCAAGTGCACCAAAGTTCTCTCAATAGCTGTCTTTTGGCACTGTAACTCTTCCTGCCCCAAAACCTCTGCTATGGCTTCCCTCAGCTATAAGACTGTCCGTCTGAAACCTGTGGTAATCACATATCCTCTGAACAGAGAGAGACATAGCTCTCTCCCAGGATTTTCCTGAGAAGCTGTGAAAAAGCTCAGAGAAAAGAATGAGAAACAATTCTTATCTTCACTTGCTGCACCTGCTGTTCTGCACATGTGGAATGTGTTATGAAAGTTTGTTTACCAAAGAGTGATTTCTTAATTGGACACTGGTGATGGTGTTTTGGATTCATTGACCAATTGGATCCACGCGTATGTTTTGACTGTCTGGCAGGGGCGATGAGTTTTTCTTAATAGTATAGTATAGTGTAGTAACAATAAAGCAATTGGTCAGTCTTCTGCAATCATGGAGTCAATGCTCATTATTCCCTGGCGGGGACGGCTGCTACAATAGAAACACGCTGAGTATCATTCTAAAGTAGCTGATTTGCAGAGTATCTGTTCTAAATCAACAACCAGTAATGTAAGGCATGTGCTCATTTAATGGGTATTATGTGCCTGGAGTATATCTGTGCATTTAGTATTTGATAATAAAATGATGGAGGCATTTCACAGTGAAATGTGCTTGCTGTGAAGCTGTGCAACCTGGGGAGCCAGGGAAAGATATTTTGCCCTTAATAAGTTTAATAGAGGTTCAGAAGATAGCACCTGATCTGTCAGAAGTTGCTTTAGTCTTTCTAAAGGGGATAAATGTTTAGTAATCGTTTCCTGAAAAAAGGGCTAGATTCTTTCTTTATTGCATTAGTGTAGATTTAATGGGGAAGGAAAGGAGAGGCAGATCTGAATAGACATGGAAACCAATATTTGAATATATGTAGAGACTCCAAGGAGATCAGTTCAAAGTCTAATGAAATTGACTTGGAAGGTCCTGCTTCTAGTGGTACTCATGAGCACATAGGAAAAGAATGCCTTCCTGAGAATTTGAGCCAAAGATCTCCCAGTGTGAACAGGATGGCTAATAGAGAAGAGGATGTTTTCTTTTTGGTTAACAGATTAACAGAACTGTTTCCTTTTTACTACATATGCATCTTTAGTCAGTATTTTAAATTTCTGAGCATTGTAAAAAAACTCATCCATCTGGACTTGATCTGGTTTAAGGACAATTTCTGGGGTTTTTTTTAACAGCAAGATACTCCTTATAGCATTATGATGATCCTTTAAATGGGAATATCTGAACACTAGCAAGAAAACCCTTTCTTGAGAGCCTCCAAGGGAGACCTAGCTGTGCCTGCCATAACCTTCTACAGGCTGTTCTTTGCACAGATATTACCATATTCTTTTTGAGGGCAGAAAGAAGGATAAATAATGAGAATTCTGGTAGAGATCGATCTAGCAAAGGTTATTATTAACAGATCATGCGCAGTGACGAAGGAGAGGGAATGTCAGGGACATGTTGATTCTTCATCCAGTTTGCTTTTAGTAATATAACTGGGCCTGTAACCTAACATGTTAACTCTTTCAGCCCTGTTTACTCTTGAAAACTTCAGTCAGGCAAGGAATACTATAGCTATGGATGCTATAGGCAACTTTAGGATACAAAGTTTGGCAGAATATTTATCACAGTTGTGTACCAATCAGAAATGGCTCATGTCAAGAACACACACCGTAAAAAAGCAAACTAAAATCATGTGTTTTAGAAAATCATCTCAGCTTCTGAGAAGCAATTACTCCCACCTACATATCTGGTTTTAAAGTCCAGTTACTTAGAATGATCTGGTTATAAAACTTCTGCATGAGAAAAAGGAAAGGAAAAAAGAGATAAGCTTGGATTGCCACTTCAAGAGCAAAAAAGAACTAAGATCTTCAAAACCATTGTCTCCATTTTGTAAAAACACATATTTATGAAACTAATTAAGCAATGAGGCAAGCCAGGATTTTATACTACTGTTTTGCCTTTGACTAACATTGTTGTACTTTATCTCAAATTGCAGTTGCCTATGTCAAAAGATTAATTTAACTCTAGCATTGATGCAATAGATTGACCAAATCAAACTCACACTCAAAATACATAGTTATGTGTGCATGTTTGATGAGCAAGGACAGTTTACTGACCAGTCTGAATAATCCTTCCTGCAAACAGCTCATTGTCTCCAAAGTATAGCAGATTTGAAATTTTCTGCTTTGTTCATCAGACTTCAGAATGGTTACCAAGTATCACCCAAGAATTACAGATACAGTCCATAAATGACAGGTCAATTAAGAAGGCAACATGCATTCCTAAAAATGCTGGGGAATAAGGATTGCACAGAATACATTGTAAAGAAATTGCAAAAGTGACTTGATTTTTGAATTAGAAAATCAGAACAGAGGATGAGAAGTAGGAAAGTGCAGAAAAATGAAGATAGAGCTATAATGCCCTCAGTGAATACTTACCTCCTACTGGAGCTGAAAACCTGACAAACTCAGAAAAGCAAAAAATGTTGAAAGATGTAAGAAAATGTGTAAGTTGATAGCAACATCTAAAACTTCAGCATCCTTTGATTTTGTGTAGGCAGAGAGGATTTGTTAGGTTACTGTTACAGTACCATAAAAAAACCAGCACAGGACTGTGAAGAAGCTACTGAACAGCTTGAAACAAATAGCACAGATGGATCTAGAAATCACTTGCCTACAGATGACAGCTTCAGCAGAAGGTGGTACACTGGCTGTAGAAATCAGCCATTGCCCTCCTACCACAGAGATAGCCATTGTTTCTGTCAGTTTTTACATCACTGGTACCAAAAGAGGCAAAATAATTTACTTACTGGATTCAGAATGGGCCAAAGAAAAAGATATCTCAACTCAAATAATTTGTGCTGAATAAAGTTTTTCTGGTAAATAAAGTCTTCTGAAATATGCACTTTTGAACAAACCAAAACATTGCATGAGATTAACTAAATTCCAAGGAATATTTTTGAAACAAGATAACTGGGGGGGAAAAACCCACCTTAAATAAAAATGTTTATTTAAAAATTATTATTTTGAATAAAATATTATGATTGGCAATTTTGTGTTTAGAAATCAGATTTTTCAGTTTAGCTGCTGAGGTCAAATATTATTAAAAATTAGGATAAATAACATTAACCATAGAATTTTACAACAGAGCAGAATACATGGTTTCTTATAAAACAATATATTTGGACTTCATTTATCAGTTCAGCATTACCTTTTTAATTTTGTGCTTGCAACCCAAATTTAGTTGTGAAATACAGTGATTTAAAATAACAAAGCTAACTGGAATGAACTTCAGAGTCACAGCTCTTGTGTTGCTCTGAGGGAGGAAAGGCAAACTACAGAGATCTAGCAGCCCCTGGGAAAACTCTACAAGCAGGATTAAGGGAAGTGCTTCTCTACCTGTCCAGTACGGAGGTACAGGGATAACCCTTGGTGTTCAACTTTGCTCCCTGCACCTCCATTAGAATGCTAAAGGAACCAGGACCTTCAGAGATGACTGAGTTCCACCCCCAGCTCCAATGGCAAATGAGTAACTTACCTGATACACAGGGAGGAAGGACTCTTGTCCAACAAGTAAGTAGGACTGAACAAAACCAAAAAGCTGTTTCAACTTCTATATTCTTTAGCATCAAGAGTGGTCCAAAGTCAAAGATCGAGATTGGTAAAAACCTGTGGATAGAGGCTGGGCCACCTCAGAATTAAAGGTTTGACATTTTTCATTTTTCTGCCTACAGAATGAAAAAAAAAACAATTGAGTTTTATCAAAATGAATATGCATTATTGATTTCAAGGCACTCAAAAGCACTATATAACATCTTCAGACACTATAATAACAACAGGCTCTATAAAAACCATATGAATAAATATAAAGCTACCAAGTTGGCCAGAGTAGGCCTTTTATGCTAAATAAAAGGAATTATTTTAACATGGGCATAACTAATGCACTGTTGAATTATTAACCTGCATGAGTGTGCCAAAGTGATTAGTTCTTTATTAAGGTTTCCATCTTTTCAAAACTGTAATAAAATATTTCAATACAATAATTTTGTACTTTCAATCTAACTTATTAAAGAATAGGTAATAACAGTAGTTATGTAGTAATGAAAGAATAGTCAGGTATGCTCAAAAAATCTGGAAAAAATGAACAAGAAATGCTCCAGGTGTGACATTTTATCACAATCATAGTTTCCCAAGGAAGAGAGCAGTAAGAACCTGATTGAAAATGTTTGCCAACCTATATTGGAAGTATCTCTACCAGCCTCTGTTATATCATCTATGCTCAATAATAGTATTCAAGTAGTGTATCTCAGACTTATACTTAGGAATATAAAGTTTGACAAAATCACTGTATTTCTAGCAAAAGGCAGACTAAGAATGGTATATTGTTGCAATAAATAAAAATAATCACAAGATCAGAACATCCTAGAGAATGCAACACCTCTGAGATGGTTTAATTACACTGGATCAAACTGGAATGAATTTGTTCCCTGTCATCATCTCAGGTAGGAACTCTGAAGAAAGACAATATGTCAGATCTAACTGTGCTTTATTTAATGTGAAAATGGCGATAGATTCTCTAGGGATCACCACAGTGGTAAAACAACTTCTTAATTACTTCAGTAGTCTCATTTCACCACTGCTTGGAGAAACAGCCTGCCACGGCCCCTTGACTCTTGTCTCAGTAAAACACCTCTTCCACATGGCAGAGACAGAACTGCACTGAGATATCAACCCTTGGAGTTCCATGCATCCCTCAGAAATACCCCACAGTGGCTGCTGTCAAAGAAAAGGTGTTAAAGGTGAGCACACCTTCTTGAATAATAGCACAGACCAGGAAGATTCTCAAGGAGATGGAAATAAGAAATAAATGAATTGTCATCCCACCTTCCTGACAGCTAACTCCTGATGAGTGTTAGTGAAGAAAAGGTATCCAGGTCTTCCGCTAACTGTTGCCCAATTGTAATTACAAACTAAAATAATTTATCTGGTGTCACAGATGTTATGGCTGTTTCCCTCAGTATTGATTTTATGTATGGAGCCAGGAAAGGTGTGGCTGGAAACACAGACCTGCCACTGGAGCAATGGGACTTCTGGAGGGGAGAAGAGCCCAGGACTCAGCTAACAAGAAGGTCCCATCAAGCTTGGATATAGGCTTGGAAGAGAATGGGTTGAGAGAAGCCCTGCTGAGAAGAATCTGGAGGTGCTGGTTGACAAGAAGCTCAGCATCAGCCAGCAAAGCCAATGTATCCTGGCATGCATCCAAAGCAGTGTGGCCAGCAGGACAAGGGAAAGGATTCTTCCCCTCTACTCTTCTGAGAACCCATCTGGACTGCTGCAGGTCCAGGATTCCAAGCAAAAGAAAGTGTACCTGTTGGAGTGACTTCAGAGGAGGATCGTGAAGATGATCAGAGGGTGCAGCACCTCTCTTACAAGGACCGACTGAGAGAGACAGGGTTTTTCAGCCTGGAGAAGGGAAGGGTCCAGAGAAACCTTATAGCATCTTCCAGTACCTAAGGGAGCCTGCAAGAAAGCTGGAGAGTGAAATTTTGCTAAGACGGGTCGTGACAGGACAAGTGGGGAAGAGATTCTTTACTGTGAGGGCGGTGAGGCTCTGGCATAGGATGATTGAGGCTCTGGCACAGGTGGTGAGGCTCTTGGCCCAGAGCAGATGTAGACACCCCATCCCTGGAAGTGTTCAAGGCCAGGTTGGATGGGTCTCTGAGCAACCTAAACTAGTGAGCAACCTGAGCAACTCTGAACAATCAGAGCATCTCCCTGACCATGGCATTTCTCCAGGCCTAAGGAATCAAGATTAGTGAAAGAGATGCAAAGTGAGCAGGGAACCTCACAGAATGAGAAAATGCCAGGTTGCATGGTTCAACTGCATGCCAGGTTCAACTGCAAGATCAGACCACGGGTCGAAAAGTCCTTATTCTAATCAAAATATTATTTCCAGAATGGGGACAGCACACCAGGGCAGATCTCATGTCTGGAGCAGCATTGTGTGCTCTAAGACTCCCCTGTCCACTTCTCTCATGGTGAAGGAGATTGACTTCAGTTTTAAGAACAACATGGAATTTCAGAAATGAGTCAATAAAAACTTAGTATTGACTTGAGGATTTGAGCACAACAGCAGTAGCACTAAGGCACAGCTATCTTGCAGATAAAAGTGAGATGTCAATAGACTTAGCCAGTGTAAATCCCATTTAACAAGATACATTACACTATCTGCTAGAGTGCAGACAAAACCAAACATACATCTGACCTAAAAGATCCTTTCCAATCTCAGTTCATCCTCTGGGACTCAGCATGGCACACTCAAAGGACTAGAAGTGCTGAATGAAATATTTCTGAATTCAGCTATATGAAGACTCTTGACACAGATTTAATATCCCCATTTTATATAAAAAGCACTTTTCACAGCCATACCACCTTTGATCTCATAGTCCTGATCTTTAAAGATCTCTAAAATGCCTTCCAAATGAGAGCCTAGAACTAAGAGCTTGAACTTCTAGTCACCAGGAAACAGGCATTAAACAGAGATATTGATTTCATGGCATAGTATGATTTCCTTTCTCTTCCACTAACCTTTCCATGTTTCACAGAGTAGAAATTATATTTTATTTCTTTCCCTTAGCAAGGTAACTGCCTTATCAACTTGTCTCTACTCTGCACATACTAACAACATTTTCTTTCAGATGTGGTTTCCTTGCTAGGTACCTGAGCAATTGTTTTCATTTTGTGCTTAGATTTGAAGTCTGCTAACTTTGATGCATACCTGAGGAAGGCAGTTGTGCCTGAAAAGAAATCTTTAAATAAAAGATGCATGTACACATGAGCACATCTGGTTCTACCCGCTGTCTTTAGGAAACTGTTGCTAAAAAAACCACAGCCACATCTCCTTTATAAATATTTCTGAAGTTGGCAGGTTAAGAGAATACAGTAAAAAAAGCACACTAAGTTAAGTAAAATATGAGACATTATGAGACCCTATTCAACTAAACAGCAAAGTGGATCATCATGTGGTGGTGGAATCATATGTAATCAATATGGAAAACACTGATGGCCTATGTCTAAACCCTGTGGCTGCTCCACTCACTGATTCAGGAAACTAAGGGTCATCTCTAGGTTCTGTGTCACATCACACAACATTTTTTGGTTGTCTTGGAAGCCTGGGAATAACATAAAAGGCACTCAATGTTAAGAAAATTCAATCTAACCTAGGAAAGCTGTATGTAGGGAAGGGCTGTGTCAGAATCCTCCTTGCTTGGACTCAGGAAAAAAGCCAAAAACCATTCTAAACAAATGCTACCAGAGGACAAAGTGCCCAAGACAGGAGCATGTACTCTCAAACTGAGAGTACCACTGCACTTTTCAATTCCAAAGACAGCCATGGTGTAAAGGATTGATTCTTCCAGTAGGACCTGGATGTTATGCTACACATTCCCCTCTTTGCTGACCTAACAGGATCAAAAAAATTATGAAAGCAAGTAAGACAATTCAGAAAATTACATTATCTGCTAGAACGTGGACAAAAGGCAAACACTCATCTGACCTAAAAATCCTCTCCAGTATCAAAAGTCCCTGTGGGACTCAGAGTTTGTGATATCTTTGCATTTATTTTTTAAGAACATTGATACTTATTTTTCCTTTTACTAATTGTTTCAGTTAATCAGTAATAAAATATTATTCCCTATAACTTCATGAACAGGACTAATGGCTTTCACTACAATCATGAGGAACTTCTGTTTTATTTTTGATCTTTCAAAACAAGTGAACATTAGCAAAAATAACACAAATGAAAATAAAAGAATAATATATAACAATCCCATAAGATTTGTTTTGATGGACAGTATCCTTTCATACATTTCATCCTTTCATTCATGCTACAATTTACTACATGAAAAATAACACACATCTCATAATACATTATGACATGATTATGATAAAATAAAGCTTGAGCCAACCTTGATAATATTTCCAGAATCCAAAACATTAGTTACCAGTGGAAGACACTTCCTGTTTTAAATTTGTCAGATGTTTTAAGTCCATCCTTTGCTGCAAGTATCCTTTTTGCTGTACCATTTTTCTTATCCTTCAAGAGTTATTCACAAAAAATTAACACTAGAAGCTATGCATGTGATAAATTAAAATTTATGAATTTAGGAAGCCAGCTTTTAGATTACCTGGCCAGCACAGTCAAAATGGGAAACTTGAAAGTATTTAGCACCATGTTTTGATATCAGACAAAAATTTATTTTTAAAGAAAGCAGTTACTTGTAAACATTATTTACATTTTTAAAGAATTATTTGAAATCCATAGACTTAAAAAATTTATATCCCATGACAATAAGCTATTCTTTCTTGGATTAGTAAGAAAAATAAATAGATACTGCATATAAAGTGATTTTTTAAAAATTATGTTACTTTTTCAACCCCTAAAGAGAGTCAGTGGAGAGACTAATTAGCAGAGTTGTTGACCATCCTATCGGAGAACAATTCAAGACAATAAGAAAATGGAAGAAAAGATATTGTACTGGTCAGACTCAATCTATCAATGCTTTTAGAAGGGGCCATTTACAAACGAAGAACTAAATAGAGTTTTGATAATCCATTGGCTCACGGGCTCCATGAAAAAAGAAGAATTAAAATTATTACCTTTCCTCCTCACCACTCATGATGTAAATAAAAAGCCAGGTGATTTATTAATATGAGTGCAATATTGATTTGCAATGAAAGCCTTGCCTCTGCTGTTGCCTTGCTGTTATAGTCAGTGATTCAAAGGATGGTTTGCATGACACCTGCCTGTCCTCTGTGCCACCTGAGAGCAGTTCCCCATAAGCCAAAGCAGTGCTTGGAAGTTTAGGAGAAAACTTCAAATATCACAGTTTGTAATAGAATGTTATTCCTTGGAAAAAAACCCCAAACAACAACACACTAAATTCAATTCTAAGGGTCATTGAGAAGATTTATCAAGGGTTTCCTGTGCCTGAAAAGATCCTAAAATTTTAAGAGCATCTGAGAAATCAGTTGGAAGCACAACTTACTTAAACATCAAGGCACAATCAGAAGTGACTACAAGTCTGCACATCAGCACATGCATACCTCTGTGTGTCAGGGCATCCACACAAAATTACAGTGTGTAATATATTTTTTATCTGTCACACATTTTACCCCACAGATTAATCTACTTATCATTCATTAAGTGAAGGAATTAAACTGAGGGGAATAATCTCTTTACTTAGCACACTAGGTGTCAGCTGAAAAAGCCCCTTGTCTGTCCATCCATTAGTAGTATAGGAGTGAGATGTATAATTGATCTGACTTTTCTTTCACATTGTTGAAAAATAGAAAATAACCCTGCTGCCATCAACACACTACTCAACTTCTCAGATTTTAATGACAGACGCTGATGCAGCTGCCATCTTTCTTGCTCATCATGGCCTAAAGCAAGCTCAAATTTTAGAGCAAAATGAGTCCAAAGCTCAGGGTGACACAGACAGGAAAGCTGGTCGAGTCCATGCAGACGAAGATGCAAAATCTTGGCACACCACCACCAAAAACATTGGATAATTGACACAACAGGCTCACTCCTCATAAACTGAATGTAGCACTCTTGCTTTCTGCTGACAGCTCTGTGAAAAAAATACTTCCTTGGTGGAGATTCAGCTGAATGTATTCTTTAATTTCTCACAAGGAAACCAAACACCTCCTTCATCTCCTGGCTTAGTGGGTGCCCATGTAGGGCATGTGTAGATGAGAGAAGAGAAACTGCTCTGGAAAGTGGTTCACCATCCGTAAAGTGGTACACCAGAAGCTTCTCTATGCAGGGCAAGGAAAATATGCTGGCTGAGTAGATTTAAATGCCCATAGTTCTGTTTTCTGTCATGCTGGTATTCACTGCCTCCCCAGCACAGAGAGAGCGAGCAGGACCCTGTGCCAAACCATGCTTGGACATTAAAGGGATTGCACAGGCATACAACTGTGTTTCAACGTCAAACTGACACCACTAACACACCCCCAACCTCACTGTCCAAAAGGGAAGAGATTCAGTTTAACATCAGCAGGTGCTGTCAGCCCTTTCAGAAAACCCTTTGTTAGTACCTCTCATCTTCAATAAAAGAACCCTGTGCTTCCAGAGCAGGGTGCAATATGAACACTAAAACAAACATCAAGACCTTGTCTGCCACTCAGGGGGCAATGGCAGGATCTTGGCTACCATCTGTATAATCACTAAACCCTCAAAGTTTGTTTCTTTTTCCAGAAGCAGAAGAGTAAACCAGTAGATCATTATCTGGTTTCAGAAACAGACATTTTTAGCACTCTCTAAACCTATTTTCCCTCCCCAATAACTTTTATAGGAGTGGGAGACCAACAAAGCAATCCATACTGTGCTTTTATTTCAACCTTCAACCTTCTGACCCTGCAAAATGTGGAAAAATCTTGGATAGACACTGTCACCTTTGCCTAAACCATAAATGAAAATTGATTCAGTTCCTTGGCATTTCACAGGAAAAAAATGACCTCACATATACTTTGATCCCTCAGAAGGCTCTTTGGATCTGATTGCAATGAAAAGGAAAGAAATATTTGTGCCCACTTTTGCCATAGTGTATAAGTACTCATCTAGCCTGTGAGAAGAACTGACACAAATCTAGGGAGGTGGTAAGGTGGCACAGCTGTTAGGGGGGCTGTAAGGGATATATGGCTGCCTAGGCCCAGAAGCAATTGTTTAATTTTATTAAAATAAAAGGAAAAGATGTGGTTGTAGCAGCATTGGTCCAGCCATACAAAGCATGTCAGACTCACAACATTACTTATGCAGTAACTTTAAGCACAAAGGAACATGTTTTTCTAATATGTGTGTGCATACATGTTTTTCTAATATATGTATGCTTGCCTGTGTGTATGTATGTATGTATGTATGTATATATATATATATATACGTACACATATACACAAAAGTGTACACATAGGCTTTAGACCAGACAGTAAACAAAAAGGGGCTAACAGTGTTCATATTCATATATGAATCTGAGGGAAAAAAATGATCAGATTTAAGAAAAATTTGCTGGAATGATGGGAAGATTAAAATGAATGGCTCATCCATACTATGCAATGAGAAGAAAGAGTCTTAGTGTTCTACCTGTTAGAGCATCCTGATTACTTCTAACTGCTTGCCACAACAAGGAGATTGTTTCTGCAGTTGCTCTGCTCTGTTGTGTGCCAGCGAATGAGCTCTGCAACCTCACCCCCACAGACCTTTGACTTGTCATGCTATGAGCCTTCCCCTGGCTCTTGGAACAAGTCAGGGAAATAGATTCCAGCTTCTGGGACGCCCAGACTCATCTGCTGACACCCTGATGGGTTTGTTTGGAACTCCAATTTGTTTAAATCTATTGTTTTGAAGAAAATTGGGGGCCCTAGTGCCTATTAGGCTTCATTTTGAGATGCTTAAAAATGCAAACCAAATTAATCTCAGCAAAACAAAGGGGTTCTGCTGAAATAGTTACACACTAAAAAAAAAAAGCAGGAAAGCACAAATTACTAGGCTATCCTTAACTTCTGTCTGCTACCAAGGCTTAGAGAGCTGTGGCATGCTGAAGGCAGCTGAGACTGGCGCCACAGAGGCAGCTGTGAGATGCAGACCTCCATATCATACTGGAGTCAGGCTAAAGGGACTTTTTCTCCAGCATCTGAGTATGAGCATAATATCAACACATATAAAATAATTTTCAAGCACATTCCCCTTACTATTTAATTTTAAGGGAATATAATACCAATTGTGATGAGCCTGTGAATATGTAAACAGAAGTAGGTCTCCGGCCTGTCTGAGGATTATACAAAAATTTGACATACTGATTTCTCATGATACAATGGAGAGGGAACTGAGCTGGAATTTGCCTGTTTTTCCTTGTCCCTGGCACCATGACTTTCGTTGTTGCATTTTTCATAGCCTGATTACAATTTATAAATATGTCAAGGAAACCACTATCATTAAGATGTTGTGTTTCCACAAAGACCACACACTTTAAAATAAACCAACAATTCATATTACTAAGTTGGCACAGGGTATCTCTATTTTCCAATGCAACATTGCAAGCTGGGGCCCACCATACTTAGCACTTATTTGTTTAATTTGAATCAGATTAATAAATTTAAAACACTTGAGGTTTAAATTTGTAACTGATTAAAGTAAAACTAAGAGATGGATGAGCTTTCTTCCAGATGAGAAAAATCCCACTGGAAAACAAAACAAACTATTCCTTAAACTTGCAATTACAACGTGCAGAATGAACAAGTCGTAGCTGATTTTAAGCTGAAAGATTGTATCACACATCTCAGAAAGCTGGAATTCAATATTTGAGTTTGAAAAAAAGGAAAAGAAAAAAGGAACGACAAATTTCATACTAAAAGGACCTGTTTTGTTTAATGTAAGTTGACTTAAATCTGAATTCCTCCTTAAGGGGCAAAAGGAAATAAGCATTAACCAAAATTGGTCTTCATCCATGGAAGAAAATCATAATCAACGCATATCTACACTGTGCATCCAGAATATACAGTCAATCACACTATATATATACCCGGGGAAATACTTTGAAAGCCCTTTCTTCTTTGCTTAGAATAGTTGTTACCAGAACCATTAAAAAACTTCAAGAGCTATAAACTTGGAATTACTGATAGGCTACTAGAAACCTCCATGTGCCACCACTTTATATATGAAGAAAAAAGACCTGAAAAAATTACCAGTAAAATAAATTAAAATCCAACTGATAAGGAGATCTAGTTGCAAGAATATAGAGGAAATGAATATTTAAAGAAAGGAAAAATTGGAGAAGCAGCTAAGTCATGTGAGCAATGTACGGTAATTTAAAAACTCAGTGAAATCTCAACAGGCAAAATAATTAAGAACAATAAAATGGAATTTTTAATAAGAAGCGCCTGACTAAGAATTAAATACATTTCAAGGTAGAGAGATATGATGAATGACACCAGAGAAAATTTAAAATGCTCACTAGATATTTACATCCTATAAAGAGAATTATAAAATGAGAATTCATCTATTTTATGTAATACAAAACATTGTGAAATACTTTAAAAAGGCCACATCTGCCATGATTAAACATGGGCATAAGTAATCAACAAGTCTAGGCAGCTTACTTGCACCCCACAATGCCTAAAATTGCTTAGCCGAAGGGTTCTCCAATTCATTAACATTTATAAATTATTTATATTATAATCAATCATAGAAAACTGGAACAATTCCAATAGATGGGAGTGCAGCCAAGAAAAAGAAAATTCTGGGGCTGGAAAACCCTGCTACACTCAGTGTAAAAAATTCATCTCAATTTGTTGAAGATCAACATAGAAATGTTGATCAGTGTGCAAAAATTATCTGACAGTCTGCAGATTTTTATTCTGTAACCATTTCTAGCAGGAATAAAAAAAACAATAGAACAGCTAACAGCATGGGCTAAAGGATGCTCTCATCATGAAGGTGTCTAGATGTTGTTTTGGTCTTTTTCTGAGTCATTTTTTTCTGTTCCTTACTGCATCTCCTTAGTAGAGGAGAGGCGAGAGGTAATTGCAACGTAGCAGCAGTCTTTGTAGTCAAATCCTGCTGCTACGTGGCAAGTACCTCTGACCTCTGATTTTGTGGAAAAGGCTCCTAGAGTTTTCAAAGGCCCTTGAAACTGGCTATTGTGCCAATGGGTTCAAAAATACAGTCATCTATGCAAACAAACATCTATGCATCACCAGGAGGATGGAAGAACAGTTCAACTCATCGAGATTAAATGAGTGTTTGCAGATTCTTGTGATATCTCTGAGAACAAATGAAAAATCTGAAAATTAATTAAAAGCACAGCTTCACAGCTGAGACCTTGAATGTGGCATTTCATCTGGAGCTAATGTTTATGAGCAGTTACACTCTCCTTACCTTGGCAAAAGATTATAGATTCACAATTAATAATTGTGCTGCTATTAATCTTTGGATGAAGTGGAATATAGTCATTAAACAGAGACAGCCTTTTACAAGGAGTTGGATGCAGATGAGTACAGAATCCTTTCACTGGATGAAAGGGGAAAATTGGTAAGAAATTTTTTTAAAGGCTTGGTACTATAATGATCCTATTCTGGTCACAAATAAACACTTGAGTCTCCCCCAAAAGTCTATCTGAGTCAACTGCAGCATAGGCAAGACTGTTCCTTACCCCATCCTTCTGAAGCCGTGCCTGCTTTTCAGTTGCATCAGATCAGAGCTCACTGTCGCGGTTTCAGTTGTCCCATCAGCTGCTCAACCTCTATCCTCTGACATTTGTATGAGCAGCTCGTGAGCTGCAGCACTTTCCTGTTGCTGCCTTTTGAGGCTTGGGGCACAAAGAGAGGGGCAGTAATACATGTAGTCTGGAGCTTATCCTGCAGAATAGTCCATCTGGGATTTTAGGTCTTCCCTTACACTGCTCTTGACCCAGAGCCAAGGCAGCCTCAAGAACTGTCTCAGTTCCCATTACCATGGTGCTCAGTGAAGACCAATTTCCCAGAGACGCTCTACCTAGATTATATCCTTTCACTATAATTTCCCATTTTCTGCCACTACCAAAAACAGAGGCATCACGCTTACCCACAATTTACTCTGGAAGCCCATGTAACAGCTAAGAGCTAACACTACTGCCGGCACAAAAATCCAGGTTTGATACCAAAAGTCCTCCTGACAGCTCTTAAACCCAATCCTTCCTGGTATGTTCTTTTTCTCACCTCTAAAGTAATCTTCCTGAGTATCATCTTCATGGAGCCTTCAGAGACGTAATGGGCTAGAAAGAACAAATTTTCTACTTCAACTTTGACCTAAGTATAACTCCCAGATTCTCAAGTGTCTCTAAGGTTTTCTGAGTCAATTTTACAGGTCCTATTAGAGTCACGTATCTTGTGCAGTGTGAAGAGGTAGCAATTTTATATACTTGCATGACATGGGAAAAATACACTGCCTTCTTTAAATGACATATGAGTGAGAAAATAAAACTGGCAAGGGCTAAATTTAACCATCCATAACCATCCTGTAATTTGGCTACATCTTTGGAACCATCTAAGTAAAACAAGAACCTAATCAGGTGATGCACACCTACCAAACTTAATGGGGAGCAACCAAGCACAGGCAAGTCCATTAAATAGTGCAATGGGAAATGAAGTTAAAAGTATTTATCAATCACTTTCTGGAAGATCACAGAGTAATGAAAAATTTTCATGAGTTTGACAGGCATTGCTTTTCCAAAGGCAATTTATTACCTAGGAATGTGTGCTTTCACTGAAGAAATCATTCTTGCTTTTTAATGACTTTAGCATTAGGCACAGAATTTTGATATCAGTATATTTACTACACTGCCAAAGATAGAATCTTCAGATTCCTGACACTTTAATAGCTTCCACGGTTCAGAGCCTAGAAAATTCTAATGTTCCCTGATAGTACCAGGAGAAAATCTTTTACCATCATATGTAAAATGTCTTGGTTGTTCCCCAGTGAATATCACAAGTTATCCAAGAAATACTTAATGAGAAAATGATTGAGGAACCTACATCAAGGCCACTAGAAAATGAAATTTCTGTTTTGATTGATTTTTGTTGGGTAATAAAAATGACCCTCTAGTCTATGATAGGGATGTTTTATTGACTCCCCCACTCTTGAAGCAGCTTGACAGGAATTAGAGAACAATGTAATTCTGGCTATAGCATTATCATCTCTTCAGAGGAAGCCTATCCTTTTGTGTTCACGCCTTATCTGTGTTGCCTGGGCTGTAGCCATGTCTCACTGCAATGGTTAATTTGATAGCAGTTGGTAAGGATTACAATATGCCTCTATAGAGGATTCAAATAAATTATCCTTCCCAATCCTTCCATGGATAGATTATAACACTTCAAAAAGCTGGTTTTCCACACTTTAACAGAAGGGCTTTTCCCTCTCCTATTTCAAAAAAGCTTGTAAGCTGAAAGAAGTGCTTCTGCTTTTACATACTTATTACTTAGCATGCACTTGTAGGCAGTTAGTAGTTATTAGGCTACATTGTGCAATTTAGAACTTTAAAAAGACATCTGCACAGAACTAGTACAAGAGTAAAGGTGTATAATTTCTGAACTCATTTGTTAATATATAATAGAAAATTATTATGAAATTGATAGAGATTATTCCCTGCTTAATTGTTAGAAGCAAATGATCATTGCATACTGAGGCATGAAATACAAGGTGCATCAAGTCAAGTAGTATGCACACATTTTGCAAGGCCAGAGAAAATCACGTTATCTGTGAAGAAGAAATTGATTATTTTTACTGACTGACCATCTAATAAGATTCAACTTTCTCTTGCATATAGTCACACAATGACCCAAAATTTTTTAATTTCTATCCTGACTGGACTCTCTCAGTCATAGTAGTAAGTGGAAGACAATGAGAAGGAAAAAGGCAAGTTTTTGATTTACTGACCAGCAATAGAAAGCTAGTCAGTAAATCATAAATCAGTTCTCTGAGGAAAACTGGATAAACACAGTTAATTTCTTAAATATGTTCCTGACACCTGCACATAAATCATCCTAATAGGAGAGAACAAAAAGGAAAATATCTGTTGTTAAGGACCCAAAATTCGCATACTGCATATCTGAGAATTTAGTTTGCTTTAGTTTGCTTCTGTGGAGAAAGAACACATTAACTGCTAGAGAGCATCTCTCAGCTAGGTTTCAGCTGACAGGAGTTCAGTTCATGTGCTGTCACAGCACTTGGCCAGGGGAAACAAAGCTTGGTAGGGAAGGATGATAAAGTCATTCACCTCAAAGAGGTGATCAGGAACACCTGATTCAAACTAAATGTGGACGTTGAGTGTGTTGCTGTACAGGGACACAACGTACAATGTAGCAAAACAAGGATAATGGTGCATTTAGTCATCCACATCCGTCATGACCATGATTTCTGCAATGGTGGTGACAGTAGTGTCTGTCCTACATGCTTTATCTTTGCTTCCAGTCTCCTGGCACATGGGCATTAGCACTGCACAGCCTTTCTCTTCCAAGAAAGTGGAGCAGGGGATGCACCAAATTCTCACCCTTTTTTTTTTCTGCTTTTCTATCAAATGCCCATGCTGGATTTGTATAGGCATAGCACACCTGCTGGCTGGGAGAGCCAGCCAAGCTCTTGAAGGGAGCTGCCAACTGCAAGGAAGTCCTGTACTTGAAGGGTACAAGAAAAAAAATTAAGCAGCTTCTAACGACTTCTACAGAAGTGAGCAGAGATTCCTCCTCTCACTAAGATCCTCTCTTCTTGGGCCCCCCAGACCCCAGCTAGCCCAGCAAAACACTCATTAGAACATCAGAGCATCATGATGCTCTGTAGTGTTGGAGCCTGTGTCACTGTCACAGCAGATTGCTCTGGCACTGTCCATCAGTAGGAACACTCAGTCTTCTCTGAGCAAGACTTGGACACTTCCTGAGAAAAAAAATACAAAACGATTTGCCTTCTATTGAGCAAGGTGTCTTTCTTTCCTAGAAGAGGAACATTTCTGAACCTGGGCTTATCTGAAGCAAGTATGATATCTATCTAAGTTAAAATAAAAACCACCTGAGTTAATCAGTGTAGCTGGTGTTTGCAGAGCACTTTCTCTAAAGCATTTAAGTAACAAGGAGGTAGCAACAAATCACAGGGAAGTAAAATTTAATGCAGAATAATTTAAAATCCATTATAATTTTTCCTTGCTGCGCATACCTTCATCTGAGGAGGAGGTGAGAGGAGGGCTTAAAAGCCATTTTATTAGCAACAAGTGCCTTCTTATGCACACCTTTCTCTCTGAGCTTTTCTCATGCTCATAAGATGCCACAGACACACAAGTCTAACCCAGACTTCTTACAAAGTTAATCCTGGAACAGCATTCCCTGAATTTTCCCTCTGATGAACCTGCTTTCTCCTCCTTTTAAAGTTTCTGAGTCTGGAGTAACTGAAGTGTCTGCCCTGGTTTTAGTTATATCCTTTTGAGATAGAGGACAAAGAAGTCAAGCAATTACAAATTTTCAGGGTGGGCAGTGAACTCTGGGTTTTTGAATGACAACCCATGTAGTGAAAAATGTCAAGAGAAAAAAAAATGGTACAGTAAACAGACAATAGCTATCAAAAATATATTTTTCCCAAGTATCACTGTTATACTTCCCAGTTTTACTCACACAGGTTATGATGGTTCCCATCAGCAATAGATACTATAAATAGTTAAACACATGGGCAAATTTCCATGGGAACAAAATGCAATCATCTGTTCAGTGTAGCCACCTGATTGAAAATGGCAACTATGTTTGAAAGTAGCAGTTCTATTATATTCAGTTCTATGCCTACAATAAGCAGACATACTGAGCATTACAGCTAATGTTGTTTTTTCATAGTTTAAAAGGTACTACCTCACCAACTTACCACATAATTTTACATTTCACCAATCTTGATGCAGATATAAAAGCTGTAACTGATCATCTACTTAATAAAATTAATGAAATTACTTTTACTCCAAGCTTGACACTGCTTTAGTTTTAAAAGCCAATGTGAAACCCCATATATGAACTCTGTACATTCATTTTGTTTTTCTATACAATGAAAAAAAAATTCTATCTGAAGGTGTTTGGAAAGAAGAATCTCCAGGATTACAGTTTTCATGAAAGTCTCTGTAGAAACCAATCTGGAAGCTGAAAGCCCTTTCCCTACCTTTCTTCCAAAAATTGGATGCCATATGGAGGCATCAGAGCATCAGCTCCCTATGCACAGCTGTCACAATATTCTTTCCCAGTATCTTTTTCTGTTAACTGGAGTACTACATCCAGGCATGGGAAAGTAGCTGGCTTAATCTCCCTGCACATTCCTTCCCTCTTTGCTTGTAAAAGCAAAAAGGTTATAAATAATGATGCAAAGTGTCACACGGACACCTGTGGGGCTAAGACCTCAGATTATTTCACAGATTGCCGAACAGCTGCCTAAAATATTCCTTCTGTCCTCCATTTCTTTTTCTTACTCATTCTCCTAGAAATTTTCACAGAAGAAACCATCTAGGAGAGCTCTGGATCTTAAGAAACAAGAAGCAGTACAACATTTCCTTAAGTAGATCAATCTATAAACAAAAGATTTTCTTTTCTGGTTGGGAAAGTATATGGAGAAAGCTTCTTTATTGAGTAAGGGCAGAAGGAAAAAGCATAGCACTGAATATGCCATTTACAAATAGCATACTTGGTGTATTACAATGATGATGTTGCTAAGGACAAAGAATGTTCAGTGAAGTCTAAGACAGCTGATACTGTCCATACACTTTAAACCTAAAAGATTTTCCCTTGCAAGAGGGTGTTTTGCAGCTGTATTTCATCCATCTTCCCTGGGACCCTGCAGAGATTTCTGTAGCAACCTGTTCTCAGTGGCCACAACATTGTGCCCTAGTACTCACTGTCCAGCATGTCCTGGATCGAGGCTGGGAGCAGAGCACAAAGCCACAATTAATCTCTGCAAACTGTACAAAAGGGGATGTTGAATCAGTTCTTCAGAGCCATGAAAGAAATTTGATCTGAGGAAATCTGCTGCAGAAAGCAGATTTCATAGGAGAGAATCACACTCAGACAAACATATTTCTCTGAACTGGAGAGCATCTGGCATACCATCAAGTTACACTTACATTACTAATGTGCTAAATGAAAGTTTTAAGTGGCCCATATGTGCCTTTTGGAAGGACCAGTAATGTGACAACTGAAGACAAGTCACAAGATGTTTAACTACTGCAGAACCAAAGAGGTCCAGACAGATGCTCAAACTGTAGCTAGAACCAGAGGAAAACAGAAATACTTCAAGCACAGAGACTCTTCAAATCAAAATTATGAGCATGATGGAGGACTTGGCCTGTTAATGTAAAGATAGAAAAATAATTAATGCATTGCAGACTACAGCACTTAAAGGGGAGGAAGAAGGCTGAATAACTGAGATTTTTGTCATTATATTATGCCCATGCTTTAAATTTTGCCCATCTCTAAGACCAAATGTAACTCTGCTTATCCATTAACACATAATTTTGCCTATAGTACAAATATTGGACAGTTTCATTTCAATAACTAAGTCTGGATTGTGGTTTAACCCCAGCCAACAACTAGGCCTCACACAGCCGCTTGCTCACTTGCCCTCAGTAGGATGTCCAGAGAATGGGAAAAATAAAAGTTAAAAAAGTAAAGGATTGAGAGAAAGAGTTTAGGAAGTAAAGCAACAGCCCTACACACAATGAAAGCAAGCCAAGGAATTTGCTCACCACTTTCCATAGGCAGGCATCTCTGGGAAAGCTGGGCTCCACCAGGAGGATGGATCAGATAACTTAGGAAAACAAGCAGCAGTGTCCCACCTTCCTCTTTCTTCCCCCAGCTTTATATGCAGAGCATGATGCCATATGGTGTGTGACGCACCGAGGTCAACTATCCTGGCTCTGTCCCCTCATAGCTCTTTGTGCTCCCCAGCCCAGCTGCTGATGGGAAGGTGAGAGAAACAGAAAAGGCCTTGATGCTGTGCAAGTGCTTCTCAGAAATCATGAAAACTTCTTGCTGTTATCAGCACAGATCCAAAACACAGAACCACAGGAGCTACCAGGAAGAAAATTAACTGTATCCCAGCCAAAATCTACACAGACTGCAGTCCTCTGAGTCTTTTACATAGCAGAACTGATGCTTATGCTACTTTTTAGAAATGGAGAGATGGCACAGCATTTGGGCAGCTCTAGAGTTCTTAGCAATTCTGCATCTCTCTCAGATCCTGAGGAACAAATACCTCTGGATTTCTTTTCTCATTTTTCACAAAAACCTTAACACCCTTCTATTTTTTCTGGTGTCTTTCATAATTACTTCTACTGCCTTGTAAAAATAGCCACAAAACCAGGTGGACTGTGAATTAGGAAGAGTCTGGCTCAAGAAAAGTCAGTGTACCACATGAGGTAAGAAGAAAGCCTGATATCAGTTCAATAAACATCAATAATAATAAAAAAACACACTCCAATTAAAATAATTTGTAACTAGATGTTGTCGTGCTAAACACAGGGAAAACAATTGAAAAACAGTGCAGGTAATGTGTTCCAGGATATTACCAAAGGAGTGAAAGAATATTTTCTCAATGCTTACATTATTTTAAATACAACACAATTCTTAAAACAAAGTTTTGAATGGAAAGAATGTCTGTAGCCTGTATTTGTATTTAAGCTGTCTTTAGGAAAATAATTCAAAGCTGGCTCTTAATTTGAAGATATCCCACCCTTGCTTTTGTTGATTTGTGTTCATTTTGCCACTGGTTAATAACAACTAAATAAATATAATCATAAAACCTCCCTGCCTAATACTTAATTTTGAGCTTGTCTCATTGAGTTTCCAGCTATTAGTTCTTGTTGTTTATTTCTCTGCTAATTTTGAAGCACTTTTGTATTAATTTGTTCTTCCCATGAAACATTTATATACAAATCAAGTAATTTCTCCATCTGTTCTAGTATAAAGAACAACTTGATCTGCAAATATCTCATTATACAGCTTTTTCTTTTCCTCTTTAGTAATTGCTTTCTTCACTCTGCAATTTTTAATATCCTTTTAAAAAGTATGAAATGAAAACATTTCCAGCTTCGTAGTTGTACTCACACATAAAATTATGTTTCTGCTTCCATACATTCTTTCCCTGCTGCAAAGCACATGCCACCTTTCCTGTCATTGTAGGGACTGTCACAGTGATCCAATGCCCCCTCTAATCTCTTTTTCAGAGTCACTACTTTTCTTTCCCCCTATTTTTTAATGTTGGTCTATGTTTCTAGACACATTATTTGATTTCTTCTCATATTAAAATTCATTTCATTTAAATGAACTCTGTTGTTTGGTATTCTTGATCTAGCTGAAGAACTGCTTCTACAGTCTGGCAGAGCACATCTCCAATACTCTTGCAAATGTTAGGAGCAGGCATTGAACTGCTCCTAACATTTGCTGAATATGTTAAATAGTGAATTCAGAAGAGTATCTTCCTTCACTAACTTCTCACAAAATTGTATTTGTATTTTTCAAAACCTTTCAATTATTTTTTATGTAATATTTCCTTCATTGAAAATAGAAAGGACATTTTCTTCTCCCATGGTAAGACTGGAGGAGATCATTTTAGCTGTCTCTCTTTATCTTCCTTTATGGTGTTATATACGCTGTTCTTACTGGGGACTATCCAGACATTTTCCTCTAAGGAAATTTCTCCTCTTGTGCCAAAGTGGGATATGGGAGAAGCTCAGTGTCAGTCCTTCTCTTCTCCCATGCAGCAGCATGGGCTTGTGGCATCTCATTGGGTGTCCAAGGTCCACCTGCCTCCAAGTGTAATTACAGGGCTTCACAGTCCCACTCAGTTATTTCTTTGTGGTCTAAGCCAGATTCCTAGAAACTGTCCTTACTTTACCTATTTTGTGTAGCTGAAGAGGAAAGAACTGGAAATGTATGAGAAGACCATATGACCATCCTAGTCATCAAAGGCAGAATCATGCTCTGCCTTTCTGAGAGTGTATACATCCTCCCAGGGCAGACCCACACCAGCACTAGCACGGATCATTGTGGAGTGCCACGAAACCACCACCCACGGAGCTCTACTACGAAAGAAAACATCTACACACACTGTGCCCAAGGCCTACTGTATCCAACAGCCAAAACTGCTGCCTAATCACAGCTGAACAGCTGTGAAAATTAACCTGATCAGTTGCAACTTCATCTGTGGAGAAAGTAATCTTAAATCAGGCTCAGGTCTGTCTTCCGTTGGGATCTTCCAATAACATCAAGTGCAAACATGTTGAAAGGTTCTCCCTAATTTTCAAAGCCAAATCTTAGTGATCCCATCCAGCCTGTCACCAGCATATGACAAACACCAGAAATGGGACAGATGCCTTTCCTGCCAGCAACCTCCTGCTCCCAGGTCATTCTCAGAGGGCTGTTAGTGCCAGTGAAAATTAATGGAGTTACAGCCATACCTAATCCATCAATCTTGGATATCATAAACTGTACCTAGGAATCCTCCACCTGAGCTACAAGAACAAACCAAACTCATGAAAGTGTACACAGCTGCTATTTAATAGACGGATTTACTCATGAGAGGGAGATTCTAGCAAGCTCCCATAATAGCCCAATCTCTGGATTTGGGAAACATGCTCAGTCCCCAGTTTTTTAAGCACTCGCTTTATTAACTGTCAGCTATCCAATTGGTCTTGTACAACATGAGGTTAAACACCATATTAATGGTATAGCTACACATTTGTTTAATGGTGTATATATATACACAATGGTATATACATATACACATATGTTTAATGGTATAGGTACACAAACATGCTTCTGGCATCAAAGCTGGATCAAGAAGTTCCTCTGCTGCTTGGCCCAGCTTTTGCTTCAGCATTTCTTCACTATATCTGTGTGACTCTCCTAGGTGCTGCACTCTTGGTGAGACTGCTGAAGTTACCAAAGTAAAAAACAAACCAGAAAAACTTCCTACATTGCAGTCTCTTCCTCTCCAGGAAGGAAAAACGTGTCTGGAGGTCAGAGAGAATACAAGAACTATGAATTTGTAAAAGCTTTTCTGAGTATTAAAAAGAAGAGGGCAGAAAGTACTTGAACTGACTTTGCCATCCTCACCAAGAGCTCACACTTGTGACTGCTCATAGAGAAGGGTGTCAACAGAAGAAATCCTTCACCCATCTTTGTAAAAGAACTCAGAAGCCCTGCCAGAAACAGCATAAAAGACATCATGCGTTCAAACTGTAACAAAGCTGCAACTTAACATTCAAGGCAATTCAGTTTGAGGTTTAGCTTAAAGTTTTCTCAGCAAAAAGGGAGACAATTGTAATTAGAGGATGGCAGCATAACTGAATTTTTAGGGCAACAGTCTGGACAAGAGGAGATCTCCCAAGCTGTTCCTGCAGACATTGGCTCTGCTGACACAAGGCAACCAGGAACAACAGACATTGAAACCATTCAGTGTGGTGTGGCTTGGCTTCACCACACTAGAACTCCCACTTGAAAAGTCTCTTTCAGAAGACAAACAGCTGTAACCCAAGAGAATGTAGGGAAAGTGAATGGAATTAACAATCCTTGAATTCAGAATAAATCTGCAGGTAGTTTTCATTCTGTTTACAGCAAGACAAGGATAAAGTTGTTGCAACTCTTTTCATTTCATGCAGTCTCATAATTCCCTGTTTCATTGATTGAGTAAGGTCAAATATTTGTGACCCCATTGCTCTGCAACTTGCTGGAAATTTGTGTAATATTCATCCCAAATTAATTCATAACTGATTTATCCTCATAACACTGCCCTTTTAAAAAAATGTCTCTTTTCCCACATTGCACCAGGTATTCTAGGAAATGTCTTGTTGCAGTCATGATTTTGCTAGATAAAAAAGTCAACCTGTTTAATTTTTCATTTGAAAAGAAAATGCATTTCCACATAACTTTTCCAATAGTCTGTTCTCTCCTGCTGTAATTGGAGTTCAGCTTTTTTGGGCCTGGATGACTAGCACTGCACACAGTGCTTCAGACATTATTTCACTGCAGCCCTAGAGAAGAAGTAAATTCTAAATATTAATTTAGATGTATGCTTTTAATTATAACTTTATTATGTACAACACCAAACTTGAAACTTATCAAGGTCATTCTTGCAGGTCATACCTCAGTATTTTGGCACAAATCTGGTAAAATTATGACTTGATAATATTTTCCCTCATGCTATGTTCTGTGGCAATATGATCTGAATTGAAGACAAACGAAAATATTTTTCTCTACACATTGTTATGTCAGGATTAAATAATTAATATAACATACCTTAAATAGTATAATCAACAAAGATATAATATGTTTTTTAGTCTCAATAATAATTTCTAAACCAGAAATTCCTATTCACCATTATCTGTAGGCTATAAAGATTTTATCTGTTTTCCAGAAACTGAAATCTATGCTAAAAACCATAGAGGTCGTGGAATGTACCCTTTAGCAATCTTTAAAGTTTACTTAATTTTATCTCTAAACTTAACCATTACTTTTCAAAATTTTTACTAGGCTCTCCAATTTCTGATGCTTTTTTTTTTCTTCATTAAAGTGATAAAATGAGTCAACTGTTTCTATTCTAAATTTTTTAAGTAGCCCCAGCATGGTACTAACTGTTATGCAATGCTTAGGTGCCAGAGTGTGTTTATTTATCTGTTTTGTTTCTTGACTGTTATGAATGTAACCTGCACCTGTCATCTGAGCAAAAATCTTATAGACTCCACAATGGAACAGGGCTTTGATATGAGGAGTAATGATGGAGGTGTGTGTTTGTTGATTTTTCTTATGTTTTGTTGTGGATTTTTTTTTACAGTAAGACCTCATATGGCACAGTAAGGCTTTATATGGCACAGGGATAAGTATCTTCAGCTCAAGTAGCAACTTGTGTAAAAGCAGGTCCCAGCTGAAAAAAGAAGGAAAGTGCTATTCTGTCACTATGGACACTATGGACCTAGAATGACTACTGAAGAAGTACATGGATATAAAAAAAACAGCTACTTGTTTAGAGGGACATTCATTCCATTCCTGTGTGACTCAATGGGTCACCGTTTGAAATTTAAGATGCTGAATCTCAGGGCTGCCATTTTAAAATTGTCAGAGCAACTTTTGTCCACAAACTCAATGTTTTACAAATATTAGTTGTCAAAATACGTATGTGTAAAGATTACTAGCCCATCACCATGTACAGGTTTTTCTCCCCCGAAAAGAGGAAATGGAGGCAGCCTACACACAAGCAATATAGGAAGAGTCTTGGAGTCTTGTCTACCATAGAACCACCTCTTCAGAATAAAAGCCATCATATTGCATATAGGTAAACAAATAGTAGTTTATAGCATAAACTACTTTCTTAACTTCAAAGTCTCAGCAAATGTCTGAAGGACAGTTGGGCCTCTTAAATTGCTTCTAGGAACAGATATCTTTACTCACCTAAATCAGGAAAAGAGAAATAAAAAGGTATGTTCTTACAAGCTGTTCTGTGAGGATATATTTGCATTCATTTGTCTTGCCTACAGCTCTGAGTGCATTCCCTTATACAATATAGTTGAGTACGACTTGGCAGTTAAAAAAACTCATAAAAAGTTAATATCACAACTTAAAAATTTTTTTGTTGTTGTTGCTTCTCCCATCTTCTTGAACCAGTTCTAGCCTGCTGAAAAGGCAACAAGGATGCTCTTTCATGGTGATCTACCTAAACAAGACACTAAAATACAGCTCTGTGACCATTCTGAATAAGAAAAAACTACAGCTTTTGTTTGTTTGCTGGTTTGGGTTTTGTTTTTTAGTTAGTTTTTTTTTAACCACAACATCAAAATGAACCATAGAATAACAGGGACTTGTTTCTTCATGCCTAATGCTATTTACTAACTTTGTCTCATTTCAATATGTACATACTTTGCACAAAACAGAGGTCCAGACAACAGGACTGGACTTATCCACAGTCTTTCTTTTCTATGTATGAGATGGCTCTGTTTAGAGTACCTGAACCACAAAAGTCAATTTATACCCCTGTCTTGGTTTGCAGGTGGCTTGAAGCTTTAGGGCCCAATTTTGGTGGCCTTCCAGACATGCAACTCTCTCACAAGTTAAAGCAAAGTTTGATATTAGAATTGAGATAAAATGTTGGACTTCTGCCTAGCTTATTACACTTCAAAGAGTAGCACTTCAGCTAAGGGAGCAGAGAAAATATTCCTACTTCAAACAAAAATGACAGTAGTCATCTTCTGTTTAGTGGACTAGAACTTTCACATCATTACAAGAAAATTTGAGCTACTGTTAATAAAAGGAAATGGAGCCATTGTATACCCAAATATCTTAAGTTTCTAACATGCTTAGAGAATGTCGTCAGCAGTAGGCAAGCACAAATACAATATTGCTTCCAAAAAATAAGTGTAGTTGCCATACTGTGTACATATGTACACAGTTATGTGTACATATATGTATTTGAAAGAAAGCTTTATAAAAGACACATAAAAACGTTACACCCCTCCCCTACTTGTAAGCAGGACAAAGACTGTTTAAACTGCTCCCTGTGCCATCAATCGTGGATGAAGAGCAGGAATGCTGCTGACAGCAGTTGCTATTCTTTGGATTCACCAGATACATGCCTTACATTCCTGTGGCAGCTGACACCACAATTAGTCCTTGTATGGCTAAAAGGGGGCGGGGAAGGAGGGAGTTCTTCTGGAGAATACTTGGTTTCCATGGATAAGTTTCTTCTATGGAAGTACTGTCAGCAGTTGGAATCATGAAGCCTTTATACTCTAATGCCATTCATATATATCTTGTGCCTTTTAGTAAAGATTTCATAGAGGGGAAAACTTAATGATCTTCAACCTTGTTTTCTGAAACTTCCTGCCAGTAAAAATGGGGGGAGGGGTGGGGGAACAAGTTTTCTCTTACATGAATGAAATGTCTACTGAAATTTGGGAAAGTCTTGCCTAGTAATATTTTTGGCCTTCTTTTTACACTTTCCTTCTCTGTAAATTATTTTTGTCTAAGGATAGTGGAGAAGACTTGAGAGTTTATTAAATGCTTGATTTTTATACAAAGGTCTACATGGCAGGAGATTTTTGTAAATAAACAACTAGTGTAAGAAAAGTAAAAGAGCTTGACATGTATTTTACTCTTAAAAAAATCCAGTCCAGTGGTCACAACAGTTTCATAATCTTCAATATACATAAACAATTAAGGGTTCTGCCTGGTCTCCAGTGCAAAGTTTTGAAAATATGCCCATAACCAAAGTGTTTTATAGACTTTAAATAAGGATTTTAACACATGTATATATGTGTAGACAAATCACAATCTAGTGACTATTAGCCTAACTTCAGATATTTCTAATGCATCATGATGAATGAACAATTTGTGCTTAGAGGTCAACATCTTTTCCATTCACTAGACTTTGACCAGAAATAGGTGATGCAGAGCTGCCAAGATTGATGTTTCCTCTGCAGGCTACACAATTTTTGGCCTTTTCAGAAGCCTAAAGGGAAGGCAGTGAAATCTATTGGTTTCCCTCCAGGTCAAAACTCAAAATGCATTGTTTAATGATTTGTGTGCATTATGGAACAGCTTTGTCACAGAAATGTTTTAAATAAAAGTCATGTTCTACTTCCCTGACTTAACTCATAACTTGATTACCCAAACCCAGATTTTGCAGGGGCTTTCATATGACATTCCAAACAAGTATTTCACTCCTTTTCCTCTTACACCTATATTTCTCATGCTATCTTATTCGAGACTGATGTGTGCTATGACAACAGTCAGAGGGTACCTTTCTGTCCAAGAAAAGAAACCATTTCAGTAGAATCCTTATCTTTCTTCACAAACCCAGACCCTGATATCTATAACTTTGTGAATAATTACACGCAGCTATTAAATAATTTGATCCTCTGTTTTTTATGTTTCATATTTTAAAGGCTGGAGGATAAACTAGGACAAAACCAACACGTATTTCCCTTTCTTCTCATTTATATCCTTCCTACTGACCATGAAATGAAAGAGAATCATGTCTGAAATATAACATGTAGGTTTTATTACTTCTCATGTGAATTCTTATTTGATATATGATATTTATATCCCAGGCTCTCCTTAAGAGAGTATGCTTATCTCTACACCACTCAAATACAGAAATACCCAGTAAAAACTAGATTTTGCACACTTTCCCTTCCCCCTTCAATATTTATATACAAAGCAAGTGTTACTATAGAATCAGTAAGACCAAATGGCAGAGGTGCAGGTTACATGTGAGCAATCTACCATCAGGTTGGAGTTCCACTGCATTGTCAATGTGCTCCACCACTGACTGTTTTCTTTCAGGGACTATCTTCCACTAAGATTTCTTTCAACCTGAGCATCTCAAAGTGTTGCACAGGGAGAAAGTCAGTCAGTTCTCTCTTCCTCCTTAATTTAAACCTGCTGTTCATTGAAAGAAGGTTCAATGAGCTGCCTAAGTATGATGAAAAGGGTTTTCAGAAACACTGTACACAGGAATAGAACTTTCAGAGCACAATGACCTTCTCAGCAAACCTGTGGCTGACCTAGATTCCTCCACATTCCCCTGCTCCAGCAGTGACTCAGCCTGTATAAGCAGTTTCCACAGACAGGACAGCTGAATTGGTATGAATGCTACCTGAGGAAGAAAACACTTTGTGGCTGAAGCCCTGGAAGCTGCCCGGAGACCCCGGGCAGGCTGATCCCAGATGCACGGGATCAGAGCTCACTAGAGGGAGTGCACACTCCGCTGCCTCCCGGCCCCAGCACCGTCTCAAGGAGCCCGTCTTGGATTTTCAAGTGTCCTCAACTGCTGAAAGCAAAATGAAAATAATAAATAATCCTAATGAATAGAGATAAAAATCACCATTTCAATTCCCTTAGGAGGGTTTACCTTCCAAGAAATTTGGGTTTAGAACCAAACCTGATTGTTCTGATGGGGAAAATACAATGCTAATAAAAATATGAACTTGTTAATGAATAAATCCCATCTTGCTTTCCAGAAACACAAAGGAAGTTTTTCCAACCCTTTCTATTTTCAACATTTGCACTGGGATAATAAAATAATCTCATTACCATATGATCTGAGGAAAGAAAGAGAAACAAGGGAATCTTGAAAGACTGTAAAATGAAGGTTTGATTCTCCCCTGTCTTTCAACAGTGTGTTTTCCTAATCCTGTGTTGCTCAGCATTTCTGGTGTAAACAATTGCATAGCTAAATGATTCAATACCTTTGCCAGTTTCTGTTGAGCAGCAGCAGCAGCAGCTCTTCTGGAAACAACAGCTGCAAGTTCAGGCTAAAGTCATGAAAGAGGAGATTGTGCTATGGAACAGCCATTTTCTGCTGTTCCTTGTACCCATCTTTCCAAAACAAACCAGTGATGGATTTTCAGGTGTTTTTTTTTTCAGAGATATGTGCAAATATGTTGTTGATTTGTTTAAAGCCCAAAGAGCTAGTGCATTCAGGTCAATATCTTTTCAGCTATGAACTTTGCATAATTACCACACAAGTCACCTCAGCTTTATGGTGATGGTCATTTTCTGTGGTCTAATACAGCTCTTTGAAGGATGAGATGCACATCAATTCTTTCAGAATGCATATTTGCATATCCACTCCCTCAATTTTCTCCACTGGGCTCCAGATGCTCTGGATAGATCCTTTGCTTTCCCTCTCTGAGCCTGAAACAACTATTGCATATTCCAGTCTCTGCTTCTGGTTTCCTCCTACCCTCTTCTCTTCACCTCTTCACACTCTCCCTCTGTTTTTTCCTTTATAAATAGTTTTGCAAGAAAACTGCAAATGTCCTTCTAGGCCATTCTGCAATTACAATCAATTCCAATCCCTCTTGGTGAAATTACTCTTGATTCTCCCCTCTATCTGCATTCTTCACAGGCTGTTTGCTTTTGTTACCTGTTTCACTGGCACTGGTCTTCAGGTACTCCTGCATGAAGGAACTTCCCTCCTAATCCTTATGTCATATGTATCCCACTCTTAATTCAAAGCAGTCTGAAGAGAGGCCTCCTCAGGAGAAAGGCCTGTCACACTTAGACAATCTTGCAAGCAGATAGACAAAAAGAATTACTGACCATTTCAGAAATGTCAGGAGGTTAATAGCAATCAGCTCTATTTATGGAGGCGTGTAAGAAAACAACACATATTTTGAATCTGTGTTGCTGGGAAAGAAGGGAGAGAAGAAGAAAAGACTGCATAGGACTAAAACTTATCCCTTTGTCCTAAAGGACCATAGAGAAATACCAAGGCAGTCACTGCAGCCTGCAAATCCCAGTAACTTGGCAGTGTAAAACGAATGTTGCTAAAGAGACAACCTTTATAAGAAACTACTGTAGCCCTCTCTAGTGGAGTGCATCATTCCAGCCCTGTCAGATTGCTGTAGGTCATGAGCTGAACATATTGAGGGTTTATTTCTCTAATAAAGGGACTAAGTCCCTTTTCCTCATCTGGATTAAAATGATCTTTCAGCAGCTACCAGAAAATCCTCACTTCTTGGTGGTAACTGGAAATCTTTCCCCTCTGCTTCTCATGAGACATTTTTCCAAACAAATGTGGATAACCAATTTTTAAAAATACCAAATAAAGCCTAGTCAGTACAAAAAAGAAAGGAACTGTTTTTCAATACTGATGACAGTTTTCTCTATGTGCATTTTCTCACTCTTTTTTTACACTGGGTCTTTGACATTTTCAAATTGTCTTTAACACCAAACCTTCATTCTAAACAGATCAGTCCAAACTGAGCGTGAGATAAGAATCAATATGGCGTGGGAAGAATTAAACTTATGTCTCTCTTGAGTCTTTGAAGTCTCTTAAAATGCCAAATATTTTTTCCATTAACTATATCATAGTCAACCTATTAAGTAGCTGGAAGATGCTTCTTAATTTTTTAAGCATTGCTCTGAATTAGGGAAAGATCAATATTTGAAAGGATCCTGACAAGCTACCCACACAGATATGACACAGGTATTTGGGAGACATCTTTATTCAAGGAATTTTCATTCTTCCACTTCTAATGTTGCACACTCTGAGACCTGGCATATAAGGTACCTTTTTGTGAAAAAGATCTCACTTCAACTATTACTGCATGGGAAAAAAAAGATGTTAATCATGACAGAAGCAAATCTTTATAGAGTGAAGCAGAATTCCTCAGCTTGCCGTGAAATTCTTTGTCTGCTGCTTTAGCACTCATGCAATTCCTGCCAGTTTTGGCAGAAATATTTGTTTCAAGCACATCAACTAATGAGTTGTCTATATTGTTTGCTGAGACATTTCCCTGGTGATTTCCTTTCAAAATATGACAGTTTGCTACAAGCCAAGAAGAGAACATGGGAAATAGGCATGATTTTGGGACAGAATTGGGTAAGAAAGCCTAAGATGACATCACACAATTTAGTTTTCATGAAAAGATGGTCTAAATAGCTCTATGGTAGTATTTAATACTACCTTTGAGGAAAGATAATATAGTAGGAAACCAGTTTGTCTGTTACAACCAAATTTTGAATCAAAGTTGTTTTGAATCAGTAACTGAATGGGAGAAGCCAAAAGAATAAGTGAAGGGTTTTTTTAAAAAAAATAACCAGTGATAAGCCACAATTAGGCCACCACATTCCAATTCATGCAGAATTCCTTTCCCAGTAATGGAATAATTTAATACTCCTACCCTCTGCACGAAGTTTTAGGCACATCAGGACTACCCAGCCTCATCTCTAAATGTTATTCCAGGGTTCTCCCTTTATCCAAGAAGAGGTACCTTTGCAAGCAACATTTAACTGCATGAAACCTTTGAAGCAGCCGTAGTTCAGTCAAAGTGAAAATGCACAATGCATTTGAAAGGCAAGACCCACACAGTCTTGTGCTGACCCTCCTCCTCACCTGAAGATGGATATTGACCTTCCCATTCCAGCATGATAATAAACCTTTGATAAACACCACAAGCACTACCTTGGCTGCACAGAAAGATGGCTCATGTTGGGAGGGAGAGGAGAAACATCTTAGGAAGTTATTTTACTCTCAGTCTGTTAGTAAAAGGTCCAGATAATCTACCAGATGAGCAGTCTTTGGGCCACTGACATGCCTTTAATTATAGTTCTCATAACTGGAGCTACTGCTTTAATAAAAGGGCAAATGCTTGATGTGGTTTGCTTGAAAAAATGAGAGTCCCATTAAAATTTAATTTCTAATAGCAGGCTTTATTTTGAGAAGGACATTTTTTTCAGAGTGATTTTATGCAGTGCTCATATGTTTTAGTAAGGGAATGGCTCTTTCCATGGTTAATGTAGATGTGATGGGTGTAGAAAAGGTATCACTTCTGGTACCTTCTAAATCTGGATATGGGCAGCTGTACATTGCTGTCTGGCTCAGCCTCTTTTGCATTCGAGATGGTTATTCTGGTAGTGTTTGGACTGTTTTTGCAGTGTGCATTCTTGGCTAGGAGCTTTGTTAAATTCATAACAAGCTAGCACATTCACTTCCACAAAATTTTTCTGAGTCAGAGAGAGACACTGCTTTCACATCCAACCAACTCAAGAAATTTTCCAATCTCATTCTACAATTTCTGCCTCTTTGCTGGAGTTTCTTTTGCCAATGACATCAACATTATATTAATAGAAGCAGCAAGGAAAATACCTTGTCTCAGAGAAGCATTCTGGGCTAGCTAAATGCATATAGAAAGGAGGGGGATGTAGAGTTGGTCAAGAAGTTTGCCAGAAATAGGCTTCATCAAAGCAAAGCTTTCATAGCCAAGGGACCATATACCCATGCATATTTTTTCACTGAAGGTATATATACGAGATTTTCCACTCCTGAAGTAAAAACTGATTAAGTCAGTAACAATGTAAAAGTGAAAAGGAACTGTAAATTGTGGAAAAATAACTGAAAGTATTAAAGATTATTGTAATATAACTTTTTGTTGATCTAGCCACATCCCTTTTTCTCTTCAGAATACATCATTCACAGAGTCTGTTTAGGAATAATGTCAAAGATCTGAAGTCTGTCTTTCCCTCTGGTCAAATAGCCACTCTGTGTGTCTATATCCACCTGTTTCTTCAGCAAAGCAGATTAGCCCCGTTTCTGAAGTAAAGCACCATAAGGCTAAAGGTCATTCAACTTCAGTGATCCACCTGGGGACTTTTCACCTGCCTCAGCCATGGGCAAGAGATAACTCCTGGTTACATATTGACCTGAACTACCCCACCAGGCACAATCATTACTGATCACTGCAAGACAGTTTAGAACTACAGGGAAGACAGAAAAACTCTTCTCAAAGTGCAAGTATATCTCATTGAATCCAATTACACATTTAATAGAATTTCTGTTCACAAAATGAAGCTCTTGAGAGACTTTTATGGCAAACAGGAATCTGAAAAACGACAAAACCCCTGAAAGAACAACTGAGCAGAAACAAAAAAAAAAAGTAAATTCAGTTTAAAATACTTTTGTTCCAATTAAAAATTTCTATGTGCTTGACCAGAAAATGTAAGACATTTAAATAATTTTTCATTTATCTGTCAGATTTCAGTAGGACACTGGAGACCTTCATGATAAATTGTGATGCAAACTCAACATTTTTTAGGCAAATAAATATATAAAAAACTCTTCTGTGTAATGCATAAAAACACAGGAAAAGTCTATTTTCTCATATCTATCAGTATAGTCTTATGTACTGAAAACCCAAGAGCAGCCTAAACTAATACATGCCTAAGCTAATATGAATGTGTTCTGGCCTACCCAATTCCAAAAATTCTGCTTCACAAGCACCTGTGCTGAGTCCAGTAGCAATTAACAGAGCAGCTTGCAAGAGCATACTTGACATAGACCTCCTCACATTAAACAGCCTTCCATGTCTGGTCACTGCATTTACACTGATCTGTTGTCAGTGCAATATTTGGTCATAGATTTCCTCTGTGAATCTGGGCAAACTGCTGAGGGTTTTCTGTATGTTCATTTCCCATTTGTGTAATGGGAGCAAGAATTTTTTGCTTAGTGCATGTGTCCTGGGACCATACAATTTAAAGGATGAAGTGTTCATGTAACTCCAGCAGAAAACATTATGCCAGAAAAACAAAGAAAAAGCAAATCTGGAATTAATCACAGATCTATAAATGGCAAGCTTAATATTCAGGCAAGGGCTGGAAGCCATGAGCCATACACCACATTTTCTAATTTGTGTTTTTCTGAGACAAGGGAAATTAATTTCGTGGTTGACAGGGGCTTACTCAGACAGTGTAGGCTCCTCAGCCATGGCCAATTGTGATCCTTAGTAAAAGTGATAATCGTGACACAATCGTGGGAGCAGTCACACACCAGGCCACATCAATACTTAGATACTAGAAAAGGAATTTTAGGAATATTTTTCAGTAGTAAATACCCTACTCACATGCAGATCTTTCCCAGGAACATTTTCTATATTATTTGTTTGGTGACTTTAACAATCACTTTGGAGAATCATAAAAAGAGATGACAAATACTGCCCCAGTAGAAATATGTATAGTGAAGGTATATAAAGGAGATAATTTGGTTCCAACCAGGCTGGCCATTTTCAGTGGTCCAGGTTTTACACTGCCAGTCTCTTCACCCTGGATCTCTATGACTGATCCTTTTCTCACTTGCATGCACTGTCTCCTGGTTTTCTTCACCTCTGCTAATGCTGCCTAACTTAGCTGTCCTGCAAACACTCATGCATTTATCCTTCTTCATGCCTCCCTCCTCAGCTTTCCCTTGCTGCAGTGACTTTTTCTTTATTAATCACCAGAAAATCAATCCATCAGGACATCAATCATGTGTGCAGCTAGAGCATTTTTTTCATAAAATATAAAGACTAATTTGACAGGCACACATTTTCATCAATTGTCTTAGTAAATCACTGCCATACCATTTCTCTCCTTTGTTACTTGCTTTGGCATTTAACTTTGCCAGCTCCACTTGCAGCCATGTCTGTTTAGGCTGTGAGCTCTTCAGAAATAAGTGACTTGTTTTTCTGAGCAGCCAGACACTTACTAAGTGTAAGGCTCTCTAAAATAATGAAGATTTTTCTCAAGTCTCCCTTGATACATTGGTGAATTCAAAGCAGTTCCAAATAGACAGGTGGACAGCAAGAAGGTCAAGGAGTGAAAAGGCCTTAAATAGCACCTATTTTGATGCATTTGAGAACAGTCAGCATGAAATTGGTTCCATTTTCTTTTAAAGGATTTAAAAAAAAAGCACCTAATGGCAGTCAAACTCAGCTCCCACAAAAGTCAAAAGATTTTCCATTGATATTAAACTGCACAAATGTCAAGTCCTTTCCAAAGTTTTCTCCCATACCTGATTCATATTCAATCCATATATACATATCTTAATGACTGCACTTCAAGAAAGAAAATAAAGCCATAGAAGAAATGAATATTTTTATTCAAAAATATTTTTGAATATTTTTATTATATTTATTAGTCATGCAGTCCAGTACGCATTGCAGTATTTCCCAGTGCAAAATAAAATAAACAAAGAATGTAAACATAAATGAAACATTAAAACATGAAATAAATTTAAAAAGCAGAAATGTATATTTTAACTTCTGAAATCAGAATACCAACTCTACATGTATAGGCATTGGCATTGCAGTAGTGATGCATTAAAGTCACCCTACTCTTGGTTGTCCAGCGCCTCTCTCTGTCATTTCAAGGACGGTGGAGATGTGTGCCAGAAGGTGATCGAATGTCCAAACCCACTCAGTGCAAGCAAACAAATGGATGTGAACTCAGTGCCTTCACATGTTGTGGAGCCAGCAGGAAAACTAGGTCTTAGCCCCGAACATTCTCTGTGTTTGATGGAATCACAGTTGTATTTGCAGAGCAGGCAGATATTGCATTAATGGTGTGCAGAAAGTACCCAAGGGAAGGGGAGGCAACACCAACATGGACTGCTGGGTACTACCTCCCTGCTCCTTTCCTTCCATTGTCACTTTTGTGCTCAGGTTGCTCTAACTTTTGAAGTGAAGCATCATTTGAGGTGCAGAGTTCTTCAGATTCATTACTCTGTTTTGGGCAACAGGTAAATAAGTGGGCCCTCCCAAGAGAAGCTGTTATACCTCCCAATACAGGGCTGAAATTTTTGCCAGGCCAATACACTGCTTACACAGCACTACTACATATTGAAGTATGGAGACTCAAGGGAAAAGGGTGAGAGACCTTTGCCTTGCAAAGTTTAAAACAAGGTGGTGGAGGTGTGAAGAGAAAATTAATTCCAGATGGAACTGGCATCCCAAAGTCAAATGGGTCTTGTCAAATTGAAAAGGGCTGCCTTTCCAGGAGCATCATAAATTGCAGGCCACTTTAAAAGATCCCTCAAGCCAGGTAGCTAAATGTTTTTGAAAATGTGAAGTCTTAGCAGAAGGTGGTTCAAAAGAGGGCAGGAAGGGTGCAGGTAACCTGGCAACTGACAGGTAGGTAGAAAACACAGGGCAGGGGAAGACATTTTTCCTACCATAAAATCCACTAAAAACCAATAGCACAACATTTCCTCAAATGTCAGCTCTGCAGGACAGGGTTGTTTTTGCTTTCTAGCAAGTGTTGATGCAGTATTTAAAAAGGTAGTTGATGATTTTTTCCCCTTTCCTTAACATAAGCTTTCAGGAAGCTGTGATCTAACACTGTTTTGTGCCTCCTGTGAAGAGGCAGACATCAGCCTTTGACAGTACCTGCTGGGAGAACATGACATAATCTCCAGTAATCTTTTCTAACAGGGAGAAAATGACCTTTTGTGTAAAAGGCTTTCCCAGGTTTATGCCTCAGTTTACCCAGTAGGACATATCTGATATTCACAAGTCTAAAAACAGTTCAAACTGAAAGGACACCAGCTTAGATCCTTACTCACTCAGCAAGAGTCACAGCAGGAAGGCTGCAGAAGCTTTTGGTGAAGGCTCAGTGAGATATTTCAGCTGTAACCTGTTAAATTCCTTAGTGCAAGTGTGATAATGCAAAGTCACAGGGTCCAGCACTCTTGTCAGCTTGCAACATAAACTTAAACTTTCCAACTCTTTTTAAGACATGAGTGAAAATATTCTGTCAAGAATTAACTGCAGTTTCAAGGACTGGGTTTGATAGGAAAGAGTTCACCATAAAACAACTGCCCCAGCCTCACCCAAAACCAGATGAAAATTAGACTGACCTTTCTGCTGCTTCACCAGCTCATTTTTATTGCACGGAGGCATCTATCAAGAACTGGGATTTTACAAAAAACAGAAATACTCAAGCAAGGCATATGACCAAGCTGCAATACAGAACATCAAAATTTTCAAAGACACTTGTTTTTCTGGGGAAGGAAGTGTTGAGGCAGGAGGAGGTTGCCGGTTGACTCCCCCAGTGACTGAATGGCACAGTAATGCTCTGCCCTCTGACAGAACTGGCAGGATTTGCTAAGCAGCAGGATTTGCTAATGCGGGTCCAGGTGCTGCTAGCCCTGCAGGTAAGCTGCTCCCTGCCCCTTCCACTCACTCCCTATCCCTTGCTTCCACTCTTTCCCGTACCCCCTACTGGCTGCCCTTCATGCTCTGCTCCTCCTTCCTCTGCTAGCCAATATGGCCAGTATTTTCATTATTTTTCACTACAACAGAGTATTTTTAATTTTCAAAAGCATCTCTGGCCAGTCAGAAGAACCACAGACCGTAACATTGTGTGAAATTGATACTGGCTGTGGAGTACAGAGTGGAGTACCACTTTGCAGCCTACAGCCACATGTGGCTGTGCATGGGAAGAAAAATGGGAACAAAGGGAAAATGGCCTTGAACATACAATTGGAAGAAGTTTAATGGGGCATAGAATTAAAATACAATTCAGTTTTTGCTTTCCTTTATCTCTTTATTATAATGTCCCTTAATTGCTTCACTTCCTGAAAGACTTAAGACAGACTGGTGTCCCAGGGAAACATGTCAGTGAAGGGAGACAAAGGCTTTGCTAGCCAAAACCAGAATGCTTTCTTTCAGATCCCCAAAAGCAGCTCCTGCTTTGCTGGGGAAGAATTAGACAAGGAAAGTTTTGTAGCTGTCCTTACTAGTGAAGTAGAAATCAAAAGCAAATGAAAAAGAAATAAAAAGAGACTTAATTTTAGGAATTGTTAACTTCTAATTTATGTAGAGGTGATAAGGCATTTTATGGGAGGCTGAGAATTATTAAGCTGTATAGGTAGTCACCATTGATTAAAAAAAATCCTGTTTCTCCCAAATTGGGAACCTACAAACACTTCAGCTTCCTCTGAATCTTTGGGATCCTTCAGGTGTGGCATTCAAAACACCTCACACTAGGCTCTGATGGAGAGATTTCACACACATTGTACATACAGGCTTCCAGATTTGGGCAGTATCAGAACTGAGTACAGATTAATTTTGTCCATTGATAACACTTTAAACTATTGCTGGTTCTAATGCTCCCAAATGCTAAGGGAATGTAAATCTGGCATCTTAAATTATTGCCTTATATGTGGAGACTGAGCTTTGCAGTCTGGTTCTGGGGTACACTTTCATAGTCAGTAATGGACTTTGACAGAATTAGAAAATGGAAGTTTAATAACCTGCTAACCCAAAATAGAAAATAATTTAAAGATTAACAATGTATTTTTTAAAAAACTCAAACTCTTCCATTTTTTTTACAAAACCACATTTTCCCACATTTATACATAGTTAGCCACAAAAGGCTTGGGCCAAATCCTTTGTCCCAAATGATGGGGGATGCTGATGCTGATGGGCCAAACCATGAGATCTTTAGTGGCTCCTCTCCACAAGAGGTCTGCTTTTTTAAAGTGTTACTGTTCCTACCTCACGATACTTTTTGCCATTCCATCACCAAAACTGAACTGAGAAAAACCCAGAGCATTCCTCTGCCATCCAGGTGCCAAGTCCATCTCCTTCTCTGCCACCAGGCCTTTGACACTGACATGCCAAGCTCTGTTGACAGACCCTGGTGGTGGTACATCAGCCTTTAGCACAGGAGAGTGCCACACACCTCCAGACACCCATCTTTCCCACTACTGCGGATGCTTTGGCTGTACACAGCTCCCATTGGCTCTAGGCAAAGATCCAAATGCTCCCCGGTTTTGCCAGCTGGCTGTCAGAGATCCCTGCACATTATCTTCAGGGTTTTAATTCGTTGTTTGCCGTAAGTGTGCAATCTATTCCCAGTGTAATCACCCAGTGGCAAATGTCCTGCCTAGGGAGTTCCTTTCCTGCTGAATTCATGCTAAAGACGCCAGAAAATACAAGGTGTTCCCTTAAATTTGAAGAGTCCTGTTCTTGACCTTAGAATGACTGAATTTCACTGAGACTATATCAAAGGGAAGTTAAACAACTTGAGACCACAAGTATAAAAAAAAAAAAAAAAGAGAAGAGAAATATATGCCTTTTTCACATTTCCCTAATCCAGTTGCAACCCTTAACAAATTTACTTTCATAATGCTTACTGTGTAGTTGAAGGATAAAGGATACAGTTAGTTTTGATGTTTTTATTCATATACCATTTGTGCTAAAACTCTAGGCAGTTGGGGTTTTGTTGTTTCTCACAATTATCAGTCTCCCAATTCTTTTTAGTGACAAAATTTCCATTTGTTTGATCATTTGTATTTTAATATAAAAAACTGTATTAATTCAACATGAATTTACTTGTTTTACACCTTTCAGTTCTAAACTTAGTAGATTTGTCTTCTTGTTTCAACCACACTCAGACTTTTTATTTCACTATGAGATTGTATATCACAGCTGAAGGAGTAATTTTAAACTGACATTTGCATTTTGTAATCCTGAGTGGAATTGCCTAGATAGCTAAACTTTGTTCAGCCTGTAACTAAAACAGGAAGATGCAGATGTCAACAAACGAGTGGCTCAGTCTCAGATGGCTCCATACAGCATTACATCAGGGGCAGGAGAAGTTTTCCCTGAATGACACATTGGCTTGGGTGCGCTCCAAAGTAACAGAAGGACCAACATCATGGCTTAAGCTGCCATATTGCAATACCCTGGCTCTGCTAACATGACTTTAATAACAACACATTATTTGCCTAAAGCACAACTTTTCATTGACACTTACTAAATTTCAAATAATCCCTTGTCTGTATACCTAAGGTTTGATATTTAAAACTGATGAGAACTTCAAAGACCAGCTGACAAAGTCATGCTGACATGAAATGTCTCTGAGCCTTACCAACATTAAGGCACTCTGAGAACTCACTTTCTAAGTGTCTCAGATTTGGTGTATGGAAAAAGTGGAATCCGGTGCCTCTATCACAGAGTGCCTTAGTTACGTGTCTCTGAAAGAGGTGCGGCTGCACACATGGCATGGGACTACTGCTTCAGGAAAAGGCACAAAGGGAACTCTCAGGCATTTGCCTGGAAAGCCATACTGCAGAGACAGTGCCTGTTTTCTTGATCTTAATAAAAGTCAACCAAATAGTGCAAACAGTGGAGAAGTTATTTGCACACAGGGTGTCTACACTAGGTCTGCAGAAAGAAAGGACTCGGAGGAATGATCTATTAAAACACTAACAGCTTTTAAGGTGAGGTGGAAAGTTCAGCCTCCACAGAGGACAATTGTCCTTTGTTACCAGAGAGCACTGAAGAAAAATTTATTACTCTCAGCCAAAAATTTAAGCTGAACTGGAGTCATGCCACCAGAAAGACTGTTTGCACAGTTCTGCTTTAATAGCTACTGTCTTGATACTTGGGCAAGAGACAAATAATATGACATGGTGTACAGGAGCCCTCTCCAATTTATCCACTTGACTTCTCACATATTTTCTTCCCATCTGAAATCTTGTAACATTCTTAATCAAAGGTCACAGGAGACACTGATACACAGGTAAATTTTATATATGGAAAGGCAAGGTTATCACATCTGATAAATCTGGGCTCTCTCTAACATTTCAGAATCTCTTGGAAGAGAGAAGCTGAGCTTGGGGTAATTCTCATTTTCAAGGAAATTCTTATAGCTATATGCATTCATACTTCTATGTTTTTATATATGTATATTTACATACACTGTACATATTTGTATAAATTTATGCATATATATTACACACATCATATATACATATATGCACATTTTAATTCAGTAGGTTCTAGGAATACTACAGCTACTCCCTGGTTAATTTTTTCAAGTAACTCAAAAATCAGCCTTGGGAAGGAAAAGAATAAAATTAATCCTTCCCATTTTCAATCCAAAGGAATAAAACACCTCCATCTTACATTGCAAAACTGAATAATTAATTTTCAAAGCAAAAACCTTTTCAAGTGTGTTTTGAAATGTTCGTGGGAAAGACATCATATTTCATTCTGCCCTAGCTTTTGCTGTCTTGCTTAATATGACAAAAGTCGCTAGCAAAAGAACAGGAATAAACTGTTGTCTCCTGGAAGATAAATTCTCTCACGTCGTTGCTGTGAGCCATCTGCCATGCATTTTTACGCATCTTGCCCCTAACATCAGTACTAAGTGGCTGCAGGGAGCACTCAGCATCCCAGGCAGTTACCAACCAATTGGACAGATTGCTGGAAAACACCACTCTAAGACCACCTTGCTGGGGTGTATCCAGTATGAATGGTTATGCATTTGGAAACAGAAGGGTCATCAAGTGGTGTGGCTTTTACAGTGGTGCCTACTATGGCCTCCAATTACGTTTGAAGGGAACAAAGAAACAACGGCCTTGAACATGCAAATGAATATGTTACATTTACTACCTGAAGATTTTAAAATAATTTTAGCTTTAAGGAGAGTATTTAGCTGATGGATAAAATAAGGTGTACAAAAGGTGAAAAAATCCCTCCAGCTGGCCTGTTTGGCTCTGATGTGCAGAAAGGGAATAAGATACATGGGACTATTTTCTTCACACCCATGTATTGCATGATTCAGTATATAACCTCCTTTGGCCTCCACCGCTCTGTTCCTTGGAAAGAGCCACATGATGTCCCAAAAAGCTGGGGATACTCTTAATGGCATTACCACTGTAACAAAATTGGGCTGGTACTAAATGATTACGGCTACTTATACCTCGTCCAGTTGGTGAAACAAAACTCTCTCAAGATGAAACAGATAGATAATGGGAAAAATAAGCCTTTTCAGATCAAAATTCTGACAATACCATGTCAACAAGAAAAATACAAGAAAGTTTAAGAATATGTAATAATATTTTGAGTCTTTGTGTCTTTTCTGCTTGTCCCATCACACTTTATCATGGAGAGTCACTGTACTGCAGCCATGCTCATTTAAACTTTTGTGGGGTTTTTTTGTTTTGTTTTGTTTTCTTAGGCTTCCTGCTGTATTTGATGCATAGAAGCCAATTTGGGTTTTTTCTGTGCAACACTATCTCAGCTTGTGTCCTCTGTAGCTTTCCTGCTGTCTCTTTTCTTCTCACATTTATTTAGCTATCATCCCTTCCACCCCTTACTTTTGGGCTTGTTCTGGTTTGAATTACAAAGAAATGATAAATCTATTGAGTGTTATTACAAAAATGTTTCTTCTTGTATTCTGAGGTATTGACCCCCTTGTAACTGAAGGCTCTTTTCACATCTAAATGGTGCATTTCTTCCAATTTGACCTGCTGTCTCACATGTGTCCTTTAGTAACATGATTTTAGAGCAGAAAAGACATCAAGATCCACTGTGGGATGTGGAAAAGACCATAACCTTACAAAGTGAGTCTTTCTATTGCCTTTGACTATGTGTGATTTTGGGGATGCTTCTTCTTTCACAGGAACACTGAGTGATACACGGGGTCTCACATTATGCGAAGAAGCATTTCTCAATAACAAATATGAATTTGATCCCTCTTCCTCAAAGTAAAAGACAAAATTCCGGCTGATATTGGCCACAATACCAGCAGAATAACATTTTGACACTTATACATAGAGAGGTATGTATAGAGACAGGAAATACACAATCATATTGAGAAGCACATAAAGCATGTTATAAAGCTCTGGCATAGTAATAACTGAGCTGCTGAGTTCATTTGTGCCCTGTCAAAGAAAAATCCCATTTCATAAATACATGCAATGGTTCATGCAGGGAGACATTTGATCCTGGGAAGCTAACTCAGACACAATGGGTTAATTTCCTTCTTTTCCACATTTGGCCCTGTTTCCTGGAAAAAAAAAAGAGTATTTTACTTAGAGGGATAGCTTGCCCACGCTATAATCTATGTCACTGGTAAATCATTTGCCTTGTGGGTATAAGTGAGCTTACACCCTCCTCTGGCTCTAGAACCTGTTTTCTAGGACAGCTGCCACTGCTTCAGGAGGCAGTTAATACAACTTTTTCTATTTAAAATTTACTTGTTTACTCTTTAAAAATCCCATGCTCAAAAATGTTGAATAATGTAGTTTCAGTGTAGCTCCAGTTCAATTTTCTTGAAATCAAAATCTGTATCCTCCATGCAATATCAAAAAACCCCACAATTTAAATACTGAATAAGCATAATTCTTAAAATAGTCTGAAGACCCAGCAGAGTTATTTGTTATTAGAGTTATTAGTTATTAATAATCACTTATTAACCTGACCACATAGCAGCTGAATTCTGGATGGCCTGGGGAATAATGCCTTTTCAACACCACAGCAATCAAATTATCCAAGCTTTCTGCAAACACTAGTTTTGCCCCAAGATGACAATGACCTCTTTGACTCTTCACTGTTTCATCCTAAAGCACTAGTATAGCCATGCTGAAAAACCTACCTTCTTGGGCTTGAAATAAGAGAACTGGTCAACGCACAACAAACTTAGCAGTTCCCTCCCCTTTGACAATGAAGAAGGCTTATTAGTTGGGGGCTAAAAGACTAAAAAAACATGAAAAAATGTACTGCTTTCAGTCAAGTTCACAATACCTGACTGCCTGGAAATGGGAATCCATGGGTGAAAAAGCAGTCTGAAGTTTCTTTTTTGCTGCCATTTGTTGCTGCTGGGAGATGACAGAGGTAATATGGTTAGGGGAAAGCTGTTTTCAGGCAGCAGAACTTTGACTCAAGCAAGACACAAATCACAACACCAATATTGGCCTATATTCAATAACTGGTGTGAAATTTGCAGTTATGATTACTGTTTCTTGCTATGTACAAATTCACTGGCGTGGGGAGTGAGGGAAAGAAGCAAAAGAAAGGGAGAGAAGATGAAGAAACAGAAGGCTTAACTTTACCACAGGCTTACTCTTGCTGTGGCAAAAAGCAAAATCTCCATATTTCCATTACCCGTGGCTGCCTTTCAAAGCAAAATTCACCATGGCATTTCCTGTGTTCAAAGGTCACCACTGGCTGAGTTACACAGTCAAGTTACAGCAAGCCAGATTTTGTTACCTCTTCTTAAGATGGGTAAAATAAGTGCTTTGGAGTGAAAAACATGAAGATTTAAGCATAAATATATTTCTAGGTCCTGGACAAGATGAGATTAACTGTGTATGTGTGTGAGAGAGAAAACCTCTCTCTACCCCTGGTTACTTCCTGATCTGCTGAATATTTATTCAAATACTGCAAATACTTACACCCTTTGTTTAGGATGCAGAGACTGTAATTCAAAACCTCATTAAGAAACCAGTAGATATTTCCATTGCAAGGAACAAGTAATGACATCTACAAAATCTGATAACTTGTCAAAGAAAAAGTGTACAATGCAAGAACAGTGGTCTTCTTTTCTTCTCTATGACAGAGCAGTAGTCATTATGTTCTCCCTTTTCCTTGACACACCTGCCTTTGTACTCTTGAAGGGAAAGGGCGACCTGGGGCAGAAGGCAACACCTGGAGGAACAAACCAGATAAGAGAGACAAGACATGGTAGCATGAACATATTGGTGTGAATGTACATGCGTTCTAAACAGCCAGTAGTGAGCCCTGAATTTGAAGGAACATACACTCAATACCTGCTATCAAACAGAGTTGCACTGCAAAAAGATGGTGGCAATCAGAGTCTCTTGGAACAGTTAATGTGAGAGGTGGAAATGCAACATAGAAAGAAAAATAATATGGGGCAACCAAAAACTCAGGTGTTCTGGCTATGCACACTACTGTGATATGACTTCCAACATAAATAGCTTTATATTGAAAAGGAAAAGAAGAAAAAAAAGAAAAAAAAGGAGTTTAAGCTTTTATACATGCAAGTTTTGCATGTGACTTCTGTTTACATGTGTCTATACATATAAATATGTGTGCAAGCATTAAATGCATGCATTAACATATGAATACCTAAAATAACATAAAATTGAGGTAGACAAAAGCTCTCTTCCAAAAGCAAAAGCCCAAGCTTCTTGCAGCCTGCTACGTGAAATCTAGAGGGCAAAAAAGGAGATAGAGAATGAGGAAATCAGCATGCTGTGATACCAGGCCTATGTGTCTGTGTGATATGTGACTCATGTGCACATGTAAAACAGCTCGGTCAAAATCCCTGTACATGGTGGTTGGGGCAGACAGAGGAGCTTAGCCAGCAGCAGCCTCATTGTGTTGTAGGCTGAGCCAATTCAACAGTATTCCCAGAGTGGCAAAGGCCCTCAAATATTTGTAACTCTTTGATAATTGCTTCACTGAATTCATTGCGGTAGGCAAACAGCAGAGTTTCTTGCGCTGTTTTTGTTTCTGATGTTCTCCAATAAATTTATTGAACTTCTTCTGAGTGAGATAAAATCTCCTTTTTAAATGCATTTCAAAAAAATCTGATTAACCCCTCTTCTGTTTCAGGGTCATAAAAAACTCTGATGCTCAGAGACGGCTTCAACCTTCAAGGCAGTTCATCCAGCAAGGAGATGACTCTCACCTTCTGGACACGCAAACCTGGATGCCTAAGCATGCAATATCCTCTCCTTCTTTCCATTTGATTTAATGCCTCTGAAAATATTTTCACAGAATAGGCTAAACTAGTTAAAGTAAAATGAGATGTTCTCCTTTTTATTTGTAATAAGGTTTGTCTTGATTTGAACCATGAAGATAAAAGAAGTTCCTTGAAGCAGAACTGTTTTCTAAATCTGCTCATCAGTAAATATGCCTGATTCACCATAACCAAGGTCTTTGTTTATTAGTTCATCAGCTAGGTTATGAAGCCACTGCTCGCAAAACCTGTAGGAGTCCCACTGGCAAGATAAAATCCTATTAATACTACTGATGCAGCTGGGGAAAACCAGACAAACTTGGAGCCTTATATTCTTCTATAACAATGCTTCATTCATCAGAAACTAATTAGAAATGTATCATTCCTCCAGAACTTGTATCTAGCTTACTACAGCTTTACCATTAAACCCTGTCTAAGCCAAAACAGGAGTACAAAGCTGACAAGATGTAGTGATCTTTCTCAGAAGTGTCAGAGAGTTTTTAGAGCTGTTCTAAAAAAAAAAAACAACTTAGTACTGAAAAGTACTAAGATGCTCTAGAAGTCATCATTCAAGTGTGCCTCCCCAACAGGGGAGCGAGCAAAGGCTAAAATAAATAATTGGAAAAATTAAATATCCTCAGAAAGCAGAAGAGGCAGAAGAATGACAACCAGTTAAAGCATGGCCAGACATCTATACATTGCTGATAAACAAATTCTGTCTTGCCTCACCCAGAATCAAAAACTCAGATGAGCTAAATACTAGAAGCCAAAGCAGGGCCCATTGTGTGTTTCTTAAGGTTTTCTTTATGATGATTATAGACTTGGACCCTAGTAAATTTGAACTTGCTAACTGCAACTTTCATAATTTCATCACAAATTACTTAACAATGCTTTTTTGAGGAGATTTACCTGCAAGCTGTCCTTGAAATGTGACAACATTCTTCTCGCAGACTAAAACATTTATTAAACAGATGACTACTTAATTTCTTTTTGGTAGGGGTAATTTTCTGCTGGTTTAACTTTCTGAGTTTCCAAGGGCCAGCCCACCACTGGCACCAGCACAAGGGGAGGAATGTGAGTGTCTGGTGGAGCTGGCAATGTTTGTTTCTTCAGAACTCAGTGGCCCTCAGTGCAAGGGCACCTCACACTCCTCTCAGGCTCACCAGACCCAATACAGGTGTCACCCACCCTCACACAATAGCTCTGGATCCAGGGGAACTGATGTCATCTTTAAGGTAGCAATGTTGTTTTGTGGAGCCAAACCTCTGCTGCCTCTCTGTAAGTCAGGCAACTGAATATATTTGGAATGCAAACCAAGACTCAAAATTAAAAAAAAAAAAATTACTAATGGGAACTACTTGTGACTTGAGGGTTAGTGCATTGCTAGCATGGTTTTGCAACTAGGCATCTAAATATGAAGGGACCTGAGAAATGCATCTTTGGCAAGGATGAGCTCATGATTTCAGTTTGCTCCTTGCTGCCAAAATATACACTTGCCTCACATTTGCAATGAAAGAGTTACTATAATTGTTGTCCTTATCTAGTCTAAGCCTTTTTTTTTTTTTTTACAGGGCTTAACCAAGCTGCATCACTTTCTCATTTATATTAGAACCCCCAAAAGTGTCTCCTAGACAGACACTGGAAAGTTATTAATTAAAGTGTTTATTGTTTTAACCCTAAGTGACCAAACCCAACTTTATGCCCTGTACTGAGTGTTCCTCTGAACAATTACAAGGGAAATTACTGCTACTTATCCTGAGGCTGAGAAGCAACAGGAGAATTAGCATGCATGTCACTGTGTTCAAATCCCTGAAAAAGCTGACAATTATATTTGCAAGTATAATTCCAGACTGTCCAGGGAGATGACAGACAAGCAGGTGCAGACTTGCCTGAAAAGGAAGCTGCTTTAAGGCTGCACATGTAACACGAACAGAAGGAATCTCCCCACTTCCTTGGAAAGATTTTAAGGACATGATTTAATGAATTGTTTGACACAAAACTGAGTAAATTAAAGAAGAGAGGTAACAGAAGGCAAGCAAAGTATTAGCCTGTACCTTCTTCCCAAGCCTTCTGTTAGCCAAGGCAGGAATAGCCTTGTTGTCTCCTCTGGAAAACTGTTGATTTGAACATTCACATTATAAAGCAATGAAAGAAGGGCACTTACTATATTTATTCAGGGAAAACACTTGTGGTACTGGAATTCACTAGCAAGGAACAGCTTTTGTGAGTGGCTAAATGCAGGAGGGAAGCTTGACAGAGGCAGTTTTGGCAGAAAAACTAGATGTTATGTTCAGTGTATTCTGAACAAGTACTTGGCACACAAAGTGAACTCAGTTGAATGTGTTCAAGAAGCAACAAGCTGTGAAATGTGTGTTTAGCTTAGTAGATTGGCAACAGTGGCTTCAGTCAAGGAAAGGACCACCTAGCTTCTCTTGTTTGGAGGTCTTACCTGCTACAGTTTGTCACAGACAGATTATATACTGTTCACATAGTTGGTTTTTTTCCTCCTGTAATCTGTCCATTAATATTGGCAGGGTTGACTTTGCAATGGAGTATTCATATTAGTCAGAAATTAAATAACTTGGTAAACCTCATTACAAATTGTCACTGCAGAAAATACTACATTTCTGCTTAACCATCTGTCTAGCATCGGTTTTTACCCTGACAGAGTCAAGGCCATGGCCATAGAGCTTAAAAGGTGTCCCTGCTATCCCTAGCACTGCTGAGGATCTGGGAGCCTGATGCAAAGAAGGCTTTATACCCCAAGTGCTTGCAGTGAACTTTGCCTCTCAGGAAGAGACAGTCAGAGCCCCTGTTCACCTTTCCTCCACGATCTCCTCTGTTTGGCAAACAGCAGCCAGTGGAACAAAGCGTAGGTGAGAGCAAACAGTAGTTCCAGGTTGTAGCTGACAGGAAAGCTGAATGAAGCCAAATGCGCCTGTGAGACCCTCAGAGCCTGCCCAGCGCACAGCCTGTGCAGCAGAACAGCCCTGGGTTTGCTGCTCGGGCTGTCTCTTAGAGTGAAAGCACACAGAGTGAAGGCAATTCGAGTCAGGGACATGAACAGGTGTGGGTATGTGTTTTCCCCAGGACTAATCCTTAATGTGTTTATTACCCATTATTAGAATAACATATTGATTTAATAATGTTTTTACTCCTCCTTACATAAAAGGAGATGCAGGTTTGTATTTTGTTACTGTTGGGTTTCCCCTGCCCCAAAAAATCTCTGTTGAGAATATTCATAGCAAAAGTTTGAGAAAATTAGATTAATAATGAATAAAACAAGTCTTTCTTATTTAACAGCATGCTTTCAAAAAAGCATAGTTCTGTTGGATTTTTTTTGCTTCTGTAAAAGAGGCAAGGATTTTTCTACAAAATTTTATCTCACTTTCTCCAATGTTATGATTAAATGTATTTCTAGACTTATCTATTGATTCCAAATTATTAACTAGGCTACAAGAACTAGTTACATCTGCACTTTAGATGTAGATATTCTTCTTCAGAATAATCTATAACATTTGTCTGCTGACAAGCAAGAATTTTTTATTTAAAATTTAAAATAATTTAAATACAAATTATGGGTGTACTGTAATAAACTTGTAAACAGATTTATTATTTTAAATGACACTTTATTTCCAAAGGGGCTGGTTTTTTTCCACCGATTGAGGAAGAACTATTATTTTATGAAATGTAAAATATGACACAAAGATGCACAAGCTTGAACTGTTATTTGATTGCATTTTAAATTCCTCTTTATGCAATGTTTTCTACAATTTGTTTTTACTGTCATGATCTTAGTTCTGTCTTCTCTACTCCCCCACAAAGCTTGAAAATATTGGCATAAAATCTGATATTTAAAAACAAAAACCCCTGAAATATCATTGAGATTCTTCACATTTGCACATTTGCTTCACATTATCTTCTTTTTTGTGGGCGCTTAACTTCTCCAAGTCCAAAGGCATATCTCTGGGGCTACTTGATTTAAACATATGCCAAAGTTTCTCACTTCACTACATGACTCTGACATCGGACTCTAATAAAAACACCTACTATTAAAAAAGATGTGATGTTATCATGATCTAACAATGATCAATTAAATCCAGGCCTGAATTCTAATGTATTTCAAGTGACAGACACCTCTGTTAAATGCTGAGATACTGACTCAAAAGTGCTTAGCAGTATGAATCTGACATCTGGATTGGTTTGCCATTCTTCCATGCATCCTCAGATTTAACATCCAAATCTGTTTTGGCTTCCTCTAACAAGTCTCTGGCTTTTTAGTGTGTTTATAATACTGTTATAAACTTACTGACCTGCCTTACTACAACATGCTTAACACAGATTATTCCATCCTTGCACACTAGAAGTTATTTATTAATTCATTCTTTATTTGTGAAGCTGATTACTACAAGTGTATGTATACGATGGCCAACAAGAGAAACCAAACCAGGCACAATTAAAAATCAGTGCTGTTTGAGGGTTTCTAACCTGTGTAAAAGAGAGTTGGCATTCAGGCAACAGGCAGCATCTTTTCACTTAAAATACAATATATTAAGCAAAAGATTAGAGCAAACCCCACAAAATATTCAGCACAGTGCATCTTCCCAGGAATTCATTAGACCCCAATACTATTGTCATGATATCTTATGCAATTGAGTTATTTAGCACTCACAGCAGATTAAGTGAGGACAGAAACTGCAGAAGTAGTCCACTTACAAAAGCCCCATTCACCCCATTGAGTAGAAGTTCAGCTCCTTTATTTGAAACAAAATACAGTATTCAACCAAAAAGCAAACCCAGACTCAACTACCTCGAACAGCTGAAGCATTACTGAAAATTGTCATGTAAAAGTCCTCCATGACCTGAGCCTAGGGCCAAACTCGCCCGTGGTGCAATTCCTTTGACTTCAATGGAGTTGTGCTGGCAACCACCTCAGCTGTACTTGGCCCAGTGCCATTATTTATGCAAGGCTGTGCTGTGTGTCTTCACTTGATAAATGCCAGCACTGTAGAGCTCCAAAAAGTAAAGAAAAAACATTCTTCAGTAATCACAAGAAGACAAGAAATGCAGACGCACAAACTGCAGCAAGACAGATAAAAAAGAATTTACAGCTGTGCTATGTGAAAGCAATTAGCAAAAGGTTTTTCTTGCATTTTAAATAAAAATTTATCGTCATAGCTAGCATGAACTTCTTTCTAGTTAATGGGCTACAATTTGACTCTTTCATCTCTGCTTTGAGCCACAATTTTTCAATTAAAAATAGAAGTGAGATGAGAAAAATTCTGACTGACTTTCATGGAGAGACCCTGGCCTGCAGTTTAACAGACTTGAGGGAGTGTAGGACTTGCAAATACCCTTTCAGCATCTTTAAATTTGAAAATATTTAGCACTGCTACATGAAGCAAAGCAAAATCTTCAAGACTCACAGAAACAAGATCATTAGTTTATATTCAGGTAACATGCCTGAATGTTAGAAGCTGTTACTTTACTAGGAGCTTTACAAAGCCTTTAAGTAGAAACACGAAGGCCCTAACCTACCATTTTGTTGAATTGGCATAGATGATCTTAACACACTTGTAAGGCAGTAGAAGGCACTTAATAGCACCTACAAAGCAGACTGTGTGGGGCACCTGTTTCTCAGGTGCTGACTGATATGTCAGGAAATCAGTGTCAGCACACAGCCTGGATGAAGAGCAGTGAATGAAAATTCCCCCAGGAGCTCCCTAAAGCCAACATTTTTCATTTCTTATATGCTGGTGTGTTTTTTGTTTTTTTTTTTTTGACAAATCAGTCTGGTATGTGTATCTATATATACATATATTGTATATATATAAGATCAGCTTAGTTTTCTCCTCACATTTATTTGAACAATAATAATTTTTAAAAATTAGATGTCATCTGGAATCAATAAATGCATACACATGGCTTTCTGTTGTCTGCTTAAAGGCAATGATTAACATGCAATGAAACTGTTATGCCCTCCTGACATTGCAACAAATGAAAATGTGCACGGGTCAATTAAAAAAACAACCTGGAAGAGTACATAAGCACTTGTATGTTCAATGTTGCTAATACTACATGGATCAGTAGTCTGTGAAAAAAAGAGTTAGCCTACTAAGTTGGGATAAACACAGATTCTAAGAAAATATATGAGGGCATATTTCAAGTGAGAAATAAGAAAGGTTTAAAGCAAACATTTACTGAAATCTGATGCCACTAAATAGCTTTGTTACCTTAGGCAGCCTATGTAACTGCTGCCTCGGCTTCCCCATTTGAAGTATGAGAAAATGTCTCCTTATCTGAATGATAACTGAATTTTCCTGGGAAGATAGAACAGCTTATGACAGAAGGGACTTTTTGAGTTTATTCAGTCTACTCTCTCTGCTCGGAGCAGGACTCACTTTGAAGATCTTAGCTCCAACTTCAGAATTAAATCAGTTTGCTCTGGATCTTACCCAGTCACGCTTCATTTCTCTCTAGTGGTGACACTTGAACCTGCCCTAATTCTATATGAACATTTATTTTCTTTAATTACAAATGTGAATTTCTTGCATTGCGGCTTGCATCCATTCTTTATCCTGACACTGTGGAAAACCATCTGTCTCTGTCTCCCCTACACACGCCCATCAGGCAGCAGTCAGGGCTCCTTATCCTCAGCTTCCCTTTCTCCAGGCTGAACAATCCCAGCTCTTACAGCCTTTCTTTCTCCATTCTGTTCTCCTGTCCTGACCAACCTGTGTCCCCCTGCTGGGCTCCATCCAGTACCTCAGCCTCTCAGTCTTCTGAGGTGCCCCAAACTGGGCACAGTGCTCCAGATGCAGCCTCTCCAGTGCCAAAGAATGAGGTTGCTGGATTGCTGCCCTCAGCAGTACTCCAGTGGAGAGCAGTCTTCAGCTGGGCTTTGTGGTCTGGGTTACAACTTGGTGGTCGTGCCAAGACATATTTTGAACTGCTCAAAGTCTAAAAATAACTGCAAAAATTGTTAGGTAGCATTTATGCAAGAAAGAATGACAACCTGTGCTTTTTAGTCCTACCCAAGAATTTACTTAGCTAAATTATCAAAATTTGAACTTTATCTGACAGAGAGTTCCTGTAGAGAGATGTCAGAGACCTTTTAGAAAGAATATATTCATTATCATGATGTACTTACACTGCTGCCAGATGGAAGATTTAGTCAGGGAATAAAAAACCTAATTTCATGATCTGATGTGGCAACTGAGTTGCTTCTTCCTATCTAAAAAGAATAAATGAGAAGATGGTATATTTAATTAAAGAGAAAATCAGCATTTGTGATTAGCTTCAGTTAAAGCACAAGTCCCTCTCTCCTTTTCTTAGTTTCTGTATTGCTATCCTTCACTGGATTTTCCACCCTAAACATGGTTCTTTATCATACCCTTAACGCAAGGAAATCATGCTATCAGCACAACAGAATTACCTCACTTTTTGATGTTTTCTCATTTTTTTTTCCACTAGCTTCCTTCCAAGAACTCTAGCTCCATCAATGTGCAGGTAATGTAGAAACAGATTTATGTATTTTACCTCCTTTTTAATAAGCTCCTGCAATGCAGCCTTTCTGAGAATATTTTAGACAGTTTTGCTGTTCCCATTATATCAAGCACGTGTATATTATTCTTCTTTATCTTCTGCAGACAAGATCACAAATCTGCATTCCTGCAAGCTTTCTTTCCAGTGGCCATCAAGGTGTTCATACCTGGACTGTGTCAGACACACTACTCTAATGAGGGAGCTGCTCAATATTATCCCATCTACAGTGGTGCAATACTCTATAATCCAACACACTTTTCTACTGTATCAATTTTTGGGCAGACAAGCAAACTAGCTTTTTACATTCACAGAGATTTCAAGAGTAGCAGTTAAATACACTTTTGAGGATTTGTCCAAATATAATTTTTGATGGCTATATTAATGGTAGCTTAAAAGCATAGGATTAACATGAGATTTCCAGGCATACTAAATCTGGTATTATAAACAAGACATACAATCTTGCTCATAAATACATACTATTTCATTTTACATAGATTTTCTTTTTTTTTTTTTTAATCCCCCATTGCCATGGAAAGGCATACCTGAAGTTTACATCATGTTCTGTCCAGCCCAACTGTACTCAGAGCCACTGAAAAATCTACTGTTTCTTGTACAAAATCTTTTCACCTAACCATTTGGTTTTGTTCTCACTCCTTTCATTCCCTTTCCTCAAGTGATATAAATAGAGGACTTTCAACACCTTTTAAAGAGAGACACTCCTTCCAAATCACCTCTGCGCCTCTTTTGTTTTACAGTTCACCTCCCATGATTGCAGAGGATCAGGACTACATTTGGGATGTGTCCCAAATGCAGTGTTCTCCATGGCCCGGCAGAAAGGTATTTCAAGACATTTGAGGTAAAGGTAATTTTTGAAATAATTAACAACTCCCTCAGTCTTTTGGAAGTGTTTTGCCTAAAATGTGAGGCCTTTCTGTGGACACAGCTTGACTGTAATTGTCTCCTGTGTGTGATGTAACTGCAGCCAGAATATAAAGCCCAGCTCTGCTGGGAGAAAGAGTTCTGTGCTCAAAAGTATCCAAAGCTGAGGAACTGCTGCAGCTTGTGGGGGCTGAGGAGATTTTTCTTAGCCCCTAGGCTGATGCTGGTTGAGAAAAACACACTGATGAAGCAGGAGAGCAATTCATAATACAATATGGCTTTTACATATTAAGGTTCTTAAATTTCATTACAGCGGCTGTAGAGTTACAAATCATTAGATTGTGCAGTTCAACACTGCAGCAACAACTACTGGATATGGTTACCTTCTGAAAGATGCCTGTCCAGTGGGCTGAGAAGGGCAAATCAGCCTTAGCCCAGCCCTCACCTGAAAAGTCATCTTCATGAAATGCTTCATACTATAAATTTGCACTAAGTGGTGATGGTAGAAGAGACGAAGATTGAATAGATGTTTTGTGCCATTTCTTTCATGCCTCTAGGCAATCCCTCTGGTCATGGTTCAGATATTTTGCTGAGAAGTAAAGACAGGGGTGTTTATCTTCCCTCCTTGTATCCAGCTGTCTTCTGGGGAGGAGCAAATAGAGATTAAATGCTTTTCAGAATTTAGTCAGGTGAATTAATTTTTCTTCAAATTATTTTTATATGCTTATATATCACACTATGTTTCCAGGGAGATATACAGATTTTTCAAAATTTAAGACCGTTATTGAAGGTGTCATGTGAAAATTTTACTATTTACATTCAAGCCAGCCTAACAGATAGGGGCAGGGGGGAGAAGAAGGAAAGAAACTAAAATTGTAGAAAACTCACTTACCTTTCCACAGAAGCTAGACCCCAATTATTTACTTTCCAGTCTTTTGAAACACTTGAACCATTATTTTGTGCACACTATTACACCTTACCTGGATGCATACTCATTTCCAAGTCAGATTAAGATATCTTAGCCTCCTTCACAATGTGTCTTTAAACACCAATTAAATAAATATTTAATTGTCTAAACATTTGATTTATTTTTTTGCTCATCATTTGCTCAGCATGTCTAGAGAAGGGGAGACTGAGGGGAACCCTAATTGTGGTCTTCAACATCCTCACAAAGGGAAGAAGAGGGGCAGACACTGCTCTCTTTAGCCTTGTGACCAGTGACAGGGCTTGAGGAATTGGTAGGAAGCTGAGCCAGGATTAGATATTAGGAATAGGTGATATTCCTGATATCGCCCAGAGGGTGGCTGAGCACTGGAACAGGCTCCTCAGGACACTGGTCACAGCACCAAGCCTGACAGAGCTCAAGAAGTGTTTGGACAATGCTCTCAGACACAGGGTGTGATTCTTGGGTGTCCTGTGAAGGCCATGAGTTTAACTCACTGATCCTTGTGAGTCCCTTCCAACTCAGTATATTACATGATTCTATGATTTTGCATTCTATACCTCCTCATACACACAGTAAAAATGCTCAAAAAGAGACAAAAGAAATATAATGGATATTCCTTGGGGATCCCTGGAAATATTAAACACATTCAATTTAAATTCACAAGGAAACACTTTTCCAGATTTCCTGGTTTATTTTCTTAAATAATATATGTATTCCTCATCCACTAGAACAACAAAATAAAAGAGGCACAAAAATATTTTAATGCTTAATTATAACAGTTTGCTGCATTGTCTGTGTATTTTCTTTCTATTCTTGTTTTTAATGGCAAGCGCCCATGCAGAACATCCCAAAGATTTAATGAACTTTCAGCTTCATAGTAATTGATCTGAAAAATTCAGGATCCTAGCACAGGAGATGAGGAGACAGTGGGTAGATAGAAATAGTGAATCATAGAATGATTTGGGTTGGGAGGAACATAAAGACCGCCTAGTTAACAACGCCCTGGTCATGGCCAGGGACACCTTCCATGAGATCAGATTACTCAAAGTCACATCCAACCTGGCCTTGAATATTTCCAGGGATGGGGCATCCACAACTTTTCTGGGTAGTGTATTCCAATGCCTTACCACCCCTCGCAGGAAAGAATTTCTTCCATATACCTAATCTAAACCTGCCCTCTTTCAATTTGAAGCCATTCCCCCTTGTCCTTGCACTACCAGCCCTTGTCAAAACTCTCTCTCCACCTTTCTTGTAGGCTTCCTTTAGCTACTGGAAGGTACTATTAGGTGTCCCTGGATCCTTCTCTTCTCCAACCCTAACTCTCTCAAACTCTTCTCATAGGAGAAGTCTTCCTTCCCTCTGATCATCTTCATAGCCCTCCTCTGGAATTGCTCCAACAGACTGATGTCCTTCCTGCGCTGGGGACACCACAGCTGGATGTGGTCCTCCAGCTGGGCTCTCATGAGAGCAGTGTAGAGGGCTGGAATCCCCTGCCTTTGCCAGTTGCCCACAAAAAAGGCCAACTGGCAAACAAATCAAACCTAACCAAATCAAATTAACCACCACCCCCACATCCCCCTTGAAAAAAACCCCACCAAACCCAAACCATTAAATTTATAGTATTTTAAGTGCTGTAAAATAAAGATTTGTCCAATTGGACTGAAATACAAAAAGCTCAGAAATCAATGTGTTTAAATGGAAAATCAATGTGTGTTGACAATAGCAGGAGTTATAGGAGAAAGAAAATAAAATAAGGTTATATCACAGTAACTGAGGTTAGAGGGAAGGAAAGAGACATGGGGACAAAAAAATTACCAAAAGAAATAAATGTGTTGACAAGGCTGCTACTGAAACTGATTGTCTCATTCTTGATATGAAAAAATGGCAGTATTAACAATGAAAGTTACATGTACATGAATTGCAAAATTATATGCAAACTTCAAGGTGAATTCTTTGAATTACAGAACTTGTAAGGAGCTGCAACAAGTTGATGTGCCAGGCTTATTAGCATTCTACAATCCCTACATGGGAAACATTCCCTTTTGTACTCTGAATTCAAACTTTTACACCTCCTAGAATGATTTTATTCAGAGAGCTCTATTGCTGGGGTATTTTTATTTTTTTAGTGGATAAAAGAAATTGAAAAGCAAAGAACACACAATCTAAATGAAAGCTAGCTAACAGGCTCCTTGCTAAGAAATGCATGGAATTATTTCTAAAGCCTGTTTGAGGAGCTAAAAGACTAAAATTTTCAAGCTACAAGATCATTCTTAAATCTTTGTTCGACTTCAGATGAATATATTTGCAAGGGGAAAGTCAAAATGAACAAAGCATCCATACTTAAGAAATCTGTGTAGCAAGTCCTCCCAACTATTAATGAAGGAAGCACAGTTTACCTCCCTTGGCAACAAATAAAAAATCAATTATTTTTGTGACTAATTTTCAAAATAATTTTATTACCTAATCTACTTTAGAATTCTTTAGCCATTTTTCTTATTAACACACGGTGACAAGAAAGTGATAAACAACACATTAAAAAGATGCAAACCAACCATTTTAGATACAATTGTATAATTGAATGATTCAACAATTCAAAAAGATATAAGATATCAAATGGATCCTTCTTCTCCAGCTATATCTATTTGGATTTTACAGAGCACAGGCTTAAATCTCAATGCTTTTACTGAAAAAGGGGGGGGGGGGGGGCGGTGGAATATTAAAGGGCAGGAAGAGTATACACATTCTTTGCATACTCTGTTTGGTCTGAATCATGACCACATCAAATATCTGCCAGTTTACGAACTCCAACTTGTGCTTTTCTGATCATATCACTAAGGGATGCTGTGCATTGATCATCTGGCCATTTCTCTATTCTGAATGGGGCTTTTTTTTTTGCCAGACGAATCTTTGGAGGTAGGCTGTGCACAAACAAGAATTGACAAAAGCCTGTTCAGCATGTTTGGGCAGGGCCTGATTTTGGTTCTGGTTTGATTTTGCACTTAACCACTTTGATCATGACCTAATACTTGTTAGTAATCAAACCTCCAGTGTTAAGCCCCCTGAACACTACTAGTTTAAAGATATATGGTCTGTGGACTTTGTATTACATTTAGATTACCCAAAAAGATTATGGCTTTACAGACATATCTATTTCACTACTTAGATTAAATTCAGTTTAACTGGTAAATCTTTGTCTTTAATTCCTGCTGCAATTCATTACCTCCAGTCACAGGGTGTAATCATCTATTTTGCCAATTATACTTTTTTTCATTTCTCTGCAATTCATCATTATTATTTGATTTTTAGGTATAAAAGGAAAAGTACTAACCAACAAAATTACTTAGGACCATAATGACCTAGCACAATGAAGCCATTCATCATCAGTACCAAGTCTCATTCTGAATAGATCCTACAAATAGTTTCAATTAATAGCTTTATACAAGTGCTTCTGTAAAACATACATTAAAAATTGTAGCTGATTCTGGGGGCTGCTGAGCTTGAATTAATAACAGCTGGAAGTCTTTTTTGGCACTCAATCTGGTTCAGAAGTAGTTGATCAGCCCAATCAGACCCATAGAGAAAAGTCTTCACCCCGAAAGTCTTTATGCATAGAAACGTCTCACACAATTTAGCAGGAAGACATTGAATAACTGTGGCTCCCAACTGGAAATGTCAGTTAGGGCCTGCTGGGAGATGAGAGGAAGTACTGAAGAGGAGGAAGAAGTTGACACCAATCATTAGGTACTCTTTCATGATATTGTTTCCATGCATGCATATTTATTTGCAATTTACATGTGCTTATAGTAAGATACATAAGCAAGAGGACAACCTTAATGCAGAATTTCCTATTGGCTCTCACAGAAACTCCTTCTCCTAGCAATATTATAATGAACATAATACATGTATCTAGTTTGATAATTTTGGCAGCAATTTAATCCCATTACCAAATCCCTTCACAGACTCCTTCTTTCACAGCACAAACTATTTTTTTATGCTCCACGTAGATATGCATACAATCAATATATAGAAGCTTCAATAAGAATATATCCAAGGCAAGACATGACTGGCAACACTGTACATAGGCATTGAATTGTCCCATTTACAAAGTTTGTGTTATATAACACATTGCCCAGAGAGGTGGTAGATGCTCCATCCTCTGAAACATTCAAGGCCAGGTTGGATGGGGCTCTGAGGAAATTAGTCTAGTGGAAGGTGTCCTTTCTCATTACAGGGGTTGGACTATATGGCCTTTAAATGTCCCTTACAACCCACATTATTCTATGATTCTAAGATTTGAAGAGGAGACTGCTAAAGGGGAGGTGCCATTTCTACATGAGTGACAGCTAAATTGTATTTCAATTCACTGATTTAAGGAAGTAAATACTTCTGCCACACTCCACAAATAGGTGTTACCTGATAAACATGATCTCTTCCACAGCAGCTGTCCTGTCCTATATAGAGTTACAGAAAGTTAAGTAAGTAGTTATATATTAAACCCTTAACTTTCTGATTCTCAATGGATGAATTACTTAATTTCATTATACAAAGGCATTGGTAAAGAACGTATTTTAATGCAATTTCAATTGCTGACTAAAAGACTCAAGAATTTTCCTTAAAGATATTTAACATCCTCTGTACAAACTCTTCATTTTGTATTGAATACCTTATAGCATTTTGAAGACCACTAGCATATCCATGGTGCAAAATATTTTGATATTGACATGTAGCAAGGATGCTTTGTAACCAATGAATTTTGCAGCTTTAATTTCTAACATTTTCCACATTTACTGAAAGTCACTAGACAAAACTAGTCATATTGGGCTGTAACCATGTAATATGATGACCATGAATTTGCACTGTGGTTGACTGAACATATTTTATTCTATTTTTTATGTAAGTTGTTCTGTCAATTTTTTATGATGTAAAAATCAGTGTAAGCAGGGTGTTGCATTAAAGATCAGGTTTATATGTATATATCACAGACTTGGTCATAACTTTTTTCATACTGAAAATGGAAAAAATAAGCCTCTTCTCTTTTAGCAGTGACATATCAGCTCCAGTAAAAGTTATCACGATTTCAGAGACCACAGACAAATTCAGAGGTGCAGGGGAGAGAGGCTTAAATAAACAGCCAACAGTTCAAATAGTTATTTGAACCAGTTTTCCCACCACCAGGTATTTGGGTAATTCTAGAGTATAAATCTTTCTCTCATACCTCCAAGGAGTGAGTCCTAATGCAGGAATTCCTGATTCTAGGCTATACTTCACACTTTTTTGAAGGAAAAAAAATACCAAGAGTTAACTATCCCATTACAAAGAGTAGTCTGGTGAAGAAATCTCCACATATATAAATTTAATTATCTTGTGGTCAGCCCAAGTAATTCCTAATACTATGGTTGACTTATTCTTAAGATATATATATATAGATATATATAGATATATATATATATATATACACCAATAGAAAGGAATAATGTTCTGAAGGTAACTCTCATGTAAACTTGTTTTATTGACAGGTAGATTGTGCTACAAAGGCGGCTTGATGGCATCCTTTTATTTGTAACATGCCTATTCCCATTACTTTGACTGAAATGAACAGTTTAACTTTTTGTCTGCATGATCCTTGGGTCAGCATATCACAATTTGCCATGCACAATGCACTTGCCAGAGCTTGTAATATTAAGGTTTCATGCATCAGCATTTCACTGCAGCCATCTCTCATCAACATTCTTCTTCCCAGGATGTTCTCAACCCCAATTTTCTTGGCTTTGTGAATGTGCTTGCATCACAAACTCCACAGTGGAGGTTTTCAGTGATACATACTCAAAGGGAAATAAACAACCAACAGATATGTTGAAGGTATTGTGGATTTTGATCAAATAAATTTTGGAAAGTAAAACTAGTCAAGAAATTAAATAGAAGGATTGTGAAAGAAATCTAGAATTAGCTGTGTATTTAGAGGTAAGTGCAGGTCAAGCACACTGGCATGGCATTCCTTCTTGCTTTGGCTAAACAGCATCATCTCTGGAGTAACCTAGAAAACATTTGCATTAAGATCAATTCAAGATACTTGCATATGCCATGGAGACCTTGTGATAGTTTTAGATTCAGTCTGTATGCTGGACATGCTCTTCACCTTTCTGAGACCTCTGCAACCATGCAAGAAGAGTGATTGAGTCTAGGTGATGTAGAAAATGATGCAGATGAATTGATGTAGAAGAATTAGGCATCAGGAAGCATGTCTGTTTACACCTGACTGAGGCTAACCAGCAGGAAATGTAGGAAAGCAAAACACACCTTTGCTTTTGCCACTGAGATAAAACAGGTTTTTGCTCTGTGTCTGAATTGAAGGTGGCAAAAAAGGCAATTTCATTTACAGATTTTTTTTTCTCAGTGTAGATGCCATCTCAAAGAGGAAAATATATAACAGTACTTTAAAAGTGACACCACACATGCAACAAATTTGCTGTTTTTTTAAGGCAGTCTGTTCCAACAAGAAGGAAATTTCTTGTTTTGAGAAGTTCTGATTTTCTGATCCTTGTTTTCTGATAAATATCTTAAGAAACAGCATGACTGCTTGGCCTGAAGAAACCATTATTAATGCACAGAAGAAGAGGGCAGGAGATCTGCTGAAAACCTGAGCCTATCCATGCTGGTTTATGACCAGGAGTGGATTGGCTCTATCTTTAACTGAAGCTCATAGCTCTTGCTCACAATAATAACAAGCAAACAAGCTCAGCTGCTAAACTGATAACCTCAGAAGCAGCCTAGCATGACTACACAAATCCATTTTAAAACCCATTTAACTCTGATGGTAGCAACAAATATACACTGTAAAGTTTTATCTGAGGTCAAATATCTCTGAGAGTTTGTGTAGTGGTTGATAGGGTTATAGCACTAGAGGGTTCTCCAAAAGCACTGCTAACTGACCACCCAGCTACATATTCAATGAAAATCAATACTAAAGTATGTGATGGTTTGCAGTGCAGAGTGTTAGCATTATCACTGACCTGTCATTGATCTGATGTAGGAGTGTCATATTGAGAGTTCATCTAAAATAAAGAGATTCATATAACTTTCACTTTCTTTGTACAGCATACTGGGTAAGCCCTGCTGGAGTTGAAACCCTATGGGTAATTTTTGAGCACACACAAAAATAAATCTGATAGCATTTCTTACTTAACCTGAAATCCACAAGATCAAGCTTTTAGCAAATTTATTTAGACATTTATGTATGAAAAGGTTCACTGGGCAACAAGACCTAAAATAAGAAAATTTTTGTACTAACCATGGATTTGGCTGTAGCCACGCTGCACTTTACCAAATAATTTCAGAATATATGTTATTTATAATATTCTACTATGAAAAAAATCCAGATAATAACACTATATTTCTGAACATTGTGCTACATCAAACTCTGATATTAAAATATCTGCAAAATTATCTCTGTATGGGATACTCTATGAATTTTTGCTTTCCAAAAGAGAGAGTTAATATTTGTAACTGTGCAAGCAGTAATTCCCTCTGTGGTGGTGATTTTCTGGATACAGTACACGTTAAATGTAGTTCTTAGAAAATCCTTTGATAGTGGAATACTGGAAAATGTCAAAGATGGAACTCTAAGATGTTAGGCTTTGTGCTTTTCTCAGAACACTGCACCTGCGTAAGCAGTATGATAAATGATATAATTGTTAGATGTGATGATTGTTTAGTAATTAAGTATAATTATTATACCGTAAGAATCTACGTATACAATAGAACAATGTAAGTTTAATAATTAACATGAAAGTTATGTAACAATAGAGTATAAAACACGTTCACCTCGAATGTATGTCGGAATTAGATTTGGGTTGTAATACCCCAATTCCCAGAGCTCTTAATAAAAAGCACCGCATATAATCACTCCGTGATTATGTGTTTTTGAACGCTAACATTTTGGCGACCCAGATGGGACCCTGTGAGTGCTGCTGAGCGAGTTCGCGACTCGATCACGCTCCAGCCAGCACCGAGGGATTCTCGGGGAGCCCATCGGCCGCGACCGCTTCTGCCGCTCACAATGTCCCCTGGAGAAAGGTAAGGTGCTTTTTATCCTGGTCCGGGTGCCTGCCAATAAGACGCAGCGAAAGCTGTGCTTGGTTGGGCTAAAGGAATTCCTGGTGGTACAAGCCTAGGCGCCGTTCCATAAGACAATCGCGAAAGCGTTGCGGGTTCGGCAATCTGTGGTATATCTGGTATGGAGAAACTTAAAGGGATTTTGGGCAGTAACACCCCTATCCCGCAAGCTTCTCCTTTGGGGTGCTTATTAGCACATTGGAAACAGGGTAATTTTGGGAACGAATTACGTAAAACTAAGTTGATTGATTATTGTAATTCATGGTGGCCAGAATATGCCCTTGAGAATGGCGAAAAATGGCCAAAATACGGTACTCTGCAATATAACACTATTTCACAGTTAATGTCATTTTGTAAGCAAGAAGGAAAATGGGATGAAGTTCCGTATGTTGATTTGTTTTTCTATTTGCGGGGAAAGCCAGAATGGCAGGATGAATGTAGATTATTGGTGGTTAAAACACCTGCAAATAATAAGTGTGGTGTTTGTGAGGAACGTTGTTTAGAACACTTGGTGTTGAAAGAAAGCCTGAGTAGGGAAGATTATACCGATATTGATTTACAGGTAGCTCCAATAGGAACAAGAGCACCTAACCCTATCCCACCTGTTTCATCTGCCCCTATCCCACTGCCTGCTCCTAACCCACCTAGCCCTGAACCTGTCTCATCTAGTACACCCTTCCCTCTTTATCCTCCTCTCCCATCATCACCTGATCCCTCTTCCTCAGAAGATGAGCAAAATGTAACTGTGGTAGAAAGGAGAGAGAGAGAGTCAACAACCCTGGTAGCCCACAGAACCAGGAGTCGGTCTACCCTTGCCCCAGTTATGGATAGAAAAGACATGGGCAGACAAAAACGGACTGTAATTGCCCCCTTACAGCAAGGTGTAGGAATAGAAGGGCCAGTATTTGTAAAAGTGCCCTTTACTCTGGCAGATTTGGTTATTTGGAAACAAACAGCCGGAACTTATAGAGAAAATCCTGATAAAATGGCACAAGTGGTAAAAATGGTTATAAAAACTCAAAATCCTGCCTGGGATGATATACAAGTAATACTCTGATAGATTCGACTGAAAAAGAGATGGTACTTAAGGCAGCCAAAGAGAGGGCAAGAGAAGGTATCAGAAATGGGCTAGTAACAGAGAAATTAGATGTGAATTTCCCAACTGAGGATCCAAATTGGGACCCTAATTTATTTGGTGATATGAGGAGACTACGGAAATATCAAGAGTGGATCCAAATAGGAGTTCAGAAGGCTGTGCCCAAAACTATAAATTGGTCTAAACTGTATGAAGTTCGGCAGGAAAAGAAAGAATCTCCCACTGCATTTTTAGAGAGGCTTAAGGAGGTAGCAAGAAAATATACAGATCTCCAAATGGACACAGAACAAGCAAAGGTTCAGCTCGCTCTTATATTCTTGGGCCAATCACAGGATGACATTCGTAGAAAATTGCAAAAATTAGAAGGGGAAGACCTAAGGAATTTAGATAAGCTATTTGAAGTTGCTTGGAAGGTATATAATAATCGCGAAAGGGAAGCTAATAAAAGGCAGCAGCAGAACCTTCTGGCAGTAGTACAAGGAAGAGACAACCTAAATTTCAGGGGTCGTAACAGAAACAGTCAAGGTAGGAGACCCGTTACACAGGGGTTAACCCTAAATCAGTGTGCGTATTGTAAGCGGGAGGGCGATTGGAAAAATGAGTGTCCAGAAAAACCGCATAACCGGTTTTACCAGGACAATCAGTTCCAGCAGGCTACTAAGGAGATGGTCTTGGGGGAGTATACCAGCTGACTAGACATAGAACCAGTAGAACAAGCTAAGGAACCTGTTATAAATATACAATTAGGACATAAAGAAGTCAGATTTCTAATAGATACAGGAGCTACTTACTCAGTATTGAATGATTTACAAGGACAAACTGGGGACAAGGAAACAACAATAGTCGGTGCTACAGGAAAAGAAGGAAAACGGCTGTTCCTGCAGCCACTAGATTTGTGTTTTGGAAATAAGGTTATAACACACGAATTCCTATATGTACCTGAGTGTCCAATTCCGCTTTTAGGGAGAGATTTGTTGGCAAAACTTGATGCGGTAATAACCTTTGAAAATGGAGAACTTATAATGAAAATACCCGAATCAAAGACGGAACAGATATTAATGATTAAAGAAAAACCTGTTCCTTCTATCCCTAGGGAGGTAGAAGATGCAGTGATTCCTTCTGTATGGGAGACAGATATACCAGGGAAATCTAAATTGGTGCAACCAGTGCATGTAGAATTAAAGGAAGGGGCGAGGGCTGTGCAAGTCAAACAGTATCCCATAAAACCAGAAGCACGGCAAGGAATAGTAAAGATAATTGAGAAATTCTTGAAATACCAAATTTTAGAAGAATGTGAATCAGAATTTAATACACCAATATTTCCAGTGAAAAAGCCAAATGGTGAATATAGATTAGTACAGGATTTGAGAGCAATAAATAAAATAACAAAGGACATTTATCCAGTAGTAACAAATCCTTACGCATTGTTAACATCCGTAAAGGAGAAATATAAGTAGTTGACTGTAATCGATTTAAAAGATGCCTTTTTCTGCATCCCCCTTGACAAAGAAAGTAGGAAACTGTTTGTCTTTGAGTGGGAAAACCCAGGGAACAGAAGAAAAACCCAGCTTGCCTGGACACGACTTCCACAAGGCTACAAGAACAGTCCGACCCTGTTCGGAAGCCAACTAGCAAAGGAATTGGAGATTTGTACCGAAAATGGGCAAGTACCAAGAGATCAATACTTATTGTTACAATATGTTGATGATATACTAATAGCTACAGAAGAAAAGGCAGCTTGTATAAAGGTAACCGTTGAGATTTTAAATTCACTGGGAATGGGAGGTTACAAAGTATCCAGAGGAAAGGCACAAATTTCTCAACAGACTGTGATTTACCTGGGATGTGAAATTTCACAAGGGCAACGAAAACTAGGTACTAATCATATCCAAGCTATTTGTGCTATTCCAGAGCCCCAGAATTTACATGAGCTGCGAGTCTTCCTCGGGATGGCAGGATGGTGTTGCCTGCGGATCATGGACTATGGACTGATTGCAAAACCCCTGTACGAAGCCCAGAAGACGCAGCCATTCACCTGGGGCAAGCCACAGAAAGAAGCCTTCCTAAAATTAAAGGAAGCACTGACAACTGCTCCAGCATTAGGGTTACCTGATTTGTCTAAATATTTTCAGCTGTTTGTACATGAAAGGCTGCGCCTAGCACTAGGAGTCCTCACCCAACGTCTGGGAAGCTGGAAAAGGCCGGTGGGCTTTTTTTCCAAACAACTTGACAACATAAGTGCCGAGTGGCCTTCATGTCTACGGGCAGTCGCAGCTACTGTGATACTGATACAAGAAGCCAGGAAGTTTACTATGGGAAGGCACATCAATGTCTATGTATCCCACATGGTAAACACTGTCTTAGAGCAGAAGGGAAGCCATTGGCTATCTCCCAGCAGGATGATGAAATCCAAGTAGTCCTGACTGAGCAAGATGATGTCACATTAAAAACAACTAACCTTTTGAATCCAGCTTTGTTCCTAGGTACCACAGCTGAAAAAGGCCCATTAGAGCACGACTGTGTAGAGGTAATAGAGTACACCTATTCAGCAAGAGAAGACCTGAAAGACGTCCCACTAGAGCAGCCAGAGTAGAAGCTGTTTACAGATGGGAGCAGCTTCGTGGAAAACGGAACCAGATACGCTGGATATGCGGTAACAACAGTCAAGGCAAAAGCATTACCACCAAATACATCTGCCCAGAAGGCAGAACTGGTTGCTTTAACCAGGGCACTAGAATTAAGTGAAGGAAAGGAGGTAAATATCTGGACTGACTCAAAATATGCTTTTGGAGTGGTGCATGTACATGGAGCACTGTAGAAAGAAAGGGGACTACTGTCTTCTCAGGGTACGCACATCAAACATCAGGATGCAGTTCTGCAATTGATAAAGGCAGCACAAAAACCTGAACAAGTGGCAATCATACACTGCAAAGCACACCAACCAAGAAGCTCCAAAATCTGTGAGGGAAATCGAAAGGCAGACTGGGCAGCCCGACAGGTTGCTCGGAATGTGCAAACAACAATGGCATTGATACCTTTAAAGCTTAATGTGTCCCAATTCAATTTGCCTCCAAACCCAAAATATTCAGTACAAGATGAGAGACTGGCATGTTTGCTAAATGCACAAAAGAATTCAGAGAGATGGTATGTGACTGCACAAGGACAAATAGTGGTACCCCCCTTGATAATGAGAGAAGTTCTACAGATTAAACATAACGAATGTCACTGGGGAGCAGAAGCATTGGTAAAATTGCTAAAGCAGAGTTTAACTTCAGTACAGATGTTAACAATGGCAAAATCAGTAATGTCAAAATGTGATATCTGTTTGAAAAACAACCCAGTGGCTAGGTGACAGGCACAACTAGGAAGAATTCGGATAGGAATAGAGCCAGGAGACTATTGGCAGGTAGATTTTGTCCAGTTCTTCCAAGGACTCGAAGATACAAATACCTGTTAGTGAGAGTTGACACCTTCTCTGGGTGGCCAGAAGCCCTTCCCTGTTGCACGAACCAAGCAAAGGAAACAGTTAAGTAGTTATTACAGGAGATTATTCCCAGATTCGGGGTACCTCTAGGAGTATCATCAGATAGGGGGCCCCATTTCATAGCTACAGTAGTAAGAGAGGTAAGTAGATTGCTGGAGATAACTTGGGACCTCCACACACCGTGGAGATCCCAGTCAAGTGGACAGGTAGAGAGGATGAATCAGACACTAAAAAGGCAAATCAGTAAGATATGCCAAGAAGCCAAATTGCAGTGGCCCCAGGCTTTGCCAATAGCATTGTTGAGGATTCGGATAAAGCCTAGGAGTGGGATGTCAGTCAGTCCTTATGAGATATTGTATGGGAAGCCATATGAATCTCCTGAGCCTAACCCTAATGTACACGTCACAGGAAAGCAGGAAGTGTATAATTATGTTCTGTCTCTCAGGAAAACTTTAGCTTGGCTCCGGAGCATCCTCGTGTGGAACAGACCACTGACTCTCGAGAATCCAGTTCATAACATACATCCAAGAGACGAGATATACATCAAAAACTGGAACGAAGAACTGCTGAAAGAAAAGTGGACTAGACCCCATCAGGTACTACTGACCACCTTCACAGCAGTGAAAGTAGTCGGCGTGGACCCCTGGATTCACTATACCCGGGTGAAGAAAGTCCATCCTGGATCACAGACTGTGTAAACTGTGGAAGTAACAAGGCTACAGATAAGATGTGTTTTACATTAAGAATGCTTGTGTTAATATTATGGTCATTAATGCCTTTGAGATGTGGAATGCAAAATGATCAACAAACTACTCTTCATTCTAGAATTCTAGAATGAAGAGAGAAGTACAAACAGAAACACAGGTGATAAATGTTCCTAATGCAGTTCGGGCTGAGAATATAATGATTGGATTGGTCAAAGATTTTGCCAGAATGCAAAACACCAGTAGAATAACCGCCTGTCTGCCAATACCAAAGGCAGCAGGATATCCAGTAAATTAGGGAATCATAACATCAAAATTACCTGAAATACAAGGAAACAAAACAATTACATGTAGACAGGTTATAGAAAATGTTACGGAAATCACTCTGGTGTGGAAGTGTGAGGCCAAGGATCGGAAAGATCAGATAGAGCCTTGGGAAAGTGCGTAGTCTGTGAGTATTCTTCAAAGATTCCAATATATGGCAAACACCCCTTGGTGTATTAAGTGGGAAAGCCCCGAGAATGAAACAGATCCAGCAATAACAACCACTGCCACTAGTAGCAGAACGAGGGCAGACAAAGTAAGTTGGTGGGCATGCAATAAAACTTATGACTGCAGTTCGGATGATGCAGAGATAAAACAGATGCCACCCCTGGCAATAGCCCTACAAATTGGTTGTGCTTGCAGAGGGATTAAACATAAACAAAGCAGAGTGAATTATAAGGCAGTTATAGGATGTACCAGAATTACAATCCGAGGTCCAGGACAATTTGTATGGGCAGCGAGTGATGGTGCCTGGACAACACATCTGCCTGTAGATGGGAAAGTAAAAGAGACTACTTTAGGCCTTCCAACCTTATGTCCAATTTGGAAAAGGTCCCCACTTAACGGAAAACATGAACTTCTGCAGATAAGAGCGAGACGGGAAGTTCTAGACAATGAAGATCCAGATGACACTTGGCAAGAACCCTCTAGTGGAGTGAAATTTGGGTGGGTCCTAGAGTCATTACTTGGTCCTATAGCAAACTATAAGAGTAGAGAGATGCTGTACAAACTTACAGGTCAGGTAGGTAGACTGGCAAAAGTCACCCGGGAAGGATTTAAGGAATTAAACATACAAGCCACCACAAAAATGACTTTACAAAATCGATTAGCCTTAGATTTGTTACTTCTGAAAGAGCATGGAGTATGTGGATTTTTAAAGGGACAGGTTGATCATTGCTGCGTTCATATCCCAAATGTAACTGCAAATGTAGAATATGACATCAGTAAGTTGAAACAAATAGAGCATGAAGCACAAGAAAAACAAAAGGATTTGACTACGAGCTAGTTAGGAAAAATCTTTACAAGATTAGGATGGAATGTGAGTTCATGGATTAAATTTATCATTGAGAATGTAATAATCTTACTAATCGTATTCTTAGCAATTTGGTTAGTTTACAGCATCTTAAAGGGAGAGATACAGAAGAAAACATCCTGGAACCAGAAGATAATAAAAGCACTAACACAAGATCCGTGTCCACCATCCTCTGGCTCTCCAGTTCGTGATAACATCCACAACAATGTTTACATCAACCCTGGATTTGAAGAATCGAGTATAAATTGAGGAATAAAAGGACTGTATCAAGTGAAAACATTTACACCTATAGTGAAGTGAAAATGCTTTCAAAGGGGGGAGAATGATAGTGGAATACTGGAAAATGTCAAAATGGAACTCTAAGATGTTAGGCTTTGTGCTTTTCTCAGAACACTGCACCTGCGTAAGCAGTATGATAAATGATATAATTGTTAGATGTGATGATTGTTTAGTAATTAAGTATAATTATTATACCGTAAGAATCTACGTATACAATAGAACAATGTAAGTTTAATAATTAACATGAAAGTTATGTAACAATAGAGTATAAAACACGTTCACCTCGAATGTATGGTCGGAATTAGATTTGGGTTGTAATACCCCAATTCCCAGAGCTCTTAATAAAAAGCATCGCATATAATCACTCCGTGATTATGTGTTTTTGAACTCTAACACCTTCACAAAGCAAAGGTTGTGTTTCAAATTCTTTGTAAACTAAGGAAAACAGATTATAGATTTGCAGCACTTCAGAGCACTTACAAATAATATAAAGTACAAAAATCAACTGTAAGTTCTTAAACTCCACAAACCCCAGCTTCTCTTGAATTCAAATTTGAAACACGAAGATATTTTACAATTTTATCTCCTTAAAGTCATCTTATATTTTGTTTCTTTCATCCAATTTTTATGAATTTACAAGATGATAGATTACTAGCAGTACCCTTAATGCATATTAGTTTTACTAAGGCAAGAGAAATCCCAATTTATACTTCACAAAGCTGGCTGAGGAATGTAGACACCAGAGTCAAATGCCTGTTCCCTTTGAATATATCTCAGGCTCTCAAAGCCAACATAGACTTTTCACTTTTCTCTGAATCACTAAGATCAGATGTTTGTGAGAGACAGGATATTAGAGCTGATGGACCATCAGTGCTATCTAATAGGTAAAATCATAATTAAGAAAGAAACACTAATTCAATGCAAAGAGTAGAAGGTTTCAAACATTTAAATATGCGCACATATTTAACCATTTTACTAGTAAAACCTTTTTAACCTGTTCCACAGCAAGGAATTTATTATATTCCGAAATAGTTAAGCGGGACCAGCAACCACTTTTGTTTTACTCCTAGAAAGAACTTATGCTATTTCTTATGACATTTGCTTTTGGCAAGCAAGCTCCCAGGAAAAAGAATAGACTTTGAGGGGTTTTCTTTGAGGGAAGAAGGGAAAGAAGAGGATTTGAGCAGATGAAGGAGATCAGGTTTTCAACTGGTGGTGGTGGAAAGCTGTATGTGAGGAATTAAGGAAGAAAGAGAATTTGATGTAAATCTGATGTATAAACAGAAGCATGACATAAAAAAGCTGCTTTGCTTTCCAAAATGTTAGAATTATTCCATGGCATGGCAATTCCAATATAAAGACAGCTGTTTGAAGCACATGATCTTATCCTTTATGTGATTGTGAGGTTTTGGGTTATTGTTCTTGTGTTGGGTTTTTTTGGTAGCAGGAGGGAAGGGTTTTTTTAATTATTAACATATCTAAGTAAAGTAAATGTTTCTCTATGAAGAAAGACACACAGTATCTTTTAAGGAACTGATAATTTCATTTTTAAAGAGGGTTTTGTCCTTCTTTGTCCAAACTTGCAGTGGTAAGCATGGTCTCCCTCACCTCCATCCTGAATTCTTTCCTAGTTCATCCAACTTGTTGAGAGAAAAGACTGTTGATCTGCTGTTATCCACCTGCTCTGATCCAGCATAATTTCTTTAAAGAGGAAAAGGATGAAAAAATGGTCACATGACTTGAGAGCACACACCTTGTGATAGAGCAAATAGCCCCAGACATATGTATAATTCACTTGAAGATGGTTCAAAGTTGAGCTTAATGAATAGCTGTCTCAAAGTCTAGAAAATGTCTTCTGAGTGCATAGTTACAAGTAAGAGAATTTCCAGCTAACCTTTGTGTTGAGACCTGGTTATAAGCTAGAAAACACTTTCCTGTGTTACTGAGATTGTTCACTTCTTTATTGTCATTTATTTCTGATTATGGAAAATGATCAGGAGACTAGTTCCTGACTTCTAGGAATGTATCTTTACCTATATTCATGTTGAATATATTATCTGACTGAAGTAGTATGGTACTGTAATGTCTAAGGAAAGATATAGTACCAGCCAGGAATATTCTACTCAATTATGCTTCTTTGCACCAGTATCTGAAGAGAGAAATGTCTCACCCCACACTTGTCTCTCAAAGGAGAACCCTTCCCTGCATTCATTGCTTCTTTACCTCATTCACTGAACACCATCCAGCAATTTCAAAGCACTTTTACTGGAATCCTCATGGCTCAGGAGAAGTAGAAAGTTCTGCACCATACCTAGTAATATTTGCAGTTAAACAATATTTTTGAACAATCACTAGCAAATACCCAGTTATTAGGCATCTTGTGATGACAGTCAAACAGAAGGAACTGGCAGAAAACACCCCAGCATCTAGCTTGTCTTGATGACTTGTCCCCACTTTCAACTCGAAGATTAGAGAGTACCTACTTGCTTCCTCAAGAGACCATCTTGAACAGCTTTCCAGCCAGGTCACCTGAGCATTTTATAAAGCATTTAATGGTAAGCTGAGAGACTAAGGGAATCCTTGTGACAGAAATAAGAACCTAGTATATACACAAATTAAAGTAGAAAAATGCTAACACAATTTATAATCCGTATTTCATTAAAATAAGAAATAAATGAAATAATGTGTGCAGAATAGAGCTTTTAGTAGCTGAACAGAGATACTAGATTTTTGCACTTTTTTTCTTGATTTAGGTTTACCATTACTGATTTGAAGGATTTTTACTACATAAAGGAAGCTTATGGAGAACTGCCTTAATTAGGAACCTAAATCTCCTATATGTACTCTGGAAGATGATCAAGGCCTCATTCTACAGATGTAACACAGACTCTTTTATCCTCAAGTATGTAGTCCAACTGTATTTAGTGCATTGGTATTTTTGGCTGTGTGATTATTTTTAGGAAGCTCTTCTTCACTGTTGCTGGCTTGGGCTGTGTGCAAGAAACTAAGGACAGACTGGAACAAGAATCGATGAAATTCAATTCATTGAACCTGTGATAGAACATTTTTCCTCCTTCTGTTTGCATCTTCTGACCTTAAATGCAGCCACCGCTGACAGCTGAGGGGATTCACATTGTTCTAGTATCTTGAGGACAATATACAAGCGCTATGTGATTATTAATAAAATGTCAGCGAAAAATATCCTTGCCCTTCAAATATTTATAGCTAAGGTGACTAACTTGGTGAGCCAGAGATAGTGTGCATCAATGAGACCAGCTGGAAAAACAGGCACGCTCTCAGGCTCAAGCAGGTCTACTCACCAGCATATCTGACAGTTAAAAATCTCCTACAAAACACAGGCAAAACAAAGGCACTCGTCCCCTGTTTTAAGGTTTAGTTCTACAGCTTTTCTGTTGAGACCAAAAACTGGTGAGGGTTTTTTCTCCTCAGATGGTTTAACTAAGAGATATTAACTGTGTCTTTGTTACTCAACTGTGTGATGTTGCATCTTTGATGTTGCATCAAAGTGAGTCTGATTACAAATACAGATAGAAATGTCTAGAAATCAAAAAAAAAAAAAACCAAAAAGATGAATGTCTAGTTTGATTTCAAAATAGATGTGCCAGTTTAACACACTATACCTATGTTTTGATTAAACTCAGTACCTGCTGTTTCTCTCAACTTATACTCTACTGTTGCTTAATTCCAATACTCTACCAAATAGCAAATAAAGTTCTCAAGTTAACTGCAGTTTATGAGAGTTTTCATTTTATTTTTTGTGTTGTTTGTTTTAAGGGTGAACTGCAGTCTTCTTTAGACAAGCCAATATACATTCTTTATATTAGACTTAAAAACCCAACAAGACAGTATAATTAATAAAAATTCCTCTAAGGTATACATCTGAAGAGATGAATACCTCAATCTGAACCCGACATTTCCTGTGATTGCTTTAGCATTGTTTATAACAATCATTTAAGTCATTTGTTCAGCAGTAGAACGTTCCACTTATTTCTCCTACACTCTTAATTTATGAAAAGGATGAGCTTTTGTCTAGGAGGAAATGTGCCTCACTCTGGTTTTTCCTGCCATGCTATTTATTTTCTCATTGATTTATTTACTGGAGGGCAAACATATTGTGCACAGTTACATGTGATGCTCTGCCACTGACATGCTGGTTCTAAGCATAATATAAAATTGTTGATGCTATTCCTAGGATCAGTGCTTGCTCCCCAAAGAAAAAGTGTTTTGGTGTTTTAATTTTGGGCAGTTTTGTCTCATTTCTTTACATTTTCTACACTCGTGTTCCCTCTATTTACTAAGTTGCTGGGTTACTATAATCTATAAGGCCAAACTGATTTACTTATATATTCTAATTCTACTTTGGAATTGGAAATCACCATGGCTGCTCTTGCTTTTAGACTATTTTTATCTAAACATTTGTACATATGTACATGCATGTGTGTATAACTTTATTTTAAGTATAATCTGTCTTCAGCGAAAAGCCTATATACTTCCACTGAAATAATCTAATTAATATGGTTTTCATTTCTGCATGCATTTTGCTGCAGAAAATTGTACAGCAGCTGCTACCTCAGTAGTACTTCTAGTTAAGGGAAAAAGGATGCCAGTCTGCATCACCTAAACATGTACCTTCCCTCAGAATTAAGGTTAATAATAAAAATTAAACAGAAGTCTTACAAGATGAAAAATTCCCGTATGTACTTCCAACAGCTAACATTCATAGTCCCTTTAATACATATCCAAAAAAACAGATGGTAACAAGTAAAAGGTTTTCAGAATTCTGCTATGCTCTTGTTCATTTCCTCAAATGGTACCATTTTTTCCCCCCACTACATATAACTAAAGGATCCTGGGCCATTGCTGAGGTTTCTAGATGCTAATGAAATAAAAATAACTGGGGAAGAGAAGAGATTTGCATCCATAAACAGACAGAGGGACAGAGCACCCAAGATCTTAAAATGCTTGCCATAAATAAATATTTGAAAAACATAATAATTGCTCTATACTACCAATACATTTCCTTCTTAGAACTGAACCTCTGTGAATCATGAAGGCTAGTGCTATTGAAGGCATGAACTGCTAAACTGGTGGAGATAATTTTAGGTTTCAAAAAAGAAAGCTTCTAGAAAAGCTTATTTGCTTGCTGAATGTAGCACCATAGAAGAAATAAGAGTTGTAAGAAAAGGAGCAAAACATGGCCAAGGAAAAGGTGTCACAATTTTAGGGTTGCCAAGTTTTAGAACAGGAGCTGGGAAGAAGCAGGAGGGGGAAGTGGAAATAAGGAAGAGTTCTACTAACTTAGTATTCATACAACGAAACTCTCCTGAAATGACTAGCCAGTTGGAGAGAGGAAGTGTCTGCCCTGAAAGTGGGTTATGGTAATTCCAGCATGGGCAGATGGGGAAAGGAAGGTCAGGAGACAGCAGTCAGGAAGGCGTGTACAAACATATCTGTATTCTGCTTTCAAATGTGCTGCTGGCAGTTCTCCTGCTGCTTCTCACTCTGCACTCCCTCTCCAGGGCTGAGCTGCATCTTCCCCATGTCCTCTGCTGCTCCCACTCGCCTTGCCAGTGCACAGGCTGGAACACTTCTTCTGCTCTGGCTGTGCTCTTGGAGTCATAAGTCCCCCTCAGAGGGACAAGAGGGGCAGGATTTACAGCAGGATGTCAACTCTGCATAGGAGTCTGACATTTGCGGGTAGGAATACTTTAAATGTGCTTTAAACACTGCCTGGTAGCATGCGCAGTTGCAAGCATTGATAAACACACAGTAATTGTGGAGATGATTTTCCTGTGCCACACTCAAGGGAAGAAAACTTTATTTATGAAAGCATGGATGAAAAGAAAAAGGGGATTTCTGTAAGTTCTAAAATCCTTTGTTTGTTACTCTGAACAAAAAAAAATATTATTTCTGCCTCACGTCTTGCTCCTTAGAAGCTCAAATAAACCTGAGTAAAATATTGGCAGTGCTAGTAACACTAATCAGGCTATGATTCAAGTGAAAAGGAGACTATTAATTTATTTTTGATTTCGATATTGCTATTTGACTATAACATGTTAGGCATTATCTTTATAAAATATCTGTTAGCATGTTCCTCCTGTTAAGTGAAGTTATACCTGGTACTGTTGAGCTAGGAATCTTATCTGAGAGGTAAGGAATAAGCAAGAGGAAAACATTAAGAGAAGACTTTAATCATAAGGAAACATGCTATTCAGAAGTGCAGACACTATTTTGCCATAATATTATCAGGAGGAGGCCCTAGCACCTCCTGCAGACATGAAGTTTTGCTCTGCCTTGGGACACCCAGGGCTCAGGATAGATTATGGGCTCTGATCAGATTATGCCTCATGCTCATCATAAGAATTACTTACTTAACAGAGTTTTCTGTAACAGAGCCTAAGAGGACTACTATAAAAAGATTAGGCTGCCTCCATCCTCTTGCTTAATTAATTTTTCAGCGTAGAAGGGAAACTCCATGGTTCCCTGTCTATTGCTGAGGTAACACATTACAGTCTGTGATCACAGTCAGACTACTCAGCCTCCATGGACATCTGAATGATGAGGAAATAATTTTGTAGCCACTTCAAGATCAGTCAAATAATGAATACATTAAAAACCATGCATCAACCAGGGAAAAGAAAAAGCCACATGCTGGATTCTATTCCTTTGAAATGAAAATAAAACAAATTTTCTTGGGAGAAAGTCTTGAACTATGATAGTCTTTTTACAGGAAGTAAACAATAACACATGCAAAATTTTTAATGGAATATTTAGAGAAAATTTTATGCCAAACATAATTTTATGATGTTTCTAGATGGAAATTTGTATTGGAAAAAATCTTAAGCATAGGTAGGAATTAATCAGGCACTGCATGTTGTCCTCAGATAGCAAATGACCCTGTGTGAAGGGCATCATTTTATCACTTTTTATTACTTTATTGTCATTCAAGTGACATTAGCCAAGTCCAGACTCTTAAGTAATTTAAATCTTCTTCTTCCCAGTCTTAGGTGATAGCTCTTCCACTAGGCTGTTGCCTCCAATTTCTCACAACAAGCTGAGAGGTCTTGACTTCCCCCTGATTTAGCATAGGGACATTTCTGAAAGCTTTTCTTCAGGTTAGCAGCCCTTTCACTGTGGCTTCCTAGCCAACACATTTCACTATGAAACAGAAGGGAAGGAGAAAATGAGAATGTCTAGCTTCTCAAAGTCAGCTCAGAGTGAACACTCAGCTTACAGGCTGTGTCAAACAGAAAAGAGTCCTGTCCGTCATTTTTAATTCTAATTACTCAAGTGGATTTACTGGGACACTTGCAGGTGAAACATGGGATCTAAATTTTGACATCTAACTGGACAGGCATCCTAAGCTACATACATATAACTCAAAGAAGAAAATGTGAGGGACATCATGTTTTCTTGATATATGACTTGGTCATAGCCAACAAGCAGTTCAGGAAGAAAGATGCTAGACAAAACCATTAGCTTAGTCTACACACCAACAAGGAGGTAATTTCCTCTTGCCATTGATGTGACTCCAAGGTCCAGGCCATCAGCTATTTCAATGCATCAACACATTTCTATATCAGCACAAGTAAGTTAAAATTTATAAAAAAACTAATAAAGCTGAATTATTCCTAGCAACTGTAGCCTGAAATACCTATCTCATGAATGGCTGTCCGAAGCTTCTTGCAATTCCCTACCAGTACTTCATCTACACAGATAGCCCCTTGTGAAAAGTTTCATCCAGGGAGAAGATCTGTCAAGTATACAGTTTTACTCAATCTAATAAACACTTTTATCTGCACCAGCAATGCCTCATATGTAAAAGCAGCATTGATGCTGTTGATGAGGCCCTTAATTCAAACACTGAAATCTTTCCATTTGCCAGTTTCCCTTCTTCAGGCAAAATGACACTATTTTCCTATATCAGAAGGCTATAATGAGGATTTATACATAACTGAATATTATCACATGTTAGAGGAAAAGATGAGCACAGAAATTTCGAATGAAATGTAAATCTAACTTAACAGCCTTTCTAGATTCAAGTCAAATATCACTGGCTATTTTTGTGCTCACAGTTCAACTCCTCTCTGCAAGGGTAACTAAATTCATCTCACGACATGTACATAATCACAAATGTTGCTATTGTATACTAAAGTGTTAATGTTTTGCCATGAAAAATGTGTGTTTCCTTGGCAGTTTTTTTTACTATTTCTGTGTTTGCCACGTGTTTGTCCTTTGTTGCAGCTTTGCTTTTTAAACCTGAAAATATAAAAAAGCCAGACTCCTGAAAAGCCACATGTAGAAAAAGGCTAAGCCCACACACATTTAAAATTTTGACAGTTTTAGTACAACATAATGGGCTGTAGAATAAAAAAAAAATATATTAGTTACTTTTCCTCCTGATAAAAGCCCTTAAAATTGTATATACACAATTTAAATTTCAATAATACAGGGAAAAGCCCTTTCCACTATTGCCTCAGATCCCTGTAGGTGAGAAAGTTCTTCACTGGACACCAGGAGTGTGAAGAATTGTGTCTTTCTAAGGTTGAAATTTTATTTTATACCGATTACTTTCATGGAATTAAAAAAAAAAAAACAAACACTTCAACAAAAATTTCAGTAGCAGAAGGAGCACACTTAAAAGAAATTCTAGCAAGTATGTTTTACCAACATTTTTGTTCTGCTTTGTTTCTTGCTAAGTATGATTTGACAAAAGATAATTTGACAAGGCAGAACTTCAAAATGTTATGCTTCAGAATCTCCAAATTACAAAACTGCCTTAAGTTAGATTTTTATCTTATTCTGAATTTTAACTTCAATCATATTCTTTGCTCATTTTTATAGTTTCCTTTTGCAACAGTGATGACTAGAATATTGTTTTCCTTTGCAAGTTCTACTAAAAAATTAAGAAATTTAAATAGTTTCTGGAGAGGGTAAATTTAAAAAGATAACTTGATGGGATGCTTGTGAAAAACTTCAAAACTACATACTTTCAATCTTTTTTTTTGTGAGCACTGAAACTTCTTGGACTTTTGACCAAAAAAATCCAACAAACAAATCAAACCCAAAACATGCTTAGGGAAAGAATGCAAACAACAAGGAAGAGCCAAAAAAAAATCTTTACATCAAATATTTCATAGTACCAGTAATGAGTAATTTTTCTCTGGATCCAAAGACCTAGTTATAGTCTTCTATTAAAGTGCTTTCTGACAAAACCTTTCCATTTCTACAAGCCATTCTCCTCCTTGAATGAGAACACCCCTTTTGTATGTTAAACAGCTGCACAAATTTGGCTCAACCTAAAGGGAAAAGTCAGATCTAAAATTCCTGCAAGCAGCCAAACAGGACAGTCATATCTCCAAAGTGTTAATGTTGTCCAACTCTGCCAGCTAATTACAGACCATGTGATGAGAATATATCCTGTCTCTAGGAAGTGACTCACCAAAACATCGACATATGTTTTTGTTCTCCCTCTAGAAGTGCTCAAAGCAATTTGGAGAGAGACTTAATCTGCTGCAATAGAGCAGGATGTCACAGAGTGTGCTGTGCATTTGTTTCTGTCTGGTTTATTTTTTTCAAATTAGGTTTAGTGTATGTGAGTCATCATAGATGTTTCCTTCTTTTTATCTTCCTTAGGAAAAAAAGACAGCTTTTAACTATTTGAGTCTCTAAATTGGCAGGATCACTTGGAACTTTTAAAAGCCATTATTGACAAGTGTTATTAAGGCAAAATGTTTCCTCACTCTCCCAGATGACCATGGCACACAATGTGTCATTTAATTAATCATTTTTTCAATCCTATCAGTGTGAAGCCAATAATAAATTCCCTAAATTTCTGATGATGCACTTTTTTTAGAGATGTGTTTAAGAGAAACAAAATAACAGAGCATGCTTCTCTACATATGTTATCATTCTTTGGCTGGATAGTTGTGCTTATTTATAATTTGGACTTTTGTGCATGCTCCATTATAGTAAATAATTTTGAACATAACAAGTTTCAATGGATTATTTTTATTGTATTAGAAAAAATGTCTCATTGGAACATTTTACTGTGCTTATATGATACTATTTTCTAATGAAATCAGATAAACCCTACTTACATTCTGTACAATGTAGTTAAAATAATTTACAACTGCAGATGAGAATTTAATTAGCCCTAAAATTTAAATTCTTTTTTGTTTCTGAAAGCAATTAACTTCCTTTCTGAGGTGTATATTCTTATATCAAGAGAGGGAGTTATATTGTACTACATGCAGCATTAAATCAGAGAATTACTGTGTATCAAGTGAACAAAGCATTCATAAATGAATAACTGTACCAGCATTACCTGTGTAATTAGAGCTCATAAAAATTATGACTTCCCTACCCTATTATTTGCAATATAAGTAAATCCTAAAACTAGATGCTAAGGTAGCAAATTTACAAATATATATTCCTAAAACCCCCTCTTTATTTTCAACGCTTACTACAGTAACTTAGCAGCATATAATTGTTGAAACAAGTGCAAGACTGTCCAAAGGGGTTGATAGGATTGATGTCCCTTCACAGCACAGCAGGATTAATCAGACACACTCCTAGTGGTGGGCTGCTCTATTGAGCAGATGTTTCACTCCCTACAGAAGGTTCTGCTATAAAACACAGTGGTATAATCTCTGTTCAGATACTGGGAAGAAAATTAACTTTTAGCTTCTGCAGATTTACAAACGGCCTCTATCTGCCACTTATTTCAAACCTGTCTTCTTGGAAGCCAGCTCAACCCCATTTTTTTTGGAGGTATCTTTAAACTAAATGGGAATGCTTGTCTGGCAAGCAGCTGAAACAATCTGAGATACTTGCTAAAAGAAAGCAGCACAGGGAGGTGATATTAGCCCCTTTTATTACTGCAAGTCAGCTTTGGGAGGGCAACCCCATCTCAGAGACGGGGATGCTGAGCAGACCTAGCCCCTGGTTGAGGCAGAAATCCATGCTGGGGGCTTTCCACTCTTGATGCTGCCTGCCCCTACCAGACAGGATGCCTATTGTAGTTTACTGAAGTGCAGGACAGGCCTCTGTCCTTGAAATCCAGATAGGTTTTGCAGTCTGTAACTCATGATTTTGATCCTGTTTTTATTAATTTCCTAAATTCAAGATCCATTTCAGACATTTTCATCTTTTGTCTCTCTCTTGTGAGTTCAGCTGTTCAGTTCAGAAGCAAGGCGTGGTCCTTTGGAAACTCAACTTTGCAATTAACCATTTGAGGGCATGTAGAATTATGACATAGCATAACATTTGATTGAAAAGAAACACAGGCCTGCAAAAGATAGCTTGTAGAATACAAGATAAAACAATAGATAGAACAAGACAATTAGTCTTTTTTTGTTACATAAAAGGATGCTTTCATGTTGGTCAGGAACACTTCTGTTCATATTGATACAGATCTCTTTTTTTCCTCCTGACTTTAATGAAAGGAGAATGAGGCATTTCAGATTTTATTACCACAGTCACTGCTGAAACGTGTATTAAATTAGAAATGTGCCAGCGCTGGGATTCTAACAATAATTCAGACAGCTATGGAACACTACAGACATGTCAGTCTCTTCTCTCTGCTTAACATCTGCTTCAAATAAATCCAAAGCAGATACTAACTTGCCAAGTCCACACTAAGTCCTATGAACTTAAAATAAGTAACTTTCTAAACCACCTCTTATTAATGATAGATATCTATACATGTGGATATATTCATAAGAGACTAAGTTTCTCAGACCAAACCCCGCTCACCATTAAATAATTGTTTTCTACAATATTATAGTGCCTTGATTCCTGAGCTACTTAAAAAAAATAATTATTTATTAATTTAAAGAGGAAGATAATAAATAAACAAACACTGCTGAGAAACTTGTATTTTCCTGTTAAGGTAGCAGCAAAGTTGGAATGTCTTTGGGTGTATATGACAACATATGCACCCCTCACCCACCTCTCCTAAACCTAATTTTGATTTTTGGGAGCAGGACATCACAATGTCTCACTAACCCCTCCCAATCAAAAGTAGGATAAAACAAAATTTTAATTGTCAAATCGCAATATGTCTCTAGAAATGAAACTGGAGAAGGGGAAAGAAAATTTCACCTTGTTGTATCAGGAAGATGGTATTTAAGTTTATTTGATTTGCTGCTATTAACCAAATATTATATTAACAAATATAACCAAAAAATATATTAACTGTGTCCCTTGCCTATTCTTTAAGATGCATTTTTCACACAACATTTTCTTTGATTCTTTTTCATGAGAATTAAACTCGTGTGAGTATGACCAAGGCATTTGCATCAGAAATTCAACTATTTGAAAGTACAACACCAAAACACCCTTGTGTCCTACAGTAAAGAAAAAAGGAGTACTGTTGACAAACAGGAAAGCAGAAGAGGTTATGGAAACTGAGGATATCATAGACTCCTCCAAGCCACTGGGCAAATAGTCACAGAGACAGTAAATGACACATGGCAGCAAATTTTCCTGGTGGCAGCAGGAGCTCAGACAGTTCCCAAAAATACTGGTCACTGAGGCAGCAAATCCCTGTTCAGAGCAGCACCAAGCTAAACATTCTCATCACACACAAAAAAGTCATGTCTCTAGCCCAGCAGCTACTGGGGGAGACATGGAAAGAGGCCAGGCTACATTTGGGAATGTAGTGGGGCAGCTGTTAAAAGAGATCGTGCTGCAGCTGTACTGGGGCTAATGGAAAGTGCTTCTTTGTCCCAACACACTGGTTAGGATTTGCTTTAGAATTTGCCTGTTGGCAAACAGCAGGGGTAATAATGTTTACCATGGGCTAATAAATAGTAACTACCCTCAAAAATACAAGGCCTTTTTACAACCAAATCTGTGCAGAGAGGAAGCTCCCTTGACTTGCACTGCCATTTGAATTCAGACATTTCTCCTGCTCACATGATTTGCTACACATTTCCAGTTTAAACGTCTCATATGAATGTACACTTCTACACAGTTATAATATTTTTTAATCATCTGAGATTGATTTAGTCCCACCTTTTAATATGTTCCTTATATTCTACATCCTTGTATAGGTTGGTGGGAAATTGCTGCAGTTAGAAAACATGTTACCATAAATTTTGAGGCAGGGCAAAGAAGAGTTAGCAGCTATTCAATGGGGTTATAAATATTCACTTTTTTACCTGCTTTGAATATCAAAAAAGGGTAGAACTAGTCATTTTGGCCAAGGGAAAGTTTATGACAACTGGGAGATCTGTAAGCACTTCAGTATGCTTCACTCAGTTCTGCCCTGATGCCCAAGTAATGTCCAGGCTCAAGTGTTTTACTGACTCAACTAACAGTTGTGGGCCTCTCTTTAATGAGCAAGATGGTGAGATGTTAGAGATGCCCCAAGAGGGAGCAGAAGGTGCAGGAGTCCCCCAGTGCAGAGCCATCACCTAAGGGTCCATTGGCTGAGTTGTACCAAGCAGTCCAAATGCAGTGACATGTTGAACTGGCTATGTTGCTTCTCCTTCTTGCCCTGTACAAGGCACAGAAACACCCAGTGCTGCCCACTGGCCTGAGCTACTCCAATGATTTTAGTTCTCCTGAAGACTGAGCTGTGTGATCCTCCAGGTAGTTGGTATTTACTCAGTGGGAATATTCACCCCTTATATTCTTTTTTTAAGTGAAAAATCAGGGAAGGGAAAGATTTTATTTTTAATAACATTCTGTCAAACCTAAACACATATAGGAACACAACAGCTTTCCGGAACAAAGTTTTCTTTAGAAAACTGTTCATGCCCCAAAGGCCTGAACATAGATAGACATAGAAGACCCTGATGATCACATCAGGGTAGCTGCCTGGGAGGAGGTAAGCCTGGTGTCTAATAGCAATTCAGCCCCCATATCCTAGGCAAGTAATCCAGCACTAAACTGTTAAATCTTCTGGTATAGCTTCCATTTCCCAGCAGAAACCTTTAAAATAGCCTGGTTTCTTATCTGCTTGGACTGGGAAAGCTTTCTGAGAACATCAGTGCTCCCACTCACCTTGTGTCAAAATGCCCAGAGATCATTAAGAAGCCATAGAAGGAGCCACTGGTCATCAAATTTCTTGGGTTTTTGTTTGAGTTTGTTGTGTTGTTTTTTTTGTTGTTGTGTTTTTTTTTTTTTTTTTTTTTTTGTTGTTGTTGTTGTTTTTTTTTTTTTGTGGTGGTTTTCTTTTTTTTTTTTTGGGGGGGGGGGTTCTTTTTTGAATTCTCAAATGACTATATCGAAAGATCTTGACTGCACTTTATAGTCTAGAGGCCTTGAGACCTTTAAAGGACTGAAGCAGCAGCACAAGAAAAGAGAGTAGACCACTGAGGGGCAAAGAAAGTCTTTCTATCTCTGCTGTTAAAATCCCATGTCTAAACAAAGCAGGAAAAATGTAGGAGTAGCTTGGGAATAAGAGCAAACATATTTCAAACATTTTGCACTTGCTCAGATTGGTGAGCCCTACTTAGTTAACACTTCCACAGGGTGTTAACCAGCTCCAAAGATAATTGTTCTTACCTTCTGAAATGAGAAATGTTGCAGGGCAAATTTCTTTCACCTCCTGCCATATATCCCCACAGCTTGCTAATTCAGGGTGGAAGCAGTGACATAGCACATTACCACTTCTTGTTGGGGCCATAGATTGATCCTCATTAGGAAATAACAGGGACAGGATTTCCAGCTTGGTCTTTTGAGAAACACCTACTAAAGGAACTATTGAAGTTTTCATGCTAAAAGTGGTACAAGACAGCTTTCCAATAATGATTAGAATAAAGAGGGAAAAAGAGGTAAATATTTATATTAACAGTTTATAACACAAAACCAGAGTGCTGCCTCTCATTTTCTCAAGTCCTTATCTCCTCAAATAGGGACTCTTGAAAAAAAAGAAGTTCAAATAAAGGTAGAAAGCAAGTGTAACTAAAACCACAGAAAAGTGATGAGGTATTTGAAAAAAAATGTTGCAATGGATAAATAACAATTTATAGGGATATTCAAATATTCATATTCTTCTAGTGCTATTGTTTCTAGAAAACTCCTCTGTGAAAGGAAAAGCTCCCCACAAAAGTGAGAAACCATTTCTCCTGAAACAGAACTGTGCAGGTAGCAATGCTTATGCATTTTAGCTAATGGAATATGTTTTAATTATCCAAACTCACCCACAGACTAAATGCTTCAAATTACAGACAATTTAGCAAGCTCATGAGAAGGCAGCCAGCTGAATTTCAGCTTTTTCTTTCCAAAACATAGGATGCAATATGATAGAACTATCTGTAAATGCTCTTGGGTTTCATACAGAAAGGATCAGGAACCATTAAGGGAAATTTTAAACACACTAACACAATCTTTGGGTATTCTATTGAAAGATATTTTACAGAGGTTCTTAGACGAGCAGTAGGATGCAGAAAATTGTCATCATACCAGGATCCTTAATTTGAACACAAACTCTTCACCTCTTTCTGGGTTTAATTCTATTTCTTTCCTCCACAACAGCATGGGTGAAAACTTCAAGTAGTGTATTCTCATCATGATATAAGATATCCACGCTTTCTCATAATGCAGATTTGTGTGTGTAATGTGTTTGTACATATATATACATGAATAGATGTGTATATACATACAGACAAATGTACAACTGCGTCTCTGTGTGTGTAAATATGTATTTGTGCTTTTCAGTTTAGGTGAAGTGCAAACTGAAGAAGTTGAAAAGTCAAAGCACTGCACAATCACATATAGTTTTCTTGCTGCTGCTAGAACAACACAGCCACAGCTGGAGCCTAAGTGTTTGGGACCCACCACTTACAGGCCTGCGGGATGCATGACTGAGGCCTGATAACTCACATCCATGCCCCCAGTCAGGGCTCCACACCCATCTGCTCACCCTCTGCCTTTTGGCCTGCTGGGTGGTGGCAGGTGTTATGCAAAGGCTGCTGGTTTGCTCATCTCTGAAGGAAACTACAAAAAAAATCACATTAATATGAGAGATTTTATGAATCTGGTTTCTTCAGTGACCACAATGGCTTTTTTTCATACCTCAAAAGAGATAATTTAACTCCCCAAGCAGAGTAGAGTTAGTAACATTTTAATGGCATCATCCAAAAAAGTATTAGTATTTCTAAAATTTTTTGGACAGTATACCATTATCACCCTCCTTCCAAACTGTAATTGGAAGACAATATTCTATGTCATCCTAAATAGGCAAGTTCCTGTAAACAGCTTATGGCTGACACAAAACCCAAAAATAAAACAACATCTTCACAGTGAGTATCATAGTTCATGACTTTAATTTGGCATAGCTTGGGTGGATTGTGCTCTAATTCAGTTTATGCTTGGACCTAATCCATGAAGAACATGGTACATGGCAATTCTGAAATTTTACAATGTTAGGTTCCCTGTGAAATGAGCTGTGGGCTAGCACTGTACAGCCTTGCTGCTTCTTACTGGGACTAAACCCACAGTTTTTTACCTTAATTTGCTCTGTAGTGTCCAATCAGATCCTCCATGTCGACTCTAGAATATTTTGAGCATTATGTCTATTTGTCCGACACTTTCTTTTGTTGCCTGGACCACATCTGAGCCTGTGAGGGAATGCTTTGCACTATGAGATGGAGGTTTAGGGTCTAGAGTCAAGCCATAACAATACTGTCATAGAGCTGTTTATTTTCTGTTTTATTATTATTTTTTTAAAATTATTTTTGAGTGAATTTTACACTTGGCTGGCAAAAGGGTTAAGGGAAATGACAGCTGCCAGACTGAAATATTTGCTATTGTGTCATGATGATAAGCACTGCAGTTGGTCATTCCACCACAACCCCAGTCAGCCCTGGAGACTGCCTTTATCAGGATCCAAAATGGAAAACCTTAAGATGTGTAGTAGCCACAAGATGAAGTTTGACAAATCTTTATATAAAGAACTCAGTCTGAAAAGATGAGCCACTCATTCCAGCATCTAGCAGCTGAGACAATACAGCACATACTTTATTTCATATATATTGAGAATGGGAGGTTCCCTTGCAATGCCCATACAGACAACATCACCATTCTAGAGGAGTTACCTACAAACTCTACACCTTGTAGATACATTTAAATGTGAGCTGCTAAAGATCAGGACATGGCACCACTTGTGACTGTTCCTGTTGACATAAATGCCAAAATCTTAATTTCCTGAGTTTTCTGCCTCATTAATGGTTCCTGTTCCAAATGGACTGACATCAATTTTCCAAGTGCTCATCCTACTTCTGCTCAACAGTCTTATGCTGCAGATGGTGCAAATGACCTGGCATATGCAAAATCCAGTATGGGGCTCTGAAAGACTAACAAGGTAGAGCACAGACCAAATATAAGATACAGTGGCAGAGCCCTCTGGAGGTCTTCACCCATTTACAGCATGTCTGACCTCAGACAGGGCTATCAGCTTTCTACTTCTACAGAAGCTGTGCATGCAAGTCTTTATACCTCATGCCTTGAATAACTTGGAAAGTCCAGAGAGACTGCCTGAAAATAGGATTCCAGATGAATAATTAGGCACATGGCCTGAAACAAATGTTAACTTGACGTAGCTCTCCTTTTCTCAAAGCGCTTTGGAACAATTTCTTGAGCAAAAAAAGTATAGAAATTGCTATCAAGGAAACATCATAATTACTATTTCTTTTTAATTTGTCAGCAGCGTACGCCTTCAAATATTTAGAACTTTTGAGTAAACTCAACTAACAGTTTTCTGTGAGATCTGTGAATAAAAATCACAGTGCTTGGCACACAAAAGCCCAATGCAATTTCTCTGATACTGATCACCTTCAGAAAACACAGGAGTTAAATTAAAAGGCTGAAATATTCCAGAGAGCCTCCAAGTTGCCCACATCCCTTTGCAAGGCTCAGCACTGCAAATTCTATTTTCCTTTGGGTATTCACATATCTTCCCAAACACAGAGTTGAAGCGTGCTGCACAGCTCATAAAATATATTACAAACAAGGGTCATCCAAAGAGGAGAGGAGTCCTCTAATTACACCCTTCTCCCTTTTGATAAATCTTCATCAGCACCAGCTTCACAGAGAGAAATTGTGAGACCTGTACTGTGGGCATGTTCTTCAGTGGTGAAGTCTCAGTCACTCTTGGCTGAATTTCCTAATAGTTAGGAATAGTCAGTACAGAGCAGGTACTGATAGCACAATAGAAAGGGAAAAATACAGCACCTACAGAGACTTCATAGCTACTGTCATCAATGGTCATTGTTGAGGCTCAGAAAAAACTCAGAAGAACAAGAGAAGAATGCATGTTATTGTTCCCAGCACTACTTTTTACTTATATGTAATGCTGGAAGCTCACTTCAAAGTATTTCTGGAGGCATCAAAATAAACTTCCACAATATGTTTGTGAAAAGTTTCAAACTACAAAATATAAACATACCTTAAAAACAATATTCCCTCTACCATGAAATATTCTAAAGAGTACCTATATTTCTTCCAATTTTTTTTTTTTTTGAGGTACACAGTTATACAAAGTAGGATTTTGCTGTCTGGAAATGAATTTTTCAGGATTAGGGAACATGTACTGGTCACAATGTTTTTATTGATTTAAAATAGCAGTAAGAACCCTTTCTCTTTAGTTAAAGTTGAAATAATAAGTTTTTGGTAATTCTGACAGTGATTCCATTTTGCTTTCTGCTCTGCTACATTAAGCCTCCACACTCATCAGAGTTCTTTGGGCTGAGTTCCTGGTTATATTTCAGTGTTATATTCCTGATTACTGTGCTTTAAGCAAAAGCAATAGATTGTCCAATTAAAAAAAAAATATATTTGAAGAGAGAGACAACAACAGGACAGCCATCGTATGGGCAACATAATGCATTTAACAGTTACAGTACTTATCATAAATGATATTGTTGACTGATAACAAATAGACTATGCTTTAATTGATAGAACAAATAAAAGCACTCTTCTATCAAATTAAACTCTGGCAAAGAAGTCCATCATCCCTTTCAAAATACAGCTTAAGAAGATTAAGGTTCATGTTCCTGATGGTCCAAAAATGACCACTAAAAGCTTCCAGATATGCTTGAATTAAGAAGGCACTACATACATCCACAAATTTGACATGCTATGAATTAAGTACACAATGATGGGGAATAAAAAAAAAAAAAAAGAATATGAAAACAAAATTGGTAATGTTCCTCTGACTTTAGATATCTAATTTCAACACTCAAATGATAAGGATAATTTCCCATGGCATCTTTTATTATCAGAAAAGCAGGATTTAGTCCCACCACTTTCTGTTTTTTTTCTGTGCTCTCTTCAGAATCCCATCTGGTCTGGCAGCTTCATCTAATACTTAAATGTGAACAGCAGAAATGATCCCGTAAGACTTACAAGAACCATCACTAACAATGACTGTTTCAGATCATTAAATGTGTTACTGGTGGCTATTAAGGACCTTTATACAAATAGGTTTGTTAAGGCATCCCATAACTGCTTTGCATTGCTCGAGAAGGGGACACTGAATCCCCAAGTAATTTTTTTCTTTTTCCTCAAATAATTGAAAATATCTGATGAAGGTAACATGATTATTAAAGGAATTTTCAGAGGTCTGGCAAGGGGATGGAGACCAGAAGAGTCTATTACAAGCAGTTTGACGAGCTTTCTATTCCAATTCATGAACCAAAGCTGTTCATTTTTGACACTATTAGCTGAGTTGCCACAGATCTACCATTCGGATTTACAAGAAGAGAGAGAAATTAGGTGTTTGTATTTTATAAAACTACAGAGAGGAAAAAAGCAAGACTAACAATTTAGCATTCTCTACTATTGAAACTACAAAATATACCCAGCAGAATAGAAAGGTAAGTAAACAAATGAAATAGGACATGCATTTCTACAGTTGTGGTATGAAGCAGTCACCAGAGATAAAGATTGATGCCTAAATAGCAGATACAAACTTTACCCTGAACTATATCCCTGATACATTTTTCTGCAAGCCCACACCTGATGGTAGTCCACATGATAGTTCAAAAGCCAGGTATCAGAGATCTGATTCCATCTCGACCAAGGCTTCTTTATTTGCACAGACAATTAGCAAGTCTTCCCAAGGCCTATGTGTAACAATGGCAGCTGGTCAGGAAATACACACTTTCAAACTTAACACAAGTTCTCCCTAGAAGGAAATAAAATGAGGAAAATGCAATCAGAAAGTTATCAAAAGGGAGACATAGCACATTTTGTACGTTTTGAATAGTAATTTGAGAAGTATTTAGAAGGAATACTTTCATATTTTGAAAAAGATTGGGTAAAGAACTGTCATGAAAGAAATATTTCAAACAGCCATATTCAGGGGAGACAGAAAAAGAAAGAGAAATAATCCACTGAGGAACACAAGAGGAAATGACAGTAGTCTTTAAAATGAAGTCTCTTTCCAAAACATGTCACGGAAAAGACAACTAGGGAAGATATTAGTTGCACACAACTCCTAGGAGGGAGCCAGGGAGTCACAAAGATTCATCTTTCTACATGAAGAAGACAAAAAACAATCTGAGAAACTCAAGTGTAGTAAACTGCTAAATTAGAAAAGAATTGATTAATGTGTCTGGTCTGAATGAAGAAAGGCATGAAATAACAAGTGAAGTGAAGACAATGCACCAAACCACAGACTGACTATTTCTGACTATGTAAAGCCTGCAACATAACATTCATTTCTTATGAAGTCCAGAATAACTTAGGAAGAATATGACAACTTTACCACAAAGTCTGATAGATGTTTTAGGGTACAGAACAAATGCAAACAGGATTTGATCTGGTCACATTGTCACACTTTTGGTTCAGGCTTCCTGAGGAGTCAAACCAGCATGTGTTAACAACTCGGAATAATGAAACACTTCCAATTTGGAGATCATGTTGTGGTGACACAAATGTTGACGTGGGCTGGGAGACACAGTCAAGTGTCAAGAGACCTCAAGGCTGGCACAGATGAGACAGTGGGATCAGCTCTTCATGACTTCTGTTTTGTACAAGTGTGATCAACACAGCAAAGAGCAGTTTGGGAGAAATTTTTAATGAATCACATACTTTTCTCCTTAACAAAAAGAATGTTTTCCTGTTTATGAACATCCTGCTAAACAACTCATGCTGCCAAGCTACTCCCTTTAGCACTATCATTGATAAGACTTTCAGACTGAGGAAGAATATGAGCATAATGGACAAAGCTGAAACCATCCCCTTTTAAAGATAAGAGATTTTTTATTTTTGCCATGGTCTTATATAGCATTCAGAATGTAGAGACTGAAAAACAAAACGGCTCCAAAAAGTTGCTCAGATTAACAGATGATTTTTCCACTGCTTCCTTGTGCAAAGTATACAGGGAAAATAAGCCTTCCACCACACTGCTAAGCAAGGTGCTGCATACCATGGTTCTCTTTTTAGAGCTTTGAACATTACATTCAATGGACAGCCAATAGATAACCAGCAGTCAAATGGACTGTGCTCTGTTTTGAAAAGATTTAATACTATAATCGGAAGAAAATAATATTTTAAGGAAGGCAACCACAAAGACACTCATAAAATGTTAAATAGATGAGAACACCATGCAAAAGAAGGTTTAAAGACCTCAAATTAGTTATCTGAAGAATAAGAGAAATAGGTATGTTTCCTTTGTGAGGCATTAGAGAATTTTCCTGCAACAGCTACTATTGCTTTTTTCCCCATTCAGAAGTGCAAGAATGTCACCATGAAAAAAACAGCAGTGGAATTTAAATTTAAAGAGAATGAGAACATTGCTTCCAGCTATTCACACTCATAATCTGTGAAATTTATGGCCTGAGAAGACAGCATTGAAATTAGCCATTCCTTTTTTAAATTGAGCTGAGAGTTCTAGGGCCTATGTAAAAACTTTATGCTCTTTTAATATTAAAATACAGGCAATCAGGAACCATAGTTGAAGACATCACAAGCACAAAAGTTGTAAGACTTTTTTGTTCCTTGATTTATAAGGATTAGTCCTTCGCAAAACCAACACTGAGCACAAGTGGAAGATTTTTGTCTTTTTTCGCAAACTTCTTTTTTTTTTTTTGCCCTACTGTGATATTATATTCTAACATTTTGTAATTTACAACAACATTAAACCCAGGCCAAAAAAAGAGAAAAAAGCTCCACAAGCTCAGTAGACATTAAATGAAAAAGTATTAAGCTTCACATGTCACAACTGAAATGCACATGGTTCCACGACCTAGCAAAATCAAGCTGGGAAGCAGAATGATAATTTTTATATGGCACTGAAAAACTGCATTTGCTAAATTAGCCAAGGCTGTTGAATCCAGATAGCTATGAAAGAAGAAATTAATTCATTCTGATGACAAAAAGATGAAGCAATTTCCTAGCTCTATACAGCCTATTATTGCTGAATTTTGACTGAATTCTCAGTTGCAATGTAAAAATACAAGCAAAACCCTGTTGCTCTCACAGGTATCAATTAAAATTTCAGAAATCAGAAGTTTCTGCTTTGTTCCAAACATAATTTGTATGTACATAATGAGTATAAGTAGTACTTCAAATGGATTTTTCCTAAATATTTAATGGAAGAAGAGAAAATATGTGACTTGAACAGGCTTTAATGAAAAAAAACCCATAAAGATGAAACCATAGCTGTACTCTTACGTCAGTCAGAATGCTAGAGTTTAGCAAGAGTTTCATTGAAGTTACCAAGTCCTGGAAGAGAAAAAGTATAAATGAAGAAAGACCACAGAAAGAAAAGGGACAAGCTGAAACTTTACTAGCAGCTTTCAAGTAAGACTGTGACAGCATTGTGACAAAATAAAAAACCTTTGAGAAAAAAACAAAGGCAGCTCAGCAAAATTGTGGGTCATTCCATCTCAAGATGCCATGGAGTTTTACTCTTCCACATCTGACTGGAAGATGTTCAGCCAGTACAGACTCATTAAGAGAAAACACCAGAACAGTAAACATAAAATCTCCACCCAAAAATTATAGTCCCAGCTTGTTACTGTATATATTAATAAGAGATAATTGCTGTATCCTCCATGTGGTTTATGTGTGGTTTGTCTTGGCACAACAGAAAATGCCTTCACAGGAGTGACCCCAGGAGCTGAGTGTTAAAGCAAATGGAATAGGAAGCTGTGCTATAGTTAACATATTAAATTAGTTTTTGTTGTCAACAGCTGCCTTAGCAGTTTCTTTTGTATTCTACTCCTGAGTTTAGATGCTTTGTACAAATAGCATCATGATGGTGGTCCAAGTTTGTGAAAGGTGGTGTTGAGCCTGGTGCCAAGGACATTTGCATACAATTACATTTGGCTACTAGTTTCACTCCAGCTAACACTGATGCAACACAACTTGGTTTATTATTATCAAAAATTGTAATGAGCCTCTTCCTTATTCCCCCCACCACACCCCCTTCCAAAAAAGAAGCTGGTTATTAAAAATGAAAAAAAAAAAAAAGATCACTGAGTAACAAAACTATAAAGCTTAGTGAGTCATATAGTCCCTAGAATCAAGAAACATAAATAGTTGAAAAATTCTAGTTTTCCTAATGGTTGGATATTGAATGAGTAGAAGCTGAGGGAGAAAAGCTAGAAATTATCAAACTTGAGACAATTTCTAAAACATTTTCCCCATAAACATAATATGGAAAGTATTTTTTTACCTTTTAAAGTCTGTGCTGACTTGATCCACAGTTGGATTCTGCATCCAAAGCTGCTATTTCTGAGAAAAAAAAATATAAAAAAAAAAGGTCAGGTAAGCCAACATGTATGGTTTGCAAAATGTTATCTATTCATACAGTTGTCATTTGCAGCAGAGTGTTTTCTAAGTCACCTTTACCAGTGAAGATGAAATTAAACTATAAATTAACTAACAAACATCTGCAGATCTGGAAACCTTCCAATAAGGCAGAAAAAGCAAAACCCGCAAGCCCTAAGAATTCAAGGTTTGCGAGCAGTTGTACCTTTCTCCCCTTGAGGTAAAACACCTAAAGAAAGACAGACACTACTCTTCTGTTCAGGTCTCCGTATCTCAAGAAGACGGTCATGGTCTACAGAAAGCCACTTCAGCCCTGGACTGAGCTCCTTGTCTCCTCAGCAGCACCCATGGATCCTTGTGATGCCTTTTGCTCCACGCACACATCTACAAATACTTGAGAAAAAATACAGTGTTTTGGCAACTCAACACAGGAAAATTTTCCACTGTTTTGTCTAAAAAATATGCATCTTTAATCTGAGGGTGATCAGATCATCTAAGTCTTGCATTTGGGACTGGGGAGGAATGTTTTTGTTTTGGTCAGGAACAGCAGTAAAATAGTGCTTTTGTTTCCCTGTTTTCTAGGTCAGGCAAACAAGTCCCGCAATTGTTGTGGTTAACTACTGTCTCAAGCTGGTTTATTTTAGGTATTCCAAGACAGCAGGGGTAGTCTCACGTAATTAGGCAAAGAAGCTGGAAGTCCTTCTTTGGACCAAACTTACTGCTTCTTCACATCTCCTGGCTGGGTAAAGAAAGCTCTCAGAAATCACATGTCTTCTCTCTCTCCAGCATGCTGCCAGCTTTTCTCAATTGGACACCTCTGCAAGTCCTTTAATGAGAAGACAGTACTATAGGTTTTTTGGTTTTTGTTTTTTCATACAAGCAAGCCCAGCTGCTCTCTCAGAACACTAGGGAGCCCTTTGGCTTTGCTGCATTCTTGAAGTTTACCAAATCATAAGGTGAAAGCAGAAGAAAAGCCTCTCACCTAAAAAGCCATAGACTTTTGCCATAGTATTTCCCATTGAAACATACTTTGTGTGTAGAAATCCTGAAAAAATCTGAAATTTCCTAGTAAAAGAATTACCTGGTTTCTGTCCATCAGAAACCCTGTGACAAGGCATGTATTAACAGGATTCTAGTGTGCTCAGAACTGCTCCTCACAAGAACTGAGATAAGCTTTACAGCTGGTTCTGAGGTTATCATCAAGCTTTTAACACTAAATTAACTCTAATAACTAATAAACTAACTGTAGCTCAGGTTATTAGTCCCACCTGCAGAATGTTCCAAAGTGGATGGTACCTTGCTAGTTTCACCCTGAGCGTACAAGTATTACAGAATTATATCATTATTAAGAACCATGAGCTGCTCTGACTGCAGGGCTCCACTGAGGTATTCACAGATAACAAAATTATCTATGATAGGCCTAGATTTTCTTTCTTTTTGTTAAGTGCTTTCTTAAGAACTATGCTAATAAAATGTCAAGACACACTTCTCTCCATGAACAGTTAAAGTTCTCAGAAAGCACAGTAGTCAGACAATTGATAAACTCTAGCCAGCTCTTCCCATCAACTGCTTTTCACAATTAAAAAGCCCACCACACACCACCAGAAAAAAAACCCAAAACCAACCAAACACCTGACCAACCAACAAAACCAAACAAAACCCAAAAACCTAAACAAACAAACAAGAAAACAAAAAATCCCAGAGGAAAATAATATATAGCTAAGAAATTTTGACCCTTTTTTCTTACATTATTTCCAACTTGTAACAAAGTCAGACTGTGGATACATTCACAGAATTCACAGAATGACTAGGTTGGAAGAGACCTTCAAGATCATTGAGTCCAACCCATGCCCTAACGCCTCAACTAAACCGTTGCATTGAGTGCCACATCCAGTCTTTTTAAACACCTCCAGGGCAGGTGGCTCCACCATCTTCCTGAGCAGACCATTGCAGTACTTTATCATTCTTTCTGTAAAAAACTTTTTCCTAATATCCAACCTGGATTTCCCTTGACACAGCTTAGGACTTTGTCCTCTCATTCTGTCAGTTGTTGCCTGGAGAGAGAGACAAATCCCCGCCGACTATACCTACCTTCCCACCAGGAAGTTGTAGAGAGTGATAAGGTCACCTTTGAGTCTCCTTTTCTCCAGGCTAAACAATTTCATCTCCTTGAGTGACTGCTTATCAGGAAAACAATAATGGAAATAATTTAGAGAACAGTATTAATCAATCCTTCATAAATTTGATTGCACTCACTGTTTGTTTTAAGATAACGGTAGCATAGAAAACCTGTATTTTTTTCCTTCATTCATACAGCTTCCTCCTAAATCAACCAATGGCTTCAATATTTGATACATTTATTTTAAATCTACAGCAACATCAACAGCTGGCTATTAATTTGGCAGATAAACCCTTACCTAAGAAAGACTTTCACTTTTCTCTGTTGTTTGCTTCTTTCGTAAACTGGCAGTGTTATCACTGATACAGTAGTTACTGGCTGATATGCCATTAGCCACTGAAACAGAAACATCCTGTTGTTTCAGTTCTTTCATATTCCTTTGGTTTTCATACAAAGAACTCAGAGAAGCAGAATGAGAAATACTGAAACAGCAGCAGAACTGCTAAAAGAACTGAGGTCTTTACTTTTTCCTCTTAGAAAAATGATGATATTGTTAATATAGCTCTTCATCTAATAATAAAGTCAAAACTAATATTGCTAATAGTAATCTCAGAAATGCGTACTGAAGCAATACTTATACCCTCTGAATAATTTCAATCTTTTGTAAAGATTTTTATATTTTTAAAAATTTGTTCAAAAATTATTACAGCACATTTGATCTATGGCCTTAAATCTTCAATGCTTAAATAGAAATAGTCTTCTTCAGTAACTAAGTAAAATGTAATGTTAGACAAGGTGAAACTCAAGGAAAAAAGTTTCAAACTATATTTTTAATTTTATTTACTTTCTGTTTGTGGAAATGCACTCATCTTTGTTTTCTCTAATAAGAGAAATTATTTTTGCCTAGTTGCTTAAGTCTTGTGTAATATAAACCTCAGATTTTTGATATTAATTTGTTCCCAGTCTCTTCATGCAGAGATTCGGTTGCATTATTCTGCTCCTTTGGTAGGCCAAGTAAAAGCACAGTTCTTACAATCATCATCACAATTATGTTTCAAAAAATCCCAATGCTTTAATGTGATGAGAACAATCTCAGGCCAGCACTTCTTCCCATCCTTTTCTGAGGTATGTGAGAGAGGGAGTCTTGGGAAGTTTCAGAAACAGTCTAAGCAGCGCTGTGTTGTCAACTTCACAGAGTCAAAATAACTATTTAGCTACTTCTGATTTTCCAAATGCCCGATAACTGCATCCTCACCAGTTTCCCAGTGTTTTCTGCAAGTAGCCTTCATACATTCATATACCCCTGTTGCCAACTTCCAACAAAGGGACTGCACTCTGGCACCTGGAACACTGAGAAAAAAAATTGCTGCTTATGAAATAGCTACAACTTTAGCAAGACAGCAGACAAGTATCTTCTACCCTTGCTACACTTTGTACTCCTTGTTTTGGAAAAACTCTCACTGCCTTCCTAGACTTCTTTGCTGACCTCTATTTCATGAACTTTTTACCATACACTGCATTCTGTATTGCAAAGAGTAAGTAAGAAGAAAGCAGAAGCATTATAACTCGTTTCATTTCTTTATGTGCAAAGCTGAAAGACATTTCTACAGAACTGACTTGAGGCCTGATTCAGCAACTTCAGGTACTTAATTTCATCTAAGAAATACATATTCCCATCATTGCCAATTTCACAGAGAAGAAAAATAAAAACAAACAAATTAATCTCTGGTCTTCTATGCAACAAAGTGAAAAGTTTCAGAAATTAGGTGAACAGTAAGGTATAGTGTATTGTGAAACAGTCTTCTGGAGCAAAAGGGAGAAGAATGTTAGAAATGTTCTACTTCAGTGAAAAAAGGGACAATAGCACTAGAAAGATTTATTGTGGTCTGAGTACTGAGAAGCCTACATGAACCCAATAGTTTTCTATTATCAATTTTTATCATTCAAGTGTTTCAAACTACTTCATAATAGAATTGTCCAAGTTTACAGTTGACATGACAAGTAGCTTTGCAGGTTTTGACATTAAACTTGGTATATTCTATAACTTCTTTTTCTCATCTAAACACATCATTTCAAGTACACGCTGTCTTCAGAAAAAGAGCAAAACAACGCTCTTTTCAGATGCAGAGGAAGCAGTTGCCCTTGAGATACTTCTCAAATGTAGCTGGAGTTCTTGGAGTCCACAGGGATACACTTAGGGTAATGGGTTCTCCTGGGAAATTTTAATGGTCCCAGAAAGGCTTTGCAAGTTCATGTCGGCTTTTAGGAAGGCAGATTATATGTTTTTAATTTATATGTTTTATATGTTTTAATTTAATTTTATTAATTATTAATCAATTAATTATTATTAATTATTAATTATTTTTCATTTAATTTATATGTTTTTAATTTGTTTTGCTGTGGTTCTTGAGCAGAGAAAGCCTTTTCCCATCATCCAGCATGTTTGTGTACCCATGCTTAAACTACATTTTCAAATTGGTGTTATATTAGTTGACATAGGACTACTGAATTGATGGTATGGGAAATTAAGTGACTGGAAAACTAAACAAATTGTTCACTAATTTTTACTGTTGTAAACTGCTTATTTGAATTGTTTCATATATCACAAATCATAGTTTCCCACCAGAGAACATGTGAAAGAATTTAGGTTTAAAAAGGAAAAAAAAAATTAGATTCATCAGCTATGCCTAAGATTTTCAGTCAGTGACCCTTAAATTTCAAGACTTTGCAACTGAATACATGCACCTCAAATGCTGGTGATTGTCAGAATTCACAAGCTTGCACCTTTATTGTTTTCTCTGCAGATACCCTGACTGTGATTGATTTAACTGTGCTGACCTCCCAGCTGTGACAACTGCCTGTTCCACTGTCACCTGTTAATGCCAGTCATATATTTAGCTGCATCCCCTAACTGCATACTGGTGGTAGATATCTAATAAGTTATTCAGTCTGGATTTAGGCAAGAGATCAGAGATTTTGTGTCCTAATAACATTCCCTTAAGCCATCCAACTACTGTGCCTTTTAGGTCGTTTACTAACGAAGATAAATGAGCTTGCCTAGGTAGAACAATGACAGTAGTTGGCAGATACATTGCTCACATAGATGACCCTATTGAATTTTAAAATAAAATAAATCTATGCTGGTTTTTTTATATATGACTTATTAAATTACTGATATGGAACTTGTCTGCCCCAGATTGCAGGGCACCGCTAATGCATTGAGCTGCAGACACTATGTAGCCTTAAAAATACCCAAACAAAAAAGGTTTACATTAAAATTAACATGAGAAAGAGACATGTTCAGATAGAATGAGAGATGAGGGGGAAAATACAAAAAAGTCTTGTATAATTGCTTTCTGAGAACCCAATATTCTATCAACTGCAATGATTTACAAAGCAGCTGATGACTGGAAAGACTGCTATGACACATTAAAGCTATTCATTTAGAAGGTGGAATCACAATGCTTCAGAAATTGCTGTATCCAAAGAGGCTTTGTTGAACCTCCATAACCAGATGCACTCAGGAACATCCTGTGAAAACGTTATAGTTATTGCTGATTACACCCATAAACACTATTATTTTGAGGTTAAACATTTTTCAGCTGGAATTAGGAATTTAGAAAGTCATAGAGTCATTTTATAGAAAGGTTTGGGTTTGAAGGGATCTTAAATTCATCTAGTTCCCAATTCCCTGTCTAGACCAGGTCACTCAGGGCTTCATCCAATCTGGTCTGAAATGTTTCCAGGAATGGGACATCCACAACTTCTCTGGGCAACTGGTTCCACTTTCTCACTTCCCTCACAGTTAAGACCTTCTTTCTAAAGTCTAACCTAAATCTTGTCTTTAAGTTTAAAACTATTCCCTTTTGTCCTATTATTGTCTGCCCATAAAAATAATTGCTCTCATTTTTTTTTTTGTCAAAGCTCTTAATGTACCCAAAGGCTGCTCTAGGCTCTCCCCAGAGTCTTCTCCCCGACTGAACAGCCACAACTTTCTCAACCTTTCTTCATAGGAGAGATGTTCCAGTCTTCTCATCATCTTCATGGCCCTCCTCTGGACTTTCTCCAGCAGGTCCATGTCCTTCCTGTGCTGGGGACCCCATAGCTGGATGCAATTCTCCAGGTGGTCTCACAAGGACAGAGCAGAGGGGCAGAATCATCTCCCTTTTCCTGCTGCCCACAGTGCTTTGGATGAAGCACAGGAGTGTTTGGTCTTCTGGGCTTCAAGAACACATTGCTGGCTCAGGTCCAGCTTTTCATCCATGAGAACCCCCAAGTCCTCTTCAGAAGGGCTGCTCTCAAATGACTTCATCTCTCAGTCTGGTCTCATATCTGGGCTTGCCCTGATGCGGGTGCAGTACCTTGCACTTGGACTTGTTGAACTTTGTAAGAGCCTTGCATTCTGTTTACTATTTCTTGTGAAAGGTGCAACATGCTGCTCTTAGGGTCAAAAAAAAGAGACCTTGCAAACTTATATGCAACCAGAATTCTAATCCAGTTATGGGGGAACTGACAAATAGCAATTAGTATGAGCTCGCAAAACAGCCCTAAAACTATTTAGGATCTCACTTCCAGGTAGAGTGGGCATTTGGTCCAATCCTTACCAACACAGACCGTGTGTCTTTCCTTACAGCAGCTTCAAAGAGAGAAGGTCAGAATGCAGTCAGTGAAGGTCTACATGACACAAAGATTCATTCAGGAAAAACTGTGCAAAATAACAAAGGGAAAAGAAGCCTTACCAGAAAACCCTTGAAAAATACCAGCATCCAGAACATATAAAGTCACAAAACATGAGTTTTGCTGAATTCTTCAGCCTTTTTCTTTTTTACATTTCTAACAAAAACCAATGAATGCCATTGTTCATTGAATTATAAGAGAAAGTTTTGTAGTAATGAAATTAGAGAGACTAAGAAATAAAACGCCTATTGCTCAATCTGCCAAGTAATTATCATTTACTTCCTTTTAGACCAGCTAAACATCATGAGCCATCCCATTTGCATGGCTGCAATAACTCAGTTTTTGCCTTACATCTCCTTAACAGTAGACAAAATGGCATCCAGGTGGAAAAATAATATATGGAAAACAAAACACTTCACTTGTAATAATTTTTAAAATTATGTTCTACATGTATTTGGCCAGGTCAGCAAGCAGCCAGTCTCAGTGAAAATTTCCTCTTTCTGTGTAACCAAAAAGATATTTCATTCTCTAGACTTCAGATATTTGATTTTGTTGAGGATTTTTTCCATAAAGTAAGCCCTAGTTAGATTCTGGTCCAGACTTCCCATGCTCTCCAGATTTTTTCCCTCTCCTGGGAATTTATTGTGTGCACAGACACTCTGATGCATAAAATAATCCATTATTCTTCATGTTCTGCTAGCAAAAATACAGAATGCTTATAAATAACTAACATATTGCATGGATAAAATGCAAATCACCATACTAGTCAGAAAAATACTTTAATGTGGCCTGCAGTGCTAATCCTACCCAGTGATTGCTCCCACCTCTATCCCTATCAGTTTCAGGGCAGCTTCTTAAAGCAGCGCTTGAATAACACTGTAGGTACAACATACCAAGATCACTTCTCTGTGCTGGACAAGTCTGAATAGAGTCAGGGAAGTGTCAAGACACTCTGCAGTTTCTCCATTTCCTAACAGCAAAAATGTGAATAATTCTCCTAATCCCAGTTTCCCATCATTTGGCCTCACACGTACATTGCAAAAAACCATGCAGAGAGGTCCCAGATGCTTGTGCTAAAGGCAACTATAAAAGTTTGAGCACTCAGTTTTTACAGAACAAGATGAGACAATTTTACAACTTCAGACTGGAGAAAGACAAATTCTGCTGCATGAATGACCAGAGTCGGGGCTCAAGCACACCCTGGGGCTCTACACTGAAATTGCAGCTGAAATCTGCAACCAATCGCAGTCACACAAAACACAAAAGTCAAACAGATTCTGAGCTTGCAACCAGAACCTCAGGCACAGGAGTGCAGCATGAACACAAAGATCAAGATCCAAAACATAATGGCAAGATGTTTTGTCCACATCCAGTAATACATGATTTAGCTGCACCACATTGTGCTCAGTTAAAAGAGAAAATGGATTTTTTTCAAAATGGTAATTTTTAAAATGCTGTTGCATGTTTTTAAGCAAAAAACTAGAATGAATCTCAGACTCCATCTTCTGCTCACTTATCTCCAATATTTTAAATTATCATTAACAAGAAACACTTCTCTTACTTCCTTCCTGAGGTAACAGTTAATTCTGAGACACTATAATATATCTAACTAAATACCAGTCCAAGAAATATTGATATTCGGACACAAGACATAGTCAAGCAGAAGATAAAATGTTTAAAACTATAGAAATATATGTACAATGGAAGACTTTTGATTCAGCTTTTGATAGCTGCCACATGAAATTGCTGCATGCTAACACCAATCTACTCACTGTTAGTCTAGATTTCACTAGCCTATGTCCTAACAAACTAAATGCTACCTGATATAACACTTGATTGCAAAAACTATTGTCTTTTTACAAATGGGGGCATAGATCTGTGAAGAAATCTATTATCATATTCAATTTAACCTTCTTTACACATTCACATTGTTTCTGAAATCAGACTGAATTTTCTGTCTCATCCACCAACACATGCCCAGTGAGAATCAGTAATATTACTTCAAGCCTTGCTGTCTTAGTAACAAAAAGACCTTACTCATGCTGTTTCATTTTCATTTCATTACAGAGGCCAGTCTGAGCAGAAAAAACTAGCATTTCCAGCCACTTGGGTACAGCAACCTGCCTGCACCTTTGCATACGTGCAGACAAAGGTGTCAAGCAGGGTTTTAAGAAATAAGGAAAACTAACGATTATGCTACCAGGGTTTCCAGACAGCTCTAATTCCAACACTACCACACTCCTTGTATTTTTTTGTTCTGTCAATAGCACTATCTTCAGAAGCTGCCCTGCCTATCAAGCAAAATATTAAAATAGACATGGTGGTATGAACACACTGAATCTTAGCTTTTACCCACTAAATGGTCCAATTGGTTTAGTAGGTATGAAAAAAACCAATTGTGTGGAATACAGAGAAGACAGATGAGGACAGGAAAGCCAGAAAGAGAAATCAAGTGTCCTGCTTAAGAGCCACTTGATGACAGCTCAATTTTTAATCAATAACTTCCTTTTTGCGGCTAATATAGACAGCTAAGTAGACTTTTCTTAATTGGCATCCAAATTATGCTCTGTCTCCCGCATTCTTTTCTAAGCTAAAAGCTGTGTTTCTTTGTGACAGCCTTACTGGGAACTTCACTGTTCTGTTTTTCAATGAGTGTAAACTTGTGCCCTCCCAAGACTCACTTATATTACTTTACGGTTTTAGACTATTCCTGCATTACAGCCACAAATCCTAAAGCAAGAAATCTTCGCGTGTTGAAGTTCTGCTGCCTTAAAGAGAGTGGCCATAAAAGTTACTCTGATAAGCTGAGTTTAGTGACAAAAATTAAATAGAAAAAACATTGATCTAACTAAAAAGGAATAGTATGAGAGAAGAAATGAAAATTTTTTTCTGACACTGCCAAACTGCTTTTTTTCTTTCTGAAAGACACAGCCAAATAGAGTATATTGCTTTGTTTACAGGATGTATTTTATATATTCATTTATATTCATTTCTTGTACCAGGGATGTCTTGTGCACATTAAACAATTCCACATGCAGGAAGACTCTCTGCATTTACCTGGTGTAGAAAAAACAATAAACAATACCTTAAAATATAAATTCCATTTATTCCCAAATGAGACCTGTAGTTTAAACACACTTTAAAAAATTTAATCTTTAATTGAATTGTGGAGATAGTGGTCAGTACCCAGAATGAAGACTGTCAAAACAGAGCCTAAGCAGGGATAGAGTTCCCTGTGTGATTCCCATTTACTCTGAAAACCCATTCCAATTGAAAATACAGCATCAGCAAAAGTCAGAGTCAATGCTTAAAATCTCCATATTCAGCTCTGGGACTGTATCAAAAAGCAAACAGCTCCTCATAAGTTTTATATTTTTAAATACTATTCACTCCCATATATCCTTTTCTTTCAATAGCAGATGCAAAAGCCTAATTTTTGAAAGATCTCAAAGTCATATCTAATGGGTAATTAGACAATTCGCAGTTTCTTACAACGCCTTTCCCTTCAGTTCATTCTCTCTGAAGAGGCCGATAACTCTTGTCCAGGAAGACCATCCATTTTCACAGTGACAGATATTGATTTTAATTAAAGTAGCAGAAAGAAGCTGAAAATATTAAGTTCTATTCTTTCACATTCCAGGAATCAAAATAAATGGTACTGAGAATTTACACTGACAGAGCCTCATATTTATGCCTGTGTCCAAAGCTGCACAAAGCTGCACAGCCAGTCTGCACAAGAGATGCCAAGAGAGTACTCCAAGAGACTTAATTAGAATAGAAAGCTGATTTGATGATAAGTGCAACATGTAATAGTCTTGGCACCAGCAACTGACCAGGAGAAGCGAGTCCCTATTGCAGTGAAAAACTTGATGGGCAGCAGTAGTCATTTGATTTGTTTATATAACCAGGCAAGCTGTTTCATCCCTTTGTTTCTCCCCCCTATTGCTTATTCCATGCCTGCAAAGAAAGAGAGTGTTTGGGTTAACATCAAGCAACTCACAATTACAACTTGAAATGCTTGCCAACCACATAAATCTCAGGAGTCATGAAAAGGAAAATCAATAAGAGACCCAGGCACACATATATACACAGTACAGTCTGCTCCTAAGCTATGTATTCTTGTGTGTATATCCCCAAGTTTCAGAAAAATATTTCAATTGCAGACTTGGGAGAAGTAAGCAGGTTCAGAAGGCTGTGTTGCATGTAAACTTGCAAAACATGATTTTGTTGAGGGTTTGTTTTTTTTCTGGCCTATCAGAAACAGCATCTTGTAATACAGCTTTGCTGCCCTGCAAGAACTGATGAAATCATGTTCACAAGGCACATGGCAGGCCATTGGGTAAGTGTCAGATACAAAGGATTGCTACTCTAATGATTAAAAAAAATCTATTAATCTCTCAACCTCCTGATCAATGAGCTAAATTGGTTTTAAATGTGATTGCACTGTATTTTAAAATAAGCTGACTAAGGACAGTCTTATGCAGTCTATCTTCAGCCTTTTAAGGATTTCACATCTCCCCTGTTATGTGGATACATTAACAGAAATTTTTCTGTGTGTTACATTTTCTCTGTAATCCCTGCAGTAAAACAAAGGGATTTACCCAATGATTGTCATGTGTAAGTACTTAGATATTAATCAGCAATTTCACATATGAGGGCAATTTTTCCTACTTTCTCTCAACAGAAATATGATATCAAATCCATAACAGCCCTGTTCCATCCATAAATCCATCTGGTTTTCTAAGTAAGTGCCTTTGAAATACTGATTCATTTGGGGAAAAACATGTTGCAAACAAACAAGTTTCATATACAGCATTTCAGTTTTGAATGCAAGAATTCAGCCTTTCAATCTGGAATTCCACTGCATTCCTGTAACAGATATCTCTGTCTTGCAGGTTGTAGCACATTGTTGTTGCCTGAATACTTAATCCTTTCTCTACAATACCTTTTGAACAGATATCTCCCTTCCATAAATGAAAGATGTAACAGAGAAGCTATTTGGAAGCCTGAAATTTATCCATCTGTTCTTTTTCCCATCAAGGATCTGTGAATTTGGCCGTTTCCTTGGTGTTCCTCTTGTTTGATTATCTTTTTCTTATGGGCATAGAGATTTCAGGGGACCTGGTGTGACTGTGGCTCCTTTTGGAGCAATGTGCTGAAAAAGCTTTACTGCTCCCACTGCCTGAGTGACAGGTGCTGACCATTGGTGTCTCTCTGATCAGGGTCATAGAGGAAAAACAGCTACTTCTGATGCACTCTGAAATAAAATAAAAGCAATTCCATACTAGTCAGGAGCATCATCTGAACCAGTGACACTTTTCCCCAGACAACACTAAGAAATTCACCACATACAGTAATCTTCCACCACCTTGAGAGAGACTTGGCAGAAAAAGAGTGTAAAATTAACAATTAACAATTTGCACAGAAAAAAAAAGTTTAAAAATTGTTTCCACTCATTTTGAACTCTGACAAGGTGACAAGGGAAGCAGGGTGCTAATGTTTCCAGCATGCACTGTCTGGGATAGACTGCAGCATAAATGTTCATCAATCCTGAAACCAATTACTGTTCTGTCAGTCAGAGCAGACACCATTTTTTCTGCATGAATATTCATTAATCACACCACTATACACTGCAGGTGAGTTCATAGAGGCTTTCCTTATTATGAAATGCAGATTAAAACTTACTACAGCAAAAATACATTGTAGTGCACATTGCTGAATTTTGCCAATATATTTCAATCCACTCACAGCACCACTGGAAAGTCTCAAGACATGTCACTTCTTGGCTTGGACTTAGTTAATGACTGAAGGAGAGACACAAAGAATTTGGGGAAGGTGTGCAAGCATTTACTCACCAAGAGATGTCCTATTAGGGAATGACCCTTGAATCATAGCATGAACTGTAGAAAAAGAGTGCTTTGGAAATCTTGTGCAACTAAGAGATGATTATACTAATAAATTAAAGGAATGAGGAATGCTGAATTTCGTGCTACTCTGCAGGATGTATTGTCAAAAAAAAAAAAAGAATTAATTTTTTTCCTGAAGACATAAATCTTTCCAGATTTTCAAGAGGTCCATGTCTCACTCTCGGCTGACGGAATGCAGTCACCTTGGGGTTATATTGAACAGAAGTAGCTATCGATTAGAAAAGTGTTTGCAGATAAGGAGCTTTGCAAAAGAGTTGCTCAGCAATCTCTATTAATTGGATATTTTCAGCACTTGAAACTTAATTTCTATCTCCATTTACATGAGTCAATATTGTGGAAAAAGCTAGAAAACAGGTCTGGCACAATAAAACTACAGTTCTCTTCCTGTTTGTTTGGATCATTCTAGAGAAAAGCAGAATGCGTCTGCCTTCAGGCTAAATAACTACTGGCCTCATGCTCCATGAAAAGACCGTAATTGTTTCCATTTGGCACTGTACCAGGGATTCCTGGATTGTACCAAGTTTACAGAACCACAGCTTATCTCAGAAAGGAATCTTGGATGATTGCCTGGTCCAAACCCCTCAGCTCAAGATACAGCAAGTTGTTCAGAATCATGAATTGTTTGGTTTTGAATATCTCAGAGGCTGGAGGCTCCACAACTTTTTCAGGCAGTAGAGTTTCTCTTTATTCCAATGTTCTGATTCTGTAGCAAAATGTTTTCCTTGTGCTGAGCCTTCACTTAAGGGTAAACCATGTCAGCTCTCAGCTTCTCTCTATATGTCCCTGTATGTACTCAATCACTGTGGCCTTTGTTCCAGTTTATCCATGTCTCCTCTTCTACTGGAGAGGAAAGATCTGGATACAGAACACTTGATGCAGCAGGCATGACTAGAACCAAGAGTCACAACTGCTAGCAGTGTTCTTCCAAATGCAGCCTGCTTTGCCATGAGGTTTATTACTGCCTCATGTTTAATGGTTTTGGTCCACTGGGCTCCCCAGCACCTTCTTTTCAAAGCTGCTTCTCAGGCCCTGATCTGTCCTGGTGCATGGAGTTATTCTCCTCTAGTTCTTGCATGTGTCTTTGTTGGACCTTATGAGCTTCTCCATGGTCCATTTCTTCAGCCTGTCAAGATACCTTCAAACAGCAGCACAGACATCTTGTGTATTTACCATCAGATCCACCCATCAGACTTTCATATTTCCTTCAGACTTTCTCAGGCTACACTCTGTACTGTTGTCTAGGTCAGGAATAACAGTACTGGCCCCAGTGTTGATCCCTGGGTATCCTACCAGTGACTGACCTCCAGCAAGAATTCAAGTCACTATCACAATATGCTGAGGCCAGCAGTTCAGCTTCTTTCCAGTCCATCTCCCTGTCCACTTGTCTAATGAATTGTTTCACTAGTTTGTCTACTCTTGGCCATCTTTTAGACATCAGGATCTCCAGGAAAATCAGGTTCTATTCAATTCCATTTCTAGGAGGATGAAGCAACTAATCCTTACAGACTGTAACATGAATATCCATGAATTGGCTGTGCTGGAACAAGATAACTGGTCACAGTAATCTTGTCCATTTTGCTCCTCAGTCCGGTAGGAAACAGCACATCATGCTGAATAGGGATGAAGAGCAATTAGATCATTGAAGGAAGCCTGCTGTGCTTCTGCCCTCAGAGGTTAATATCCCAATGTGACTAAAGGAGAAATACTGAGGACATTTTCTGAAAAACAACATGACCTTTAAGGGGAAGGAAAAAAAGTCTTTTTCTTCTGCTATATAAAGCAGAGAGCTTCTGCTTGAAATTGCAGTAAATCTGAGCCTTAAGCTAACATCTGGAGCCTTGCACATCTGTAGCTTAACTAAGAATCAGAGAATTTTTGTTAAGTAACTTACATGCATGTTCTTGCAACACTGAATAGGAAGAGACAAAATTTTGCAGGGCTAGCAAAGATGGGATGGAGACAACAAATGAAAATATGTCATTGAGTTTTCCATTTACTAATTCTCAAGGTTAGCCAAGTTCTTCATTTTTTATAAACACATCACCTATTTAATGCTTAGAAATACCTGAACAGCTCATGACAAATCCAATAAGAAAAAGCTTTTCTAGGTCTACTGCACCTACTGAAGAGCAGGAATAACAGATTTCCCATAAACAAAAAAACTATGAACACAAATTCCCAGAATCCAAGTCTTTCTGATCATTGGTCTTACAGAGGGTGAGATAACTGTTCAAACGTTTGAAAATACCAGCTGCTCACACTTTTTGAGGCATGGAGATCTACAAAAACATAGAATTTACTGTGTTCCTCTCTCATTCTGTGTAACTGCTGCAAATGTCAGTGCTTTGCTCACCCAAGTGCCACTGCACAGCTGAAGTAACCAGTAGAAAGTATCAGTATCAAGCGAAGATAAAACTGCTAAAGCTTGTTTATGGTGGATAATTGTGCGCTTTCTTCCCCTTGACACATGTAACCATTTCATCCATACCCATTACCTACAGTGAGAAAGCCAAGTTTTTTGAATGCATCTCCCCTAAATTCTTAAATCCCTTACTCTCTCAACAAAGACTTGGCCATGCTGCTTTTGCTGTGACAATATGATGTGTGCTGATAGTTTTCTGATTTCCTGCCACTGGTGTCTCAGCAATTGTTTTTTCATCACAGAGTTCTCTTTGAAGATTATTAGTCACTGTCAAGAGTGACCTGCTAGCTTCATTGTTAGTGGTTAATAAATGATTTTTCTTTACATAATTTATACCAAAAATTAAACTCTAAAGGTTATGGGGGATGTTACCATTCCTAAAGACCAAGTCTAAAAGTGTGGGTATTGAAAAGGTGAGACGCATGAAGCGGCACAGCTATTCTTGGGTAAGCATTAATAATTAGATATTACTTTGGAGAAAGGGCAATGTTTCATCTGAAGATGAAGTATTATCTTCAATATCTCTTTGTGCATTTGGTGGAACATTTTCACTGATTGTGCTTCTAATCTCAAAATAAGTTGGCAGGTTTGCCCTTTTCTAGCTGAAATATAGTCTCTTCTGGGAAACCTTTACCAACACATCCTGACAACTGTTATGTCCTATTAAAAGTTGTTCAAGGATATTTGTAGTATCTTAGATACACACTGCATTATTACAGATGAATTCTACATCTGCTTAGAGTAAAGATTTTGCTGAAAACAAAAAGCAAACATTTCTACAGGCCATCTTGTTTAGGAAGCAGACTCTCCTTGCTGTGCTAGACTATTGCTGTATTTTATGAAGTTGCTCCAGGAACAGCAAAGTCAGCTGGGGATGAAAAACAGGCAGGTGTCAGACTCCAGGGTCATTTATGTGGTCATTTATGATCTCCTACTCCTGAAGAACAAGAGGGTTCCACAGACTCTTTTTGATAGAAAAGACAAAACCACAGTATGACTGAACACTGCATCAGACTTATATTAAAAATTACTCTCAAATATTATTTCCCTTTCTCCAAATGTCTTTAGGAAATTCCTCTTTATGTGGCAGAAGTGCTTTTTTGTGTTGGTGTAGTTTTGTTTGGTTTAAAAAAACCCCAGCCAAATGTTGAACACATGAGAAAATACAGGATTTCATTGTTTTTATGAAGAAGGAACATGTATGTTCGTCTCATTTAATGGTTGAAAAGACTTACCTTGTCTTCAATCAAGTTATTAAAAAAATAATAAAAAAAAAAATCTGTTTGCTTGCATTATTGAAGAAAATATATCAGAAACTAATGCACTCATTAAATGATCCCTTTAGGACTGGCAAAATCTACCCCAGAGCATCTCATGTCAAGACAATTTAGCTTTTATGTTTGTGGTAATTTAAGGCACCCATTTGTGCTTACCACTGTAGAAAAGGACTGCAACAGTTAGTTTTTTTAAAAAAAGAGACAAAACTCTAGAAGATTCAAATTCTTTTGAGAACCAGAATTAGAGTTCAGTGAAATATTTCCACTAGATGAATTATTACTGAGAGTGTTACAATATTGGCTAATAGACAGCATACTGATAATATCCAACTGTCACAATTCAGAAAAATACATAAAACCACATCACCTCTTCTTGTGCTTCTTTTAAACTTGTGCACAAGGACCAGGAATGTAACAAAATAAGTTTTTCAAGTTATTAAAAATATCCATAAAAAAAACTCTGCTGACCTCTGTCACACATTCCTGGACCAAAAGGCAAGGGTCACTGGAAGGTAATTGCATATAAAATGTTATAACATGCAATTATTTAATCACTTTTATGTTAATAGCCACATTGAATCATTAAGAATGGTCAAAATGGTTTTGTCAAACACGTTTTAGCTAACTACAAGCTCCATAGACAAATTCTGAAGATGATGTTTGCATGAAAGGAAAGTTACTTGCCCTTGTATGCAATTGTATATAGTGATTTAGAAACAGTATCAACCTGTCTCTAGTCAGTCTTAGTCAGAAAACCTCATCCCAACTATTTCTCTGTGTGAGCCAGAACATCCTGCTGAGGTGTATATCCTATACTCCTGTGGCTCTACAGCAGAAAAAAAAAAAAAGTATGAATGTATGTGCTTAGGAATTTAGCAAGAAGAACAGAACAGTGGGGCATTTACAGCTTGTGATAGTCTTAAGTGCTATGCATTCAACTGCAAAATATAAAACCCCATTAGCTTTTTCATCTGTTTTGCGAAGAAAACAAAGTTTAGCTTTAGACACAACTTAGCTTGTTTGCTTGGCCATCACAAAAAAAAGGATATTTTCCAATATTTATTGCAAAAGACACAACCTTCATTACTACTACTGATCCAGCAACAGCCTATGAAAATCAGCCAAAAATTTATTCCTAGGACTTTAGAATTAAACACATGCATACAGTATAGTCAGATTTTAAGCAAGGTTTAGAACTTCTGACCTTCAAGTATAAATTTATAATAATGACATTTGTAAATTACTCTTAAGACTAATTTAAGTGAGTTGAGCACACTTCAGCTGAAAAAGTATTCTCTTTATACTTTGCAATGCCTTTTTTAACCTCCTCATTTCTTTGTATGTCCCTTGCATACAAAACTTGTACTTGCTAAATGAACAATCACAGGCAGAAAAATCACAGATATACAAGTGGTTTATTTTCATGTGACACTTCAAGGAAATGGAGTTTACTGTGTGGGACCTGAGTCTGTGTGTCCTGAGAATTCCCTCAACAACAAAGACATGTAAGAAACCACTTGTATCATGTCTCTGAGAATACCAACACGATTTCACATCTAAGACTTATTCTACGAAATAAATTAAATTAGATGCTGCCTATTTTATGAAGTAAATTGAGTAAATTGAACCAACACACCTACACAAGTGACTTTGAGCTGTCTGCCTATTTTAATAAATAAGAATGGCTTGGTTTTGAAGAAAACGGATTTCTGACAAAATGGAAAAATATTCAGCCTTTGGTCTTCTTTCATTTTGCTTACTGGGGTGGAAAAAAAAGGTGGTAAAGAAAGTATGAATAATGAGGTCATTTCACATTTGTGTTTCTTACAAGAAATAAAGAAAATAAATTTCAGAATTTAAAAATCCTAAAAAACTTTATAAAAGTAGGTCTTCACTTTTATACACTGGCTGATTTTCATAGGCTGTTGTATGTCAGACAGCTGAAACTGCTGAAAAGTTGACTGGGGCTACTTAAAGCCAAAAATCACATGGAAAATACACACTGAGCTTTAGTTCACAGGAGAAAGAAGAACCAGAAAGTGTTCCAGGACTGTAATTATAGAACAAAATGTGGGTGCTTATATTGTAAAATGGGAGTCAGTCTACAATCCAATTCATTATGTCACATTTTAGAAAAAAACATTTTGCCATAATAGTATGTACAAGGTAACTGAGGTTATGAGAGACAGACCTACAGCGTATGACTGTGCATCTCTAAGTGCTTATGAATTGAGAAGGTCTTTTAAAGGATTTTCTAGGCAGCTGGAAATCAGGCATCCGGCTTTGACAGCTTAATGGGGAAATGGAGAGAACGAGAGTGTATGTAAAAGGCAGTGTGCAAGAGGGCATGAGAAAGAGTGAGGGTGAGTGAGATAGGATGAGACGGGGAGAGAGCAAGAAGAGGAAGCAAGACCAAGTGAGAAAGAGCATGGGGAGAGCAAGGTAGTGCATGAGAGCAGGTAACAGTGATTGCAAGAGCAACAGTGAGGGCAAATGCCAGCAAGAGAGCAACCAGGTGAGAGCATGTAGGAGGAGACCTTGTCTGACATGTTCAGTAATGTCAGCTATTAATAACGCAAGATGTAAGAAACTATCTTGTCAGCAGTGAACTGTGTTTTGATCCACTTATTACAGAAGTGAAATGCGACCTAACACAATGGGGCTGGAGCACTGAAGTTCAGCTACTAACACTGTGTTTGAAAGCAATATCAATTAGTTGGATGAAAATCAATTAAAAAAAAAATCAGCAGAACCCAGGAGGTGCAAGTAAAATCTGATACAGGGTATGGGTTTCTGGTGCTGGTAATTCAGTTTGGCACAGTTTGTGTTCCTTCTCTGCCTCCTTTGCAAAGCACAGGATGCAAAGACTTGTTGATTAAATGTCACCATATACTTATACAGAGACTAAAGTGTTGCCCTGAAGCATTCCCACTAAACATTCCTTTTGTATTTGAGACCAAATTCACAGTAGATTCCATGATAGTGGAATACACATATGAGCCCTGGACCATTACGTGGATCTAAAGATTCAAAAGGGTGTAGTCCTTTAGTCTGTTTCTCACTGACACTCCCCAGACTCAGGTGGAAATGGGCTTCTGGGACAGCTTCTGAGAGCATACATGTAGCTCAGACCAATGTTTCCCACAAAGGAAGGAAATCTCTCATATTGCATGCAAAAGGAATGAAAAATAAGGTGGGGAAGGAGTAGGAGTGGCTCTAGAAACACAGCTGGAAATTAGCTAACTCCAGTACTTGCAAGAAGCAGTCTGGGTTTTGGTTTCACTATGGATGAGCTCCTGTACCCTGTTACATACTTTCCTATCTATGATGTGCAGGTTTGCAAGTTTCACATCTTTTGGAGCACATCTGTGACCTGAAAGTACATCCTCCCTCTGTCTGTCCCACATGATGCCAGGAGTCCCACTACTAGTTGCCATAAGACTTTTTAAAATTTTACTTTTAAATCATTTTAGCTTCTCTTCTAAAAGTAAAAACTGAAAATAGAAGTTATTATTAATCCAAGCACTGAACAAAGTTAATGTTTCCTCACTTGTAGTTATGTTGCATAGTAAAATATTTAAAAGCCAACCCACACTGAACAGAAGTCTGCTTGCCTAGCATCCTTCCAGGAGTCTGCTTCCCAAACATTGTTCAGTCTTCTGGAAGCAGTAAAATCCTTCTGCTAGAGGCATGGAATAATTCTGAGAGAGCTAAAAATGACTTTTCATAGCTCTAGGATTAATGAGCTAGGTAGCTTGTCACTATTTGTTCATTATAAAAAAAGCTCAGAATGGTAATGGCCAAAAGTCATTAATTTCTGGCAGCAGCTCAGTGACATATGGGAAGAATTGGTGGCCTCAGTTCACTTCTTAGAGCACGTAACATTTCTCATTTGTCAGTCCCAGCAGAAAGACCACTGTTTGAATGCAGACTGGAGAGTGGCTTTCCACATCTCAACTATTACATCTCACAGAATTTGGAAACCACCAGAGAAGCTGCTGTGGCTGCTGGGATCTCTTTTCTGAGTTGCACACATCAGTTTCAAATTAGGTAATTTGGCATCTAGCTACTGACTTCAAAGCTAAGGGATTCTTAAAATAAAGCAACTCCCAAATCACTAGATTTCTTAAACGGCCACAGGAACATAGTCAAAGGCACTTACTGCTCAATCACAATCTTTGTCTTAAATCATGGCTCTTCACTTCTCTCTCTTCTATTTTGAAGAATTTTTTTTTAATCATAACTGTACCTGAAAGAAGTTGGAATTTACAGCACTTGGGATTTACCAAGAACTGCTAACACACAACAGCTTTGAACTACTTCTCAAAAACAAAACAAAACAAGAAGAGAATCAACGTGCAGACAACTGGATAAATTTATATTAAGTTCAGCTTGGGGTTTTTTTTCAGTCATAGGAATATGCATTCAAAACCACAGTAGTTTGACCAGAAAACTTGTAGTTTGATCAACCTCTTGATTCACCCAGTGCTGAAGTACATTTGTCCCTTCAGAGTGTGCAGGAACATTGTCAGACTTGTGGCAGCCTTTGAGTTGAAAGATACTAAATATGGAGAGACAGAGAGGAAAACTCACACCAGAGATGCTGACAAGATTTTGAATATGTAAATTTTTTCTTCCAGTAAGCACTGAGACAAGCAAGGCCTTGCGGATCTTCTCAAAAGCCACTACCATGTTTTATACTATTTAGATAGCAGTGGTTGGATCCAGAATCCAAGTTACAAAGCAGTCCTTGTGCAATTCTCATTTACACAGAAAATACGTCATCTTTCTTTTAGGAACACACAAATCAACAGTTTCATGATGACATAAGAAACTAGCCCAGCCACCGGCTTCAACCAGTTTTTGCACTGTGCTTAAAATAGCATTAAGTTGTCCTGCCCTACACTCTACCCTGATGTTGTTTACATGTCTGCGTTTATTCCAAGTAGGAATAAAATCTAAACCTCTAAACCTAAACAACTTAACCCAGTCACTTTGCCTTAGGGTGAACAGTTGCTTTCCTTGACACTTCTCTAAATAGCTACACCACCGTGAGAATCAAAACAGCCAGTGACAGAAATTGCCACAACATTTTGGTCATATTGTTTCTGTTGTACTCAAGTCAAGAGTTTATGAACAAAAATACATAGTTTCTTTACTTTTTTTCCACAATTAAATACTTCGTATGAAAAGCATGTTTTACTTCCATTGCTGTTCATTAACACCAAATCTTTTAACCACTTTTATCACAACTACAGTGAGTAATTCACTGCTGCCTACACTGACAGATAGCAAGCCTGACATATGCAGCTTTGTTTCTGTGTGGTTTAATACACAGCAACTGAAAATCCTGTACTCAGTCCAAGTAGTTCAGTGTGAAATCAGGATAATTATTCTTCTATAAATTCAGAATCCATTGCTGAAACTTTTGGGCAGTATTATTGCTCAGATATCAGAAAAGATATTTAGACATACACTTTTTTCAGCAAAACTATATGCTCCTACAACTTTATGTAATAAGAAAAGGTCAGCTATATTTTAAAAGTAGAAATGCAAAAAACTAGAATAAAAGTAGTGGACAAACTTGAAGCCAAAGGTTTTGAGCTGAGGTTTCTATTTAATTCTGTTAACTGTAGTAAATACTGAGCAAAGGAAGTCAGTAGTTCCAGAACATCTAGACAGGGCAAAGCAGTAGCTTAAATGGCATCCTGAAAATATGAGAGTAGTCTGAGGTAGGATGAGCAGCCTCAAAGGACAACAGCTGGATTTTCAACAACAGAAACAGACCCCAGTGCTGCTTCAGAAACTGGAAAGGCAAGAGCAAGTCCACTTATAATTAAAAGCTACTTGTAAAATCATGTTGATAACCACAAATATTGTGTTGATTTGATAGGAGAGATCCTTTCAGCTTAAGACCACGACATCAGCTGCAGATGTTCACAGCAACAATTACAGAAATATGAGTTTGCTGTTAAAAAACAGGCTGCAACCCACACTTGAAGCTGTTCTATAAAGCAGCTATGCTTAAAAGAGGCAAGCATAACAGCTTATGTAAACCACCAATTACCCATAAATGCCTCCCCTGTATAATGATGAGAATATAATTATACCCTTTGCTATATTTTGTAGAGAGCTTATTTGTCTTTTAAATTTATGGCAAATATTTTCTCAATTTCAGGTAAACTATAAGGCATAAAAATCTAAAAATTCCACATAACTCTAAGGCCACCCCCTGGGAGGGAAATGAGGAGAAATTTTTCACTAGTAGGTCATGCTCAGTGTCTTGACGGCCTTCTGGGGAAGTTTTTTTAAATATGAGTTTCATTATGAAACTGCAAGATGAAGGTAATCCTAGCGAAGATTTTACTTATGCAATAGCTTTGAAATGTCTGTGTATATGTGTATATATAAATGTAAACTTCCTAATATTTTAGAGAACTGCCTCTCCATCCCTTCTTAAAAATGACAAGAACTTTCACTGAATTTTGAAATTCTCTTTCTGGTGGAGAAAGACCAAAATACCTGTGAGACCGGTTAAAATAACACACACAAGGACTCACACTGTCCCCACCAACTGCTACAGCAGATAACGGAGTCAAACAGAGGAGGGGCAGCTACTCCTGAGGACAAGAGAGTAACGAAAAGGTTAATTTCCACATAGGAAAAACGTAAAAAAATACCCCCAAAAAATCCATTGTGCCTAATTATTTAGAATTACAGAAACACAATTGTTCCAGCAACTGTCATTTAATCTCACACAGTTACAGCTGAGGCGTTAGTCTTATATTTTTTGAAAAAGGTTGCCAAAAAAGAACAGTACAAATCCCCAAAGTTCTTCAATTCACCAAAAGATGATTGCAATATGTAACAAGAAATCAATAAGCAGTTAAATCTGAGTGCTACTTTGACGTTAGTAAAAACCTTAATAATAGCAGTAAGATATGTCTAAAACTTCTGTCAAGGAAAACAGAAAAGAAAAACAAATTATTTCCTGTTGCTTGGTTTTGTTTACTCATAGGTTTAGGCTTGGTGTCCCTATAGTTGTGCTGGCATCCATCAGTCCAGAAGCTTGCTTTTAAATGAGATCTGAAACCCCATATGTACTAAACTGAGACTAAAAGCAAATATACTCAACACTTCAATTCATGACAAAACTGTCAGTGACTCAATGACATCGTTCATGTCAAAAGTAAGCCAAGGCAACATTTAAAACCCTACAGGATTTCATAAAACCCAACAGGACCCAACTTTGGATCACAGTCACCAATCTAATTGGAGGCCTGACTATCTCATTATTCTATGCTTCACATTTATTGCTCAAAAATAGTAAAATGTACCTTTGTCCTCAATATAATGCTGTATGCAAGTACTGTAACTGTTTCCTTTCGAGTGCAATACCAAAATACATTTAATACCTTGGGGGAATAAATCTCTAATGGAGAAACCTATTAAGGTTACACAAAACCCTGTAAGGGCAGCATGAAGTAGACTTGATTACACTTTTAGACAAATCAAGGAGTTAGTGTTAAGACAGTAGACCTGTTCTTGCCAATCTAGTGAGAAGAACATTATTAGTTCATACTCGCAATTTTAAAGTATCCTGTGAGTCATTCTACCTCTAAAGATGAACAATTATCAAAAGGGATTAATTTGCAGCTCAGAATGGTCGCATTCCCTTGACATTGTTCAGAATGCTTTATAAAACATTATTAAAGGAAATAAGACTAATTTAGTGATTAAAATTAGTAGCCTACATTAAAATAATTTACATTTTATTACGAAAAAAATCCTAGAGTAACAGAAATTTTTTGAACTCTTTGGGAAATACTCCCTTTCTACAGTGAATCCTGAAAAAATTAAGCTAATTTTATTACACTGTCTTTCTGCAGATGTTTATTTTTAACCATGAATCAATGTGTTACTGGGCTTAACTGGGACCCTACACTAAAGAATGTGGTAAAATTAATTTACAGGTTATCAAGAGACAACATCTTTCTTTCTCACCTGTCCTCAGATTTTCTATGGGTGAAGTCCTGACTGCGACTATGTAAGAGAATGTGTAATGCAGCCAAATTATATTCCGGTCAATACATATCCTGTGAGATTCTGATAAGCATCAGACACAGGAGGGGACGACATTTGTTATTGAGCAGTTTAGCTAGAACACATAATTTTATTTTAGTCAGGACACATTTAGTCACAAGGCCAAAAAGTATTTTTCATTTAATTTGAAAAAAGCCCAGTACTTAAATGAAATTCACAAAACAGGGTTGCTATTCATCATCATGCTCTCTTATAGTCAAAATTTAATTTCCAACAGAAAATCTGTCAGCCAAAAATTTGCTCAAATCCATTCAAAAACACAGACTCAGGTCCCTCATCCTAGGAGCAGCCAAATGCTTTCTCCTTCAATGTGCCATCTACTTCTAAACAAATGAAATTTCAAGACAGATTCACCACACATATTTAAAAAGAGAAGGAATATGGGAAAAAAAAAAAAAAAAAGAGAGCACCAGCCTCTCTAATTGTCCTCTTGGGCCATCTATTTCCTTAGACAATGACACCTAGTTACTGAGAAAACTAAAGCCCATGCTCAAGCATCCCAGATTTGTTCGCACAGTTCCAGATGGAAGTCCACAGTAACAACTTCAGTTGGAAGACCCTGACCAGTTCTCATCAGACCTGCACATTTTTGGCAAATAAGTACGGGATACTACTGATTATCCTACAGAAACCTAAAGAGTTGCGAATGCCTTGATAGAGGCACTTCATATTTTGGGTTGGTTTTATCATTCAAGATAGACAGAAGCACTCAAAAAATGACGAGTTAATCAAATACTTTTATTTCACTCCTGACTTTAATTTGAAACCCTGCATAAAGATGTATTCTGAAGATGAAACCTAAATCATTGCTTCCTGCCAAATACACAAAAACCAGCCCAGCGGCAAGTATTTCCAGCTGCACTACAGTGTTCCCAGAATGTATCCATCCTGAGAGCTTGCCACACCACAAACAGCTTTAGTAGAAGAACTTAATTCACCAAAAGTCTTTAAAACATGTTGCCTTGTTGCTTTTTGTTTTCTCTTTCCTTCCACTATTTCTCCTGTTCCCACCAAGACCCGGAGCCACCCCTGACCTTGGCCATGTCACAGGTTTGGTAGTAAGTAAGCCACTCTTGTCAACTCACTTCTACCTTGGCTTTCAAGCATGGCAAACTTAAAAGTGGCAGCACATTAGAACTGAAAATTTATAGATCTAAGAAATTATAGTTTAAGTTGCTATTCATCAACATAATGGATGTTTGTAATAGGGTATACAGTCTGGCATGCATATCAGGTACACATACTATACATCTATTAAGTATAATTAATTCCCCCAATGTTCTTATGAGGGTTGATTAATTCCAGCTTAAATCAAATGTCAGAGGAGCCAGAAACCCAAGAAAAGACTGTTTTTCACAGGTGGAATTTTGTGAATAAATCAGACATTTTTTAGTGCTAAATGCGATTATCCTTGGCATCGTCTCTGCTGACATACCTTCTCTTCCCTGTTTGCATTTATTTTTCTTGCAGCTTGCAGCTGAAGATAAATGGAACTCAATATTATGTTCTTACTGCTTGTTCCAGTGATGGTTCTTCATTGTATTATTAACTTTAATGGATAGATAATATATGCTTTAAGGCAGGTGATAAAAGAGGTAATCTGGAGATTTTGAACCATGTTTTTGAGATACTTTTGAGCTACATATTACGTGAGCTTTTTGGCTGCTTATGAGCAAGCCGATACACAACTTTAAGCAATTATGCTAAATGCCATGATCATGCTAAGCACTGACTCCTTTGACAGAAAGTTCTTCCATTGGCACAAGAATAAAAAAGGGAAATTAATAACAACTCATAATATTTGCTGATCTCTAATTGTCATCCACCATCACTGGCAATCCCAATCTCAATGCAAACCAATGTAAACTCATATTCTTTGAAAGGAATTAAATGTATTGGTCACAGAATTACTGCATCCTATCCTCTTGAGAAGATCATTCCAACCTTTTCTTTGGCACATCCTATGCAGAAAATAGAGCTGGATATGGGAAGGCATGGAAGTACCAAGAAGGACTCAAAATACAGCACCATTTACATCACCTGTTTTGAAAGACAAGTTTTGCATCTTTGCTGGTAAAGTTAGCACATTCAGATGACATTCTGATTATCTTCACAAAACGAGTGAAGAAAATTAGTGGCTTCTAACACTAATTTATGTCATAAATTTGGAAACTCATCTTCTGAACAAGCAAATTTAGTATACTACCTTATCACCATCAATTTCTCATGTAGCATGACCAGCCAGCAAAATGATTGCTTAAAAGTACCAATATACACTAAAATAATCAAAAACCCCAAAGGCAAGCATATCTATTCCTGTTAAAGCCCCAGTAAATATCTGAAACCTCCTCAAAGAAAATCCATTTTATATAACTACACCCTCAGACTTCATTTTGCTCTGAGAGGCACATACCCCCTGTACACAGCAGGGCACTCTTCTGAGGAATTAAGTCAGATTTTGAAAGAAACACCAAAACACTGTGTAAGAATTTTGCTAAAACCTCTGGTCTCACCCTGAACACTCTGTGTCTTAATCTGAACAACCATTCCAAATTAAAGTCATACAGACAAATACATCTGTTGTTATCACTAGGGTCCCTGCAGCTCTTCACAGCAGCGCTGTTGCTGATTCTCAGCCAGGGCTCCTCTCCAGCTCTCCCTGGCTGCCCCACCCCCTTTTATCCCAGCTACCTCCACGGGCTACAGCTGCCACCCAATTAAGGACATCACAGCTGCAGCCCATTTACAATAACTAGAATCGGGGCAGGGTCACTTATACAATACATAGACCTTTTACTGTGAGGCCAGCTATACAATACATACTATAATTCCTATATTATAGTATATAATATATTTCCCCTTTTTCTTTTAACAGGTTTTACAATTACATAGTTACAATATATATCTGTCCCAGCTCTCAGGCTGCCACAGCTGTCGGCTGTCTTGAATACATACATATCCCTAGGTCTTCTCAGGCTCCTTTCCTCAAAGGCCATGCTTCTCACAGCTCTCTGCTGTCACAGCTCCTTGATTCAAAGCTCCTGCTTCTTTCTTCTATATATCTGTCCCAGCTCTCAGGCTGCCACAGCTCTCAGCTGTCTTCTCTGTCCCAGCTCCCAGGCTGCGTGTTCACCATCATGTCAGGGTCATCAATTGTTGTTGTCACAGCAGTGTTGTTGCTTCTCAGCCAGGGCTCCTCTCAGGCTCTCCCTGGCTGCCCCACCCCCTTTTAGCCCAGCTACCTTCACTGGCTACAGCTGCCACCCAATTAGGGACATCACAGCTGCAGCCCGTTTACAATAACTAGAATTGGGGCAGGGTCACTTATACACAATACATAGATCTTTTACTGCATGTGTCTACTTGCCAGTGAGAGAACAAAAACAATCCCTCAATTTCCTGGTCTTTTATTCCTGAGTGATAAATCACAGTTCTACTGGGCATTTCAAATCATAACTTTATCCTTCCCTTATACACAACCGCTTCATCTCCTTTCCCAGCAATTCTGTGCTCTACAGGTATAAAACACTATATCAATCTCACTGCCTTCCCATCAGAAGTCATAAGGATTGTTCCTAACATGTATTGGGTTTTGGAACTTGCTACTACCTTTTCCAACTTGACAAGCAGCCTGTGCACCTGATAGTTTGTATGTTTTTTCCAAAGTACATTAAATAAATATGTCATATTTAAAAGTGATCAGCTCTAACTTCATAGTTTTTCTGAGTCATTGTCCTTAAATCACCATGAGTTCAACAAAGCTTCCACTAGAAACCTGACACAGGACATCCAACATGGAAGATCAGCTTTTTGCTGTGGGAAAAAATATGTAGACAGGAAAAATTCTCATATATATGTGTTAGAAAACATTGACCTTTGTTATAATGTTTTTTATAATAAGCAGAGGATGGATTTAGCAAAACCTTTCTTCATTGATAAGCAAATAGTCACATAAAGTATCCCTGATGTTTTTAGGTCGGTTTTGCTCATTTATTTTTAAAAAGTTAGATTTCTATCCTACTTTATTAAAATCAGACCATTGCATAAATACACAGTGTTACATGAATAATTCCTGCATGTTAGTATTTGGAAGTCATGTCATTGTGTTCACAGGGATGTAAGACTACAAGGTCTGCATTTTGTCATATAATTTGGCTTGGGGAGAACTGATACAAAGCTGACGAAAAATTATGCTCATTTTGCAATCATAGTAGTTGTAAATACACACTGAGCAATCCTAGCAGGAGTTTCACCTGAGCCAAGAAACAAGACAAGGAACATGAAAAATGAAGTCTTGGTAACTCTATGTGGCATCTTTATAATTAAGTGCCACACTGATTAGAAGTCTAAACCATCTATTGAAAATTAATGAACTTCCTGTAAAAAAACAGGAGAGGATCTGACAATCTTGAGGAATGTCAAGATTCATCAATATGTATTTTGACAGCTGTTGTACAGTAGTTTACTCTCATGATATTCATGGAGCAAAGTGATTCTTCAAATGTCTGTGGCACAACTGCTAGCAATGTGGCACCAATCATCTGATACACAGCTTTTACTTGAAGACTTTTTATGTACTCCAGATTTTTTGAAAATAACCCTGGAAACTGTTTCTACAGCCTGCAATATCTCTACAGTTGCTTTCATGCAGACATTACATTTTTTCCCCTTCTGGTAATCCTACAGTTTGCAAATCTGGAAAATCCTGCAGACTCTCAGCAATACATGTGAGGTTTTAGATTTGGCTTCAAAACCAGCACTAAAATTTTTTCCATCTATTTCTGTGCATCATTGTCTTCTGTAATCAAGCATATTTTTTATGAAGCAGAGAAAAAAAAAATCAGAAAGTCTTTAAGGCTCTAATCCACACAGAGAGTTAGTTCCAGGACCTGAGTCTGAAACAGAAACAAAACATCAGTGTAGCAGGTGCTAGGAAAACTTAGAGTTTTTGTTTTGGTTTTTTATTGGGTTTTGGGTTTTTTCTGTTTTTTTCTTTCTTTTTTAATAAATAAGTTGCTAAAAAACTTTAAACCAACAAGCAAAATATGCATAATGTGTGAGAGGTCTTCCAAGTAGCATTAAGAAACTGGCTGTTTGACAGTCACTTCAGTGGTAACATGGCAATGTACCTTAAGTAGAAGAGAATTTAATGTTGAGAACTGTCCTGGGTTGGCTGTATGATGCTTTTATCCCCAATCATCTTGTTCTGTTCATGCTGGATAGTAAGTTTTGCACCTTTAAGACTTATTGCAGAGAGTGAAGGGGGAGAGAAAATGCAGGTTTTTTATCTCCAGACACTGCTGTCACTCCCCCACATTCCTCCTCCTGGCCGGTGGTTGCTGTCTGCAGACAGACGGCGAACGGAGCTCTTCTTTTGCTTTTTAGTTAGTGTCAGCTAGCTGAGGCAAAGAAGTTCCCTGGACTGTTGTTTTTTCTTTTCCCTTTTCTTTGGACCTCTTGAAACCTGCTCTGGACTGAACACCCAGGGGAGCACCGGCAGCTCACATTTCTGGCCCACCGGGCCGGGCCTGGCCTGCGACAATTCCAGCACCAGAGGGACTGATTAGAGACTGAGTGAGCTGCAACCCGGAGAGGGGGTTTTCTCAGTTTGTCATCTCTTTTAGAGTGGCAAAGGGTGTCATTGTTTGATACTGTTTTAGGTTTATTATTTAATAAACAGGTTTTTTCCACCTTTCTCCAAGGAGGTATTGTTTTTTTTTTTTCTTTCTTTCCTCCCGGACCAGTTGAGGGGGGGAGGGGCCGATTGGATCTGTTTTCTCACTGGAGCTACTTGGGGGATTCTTCCCCAAATTTACTCTAAACCTGGACAAGAACGCCAGAATATACTGTTGGAAAAAAATAAACTGGGCTGCAAACGTGCCAGGCCTGTCCATCTCATGATTACTCTTCTTTCCTCCAGGAAGCAAAAAAAAACCCAGAACCAACGAAACAAGCAGAGGCAGATGTGATAACTTATTTCCCAAGTGTCCCGTTAAAAGTGGTGCAGATAATAATGTGCCAATACTCCTTGAGGGCACAGATGATGCTCAGTGGAGCTGCAGGATGCTCCTGGTCTCTTGGTATCACAGCAGGGTTGGGACAACACAGTCCTGCCCTGCTACACAGCCTGGGAGGGTGAGGGCAAGGCAGCTGCAAAGCCATAAAGCCAAGCCAAGGGAATTGCCTGCCCATTTACATCAAATGTACCTTGCCAAATTCAGCCTCCGGGCTCTCAGCAATCTACCTTTAAGCAAAAATCCCAAGGATTGAAAAATCAGCTATTACAAGTGTCAGAGAGAAGCTTGTTATCAGCCAAGGGAGAGACATAGACCTAGGTAAACACAAACATGACACCTCCAGTTCCCTACAGCCCAATGAAAAGAACATTTTAAAGACTACAGTTGATAACAGTAGTTTGTCTTGCTGTGCCTAGCAAATCACGTGGGGCATACTGATACTTCTTTAATAGTTTAGTATCTGAACAGAATTAACTATTTTAAGTTTTCAGAAACACTTGCTGAGAAGACAGAGGAAGCTATTGCAGAAAACAACTGGAGCTCAATAAAACTAGATTAAACTCAATGAACTTGTTAAGGTTCAACCAGATAAGAGCTTAGCAGACCTGTGAGGAAAACAAATATGGTTCTATCCCTCTGTTAGGTCAGTTTAACACTTTATCAGCCCCATTTGTTTTTAAATAATGATTTGGTCTAGCCAGAGCAGAGTGATTATGCATCTGGCTCACATGCTTCACAAAAGCCATTTGAAATTTTGGAACTATTTGGAAGTCTAAGAGCTTTGTCACATGCCTAAATATTACCCACAGTTACCCCTGTAGGACTTCCCATGCAGGCAATTTACAGTTGCAGTTCTCCCTTCCCAAATTTCCATTGTGTGCCAGCAAAAACCTCAGGGAGGTATATTCCCCAACAGAGCCCATTTCCCCAGTGAACAGCAGAGGTATCTAGCACAAAAAAGCACCTCTGCTCTCTGACCTGTAGGTCAGATGAAATGGAAAAACTGTTCGTACTCTGGCAATGAGAAATCTGCGCAGTGTTTTAAACAGTGTTTTAGAGGTGTACCTGTGACAGCTGTCACACAAATAATCCTATGAGAAGAGTTTTACATTCAGAATTGTTATCAAGAGGGAGCTTAAACTGCATGTGACACATGGTATGTTTTATTTGAAGAATTTTGTGTTTCATTGTTTTGGGAAAGTTATAGCCCAGAGGACCATTACTGCAGCCAGCTAAAGTGCATTAGATGCTACTAAACATCCATTCCCTCCAGGGTTAATTCCAAAATGCCATTAACCCTCTTCTGTGGGGATTTCTCTTCTGTGGAGAAAATGGCATTTCTATTTTGGATCCCTCATATGCTTTGAAAGTTCCCTCCCTCCTTCATCCATATTTTTTCCCTTCTTGATCCTTAGGATTTGACTTCATAGGAAAGTTTTTCAGTTCATACCATCCCTGTTATATTTTTTATTTAAGTCAGACTGCTCTGGTGAAGAAATATTCAAATTATGTCTTCATTCTACGTTGCTTCCTTTAACAACTGTCTTCTCAGAAGCTGTATCTTTGCGTCACAATAGGCCACAAGCCCAGAAAACAATTAAGTTTTCTAAATTACTCAGATGTCGCAGACACCTTTTGTGAAAAGTCCTTTCTTAGGATTTTTTGTGCGGGAGCTGAGAAGTTTCAGTAGCAAATGTAAACAATTACTATCTGCTGCTGTGGAATGCAACATGTCCACCTGTGATTGGTCTTCTGTAGAGGTTTGGATCTACTGACCACTCACAGCAGGGCTGCTCTTGCTTTCTGCCAAGAGACAGATCTTTGTTATTATTCTTTCTATTCTATTCTTAGCATAGCCAGCTTCTGAAGAAGCTCCTTTCCTTTCTATTTCTATGTAGTATAGTTATAATGTTATATGTATATCAAAATATAATAAATCAAGCCTTCTGATAATGGAATCAAGATCCCTGTCTCTTCCAACCATCTAAAAACCCCTGTGACCACCGTCACACTCAGAAGTGCATTCATTTGATTAAACCAGTACTGTCTGGATCCCTTAGTATCCAGGTTACTGATCAAAGTTTTGAGTACTATTCAAGCATACTTTTTAAACAAAAAATTTACATTGGAAACCAAGTGGGTAAGTTTGCCTTCCTGTTATAATGATATTTCACATAGAACTGAAACATACAGTATATTTTATCTAAGAAATGTATTGAAATGAGAGTGAACAGAAAAGGACTGTTTAACCAGATATTTTCTACAAAAAAAATTAGTGGATCTCTGGCAAAAGCTTTGATTTCAATAGTCACAGGCAAGTTTGCAAAATAGGACAGGGGAAGCAGATCACAGAATGGCTGATTAACATCCCTGTGCTCAGCCCTGTTGTGGCTCTGTTGTGGAAACGTGACAACTGTAGGCACTTGTATGACAGTTTGGGTGCCTTATTCTGTGGCTGGAAATCATACACAATAAACACAATTACAAAATCATTTGAGGCATTTTAGACCTAAGTGTACCCATGTGTCAACACGGTTGGTGCTCTTTGTTCTGTAACAATGAAGAGTAATATATGCAGGTAGGTTGTCACATAAATACAAGTTAAAATAAGTGAACAAAATACTTAACTCAGTGTTAAAATAACCACAGTTTGGAAGAGTCTTAGTCTGAACTGAATTACTTGGAGTCTTCTCAATTCACCATGTAATTACTCACATTTTAAGATTACATCATCTCATTTAGACACATTTTCCCCTTTAATACCTTGATTTCTAACTCTTGAAATCAAGTCTGTCAGTGATAATTCACAATAAAAATACAGTGACATTTCTAAAATCTGAAAGCACTACTGCATGTACACTATTTGCTATGCTGATAAAATAGACACTTTTATTCTGAAGTGCAGACATTTTGACATCTTTTAGAAGAACTAAAGAGTGATGTTAAGAAAAATTAAACTCCCTTATGATGTTGAAGGTAGGAATTTTTCAGTGAAGGATAAATTGTCAAGTTGTTAAGAGATCAGATATTACTATGAATAAAGGATCTTGACAGAGAAAAAAAGGCAATAAAATAAACATAGAGTCTAAACTTCTGGGATTTTTTAAACAAAACACAATCTTAGCAGCAGTTACAGAATCTATCCAGCTACAATATGTTTACATCAGAGCAAACAAAAGTTATTAAGAGAAATATCAAATTTAATCAAATCTGACTTGCAAATGAAGTCGGGAATGTATTTAAGAACAATGCAAAAGAACTGGTTCATACCTCTTTAAGTAGAATATCTTTTAATTCAGTATTTCAGTTTCATTTTAAAACAAGTCAGTGGCCCATATGAAACACATGAGAAAGTTTACTCATCCTCTGTGGAACAGAGACAGTCCATCACACACAGTATTTTTACCCTTGTGGCAAGCCTTAGCAGAAGAGACTGAAACAACATCCTTATTCTCAGAGGCAGTCTCCCTAGAGTAAAAAAAAAAAAAGATGGAAGAAACATGGTAGAAGTTCAGACTTACTGTATATTCAATAACCCTATCACACTGGAAAATATTGTGTTCTGTAGCATTTGCCCAGGGAAACTTCATTGCTGCTTTGCCAGAAACACACCACCACTGTGGAAGAATTCAGGGTAGATGCAAGCTGTGCAGTAGATTTATTTTAACCTGATCTTTATGAGACTGGACTGCAGCTCCTGGGATGAAATGTCTGATCAACCTACATCAATGAAAGCTCAGTGACTCAGAGTTGCATAAAACACCCGCAAAAGACCAGGGCCTACCTTCCAGCAAAATGAGAAGTATGAGGTACCACAAGAGGCATTCCCACAAAACCTGAGAGAAGTGGGACAGGTGCCTGGACTACACTGGCTTTAAAAAGCTTCTTAGAAGTAGGTATTTCAGGTTTTTATACAGCTAAAAGAAACATTTCCAAGAGATTGTTCAAAATTTCGGAAACATTGATTTACCCTCCTAAGATGCTTCATTCTCTGCATTACCAGAGGATAAAGACTGTGATCATAAAATTTCTGCAGTAGGAAGTAAGAAAATACGAATGATAGCAGCAGGTATTGAATTTTTTTAAAAACTTGAAAGCTTCACAGAGTCATATTAAAATATCAATGAAAGAAACAATTCATGTTTCTTTCATTGATATTTTAATATTGTTTAAAATTATTAAAATTTTAATATTTTAATATTTCATATTGTTATATGCCATCACTGACTATGGCATATAACAATAAAGAGCAACAAACATGTATTTGTGGCCAAAACCAGCAGAAACAGGTGAAATTAAGAGTGAAAATTAGAACACGCACTCTTTCTCCATTGGGGAAAGAAAAAATTCCATGTTTTCCCAGTTCTCAAAGACCAATTAAATGTTTGTAGTGCACCAAAATAATTAGGGAATAAAGATAACAAAGAGAGGAAAAGAGAGAAAGAATATAATGGGCATTTTAGGAAATATACTTAAATGTGTTAATTTTTAATCTTAAAAGGTGTCAGTCATAGGTCTTTTCCCATATTAATCTATGAATATTAAAAACCATAGAATGAAATACTTACTGAAACAATAAGGAAATCTAAGGTGTAAGAATTCTTGGATTTAATTTAGTTCATTAAAATATCATCACAGGGTTAATATTGCACTATTGGAATCTGGCTGCTGTAGTGTTTAAGTGCTTTCCAGGTCCAGGCACTTAAAACCCTAGTAATGAAAACTAAAACTACAATTTGAATAAAATTATTCATTTCAGTCATCAATTAATGCAACAGTAGTATATGATATTTACATACCAGTTACAACATTTCAACTTTGACCGGTCTGCACAAAGAATAATTGTATATTCCATCTCTGAGGAAATGTATTACTCCAGCATAAAAGAGAAAAACTACAGAAACAGATGAAAAAACCCCATAATACAGTATTTCTCACTCCTGAGCTCTGTCCAGCCTAGAACCTCATGCTGCTTCATAAAAATTTGTGATGAGAGGTACTAGACACCGAACATTTTTTGTTCAAGCCAAAGGATTCACAGATCAGAAGCACAGTGTGTTGACTCATGATACCTGACAGCTTGTCAGCGGTGGCAGCAGAAGTTGCTGTATCCAGCTGCTTCCCCTGTCCCACCCCAGTGCAGCATGCCTGGGAAATGCAGCAATCCCTGCAGTGCAGTCCCTCTGTGCCAACACATTTCATAGCTGGGTGCCGTGACCTCCAAACACCAACTATTTCAACCGGGATGTGAGCTCAACAGACAAAGGGACACTGACAATCTTCTCTGCTACTAGGCAGTGAAACTCCACTCACAAGAGCCTCAGCTCCTCCTTGGGACTGCATCATACATCAGATGCATTTTAGATCACAGTGAAATCTTTCAGACTGGAAACATTAGGCACCTGGGTTGCAGGAGGAGAAATTTAAAAAGCCAAAAATGTGTATGCTGTATGTGTGGATTAGTTTTCACTTATCTTCAAAATCTTAAAGTATCGAGTGATGTGATGGAGGAGGAGAAGTAATGAATGTGTTTAGGTCTTACAGATTCCTAGAAATGCAGTGTTAACAATATCCAGTCTGTAATATACCTGTGAAATACGTATTTCTTCAAATATCCCAAGCATATTAGCAATTTGAACTCATTCCCCCAACTTCTGCAGCTCACGCACAAAACACATTTCTAAAGGAATCCTGAAAGCAAGGGCTGGATTGAAGGACAGGAAATGCCCTTTCTCCTTACTCAGTTGTACTTGGGTCTAGCTGGAGATTCACAACACTTGCACAACACGGTGTGGAAAAAGGTCACACCAAGTACAGCTTCCAGGGCCCCTGTGTGACAGGACTGCTCAGCTTTCATGGATGAAGGATATTTATTGGCCTACCAGGATCACCTTAAGTTTTATTCAAGGAGTTAGATGCTTGAGGTAAAGAAGAAAGCTGATTTTGAGGGGCAAGTCAGTGGTTGCAAATCCTTTTCCTACATAAACCCAAGATGATTTAATTGAACTCTGCCTACAGCTACATGATTTCCAGACATATTGAACAGCAGTCTGGGTTTTCCAGACCATTATTTGCCCTTTGTTCCATTATGTACATCTCTCTGCAGTTCCTTGCAGCCATATGGGCTTATGTAAAAATACCAAAATCACCAACAACAGCTTCAGTTAAAAAAAGTCCTAGGACAAAGTAATCTAAGTTTCAGGCTGAGTAGGTGTTAAAATTACATGCATCTGAGAGAAATCAGCATTCTCCAACACACTCTGATAAGGCTTGCACGCGCATTACCAAAAACTCACTGCAGATCCTTTAGCACATTTAATTTAATTTAGCATTAACCAAACTATGGAAGCTGGAAAAAAGGACAAAAACCTCATCGAGCCTAAGAACAGCTTCCCCATGCCTCTTGAGATGCATATACTACCACCTTCCTCTAAAATGGTGAACTTTGATGAAGATATTCTTTTATGCTAATATAAAAAGTTATTAGTATTCAGCAGTGGAAGCTCTGGAGAGCTATTTCTAACAGTTTAAAAATAGAATTTAGAAATGTTCCTTTAAACATCACCAAGGGAAATTGCACAGTCAGGAGAGAAATTGCTTACAGTTATGCACAAACTCATGGCACTTAAGAGGAAATAAAGGCCTTCAGTCACAGAGCATCCATTTATGTCCTTGGGAACACAGGGAAAGGAGAAAAAGAATTTGAAGCTAAGCATCTGCAATATGACTCTGAGAGTGGGTTCAAAAGACTCAATGCAAAACAATTATTCAGATATAGTAGGAAGAGTATACCTGTGGGCAAGGAATGAACAGCTGACAAGCTGACAATCAAAGACTGTGCTCTTTGGATACCCAGGCAGTTCAGGAATCTCATAATCTGTAGTCACTCAAAGGAGAAAATTATTTCCTGAAAGCATCTCTATCTACTAGACCACAAGAAGCTTCCAGGTAACTGTAGTGACCATAGGCCTCTCTTGAGAACCTTTCTCTTCTCTGGGCACTTTTCATGCAGCAAGGAGCAGTGTAGCATAAAGGTACAGGGATGCATGGTTCAAACTTGTATTCAGTGATGAACATTATCTAAGAGATGACTTTTCTACCACCTGAAAAGTTTTAAGTTTCCTTAAGGTCCTCTGAAGGTAGAAAGCAGAGCATATAGATCAAATCAGGATGTGGTGGGTACTGATACCTGCGTGAACCCTCCTCCTAAGTCCCCATCACAAGATCATGAGTATTTATAGACTGCAATGAGCTATGTATGGTAGCATTTTAGGAAAGAGTTATTTTTTAAGTCTTTATAAAATAATATTTTGCCTGTATTTCCTAAGAGTACAGTATAACTGACACTTTACTTTCTAAGTCCAAAGTCAAGAGAGATGAAAAATGCTGCTTACATTCCAGAAACAGGACTCCGTCAACAGGAAGCCAGCCCTGGATATCATGGGATTTCCTCCCTCCTCAATCCCTACTTTTTATCCCTTATGACCTTAGTTCATTGTTTAATGGCATTCATGTTTAATGGCATATTACAACAATACATTTTTTTTCACAAAGCCACTTAGAATTATTTATTATAGTTCCACACAATAGCACTTGTTTCTTTCTCTTCTGAAATTATGTTTTCTCTTTGCTAAGCTGAGGGTAATAGCTGCTGAATGCTGATTAGGGTTTTCCTTATTTGATTACTGTTAATTAGAGCCAAGCATGTAGTGCATCAGACAGAAGGACTGCAGATCATCATGACACTTCAAACAGCCTGTTTGACTTCAGCAGAGCCTGTTGGAAGTTTGGGGTCAGAATAAATCTTCAGCAGAGTTGTTTATGCACAATTGTGTAACATTACACAGCATGGGGTGCTGGACTGTTTGCCAGTTTAAGAGCCTGTCAGTGGCAGCTCACCTCCAGGTTTACCATTGGAAATTGCAATTAGCATGAAACAGTTTTCCTCTTTGGTCCAATTTCTCCCACACAAATCATTCTCTTGCCTAAGAAACCCAGGACCATAGCCAGTCAGTATTCACTCACCCTCCCCCACTAGAGTCTCCATGGGATGTCTACAGCAACATCAAAGAGCTAGGCTAATCCCAGTTGATCTTGGAAAAAGTCCAGGGTTTCCTGAGTCCTTAGGGCTGTGATTAAAGAATACACCTGTCTGCCTGAGTAATGAGGTCCGACTATCTTTGCCAACAACAGGCTGCTTTTCCCTGTGACACATCTCCTGGAGGAACTGACCAATGAAGGTGCAAGTACAAGCCAGTCAAACAGCAATCCAGCATCAAGTAGCAGCCTCTAACATAGCCACAACTATTACAGAACTGCTCTCCCTCCCCCAAATCCCCAGTCAACTCCCCCTTATTCATATGACACAGACTGCAAATGACATTTGGTGCTGAATTACTTCACATAAAAGGCTGGAAGTTGTTGATGTTTTCTGGGTTGGCTGAAGGTAATGTAACCTATACACAAGATATTTCTGAAACAAAGACAACTTAAAATTTACTTAAACTCCAAAATTAAGATAGTGTTTACTATCTTCCTCCCCAAATACTCAGGGATATAGGCAATTAACAGTTTATTTATAACTATGAAGAAAGTCCACAATAAGGTTTATACTTCATTTTATAATTAAGCAATATCTTTTTCTATGTTCTTGGTACTAGACAGTAATTTACCTTACAACTTTATCATTCCAGTGTAGCAAATTACAGGTGGCAAATAACTAAGCTGGTATCCTTCTCACATCAGCCAGCCACAAGATATTAAAAGAGTTAAATTGACTGGAAAGAGAAACAAATTGTTTAAATCAAGAAAATAGTTTCTCACACACTACATGTTACTGACTTCATTAGTGGTCTTTTACCTCAAGTCAGCCCCAGTATCTGCTCAGGCCCACCTGCTTGTGCTAATTTCAGGGTCAACCAATTAAGACATAAAAGTCTTCTCCATATATGTGTCATAGTTATCTCGGAGAATAACTGGTGTTCATCAGTCACATATAAAATTAACTGCATTATATGCCAGGCAAAGGCAGGACCATCAGATGGTACCGAAAATAAACCCCTTTGTTTTCAAAGGAGCACAGCATTTATTAATAAAAACCATACTTTAAAAGAGATGGGATTAAAGGTGAAGACATACTCTGGAGAAAAGTTTCAATTTCTTAAGTCAGTATATCTTTTCTATATATTGAAAACTATTTCAGCCTATTCAGAAACTGCAGGAAATTCTTCTGCTAATTGTTTAACTTCTAAAGTCAACAGGGTTTTATAATCGTGGTGCAGAAATCCTAAAATCCTGATCTATGCATTGCCAAAGCAGCAGTAAAAATTCCTGTCATTCTTGTTTTCCACAAATTTCAAAATGCTCAGATGTGGTACCAAAGATACTCTCTGCATTATTCTCGCCTTAAGTCAAAATTCTAGGAATCTGCTATACTACATCATCTTCTTAAGTGCATTGATTAGTTTTCTTTCTGGATTTGTTAGTTATCAGTTAATTAAAATGCCCTTGATTCTGCCAAACCTGCAGTCATGGGGAGTTATTTGTTTTCTAGGAGTCAGCTAAACCCCAATTCACCCACAAACACCAAAGCAAGGGTGAACACAGCCAGACCAGTGTGGTGATCTGCATTTCAGACTAGGAGACATTCTGGGAGCGAGAAAGAAGGGGACAATTCTCTTATCATTCGCAGTAAGAGGGTGCTGGGACGTATTGTCTGCCACCACCACCAGAATGCAGAGTTTATATAGTTCTACAACCAAAGGCAATTTCAAAGCCAACAGCTAAAATCACAGAGCTTAAACTTTGCTTTATGTGTGTTTTGTTATATTATTTTTCCTAAGAATAATTACAACTACATTTTTATGGAAAATGTGCAGGGTGCATTGTTCTAATAATGCAATAAAAAGTCACTGTAAAAGAGAGTGGACTTGTGATAAGTAAAGAAAATTCAAAGGGTAATATATTGGCCCTATGTATCATTTAAAGATATTAGATGCTCAGTATTTAATTTAGAATTAGGGAGAGAAGATCCTTGTTTCATCAGATACCTACCTACTTGACTATACAACTCAAGACTACAGAAATACCTAATTTGCCATGAATTCAATTTTTCAATTCTTAAATCTCCAGCTATGCTTTCACTACATTTACAACAAGCATTTGAAGCATTACAGAATTAATTTTAGGGAATTTCTTCAGTCATGTTTTCGAATGTATGAACTGTCAGCATGTGGTATTTAGTACAGAACTTTGGATGATCTTTTCCACTCTAGTCTTGGGAAGCTCCATGATCAGCAGACTGAGGTAAAACATATATTTGGAGCACTTGTGGCACAAGTTTCTTCCAGCTTATGATTAATGTCTAGCATGATCCTTGGCCCTGATCCAGGTCATTGATTTTTGCAGGCTTTCCTTAGAGATGCCAGAGACAGACAGGAGAGCAGGGCAGATGATACAATACTCATTAGGTCCATCTTCTCACCCTATTCGAAGCTCCTTCTGCTTCCTGCTTTCAAAACTTCTTACTGCCTGCCATAACTTGTGCAGAAAATCTGTTTTAGTGCATGACATTTACATGGCAAAAGTAGTTTTCCTAATATCTACCTGAAACCTTCCTGCACTTCAGGGCCCTACTGGTGCAGAGCAGACAGCATGCAACTCTCCGTGTAGACCACTGGAGATGTTTGCCTTCTCCTCATCAACATAACTGTTGATTGCCTCTCAGCTTGTGAACCGCTCCAAGACCATGCTGTAGGATTGATCATTCTTTTTTCTACAAAGAGATTCCTCCCTCTTGAGTAGCATCCTATTTGCTACAGCCAAGTTCTTCATTTTTTAGAGATAATTTTCATTTTTGATCTTGTCTTCTGTCATTCTTGCAGTCCATCCTAGCTTCAAATCTGATAACACACAGGCTATTCCATCATCCAGGTTGTTAATAAATATACTGAGTTGTATTAGAGCCTCGGCAGGTCCTTGCAGAATCCCAGTCAGTTCTTTCTTTCATTTTGACAGGTAATCACCAACAGTGCTCAAAAGTTTTCAAAATTGCCTTGCATCCTACTTATTAATTTCTTCCACATTATATTTCTCAAGTCTGCTAAGGAGACTGTCAAATAGGACAGTGTACAAAGCCTGAGCAAAGCCAGGGTCCAGGGCACCTACCATCTCTTTTCTAACCACAATGCCTCTTACCCTGGGAGAATTTGAGAAGAAAATTAGATTGGTTTGACTTTTTTTTTTTCCAACAACTCCATACTTAACTGTTAGTTAAGAGAACACAGTTTCCCTGTGTTCTTTTCAGGTTTGTTGTTTTGAATGTTCTTGGCAAGAGTAACATATTACTAATGTTAAAAAAGTAATCTAATATTAATAGCAGGATTCATCCCCCATCTTAATAGTGAGCTTCATCCTAAATTCCTTTATTAAAATTTACAGAATGTGAGAACTGACATGACCCAACTATAGAGACCATAAACACAGAAATATTCAGTTATCTGTACCTTTTAAATTAGACAAGTGTGAGGGCAAGCAACTAATAAAATCTCCAGTGTATTCAAACAGATGAAATTAAACTGGATGAATAATTTCAGTTGTCATAATTATGAATTTAGAGTATTAAGAAAAAACTTAAAAGACATGGTATTAAACACATTGCCAATAGTGCTGAGCCTCTCACTGAAATGCTATGAAGTGAGAAAGGCTCATTCAAAGTGGACTAACAACAATCATATCCTTAACTATCTTTTTTTTGAGACTCACTATTTAACCTTTTATTTACTGCAGGCTTACCCAGGTTATCAGCAATGTCAACTAAAAGCATTACCAGCTGTTTTACTTTATCAGGAGCACTCCATAGAACAAAGACCATGGATCCCAGATGGAGGCCCAGAAGGCCACTACAATGTCCTACATAGCTCTGAAAAACTTTCCTATTTTTGGTACAAAATGCATGCTTAGGGAACATGTTCTGGATCCAGCCTGCAAAGAAGCTTGCTCAGATCACAGTTGTCTTGCACAGTCCTTCATAAGTGAACAGTAATATGGCTGTAGCTGTAAGAACAGTTCTGGCAATTTGATTCCTGGGTACCAGTGTCTGAAGAACTAAGACGAGGCATATCATCTGGTACTATGAGGACCCATCAAATCCCAACAAAGGAATGTACACTGCAAATGGAGATACAGGGTTGTCGTTGTGAGGCATCCTCGAACTGGTAATAATTAGCATTGACTCCATGATTCACAGAAGGCTGATCAATCTCTTTATTATATTATATTATTTTTGAGAAACCCATTGTTTTTATATGTGGTTATGATACAGGTAGACCTAATTGGTCCTCCACCTCACCATCACCATTGACTAATTAAGAAACCACCCTTTGGTAAACAAATCTCCATAACACATTCCATGTGTTCACAACAACAGGTGAAGAAAGTGAAGATAAGAATGGTTTCTCATTCTTTTCTCTGATCTTCTCACAGCCTTTCCCAGAAAGGCCTGGGAAGGTTATGCACAGCTCTCTGTGGCCAGAGAGCTGCTGCCACATAGGGTTACATGAACACTCTCAATTAATGATTCTACTCTTCACATTCCTGATGTTCATTTCAGTCACAGAAAAAGTACATCTTCAATAAGATGAGGAGATTAGCACCAGAGGACTTCCAAAATGTTCTATTGCATTTCTATCATGAAAAGCTGAGTATGTAAGTGACAACTGCATGTGTCAGTTGCAACCAAGGATATGTCCTCAAGGAACCATCACACTAATGCAAGACAGCCTGAATTATTCATGAAAGATTGGATTTTAACCCAGCATCCAAGTCAATTCAAGGTCCTTCACAGCTGAAGCTCTATCCACTGATAATTTTACACTCCTACTTTTGCATCTAGAAAGATAAAGGAGAAGAATAAACTTGTTTCTGTGAATACTAAAACCCATGAAGTCCCAAAATAACAGCACCACTGCGTACAGAGGTAAGCTCTACGCTAGACAAGAAAAGTTTTGGTTGCTTTGTATATAGATAGAGGGACTGAGAATAGCTGAAAACACAGTCTCAGAAAGAAGACTTGATGTAGACATTGTAAAAGAAGCCTGCAGGGCTTTGTTTGCTTTTTCATACACAGGCACTCTCACCATACCTTTAAACATGCTATCAGAACAATTTGTTCCTTTACCTCTGCAGCTTCTATTGTTTCCTCCAACTACTGTTCTAAAAAAATGCTGTGTTTGAAATCTAATCTAGCCTGAAAGTATCCAGCTCACAGCCTGTGCTTTTATTGCTAGTTAGTCTAAGAAATGAAAGAAAAATGACTGCAGTTTTTCCTTAAGACATTTCTGATCATGGAGAGTATTGAAAGATATTGTAGGAAGGAAAGGACACATCATACATGGAAAACATGACAATGAAGAAAGATGATGCTTAGGATTAAGCTGAAGTTAAGGACTGAATTGTTCTCAGTGTGCAAGATATGACACTCAACAAGACTATGTCCAAGAGACACAAAATTGAACCTGAAAACAGGCTCTGAAGTATTTCAAAAGGAATGTTGCAATTAATGATCGTAGTGTGTGATTAGGTTTGGTTCAATTGCAAGGCAAAAAATACAGACTCCACTCAAAAATACGAGGAAAGGTGACGATGGAATTACTGGAATATGTAGTGTTGAACAGAGTACTTCTGTGTTAATGGAGCTGAGACTAAAACCTTGGGAAGTCTAGGTGGACAGAACACCTTACAATAAAGAGCCCCTCTTTCCCAGCATGATGTCTGCCCTGAGTCATCAAAGAGATATTGAACGGCTTCATCATCTACTGCTGCTGGCCTGAAAGTTTGTATGCCCAGCTGGACTTCAGAGTGAATGTTTTGAAGCTTCAGAGTGAATTCCAAACCATGTAATATCCACTAATATTAATTCAGAAATAATGAGTGGGCAGTTGTCTCACAATCACAAGTAGGGGTAACTTGTTATTGAGACAAATACACCAAGAACCTCTTGGAAATATAATTTAAAAATTAATGAAAAACCTCTTCATTCCTGGCTTCGTCCCTGCACAAAAGAGATGCCAAGTATTTACCTATCATTTTCAGGGCTACATCCATTTAAAGGGAAAACCCAGTCATTCTCACCAATGCTCAACAATTCTGGAGATTAATACCTCAAAGAGATGACAAAAGGCTTGGATAATTGGAGTTGTTCAGTCTGGAGAATAGAAGGCTCTTAGGAGACCTCAGGAGCTCTTCCAGTACTTAAAGGGGTCTTATAGAAAAGACAGAGACAGACTTTGTAGCAGGGGCTGTTGTGATGGAAGTGGTAGATGTCCCTTCCCTGGTAACATTCATGGTCAGGTTGGACAGGGCTTTGATCAGCCTGGTCTAGTGAAAGGTGACCCTGCTCATTGCAGCAAATTTGGACTAGATGGCCTTCAAAGGTTTCTTTCAATTCAAAACATTCTATGATTCTGTGATTTCTGTAGGTGATTTTCATCCACATATACAGCACCCAAGAGCTGCTACATGCATTCTCAAGGTTTGTGTTAATCTGCAAGAATCGCACAGAAAAAACAGTCTAATGGTAAGCATCAATTTCCAACAAATAAAATTACTTTGTTAAACATGGTAATGGTGGAAATGGACAGAATCTCCTGCAGACATAAGAAGAAAGCAGAGTTGATTAGGCAGTATTCTCAGTTTGTGGCAGGAGAGGCCTTTGCCTGTATCATATTAATCTTCCTAGAAAATAGATTATTTCACAGCATAGATTTGTAAGATTTTTAATTATTTCTTTTTTTTTTTTTTCCTTTTAAGGTTGTGGATTACTGTCTGAGCAGTTGAGGGCACAGCATAAGCTTTTTTGCTCCAAGACAATGCAGCCCCTTTTCTGAAGAAGTTCCCTCCAAGTTTGGTTAGCCATAGGCTCCTTCCCACACTCAAGCACACCCTCCTTAAGCAGAGAGATATTTTGAACACAGGCTTTGCAACCCTTCTGTGAGGGTGCAGAGCAGAGAAGCAGGGCTGCCATGGAGGATCATCTAGGCACAGCCTCCCACAGGCAGGCACAGTCCTCGAGGATCCTGAGCTGGTGCCCAGCCAAAGCAGATGGGCTGGGGTCCCTGGCTCTGCTGAGGCCAGGATTATGGCCACAGCTGAACTAAAATGTCACCCTGGGCTTCTCAGGAGAGGCTGGACTCAGAAATTAAAGCCTATGGAGGGCTCCAGAGCCCAACAATTACTGGAAGCCAAGATTGCAGTAATTGCCTGTCTTGTCACCATGACTGAAAGAAGCCACAGACCATTACAGCCAGACACTACCAGGTTTCAAACAGCTTGTTTTAACCAAAACTCTCTTCATTCATCATCTTACTAAATGTACATTTGGGAAGCAACTTAAAGCTAAAGAACTGAGTTAAAGTAAAATTAAATTTAAGCTTCTCCTCCTCTAAACCAAAGCAAATCTTTGATGCAGCCTGTAAGCCAAAATTCTGAATTAATTTGTCCTTTAAGCATGAACAGAATCTTTGGGCATGATGACTAGCAGGCAGTGACCCAGCAGCTCCTCCTCCAATTTAGAAAACTTGCCCCTGACCAATGTATGAAGCCTAAGGCAGAGTTCTGAGGGATTCCTTATCTCCTTATCGCATGTTCCTTTTGATATGGCCCTTCCAGCAAGGTTTATATTGACTCTTTAAATTTTTGTGTATCCTGTAGCATAAAGAGAGCATTAACAAATCTTCTTCTCTAAAGACCTGACATACTTAAACTCAGCTCCCAAAGTCAAAGAGTTACCACAAGTCATCAGAGGTCAGTCTTCGCTGACTGCCTTCTGAAGGTTTCCAAAGTAATTCTCTAGTGAAAACTCGAAACAGCAAAGTAGCTTTTCAAGTATAAACAATAATACATATTATTTAATTAAATTAAATTAATTATATTAATTATGTTATATATAGTAATTATAAATAAATTAATAATGAATAGCATGCAGTTATTTAATTATACTATTAAACAGGTACATTTATTTATCCTATTTTACAAATCAAGTACCTCATATTGGTCTAGAAGCACACTCTATCAAATACAGCTCTCAATAAAAAACCCTAAGTTAAAGATACTTCCCTTGATGGCTGATGATATTAAACCAGTTTAGAAACTGTTATTTTATCTTAAGTGCACTTAAGAATATGACTATTTTAACCATATTATAGCAGGTTATATACAAGTTTTTTTCTCAATTGATACCTCCACACAAACATAAGTAATTAAGCTGTCATTATTCTACTAGACCTTAATTAGTTGCTCAGATTAGAAATATCCTGAGATTTCTCTCAGTATAAGGGTCTTTAATTAGTGTAATTAAAATAATATTTTAATTACATGACTTCAGTCTTTTAGGCCACATAACTAGAAATGGAGCACATTTAAAGTGACTGTCCTTTGGAAAAAAAATTCCAGCAAATAAACCAAAGAGTCTGATGGACTCACTTGTTCTGCATCATCACACTAGCCCCTCACTAACACCATTGCCTGCACCCAACTACTAAAAGACAAATTTAGGCCTTCTGTATGGAGCAGCTGGCTCACAGCCAAAAACTACAATAGACCTATTAGGTCAGAACAGGAGGGTTTAGCTGACTCACAGCCTCATCCTGGGAGTTAAAAACATTTTCATCATTACCTTGCAGAAGGTATTTTACAGTGGGTGAAATGAGCTCCATCTCCCCACGTTTTCATTCTCAGCTACATTCTCCCTTCAAAAATTTTTCCTTAACACATAAAACACTCACCTCCACTTTTATTTTTGTCTTAATTCCCAGTTTTACTAAACAATGCAGCACACTTACAAAAACCAGATGCATTAGGAACTTCAGGGGAAAAATATACAACAAAGGGGGGGAGATAGGGCACCTTGCATTTGAATCAGTGTTTTTTGCCTTGACTTAAAGATCAAAATATCCTTGGGAGGGTCATCAAGGCATAATTTTATTCCTCCTGAGTCACTATTTTTCTATTTTAAACTCCTGCCCATGACTACAGGACAGCTGCCAAAGTCTGGATTGTGAGTCAAAGGTGACATGAAGCAGCCAGGCTGGAGAAAGATAGTCCTTCTTGGAAATCCCAGCTAGCTATCCAGCACCGCTAGCAGTAGGGGAGCACTATCCCGATCTCCATGGTTCGAGACAGCACCTAAGGCAAACGCTCTGTGCTATGACAGCACTGCTACCTTGTGGTAGGACATGACTGGGCTTATGGCTACAGTAAGCAGAAATAGAGAGCGCTCTCCAGCTGTGGTGAATCCAGGTTTATTGGGTCCCAGGGGAACCGACAGCCGAAGAGGGTTTCTGAGGGGGTTGCAACAGCTTATAAGGAGGGAGGGAAACAGGGGAGCAGTCAGTCCTTGGACGAATAGAGTTTTAGAGGGGAGTGGGATACAAAGGATTGACTTAGGGAAAACCCCAATGGGGATAACTTGAGGGTGGGGCCCTGGCCCCTGAACCCATCACTCGACATTCCAACTGTAAGTTTCTTGAGAGTTCTAGAAGGGTGGGAGCCCCAGGGAGGGATTTGAGAAAGGGTACATTACTCTCCAAGGCAACTGGGGAGGAGTTGGGATAACTGGCAGCACAAAGGGAGGGAAGAGAGAACTGGGGCAGATCCATTATATGATAGGGGGAACAGAACAATCCAACTCATACAGACACAACACAACAGTGACACATACCTCTTTTCTCCTCTTCATCTGAGAGACATTTTTCTCTTCTACAACTTCTTGTTTTAAGAATGACACTTCAGTCTATTATATAAAAAAGAGTTCTTGACTAAAACATTAAGGCAAGTGGTAGTAAATTAATCCTTAATACTCAAAAAATTGATAGCAATGTGCGTATGGAGTTCAGCTGTCTTTCTTACTCTGAGTAATAATTCAGTACTGCAGCTGTAAACACAGGTCTTTGAAAGTTTACTTGTAGGCTTAACAGAATGCAATAAAAAATTATATATATTTATATATTTATTTATTTATCCTTAAATCCCTCTACTTTTTATAGCTCAGAAATTAAGAAAGACCAAGGAGGGAGAAATTAAGAGTCTCTAATTAAAATTCTTGGAGTTTTGAATTTGAAGAAATTCTAATTCAGACTAAATTCTGTGAAATAAGCAGACAGCAGTCTTTGGTATCTTGCCTGGTTCAAATATTAAAATTACAATACCACTTGTGCTACAGATTTTAGGAATCCAGAAGATTAACACTTCCCTTAACGCCCTTGCACAGAATAGACTTCCATGATGGAGTAATAGCTTATCTTCAGTTTTAAAAAGTCAACAATAAAACTAGACCAACCAAAAAATTAATTCCCATTGAAGTCTAAAGTGGTGTCTAAAATTGACGTAATCTTTCTTTTTTCTCCAGTCCATGAGGCTGGAGAGGTACAGACCAGAGTGGCTCTGGTTGAAAAAACTTTCTCTTTTTCCCATAGTAAAGTCTAGGCTAACAAGCATTTTCAGACCTGAAACTTGCCTAGGGAAGTTTTACTTTAAGAACCCATTCTCTTAATTTTCTCTAGCCTGACCCTCAGCTTAGTTCTCCCAGGTCTCATGTCCAGCTCCATAAAGCTACAGCTGCAAAATGCCATTGCGAAAAAATCAGCGCAGAACTGTCAAACACTCATAAGGATATATTAAGCTATTTCTTCTTTAGAATTTATTTATTTTAATAGAGGAGAATTTGAAAGACTTTTTATAAGTAGAGCACAGCCTTTCTCAAACTTCTATAACCTAAATCACTTGAAAAGGCAGTTAATCACATCAGCCATTTCTCTGCTTGTTGGCTCTCCAATAATTCTTATTATAGTTTCTTGTCAAATAAGTAAACATCTGACAGACACTGAAATGTTAATGGCTAAGGACTCGAAAATTCAGCCATCTGCAAAATCAGCAGGTGCTTTACTGAGGGCAGGTTTGCGCCCCTCAAATGAGATTGAGGAGAAGAGTTTTTTATGTGTGGTGGTGAAACCTCTGATCTGCACAAGACAGAGGAAGCAAACATCCCTCACTAGAGAATGACCTCAACTACCAACCTTTGTTTAGCAACAAGTTGGGTTCTGAGCCAGGTAAAGGAAGAGTGAAAAGGCACATCCTGCTCGGTGGGATAATGGTTTTTATCATGCCAATGTCCTCCCTTACACACCTGGCTCATGTGGAAAACTTGTACCTGGGGTAGCACCAGGACATTCACACTTAGGCCTGAAGGTATTCATCCCATCTGTTGAGGCATAACTGGCTCAGTGAGGCAGCCCTCATGCGTTAGAAGGGGTCATAAACCATCAAAGACTCCTGATGTGCCCCCAGACTAATTTCTGGGGCCTTCCACCAGAGGACTCTCTCGGGACACTAACTGGTCAGAATGACCCCGAGATACATTAGAAAGTCTCTTTCCCCAGCATGGTGGTAGAACTCTTCAGTTCTAGGTCTCAAGGTTGTTTATTGTTTCTTATTTATAAAATTCTTTCTCTTGGCCTCTTGAGGTCCGCTCAGCAAGACAGTCAGAGGCACTCTGCCTGCCCCTGGGGTGGTATAATTTTATACTAAAAACTACAATATTTACTTTCCAATACCTATCACCTATGTTAGACAGTGAGCTTCTGCTCTAAACCAATCTAAAAGTGCCAACATCACAGCAGAAGATGGAGGCCAAGTAGAAGAAGGAGAAAGGCTGGACACACCTAGATTTCTCCATCTTGCCCCTGCACCCCTATTCTAAAAATCCCAAAAATCTATTTTTCACCTCGTGATAAATTCACTGTCATTCTACTTAAACTGTCATGGCTTGCAGTTCTTCATCTAAGGTTGGTAACTTGCTCCATGGATCATAATCAAAACCACAGGCATCTTGGGCTTTGTGCCAGGATCTCTGAGCCCCATGGCAGGGGTCCTGGCAATCTAGGATAGCCAGAGGGATGTCCTGAATTCCGACAGGACTCCACATGATTTCAGTGTTGCCTCAGACAGTGTAAAACTGCCCCTCCAGGGGCGGTAGCTGGGTGTTCCCATGTAAAATAAAGTGTATATTAACCCATTGAACTTTGTGTTTCATGGGCTTCTCCCACCTCTGACAGATAAAGACTGTGATCATCACTTCAAACAACAGACACCAAAATTGCAAACATCAAGTCTTGCCACTGGAGCCACAGTGATGATACCTTTCCTCTCTGCTATTTACTCTTATCCTTTCTTTTTCTTTCTTTTCCTTATACCCTTTCTGAAGCGCTTTCTTCTATGCTTTGATATTACTATATTTCTGCAGATAATAGCAAAAACAGCTACATACCTCTTTTCCTTTGCAACTAACATACAGATATATTTGAGTACCAATCACTCTGTGTCATTTCATTCTAATCCACCCCAAATAACCTATTAGCAAGAACCTAAGTTACCCTTGCCTTCAAAGGTAGATCATGTAAAACCTCCCGTCATTTTTGTGTTCCTGTGGTGATAAATAAAATATTGTTGCTGTATGCACCAATATCCTCCTAAAATTTGAGTTGTAATTCTGGATATCCCAAATTTGGGAAAAGTGAGCAGGAGGAAGATAGTTTGGTCCTTTGCAAGCACAAAGGCTAGCTTAATACTACACTTACAACTCATCTACCATTCTAAAAAAGGAATGATTTCTAGTCCATTACACCTACACACAATTAGTCCTCCTAGAGGATTGTCTCTAGGATAAACCTGAGAAGCTTGATAGGAAATAGTGGTAGAGAATTTCTGTAGGGAGAGCAAATTTCTTTCACAGGTTCTTTAATGAAAGACATTACCTGCAGGCAATTGATTCTGCTTCTCCCATAAGTCTGACATTTTTCTCAGCCAGGGCTAACACATTCCCTGTATCACTGAACAGAAAGAATGGTCATTGTAGGTACCTGCCTTGAGTAATTTAGCAATGGCAGTCTGTCAGGCACCTCTGACATATCAGAGACAAGTATTTAGTTCAGTTGATGGAAAAATGGTGTTGCAATACTAAAGGATGTCATACAGCAGGATTCAGGGCCTAAGCAAATCCTTTGAAATGGATGCCAGCTACTATTGCAAATCTCATCAGTAGGCATCTCCTGACAAGGCTTTGGGAGAGACATATCTAACAAAGGGAATTCCTTCCTCGTGAAGGAATAGTAATACACTTTATACGACAGTTATTAAATAATGTACTTTATATTATACTTAATAATACACTGCAACTATTCTCTCTCAGATCTTTGGAAGTCCAAGAGCTGAGTACAAAAACTACAAAAGCAAAACCACCATGCCAACAATGTCAGCAGAAAGAGGCGCAATTGGAAAGCAATTAAAAAAATATGCAGCACACCTGGATTTACCACTCAGATTATTCATCTTTGCACTCTTTGTGCTCAGCTCTCAGACTCCAGAACTAATCCAAGTATTTGTATATTTTAAGTGAACTGAAGTTGGCTGGGATTCAGCATAGTGGCCTTTCAGGTAGTGTTTGACTTTGTGGATTTTGCTATCAGTAAACCTTGCCTTTCCTACAGCTGAGATGTACCACATGCCATTTTTCTCCATGCCTCAGACACTGATGTTTTCATGCCTGTTGGCACATTGCCTGCAATGCACTGATCTTTTCCAGACCATGCAGTGTTGCCCACTCCCTGAGGTCTGCAAGACATTTGGCTACATGTGCAACACATACATACAAAGTTAAGAAGGATTCTCATTTATCCACCAACTATCCAAATACAAAAAAACCTTAAGTATCCATGCTGTATTCAACCCACTTGTTTGCTTCCATCCTATCTCATTATTAGCATTTCTCTCCAACATTGTAATGACAGACATTAGGAGTTAACACTTAATGCCCACTCTGAATACAAAAAGATTTCATTACTGTTTCTCTCAGGTTTCTAGTTCATACCATACCTAGCCAGAAGCTAAAGCATTCCTAAATCTCTGATAAAAGCTGACCATTTTCCAGAAGCACAAGAACATCATTAAGAGAGAATTTGAGCTTGTGGGAAGGGTTGTGCCTAAATTTTGATAAGAGGACACTACTTTAAATAGTAGTAAGATACAAATATTATGCACCAGCAATTTTATTGACTGTCTTCAGGGTGGCAGTAAACTAAAGAGGTAGAGAGAAGTACAAGTAACATCACTGCTACTCAGCTTAATTCAAGCAGCTTCTCTACTTTGTTTAAGTCAAAGGTAAGAACTCACAGATTTGTGTTTGCTGCTACTTTACTAACAGTGTGCTAGATACATCTGCTCTTAAAAGGATTTGGGTGTGCTGAGACACTGCAAATCCACGATGTACTTGCCCAGAAGAACTAAGCTCCTCAATAAATATGGCAATGACTGAAAGGTGAAATCTAAGTGACTAATTGTATATACATAAATATTTGTCAATTTAGATCCATTTGCAGCAGCATAATTTTTCTAAGCAGAGGTCAAAAATGCCCCATTTTTTCAGTTATGAGTAGTGTAGATAGCAGATTTTGATTTATTAGCAAGATAGTTCATGAGAGAGTAATTTTTAATATCTCTCTCAAAGCCCAAATTTTTAATATCTTTATCAAAGAAACTGCTTTCTCTGCTTTCATATCCCTTAAAATGGGGTGGATGATTTAAAAAGTATGAAGGTTTAAAATCAAATTACACAATTATATTGTTCTCTCTGCTATAACCTATTCAGTGTATATTCTAGAAAACTTAATCCTTTGGGGTTAATGGCACTTTAGAGATCCAATTAAAATGAAATGTTTCTTCTGCAGTCATCCACAAGGTGCCTATTGCTGTAGCGAGAGTAGGTAAATTGAAGTACTAAGACTCCCCACCATCTATACAACCTCCAAATATCTTGCATAATTATTTTCTTTTCATTGAAAAACAAGTTACTAAAGCACTGCGTCCTCATATGAAAACCAAAATATTCGAGCCATTTCCTTCCTTCTTTAAAGGGTTTTAAAATATCCATGATGAACATTTGTTTCTGATCCATCCCAGACCCTGTCACTCCTGACAGAAATAAAAAGAAAGGATGCTATCAGGGCAAGTCCATTGAGCCAAATATCTGTCCATGGACTGCGCCTTTCTATTCTGTTCCATTAAAGAAACTCAGTCAATTGATGCTATTCTGTAGAAGAATGAATCATTTTATACACTGGAAGGATTCCTACCTGGGCACCTTCCTATGTGAAACTGAGCTAAGAAAAATAATGCCAACACCTAAACAACACTCAGGCATTACATATACACTGAGGTTGGATGGACATAAAGACTTTCATTACTGAATTAAAGTATGGGTTGACTAAATTGATATAAAATTACTGACTTTCTGTTCTCCTTTCAAAATCATTTGAAAACTGAAATGAATCCTTTCCCAGCGAGCATTTATCATCCTATTATATTCACCCTGGGGGATGTTAATGGTTTTGGACTACTGCCTCCAGCCCTTACTTCACCTCCAAATGGGTATTATGTGATGGCAGTGCACATCTCATCAAGATATATTGCTGATTATATTTCCATTAAAGAATACAGCCAGGTCGACTCCTAATTTTTCCAGACTAATCCACCACTGCGAGCTTCCCAGCACTGATGAGTTCATAGCGGAGAAAGGATTCCTTTCTCCTTTTCTTGCAATAAAATAAATACATGTCCATAATCAGTTTTGCCCACAATAATTAGAAGACTCACACAACCTCTTTAGTTTAACAGAGTGTTGTTCTTTTTGCTTCATAGCAGCACCATGACCATTTTTAGCAAAACATCTCAAAAGAACTATGATTTTAGACTACAGGCTTGTATTACCCCACAAGGTATTTAAGGATGTGTTTGAAAGTACTGCTCAGACACAGCTGAAAAATTATAGGCTTACACCTAGTCAAAATATAAATTCTGTACTGCACACAGATTCTTCTCCCTTATACCAGTGCTCAATTAACATGTAGAAAATACACCAAGGAATGATAATACTTTGAAAGCATCACCCTCATCAATCGGGTACAAAATTCAAGCATGCAGGCGTTAGCATTTGCACAAGGAGAAAACTCCCTTATCCAAATAATGGTCTTGAAAGAGAATAAGTCACCTGCCTTTCAGTTCTGCTGTTCTGTTTCCCAAATGTTCTAGTACAAAATAATAGCCAGTTGAGCATTCCAGTGCCAGCAGTTTGGCTGTAAAGATAAGCTTGCTTGCTCCAGGCTTTATTTATTCACTTCCCAGATCTGTATTTATATTATTTATTACCTTTTATGAAGGGAAATACAAACTTGTTCTGCTTTTGTTGAAAGAAATGAGGAGTATTTCCTCTTGCTGGACTTAGCTAGAAGTGGCCTTGCTGTGATATACAAAAGTGAGGACATGCTCAAAACAGCAGACATTTCTGAACCACACTCAGACCCAGCTATAAATATAGGGAGCTTATTGCATGAGTCACACTAGCTGCATATGTTGTCACCTCCTGAGTTATGTTCTAGTATTTGGTTTTAATTATTAATATGTTTTGCTCTGTTGAGATTTATTTTTTTATTTATTTTTGCAGATCCATAAAACTCATCTCACATTAGCCATACATTTCTTGTCAAGACTGTTCTGCACACCCTACTGTTTGGAACATTAACAATCAGGTGAAATACTTGTGTTTGACACACTTTTATAGTTCCCTAAAAATGGAAATATATTACTGTAATTGCCCTTCTCAAGTATCAGGGAGTCAGGGAAAAGAAACAACATTCTGTGTCATACAATACAAAGGAAACAATTATACTGTACAACAACACAGGGAATGGGCTAATTTCCCCATGGGAAGACACATTAAAATCACTTTCCTTTTTTCTTTTTTAATATGCTTTCTCTATAGATATTTGCATGAATTCATGTTTGTCCCAAACTAGCAGAATGCACCATATCAAGTCCTAAGGTATCATTTCCAGTAAGCCAATGTGCTATGTAATATCCTCATGTAAATAATGCTTCAAGGAACCAGCAGAGTCTAGTGCAAGCATAGAAACAAACTAGCTAATATGGAGTGCTTTTCTTAAGAAGGATTCCCAGACTGGTCCACTACTGAGATCACTTTCATGGGACTCTGGAAACTTTGGTCTCCTGGCAGCTGTGTACATCCCTGCCAGAGATAACTGGCCTCTACCATGTTCTGTGCCTCAGTTTCCTCATTTGTAAGAGGCTAATACTGCTCGTCTCCTTATAGGGCTTTGAGCATTAAAAAAAGTGTAAAAAAGAATGTGTATGAGAGGGATACGTATGAATTTGAGAAATGGGAGAAAATTTCTTTTTGTCTATAAAGCCCTGAAAAGCAGAGGAAAACCCATTACAAATTAAGGCTGAGATGGGGTTGTATATTCATCTGAACCCAAAGTAAAATATAAAACAGTTGTGGTCTTTGTTTTCCAAGTTATACATCATTACTAGATTACTAAGTATTATTTTACTTTTCAAGCTTGTTAGCATTGCAGAGACATGTAAAAGAATCATAGATTTCAATTGGGCAACAAAACTATGCATTAAAAAAAAAAAAAAGAGAGAGAGAGAAACAGAAAAGAAACTAAAAGCTGTCAAGTCTGAATATCCATCACATCTTCCAGTTAAGCATCATCGGTGTTTAAGAGCTGTAAGAAGGAGTATTAGTGCTGAACTATGCTGCAACCCTACAATTTGTTGAGTTTTGAAGGCAAGAGATGGAGAAATGATCTGCAGCAGAGGTACATAAGTCCCATTAAAAAACACTCAGCATTGTAAATAATTAAAAACAATCACATTAGGGACCTTCCTTTCATTCCATTCCATTCTTCCTGGAATCATGGCATATGTGATGAAGTCTGTGATCACACGCAGCAGTCAAAATTTTTTTATAGGTTTAGCTTTATAAACTTTCCCTTCTAAGGGAGAATATCACATACTGAATTGTTGAATTTAGTCTCAAGAAGGAGATTCTTTGCCCCTTAGGGACAAAAAAAACCCAACTCAGCTAGAGGAAAGGCTAGGCAGACCTGCAAAGCAAAAAAAAAAAAAAAAAACCCAGGCACTCACGATGCCTCCAGTGAAAAAAGATAGAAAAAGATATTTCAAGGATTAATTTTTTTTATCTTCCTGATCAGGAGAGGAACATCACATAACTGAAAACAAAAAAACCCACAATCTGCTTTTATTCTGCTACTAAGCAGTGATTGTAATCCTATATCAAACAAAGAAAAAAGAGAGGACCCCAAGATAGACTTTTATAGATTGAATAAAAAATTATGAGTTTTAAAAAGGAGTCAGTTTTTGAAAAAAAGTAAAGTAAGATAATGGAAGAATTATAACTTCAGCATGTTTTTAGGGCTTTGGTAATGCTGCAAACAATATAATGCAATTTATCAATGCTTTTTAAAGGATGACTCTGTAACATGTACTTCCAGGATCTCCTGTTGACTCCTTAAGCTTTTCCTAGGGTTCTCAAGTAGGTAATGTTTTTGCATGAAAGTATGGATTTGGTAAAGCAGTTACGTGCTGTACTGCATGTGATCTAGATTTGCCTATGTATACAAACACTAGGCAGATCAAGGACAACTCATCCTTTTCACTGTTTAGATTAAAAAGCTAAAAACAGTTTGCTCTAAGACAAGAACATCATCCAGGATAATTAGGTCACTCTTTGCACAAGCATCTGATTAACTTTAATGTAAATGTTTCACTCATCCAGCTAAGTCTTGGGAGTCAATTTAACTTCAGCAGATTAGTATTGTGGAATTGTCACAGCATTTTCCTAGGACTAGAATACCAATAAAATACAACTTGGCTAGTTACACAGTGTATTAAAAGGATTAATCACTTTTTCTAGGCCCATTTTTACATGCTGGAATACACTGTAGATCTCAGATGGATTTCCTGTCTGTATAATTTTTAAACAGATTCCTTAAGATGTTCCCATACAGTAGTACACAGATATACATGAAAATGTTATTCTTTTACAGTTTTCAGATCCTTAAACAAGGCTCAGCCTATTTAAAAGAATCTTTAACTTAAGGAGAAAAGGAAAAAAGTAAAAAGCTTTTTCAGGAATTATTTTTGTAACAGTTTAATGAAGAATCAATCAATAAATGAGAAAGATTTCACTCTTAAAGGAGAGAAGGAATGAGAAACAAACCACTGTACTCACAATTCACAGGAAGTTTTTCCTTAGCTAGGAAAAAACTGACTAGAGAATTTAAAAAGTAAATAACCTGTAGTTCAGATAAGCAAATTCTCATTTAAATTTTATTATCAAGAGCTACTTAATCCTAACCCAAAACCTAGAAAAGGAGATCTATTGGCCAGCCTTCTCCTACTGTCATTAGAAGCTGCATCTCTGAACTCAAAGAGTTAGAGGAATAGCACAAGATCCCACCACAAGCACAGAAATCATGTTTAACTCTGCATCCCTCTCTTTTTGGTGTTCCACAAATACAATACCAATGAAACTGAGCTATTGTAAATCGTTCTTTCTCCTGGTAAAAAAATTCCTCTCTTGCATCCAGAGGAAGAATATGTTATTCTTGATCAATAACACTGTGCTGCTGTCTATTAAACAAGATGGGCAGTATGCACTGGAAGAATAGCAGTCAGGAGCTTGATGCCTATTTTCCAATCTTTTTCAATCCCAGTCAGCAGTGTGAGTTTTTAGGGTATGGAGGAGAAGGTCACCAGATTCAGATCACTTGACCATATGGCCAACATGGGAAAGACATTCCCATGTCGTGCACCCTAAACAGCAAAATAGCATCTGTAGAAGGTTTTGCATGTGGAAGTTATCACAAAAATACTACAAAAATTCAGATACAAAGGGCTACACTGTGAGGCTGCATCACATCTTCAGCAGCCTGCTGATAACTGCAGTTATTTTCTTTACCACAGCTTTTCTGTAGACTGCCACATTTAGTTCATCCCTCTGGGAAGCACTGCCAGCCCTGGGCACCAGCCCCTGGGGCTGCCCAGGTACACTCTTATAACACAGGAGGCTGACAGCTCCTTGTCAGTCAAAAGCATAGGCTGGCTTTTATTCATCCTTTTGTAACTTCAGTAGCAGTTAATGAGGGCAGAAAAAGTTTTTGACACCAATTGTCTAGTGTACATCAGGGCTTTTCAGAGCCTTCAGAAAAATCAACAATATTGGGGCAAACACAAGCCAGCTCATGGTTTTCATTCTCAAGCAGGTGCCACTCTTCTGTTTCCCAGCTCACAAGAATGATCCCTTTGGCTAGCTGAAAAATATATTAAAAAATGCCAGTACCCAAGGAAACAAGAAAACTTGCTGTAATCTACAGAAAAATTGCTTCCTAAAGTATCCAGTGTCTGACAGTTTGAATACCTACATTACTTGACACACAAACATGGAAGCTAACACCCTTTTTCTGTGGCTAGATTAGGAAACTCAATCTGTGTTGCAGCTTGGTTTCTGCAGGTGAGTGAAGTGATACAGATCTAGACTGTCAGAGAACTTTGCTGTGTCAGAGCAGTGCGATCAACTAAGGAACACAGAGCTCCCTGTACTTTCTGATATGTAGACTTTTAAGTCTCTGAGTGAGATTTCCTCTGCTACAGACATTTATTTCTTACTGGTTTTATTTGCTTCCACTGCAGGGAAGTAATGCTGAAGCAACACAGAGATACTTTTTTTTTCTAGGGAGCTGTTCACAATATGAACACCTTGCCATCTTTTAGTCAATATTTCTTAAAATATTTAGAATAAAATTGATTCCAACAAACAAAATTTAATCTAGAAAAGAGTGTCAACTTAGTGATTTATTAACTTAATGAGATGAATGTGGTTTTGGTCCCAAAACAGTAATGTTGTTTTGAAATAAGTTTTCTAATCCTTTTAAAAAAGTATTTGTTTTCCTTAGGTAAGAGCCCTGATAACTCAGGGACAGACCAAAGTCAATATGAATGTCTTAGTGCAATTTGTCATTAATGCAGCAAGTCTTGCCAACTAAAAACTAAAAGCCATAGAGTCTCCATAGGTAATAATAAAGTCCAAGGAGGGGATTTGCTTAAGTATCTCAATAGAAAATATAATTTGTTTATTCATTTTTAAAAAGTGGCTTTGTCTAATGCTTACACTTATCAAATGCTAAACAGCAAATTTTGGGAAGACAATATTAAGCATTTATGGTAGTAACATTGGTGCTGCTACAGAACTATTGAGGTTAAGATGACTTTCACATTGATTCAGGCTGAGAAATGTGAAAAACAACACAAAAGGCTGGAGGAACTGAAGAGGTTATATCAGAGTATCTAAATTCTGGACTGAAACATTAACTAAGCTGTTAGCAAATGCTAATGTATTAATTGTTCATGGCAAAGGGCCTTGAGTTTGGAAAAGGGCACTTTTCTTCCAAAGCAAAATATGTGGCTGGACTACCAAGTGCTTTAAGAGAAGCTTTTGCTGTGACCACAAATACCATACTTTTCAAATCTACAACTCATATTTAGTCAAACCAAACCCAAACCAAATAATAGGCAAGCAAAAGATAACAAGGAAATATTTTTTCATTTTCCTTGGGCATTGCATTTGGCAGGTGTCCTGGCTATACTAAGCATAAGTCTTCCTTAGCATAAGGCAAAATGTGATGAACTTTTAAAATATTATCTTTTGCTATTCAGGCTAAGAATCCACATTAATATGCAAATGTCTATTTACTCAAGATCAGTTTTTATAGACAGAATAGATAACATGACAAAATATATGCCAATATGGATAAAGTGAGATTTTTTTGGTTTCTTTGGGCATATAGATCAGTTTAATCTTGATGCTGTTTGCATAACATGCTGTTTCCTCCAAAGGTAAGCTTAGATTTAGAACTTGATCTTTAGTTTAAACTTTGCCCATGACTGTTCAGTCTGCAACAGCGCCACAGACACCAGGTTTCACTAGTGTCTCACAAATAAGTTGGTTTAAAATCAGGGTTTCTACTCTAACTCACAAAGAATCTGGAAACTTTACTTCTTTAGCATGATATGAGAATGTTCTACAGTTCTGAGGAGCAATTGGTCAGATTAAAGTAAGTCCTAGCAGTTTTTGTTGATTATATGGGACCAAAGACGACAAAAATAAAAAGTACATTTCCAGTTTGAAAATCCAAGGGAAGTTCCAACTTGCCCTTCCTTTGTATTTAGCCCTCTTTACAAAACTGTCTGATTAGGTGACAGCACAGATTATAGAGTTGATATGATCTCTCTACTATCATCCTTAAACAAAAAGGGAACCAAAAGGATGTTTTCTCTCAGTTCCTGCAAAAAATATTTGCCTCTGCCCAGGTTTTGAGGAAAGGGTACACAATTTTCAGAGACTGAAGGGCAGTAAACACATAAGGCAAAACACAGAAATAATTACACAGAACCAAACCAATGTTTCTACCTTTTTTACATGACAGAAAAATGAGCTATTTCTGTGCACTCTTCAGGTATAAAGTTTCATGCCAGTGGTACCTGCAACACAGTAATTGGTAGGGACCATACCAGCAAAAGAACCTTTTAAATATAGACAGTAAAATGCTCGTTTCAAATCTTAATAGGTGGTACGGCTAGATTATAATCCATGTATTTTATTCACATATTCATTTCTTCTCTTCTCTTATCCTCCCAGACTACAATACTAGAGCAGAGATATAGGCTAGTCTTTTTAAGCAAGCTCAGTGGTAATGTTAAAATAAATTAAAGATAAATAGGCCATCAGAGTATTATCTCAGTCATATGATGATCACTATTATGGAGCAAGGGAGTTAATTCTGTATGAACCCAAGATCCCTTAAAAAACCATCAAATTCCAGTTTAGGAAAGTAGTGATGTTAACAAGATTAAAAAGGTATATTAGACTTACAGGACAAAAAATTGTATGAATAGCAGAATGTCTATTCTCTAGCAGAATAGCAGAATTTACATATCCTCTGCTGCTAAACTTTATGCTTGTTGCTGCCATAGAGGAATACATTTTATATGTGTTCACAATCATGGCTGAAATGTGAAAGCCCTGAGCTTCCTTCAAACAAAATGATAATTTCTAAGTGCAAGAAACCTTGCTTGTGTGTCACAATGCATTAGTCTTCTCAACTAAAAGCAAGCTCAGCTGGATGAGATTTTTCAAGTAGATATAAGAGCTTCACAGAAATAACAGGAGAGACCAAAAATAATTCAATCAAAACACAGTCTCCATCATACACCTTTGAGGGGATTCCTTGTGTTTGGTTTCCTTAGCACCTTTTTTCTCTTACTAGCTTTTCCTTGTTAATGACTGAATCAATCAAGTAATGTTTACCTATGGCAGAAAACATTAAACTAAACACTAAGTCACTTGTCATTTTGGTGATTGAAAAATATGAAAAAACCCAAAGGAACAACTAGACAAAATCACCTCACATCAGCAGGAAAGAGATCTCAAATGTGACTGGCACTGTGCAACAAGCAATAAAATGAATGAGACTTTTTAAGATCAGAGTCAGATATCAAAGTTCAGAGGTTTTTGTAGTTGCTACACATTGCTGTCTCTTTTATAGGACAGCAGATCTGCAGTACAGACTCCTTTACTGAGACATTTCTCTTTTCTTCTGTGTGTAAAAAGATACATGAAATCAGCCATTTTGTTTCAAATTATGGTCCCAAGCAAGGTCTTTTGTTGGCAGAGTCTAATGGAAAGCAATTAATCCCTAGCAATATAAGCATTTAATCATATAAAAAAATGCCTAACCACTGTGTTTATAATCTCTTGGAGCAGAATCTGATGCTGAAACTCAGTGCCCAAGTCCTAACTTTCCTTTTTAATGAATGTCAAATCCTGGCTCCCTTCAAAGTTTAAGGCTTGTGTTAATTTTAGCATCCATGTTTCAGTGAAATGCCTGAGACAAGCACTGTAAAGTCAATGGGATTATACTTTTGATTACAGGTTGTTGACTAGGGCAGTGAACTGCCATGCTGCAAGTCTTGCAAGGATTTGTGTATTGTCCCTAGTGGGACATTCAGCGTTATAAATTCAGGGAAAGGCTCAGTATTTCCCTCCCCTTGTACAGTACTTTTAGTTCAAAAGTTTGCTTTTGAATTTAACCATGAATCTCTGAGAACTTCAAGTAAGATCTGGACTCCCATGCTCACCAGCTGAAGTTTTATTTCTTCACAGAAGCAGTTTCACTTCTGAAGTGACAAAAGAATACTCTCTGATACTATCTCAGCTGGTCCTCTACTTCCTTGCCATTCTAAATAGCAAGAACAGTCACATGCTGGAGATTATACATTTCTGGGTACAACTCTTAAGATTGCATACAACACCCCTGAGTGTCAGGGTTTTTTTAATCCTGCAGGCAACTGTTCATCAGCAACTGGACTGAAATAACCAGTCTTGGTTTCATGTGCCACACATTGCACAACTGAACAGACAATGGCTGAATAGTTTTCAACTCTTGTTCGAGGAATCTATTTTAAAAAGATGGTTCATTAAATAACAAACTTTTCATCGATGCTCTTTTGCTTTTCCATCATGATGGAATAAGCTTCAGCATTTACTTGACAATTGCAGCTCTTGATCATCAGTTTTCTCCAGTCATATTGAGGAAGTTTGAGTTCATTTGCATGACTGCATTCACTTTCACCAGTTGTATTATATTTGTGTGGCAAGGTTTTGGAGTGGGGAAGGCTTCTCTTTTGTGAAAAGAGGACAGAAACTTTGGCCATGTCTAATAAAAACAGTGCCAGCTGGCTGCAAGACACACCCACTACTGGGCAAGGCTGAGCCCTCAGCAGCAGAGGTATTGACTTTGGGGTAACATATTTAAGACGAGTAAAATAATACTCCTATAACAACAAACACAAAGAGGAGAGAGAGTATGTGAGAATAACAGCTCTGTAGACACCAAGGTGAGTGAGGGAGGAGAGGAGGTGCTCCAAGGGCCAGAGCTCAGGTGACGCTGCAGCTCATAGACCATGGTGAGGCAGAGGTGCCCCTGCAGTGCATGGGGCATCTCACACAGAGCAGGTGGATGCCCAAAGGAAGCTGTGACCCTGTGGTGCTGGAGCAGGCTTCTGGCAGGACCTGTGGAGCCATGGAAGGTGGAGGAGCAGGTTTGCTGGCAAGGTTTGCTACCCTGTGCAGGATTCACACTGGACCAGCCTTTTTCTGAAGACCTGCAGCCTGTGGAAAAATATTCACACTGGAGCAGTTCATGAAGAGCTACAGCCCATGAGAAGGATTGCTGTTAGAGAAGTTTGTGGGGGACTGTCTCCCTTGAGAAGGACCACACACTGAAGCAGGCAAAGAATGTGTGGAGGAAGCAACAACAGAGATGTTTGATGAACTGGCCATGCCCCTATTCCCCATCTCCCTGTGTCATGTGGAGAGAGGAGGTAAGGAAGAATTGTGAATTAAATTGATTTCAGAAAGAAGGAAGAAGTGGGCAGAAGGTGTTTTAGGTTTGTATTTATTTCTCAGTATCTGGTCTTATTTGATTGCAAATAAATGTAATTAATTTTCCCAAGCTGAGTCTGTTTGCGTGTGATGGTACTCAGTGAGTGACCTCCCTGTCCTTATCTCAACTACAATGTCTTCTTTTATCTTCCCAGACCATCTGGGGAGTGGAGTGATAGGATGGCTTTGGAAGGTACCTGGAATACAGCCAGAGTAAAACATCAAATCAATGCTTTCCATTCACTAACATTCACTACCTTTTTTTTTATATTCTGAAAGTCCTAAATATCTCCAGATTCAGTTGAAATAATGAGATAAGACTGATTGCCAAGAAAATATTCTCTTGTATATTTTTGCTCTTCTAACAAGAGTAACTGGGAGAGCTCTATAAAGAGGCCTTTGAAATGGTCAGCAATGCAGACCTGGAGGAATGCTTCTGTACTAGTCAGGAATTTTAACATGCCAGCCCCAAACAGCCCAATCCCAGATACCAAATCTAGTTGTATTAAATATAAAACAACTCCACTAGTGTTTTCATATAAGGTGGGTGATATTTATTCTGCTGGCTCTTAAGCAGCAACAACTGAAAAGGAAGGCAGTAACCAATTTTTTTTTCTTCTTACAGCTGACAGTTTTATGCACTCTCCAGTTTTTGATGAACAGCAGAATTTCCTTTTTTCCTCCTTTCATCTCTATTCATATGTCAACTTCTTAAGCTCAATGCTGAAAAATGTCACTTGTCCTATCCAGACTCTAGTAATACTTTCATATTGTCTTCAGGCAGTTATAGCAATGTCGTTTAAATGTATATTGACATACCTGTAACATAGACACAGCTTTCAGTTTCTCCACAGTTTTGCACTCTCTGATGACACTATTAACTGCTTGCAGTCTTAAGTTATCTCTCAAAGGCTACATTACACATACATGGCAGAGCTGAAGATGGATGTTTACTGCAAAAATCCCTTTGTCTGAATAATGCTTTTCATTTTAAAATCTCAAGCTGCTGTATCATAGATTGATTAGGCAATAAGAAAAAATATCACCCCATGTTTTAATATTTCTTAAATTTTCAACACATATACTGAAACAAACTATGTCTGTCACTCATTCTCTCAGGGTAACTACTCATCATACTCCTCCTCATATTGTTCTACCTCTTTTCCTGACAACAGGCTACACAGGATGCCCACTCCATTATACTACCATTGCTTGTGAGATTCCTGAAGGAAATCTCTCTCACTGAAATGCCTGTGTTAGTTTCTTTCAGCAGCATTCATGCTTACAGTTTTAGAATGGGTTTTTGTTGTCGGTTGTTTTGGGGTTTTTTTTGCCTCCAATAAATGGGAAAACTGCTTCTGACACTATCATTCAGGTTTTCTATTCTAAAAAAACAACTCATCATTTCATTTTGTTTGCTTTGGTACAAAGCACTCGGCTAGTGAAGTTCACAGTTGAGCTGACAACTATATTATTCTTCCTCACCACATCTTTTGGTTTTAACAGTGGTCTCCAAAGGTAAGATGGTGCTGTTAAGTGTCATTTAAGTAAACTCCATCTTTGGAGATGGGAAATTTCAGGATCAGTAGCCAATAGGAAAGACAACATTTTCAGATGTCTGCAGACTAAGAACGCACTCTGCCTTTGTACAGAAGTTATGAACCCTCAGGGGGTCTTAATAGCAGAGGGTTGGTTCGAGACCTCTATCCCAGGAAAGGACAGAGTCCCGGAGTCCAGCCCGCTCGGACCCAAGCCACGGGGGAGTCTTCCAGCCAGCAGGGTGATAACAGCTCCTTATAGTGATAATCAGCTCCTTAGGATTTCAGCTGCTGCTAGGCTTGGCTTCCCCAGGCATGGCTTCAGGCAGACGGAGAGAGAGGAGAAGGGAAGACACCAGCTGTTCCACGGAGATGGTTTATTCTGGAGGACACGAAAGGACCCGGTTCTTCTTCTTCTAAGTTAGTAGGGTACAGTAAGCTACTTTTATACCCTTGGCCAGGCTCCAAACTTGACCAATGGGCAAAGATTAGAGGGTTTACAAGTGACCAATAGTAGGGTTAACAAGACTTTTTCCTTATAAGGGTACAAAGATACATTGCGAGTCTGGGGTCGGAACCCTCTCTGCTGCTGTGTCAGCATTCTTATCGTTAAAGCCTCCACGGTGCCTTGGAAAGGCTTGTGGCATTTACTACACAGAAGCACTTGAATATCAGGAGGAGGAACTACACCACTTGCCAGAATTTCCTTCCACTCCACCCCTCTGCACCAATTAATACCATCATGTGATCTACAGCACTAATTATTTAAAATTAATATTGTAATTAAGATTCCTGAAAACATTTGTGGCAACAGTCTGTAAAAGACATTTGTGCCGTATTTTGTTTGCTCACATCTATATACTCCACTCTTTTGATAGATAACAAAAGTATCACTATCTATTTATCTAAAGTGGGCAAAATATAAAATAAAATATTTCCACATGGGAACATCATCAAAATATACCAAGTTTCAGTCAGTCACAAGGATCTTTCTTTAGTCTAGTAGTCCCAAATAATTAGTCTTTTCATAACTCCAAATGTCATTAATGCCATTTTAAGATCATAGGTGACTTTTTCTGAGCATTTATAATGTCCGAAAATAGTAAATATTACTACCCACACTCACAACTTACTTTCTAAACCAGAACAGCATCTGCAACAAAGTAGTTTTACTATTACACATTTCATAAGTAAAAAGTGGTGTTCAACTATACTCTTACATCATCTGAACATGGATTTCAGAAGCATCATATAGATAACTCTTTCTTTTAATTAAAGCTGAATAAAGTTTACTTTGCAAAAATGCCTTTTGCTTGACTGAGAATGAAACTTGCTGTCCTCAGAGGATGGGTCTTGACCTTAGGTCACTATGACTACACACAGACCAATTGGTATTGGATATATATTAAATCTCTTCCCTGATTAATCTTCAATTTGATAATTAAATAAAATTCTTTACCATACACATTTGTTTCTGAGATAACCTCCTCACAAACTTATTTCTGCACTTTTATAATGTAGCAGACAATTTTGATTATAAAGACAACCTTTGCAAAACTACAAGGTCGTCTTGTGTAGTCAGATTGAAACCATTAATTGCTCCTGAGTTAAATCCTTCAGGTCTTACTGCTATAAGAGCCTTTGACTAACTTCAATGGTAATTTTTTACATTTTGACATTTTGTTACAACAATTGCATACACTAAGAAAAAATAAAAAGTCCATATGCCTTTCCTGGCACAAGAAAAATATGCTGGAAGGGCTGCCCGTGCTGCCATTACATCTTTGAATGCTCCTGGGCTTTGCAGGCAGTAACAGTTCCCATAGCAATAATTATTAATGACATCTCGAAGAATTCTACAACTATTCCATTAGGGAAAATCAAGTATCATCAAAGGATTGCCAATTACTCCTCTTCTTCTACTATACAAAGATGCCTGACAGTGGGTGCCAAGGGGGATACATTTAGGTTTTTTAAAGTCAGATGATAAGACTTAATATAAGGACATCTTTATAATGAGGGCAGAAACGGAATCAGAAAGAGGTTGGGCAGATTTTTTATTCTATTCTGTGTTAACCACTACAAAAAGGACACTTTTTTCCTTTTTTCTTTTTACTAAAGGAGCAAAAAACACATAAACTCCATAAATCTCATAAAGGTGGTCATACCTTCTCTGTCAGCCTGAAGATTATCTTTTTCTAAAATTTCCTCATGAATTGCTGAAGGTATGAAGTGGAAGGAAAAAAGAGCAAATAGAATATCAGGACAAGGTGATTATGGCACGGGGAGATGTCAGAAGGAGGTTTCTTATCTTCCTTTTCCCATTACTTACTTATAGTGCAGTAGCCATTTCCATACTGATGAGCTTGTCTCCTTCATAACCAAGTTAAAACACCATACAGAATACTGTAACTCACAGAATACAAACGCTGCAAACCTGGCTTTCATATGGAAGAATCCCATAATGAAATGCTATAACTTGAGACATTATTTCCTTAAATATAAGCAGTTTAATCTTGAGAAAAGATATGCAGTATTTTTGAGCATAAATATCAAGTTCTTACACAGTATTATAATCTAATTATTCTTGGTTCAAGTTACTGGAAAATATGAGATTAATAAAAAAATTGACAGAAAAAATCGCTCTGAAGTATTTTTTAATAAAATTTATTTCTACTTTTCAGAAATCAGTTTTAGAGACTGTTCATTCTCTTCTTTTACAGTTACCACTTATTTCTAAAATGAAGAAAAAATACTCTTCAATCCAGTCTATCAAAACCACTATGAAAACAAAGGACATTATTTGGCTTTTCCATTAGTGGAGTTCATTTTTTAACCCCCAGCATAGTTTCACCTGTCCTCTAACTCAGCTGAATCTTTTCAGGGGTGGGGAAGATCAAAATTGGTCTACAGAAAGGAGAAGTACCAATGTGCAACTTTTTCATGCTTTCATTTAGAAAACAAGGTGGAAAAATATGAACTTTCATAAAGTCTGTTTTTTTCCATGGAATTTCAGGCACAGACAAAATAATCAGGATGCAGAGTAAAGAGTTCTGCCCAGAAACCCCAGTCATCAGCAGCCTTCCAATTGTAGGCATACCAAAAGGAGTCAAGATTAGATCTTCTGTGATGATTTTCAAGATCATCGATTTTTTCTAGGAGGGGATGTTCTAATTGTGTTGCTGTCAGCACTGTCTACTGAAAAGCAGTTTAGATTATCTTTGGCTCTTTTAATTCTTTCCTTGCTTGTAGTTATTCTTGCCACCAAATGGTCAGCAATGCAGACCTGGAGGAATGCTTCTGTACTAGTCAGGAATTTTAACATGCCAGGCCCAAACAGCCCGATCCCAGATACCAAATCATCTGAGGGTATTCTATCATCTGACTGTAATGACCTAAATGTATCCCCCTTGGCACCCACTGTCAGTGTATAGCAGAAGAAGAGGAGTAAATGGCAACAGTCAACAGAAGTGAGTGTGCCTGCTTCTTTCAACTATTTTTTTCCTGGTTCATTTTTATGTGACCATCCAAGGTCACATAAACTGTTTATACATTTGATTTAATTGAAGGCACAAGACACATTAAATGGGAGAGATTACTTTCTTTTGATACAGCTAAGATCACTAGAATGGCCATGTTTTTTATTTAGTCTTTTCTTACGTTCATTTCTGACTAAGCTGCTGAGTGTATTAAGATGAGTTCTGATGCAGACACTCCATCCATGCCTGATAGAAAATATCCAAATCACAACATCTGAGGTCTGCAATGGATTCTTAGGATGAGAACCTCAATGTTGAGTATAAAGCAAAGGGTTGATCACTAGATCCCTATAGAAATAGTACATGCAGCACTTTCCTCCCCATTTACACACATGAATGGTACCTAAGAGCACATCAATACATGGACACAATGTGATAAACACTGCACCAAGAATTTTGACAGCCATGGACAGGTGATGGCAGCATGCCACAATACCATCTTCTCCTGGCATAGTATGCTCTAGTTTTTCCATTATGTTATCCCATGTGAAAAAGAAACTGCACATGCACATTTTTTTATTTCAACAAACTACTCAATAGGTTGAGTTAAATAAAGAATTTAAAGTAATTAAGAACGAAAGATATAATTAGAGACCTATGGTTTTTCAAAAGAAGTTGTTTAAAATTTCACACTACTCTTTGCCAGAGACTTCATCTCTGAAATAGAAAAATGGTAAAAAACCCTTTCAGTAGAGAAAAAAAAGTTTAAAAAATGTGATACATTCCACTTTTAAACAGATTGTGAATATAAGCACCCTCTCCACTCCGCTCTAACTTTGACATTATAATAGCACAGGGTACCACTCATTGATATTCTCCCAGCTGCTACCAACTCAAATGTCTGATATGCAGACAGGCCAGTGTTCTTTGAGGACATATGCCTAAATTTTACAGAATATAGGATTCAGCTACTTAAGGAAGCAGGGAAAAGCAATGGAAAATAAAGGTACTAGCAGCCCCAACCCTATTAAAACAACAATAAAGTAGACACACATATTTTAAAAAATATTAAATAGTTGTTATGCACAAACACTTCTTAGAAAGTTTTGATTTATCTAAAAAATTATCCTGGAATTTACCATGTGTTATCCTAAACTGAGAGGCCTGTGTTGTCTAAGTGGTGAATATTTCAAAGTCTAAAGGGTATATCATATCAAAAACAAAAAAAACGTGAGAGAATAAAGTTGTGACCGCCATGGAACCAGAAATACCCAAGCCATGGAAATAATGTCCTACTGCAGGCACACACTGGAGCAAGATTTTCCCAGAGTCAGCTATAGTCCATACAATTTTGCATTTGCTTTCCAGAGCATCTGTAAGTTCCAAGAAAGTCTACCTGTGTACACTGACATCACCTGTGTGCTGAGTGTGTGTCTATGAGTAGTGAAGTGTACCCTCAGATAAGCTCTCAAGCTAATATTCCAAAGAGTGGCAGCCACCCTATGCTTGTCCGTGTGGAGCTCAGCAGGCACCAAGAAACCCTCCTGAGAATCAAAGTGACACTAGCACATCTCACCTCTGCCAAGGTCCTGCTGACAGATCCATGCTGGTGCTGTTGCACCACCCACTGCAGCCTCTGTTCTGAGATATCCTCTGCCCTGAGATGTGGTTGGATTTCTCTACATCTTTAACCAGAAAACTAATCACTGTCTATAAGTTTCATTGGAGGGTATATGTCGTATCTACAGGTACAGGTACTGACCACTATGTCCTCAAAATTTATTGTGAATCAACTTCTGAACATTACAGAACTGTTTGCGTTGGGAGGGACTTTTAAAGGTTGTCTAGTCCAATTCTCCTGCAATGGCCAAAGATATCTCCAGCTAGATAAAGTTGCTCTAACCAGACCATGAATATTTCTGGAGATGGAGCCTCTACCACGTCTCTGAGCAACCAGTTCCATCATAAAAGTTTAGTGTTTATGTCTAACCTGAATTGAACCTCTTCCATTTTAGAGCCAATAGTTGTTCTAGTGCCACAGGACCTGTTAAAAGATCTGGTCCCATCTTTTTTATAAGCCACCTTTAAGTACTCTCTCAACCTGTCCTTATTGGAAAGCTGTTTCAGCTCTCTATAACTTATGTAGCTCTCCTCTGTATCTACCATAATAGGTCCGTTTCCTTCTTATACTGAGGAGACCAGAACTGAGGCACAGAACTTCAGGTGGGGTCTCACCAGAGTGAAGGAGGGGGCCTGCCTCACCCTGGTGGCCATGCTGCTTTTGATGCTGCCCTGGAGACTTTGGCTTTCTGGGCAGTAGGCACACATTGCTGAGCCATGGACAGATTTTCATCCATTAGCATCCTCAAGTCCTCCTCAACAGGGTTGCTCTCAATCTCTTCATCCCCCAGTCTTGAGGGGTAACAAGCTAGGGTTTGAAGGTTTTATGGTGAACGTCAACAGTCAGCAGAGACGAGTGTGCCTGCTTATTTCAACTATTTTTTTCCTGGTTCATTTTTCTTGTGTCAGTCAGCACAAACAAAGCTAAGGTCTCATAAGATCTGAATTTGGCTTGGCTTTATTCAAGCTGGTGAACTTAATCAGCATCACCTCAAGGCATTCAGGAACTAGAACTGGCTGTCAAGGAAGACTGCGGCACAGTATTTGCTGTGTGAGAAGGGTTATGCCTGCAGACAAATCTGGCTGGAAGAAACTCAAGTCATTGACAAAGAATGATGGTTTGACACAACATGAAGTACACAACCTTGAGAGAAAGATGCTGAGGGTTGTTGAAAGTGTCTTTGGTGGGAGAAGAGAAAAACAAATAGTTTGGGGAAGGAAAAGTCATCCTGTATGTGAAAAACTATACCTCTACTATCTTTTCAGAAGCAATGGCAACTGTGGTCTGATGGAATAGGGCAGGAAAGCACCCATTCAGATAACCCTGTGTATTGGGTTTGAGTGACAAGGTTTAGGAGTGTTGGGAAGGGCACAGGGTTGGGCTGTGTAAGAATTTGCCAGAAGTTTCCTCCACAAGTTTGATAGAGCCAACCTCAGATGGCCCCAAAGAGACCTGCTGCTGGCCAGAGCTAAGCCCATCAGCAATGGTGGCAGCATCTCTGGGATAACGTTGCAAGAATAAGGGAAAACAGTTATTGCACAAGAGAAATTGCAGCCAGAGAAGAGAAAAATACACATATGTCAGAAGAACATCTCTGCAGTCACCAGGGTCAGGGGAGAAGGAGGGGCAGGGGGTGTTCCATCTGCTGGAGCAGAGATTCCCCTACAGCCCAGGGCGCAGCTCATGGTGAGGCAGCTGTGCCCCCACAGGCCATGGAGGTCCATGATGGAGCAAATGTCCACCTTCAGCCCATGGAACAGGCTATGTTGGAGCAGGTGGGTCCCAAAGGAAGCTGTGACTCCATGGGAAGCCCATGATGCAGCCAGCTTCTCTCAGGACCTGTGGACCTGCAGGGATCCCATGCTGGAACAATCTGTTTCTGAAGAACTGTACCCCATGGCAGGGACCCTTAGTGGAGAGGTAACTGCAGTATGTGGGAAGGACCCATGTAGATGAAGTTTGTGGAGAACTGTGTGAGGAATAGGAGAGCTGTGTTGGCGTAGGTGAAGAGTGTAAGGTGTCATCCCTCTGAGAAGGAAGGAGCAGCAGGGGCAGCAGGTGTGATTCTGTTACTGCAGCCCTCATCTATCATGAACCTGTGTCAATAAGAGGATAAGGTAGAAAATTTGGCAGTTCAGTTAAGTCCAGGAAAAAGGGAGGGGTGGAGACAGTGTTTTAAGAATCTGTTTTATTTCTTGTTATCCTAGTCTGATTGGTAACAAATTCAATTAACTTCCCCAGGTTGACTCTGTTTTGCTCATGATGGTAACTGGTGTGTAACTCTCCCTGCCCTTGTATTGACCCAAATACTTTCACCTTTCATTTTACCTTCTCTCCCCTGCCCAGCTAAGGAGGGAAGTGATAGATCATCTTGGTAGATCATCTGGTGTCCAGCCAGGATCAACTCACCACACTATGCAGGAGCAAAAGCTAAATGGTAGATCACATTCCTGGTGTCAGAACTCATCACCAATTCCCATACACTTTTCTCCACTTTGTGTAGAGAAGGCAGCTTTAGAGAACTGTTTTGCAACCATCCTCATAAACATACATATGATCATTTTACCTAAGGGAAAGTCCCTTTCCAGTGCCAAACTCCAAAGTCAATCAGAATCCAGAATGCAGAGCTCTGAGTATCTCTTTTTCTTTGGTTTTCCAAAAAGTGTTAATAACTCAAGCTGTAGGTATGTTTTTAAGACTGTACTGTTCACCAAATACCATAAACAATTATATTAGCAACAGGATACACAAGTACAGTACAGATTGAGTATATCAAGTTCTTTAGTTATTGATTCATTTCACTTTGACACAGATGACTCATCTTTTATGTTTATGTGTAAGAAAAAACATGAAGCCTTGACTGGCCTTGCTGCTGTTGTAAAAAATTACTGAGGTGAAATTCACAAAGCCTTTTGTGAAACATACATTCTACTGGTATTCATTTAGTGAGACATGGGGACCCCTGGCCTCCAGAAGGTCTTTTAGCTGCTCAGACTCTGTTTTACTATTTGTTTATCATGAAAACAAAAAAAATTGTAACTCTCAATGTTAAATTAGAAAGTTTCTTTTAGGCTTTTCATAAACCAAGTGAAGCAAGCAATCGCTGTTGAAATAATTTGGCTTCCTTCATTTTAGATACTGGCACTTGTCAGATACCAAATCCCAGCATGTTGCTTGAGCTATTTGCCAAGAGTAACTTCTGGAAAGCTCCTCCACTGTGCCAATTCAGTTGTCTCTTTCCTTTTACTCTTTACCAGTACTGGGACTCTGGTTTAGAATTACAGCAAAGGCTGTTGAGGTCTGCTCTGTGGACATGTGTTCAGCAATTATCTACTAGTAGTGGCTTACAAACTGCCTCCTCATCTGCCACAGCAGCATTTCAGCTGGTGCTTTGCAAGTGTGCCAGGATATTTCTGGACTGAGCTGCCACAGATGTCTCTGCTGAACCTTCAGTGTTATTGCGTCTGCTAAGATGGTATCTCTCAATAACAACTCATACTGGAGCCAAACATTTCCACAAATTCTGTCTTTCCTAGACTGTCTTTCTCCCTGATGGTTGACCTTAATTAGGGTGATGAGTATTTTTTACAGGAAGAAAAAAGGATTTTTATCACTAGCAATTTCTGTATATTTTATCAGCTGTGGGATTATCCAAAAATTCTCTATAGTTCCAGTGTTTCAGAAACACAGCATCGTATACCAAATTTCCTCACCAATTCTAGCTTTCTGAAATTTCTAAAGCTGAGAATAGATTTTTCTCAGGTTGTTTTTTGCTTAAAATTAGTTCATCCTCCAACATTGAATAAAAATTTACATTAGTTTTAAGGAAGTGCTGTCATATTAAATCTCATATTTCTGCTTATATTGGAGGAATACTAATTTAATATGGAAGAATCCAACTGTCCCCTCATACTATGTGCTATCCAAGCAAACTGGAATACAACATGTTAACCCTATTGGAGATTTAGATGGACTGTTGGATGGAGGACAAGACAAGGAAAGGCAGAATAGACGTAGAAAGACAAAGTGGATTTAAACCATAGTCATTCAGTAGATCTGTGGCAAGTTCAGGAGCAGGCGGAACTCAGATTCTTTGCTTGGTGTGCAGTGCCTTCTGCAACAAACCCCAAAGCCCTGTGCATGCACTGGAGAATCCCCTTAACCATTTTCTTCTAAATTTTCACATTTTTCTGTATTAAAAATGTCAGCAGATAGTGTTTAGTTCTCATTCCTCTGTGACAAACCTTTCTCTCATCCTCATCATTGCTCTTACTATCTACACTACTGTCATTACAGTCCTAAAAAATGTCTTCACTTTACAATGGAAGGGGCAAATACCCAAAACAATCAGGTATAACAGCCTCCAGGTAAATCAGCACATGAGAATTCAATCTTTTCCCAAATTTGGCTCATTGTCTTTAAATGAATAAATTTTCTACTATGTGTAAACTTTTAAAATCCCAGTTCTTCAGCACTGACGATAATATTTAATGTGGTTCTGTATTTTAAGTCCCTTATTCCACAGTTCCTTCTAGTGTAAAACATCTTTCTTACATTGGTGTAGCTGGGGGCAACTCTGGCATAAGTTTTTCTAATACACAGAAGTTACTCTTTGCACTGGATCTGAGATTCATCATAATACCAATCTGGAATTCACAGTCCAATTAATTTTTCATTTTATTTTATGACCTTTCTGGAAAGCAACTCATTAGCATTTGTTTTATTGCTATTATAATCTTCTACTGCTTGGCTTCTCCAGTCAAAACACATTACAAGACAATTTATCCTCTTTTCATGATTTAGATATGGTTTAATGGCAACAAATGAAACATTATATTATAAGAACAATCCTCCTCAATTAAACGATTAAATTCTTAGAGATCCAGATTCAGAAAGCATTTTCAACTCTATCTCTTACTTTAACATCTCCACATTCATAGAAGGTTCCACTTACAGTAAAATCTGTCACACATGAAAACAGTCAAATACAGTAGCATAAATCAGCAGGTGAGAATTCTTGTGAGCAAAGAATTGAAAGAGCAGAATTTCACCATACCTTACTTTCTTTAGCTTGCCAGGGTAATTTAGGAATGAAAATTTCCCTCCCCCAAAGAAAGTGTCTACATACCAATCTGGAATTTTAGGGGATAAACTCCTGACTTTCTAGGAGATTCTTCTGTCTCAACAAACTTCCACCCACAAAATCTGTTTCTGCATATTTGAAAGGGGTGTTTTCTATTTAGAATGAATGATTGAAATGCAAATATGTGGCTTAAGTAAATATCCTGCTATTTAAAAACCCACAGCACAAGGACATCCTGAATCTACTCTAACTCAGTGTAGCTTGAGTCCCTTTTGAATCTCGAGGCAACAAGTGTTTGTGTATTTATTTAGGGAATGCAACCCCCCACTTTGCAGCATCTGAAGTTACTTATCATCAATGACTATTAATCACCCTGGATGGGCTGATGGAGTCAGAAAGATTTGGCTTGCACAGCAATTTGATATCCAGCAGACCAAGACAACAGCCATCCACAGATCAAGTAGCTCTCAGACAACACGGGAGAAGAATGTAGTCTGATTCCTCTTGACAAGATTGCTTGAGAATTGCAAAGTACTTTGTATGCTTGATGCCTTCTAAAAGACATTGAGAACACTTACTAAATAATACATGCAAAAGTATAACAAATGTCTGGCCCTTTCCAAACAGCATTCTCCTTACTGAGGCTGTGGTAAAAGATGAAAATGTTTAAATCAGAAAAGATTGAATGAAAGAGCTCCCATAGAATAAAATATAGAGATATATATACACAAATGTGTAGGTTTTATGGTAGCTTGTAGTCAATTAACTAGAAAGGTAGTGCAGTAAAACTGTCCCTAAAATGGTTCATAGAATTGGCAAAGATTGATGAACCTTGAAGAGACACTGCCAAGCCACTTGTAGCATACCTGAACACGTGTATGTGTAATAACTGTAATAAAGGGCACTATCTCCCCACCTATAATTCACTTTAGAGAATGCTAAGGCATTTTCCAGACAGACTTAAAACTCAAGAAAGCTTAATGCTTAAAACTAGCCATATTTAGCCCCAGCATTGCCAGACTCTTAACAGAAAAGCCAGGAGAACCTAACCCAAGGAACTCTCCTCTGCAGCTGTGAGCCTGCACAGCACATGAACGACTCCTCACCTTCCTCCTGCTCTGCCTTTCTCAAATACCACCTCTTCTGCTTGTTTTCTCCAGGTGAAACCAAGAAGATCTGAGTGTTAGCTAGGAGTGCTGAAAAAGACCTCTTACACAGGCAGGTGTTAATTTGTTCAAATTAAGAAATATCAAGTCTTCAGAATATCCTGGCTTTTTTTCACTATAGTTCAGAAAAGCTAAGTCTAATTTCTCTAATTCTTCTCTTAAGCTCCTTCTATGTAGCTTTTCAGCTACATATTTTCCCTCAAATTTGAGGTGCTATTGGAGCAAATGACCAATTTGAGATGTTATGGGAGAAAAGAAATCCAAGAGGATTTACCTCCAGCTACAAGGTCAACAAAACTTTATATACACCTGACATTTCAATCCCCAGTTAAACATGAACCTGATCAGAAAACATATGTAATTGCCCAAAATAACTTCCACCCACAGACATCAGGGAAGAAATTCTAAGCAGACCAAACTCACAGCTGTGCACCACATGTTTATCTCTAGATTTCTTTTTATCTGCACCATAGCAAGATCAAACATGGAACTTACTCTTTAGTATCAGTCCTCAGGCCTCAAAAGTTCATAAAGTAACCCTTCGTCTCCTACCTGAAGAAAACATCTCTCTCAAAAATACCTACTTTTAAGGTACTTTGCATAGAATTTCATGTGCAATGATGTGGGGTGACCCTACTTCCTTCCCCATCAAGTGGCATCAGGTCTAGGTTTGGTGGTTTTGTTGAAAGACTAGGAATTGTACATGAATGCATTAGACTTGTGATGCATTCAAGGATTAATTGTATATAAGCAGGTTAGGAGAGATTGCTTTGACCAATTTGGTAGAGAATTGTAGGTTGAGGGTATTTCCAAGTTTTATCAGAGTTAACACACAGATCAATATATTCTTTTACCTCAGTATTTTTTACACCTGTCACATTCAATGATTATCTAAAGTAACAGATTTTAAAAACAGAGTTCTCATCCTGGTGAACTTTCCAAGTTTGATTTTTCAAAGAAGCTGTAAAAAATGGTTCAATTTCTACAGCAGCATATACTGAGGCTAAAATACAGTTTTGCAAACTCATTATACTCAAAAGTATAAATAAAATAATGTACATTGAAGGAATGAAGTCTTCAGAGATTTACTTTGCATGTTAGAAATTAATATAACTAAATAGAAAAGTACAGTATATTGCTCTGTGTATAGTTTCTCCCTGAAAGTCATGACCTAATAGGTTTTTAATGAGGTAGAAAGTAGATAAAAATGAATAAAAAGCAATGCTGTAAATTAACATTGGTGTAGGGGAACCAGAAAGAAATACAATACTGGTATTGGAGAAAATCCAAAGTGATAAATATTTTGATGGTCAATGAAAACTATTCTTTCGCTAACAGTTGCACATTTCCTGACATTTGAGAAGGGCTGAGTGTCTCCACCAGGGGTACCCTGTTGTAATATCAATCTATGGATTAAAAAGAGGTACTGGAAGGCAATACAGGACATAAAAGCCACTAGGATATAGTTTAGCTACTAAATCATCAATTCTCAGTTTGAACTGCTGCAGAAAGCAGAGACTACCTTCATTTTGAGCAAAGAAAACCATCTGTATTCTTAAGGACCTTCTTCCATATAACTCGAAATAGACCTGCTCATTCTTGTCCAGATCCATTTTTATTGTTGCTTGCTTGTTTGTTTTAAATAAATCCATTTAATCATACCCTACTAAACAAGTAGAAGAAAAGTCCAAAATAAAACCTGAACGTAAATCAAAAGTTATTAATTCGGGAAAAATCCTACAGGGGTATTTCGATAAAAGAATGACTCCTTGTGGCAGGGATTCTGAAACATGATTTGAAAACATTTTTTCAGACCTATGATACTTCCATGTTATTTGCTAGGCAAGTGTTACAAAAAAAAAAAATTATTTCCTCATATAGGCATGAAATGTGGCTCAAGAATAAGTCACTGAATATTGCTTGGTATTAATATTTAGCTCACTGACTTCTGTGTATATGTACTATGCCAAGCAGAAATACGAATGTGACTAAGGTAATACTTCCATATATAGGAGTTAGTGTCATAATTTTTGGGAAAAGATCACCATGATTTTTACAAAATTTCTGAGTTTTGTCGGCAAGGCAAGGTTTATTCAAACTCTAATTTTACCCAGAGCCGTGGGTGCTCTTTCTTCGTATAGTGACAAATAAAAGCAAAATCATGGTACTAGCTGAGATGAAAATCAGTTTTATTTCCACCTACAGAAAGCTATATTTTTTGTTCATAATAGAATAGCGCAAAGAAAAATAAATACAAAACCCACTTCAGCAGAGAGACAAATGCCTTACAAAGATACACTTGTATCTAATCTTATTAAGCTCACATACACTATGGTAGTAATTGCATTAACAGATGTACAAAACACAATCTGCTGGGACACCCTTCACTTTGCCTGCTAATGGAAAGCAGATACATTCACTTCTTTACCTTCAAAAAGGATTTTGACTTTTCTTTCTGGAAATAATTTTTTCCTTAAATAAACCCCTCCTTCTTGCTACACTGTCAGATGAGGAACTTGAAGGCAACATATTACTTCTATCTCCAGAGCTTACTTTCCAAAAGAAGGTGTTCATCATGTCAAATATTCAGTATATTTTAAAAATGTTATGCATTTAATAGAATTTTTAAGTGTATATAAAAGAGAGCTTGAAGCAATGACACAACAGCATATAAAGCACATACAGATTTTCTGTTTTCATACATAGCCAATGTCAGAACCTGTCTCAGAAACATGGACAATAACTTACTTTATTCTTCCTTATCCACACTTAAAGAGTTTTTTCTCATTTAAATCAAATTAAACTCAATGTCTAATTCAGCCATTCCAGAGGAATTATTACACAATATAAATGCCAAATTACCAAACACACACAGGCTGTGCCTTGTGTCACACAGAATAAAAGTACCTCTCCTGATAAGCTGGCTCTTATTAACCTTCAGTCTATATATTCATTGTGCAAGGCAATCATTCAAGAAGAGCAATGAAAACAGAAAACAGTGAATTCAATTCAAAGCCAAATAAGGTTAGTTATCTTGGCAAAAGCAGTAGTAGCACAGCGTCTAAAGGACTACTGAGTACTCCACAAGTTACAGCTTGAATTTACTTATACTCCTGATAACTCTGTAACAAAATCATTACTTCATGATACACAAACACACAATATTAAATAACCAAAACCAAGAACTGTTTTATACTGGTCCCAGTAAAATTATATTCTTCATGCTTCAGAATTATAAGGGAATTTATCATAGAGCCAGTAGTAAGTGTTTCTGGGTTTAAAGTATTCACCCAATCAGTAAAAACTAATTTCTGTTGAAAGACAATAAAATAAGGTACTAGCAAATGTAATAAAGCTGTTTAATCAAGTAATAGTCCAATACAAATGTTAGAAAAAAACCCAGTTTGGTGAATAAATGGAGAGGGAAGGTAGATGAAGAAATAAATGCCCTAAAATTTCATATGCACCTCCAGGAGAAATGCATAAGCCAAATGCCATGCAAATCCATGAAATTTTGTTTGGCTTTTTTATTTTTATTTTTAAAAACATGTAAACAGCTCTTAATGACTGTTGAGCCATAGCATTTACGGCTGAATTTGATTCAAGTGTTTAAACATTAGAGAAATCACATCCCTTACAGCATCATTCAACTAATGCATTTTTACTGGATCAGAAGAAGTAAATACAGTTCCTATGCCATATCAACATCAATTCTGACACAAAACAGCTAAATTAATTACTGGTCAGAACAAAACAACAAAGGTGGAAAAATCCTAGAGAACAATAATCTGCCTACTGACAGAGCCGCTCTGCCTTCATCAAAATCTGGTAGTAGGGTGGCCTGAGGAAAAAAAAATACATCTTTTATGCCTCCAGAACTTATCATGCATAGTGGGAGAGACTTTTCAAATGAGTTGAGTAAAAACAGACCCTGTTCAGTCACAGGAATAAAGTGCAATGGCAAATGACAGAGCTACATCAGTTCACACTACCACTTTGAAAGCACAATTTTAAGGCACCACTTTCAGGCACCCAACTGCAAGTTAAGAAAATTCCATAATTATGTAAAATTACATAATTTTTGCATCTTCTTCTCTGCTTTTCCTTTTGATTTGTCAGAAGATTTTAATACATGGTCAAATCAATTAAAGTAAATTCAGCAAATCAGATGTAAGGATAAGTTTCAAGATAGTATATTCATTTGCACTTGTTAAATTTTAATGTCTGAAGTCTGCATTTATCTCTTAGTGTCACAGTCTAGTTGACATGGTGGTGCTAGGTCACAGATTGGACTCAATGATCTCTAAGTCTTTTCAAACCTAATTGGTTCTTTGATCTGTTGTTGAAAATTGCTCTTCTATGTACTCATCCTGAGAGCAAAAAGGGTGGGTTGTTTTAATGATATAAGCTTTACTACATCATTATCCTAGGATCAGGAAAATACATTGGGTTTGATTAACAAGTAAATACTTGGTTCAAAACATCAACAGTTAACACCGGGGTTTAGGTGCTCTGATAATTTTCTTACCTTTCTGCTAATCTTATGGAATTCAGCTCTTCATACTCTTTATACACAACTCTGTACATTGAATTCCTTTTCCTGTAACCCTCTGTCCAGATTTCAGCTGGAATAGATTTAATTTTTCTTTCAGTAGGCTGATAAAGTGCCATGTTTGAGATTTAGCATGAGAATAATGTTGATAACAGTTTGATGTTATGGTTATTGCTGAGTAGTGCTTCCTCTAAACCAAGAGCTTCTCAGTTTCCCATGCTCTGCCCATAGGCAGGTGCTCAGGAAGCCAGGGGCGAGCACAGCCAGGACAGCTGAGACTAACTTGAAAAGGGATATTTCACACCTTGAAACATCATGTTTAGTATATATCCTGGGGGGAATTGGCTGTAAATGACCATTTAATGCTCATGGACAGGCTGAGCATCAGTCAGAGGGTGAGGAGCAATTGTAGTGTGCATCACTTATTTCTCTCAGGTGTATTTCTCTTTTCTTATCATTACACTTTTTTATTATTTAGTAGTATTAGTATATTTTATTTTATTTCAATCATTAAAGTGATTTTATTGCAACAACAAGGTTTAATTTTTCTCTACTTGAGCAGGGTGAGAGTGAATGAGCACCTGCATGGTATTTAGTTGTTAGCAGGGCTAAACCACACCACCTTCCCTATTTCCTAGATCCTGAGTCTCACCTTGTCACAAAACAAACACCTGTTCTACACAGACTTATGTTCAATGCCAAATGGCTGCCTTTCAGACAGGATATGGGAGAGGCAGAGTTGCTCCTCTGACTTAGATCAAAAATAAGGAATAAAAAACCAGATCCTATCTTCAGATTATTCAAGATTTTGAGGAACTACTGTGATTCAAGTAGGAAACAATGCTGTAAAGACAACAATATTAAAGGATCAATATAAAATTTAGAAAGATGCACAGAAACTGCCTAAGAGAGGGTTCACCAAAATGAAGAGGTGCAAAACCCCAGCCAAATACAAAAAAACCCCATAAGCCACCTCACCCCTCCAAACCCAGATTAGCTGTTAAATCCTAAAACTGGCCTAGAGTGCCAGAGAGTAACAAAGGTTTGTTATGCTTCAAGTGAGGCATAATAGCTCAAGAATGATCAAAAAATGGAGGCCAGTTAAAGAAGGTTATCGTCAGTTGTATTACATTTTAAATATGGGCAACATCCCAGTGTTCTTCTTGATATTTCAGATTTTTGCAATGCATGTGATAGATGACTTCACAAAATGAGGGCAGCACAGAGCTCAGCTTACACACAGAGTCAAGGTAATAATGAGCTGCATGGGAGCGAATCCTTCTCAATAAAATGAGCTTACAGTATCTCAGATTCGTGTAAAGCTACAGGAATTAGGTAAAATTTAGTATTACGCTAGGAATTATGGTAGGAATTACAATAGGAAAGTAGTACAAATTAAAAAACACGTGGAGAACAGTCATCACAGACCAGAGAAAAAACAGAGCAGAATTTATGGCAGAATGAAACAATGCCAGGAGCAGTGGGTAAGAAACAGAGCTATATACCCAGCTATCCAGGAGAAAATATTAGGACATGAATGAAAACCTCAAAAAGTTAATTACTGACAAAATACCTTTGCGGGGTTTCCCTGTCCAGTGAAACAAATAACTTTTATCTTGTGATACATAACTCCTTGCACAGTAGCAATATTGGCATGTCACTGCTGCTGTACATCAGGGGACATGCAAAGCTGAGCCTTAAAGCTCTTCAGCAAGTGTAAGTGAGAAGAAAACAAGGTCAAATGCCTAGAAACAGAGAAACACCTTAATTTATACCAGTTAGACTCTAGAACCTATAAGACAAGTCTGAAATACGTGATTATAGAGCAATTTCTACTGATCCTTCTTGTAGGACTTTTCTGCTCTTAATTATTACATGTGATACTTCTCAACCATCAACAAACCTTATCTTTACTCAATGCTTTATGCACCTTGGTTGTGTTAAGACATGGATACAAACAAATTGATGCTTCATTCTGATGGTGGTCACAAGGGTTTGCAGGTGAAGGAAGAGACGGAAATGTTGACTCCATGATCAGAAGGCTTGATTTATTATTTTATGATATATATATAATATTATGACTATACTAAAAAGAAATAGAAAAGAAAAGGCTTCTTCATAAGCTGGCTAAGCTAAGAATAGAAAAGAAAGAATGAATAACAAAGGCAGCTTTCTCCGACTCTGTCGGAGAAAGCTGTCTTGATTGGCCATTAATTATAAACATCCAAGAGAGGCCAGGCACAGGTGGACCTGTTGCATTCCACAGCAGCAGATAATAATTGTTTACATTTGTTGCTGAAACTTCTCAGCTCCAGCACGAAAAATCCTAAGAAAGGATTTTTCACAAAAGGTGTCTGCGACACTTCATCCTCTGATGTGATATTTCTCCAAGTATCCAGTCCCAAATAAAACACCAGGTTTGCATCCACTTGACTCAAAACCAACAAATTATTGTGCAGAGTAGAAAGATAATAACCCAGGAAAAAAATACTCTTGATCTGGTAAACCCTCACCCCTCCTATGTGCTTTATTCATGTATTTCAGGCAAAATAAGTGTAGTAGTCAGAAATTTAAGCAGTGTTAGTCAACATCAAAATGTGATTGACAAGTAAAATTCTGAATGTTGAGATAAAATGATAAATGAGTGGGGATCAATTAAAACTATAAAAAATTCAAAACTTAGGTAGAAATTTAGCACACAGCCTTTAAAAATATGATCATTTGTGAGTGCAAGTTAGACAGAAGGGTACCTAAGCAAGTTTCTAAACTTAGGATTTTTCAAGGACATTCACATCCAGTAGTTCTGTTCAGACTCAATATGACTCCAGCAAATAGTTGCTCCTAATGTTAGCAATTAGCTGTTTTCAACCCTCATACCCTCAGTTTAGCTTTGAGGAAGATTCACCAGAGATCATTTTGTCCCCAGAACTTTGATAATGAGCCTGTGAAATCTCTACATGCAAGGAGCACGAAAAAAAAGCTCTAAAACCAAGACCAAACAATGAATCATTAATGCTCTTAGAGAAATGTGTTAGAAATATCTACAATGAGAGTTTTTAGCAGATGTCACAATGACGACCAAAATCACAGGATGAAACCAATCTACAAATTTTATAATATCAGGCACTGAATTTCAATAGGCAGCTGTTCATGTTGTCACTTTTTTTTACTCTCTGCATAATTTCTATGGCTCAGAACCAAAAGCATATACAAGTAAAAATTGCCAGTCACATTTTTACTAGCTGATGTGCTACTACCATTAATTTTCCTTATCTCATGATATTTCTCAGTACACAATGTTAAAACTATCAAGATATATTTTCCTGGCTCCTGTCCTGTTAACATCCTAATTCATATATGTGGCAGACCAGCTTTCATGACTGTGGCAGGGAGACTGAAGCGGTACTTCTAAAAAAGACATATTTCTGTCAAAAAAAGTGGGAGCCCCTAGAAGTTGCTGTATAAAACTCACAGATAAAACACTTCTAGAAAAGAAAAAATAATGAATGTAAAGAAGGAAAAAATGGTACATCATTCTCTTGCTAAGTTCTGTGACATCCTTAAAGTCACATTTAAATCCCATCCTATTTATGGCCACTTTTGAGCAAGTGCTTGAAGTGATTTTTGTAGAGAGTTTACTGGCTTATGTTTTATCCCAGTTCTCAACCACCCAGAGTACAACTTATAGAAGAAAACCAAGGCTTTGAAATAGCAAAAAAAAAAAAAAAAACCACCAAAAAAAACCAAAACAAAACAAAAAAAACCCAGCAGGTTTGGTGGTGTATTTCAATTTTGATGGTTCCGGTAAATTTCCTTCCTTCAACTTCCTAAGAAAATCTTTACTTTTATGAGATGTAGCATTCAGATGCAAGAGGCCCTTTTTGTAGATTTGTAAATTCAAGCTCTATATCAATCCCCTTTAGTGTTTATTAAAATGACCCTTCAGTTATGTCAGCATAACATACTCTGCTTTTTGTTTTCTTTACTGTAGTACAGCTCTAGGAGGAGAAGAAGTCTCCTTGTAGTCATAAAGTTTTGTGTCTCTTAAAACAATGTCAATAGAAATGAAGGCACAGCTAGGAGGAGACAAAATCCTCCAGCAAAGTCTGTTGAATTGCTAGATTACTCCTCGTCAGCATCCACCAGAGTGCATGACTTTTCCACCCAATGCCATTCATTACGTTGCGCTATTCCTCTGGTTGTGTTTAAGCCGTCCCGTCACTGTTTGTGGCAGTTCCTCCCATTAGCTTCCTCCGGCCATCTCAAAACCAGGACAACTCTACTATTTGCTTCCAGGTTTTATCAGCTCCAGAGGACTGTTCAGACAGCCCAAATGAAAGATACTACATTATTATATTCAAGTGCACTTGGAGGAGAAAAACCTCCAAGAACAATCTTTCAATACCTAATACTGCTTTTAGGACATTTTTTGGACAATGGGTAATGTTTTTATTTTACTGTTAGGTCAGAAATATTGCATTATCCCTTAGAAAACCACTTAACTTTAAGCTTAAACTATTACCAAAAACATGCCTCTGAAGAGGACTTCAAGCAGTGATCACATTTACTTTATTTGCTCCAGCTTTCCACATATAATTTTATTTCCTTCAAAGGCAGCATCGCAATTATCATTCAAAATCAATTACTACAAAGTAACATATTTAAAAAATCAAATGTATGTAAGCTTTACCACTTATTGCTGCTCTTCTTATTCACAACTTTAAACAGCAATAATGTCACCTAAAAACCTTTCCCAACTGTCAGTGTCATGTTTCTCCTTACCATGCCATTTTAAAATCACTTTTATACCTCAAAGCTACAAGCTATCATTGCATTCTGGGACTGACAGAAAGCACTGTTATTGAAACCCAGAATTTCAGCATGCCACTGCAATTTTGTCAGGAGCCCGCAACCCCAGCATCCCACAGGTGCTTATGCTACTGCAACAGTCCAATGAATATTTTCACATGCTTTCAGAGAAGAATCAGAGAAAACAATATAGTGATAAACTTCTCATTTATCACATTAATGATATTTTAGAGGCTGGCTAATTTATACTAACTTACTTGTGGGCATCTGCCTAAGAATGTGGCTTTTACAGATACCAGAGAAGGGAAACACTGGAGCTGTTGGGCACCTGCCAGGATGGTGCTCAAACACCAAGGAGCCCCAAACTGCCAGGCCAGGGCTGAAACTGGCCTGATTGGTGGCTCCTGCACTGCCAGATGCTGACAAGTCACAATTAAGACAGCCAAATTCTCAGCTACCTACTGATTGGCTTTTGTTATTGAACTGGGAGATCTGGTTCTGCAGGGAACTCTACACACTGGGTTGTCTCCAGACGTGCCAAGACACAAAGCATTTCTGGAGCTCATGTTCTTGCAAAATAATGTGATATTTCCCTGTCCACTCTGCTTCCTGATGTGAAGATACATCATCAAAATACATCATACAAAAGATACATCATACAAAAGCATTTTAACAGCAAAAATCACATATGAAAATAAGGTGACCTTAAAAAGTCCAGTTTACTTAATTTTTCTCACTGTTGTGCACTTCTTCTTTGTTTACCTCACTGCACCATAAACCCTTTCTAGTGAAAGGGTTTAGTTAAAAACTGAGATTTCGGTCTTTTCTAGAAGCAGTGGAAATTGATGTTCCACTTGATGGAAGAGAAAGTAGATGGTGAAAAGAAATGGGTTGTGTTTGGTTTTGACCATGTTTTCTGAAGTATTTGTTAAATTATATTTAATTGGCTTATTTATTATTCTATTTTGAAGGCAAATATTCTGCTTTCTTTACACAGCCCATGAGGAGGCTGTGAGGAGCCTAAGGTACTAATTAATATAAAAATATCTTTTTGTGGAAACAAAGATTCATTGAAAACAAGTAGGAAGAAGTGTTTTTGGAAAAAAAAAGTACAGCATGTGGTGACATTGCAGTTCACATGGGCAAACTGACAGTCAGTGACTGGACTCTTGGACACACCTTCAGCATATGAGCTTGAAATCAAGGATCAAAAATTGAATTTTATCCCAAATATTTGTTCAATAAATAAACTTAGACATATTGTAAATTCTTTTCTAACACTAAAAATCTACCTCTCTTCTCCATCTCTAAAGGAAATTACTGATCATTCTTCTCAACTACCTTCTGGTAACAGGGGGAATCATAGCAACATATTAAAACAGAAAGTCCTCTGGAAAATATTAGCATCTCTTACACTGAGGCAAAACAAACTCAGTTTACTGTGAAACTGTGCTGCTTGTAAGCTATTTTCACTGGCTGGCTGTACCAATTCCTGGATAAGGGAGAGGCAACAAAGAACTATTCAAAAGCACTTTAGCTAAAATGAGGAACATGAAAGCTCCAGATCTTAGGGAACATGAAAGCCCCAGGTCCCAGCCCAACTTACTTGAACAGGAAACAAGTAGGAGAGGCCCCTTTTTGGATCTTGTTCCTTACTTACATGCAAGGTGCTCTGAGGGGTGCTGGGGCTCTGCCCTTGACATGCTCAATGTGCCAGAGCTCAAACACTAGCCTCAGGCTCTGAGGCTTGACATGCAGAGGTGACACAGCCTAAAAACTCAGAAAAATTCAGTTGTAGAAATACTGCTACAGTATAGCATATTTTCTTTAAAAAAACAAACAGAATACACTGAATTACAGATATCACAGTGCTCCTACTTGTTTAACTCACCCCAATTTAAATGACTTTGTTTACTATGGGTTTAAAAATGTGTGAAAGAAAACCAAACCCTACTTAAATAATTTCTCAAGAGCTTGGCATAAGTGTCGCCATGACAAGCTTGTGCTTTCAGTTTGCTCCAGGCTTGATACTCCTTGAAATTCACTGTAGTTCAGCTGTTCCCATCTCCTCCTCCAAATGTCTCATTGCCCAACTCTACCTACGAAGAGCAATTTCTCTGGATGACGTGGCTAAATCTCCACAACATCAACACTTTGTTGCAAGAACAGATGGATTTAATCTTGCTTTGTTCACCACTTTTAACACAGATTTGTACAGTTAAATCATGCTGATGGACTAAGAACTTAGCATGTGCATGCAGTTTAGGAGAACTAGGGGATGGAAAGGAAACTGCATCAGCCTTACACTCCTAGTATTTGTCTTCCCAAGTTTTGCCTCAGGCTTACAGTCCTTTTCACAGGCTAGCATATCCTCCTAATGCTGTAGCATCCCAGAAGTTATTTTATTAACGGAATAAGGATCAGTATCATATGAATGAACAAAGATTAGTAACGTTAATAAAAGTGATGGAAGGACAGCACTCTACTCTTTCATTAGACTGGAAATTTATTCACTTATCCTGCTAACTGAATTTAATAGGTTTTTATAATCCTTCCTTAATTCTCATTGCATATTAAATTTTTCCAATATATTTTTAAGTTTCCTGGAAGAAATCCAACTATTTCATTCATTTCTCATTTCTTTTACTTTTGGGGTACAGTCACATAAACAACAAATTTGTTTGGGGTATTTTCAGCTAAATGAGAGGAACATTCTCTATAAATGTGGCTTCCCAGATGGAAACAGGCCGTTTAATAAATATATACACAATTAACTCAGATATCAGTTTTATTTTTGTGAGGTATATTCTAAGCTTTTTGGTATGTAAATACCAAAGCTGAGCTTTAACTCACTTCACTTCCATATTTTTGAAGGCAGAAATCTAAACTCCAGTACCAAAATGACCAAATGCTTGAAGACTCCAGGTCAAAGGCAGAGCAGAGATAGACTCAGTAGGTTAAAGAAAAAAAAGCAAAACCCAACAACAAAAACAAACAAACAAACAAACAAAACTCTACAGTGTGTGGAAATTATTGTCTCTCTTCTACAGCTATTAGCTGCCTCAGTTTAGTGGTCTCTGTTAATCTTTTCATGCTTCTAGAAAGGTTATTTTCAAAGTGCATGAAAAACACACCATGATGCAAGAAACAATAAGAAAAAATTAAATAAAAAACTTCAACTTCTGCCAGCACCTGGCACTCAATTGCAATTTTATTTGTAATATTACCTGAAAAGCTTTTTTAATAATTGCACCAGAAGGCTGTATTCATAACACTGATTTAATGGGAAGCCTTGATCCCAACCAGATTTATAGTAACAAGCAAACAAACAAGCCTCATGAACCCTCTGGGGAGTTTTTCAAAATAAAATGCATTTATAGTGGTGATGCAGATAAGCATCATTCCCAAAAGCCAGTTCTTTTTACGGTCAACAAGTCTTTTGTTTTCTGCAGCTGAATTGAAAATTTTATGTTTCCAAGTGAAATTTGGATTCATCTATCTGCTTTGGTATGTTGGCATCCTAGTACTATGTTTTAATTAAATGATTGCACAAGACAATAAGTAGTGCACAAAGTGGTATATGAGTAATTATGAGTGAATTATTGCCTGACAATATCTAGAGCAATATTTTAATGGCCTGAAGGAAAGAGAAAAATCAGAAGCTAGTATCAGAAACAGACCAAACAAAAATCAGAAAGCCCAAAATAAAGTTATGAACAAAATCTTAAGAGATTTACTGGCAGTCCTATTAGTAAAATCTTTCAGTATTTGTCACAAAGGAATATACAACAAAATGAGAGGGACACAGATGAAATCTTGCATGTTTTCCACTTGTGGTGAAATGTTACTTACAATGTTTTGCACTGGTGTTCAAACTGATATGGGCATTCTCAATTGTGGAGTAGAAAGGAGTCAAGTATTTTAAGTATTGTTAAATGATTTTTTACATGGTGAACCCTTCAGTATTTCAAACAAACAAACAAAAAACCAAAACCACGCAGAAAAATCACAAAAATTACAAATCCACAAAACCAAACACCAACAGATAGCCACCCAAAACATATGCTTCCACTCAAAGCATATCAGACATGAAGATATTTAGTCTTTTCACTGTGAAACCTTGGAAAGTGACAATATTCATCAGAAAATACTTTACTAATTTATAACTGGTGCACCCTGAGGTATCTGAATAGCTTACGTCAAAACACGGAATGCACCAAAGTTCAAGAAATGAATCTATTATCTGAAAAAGTGTGGACAGTTTTTTATTGAGACATAGTTGATGGGAAAAGAGACATGAGAAAATACATCTGAGAAAGCAACAGCTGCCTAATTCAAGGACACATTTTCCTTGAGCAAGAAACTGTTCAAGAAAATATGTGATAACAGGAGGTAAAAAAGAAGCCACAAACATCCTGAGAAAGGTGGGACTGACTTTTTATAGCTGACCAATAGTGAGCTCTATTTTTGCAATATGTATGAGCCTTATTACTGTGATTATAAAAGTGTGCCTATTATCAATAAATCTGAGACTTGTCGATCATCAGCGGATGAGCAATGTCTCCCGTCTTCCTCGTCAAAAAAGTAACACCCTCAAGTAGAAATATCTGAGTTGGTATCTGAAAAATACCAGTTCCTAGTAAAAGTATTATTTTAGAAAAATAAAACAGCTTTTGTCATATAGGGAAGACACCGAGTTCTAAGAGGACCTACTCTATCTCTCAAAAGTTTTTATGAGACTTGGCAAAATCAAGGACAGAAGTTCTGCCTGCATTATTCAAAGTTCAACAAATAATAGCATATATGTCTTATGATAAGCAGTGGCAGTGAAGCTTCAGTTAAAGATAAACTAAAATTAAAAATTAACCACCTTCAATTGCTTGTCATTGGAAACAATTTGCCCAAACACGGAACTTCAGGTATACAGAGATGATGATACTGAGGTTTGTTCTCTCCTCCTAAACATTCAAAAGCAGCTTTGCTCTGCAGACAAAGAAAACTAACATCTGATACCTACTGAGCAGCTCCTACCTTTTTCTCCCAGGATCTCAGAGCTATTGAATGGAAATATTAACAGGAACAGAAGCCTTCATCCAATGTAGTTAATAACTCATGCCTTGAATAAATCCCTTTCCCAAGCACCAGAGGCAACTAAACAGAATGGTGATGATTTTACTTCTCTACCTCTTCTCATATACTCCAAAACACATTTGGACATCACAGTAATTCTATCAAAAATGTAGAAATTTACTCCTCCTCTTTTTCCCTGCTTACTTGGTGATGATATTTTGGGATAACAAATGTCTAAAATACTGCTGGGTTTGATTTCAATCGAATTCCACACATTTATAATGATCTTCATTTGTCATACAGAGACAGTTCCCCTTAGTTAAAGACTCAAGTTCAGGGAAAGAACAGAGACACAAATAAATGAAACAGCAGCCCAAATACAGATCATCCACAGACTCTTTAGTTTCAGAGCATAATTCAGGTCTCATCTATTCTATTAGCATACTGAAAAGCTAAATGCAAACTTCGCTGCACAGAAGCCTAGAAATATTTTTGGAGACTGAAATAATTGTTCCAAGAACAGAAACTGTTGCAGTTTAGTCTTCCAGGTTTATTGATGTAGATTTTCAGCATATATTGCACTAGGAAACAACAAAATCATGAGATTTAACATCTTGCTTCTTTATCTCTAGGTTAGTACTTGAGTTTTTAAAAGGACCTTCCAGGTAATTTGCCCTACCCCTCAGTCTTATACAGTGGGTTTTGGCAGTTTCATAGGGCATGACAGCAAAGCTCCAAATTTAAGATTTTAGTTATGACATCTGAAGTTAGGATCCCATTCTCCACCAGGCACATCTTACAAAGATTCACAGGTCATCTATAAGTCCCTTGCCTTTTTTTTCCCTGTAATAAGGTATCATCCATCCCCACATGCAATGGTTTAAATGCAGAAAGGAGACATTATTATAGGATGCATTTTCTGACTAGTTCTTACTAGATTTTTTCATACTTTTCTGTAAAAAAAAAAAAAAAAAAGCAGAAATGCACACTAGTTCGAAAGCTCACATAATGAAATATGACCAGTCATTTCAATGTGCTGTTTTACATAAAATACAGTGAAGCAGGTGATTTCGGGTTTGAAATATTAAAACTTGGAGGTGTATTTTTAGGCATAAAATTTACTTGTAAAGTTACAGTGTAAAAACCTGTGCCTGGGAGACCAGAGGAAATTTGACTAGACACATAAAATTTTGAACCATTTTCAATATAGCATGCAGCAGTTCATACTGAATCATCTTTTTTATCTGCAGTGTATTGTGACAGACATTCTTCTGTCAGTTTGTTTTTACATAGTCCATAAGGACTTCATATTGTATTTTCCTTTTCTAACTCTACTTATCCTTCAGTATCTTTACAATCACAACTTTACCCTGATTAAGCTCTAAGGCTAGAAGACTCGAGTACTATTTGCCCAAACACGGAAGACAAATCAAAATGGACAAAGAGCAAAGGCCACTGGGGAATACACAAGCACACTGATGTATAAACAAGCACCCAAAAATATACTGATGACATGCACCTGAGGTGGCATTCCAATAAATCTCTTTTGCTCTAATTCAAGAGCCTTTATACTCAGTCACTATCATTTTCCTGTCCAAAACCCAATCCTCAATTCATACAGAAAGCACTACATATTGGCTAAAAAGACAAAGAATGTAACAGGAGAAACTGAGTGACAAATTTTTCTTCACCTCCTACTTGTGTTACTCTCTTTGTTCCTTCCACTCATAGAAGGAGATTGTGCAGCCATCAGTTTATGGAAAAAAACAGGTGTGCCAGGTGAACAGAGCAATGCCACTACTTGAGCTGCCTAAACAGTGACATGTCTAGTTAAAGCAAGACACTTGGGATGATAGGTCAACCACTGAATTTTGAAAGAGATATATTACAGAGATTGTAATATGTAATGGAGTTAATTCAGGCTGTATAAATAGATATGTGTGGGTATGAAATATTGTAGAAATTATGTTTCTACATAATTTTTTCTGCTCCCCAGTCAGAAGCAGAGCTCTATTCAAATTGTAACTAATTCCTGGCAGCATCGAGATAGCATCAAGCCTGTTTAACATCTGAATAGGACCTTCCTGGACCATCAGTGATGATTTCCTTGTCTCCTGCACCTGGGAGATAACATGGGGCCTTCCTGGACCATGATTAATTGCAGTGTCCCAAGAATTTCATGAGATTCAGAAAAAGCAGCAGAGAACAAGGTTTCCTTTTTCTTTCAATTGCTCACTTCCCAAAAGAGTCCATTCCTACATCTCTTTCATGAAGGGAAAATTCCCATCTCTCAAAACCCTGCAATCTACCTTCATTCTGTTTGTGTCCCCTGAGACCAGTAAAACTTGGATCTGAAGTCAAACTCAATGAACAACTGCTGCCATAGTGGAAACTGAGGCACCTCCCTACAGCTTTAATATCATATTCCCAAATTCCTTGCCCACAGACTTCACTAGAAAGCAGTCATATATGTGGTTGCAGACAGCCACATCACACAGCACCGTTTGCTGCCTGATTCTGCACTGAGCAAAGAGCCTGAGCCCTGATGCACTAAGTGAATAATGCCCCAAGACAACGGAAAGAAAAAAGTCAAGTCTTTGGTAAGTCTGAAACTTCCATTTCAAGACCTGGGGTGATGTTGCATTCAATACATGAGCAAACATCAGATTCTGTTAGCACAATGTAATGATGAGTAAACTGAGGCAAAATCCCTTAGGAATAACAAAAAAACACAACCTAATTTCAAGTTAAAAAAACCTGCCAGAGTTACTCTATCTGTAGGTAACTCTGGACTGATCAAAGATGTCATCGATTACAACAAAGCAATATCTTGGCCTAGTACCATCACAAGTTCCCAACACTTCTAAATCTGCACTGATACCTTAGCTCATGAGCACACAGACTAGCACAAGGGAAAGGTTTCACACAAGCCATGAGACTTGAGATGGGCTCTGCAGTTCTGATGGAGAACCAAGGTCCTGGGACACTCTGCTGACTTAATACATGAAATACCACACTAGCAGTGTGAGAACATAGTTAACATACAGAGGAGATTGGGTCAGCTACGGATTGTATTTGGTCAGTCATTCACAGCACACTGTGCGAAGCTGCACTTTGATATTTACAGGTTACTGGGTCTTCTGCAACTTGTGCCTAAGAAAACAAATCATCCATAACGTGTTGTATGGCAAGGCATGTTGAAATCTGTCATTTCAGTAGTCCTAGCAAACTACATCCACACAGGACCTATGTCTGGCTGCTACTTCCATCTGGCAATTATATCACCTTCAAAAATATTAAAATGCAGAGTATTTCAGAGACTATGTAAACCAGTGTTAAGATAACACATTTCGTATTAGTCATATATCATCGAAATATAAACACAAACCTCAAATAACCACATTTGTAAGAAGATAAATTAGCATTCTCCTTAATGAAAAGTAAAATTTCTTGCTCTTTTCTACCTATTTTCAGAATTGTCCAAAGTCTTCTTCACTTACATCAAAACCAGTATTTTATAGACAGTTTAGGACTTAGACTGTTACAGATTTTCTTGCTTATTTTATTAAGTGGTTTCTCAGTAATCTACTAGCAGTAATTAACTTTCAATAAGGTCATCACGTCAAGCTCTCTTTCACAAGATTTGGGGAAAAAAATGCAGCTATCACAATGTACCAAGCTAGCTTCATCCAAATGTGTTTCTAAATGAAAAGAAGATTGAAAATTTAAAAGAAGATATATAAAGAAGTCCCAAGCTCCCATGAAAATAGGCCTTGTTTAATTTCATCTCTTGTCTGGCATCTTCCAGTCTCTCTACCCAAAGAGACTTTGGTTAAGAAAATAATACTGGTAGCAAACACGTAGTGCCTCACAACCAGCAGTAATGCTAAGAAAAGCAGCAAAATACTGAGAAATCGCTAGACAGTAATGAACTTTAGAAGCAACAGTAACTATTTGGAGATATTAACTTGAGAATTTAGAACATAATGTCCTGCACCATAAACCGGACAGTGTCTTAAATTAATGAGAAAATATATCTATAAAATAATGTATTGCAATTTATTCTTCATGGAAGAGTTAGAAGAGTTAATATTTTACAGGAAAACATTAGCAGACTTGACCAGAATTGTTGTCTCTACTCCCACAAAGTTTAGACCATCTCTATTATAATCACAGAGCCAGCAAAACTTTTTTGCCTAAAAAAATACTTTTAAGTACCCTTGTATGCTATTACAAAGCATAGCTTCCCATAGCCAAACCCTTCAGTACAAAATGTTATTTCAGTGGGTGGTCCATAAATCCATCACTAATCATTATGCTGTAGAATAAAAATCACTGAAGTAATTTCAGTCATATAAAATTAGCTTAAGTATAAAAAAAACCCCTAACTGCATTTTCTCTCAGTATCTTCTCTGATACTTGATCAATGAAATCTTTGAGACAGGATAGGTTTGCTTTTTTGTATAAAAAAATACTGTGTATGGCACAAGGCAGAACTGCATACAGATTTATTAAGGAAATTTCCAACTATAAAGCCAGTTTTGTTTACCATTTGTTCACTACATTACTATCAATTTCAATCACCTTAAAGAAAATCTGTTTAGGCATAACAAAATTAACTTTTTGATTTTAGAGACTTAAATGGCATTTCTGTGAACAACATTTCTTTAAAAATAAACATTTGCTCAAGCAAAGCACAATAATGTCAACTAATTTTTAGTATTTTTTACAATACTGACATGCTCCTAAATTAGTTGGCAGAAGAACTAAACCAATTAAAAAGCAAACCTGATTTACAAGTAGGAAACTGTTTCTTGTTCATTCATCATCAGAAAAACTTAAACTGTAAGTCTCTGTTTCTGTGCAAAAAGCTACTGAGGAACAAATAACACAATGAAGATCCATACAAAACTATAATATTACATTTCTTTTGTTTGCCTTTTACAAATAAAAAGCATATCAAGCACCCCCAGAGTGCAGTTCATGAAAATAGACTCGCTTTCTGTGTGTGAATTCCTAGGGAAGATGTCATTTTCCAAAAACCATGTATGCACTACTCTTTCCTGCAGGAGACTCTTGACAACATTTTTCATTGTATGAGGCAAGAACAGTATAGTAACCTGTCGCCTTCTGTGTTGGAAGGTGGGTGACCTGGTTCCGAGAATCAGCATGGTGACCCCAAATCCTCCTTGGGTCACTCGGTGACGACACCAGTGACGACGCTGACACCAACGTGGTAGACGGTTCAAAGGCCATTATTAACTGATCTCTAGGGGTCTTATAGTTTGGGGGGTCTCCTACGTCAGAAAAGGGGCTTGGTTGTGCTCTGGGGTTAGTACAGGGGTGGAAAGTTACTGGCATCTCTATGTTAGGGGGGTTTCAAGTCTGGCTGCATTCCAGGGTGATCATTATCTCTGGGGATGAGGAGGGAGAGGGTTTCTTTAACTCTCCGTGACATCCCAGGATCTTCCAAAACGCCTGTCCCTGCCTGTTACAGTAACCTCGTCTAAGTGTCACAGGTAATAGTTAAAATTTGAAGAACATCTTATCTGTGCATTTCTGCTTTTAACAATTGCCTCTTCAAAGAACTCCATCAGCTGAGGACAATATGAGCTGTTTGTACACAGATCTAGCAAGACAAAATAGAAGAAGATCTTCTTCTGCAAGTTGTATTCTTTCCTAAAATGAAGGGGAAGAATACCCAGCTGTAATCTTAAGCCATGAGAGAGATGAGTGAGATAATATAATAGCTGAGTTTTGCAAGACACAAAAAAAAGGACAGTGATTTTTATGATTTCTAACAATTCCACAGTAGACAGTAAGCTCAACACAAAGCAGGGTGTGATTAAAACTCCTTAATCACCTTGACTTGTTCATGTGCATTTCTTATCATTAAAAGGACCTTTGACTTCTATTGCTTTTGTTTCTCCAAGAAACAGTTTTGCAAGTTGAATTGAAGCAGGCCTGTGGCTGTGGACCTGAGGTCCTAACACGAAGCACTGATGAAAGCACGGTTGGTGAGCATCACTGAAGGATACTGGGCTGCTTCCCTGTGCTGACAGGATACTGCTGGCTCCAGATGTGAACTGGGTCTCCACAGCCCTTCTCTGCCATGCCAAAAAGCATGACTGGACCACAGACAGGGATCTCCAGAATCATACTCCATAATGCAGCTCTGTGAAGTAAAAGAAAAAGGTACCCCAGAAGTGAATTGTTTACCTCAAAACCCAAAGGTATTAGAAAACTAATTTTAGATTAGTTCAGAGGTAAAATGGAAAGGAAAACTTCTTGTGGTTGGAAACCAGTAAACAGAAATTCTGGAAAAGAAAGTCACAAGTCCTTTCTCTGTTTTTTCCTGACCAAAGTTAGGCTTAGGCTAGGGGCAGAACAGCCTGGGAGAAATACAGCTCCCCTTTTTTCATGATTTGTGGATGACCAGAGGAGCTAAAGCATTCCTTACAACAGACATCACTGGGTGCAACTCTCCCATATAAGGACCCAATCCACAGACTTTGCAGAGACCATAGTAACGCACAGCTTCATTATTTCTGAATCCTCTATTTTTGCTTCTTCTTTGTTTTAAGACAACAGAAATGCTAATTTAGGTCAATAACCCAGACATGTTAGAACATAGTCTTGATAGGCCAAAATCTACCAGATACATAATTTTATGCAAATAGCATGACAAAACTGTGATAATGTTTATCCATTTCCTTTCAACTTCTTTAGCTTTTTAAAACAGCCTTCACCAGCTTCTTTGAACCAAGTGTTGCCTACCAACATTTAATTTTCAGCGTTTCTCCAAGTTGCTTGCAGCCACAACCATTTCAGTGGAAAACACCAATTAATATGTTTGAAGTATTTACCAAGGGTGCTGATGAAATGTGTACAAGTACAAGCACACACAATGTGAAGTACAACAACCTGTCCTGGAGCATCCTTAGCACAGGATGTCTAATGAAGAAGAGAAATATTCCATGGTCCAGAGATGCCTTTTCCATATTCCAGCAGTATACTGATGATAACTGAGAACACACAGCCCTGATTCTAGGATGGCACAGGAACTGTCTTTTCCTCCCCAAGGAGATTTTTCACGTTACACATTCTCAGCCGTCTAAATCCTGTGACTAAGAAACTGTGAACTGGATGGTTTAATTCTACACTATGGAGTAAAGCCAAGTAAACAGCTAAGGACAGTCCAACCACCCACTCAACACCTCTGCCTGCTGCTCCTGGCATGTGCCACAGGCACCATGGTAGCCCTCAGCAACAGGATAGACGCTCACAGTTTCAAGAGCAAACCTAGGAGGAACAAACCACTGCCTCAGCCACACCTCAGGCTGTTTTTTTACTGAGGATTTTTTACACACTCTTACCACATGACACTAACATGAAACATTTTAACGTGGAAAAGCAAACTTCACTTCTAAATGAGTAAGGTAAAAAAAATCCTGAAATTTTAGGCCTGGTATTTTGTCCTTTACTTGGGCTAGGAAAAAATAAAGTACACTACAGAGTATTTGGAGGTAGTGTTTTGAACATCACTGAGCAAGGCTGGCCAATTCCACCTTTCCTTACCTTCATGTTTAAGACTTTTCCACTGTAAGCACATGAAAATATTTAGGAGGAATGCTTTTGACATCTGACAGAGGACAGATGTGCTGCATACTTCTTACCTGGCAATACTCCCTTTCTCTTAGCAACAAAAAGAAGAGCAAAGCTGTTTCAGAGAGGAAAGAGTACAGACATGAAAAGTGAAAGCAACACTGCCCAGTGTCAGTAGATCCTTTAGTCTGGATGATGAAAAAAATAGATCTTAAACAGCAAACACAAGTTTTATTGTACAGCTCTAAGAGCCATGGCTGCTTTAGATCTCTACAGCATTGGCACTGTAGGAACCCCTAGCTGTGTTCGTTTGTGGACATCAACATAAAAAGAATGTTAAAAATAAACTTACAGCTAACTATTTAATTAGTGCATTCTATCTGCAGCTCTAATGAGCCTTTGATTTCAGGAATGGTTGCATGTGTCATAAACACTTATCCTGGGCATTTGAAATGTCCATGGGGAAAAAAAAGAAAGTTGCTATTTTTCCTATTTCTGTGATCCCAAAAGTTCTGATACTGCATCTGTGTGACAGCTCTGAAAAAATCATTTTCTGGGTCCAAGCAAAACAATTCAAACATACACTCTGCTAGTTTCATAATTACTTTTTAAACAAGACCTTAGCATAAAATTTAAAGAAAACTGGAACCATGTTTCCCTCAATTTTCCTCCCTAGTCCTAGTTATCCATCCCTTCACTACATCTCGCTTCATCTTATAACACCCTCTAGCCAGGATTAATCTTCCTGCACTTAGGGTACACATTTTTCTCTGCTGATTCCTGGGATGTTCAGGCCAGCAGACCCTATTCTATATGTATGGTCATATGAGTACCTAAGTTTTGGGTTGAGCCTCACTTTTGATTTTAAATTTGTGTACTAATTAAATTAAATGTGCTCCTGGAGTGTTATGGACTAGTGCATCTTTATTTAGGTGATTTGCAAAGAGGACCTAAGGATCTGTCAATGGGCTCTTTTATTCAGCTGTCCTTCAGCTCTGTCCAGGATCTCATTAGAGCAACTTGCTAAAATCCTGAAATGCTGTCTAGCCTTTCAAAAGAACAGAAGAGGATTCAAGAGCTGCCGAAAATATGCAGGTGATGGGGAGTGGGGCAGAGCAAAAAATCCTTCTCCTAGGCATGCAGTGATAGGACAAGGGGGATCGGCTTTAAACTGAAGGAGGGTATGTTTAGATTAGATATTAGGAAGAAATTCTTGACTGTAAGGGTGGTTTTCGTCCAGAGAAATTGTGGATGCCCCATCCCTAGAAGTGTTCAAGGACAGGTTGGATGGTGCTCAGAACAATCTCATCTAGTAGGTGCTCCTGCTCATGGGAAATTGGAAGGAGATGCTATTTAAGGGTCCCTTAAAATACCATTTTATGATTATAAGAGAAGTCAAACCTTTTTAAGCCTAGTCCATTTGAAACTAACCCCAGGCATAAGGCTGTCTCTGTGTTTTTCTCCCAAGACGTTTCTAACTTCATTGCTACATTTTATTCCAACTGACAAAAAACGTCTTACCAGTAGTAAGCCATTATACTCCTACAGCTTTTTACAAAGTAGGTACCTAAGCAGTGAAAAGAGATTTCACAGACTAAAGCAGATCAACTTTTCCATGGTACAAGAAACATTTTTTTGAAAGTCAGAGGAAAATACTTCAGTCACAAAATGCATTCTCAAACAACAGAAAAATGTATCTACAAGATAAAAATACATGGGAAATCAAGATACACCATACTTGGAATGAGGTTTTTGAAGATAATTTTTACTACACAGATGCATCACAAATACTTTGGAAGACCAAAATACAAGTAGCATTTTGGTTACGTTTTTAATTTTTTTTTTATTATCATATTGATTAACATCTAGAAAGTCCCAGAAGAAAATCTAGAAAAACAGAGAGATACAAACACTGGTGAATGTCAGAGGCAAAGGACTGCTAGGATGAGGAGAAAAGGAAAACAAAAAATCAAATCTCTCTTCAACTCTTGTAACTGGGATGAAGTGGCTGGGACTGCAAATGCACTGGCACTTTTTTCTTCTGTCCAACAGCTTGCTCAAATTCTGAAGGAGTAAATGTAACTACCAGCTAAAAATTACCTCTTCCTCCATTACTCATGCCTTGGAATAGATACAAAAATGTGAACTTAGAGATCAGAATTTTTAGCAAGACTCTGACTGTTTTTACAATTTTACTTTCCTACCTATTCTGTGGATGTAACAGCTACAGCTAGATCCCTTCATCAGCCAAAATTGGCAGAAATACCTGAAAGCACATTGTGCTTCATCCAACTGGAATCCCATTTTATATTTACCAGAATAATTTGTATTCCACAGACTTACATTTTCCCTTATGTGTCCCAGCTGCCCAACAAGTGAGGGAAACATCTGCATAGTAAACAAGAGTGAGTGAGACAACAAGGATAAGCACCACTGCCCTCTCCAGAAAAGCCAGCAGCAGATGACAAGCTGACAATACACTGGGGTTAGCTGTCAGAAGAAAATAAGAGAGGGGAGAGAGACTTTTTTTCTTGAACTGCAGATTTCTACAAGTGTTAACTTGATTTTTAAAGAAACACTTATTTTATTTGTATGTGGCAGAGATTTAGAGCTGTTGCATGTCAAGTCAGATGAACTTAGGGAACACCACCTGCAAAAAAACACCAGGACATTCTGATCCGAAAGTTGTCATTTCTTACACTTGGGAATCTTTTTTACTTATCTGGTATTTCATTTAGGGATGTCACTGACCCCCTTTAGTGTCTTAATATTAGCTTAGGATCGACTTTTAAACAGTGGTTATGGACCATTGGCACTGGCCTGCAAATCACATCAACATTTGTCTTACATGTTAAAGGCTTTTAGGTTTCCTCATGCAAGATCAAATGAAAAGGACAGAAAAAGCAATTCAGAGGATATGAAAGTAGAAAGATGAACAAATACAAATTTGCATCTTAATAACTTTGAGATACTGAGCTCAGCATAACTGTTTGCATTACTTGCTCTGTATAACTACTTACTTTATGCACCCCTACCCGCTCATTTAAAATCCATTATCAGATACAAAAAAAGTAACTGGGGGAAATATTTTCTGAGGACTTAGCTTTAACAATTCTTATAACATATTTCACAAGTTTTTATATATCAATTATATGTGTGGGCCCAAAAGATAAAACAGATAAGTGTTTGCCATATATGATAGCAAAAAACCTCATGCAAACAAACAAATAAATCAATCAAAACGCCCAGCTTCTTGTGATGAGAGAATTGGATGTATAAATAGTGATACAGTCACCTTCACAGAGAATGTATACAGCATGTATTATTTCTACAAATAGTCATGCTTATGTGCTGCCCATGTCAGGGCCTCTCTAGCAAAAATAAAGGGAGAAAATTATGAAACATTTAAAAGTGCAACAGAAATTCAAAGGCAAAAGACAACCTGCTTAAGAAGGGAGCAGAAGCAAGTTACAGAAAGACAGCTTGACTAAACTGGTTGAATTTATATACTGTGAATATAAATGTGCAAACAGTGTTATTCAGAGTGGGAAGAAAAATTGGGGGAAGATAAGGAATTAACTATGCCCACAATTTCCCCACTTGTTTCTTAAAAAATGAAGTTTTGAAATAAAAACTATTTCACATGCTTGTTTCCATCCACAACAAAAAAGATCCTTTTTATTATGTTACACCTTTTTCACTCTAAAAGAGAATGCAGAATGCAGCTCAGTAAAAGAAACAGAAGTTTATCATCAAATAAATTTAAAGAGTTATCCCTAACCTTCAAAAATTTCAGAAATACTCTTTTTACCTTATTGAAGCACTACAAAGAGACCCATAACAGAGATCTTATCTGTTTTCAGTCTTCTGTTTCTCCTCAAATATGTTTGCTTTATCAGATCAGCAAACAACAGGGCATTTGCTATCTTATCTCTCACGAAAAAGATTACAGACATAGCATGAATTAATGTCAGCCTAAATATTGTCCAACTTCTACTTAAAGAATATCACAGTTCTGTAAATGAACTTTTTTTCCTTTTTATTCATTAGTTTTTTGTTACTAAGTAGAAGGATTTTACCTTTTATTTAGAAACATGCAGTTATATATCTTCCATATAGTACATTCTCTAACAAAGGTCTTGCTCAATAAGAAAAAAAATCTTTAGAAAATACCCTAAGTAATCATCTGCTTAACGTAGAAATCCATAATTTATTACTTCAAAGATACATTTTGAAAGTTTCAATCATGAGAATGGACTTTCACATCAATGAGTTTCCACAAATTTTACAGGTTTATATCTCTTTTTTCTAGTTTATAATTGGGAAAACTCCATTCCTTATATATTTAAACCAACTTTACATATAAACAACTTGAAACCATGATGGTTTTTTTAGCTTGCAGAGAAATTTTCTAGTTGTTCAGCTGCCTTAGAGGATTAAGAACAAAATCAAAACAGAATCAGGCTCTTCCTCTTTATGAAACATAGCAGGATACTTTAACCTATCATGAAAAAGGATGGTGGCTCTCAAATAAAAAACACAACCTACACTGTATTTTCATATTGTAATATATGGTAGGGATAATCCATGCTATTAATGTATGGTATAAAATATTGTGAAATCTAAACCATGTCTTTTGACTACCCTGTCCAGGAGCAGCTGTCTTACTCAGATTCAACTAGCTCCCCGGACAGCGTGTTAAGATAACTATCAATACCTTAACATAAGAATAGAAGCTTCCAGGGTGATGATCGTTTCTTTCCCGAGTTGTCAAGAGTCACCTGAAAGCTGTTATCACCTTGATTGCCTCTATCAAGCGGATTATCGCCATGATTGCCTCTATCAGGATAGTCAGCGGTGCCACCCTGATACATCTGAATACACGGCTCCTCCGGAGTCGATTGACACCAATGGCACACCTGGACGAGGCTGTTGTCCACCTTTGCACATGGAAAGCAACAGCGATGCAGGTGAAGAGACACAAAGAAAATTCGGTCATCTTTGCCTTGGGCACAATAAACTGCATAAAACCTCGCTGCAAGGAGCCGCGAGCGTGAACTGGGGAGAGGCTGACACTCGGGAGGTCAGATCCGAGTTCACCCGGTGCTGATCCCAGGTTCGACGCTGTCTCTTTTGCTGTGGTGGTTTTGAAGACCGAACTTTGGTCTTGCAGACACATTAATAAACTTTCGCTAAATTTTTGATAATTTTGGCTCACGATTTGATCATTTATAACAATATGCAATAAAAAGGCAGGATTTTGTAATGCTCACCAAAGCAGCATCTGGTAAACTAATGACAAAACTGATAAGGGTGTTGCCTTCTGATTCCGAAGGCAGGCGACCTGGTTCTAGAGTACAGCACGGTGACCCCAAAACATCCTTGGGTCACTCGGGCTACAGACTACGCTTACACCAATGTGGTGGATGGTCAAATAGGCTTTATTATCTGTTCTCTAAGGGTTTTATAGTTTGGGGGGTTTCCTACATCAAAAGGGGCTGGGGGTTAGTACAGGGTGGTACTGGTACCTCCTATGTTAGGGGGGCTGCATTCCTAGTTACATTCCGAGGGTGATCCTTATCTCTGGGAGGAAGGAGGAGAGGGTTCTTGCAGCTTTCCGTGACAACCCGTGATCTTCCGAAACGCCTGTCCCTACCACATCTCCCCCCCTCTCTCCCACAAATGAGCGAGGTAGCTACATACATATATATATATAGGCACTAAATGAGGTAAAAGGTTGGGGTCTAACAAGGAAAAGGGTTTTGGGAAACCTGAGTAAATTTCTGCCAGGCGAGTTTTCTCGTGACTGGCAGTGTTCCTGATAAGTTCACAGCATCTGTTGCCATCCTATGAAAAAGATGTCAGTCCGTTCCAAGCGGCTCCGAACGAATGAGACTAGCTTGTTCAGCAGGCACGGTCCGAAGGTAACAGCTAAAAGCAACATTGCCAGCGGACCTGCCAGGGTAGAAATTAGGGTGGTTAGCCATGGTGATCGATTGAACCAGGATTCGAACCAGCCCTGCTGGGCTTCCCTGTCTTTTTGTCTCTGAGCCAGTCTGTTTCAGAGCTCTGCCATGGAGTCTCTGACAACTCCTGTGTGGTCTGCATAGAAGCAGCACTCCTCTTTCAGGGCAGCACACAGGCCTCCCTGCTGCATGAACAGGAGGTCTAGACCTTGCCTGTTCTGCAGGACCACTTCTGAAAGTGAGGAGACTGACTTCTCCAGAAAGGATATGGATTTCTCGATCCTCTGCAGGTCCTCGTCTATCGTCATCTGCAGCTGGGACAGTCCTTGATGCTGAGTCGCTAGGGCTGAGACACCTGTTGCTGTTCCGGCAGCTCCCAAGCCGAGTAGCATTGCTATAGTTATACCTGTTAATATTTCTCTTTTGTGGAGCCAGTTGGGTTCTTCGAAAAGGTGATACACCTCTTCATCTGAGTGGTACAGGACCCTAGGGACGATCAGAACTTGGACACAGAAGTCGTTAGAGTCACTGAATTTGGCAAGGAACACACAGGGACTCACCCCAGATTTCTGACAAACCCACATAGCAGATGCGGAGGGGACCACCCATTTATTATTTTTCCTGTCAGGCTTGACTATTTCGGTACAGACGTCTCCTCTCCGCTTAGCTAGGGTTACATTTCCAAAGCATCTGCCCCGACCTGTGACTTGGCTCAGGGTGATTCCTTTTCGGGGTGTGTCCCATCTGCACTGGTGAGGGGCATTGGCTGTGGAATAACTAAAGGGGGTATCTAAAGAGACTCCTTCATAAAAAGGGGGTTTAATATCATAACAAAGCCAACAGGAGTCAGTTAGGTTAGGGTTAGATTCGTTCAGGGATAGAAAGGTAGCATCTAACATACGAAGGATTGGGTCTGAATCTGACCCGGCTGAGTGGCCTATCTGGAAGGCTTCCTCATCGCCGGTTGGGACCTTGGTGTCCCTTGTGGGTAAGGCTTTGGGGTAGGTTATGTTTCTCCCTTTCTGCGTGCTTTTTATCACTTTGTTGGGTCCAACTGCTCGGGGTGCCGACGGTAAAAGCCTGGTAATTCGTACGTTCACCCACTGCTTTGACCCTTGAAGGACCACTGTCCACGCTTTGCCCACTGCCCAGCTGGGATGATTTGGCTGTAAAACCGTCATGTTGTAATGAGTGCATTTTCGAATTCTGGGGATTTTATGGCGGTTCCGATAGTAATTTCCGTGGAGGAAGACGGGTGTTTTGCATCTTGCAGGTGCCCAGGTGAATTGTAGGAACTTGTCGGGCTCTTGTGGGTCCCACCCTGGCCCTGACGGCCTGGCGTCCGTGACTATTGTTTCACAGCCCCAGTGCCCACAATATCCCCACCCTGGTTGGTTACAGTAGCTCTTTCCTGGGTTTGAAGCTGGGCACCAGTAAGATAGGTACATGTGTGTGGAATGTGCAGAATGGGGGTCTACCTTTGGTTGTCCTGGAAACAAGTCGGTAACGCGAAGCACGAATGATGGGGTGTTCGGTGTGGTGATGTCTTTGAGCATCTTATTGTCGGTAAGATGTTGCATGACCCACCTGAATGGCTGATGGGGGTAGTGGTCTGAGCTGGCTTGCCCTCTGGCAACAAGCCCCAGCAGCAATATCACACAGAAGCACTGTTGCTGCTTGGATCTCACTCTTGGGGGTTTCTCAGGCGCTGTCTGACGGCTTGGTGGTCTGTCACTTTCCTCTGGAAGGGGAGTGTACGCATCCCGAGGGCGTCCTATGATCATGTCCTGTAAACAGAAACTCACAATTCACATCAGTATCCTCCTGCTCACTGCGCAGGTCAGGCTTGACAGATTTCAGCGGACACCACCTAATTTTGCCGTCCTTTTTTGACAGCTGTGTACCCTCGCCCCGTGAGTATCAATTTCCAGCCCTGTTCCCATTCCCCCAGCTCATTTCTGATTACAACCTGTGGGCCCTCCTCTAAGACTCTGGAGGCCCAGTGTTTCTGAATGGGACTGTTTGCTTCTTCCCCCCTGGGGAATTGATTCAGTGCTAGCAAAGCAGTTGCTAGTATACGTGCCTGGTCCCCTGAGGGAATGGAATTGGCAAAGCCCTCTGCTTTTGCCAGCACCTCTATCCTATTTTTCAGGGTCTGATTTGCTCTTTCGACTATGGCTTGTCCGGTACTGTTGTAAGGGATGCCTTGTACTAAAGTGATGCCCCATTTCGAGGCGAATTCTTGCACCGGTTTGGAAGTAAAATTGGAACCGTTGTCAGTTTTAATCTGTTTGGGAATGCCAAGCCATGCCATGGCTGTCAGCCAGTGCTGAATTGTGGCTTTGGAGTCAGTTTTGGGATGCTGTGTGGCTATGATCGTTCCGCTGAAAGTGTCCACTGTCACTGCAAGCCACGCTCGGGGTTTCAGCAGTTGGCACACAGTAAAGTCCGACTGCCAGATCTCTGAAGGCTTGAGGCCTCTCGGGTTGACCCCACTGGTCCACAAAGGCGACTTCTGGCAGTGAGGACATGTAGCTACCACGTGTTTTGCGTCCGCTGTTGAGATCCTGCATTTCTTTGCCAGCTCTTTGGCTCCGATATGGAGTGACTCATGCAGTTGATGAGCTTCTTGCAATGTCCACACACCCTTTGCTGCGGCGTCTGCTTTGTCGTTACCTATCTGGAAGTAACCTTTGACTGGGTCATGACTGTTTACGTGAATGACGGATATGGTGCCCTTCCGTGAGGACAGTGCTTCTTCCAGCATCAGAGCTGCTGTTGATGTTGACACACCTGGTCCTGTCATGGCTAGGCAGAGCCTCGCCACGAATATAGAGTCCGTTACAATGTTGAGGTGTTCATCTCGGAAAAGTCCGCATGCCAGAACTACTGCTGCTGCTTCCAGCTGCTGCACTGACAGTGTGGGGTCACATGCTTTGACACAATGCCACTGGTCTCCTGCCTGTCACACTGCTGTTGCAGTTGAAGTTGTGGAAGAAGCGTCCATAAAGACTGTTGGTCCTGGCTGAGGTCGGTCCTTGACCTTTGGCGGTATGTCTATGTCGATGATGGTCAGCAGTTGAGTCCAAGGTGGTTTGGAGGAGTAGGAGATCTCTCCTCCGAAGCCGGTGAGAGCAAGGGCTAGGTACTCTGAAACTGTGGTTGCCTCCGTGGTTGGCTGCTTGCGAAAGGGAAGATAGATTCTCTTTGGCTCTGTTCCTAGGTGTCTCAGTGCGAGTCTCCTGCCTTTCCTGATGAGGTTGGCGATGCATTCAATTCCCGGGGAGAATGCACGAGCAGGCCTTCCGAGGACCACCCATTGGATCGGTCGGGACTTCTCGGGAGGTCCTTGGGCCAGCGCCCCCACTCCCCCCTTCGGGGTATTGAATGATGGTTGCGGAGGGGTAGGCGTGCTGGACTGGCATCAGCGCTCTGTCCACGGTGATCTGGCAGATACTAGGGCTGTCTACAAATCCTTGTGGAAGTACTTTCCATTGAAAGCGGAGATTGGGCCGTGCGCCGTTAGGAAACACCACAGAGAAGGCAAATCGTTCCCTGTCTTCAGGGTGCAAGGGTATTGAGAAGAAACAGTCCTTGATGTCCAGCACTGCGCATGGCTGTCCTTCAGGGATGGCTGAGTTTGCAGGTAACAGTGTTTGTACAGGGCCCATGGGCCTAACTGTCTTGTTCACCTCTCTCAGGTCGTGGATGAGGCGATAACCCTCTCCAGACCTTTTGGGAATTACAAAAACAGGGGTGTTCCATGGGCTAGTCGAGGGTTCTATGTGACCCTTTTTCAGTTCCCGGTCAACCAGTTCCAGTAAAGCTGCCACTCTGTTCTCTGATAAAGGCCACTCTCCTGCCAGACTATGTCTGATGATTTCCAGGTTAGTTTGATCAGCAGCGAAGGATGCACGGCAGTGGCCATTACGATAAATTTGTAATCCTGACTCCGAGCATAGTGAGGACATCTCTCCCTATCAGGGGCGGAGAGTTTTGCAAAATGTAGGGGTAAACTGCTACTGTCTGTTCTGGTCCCTTGTTCGTGTGGAGTGTTATAGCCACCAGCTGGGTGCTTTTCCACGCCCGGGTCTGCCCCCCCACTCCGTTCACCGGGGGGACTTCTTTGATTTGCCAGTGTCTGGGCCAGTATGATTGGGGGATTATCGTACAATCCGACCCTGTGTCCGCCCAGAACTGGAGCCCCACGATGTGGTGGTCATGGCTCCCGTATAGGCGGCATGTTCCCCACACTTTTAGGGGTTCTTTCCCTATTTTCATTGCCAGGGCCACCCAGGGATCCCGGTCTGGGGCGTCCCCTGCTGGCTCTGTGGCGCTTGCGTGGTTTGAGGCAGTGAGGTGTGTGGGGGTATTGTCGGTGGCACTGCACTGCTTTGCAACTGTATCGTTGTTGGGGGTGCTGTGCTGATTGCCTCCTGCGGGAGTATAATGTATCCTCCCCCCCACTGGGGGTTCACTTGGACGGGCCGTCTCACATTCAAAGCGGGAGGAGGCTGCATGTGGCCCGAACGCCCCCTCCCCTTCTCATTTCCCCGTGGCCGAGATCTGCAATCCCTAGCGAAGTGACCCTTTTTCCCACAGCTCCAGCAAATCCCTCTTGTGCGTTGCTGGGACAGGGGAGCTGAACGGGTAAGCTGTGTGCAGGTTGCTGCCACGTGTCCCGCCTGTCCACATTTAAAGCAAGCCAGTGCACTGGTTAGGGTGTGGACAGCTGCTTGTATGGGACTCAGTTGCTCTTCTTTTACCACATGTTTGATCATGTCTGCCAGGCTAGCACCGGTTGGTAGGGAGCGCAATATGTCCTTGGTAACTGTATTACATTGTTGCCTAAGACAGTCAGCGACTACTGGACCCTTTGCCTGAGCAGGCAGGGTGGAGGTCTCGACCGCTGCCTGTAACCTGTCTATGAATTGTGTAAATCCTTCACTCTCTCCCTGTTTTATAGTGGACCAGGGTGCTGGCTTATCCACAACCCTAAAGGTTGTTCGAATCGCCTCTCTGGCAGCTCGACAGCTTGCCCTTACTTCCTCAGCCCTGAGCAGTGCAGCCTGTGTTTGGGGTGTGGCTACGTCATCATGTTTTCCCAGTAACCGGGATAAACTCGAGCCATGCAGTGGCTGCCCCTCCCCCCCCCGTCCGGGCGAGCACAGCAGCACAATTATCTGTCCAATCCTGTTTAAAAACAATTAAACCTGCCCCGTCAAAGAGCATGCGTGTAATCTGTACTATATCAAAAGGAAGCAGATCATCATTACTAAAAACTGCATCCACAAGTGTGGACACTACTCCGGAGTTAATTCCTTTTTCTGCAATAGCTTTAAGTATCGCTTGAACATCTTTAGGGTTTACTGGCGTGTATGTCCTTTGTTGGTTGCCCTGGGGTCCTGTAATTCTCACCGGGAAAGCATGCACAGCCGCCGCGGGTGCCCAGTCTGCGCAGGCTATCTTTATTTTGCCCCAGTCGGTAAGCTTGTACGATTGGTTCCTGACCTTGTTTAAGGATTTATTTGGTTTCATGCGAAACCGCTGTATTTCTGTGTGCTCCCTTTCCGAGTCACTGCCGGACCCGGTGAGGTCTGTGGAGTGGTCTGAGGAGCTGTTGCTCCTATCAAAGTCGGAAGTGGATTGGGAGCGAGCTTCCTGTTTGCCCTGCCGTTTTGTTCGGCTTCGGCCCCGCCCCTCCCCTCGGGGGCGGTGTCGCCCTTCCCCCTGGAGGCGGTGTCGTCCCTCCTCTTGGAGGCTGTGCCACTCCTCCCCCCAGAGGCGGCGTTGCCCCTCCTCTTGGAGGTGGTGTTGTTCCCACCCCCTGGGTTCGCCCTGCCCCTCACCGGGAGGGATTTCTCCCTTATACGGTGGCGGTGGTGGGCGCGGTTCCCGGGCAAATGCCTGCCCCCCCATTCCTCCCTGCGCCTGCATGTCTGTGTGTGTCCACTCCCGGCAATGACCGGCGCCGGTCTCCTGCGCAGGTGTACTCGCGGCCATCTCCCCCTCCAGGCTTTTCCCGCCGCGGACACGCGGGCCCCGCCCCTCTCCCTGTCCGGCGGTGCCATGTTTGAATGGCGGCCGCACTTCTGCCGCCCGTGCGTCAGCGCTGACTGCAGCCTCCACACCGCGAGCTGCGTCAGTCAATTCGCCCCAGAAACACCGCGCGCGTGTCTCTGCGGTTTGCGCCGGATCAGCAGGCAGCGGGGGAAAAGCGAACAGAGAAGACTCTGGTTTTTTGGGGGATATCGGGGGGGTTTTTGGACCCGGCTGGTCCCCCGGGGGGGGTTAAGGTGTCCTCCGGAGGGTTTGGAGGATCTCCCGGAGGCTCTGGAGGGTCTGGGTCTGGGTTCGGGGGGAACTGGGGGGTGCCCGGTCCCTGCGTGCCCGCGTTTCCGCCCGGATCGCTGTCGGGGGCAGTCTGTGTTGCTGCCCCAACCCCCAGCTTCGGTGTAACCATCAAGTGCGGTCGGGCAGCTGCCCAAACCTCCTGACTCTCTAAAGCTGCCTCCACCTTTCCCCACGCCTTAAGATATTTCCCGCTCCCCGAATTTTTTGTATCTTCTGCTAAAGCAACTGTACATTTTTCCCATGTATCTGAATGCAATATATCTACCGGACGTTCAACCGTCCCTAGCTCCAGGAGTCTCTGCATAGCAAGAGATAAGTACCTAGGCTCACATTTAATTCCCCATTGTATACATACTGATTCAACGACCTTCGCTAAAGCTTCCATGGAGATCCAGCTGGTCCCTGGGGCGTCCCCCTCTGTGCCACAGTTGGGCCGGCCGCTGTGACCGCTGTCCTCTGTCCAGGAGAAATCCCGTTCCCGAGGTTTTTCCTCCCGGGCTTCAGCACCACTTTGTTGCCTTCTGATTCCGAAGGCAGGCGACCTGGTTCTAGAGTACAGCACGGTGACCCCAAAACATCCTTGGGTCACTCGGGCTACAGACTACGCTTACACCAATGTGGTGGATGGTCAAATAGGCTTTATTATCTGTTCTCTAAGGGTTTTATAGTTTGGGGGGTTTCCTACGTCAAAAGGGGCTGGGGGTTAGTACAGGGTGGTACTGGTACCTCCTATGTTAGGGGGGCTGCATTCCTAGTTACATTCCGAGGGTGATCCTTATCTCTGGGAGGAGGGAGGAGAGGGTTCTTGCAGCTTTCCGTGACAGCCCGTGATCTTCTGAAACACCTGTCCCTACCACATAAGGGAAAAAGCCTTTTATGTCCAACAGTGAAAATTATGAATCAAAACCAAGAAACAACATCCAAAAAGCTTAAAAATAAATCTGCCTTTATAATTGCAGCAATCCTTTGAAACTTTATCAGGTGTTTTCTTAAAGGGCATTTTAATGTTATTTCAAATTAATTGATTGGGCATTTCATCTGTGAACAATGCTTATAAAAACGCAGAATAAAAGACAAAGGGAGGTGATTTTTTTATGCAAATGACTCACTGATAAGATAAATTTGCCAATTAATCAATATCTTTGCAATGCCCCCATCTGGTGGCCAGGTGAGAGAGAGATTTTTCCTCACCCAGGTAAGAGATGCTGGATGGGCCAGTATGTGTATATATAGATAGATATATAGATATATAGATGTATAGATATAGATATATATAGATATATATATCTGCACAGAAGTGCCCTTATTCCCTATTCTTGTATCTGAAAGTCTTTTTAAAAGATGGTTAAGCCAAGGGGTTTTTACAACTCAATCTACCTGTGAACCACCCAGCTCCTTCCCACTCACTGATATCCACCACAAGTTTCAAGAGGAGATGGAAAATTTCTCATAGAATAGCTCCCCAGTATGTCAGAGGAAGACAGCTTTCTTAGGAAATGGGGTTGGCCTGGGCCAGAAAGGGTTTCATCTGCCCAGCAGAGTAAACCCACCCGAGGGGTGGCTGCCCTATTCTTTCATGGTTTTAAGCGTGACCAGGCAGAGATTGGTGTGATCTGCATACCAGAGACTGACAGAAAATAGCCTGTCCCACTCACTGGAAATAAAGCATAATCCGGGGTGGGGAAATTTGATTTTTTTGAGGCTGGGCAGACTACGTCTCAGGTCTCCAGTTCAAGTGAACTGAAGTTTGTGACACCAAGCTTGTGACTGGAAAGTCTCAGTAAAAGGATGATCACCAGTTGTATTTAATCAGCTAAATAAGCAATGCCTATATGATCTTTCCTTGTGAATCTGAGTCATCATAGAAACAAACCTAACACAGAAACTCCAAATTCTTTTAAAAGTAGAATTTAAATTTGTTTCTACTAATTTCAAGGGCATTAATTTTTAAGCCTTTCTAAAAGACAGATCATTTTATGGTCACATGTCAGCCAGTTCTAAAAAAGCTAAGGAATAGTACAACACTTAGTATTGAAAAGACACAATGCATCTGCATCAACATTTTCTAAATTGCCAGTATTGTAAATTAAACTCAAAAGGCCTTCAATTTCTCAGTTCCCTTAACCTCTCAGTCTCTTTTTTTTGACTAACCTCTTTTGATAGTAGCTCAGAAGCTCAAACCCAAGGTTTATTTACATTTGGCTATTCAAATATAGAGCTTAGATAAGTGGCAAACTTTCCAAAAAGGAAGGAGCTCTTGCAGAATTGATTTTTCAATTTTTTCTGGTTTACAGTCTTTTTCAAGACTCATAAGGTTCTGAGACACATGATGTGAATAAAATCCCTTCCAACATTACAGATAAACAGAGGCTCCAAGCAGAGTCTGACCATGGATTAGATACTTATTATACTAAAATAAATAAAATTACCTAGATTGTAAGGCTTCCAGCAAAAAGATGTTGTACCCATTCTCGTGCTGTACTGATGTAACCTACCTGTCAGACTGAATAAATGAATGGAATTAAATCTACTTTATTGCAGGAAACAAACATGAAAAGAAAAGGTGATGAGAGGTTACAATTACTCAGTCTGTAACTGTTTTCTGTGTTTGGAAACTAAAACTGCAGCAAGGGAAAGGGACCTGACAAGCAGAGGAGTACAGCTTTCTGAGTTGGTTAAACCAATCTCTGCATTGTTCTCAATTCTAAAGTAAGGATGATAAGAAATGGAAAAAATAGCAAGAAAATATCAAGGAGGGATTAGTTGTAGTTCATATTTCATAGTTCATATAGTTATCATTATATTAGTAATATAGCTAGTTCATATAGTTATTATTATATTAGTAATAATGAGCTCTGTTTGTCTTCCATGATTTCAGCTGCGTTTTGAGATGTTCTGATGTTGTTTGAGATGTTGTTAATTTGAAGTTAGTTGCACATAACAAGGTCAAAGCTCTGCCTCCTATCTCTTACATAGATGAATTCTATTTAACATTTCCAAAAAAAGGTAAAACTACTGGTGTCAAACACTGACACTGATCTTGACAGCACATACTTAGCTGCTAATAGATTTTTAATAGATTTTGCTGTAGTATGCTTATAGTAAGCATATTACATTTCTAGTACTGTCTAGAATAAATAACCCTGAGTTTCAAATTTGAGAAATATTCCATCTCTAAATTGATACCTTGTAAACTTGTTATATATGGTAGAGATAATTCATGCTGTAGAAATAGATATGTGTATGTATAAAATATTAGTGGAATCCAAAACTATGCCTGGATAGTTATAACCACTCTGGCCAGGAACAGAGTTCTATTCACATTATAACCAGTTCCCGGACAGCGTTAAGATAATATCAGAGCTGTTACCGTTACAGTCCTGGGCCATGAGCTATGCCTGCAACCACTCTGGTTGGGAGCAGAGTTATACTCATTGTAACCGGCTTCCGGACAGCGTTGAGACAATACCAGATCTGTTACCGTATGAATGTGACAGTCCTGGGCCATCAGAGAGGATTTCCTCTGGCACCTGCACCAAGAAGATAGCATCTGGACCTTCCTGGACAATGATTAATGGAATGTCTCGAGGAAGCTCACAAGACTTGCACCTGGATATGATTAAATCTGCGGTACTCAGGAGCTGGCATCACCCTACTACATGTGAATGCATCTTCTGCCTGGGTACTCAGATATTCGTCTGAGTCCCTGAACTTGTCTTTGTCTGTTTATGCACATGTATGGATCCAACTCTACATGTAAAGAGACACAAAGAAATATGTGGTCATCCCTGCCTCAGGCAGAATAAACTGTATATAAGCTGGCTGCTGGGAACACTCGGGGTGAACCTCTGGGGAAAGGCTGTCACTCTGTCAACCAGAACCCGAGGTCTCCGAGTGCCTGTACCAGGGGCTGAAGCTGTCTTGGCTGTGGTGGTTTTTCGAAATTTCTATTTTTTTTTGTTATCGATCTAATAAATCTTTGTTAAATTTTTTTATAAATTTGGTTACGGATTTGATAATTTATAACAAACTGAAATATTAAAACAAGTTCTCTGGTTCATAGGAGAGAAAATCTTTACAAATCCAACATATTTCTTATATGGAAAGAAAAAAAAACCCCACAAACAAAAACACCACCTCACAAAAAACTACAATAGCAGATTAGGAAAAGTCCTCAGACAAAAGAAGTATGCAAAAGTAAAGTTATTTCAAGATTAGGATCTTTGGCTAAGCTATGTAAATCCTTGCCTGAATCATAGTTAAAAAAATAGTTAAAATATATAGAAAAATCTAGTGTTGGTCTTTCAGGAGATAACTGACTGGCTTTGTAAAAAATATATATATTAGCACTGACTCATCAGCTTTTATTAGGATTGATATAATTCTGATAAGAAATGCAGTAATTTTGAAGAGAAAGTTTTAATTAAATTTTCTATTGAGTTTTATTTTGGTTTTTGGGTTTTTTTAAAAGAAATTTATATCTGTGGAAACTTTTGATTCTGCAAAGAAAATTGTCTTTGTTGCTTGCTTCAAAATACAAAATTATGCCAACTGTTGCAATTGCACAAGGAAATCCAGAGAGTTTTTCTCCACAAAGGCAGAAGAAATGACAAAAAGCCACATTGCTGTGACTGGTTGCACTTACATCTCCAGTCAGACCAATGCTCTGCACCTGATCCAGCTGAGAAGTCAAGGCAAATCTCTAGCTTCAATATAAGATGCTGGTGCTCCCATGCTTCCTGGTGCAAATTTAAATACAAGGAAGAATGAGTGGATTAGATAATAAATTGAAGGAGATCTTCACAGAAAATCCAAATCAGTCTCGTATGTGACGGTGGTCACAGGGGTTTTTAGAGGATGGAAGAGACAGGGATCTTGATTCCATTATCAGAGGGCTTGATTTATTATTTTATGATATATATATATAACATTATAACTATACTACATAGGAATGGAAAGGAAAGGTTCTTCTTCAGAAGCTGGCTAAACTAAGAATAGAATAGCAAGAATAATAACAAAGGCCTGTCTCTTGGCAGAGAGCAAGAGTAGCCCTGCCGTGAGTGGTCAGTAGATCCAAACAGCTACAGAAGATCAGTCACAGGTGGACCTGTTACATTCCACAGCAGCAGATAATAATTGTTTACATTTGTTGCTGAAACTTCTCAGCTCCAGCACGAAAAATCCTAATAAAGGATTTTTCACAAAAGGTGTCTGCGACATGTCACCTTTCTTTATTTAGTTAAATTAAAAAGAAAAAATGCTGGTGTGGAATGAACAGGGAATTTCTTCACGTGTAAAATATACAATTCTATCATATCACTAAAACAATCTTACAATATAAGAAAATGCAAAAAACAATGCAAAGAAAATTCAAGTCCAAGCAGCTGAGTTTCAGGAAAAGTCCATGGACTGAAGATGTTCCTCTTTGACATATCTGAAAGTCCTTTTTTGTCCTGAAACAAGCTTCTTGAGAAAAGTCCATCAATAGTTATCAAACAATTTCAAACAATTTGAGACAATTTTTAGAGTGTCCTGCAACAGTCCTTGACTTGGGCTGAAGTTAATTTTTGGCCCTTCAATCCTTCTGAGCTGCTATCGCTCTTTCAACCCTTTATATTTAAACTATTTTTTTTTTTTTTTAATCGGAAAGAGCAGCAAAGGCAGCAGATGCCAGAGAAAGGCCCTGGGGGCCCTGGCCCCCAGACCTGGCCCACAGAAAGGTGGCCCAGGACCAGAAGGGGGAAACAAAACCCCCAAACGAACAGGAGGCTGGGAGGTGGCCCTGGGCCAAGAAGCCAAGCCAAGCAGTCCAGGCCCAGCCTCCGAGGCAGGCTCTGCCTTGTCATAGTGGCAGAACGGGTGACCAAACGCTTCCTTTCCCCAAAATCAGTGAGACATCCCACGAGCAGGGGAGTATAAGCTGTCCCAAGAACCCTCATCTCGGGTCTAGGAATGTCTCTTCCCCACAGCAAACGAGCAATGGTCTCTTCCTGCTGTACCCTCTGCCTCTGCAATGCAAATGCAGAAGTTGTTGCTCCCATCTGCCTCCTGGTACCACCCCCACCCTCTCCGAGCTGGGGAGCAAAGGCAGGCTTTTCTGAACCCACTGCTCCCTCGCCGCTGGGCTGCATGAGGGCCGGGAGGGATAGCAATCTCCAAGGGGCAATCCCCAAAGAAACACCCCCCAACCAGCCGAGAATGCTGACTTTGAACACAGGCAGCCAGGCAGCATGCCCAGCGAGCTGTCGAGCCATGCCTCCTCCACAGAAGGAGAGGCTGGCTGCTCGCGCCGCTGCCGCAGACAGCCTGGGATGGTCTGAGTTCGAACAAGCCGCCAGTTTCAGGGCAGCCTCTGACGCAGACACAGAGGACATAGTCCCTGACGGAGGCTGAACTGCTGGGGTGGTCGGTGGGGACGGCGGGGGTGAGCGGGAACACGCAGCTGTTGGGTCGCTCAGAAGCGGCAGTGGAGGCGCACACTCTGCCTCCAAGCGAGGCGCGGGAAGCACCGCCGCAGCTTCCAAAAGCGGCAGATCACTGTTGCCTAGCAACACAGGCGCAGGCGGGGAAGCGAGTGGAGCTGTGGGCAGCATGGATGGTGGTAGATCACTCCACTCAGCTGCAAGTCCGTTGCCTAGCAATCCTGGCACAGCTGTGGGCAGCGGTGCCCGGGGAGGCAGCAAGTCCCGCCAGGAGGGCGGGGCTGGCTGCTGTGTTCTCGGTGCTGGCCGTGGTGGCGGTGTTTCTGAGCTCGCAAGCGGGGCCGCCATGCCCACAGGCTCTGCCCGAGGGACAGCGGCGGGAGGGGCGAGGCGGGAAATCACCCGCACCCGCGGCGCGGGCTGGGGCGGCCCTGCAATGTCCTTGTGCACCGGTCCTGCCCGCAGCTCTGTCTAGGGCGGGGTCCACGGGGCTGGCCGGGGCCACGCTCCCGGTGACCCTTCATCCCCCGTAGAGAGAGAGGCGGGGGGGAAAGGCGACTACATCTGAGCATGCTCTGAAAACGCAGAGAAAAAAACTTCTTCGCCTCCGGGCGAAACTTCACCCCCCCTGCTTGTGTTCAGGGGGGCTGGGAAGCAGCAGTTCGTCCCCCTCCAAAGGGTCTCCTCCCGCTGGAGTCGGGGGAAACGGAGCGAGGCCGTTGCACTTAGCAACCCAGGGAAAAACAGCTGCTCTCCGTTCCAAAACCGGGAAAAGTGCATTAAATGTTAAATAAATTCGAGGATATTCCAAGCCTTGATCCAAAGCGAATTGGAAAATGGAGTCCATGCACTCCAATACAAACACATCCAGAGCGTATAGCACATTTGTAAAAAAACCAAAAAGCTTTGCCCATCGAAAGAATTCATATAAATGTCTTTCTGACAGGAAAATTCCAAGAATTCCATCCTCTTTGCCCCATTTTTGCCAGAGGCCAATAAGCTTCTCCTCTGAAGGGGAGAATGGAACCTCAGCCTCTGGGGGAGAAAATCTCCAGAGTAGCAGCCACAAACTACGAATGGCCACATCTTCAGGAGGGGAAAAGCTAACAGTACCTTGAGAAGTCCAACACTCTCTGGCCAGCTGCATGGTGCTGCTAGGCTTTCCGAGACTCTTCCTGGAGGCTTTTCAGAAGGTTCTCCCTGTGGTCAGCCTTGGCTGTGAACTCTGTCCAAATCAGGATCTTCAGTTCTTCAGCTCCTGGCTGGAATCCACTTCTGTGATGAGTGTCCAGCTCAGTCAAGGGTCACCAGCTGTGATGGTGGTCACAGGGGTTTTTAGAGGATGGAAGAGACAGGGATCTTGATTCCATTATCAGAGGGCTTGATTTATTATTTTATGATATATATATATAACATTATAACTATACTACATAGGAATGGAAAGGAAAGGTTCTTCTTCAGAAGCTGGCTAAACTAAGAATAGAATAGCAAGAATAATAACAAAGGTCTGTCTCTTGGCAGAGAGCAAGAGTAGCCCTGCCGTGAGTGGTCAGTAGATCCAAACAGCTACAGAAGACCAGTCACAGGTGGACCTGTTGCATTCCACAGCAGCAGATAATAATTGTTTACATTTGTTACTGAGCTTCTTCTCAGCTCCAGCAGGAAAAATCCTAAGAAAAGATTTTTCACAAAAGATGTCAGCGACACTCATACTCAAAGAAGAGTCCGCCACCAGATTTGATTCAGCTGTTCAGGTCCATACACAATTATGGACTCTGGCCGTGTCCAGGGATATTATCATTTTATCTCATGGGATGGATATTCCATCAAGTGAGTGCTGCATCTTGGAGTTAATACAATTCAAACATCCATAATACAGTGCCTGGAAACAACCAGGAAACCTCATGTTTGAAGAGGAATCCAAGAAGGCAAGGCATCTAATCATGGATGTTTCTGACCCCAAGGGCTTGCCTGAACAGAGACATGCTTCAGAAGTGAAGGAAAGCCAGAATGTTTGATATTTAGAATCTTATAATTTTCCACAAATCTTCACTAGAAAACTCACAACCAGTGGCACATAGTCCCTTCTGAACAAAGTAATATTTTCCCAGTAGACATTCAGAGAAATTAAAGTTGCATTTTAGTAAATGTGGATTTCTATCTCTGCAGTGTCTCCTCAGCAGTAATGTTGACACTTGATGGCCAAGAATTCTTTATTCATTTAATAAAGGTATACAGAAATGAAAAAAATCTCAGCCAATGAAGCCAAGGAAATGCAACAATTAGGGTAACTCTCCTTCCAAGCTCAGCATGCTTAGCTTATGACACAAAAATAGAGAGATAAAGACAAACCTTACTGCAAGATTATAACTACAACAAGACATTGAAGCCTACAGTTAAGAAAAATGTGTCAAAATTCTCATAACATATATATAAGTTTTAGCCAATTTTTCTTTAGAAAAAAGAAGAGCAACATCAGTATTCACTCTATTATTAGGCCATTTTTTGTACTACATAGTGATGAACTGAATCATATGGTATTGTTTCATTTTGACCTCCAAATCTCTCCTTCCAGCTCTAAGATTAATCTTCCAATTTTCAAGTTTATGCAGTCATTCAAGCATTCCATATGCTGACCCATACTCTTGCCAAGAGAGATGGTTTGCAAATACTCTGAAGTTAGCATTTCATTTTTTCAGATCAGCATTCCTTTGCCCGCAGAAATAAGCAGTGTGGGTCCATGCAGGAGGGCCCACAAGTTTTCAGGCAGCTTAAACATGCAAAAGCTTCATAATGCTGTTAATTTAATATCCCATTCTGAGGTTGGCATCTGAGCAATTATTTACTGCAGTTAAGTAACACTCACCTCTAAGAATGGACAGGGGTCCCCTCCTGGACTTGAAAATTGCCTTTAGCATCCATTAATGGGGTTGAAGACCCAAGACCACATAGTCTGGGTTTAACAGAACATTCTGCTTCATCTTCCAACACTCTCAAGCCCTAACAAGTTTTCTGATATAAAATAAAACTTCTGCATTACCATATAGCTTTTTCACCCACCCACAGTAAACGGTTCAAGGCCAGACTCTTTAGGAACTTTGCTATTTTTCTCCCCATAAATTGTGAAACTTGCAACGATGAATAACAATCTGCTTCCACACCTCTCTGCTGCACAGCCTCCTTCACTGAGACAAAACTTTCCAAGCAATTCTCAGGACTATAAAGTCATCCTGTGACTCTCTAATGTGACCAAAGAGCAGAAATTTGGACAGCACTCCAAGTCAAGTTTGGTTTGTTTTGTCTGTTAGAGATTTTTTTTTAAATTCCTGTCAGCTGATTTCAGCACCATCAGAACTTTACTAAAACATGCTAACAGACTCATTCTCTGCTTAGGGATCTCTGCAAGCCTCAGAACAAGGTGTTTTATTGGCTGTATTAAAAACTCCTTCTAAACACTCTGTGACAGTTGTTTCACTTCAACATATGAACAACTTTACTGATCTTGTATGAAGTTCTCACATATTGGTCAAAAAGGATTTTCCTTACATTCTATTAATGATTATTTTGACCATGCTTTTCAAGCAGGGTTGTATAAGTAATGCAACCCCCTGCAAACCATAAAATAGAGGATTTCCATCCCTTGACAAAATATTAGAGAACCAGGAAGAGATTGGGAATCTGATAGTATGCAGATCAGAGACCAGTGTGGCAAAAGGCTATTCCCTTTGATATTCAACACCACACCATTTCAAAGGAGATTGACAAGTCAAGTTTAAAAAATCCCCCAAGGAAAAGGACATCAGCACAGACAACTGACAGAGCAGATGCTTTAGACATGAGAAAAAAGACTGAAAGTTGGGGCTTCTGAGAGAAAGTTATTTTTACTGGTTTGTCCAGCTGCTTATTTCCATGTCTCCACCAGAGCCTGGATGTGGTTATTTCTTTACATCCCTATTGCCCTGTTAATTTCTAGTTTTACTGTCATTCATTACAACCAATGATGCTTGCCTAGTTAGTGTGTTACTGTTTAGCAGTCTTTTCCATAGACTTCAGGAATAAACCACATCAATGGATATAATGAAGATAATTACACTCTTCACTTACATTGTGATTACTGTGCTGCAAGAAACACCAACTTAAGGCACCATTACCCTTATTTCTTATGTACTTACCAAATGTAGCTCCTCAGCCTCACTTTCCAGACCACACATAATTTCCCACTCCTATCCCACTTCCACATCACTGTATTTAATAAATTAATTAGATAGCACATTCATACACTTTCAGCCTTCAGGAGTAAACAAAGTATTGTTTACTGTGTCCCAAATGTCCCAAATTGTTCAAAGATCTTGTTTCTATTTTCAGAACAAAGCATCTCCAACTATATTTTGTCCCTTTGCAAGAATGAGACCCAGCATCTTCTGCGGGGACCACCATCCTATTCAAGACATTAGAGTGTGCCTTAGTCCTCTGTGGGTCTGTAGGAGTTTTCCAGTTAGGATATTACCACCAGCAAAATATCCCACAGAGTGGTGTACTACAAAGGCACCACAAATCTGTCACCAAAATAGACTCCAGCACTTTACACTAAGCAAAATGTCCAAGATCCTTTTGGACAGACACTGTTACTGCTTACTTCCTACTCATAAGCCAGTGTCTGTGCCTACTAGAACATTAGGGCATCATTAAAGCTCATCTATTTTCCTAAGCCTTTGGAACTACCTGCTTTGAAACTTAAGACAACTGCAATCACAGTTTAAAAGATTTATTTGTCCTCAGACTTAGACATAATGCATTTTCTTGTGTGGATGCTATGGAATTTTTTCCCCTGTACCTTCTTCATACATTTTTCTGCAGAGAAAAGGGATTGTAGCAAAACAGAAACAATCCACTGAGCTTTAACATATTTTAGCCTGTATTTCCTGCCTCTGCATTATCTTACCAAGAAAGGCAGAGACAGCTATAGCAAACTCTTGCACAAATTTACAGTGTGAGCAGATAAAAAGCAGTTATCTGAAGTAGAACAGTGTCATACTACTTGGTCTCAGTTCTACAGTTACCTGACTTGCTGAGTTTTAGCTGAGCTGTCCCCACTAGAGAGGGAAAGCATCAAATGATGCCAGGGGACCTTCAGTACGAGACCACAGGGCAAAAGCCAGACTTTTCAATCAGATGATATCTTGAATGTTTATACATTTCCAGTGAGAATTTCTGGTCTAAGATCAGGCATTTTCTGGCTCAGCTTCAGTTAGTATGCTGCATTTTAACATAATGCAGTTAGCAAACACATGGAAATGGAAAAATTGTCCATATTGGACAACACAATCACAAAAGACAACGGAGTATAAATATGTGCTAATCCATTTCTACTCTAATGAAACAGCAGAATAGCAGCAGAAAGAAAAACATATCTAGGACCAAATTCAATAGTAAATCCCATATCAGTACAAATTTACCAAGAGTGTTTTAATATTTTACCATTATGATTATACATCTGATGCACTTTTGAAGGAAAAAAAATCATTAAGTGGCGCTCAACATTAAATGCAAGTAGTCCAGGCTTTATGATACTTAGTGACATCAGAATACATTGAAAAAGTGGAAAAATTACTTGGTTGCAAACACAATGTCTTGGTTTAATCATGTGAAAGAAGTAGGTTGAAAGTCAACCACATCAGAATCAAGAAAGTAATCAGCTAGAAAATAAGCTAGGAAGCATCCCCATTCAATACAATCTGGAATTTTACTCACTGCTAGTAATGTGTGAATTTGCTTAACCCCAAATACTGCTTTTCTCTAGATCTCTAGTACAGGAAAGCTACACTAAGACATCTGTATTTGTGGGTCTACTCCAGCAATTAACATATGGTCACCACATGGGACACTGACCTTTTCATACAGTTGGTCTTTGCACTTTGTTAAGCAGTAATTCTGAGCAATATTCTCTGCTTTCTCTAGACATCAGATTTGTAAAAGCTGGTTTTAGATGCTCTGCAGAAATTAAAAAAATTTTTGCAAAACTTCTGAGAACAGCTTGTACATGGTGCTGGTTACAGAATGAAACAGTTGCACTGGAAAAGCAAAAATGAAGAAACTTTTATTTTCCTAAGAGGAAAGAAAATAATTTCATGTCTGTTTTCCAGCAGTTTTACACATGCTGAAACAATAACACACCTCCATGAGGGAAGAGACCTTGTTCTTAATGTTCACTTACCATATCAAATTCAAGTGAGATATCTTCTGTGGGAAAAAAGGGTTGTCCTGGCTCAGGGCAAATTTGAGAGAGAACCCCCAAAAGGGCTCCTCTAGGAAAGCAGATTCAATTGGCCCCTCCCCCCAGCTGGTCCAGGAGAAAATACCTCCTTGGAGAAAAGTGGAAAAAACTGTTTTTAAACAACAAAACCTAAACAATATTAATTAATAAATCCCCTTGCTGCTCCAAAAGAGATGACAAACTCAGAAAGTCCCCTCTCTGGGTTGCAGCTCAGCTCACTCAGTCTCTTATCAGTCCCTCGGGTGCTGGAAATGTCGCGGGCCAGGCCCGGCCCGGTGGGCCACAGGTGTGAGCTGCCGGTGCTTCCCTGGGTGTTCAGTCCAGAGCAGGTTTAAACAGGTCCAAAGAAAAGGGAAAAAGGAAAATACCACAGTCCAAGGAACTTCTTTACCTCAGCTAGCTAAACTAAGTAAAAGCAAAGGAGACTTCTGTCCTGCTGTCTGTCCATCCGCAGACAACACAGTCCAGGAGCAGGAATGTGGAGGAGTGACTGCAGTGTATGAAAACAAACTGCACGCTTCTTCTCTCCCCTCTTCACTCTCTGGAACAAGTCTTAAAGGTGCAAAACTTACTATTCAGCATAAACAGAAAAAGGTGATTGGGGGTAAAAGCATCATATAGTCAACCTAGGACATGGGCCTTTTTGGAAGGATTAGTCCATTATGAATATTTATCCCAAGACTGAAATTAAATATCTGGACATCAAGTGTAGTAAGAGATGCCTTCATATCAAGCGCAAAAGCAAAATTGACTGAATTCACATTTCAACCAGTTTGGGGTTTCTTAATAGTAAGCACAGTGGTTATTCTGAATATTTTTTGTCAGTGTCTTTTTGTGCTTCCTTTAAAGCAATATTTTCTTTAACATTCTGAAATCCTCAGTATCACCGATTGGTGATATATGATTGGTGATACTCTTGCAAAATTCTGTGACTGTGGTCACAAGGGTTTGCAGGTGAAGGAAGAGACAAAAATGTTGACTCCATGACCAGAAGGCTTGATTTATTATTTTATGATATATATATAACATAATGACTGTACTAAAAAGAAATAGAAAAGGTTTCTTCAGAAGCTGGCTAAGCTAAGAATAGAAAAGAAAGAACGAATAACAATGGAGCTGGCTCCAACAGAGAGCGAGAGCCAGCTCTGCAGTGACTGCTCAGTAAATCCAAACATCTACAGAAGACCAATCACAGGTGGATCTGTTGCATTCCACAGCAGCAGATAATAATTGTTTACATTTGTTGCTGAAACTTCTCAGCTCCAGCACGAAAAATCCTAAGAAAGGATTTTTCACAAAAGGTGTCTGCGACATGTCACCTTTCTTTATTTAGTTAAATTAAAAAGAAAAAATGCTGGTGTGGAATGAACAGGGAATTTCTTCACGTGTAAAATATACAATTCTATCATATCACTACAACAATCTTACAATATAAGAAAATGCAAAAACAATGCAAAAAAAATTCAAGTCCAAGCAGCTGAGTTTCAGGAAAAGTCCATGGACTGAAGATGTTCCTCTTTGACATATCTGAAAGTCCTTTTGGGTCCTGAAACAGGCTTGCTGCAGAAAAGTCCATCAGTAGTTATCAAGAGTCCATTTACAGTCATAAAACAATTTCAAACAATTTGAGACAACTTCTGGAATGTCTTGGCCACAGTCCTTTACTGAACCAACTTGAGCTGAAGCTGATTTTTGGCCTTTCAGTGCTTCAGAAAGGCTGCCAGCTCTTTCAACCCTTTGTATTGAATTTAAATTTTTTGTTTGGTTGGTTGGTTGGTTTTTTTGGTTTTTTTTTTTTTTTTTTTTTGTTTTAAAATCGGAAAAACCAGCAGCAGCAGCAGAGGAGCCAGAGAAAGGCCCTGGGGGGCCCTGGCCAATGTGGAAATATCAGGAACCCCAGACCTGCCCCACAGAAAGGTGGCCCAGGACCAGAAGGGGGAAGCAGAACCCCCAAACCCAGCAGGAGGCCAGGAGGTGGCCCTGGCCCAAGGAGCCAAGCCAAACAGTCCAGGCCCAGCCCCCGAGGCAGGCTCTGCCTTGTCACAGAACAGACCCGCATCCTACTGCCAGTACAGTGGCAGAAGAGGTGACCAAAATCACCTTTCCCCAAAATCACCTGCCAGCAGCAGGAGAATAGAAGCTGTCCCAAGAACCCTCATCTCGGGTCTAGGAATGTCTCTTCCCCACAGCAAATGAGCAATGGTCTCTTCCTGTTGTACCCTCTGCCTCTGCAATGCAAATGCAGAAGCTGTTGCTCCCATCTGCCTCCTGGTACCACCCCCACCCCCTGCGGGCTGGGGACCAAAGGCAGACTTTTCCCAACCCACTGTTCCCTCGCCGCTGGGGCGCGCGAGGGGCGGCAGAGATGGCAACCTCCAAGGGGCAATCCCTGAGCAAACACCCCCCAACCCGCCGAGAATGCTGATTTTGAACGCAGGCAGCCAGGCTGCACCAACAGCCCGCTGTTGAGCCATGCCTCCTCCACGGAAAGAGAGGCTGACGCCCTGTTTCCCTGTCCCAGCTCCTCCCGCAGGGGCAGCCACAGGACAACCCGAATAACTTGGGGGGGAAATCACCCTGGGTGGAGGAGCTGCCGCCACAGCTGCCGCCGGGGGCAGCAGGACTGCATGCAGCTCTGAGGATCGCGCGGGCTCGGCGTCAGTTTCAGCAGCATCCTGAACTGGGACTGCCTCGGCGGAAGACGGTGAAGCCGCCATTGGGACTGGCGGGGGCGGCAGGTGTGTGCAGGAACACGCCGCTGTTGTGTCGCTTGGCTCCGGGAGCGGCAGCACAGGCGCGCTCTGCCTCTGCGTGAGAGGCTGGCGGAAGCGGCGCAGGGTCGGCAGTGGCGTCTTCTGCTCCTGGCTCTGAGACTGGCCGCGGAAGCACAGCCGCAGTCTCCAAAAGCAGCGGAGACAACAAAGAAGGCAGCGGGGATGGGGGGTCGCAGCCGTGGCAGGTCGCTCCTCTCAGCTGCAAGTTCGTCGCCTAGCAACCCCTGCGCAACCACGGGAAGCGGCGGAGCTGTGGGTGGGGTTGCCCAGGGAGGTGGCCGCAGGGCAGGTCCGGTAGGCGGCCCTGCCAGCCCGGCAGGCGGGACCTCGAAGACCAGTGCTACCCCCATCTCTGAGCTGGGTGGGGCCCAAGAGGCCGGCCGTGGCGGGGCCTGCGGCGGTGCTTGCGTCCCTGGCTGGGTCGGCGGTCACGGAGCTGGTTGGGGCGGTGCTCGCAGCACCGTCCGGGGCGGCGTCGCCCACTCTTCATCCCCCGTGGGGGGGGGTGGGGGGGGGGGGGAGAAAGACAGCTTAATCTGAGCATGCTCCAAAGATGCAGAGGAAAATCTTCATCAGCTCTGGGAAAGACTACGCCCCCCCGCTGGGATGCAGGGGGTCTGGGAAGCAGAAAATCGTCCCCCTCCAAAGGGTCTTCTCCCGCGGCAATCGGAGGAAACGGAACGAGCCCGTTGCAGTTAGCAACCCAGGGAAAAACAGCTGCTCTCCGTTTCAAGACTGGAAAGAGCATCCTAAATGTTGGATAAATCCGGGGCTGTCCGAACCCACAGTCCAAAACGAGTTGGAAAATGGAGTCCATGCACTCCCATACGAACACATCCAGGGCATACAGCACATTCATATAAAACCCAAAGAGCTTTGCCCATCGAAAAAACTCATAGAAATCCATCTCCAACAGGAGAATTACGTCCTTTTCACACCATTTTTGCCATACAGCAGTAAGTTTCTCCTCTGAAGGGGAGAATGGAACCTCAGCCTCTGAGGGAGAAGTCCTCCACATTAGCAGCCACAAACTACAACGGGCTGTATCTTCAGGAGGGGAAAATCTAACAGTACCTTGTGCCAGGGTCCAACACTCTCTGGCCAGCAGCATGGTGCTGCTAGGCTTTCCGAACATCTTCCTGGAGGCTTTTCAGAAGGTTCTCTCTGTGGTCAGCCTTGGCTGTGAACTCTGTCCAAATCAGGATCTTCAGTTCTTCAGCTCCTGGCTAGAATCCACTTCTATGGGCACGTGTGAAGCAACCATCAATGCCACACATTCGGGGTTTACCCAGTGTAGCAAATGCTCCTCTTGGGTCTCACCAAGTGATGAGTGTCTTCCTCAGTCAAGGGTCACCAGTTGTGACCGTGGTCACAAGGGTTTGCAGGTGAAGGAAGAGATGGAAATGTTGACTCCATGATCAGAAGGCTTGATTTATTATTTTATGATATATATGTAATATTATGACTATACTAAAAAGAAATAGAAAAGGCTTCTTCATAAGCTGGCTAAGCTAAGAATAGAAAAGAAAGAACGAATAACAAAGGCAGCTTTCTCCGACTCTGTCGGAGAAAGCTGTCTTGATTGGCCATTAATTATAAACATCCAAGAGGGGCCAATCACAGGTTGACCTGTTGCATTCCACAGCAGCAGATAATAATTGTTTACATTTGTTGCTGAAACTTCTCAGCTCCAGCACGAAAAATCCTAAGAAAGGATTTTTCACAAAAGGTGTCTGTGACAAAATTCCATCAGTGTAGTCCAGTCATTACTAACATTTCTTATTTTTATAAACCAAGCACCTATCCTTAGTCAGGGAGCATGGAGGAAGAATTTAACTTGTTTTAGCTAACTTGACTAAATCCAAAGTGAAGCCTTACTGAAAGCATCTCAAACTGTCATTTTCACATTTAACATGGCTGGTAAATTTTAACACACAATCATAGAGGATTTCTTAGTCTCCTCAGTCATACAGAAAGTACTCTTTCACAACATCTTCACTAGGACTTAAAACCAAATTAACTAACTCAAGTTAAAATAGTTCCCCACTCCCCATTTTTTTAATTACAAGGAAACTGAGAGTCAGTCATAGCAGAGATATTTGAAGACCAACTGTTTTTTCTCTGCAATCTAAATTGCATTTAAACACCACCTTTAAATACAGTTTTTGACTGATTTTTTCAGTCTTCTCTTATACATTTCATCTGTTAGGTTTTAACAGATTAACTGATTTAATTTCATTCCTACAGTTTTTTTGAGCCAACCCTAGATCAAGCCCAAAGCTATTAAGGTTTAAAATTTATTTGTTGTGACTTTCTATGTATCATTTCTACTGAGTCACTTTAAAAATTTATGCTTTCAACCCTCTACAACAAGGGAACTACCCTGAGACATCTTGCTCTGTCAATTCCTTTGTGCAAATAAAATCCAGGGTATTGGAAAGTATGATAAGGGTTACATGTAGAAAGAGCCCCTACTAAACTTATAATACACGCAAATCATTTTGACTTCAGGACTCCTGACTGATTTTCACTGTGCTTAAATCAGGACAAGTGCATGCACAGCAGCCTGCCTTGCATCGAGCAAACCTTGGCAAAATCGGGGCAATCTCCATTTTTGACTTTTGGGTTTAAGGTCTACACACTTGTGTTCAACAAGGTAAGAACTCGATTGAAAAGCCAAATCTCTAAGGAAGATTAACAGTAATTAGCAGAGGATGTAAGTGGCTAAAGCACTTCAGCTATGCATTTGAGATGATCTTTATGGCATATTGGAAAGCATATTAGGTAAGCCCCTTAGATAACTTTAAATCATGGTACAGAGAAAAGTCCACCTGTTTCCATCTGAGACCTCATCCATGTACAAAACCCATCAGTACATTACATACAAAACACTCCAGAAAAATTCCATGTGCCCTGACAGGCAAGCACCAAGGCATCCATGATGTGGATAATCCTGAGAGCCCCATGGGTCAACTAAAGACACCGTCAGAGCAACTGTGATTCATTCACACGGAGCAATTTCTAGAGGCAAGTGCCTCCGTAAACATTAAGGTCAATCTGATAGAAGTGGTTTTACAGCAAGAAAATATTAGTGTTCTGAAAACTGCACAAATTCCTGCAGAGCTCAGCTGTTAGAAGCTCTGCTTGGGATACATACAACGGCAGCTATCTTTAAGGAATGCACTGATTAATTCCCTACAGTCCCTTTGCCATGGACAGGACCAAAGATATCACTGGGCCTCTATCTAGGGGTGAGTGACTCTTTTGTCCTTGTTTTTAATCTGAAACCACACACATCATTGTTGAAATTGGAAAGATACTCTGCCAACACAGGTCTCCTGATGGGCAGTGAAATCTTATTCTCCAAAACCTGTCCTCAATACAAATGGTGATTAATGAGGACAATGAGTATCAGACAGTAAATATCTGTTATCTTTCTTACCACAAATAGACTGGAATTAACAAGTAATAAATGGTCAGGAGAGCACTGGAGTGTAAACAAAGTTGTGACTCTGCCTTTCATAACTGATTTACTAATTTTGTGGAAGAAGTCAGAACCTGCAAAGTTATATTTAAAATATTAGGGGACCAAGAAATTAGTTAGAAACTCTTAGAAACTGATTTGAACTTGGGTTTCAAGGAGGAGAAGAGGGTTGCTTCATTTGCTATCCCTCATGCTTCACTTGGTTCTGATTTTAGAGTACCCAACAATTCTTTTCCACAGACAGGGCTAAGTCACTGTGGCCCACTGCATTGCTCATATCACAAGGCTGGGCAGAGTGCTTTGCTTCTCTCTGCGTGCTTACCTTAGGGTCAGAGTTATTAGTCCCATATCCAGTGTTTCCTAATCTTTTTTCTGAGAGTAGTTGGTGCATTATAGAACATTTTTCTATACTCAGGGACATCTACCACTGTTCTATGCACAAAGCTTTTAGCTGTCCTGTAAATAGACCAGTCTCCTCCAACACAAACTCCTGAAAATAGCATGATGGTTCCAGCTCGCATCCACATTTTGTTTCGTGATTTGCCACAATATTCTGTCTAGAAACACAAGTAGTTTTATGACTAGTTAATAAGCTGGTGGCTCCCCATTTTCAAAGACCAGGCCCCCATTTGCCTTTTGTCCAGGTTTCTTGTATATCAGCTATTTTTGAATTATCTTCAACTGTGGTATTTCATTAGTCAGATTATGTTGCAACGTAAAGAGGGCTTTATGGTTAAATCCAGTATATTTAAAATACCTAAATTACCCAAGTAAGCTGCTACTTAAAAAAGCTTTTGTTAAAAGCAAAATTGAGACCAAAGTAAAATGTCCAGTTAAAAGCTAATTAGAGATAAAATTAATTTATAGCAAATGATTAAAAATAAAGTTACAAAAGTCCAGGCAGGCACCATATTTTTAATAGCATCCCACAAAACCTGAGCACAAAAGAACAATCAGGGTGCATGCTTCCACAATCAAGGTGGCATAAAACTCTTCAGCAAAAATACTTCAACTCATTCAAAGTACCATTCCCCTCATATTAAAGGCCTACCTTCTATTTTTTCTTTTCAAAGACACATGGAAAAATCTTGCTATCCCCTGTTCCTAGTTTCTTAGACTACAGATTATTGCTGCTGTTTGTTATTATGAGCAGTGTTGCAAGTACTGTGTCTGCATTCACCACACAAACACCTGAAAGACAGAGTGTTGCTGAGTTCTACATACTGGGAAGCCCTGATTATTCTTCCTACACAGGGGAAGTTGAACAAGTCTAGTTTGGAAGTGCGTTTGTGGACAGGTTCACCTTCTCTTTTATAGTGAATGAGCAGCAAGTAGTTACATATTGGAATATGATCCCAATATATCTAGGTGGAACGTGCCTGGGCTGTTCTGGCCCTTGCTGCTTGGCCGGAGGCAGCGGCTGTGGTATTTCACCACAGGGATACTTCTGGCCAGCTGGGAATCGCAGCTAGGCACTAGAAAACAAGTCCAGGCTTGTGGGAAGTTCAGTTTTACCTTTGGTGAAAGTCCTTAGGCGAGGTGAAGAGAAAGGAGACGGTTTCTGATGGAGGGTTAAAATCCAGAGCTTTATACCAAAGACACAGAGATCTGAATTGTGGTAACAGCTCCAACAGAATAACCTAGCACATGGTCTGAGGTTCCTTTTAAGCTCAGGGACGGGGGGAGGGGAAGGACAGGTGAGCCAACCAGGTGGGAGGTGGGTTAGCTGAAAGGGGATATTGCAACACACTGCTACAGTTACATAAATATATTTTAAGACATAAGCACTGAGAGTAATAAAATATACCTGTCCACAAATATAGCTTATCAACTGTTAAAAGACATGAACTATTAAAGCTTGTTAGATGTGAAGGGAAAAATAGACACTGCTCTCCAGGAAAGCAAAACTGTCTCCACCAGATCTCAAGTCAAATGTATGCTAGAATAACAAATTTCATATACAATACAGTATGACTACAATTTCCAACGCTAAAAATTTTATGAACCCAGACACTTGTGTTATGTTAAAAAAAGTACTGTCTCCCGCATTAAGTTTGTGATGCATGAGCCAAACGGATCCTACCTGTATAGAGAAGAGTACAAAATGAAGGTTTCTGAGGGAGAGTATCATTTCCCATTTTAGACGCTTCCAACTTTTTCTAAAGCTTTTGTAGAGGTGAGAACAGCTATATTTTTCACCACGGCAATGAAAAATGGTGCCACAATTTCTTTGCAGTTTTGGAAGGGTTGACCTAGCCACTCTAGGCCCCTGTTTCAAATGAGACTTTTACAATAACAATTAACTCTACATCCCTCCAAACAAATAATAGCATGAAGCTATACAAAAACTAACTTCATAGGACCAGAAGGACCCTTAGCTCATCAGACTTCTGCTGGCTCCCAGGTAACTCAAATAATCAATGCTGCACTTTCTGTTACAGCTATTTGACATTATGCTCCACAGAATAACACACTAATAGGCAAAATATAACACAGTCTTTGTTGATTCATGTGGAAAAATATTTATCACAGAAATCTCTGGGAGAGGAAAAAATGCTAAATTCTCTAAGAATTATCATTTTTGTGGAAATTTTAGTTTTATTTTTTCCTCCCAATGTCACTAGTTTCCAGTTGATAAGTACAGTGACAAACCTTCATTTTCATGGGCATTTAACTCTAGTTACTGAAAGGATTTATGAAGCATAATTATCTTTTCAAGACATTAAAAGCACAGTAAGATACAGGAGAAAAAGCTGACAAATTGAGATGTAAGCAACAGGTTTGTGGGTGGTCTTATCTTTATGTTCTGGAACTAAAAATCAAAGATGAAGAACTTCTGCATAATCTGTTTATCTGATTGATGTTGATAAGACTGTACAACAAAAGAAATTCAGTATTTTATGCAGGAGTCCATCTTACTTACAGAGTTATATAACCAATTCTAACAATTTTGTTGTGGTTCATAGAGAACTGAACATGATTCATAGAACACGATTTCTCATGTTGCACTTTGGAAGTGCCTTTAAGATTAACACAAAAGTTACATTTGCAGAGTCTTTGCTGGGCTAAGTGGTTTGGTGAAAGGAGTCAAGATTTATCTGTGAAAAAACTTTGCTGCTAAGATTTAAAACTCCAAGAATTATTCTAGTATATATTTATTTTTCTGTCAGTCCACCCCCAACCATCATACTCTTCAGTGTGGTTCCACTGGATAATATCAGGTCCTCCATCTCAGCACCAGGCACTCCGGAGATGCTCTTGTCCTGCACAGCTAAAGGCTCCTTCCCTTTAGCCTCACGTCACACCTGTTTGCAGGAAGGGTACAAGATGTGAATGCAGCTTTCAGGCTGGGTCCCTGGGCCAACTATAGCAGGATTTTTTTCATCTTTCAGTTGGTAGTCCCTAAGGCAATTCTGATCCTTGAATTATAAATTCCCTAGAAAAATTTGTATTCATAGATCAGTGCAGCATATTAAATTTTCCTTTTCTTTACTACTTCTTATGTAATTCAAAGAACCCTAGGTGGGCAATCATCCCCTTAACCTGCACTGCAATAGAAACTTGTGTGCCTTGCCCATCAGCAGCAGTATAACCTTCAAAAGTAACTCCCTCTGGATTTGGGATCTGTAAAACCTCTGTCTATGGCATTGAAGCTTAGGAGGACATCCATGCATCCCTCCTCCTCATCTTGAACAATAATGAAGCTGCCAAATGCAGCTGAGGATGTCAAAGAAACTGTAAGCCTAATGATTTTCATAATTTAACATCTTTGCAGGAAGTCCTTAACATGTGGCATTACTTTGTAGAGAGAGTTCTGCATCTCTGTGAGATAATGTATTTGACTAAAATTGGCAATGATCACGTCTCTATCTGTATATCAGTAGACAGACACCCTAGTGATTAATTCTCTTTTTATCACATCTTTAGTTGTCTAATCTGTTCTCAGTACAGATTAATTTGTGTCTTTCAGGGGGTATTCAAACAGTTTGTGTCCTTTAGAAGTCCTTCAGAATGGTCACCATCAACAAAAAGTTGTTGAGTTCCTTCTAAAATGTTAACATATCCAGATAACCAGATCAAAGAACTTTCTATCAACAGTGAAATCTTGTATTCCAGCCCCGAATGGAACAGAAAAACTCTGAACCTTGGTTCAAGACAGTATCAAGCTTCATCCACTAATTTATTGCAAAGGATGTTGTGTTATAACACAGATATGCAGTAAGATATATTGAAATTACTGAAAAGCTGAAGTACTTCTGATTTTACAAAGCAGCTATTACACTTTTTGTCCTAAGGTCTACACAGTTCAATTTCTGAGTCACTAAGAGAAATCTTTGATCCACAAGTTATATGACTGATTTTTATGATTAATACTAGGCTCTGAAAACCTCTACTAGATAGAATTCAGTTGGTGTTCAAGCTTTGTGAAACGACTGAGCCTTTAAGTGATGTATTATTCTATGTGGCTTGTTTGTTGATGATCAGCAGTTTACAATGATGACGAGGTAGACGGGAGATTTGCTCATCCGATGATGACCGACAAAATCTCAGATTTATTGATTAACAGAAACACTTTTATAATCACAGTAATAAGGCTCATACATATTGCAAAACTAGAGCTCACTATTGGTCAGCTATAAGAAGTCAATCCCACCTTTCTCAAGATGTTTGTGGCTTCTTTTTTACCTCCTATTATCACATAATTTATAAAACAACTTCTTGCTCAAAGAAACCATGGCCTTGAATTAGGCAGCTGTTGTTTTCTCAGATGTACTTTCTCACGTCAGTTTTTTCCCATCAACTATGTCTCAGTAAAAAACTGTCCACATTTTTTCCTGTTTCTTTTTTGAGCAAGAAGCTTTGTTTGCCACATCTTTTCATATCAAGTGACTGACTGTTTTAAAATGCAGCTAAAAATACAAAGCAAAACAAGTAAAAGCATCAAAACTATGCTTAAAATAGTGCATATACTACAAGGCTTCTTAACCGTGGTTCTAAGCTTAAGCTTTTTAAGTTATACAACACATATCCTCAAATTCTTTACATCTTTGCTTCTGCGCTAAAAGCAAAAAATCTATAACAGCTCTATTCTAAAGCACTGTGTGATAAGCATTTTACACATCTGTAGTAAGCATATCTAAAATCTGTGATTTCTTATTCAGTTCATCTTTAACCCAGCACCCTATCTATTTTGTGAAGTTTCTTGCCTTATCTGCCACACTTCCAGGTAAAATAGTTGTTACTATCACCTGATGCAGCTTAGTCCAAAAACTTAAATTCCTCTACGTTTAATTATGCTTGCGTTTTTACACCCTTACATTAGGAAAGATACATTAAGATGCAACAGTCATAGTTTTGTCAAATAATACGGCCCCCTCTGTGCTTGCTGGTATGCCATTCCAGAGCTGAGTCTAAGTTAGCCCTATTTTACTCTATTCTTATTTAAATCCTGGGCATTTAAGGGTTCAAAGCTTAACCTACTCCCCCCCTGCGGGTTGCCTGCAAGGCTGGCATTTGCACTCCCAAAAAGATCTGATTCTTCTGGGGGAGAGTCCTAGTGGTGTTCAAGGACAATATGAACTCACACTGCTGGCATCTGTCCTGTTTGCTTTGATGTTGGCAACGGGTCGAAAAAGATAAATTTTTACATAAACTGCCACTGTTCCCAAAACTACGAAATTCCCCTGGGAACCAAACAGGTAAATTTATAAGACAAGTTCGAAAAAGATTAGTAACTCTTCTTAAACTAAAGCAAAGCGATGATTGATTAACTCTTGTAATCTGATCAAGCACTGATCCAGCTCTTTATCGGGATCGCTGCTAATTGGCCCTACCACGGAATGCTGTGTTATGGGTACTGTGAAAAATACATGTATTTTATAATTGGCTTTTTGCAAATACCAAAATGAACACTATACGTGTTGTGTTAGGAAGTAATGCTGTATTAATTCTCTTAAGTACTGTGTTAAATATAGTTTCAAGTTATAAAAATTGTTAAAATAGAAACTATGCTATGTAAGATGCTTTGTTAAACAGAAAAGTCTTGCAGTGAGATAGCAGCTACAGGACACATAAATCTTTCCGAGAAAAGAAATTTACTGCCCTCTTATCAGAAGAAACTAACTCCTTCCCGCTCTGAAGGCACTGTTAGGATTAGAAGGAAGAAGTTGACTCTGACCAGACAGAATCCTGTGTTTGAATGGAATTTAAGCAGTATGCAAGAGGCTATTTTCAAGGGTTAATACTTTGTTAACGGGTGTCCCTTTTTCGGCCTCATGATGCCCAGAAAAAAGTACCTGGATGTCTGAAACTCTTTGCTTTTATTGTCTCATATTGTCTTGCTTTAAATTGTCCAAATTATTATGACTCTAATTGTATTACTATTTTTGTAACCATTTTATTACTATTAAACTTTTAATAATTTCAAAAGCAAGTGATTAGTGTTTTTCACAATTATACTAATTATCTATACTTTGCAGAGACAATATGAGACTTAATCTGAGCTGTAACCCTTTCAAAGATATGCTTTAGTTCTTAACAATAACAAATAAGGATCTTTTGCTCAGGTGTTTTAAAATGCTCTAAAGCCAGACTGATTCCTCATCCTGTTTGTTCTTGCCGCTCTCTCTGCTAGTCATTAAAATTATGGTTAAATGAGCACCTGTTACACTACAATTCACATACTACGGACTGTTCTATCGGAAAGGTTTTGCCACAGCCCCTGCAATACAAAGTTACTCAAGCAGCACAATCAGGTTATTACAGTCAAGACATTTTTGACCCGCCGGACCCCGTATGTAATATTCCAACAGCGACCCAACAGTTTTAACCAGTCCCCCAAAGGTCCGGCAGCGGGCCACAGTCCTGTCGACAGCCTTCGAGTGTCCTTTCGGCTGTAACAGCAGCGGTCGCAGCTTGCTTGTCAGTCACTGCATCAAGAACAGGCCCAGTCCACCTGGCAGGTACCCACACAGCCCCCGTATCTCCCCCGTTTTGTTTTGCAACTGAGTCAGTGCACCAAGGAGGTATTTGGGACCATGCCAAATTGTCAGGTGTATAGACAACTCTGTGTCCTGTCGATAAACTTGTCCTGGAGTAACACAGTGCATAATTTGCTGAAAAATGTGCTGCTGCTCTGGAGTAACACAGATCGGACTTGCCGGCTGTGTTCCTTTAAGAAGTGGACGTAAACCAGTCAGCAGCCCGTTCGGTATTCCAAGAATTGCCCCTTGTTAATTTGAAATGGTGGAAAGGGGGTGTTTAACATAACCATAATTTTCCTGGTAAAATCCACATCAATAACTCCAGGTAAAACAAATAATCCAAGCATAGAGGCAGATGATCTCCCTGAAAGCAGTGCACCCATCACTCGACCTTGTATAACAATAGGTCCTTTAACTCCCATCGGAAATGTTTTTTGTGGATGCGGAGTCATCAGCGTGATTTCTACAGCGGCTGCCAGGTCCAGCCTGAGGCTTCCTGCGGTGGCAGTTTGGAAGCAGGGACATTGGTAGCATCACGTACGGTTTCCTGTTGGAGCCGGATTAACTGCGTCGGACTTTGAAAAGGTGTAAGGGCAGCTAACACCTGATCTTGGGAAACCTGTGCCTGTAACCTTAACCCCAGCTGTTTGATAGCATCTCCCAGGAATGCTTTTGATCCTACCAGCATCTGAGCTATTCTCCCTAATGCCTCTTTTATGGCCCAATTCGCACCTAATGTGTTAAGCACACTCTTCTTAGCCTGCCTACTGTCCTGAAGAGCACACTGTTTCAACATAGCCTCTGTTGCATAATAAGGTACCCCTGCTTTCTCTATCGCTGCAGCAGCATTCTCTATAAACAAACCAAAAGATTCTTCCTGGCCCTGCTTAATTCCAGGTTCTTTTAGCTTGTCTATAGCCAGTCTAATTAATCTCATAGCCTCTCGGCACTTATCTGATCCTGTCAGAGCCTGAGTTTTGGTGCAAAGAAACGCACTCAGCCCCATAAACTCATCTGCTGTCACTCCGAACTGACTAACTCCCGATCACAACTGCGATAGCGACTTCCAGTCCAGAGCAGTTGTTACTGCTTGCAGACCTCCCCCCGCCTGAGTTGGAAAAGTAACCAGGCATGTTAGTTGTGTAGCCGCATTAATTGCACCATCATCGCCTTTCTCCAAGCCCTCTTTCACCAGCGCAGCCCAAGCCTCCCCCCGTTCCCTGGCAGTAGCCCCCGCTAGGTTGCTTTCCACTCCAGGGATCAGCTCACTGCCCCAAGGAAGGACAGCCGGGGCCGGTTTTGGCCATGAATCATTCTCTCCGGGGGGTGCAGACGGCTCGCTCGTTGCCTCGGTACCAGAATTAAAAGGCGGTGGTGCCAGGGGAGGCAAAGACACCTATTAAACACAGGGGCTAACATAGTGTCTTGGGATAAATCTCCCTCATAGGTTCTGTTTTTCGTATAAGCAGCAGATGCCTGCACAGCTGCTTTCTGTTCTGCCTGATACTGCAGAAGCTCATTACGAATCACCCTCCAAAGTTTTCCTATCTTTTCAGCTGTCTTATCATCGTCTAAAGTAGCCTCCCAGAGCACATCCCCAAACTTACGCCACCCTGTTAGCTCATGTACAGTACAAGGATCTACGAATATTCCCTTAGCATACCCATATGTCAGGAGCCTCGGTAACTCCTTTGTCAAATCTATCCCCTTAATCTGCCGCTTTTGCAAGAAAGCGGTAAATAAATCATATGCTGCTTGCCTTTCCATACCTAATTCGTCAGCGCTGTTGCAGCCCCTCTCAAGGTCTCGGCAGCACGTATCGGCCAGGCTCGTCTATACGGTCACCCAGGGCACGGTGCGGCTTACTAGCCCTCTTCGTTCACACTTATTTGCCGTCCCGGCTGCTTGGGACCCGAACTGTCTTACGTCGCTCATCCATGGTCGGGGTCACCATTTGACAAAGTAGACGGGAGACTTGCTCATCCAATGATGACCAACAATATCTCAGATTTATTGATTAACAGAAACACTTTTATAATCACAGTAATAAGGCTCATACATACTGCAAAACTAGAGCTCACTATTGGTCAGCTATAAGAAGTCAATCCCACCTTTCTCAAGATGTTTGTGGCTTCTTTTTTACCTCCTATTATCACATAATTTATAAAACAACTTCTTGCTTAAAGAAACCATGGCCTTGAATTAGGCAGCTGTTGTTTTCTCAGATGTACTTTCTCACGTCAGTTTTTTCCCATCAACTATGTCTCAGTAAAAACTGTCCACACAATGATCCCAAATTTACCACTGTAGAAGGCTACAGTAATGGGATAGAATATGAAACTTGAGCAAAACACAAGATTGTTACTTGAACTGATACATGATAATTCTCAAAATATACTGGATAAACCATTTCTCCCCATTTGGTAAAGCCCTTCTGGGTTTTATAAAACAAATAGTCCTCCACTTGTGGATGCACAGGATGTAGACACCCAGGTGAGAGCAACAGGGAGGAAGAAGACTGCCCAGAAGAGGAGAAGCAGCAGCTCCAGGCACTGGAGCAGAGATTGCCCTGAAGCCTGTTCAGATCCCATAGTACAGCAAAGGGAAAATAGGAATAAAAAGGAGCAGCAGAGAAGAACAATTATGAACTGACCATAACCCCACTTTTTCCTCTGCTAAACAACAGACCTGGGTGCAGAGGAGTTGAAAATAGAGAGGTGAGACTAGGAAAGGCAGAAGGAAAGGTGGTATTTTAACACCCACCTCTTTGTTTCTCTCCACCTGAATCTTCTACGGGGTAATGAGTTCTTTTCCCCAAGTTGAGTCGGTTTTGCCAACAACCATGACTAGTGAGCAATCTCTCTGAGCTTTCTCATACTATTTTCTCTGCTGCATCCTGCTAAGGTCAGGGGGAGCTGAGGGGAGGAATGAGCAGCTGCTTTGAAGTTGACTATTAGTCAGGGTTAACCCACCACACCGGGAGCAGACACATTTAGGGGAGAAATCAGCTATGGCAAAAGACATTCTGAGCAGCACATATATGCATATAAATAGTGATAATTCTTGTGATTTGGAAGATAGAGTTCTATTTCTTTTGGGTTCTGGTTTGGGTTTTTTCCTGACACATTTAGATTTTGGACTCAAATTACACACACAGATTTCACTCCCTCACAAATTAAAAATCTAAATACAACATTTACATTAAAACGTATTTCCATAAAAAGACAAAGCTGAATTTTGCCTGTGACCAATGACTATCCAAACTAATGTTCCCTCAGTCCCGTTTCACTTGCCTAATTTTAGCTTTAGTTAATTTAATACTGAAAAATCACGTGGGCACAATACTTTTCACATTATAGGCCTATCATGGAGTTCATTTAAGGTAACTCTCAACAGACACACCTCTTAGTGAAACTGCAGGCAATTTACATAGCTCTGCTGTCATTTCTACAATTAGAAGTTTGTGGATCCAATCTGGTTTTCAGGAGGTTAACATAAAGAAAGTCAAACTGCAAGTTGCTACATCAGTCATTCTGACTTTGTAGACATAATCAGTTCATCAATGTCTGCTTAAGATTTTGATCCCTGAAGACACTGTGAAAGTTGACTGCAAATAAAACAATCCTGAAGTTTGTTAGAAACTGATCTGGAATACTTGCAATATGTGAAAGCTGTTCCAAAAGCCTATCATTTCATACACAGTGTAACAACCACAGGCATGTTATCAGTACCCTAAAGGAACATCACAGCTAGGACATGTAAACATAGGAATAGATTAATTTTTGTTCAGGCCCAAAGCCAAAAGTTAATTCTTCAAAAGAAGCTGCTGTGAAAGTACATAAGCTCCCAGGAAAAATTAGGGATACTGAAGTGCATTCAGCCATTAGAAAAGGTCAAATGTCTATGGTTGGACAATAAATAAGCTTGTTTCTTATTTCTACCCAAGTAGTTAGAATACAGTCTGATGCATTCAATTAAATTCCTCCTTGCCAAACTACAAACTACATAAGCAGTTACTAACCAAGCTCTAATTATAGGTAAGAAAGCTATGAGATGAAACACACTCCAGTACAGCACTACAAATTCAGGAATACTTCATTCTGACTGGTTCTCCCACTAGCTCTCAGTGACCATGCTCTTCAGAGTACAGTTTCATTACAGTTTCATTCATCATTACTAGTATATGACTGAAATCAACAAAAACTGCCATATTAAGAAATAGCAATTTCCTGGTCCTAACATAACACCTGGGAGTGATACTCTGAAAGGAGGAAATAATAAATGTTAGTGTTGCAAAATACTTCAAAACACTCATGGATAAAATATTTTCTTCTGCTTTGTTTCTACATCTATGAAACACGCAAACAACTGTTTCTTTCAGTATCAAGACAGATTAATGTGGCTTTTATCAAGAGATAAGAACTGGGAAAACTGAAGTAAAGGACACGAAAATCAGAGGATTGACTACTAAGATAATCAGACACCCCTAACTTAAGCAAGGTTTCAATTTCTTCATCCTGCAAATCATGGTGTTTGATTAAAAAACAGGCAGCAAAATTATAGGTATCACTTAAGTTCTTAAGAGATGTGTTCTATAGCCTCTTGTAGCCACCCGTAGAAAGTTTATTGCAAAAACCTGCAGGACATCATATGAGTTATGGGCATAAAAACAAATATACATTTCTGTCTCAGGCAAAGAAACTTCCATTTTACAAAACTGGAAAATGTAGATAAAGAATTGAATACTTTGCTATTACAAAAAAAATATCAATAAATGCAATTAAGAAATATTTTCGAAAGACAGCAATCACCTTCAGCTACTCTGTCGAAGCCAAGTTATGGTGCAACACTTTTTCAAATTAAGCAGCGAACAAAGACTACCTCCACACTTTCTGTCATTTTAAACTGTTAGCCAACAGTCCACTACTCTACTACTAAACACAAAAGTGTGTTAGATCCTACATTCCTCCTGTTTAAAAAAAAATTTAGAAGGAGGTAAGAAAATTGGTAATTAAAAAAAAAAAAAAGAATGTTCTCTACATTTAAATTAAAATGTCTTTTAGAACAATTTCAGTTTGAAAAAACAAAGTGTGCCAGGGCTACAGTTATCCCACTCGCTAATACTTTCTCCTTAATTTTATTATTTACTTTGAGAAACAAAATAGCCACAGAAAAGATTAATGGAACTTGCTAGAGAAGAAACTGGAATTGGAAGCTGGCAGCACAGAAGATTCTTAAAAGCAATTTTATGGTCATCTTTCATTTTCTTTGCTTTTTCTTCAGTCAGCTATGAAAGTTCATTTTTGTATACATTCAGCATAAACAAGAAGTCTAAGTCACCATCCACAGTTCATTGCATTAAAATTGCTACTAACAAGTGTATTTTAAAAAATAATGTTTCACAGTTCTTTGTGTCCAAAGTTACCCTTTTTCTGAAAGCTGTTATTTTTAAATGAAAGAGATCCCTGCAATTTTATATGATATCTTAGCTGTATTTATGAAAGGAAAACAAAAAAAGAGACAAAAATAGTGTTTATAATATTTCTCTGAAAGGTCTGAAGGTCCTAGAAGTTTGTTTTCTTGCAACAATAGGAGATGCAGTTATTAAAGTTATTAGCATTTTCTTGAAGTAGTTTTCCAGATTTACCAACAACTTTCCCTGAAGTAATGTATCCCGTCAAAAATGGTGGTATTATTATGCTTCTAATATGCTTTTAATGTGTGTATTAATATTACACATACACACACACACACACATATACATATATAAAAGGTTTTGAATTACATATATATAATGGGCATAAAACTGAATAGATCTAGATCTTGCAGAAGATGTGGACATGGTTCTGTGATTCTTTTTCTAGGTGGCCCTGCTTGAGTGAAGGGTTTGGACTAAATGACTTCAAAAGTGTCCTCTAGCCCCAAACCTTCTGTAAGGCTGAATGTACTTTACATAATTTATGTATTTATGTATTTTACATAAATTGTGGTGTGACATACCAGATTTGATAATACGCAAATGCATCCATAATCTACAGAAGATATTTACCCAGACTTGACAGACACCCACTGCAATCTTATTGAACACCAGCAAGTTTCAAACAAATCAAACCAGAAAGGAAATAAAATGTAGATTAGTAGGTACAGTCATAGCTTTGAATACTACCACTCAATTTTACCATTGTTTCACTTGCCCATACTTATTTTTACAGTTTCTCTCACTTTACATATATTTTGTGCTCCAGAAATTTCATTCTAATCTCCAGCCTAAGTAAGAAAGCTCAGTTTTCTATCAAGCGATTTTTCAATATGTTGAACTCCTTTGGCTGTCTAATATTATGAGTTAATGATGCAGTGTATGCTTTTCAGATTACCATATTTAATGGTTTTCCTCTCCCCTGCCCACCCAGTTTCACATTATAAAATGTCATGAATCACCTAAATTAAAAAAACTGGTCTAAACATTTAAAAGTTACCAGGAAGAGGAGAGACCAAGATAGCATGACTCTGTAAAATAGGTCTCTTTTAAGAGCCATACTGAAATCACAAAATTAAAGGATCAACTTCATCGTTATGCCAAACTCAATTAGAAGCATATCAATGTGAATAAAGTACATAACACTACTGGGTTTTTATATAGCTAACTCACACTTCAAAAGAACTGGAACAACAACTTTTTCTGACCTCTGTGCTTAAAAAAAAAAAGAGGTCTGGTTGTTTTTTTGGTTTTTTTTTGCATTCACCATCTATAAGAAAGGAGTAATATGTAAAAACCTAATTTGAATTCTGGAAAACTATAACAGAGTTACTGTTCATTAGTAATTTTTTCTTAAATTTAACAGCTTAAATATCCTGTAAAATATTAGGATCTTGATAAAAACCACCCAGAAGGCCTTCACTGTCAATGCATATATTTTGTTTTAACATATTTCACATTACTCAATAATGAGCAGCCTAGAAAATATTCCGTAAATCCTGGATTTCAGAAAGTATAGATAATTGGAATATTTGTTGTGTTCCTATGTCCGATGTTATTTCAGCATATCTTCCTGTCAGCTTACTTTAATAAAATAATAATGAACTTCAGAGGAACAAGAAAGTTAGAAACACAAGGAAATAACAAGTGAAAAGAAGCTACTTTCTCTAGCTCATCTTCAAATAATGAAAATGTGCTCACAACAATGAAATCAGGCCAAATACTGAACATATCAAAGCAGATCAGGTCCTTCCAAGCGTATATTAGAGGCATTACTGAGGAAAAAAATTCTGAAGGGCAGCACTTTTTTACAGAATTTTGTACACTAAGGGTAACTACCTGGTATTGGAAACCAGAATTAGCCATGCAAGTGAAGACTCTTTCCTTCACCTCCACATAATTCCAGGACTGTGGGACAGCCAAACCCAGCCTAGGGTTTGGAAGCCCATGGCATGGACTGTATATAAGAGGCAGATCAGAAATTTCTGACCCAATTAGTTAACATCCTGCATCTCAAACCAGTCTAACATCCCTGACCTGTTTGATGAACTGCTAAAACCATAAAACATTGAAAATTCATTTTGCAAGGCATCTCTGAAGGTCATTGAGTTCAAACCTCTGCTCAAACCACGGTCAATTAAGAGACAAACTTTTCCACAAGACATCACAATTCGTGGCAAGTTCTGGTAATTCTGCACTGACTAAAAGGGTTTCTCTGCATTGTCAGTATTTCTACTTGCACATTTTTCATGAAAAGTCTGAAAACGTTTCTGTTCTATATAAGCATTAAAACCAAATGAAACAAAACCACAGAGCTAATGAAGCTTGGCACAAAAAAGGAAAGGAAGGAAGGAGGGAAGTGCTAGAGCAATCTTAATTCAAGTCCATTGTTTCAAGAAGCTGAAAGCATCATGGATGACTCTGTTCTTATTCATGTGATCCCCCAGTTTGAGACACTTACGTAACAGCATCTCTCCCAGCGTGGTGTAGCACAAGTAATTGGCAAGAATTGTTTTATCTCCCATCTGCTGCCAATATACTGGGTTTTCAGGCCTTCATGAGTGATGCTCTTCTTAAAGGTCCAGATCTTCTTCAATTCATAACACTAGTTTTTGTCTTTGGGTTGAGATGGAGTTGTTCCTTATTTATATATACTCCTGAAGAAGCACTGTAAAATGACAAAAGTACCAGTTCATTTGCACCTGCAGAGCTATTCAGAGGGACCCTACCTCAGAAAAATAATGGCAGAAGTATGTTTACCCCTCATGTAAAAAAAAAAAAATTAACAAGCAGTAAGGCTATGCCGGGCTATACTTAGGTCACAAACTTTGACCTGTCCACAGGCTGCTGTGAGTAACATTTCCTTGGATACTAATCATCTGTCCCAAAACTGCAGGAAAACCCATTAAAACCACCCATCACCACAAGGTTTCACACATAACCACAACAAAATGCAAATATTCTTAAAATACATTTTTTAATTACTTCATATTTGTGAAAAATGGAGTTCAGACAAGATTCTCAGCATCAAAGTTATAGCACATTTTAAGCAGAGAATTAGTGTGCCAAGTTTCCCATTTAGGAGTGGCTGAAAATCATTATTCTGCTAACAGATTTTTTGGTTTAGTCCCATCTCTCTTCCTTACGTTCCACCCCCCCCCCCCCACCTTTTTTTGTTTTGAGAATGCAGAATAAATAAGATCATTTGTTTTAATTAAAATGCAGTGTGCTCTGTGTGCAGGATAAGAGTGATGCATCACCTTAGTGCTCAAAACAGGGCATTTCTCTTTGTGCCAGAACTGGGCTATGAGTCAACTGTACAAAAATGAATGTTAAGCCTTTCAGAAGGAATTCCATTTGCAAAAAAATTGACACACAAATGAAGTCTAAAGAAGATTAAAATATATCCTCCTCTAAAAATCAAAGGTTAAATGCAAATATCTTCTATTATTTTGTTGAGGCAACCCATTGTCAGACATATTTCGGGGTTTAATCTTTTTCCATTATAAAATGACACTGGTTTAGAACTTGAGACGAAATTCCCTATACTTCCTTCTCTACTTCCAAAATGAACTTTCTTATGCTTAATAGAAAATGGGTAAAACAGTAGCCTTTTTTGGATTTATTTCCTTGTAATTCAGCTTTTATCATGTGTACTCTTATTTACATGTTGAGTGAAGTATTCAACCACTGATCTCATCTTTCTCCAAGAGGTATTACTGAGATGCATAGTTCTCTTGCTAACTAGAATTTCCTGATCTAAAATCTTCTTGCTATATTGAGCTGAGTAAAATTAATGGTGCTGCAACTGTTTAGTAGTTTTCTCTCAGGAGGTCAAGTCTAATGCCTGTTGCTTTATTTAATTGTCACGTAGCTAACAACCCTTCTACACACAAGGTGCTGAATTTTGCAGAAGTGTTTTTCTTCCCCCACCTCTGATCTGTTTCCAGCCAACCTTTCTAATGCTGTTACAATGTACAGTACTGCACAGCTATCATTTAGATTCTTTTTACAGCTCTTTTCTGCCCTTGTTTTGGTCAAAGGTCCCATGAGTCTTTTACAGAACATGGGTACTGTCAAGTTTTGTTCAAATATCAACTTAATTTATTTTTAAAACCCCACAGTTTACAAATCTTTTCCTTCCACGAGTTCCAGTCAGTTGTCACTTCCCACTTCACTGTTGCGAGCTAATGCATGACGACTATGCTGATCCACCCTCTGAGGCATCTGCAGTTCAGGTTTTGTTCCAAAAAATGGAAGCATCAGTTAAGTGGAGTCTTTTTTATCCACCTCTCAGATAATTTCAGGATATCAATAACCTTTTGATTGCAAACACTGATACCCAATACAGTAAGACCGACTGTGAATACATGGGATATCAAATACGATGAGTACGTGTACATGTTCCTATACACATACTTTGGAGCAAGATGGTCACTTAGGTCTTACTTACCTCATTGATTATGGCAGCAGATGGTACTCTGCAAAACTATTAAAATACCAGTACTAGTCACTAGGTCCTGTTATAGAGTTCTACAAAAATAATTCCTTGCTATTTTTGTCCTACAATTCCTTGTTTGCTGGCAAAACTCTTCTACACAGCAAAATCAATACAGTAGTTACTTTCTTCAGCATCCAGACAAGAAACCTGTATGTTCAACCTTCAGCCACAGTTAAAAGTATTTAAAAGTTTGTCTGCTTATTTCAGCAATATCACAGCAGTTCCAATTAAAGATGTCTCCTTTAGCCATATATTCTGCCTCACAAAACCCCCCCATGTTCTAACATCATCTCAGTCTGAACAAAGCTGCTCGTCTAATTAGTGTCTCCTGTACTCCTATATAATTATTGTTCTAATTACACTTGACTAGTCTGTATGGAGGAGAAAATCCATGTGAAACTGTCACATATGTTGCTTTTTATATTCTACGTTAAATGAGTAACAGCCACAAAGGTAACAACAGAATAGAAGAGGTATCAATAAAGCCTTGATTTAGCCTTTGAGATTGATTTGTATATTAGGTAAGATGGAGCTGCTAAGTGGAAAATCAGAATTCTCTAATTTGTAAAGTACATAAAATTAAACCTAAGGAAGGCTATTTCTATTGAAGTAGTTACATTGATTACCGTTTTGTTCGGACAATCTAGAGTTAGCTTGCCTATTTTCACAGGAACTTCTCCCAGCAAGTGTATTATTTTGTACCAAGAAGAAAAATTATAGGAAAATATAAGAAGTTGTGGGCTTGACTTCATATTACTTACAAAATATACTCTTTTTCTCTAACAAATCTATCTGTTACTGAATTTACTTTGGCTAAAGCGTGAGCTTCCTAACTACTTAAATGTAATCAATGAGCTAAATGTAATTCCAATAAAAACAAGAAAATAATAAATAACTGTGTAGTACCTCCCCTTTAACCCCACTACCCATGTGAGCATGTCCCATGTCCATTTAGAACACAAGATGAGTTCATTCTCACTGAAGTAAATAATGACTACAAGAGAACTCAGCCTAATTCAGACAATAATTATTTTTAAAAAAGTATTTACAGTAAGAATGAATGGGCAAGGTACAGTGTATTGTGCTGATATTAAAAAAAAGAATTTGAGAGTTAGAGTCACGACCAGGAGTCAAACCCCAATGTCATCCAATTCTTCCAGCACTTTACAAAATGCTAAGATAGTGCTCAGCATCAGGCTCAAGCATCCCTATCAAATGGGCAGCAAGTAGTTATAGTTCATTATCAGTTTATATTCAGAAGTTTGGTCAATTCAATACAGTTGACCAACAGCTACTCCGTCAGTTCCTCTAAAGTTTCCTTGGGAAGTTAATTCAGATTCACAAAGAACCATCAAGAAACAAATTGAGATGATTGCTTTTACCAGCATATAAACTATCTGACCTATTTTAATTTTGTTCACTTCATTGTAATACTGTTATCTGGTATCTTATGACTTAAATATTTCATAGATTACGATTTACTCCTTCTTAATTCAGGCCAAATACAATCCATCAGAGATACAGGGGTTTTTTGATCCATTCTGTCTTTTCTGAAACTCACATGACTGTGAAAACAGGTAGACAGTTTATGTGTCAGGGAAGATTGTCTGGGAAATAAATGAATAATTTAGAAACACTCAAAGAGCTTGTAAAATTCTCATCAAAAACTCAAGAAGTCAAGAAATTATCCCCTATCCCTAAAAAATTGTCTCAAAGGGTAATTTCCCCACACTGCCCTGGCCTGGCCTGATTGAGGGCAGTTGACAGATACCTGATGTAACTCTGACCTCATCACAGGAGCTCCATGCACAAGATGATTGATGCACACAGAGCAAGCATGTTTTGAAAAGAACCAGTCTTCATTTTGTAGTTAAAGTGGATGTGGATGTCCAGCACTAATTTCAGACTGGACAGAGTAGCTCAGTGTGCAAAGCAGCACTGATCCCTAGCCAGAGAGCTCTTACAGCAAGGCTTTTTCTCAATTTGTATTTTTACTCACTGGTTTTGTCTAACTGCTCGATCCATCTTGCCACTGTTCCAGTGTCTTCCTAGTACCTGCTGCATGACTGGCTTGTGCAGCACTGAGTAGTTCATTGCCATGAAGAGGATATCCAGGAGGCAACTTCATTATACAAATTATCAATTAAATATAAGTGGGTTTTTAACACCCTTCTTGGTCAAGGCCAAATGTTCAGGTCAGGAAGACTGTGAAGCCTTGAAAAAAAATTCCCTGTGATATTGTGTCTCATTAAGTCTTACCACATATATCTAGCTACTCTTTTGCAAAAAAGTTAAACAGCAATACAATATATTTGAATACACTTGTTTCATTTATTGTTTAAAAACAATAAATATGTCCCTATCCTCTGTATGCAGAAACAAGAATTATTGGCATAGTTAGCAAAGCCTTTGGTTTCATTTTACAAAGATGATGTAACAGGCTGTTATACACCAATCTGGAACACTCTCACAAAATTGGTCCTTTTCATGTTTCTTTCTCATACCACATATTCTTCTAAGTTGTTAAATGATAACTAACAAAACTATGATGTTGAATTATTAACCAAGCCATAGCTTTCCTTGTTTCATGGTTAATTTACTTCATACTTTCAAGTGAACTTGTGCCTGATTTTCAAATACTGCAGAATGGTTGCAAGTCTAACCTAACAGAAACAAGCTTTGCATCAACAAAACTTCGTGGCTTATTTTTTGTTACTGTTTTAAACTAGATTTGATAAAACAGGAAAAAATTGCCTACATTATTTGCTTTCTGCATGAATGGTTTTAAAAAATATACAAATGATGGTCAAAAGTTACAGAACTAATCAACCATGTTTCCTAAAACAGATGAAGTTTCACAATGGTTCAGTGGCAAGACAATATGCAAAAATCAAATGAAGATGAGAGCCATTTACTTAAAAAATTTCCACTGTCAACTTCAAAGTTAACTCATTGCAATACAGGAGGAAAAAAAAAACAACAAAAAAAGAACTATCATGAGTCTAGTGCAGGCACATTTGAACCTGACAGCACAAATAGTATTGATTTCAACTGAACTAAATTTTATTCTTTCCTTGGTTTTTTATTATACCACTTTGAGATTATCCAGGGAACACATGTTGATACCTACCATATTTCAAAAATACTTTATCTTGAACTAGAAGCAGAATCAAACTTTTCAAAAACTGTACTGGATCCAAGAATTTATGTCAAAAATAATTGTTTTAGATTTCAGCATTCAAGTAATTGATTTCGAGTGAACAAAAGCTAACTAGCTTCACAGGTCTGCCTAATTTGTGAAGTTTAGAAACAGAACCAAGGGCTTCCTTTAGGGAACGTGGGACTCATGCTACTGAAGCAATTCCTCAATACATAGCATATAAGCAAAATGTTCTTTTGCCACTTGCTGCAGGACTGAGAACTGGAATGCATTTCTCTAAGATGAGGGAAAGGATATGAATGGTTATTTAAAGACTGGGTCCAAAGGAAAGATTGAACTATTGATCTAATTCTCCTCCTTGCCTCCCATTAACCTGATCTCTCCAACAATTTTGTTCTCATTAGGAAATTTCAGCATCATTCATCAGAGAAGAGACAAGAGGCAAATACTACATGTTCTGAGAAAATTTGCTGCTGTGCAGAGGACACAAGGCCTAAGTCATTGCTTCTAATGAGGGAATGACTAGAACTCTGAGCTCTATTTTCAAGTCTGGCTGACTCAGTTGAGTAACCAGCACATGCATACACCTTTGAAACAGCTATTGCTTGAACTGAGACCTGCTCATCCTCCCTAACAGCAGAAAGAGACATGAGGACACCCTCACATGCATGGATGTGAAAGGAAGAAGGGGTAGGGAGAAAGCACACACTTATTCAAAGACTGTCAGAGCAGTGGTCTGCAGATCTCCTAGCTTGTGCCAAAACCATCCACCAACTCCCAGTAGTGAAGTTCCCTTGCTGAAGAAGAAGGTCAGACCAAAATTCCAAGGGTCACTCAGGAAGATGTGTAAGAGTGAGCCTAGCCCTGTGTAAGAGTGAGCCAGCAGGAGCTCTAGCCAAATGCAATAGCCCAAATGGCTCAATCAGCCATCCAGCTGGTCTCAAACACCTTTGAATGAACTGAATCCATGCTAACCCAGGGATTGCAATACTCATGATGAATATTGAATGGGAATGAATGATTGCATCTTGATTGCTGTGTCCAGTTCTGGTCCCTCAGTTTGGGAAGGATGTTGAGACACTTGAGCACATCCAGAGGATGCAATAAGGTTGGTGAAAGGCTTGGAACACAAGTTCTGTGAGAAATGGCTGAGCGAGCTGGGGGTTAGCCTGAAGAAAAGGAGGCTCAGGGGAGCCCTTATCACACTCTACAACTTCCTGAAGGGTTGTTGTAGTCATGTGGGGATTGGTCTATTCTTGTAGGCAATCACTGACACAACGAGAGGACAAAATCTTAAGTTGTGCCAGGGGAAGCTTAGGTTGACATCAGAAAAAAATTCTTCACTGAAATAGTAATTGGACACTGGAATCATCTGCCCAGAGAGGTAGTGGAGTCACTGTCCCTAGATGTGTTAAAAACAAGACTGGATGTGGCATTCAGTGCTAGGTTTATTTGATGAGGAAGTGTTAGGTCATAAGTTGGACTTGATGATCTCAAAGGTCTTTTCCAACTAATTCATTCTGTGATTCTGTGAGTCTGTGATTCTGTTATTCTGTGATCATGGAATCCTCTTTCCAGGCATGATAACGTCATTTCCCTGTGCAGGAAACCATCAGTACCTAGAGAAAGCCAGAAACTTCTGATAGCTCTTGATGATCTGCTGTGTGTGGGACCTCTAAGATAATCACTCCAGGAGTAACTACAATACTTTATTCTCTACTGAGCTTTTAAGTAAAGAGCCCCTTTTTATTAATACACTTAAATGCAAAGACTGTAGTAATAAATGAAAGCTTTTCATCCACTGCATGGGGTCTGCTCATAACAAAAGACAGAGAGTGAAGAAAAACAGAAAGCAAGGAGGTCCAAACCTACCCCTACATTCATGTTCTTGTATTTTATTTTCTAACAAATTTGACTCTGAATTTATTAATGTCGTTATTTCTTGTGTGTCTCATTGGGAACACAGACCCAAGCCTCCATGCTTGCAGGCTCAGCCTAAGAGATACAAAGCATACAGGCACCAGCTGAAGTCCTTTCCCCAGATCAGTATCGACCTTCAACTCCAGTTGTATGCGTGGGTCTTACTCATAGGCAAAAGCCATACTCTGAAGAGTAGGTGATGAGGGTATATTGAAGATTATTGGAAGCTAATATATAGGCAGTTGGGCCCATGGATTAACTGATAGTCATGCTCTTTACTGCACAGTTGATTTAAGTCATGCCTTGCAATCAATCCATGTTTCTTGTACCAGCTCATTGCAGAAATGCATTTTCAAGGAAAAATGGTGGCAAGTCCTGTATATGTAACAGAGAAGTCTATTCATCCATGGTATTCTATTTTCAACAGCTACTTCATACCCATGTATTTTAAACTACACACTGGTGCTACTTCAAAATCTCTGGGATTAAAGCCATGATCTAAAAGCTTATTCAAGTAATGTTGAAACATAACAGGCTGTGAGGCTGAACACAGTCTGACAACTAGTCTAATGCAGATATTAAAGTTATTTTTAGGAATCTAGCCTACATTTAAGGTCAGAGTGGGTAAATCTCAAAGTTACTTCAACTCCTCTACTGTACTGCATCTAGCTGCTTTCACATCAAGAAGGACTTTTCAAAATACAGATTGTTAGTAGGCTGGTAAATTGTTTCACAACTAATCTTGGATGGCTCATGTGCTGACATCACAGGGATAGGCTTATTACCCTCTTAAAACTTTGCTCAGACCAGCAATCTACCCTTTGTAGTTCAAATATCTTAAGCTGTGATAACAGCTTTTTTTACAAATGGGATTCCTAAATAGCCGCCTTTGAGAATGAGAACATCATTACTAATGGACATACTTCCAAAAATCACCAGCTTTTCAGCTGTTTTCTGTGAATTTCTTTTTCAGAGACACTTAAACACATCATCTATCATTAATCCCAAATGCTGTGGCTCAATATCAACACTTTTGAAGAGATAAAAGCTGAAGGAAAATAAGGAATAAAACATTTGTCAGACTGAACTCCCATGCCAAGTGAATGTTACAGTTATCAGAAAACCACAAAATCACTTACGTTGGAAAAGATCGCCAAGATCATCAAGTTCAACCTAAAAGCTCTAATTCTCAAGCTGTAAAAAAAAAGAACATGCGGTTAATGTGAATACAGTTGGTTCAGAATATGCAAAAGTCAATGGCTGGCCAGCTGGACATGAGTAGAAAATCTTGGGTTTATAGAATACCTGACAATTGCATGAACTTGATTCCCTTTCTCTGCATTTGTATTATCATAGCATCTGAAGTGATGAAGCTACAAGCTGAACCATTACAAAAAATATTTCGTACTTCTGTAGTTTTTTTCACTACAGAAAAAACTAAACTTCTTCATCGCAGAAGACCTTTGTTTGGTGCATGAGTACATCAACTTTACCTCAAAAACTGCTGGGACTTTTTCCCAGGTGAATAGTGGCTATTTCAGTTTCCAAAACTTGGGTACGACAATGTCAAAACTGTTCTATATTGGATTTCTAGATAGCATCCACCTCAAAAGCTGGGCTTGTCAATTGAAACTACAAATGCCTCTGAAAATTTGGGTTGCTTTGTTGAGTCGGTCCTCAGAAAAAAATGGATATCTGTCTCCTCTGGAATAAAAAAAAAAACAAAAACATGTCCATTTGCAAGATTTCTAGTTTCCAGGAGCCCTAAAACAATTTCTAAGCAGAGTACTTGAGAAAGAAGACTAAAATTTCATATTACTTTGAAAACCTCCAAGAGTTTTCAAAATCATTTCAGCCAGATGTTGAGCTGGCAAAGAACAGGAGTCCCTGTCACACAGAGACAGTACAAACAGTTACTCAAGATTGTGCATATCAATATCTGACAGCTGAGTACTTAAATGTGAAACCAAACCTGAAAGAAAAACCAGCTGTAAGGAGTAATTCTCTAATGCAAAATCCATAGTGCTATGTTTTAGCCACTGCTTGCAGCCTTGTTTATCTTAACTTTACCTTATTTTTTAAATGAAATGTCACAAATGGCACACAGTTCTCAAGATCATTATAAAGTGGAAGATTAAATCTCAATTACAAAAAATACATCCAAACAGAAAAGTGTCTTCAGGCCAATAAGCCAATTTCTTTTGTCTATAAAATGTAGTTACGAGTATAACAGTGTTTCCTGGGGATAGACCTTTGTCCTTGGTCGACTCTCATTTGTCACCATAGAGGGCACGCACAGGGTACAACCAGCAGCCAAGCCTCGCCCAAAGTACAAGCAGCACCAGCAAAGAGCACTTTCAGAAATGGAAATGAGAGCATAATATTTTTGTAATTTATTACTGTCACTAAATACCATAATTCGTAGGTCCAGCCACATCAATGTAATTTCCTGATTTTACTTTAAGAAGATCTAACTTGACACCTAGCAGCACTGATTTCCACACCTTAATTATATGATCCCATGGTAAGCTTTTCTGCTTCTAACCAATTTTGCAGAATTTTTTTTTTTTTATTACATCAATATCTCCTGATATTTTGGTTCCCGAACAAATAATATTCTTCTGCTTCAACTAATCTACATGGTATACTCTACATGGTGATTATTTTCACATCATATTTGAAGGTGTTATTCAGGTCAACAATTGACAATGACAGGAGATAATAAAAAGTCTGCTCAACATTTCAAATACTTCTTTACCAACACATCAGTATTTTCAAATTAATACGTTCATGCTGCTGCATGTTAGGATGAAGGACTTTTAATGATCATCTACACTAACAGCAACTCAGATTTCTTTGTTCAGGCCCTATCTTTCGGTACTGGGATAAACACTGTGAGCAGCTAAATTGTGCATATGTTACTTTACACTGGGCATCCAATGAAGGAAGGAAGGAAGGAAGGAAGGAAGGAAGGAAGGAAGGAAGGAAGGAAGGAAGGAAGGAAGGAAGGAAGGAAGGAAGGAAGAAAAAGAAAGAAAGAAAGAAAGAAAGAAAGAAAGAAAGAAAGAAAGAAAGAAAGAAAGAAAGAAAGAAAGAAAGAAAGAAAGAAAGAAAGAAAGAAAGAAAGAATTATGACTGCTTAAACTCCATGAATTATACATACCTTTCAGTCTGAGACTTCAAAGTTTTCAAAGAATTAGGCAAACGTTATGATTTTGATCATGTTGTCAAATTATTTTGCCAATGTCATCTCCAAATTAGGGGCTATGCCAAGGTCAGGTCTATTGAGAGATAACTATTCTTGACAGCAATAACTCTTCCACTCAAACCAATAACTGCAATAAAGTTTAGTGCTTCAGTAAAGCACTCACACAAGGAGACACTGGTCTCAATAGAGACTCCCAGTCACTGGTGTTCATCATCAGGTGAGGCAGGTGGTTGCCCAAGAGCTCCTCTGCCATCATACTTTATTCTCTGTGATTTGACTAAAAGCAACAAGAGCAATTCTGAACTATGTACTTACACAGTCAAGAAAAAAAGAAAACCTCAGTTGGGAGGTAGTGAAGGCAGCCTTGCCTTCCAGCCAAATACTGAACCTCTCCTCCTCATTCTCTCCTTGGCTGAAGAAGAGCAGGAAGCAGCACCACTCTCAGCTGAAAGAAGGCAAAGGTTTCCTTTGCTGGCCAGTAAAAGGTCAGGAGACAAAGCAGTCATGCAGCCTGTCTTAGATGATATCAGGACAGCAGCAGGTTCAGGGCTGACAGTTAGCCCCTGCCCACAGCAGCAATCCACCATTCTGTCAGTACTGCACATTAAAATGGATGCCATTTTTAGGCCTGGGATTTCAAACCACAAGCCAGCAGCTCAGCTTCAGGTCAAAGTAGTAATGACAGCAAAGGTTAGCAAGCTGAGGCCCAAGCTAAAATTATGCATTAAGTTCAAAATGCATCTTGGACTTCACCTCTTCCTCCCCAGGGGTAAAAAAAAACAGTGATCACTACATGAAATTTTCCACTGTTTTGTTTGTTTTCCACTTAATACTGTTTTGTGTTAAGGGCACAAACCCCACCTTACTGGGCCCCAGAGCCATGGAGAAACTTGCCAAGTTATGGCAGAAGGACACATGATACTCAACACGACCTAGAGTTCATCACTCTGATGCTCCCCTAGGACCTACAAGAACTGGATTATGAATGCTAAAAATTATCCCAGTTTATCCCCTATCTGTTTATGGACCAGTCATCCCTCACAGTTTGTCCATCTTTTTTTGCATCTGTTCACTTGGTGTCTGCCTCCATGACATCCAGAAGTCCACTATGCACTGTATTGAAGCATACTTATCTCTTTATCTACTTAAATTAATTTCCTAGCTCTTCTGTGGTAAGATTTAGTGAACAACAGTTCACCTCTTGCCTTTACCAATTTTATAAACCTAAGTCATACTCTACCACAGACAACTCTGCTTCAAACTACAGTCACAAATTTTTTAAATCTCAGCTACTGCATTCCCTTTGTCATTTTGACTAGTTGCAAGAGCAGCAATTAAATCCCCTGTGCCTGCCTTGAAATGCAGAAACCAGGACAGCACATTACCTCCAACTTCTGTTAGTATTCAGCTGTAACTGCCTCTAGAATTCAGCACTGTTGGGAAGTAGGACTGTCATTCATGCCAGTACAGGACTGAATGAGTTCCTGATATGGTTCTGAAACATTTATTTGAATTAGTCCCAAAGTGTGCCTAGTCCTCACTTTTGACAATCATACACTGCAAACCCTATCCATTTAAAGCCCTATGCATTTAAAGCATCTTGTCCTAACAAGGCATAATTTATAAATTTTTATTTGTTAGAAGCTTCACAAAATACATTATTCCCTTTTCAAACTGAAATCAACCTCCCTGTTTTTCAAGGAAACTCCATCTCCAATGGTTATCTTTTATAGAGCGGATTGAACAAAATTCAAACAATTAAGAATCCTATAATCAATGTCTCTCTGATAACTGAAGTATAACTACATAGATACAAAATATTTGCAAGAAAAAGCCTTGCATGATTCAGATTGGAAAAAAAAGAATCCTTTGAAGTAATGCTTCACCATTAGGTGACCTATCAGAATTGCTTTATTGTTGCTCCTAAGCCTGAAAGACAAAAAGACAAACTTGAGTCCTAGAGTATTAGTTATGTGTAAAAGAGACTCCAAAACAAACCCAAAAATTATGGAAACAATTTCACCCCCTGTCCTAGGCTGACTATATGATGCTTTTATCCCCAGTCACCTTGTTCCGTTTATGCTGAATAATTAAGTTTTGCACTGCAGAGAGTGAAGGGGAGAGAGGAGAAGCATGCAGTTTGTTTCCATACACTGCAGTCACTCCTCCACATTCCTGCTCCTGGACTGTGTTGTCTGCAGATGGACAGACAGCAGGACAGAGTTCTCCTTTGCTTTTAGTTAGTTTAGCTAGCTGAGGTAAAGAAGTTCCTTGGACTGTGGGGTTTTTTTTTTCCTCCTTTCCCTTTTCTTTGGACCTGTTCAAACCTGCTCTGGCCTGAACACCCAGGGGAGCACCGGCAGCTCACACCTGTGGCCCACCAGGCCGGGCCTGGCCCTCAACAGTTCCAGCGCCAGAGACTGAGTGAGCTGAGCTGCAACCCGGGGAGGGGACTTTCTGAGTTTGTCATCTCTTTTGGAGCAGCAAGGGGTTTTATTGATTAATGTTTAGGTTTTGTTGTTTAATAAACAGCTTCTTCCACTTTTCTCCAAGGAGGTATTTTCTCCTGGACCAGTTGGGGGGAGGGGGCGATTGAATCCACTTTCCTAGAGGAGCCCCTTTGGGGGTTCTCTCCAAAATTTGCCCTGAACCAGGATCCCCCCCTATGCCCATGTATCAAAAAATCAAATTAAGATAATAAGATAATTTTAATTCCTCCAAAGAGTTATGCTCTCCGTCTTTGGCACAAGAGTAATTTCTGCGGAGCCAGAAATGCACATAACAATTTTAACAGGTATTACCAGCGTGATTTCTTAAAAAAACAAACAATCTTTGTTATGGGCATTGTTCTTATGTCCAGCTTAAACTTGAATAAAATCTGTGATTACAAAATATATTAGAGCAATTGCTACCCTGATCTCTTGCAAAGAGAGAAAGTGAATCAGAGTTAAATGATACTGGATGGCACCTGGCAGCACCAGGCTGCAGTGGAGGTGAAGACGGAATATGCAGCATGAAGACAGACTAGGAAGGAAAAAGAAGGGCAGAGGTTCACAGTCTTCTTTGCAGTTTTGCCTTTTATCTGGACACCTATATGTGATAAGAGAATATTAATTTATTTGCATGAAAGCATTCATCCGAGGCAGTGGAATGAGTTGTACAGACAAGGTGTGGATGCTCCATTCTTGGAAGCGTTTAAGGCTGGGTTAGATGGAACTCTGAAGAACCCGGTCTAGTGAATGGTGTCCCTGCCCTTGAGAAGTGGGCTGGAACTAAGTGATATTCAAGGTCCCTTCCAACCTAAATCACCCTATGATTTTATGTAGAATTCTCCTCTTTATTTCCTATATGAGTCTAGGAAAAAAAAAAAAAAACCACAAAAAAAAAACCCACCAACAATTTTCACACCGTAGTGATGTTTAGCTACATAATTTTTTTAAAAGGGTTTATATTCCAATGAATTACAGTGAGTCTTACATATTTGTCAGAGCTGAACTCCAGAACCATGCATGGGCTGCCTTCTAACTACTCAAGATTTACTCTTTTGTCAGCTCACTAAACAGTGTGCTATTTCCTTCTGCAGAAAATAAATTTGGGTGTTCTTTACTCTGCAAGATATCTTCCTTTTTCCCCTGAATATCAGTAAGAACACAACCAGGTTGGAGAAGCCTTTATCCTACTCTGAAGAAAAACTCATGAATATTCAATCACTTCTGAAATTACTTCAAGGTGAGAAGTAGCATTTACTTTAGAAAGTAAATAGTTATCATTAGTTTTCAGACTGTCCTAGTAAACAGATTAACCATTTCATGTCTGGAAGTAAAAGAGCTTTGGACCTTCCTTCATCTCTGCCACATTTCTCCCTTTCCAGTGTGAGGTGTACCTGACCTGAAAATAGATTTTATTCAGAGGCTGGAGACTAAAAGTCTTTGTGTGGCACAGGCGAAGAAGCAGAAGAGAATGTCAAACAGAAAAGCTTCATTTGGTCACTCACTTGAAAAAAAGCACAGCTGCATGAATTCCTATTAGTCAGAGATAGCCTGTGGGTATGTTGCTTCTTTTTAATTCTTTTATTTTCTTTCTCAGCTTTCAACATCCTTTTCCCTTTCAGATATTCTGCTTGAATAAAGAAAAAAAAAAAAAAAGAAAAAGCCCTCAGAGTGATGGAGATCCCTCAAGACACAAATATATTTGACAGTTTTGATAGAGAGGCACAGCCTTGAAAATGGCCCAGAATGAATGCATCAATCTATGGTCATCAACACAAAAACCTCAAGCACCCACAGCTGAGCAGAATTCTATAAGCCAGCATTAGAAAAAGCAATGTTAACCTTCTTGTAATGAAATAAACCAAACCTTCCCTAAAACTCTATCCAAAAGAGGTATAAATTTAAGCAATCAAAGAATGGAATCAGACCACATTGTTTCTTTAGTTAAGCCACTAGTTCGTTCAGCACCATTTTTTATTTTTCTTATATAATGAAATTATTGAATCCTCAGAAATGAAGATGCTTTATTCTAAAACATCACCTAAGTCAGAAAGCTTTATTTCCTTAATGGATGAAAGTTTAATTTCTTGTGCATCTCCAGGTAACTGCTCATTCAATTTTCAGAGAGCCTACATTTGTACTTTTGCCAGTAGATTTCAGCCATACCCTATCAACAGACTAGCAAATGCAGAAGTTCACAATTTCACAAACACATACATTTACAAAGCACCATAGTTACTGCATTTTTGGTTTGATATAAACTCTAGCAGAAGGTTAATGTAGGATGGACTGCCAAAAAGTGAAGCCTAAAGACAGATTTGTAGTAGGAGGAGCTGTTGATCACATATGCCTGTTAACAGATTTTATTCTTTTAAGTGGTAGCAGAGGGTAAGAAAAGAATGAATGCCTTGAAAACTATGGTGAGGAAACTTAGAAACAGGATATTCTCTCTCTAGATCTTTCTTATTTCCATGACATTACAAACAAGAATGCGAAAAACAGCTTCCTTTCTTCACAAATACAGGCATGTGGAAAAAACAAACAAATGTAATTTACTCACTATATAAATGTCATAAGGTGAATCCTCTTCTTTCAGCTGGAAGAGGAAAACAAGTGTACAGAAGATCTTAACTTGGAAGAGACCTGCAGGGATTCCAACTCCTAGCTACACACAGAGTAATTTAAAAGTTATACCTTACATTTAAAAGTATTGTCCAAGCACTTCCTGAACATTGACAGGCTTAGAGCCTTGATCAGTTTCCTAGGGAGTTTGTTCCAGTGCTTAAGACCTCTCTCAGTGGTCCTATTATCCCATCTGAACCTCCTCAATGTGGCTCTAACCTGTTCCCTGGCATTGCATCACCAGACACCAGAGAGGAGATAGAGGCATTTCTGCCTCTGTTCCTATCTCAGGGTAAGGTTGGCCCTTTTAGCCACGGGGGCACACTGTTGACTCATAGTGATCTTATCATCCTACCCCAGATTCCTTTCTGAGGGCAACATTCCAGCCTCTTGTCCTCCAGTCTGTACACACACCCTGGATGATCCCACCCCAGATGCAGAACCTGGCATTTATGCTTGTTACATTTCATATGGTTGGGATGTCCCAGTGCTCCAATCTACCAAGATTTCTCTGTAAGGCCTCTCTAACCATGAGGGAATCACCAGCCCAGTTTAGTATGACTAGGAAATTTACTTCATGTGCACTTGACTCCTCTGTCCAGATCACTGATAAAAACATTGAAGAAAATGATCCTGAAATTGAGCTGTGGGGAACGCCACTAGTGACTGCCGAGATGTTACCCCTTCACTACTTTGCTTTGGGTCCAGTCTTTCAGCCAATTGTTCATCCATCCTATAGCACACATCTCGCTTTATGCTTGCCCAAAAGGATACCAAGACAGTATCAAAAGCTTTCTTAAAATAAAAATAACAACAACCAACCAAAACAACAACATATTCACTACCTTCCTTTTGTCCACTAGGTAGATAACATTCACATAAGAGGATGTTGGGTTAATAACCTGACTTCATTAAGTCATATCATCTTTGACTGATGACTGCATTGTCTTCCAAGCATTTTCACCTAACTCCCAGAACAATTTTCTCCATAGTTTTACCAGGTACCAAATCAGACTGACAGTCCTACAACTACCAGGGTCTTCTTTCTTGCCTTTCTCAATAATTGGACTGATTGGGCAACTTCTAGTTTACCAGGACCTATCTAGGTTCTCAAGACTGTTTATAAATGAGAGAGGTCTCATTGAGTCCTCCTTTTGCTGTTAATATGATTAAAGCCTTTTTGTGATCCCACATCTTACAGCCATTTTCTAATCCAATGGAGTTTTAAGCCATATGAATTTCCTCACTGCAGTGGCAATATCTCTGTTATCCTCTTGCGAAACCTGATCTTACTTACAAAGTCCATATACTTTGATGAGCTAGAATTACCTGTCCCTGTGGTCAGGACCAGCTATTTGACCAGCATTTGTGGACCCCAATTCCTTCAAAAGCAGATTCTGATGAGATTTTACTAACTGGATCCTTAAGCAGCCTACAGTCTGCTTTCCCAAAAGCCATGGGTGTCTGTTCTGCTAACAGAGCTCTTTCATATCACAAAAGATTTTAAACTTTACCACTTTGTGGTAACTAGGGCCAAGATAGACACCAAACATCATTTCATCCACAGACCAACAACAGATCCTGGAGGGCATTTTTGTGAGCCAGGTCCCTTGATAGCTGTATCAAAAAAGTAATGTTCAAAGTGTTTCAGGATTTTCCTTAACCCTTTCAGTGTCTGCTGTATGATAGTCCCACCTAACATCTGTGACATCAAAACTGCCCATAAGTACAGGGGTGACCGATGTAGTGATTTTCCTTAATTCCTTCTAGAACAATACATTGTTGCTACCTTGCTGGCAGAGTGATCTTTGGTAAACTCTGACAACATTTCTTTCATTAGTTTTTGTACTGGTCCTGACCACAAAGTTCTCAACTACACCATTAACTGCGAGTGCTGTATAGTCCAGCCCATCCCTTATATACAGCACACCCCTTCCTGTTTGCCTGCCCCACCCACCTCTCCCTGAGGAGCTTGTGAACGCCACAGTACTCCATCACTGGACTCTTCCCACTGAGACTCACTTACAGCAATGATGTCTTGGCTCTGGGACAGAGACAAAGCTATCATCTCCTTTTGTTTATCCCATGTACTGCCTGCCTTCACATACAAACATTTCAGATGTGCTCCAGCGTGCTCAGTTACACCATGGTGCGGTGTGGAAGCCCACACTAACACACCATCATTCAGGATCCAGGCATTGACAGGCTACCTGTTTCTTTCACTGTCATTCCCTACAATAGGGAGGACAGAGGAAAATGCTACTTGCATTTCTAATCCCTTTTCCAATCCCCTCAAAGCCTTGAAGTCTCTTTTGATCATCCTTGGACTTCTAATTACAACTTTATTGGTAGACATATGAAAATGATGTATCAGGCTAGGAAGTCTTCTAAAGATATAAGAATATCTTTAGCACAAGCCCCAAGAGAAGCAGCAAGCTTCCCTTAAAGGCAGGTTTGGTCAGTAGATCAGACCTGCTGTTTCTCTCATAAGTATAAATTTATATTTGTTTCTTCATGGAGGCAATCATGATGTGGATGTTAAGAAAACCTCTGCTCAGTCTTCCAGGAGCCACTTGCACCATCTGAGATGGAACTAAAGCTCCTTCACAGCTACACACCCTACCCTCACAGACAGACCAGGCTTCCTCACCAGTTTGACTGTAGGTTTTTCATAGCAGAATCTCAGACTCACAGATCCTTCAAATAACTTGATCTTGATACAATAACTAAACAATAACATAACAACTCAAATGTTTCAGGTGCCTCTGAGGAGGGACACAAATCAAATGAAACCCTGTTCTTTATACCCTTACAGTCTAAGTGTGCAATAGTCTGGGATTGTCAGCTCCTGCAGTGTCTCTGAGTGTCTGGTCACCTGGCTGGTGCTGCTCTGCTACTCACACCACTGTTTGCACTGAATGTATTTCTCAACAGGTGAAATAAGCTGACTTGACTTTGATGACTTCTCAAGAATGTGTGGGTCATCTTCAACCTCATCATGTCCCAGTTCATCCAACTGCAGACCTTGATATCTGTTGTATAAGGACACATGGAGGTGCAAGGAGACAAGGAGGGAGTTCTCTCCCTGGCCCGTAGAGACTGATTTCCTTTTGGGGAGAGAGTGCAGGATACCCCTTAACAGGTGTTGTACCTAGTTAACATTTTTGTTCCAGAGAGGACAGCAGTGTTTCATCAGTCAGCCCCGTTCTCAAACTCACAGATGCTCCTCAACCTCTTCACTGCATCTCAAAGCTCAGTCAACAGGAGGAACAGCTCTTCTATCTGTGCGCACCTCCCACAGACATTGTTGCCATTGATCTCAGACAGCAGCAAATACCCTGGGCAAATCATGCATCTGGAGATTTAGAGAGCTGCATGCTCCCCTGGGAACTCTGTCTGAATATCTTCTCTCCAGCAGCTGTCTGTCCTTGTTGCAACCTGGGCCCTCTCCACACATTGCCTGAGGGCTTCAGTCACCCAGGAACCCCATCAGGCATTCACAGGTTCATTCCAGCCCTGGTGCTCCTCTCAGTGCAGGACAAGCTGCTATCACTGCTGGTACAGCTCCTATTACTGTCGTCCTGGCACAGAGCAAGGGCTGCCATCAGCTTCCTCAGGTTCTGACTGTGTATTCAAAATGAATTAAAATCTCCTGCAAGTGACTGAAATGGAACAGTGTAAGGACATTGATTCCTCATCAGTAACTCAGAATTAATTCAACTGTGCTAATTTGCTGAGAGTCAATAAGGGCCCAATAAACAGGGGCAGAAGTGTGAGCAGCCAGTGCTGCTCCTTGCACCAACCAGGGACCTCAAAGTGAGGAAAAGTTTCCTTCTAGAAACTCTGCTGCCTCTGTCATGCTTTACAATGACCAGATAATCTTGAAAAGCAAGATGGACAAAGAGGAAGAAAATCAAAATCAAGGCCATGACGTGGGCAGCTGATTTGCCCAAAGTCTAAGGCAAGATGAATATCAAATTCTAATAGTAATGATATACATTAATTTTTTTAAGTGAGTGATGGAACACTTGTGCCTTGGAAGTTAGCTGCTGGATGTATTGAGGGTTTGCAAATGTCAGGAAAAAGATGGGGAGGAGGTGCTCCAAGCATCAGAGTTGAGATTCTTCTGCAGGATGTGGCAAGGACTATGGTGAAACAAACTGTCCCCCTGCAGCCTGTGGGGTCCACAGGGGATTCAGAGATCCACTCACAGCCCATGGAAGGAGTGCTCACACTGGAGCGGTTGGATGCCAGAGGAAGCTGTGATCCAGTGGGAACCTGAATGGAGAGGGTGAGCCCTTCTTTCCAGAGATAGAGAAAGAGGGCTCTTGCTGCCAAACTAGAGTTGCCTATCCTTAGGGTACTGCATCCTGTGGGTGACTGAGTCACACCACAGCAGTTTTGGGATGACTGTTTGCCCATGGGAGGGACTCAAGCTGCAGCAGTTTTGGCAGGACCGCTGCTCATGAAACTAGAGCCATGCTGGAAAAGTTCACAGGAAACTGTCTCCCATGGGAGGGACTCTATGGCATAGCAAAGGAAAGCTTCCTCTCCCTGAGTGAACAGAAAAAGATCTCTGGTGTCAAGCTGACCAAAACAAAGTCCCATGCACTGTCTCTCTGCAGGGTCAGCAGGAAATAGGGAGGGGCTGGGGGAATAAAAGGTGTTTTAAAGGCTTATTTTACTTCTTGTTATCCTCCTCTGGCTCTGTTAATAATAAATTTATTTTATACCTTTAAATTTGAACCTGTTTTGCCCTTAGAGTGTTTTTTCCTGGTCCTCATCTCAACTCATGAGCCCTTTGCTCATTTTTTTAGCCTCTCCTCTGTCAAGCTGCAAGAAAGAAAGGGTGAGCAAACAGCTTTCATGGGCGCCTGGTGTTTGGCCAATATCAAACCACAACAGACATGTACCTTAAATAGGCAAAAAAAAAAAATCCATGTTTACTTCCAAGTGAAAAAACATCATAGAAGCCAGTGCTTGCATTATACTGGACTCTGAAAAACCCAGTTATACATATTTTAAAAACAAAAAAACCCAAAATAGCAACAAATCTTTCTGGCCCTTACCTTCCAAAATCACACACAAAAGTAAAAAATGAGGAGCAACAAGCACTCTTAATATAGCAATGCAGTCATCCATGCTCAGCCAAGAATTACTGCCTCTAAATTAAAAACCTTCTCAGACAGAGGGGCTTTAAGGGGTGTCTAACACCCCTTGCCCACCTCTTGCAATCCTTTCCCTGGAGCAGCCATTGACTGTGTGTCCTATTCCAGCCAGGCTAGACCCTGGGATGACTGCACCTTGCTGGATGCCATCAGAGAGGGGCAGAGAAAAGCCCTGCAGGGGTTCAGCTGCCAGGCAGAGATAAGTATGGGGACCAGAGCAGTCGTGCTTTTGCAGCAGGGGTAAAACCACACTTCCTTTGGGACTGATATGCATGTAAACATTTACCAACAGGATAAGGTCATGCAATCTCAAGCTTAAAGCCAAGGGAGCAAGGTGCTGAAATCAAAGTATGTCCAAGGCAAACACTGAAGCCTGGAAAGAGGCATGGTGATGGCCTCCCTGGGCAGTGAGCACATCCCAGAGCTCTGTGCTCAAGCTCACAGTCCCTTATTTGCTCAGGGGCAAGGTAACAGCTCAGAGACCCATTTTTCAAGCAAAAATTTGCAAGAACACAGTTTTTCATAGAAAATGACTGCATTCAGAAAAGTAAACGCCTCAATCAGCCAGAAGGCCAGTAATTAATATTTGGAATAAATATTGGAAGTTATCAGGGCATCTAGTGCAAATACCATGAGTTGCATTTGCACATAGTTCTGGACAATTCAAGGTACTGAGAAGTGAGGTTATGAGGTTTCCTGATGAGGTTAAAAAAAATCCTGCACAGCTCTTTCTCCCTGCCCGTGTGTTTTGTTCCACCGAGTAGTTGCTGCTTAGGTTCTGCTGCCAGTTTCAGCCCCCAGGAAGGATGAGAAAAAGACTGGCAAGTGGGTCTGAAGCCACAGGATTTTTAAAGCATTCATCTCCCCTCAAACCCCTAGGTGTAGGTCTGTCTGCTAACCCCAAGGACATGGAATCCTCTGGGATGCACAGCATTGGCCGCCAGCTCCCGCTGCGCTGTGCTTCCCGGCGGTTGCCATAGCACTGAAAGACAAACCTAGCAACAGGCACACAAGCCTCCCATGCACACAAGTCCAAAACACATTTTTAAAATAAATTAAATTATCCAGTCTTGCCTGCTACCCCCCAAAAAAAAATACAGCATGTTTCAAGAAGCTGTTAAGAATGTGCCATTTCTGTTCAGATGCACTAGAGAAGGGGTTTAATTACCATTAAAATTAAACGATGAGTGCTGTGCCATGACAAAATTAAAGAAGTTAGCAGGAAGATTTGCTTTTTAATATGCCTTTTGTAAATCTATTTATCTGGCAGTTATTGATGGTATAAGTGGTTTTGTTAGGCATCAGAAAGCAAAATAAGAGTTTAGCTTTTATTTTAGACCTTTTGTCTTGCAACTCTGTTTTTATGGCAAAAAAGTGGTAGCACAGCAATTTGTTTGTTTATGTTAGTAGCACTATCAGAGATTATTTGTGCCTTTTACAAATCAAATCAATCCCACTACAACTCAGGATCTTTACCTTCCATTTTCTTGTGCCTATCAACATGATTATTGAATACATATCGTAAGTGTCTCCAGTTTCTTCAGAGGTGTATAAACTTTGCTTCCAAAATTCTCTTCTTTTTTCAGCTTCAAAGCCTTGCATATTAATATTTTAACTCTGTGACATATTTAAAGAAACAGCTTATAGAGGAAGCTAAGAGCATAAAACACTATTTCTGCGAATTTCACACAGTTAAGTGCATTCTACACAATAAAAATACAGCCATTTTATAGAAAGAATATAAAGTTCTATAAGCCAAATAGACATGAAGGAGGATTGAAGAAATAGAGGAATGTCCTGCTGTTATTATCTTCTCTCAATTGAAGGGTTTTTCCCTGCCTCAGATTATTTTTTCCTGAACAAAACATATTTACAGAAGGAACCCTTTGAGTAATCATTCTTTCCCTCTGAAAAAACAGGCTCTGAACTGTGTAAAGATGACTGGAGAGATAATTTGAACAAAAGTGCCCTACAAGGTTTTGCAATTCACTTCTTTTGTGAAATTCAGGCTGAATTAAGTGGTTCCACTCACTGCCCTTAGAAATTTCAATAGGATTGATCTGGCTTGTTTAACTGTTATGAAAAATTACCTACATAAATAAAACACTTCTCATCCAAGAGTCTGAAGGGAACACACAATGTTGTACTGAGTCTGTAAGGAAAGCAATGTCATGTTCATCCTGACAAAATTTACCCATGTATCAACTTGGGGAGAAGAGGTGAGCAAGAAGGGACAAATTTCCCAAGTGCTAAGGAGCAGTGCTCCTCAGAGGAGAGTGCAAAAATTGGATGGAGTATATCTGTGTGTTAACACCAAATAAAATACAATTATGTATTTTAAAGGTTCATCAGTAAAGTAAACTTTGAAACATTATTTTTTTACTCCTGCCTGCTCTCAGCATGGTCATGAGCCTCCCCACAACTGCAAAGCAGCATGCTCAAAGGTTAATTAGAAGTTTTTTGAAGGTTGTAATTTTATTCAGTATCTCTCCTGATGAATGCTGACTGTTCACATTCATGTTGATATATCTGGAATCACAACTCATTAAATTGTTTCCATCTGCAATTGGTCTTTTCAGGGAAGGTGCTTGTGAATTAGGAACCCTTCCCCCCCACACACACTTACTACAGACAAATATTAGAATCAAGATAGTAACACTCATGGCAAGTCAAGTACACACAGAAATTATACCATCTGGCAAAATTAGTCAGCCTGAGGGTTGGTTAATGAACTGTAATATACACAATCAAGCATGCATACTGAAGTTGCAATTCTTTATGATACCTGTGGACATGTAAATTCTGCAGGGAACATAAGAAGCCTTTCTAGCATGCAATTTATTTATTTAGGGCTTGGTTTTGGTATATACAAGAATTAGAATCTAAAGCTTTTCTCCAAGACATTTCTGCATACCTCTTGCTGTTTCTGTAGCAATAAACAAATTAATTTTAGGGTTTATAGGTGGAAGAAACAGTACGAGATATCTAGTTCAGACAGAGGCTTGGATAGTTTTCAGCACTGCACAAAGACACACAGAAAATAAATTTGGGGATTCCACCATCAAATTGTGACTTATACATTTTCTGCTGTGCATCAAGAATGACAAACATCACCATCCTCTGCACCTTATTCTTCTCCATACACTAATTACCAGTACCTGAGGAATCAGCTCTTATATAGTCATCCACCAGCTGAGGACAGCAGCTGTTTACTGCCCTCCACAGATACCATTGCATGACACCATCATCTGACTGCCATTGAGGAAATTAGTATCTTAAATGTGCCACTTCATAGCTTCTCCTGCTAGCTCTGCTGTGGTAATGTTTCTGTTTAAATCCTCTATTTAAATCCTCAGGGCTTCAGTACTCATATTCACAGGGAACAGTACTGTATGTGCCACTGAGAGGTCCTGACTCTTCATCAAAAATAAGAGTTAAAAAAACGCCACACAGATTAACCACACGCACAACTGGCACCAAATCAATGTGATGGCACCAAATTAACTTTTGTATAACCTCTGATACAGTGTATACATATCTCTTAACAAACATACATCTGTGTCAGAAAATCATATTTATTAAACTCAATTATATACATAAAAATATATGTATGTATGTATGTATGTATATAAATATATATATTTATATACACACACACACTTTTTTCCCAAGCGCAGGATTTAAAATTATGTCTTACTTATTTCAAATACTTATATTTCCTCAAAAGACACACAAACTTTATGCAAATATTTTTGGCACCTGTGAAGTGCCAAATCCGTAACAACTTATTGGGCAATGTTAAAAAGGAAGAGAATTCTGCTTGTGCCTTACCTACTGCTTTCTCCACTGTATTGTGTGAATTTCCTCAAAAGAAAGACTTTTTTGTTTACAAGAATTTTGTAAGAACAGGGTGAGTCGTGGGAAGAGTGAAAAACAAATATAAACATACTGGTTATGAAAGTTCAGGCTGGCAGGGCTAGAGGGCTGTGTCAGCACATTACACCTGCTGGTACAGGTCAACACTTGTGCATATATAAATTGACAAAACAGATTGAAAACTGCAGGGTAGCTATAGGTAAACACCTTATACACTTCTTCCCCCTTCCACAGCACTATGTCCTATATTTTCATCATTACTTAAATGTTTTTGAGAAAGATATGTTAAGTGAAACTGGCCTGCTGAAGAGAGGTTCTTTGAGTCAGTTTTTATTTCTCATTTAACACAAAACCTGCTTTAGAAAGCTTCTTTTTAACCTCCCTCAGTAGATACTGAGCAGCCCCATTTCAAATCCCCAAAGGGCAACAATGCATCATCCTAGTTAGAAGTTGAGATTTATCTTCTGAAGAAGGAAGAAGAATTCACCATCAAACACTACTTTGGCAAACAAAATCCCACTTTCATTTATTAAGTCTCCAGAAGGTTGTTCTTTGCAGGGAGCACTGGATCCCAGTACATGACTAAAATTAAGGTATACAGAAGGTATATGCCCATATGATTAACCACTGCATTTATTTGCAGAGGGAGAGTAGGCAATTATGCCAGGCTCACCTCTGCACATCAGCCCCAGGAAGCTACTTCAGTTTAAAGAGTACACATCTCTTCCAGCCCTGCTCCCCTGGAGCTAAACAGTCTCATCCTTAAGCCACAGCAGCTCAGCTGGGCTGCTCAGGGAATGCTCCAGCCAACTTACTGTAAAATTTCCCTCTGCACTTAGAGCTCTGTAAATACATGATCAGTGCTTCTGCTGCTGTGTGCTTCCTAACACTGCCAAGGCACACGTAAGTCTGCTTCATAGACCAAAAGTCCTGGGTTATTTGTATTGATCAATTTAGTGCAATTATTCATATTAATACCCACAAGGAGTTGCAAGACATGGGAAGAAAGAGATTGCCACAGACAAAATTCAGGGCTAGCATGGGGATTCCATGGGTGACTTAAAACTAATTTGTATGAAAACCAGAAGATGTTTCATTAATTCTTTTACATGTTGAAGACGGCCGTGAGAAGTCCTAAAAATTTCATTTTGAAAGGAATCTGCACCTTCAGCTGAAATTACAATACTATTTTGAAAGACTGCTTAAAGATTGCCTAAAGATTGAAAGACTGCTTAAAGATTAAAGAGTTATTACAGAACTTTTGATAATTGCACATAATTCAGAACTTGCACTCTTCACAAAACTGCAGGTATGCCTAATTTCTTGGACTAATCTAAGTCTCAAGGTTTTCATTTTAGAATGTTCATATTCAGTTTTTTGCTTCAGCATGCATTATTTTGAATTTTAGAGCAAAAATATCAAAAATCTCTCTGTCAAGAGAAAGTCTAAGTCTAGAATGCAAAGGATGAAAAGCAAAGATCAAATTATTGTTTCCAAACAAAGGTAAAAGTCTTCAATTCAATTGATTTTTGGGGGGTTTTTTTGTCAGTTTATATGCAATATTTATGCTGGCCTGGTAACACTGCAACATGATGAAAAGTCTTATGCTCCACACTGCAATTCTCTCAAGGTATCAGGAAATTGAAGTAGTCTGGGTATGATTACCAAGGAAAAACAAAACAAAACACTCCTTAATTGCCTTGCTTCCTCAGATGCACAGTGACACTTACATTTGACTAAATGGCATTTACAGCGTGACACCTGGGTCTTGGTCCAGGTCCTTGTCACCTGGTAATCTGCTCCATTAATAGGAAACCATAGTAATAAACTGAAATTACTCAACATTTCAGCAATAGGATTTGAAAAAGAAACATTCACTAAAGCATAAAAAAAAATCCATCTCTTCTACAATAGAAACTAACTGAAGTTAATTACATGTAGTTTTATCAGGTATAAATGGATTTGTGATAAGAGAAAGTTATACTGACAGACCTTTAATTCTTCCCTGACACACTGAGTTTTGCTCTTCTGCTTTCTTCACTTCCCTTGCTCCAGTGCCAGTTCACAAATTCCCAGCTCTCCACAATTCTGTCTTTTTTTCAAAGCTAAGGACTACCAAAATAAAGTTTATTCTGCTCTATAAACAGCCCTTCTATTTTCTGTGCATATTGTTGTAGGAATGGCTGCATGAGTAGGGTTAGGAAAATATCCCCTGAATTTATTTTAGCACAGAGTTGGGACTGAGGAAAGCCTGCTTAGGAAGTAAGGCATGCACAGAATGATCCTTTTTGTGGTGTATTCTCTAGATTTGGCAAACTAGCCGTTCACAGTCTGAAGATTGCCTTCGAATCTCATATGTTATTGCCACTAATGAATTTCTGCATGAAGTTACTTGGTTGCTCTTAATCCATTTGCTATTGTGACCATTACAGCTTCTTAGCATATATTACACTATTTACTTCTTAATTGTATATATTCACCATTGGTAAATTATGAAAGAAAAAAATATCTTTCCATCAAGCTGGTTTGTTGTTGAAGCATTTGGATGAGTTTTTATTTCCCCAGCTTGTGTTATTGCCCATTAGAAGTACCAGATATTTACATGCCCTCTTATTACATTGTGCCAGACCTTCCAGAGGGAAGCTGTTGTTCCATGCACTAAAAGCACCTGATCTGTTTGCACACCAATCCATAAGACTTCATAAACTGTTATAAGTATCTTTCTAGCTATATTGTTTCTCTGAGTCAAAGGGCAAGCACCTCTTATGGATGCAGTGAAGAGTACTTCCTACTACACTTTTATTTTTCCTGGAAGTTTCCATTCAAGTCTTGACCCACAGTGACTCTCATTAGCTCATAAAAGCCAGCTAGATCCCAGCTCAGGATTCAGTTGCATAGAGGACACATATTTGATCTGCTTTCTATGGATTTTTAGAAAGCAAACCTTTTTCTACCATCACAGATATGCACTTACAGAAATGGCCTGCTGATGGATGCAATGTACAGGTGATGGGAAATGCATCCTTCTTTCAATTACTGTTCACAGAAGTGAACTGGAAAAGTCAGTTTGCCATGAGACATTGGAAGAATGAAGATAGCTCAGCTAAACACTGAATGGTTTCTCTTTCCCAAAGAAATCTCTTTGCCTTCTACTTAATATATCATAATTTCTCTTCTTGCTCTCCCCTTTGCTCATTGTGGGAAACTCAAGTTTAAGATAAATCAGTAGCAAACCTACCGATAAAAACAGGGAGAGAGCAGGAGGATTAGAATAGGATTGCAGGGGGAGAAGTGGCTTTAATTTTGCAGAGCTATTTCCACATAAAATTCTGCTCTTCCCTCCTTAAAGCTTCTGTCAAAAACATTCATCTACAAATAAGCCAGTTTATTACATTTCCAAGTAACTGGTTTCCAACAAGTTTCCCTATGTCTTGTTTGTAACAGTTTGTGAGCCACTAAGACAAAGCTAATTGATAGATAATTATGGAGAGATGCATTTAGAGGGTTAATTGCTTCTGCTTGCAACCAGATTTTTTAAAGAGCTGGAATCTGCATATTGTATTAAGATTTTAAATGACTGGAGAACCAAAATAGTGGTGTTTTCTCTCTCAATTTCAAATATTGAAAAACAAACACTGCATCAATCTTTTTCACAAGAATCAGAACAAATCACTCCTGCTGCTTTCCAGTCCTTATATGACACTGGAAATTATTCAGGCTCATCTCTGAGGCTTGCTCTGAGATAGTAAGATAGAGAGGCACTTGGCAGCAGCTGTTCACCCACCTGCAGAGACAACTTCTGTCTCATTTCATCTCCTGAACTGTTCAAGCCACCAGACTAATGTTTACTTGTCACAATCAAAGGCACCACATGGCCCTCTGGGACTGTGCAAGAAAGGAATGTTAGAGCTTTTAGGGCCTGTAATCCAAGCTGGTCCCCTTATTTAAATATTGGGCAGCTATTAAGCTGCATATCATGGAATGCCAAAAGACCTAACCCAGGGCTGCAGTAAACCCTCCCTGACACGATCTACATGACCAGTCTCTGCTAACAGCTGTTTCTGTATTGGAAACCCAAAATTCCATGTTCACCAGCATCCCAATTTATCATCATCTTCATAGGAAATAACCAGTGACTCACTAACTCTCAATACTGAAAGCTGTATTTTAGAGGATTAATTTACCTGAGAAGTAGTTAATGTTAAAAAAATAACATATATTGAAACCTATTTCAAACTGACACTCACCTCCTCTTAATTGTTATGTCCTTGGAAATAACCTCTGCTAACAGCTTTTTTTTTTTTTTTTTTTTTCCTTCTGGACAGCTAAAGGTGACAATAATTCTGAAAAGTAAACACATTTGAAGCCTTGCAGTGCTTTTGTCTGTTGGGGTCACTTGCTAGCAATTATCACTTTTTTTTTTTATTTTTGTCATAAGCAAGGTAACAATAGAATGATAAAAAGAAAAAAAATTTTTACATTAGTGGTATTGACTTCCTTCGGAAACAAAAAATTTCACTGCATAGAAATTCTGGAGATTCTGGAGAAATGAAAAAAAACCTCAAAGCTAAGAAAGTAAGCTTCAAAAGCTGAGAGTTTGTAGCAATATTTATTTAGGTTATTTTGTTTATCAGAAAACATTAATTGCCATTTAATCATGAAACTCCAAAAACCCAGAACCTACTTTCACTCTGGCTACTCAAGGAAACCAAACTTGAGAGAGTCACTGGGAACTGTTGCTCTTACTGGGCCAGTACAGCTCACTGTGGAAGAGGGGCAGGAATTTCCCAGGTGTGAAGGTCATGATAACAAGCAGTCTCAAAAACAAGAATGATCCAAACTGCTATCTTAATGGCTGAAAAGCCACAAGTCTCAGAAATTTTTCATTTAATTTTTTTTCTGAGCATTCCCAGAGTCAACACACAGCAATTCCAAACCAACCAAATCCAGAGCTGGTTTCTGCCCAAAGGACAGAGGAACAGGTCAAGAGGGTCACACCAGCCTCAATTTTGAGCAAGAACTAAGTTGCACAATTTGTCTAATCTTAGTCCAGATATACTAAGGTTGCAAAGTGTTATTTCTAGGTATGGTATTTGCAGTTTGATACCTAAATACTAAACCATTGAAGAATAACAATTTAGCTATTCGGAGAGGGTAACGCCAAGAAACCTAAAAAATTAACACAGCACGTACATGTCTTGGTATTTTTCCCATACTTGACGTAGATTTTCTGAGCTGAGCTGATCAAATAACAAACACACCATTTACCAGCTTTTGTTTGTTTGTCTATTGTAGGAAAATGTCCTTTATAAGGCAAAAGTAGCCATCACCTGACTTTTGCTGAGTGATACAGGATACCTTTTTTGCCCAGAGTAGTGACTAACTATGGTTTCTACTACTCCCAGACTCAGTTGCCCACCATAATACAGATTATGTCTTAATTTACAATTGGGAAACTTCTGAAAATTAGGCTGTGGAAATCAAAGAAACACAGTAAGAAGGAATGAGATTACCCTGAGACAAACATTAAACTATTTGGTTCTTTAAATGTATACTAGCATTTCAACCAAATCACTGCTATTGAGTAGTTCCTGTTTTCGAATTCTGCTCATCAGCTCAAGCTTGCCAGCTTTTGTTTATGACTTTTAATGCGGTTAATAAGCCTTTCCTCAGAAGCAATGTCTTCCACCTGTTTTGTAAATATCAACTGCTACCTTGTATGTTTGATTCCATGATACCAAGTGACTGATGTTCTCTGACATAGTGGCCTATAGAGGAAAAAAACCCAAACAAAAAGTCATTTACCTTGTTAAACAATTATTTGTTAATTTCTAAACTGCTCAGCTTTTTTTCCACCCCCTGTGATACTACCCTGATTCCTAAGCCACATATATTTTGTCTGCTCCCACTGCATGACCCAAAATACAGATCAAAGGAAAACTAATTTTTCTCCTGCTGCCCTCTCTGTCACATCTGCCCATCCCCAAGGGCTGACACTCAAAGCACTCCCTACTCCTGAGTCCCCACCTTCTCTCTCAAGACTGCAAGCAGTGATTCTTCTAGATAACATACTTTTTCCCACAAATCAAATATTGTTGTGTTTTACAGTAGAAGAGTGACATAGTATTTTCTGATTTCCTCTCCTACCTTTTTGCAAAATAAAAAGAAATTACCATATAGGATTTCACAGTTCTAGGTTTTAAGTTCAGATTTCCAAAACATTTTGCATCCAAATTCCTAAAATTATTTCCTCACATATAAATAACTATTTTCCCTATCTTTCACCCAGGAAACAGAGGCAGTCAGTATTGGAAATAAAAAAAAAAAGTGATCGCTCCTGGCTTCCAGTTCTTTCATGCAAACCACACTTACTGGTCCTTCAGCCAAGGCGAGTAAAAGTCATCACTCTTAAACTTGTTTGTAAATGTTCATGCAGTAAATTTGACAATAAGGATCTCCCAGAAAACAGAAAGACAGTAAAATATCAACTAGTAAAACTAGTTGATGCCACAATAAAAAGGTTATCTTACGATTTTCATATTGAAGTAAAAGAGAAACACTGCTTTTGAAAGAGAAATGGTTCATTTTAAAAAAATTAACACTGTGTTCATTAAATTTTCTTATTTGATTTTTCAAATGCATGATACAAAGCTCTTACACATGAGATGATACTATTTTTTTATTATTAAAAACATCTTAGTATAAATATTCAGCCTTTTGGGAAAAATTTTTATTGCAGAGACTGTATTCACTAAATTGCATTGGGAGAAGCTGAGGAAATGAATCACCTAAGATTGATGCTCTCTGTCTTTGGAGTACTTTATGCTGGATCTTATCTGGAAACATTGATCTATAAAGTCACTTAGCTCTATAAGAAAGTATTTTTTAATCTAATTTATGAAGAAGTTCTGTGGGCTTCAGACTGTGATTATAACAGTTCTGTGCAGTAACACTTGCTTCTCTTAAGAAGAAAGGCAAATTAATGTTTATTAACTTATAATCATAACAGACAAATATTTCAGTGTTGATTTTCCAGAGACTTCTAATTAAAAACAATTTATGAATAATAATGTTAGCTGTACAATTCTGTGCCTAGAATTCTATGCCTACAAGGTAAAGATGCGCAAGTCAGATAAAAGCATATCTGAGGATTCAGAGTTAATGGGAAATGAACAGGTGCTGGAGTTCTTGCCCTAAATCCCGGTTGGCAACTGGGCAGCACCGTCCAGCAGCCCAGGGGGTAGAGAGATGCAGCGGCGGACAACGGCTCCAGCAGGGAGACTGGTCCAGAAATCTCTCTGCCTAGGGTGCACCCTCCCACGGCTGTGGTGGCAGGCTGCGCACCCTGACCCTCGGATGAGGGGAGTAAGGCCGCCAGTGAAGTCGTCAGGGTATGAAGAAAGGAGGCAGCAGACACCTCCAGCAACGCCGAGTGGGTTTACTCCTCAAGCGCAGGAGCGATAACCTGCGAAAGGCTGAGGCAGTCTGCCAGAGAAAGCTGGGCGCAGCCAGCTTATATACAGGGAGGGAGGGGTAAGGAGAACTAATACAGATTGGATAATTAAGATGAAGGGCAGAGCATGAGACAAATGGTACACGGGGGGAGGTACAGAAGGGGAGGGGTTAGGGTCAGGGAACTAATCACAGCCCAGGAAAAGGGGAACTTTCTGGAAGTCGGGCTGGGCTGGGAAGGGATTGACAGGAGTAGTGGGGGGAGGTTGGTTTTGATGGACAAGGAACACTGTAACTCGGTTGGCTGCCGAGGGAGAAAGAGGGAGATTGGCAGGTGCAGCTCACTCAACCAGGGGAGGAGCCGGCCCGGGACAAACCATATACAGCTAAGGCGCAAAAAAAAGGGGGGAGGTAGAACGTACCATTATACAATACAAAATTCAACTTATGACAACTGTTCAAATAACAAAACTGAACACGCCGCAACAAACAGGGGTCAAAGAAATTGTCTATACTGAAACTAACAAAAGCCACTCAGGAATTACCCAAACCAGCAGAACATCTCTTACAAATGAAAAAATTAACTTCTATAGTTTTCAATTAAAAACGATTTTTTAAGCCTATGACTTTATTTCCAGGGAGATTTACCTTAAAATAATTTTTGGGAAGGATTTTTTAGATGGATTCATATTTTAATAGAAAGTTATATTGACATTCTGAAACTGATTGAAATCACTCCTTGCTTATCATTGCCCATCTTGGTTGGGCTTGATTGCTGAGAATTTTGCAAGATCAGCTTCCCTTCAACGAGGCATTAAAAAGCAACAAAGTGGACAAAAGAAAGGAATGGGAGGATTCTGATGCCTTTTCTTTGGTAGCTTGCCAGGCAGTCGTGTTCCTTGAACCACTCTGTCTTCCACTGAGCAGAGACATCATTTCCTACAAGTTATGGTAGGAAAGTTATCCAAGTTATCCACAAGTTCTTCACAGAGCTAAGTACTTCCACATGTACTCAGTATTATTACAAAACACCTCAGTTGCCTTCAGCAATAGTTCATATTTACGTATGTTTTAATATTCTCTAATCTCCTAAAAACATAAATCTCAGGGAACACTTGGGCTTTTCTTTATTAGTCACTTTTGTGAAATCCCTGCTCTTACACCAAGATACATCTACAAACAGGTATTCATATTTGGTGCTAAATAAAACTGTTCCTTTCACCATCCCAATATTTAGCTATTGATGAGCAAAATCAAGCAGAGTTCAGTGTGGATTTTAGGAGAAAAATGAAGATATTCTGAATGTGTGTCTTCTGCTACATCTCCTTCACATCTAAATATTTAAGAAACCAGCATATTTCTATCTGCAGTGTTTAAAACCTGGCTTTCTGAGGGAAATTCCTTGCATGGTAAGATGCCATTGCCAAATCCTGAAATTCAAGATTCTGGCAGTCAGACTAGCTGTTGTTTCCTTTTTCCTCTCATACAGTGTTAACACAACTGTCACCCTTTTGTGTTGCAACTAAAAAAGCATTCAAGACGCAAGAGTCCCAAATGTCATGATTAGCCTGGTCTGTAGCACACAAATTTCCCAGGTGAGAAAATAGCCCAGGAATTAGACAGTTTCCTCCAAGCCACTGTTCCTTGTGCAGGCTGTTGTCAGCTGCAATTCCAGCATGACACACCATTACAAAGCACCCTTATTCCAAAGGGGCACAGTGTCTGTCCCGAGTCTCAGACACAATCCCCCTTGCCTCCATCTATTACAATGAAATCAAAGTCCTAACATGATTTAGAAAAACAATTCCTGGTGCAGGATTAGCAAGTGCTTTTGCAGCAGCAGTAAGCATTAAGGGGCTGGCTGGCATCCCATGGAGAACACCATTATTCAGCCTGGCTCAGCACAATTCTGCTTGTACAACACATTCACTGTATTTTTGTTCCCACATTTCTTCATTATTGGCTATATTAGCATGAGAACAGGATTTCTGTCAGTTAGAACTGTATGAAAATTTACAGATTTTCCTCACAGGGCATCCTGCAATTATTGTCTTTGATTTTATTCTAATTTATTCTGAGTCTGCCCAAGTTTTGTTTTGAATTCCCAGTCAAATTCATTGAAGCTAACAATGTAGACCAATATGGCAAAAAATCCCGCAACACTGCATGTCTTTTCATCTATTTTGCTTAAAAACTATCACAAAATTCCTGAAAGTGCCTTCTGTCTTTCAGAATATGCCCATCAAATCAGTTAGTACCCATCACAAATATCACCTGCCCACATACCAAGTGCAACCTGATTTCTATCCCAGGAACCTCAAAGAGAAAAAAAGAGTTCAGACACTGAGTTTTGTTTTCTAAAAAGACTGCAATAAAACTTAAAAGTACTCAGCTGACATTTTTATTCACTCCTAAATGCAAAGCCTATCATTCCTGCCTGTTCATAAATAGTTTGAAATAAGAATCACCAGGTTATATGAAAATTTCCATACAACAAGGCATCAACATCCATCAACAATCTAATTCCTAGTTTTTGGACGCAGTTATTGATGTACTTCACTGCTTTATTGCTGTATTTTCAAATGGACATTTGAATTCAAGAGTATATAAATGGTTGTACTAAGGCCACCTTACAAGGTTCAGATGTGTCTGGGAATGCAGAAATCAAAAGGCAAGCTCTAGTAATCAAAAACGTGTTCAAAGCTAATGGAAGACCCAGCTATCCTAAGCAAGGACTGTTAATACGACAGTGCTATTGTGTTTTCTACTCCCTTCTGACTAAAAAGGATTTTTTTTTAAATATATTTTGTTTGCCACTACTGGAATTTGTTTTCTGGTCTATGATGGACCTGAAATAATTGCCTAAACAGTGCAATTTGAGGTCATGACAACAAAAGAGGAAAAGAAATTTAAAACCATAAGGTTCTAATCCACTGAATAATGTGCAGGGCTTTTTTAGAGACATTGTTTATTGATTGCCACAACAGAGAGGGTAGTGAAACTACCTTCCAACCAGGTGTGAATTTAACACCTCACAAGAGCCTCTGACTTTTTTCGTGATTCCTGGGCATGCTGACTGGCCCACCAGAGCCACAGGTGCTTTTAGCTAAGGAGCTAAAACCACAGTTTTCCCTCCTCTTCCAGGATATGTCTGCACTACTCTGAAGATGGGGAAGCTCACTCTAATTCACAGAAAGGAATTAGCATAGCAATTAGAGGTGTTTCTTTTGGTTCATTTAAGACCAGCTGACAAGTACAAAGGAAAGAGCAGATGTTTCTCCTTGGTATGTTGTGTTATGCATGTCTTCCTAAAAATCTTGGAAGCTTGAAAGCTGTTTCCCTAAAAATGCAGATGTCATCTGCTCATATGAATGAACACCTCTCTTGTAAAGAAAATGGTAATTCTCTACTTCAAACCTTATACTTTGTGCATTATACAAATATTTGGACTAATGTAAATAGCAATAACCACAACACATAGGGCATTCCAATAACATCACAAAAACAAAGTTTTGACTACTCTTTTATGGTTTGTATTAAACCACTCAGGCTAGTTGCTTGAAATGCTGCTGTTTCTGCAGTTTACCAGATTTAATAAAAGAAAAGAATACATAAAAAACAATAAAGCATTAAAATACTGAAAAAAATCTCTCAGTCATCTAAAGAGCTATCCTAGGAAAATATTTTTTATTAACCTATTCATAAAACTTTGCAATACATAAAACTACATCCCAATATTTGAGAATTTAGAAGATGTGACTCAGAGGAAAATACCATAACTGACTACTGATTAACTATTTATCCTATTTGACTACTGATTTCATATTTATCCACAGCTGTGATACACTTAATAAAAAAATGTACCAAACAAAGTACCACTCATAAACAGTTCTAACAGAACTTGAATATATTGGATACCTTATTTAGTATTTCTTATAAACAAGAATTTGATTTCTTTTTTTGTAGCATGAATGATTCACAATAACAAGCAATACATCTTTTGAAAAGGATCATTAAAAAAAATCACAATGAGCTATTCAGCTTGTATTTAAAATGGGTGAAGTTTGGGGAGATCTACAGAGAGGTCCTGTTCTAAGATCCAAACATAGGCACATCACATAATCATATATTTCAGATTCTCATCAGCAGAGAGGACAAACTATCACAAAGATATTTTATACCAACTGGCAGAGTTAGATTTGAGAGATTTTTATTTCCAAGGGCCAGGACTGCATATTTTTCTATTTAAAACTACTTTATCTCCATATGAATTTCTGAATAAGCATGTCCACCTTGGCTGAGGTCAGCAGAGACTTATTGGTCCAAAAGAGCAGTTTTATATAAGGAAGGAACACCATATTTCATTTGAGGGGGAAAGGGAAAAACATTTTCTGTCCTAAAAATGAATTCAGGCAACAGGTGGGTCTCAAACAAAAGAGATAAATCTACTTTATATATAAAAATACAACAAGATAGATTTGTAGCAGTGCATTTAAGAGACTACTATATAAATATAACAAAAGTTAGGTGCTATCACTTTTTAAAATGACATCATTTTTTGATAGCTATCAACTGGAAAAACAGTTAGGAAATACTCAGTTACCTCCAATGCTGTCTTGTCTTCCTCCGCCTCACTCTGTCTGTCCATTCACTGATGCACTGCATTAAGTATCCAAGTGGTTTTAACTTCACAAACTAACTATTTTCTTTTTTTTTTAACCTTTCTGCAGCATAGCTGCGCGTTTAAATCCAACATAAAAAAAGTATCACTTCTCTCTTACCCTAAGGAGATCTTGTTGTGGAGAGGGGCAGGAAATTAATCCCTCACTACACCCTCACTCACCAGTAGTAAAACACCTTTGTGCCTTTAGCAGCCACAGCAGGGAAGTTGAGGCAGAAAATGCCAGCTGCATCATGCAGGAGACAAGGATTTAGTGAGGCCCCAGCTGGTTTTCTGGAGATCAAGCAACCCCCACATTATATGCAAGGTCAAAATAATTGTCTTTCAGGCTTTTTTCTGGGTGGAAAAGCATTTTTGTTACCCACGTTCATGTTGCACATGAGACCCTCACCCATTTTTTACAAGACCTTCATCTATAAGAGGGTCATAATGGCAACATGTTTTCATGAGTAACTAAACGCATAAAGTAAATTCTTCATCTGCATGACACTAGCCACCTTTTGGGACTTTTCAGTGGTGACCCTTTCCAGCTGCATAGGATTGGTTTTTTTCCTATGGAAGACAGGGTCTGTAAATAGGGGTGATCTATTTGATTGCATCAGATAATACAATGCAAGAAAACAGACAAGGCTTTGAGTGAGCCAACCTGTTCCTCAAGTCTGCAGTAGCAGCAGTAGGAAACTGAAAAATAAATACCTGCTGAGAACAAACTTATAGTTCAATTAAAGAAAAACGCTGTCCAGACAACAAAAGTACAGAAGCCCTCTAACTATGGAGGCAAACACTTCCCCAGAGAATGTAACCCCAGAGAATGCAACCTGTAGGGGTGCTACAAGTACTTTCCATAAGCAGGGTATAAATACATTTACAGCATGACATTAACTACATAATTTAATCACTAGATTACTATATTTCTATCAAAATATAAACACATGTCTTTTCCTGACAGTTTTCTCGTCTGTCTAGAAAAAACTCCAATGTTTTAACCATGCAACACAAACACCACAGGGAGAGTTAAAGATAGGTTGAATCAAGACTGTTTTTTTAATTGAATAACAGAGCTCTGATTACAATTATAAGCTAAAATATAGTTAATCAATGACACACAGTTAAGTAACCTCCAAAAATTCTGAATATTCATTCTATCTGAAGACTATAACAAAATTTCGTATGTGACTGCAGAGAAGGATAGTCTGCTGGCCCGGATAGACGACATAGTAGCTTTATTAATGAAAAAAAATCAGTCATTTCTGAACTGGGAGGTGGACAGTCAGAAATGTTTATAAAAGGAAAAAAAAAAATCCCAAGCCAAAAGGAATAGAAGACCTACACAAAGAAAAGCATTTATGCATGCAATCAACCCTCTCCACAAGCTTCAGAAACAAAATATTAGAAAACTTCACCAAAAAGAGGTACTTCAGTGAATGCGTGCCTTTTAGTCCAAAGGTGCTTTCAAGAGACCTATTGACCATGGATGTACCACCAGCAGCCTTGTGTGGCTTTTCAAACACCCCCCTAAATGATATGACCAACACTTGCTGAAATAAAGGTCCAACAACTCAGGGATGGTTCTTACAGTGCCACCCTACAAGATACCTAAAAATCTCCAAAGATGGAAAACCAAGGGATTAAGAACATGCTTAGTTCTACAAGATTTTGAAAGCATAAGGGATCTTTTGGTGTGTAAAAAGAAATTTCAGAGCCAAAGGTTCATCTTTTACCAGTTTCTGGCCATATAATCTTAAGGCTTCTCAAGAACCAGTTATTCTCTGTGCTTTAGTATAGTGGAAAAACACATAAGCTACATGCTCTGAAGTAGAAGCAGAAAAAAAGCCACAATGGTGCAGCAACTTGACAGTCCTCAGCCCAAGATATGTCCCATCCCAGCTGACAGGAAAGCTTTATGTGCCTACAATCCAACTTGACATAAAGATGAGTTTAAACTCTCAGTGGAGCCTCAGGTCCACTTTGAAAACACTTTGACCTGTAAGACTCTATTTTTAGTTGGTAAGTGTTAGAACTTCAACAAGAAAAGGTTTTGTCTATATTAGCAAATACAACATACAAAGGGACATAAATTAAACATGCCAGCTGGAATAAAAGATCCAGTTATGTTGGAAAACATCCTTTGGCTCCAAAAATCATTAAACTCCTGCTGAAAGTATTCCTGCCCAAGTTCAGATCTGAGTTGAGACAGCAAATTTTTGACCAGACTAGTTGTCAGGTGCCAAAATACCAGGGAATAATAGTTTTTCAAGTACAGACACAACTGAAACCCAGTTTAGACCAAGTTCATTAATGGGCTACCTGGGGGTTAGCCCTGTTGCTGCTACCAGCTGAGCAGTAATCAACACTGAGGCAGTGTTGGGTGAGTTCTGCTCACCCAAGGTACAGGTCTGCATAGGCAAGGCAAGGTCTGCCTAAATTTGTGTTCCCTGGTTCACCACTCTGGAATTCAGTATGAATCACCACTCAAAACTCTTGTTTTAGATCATGTTACATAAATCTGTTGAACTAGGTGCAATATTGATGCATGTGAAGAGAAAACATAAATTTAGGAATAATGAAGGTAGATAATATCATATTACCCTGACTTACTGTGTAGGCTGCACATCCCATAAAACATGGTCTGAGCACTTGATTTCTCATTTCACTCCTCACTCAGTCCAGCTGCCTCTAAAAGTATACAACACATAATTTCAACTGAATTTTAGGACAATACTTTTTTCAAGAACTTTTCTGGGTTAAAAAGTTTGTATCACCTGAATGCTCAAAGGACAGAGCTGAGAGGGGAGTTCACACAACTGAGTGCTAAAAGCCCTCTACTAGGGTAGAGAATACTAGTTGTCCAGGTGGACAATTATAATACAAATCAATTATAACTTTAAGTTATCCAACATAGTACTTAACCTAAACTCTCAAAGCATCTATTTCCTACTTCCATCCATACTGTTAATGTCAGACTGAAAGATATTACTTCAAACTACAGAGTGCTAGACTTGCTGTCAAACTCAGTCTGCTTTTATCCCATCCAGACTAATAGAACATCCCTTTTAGATCACCCTGCAATCATATGTGCACTTTTTTTATTATGTAGCAATTACATTACAGAGAACATCTCAAGCATTAGTCTCCAGCATCATTATGAATCAACAAGACTACAAATAACTATGTGTTTGGCCTAGTCTGGATGCTGAACCTCAATTCCAAGAGGGGTACAGGTTGCAAGAGGTGTCACACACACCAGTCAGAGAGGACAGCAAGCAACAGGGAATGCCCCCCATGGAAAACATGTTCCTGCTGTCAAGGGAATGCAACTAGAATTGCAGATAAAACACAGCAAGATCTTTTCAGGAGTCAATAAAAAATGCCTGGGTGTGCGGTTTGCAAGACCTTACCAACGGAAATTCTACCTGTATTCATATGCATTACATAAACTGCAGCTGGTGCAACAACACCCTAAAAAAGAGAACTTCAGAGCAAACACTTTTTTTCATTCCAGATGATCTCTTGCCATGTCAGTGTGCCAAGGTCAGATTCACAGCAATGAGTATGGCATTTACTCCATGAATATGGCTTTGTAACATCATCCAAAGAGAAGGAATGCAGCCAACAGCACTCTTCCAGGCCACCCCTGGAGCCTTGCTAGTGCAAAGGAGGGTAGAATGTTCTCCACAGCAAAGTTCAAGAAATCCTCCCAACTGCAGCCAGACAAAAACTGACAGCAGGTATCAGTGTATCCTCTAGGTTAATTTAGCTCTTGCCACATCCAGGCACCAATAACATGATGAGTCAAGCATCTGGGCTCCTCATCTCTAGTGAAATAACAGCTGCGTAGAGGCAAATTCACTGGGACAGCTCAGAAGGTGCAAGTCAGCCAGGAGCTACTGGCTCTTCCTCGCTGTATTGGAGTTTGAACTGGCACAGGCTTTAATAGAAAGCTAGGGGTGTTTTAGCCAAAATGTAGGCATTTAATAGTGTGGATATAACAAATGTTAAAGACTTGACATGAAACACACTTAGAAAATTTGGTCTGCTGGGGCTTCCTTTCTTAAAAGAAGCCCAGGGCACCAAAATACATTTATTTTAAGGTAATCTAGGATGAAGAACCTATCACCAGATATTACCATGAGGAAGTTTTAACTATCATAAGATACTACCAGTGAGGCAGTAAAGTATTAGATTTTTCAATGTCCCAGAAAGTGAAGGAGAAGCTTGAGCTGACTTTGCAAGAAGCTCAGTTACCAGTAATTCTGGTAATTAAAGTAATGCTAGAGCAAATACTTTAGAAACTTCTCAATTCATTTCCAAAGCAACAATTCACTGATATTAGAACAGAAAAATATTCAGCATTCTTCCTTCAGAAAGAATAACTTTAGATCTTCCATAAATACTTTCAGGATTTTGTGTAGATAGGCAGATGAGACTGCATCATGGCAAGAAATGGCAAGTGAGTTCTGCCTTGAAATTGAATATCTCCTTTGTGGGGACTTCAAGTAAGGATGGCACAGCTAAATAGAAAAGTAAGCATAAAAATGTTAATCTATCCAAGGACTGTAGCTTCTTTTACAAGCATCTTTATTTCAATCACAACAATATTACAGCCTATTATAAGAACACATGCTAATATTGATACAGTAATTATTTAGTAGAACAAATACAAAGCAAGAAGATACAATAACTTATTGAGATTGAAGCCAGGTGTCTAAGGTAAGGTAGGAGTATAACATTGCTTAAAAACCTTAAAATCCAGTTTGAATTTGTAAGTGTAAAGTTCAGCTTCAGAAATGTTACAGAAATTGATGGCCAGTGATGGGGATGGTAATTTATGATTAATTTCACAATTTGTGGTAATATAACAGAAAGACCAGAAGGTGGGGCTTGGAGTTGCTAGAACATTTTATTTTGGTTTTGCTTTTGGTTATTTTTTTCCTCTGTTTTTGAGTAAGTATTTCATCCATTTGATTATGCATCTAAGAGCGTAGCTACAAGGACCACTTTATTGTCATGATTCCACATGCCCACTACCAATCGTTACTAAAGAAAACACAACTCACAGGTTGTGTTTGGCAAAAGGTTGGCAAAATTTTAAAATATTATAGTACATCTCTGATATTTTTAAATTAAAATATAGGTTTTATATAAAGCAAAGTATTTCATTGGTTTGAAAAGAACATATACAAGAGCCAAGGATCACACAGCACAGATCCACCAACAAGAAAGACACAAAGGCAACAGAGTGTCTTTGGATTACTGTTAACACAAAAGCAGCTCATGATTATTTTCTGTCCATGCCTGTCTGTGAATATGTTGTCATGAAAGTTAGCAAAAACAATTCCATGTCCCTCAGACAGCATGTATTTAAATGTGGGAATTCTACCCAGGCTAAGTTATTTTTAAACCTGTATTTTTCAGTAAAAATAAGTTGAACACATTTACAGCTACATAATAAAGAAGGAAGTAGAAGAACCTGGGGATTATAGTAGCATTAAAAAAAAAAAAAAAAGAAAACAGATATTGAAGCAAGTTTTGTAACAAACCTATTAGACTTTACTCTTCCACATGGCAAAGACAAAAAGAAAACTGTAAGCAAGACAGAAGGTTGGACTTTACTTGTTTGAAGTGTTATGAAGCATGGATTACCGCAGCCTCTTTTAGTGAAGGCCACTACTAAATGAAACCACTGCTTAAAAAACCCACCAAAAATACAAACATAAAACCCAAACAAAGCAATCCAAAATCCCTATCACTATGGTTGTGTTTGAACTCTTGCCCTCCAACTACTGGAAAATGTATTCCTGTCATCTGATGAAATATTACTCCATAACCATTTTGTGATTCAAACACAAAGTTCAAATGTTAATAAATTAGTCTGTACCCTACTAAAGTTAGGGAAAACTTCAACTTTAAGAGCTATAAGCAGCAGCCTGGGCGCTGTGAGTAAAATCAGTACATATTTGGATGCTGTGAAACATAACATTACTACTAACATGGATTTTCTGGCTGAACTTGTAGAACACAGAAAGACAGTCATGACAGAAAAAACTGAAAATTGAGAAAGAAAGAGTGGAAGCAGCTGCCATTAGAGAACACCATACTTGAGCTTGAAAATATCATGATCTTCAAACCCAATTTAGTGAATTCCCTAGAGGGCAGCAATAGAAATAATGATCCTTCCTGTCATGTCACTTGTATAAACACTAATTCATCCAAGCCCTGCCTGAAAAGGCAAAATAAATAAAAATACAACTTCATGTTTAGAACAATGGTAGCCATTCTTCCTTATCAGGAATGTGTGAAATTAACAAGTGTAAAATCTTTTACTATCTGACAATAGGGGAAGAAAAAAAATTCACAAAGTTTAGATTAGAAGTTACCAATGTAATGTCCTTGGGAGACACAAAAATATGTTAGAGTGAAAGTGGACTAGTTAAGGAAAAGAGCCAAGAACAGACATTTTTATATTCAGAAATGAAAGGCATGTGCTAAAAATCTTCACAAAGTAAAAAAACAAAATTAAAAAAAAAACCCAAACCAGGCAGATGTCATGAATATGTGTGTCCTTTTAAGGGCCCCCAGTGCTGTTCCTATGAGACAGTACATGTGTCTTTCTGACTAACAGAAAAGGAAAATTCATATTTTAGACCAACAAAGACCTTAGAACAATGCACAGCACCACACTAAGTGACTGGTCTTAGGGAGTCTAGTGATTACAAATATTTCAAAACTGTCATTTTTTATTAATCTGTACATTTGACTGGGAAGAAAGAAGGTAGCTGCCTTCAATTTGGCTGTGAATTTCAGTTACATTTTTTAAAAATAGGTGAGAGAAGTCCATTTTCTCTCTCCTTAACAGTGGGCATACTTGGAAGAATCAAAACCATGAATTTGCACAATAGTCAAGCTTCTAGCTTTCTTGACTTCAGATTTATGTTTTCAAAATTTCCTTAACACTTCAAGATAAAGTAGTCATTTGAGAAGGAAAAAACTTGCAACAATTCATCAAAAGGAATAAGTGCAATTTGAAAGTACTGGTTTACAGTGAAAGCAAACTGTCTTAGGAACATTCAGCAGGAGAAAATTGCAGTGCTACTAGCCAAGTATGAGATGCATTGGCTCATCTGAGAGGGAGGAAGGGACACTGGATCCTCCTACGCAACATGCCTTCCAGAATGTGTTCCTCTGCAGCACACAGTGATGTTCTGAAAGATTTAATCACTGCCAACACAGCTGTTGTGCACCCAAGGTCTGCTGCAGTGCATGGTGCACATCTCCCTTTACCCTGCTGACATAGGGTTTGCCTAAAAATAGCTCTGGCAGTGATCCAGGTACATGACCCTGCTAAAATTCAAATTTTAGCAGTCTGTATGCCCTTACAAGATGACAACAAGTTGATAGTGACAAAAAAAACCCCAAAAACCTAAAATTCACTTTTTTTTCAAAGCTTCATGTTTTTTCCAGATTTAAATTAACTGGCAAAGGGGAAAATTGTTATTTGATATAAATAAAAAGGAAATGGAAAAGCTAAGAAGAAAAGCCCCGGATTCCAGTTATTTCCATTATTCCAGTTTTCAAGCTTTTGAAATACATAAAAAATACAAGCGCCAAAGGCAAAGGCAATGCACAGTTAAACAACAGCACAGAATGTTCTGATCTGTACATCTTAAACAGCAAAGGGTCACTTAGGAACACAGGCTGCTCTCTGCTGGACCTTTTTGTCTGTTCCTTTATTCAAATAGTGTGTTACTTTTTTCAAATGATTCTCCAATCCAAAGTCTTTTTTACTTAGTTGATATCTACTTCCCTGTGTGCCCCATATACCCACTAAATTTTTAGTCTGATGAATAGGATCCTTTACAGCACATCATGAAAAATGAAGAGCAACTCTGAATCTCCAACAGGTGAGTGTGTTTTCTTCCTCTCTCTGGTCTTTTATCTCTTTCTCCCCACAGAGATTGCATCTTTCTTATTAAGAGAGGCCAGGAGATGTGTGCAGGCAATCTGAGTAGCAAGCTGTTAGAGATTTTCATATCCCTAGCCAATTCTAGAGAAATGTGACTGATGTTTCACCCTTTGCAGCACTGATGTGTGTACAAATAGCAGAAATCATGTTAGCCTTTGTCTTTTTAAGCTTATGTAAAATATTTACGTCTAGATGGATGCTTTTGACAGCAGAACAGCAGACATGTCCTATCATTAACTGCACACATTCAGCTATTTCCCCTGGTAAAAACACTTACTAGTGTGACAAAATTAAATCTTGCAGCAGATGCCTTGTGGGTAGCAATATCAGACTGAGTGCAAACATAGTTGAAACTGATGACATTTTGTTCTGTATCACAGTGATAAAAGCTGGTAGTCAGCTGAGATCTTTTCACTACTTCATTCCTTGTGTAAAGCCCTATGGTACTGCTGCATTTGCCAGCTGAAGTGATTCAACCCTGTCCACGTTGAAATTAAGGAGAAAAAGTACTAAGATAAGATATGAAATGTATTTGGTAGGTGTGAGTCTGAAAAGATTTTACAATGCAATTTTTGGTTTTAATGGAAAAATTACTGTCAGCTTGAAAGGTGAAGACAGATCTCCATATGATACAAATCTGCTAAAGACTGTGGTTACTTGCTTCCTGTTGGGATTCCAACAGGAATATTTACCACTTGTGTCTTCAGACTACTCTAATTCAAGATTTTATATTTCTACCTAGAGAGAAACAAAAATAAAAATCCTACAACTCCTTACTAAACTTATATTTTTTACCATCTCACTGTATCTTTTAGCTGAGGGCCATTCACTACTTCAGAAGCTCAAAAGCTAATGTCTCACCAACAGAAAAAATCCTCCTTCCCCCCCCCCCCCCCCCCCCCCCCCCACAACCCAGAGCTTTAAATTGTCTCAATTAGCATAAGTATAATCCTGTCACTGAAATTTGCATCTAGGAAAAAATATCAATGAACATGAGAAGAAAAGCCTGACAGCATACTAAATTAAGGAAACCATTTGTTTCATAAACTGTGTAGTGAAAAAGGAGCTAGAATTTGACAAGACATATATTTTTCATAATGGTCCCTCTGCTCTAACACCTGGAGTGAGTTAGCAGGATAGAAAAATTGTAGGAATTCCATGCATTTGCACCACCCCTGGTTGCTATCTTTCAAATCTGAAAGCTGCATGGCTTTGTTTTGCATTACAGAATGGGTTTTCAAATAATAGTCCTTTATTTTCCACATGGAACAAATTCTGGATTTTGGATCCTGACTGAGAGCAGAGCTTTGGGAGACAGCCACCCTACAGGGATGCTGGTGCCTACATCTGCCTGCATCCACACGACCACATCCTCCAACCCATCCCATGGGTCCTTTGCTCGCAGTGCTGCCCCACAGGGTTTTCTTGGGGCTTCCTTCATCCTCAAAATGCAACAGATCTTATGCCATACATCTTGTAACTCCCTATTCCCAAATGTTATGGCCATTGGTGTGAAGTGCTCCTGTAAAGAGACAGTAGTATTTGCATGGTGTGTTACCTGTGCAGTTGTGTACCATGTTTTCTTTCAAGGTCTGAAAAGTCTAAATATTTTGCTAAGTGTCTTCAAAACAAACTTTTCCCAAGTTTTTTCTTAAGAAAGCTTCAGTTTTACTGGCCAAATTTCAGTTATCTCTCTGGCAATCTGGTATACACTTATATATAGTCTGAAACAATCTAACACTTTAGGGTTTTTTAGGTAGTCTGAGAAAAAAATTGAGAAGTGTAGCCAATTTATTCCTGGGTTGAACATGAGCAAGAATAATGAGAATTGCTTCAGATGCACATAGTAATTACTATTCTAATATTTGGTGATATTATACCAAAACTGTATTCCAGATAGTGTAAAGATGTTTTATATACAGTAACATTGAACTGATTAAAGATGCACATCTTATAAGCCACAGAACAAAGGCATAGAGGTGCTGAAATCCAGAGTTCTGTACTAGTTCTGTACCTTCTTGAGGTATAGCCAAAAAAATTTTCATGCCATGTTTACATACAGTAAGCTGGCAAAAGAGCTAAAAATATATTTGAACCAGAAAGATAGTTTTTTCCACCCTCAAAATAACAATCTCTTATCCCTAAAAGACCTGAGTAGAACTTTCTTCCTCAGGAAAACCTAATATTTACAAATTCTATAAACTTTGAAAAAAATCATGATGCAATTTCAACATCATTAATCTTTTCTGTGGTCTACATATGATAGACAATTGCTATTGACATTCCTAATGAAGATACCATTCATTAGCCAAGTAGTTCACTGTCAGTTTGCTGGTTAATATTTTTCTTTAAGGCTGGCAGCAGCTAATAGCTCCTACCTTTAGGTAATTACTAGCTAAACAGGAAAATGTTCTGAAGTGCTCCAAACACAATATCAAAGATTATTTAGGCCATTTAAAAGTTTGAGAGTCATGTAAAAAATTCACTTCTTAAAATTTCATTTCAGCAGTTATGAATACTTAGCAGTCACTTTAAAAACAAGTTTTTTGGCTTAATTATTTTGACTTGCAGTATGTTCTTAGATTAAGATTCAGCTTTGCTCTTCTACTCACACAAGAGATAGACAAAATTAGACTGAAGAGAAAAGAAACATGCTAGTTTCCACAGTAATTGACTACATATATTGACAATAATTTGACAGGTCTCAAGAAATTTTCAATGAATTTAAAACCTGTTCTTTTGCCTTTAAGTACAGTTCCCTCAGCTGCACATGCTTATAAAATTCTGCTCTGTTCTTCTGCCTCTCCCAGGGCTCATCCCACCTCATTTTCATTAGCTGGCTACAACTCAGTGCATTAGCAGGTGGGTAATGGTCTTACAAGATAAATCTCCTTCTGCACCTTGCATTACCAGCCCACCAAAAATCCCACCCCTTAATGGTGAGGTTGCAGAGTGTTACTATAGCCTATGTTAGCAAGGGGATAAACCAATTTTAGGCTACAAAAACTCCATAGGATTCCATTTAGATTTTTCACTTATGTGTTTTCATTATTAACTAATAATTTTCAGCCTACTAAGGCAATGTGTTTTAGAAGTTCTAATGAGCCCACTCAATTCTGAGAGAAAGGTACTATGATATAGAAAGCTCTCTCTAAGCTTCTTATTAGACATGTCAATTTCCCTCCTGAGAGTTTTCCATTAAGATTCAAATTCCTGCCACTAAAGTCTTCAACTTTCTTCAGAACAATTTTAGGACAATTACATAATATATGCATAATTTAGATCAAACAACAGTTGACCTAATGAATTGAACTTGTTCATCAGAAATCTTCACTGAACCAGGGTTAATGGTATTAATCGCCAATCATAAAGCTCAATTCTTTCTTTATCAAACTATTTTTTTCCTTCAGATGAAGTTGTTTCCAGTGAGAAACCAAGCTGAGTTTTGTAATAAAGAATTACCTTCAGAAAACACTTGTCAAGAATTAAAGTATATGTGATATGAGATTAACCATATCACTGCTTTAAAGTTTATATTGTATCAAACAAAGAAATAAAGCAAAGTTTGAGAAACTTAAAGGAATAGGCATTTTAAGTCTGAATTGGTAGACTTACGAGTTTGGGATTTTCTGATGTCTTTTCTTTTTCATTCTTCAAGTTCCTTCTGTCCAGATCTCCTGGGGATTGTTCAGTAGTGATCGGTGCTGCACCTCATGATGCTTTTAAAGCTGCAAAAGGGATACAAACTCTACTTTTTAGGATTACAGATTCTAGTAATCTAGTGAGGAACTTCTCTATCATATATATTCAAAGAAACACAGCTGCCAAGATTTCACTTGACTTAAGAAATACACATTTACAGTCTGTACCAAATATCAGATTTCTTCCAGAACTTATATTTTTTACTGGCTCACTGTATCTTTTAGCTGAGGGCCATTCAGTACTTCAGTCACCACAAACATTCTTGCTTATGCTCAAAAATGTTAAACAGTTTTTAAGTCAAACTCATGGACGTGCATATTGTTAGATCAGTATAAACGCAGAAATTACACTAGATTTATTATCGCTATTATTATTATTATTATCATCATTATTGACTTTCTCCACATGCAAATAGAAACTTGGCCTGATTAAAAAAAATTCTCAAAAGAGAAGGGAAAAACCTGAATATTTAAATTGCCTGCATACCTAGTTTTCATGGGTTTATCAGTTATTCCATGTAATTTTAGCAGCTAGTTCCAAGTTGCAGAGTAAGAATCAATCCTTTATATCACTTTTAGACTTAATTACAGAAGGAAAATTAAACTGGATTCAACTTGAATATATAGATTTTCATGGAAAGTGCAAGCTAGTGGGTTTGAAAGCCTCAGGAGATGTATGGACATAACAGATTGCCATTTTTCTGGTTAAAAGCCAGATGAGCTAAGCCTTGTCTTAAGATTGTTACAACCATGTAACAATCATGTGCTTGAGAAAATTTACTTTCCATGGATTAGCAATGTTGCAGACAAAGTACTGTATGAGAAGCTATAAGTAGAGTTCACTGGTTTAATTCTGGTTTTATCTTGTATCAGTAATATTTTTTATGTGCAATCCTCAAGCTACCATAATTTTTAATGCAATACATGAAGGAAGCATGATGGTAAGAACTTCTGTGATCAACATGCTAGTTTCCTGCACTGATTGCTGTGTAAATTTATTTAAACACAGTGACATGAAGTATATTTAGTCATGATTTTTAGAATTTTGCTTAACATCTTTAAACAAACATCTTTACAGTTTCATTTAATATTCTATATTTTATTGCATTTTGGCACTAATTGTCATACTTCTTTCAGCACTTGCATTTGAATAACTTGACATGCTTTGCAATCCTATGAACCATAAAAATCTCAAAAGCCTTGAACACTTTACTGGAAAAAAGCTTAACACTTGTAGAGGTAAGAAACAGCCAAAGTCAATTTTTCTTGCCTGAATGATGAGTACAGAAGAATAGTTGGGATGCATACAAGCTGTAATCTGAGTCAAGTAATCTAATCATGCATTGTAACATAGGATTCCTATGCTCTAAAAGCTATAACATTGCAAAACTCTGAGCCTTACCTCTTCGATACAAACCGAGTGACTTGAATATTTCTGCCTGAAGTCTGTAAGTCAAACCTGCAGCTCAAAGAAATGTTTGAGATAAACAGTTTTTCAGAGGTCAAATGAGGTTAAAGTGAGCACATCCATGGCTAAGACATTTCTATGGTTTGTTGCTCACACTGTTAAATACATTCATTTCAGTGACAGAATTCATCACTTACTGCTATATTAACAGTCTTCAGTCCAAAGACTCTTCCTCCCAAAAATACTTAGATTAAAACAAGTTCATCTTCCAACCCCTTCAAATAGTACATCTTAACCTCATTGGAAGGCATACCACGCTTTCATTCTTTTTTGAATGCATTGCAGCTTTGGTTGTGTTTTCAGGCTCCTGATGTTGTCATACCCGTACAGCTAACACAATTGACTGCTTGATATTTACTAGGTTATATAAAACAGAGTTGCCCTTTGCTTTCAGTAGTGGCGCAAAATTGCTAGGGAGCTAGTCCTCCCAGAATCCTGTGACAACTGTTGCAGGACTGAGTGGTGCGACTTCCAATTGCTGTCTGAAAACCAAAGCCCAGTTCAGAGTGATGTCCCACAGAAATTCCTGTGGATGGGTCCCATGCCGGTTTTATTTTTTTTCTTATTGCTCCCCCAGGTGTGTCTAGTGTTTACAAGTTTTTCTTACATTAAGCAATCCAAGACCAAACAATGACCAAAAGTATTCAAGAGCCCACAGCTGCAGTATGCGCTATAAAACAACATCCTAAATGAGTCCATCCTTAAAATAATATATTAATTTTATCAGATAAACATTTTCACTTTTTTACCTTGGACTGTGTCACTAGCCTGTTCGGCCTTTTGGTGAAAAGCCAGATGAGCTAAGCCTTGTCTTAAGAGCATTTACAACTATGTAACAATCATGTGCTTGAGAAAATTTACTTTCCATATGGTATAATGGTCTAATGATCTAGCATTATTACTGTTGTTGAGAAAGTTATTTACATATTTTTCCTATATCACCTCCTATCCAATACCTTCCTAAAACTCTAAGTAATGAAATTATTTTCTCCAGTTGATGGAAATTACTCCTCTCTTCAAAAATATGCTAAAAGTACACTTCAAAGAGTTCTTTCCCAGTTTCTTAGTGTATCTGGCTAAGTTGAATAGAAACTAATCTAACTTCCCTCCTGATCATTGCTGAGGAGAAACACTATGATGAAAAATCATAACATCTTAAAAATGTCATGGAATCATGGAATATCCTGATTTGGACGGGACCCATGAATATTATCAAAGTCTAAGGCCTGGCCCTGCACAGCACCATCCCCAAGAGTCACACCCTGCGTCTGAGAGCATTGTGGCAGGCTTGGTGCGGAGACACTTCCCTGGGCAGCCTGTTTCAGTGCCGAAATACCCTCTAGGGGTAGAACCATTTCCTGGTATCCAACCTAAAACTCCCCTGACACACTTCCAGGCATCTCCCTCAGGTCCTGTCACTGGTTTACCACAGAGAAGAGATCAGTGCCTTCCTCATGAGGAAGCTGTAGAACTCCCATGAAGTTTCTCTCAATCTCAGCTCAGAGATGAGGAGTACATAGCCACCAAAACAAGCTTGAAATAGACAAGTAGAAGGATACTAAATGAATACTAAATGTAAAAGGATTACTTACATCTTAAATTAAAATAAAACAAGTGCCCCTTTCATAAGCATGCATTCTTTTGCCAAGACAAAGTTTCTATGCAATACAAAAAACCAAAGGTCATGTTGCAGCTCTTTACAGCATGTTTCTTATTTGTCTGACGATCTTACAGCTGAACTACCTGAGCTTAAGAACATGAAATTAAATTATATTATTCATAATACTATATTGAACAAACCAAATACAGGTTACATAAATCAATAGGCAGTGTTTCAAGGAGAGAGAACTTTTTAGTACAGAAGCAGCCTATGTGTGCTTCTGTGTACTTCTTTCAGCCTGTATGCTTCTTTCGTGACTTGTAAAAAAATGTTCCAAAAGTTTATTAAATTTGTTTTATATTTCAAAACACTAACCACCCTTCTGTATCCCCCAAAACCTAAAAACAGGACAATAAGGAGAGTATGAGATTGTTTTGGAAATATGTTGAAGACAGATTTTTGATCCAACTACTTATACAATTTGGAAAAAGAAAAAAAAAAAAAAAAACACAAAAACGACCATGAGAAGTTAAGTACTACCCCAATAATACAGGGTAGGAATTGAGGCAACACAAACTTTTGTAATTCAGACTGCCCCTTCAAAAGGGCCTGCCATTCAACTCCAGATTTTCCTTGGACTTACTTACAAAACATCACATATTTTATTTTTTCTCTTGTGAATTTTTGGTATCCAAAGTAGTCCAACAGCTGTCAGAAGTGAAATATGTTTATGCATCAAAATTATATCTGCATGGTTTCTAGTGCACTTGAGAGTTTAGATTTTTGAAGGACTTGTCTTTACCAGGAGATTGTTTCAGGAAAGATGGAGAGACTGCACTGAGCAAACTTTATTACTGCTTGAACTTGAGAAACATCCTTGATGAAGCTGTCTTCATTGAAACTGGGGAGTTTGAAACCAGGTGATCTTAGAGGCCCCTTTCAACCCAAATCGTTCTGTGAAACAAGAAGTCAAGACAGCCAATGTGGTCATTATCCTTGTATCTCCCTCTGGCTCCTCATCCAAATGTTATCTTGTTTTTTAGAAACTGCACCACATATGGACAGGAAACTCAGAGTCAGATCTCTCCTGGGTCATATGGGAAAATCCTTTGTCTCAGCCACAGACATGATTTGATTGTTTCTGTAAATTCTTCCCTGGCCTCATTGTTCCCAAGTTGCTCTGAGGAGAAGCTGCTAAAAATGCCTTCCCGTTCTTTCAACATCATTCTACCTCCCAAACCTTCCACTGGTTTTGATAGGTGTGTTCCCTGCTTCTCCCCTTTTTGCCATTATTACAACAGCAGCACAAAGACCTTCTCCTGGTGCATTAAAATCATGATAGGGGAGAGCAGCTGATTTTGTTTCAAGTTGCATTTTAACCCCAAAATTTTTAGCTCTTTTGCCTGTAAAGAAGTCCTGTGAGACGGTGTAACAGAATAAGCTACTGCTTACTCACCAGACAGTAAATAACTATTTGTTAAGTAGAAAATTATTGTTAAAGCTTTTTTCATCCTTTGTCATCACCTAAACTACTCATCAGTTATTTCACTTACCTCCCCAACTCCAAGCTTTTGCTCTGCTTTTGCTATTCAGTCCTTGTCTGATGATGCACTTCAGCTTCATACTGTATTTTATTCAGCTATAATTTACAGGATTTAAGCTACTGAAATCTCCTTTCAATTGCTCTGGCTTAAGAGATGTATTACTCATAGTTCTTGAGAATGATATACAAACAAAGCAGTCAGACCTTGAAATGAAAACTTATATAACTTAATCTTTTAGCTCCCTGTCTGTGCATATGGCACAAAAATCACACCAACATGCAAGACATTATTTAGGTGAGGGCTCCTTGCGATTATATTTAGCATTACATGCTTTATGATACTTAGGAAAGACTGATAACACTTCTTAACTGCAAAAGAAAAGCAGCCTCCATTCTAAAGCAATACAGTATTTCAAGTCTTTGTGTTATGTTACTTCAGACAGTCATTACTGGCATAATAGCCCAAGCATTAAGCTCTGAACCCAACTGTGCACATATTTTACTGTATTATTTACTTACCTAACTGCTTGAATCACAGACTTACTGCATGTGAGTTTCAAATCATTGCTCCTGCCTCAACATGCACTAAAAGTCAGACAAAAAGAAAAGCAAAATGCTGAGATCATTTGTGAAAAATTAGTATATGCTCAGCTAAAATATCATAAGAATATCAACAAAGTGCTGTTAGATCATTTATAGTCTAACAGTATGAGGGATAGTAAAGGTTAATTTTACACAAAACTGAAGAGAGCTTTTATAGAAATCTTAAGATTTAAGTAAGCCAAGGTATTTTTCAGTATAATTTTTACTGAGGGCCTTCTGTTACACCCAGCTGACTAACACATTCAACCCTCCCAATATCAACTCACATCCTTTTAAATTAAGTAAACAAGAAATATCTGTAGGAGGAAGTAACTGGAAAGGTGTTAAATTCTACTAAAAGTACAGAAACAATAATATGCAGTAAAATATCCTAGATTAAAGCATTCTCATTCTTCCGCTTATTAACAACACTATGCTTTCAGTAAAAGCATATACTAACGTGTCCAAAGATTTCTGTACCAGTTTCTACAGTTAAGATTATAGTATCCAAAAGTCAACCTTTCTGTAAAAGCTTCCATTCCAGTTAAGCTTAACAGATTTATTCTAGCAAGCCGGAACATAGACCATCTTCTGGTTTTTAAATTCTTCACATCGTGTTTTTAAATTTTTCTGTTCAGGCCAGTTTTTTAAGTTTCAAAAGCACACAACTTATTTCTGTGCTTTGAAACCTCCATTTCCATACAGCTCATCAGGTATCTTTTTTTAGCCAAACAAACAAGTTCCTGGAAAATTTGAGATTCCCACATTCACAGTACAAAACCGTGGTCACTTCCAAATTCAGCTACATTTGCCTGAGTTATCATAGAAATCCACCTGGATTGAAAATATGCAACATATTGAGTTTAAGAGGTTACTTGAAGGTATGTAAATAATGCTGTGTCCTCTGGTCATTTGTAACAGAGGTGATGCTTTGTAAACTATAACACGAGAAGCTATCAAAGATCAACAGCAACTAATCTTTTCAGCTGAAGGAAAATACTTACAAGTTAGGCAAAGAGTATACCAAACGTGCAATACTAGAAAGGGAATAATCCTCTAAAAGATTAAATTATCAAACAACTCCACACTGAAAATTAAAACCAATGCTGAATGTCACATTTTATGTTGATTAAGTTTTATGTTATTAAGTTTTATTAAGTTAACATTTTATGTTGTCACAGTTGCCATGTATACAATAATCCCAAAGCAGTGAGTTAATATGTGACTACAGCAACTAATGTTGCTGTAAGTACAAGCAAGTACTTCCATTATCTATTTTTTCTGCAGTATGAAGCAGTGGTTTAAAAGGGCTTCTTCTGAAACTGAGAATATTTATGGGACCAGGATATTGGAAAGTATTACACATTGTATGAACATTTCAAACTAGAAGTCATAAACATAATTCAAATGAAAGCTTGGGGCAGTTTTTTCCTGTTTCTCACCTAAATGCCCAGGTATTCTTTGTTACTTTTCCACTAACACATAGCAGTAATTTGATCTATCAACTTGTGCTTGCTAAATCCAGCTGATTCACATTATACCAGTTCCTACAAATAGCAAATGGCTTGAATTTCTCAGAAAGACAGATGTGGTCAGGAAGGAAGCTTGCTTTAAATCATCTTTGGACTCTAATACAGTAATATCAATTAAATCAGATGGATATTTATACTAGATAGCATGAACAGCAGGTTTTTGCCCTTATTTCACCCCTGCTCAGGAGAGATCAGGAGAAGTGCCACATCTCGATGCATCATCACACCAACATGAGAGCATTTGTGCAACCCCTTCAGCTGCTGGTACCTTTCAGTAGCACACAGAATAACCCCACAGATCTCTGCTCCTCCTGCAAGCAGAGGTGGAATGGGAACTACCTTGAGAGAGCACACCTTTACTTCATGCTCAGATGAGGGTGGCACACCTCCCTTCCTCCCTAATTAATAGTCAACATAACACAGGACATTCTGACAAATCCAGACGTCCAAATTGGGAGTGGGTCAGTAAATTCTGAGTGCCCTTGAAGGGGCTTCGCATTCAAAAAGCAGTATCTGTTTGATAGAGAAAGAAGATAGCAGGAAGGCATCGTAGTCAGGGTGTCAGGAGAAAAAGTCTTGAATCACAGCTATCTCATTTATTATTAAAAAGGTTCTTATGTGGGTAACTGAGATTTTATATTTTCTGAGCAGGATCTCATATTCTCCCACTCAGTGCCTATTATTTCAAAGAGTAAAAATAACAAAACTACAGAAATGCTGAGCAGACAGTATCTCCTCATTTACATGGACATATCTTGGTTCCAGGAAGCAAAATGTAACAGATTTGAAAATTACATGCTGTTGGTCTGACTCTGTCCTCAGGAAAGACAAGTCTTAATCAAAATAAATTCTAATGAATGAGATTATTAGGATTTCAGGGTTTAAGTGGTCTATTTCAAGACTTTCAAGTTCATGTTTCACTCTCAATTTTAGTGTTGCTTTCATTCATTTCTTTCTATTGCATTTTGTGCAGGTTTTACAAGAACAAAGACGTTTAAAAGTCCTCTCAAAAGTATTAACTCTATGGAAATAGTCCATTTCCATATATCATTTCATATCAGGTATCTCTGATGGAGAAGGAAGTTCAGTTTATGCAAGCATTTTGATCTACTTTGTACTAAGAAGCTTCAAGTGTTTTCAAGTAGATAGTTTACACTCCTCATAATTTACTTGAGCTTTACTTGAATTGTATTATATGTTATTTCAATATACTTTGTTACTGCTATAGACAGAATCAATCAAACCAGATTGATTTACTTATCCTCTGATAGAAGTATATACTACAGGTAGCTGTCAACTTTTTGGCTTGTCTGTTAAACTAACAGCCTGTACAGAGACAAAAACCCAGAAATTATATTGAGGAATACCAGAAGACAAAACATTTTTAAAAACTGAAAGAAAGCAAAACCACAGTGTTTTATTTCTTCTATTCTTTTGCCAGGGAAAACAAAGATACCTAAGAGAAAATGGTACCTGCAAGTTTTAACCTGATATTTAATTTAGTTTCAAGTTGGCCACTAACAATTTAGTACTTATTGAAAATGTCTTTAGAGGCCAAAATTTAGGTGGACCTACTAAAGAGTGAGAAGCACAATAAAGAATATCTCTGCTTTGTCTCACTGGTCTCTACAGGAAATATTTCATCATTCCTTCAGTCATTAATAATACTGGATTTATTTGATGCCAACATAACAGCCGAAGACACTACCTTCTTTCTAAAAAGAAATCATCTTTGTCATCAGGGAAAGTTATTTGACATAAATCTGGAAATACAGTCATTTTCTTAACTTCATTGTCTTATTAGTTTGTACTACAACTCAAAGTACCGAATTGAGAAGTGAATGTACAAAGAGATCAATTACTACTTTCATGATGCTGATCTCCACAATCATTTTGCAAAAAAACCCTAATCATCACCACCATAAATATAGCAGATTTGTTATACTAGGGGATAGGTAGCTTTACACATTTGGAACAATTAATGGAATATAATTTTCCCATAACCATATCTGAGGAAGCATGGATTATCATGCGCAAGGAGATCCTGGTAATAAACATGATTTTTCTTGTACACTTGGAAGCTGTAAGCTCATCTAATTTTTATTTTCCATTATCAAAATTTCTAATTCTGTCAATAACTGAGTTAAGGATGTCATTCAAACAGTTTCCATTGCAACAGTCCAGGTACAGGAGAGCTGATTTTCTCTTTTCACATTTCATTTCCATTGCACAGAATAAATATGGAAGGCATAGATCATCTTAGTAGATACTTAGATTACACCTAGTCATCCATAAATATGTTTTTCTACCTAATCATCAGATCATCAGCAGCCTCCACAGCCTACTGCATTAAATCAAAATAAAATTTTGCAGGACAGGACATCAAGCATGTTTCTGTAAATGACAGGAAAACAATGAATAATTTTCCCTCCCCATAAATAAAGGTCTTTCTTTTTATTTTTTTCTTTTTTTTTTCTGGATATTTCCCCTTCTATGACCAGAATAGTTCTGTCTGCATTCTTTTAAATATATTTATCCTTACGCTTCTGGTGGAAAACCTGTAAAGAAAGAGTTTATAGCTATAAACTCTTTGAGCTATATCTGTGTGATATAGCTCAAACTATGATACAGAACTTGAAGTGTTTGATTACTAAACAGGTCTTAAGGTGGTTTCATAGAAAGATGCAAAAGATAAAGCCCAGATTTTCTGGCTGCTGGCAATGTAGCAGAGGATCAAAGTACTCCATGTACTCATTCAAGGTACGTATAATATAGTCTGTCTTATGGGCACTAAAAGTTATGTAGCTACTCCAAAAAGCTTGTTATTCTGGACTTTAGTATCAACATAATTCATACACATATTTTCAACTCCTGTACAGCCTCAGAAGCTTTATTTGTATACAATCCTCTCACTTGCCTCAAGCAAGCACAGTCAGAAGCATGTGTTTCCACATTATTCCCTTCGACTTGCTGACAATGATGCTCTTCTCTGTTCTACTACTAAAATTAACACTGCTATGTTACTAAAATTTGCCTGATGCACGTTGTCAAACCAACACATGAAATTTGCACCTTACATCTAGCATCTGAAGAAATACAACATAAAAGAGTTGCATGCAGCAAACTGACTCAAGGCAAATAAAGTCCCAATATTTTTCTTTCGTTTAAACAGAGCATGTGGACTCCTTTCTTGCCGAAAAAAAATGCAGAAACTTAGGTTAGAAAGGCATGTCAAACATGCTACAGCCAAGGGATCTGGCCCGACTTGTGACCTTAAATCGAGCCTCTTAGCCTCTTCCCTTGTTGAAGATTATTAGCAGAAAATAAGTTATTAACTATGCAAATCAACTATTCAGCATAATTTATTTAATAGAAATATTGTCACTACCAATACATATTTCAGATTTGTCCTAAAACCAAGAATATCTATTTAGGAGATGCAAATTTCTCAGAAAGTGTTACAGAATAATCAAGCAGTGAAGTTTTCTTGGTTTTATTCCAGTGGCTTCAGCACAATTCAGACATCCCTGAGAAGCTTATATTAGAATTTGGAGCAAAGTGGCATCAATACTAATTCTAAAATATTAAGCAATAATATTACATAAAACAAAGTCCTTTCCTTTTTATTTCAGGAAATGAAATTACCTGTAGCCACAGACATATTTAATGTATGATCAAAACTGATACAGGAAAATAAGTCAGTAAAAGAAGAAAAATCCACAGCTTCTACCTCAATTGTTCCCAATTGCCATTTTTTATCAATTGCAGGAGTTTTTAACTTGTACACTTAAGCTTTGATTGAAGCTCTATACTTCAACTACAAAACGAGACAGGTACATCGGAGTTTCTACCAAGGTATTAACAGGTGAGGGATACATGTTGTGTCCTGGCTAATCTTGCTTTTGGGGACCTCATTTTATTGGTTAAGTGTTGCAGGAGCACTGCAACACAGAGACAGTGCTGTCAGGAAACCAGAAATTCTGCACATGACGATGACTGTGGGTCAAACCCTGGCACAGGGAGTTAATTCTGCTCATCCGTCTACCTCCAAACAAAGCATGGTCAATCCTTCCTTGTCTAGACCCAAGTGGGACTCAATTTCCCAATTTTAATACATTGAATGCAGAGCAACTACTGAGCTCCCAAATAGACCATGATGCAGGCTTGATTAGTCTCACTCTGAGCCATTCAAGTTTCAAGAACTGTTTCATTTGCTTGATACTGAGACTCTGACTAGGTTCTGAAGTGCCTTGTCACAATAAGGAATTTATTTAAAAATATTGAGCTTGCAGTTTTTCCCAAATTCACATAGCCAAAACAGGATGGTAAATGCAACTGAGCTGTAAAATTTACTAATAATAACTGAAAAAAATAAATTATTCTGTCACAAGAAGTGTTAAAATAAAGTCTCCTGGTTTAAAAAGGAAGTGAGTTTTGGGGAGTCTGGTGGTCAAACCTTTTGGAAGGTTTTCATTCTGAGTTCTGTGTGTTGCTTTTATACATTGTGAGTCAATAATTTTTTTTCCTTTATTCCTAAGTTGGAGCCTGCTTTGCTCTATTTCTGATCACATTCCACAGTAGACAGCAGGGAGAATATATTTTCATGGGGGCTCTGGCATTGCGTCAGGGTCAAACCATGACATAAAGCTTCAGCTAGACTTTAAGTTTCAAATAATTTTCTAGATTATAAACCTATTTGAATTTTATGGAAACAAGCAAACAGACCATCCCAATGGTTTAGATCATCACAATATAGCAATTTAATTCTTCATCTCCACTTATCTTTCTTATATACACGTCAGTTACTGAACTTGTCAAGTTATTTCAATCCATTATTCACAGACACCTGCAAGAGATTTTGCTTAACTTAGTACATTACTTAGGTCAACAGGAAAAAAGTTTGAACAAGGAGAAAACCTTAGAGGAAAAGAAATTACTAAGTATCTTATACATAAGGATATATTGATCAGTATAAGAAGAAAGGCAATGCATATGGTTGTTATTGTTATCATGAGCAGCCCTTCAGCTTGGCCTAAGACAGATACCATGATCTTGCTGAGTATACTCCGTGCTGCAAAAGAAATGTCACACAGCCTTGGAAATTGTCCTAGGAGACCTCACACATCAGCTCAGACCAAAATGATCCAAATCATTCACAGTGATCAAAGCATAAATTCATCTCCCACCACTTATACTGGAAATTCTACCAGCTCCACAGAAAACCTAATTCCATGTGTAAGTAGCTTAAGCCTTGGATAGTTTAACTCAGTCCCACCACAGGCATATTTTGCTGCAGTTCTAGCTTATGTCTTCTTTACCCCACAGGTGTATGGAAAGAATAGGTCATTGCTTTCATCTTCCCATTTTACACTCATTTGAAGGCTTAAAGTCTCTCATTTCATGTTTTTCAGTATGTCCTCCTAACCTCCTCCTCATTCTTCACTTCTAATCAGTCTTTTTGCTGCTCTCTGGGCAGTAAATGGCCCTCTTGACCCAAAGTGTGGGACTCAGAATTGGTGGTGAAACTGGGCTGTTACGAGTGTATGGCAAAATGCATACCACTGGGTGGAGGTTTTTTGTGCAAGATAGTGCATTTTTCTTTAGCAGAGCCCAATATAAAGTTTTCTTCTGTTGAAATGGCAAGATATTGTGTACTTGTGTTATCTGTGGTTTTTGCACAAATTTACGTAGCAAATAATGCCCTTTGGTCTTTAAAAATATTTCTTTCTCTTCCCAGATGGGAAAAATACAAAAGCATTCTCAAACACTGCCTGTGTACTACCTATGGACAAAATTACTGCTAGAATAGACTAAATAGGTGAAGGTGAGTGGCTGGTTAGCACTTCAAATTGAAAACTTGCCAAAAAACCAAATTGTTCTGTAAATAATCTACTATCATGAATATCCTGCCTCTGGCTGCACTTGTAGCCTGTGTGCATCTCTTCATTGCATACTGTTTCCCTGCTCAGACAGACCTTCCTCTGGCTTATTGGCAAACTCATTTTCTGAGGAACATTTTAGACCTCATGTGATCTTTATACTAGCAAGCATCTGTGACATGCTTATCAGTATTCACACCCTAAAACATCCTCTAAAAAAATAACATTAAAATAAGTTTGTGAAGGAGTTGATAATAGATGAGATTTTCTTACTGTTCTTCTTTTCTGCTGTTCAAAGCAACCTGCAGAGGATAACTGCACAAGGCCTTTGTAGGAGGACCTCATTTCCAGGTTAAATGATTCCTGACTCAGAGAAGGGTTGCTTCAATAAAATATGTTACTGAAGCTATTGTGAAAAGCTTCAGAGTGACATCTTTGTAGGGAACATGGACAGTGGGGCTGAATGCACTCTCAGTAAGTTCACTGATGACACCAAGCTATGTGGTGTAGTCACCTGATGGGGGGAAGGGAAGGGATGCCATCCAGGTGACCTGGACAGGGTGGAGAGGTGAGCCCATGCAAATGGACCAATGAGCCTATGCAAGGTCCCATACATGGGTCAGGGCCGTCCCAGCACACCTACATTGGGCAGACAAACAATTGAGAGCAACCATCCTGAGAAAGACTTGTGGGTGATGGCTGATGAACAGCTCACCATGAGCTGGCAGTGAGTTCTTGCAGCCTAGAAATGCAACAAAATCCTGGGCTGCATCCAAAGGAGCATGGCCAGCATGCCTCTACTCTGCTCTTATGAGAAACCACCCAGAATACTGAGTCCAACATAAGGACATGGAACTTGTTGGTGCAAGTGCATGGGAGGCCACAAAGTTAGTAAGAGGACTAGAGCAACTCCATTACACCAGAACTGGACTCAATAGTCCAGGCTGAGAAAGTCGGGGCTGTTCAGCCTGAAGAAGAGAAGGTTGTGTGGAGACCTCTTAGCACTTTCTAGTATCTGAAGGGGGCTCCTGGAAAGCCAGAGAGGAATTCTGCATCAGAAACTGCAGTGATGAGACAAGGAGAAATGGGTATAAATTGAAAGAGGGGAAATTAAGGTGGGATATTAGGAAGAAATTCTTTACTGTGAGGGTGGTGAGACATTGTGTTCAAGGTCTGGTTAGATAAGGCCTTGAACAGCCTGCCCTGGGAGGGGGGTATGGACTGGATGATCCTTAAGATCCCCTTCAATCCCTGAACATTCTATGATACTATGACTTAAGTAGAAAAACACCCTGCAGCATTGACAATCTTGACTTCCTCTTTTCTTCCCTATGCCCAGTGTTCATCTTGCCTTGCAAAATCAGGAATCTCCTCCACCTTCATCCATCCTGTAATATGTTATGAAATAATTCATGCTTATAGAAAGAATGTATTTTATAAGATTGTGAAATCCTAACGAGTCTCTGACCACAAGCAATCAGACGACAAATGTCTGCTTGGAATTCCGAGATTCATGAAGGCAGGTGGCAGGAGAACAATACCCAGTTAACTTATGAATAGATGTGGCCAGCGCAATGATTGCCACTATTCCGAGTGATCAGAAGACAGTCCAAGGACTGTCATTGCCCTACTGATACCATCAATCAACATAACAGAAGTCGGCCTCCCTGGGCACGATTAACACTGGCTATTGACCAGGAAACAGCAATTGTCCAGCTCTGCACAGTGAAAGAAACTGTCTTGAATATGCAGAGTTACAAAAGAAACTGGGACTCTGCCTCAGGCATAAAAAACTGTATGAAACAGCCCCGAAAGAAACGGCAGGGGAAGGTCTGATGCGATACAGGACAGTTCACCCAGCTCCGATCCCGGCCTTAATGCTGTTTCTTTGTCTGTGGGGTTTTTGAGGACAGTATTTTGGTCGTAGAAAAAGAACAATAAAATCTTTTTGCATTTTGATAATTTGGCTTTTTGATTGATCATTTATAACACATCCTAAAGTGGCCATCCTAAAGTGCCACATCATCCCAAAGAGCACAGTACACTCAGCAGGTTTCTGAACATGCTGCCCAGATCTGTCCTGCAATATCAAAAAATGTTTTAGGAGATGGCATTCCTCTTCTCTACTGATAATGTTTTTAGTAAACACCCAATATGGAATTTTCAACTAGATATGTCTTTATAATCAACTAAGATAAGGGCTATTTTAGAAAAGGAACTTGAAAGTCTTATAGTGAACACCACAGTCTATGTTCTCTAAATAGCTATTTCAGAACCAGAATGCGCAGTCAGACACAGGGACACCTTGCAAAGACCACAGAGTACACCCACGCCTGTGAGATAGGCCAGTTACATCAGCCTACTCCATTTAATGAGTGAAGCAGAGCCTGGTGGCAGAACCTATTGGAATATTTACCAATATAGTCAGATGGAATGTGCCTGAGCTTGTCTGGCCCTTGCTGCTGGACCAAATAGTGGCAACTGTGGTGTTTCACCTCAGGGACACTATAGGCTAGCTGGATGTTGCAGCTAGGCACGTGGAGACAAGTCCAGGCATGCAGGAGGTCCGAATGGAGCTTGCCTGTAACAGGGTCTGTTCCTTGGGTTTACCTCTGGCGGAGAAGCTTTAAAGCGATGGTGAAGGAAAGGAGTTGGTTCTGATGGAGGGTTTCAATCCAGAGCTTTATTCTGGCCCACAGGCCTCTGAATCTAGCAACAGCTCCAACAGAACTCTCAGACCACTTGGTTGCTGGCTCTTTTAACCCCGGGGAGAGGTGGGGGGAAGGGGTAGGAATCCCACCAACCAGGTACATGAGAGGAGGTCTTAAACGACAGAGGACACCTGGATGGCCCAATGCCTCCCCAGGTGTAAAAAATGCATGTATTTTATGATTGGCTTTTCGCAAATATTAAAATGAATATTATATGTGTTGTGTTAGGAAGTAATGCTGTATCAATTCTCTTAAGTACTGTGTTAAATATAGTTTTAAGTTATAAGAATTGTTAAAATAGAAACTATGCTATATAAGATGCTTTGTTAAACAGAAAGGTCTTGCAGCAAGATAGCAGCCACAGGACACCTAAATCTTTCAGAGAAAGGGAATTTATTGCCTTCTTATCAGAAGAAACTAACTTCTTCCTGCCTTGAAGGTGCTATTAGGATTAGAAGGAAGAATTTGACACTGACCAGACAGAATCCTGTGTTTGAATGGAATCTATGCATCATGTATGAAGTATATGAATAAGCAACAGGCTATTGTTTTTAAGGGTTAATCCTTTGTTAACGAGTGTCCTTTTTCGGGCTCGTGATGCCCAGAAAAAGGTACCCGGACGTCCGTAACTCTTTGCTTTTATTGTCTCATATTGTCCTGATTTAAATTGTCCAAATTATTATAACCCTAATTGTATTAATATTTTTATAACCATTTTATTACTATTAAACTTTTAACGATTTCAAAAGCAAGTGATTGGCGTTTTTCACACCAGGGGTAGAGGGCAGGTTTTGAATCTATCTAACCACTCAATGCCCTTCTGGAATTCCAGGATTGACAGACAGAACTCCGCAGGGGAAAGGAGAGGTGACTGACACACCTGGCAGGGAATTATCAGCGAAGGGATCCGAGGTTCTGGGGTAAACCCTGAAATCACAATGCAACAAGGACCACCTGTCCTATACTGCTGATTGGAATCAGGGCTAGAGGCTGCACATCCATAATTGTTTCCTTCATCTTTAACAGCCTGGCTCACTAAAAAAACCCTGATTTCAGGCTGCTCAGTGAAAATCTTAACTATTTCTTTCACTTTACAAAACTACATGTCTGGTCTCTTCAGGTTTTCTACTGCATAGTGAATTTGCCCATTTTTTAAATTAAGGGACTTTACACCAGAAGGAAAATAGTCATCGACTCAACAAAAACCATGGACTCTAGTATTTTGTGAGGCCCTTGTTTGACTGTGCTTTGCTGTTATTACTCTGGGAAATAATACTGTCACTTCCTTAAGTTATACAAGTATTATTGTTATGAACAAAAATCTGCCAGTTTTTTTGTGAGAGAAAAAAAAAAAAAGGTTACAAAAACTAATCAGACCAGGGTTGCTGCTGAAGTGCTGTTTGTTTGTGATAATAATCTCGGATCGTTATAGTTAATGGTTGTCTTTGTATCAGTAAAGGCCCTGGCCAAGGCGGGGTTAATAGCTCTCTCCCCCCGGGCACGAGGAGAAAAGACGAAACACGGAGGAGAGACATGCAAATTAACTCCAGTACCAGCATACCATGAGAAGCTATTGCTCCAAACGTACTGAGAAAACCCCTAAAATAACGAGCCAATATAAAGTTGAGAAATTAGAGTGCTGCCTGGACGTGAGGAGCAGAGTGCTGGACCTGTAGAGACGCTGAAAACCTTTGTAGCCCCTCACCCTGAGCAGAGTCGTCCCGAACAGCAAGGAAATGGGGTGGGGGTGAAGGGGTCAACAATTGAGTGTCATGCACGCAAGGTACCCACGAGGATCGGATCCCCCGGTTCTGCCCCTGGCGGACAAAGCTGAGCATATCCTCTTCCTGCGAGCCACTTTGGGAGACCCGGCGGAGACTGCAGACTCGTCCAGCTTCCCATCCTGAGCTGAACACTTTTAATAAAGGCGTTAAAAAGGAGAAAAAGTCTCCTTGCCCTGTTTATTTCATTATGAACATGAATAAAATTTAGGAACTAGTCCTTTGACATTTTTGAGCAGTAGGTGAACTCTTTCAAGTAATTAGTTCCACAAAGGTTATGATTTTGTTTGCTGGTCAGTTTACCTTGTGTAAGAATAACTTATTCCTTTGTAGTTTATGTTAATTCAGAGCAGTCAGAAAAAATATTTCCCTTTTATTTTTCATTCATTTCTTTTTTGTCCTCTAATTGTATAATTGCCTAAAGAGATTAAAAAAAAAATTTGTTTTTTCAGAAAAAAAACTTCAAGTCAAGCTGAACAGATAACTTATACTTTGCTCAAATCATACAGCCTAAAGCTAGGAGTGTGAGAAATTTTTCCTTCAGTAATTAGCTGGCTGATCAGATGGAGAATTTAAAGAGCTAGCTATACATATGTTCCAATGTGATGACTGCACAAACCAAGCTTACAGGTATTACCCATGCAGAAGTTAAGGAGAATGGGGAAAAAGTGAAGTAAAAAAGTGTTCAGACTGTAACAGCCCAATTTACTTCACTAAGCATTCTCACAGGGCTTGTTTAGGGAAAGAGAACAAATTTGAATAACTGTTTTCTCAGATTTCCATCTGAGCTTGTCTCTAATTAGCCTCAGTAGTTTCTGATGGATTTCAGCCATATAATTCAAACCTTTGGCAGGAACTTCTCTGACACTATTTGGCTTTTAGAGCAGAATTGACACTGGTAACAAAACATTATGTGCTTTCTTGCTTTTAATTTGATTCTGCTTCCTTTATAGCCTTATCTCCAGGATGACTTCTAGAGGTGGCAAGTGGCATCAGACCTATTCTGCATCAATGTTAGCACGTACTGTGCTCTTCACCTCAAGCCAATGTGACAGTGAATTATAATAAATGTAATTCACTGTACCACCAACTTGCCCTGACTTTCAAACAGCAAGCGCAGCAGTCATGTGGTCCAGGCTGAATGTGACTTTAGGTCTCAAGTCTCAATTTCTGTTTTTAGCAAACACTTCAGAAGTACTTGAAAGGAATGGTTTCTGTGTTAAAATCAGAGAAATAGTAAAGACATCGAGACCAGCAAAACTAAAATATTGCCATTTTCCTGTGAGACCTGTTTTGTCTCTTTGAGGTTACAATTATCTTCCAGACATCCTTCATTCTTTTAAAAATATCTTACTTTGATAAGCTCAATGATTTTTAGGTTATCAATAACAGTTCACACAATATTTAAAGAACTATTTATACTTCACAGCCAGGAGACAGTACCAAGAAGAATCATAGGTCTTTGTACTGCTCTTTTCCAAATGGTCTCTCTTATGTCAGGTAAACCATTGGATGTTTTTTTCCCTATTTTTGCTTTTCAAGCACATAAAATTTATCCTTATAATGTCAGGACATACTTGTTCAAGGAAAAGTGGCTAAACACAGAAACACCAACTGAAGAACATCATGAATACTTCTGTGGTGAGTATAAATTGCACTTCTTCCTCATTTGCTCCCCATCTTCAAAACACTGAGTTACTATCAGTTGCTGTATTGCTACAAGTTTAGAGGGAATTTATTTTTTCTTACACATTTTCATGCTGCAGAGGTGCTATTACCATTTGTGTAAGATGGCACATTAGCTGTACCCCCGTGAATACCCCTTTTTGTTATGTTGGGGTGACTTTTTTTAATCTTGCACTAGTTCTAGCACTTACCAGTTGAGATCATTTTACAATCCAAAGTCCAGTTTAACTCTTTTATCAGCTTTATACATGTATCAGCTGCTTACCTACCTCTTGCTTTTCTCCAGCTGCCACAGCAGCAAATATCTGTCACTTAATTTGAGACAAAAAAAAGTCAAAATAAATTGTATTTTCTTGGTAGCAGCATTTAAAGAACTGACTTTTTTTCCTAGAGTTTAACAGCTGCATATAAAGAGAACTACAAAATCTCTCTAATTTAACACCTCTTCCATAATGCTAGCAGCTTGAATTAGAGTATTTTCTTCAGTTAGCAGGTTTGAAAAGTGACCCAACTTAAATGTATTTCCCTGTATTACCAAAAAAATCGAACCAACACTGCTCTGTAAAGGAAGTGTCATGAGGTGCCCTAACAGTCACTCCTGCTCTCTAAAGGAAGTGTCAAGAGGCACCATAAGTTCCAGCCTTTCCTTGAACCTCTTTGGTAAATTAAGATGTCTAAAGTAAGGAGAGAACCCCAAGTGCAAAGAGAGAACACCAAGGGCAAAGCCCTTTGGTGTGATTACTGCCGTATGCTTCTCAGAATTAAGCTGCAGGTAACAGAAGACAACTTTGCAGCTAGCAGGTCTTCCTTCCCATTACTCAAAGAGACAATGTTGATATAGTTAAATATTTTCTAATTAAGATGAAGAAAACATGAAAAGTCAATACATCAAACAAGTTAATGTAGTCAACTACAACAATTACCTGAATCAAGTCTTGAAATGTTGCAGCTGAGATGAGCTCTTTTTAAACAATAAAGCTTTCGCAGTGTTAGAAGGACCTATTTACATCATTTAAAGAACACTTGGACTACAACCATTAAATTAAGTATGTATTTTGCAATACCCTCACTGTAATTTACAGGTCAGGTCAATGAGCAATAATGTTGTTACTACAACGACAACAACAAAAAAAAACAACAACCCTGCAACTTCAAGCTTTATATTTAATTGTAAAGCTTCAGTTCCATTTTAACACAATAGTCAATGTGATTTCATAACACAAATTTATCTGTTCTCTGAAGATACTAGATTGTGCTTTTCTTTTTCCATAAATCATATCAAGGAATATTTTTTTTCCTGAAATTACAGATAGTAAGATAGCAAATTCAACTTAACCATACTTTATTCATTCTACCAAGCACCCCTCCCCCCAGCATAAAATTATGAAATACCTGTTCCTGCACACTATTCTGATACCCATTCTTAGAGAAAAGACATCAGTGAGAGTATATGAACACTGCACAGGCTTATTCTTCACAACTGAACTCCTATGGGAGAAGTAAGAATGAAGTGAGCCAAAGACAATACTACATACCTTCAGAGACATAGTCAATACTCCTAAATTATTATAAGATCTGAACACCTGATTAAAAAAAAATAAAAGTAAATGCTTTTATTGTCAATTTTATGCAGAAATTAGTAATAATTTAAAACTATTTATTGTCTCTTGCATTAAACTCCTTTAACAATGCCGTCAAAAGGAAGCAGAAAGATTATTATACAAAGATTATTATTATCCTGTGAACGAGTTTTCATTAGAGAATTGTAAGTGCACATGATAAACTAGACCAGCACAGAAAGCTTCAGAGGAACAGAAAAGGCAAAAATACAACTTTTTTCTAAATACTAGTACTTAAGTCTTAAAGCATGCTGATAGGCAGCAATTACTAGCTGCACAATAATGGCTTTATATATAGAAACAATTACTAGGACTATTAACATGGTAACAAAGAGATCAGGCTAATGATACAGGATATATCTATTCATATTTTTAATAAGTAAGAATTTTCCTAATGAATTTTAATCAGACAGGCATTCTAGGTAAGCACTATTTCTACAATTGTGTCAAACTGTTTTAGACCTACAATGTAGATATAATAGGTAGCAATTTTGGATACTCACTTAAATTTCTTTAAAAGCCAAAGAAAAAATGTAAGTGTTTCTGAGGAATTGATTATTTCATCCTAAGGTAGGTGTGCCTGGAAAGATCAGACAAATCCCATTTTTCAGCTGTTTTTTTCTGCTAGTGACTACAAAGGTGTTATAGCCAGCTGTGTCAGTGGCATGACGCCCATTCTTGAGGATTAACTTGGCCTTAGCAGCAATTCTTCCGTAATCACACAAACTGTTGAAGTGGCAAGCCACGTCAGAAAAGCAGCTAATTACACTTAGAGTTACTTGATCTTAAGGTTACGGTCATGCACTTTGAATTATAGAATCATTTAGGCAAGGAAAAAAAACCCCCTTAAATCCAACTGTAAACCTAATGTTTTCAATTCCACCACCAAACCACATGCCTAAATGCCTCATCTACACATCTTATAAATACCTCCAGGGCTAGTGATTCAGCCACAGCAGCCTGTTCCAAGGCTTGACAACCATTTCTGTGAAGAAATTTTTCCTGTTATCCAATCTAAACGTCCTCGGGTACTACTTGAAGAATAATTCTGGAAAGAATCATTCACATTCCATGCACTGAAAGCAAGCACTTCCAGTTTAAGAAGAAATGCAAAAGACTAATAATTTGGAATGTCAAATATTGAGGGAAGGCCTTGGTGTTACCCTCAAGAAGCTCTGTAGCCTACTTAAGCTCAAGCAACCCTTATTTTATTGGAACAATGAAAACTCCCATAGTCTTTAGGGAAACGAAGAATGAGATTTACAGAAATACAACCCAGTCAAAGACATCCACACCTCTTTTCTTCCAGCCAAAACCTCCACATGCTATTCAATTAGTGCAACCCTCAACTGAGGCTAGGCCTCAGTCTTGATCAGGGTCTTGTTTTGATGGAGAGTTCACTCACATATCAGATCCAGACAAAAAAGCTGTTTTGCAATGCAGCTTAGAGACCCTTGTCTGGAGCCCCAGGCTCCCTGCAATCACAGAAAGGTGGTGCTGAAGACAATAAACACTCCACCATGAAAGAATATAGCCTAGTAAACCTCTCCCTCTTCCAAGACGCCTCTAATCTTGGAATTTTAAATTACAGGAAGATGTCACACCTAGTGTTTCAGTACTAATCTAGTGTCATTCCTAATGACTAAAGTCTAACAGCAAAAGTCTTGCAAGAGAGCTGGCTACCAGCAAAAAGTTCTGGTTCAAGTGCCCATGTTGCAACTGGCAACAGCAATTCCACTTCTAGTTGCTGTCTTTACTGCACAGCTATACAAGGCAGCTGCTCTGCTCAGCCACTAGCAGCACAACTGTGAAAAGGTGATTCTTTTTGTCCTAATCATTTTATTAGAGTAGTTCTATCATGTCAGTAAGTAATTAAAGGAAACATTTTACAATCATCTTCACAGTAATTCCCAATTAATGCTGTTTTGGCATTTTAATTTTAGCCATCAGTCTTCAAATGAACAAAATAGTAGAAATTTACCTTTAGCACACAATGATTTGGCCAAGTAGCAGCACCTGGGTTTTTGTCTTTCAATCCAGTTGTTTTATATCTGCACGCATCTGACTTTTCAAAAGCAATTGAGAGGTAATTGAAAAGAAAAAATATGGTTTTATCACACAGCACTTTCGTTTTCCATTTTAGAACTGTTATACCTTTTTTTTTTCCATAGGTATATAAGAAGGTCAGAGAGCTCAAGGAACCTCAAAAAGCTTTTCAACTATCAGAGAGGAAAATTTCCACAAGCTTTTGCTTGCAGAAGCTCCTAAGGTAAAATAGAACTGACAAGATTAATATAACAAAAAACCCTGTTGAGAACAGCAACTGATAGTATCAATGTTTAATTCTATGTATAAATGCAGTTCCATGGCTCCAGCTGACTGCAATTTTTTTGACATTTATCACAGAAAAAGTGAACATCTACAGTTGCTAAATGATGGAGAAAAAACCCTATTCTTTGTTACTTTTCCATAAAGATTGAATTGCTGTTGTATACAGTATGCCCAATGATATATTTGCAAAACCAAACTCCTTTTATTCTTCATCCATCATAGATGAGTACAAGGGCAACATTCATGATGATTTGAAAATCCCTGTGTAAACCACATCTGCATCTAAGCACAGTCATTGCTATACCAATACACATCTTCAAATGGCTTTGGTTTTTTTCCATTCTAACAAAAACTCAACCATAGCGTTATCATATCAGTGTATATTTTTAAGCACATATTAGACATGAAGGTTCTACATGTAACAAATAACCACAAACTATTTATGCTTTTCCATCAGAAGGCACACTTTCTGTTTTCAACAGAGGAAGGGCTGTTCCTCTCCTGCTTTCCCTTCTTCCCTCCTCTTAATTAAGGTATAAAGAGTTTTACTATGGCTGCTATTCCAGAAAGCTGTTGAGGGGGAGAAGTCTTATTTGCAGTCAAAGCTGTAGGCTTTTTTTCTCAGTACAATAATACTAATCAGTAAAAACATCCTAAGAACACTTTTCAGAACTAAATTAAACAGGAAACTATCTAAGACACCATTTGAGGATTGGAAGAATTCTAGACAGAAAAAAAACCAGAAGTCATTCATCTATCAGATTTTGTGAAGAGGTCAGACTGACAGAATAAAATGTAATTTAAGCAATTTTTTTTCTTGCCATTCCATTGGCTTTGTGTAAGCTAACAGTATACGTGTAGTGCAAGGGTAGGGGAGAGAGCGTAATGTACCCTGAAAGAACAAAGAGAAGACAACTTGAACTTTGCCTTTCCATGGGTTTTATCATCACCCTTGTTTTTCACTGGATTTTCCTCAAAATTTCCCATTTTGCTCCCAGACACATGTTGTAATTTTGGGGGCTTCCCTTTGGGGTTATCCTGTCCAGGGCCAAGAGTTGATCACTTGAATATGCTGAGATGGAAGGGTCCCACAAGGATCATCGAGTCTGACTCCTGGCCTTGCACAGCACCATCCCCAAGAGTCAAACCCTGTGTCTGAGAGCATTGTCCAAACACTTCTTGAGCTCCGTCAGGCTTGGTTCTGTGACCAGTGCCCGGGGGAGCCTGTTCCAGTGCCCAAAACTCTCTGGTGTTTCTAATATCCAGCCAAACCTCCCCTGAGGATGTTCTATCTTTCTCTTCCATCACAAATCAACTGAATAAAGAGTGGTGCATTACTTCTAATACTTAAGTATTGGAAATTGTTCTCACATCCAAGTGTTTAATTTTTTCAAGCTGTGCAAGAATAATGCAAAATACTAGCAAAATTCTCACCTAAGATACCAAAAGTTTAAAACCGAAAACAAAGTATTTTCAAATATTTTTCAGTAATCTCAAGAGACTTAGCAAGTCTGCCCATTTCAGCATAACCTAAAGTTAAAATAATAATTGAGGTATGGGAATAGGAAGAAGTCATACCTTTGAAATAGTAGACAAAATTCTACAAAATGGAACTAGTCTTTTTTTGACTGGCCAGTCTTTTTAAGTTTAGGTGTCTACTAAATAACCTGAAGTAAAATCTTGCTACTCCCATGAGGCTTCTAGTTGTTCTTTCCTCACTCATTAGTTCATTGAGCACAAAGAATTAAATCTATGCTGCAACATTCACATACTACCCATATTTTACTCAGCAGGTCTCTCCCTGCTGAGCTGCTATACTGCTGATTATCTGCTAACTGACTCTAGCACTGTACAAAGGCAGTAAGACATCACCAAAACCTACCACCTACACTACTTTCTTGTAATAAGGAAAAATAATACTGCATTGCTTATATCTTAATCTGTAAGCGTTCATCTGCATGGGATAGCTTTTGTTTCAAAGAGGTGCCAAAAACTCCATCTTGTCATTATGCCTTCTGGGAAACCACATCACTATCTCTACACTGAGCCGCATCATTCAGTACCTTGTAAAATCTACAGCATGCACAGAGCAGATATTTTTTATCATTTTTTATTGAAGTGTTCTGCACAAAGATGTTTTAATTGACCAGCAGAAGTAAGTTTTGTTTCCATGAAGCAACAGTAACCTATATGGACATGGATTAAGTGGCAAGCAGCTGTGTTTCTAAATATTAACCACTGTCAGCCAAAGCAGTGGGACATCAACACAACATTCAGGTATTTCCTCTTCTCCTTATTTTTATTAAATGGCACTTGCCTTCTACTGAGCCACTCACCATCCTCCTACTCCATCATACACAGAGCACCCCAGGCAGTCAGTAAGGCTCTGCCAGTGATCAGCTTTAGAATACACAGCATGACCTTCACAGGGTCTGTTAGGCAATTCTCATTACCCTATCATGGTAATGACAATTGTTTCCTATAATCTGATATTTTTGTCATGTCCCTATCCTTCATGTCCAAAGTGCTAAACAACAATGGGTTGGTTACAAGATTGTTTGTGAATATTCTCCTAGGTCAGGTAGCATGTTTTTAGCTGTGGTCAAGAGCCATTGCTTTGTAGGGTCAAAAGGATCATGATGCTACAGAAAAACTCAGTTCAAGTTTGTGAAATAACTACAGACCTCACCTATGTCTTAGAACCTTATTTGGTAACTTCAATGACATTACAGGAAGCCATTAAACCTTTTGGTTAGAAATCTTCAAGATTTCAAGAGGACAAATATGTGCTTAAACATTTAATTGCTTAAGTAATTCTCCTGGGCTTCAGCTCTCGTGTGTCTTTGAGTGGCAAATTTAAAAAAGACGTTTCATCCATACTCATGTTTTCTACAGCACTTTTTTAAAAATTCAGTTTGTCTCATCTAAGTCTACCCATTATGCTTACAAAGTTGTCTCCACAGTGTTATTTCCAGTTCAGTATTTGAACTAACATCTTTTCTAGTTAAAAGCCTTGAGGAAAACTGAATAATGTATTGCCTTAATTGCAAATATGCTAAGATATAGTAATATGGTTTTGTAAGAACAAGACAGGTCAGCTCTGTTACATTAAGAATTTGACACACTCACCTCATTCCTTTCCTTAATCCTGTTCCTGCAGGGTACACACAGGTGGAGTTGTAGTGACAAACCTGTCATTGTTCTGTTTGACAAATGGGCTAGCCTTAAGACTTAAAGGGTCCAATATGCTCTTACTTTACACACATTTTCATTACCAATTTCTAAGTCTTCATTAAAAGGTTTGACCTTTTCCCACTCGTCTCCCTATTAAAGCTGTAACAAGTAGCTTTAAAAATTGGCAATAATACTGATTTCTTAATGTGGCGATTGAAGTACTGATCTGCATATTCCTCCCCGCAAAGCTGAGTACATGCTAAATCCCACTCAAGATACCTAATCCTGCAATCCCTCTCCTTTACATTCTGTACTTGAATGACTTTACAACTGCTTTATTAGCTTTGCTCATTTCTGTTCCTCTCATCTTTTACATTTTAAACTTAGTTCACATTTTACTATCCTCTTCCAACATATCTCATGTGTGTTGACAGCTATCCAGATACTAACAGAAACCTCACTAATGCATATCTCCCAGATGTTTCCTACTGCACCAGAAAATAATCTCACTATCTCAGAAGGGATGCAAATTTATGGAAAAAGTTGTACAGCTCATGGAAATACACATGGCAAAAGATCTCTCAACAGGCACTAGCAAGAGAGGCATTTTTGGACTAGGTCATTAAACATCAGAAACATCCTGATTAAAGGGTTCTGATATTCAGGGAGTTTAGGAACACAGCCAGCCACCAAAAAATACCATTGAATCCTCTTACTTGTACTCAAGAGCCATAAAGCTGTGAAGGACTTAACAGCAGACACTGAGAAAGGACTTCGTTCTCTACACAGAGAAAGGATCATCTAAAATAAAAGCTTATTTTCAGGCTCTGTAAAGGCACATCAATTCTGTAACTGGTCCACAAGGATATTCTTCCCCCAAATATAGGAGTGTAGCTTTCTATGCTTGATCAGGCAAATGCTTTGCTTTCATTTTTCTTCGGTGGTATTGACTGTTCAATACCACAATGTCACATTACAAGGGCAATTCCCTGTTGAGCTCCTACTGAGGCAGAAGAGCTTTTGGTTGGCTCACATGAAGCTCTGCTAAGTAAACCATTTCTAGAATTCTGTTTCCCAAAACTTTTCTCACACAGCCATCAGATAAACACAAAATGAGGTACCACAAAGCCAAGGAAGGTGGTGATTAAACTTTTTAAAACATTAAAATAAGGTCTATATTTGGGCTCAACTCATCTGCTGCAAACTTGACCTTGGCAGAGAACATTGCACTGTCTCAGATCACCAAGCAAGATTAAATCCTTTTTGCTCTGTGGTCATTCAGATTTATAGCTCTGATTTAGATGCTGCCTACAGTGATTCACACAACTGAGATCACATTGACTCAAGAGGGCAAGTAATACTGCAGAAGTTCACTGTTAATGTTCTCATCTTGCTGCAGTCTTCACACAAGCAACTCTTACAGAATCACCACCAAAAAACACTTTGACTGTCTGAATTTTCCAGATTCACTGCTGATTTAAAATCGAAAATTTCCACAGTAATTCTTTCTGTACCCTAGGACACTGCTTAATGTACCACAACCACATATTGGCCACTGTTCTCTCATTTTTCAGTCAATCTTATTGTAGCAGCCCACTGGTTCCTGAGGATAACATCAGTCCAGATCAATTTGAATTTCACCTTCCTTTTACTGGCAGGTATTTAAACATGTCCTGCTTTGAAAACCTGAAGTCGCAGTTTGTTTCATGCTCCATTAACAGAACAGGTAAGCTTGTGGATTTACAAATTATATGCAAGTACAGAGGGTTATTCCAGCCAATGCTTTTAGTTACAGCTCCAATTGCATTCAGGTTCCTTCTCTCTCTCCCAATTTCTCCCCACAAACAGGGCTGCAAGTAGAAATTATGCTAACTGGGCATGCATGCCCAGCATGCAGCTCATGCTGTGTGATACTTGTACACCATTTGAATGATATTAATAGGACTGGTCCCAACCAATTTTCTTGCTTTTTGCTGCTCTTTGATGCAGCATGTGAAGATAAATATTTCAGTGTACCTTAAGGCATATGATGGTTAACCACGCTAAGTTTCTATGAACCTCCCTCTGATTTGCTACAAGTTATGAAATTAATGACATAATATGCACCCTAATGCTAAAACTTTGGGTGTACAAAGTAATTTGATAGGTAGAGGTCTCTACCATCAAATAATTTCATTATTTTCTATGTGTAGCATGATATGTGATAGCATAATATAGAATTAAGTTTCAGCATAATATAGAATTAAGTACTGTATACACAGTTTTGGTCAAAAGAAAGCACAGGACAGAATATTCCTCTCCAAGTTAAATCTTTCTTTTCTTGATTACAAGGATCTCCACTGAAGCTTGCAACTTCAAATAATACCTTTAAAATGGATAAACATTGTTATTTTTTACATTCCCTTTTAACTTGCTTCTCTATCCAAAGCCTACTATTCACTACTCTTAGAAATACTGATTAGACAGATGCTATACTTCTTTTAAACATTTTCCATAGAAGACATTTTTAGGCAGCTGAGTATCAATATGGCAATACCTTTTTCCAAGTTCTCACAACCTAAAACACAGCATTTGGTTTCTGTCTCTATGGGTGTTCAAGCTATGTGAATGTTAACAGCTTACAGGATCCTAGTACATGGAATGAACGGTCCAATGAGCTAATGGATTGAACTTTTTTTTTGTCATCACTTCTTTAATGACCCTGTATTATACTGAGATCTCGCTGCTGGTGTCTAAGTAATGTCTAACCATGGCACAGATAATCACATCTTCATCTTCCAGCTTTACCTCTCTACAAAGCTTTCAGCTGAGAGTGCCTGTTGAATCCATGTTGTATTTAGCACAGGTATTGAAACGTGGAGATATCCCCTAACAGGACAAACGGCTTTCAGGAAGCATCTTTTGAAGTGAGATAATGACTCATTCAGGTAGCCAACAAAGAAAATTTGTATCAAATATGCCTGCTCAGTACTACAGCAATTTATCAAATTCTAATATTTTGTGTCCCAATCTAACTGTTCCTAGACAGCTCTTCTTCCTCTCAGTTCAATGTGCATTTAGGAAGATAGAATCTGCTTCACTAGTAACAGAGTGACATGTGCTCCTCCTCCATGTATTTTTCCTCAAAAGAAAATAAAAGATTCATATATAATTATTATACACTAAATAGAACTATAGAGAGATTTTCTAGCTTTTCAAAAGTATCTCAATCATTCAAGTTTCATTCCCTTCAGTCCTAACAAAATATGAACATGCTTCTAAGAGAGGGTCGAAAATCACAAATAAGAGTATTTAAAATAACTTCAACTACTTCATAATTCTCCACTTGCTTATTGCAGCTGGTAGCACCTAAGAAGACTACATCCCTTACTTTGTAGGATTTGTAGGTACTTCTCTACTAAATAGCCAAAATTGATGCCAGAAAAACAAATTAATTGTATAAAAAAGCTTTGACTTGTCACAGATCCTACTTGTCTCCTAGCAGCTCGAGAGCTAGCAAGGTCAGCATTATTTTTTGTGTGATTCACTCATGCTATAAATCACAATATATTCTAAGACATTTACAAGGCTATTTAATGGTGTTCCTTTTAAATTACTGATGTTTCAAGCATGGCATATGACTCTTTTTCTTCTTTATTTTCAATTTCGCTGTCATAGAGGTAGCCCAAAGTCAACTTAATGAGTGCATAATGTAATTTCACTGCCATAAATGGAAAGTCATTTGCATATCTTCAAGCTCCCCCATTTTATCTTCATCTAGGCTCACCATTACGTAATATACCTTCTCAAAATCTTCATTACCGCTTAACCATACAAACTTTCTTCATTAGGCTTGAAATATGAGTCAAGCCTCTTAGTCTTCAACTTGTACATGTGATAGATAGGACGTTTAGTCCTACTCTTTTTCTTTTCTGATAAATTTGAAAAGCTTGGTCTCCTTTTTATACCTTAGATGAGTCTTCACTCATAATTTCTTGCAGCATGTATCTTCTTCCTAGAAGGCCTAACTGACTAAATTGCTTCCTCCCCCTTTCTCATTTCTAACACCATCATTTATCAGAAGAGGTCTGTGCATTTCAGCAGAAAATTTAGACTTTCTGGCTGGTAAATCAAGAGCTTACTAACAAGCATAGCTACACCAAACTGTGTCAGAGATATGTCTGTATTTTAGATTCCATTTCACCACAGGTACATTATCACCCCATATTTAACTTTGAAGGCATGGTCCTTTTTCTACAGTTACTTGTACAATTGAAATGTGGAACTGGTAAAGGTTAGAGAGGCAGAACCTACTGCAAAATTTCAATTAGCAAAACAAAAGCAGTGACTTTTTCTCTAAGCAATTGATTTCTTTAATATCACTTTATCTCTTGTGTTTAAGAATATCAAATGTTTAAAATAATTACTAGATATGACACAAATGCTATGTTATTAGCAGGAGGTGTTTCTTGATCTGCCCAGGTATACAGAGCCTTGGTAACTAACCACAGAATTTCTCCACAGCACAGTTATCTTGCACTGATGCAGCTAATCTTTAGTTACACACCCTGAAGGCCAGCTTCTTTCTAATTTTTATGGTCAGGTCTTCATTTCTTCTTACACTTCACTTGATCTTTAGCAAAGAGTTTTTAAGTCAACCAAGGCAATTCTATCTGCAGGTATGACCATGTAGACTGATGCAAATCTCCCAGCAATGCCAAGTACAATATGTCAATGTTGCAGAACAAAGGCTAGACTGAATTTCTTCCTCCTGTCCTATACTGACAATGTTTTAACAGAGACACATCTCCTGCTTTCAGGTAAAGGTGGCAGACAGCTTATATCTTAAGCTTCTGGAAAAATCAAGAAAGGAAATCAAGAAAGGGAAAAACTCATACAGAAGTCATTGTCTTTTGACATCATTTTGCTGCCTAAATTCTAGGCAATCCTAGTCTAGCACTTTCTTTGGAGAAAGGACCCAATCCATGCCAAACATTATCAGGTATAAAAAGACTAACTTATGCTGATCTGAATCTCCAAATGGGATATCCAGTTAAAGTGAAGTAGCCAGCTCAAGGGACTAACGCACATGTGAGCCAGTAGTCCTTTGGATATTGGTTGGGATCATGCCCCAAAACACATGACCACTGAGGTCAAAAGCCTCTTCTTCAGGAAAAAAATCTTGCTTATATTTACAAGATAACTATAACAGACAAACTATAAGTTTGCCTGTTGGGTCAGCAATTCCATGTTTTCTGCTGCTTTTCTTTCAGAAATTTGCCTTTGTAGCAGATTGAATTTATTATCTTTAAACTTTCACACTATTTTAAATTTTGCTATTTGCAGTATTTGGGATCCAGGGATTTTAGGCCAGAATTTAAACATTTTGGACTTGTCTGATACATTTCAGACTTATCTAAGATATTTGCTTAACTCTCTACTGCTTCCCTTTCATCTTCCCATCCCAAACATGACTGTCTTTGACCTTGTTGGTACACCTGCTATTTCCATGCCATAGGTTTTGCCTAATTACTGGCTGCTAGAAGTAATATGCAACTGAAATTATGGAAAAAATAAATCATTTATAGACCCTCTAATACACTGTTTTGTATTCACAGACCTGTGTATTTTCACTTGCTATTTTGTCTTGCATCCATTTCTTTAATAATCATTAAAAAACATATATAGCATGATTTACACTGATCAGAATTCATAATGCATTTACAGCCTTAAGCACAGATCCTACTTCATCCACCAATATTTTCTCAAGTCCATGTACAAACCTCTGGATATTGGATGCTTTCAGCCTCCAGCACTATACATTTTGAGTGAAGAAATGGAAATTATTTGAGAAGGAGTCCATACCTCGTTTTTGGTCTTCTGTTTTACAAAGTGCTACTGAAGCAGAAGAGACACAACCTCTAATTCCAGAGCTGTCATATCCAGTCAACAAGCAAGATGATGGCATGTTGATCTGTTTGAGGGTTTTTGTAGCTAAGACTTGTGAACCATGCAGCATTTAGTAGATCTCAGTTTGTATTCTGCAATGCAGCTCTGTTGTAGCTGAGAAATTTTGAAATTAAGAAGCTACCTAAAATATTACACAATAACATAGAACTACCTAGTTGCATTGGGCTGTTTATGCCCAATATTAGTGAGAGAGCTACCATCTTACTTCAAGCTCCTGAGACCTGAAAGACATTTTATAAGACCTCCTATACTCTAAATATATATATATTTAAGGTCTTATATATATATAAATATATAAGACCTCCTATATATATAAAAGTCAAGTGGCTGAATTTTGAACATAATTGCCTCTTGGTTCCAATATATTGCACAGGTTTGTAACTTCTCTGATGTGTCCAAATTCCCCAGTTTCAGAGTTACCTAGCTATTAGGTGTATACCATTTTGTCACCCCAGCCCACTATGTTTCTAAAGAATGGTTTCCCTTACAATTTAACAGAATAAACAATCTAAACCAACACGTTATGTAGTTTATAGGAAAAAAGATACAGAAAATCATGTTAAGCACACCACTTACTAATACTAATAATTCCATTTTATGTCCAGAAAGGCCATCATGAATGGCCTTTTAGGCCCATTTGACTCTTTCTCAAATTCAAATTTGTTTATACATCTCCATCAGGCTCTTATTCAAGTTCACATAGTTAGTTCTCATTATCATTCAACCACAGTTTTAACACCTGTATTCTGTAGGATGGGAGCGAAACAGCAAATTCCAGCTTTTTTATGATGTTACAATAAGTATTTATTACAAGCATTACTTATGGCTTTCATGAAAAGAAAAAAATTACTTTAGTGATATTACCATAAAATATCAGATTATAATTGAAATTATGAAGAAACAATTGTATACCATAAAAGATACTAAGCCAGCTACGTCAGAGATAAAAATTGCAAGAACCTAGCTTGTGAAACTACTTTCCCTGGACAATATTTTGCTCTTTAGATTTCCATCTATCTTTTTTACTTTTTTATAGGTTTTTTGTTGTACTTTGTAATAAAAATCACCAAAAAAGCAAAACAGAGGCTTTCAGAGTTGGGTTTTTTCCTCTTTCCCTGAAGTATATTTAAATACACTTTTAAAGACTAAAATAGCCTAAACCTTTATGCAGGGCTATTGCCAGTATGTTTTTTTCATTAATGATTCTCAGTTCCTTCAGTCTTCCTTTAGGACTAGTGTGCCTATTCATCACAGAACACTTATCACCAGGGGTTCAAGCTAGAAAAAAAATCAGAATGAGACTTGCTTACTCATATGTCAGATATGCATGTTTCTCAAAGTGTGTGTTTTCACAAAGAGGTTTAAATTTGCAAATCATTTTCTTTTGTTCTCTAACAATTCCCAAGTGCAGATTTTTGAGTAAATGTTAAACTCTAGCAACATCAGTAGGGTGATGCTCCTGTGATTTTGATGATTCAAAGCAGCAATACAATCTCGCACCAACTGAAGCTTTGCACTCATTTCCTTCAATTCCACCCAAGCAGAGCCAAAAGCTTTTTGCTGTACAGTCTCTTGGATGAGCAGGTTCCCAGTCAGTATATAAATTTACTTTCTTAGAAATCTGCTGCTTTAGACAGTTTGACTCTGCATTTTCAGTCATCTGAACAGCCAAACTAAACTTAGCCAAAAAGCAAGGACAACCAGGTTCTGGGAATATAGACATGGTTGCATAAGCTTTCCAGTGAGTTTCTGGAAACTGACTAAGTGACCTTTATTTGCAATGACACAGGGTGAAAGTAATTCTGTTTGTATTATGGCTGGATTTTTTTCTTTTTAAGATGAACTGATTATCCCTAATGAGCCTTAGCTATACACTTTTTGTTGAGAAATGCCACAGTCCTGAAATAGGTCTGACTGCCTTTCTGCTTAATTTTACTATCCAGATGGATGTTATAGAGGGAACACAGATCTTGCTGATTTTTTTTAAGCATTTCAAGAAATGAGACATTAGCGTAAGCCAAATGCCGTAGCTATTTTATACCTCTGGGTGTTGGGCGCACAATTAAGTTTAGAAAAGTCTCGGTTTATAGACCTTTCCTTATGATACAGGACTCTAAAATCTCATTGTTTATGCTTTAATACTCTTACTAGTGACTTCCATTTCTCCCAGTCCATCTTCCCAACATTACAGTGACACATGCATGTTTTTATTCCCTTAACTACTCAATGAGCTTGGCATGGCTAAAAACCATTTGTCCTGGTTTGACATAAAGAGGGAAAACAATGACTTTCAAACATAAGATTAAGATGCAGGTTTTTGTTACTGACTTTCCTGGGTTTGGGTTGGTTTAGAGTTTTTTGTTTGTTTTGTTTTATTTTAAACTAGATAAGATTCAATGGTATATTAGATCTGTTACTTTCCTAATGCAAGTCTTTTACTTTCCTAATGCAAGTTTCCCTGAACTTAAACAAATTCAGTGAGAGTTCTGGAAATTTTCACTAAACTATTTGAGTTTTCCTCTATTTCTCAGCATTTAAATTTTGGCCTGCATTTTCAGTGTGCAGATTATTAGGTGGAATTACATTTTATCATTAGCATCTTCTGAAAAATAAGCCAATAACAAAAAAGGAAGCTTTAGGTGAACCTATAATAGGAAGCTATAATATATCTGAGAGGATAGGAAGCTATAATAGGAAGCTATAATATATTTGAGAGACCACTGACTACCTTTTTATTCATCAGGCAGAGAAGGGATGAATATCTCAGTGTGAATGCCACAAACCCCTCTATATATGACTCATCATAGTGGTTAATTTCATTCAATATAAACATGTATGTTGGGCTCGTCTTTGGTTTAGCTCAGCTGAGGCACAAGGGAAAATTTAAAACATACTTTGATCTCAGAGACATTCTCAAAACATTCCAATTGATTTTTCTACAGCAGGAGAGCAATTCTTTCATTTGCCTCACCTAGGGAGATGTGTCCCTCTGGGGACCCAATAATTTTCTTAAGTAGGTGAACAGGCAGTAGCCTTAAAACATTTCCCAATTACATCAGCAAAGATTTGGCTGTCAAGGAGTGAGACTAAAGAGCAACATTAAAACAAAATAGTTCTGCTTAAAGGCTTCCTTCACAACACTCTGTTGAGGATGTGGCACAAGTGTTGAACAACATAAGGTAACTCATGAAGCAAAAATAGCACATTCAAGTTATCACTACATATTAAATTTCATCATTGAAGTAGAGGTAGTTAAGTCTGACTTCTATTACTGCTGATAAACCAAGAGTCATATCAATAACAATCACTTTTGAAGGCTGTCAAACATCTTTGTGGTAAATTTCTAGCCTCAAATGTCATCAGTTATGGGGATCCTCCCACCCTTTCTAACCAATTGTTCCAAAGTGACTCTGCTTTACCCCTTATTCATTGCAGTTCCTCCTATCTCTGTCCACAGAAGCTCCCCTTTTTCACCCCTTTTACTCCTTTGCTCATTCACAGGTAATATTTTCCTGTGCACCTCACATATTCAAAGCATTCAAAGCTGGTGTATAAAGACAGATATTTTTTTCTGGCATTTGTCTAATTATGAGCTGACTTCCTATAACTTTTCTACTTGAATTACACTATAGGAAAGAATTGAGCAGCACTAAATTAGGATAGCTAACCAGTGGCACTGAAGTTCTTCACCAAAGGTATTTTCCTCTCATTTACCTTAAAAAAAAAGAAAAAAAGAAAAGTAGAAAAATATTTTGGCAATTACTCTTGATGTCTCCCACCACAATTTACCGTGGCCATTTTCCTTCTAGCAATTCACAACAAGAAACATGTCACACATTTTAAGTGAGGTTTAGATTTAACTAAGAACCTCCATTCCTCACCATGTGGAATTCAGGAAGTTTTTTCCAATGTAACAGTAACACAGGTTGGCATTTAAAATCAATTTCACCTTAAAACTACTGAAGATTTTGTTCAATTCTCAATGGATGGCTTTACCTCTAAGTAATTTTATTTAATGATCCCAGCTGTTGAACTGGCACCTTCAGCTTCTACATGGAGTACCAATGCAAAGGATGTTGCCTATAGGCTGAACCATTAAATCAGTTTTGAAGGCTAAGCAAACATAAATTACAGTTATTTCTTTGCTCTGCTTATTGTAGCGTATTTCTAGTCATAGTACCAAGGTATTTCCCACATCTTGACAATGGCAAATCAGCACTGCTGACATTTGCTTCTCAGTTATTAGCAATACAATGCCAGATTTCAAAAGCTAAGGTTTTGGATGCCCTTTAAGGCTGAAGTATTTCTGAGGTTTTAAAGCCTGTCTAGGCATCACAATTACCCCTGTTTTTTTATTTCTGTGTACTGTTGGCTTCAGCTAGTTCATATTTGCTCCTCTGTGAAGTACAGCGCACAATGGCAGCAAGGACTCACACCCTGCACTTGAGAGCTGTAGGAATAGAGGATGGATATCCAGCCTGCCCCGCTGCTGGGACCAGGGAGCATCACCCCTTCCCTGACACCTTTCCTAAGCTGCAGCCCCCAGTTTGCAGCACAGGACTCTCGCCATTCAGAGCCACAAGGCACTTGTTACCTGCAAATCACCATTTCTTTTGTTTTTTTTTTTAAATCTGTGGGCAGTCTTTCAAGATACCTGTGTTGAAGGAAAGCTGCATGAGTCAGTCCATGTTTCCTAGTCTGTACCAACACCTTCAGCGCAATCATTAAGGCAGGAAATCACATTGAAGGAAGTCTTTTATCACTTGTTTCACAGAAAACTGGTTTGCTTCTGGTATTTTCCCCAGGCTTGGCCCTCCTAGTGTTTCTTAGACTGACTGTAGGACCGACAATGTTCAGCGCAGTATTTTTTTGGCATTTATTAACTTACAATAAAGTGCCAAAGCCCCAAAAAAATTATTTAAGCAAAATATCATTTATATCCTGCTTTAATTCAAGTTTTTGACAAGCCTTGGAAAGGTACTATCAGCTACTTCAGCAGATAAATACTCTGAGAATGGAGACAAGATAAATTATCAGCTATCTTATCTAAAGTCCTAAAGAAGAAGGGACTAATAAAAATGTACAGCACACAAGAAAATATCGGCAGCCAAAAGACTGAGTTATTTCCTAGTCAATTATCTATTTAAAACATGATTCAAGCATTCACAATTATAGATTACAATTCAGTAACCAGGTATTTTGTATCAATTTGTACATATTAGTTCATCTCAGAGCTGTGGTACAGCAATGGGCAGGGCTTCATACCAGAGCTGCAACTTGCAAAGTCAAGAATCAGATTGGTGCACTTTTAAACCCATTGGCTATATGCAAAAGTATAATATAGCAAAAAAACATTCAGTTTTTTTGCTATATTAGACTTTTTTGAGCTTGACAGAAGCCCTCTAAAGGTGTAAAGCCATAGAAATTGAATGACAGGTTGAGTTGATAGCATTTTATTTAGAAGGGGCTATATGCAGAATTTTGACTTATTGAAAATCAGTGAGCTTTAATGGTAGGCTTTGTTTTTAAAGGAGATAGAAACAAAGGAGATGGTAAGCCTTTCAAGACTATTAAGACCAGTTCAGATACCAGTAGCAGTTCCTTTTCACTCTATTTCTAGTACTTTCCAATTTCTGACACTATAATATCCTGCATTTCTAAAGCAATCTTCTGTCGTCTTCCAATCTTCTGTTGAGATACTGGACTAATTTTCAAGTTTCATTTGATGGTAGCCCTATTTCTTGTGTTAGAAATCCACACCCATTCTGCCCATTTCACCAAGGATTTTCAAGATTATTGTACCCTGCCTGTTATCTCCTTCCTGCATAGAGAAACTCTTTCTTGTACAGGAGCCTTTCCACATTTTGTGTAATTCCGTGGTTGGTGATTCATCCTGTGGAAATTAACATTACTCTTAAATAGACTATATTTCCATAGCAAGCAGAGGTGCAGCACTTGGTTGTTATATAAGCATCAGTTCTCTTTTCCTGACTAGGCAACACAACACATATGCAAGAGATCTGCAGTAGGCAGGGCGCTTTGAACACCATGTATTATCTGAGAATAGGAGGAAGTGGTACTGACTATTTTTCCACTGACTACACTGTTAAAAATATAAACAGAGAGCACTGTCCATTCAGGAATTAAAAAACAGAGGGTATTTGCTTTGGGTGTTTTTATTTATCTTATGCCATCATCAGAGACCAGCAATGAGCCTCATTAGTAACTTTCTGCTGGTTTGCCCCCACCTTTTCCCTTTAGAGAAACTCTTCCCTGAGATTCTGAAATAATTTTCAACAAGTTTGGTTTCCCTGCAGAGGGACACATTCCACAAGATTTAAGGGCTAAAGTGACTTCACACACTTTAAAACAATTAGGCCAGCTGTTACTGTACTTGTCATCTGACAACTCCAAAGATTTACATCTTAAATAAAGGGAAATTCAATATTTACATCCTCTCCCAAAAGAAGGAGCAATTGTGATTATTTTGGGAATAAATCAATATTGTATACAGTGAAAAAAACCTCAAAAACCCTATCTCCAGAAACAGCGTGGGTTAGAAATACTTCACTCACCTTAACCTCTACCAGACTGAATGATTCAGAGCCAAGGTAGCTTCAAGCTGGACTGCTGGTTGTTTGACGTTCATTTTACAGCAACAATAAACCTCCCATTAAAACATCTACCTTCAAGTTGTATTTCACATATGCTGATGATATTACTGCTGAAGATATCCTTCAATTAATTATTCTTGAGTCCTCAAACTTCAGGTCTGTTTCAGATTTTCACTATGACGCATTTCAGCAAATACTGTGAATTCTTTCTTTGACTCTACCTATACTTTTAACACACTTCCAAAACCACTAAGGAGCAGTTGACAGATTCTTTAATGCCTTGCCACAACTAAAAAGCCTTTACTGGTGTCAATTAAAATTTGTAAGGATCAAGCAAAACAAAAAACAAACTAATAAATTACTCATTTCTACTAGTGAGGGTTCCTTTTTGACTAACACAAGGCTTCCTGAAAGCAGAAAGGCAGCACTCTCAAAAGCTAGTCAATGTGAGGTGTTACAGTTTAACTGCAGCATGGCTTATCCTTGCAGGAACTGCCTAATTCTCACTCTCTAGCCATACTTCAAGAACAAATAAGCTAATAATAAATTCTCATATAAAAAATCCCTACACAGGATTTTTTTTCCCATTAATTTCCTTTGCAAATGCATCAATTTCATTATCTGTCAAAGCAAGCCATATTAGCTATACAGACAAAAGCATTTAAGCAATGGCTGTTAAGATACATAAAAATAAAATCTGACAACAATCCTTTTTACCCCCCTTCAGAAAACTCTAAGAAGTATTAGTTTCTAACTGAGAAAAATCCAAAAACAAAACAGTCTCCCACACTGCAATTACACTTAGATGTACAACACCATCTGCTCGTTTCAAAATAGAAAACATCAGTTGTTCCATTTTTTGTCACTTATGGGATTAAAAACTTAGCAGTTATTCCTAAATTGCGATAACAATTTACATCATTTAAGAGACTTGAAAAGAAGAGAAGCTTTCCTGGTTAAGTCTTACGGTTGCTTCCGTCGCTACAAATTCTTTCCTGCGCTGTGTAAAATATTTATCAGAAAACCAAAATCAGTCATAGAGTTTCATGTCCAAAAGCCACTGAAGGAGGTAATCTATTTGGTTTCAAAGATGCTAAGGAAGTACACAGATGTCCATGTACCTACGTGCCAAAATTCAAGTCCTAATTTTTTGTTCAAAAAACGGCAACATGCTTGATTAACTGGTTTACTCTTTTGACAATTTGTTGAGCAATCTGGTTTTAGCTTTTCTGGCTCTTGACAAAAGGATAATTTGCACCCTTTACCTTGCAGAGTAAAGTGTTGCAGATGACTTTATTCCTTTATCAATCAGATTCATTCTTTCTTTGTGAAGCTTCTTTGTGAAGCTTTCTTTGTGAAGTCCATTTAAGAATGTAATGCAGATAACTACTGAAGTAGTTTACATATGAGCAATAGCAACAGTGGTTAAGTAGCAATTGCATTTTGATTCTACTGTGAGCTAAACAGCATATTTAAGTTTTCTGCATCTATGGATACAAGCACAGAGCTGCTTTACTGTCATGATAAGTGAAATGTAACACATGAAAAGGACATCCTAAATGAAAGGAAGGCACCCCATATTCTCCAACTAACCTCAAATGAAATGTTATTAGTATTCAGCAAAACACTGAAAAGTTGTGATTTGTGAAGACAGTCAATTGGAAGGCAAGGTGACATAATACTTTAACAATACTTAAGGCAAAATACTATATATAATATTTCACACGAGTTCATTAAATTCAAGCTCAAGCAAATTAAACCAATTTGAAAAAAATTCAACTATATCCCTGTCTACAAACTAAAAGAAAAGATAGTTATATTTATGCCACTATCAGGAATTGCAAATTTCAGGAAGTGATAGAAGAAACAGATTTTTTTAAATTGAATTGCTATATTGGGACAAAACTTCTGTATTGTTAGTGCATCCACTTTCTTTTTGTTGAAAAAGCAAATTTGAGCAGGTGAAATGAATCTCCAAGGGAAATGATGGAATATAAATTGTGTTTACTTCATATCAAGCACATGGTACATTTTGTCTTGTTTCGCTCTTCTAACAATAGGAAATGCCTATAAACCTCCAAGAAAACACGATGTCACATAAAAGTACAGTAGCAATCCCAGAGTACATGATTAAAAGTATGATCTAACCACTTTAAAGCAGGGAGAACAATGCTTAAGTGGTGAGTTTCTAACCTAAGGTCAACTAAGAAAATTCTGGTTCAAAGGCATTGGTTAAATGGCTAAATGATTCAGCATAGTTGAAGGGCTGAATTACACAGCAGTGACTCTGGCTACTGCACTGCATTTAACCCCTTTGCAAGATGTGATGGAAAGGGGGAAGACAGCAGGCTGGGGAATAGAACACAGCTCTATGGACAGCAGAAGACTCTAGCACCACAAGCCCACGTGCTGGTAGCCAGGGTGGTGGGGTCACAGCTACCAGAAGGAAGGTGTGTATTTACATACTCCAGCAAGAACTGCCTGAAGCTCAGGCCAGAGCAACCAAGACAGTTGTACGAGGTGATAAGGCAGTCTTCCACAGACTTTGAAAGTTTCCCTGCCCTTTTATCTAATCAGTTTCTTGGACATAGACCTGGCAAGGACAGCAGGTAGCTGGAAGTGCAACACTGCCATCCAAAGCATTATACACACAAGCCACTGGATTCTCCTGCCTGTGGATTCTCAAGTGATATACACTCCAGTTGGACTGCCACCTCTAGAAAAGTGAGTGGATCTTACCATCTGGCTGGTGGTGATCCCACCTATAAAATTACAGCTTGATTTGAGAACTATGTAGGAAATGCAAACGTGGACATTACATTAAATCAATTCCACATTGATGATGAGGTTTTTCTCCCTTTCCTTTATCTGATGTATCATGGCAAAGGTACCGGGCAGCTGCACAAGAGACCTTTCAATCTTGTTCAACAGCGTATATTTTCTTCTAATACAAGTTTCCTCCATGCCTCTGTTCTCTAAGCCCCTGTCTAACTAGCATGACTGGACATGGAGTGAAGTTGCCAAAAGGCTCATAAGAGGCACTTGTGTCTCTCCAGGCCATTGGGAGGCTGCATATATCAATTGCTACATGTTCTTCTCACTGAAGTGAATGGTCATTTTCTGAATTCCACCAGCAGCACCTTAGCTAAGCCTAAAAAGTAGTCCTGTATAGCTTTCCATATAAGGCTTCAGCTTTGTCTTTTGCTAAAACTTCTCAAGCACCTAAGAAAACCCCAACCCTGGGTAAGCATGATGACTTCTGCGCAAATGCTAATGTCTCTAAAATCTGATTGTAAAAGCAAAACACAGATATGGTCTTGTCAATCACATGGCTGGGGGCACGTAAGACATCAAGAATAGAATAAAATTCTCTTTTCAGTATTAGCAGTTCCTCCTAAAGAAAGTATTCGTTTAAATGTAGGCTGCCTAAGTTGGCAGAGGTGAAACGCTCTTTATCAGAGGTTGATTAGTAATCTGTAATTTAGTTAATATAATTTTGCTCAGTTCTGAAAATATGCAAACCCTCTTGGCCACTCCTAAAGTACCAAATGATATAACATAGCTTAAAGCCTCTCTTATTTTCCTGCTTTCTCTAAATTATTTTTACATCTAGTGTTAGGAAGCATATTGCAAACTAAGAACTTGGAACAAGAGTCTCAATTTATTTTTCTATTATACCAAAATATATTTTATAATATATTACATATAATTATACAAACTATTATACAACTATATACTATAAGACCCACTTTTCTTCTTTGTTTAAAGCCTGTGATCTACTATGCTCTGCAACTGAGTAGCCGGGCTGTCAATAAGAGATGCACCCCTGAAAGTCCAAAGTTCAGGTCATTCATTAACTGCACTACTTTGACCTCTATTTTGTGACAGCAAACTTGTCAGTGCAACTGAGTTCTTTCAGGGTACATCTCTACACTCAATCTACTGAGTTAGGCCAAGCTGTCACACTAATTACTTTCAATAAACAGAAAGTTTGAGAAACATGGCTACTCAGTATTATAATAGAACATTAAGACTTATTAGTAATGTTAAAATACTGTTGAAGAAATTCCTTATGGTTTCATACACTTTTTCAGACAAATTGATGCATTTGGTAATTTTGCCAATTCAGAACCACAGATTACATCTCTTTCCCTGCTCCCCCAAGGAAATACTTGAAGATTGAAATGGCAGCTCACCAAATATAATGTTAATAAAGTGAACTCCATGTGCCAAGACAGTGGCATGACATTTGGAGAAAACTTGTGTCAAGTGTCAGGCCTTGGAATGGTTAATATTTGACATCTAGAATTTTGGGAACCAACAATATAGCAACGATTATCAGCTCCAGATGTTTTTGTGTTCAGACAATCCTATTAGCTACTTCCTCTGAAAAGCAGAATTTGCAGCCTGATCAAAGATTTTTCTTTTCTGCAGAACAGCATCAAGCCAATTCTTCCCATAAGGGAAAGAACCCCTGAAAACATAAAACAAATAAAACCAATATCCTCCCCAAGTATATAAGCCCGTCTCCTTTCATTCACCATAAAGACCAGCTTCACCTAACTCAGCTCAAAAAATGAAAAAATTAGTCTCTCAAACTGAGGAATTCGATGTTTTTGAAATAAGAGAAGCAAACAAGTTTTTCAAAACAAAATAACAAATAGGGGTTTCTTTTGGAGAGTCATAATTTGTTGACAGTTTCTTAATCAATTCCACAACTAATCAGGGTAACTACAACTTCCATTTTCCATCTTCCATGAACCTATTTGAAGTGGCAACATAGACTAACAAACGAACGTGGCTACATATGACACCTGGGGTTTTAGATTTGCATCACTGTTTTATTTTCAAATACTGTTTTGTTATATAGGATGTTTTGGGGGGTTGTTTGTTTTTTTTTTATGAGAACTTTTGCAGAGACTGCTGTTAAATTTATGTTCTATAGACTCACTTCTACAAAATAATGAAGGAAGTCAGAAGCTAGGAACAAAAGAGTGTAGTTTGCAGATCCTAGATATAAATTTAAACACCTCTGTGTGTATATATATTTATGGACATGGTATTGAATTAGTGCACAGAGTTTTGAGTCCATATCAAAGTTTTCAATTATTCCTTCCAGATGCAGACCTCTAATTAGATCATTCTGCTTAGCCACTAAAGTAATATTATACAGAAGTAGAAAGAAGGACACAGTCTTGTTTGCAGTGTCACACAGGACAGGTTTCCATGTCACGTCAGACTGGAATATTAACCCAGCACAAACTTCATTATGCCCATCAAGGTCCACAGAAAAGTGTAAAATTTGATTTCCTAACTGTGATTAAGCTACCTGGTTTCTGGGGAAACACATTCACTTACTGGCAGATTAGTTTCTTCACTTCTTGATTCAAGTCGAGCACATACTCTTCTCATCCTCATTATGACATCCATGGGCTTGTCATGGAGCAAGCCCACTGGAATGCTGATAGGCTGAAACATAATTGCACCCTCATCATACACAAACCACCTGAAATTTCCTGCGCCACACATTAATTTAAGCTTGTGCTTGTCATCATAGTGAGTCAAGAACACTGTGGTCTGGGAGAGCTGCAACCACAAGGGCGGGAGCAGCATTGAGCCTCTCATTACCTGACATTTTCATCACATACAAAGTTACTTCCTCTCCCAGTAATCAGTAAGCTGACATTTAGCCCATTCTAAGAGCGCATTGGTACTGACATACTCATCTCTGGCCTGAAAAAGCATTGTCTCCTGTCCTTCCTCTATACGGGCTTACCTCTAGCTGTCATTTTGTCTCAGGTAATCCGCATGAGGAATCATAATGCTCTACAACATCAAGAACTAGTGATCCTGTTACAAATCCATGTCAATTACAGTGATTTTTTTTTCTCAATAAAAAGAAACAAGGTTTACATGAAAATCAAATTACTTACTCTTTAGTAGATGTCAACTGCAGTAATAGAAGTTACCTACTTATTCTATTTTTATATATATTTTTAAGATTTTTCATACCAATTTCAAATTCTATCTTGAAAAATTAACCATACAATTAAGTTTGAAAGGTCTCTTTTCAGTTTAACTAGATGGAGTTATGTGTATCCTCTTTCCCTTAAGAATTTTATATAGATTAGCTGCACAAACTCTAAATCTCTGTAAATATCACATTTGCTTATTCTTCAGGATTTGAACTGCCAGTGCTGTTTCAGTGATCAAAAAGAAGCATCTGCAATTCCTCATAAATGCACACCGTAAGCAAGGTATTTTGTTACCCATATTACTCCAGTACTTCTAACCAGCAATTCATATAGAAACCTTCTGTTATAAATAAGGAAGATTTGTCACACCAACCTATTTTAGAACTTATAACTTCATAGAATTGCAAATTCTGTGCCAAACTCTTGCCTTTAACTATGTTTGAATTTTGAAAACAAAGCCAAGCTATCTTTCATCTCCAATCCACATTTATCTTTCAGTTCTAATTTGGTAAGAAACCAGCTCAAAAATATATACAGCATTTTTCAACTCTTCAGCCTAGAGTGATTATTCATCAGCTACCTCATAGTGCTAGGATTAGCACTCAGTATGTCCAAGGGTCAGAAAAGTATACTGCAAACAGAATGGCATCTCCTTCCTACTTATGCACTTCTGCAAGTCCCATGTGGAATAAAAACCAACCAGTGACACACATTTCAGGACAATATACTGCTTCTTTATTTTTGTTTTCTATTCCTTAGCATTGCTTTCTGCCAAGATTTGGCAGCTGGCATAAAAGGTGGCAACACCTGTTTAAATCATGCAGATGAAAGAATCTGTTTTGTCCCTTGGGGATTTTGTATTGTGACCCCAAAGCCACTTGAGCATAAATTATATGATTCATTTCAAGGAACAGGTGTGACCCTGTTGCCTTCTCTCTTCAGGGACTGCAATGGATACAACAAGCACAAAAGCCTGATAAAGCTCTAAGATTTACTTGGAGATCCCTTGAAGTTTTAAAATAGGATTTTGGATAGCTAACACATGCATGTCTACTTTCTGAAGGCATAGTAAGATTCATGATTGCCTATACTCTTGCAATATGGGAGACATTCATGTAAATGACTATTTCCTATAAACCATAACCTAAAATTCTGAATAGTGTTTAGCTCCTTGCTATTATTTTGTGAATATCTTACTTAAAGCAGCAAAATATACTTCCTGGAGAGTCTTCTCTTGCTTGTAATCAGAATGCCAATTTTTCAATTTGTCTGCAACACTTGTTACCAAAGAATCAAGGTTTTAAAAGGTAGACCTGTAATATTAATGATGCAAATATAAAGAAATATCTAATTCAGTGCAATAATAAGCCTGATACAGAGGTTTGATTTTAAAAAGGTCTAATTGCACCACTTAAAATTGGCAGAGGACAGAGAATCAGAATAAAATCCAGAAGTCAGTCAGTCACATTTGGAGCAGCAATCTAGAATAGAAGATATGCTTTAAAAGGCAGTTCCAAACAGTTTTTTAAAAATTAGCAAATTATGTCTGGAAGAGGACATATACAAGCATCCAAAATTAATGTGAGCCACACTCTTTTTGATGGTCCAAAATACAGTCAGTTTTTTCTTTCAAGAAGGCTCCTAAGGAAATTTGAACTTGTAATTCTAGCAACATTCTGAATGGCCTTGCTGTGTCTGAAATACCTGTTCTTCAGGAGGTGAAATATACATATAATAAGCATATCTAAACCAGTCCTTTTTTTCAGGAAAAAGAATCTTGACTAGTATTCTCTCACTGCTTGCTCTTAATTTGGGCAAATTAAAACAAATTTTTTGCCTATAGAGGACAGAAAATTTTGGATATGAACATTTATAACAGTTTACATGTTTAATAAATGTCAGCTCTACTATTCATACTCCATACAAGCTATAAAAGATATTTCACCACACCCACATGAGATTTATCTGCATGATGTCTGAGGTACTTTGCCCTTTTACTGGGGCTCCTGTACTGAAGCTTCTAGTACTGAAATAATTATGTATGCAAGTTGCCAAACAATTCTTGATGCCCCTTTCTAGGGAGCTCCAGATATGAATAATATGTTTCCACCCTGAGAGAAAAAGTTTTAAATCTAGGATTGGCATCTACCACACAATGATAGTACACATTCACAACTCTGAATACATAAATGTAACCCATAAAATATGTTGGCTTTTTATTTTAAAACTGTGATATTCATAAATGACAGAAATTTCTCCTGGGACTGAGAGATCATATATAAATAGTGGCTGGAGTCTCACCACGTGTCTTGCATTTCTTCCATAGTAGTAAGGGTGCATTTTAAGAAATAGCTGAACAGCTGTTAGAGTCTCCCTATCTGGTTTCAAGATACTATGCTCCATTTCTGTCATTAAAGCACCTATTTGTCTATTGAAAGCAACTTTCTTAACATACACCATGCATAAGCTACCACAGACTTCATTGCATTCACATGGTGTCACTTAAAAATGTGTCTGCTGACAGCTCATTGTAACTTCTTCCACTAGTGCCGACATTCAGTGTATTGCCAGCTATGGACTGACATCTCTGTAAACCACACATACTTGTGTCCTATCTGCCAGGTCTGCATGAAGGGATGCAGCTTTGGCTACATGGAAAACATCTGATCACAAAGCAGGTAGAAGAGTCTCTTTCCAAATTAATTATTGATTAATAGAAAAAAGGAAAAGTCTTTCAAAACTTTTCTGAAATGATTACTAACTAAAAATTTTTCTTAGAAGTACATCTGAAAAGTTTTGGTCATAAGTTAGATCTCTGCCACCTTGGTTAGCGCCCCCAAAATGTTGCATGTGAATGGCTTCAGAGACTGTTTTTATGAAAGAGCCACCCATATTGGAAGGCAGAAGTTTACAATTTTAAATTGTGCTTAGTCCCACTAATCATTTCCAGAAAGAATGATAGGAAAGTAAAAGACAACTTAGAAACAAGTCTATTTTGAGGAGGGCTCTGGACCAGAAGACCTCTGGAGATCCCTAAGTTATTATCCCATTTTGCATTTTTGAATTCATGTATATTTGATCACCTTTTTAGTTATCAGTAAATGGCAGTCCCAGTCCCACTCTGGAAGACTCAAGTCTTTCTCCAGCTGTAGCTTTAAGACTAAATTTAAGCATTCTTTTTTTTATCCACTAAGTTTGTAAGCCCTTTGGGAGGTTGCAGTTATGTTCTCGAAGTTTTCCTCTACTAAATGAAAAGCTATGCTCTTACTGTTACCCTCTTAGGGCACAGCCAGGACACATCAAGGCAGAACAAAGCCTATTTGCAGAACACAGACAAAATACCCTATCAGTCCTTTCTTCTAGATTCCTGTAGAAAGGTCTCCTAACAGAATAGCTATAATTATCCTCACAGATAATTACACAAGATAATAACACAAGTAGTGTTCAACAGATCCCCTCAACACCGAACAATGTAATTTACACCTCTTTGAACACATGGGTAAGATTTCAAGCTGTGATTTCTTTAAATACTTTATTACCCAGTGACCATAAGAATCAGCATCATGTGGAAAGGAGACAGGAGGTGAGAGCAGGAACTTCAGCTCAGTTGAAATGAATAGCATAGACAGCAACAATGGGTTCTAAATAATCAGGATCCTTGAAGCCCACATACATCCTCCATCCCAGAGGCAAACCTGCATCTCAGAAACACCATCTTCTCCTTACTAGGCCATGTTGTCATAAAGACTACATGGCACAGCCAAAACTCTCTTAGCTGGAGAATGGGATATACTCATGGGAATTATTTTTACTCAAAATCAAGGAAAATCATGTCTGTCCTACCAAAAATGTCCCAGGACAGGTGGTAAGACTCACTCATATTTAATATTCCTACAGGTGACAACCTACAGATCTGAGATAGAAGTGACAGAGTGAGAAACAAGGAGATGAAAAGTTATTCCCTTGTCTCTGTCACTTAATAGTGGAAAACTGACAGGAGATATCAGATTAAGCACAGCACAGGCAACACAAGCAATTATGGTCAGTATGCACCCTGGAAAGACATTTTCCCTACTTCCTGCCCCACTCCCTCTCAGGCCTCTACTCCTTCCCCTGCGCTTCTGCAGCCAACTCTGACAGTGAAATAAATCATGCTGGAAACGCAATCCATGTTAAACAAAGCCCACCTGGCAAACATGGGCACAAATATACAAAACTGACCCCAGTCATTTCTCCATTTATCATGGAGGGGACCTTCCCTGATACAAGAGAGAAGAAAGCAATAGGCAAAGGACAGGTATCTAGAAGGGAAGGTAGAAGGAGGCAGACTCTTCCTTAAACTGCAGTTGCATATTTCTCCCACTTGCAAAGAGAGTAGGATTAGAATTAGAATTACTGACCATGATTAAGAACACATTAGCTTTTAAATCCTGAGGTACCTACTGAACTTTAAACAAATAAGTTAATTATGGGCAAATGGATAAGGGAAATGGGAGAAACCAAGAATAAAATTGAAAACATTTGGAGTCTAAGGATATTGCTTCATGTCATTGTTCATTAATTTGCCTGTTCGCATCTCTGAAGAAAACCTGTATGTTGTAATTGTAAGAAAGCATTTACCACACATTTAGGATTAGTTATGCACTTGGTATCCTGGTTGTTAGTTATTTGAAACACTAACTTCTTCCCCACTTCTCTCCCTTTATATTTCTCTGTTCTTGTGAGACCATGCCTGGAGTGCTACCTCCAGTCCTGGCATCCTCAGTAAAAGACAGACATGGACCTGTTATTTAGTGGGTCCAGAGAAGAGTCACAAAAGTCACAGGGCTGGAATACCTCTTTTGTGAGGACAAAGCTGGGGTTTTTCAGCCTGGAGAAAAAATAGCGCCAGGTAAACCTTATTGCAGCCTCCCAATATATAAAGGGAGCTTATAAGAATCACAGTCTTTTTGCCAAGGCTTAAATAACAGGAAAAAGAGCAATCACTTTTAACAGAAAGAGTGTAGGTTTAGTTTGAACCCAAGGAAGAAGTTGTTCATGATGAGGTTGGAAAGTCATCAGACAAAGTTGCCCAGAGAAGTTGCGGATGTGCCATCCTTGGGAATGTTCAAGGTCAGTTGAATGGGGCTTTGATCAAGCTGATCTAGTGAAAGATTTTCCTGCTCATGGCAGGAGAGTGAAATTTAAGATCAAGGCAAAATACTTCTATAGTTGTAATATGCTTCCCATCGTCACAAGTAATTTTCTCATTCCCTGAATGGGACAAGTAGATAAATGAATATTATTTTATTTGCTCCTATGTTTTATGTTCTGGTGACTGCAACCAGAAAACTCTCTGTTATCTATCAGTATTTCACTTGATCGCACTTGAGCTATGTATTTTCATGATACATAGAAGAATTCAGAGATTGGCTCAGAACATAAATCAGGATCATCCAGTCCAACTGCTTAATTCTAATTGCCATCCTAATTACCTGGGCTGTGTTCTTTCAGAGTAGTTAGAAGGTATAACTTAAAACATGAGGCCTAGTTTCAAATGAAAACTTGGATTAACTGAACCATGTCATGCATAGTCTGAAATCCTCCTAAGAACTTGTGTGACCAGCAACTATTTAGATCCAAAAATTTCCTCCTCTATATGAAATTATAAACTAGAAGCAAGACCAGAGGTAAACATAGGAATATTAATCACATGCTGTCCCAGAGCTCCACTTGAATAGCAATGTACAAATAACTGAGCTTCCAAACCCTTCATAACTAAACAAAGGGTTAGGGGATACAGAAAAATGGCAAGTTATTATTAGAAACCCACTTTCAATGATTTGGCTTATCATAGACATAACTGCTGTATTTTAGTCTAACAACTTTGAAAAGTGCTACCTAATCCCACTAGCCAGGAGAGCCATACAAACCCGTCAGTAACAGCTCCTCCACACACACTGTTTTTACTTCTCACATTGCCTTCAGTGGAAAGTTTTAATTATAAGATTTATCTTATTTAAATCAAATATAATAATTATGAAATATAATAGGCTGCACATTCATGAGGCAAGCGCTTGTACTATGCAGTTTTATAGTACTAAATTAAGAAGCCAGTAAATTACAAGAGCTTTCAGCCAAGTCAAATGATCTGACTATGCCTGATTAGTCAAGGACCTATGTTAAGAACAAAAGAAGAATGGTATCTGAATGTTAGACTTAAATTAGCAAGTTGCTGCTTTCTCTGGCATAGCAACAAAACATTACAGCATTACAAGGCAAATACCAGTCTGGGCATTATTAGCTGAGTAGAATCATTCCAGACCTCTAGTGCATGGGATAATTCTGCATTTTAGGAGACACATGGGAACATACATGTTTGGAAAGCTAGAATAACTCTCAAGTATCTATAATCATTTAGAGCTAAACAGAATTCACAATCTCCCACCAGAAAACCTTTTTCAAATACATTTTTGATTTGAATTCTGAATAAATTCTGTTATTGGACCAAAGTATAGCTTTTCTTTGCCTTATATCAATTTTACTGGGTCCCATTTACATAGACAATTTAAAATCCCAGCTTTTTATGAGCCAGAACTCTGTCCAATAGATTTATTGTCACATACCATGTCTGACATTTTGTAAAAGAAAAAATGTTACTGGTTCCAACCACCTAAAGGAATATCTACCAATGATACTCTTATGATCTTACATCAGATCTCCTGGTATAGTTTAATTCTTCAACATTTATAACAGGGTCAATAATGTACAAATTCTACTGGCACAAAGAAATGGGGGGAAAAAAGCAGTAATTTAACTGTCAGATTAAGAAATACTTAACATTGTCTGAAAGTAAACGTATCTATGAGTAAAGTAAATTTGACATCAGAATCTGAATGTCCATTGCAGGACTATTGTGTACAGGCTATGCCAAACAAATGGGCTATAATGACTCACACAAATTAGAGCAATTGGAACATTACTCTGTTTCCTACTCATTAGTCAAGCCCAGATTAACAAGAATTTAGTATTTGAAGAGTTTCCACATTGCTATTAGACAGTTGGTACAAAGAATAAAAATATCTTTTGTGAAATTTCAAGCACTGTTTAGTCTACTAAATCAAGTAAATGCTTTGCAGCTCACATGTTCGCTGTAATCATATAGCAACATCTGTATTGAGTCCCACTAAGCATTGTTCCAACAGCAACATCAAAAAACTTTAAATTAATATTATTAATATAGCATATGCACATAATATACATGTACATAGAATGTTGGCTGTGTATGCCCCTCCTTCCAGGAAAACAGTTATCTAGTAGTAGCTCTTGTAAAACTATGTCCAAAACAGCTGTGCCTATACACTTAAACTCCATAAAGGGACTCAATCTCACTCTAATTTAAGTTTTATATTTGACTTTCACTCGACTCTACAAAAATTGCCCTTTTCTGCACCTCATTTCCAAAAACCAAGACAACAGGGACTCAAACATCACAGAACATTCAGAATGAGTGTATGTGATAAGATGCACAAAAAAGGAAATAAAAATTATGTTTAACTGCTATTTAATGAAATACCAATTTTAGTATTTCATTTGCTTTCTTATTGACATTGTATCAACCTTTTCAGGGAACCAGCAACAGCAGCCAAGATTTTTCAAAATAGGAAGAGATCTACTTCCTATTGAATTCCAGTTGCTTCCTTTGTTCCATCTCCTTTTCCTTCTCCCTCACGCCCCACTTGGCTGACCTTGAACCCTCCCATCACATTTCATCAGCCATGGCTCCCTCAGGGAATCTGAGGACCCAGGTCCTTGGTAACACTTCTCCCCATGTCATACACCGTTATAAACTTATTCCATTATTTAGTATATACTACTAAGTGCCACATGTAGGATTACCTTCTGTTCTGTAGTTCTTTGGATCTTTCTATTTAGAATACTTTTGTGAAGTTGTGTTTCATCTGCAGCCTCCTGCTTTATTTTGGAATAAGAACTGCTTGAGCATTAGGTTACATACAACACTGATTTTACATCTTGATACTGGATTTCCACCGCATTCTGTCTACCTCTCCAGCCAAGAAACTGACGTAACTGTCCCAGTTTCTAAATTATAAAGCATTTAATTAAAATTAATTTATTATATATTAAGAACTTAGAGAAAAGGTAAGAGATGCACTGAGTTGGCACAAGGTGCAGTACAAGCTTGTGTTCCAATGTGGGGTCACAGTTGAAATCTTGCTATAGCAGTCATCTGCTCTCTACAGATGTCTGCATTTCTCCCCCTACACTGGGAACACCACTCTACTGCTCTAACCAGTTGCTAGGAGGGCAGGGAATAGACCATGCTGAACTGAAGAAAATTATGCTGGTCTACTAAAACGCAGCAGCAGCAGCACACGCTAATCCTATTATCAACATCTTGACAAAAATCAAATGAACAAGAGTACAATTACTTTAATTGCTTCCTTTTGCACATAAGAAATGTCAAAAGCTATCAGACCAAATCTATTTACAAAACATTTGTAAGATTTTGTGTTCACATAAAGCATCAGAGGATATGGCAATCGCAGTCTTAGCCCTTGATAGGAGGCCTGATATGGCCTTTCAACCAGAATAACTATCTACTTATTAATATAGTCCTGTGGGACAGCAGTTAGCTCATTTTTGACATTTTGCCTAGGCTGGGATTTAGGAAGGCCATACTATTTCCTTGATTATCATATAGGCATTCAACCTGCTTTCCCCACCACTCCTCACTGATTCACCCCAGCCTTGGGCAGGTCTTCCTGGAGGAGCTGGATTATTCACCCCAGCCTGGCAGCCAGCCTGACACAGTGCTTACAGTACTTTCTTGCTTTGTTTCTAGAACCTAGCACAGGTATAAGGATTGCTTATAAAAAGAAAGAAAAATATTGAAAGTTAATAACTTAGTCCTTCCTTCACTTCACTTGGAAGGACAGAGGTCATGAAATAACACTGGGAAAAAAACAAAATCATCTATTAAACGTTTAAGTTCCTCTAGTCCAAATGACTATATTCATTTTACTCACGTCACATGTGTTCTGCTCTTTTTAACAGGGCATTGCTTAGTGTGAACATGCAAACTGGGAAGCATCCAAGTGCCCTTCTCAGTGCATTCAGTTCTGTGATGGCATTAAATTTAGAACCTCAAGTATGTGTTTAAGGTATCTAAATAAATTAATTCCTAAAAAAATATTAAAGTCACGGATGGATGATGGATGGATAACAACTATAGAAAAATATATACTGTTGGTTAACTATTTAACATGTAGAAAAGGAAGCTGCAAAGACACAACATATTGTCACCTTGGTACATGCCATCCAAATTCAACTCTCTGCCTCTAATACCCAAATAATTTAGGACCCATTGAAATACTATAAAGATGTACTCTTTTTAGGAAACTGACCTACCCACCAAATACCACCACCCTATATAAATTTCTGCTACTGATTATTTATGCCTTCTAGTGATTATTATGTGTCTGTATAAAATGCATATGTCATTATGTTCATTTTTATTTACTAAGGCTATTCCTTACATCTTGCTGCAATCTTGAATTACAGTGTCAGAGGAAGAGCAGAATGTTTTCACATGCAGAAAACACAAGAAACATGACTTGTTGTTTCTGTTCTTTTCTGATACCAAGAACAGTTATTAGGTCTGTTTCACACTTTAACTGGACAATAGGAAGCAGTCCCACAATCCCTGAGCAATCATCAATCCCAGTCAAATAAAAAAATTTGCATCAGAAAAATCTGCTTGATGCCCAGCTCCTCTAATCACACACTGAACCTACTGAAGCATCAAATCTTCTTTGGGCATCTTCTTCCACTACACTCAATGAAGGTTCCACTCCCTTAAGACACCTCCACATGAAAACAAAGTTGACCTGCAAGGTATGACAGTGCCTCAAAAAAAAACAAAAAAAACCCACCAACCCTAACCAAACTCAGAAACTGTTTTAACTTCAAGAATTTCTATTATTATTGACTTTAAAACATAGAAAAAAATGCTGTGTACTGCATGTTGTTAATATGTTCTCTGGGACAGCAATACAACTCAGGCTGGTTCAGCCCTCAGTGATCTGCTTACCACCTGCTACAAAATCCCTTAACCAAATGTGTTAACAACCTCAGATACCATGCTGGGTGTCAGTGCCAAATGGACATTCCTACACCAACCACCATGTCCAACTGCCTTAAACCTAAATATTAACATTTTTGCTACACAGTTATTCTATCACTAGGTGCACTAGGCGTTAAAACTGGGAAAGTTTTAGAGGTATTTTCATTTGAGATTGATAGAGAGGCTCCAAAACCAAGATCAAATTTTAAGACCCGAGGAAAAAAACCAGTATCGAGAAATAAATTCACTTAGAGACAAGGTAACTCTGTTCCAATTTCAAAGAAAACTTCATAGTAGACTGTTCCTTGCACAGCAGACCCTAGAGCATCTCTCAGCACTCACAGGTCCACATTACACACTAGCAAAAAAAAAATTAAACTACATGCCTATTTTTCAGTGAGTATGCATTTTCAAAGACTATAATTATACCTGTTACCTTGGTATAATTGAACAAATTAAGATTTAGAAAATAAAGTGATCTCTTGATATTTATAAAGATCATTTAAGGAGATTACAGACATGTAATTTGGTGGGTACTTTTAGCCATTCTACTTATTACCAATTCTGCAGTCTATAGCACATAAACGACTTTTTTCTTTACTCATTACTGGTGGGGAACATAATATCTTCAGAGTTAAAATACCGAATAATACAAGTTTACTATGGTTTTAACAGCATTATTCTAGTAGACATGAGGATGAGTAGTGCATATAAATTTACAGAGAAATTGGCAAAGGAAAAGTCATCAATAAGGTTTAGGAGAGATGAAGCTTGTTTTGAATGGATTGACAGATATGAATAATTTTGGGATGGGCTGAATAAAAAAGACATTGTTTATTCATTTCTTCACAGCCTAGCCAGACACATACAGACCCAAATAGAGCTGAAGATAACATGGTTTTACTTTTGAGAAAAACTACTTAGCAGTAACCTCCAAAACTGAGAAATAAATGCAATTTTGTGGAATCAGGAAGCGTTAGACATTTCAAAAATAGGGAACTGTTACAGTGTATTCCCCCAGGAAAATTTTTTGACACGGTAACTTCTAATTGAATGAAGTAGATGTGATTCCATGAAGGTCCATTTACTTATCCTAGATAGTAATTTCTTCATTTACATTGACATTTTGGTCTGTATGAAACATCAATAAGTGCTATGAGAATTAAGGTGTGATCATATTCAGACCTAGCCAACCATTACACACAAAGCTAGAAAAAAATAGTACTTGGAAATTACCTTATTACTAATTTATCTTTATGATTAAAATTATAGTCAAAGAGCTGTGGTTGCTCTAAATTAGGACAAGCAAAGAGACAACCACAAATGAAGATCCACAAGATCATCCTTAAGCTGCTGAAATTTATTGCAATTTAAGAAACAAAATATTAATGTATCAATATGCTACTTAGAATCAATGCTCAGTGTCTATATAGCTATACAGAAGATATTTTCCTCCCAAGAAATCCAGACTGATGGTACTAAACCATCTCTTTCTTAGTTTTTAAGTATGAAATCACTTGAAAATACCTAAGATTCATCAGAATATTAATTGAAAGAATGCAGATAAGCTACCAAAGTTATTTTTCAAGTCACCTTCAACCAAAATATTTCTTACACAGCATATCCTTTCCTGACAGTTCAAAGCAACTATTTTAAGCTCTTGCACATGTATACAATATTCAGAGTAGAAAATAATTTTCATCAGCCTCATGCAATTCCATGGATACTTAAAGCTTATGAAACGTGAAGGTTGATGCATATATCCTTTAGGTCCTTTATACGGGACATTAATATAATTTTCAGTAACTAACCTTTGTAACTACCCCTCATACTTCAACTTATCTGATTGAAATACAGAATTTCAAGTGTACTATTTTTCCTTTTCCCAAAACATCCTCCTGGTATTTCTTCCTGTAGCACAGAAATACCTGAACTAAAAACTCTCTAAAAACTAATTTGTGCTGTGCTTGAAGATTTGACAGGCTTTAAAAAAGGAAAAATATTGCCAAGTTGGGGACACAAATGAACATGTAGATATTTTTTACACATCTTAAATCACTATCTCAAAATAAGGGTTTGTAACATATTACTTAAGAAGGAGCTATGCAATTCCAAAGGGAAACAATAACTGGAGATGTTAAAAGTTGTATTTAAGAGCAAGGAAGAGGAAAGGATTTCATCTGAGGATTGCTGGCTCTCATACTGCAGTTCATCTACACTCACAGGCATAAAATTATGGGTTGGTTTCAAACAGTAGAAAGTTGATGAGCCCCCCTGTGTTGTAAGTGGCCTCTGTGTGACTACTTAAGATAGTCCTTTATGGTGACTACAGGTTTTTTATTCACAACACAGGATAAAGCTCAGCTCAAACCCTGCAGATCAGTGCCTGTTATGCAACACATGATTAAGCAGTACATTCAGCTTGAAGAAGCTGTATGCTCGCAAAAGCTCCCTGCAGATCTCAAAGCAGCTGAACTTCGGCTGGTGTCTTAAGAAAAATCACACACCTGAAAAAGCACAAAGGATCTGATTTCAAGCTTGAGGCTTCACAAGTTAATATATTGTCCTCCCAAGCCCCCTGTTTTTATACTTGCAACTCAGCTTCAGAACAGTGTTTAGGAAAAATAAAAGCAAACATAAGATGGGCTTCCTCAGAATGTATAATAAAGGACCTCATAAAGTTTCTGGTGGAAAAATGAGATACTGTACTCTTCAAAGAGTTTCAGTCCACAGAACATAGAATGGGACTGGAGGTTCCCTGAAGGCCTTCATTCAAAATTGTGCTTTGAAAAAATAAAGCTTTTTTATAAGGGCCATAAGACAACAAACAAGGACACAGATACACATTCCTCTACAGTGAGTTCCCAGGAAATTGTCACAACTATTTTTTACATGAATTTAAATTCTTTAAAAATATGTTCCATAGTCAGCACCTTAAACCAATGCATCCTGCACTCCCAAAGCATTCATACAGCTAAAATTTTGCATTAAACCTTTGCAATGTACATACAAAATGTTTAAAATATATTCTTTTTAGAATTTCAAAATATCTGGTATATATGTAGCTATTATTATACAGGCTAAATACTAAATACTACTGCACTGTAGTTACTGGTGAGCATTCTGGCAGCCTCTTGACAACATGCATATGGTGCAGCTTACCTAGGTACACCCTGGCAGCCTCTTGACAACATGCATATGGTGCAGCTTACCTAGGTACACCACCAAGCACAGAGTGTAGCCGGAGTGAGGAGAGCCCTGGGTCAAGCACAAAGCCAAAATGCAAACCACACAGCTAGAGAGCTGTGCCCTGATTAGCCACAGGACACACAGGTCACTGACATCATGTAACAAGTTTACTAGTAGTGCATCAGCTTCTTTGTTTTCTGGGTTTGTGTGCCTCACTAGTGTACCAGTATCAGGACATGCAATGAAATTACTCACTGACTACATATTTAATTTTCCTGTTTTCTATGGTATTCATTAGCTGTCCAACAGAAAGACACATTCTGCCTCTGGTTGCTGTGAAAACCTCCCTATATATATTTGCCAGTGCTTAGCAACATGGATTAGGTAATAGAAAAAGAATGTAAGAATTCTTTCAAGTCTTTCAAAAGGACAACACTTCTGTTTGTCTTTTCTGACAAACAGATCTTTCCTGCAGGTCTCCTTCCAAGAAAAGGAATCTTGGTAAGCCTCCCTTTGTCCACATGAGGATGACAACTGTATTTTAAATTAGTTGCAACAGAGTTGAACTCTGGTGAGAAGAGGCTGAAGATAAACCTGTTTTCATGTCTGCCTCATGGTGATACTGGAGACTATTATTTTCATCAAAGTAAACAAGACATGAGCAGCAGGCCAAAGAAAGGGGGCAACCTGAGGATGCTTTGCCACCTTGGCTGCAAAGAAAGCCTCCAGCCCAGGAAGACCAAATAGTCAAACACCCACTTTGTTCCAAAAGACATTATATTTTAATTTTCCCTCTTTTTTTTCCCACCAGGCATCCATCAGACACAGCCCCACAGCATATGAATCCAGCCATGCACTTCAACAGTTAAATTACGCAACTGCAGAGCCACAGGCAAGTGACATCACAGACACATCTCTCTGGAAGGGAGATGTAGCTTCTGCCTGTCCCTCCCCTGTAGTCATTCTCCATTGATCTTCAGCCCCAGCTTTCTTCTGATTTGGAGCTGCTACTCCTGTTGCTATTGTCAGAACCACTTGCTTAATGCAGTCACCCTCAGGAGTCTGAAAAGGCAGAGCAGCTACTTGCCCACAGGAGATTGTAGTTCTCCCAAATATATGAACCCCCTGTCCAGCTGCAGAATGGAGTGAGAGAGAGCAGCTTTGGTGGGTGCCTTGCACCTGGCCTGGGTCAGCCCACTGCACACCTGTTAGTGCACCTGGGACTGTGGCACAATTCTTGAAGTATTTGCAGACAAATAAGGGACTAAGCACAGCATTGGGCTCTAGGGAAAGAGGGAAGCCCCACCCCTCAGATAGACTCAGTCTCAGCAACTCACCTATTGCAATATAATGTAAGGACCAAAAGATACATCCTTTCTCCTTTTATGACTCCAGCTTTCTACACAGTGGGGCCCCTTTGTTTCCATTGTATTAATCATGGCTTTCCTTCTTTCTCTCCCGCATATTATATTGAGAACAAAATCTTGTTAAAAATCCCAAAACAAAACCATGAAAACAAAAAAAAGATACGTTAACCAAAATTTATTTTCACATTTGACTTTTATTTTACAAACTAAGCACAGATTTCAGGCTAGAAAAGATTGTTCAAGAAGTCAATTCACCTAAACACCCTGGGACTGGTCAATGCATCAGTCCTTAAAGCTTTTCTCACCCTTGCTGAATTTTCAAGCCATAATTTTGAAACTGTTTCTCCTGTGGGAAAAGCCAAGGCATTTGGGTGCACCTGGCACTTTCCTAGGTGTGGAAAGGGGACCATCAAGCTCTAGGGACTTTCTTGTTAAGGTTTTCACATTTTTCCTAGAAATCTGAGAGCTGTCTTTCCAGGTATAGGAATGAGTTGCCCCCTCTATGCTGCTTCCCCTTGCTCAGGCTGGTTGTCACCAGCTGCCAGAGGATCAAAGATGTCCCACAGTATCTAAGATCCAGTGAAGAGGAATAGCAGGGTCTGTGCAAACCCTACTGGCCCCACAGAGGGAGCAGGAAGGGGGTACAGCAGGGCTGTTACTGAGTCTGCTGCTGCAGCCTCACATTTACCACGTGTGGTTAACCCAGGCAGGATAAGGCCCAGCAGTCCCAAAAATGAGTATGCTACCCCTCTTCTCTGAGCTTCTGTCGTCGTAGTCAAAAGCCCCATTGCTTCCAAAGTGGAAGGCAGATGGGGATGCTTCACAGTAAAACAGCAAATAAACAAAAAGTCTCACTTAGAAATACGGCTTTAAGGACTGTCCTGTTTTATTATAGGCTAGCCTTCCACCTCTGGTCTTTACTGACCTTCCCATTTATTCACAGTCCTGCAGATGGTGATTAAGCGTTTAGTAGGAGCTTTATCAGAATGCTACACATGTAGACAGTGGTGGCTTAATGCATACAAAGTGCACCAATATCACCAGAAGCTCGTGAAGTGTTTCTGTATGAGCAACTGCATTGCATGGCATATTGGGACTCTGCTGCAATTTAACCACTTCCCATTATATTAAATACACAGTATGGTAAAACCTCACCCCACACTTCCAACTGAAAATAAATACTTTTCACACCTCATCTGTGGACCGAATTTGCTTGGTCCCACACTTGCCCCTCTCCCATTCCTTCTGTCTCTTTAAAATGTGTGTAGCTCTCCATGGCTGTGGAGGTAGGGTGACAAAACACTACCTACTACAAAAAGGCTGAATTTTATGCAAGTTTTCTGAAAGCTTTCAGGTCACAAGCTATGATTGTTTTTTAAGAAGTTAGTCTACCCACTGTGATATGAGCTATCAGATGCTGACAGTAGGACAGTTTGCAGAACTAATTATGTATGATAGCACCTGTAAGGAGTGCTGTAAGGAGATTTTTAAGAGCAAGGAAGTTTGAAGCATTTCTTACTAACTCCTTTTGACAGCTGGTGTCTGTAGTGTGCTGTTTAGCTAATGCATGGGTTTCAGAATCTCGCTAATTCAATCAAGGTAGGAAATTATCTCTGTTTAAAGGTTACATTTTATTAGGTAGGTACAGTTTATCTAGTTATTTTCCATAATTACACAGATTTTCAGAAGGACTAATCTGAAAACAATTTTTGAAGCTATACCTTATTTCTTTCTTCCTGCATCCAAATTACTGTTTTCTTACAATGAATGCTCCTTGAGATTTTGAGTTTATCTAGGCTTTTATTCATCAGCCATGTCGTCAAGCAAAGCAGATTATCCAAGCAAAATCAAATCCTTACTATCTTAGCAAAATTAAACCTATAAAGGGTCTGTAAGCAGAGTTCTTTGAAAACCAAACAACCAGGTGAACCAAGTTAAGTGTTGCAGCCCATGTGCTGGAGGGAAACAATGCCATCCTGAGGAACCTAGACTGGCCTGAGACCTGGGCCCTTGCAAACCTTAGTGGGTTCAACGAGGCTACATGCAATGTCCTGCACCGGGGTCAGGCCAAGCCCAGGCATGAGTACAGGTTGGCTCTGTGTGTTTGTGATGAAAAGCTCAGCATCACCCTGCAGTGTGCACTGGCAGCTCAGAAAGCCAACCATATCCTGGGCTGCACCAAAAGCTGTGAGGTCAGCAGGGCAAGGGAGGGGATTCTACACCTCTGCGCTGCTCTGCTCTGCTCTGCTCTGCTCTGCTCTGCTCTGCTCTGGTGAGACCCCACCACCAGCTTTGTGGTCCCCAGCACAAGACAGATCTATTTGATCTATTGGATCTATTGGAACAAATCCAGAGGAGGGTCATGAAGATGATGAGGGGATCGGAACACCTCTCCTATGAGGAAAGGCTCTTACATCTGGAGAAAAGAAGCTCTAAGGAGATACTATCGTACCTTCTAAACCCTAAAAGGGCCTGCAAGAGAGATGGAAAGGAACTTTTCACAAGGGCAAGTAGTAACAAGAGAGAATGGCCTTATAAATTGAAGGAGGGTAGGTACAGATTAGGCTTAAGTTTAGATATTAGGAAGAAATTCTTTTGTGAGTGTGGGAAGACATTGGAACAGACTGCCCAGAGAGGGTATGGGCTCCTCGTAGCTGTAGGTGTTTCAGGCCAGGCTGAATGGGACTCTGAAATCCCTGGCTTAGCAAGTCGGCATCCCTGCCCATGGCAGGGGTGTTGTAGCTGGATGACCTATGAGGTCCCTTCCAACCCAAACCATTCTATAATTCTCTGGTTCTATGAGATACAAAATGAGTCCTTTCTTCAGCACAGTTTGAACACGCCATGGAAGGGCAGATGGTTAAAATAAGTTTCAATACCCTCTAGTCTAAAACTTTCATCTAAACCCACAAATTGTTAATTCAATAAGTAGTTTGTCTTGTCCCTATTAATTGAAACATGTATATTATTTTACACATGTTCATCTGCAGTAGATTAGTAAAGAGACAAAACTGAGCTCAGCATTCTCCTTCCCTTGCATTAGAAATTGGTATATTAGAATAAGCAAAAAATAATAGAATATCCCAGTCATCACATTGCAGAATTGGGTGGCCCTGAGATGTAGAGAAATGTGTGACATTTATGTCAATTTAAAAAATGCAGCAGAGAATGTAGTATTACTGACAGGTTTGCAATTCATATAGTTTTGCTTGAACAAGGGCAGGAGTAATCCCATTTTTTCACCAGTGAAAGCACAATATACTGCTTGCAAATTAGAGAGGCTTTATGTACTTTTTCAAATACAGTAGATCTAGCAGGTCTACCAGTAGCACCCATCAGAGAAGTCCAAGATGCTGATTTTTAATCACTTCCACTTATGCTAGTCTGTCAGCACTTCAGCCAAGGTCACTCACTCAGTACCTCACTGTTAGTTGTGAAGTATTTGTCTGCTTTGGAAGGTTATGATACCTGAGTTTATAGAAGATTTAATGTTAGGAAATTTTCCAATACAGTTTGACTGCAATATGTTTATTGTAATCATATTGTTTGCATAATTGGCATAGTGTTTGCAGTTGATCTTCATCAGATTAAAATATCCAAAAGCAGGTTAAAATCTTAAGAATTTTAAAATTTAACAATTTAGTGAGGTGAAAGCATGCAACTGTAGAATAAGTAGACTTTTCTGTAAGAAAAGCTGTAGTTGCAGGTTTTCAGGATAGCCCCCTTAAGTAATTTCACATATTAATTTTGATTTATGAATCTGCAAGATAGCTGTTAAATAATTTTGCACCATGCCATAAGGAAAAAAAAGGTCAATGCTCATCTTATACTCAGTAAGGTAAGGTATTACAAATGGAAAGTACTCCTACATGTAGAATTGTTAAAGATCAGATTGCATGTGCCTTCTTACTGACAAACAAATTTGAAATGTCATCAGCAGCTTAATTTTGTTCTCCTTCTTCCATAGTAATAATAGTTATTGCTTTCTTATGAGAAAAGTCACAAGAGTCTAAAGCAAGATAATTTCCTTTTCTGTCCTAGCCTCCTTTTTTGTGATTGTTACTATCTCAAAAGAATAGAAACTCACCTATTTTTACCAATTGCACACCCACATCTTCTTGCCTATGCAGAGGACATACATATTCATCTCACTAAAACCGTGCATTGATGTGCCTGGCCAGTCCTGGCCCAAAGGGTCCAGTAATACTTTCCCTGCAAGTGAGAGTCAACATACTTAATAAAGAAAATGAACACCCTGCTCTTCCAAAGCTGACCAGAGGTATGGGAGGGAGGACTTGGAAGCAAAAGCTGAATTGGCTTGAGAAGCAGAGCGAGACTCTCACTCCTAGTTGGGATATATTTTATTTCATTGGGACTGTGGCAATTTGCTCTCTCCTCATTCCTCGTAATTGGCAGCAATGTTCAAAATGAGCCACTCTTTTTTCTTATTTTTCTTCCCCAGCTAGATTCGTTTGCAGCAGAGCAGCTTCAACCAACCCAATAAGTATATTAGGAAATTTCACAGATGTATATAAAGAAAATAGCACAGATGCCTTCACCTTCTAAAGCCTAGTCCATGCTTAAAGCATGTTAAACTGGCCAGATGAAGGAGAAATATAAACTAGGAAATGCTCTTGAGTACGTAGCAACCTCACAGCCTGTTCCAGAATGGAGCACCAAAGGGCTGCTGGTGGTGGTTTGCAGGTATCACTGTTAAAAAGAACTCTCTCCTACAGCAGCAAAGGGGAAGCCTGCACTACCACTGCTCACAATAACGTCTTTCTACTTCTCCCAAATCCAGTTTTACCTAGGAATTTACCAGCTTTGGAGAAGTCTATCCACAAGGAAAAACTGAGCCAAATTTTTTATTTCCATCACAGACCAGCTGTAACTGAATCATAGCTCAAAAGCTACAGAAAAAGTAAATGAAGAACAAGTGCTTTTGTAGGTTGAATTAAATGGTGCTCTACAATTACTCCAGTCTCCAAACTGAGCATTGATTTGAATTTCTTTACATCAAGAGGAGCTTTCTATAATACTAATAAGTGAGATCTTTAAAGTTACTCAATACAGCTTCTCACTTCCTCATTTAAATGCATTAAGAATGAGTTATGCTTCCTATTATTATTTTTTGGTGTCAGATTTCTATTCCCATTCTTACAGAACAAGATGGCTTTCTATAATCACACAGGGAAAACAAGATTCAGCGTGACAGAATATAGGCAGTCCAGGTAGTACTAAGCAAACACATACGACAGCACTATCCATCCTCTTTTCTACCCTTTAAAAGAAATATTGTTAAAGCTCTAAATCTGTTACTTATAGATGTGGCTATTACCACAAGTAATATACCACAAGTATAGTACTGTGAAAAGAAATATTATCTGCATAATTCTAATGATTTATATTTTATAGACACAGCACTGTGTAAAAAATTATTACAGATTTTGTTAGTCTCAGGGTATTGCATAGGAAGGCAGCTAGAAGAATCTGATACCAGTGGTAATCTTTCCTAGTTGGATCTTGAACTACTAATCTTTAAAAGAAGTCCTTGGGTCCAGTGCCTGTAAAATGAAAAATTAACTTAGTTAATATTTTATCAGACAAGAGCAATATTATTTTAAAAATGCAAAAAGGCCTTTAATTCTTTGGGTTCTCTTTTTGGTAAATATGATTTGATTGCCTATCAAGAACTAAACCACTGATAATCTGAATATTTTAGAGAATATTTATATTGTTTAAGGCCAGCATCATACCTCAGCAAGCTCAAAAGTGTGGGTGCCTGAATATCTTAAATTTCTTTTGTGAAAATAGTATATCTTAGGTAAATAGGTGCTAGTGGTACCGAATGTTTCCCCCCTATGCTCTGTTCCAGCTGACACCTGGACTGACAGGAATCCTGTTTAAATCCTAATCTCTTTTCCAAGAGCCAGGGTAAGGCAGAGACAGCAAACACTGAAAAGCCAGGCAGTGAATTCACCAGCGAGCAAAGGGGCACAAAGTGTGTAATGCTTACAGAGAGAAAAGCAAGAAGGGAGTTCCTATTCAGGGCTTGGTGATGAGGGACGTGCTTTAATCAATACATTTGAATGAGCATTTTCTTGTGCATAATAAAATAAGTATCTTGTCTTCTTTCCCCTATCAGCTTAGTCTCTCTCTTTCTAGGTTTCAAATTCAAGGCACTTTCTTCCCTTGTCAAAGCTTAATTATATCCCCTCAGTTGTTTATCATCATTGATGAGGAGTGATCAGAGTAGCAGATATGAATAAGAAATGCCTGGAATACAAGGTAAGCTGTGGAGTCTGTTAAATTTTAGAAAAAAACAAGTTTCAGTTTAACCCAGAGCGTTAACACTGGCAGTTTGCACCTTCTTTGCCCACCCCCAGCCGTATATTCTTTTAAATAGGGCATCTACTGAAATAGTTCAAGACTAAAGTTCCAATTGAAGCCATGAGGGACTGAGGGAAGATGAATACTGCATGTATTTCAGAACATTATCTGACAAGATGGTTGCAATTTGTTCAACCCTTCAGACACAACTTCCTGACAAACTAGAGAACAAATGCAGAAAAACAGATTACCATTACTTGTTTCTCAGCCTTGAACAACAAGCAGATGGGCTGATCTATTGAAAAGCTATTAAAAACACACACTGTGCTACTCTATTATCCTTTCCAAGTCACAACCACAGTTTCAAGCAGTTGATTTTTAACCTAAAAACAAACACAGAACTGCAGAAAATGTGCAAAACCATAGACCTCAATTACACACTACTTCTCTTATACAAAGGAAAGATTTTTTGTCTTGCCACCATGTCCATGATGAAAGAGGGTTTGATTTGACCCAGCAGAAATCATCATCAGTGCAAATAATGCATAGTCAAGCAGATGTCTTCTTTGTATGTATTACATGAATGGTGAAGACATCATCTTAATAAAAGTATTCAAGAAATTTACTTGATTTTTCTCTTCAGAATGATACTTGGAGAAAATTTTCCCGAGACCAGTTGTATTAAAACCATGCATCAGAACAATGTGAACATAGGGACATTTAACATGGTTAAAAATATTAACAAGGTGGGGAAAGGCTATGGATAATGACAATATGACCACATCTCTTGTAAGATTATTTTCACAGTTTAGAAAGGAAGGTTTCTTGAATGAGTGACGAGATCCAGCTATACTATTTAATCTTTATCAAAGAAAAAGAAAAGCATTACTGCTTTTCCTAAAACAAAACATGTTTATTTTCTTACTATATCTTAAACTTAAGTATTTTAAATTTTGGTTTTATGTAGTAGTCTAGAACTTGCATAAATGAGGAACGGTCAAAATAAATTGATGTCTAAGAATGTATCAACTACTGCAAACCTTAATGTGTTCCAAAGGCTGACCAAAAAACCCAAAAATCAGTGGATAAGTCAACAAATTAACTAGGAAACAATCAAAACATTTGTTTGAATGTACTTATTGCTGTTATATCAATTTTTCATTGTGAGTTTGTAAAAATATTGTCAATTTCACAAAATGAACATAATTTGCTCACCTTTTGTTGATTTCTTCAAAGGTAGATTTGCTTCTCTTGTTCATGATTTGCTGTTTAAATGGCTACTTTGATATGGTGATGCTTTTGTGTTTGTAAGCAATTCTTACCTGCTACAAAAGCAGTAAGTGCTTTAAAGTACAATAGAAATAAATATGTCAGAGAAAAATGTAGAATCACAGAAATGTAGGCACTTCAAGGAACACAAATAATGGCCAGTGTTACTGAACCCTCATCTCTTTCCTAAAGGCTCCTAGCATCCTTCCAATTTTTACTACATTACCTCCTAAGTACTGCTGGTTGAATGTAATTTTGCTTTTCACTTTCATTCCTCAATCCTACAGTGGCACATCAAGTAGAAAAATGACTTCCTATGTGTCTTTTCTCTCAGATTTGACAGCTCAATATGCAGGGTTAGCCTTAGGATAATGTTATAATACAAGGAGATTTCTCCTGCTGCCACCACCCTGCCCAGCTTCAAACCCATTTAACACACCCCACCTGCACCCTCATTACTGCATTCTTTCCTTTCTGTGTCCTGTGTTTGGCAATGGCAGAAGAAATTTTTATTCTTATAACAGTGCAGCCTTTTGCAACACAACACGCTCACAACCAAAATCACTCACAGCTCAGACAGAACCTGGAGTGTGAACACAAAGGCTGCAGGTGGAGCCACAGGAATCACCTCTTTTTCTTTCTGGCTTGAAACTTAACTTTTGCTCCCTCAAGTTTGTAGATGGACATTGGATTCAAAAACCTGTTTTTCTGATATTACTATTTTAAAAAATTTTCAACTTCCTCTCAAATAAATTTAAATCTGTGTCCACCTTTTCCCTCCATTTCAGTTAGCCAGTTCTCCTCTCTATTTTGAGGTGCAATTGTTCCTTGGGTCTCGATTCCATATAATGATTTTTCAAATGTGGAATTCTTTTCCTATGCTTTGTCACAGTTATGTGTAAAGATATTTGCACTAAGGTAAAGTAAAAGTTGATTATGAAATTCCAGGTGTCTATTTAAGTTTTCTCTCTCAAACATTTAAAAGAAGGTGAGGTTTATTTCATTATTTTTATTATTGTTACCAAAACTATAAATCAGTAGTTCAAATATTAAACTAATAATAATTTGAACTAATGGTGGTTGGTTAATCGCCAAAAGGGGTAACCAAACTAATGGTTTGGTTAATCACCAAAAGGGGTAGCACTAACTTCCAACAACAAAATGGTTGTATGGCAAGCAAAACTGAGTGGACTGTCTTATTCTATCTATCGTGAGCCTTTTTAAACATAATTTTCTTTAAGCAGTATGCAAGAAATGTGTCAGATTTGCCATCCTTAGAGCCTGGTCTGTGCTGCAGACTAAACCCTGCACAAAACCTGACAATATTGTTGGAAATTCCCAGGGTGAGGGTATAACTTGGTTGATTCAGTGTTCCTTCCATATAATCTTTAACTGTAACATTCAGTATCACAAACTTCAAAGTCTATAGTTTTGCTACAGAGTAATGTTTTGATTGACAAGGGGTCCATCAGTGCTGCCTATGTTTTGAGCTGCAGCTCCTCTTCAGAAACCTGTGAACTTACGTTCACAGGAAGCACCTCTCCAAATTGGCACTCCTAAGTTCTGGAGCCTTCCAAGCCTGAGCTACACTTCCTATGAAACATCCTATATCTTCTGTCTGCATTGGCTTCATGAAACTTTTGTTCCCACCTGTTTTCATCACCAATATTGAAGAGCCACCTAGGATGTCTCACTCTCAGTTCTCCTGCTAATGAAGATGAGACTACATTCAGCTGGCTGGAGTAAGGAAGGTTCTGTCACATGCAGACATGTATATAGGCCATTCTCATATGACAAGTGTAATATCCAGCATTTAAATTTAAGCTTTCAGTTTGATTTCAGACTACGTCAAGTACAGGACAGAACCACAAAAAGAGTGACTGAGTGCTATTCACGTTGTTTTGAAATGGAAATATAATCACAATTGAAAGTTTCAAGCAATATTTATCTATAGCCGCAGATACCACAGCCACAGCTAAGTAGGTCTTGCCAGGGTCCTTGAAAATAGGCCACATTGGCTCTAACAATCTGAAAGGGAAATCCAGATTAATATAAACCTTTTTATCATTCTGTTCACAGTCAGTATAAATTCACAGTTTTTCAGCTTTTATATTTATAGCACATAGGGCTTTAACCACAAGAAGCAACTTCCATTTCTGCAAAGGTCTCTGAACTGTGATGATTCCCATATCTGAGCAAGAGTTCCTAACTTTGATAGCTTTTGTATCCTAAAATACTTTTACTATACCGATCCATCCATTCAAATATGTTACCAGTCTGACATTATAAAGAGACAAAAGTGATAGAGAGCTGAGCATTTAGTCTAGAAATTCAGTTTGAATGTAATTTAATTTTTTGATGGTATTCACAGGTGATCTTCTTTTTCACCTCAGGATATGAAGGATTTTGAGTCCTAAAACACACGTTACAACAATGGCATGGAAAGTTATCTCTCAAAACCAGCAACACATTGTACATTTAAAATGCCCAGCTAATGTGAGATACTGAGGGATGGTCAAGGGTTTCATTTTCCAGTGCCCAATTCTGCTGTAAGTTTTGAGAGCTCTAGTCAGAGGTCCTGGGTCTTTTCCATGACATAACACAAAACAGTTTTCACCAGCTCTGTGACAGAAGTGTTTCACCCATGGGTATGAGTTTCTGGTGGACATCTCATCCGGAAGTCAACTTGTCGGGTTCAGGACATCCCTTTGGCTGTCCTGAGCAGCCAAGACCCTTGCCGGGGGGCTCAGAGACCCTGGCACAGAGTCCAAAATGCCTCTGTGAGTTTGATTATGGCCCGTGGAGCAAATACCAACCTTCTATGAAGATAGCAAGCCACAAGAGTTTAAGTAGAATATTAGTGAAATTATCACGGGGTGAATTATGTATTTTAGGATTACTGTACAGGGGGGTTATATCTCTGTACAGGGGGGTTATGGAGACAAGATGGAGGAATCGGGGTGTGCCTCATGCTTCTTCTTTCTTCTTCTTGTCTTCCATCTTCTGCTGTGATGTTGGCACTTAAGAGATTGGTTTAGAGTAGAAGCTCACTGTCTAGCATAGGTGATGGGTATTGGGGAGTAATTGTAAATATTGTACACGTAGTTTATAGTATAAAGACATAACACCGCCCCGGGGGCAGGCAGAGTGCCTGTGACTGTCTTGCTGAGCTGACCTCGGCAGGGCAGGAGAAAATTTTTTATAGATAAGATAGAATAAACAACGTTAAGACCGAGAAATGAAGAGGTCTGACTCCTTCTTTAAGCGCCGGGCTGGGAAAAGAGACTTTGGAATTCTTCTCGGGGTCATTCTGACAAACAAATGATCTCGACATCAACTAGCATCTTTTTATTAATTAGAGGTCTACTTTTACTGCAGTACAATTAGCGCACATGCTACCTTCTCATGGATTTGTAGCAGCATGCCCATCACCTTTCCCATGTTTTTGCGTACCAGATTTTGATACATTTCTGACAACCAACATGAGTATAGATAACAGGACATAGCACCATCTGTTCAGAACTGGTATTTTCTCTGGAAAATCAGTTTATGTTGTGCTTTTGATTCTTGTTATCTGTTATCTCAAAGCTTCTAATATTTCACTTCAGAGTTAGCTCTGAACACACTTATGAGATGCAGATTTAGGACTGAAGAAGCAGATCGACAGTTACTGACTGGCTGCAATTCTACATTTAAGAAAACACAAGTTACTTCCACCCAGCTCAGCCAGGAGCTCTCTGAAGCTTCTGTGTGTTAGGGATATTGTCACTCCTATCAAACCTAATAGAAAAATATAATCTAGAATGTTCTCCTGCATTGCTGTGTTTCATCGCCCCAAAACAGGAGTTCAGAAAATCATTATTTTTGCTCTTCATTAGAAATTACTTGTCAGATATTTAACTACCAACAGATATACTCCCTAACTCTTATTAAATAGGTTAAATAATTTAAGGGTCGATGGCACATGTTTATTTTGCGCTTCTCCTTTCCTTCTGATTTTTAAAGATTTTGGGTTTACAAGTACTCTAAACCCAGAACTGTGACTGTCATGGTTTGACACTGGCACAATGCCAGTGCCTCCATGAGAACATTCTCTCCCTGGTGTCTGCTGGGAGATGGTACCCGGAATAAGCAAAGCAGGCTCCTACTCAGGGGAAAAAGAAAAGACTTTATTAACTAAACTACAAAAACTAAATTACAAAGAAAGAAAAAACCCAAGGAAAATGAAAACTGCACAGAGATGTCTCTCCCTCCTCCTCCTCCCACCAAATTCCCAATACATTTACATTTCCCAAAATCATCAACTCTTGGTCAGGCCACCACCCTTTAGATAATCAAATCCTCAGTTCATCAAGAATAGAAGGAGTCCTTCCTTGTGCCATGGACTTCTCGTCACAAGTAGCACTGCCCGGAGATCCTTTGCCATTTGTGACATCTTGTTCCATGCCTGGTGCTCTCACTACTGGCATGGGCAAGGCCACTCAAGGGTAGTCTTTTAAAGGATGCCTCATCCCGTTCCAAACAGAGCACAGTCTCATCTCTGGGACCTTTGTCCCCCCGTTCCCCCCCCCATTTCTTTTACACCCCCTGGGGCCGAGGGGTCTCAACACCGAACTCTCTTGGCTCTGAACCATTGCCTCCCCCTGGATGCAGTCTCTGTATTACAAGGAAACAGTCCATGGCTATACAAAAAAAGAGTCCAGCACTCCATGTTCTCCATTCCTCCAACATCTCTCTCTCTCTTTGCCAGACCTCCCCACTGGCCTATTTCCTCCTTCATCCTCTACTCTTATCTCTCTTCTAGGAAGGGTTAATGTTCTGTAAAGTTTTCATTGTCCACAAAGAGTTAAAAGCTCTCACAAGCAGCTGGACTTCTCCCCGCACCATCCCCTCCCCCCTTTCGCCATAGCAGCACATGGTATCACATTCCAAGATAACAGTCCCAGGCACTGCGCTCTCTCTGGGGGGGCTGTCCGATGACTCATGGAGTCTCTCTCTCTCTCCCACCCTTCCACCCTCGTGGGAGGGGAGGGGGAGGGGCCTACCTCTCCCAGGGCCGAATGGCTTTCCCCTCTCCCCACCCAGCTAGCAGCTGGGCCGCAGAGACAGATGGAACGCTTCCCGCCGGAGCTTCAAAGAGGGCTCCAAGGGGGAAGAGCCCTGCTTTTAACCCCTGTGTGGGTGTTCCCAGAGGCGGATCCAATGCTCCAGTGGCCAAACGAGGTGCCAATATTAAAATCCGAATACCTATTGGTGACCACAGCACAAAGAGCATATCCCAGATGTCCCATTTCTGGTCAAACCACCACAGTGACTTAGTTTTAGTTTTAAGCCTTTGGGGAGGGTAAGCTCCGTAAAGATTTCCTAACCAGTATGAACAATGTATTGGTGCAAGAAAGAACAGTAACCAGTCTGAGTATATTCAGTACTCGGGTAGGATAGTATAGTGCTTAACCCATCTACAGAGTATCTCACCCGGCAAATATCTGTTAGAGTAAGTTTGGAAAAACATATTTTATAGCAAGAATAAATTATTAAATTTGGATAATCATGCTCAAAACACAGTGTGTCTGCTTGTCATGACAAGATGGACACCTTCAGCAGAACTCGGAGAAAGAGGTCCATACTTCCATAACAGCAGGGATGATTAATCCCAAGTTCTTGTTATTTAGACTTTTGACTGTGATTCATGCTGCTTTTATTCTTACAGCACCAATCTTAGCTGGGTGGCAGAAGCGCTGCTGTTCTACAGGCCAACTTTAAGGGAAGTGATAAAAGCAAGCAAACTGAGCCCCCTGACAATGAGAATTTTTCCTTTCTAGCTGGGTTCCCACTACAGTCCTTAGACTGTCCCACAGACTGTGTGCTAAGAGCATGCCTCCTTGCCTCTCCCTCGATTTAGACAACAGCATTGCAACAATTAGTTTCACTGTCATCATGCCTGGCTGGCATTGCCAAAGCAGTAGGAGAATGAATTTCATACATCTCTGGTTTAAGCCATGCTGTCAAGACAGAAGAGAAAGATACCTACAGTTTCATCTCTGCTGCAGCAGCAGACTGCTGGGTTGGCATTTACTGATCAAAGGAAACATTGCCTGAAGAATTTCCTCTGTCCAAAGATAAAAGGAATGCAATACTTTCATGGTAAATTTGTCTGAGAGCGTTCAGTTACTACTCTTTGGACATGAAATAGTAGAGATCATATTCCCAAACAAAGTACCCTGTGGGAAGAGCCAGATGCTCAAAGGTAGTTAAATAACACATCTTTATCGTAACTGTCACAATATTCCCAACCAGAATATATTTTCACAGCTCCCTTCACACTGAACTAGCTTCTGCAGCTATTTATCACATACTGGTCAAGCACGTGCAGCCCCTCTCCTACAGTGTGAATATAAAAGGCACACAAATATACAAAAGTAGCATTTGTTGCTTGGGCAATATGTTGTGCAGTGGGTTAACAAGAGACCCCCTCAAGCACTGAAGCTGCAGCTGTTGCAGGCATTAGGAAATCTTAAGCAAAGGGTCAACTTCTGGATGAAGTGAGTTCTTCTATTACTGTGTTCCAAAGGCTTTTGAAAGTCTTGGGGCAAGTACGAGTCATACCAATGGATTTTATACCAAAGAAACAAAGGAAGTTTACTTTTGTGTTAAGCATTTGTAAAAGATCAAAACTGAGGACTATCTTCTGCTATTCTAGCACCAGGTCTCTGCTGGGCAGTCCTAGCAGTCCCTCTGAAAATCCCATCAGTGAGAAACAAGGCTCAGCAAGAATTTGGGGAAATAAGCACCTGTCACTCTGTCTCACTGTCCTGACTCAGGGCTTTTCTCTTCCAGTATTTTCAATAAAAGGTATACTCACTCAGGTTCATAGCCTTTGAACCTTAGGGTGAGGCCAAATGCTTGAGTCATTTAAAACCTGGTAGAGAAAGGAGAAAAACAGCCACCCCCTGTCAGCTGGATCCTTACTTAATTCACTTACACTTCATTTCAGCATGGTACGTTTTAAGGTAAGCCACATAGAGCAGAGGTGACATTAACCATGTCTTAATTTGTTTTTCCTCTTTTAGGTGCCTTTGACCTGGCCCCTAAAGATATTTTGGTCCCCCAGTTAAATACCTCAAGAACTCATCAGTGGTTTTGAGTACCCATCTTCCAGCCCTCTGTTTTACTGAGTCTTTGTGTGATTGCTGGCTCTAGTATGTCTATGCCTGTCAAGTAGAAAAATGGCTGCTCATAGCAAGTAAAACCAAGAGTAAAACCAGAATGAGTGGCTCAGCTGTCGATGTGACTGCTACCTAATGCCATAGCAACCTGACACACATTTTAAAGCTTTTGAGGAGGCCAAAAGAGTTCTCAAGCTTTGAACAGAGCAAAGCTAACTTCGTTTAAGTTCATTTAAACAATTTCCTTATATGTGCCCCCTTGTGTCTGATGTGTGATTTTATGTTCTTGCTTGAGCTTTTTCAAGAGATTCAGAATAACCTGCATTTGCACAGCAAGATAGACACAGGGAAGTTAGTTTTATAACCTGCCTTCCTTAATTGCCCTGTTTTCAAACATTACTTAGTTTTTCTCATGTATTTTTCCTTTTGTCTTCCTCTCTTTAGCTGGGAGATAGATGAAACACAAAGACTAACAAAATAGGCATATAGTCCGAAACCCAAGCCTTTGGCAGACCAATAGCAAATACGAGGCCTCTTGGGATCCAGCTGAGTTCCAGCTTTCCTCAGTCTGTACAGATACACTGCCTAATCCTTCTCATCTGCCTCAGTTGTGCGGGCAGCAAAATTCTTATAAATATTTTGCTGGGCTGCAATTGTTCTTATACATATGACACATATCTTAGTAAATCTTGTTCACTGTCTTTGGGAAAATGGGAAAAATGAAAACCCTTGTCATAATTAGAAAGTTCATCAGAACTAGTGTTTAAAGTCTCCTGATCACAAAAACACATGGTGAATCTTACCAAGCCCAGTGTTTTGACCTCAAACTTAGAAAAACATTTCTAGATTTAGAAAGCCTGTCATATTGATGACACCAAAACTTAGCCCATCTGTGTGTACACAGAAAGCAAGTTGTATAGCATCAGGGGAACTTAATCCACCCCATCTGGGCCAAGCTTATTCAAATTATTTCAGTTAACATACATTTCTCTTCTTTATCTTATACTATCCCTTCAGAAATTGTGTTTTGTTTTAAAAATAATACAATACTGTTAAAATACATCCTGCAAGTATAACTTTTAAATTGTGACTCCTGAAGGCAGATGACCTTTTGGTTAGGGAAAAAGAAATTATTAGTCCAACCAAATGTTAATAATATTTGGGTTACACTAGGTAAAAGGTTTAGTCCTGCAAGCACTATAATTCCACAGCTGAAACATCATATTTAAATTTTGTAGTGAAATACACAGTTTCTGTTTCAGTATTTCTATGACCTTTTCTCCAGTCTGTAGCAATTCCCCAGTTTACAGGTTCTTGACTTAGACTAGCTTTTTCTTTTATTTCTGTTATATGCTTGCCACAATTAATTTATTATAACTTTGATATTTACTCCTCCTTCCACTTTCCCACGTGATTCATTACCATCCTTGAGCTCAACCTTACAGATTTGCTTGTGCAGATATGACCAAAAGGAGTGGGCCCAATGCTTCCCACATCACACTTTCTGCACATGACGAGCACAAAAAATGTGTACATGAGTTGTAAATGTCCATAATCTACTGCTGAATATGTTACTGACAGCAGGTCTTTTCACAGCCAGCTCTTTAAGGTGGCCTCAGCATCTAGACTGGAGAAAATTTATGTGCATTCTTTAGAATGGCTGTATTAGCTGTGTTTTTTCAGGGCATTATTTCCCTGTTATTAGGTGTAAATTACTGTGTTCTTTCACATAGCAGACAGAAGTTGAGAAATTAACCTTTCCTATTAATGTTTACTTCATTCTTTGTGTGTACTCCTCCAGGCCTTGTAGACATTTGAGTACAGTTTTGTTTTTTTTCAAAGTATCCTCTTTAAAGGACTTTTTTTTCTATTTATGTTATATTGTTCTTCTGAATAGTAAATATTTTTCTATTGATAGCACTCATATTTTATGGGGAAAAAAAGGCCTAAAATGTAAGGGCAATAATCTGTAGATCTCTAGTTGGTTGCAAATATTGTATCTTCTTTCTTTATTATTAACTCAGCATAAATTTGTCCTGACTGTCAGTATGGGTGGCAGAGAATGAAGAGAGCAACAGAAACTGCAGTGCTAGCATCCTGGCTAACATTATTTCTGGAGATAAACTACTCTCAAGGGAGGTTTACAGGTTTTGTTGGACCTGACCTGCATTTTGTCAACTACCTAAGCACAAAAATTACTTCCATCCAGCACTGATTAGCAATAGTATTCATAACCAGTTCCACTACTCTTACTTGTTCTTTGTTAAAGAGAAAACTGTCATTTCAATTTCTCTTGCAAAATCAGTCTCTAACTAGAAAGTTAGAGACTATAGTCTGTAACTATATCTGACCAAAAAAAAATCTTGGTTAAAGCTGACCGCCCTCCATCTTCACTCTAGAATTTTGTAATTAGCAGTTTACAAAAATGCAGTTGTGGAAGTAGGGTACTAATTTTTCTCTTTTCACAATTTTTCCTAATTTTCATGAAACCTACACAAGTGATACTCTAGTTCTCAGTCACACTAGAGTTTTCTCTCTCAACACTTGAGAGCCTTTTCCCAGTGGGGCAGATTAATGCAGCTTTCCAATACATTCTGGAGTTTTCCTACAGAAGAAAGCAATTCTTTTTGCATGTCTCTTTGTGATCAAAGTTAAACCTGTCCAAGTCAGAATTCAGAATGACTTAATTTTTTAATTAAGACATTGCACACAGGAGAGAGAGCTTTCCTTGGAAACTTGGTTCAGTTTGTTAGTGGCCCCACAGGGTGCCTGAGATCTAACGAAATGAAGGAGGTCCTAATTATATAGCCCAGTGACAAAACACCACTGCTTTCACAGCAAAGCAGAGGGATGAAAAGGTCATCGTAACCTTTTAATCCCTCTACTTTGCCCTGAACAGACCTTTCCTGTATGAGTCTACAAAAAGGAGAGTTGAAATCTGTATTGCTTCCAAGAGGGACCGAACTGGAGGAAAAGCAACAATCTTAAATGACCTTTTGTTGAGGAGAAAGGTTATCAAACCAAAAGGTGAGAGGTTATTTACTTTTAGGCTTGAAGAAAAACATATATAACTGATCCAAATGATATTAAGCATCACATTGTCTCAACAGTTTACTTAAGACACTTTTTATCAGTGTTTAACTGATCAAAGTGTTAACAAAAGAATTTATCCGTGCATTTTCAACATAAGTTATTCATCTTTGCATTTGCAACATAAGATGTCTAATTAACTGAAGAGTTTCTTGCTGTATGCAGCTAACATTTCTTTACAAGTCAAATCATTTTTGCTATCTAGGGACAATGTTTCATATAGGGAATAGTTTTCATAACATATTTAATTAGCACTAAAGTCCTGCATGCCTTAAGCTTTTGTTGGGGGTAAGATGCAATACAGGAGCCTGCCCATTTCTAGGACAGAAGAGGCAGAGAATTTAAGTACAGCTTGGTAAAAAAATAAAATACAGAAATGTTAATTCTTTTTGGTTCCTTTGATAAACAATCGAAATATTTCTTCCATGTGTCATCTATTCTAGAGAATAGAGTTGCCTTGACAGAAATCAGTCCAGAAAGACAATGATAAGGGAGGTGTGCAAAGGCAGACAACAAATTTTATTTTTACTGCAGACCTTTCAATGTGGTAAGTTGTGTGACACCAAGTGATTTCATGCACTATTTAATTTGTGGAGTTCTTCAAAGAAAATAATTAATCCAAATGCACATTTCTGTAGCTTGTCTTTCGCCCTTCTTTTAGTTCATATACTATTTCGATATGTTCATTTCCATATCTGTTATAGTTCCAACACCAGTACATCATTAATTAATGGCAACATGGTTTTCAAATTGCAGACTGAGGACAGTTACTCTGAATATGTATAAGATATCCTCCTTCACTGACACGATGCCTCAGGTGTCACATTCAAGAAAGCAAAGGTTGCTTGCTAATTCAGACTTAAGATAACTGTTTATTAATTGCTGTCTGTGTGAGAAACAGCCAAGCTTTATTGGGTTTTCTTGTAGCTTAAATTTTCTAATGAATTTAATTAGGGAATATTTTTTACTAAGTTCTTCATTTATTAAATATACCTGTTCCTTATAAATGCCAGAGAAGCTTGTTACATGGATAACAGTCTTAAAGTAATTAAAGTTGATAGGAACCTATCAGAATTCATTTTCTAGTCAGATAATATTTAGTCTGGTCCTAAGGGCTTTCTAGTTCATTTTTGTGTAAGATTTTTGATTTGTGTTCTTATCATCTGGGAACATGTCTGAGCAGTCAGCTAAGAACACCTCGCATCAAAAGACTCACCTCATCTGGAAGCAGAACTGATTATTTTTTCGCTGTTCATTCTATTGCTCAGAAGAAAATATATTGCATGATGTAAAAGATCCACCTCTTCAAGCTTCAACAAATGATCCATAGCATGAGAATAATTAATGTCTTACATTTCCAGCTATTGGTTTCCATGTCTGTGTCTTGATTTTGTTTCAGGAAATTATAAGTTAAGAGCTTGCAGGAGAAAAATCTATCTCTGTCTAGATATTTCCTAATAGACCCTGCCAGTGGAGAGACTTCATATGGCAAATATTTCTGGAGATAAACTGCTTAAACCTAGGGCCTGTACATATACACAGAAAGGAGGAGAAAGGTAGGAAAATGAGCTGTGTAACTAAACAAATATCTGCCAACACTAGGCAAGAACAGGTGGCAGCATGCTGCCTATGGTAGCAGATTGCAGGGGGACTGACTGCAAGATATCAGCGTCAGTAGTGCAAAACAGCCTTTCAGTAAACTTGCTGTCACCTTCCCATAGGGCTGGTGCATTAGCAAGCTATCCTGGGACACCTCCACCAGGACCAGCCAAGAGGTGTGTTACAGCCTTGTGCTTACAGCTGGGTTCTGGCCAGGGTATCTGTAACCCGTCAAAAACCCATCTCCCCAAGAACATACTCTGGCAGCTGCCCAAAGAATATGTTTTCCTGCCATCCCTCGGGCTAAAATAATGCTCTGAGCAACCTGAGGACTGGGTAACAGGATCAACTATGCCCAAGTCAGCCTTGGGAGTTCCAATAGACCTGATGAAACAATGCCTTTTTGATAAATGTTTCTGAGATTCTATTCCTGAGCACTTGCACTTGTGGGCAATGGAGACAGGCTTTCCTCATGGCAGAGACTGCAGTGCATGCTCATGGGCTGGCAGAGCTGCAGCATCTGTGCCCCTGCTGCTCCACAAAAAGGCTTTCCTTTTTTTCCCCTGCCAAACAAGATGAGAGGTGATGTCTGCAGTACATAGCTGACAATTCCGTCTTCGCTTCTGAGGCCCTGAGAGAGCTTCAATCCTTGCTCATCTCCAGCATTACCAAGAACTTCCATTATTAGAGATTTCAATTAATTTTAGATAGGACTGCCAGTGACTTTCTAGTTACCTGACAGAGAATAGAAACTTCATTGCCCTTCTAGCTTCCCTATAGTCTACTACATCTCAGGCTTGAAATCTACTTTTGAAAACCCCTAGGTTTTGCATTCATTTCTTCCCTCAGTAATTTCTTTCTGCTGAAGAGTTCATTCATTCAAGATCTAGGGTTGCCTCCTGCAAGCTTCTCCAAAATCATGGTTCCCATTAGTTTGCATACTGACAGTATCTCATAGAAAAAAACCCAAAATCTGGAGCCATAATTACAAGAAGCTTACCTCACAAGTTTCACATACATCTGAATCACTGAAGAGGTCATGCTAGTTGGAAACTACCTGAAGAAACTCATGTACCACAGGAAACTTATTTTGACTCCCATGTGTCCAAAAACAAACAAAGTCTCTTCAACAGTTATTTCTCCTGACAGGAACCAACAAATTACTGAATACAGATCTAAACAGTGCTACTCCAGGGCACAATTTAGGATAAAAGCAGGTTTGGGAATGTCTACACAGACTTTACACGCTTACTTCAGTAGAAAACATTGAAGGCATCACCTTTAATTCTTTCAGTGACTTATGTGAATCTGAAAAAACATAGTTTCCATGAGCCTAACCATGGATTTAAAGTCTGCACCCAATGTTGTACAAACTCTACTAGACTTGAGTCAGCAGAGATAAGTCAAGAGATGTAGGACCACATATAAAGGGCCTGCTCAGCATCCAGTCTCTAGCCATGATCATATGTGGATACCAAATTAATGAAAACACAAAAGGGCAAGCAAAGGGCAAAACCAAGGTTCATAACTATTAGATATTTGATTTGCTTTACTTATCAGTGAGCAACTGGTGGAAAGAAGCCACTTCAGCAGTTCTTTGCTGTGAATGTTCCTTTAACTTCTACATAATCCAAAGCTTCTAAAGTTACTAATTGTGTGTTCTATGTATTTTTATGCACTGCACTTGTTTCACTGCGAGATTACAGGACATAAGGTCTGAGACATGTGATTGTGCTGCAAGAGGTGAACATTTGACTTCCACCTGGTGCAAAGTTTTCATTAAACTGAACTGTTTTTCTCACTTACGTTACTTGTTGAGAAGCATACAATCAGTGAGACATCATTTATTCATTTCATGCTCATGGCAGTAGAATCTACCACAGAGCATGAATTGTAGAACTGAGCACCCCTTGTATAAGTCACTTTGTTTGATTTTCACTCTTTAGCCTAAATGCAAGTTTTAATTTTACCTGAATAGGGCAACTTTTTCTTATTCAGCTAGGGCATACTAAGCTTAGCAAGTCTTAAACTTTATAAATTTCACCGAAGTATTTTTCAGGTTGGATTTTCCCTCCATTGACATGATTTGTTTTCCAAGTATTTGTGATAAAAGCAGATTTTGAAAAATTGCTTTCAAATACTCCCATTCAAATGTTAAAATATTATGTTGCAAATGACAAAGATTTACTATTGCCATTGGAAAATTACCCTTTGAAGCAAAGGTAATGACATGTTCCCCTCATTTAATTTTCCTCTGTGCCCTTGCAAAAGAAATTAAATGAAAAATAGGGACAACCTATTGAAGCACAATGCATTAAAAAATTAGGCATTGTACACGTTTGATGTTAATGTTTTATCTATTTTTACTTATTTTAAATTTTTATTTATTTTGTTTCTTTTATATTATACTTATTCATGACATTGTGGTTTTATTGGTTTTAGTTTGTTCTAAACGTAATCTTATATATATATATATGTGTGTGTGTGTGTGTGTGTATATAGATGTATATATAAAATTTAATGTATTTTGTCCAGTTTTAATACCTTTGGAACTTGAAGACAGTATTTGTAATCATTTCAAGACTTCTTTAGCAAAGTTGTGCATTACATTTATAGTCATAATTTTAAAATATCTAAATATTAGGCTGAGTTTTGAAACTACGCTCACCCAGGGCTATGGAGAAGAAAAAGAGTAGCTGCTGTATTATAAAAGAGTGTGTGATTACAGGTTTCTAAGACTGACTTGAAAGCAACCAGGCCAAAATGTCAGAAATAGTGGTGAACATGCATGAATTATTCCCCAGGCAATCTACCTATCCCTCTTTTCTGCTAGTCTGAATGATTTCCTATTGCTTTAATCTAAAAGTTGTCCTTTCCTGCAGTTTTTAGAATGGTATCTTTGGCCAATAAAAAGAACTTTGTAGTTGTCAGTTAGCAAAGAGTACGCTTAACCAAGTATCTTTCTAAAATCAGAATTTTCTGTCAGCCAGTATCTCATTAACACATACACAAAAAGCACAGTAGTATAATAGGACAAAAACACAAAGACTTTAATTGGTATTTTTCTTCTGTCATTAGCAACTTTTTTGGGACCTACTTTCCTGTAAAAGGGTAATATATTCTCATCAAGGATTATGATCCATTAAACTCCATGTTGCTATTGAAATTGTTAGACTAAATCAAGACAAAGATCTATCATATAACATGTAATGTTCAGCTGTAACAAAATAGCAGAATAATTACTAACCTAGTTATGAGATGTACAGACAACTGTGTAACCCAGCTCATTAACTGGCATAGGGAATTGTTTAAAATGCATCACATGGATAGTTTATTTCACAAATAAATACAGCACCAGAACTTACATAGCTTCTTCCTTTTCATTGTCTAGAGAGAATTATACTTCAATGTCAATTGCAGATAGTGGGTTTTTCCACTTTACATCAAGAAATAATCAAGAGTTAATTAAAGCATTGGTTTTTACTCATGGACTACTGATACTTGAAGTCCTACAGGCACGAATTTCTCAAGTCCTCACAGGATAAGCTGATGTTCCTTACCTTCTGGAGATCTTTTGACTACTTGCCTTTATCAGGCGGCACAGGGAAGTGTTCACCTGGAAAAATACTGCTCCAGATCCTGGCACTCAATGCACCTACTTACATAGTTGGGTGAGAAAACTCTTCTGCCCTGTCATTCTCTCATTGTCTGAGATTGCAAGCAGTCAAAATAATTTTCTTCGAACTCTTGTTTCTCCAGATACAGTGAATACGAGTGAGATGGACTCTGCTGGCTATGTTACCCCAGGTAATAGGATGCCAGGAGAGCTTTGGACTGTGTTTATTCTTGGACACAAGGGATTGAGTTCTTGATCACATCTTGGAAACATTACAAAAGTGTCTCAAAGTACTTTTTCACTTAGGGATAAATTAAATATGTAGCCAACATTAATCTCCAGATATTATTTGAGACATCTCTGAGTCATGGAAATAAATTACAAACTCAACCGCAGTTTGTCTTCAGACGGCTACTTTTAGCATGGGACCCCATAGCTACTTTTAGCATGGGACCCCATAGCTCCAGTTTTAAAACTCCCATTTGTCTGGGGTGATAGGTTTTCATTGCTGTGGAAGCAAACAGATTTTCAAATGCTACTTGGCATGTATTAGTATGCCAAGGAAATACTCTTAAAAGACTGTCAGAGACTAATTCCCCTTACATAAAGAGACAGATGCTTGGAATTCTGCTACAACTTCCCACATTTACCTTCTTTTAGGAAGACAGCTGACACTACTGCATTGTGACACTACAACGTTGCTCTTATAATTAACAATTTGCAAGTTGCATGGTATATTTCTTATTTTACAGGAGATTCAGTTCCTTTGTCTACTAATTTTCACAGGAGCCATACATAGCAGTATAACAATGAATAACTAACGCTTCATTTAAAAGATTTTTGTACCATAGATCTCATCATATTTTTGCATTTTCTTTTTTAGTCCTGGCTCCTCTCTATTTCTCTAAAATTTCACTTCATAACTGTGTGTTCTCATGGTTGGGGTAGTTTTTCTCATTTCCTTCTAAGTTACAGTTGTCTGACACCTAATGGTTTATTATCTCTCTGAAACCTTGCCCACTTTATATATTTCTCATCCGCTTGAGAGAAAGATTCAGAGCTTAGGGAAGTGCTGCTTAATTAGCCTGTGCCTGAGATAACAGGGGCCAAAGGTAGTGTGCTTAACTTTCTTTGCATTGGCTTCCTACACATCCACAGCTTAAGCTGACCTACCTTGAACCTTGGCCAGCTCCAATCTGGATATAAATCAGTGAAATCATATCTAAGAGGAAGTTTTGATTGAAAAGCTCATTTTGATGGGCAACAGTATTATGTTAAGCTTCCCTGAATTCTGTTAAAATCTTTTAACTAGCAAAGATGAGTCAATTTTTTACAATAAAATTGAAATCATGTTTTATTAATGGCATGCTTGGGATTGCTTCACTGTTCTTTCAGTTGATTATATCTATGGTAGCTCCCTGGTTTCTGGGTACTCTACTTTAGGTAATTTTGATATATTCATAAATGGCAATGAAAATCTTGGTACTTCTGTAATACTTAGCAACGGTTATATCAGTTACATTTTTAAGATATAAAGCAAAAATTTGTTTATTTTGTTTGACTGAAAAATGACAGTTTTTAGGACACTGTACATAAATAGTGAAACAGTTTTTAGGACATTTTAATTACAACAAAAATTCTCAGTATTACTTAATATTATTGAAGATTTTGAACTGAAATAGAAGCTGGGCCTGGTTTATAAAATGCATTAACTTGCATGTGGTTTTTACTGTCTAAAATTTGACATGGTCCCCAAAACGAATTTCTCCTCTTTTCTGGTCATGCAATTTGCCACAGTAGGAAAACAGTAGGGTTTGGGTATATTTTTTTCCATCTTAGCTTATAGCACCTCCTTGCTGCTAAGCACCATTATAATCTTTCATTATAGGCAGAAGTTAACATAACACTACAAGGCTTTTCTGAAAGCTTATTGGCTTTCTAAAGGGTCATCTTTTTAAAGTCAGTCCACGACTCTCTCAAGCATGAGAAGTATGGAACATAAAGGCAATAATCTGAAAGTAATACTGAAGAGGGAAGAGTACAGAATGGTCTTTTAAAGTAGTATGGTTAGACTGGAATCACTGAAATAAAGGAGGCTTTTTTTCAGAAATTGGCTGATATGAAGATTCTTAACTAAAATTTTCCTACATATACTTGCTCTGAGAAAAATCTTCTGTTGCTTATTCTGTAGGAATTTGAATACCAGTATTTCATTAGCTAGCTTTTGTAAGTGGGCACTGCCTTCAGATGTTAGCATAATTAAGCTAGTTCAGGGGGAAGCACAAATATGAAATTCAAATGGACTTTACAGTACCCACCTATTAAACCTTCCTAAATTATGTTCTTTACCTCCTAAATGAGGCAATGCTTTTACCTTAATATGAAAAAGATAAGATACATTTAGAAAGAGCTACCTATTTACATTGAAATCAACATACCTATAATTTATACTTTCCTGTAAGAAGGCATGACTATGGGGAAAAAATAAAAATTAATGCAATAAGAATCTAGTAATGCATTCAGAAATAAAGATAAAAGAAAAATAATCCAGGGAAATTCTAGGTCTCTGGAGATGCAAGTTGTTTCTTCAAAGTGAGAGTAATATGGCAGCAAACTCAAAATGTTTTTTTCTTCAGATTGCAAAGGAATCACATATCTACTGTTAGATGGTGGCAATAAAGTAAGTATTTATTACAGCTGAGAATTCAAGTTGGAAAAGACAAATTAATAGAGTAAAGATTTGGCAAGTTGAAACAACCTGAAGATATATGCACTTACGTAAAGCTGGGTAAACAGCTTTTACTCTGAAATTGAATCAAAACTTATAGGGAAGTGGTAAAAAAGTAGAATAAAATAGCTTTCAAGATAGAATAAGATAGTTTTCAAGGACAGGTTAGCAGCTGGCAAACATTTGCTTATTGAAGAGTAAAGGAGCGCTGACACAGCTGTGAAACCAACAGACATGGTCAGTGAGTTCACCTACGGGATTTTAGAAAAGGAATCAGAAAAGCAACACAAGATTATGAATAGGAACACAGGCTGTCTGGTTTTATCAGCCTAATGTTTCAATTTTTAAAGAAGATTAATGCCTTGGGCAACCTCGAGGTGGAATGCTAATGGAAAAGTTCAGGGAAAAAAATTAATAATGATAAGTGTTAATTCTTTATTAAGCCCTTGTAAACCCCAAGCTGCAGCTTCAAAAATTCAACTCTGGTAGTCTTGTGACAATTTATGTGCATTGATTAGGAACTTGACTGGTGATTGAAATTAAAGGAGAGACAGAGACTCAAAAGTGTGATTTTCTCTTCACCTTTTTTCAAATGTCCTTTTTGCTATGTTCTTAAATTGCTTCCAGTGCCTCCGTTTGGCATCTGTTTTCCAAATCAGATCATGCAGGAGTGAAGATTCAACACCATCTTTTTAAAGATGATGAACAGGTTTGCATGATGTCCCCAAATGACTCAGATTTGCAATGGAAAAGTAGTGGCCGCCAGTCACTTCTGTGTATTGATGAGTGATGTAACACTGAGTCTATGAAAAAGGCAGGCATGCAGCTTGTTCAGAACAAGTAGCAAAGACTTTGATTTCTTAGCAGATGCAGGGAAGGCAGAGAAATGCTTAGTCGAATCTATTAAATTTTCCTAACTGGGGCAAGGTATTATTTTTCCAGTGTCTAAGCAATAGAATATGATAAAAGTGTCTGAAAAGAATGATGGAAAGAAGTCTTAATTTAATTTAAGTGACTGTGTTTATGTACTAAAGAAAAAGACAAGCTAAAGTAGCAGCTAAAATTAAATATCAGATTCCTGATTTGCAAACTACTAAAATTAGAAATGTAAGGCACTTTTTGTTCTTGCATCTTGGGAATCTTGGTCAAATCTGTTTGGTTCTGCCATCACAAGCATTGAAGAGGCCATTGCTTAGAACTATGCAATTTGAAATTGTTCTTGAATGGAAAATGTGGATTAATTTTACCTTTAAGAAAAAAATATGTTATAAATTTGAGAGCAAAGTATAAGGAAAATATAATGTATAAATGAAGTTGATTCCGTGATTTTGGCAGGATCATAGAATATTTTTTAAATTGTTTGAGTAATTTTCTTTTTGTCTAGTTTTTTTTGCATGTGGAAAGAAAACCCTGGAAATTAAGTGCATTACCTCTGTCAAATTTATCATGAAAGATCATGCAAATCTTTCCTCAGTGGTGATATAGATGGACTACTGCAGGGGGTGTACTAGTATGGATTTAAGAAAAATCAAAACCCACTACGAATTCTGGGATAAAATTTCTCTAATGTGATATTCCAATTTAAAACTTCCTTTCTAATGGAAAAATACTTCTTGTAACTGGACATGGGAGGAATGTTCAGCCTTTCCCTAGCAAGGTTCTGATTGTCAGATTGAAGTTATGTATATTGCCTTAGAAAGCAAAGTATGTTGTATCTCCTTACTCCTTTACTCTTACACATACTTTCAGCTGTAGAGAGGGCTCAGGAAAACTGGCCAAATTAGTTGTTTATTTAATGGAACTGACACGCTTCCCATTTGGGCAATAGAGCTGAGTCATGGCTCACATAACTGTTTAGCCCAATTCCCTCTTTGTTATTTACAATCCGGGGAAAAGAAGCCTATGTGATGTTGTTTCAAATGAATGCTGATATTGAAGGTCAGATACCTGATTAATGGGGCCCCAGCAGTGGAAATATCTGTAGCTGGAAAATTAAACTAAGAGATTATACCTGTCACTAACACAGGCTCATAAAACTATTCTTGTTAAATCTCTCCACAGGACTAGGGAACTAACAAATTAGCTAGCTCCTTAAACAAAAACTACTAAATAGCAAAGTCAAGAATGGATCTCACCAGAAAATTCTGAATTGTTTCTCCCACTTCAACTAAAAGCAAAGAGCCTGAATATTTACTTATCTGTCTATTCCTAATTGTCTGTCAATTACAGAATGAAAATTGAGTGTGAAAATATTATTCAAAGTCTTGCTCAGCCTCGGGTAGGTTATATGATGTGGCACTGCTTATGCAGGCGCTGTGTATTAAAGACAGAGTAAGGTGTGTGGAGCTGGAGGAATGCAATATGCTGTCAGGTGATGCCCAGAAATACCTCCTAGTGTTTTTTTTCAGAATAATAATGCAGTGAAATATCAATAAGCTAGAGTGGACCACCTTGTTGCAGAGTTTACGTAGCAAATGTGTCTCAAATATGTTCTAGATTTGCAGACCTGTACAAAAACTCCTAAGGATATTAGACTGCTCAAATTGTTGAAAAGAAGCAGTTTCAACTTATTACATCCCTTTTCTTTCAAATCCTTCCCTGGATTCATAAATGCAGGGACAATTAAAGGAAAAAAGAAAAAAAAAGAAGAAAAAACATACTATGAAAGAGTTCTGGACATGACAGGTTCCATTGAGTAAAGTAATGAGACAGTCAAGAAGGGACTGCACCTCTCTGGCAGGATAGTCTCCTGAGCTCCTGTATGGGAAAAAACAAACTGGGTAGTGGGTAAGTGTCAAGTCATTTGCTTTTAAAGTCTTTCATGGTTCTCACTGTTGCTGTCATTTTTAATGAGTCTTATATTGCGTCAGAAGAAAAAAAAAAAGCTCTCATGCGACTCAGGATGAGCTAGAAATGTACAGTACTGCAAATAAAAGCTATTATGGCTTAAAGGTGGTACATCATAAGGAGGCAGCAGATGGGAAAGGATCCTGGCTGCAAGCAGGCTCCTGACAGTATCCAGCCATGGCAAGGTTGCTTTAGCTGCACTGCACTGCAGCACAGAGCTGGCTTCTCTCCTGGCTTCAGGGACTGAAACACTGCGGGAACTCATTGGTGAAGCAACTGCATATGCAGAACGACCTCTGTAGAAAAGAGCAAGAATCCCCTTGTGCTGCTGTTTGTTGTTTTCCAACTTACACTAATATTTACAGAATTCTAGCACTTTATGGTACTGGCTGGTATTCAGAGTGTTACTAAAAGTCCTGCTGCAATCTTTAGAATGTCAGGAATAAAAGGAGAGGAAAAGTCTAAAAGTGAGACTAACATGAGAATCACCTGCTGATATGGTAAATGATTCTAGTAAGGGACTACACTTCATTTTCTCCATAGAAACGTGCACATCCCAGAGAGCCCTGATGGATAGCTGGGTTCAGAGGTTCCAGAGGTTACCAGTCCATGAGTCACCTGCACCCAATGGATATTATTAGTATTTCCTACCACTGACCCCAGGTATGTGAGCAAAATGATCCAGTACAGAGCAGGTACAGCTGCACCTAAATTATCCATGCAGGTATGCTGCAGTGCACTGGGGACCATCACACATGCAGGACCAGGAATGTGGAAGTGGATAGCCAAGATCAAATTAGCTGACTGCTCCTCTGAAGACCACTGCACATAGTGGAATTGAGTACTAAATAAAACATTGAGATACTGACTTGTCATGCACACAAAGCATGTGGCCATGGAGACCAAAAGTCAGTCAGGTGTGTCTAAATCCCAGGACTCTGCTCAGAAATCCTGGATGTGCTTCTGACATATGGATTAGCAAACAAAAGGCATCAAAGAAGTCAAAAGTTCAAGTGTGTTTCCACACAGCTCTATATTTTGCTTGTCTGTGTTTTTAATTGGTTTTGTTCATTGCTGCAACTTTTTAACAAAGAAATTATAAATTAGTAGTGAAGGGCATAGAAACTATTTTGATCCAAGATATCCTTTGATTCACTTGTATCCTACAGTGATTACTAGCTCCTTTGTTCTCCTTATTGCTTATTATAATATGGATGAGAACACACATATTTTGTTTTTATTCTGACTGGGCCAGGTTATCACAACATTGTTAAAGAGAAAAATACTTTAAACAGCATGTGGCTTTTAGTTTTATCACCACTATAGCCAAAAAAAATGACAGTAACGTATCTCATATTTAAAACAATTCATCATTAGAAGGTATATACAGTGAATGGCCTTTCCTGCATATATGATTTTGGACATAGATTTAACCTCTTTCCTTTAAAGACTTGGTAGTATTTTATGGGTGGGATACTTCACTATTAAGACAATTAAAATATTTGAATGAAGAACTGCGGGACAATACCTTGGTTTTTCTTCTTCAAGTTACTCTCTCTCCTTTGTTCTTTAGCTGACTGCAAATGTTGCAGATTGAGAAGACCAGAGAGAGACTGGAGAGACTGAAGTTAACAAAAAATTTAACTGGGATAGATATTGACAAGCATAAACAGAAAATTATTCTAAGGATATTTTCATTAAAAATTTGAGTCAAGCCTGCTTTTATCCTTTAAAAAGATATACAGAGCTAGTCAGCCCTTCCTTACTGTCAGTTCTGTGCCTGCTTGCTTGAACTAGAGTATTTTATGTTACATTTCACAAACTGAAGATTCTTTTTCAGATTTTTCATATGAACATTATTTTCTTGTTTCTAGTACTGCAATACTTTTATTAGTGCATTTAATATTACAGATTTTTAAATGAAAGGTAATAAAATCTATTATAAGCATTCTTATTTTATCCAATAAGTCTGCTGTACATGCAGTTTGTATTTCCACAGGCTGCAGTGTATTAATCCTAAATAATCAAGATGAATAGGAAATTCTGTGTTGTTTTCTTCTGCTCCTCTTCTGTATGAACACATTTTACTACAGAAGGTTTCTGGCAGCTGGTGCTGTCTGTACTATTAGCACAAGAGAACTTGATCTTGCCCTCGGCTTTCTTATATAAAGGCTATTCAGGCTTTTGTAAATCCAATCTAGTTGGTTTTGTTTGTAAAACAACATAGAATTCAAGCTTCTTCATTTAAGAAAAAGTTACCTATTTATCTTTATGCAACACAATGGACATAAAGTGAAAGCAGATGAGGTTTTTTTCAGACATGTCCAATATCCAGATTGTCAAAGGGGGTTTTATGAAAGCCCAGAGAGGTTCTGAACTACGATGAAAGGGGGCCTAGGCCAAAGGTACAAGAGGCCAAGCATCCACAACTGCAGTGCAGTGATAGCTTCCCAAGTCTAACTTCTATTAACTATTCCATTAACACTTTGTTTAACAAGTGCTACATTTTGTATGACTTACAGCACTTTCTATGAAAAGTACAGATTATAGGCCTAGTTTAAGCCTTTAAGCTTTTAATTGCCAATAAAGAGCTCTTGACTCATTTGACTTATTGCCACATTAGCAGACTTTGCTTTACTTCCAAGTTTTATTTGAGATTAGCACTGATTCACAACTGCTGTCCACAGGATTGTCCTTGATGCAGTGGCTCCAGAGAAATAACCTAGGGCATTTGCAAGCAAGACTTCTGAAGAGCTGAATCAGGATAATTATCCAAAAGGGTTAGTGTTGCTGAGATCTGAAGACCTGATTGAGTTGAGGAAGGGACTTTTGTCCACAGGCACCATGTCCTTTAAAGATTTATCACAGAAGGTCACTAGGGAACCTGGTGTCATCACTGGAATTCAGTGCACGCAAAATCTTGTGTGAATTTTATATAATATGATCAGGGGAAAAGTCAGAAAATTATTCATTTGCTTACCAAACCCAAGGGTGAGCCTCAGGTGATGATTTTACTAACAGTAACAGAAGGACAGTATTTTCTAATCTGTGTAATCAAGAATGTAATCCTTTCTCTTTGCTAGTAAAAAATATGACGTTTTTTCACTGTAAGCTTGTGTAAATGTATGAAACAGACTAAAATAAAATTGACAGGCAGTAAGCATTCTCTGTTTTTCCAACACTACAAAATGCAAACCCTAAAGGATTGGCCACTCCAAACAAATTAGAGGCTCTCAAAATTTGGTCTGTCTCTCCAGAAAGGTGCAAGAATAACTTTGAAATAAAAGCTCATTAATAACTCTGATCTTCACTTCAACTACTCACTTGTCAATTGGGCAAAATCTCAAAAAGTAAGCACACTGTTTCTTCATAAGAAACATAACCTGCTCATTTTATTAACTGTTGCTGGTTAAAATATAAACTTTTAAGTTTTGCACTTCATATATGTACTACCTTAAGTACTGTCCTTTGGTACTGACTGTGAACATGCTTGCTGTGTAGTTGGAAGCATGGCTAAAAGCACTTAAAGTTCTCTGCTTATGTACCAAGACCATATTTGTGCATCTCATCTGATGTAGCTAAATGCTTTAAACTCATTCAGAAAGCCCATGTTTTGGGATTCAGATTCCAACTCTCAGAATTTTCTAGACAGTTGAGTGATACCATATCTTTTTGTTTCATTGATTCTTCATTAAAGACTTGGCATTCCTACTGAATGAGGAAGAAAGGGTTGCTGGTGTCTGCTAGCATAGTTTCAGGCAGAATTTTCTTCCAAAACCTGGGAGCAGAGGAGCAGATGTTTTGAGGAGGAATGTGTTTTATGAACTTCACTGTACCCACAGATGACCGGCATTAGTAGCTCCACCTTATACTGCCAGAAGCTATTTCTGCTGGCACACCTCCCTTCAGCTCTGTGCTAATAAACCCTCCTAGTTCTAGCATGGTTTTGCTAAGTTTAGTGTATGAGCTTAAGTAACTTCCAATAACTCAACAGAAGCTTGAAACTAGTGAGACAGTGAGGAAGGATTTTCCAGCTATTAGCTTATGTGCCACATATTTATTTCTTCTGCAGAGCCCAACCTAAAATATATCTTCATCACCTTACACTGTGTTGGAGTGAATGAAGATGAAGAAGGACATAATTTAGAGCCAGGATTTTGTTGTTTTGTTTTTTCTTTAAATGAAAAATATCTGATGCTCAAGGAAAGAAAAATTCTAGTCAGGAATTACTAGTGTTATCATTTTAGGGAATTAAGGAGTTAATTTATGTTACTGTCACTACCTGTAAGTTTGCCCTATATTCATATATATATCCATCAAATTATGAGACCAGCTATCATCTTCCTAAAATCCAGTTTGCCTCATTAGCCTTACTTCACTAGGTAGGTGCTACTCATATAGTTGTCTGCAAGGTCTCCTTTGTGTCTTCAACTTGTGTCTGTCTCTCCATCATTCCCTGTGACTCTGCAGCACAGAGGGATCCTGGGAAAGCAATGGGGAGCAGCTCACCAGATCCCTGAAACACATCCTTGTTTTTATCCCTAAATTGAAAAATTTACTCACAAAATTGAACACTTATGCCAAGAAACCTTCAGGCAGCCTCTGTTGTGACAAAATCCAAAGATATCCCTCCTCCTCCCTGCTCTGAATAGGCAGAACACAAATAAAGAGTGGTGGGCTGCTCCTAACAGATCTGTCACTGCCCCTCACCAGCCTGCTTCATCAGAACTACAAAGTTGATCCTCAGAGTGATTTCATACAGTAGGATAGGGGAGAAACAGAGACATACTCCTAACATGCAGGTAGTAACACTACTTTTGTCAGCTTCTCCAGTTTCTTTATATATTTATGGTGAAAGTCCTAAAGAATATCTGAGAAACTATCTGTCCTTCTGGCAAGTTGTATTTCATCAATAAGTAGAGATCTCTCTTCCACTCAAAATGTTCTTGGGAAGTAGAGCCGTGCCTGAAGCCATTTAACAAGGATCCCGCAGCCATAAGTGTTTGCAGTAGCAAACTTTGAAATCAAGATCATCATAATTCTCATGCCTTTAAGAAGAACTGTAATATTGGTATTAAGTCATGATCATTTCAGCATATAAATCCTAAGTATGGTTAGTCTTTATCTGAATTTCCCACTAATTTTCACAGTATTGGTCCTGCCCTCATGTTTCAAGCTGAGTTTTGTTCTGAGACTTGAGTAATACCTGCCTTAAGAAGGCAGAAGTTGGAGGCCTGGTCTACTGAACATGAGCAGAAGTGTTGTGGTATTACTCAATACATTTATTTTTGTTATGCATTTCAGTAGCAGAAAAAAATTCCAAGAGCAAAAATTTTTTCTTTCTGTGGCAAGTGCTAGGCAGTAGTATCAACGTAGGCCAGTGAGTCAGATGGATGCAACCTTGGAGATCCCTACAGAATGTAATTGTTAAGCTTGATTAGACAAATTTAATTTGCTAGTTAATGTATTTGAGCGAAAGAAGTACTCATCTTAATCGTGGTCCTTCATCTTTCAGTAATCTAGAATAATTTAAATAACTACAAAGTCTTTAATTTGTGATGAAATGTATTTCAAGTAACTTCCTCTATTGTCTCTTCAAGTGTCTCAAACATTGCATACTTGCCTTTCTAGCACTGGTGCTCCTCAATTTCCATGTCTCAGGTGGCACAGCCATATCCCTTTTCTGTGCCTTCATGGTTTGGGCTCCTCTCCTGGATAATCTGGTATCAAGAACACATTTTATGACTATTTGGCATTTTCTAATTGAGAGTTTTACCATTCTGGGTTACAGATACTAGATGTAATTAGTTTGTCAGGGCACCAGCAGCGCTTGCTCTGATATTTATCTCCTTCATCTTTCTGTTCATTAAGCTACTGCATTTCCAGAGCTCCTTCCACCACAGGGGTCTGCAAGAACAAGGAAATCAGAACAATTGAACCTTATACCATAGAGCTGTATCAGTATAAACGATTTTCTGGAGGAGTATTTCTAATCATTACTTTCTGTCCAGGACCTTATCTTCCTTTTTCCTAAATTTGCCCTGACTTCATTTTCAGTATGGCAATGCTCAGCAGAGAGGTGACAATACAGCAGGACACTTGACGTTTAAATAGTCAGCTACAAGTATCTACAAAAGAGCAATCCTCCTCAAAAGCAATTGTTTGCTTGTTATTTCATACTTTCATCCTAGCTGTTATGGCACATCTCAACATATATCTGCTCTGGCTACTCAATTTTAGTTATTGTTTCCTCTCAACAAATAACACTCTTGTTCTCTTCAGGGTTCTACTATTTTTGTCTTAAAGGCTTGTGTTAATTCTCACTTAACGGTTAAAGGTAAATGACTTCGGATGCCTGTGATTTAATTTTCTATTTTACTTTATCAAATGAACACTTCAGTCAGTAAACTTAAACCTCTTATTATTTGAAGCATGCAGTGTAGATGCTAAAGAATAAACAGCTGACTGAAAAATGTATCTCTGCTTCAATGTATTCTGTAAAGTTCACCCCTAATCACAGCCTAATTGAAACCTAATTGAAACAAAATCTAAGCAGAATTTTGTTTCACTGCTGTTTGAGTGCTCTGTCCCCACCCATTGGTTTTCAGAGTATATCTCTTGTACTTGTAACTAAACAAGCCAAAGTTGACTGTTGCAAAGGGCTGAAGGTTTCAGTTTGCTAGATGTGTCCCCCTGCCTTCAAAACAGAGTGCAAGCATGACATTGCCAAAGGGCAAAAGTCCTCCAAATTTCCCCTGTTACAAATAATATGTTTTCATACCAACCATGTTTGGTGGGTTTTTTCCCTTTCTTTTACAATTAAATAAGGAATAAGCAGTACCAATGCTCCTTCACTGATCAGAATGACACCCAGGTCATTACACAATCTACCATTACTGATATGTCGTCTGTGCTCCCATTATTTTCAACCTGCTTTCTGCAAATGATGGGGAAAAAAATGTGTTCTACACCATGTTCATCATAAAAAAACCCCTCCAGGCATCAAATTCAGCATATGCTATCATAGACACAGTGCAAAAAGCATCCAATTCTCCCTTTCATTTATATTCTCTCCTGTGGTATATTTTTAAATGTATTTGTACATTAGAGACATCTAATTCTATTATTTCTGCAAGGTTTCATCAGTATACAAAATAAAATTCCCAGGCATTATGCTGGTCATCCCTATGCCTGTGTAAATGAACAACCTATTGAAGCAACAGTGCACGAGTTTCTCTAAATTAGATTGAAGAAGTCTCCTAACTGCAATGTATAGTGTGATTATTGCTTCATTCTCTACCAAGAACACCTTTGGCAAATTCTTGAATTGTCTATAATAACCTTTGTTACGGCTGAGGTTTTCTCTCTTTATGCCGTAATAGACTGAGACTACCAGCTTATATTATTGCCTATCACACAAGCACAAGACTTTGCCTTTTGTGCTGTGAATTTTTCGCCATTTTTACTATATCATTTGTTTTGCAAAATATTCCACTTCTGATTTCTATTAAAGATGCCCCCAAGTTTTGTCCTAGTGCATTTTATTATTAGTGCTCTTAGTATACTTTTGCCTATCATATTCAATATATATATTTACTGAAGATCCTATGACACATCTTTGATAGATGCAATTAGTTAATTGAAAACTAGATAATGAATTATTAAAACTTAACTAATTAATCTATGAAAATTTGAACATTCTTTTTTTTTCTCATTAATAAGGATTGCTTATTTAATATTTCTTCTACCAATTTCCAACTTTGTGTGCTCTGCATCATTTTGATTTCTTTGATTTGTCTTCTTGCATGCTAACAACTGCCCTGTGCTTGCAATAAACCATATTCACTCCTTTGCAGTTGCTACTGCAAAGGAGTGAATATGGTTTATTGCAAGCACAGGGAGTTTTTCCAGGTCTGTTTATTGCAGGCCTGGAAAAACTTCCCGTCAAATATTCAGTTCCGGTCTGTTTATTGCAGGCCTGGAAAAACTTCCTGTCAAATATTCAGCTCCACCACTTAACTTCTAACCCAGCTTGAAAAGACACTGGTTATTTGGTAAGATTTAGGGTGTTTTTATCTTTACTGTTTCTTTAGAAAGAATTTAAGACTTTTCTTTTGATAACAACACTCAAATTTATGGTAGAAATTCTCTCTAAAACAATATTTGTGTATTATACTCCTTTCATACAAGACTTCACAAATAAGTTCTTCATAAAGGGTCTTTGATACTTGTGAAGAAAACCCTCCATGCAACTCAACAACAACATGCCATTAAAAAAATAACCTTCCAAGTAAGGATTACATATTTCCCAAGAGGAATAAAGAACATCCAATAACTCATTTTCAAGCAGACCAATAAACTGTTTTGTGCCCTGTTTAGAGGCTTAATAAGAACTCAATAAATCGACTTAAAACTTCTGATATGGATCATTGCCTTAGTCTTTAAGAAAGGTATCCAGAGGACAAACATATTTATATTCTTGTTGGGGTCACTCCATGGCCTATTGGCTGAAACATTAATGTTTTCCATAGTCTAAGGCTATATGAAGGTTACTGCCAGGCTATCTTCCATTTGCCTTCTTCTTTGTGTTTTTAGTTAGACACCACCTTAGGAACCAGTATAAATCATAAAGCTACTTTTAAAGAACAATTTATTCTGCCAATACATTAAATTTCACACCTTGTCAAAGCAAGTGATGCTCAGTCAATCAAATTATGTAAGTTCATATGTTAGTGTAGAGTTTTGAACTCTTCATTTTATTAAAAGTCTAATATAAGTTGTTTTTCTGGTGTCAAATATTTGGTTATTGTCAAGCATTTTTCCTTTAAATTTCCTCTTAAATCTCAACATGCAGCATGAGTTACCTTGCCTATTTCCACCAACTGTGGTCAAGTTTTTTGTACAACTGATCCTCATTGTAAGATCAGTTCTACATGTGTCTCAGGCAAATAGACCTCACCCACATGATGTAGACACTTGTTAAGCAAAATAGTTAACTGAACAAGTTAACTATTGAAGTGTGGCACACAAATCAAATGGGTGAATCCTGCTGAAGATCTGTCACAAGTTTATCAGGATACCACAAATGCAGATATCATTTTAGAGCGTCACACTGGGATTCATAGCCTCCTTTTCAGTTTCCCTACCTGCATGTTTGTAGTCTCTGATTCATGGAACTAGCCTGCTTTGAACAACAATTTCCTTGTTCTTGACAGGAAACTTACTCTGGTGTGTTTGAACTATTCAATAGAAATAAAATTTCTATTGAAATTTCTATTGTGATAGATTTCCACAAATCTATCACAGTCATATATTCAGTATTTTATATGAAGGGCGAACATGGAGCCATTTGCACCCAACAGAAAGCATGAAACAAAAAAAAAGAAGTCTTGTTGGTAAACCCATTTCAATTTTTACTAAATTTCCAAACACTATATGGTGGAACTGACCAAGTGACCCTTATCTGGCCATGCTGCCATCTGTTCTGCAACTCCTTCACCTGGGGGTCACACCAGGCTGATGTCTCTGCAAGATACATAAACTCTTCACTCTTGCACACAACCAGACTGCCATGCCTGCTCTCTGTGCCATGGATGACCACACAGCAGCAAAGGGTGAACTTTCTCACACTTTTTGGCACAGGTTGCAGTGGAACTTCCTTCTAATTCTGGCTCATTTGTCTTCCTCCCTAGTAACCCTGGGCACCACTCTAGGAAAACATTACTGATCCTCTCGGCCAGGTTCCTTCTCTCTGCCTGGAATGCCATGTACATCTATGCACTTCATGCACAAATATTATAGTTTCTGGGTGGAATATCTTACTGCAAATCATGCAGTCTCTCTGTGTGATAAACACTGGAGGTTTTCATTTTCAGTTCTTTTGCCCTTCCTACTCCCAGGACAGCTCTACTATTTATTGTTGCTTTTCTCAGTTTGCAATGTGCCCTAGAAAACCTGTTCAGCTAGTTTTTCCGTTTCTTTGATTGATTAACTTTTCTGTTACTAAGCCTGCTTTCTGGCAGTAGTATTTTGTCTTCTTGTGCTAAACTTTGTAATAGGATCAATCAAACTCGAATGAACCAGAGAACAATGGTGGAATAGACATTGTTTGGTGGTCTGACACCTGACCATTACTGCTTTTTTACATCAAGCTTCCTAGAATGATGTAAGTTTTCCTAGAACAATGAATTTAGTATTCAACTTGAAATAAATGGCTATATCTCTTTGCAGAGCATAGGTCTTTAGTTTTGAGTGGCGATCTTAGCATATCACCTTTGAACATGTCTAATTTTCTCTTTTCCTGTAGCCCACAGTTTTCATGCTGAGCACTGAATGACAATAATTGGAAAATTCTGGAAACCTGAAAGATACTAGATCATTCCATAGGCATCCTGACTCCTTATCTTTTGGTTTGTTTCTAAACAGGTTTCTTGCCAGGCTGTGCTGCTGTCCAAGTCAGAGGGGAGAGGCTGGGAGGAGCCTGGATCCATGCCACAGCACAGAGATTCTGCCGTAACAGCTAACAAGTGACATGGAAGACTGCAGCTACAGTTAGGATACTGGAGCTGCACAAAGGTGTTCCCACTATGCTCAAAGCATGAAGATAAGCAATGCGGAGAGCTCTCTGAGCTCCTTTGCCTCTGGATCCTGGTAGTCCTGTTTTTCCAGAAGCCTGGGCTACTGCTTAAATGGGAAATCCACAATTTAAATACTATCATCTCTTCCATTTCAGTGCTTCTAGATATTGATGTTCCCAAAGATTATCAGCTATCTACTCCCATTAGCAGTCAGTCTTCATTATTTTTCCTCATAGATTTCTTACCACCCTCTGAGCCATGTCATAGAAGTCGTTATTCATATGCAACAATGTTTATACGGAAGGATTTTGTTTGAGTTTTGCTAATGGCATAAAATCTAGGACGACTTTTTTTTCCCTGTACAGCTTTTAGCGCTGTTAGCAGCTTTCAAGTGCTCCAGGTACACCATTTTCAAGAGTTAAAATTGGGCAATTTAACTTTGACAAAAATTCCTCTTTTGTATCCTGAAGTTTAAAGTGTTTGCCCACTCCTCAATCCTGCTCTTTAGTACATGGTCAATTTGTTTCACTTTTATATTACTTACATGCACAAAGCTCAATTCTTATCATTTCCCAGAATTTGCCTACACAAACAGTCACATTTAAATTTCATAGCTCCATGGTATGGGAGGGCAATGAATATTAAACTTCCAGTTTAACCTTTTTTACACATTATGTCATATTTTTCATGACATTTTGTTGGGCATTAAAGTGTACAATTTCCTCCTCTCACTGCAGCAGTAACAGTCATATTTTAGCTCTCATTTAATAACAGAAAAGCCAACCATATGGTTCTTCTATTACTTTTAGAGATGCAACAATACAGGAAAAAGAATTTCGTTTTTCATGCCCTTCAGGGAAAGGAAATACTAATTTTTTCTGATATTTATTTTGTGGAGAAACTGTGGCATATTGGAATATTCTCTCAAAGTATACTGGGAATATTAAGTTGCAAAAGTCTTCAAGTCAAAAAACCCCATAATGAACGTGGTAAATCCAAGTTTCAGTTAGTTCAGGTATGACCAAAGCAGAATTTGAATACTGCTCATTCATTAGCAGTATTACTGCTCATTCATGCACAGCCCCAGAATTTTCAACAAAATTTAAATATTTGCTGATACTTTTAGTTAATCTTTAATACAGTGCTGTGCAAACTAGACCAAAATATGTCTAACATGTCTTGATCATTTCATAGCTCTATCTCTGAAAAGAATTTTTTTGGTCATGTGCATGCCTATTCTGCTGATACTTTCGCACCATTTCTAAGTCCTACAATAATGACATCTCTTTGTCTAATAGCCAAAATTATCAATACCTCCTCCTCCACCCCCTACCATTGTTTCTCCATTTCTTTAAAGATCAAAATCACTCAAAACCAGCAAACCATATATTAAGTATCTTGGCGTTCAGTATTGTTCCATCTTTGGTAGACTCATAATGACACATGTATTCATCACTACAACAATGCAAGCTCAGGATGTTTCTTTCAGAAATCTACTCTTTGCATGTGAAATAGAGCTAATTGGCTGTAGTATTTGGGGGTGTTAAACTCATTATTGCACAAGTTTTCCCCAAGATCTTCCTCTCTGTTCTAGCAAAATTATTTCAGTGTGTTTCAGGACTTCTGGAAACCTTCTGGAAACCTTCTGGAGTTCAGGAAATAGCTCTACCATGATCCATCTAAGTCACTACGATAGGCACACCAGCGCATTCTTACAGGCTCGTGACTTGCCATATTTACACAATAAGAATACTTGCATGACCTTTCTGCCACATTTCAGGTCAGAGTTACTTAGAGAGTGTTTCCACATTTTAGCTTTGCTAGAGGCAAGTCAGGTTCAATGGCTGCAATGACACCATCATTTTATTGCCTTTTTTGCTGCTATGCTGGGAATTCAGAAGTTATCTTCTGTGCCCTGTCACCATTTGTCCTGGTTTAGGACAAATCTGGGAGAAAGTCGCACCAGGACACAATCCCCATCCCATAAGCTGCTTTGCTTCTCTGTCGAGATTTTTCACATGTGGAAAGAGACTGAGTGTCACAGAATACTTGAAGGTAGTATATGCAGACCACTAATTTCTGGCTCTTTGTTCGTGCCCCAAGGTTGCTTCCTAGACATCTTGGATGTTGGGTCCAAACTTTTCTAATGCGTGTTTTTCAGGCTTACAGTGCAAAGTGAATGCAGAGCTTGGCATCCTCCTTGGCTCTAAGGGTGGAACCAAACCCTCACAGGAAAGAGACATCACATACCGTGTGAATGCAATGACTTCACAAAGTCACCAGCTAGATGCCATGGCCCAAAAATGGAGACAATCCCATTCAAATATGGGATTAAAAGCCCTAGAAAAATACCACACATGATGCAGACAAGTAGAAAGCATCAAGGGGAAGAGCACAATAAAAGGCAGCTTTTAAACAACTATCCTGATAGTCTTAGTGTGCAAACTAGGCTTTGACATGTATTGGAGGGGAAAATATTCTCAAAAGGGAGACCATATAATGATCTATTTTCTCAATAAAAAGCAATAGTTATGCTGGAAAAAACAAACAAAAAACCCCCCAAATGACCAAATTTTATATTTGGCTTCTCAAAGAACAAAAGTTGTAACAAATGTTGCTAAGCTGATTTATGAAGATGAACTAATGGACTTATTAACATTGGTTTTTCCTCACAGAGGTAATATTTATTTGCAGTTGGACATTTTTCCTTTGTCAAAGTTGCTGGTATGGCAGTTATCAAAATGAAAAGATATACTTATCTCTTGAAGTCACCCATTCTCATTTTCACTGGCTTAGGTGCTTGCCCACACAATGCATTCCTTGTTTTTAGCTGGTTTTACTACCAGTAAATGATAGTGCTCTATTTCTGAGTTTTCAGCTCCCAAGGACAAGCTGCTGTTTGAGGGCTGGTGACTCCTTTTTATGCTGCTTTGTGCCAGCCCTAAAAAGGCCTGTGAGCAAAGGAAAGCCAAGTTGCTCCCTAACCAATGGTCCATTAACTTATAGCAAAAGTGACTTTCATCACATGCAAGAAGAGAGCTGTAACTTGTCAAAATTTAGCAGAGTTTGCATTTTAATCTGCATGTATGAAAATAATTTGAATCTCTGTTTTATGTTAAAATGCAGTGCCACATATGATTTTCTACTCTTGTTTTATTGTGTGGATTTGAACAGATCTTAGGCGGCCACTATCCCTGTTCCCTTTGTGCCTCAGGGCTTTATTAATTGCGAACAATAGGTCACTGTCCCTGAGAACGAAGAGAGGCTAATGCTTCCTAAGTACATTATTGCCTATTCATTTGCCCTTAAAATCATTTGGCTGAATTTCATCTGTTCTTCCATCTGTGAAATCACCGTTTCGCTGAATGGTGATTATGCAGAGTTCCTTTTCAGTTCTTCATTACTGTTTAATAGCTGTGCTGTCTTTAAAAGATTGTCTTATTTTTACTATAGCTCAAATGCTTCAAACAACTGTGTCTTCACATATGATGAACCCTCTCCTTTTCCCATCACTGAGTTCACTGGTGGAAATGCTAGGGTAGCTCAAAACTAGGAAGGACTGGGAATTTTTTTTTTCTTTATTCACAGTGGAAGTTTAAGGTTGTTACTCTACATTGAAGCCACCACTGTAGACATTGAACTATTAGTGAATGAGCAGGGTTGTAAGTAACAACAATTTTACCTAATTTTAATGTAATTTACCCATCATTCTATTTCTTCTTTAATCACAGAGACCTTCTCTGGCCCTAGAAAGCCTTAGATTAGAGAAAATCAACTTCTATCTAGCATGATATTTTAATCATTGCAGGGAGTACTAAGACCAAGCTGTGAAGTTTATTTTTTCACTGCCTGTTTTAAAACCTTGTCTGTAGAGAATATTTTATTGTATATGTATTTGCAATGGATCATCATATTACCATGTTTTTGTCATCCATTGAAGCTAGTTTAATATTTTTTTTTCCTTTAGTTAGCAAAGATTTACATTCCTCTATTAATACAACTAATCTATCTTAGAGGTGATTTCCTAGGAAGAGAAAAATGTAAAAAGCAAGTGAAGGCTGTATTGCCCTGTTTGTCCTAGACCAGGCAGTTTCAGGTTATTAAGCTGTTAGCCATGAGCAGCCTGTGACAGGTACATTGCACTCCAAAGACACAGCTCAACCTGAGCCAACAATCCCTCCTGCCATATCTGACTATCACTTGACTCATGGCTCAGTTCCATCAGCATCTTCAGGGTATCTTTTCTACTCAGACAAACATGAACACTGTCTCCTAAAACTCTTTTTCCACTGGCAAGCAGATCTCTATTTTCTAGATGTATTGCATTAATAATTTAAAAAAGGTCAGAAAACTTCTATTTCAAGGTGTATAGATTCTACATTCTACCTTGTCACAACTTTCTCTCATATTTGAGAATCATGATAAGAAGCCAAGTGCTTTCAATGTCGTTCAAACAAATAAGCCACAGTCCTCAAACCAAGAAAAAGTCTCCATCTGGGGAGGAAGAAAGAGTCACTTTGTTCGCTGCCACAGTCTTTCCTACCCAAATGGAATTTAGGTCTACACAGCAAAATCAAATGTGATTGCAGGAAAATAAGGCACATCTTATGCAGCATCAGTAGATGTCTCATGTCAGGATTAAAACTCACTGATAATCCTGGGGACTTGCTCTGGGAGCAGGTTCTGGTACCTGCATTTCACAGTGAAATTACATAGGGCAGGTACAGGCAATTATCAATTACCACAGTGCCTCTTTCTGCTCTTTAGGGGGATCATTTGGGGTTTTTCAAGGAGGTATAAATACAGGCATTAACTTAACTGGGGTTTTGCTAAGTGATTATAATCTTAGAATATATGTGCATTTGCATAAATTATTCTAAACTTCATAATTTGAAGATTATTTAGCTTTTTGGTAGAGAAAAATGAAATCTACTTTAGGTCACTGGTAAAGTATCTCAAAATAATTTTGTTACGTTAGTGTAGATATTCATAAACCAACTTTGAGTTAAGCTATATTTTGAAATTTGTCTTGAATTTCAGACAGTCACATCATTGGACAATCACATTCAAAACTATGTGCATATATCTCATATGACAAACTAGAAAAGGTTAATAAGTTTTGTCTTTTTCCACAGTACATTGCACAGGTGGGCCTGAGCAATTTTTTTTTCTTTTTTAAATGCAAACATCCACACCGGTGGGACAGATCCCTGACTATTGATATACAAGACAATTAAATTTAGGAAGATTATTATGGCATACTAATGGAAGTTCATTTGATTGCTTGCTGATCACACCCCTAGGATGCACAGAGATAAATGCAATATGCCCTGTACTTACATCAGTATGAGCTTATACTTTCTTATGCACAGACATTCTGAGGCTGACCCCCATTTGGCTCTGACCAAATCAGGTCTCTCAGCAATCTGTCTTGACAACTCAACAGCAAGAGGCTAAACAGGTTAAGTATACATTTTATCTTTATTGGCTGCTAGGAAAATTAACATCAAGTTTTACTTTATGGGATCAAAAACTTCTGCCCATAAAGAGTGTAAGGAAAAACTGAAAGTAGTAAAGGTGCATATCTACTAATCAGTCAGCAAACTTCAGTAAGATCACAGGAGTCCTCTTCATATTTCCAGCGCTGAATGGATGTAATCAGAGTCTAATCCTAACTGGTTTACTCTATAAAACATCCTTCCCTTGCCCTACCCCCAATAAATGTATGATAAAGCTTCTCTTGATGATATAACTTTTTCTTTACAGAGGTAAACTTATACATTGAAGTTCAAGTTTCCTTAAAACAGCAGACAAAGGCTTGTTATTAAGGCTTGTTATTTTCATTAAAAAGTGCCACTATGAGCAATTCTACTGGCTCAGTATTGTATTTTCATTCATTTTGAGTTCATCTTCATAACTCTTAATGATTCAGCTGTTTCTGCTAACTATGCTTTATTCAAACCTAGCTATCAACATTATGTATGCCCTAGATGAACAGTGTGAACTGAAATGCCCATGAAAAACATCCATGTCAATGTAATTATTTTTACATCAAATATCACTGATAGTTATGCTTACTGCATGTCTGCAATCTTGTGAAAAAATGTAAGTATTAATAGTCCAGTTCTCACCACTGACAAGCAAGTCTCTATTTCAAAAGAAGAAATGGAGACTTTAAGGAGCCTAACAGGAAGGGGTGTTTATTAAGAGTGAAAGGGGTGTTTATTAGTGGGCTACAAGATTGTTATAAAGTGTATCAGTTACTCCATTTGTGCCAGACTACAACTCAGCAGAAATGCAGTGGTTGGTAAACTAATTATTTAGCAAGCTCTTTCTTCCAGCCACCAACAGTCAGCCTCTCTCCATCCACTCAAACAAGCTTATCCTTTTTAAATAGACATAAATTTTTGTTTTGTCCTTGGAACATCTTGCTTAAGACTAAAGCAGGCTGGAAACATCTGGTACCCCTTTTGAAGGGGTTTGGCAGGCCATAGCTAAATCATCTCTGCAGGTGTTTTCTTATCAGTTGTTTTCAGTTTACCTGCAATGCTGCTGTCTGTTATCCATGGATGAACCAGCAGGATGCACCCCCTAACACAGACATGGCTTCAACAGCCTTCCAGGTGAGCAGTGCAAATTGGTATATCCTACCTGACAGCTGTACCTCTTGATTTTGGCTCTTTTGGGGCTTACTTATTATCCAGTCTCGTATCACACGTTAGGAAGAACTCCAAAGTGTTCAATTCTCAGTCTTCAGATAAAAGCACTCTTTAAGAAGAGCACTATGTTATTTACAGCTACCAAGAAAACCAATGACTGAAAAATACCTGAGTTTGTAAAAGTCATGCCTGTAATGTGTGTGACACTGTGGAGCATTGTGGAACAGACTAGAGAAATTAAAAGGATTGGTGTTAGGGAAAAACACAGAAGGGGATCTATGACTAAGAACTTTTTTCTCTAGGATTTTTTAACCTGGTCATTTGAAGAAGTCTGGTCATTGCTCACACTTCTCATCAATAACCAAGTAACTACATCTCCTATTGGATATTTATATATTATCATAAATCTCTAGTGTATTTTACTTATAGAAGGCACTTGAAACTTGAGAAACTTTCAAGCAAAAATCTGTAATTAAAATCTTCAGTTAACAGTCAGCCATTACACCATGCACGATAGTAAATTTTCAAATAAGAGTAGCATTTTATCAAGAACACTGTTGCAATATTTATTTCCAGTCATTCATGAAAAGTCTTGAAGTTTGAGGTATTATGTCAGCACTTTTTTAAGATGACTGTCAATTAAATGGCAATAAATAATTCTCTGTCAAAGACAGAAAAAACCCATACACCGAATCACTCACCCCAAAAGAACTACTACATGGGTTTATATTTTATTAGCATTTGCTTACATGAAGCAGCAAAAATTAACAGATAACTATTTCTTCTTTTTCTAATAGAAATATTTCACTTCTTTCTTTGCATTACAATGTTGGTATGCAAATCTTTGGCTTGAACATCACCCCAGAAAAAGAGAAAATGAAAGAAAAACCTTTGGCCAGAGAGGAAAAGAAACTGCCAAGAAAGGACAGTCATCATGCAAACCCTCCCAGAAATAAAGTAATCCCATCACAAATCTGTGCACTGGAGCTTTATTTTAACACTGAGGCTTTGAAAATTCTAGCAATGCGAAATGAAGAAATTTATTATTTTTAAGGAAAAGAACAAGAAGTTTTTCTCCTTGCTACATCCAAACATGAATTTTGCACCTGTTCTCTCTGAAAAGAAGTTGTTCTTTTTGTGTCTGATTTTCAGCGATACAGGCACAGTTTTGCAGAAGGCATGTTGGTATAAACAGTTTCATTCTAATGTCAGCTGACTTCTAATGAGAATTAGGCAATATTTTCAGAATGAAGTATGCACATATGTTTTTCCTTTCTAACTCCAGAGGAAGAAAATTCTTTTTTTTTTTTTAATAAACTTTTTTGTTTCAGCAAGCAGCTATCTCACTAAAATCTTTGTTGTTCTTATAGTAAAATTTACAGTGCACAAGAAAATATTTTAAGCATATTAGAAGGAAATTAATGATAATGTCCTTGTGACAGTCTTTGAAATATATACACACACATGCCCAAACACATGCTTAAGTTGAGACTAAAATCAGCACATGTTTCTGATTCTGGTAACATTTCTGTCTTTTTGAAGGATGTATTTGAAGGATGTATTTCCCCCAAATTAGAGCATACCTTCCAAACAAACTCAGACAGAGAGCGCAGATTCTCATCACAAAATTTTGAAATGTTTACATCTCAGAACCCAGACTATGGAGCCATCTGATTCACATCCAGTTTATATTACATGACTGTATAATTATTAAGTCAGAAAACTGTATTGCATTCCTGATTAATGCAGCAATTAGAAATTATTTTGCAAATATAGCATCACTGAATTTTCTCACAGTCAGTTACATTTTAGCTGATCTGGTTTTCTAGAGAAAACAGTGATTCCATGCTGTCTCCATCAGCTACCTCAGATGTGTCACTCATCTGTGAATATCAGCTATCTACCACAGCCCCAAGTTCCAGGGATGTCAATGGTACGAGAAGTACCTCATTAGCCTAATTTTTTTCTTTGCTTAGAAATGCTGACTTTAATTAACTGAAATAAACTTTAAAGGCATTTTTAATAAAGAAAATAGAAATTTATCTAACATTTTTATAAGCTAATATTTTTGTAATGTAATTTGGTTTGGTTTGGTTCATTTTTTTATACAAATGCCTCAAAGTGAATCTCAGGAGAAAACAGAGCTTGTTTATCCACAGTTATATCCACAGCATCTGTATATGTATGTGTGTGTATGTGTGTATATATATATATATATATATATATATATATATATATACATGTATTTGTTTGTGTGTGTGTGTGTGTGTGTGTGTGTGTGTATTTAAGTGGGAGAATTGTATAACAAACCAACGCTGGATTCTGTTTTTCACAGAGTAAGCCAGTAGCACTACACCAGTGATTTTCAAGTGTGGAAGAAAACATCATAAACAGCTACCTCTCAAAAGCCAGTATACCAAATATCTATCCATAAGTAAAATACTTCACCTGTTGAATGTTCTGTCCCTCTAATTTTGCTAGAGTTAAACATGTGTAACTGGAGGAGAATGTCACCTGAGCACAAGTATAATAGGCAGTATGCTCTTTCCTAGAAGAGAAATACTATCAGCCAGTGCACAATACATTAATTGACAGGACTGAAGAAAAATATGAAGAAATTAAAAGAAGACTCTTTCATCACAAAATAATTCGAAATGGGAAGAGAATACCTCATTCAAACAAAACTGGAAGACTCTTGAAGAATGAAAGGTTGAATACATTCTTTTTAAGCAAGTTTTCTGGCTCCCTTTGTAATAATGGGAGCACAGCAATGTTGTATTTTGCTTGTAGAAAGGACCTTGCCCAGACCTTATGCAAAGCACATATAAGTTTTTTTTCTCATGCAGTGCAATGTGGAAAGTCCATATTTCACTACTGAACCCAGTAATATTGTTTTAATGTCCTGGATTAACAATGTGATAAACAAATGTTATACAAATGTCCTTCCCAAAGTAGCAGGAGCAGAGTTCTCCAAATGTGCAAGACTTACACAGACCAAGTAACTCAAATCAGAAAAGAAGTTTTAATGTCATTTATGCTGCCAGCAATGTTCAAGTCCATTTAAAAAAGATTTTGACATAATAAATGAGTCTATTAGAATACACTGACAAGTGAAAATCTCACATAATTGACTATCTCCATTTGGACTTGAACTGTTAGCTCTTATCAGGACTGATTTATCAGTTCACATCAGGGAAGTCTCCAGGATCCTGGAATAATGTGTTGTCTCATATTATCTGTGTGAGCACATATGGTATCTCATGAAACACAAGATTAGAAAAATATTTTGCTACTGTACATCACCAGCAATCCATCTGTTTTCAGCATGGCTGCAAGCAGAGACACTGCTATTCAAAGCCCCCAGCTCTTCTAAGAAGACTTCATTTGAAATGTTGTTTAGTGTAAACCATAACCAAGCAACTGGAAGAGACCAGGAAAATGCCCAATACAGTGGTCAGCACCATCATCTGCCACTCAGTGATGAAGTGTATGACAGAGCATGATATTTTTCTCTAAAAGAGATAAAATAAGAACTGCTTGTGGGATTACTCACAAGGTCTAGGAAGACAGTTTTGTTCTGGGAGAACATGGAAAGAAAATGTTAATGGGTGGCAGAACCTCCATTATTATTTGCTTACTTCCTTAGGTCTTCCCAGAGCCAGAGTGAAACTTTGTGATCTTTCAGACTTTTCCTATCTTCCCGCTTTTGACTATTTAGAGTCATTTTTTTACTAGTGACTATAAGAACTTTGGAAAACTTAGCATCACCAGCCTGCAAATCCTTCAGGTAGGCGCAGGTTCAAACTTCAAACCCATGATTAAAACTCCTATATAAGACTACATATTGACTTGCGAGTCAATTGTAATAGTACAGTTATACTTGCACAGATTTTAACTTCATTTGTTAACACAGTGAAAAAAAAGCATGCCTTGATTATATGCAGTCCTGTGACTCATCTTCAGTAGAACTACAGCTTCATTTTTGCACATGAAAGAGTGCCAGGTTTAACATAATCATTTCTATTTAGCTGTGATTCTAGGAAGACTGGTAAATGATGTGTACACATTTTACACATAAGCAAAGAAACACTGTTGAGAGCTTATGAACACAGGGATGAATTTGTAATCTAAAGCCAAGCCATGGTGTGCTAGTGTAACAAGGGTTCATAATTCTTTATGCAGGCTAAGGAACATCAATAAGCTGCTTCATAAAATAATGAATGTTTGTAGTAATAATTTCATGGATTGACTTCAATTTAATAGCCTTTATTTCAATATAAGTTCATGAAGGATATCATTGGCAAACAGGTTCTTATGAAATACATTCAGTGAGATTTACCATTAAGCTCATGTTGGTGTATTTGGTGCAGTTTTTACATGCTGTCACTGTTTATGTGATGATTCTGTTTCATAAAATTTTATGTGTCAATTAAAATCTGGACATTTGCAATGACTTTACTGAATATTCTTATTGATTATCTAGGAGCTGGTGTGACTCTGTGTTGCATCAGTTTTATCTTTGTCCAATACAAATTACTTCTGAGTGTCTTTTGATTTACGCAGCATAAATCCACAGATACTTTGCATCCTTTCCCTCCATCTGCCTGAATTTGTGGTGTCAGACAGTGTCATATTCACTACCCAACGGATTAATTTTCTCATTATTCAACAGGGACAAAGCAAGAAGCAGACCTGCCAATGTGCTCAGCCTTGACCTGCCTCTAGGGCAGAGCAGGTAATGCATTCCCTCTGCTCTTGCCTCTTTAATAAGAGAACTAAGAGCAAAAATCAGTGCTATTAGCACTCCTCTGCGAAGAAATGGGCCTCAGATCTTTTACTTGTGATTTGAACTAGTGACTTGAAGATGAAGACTTTGCATCTTTTTCATTGAACCTTTGCAATATCTGGGTTACACCTTTAAAATACATACTTGATTTATACTCAGCATGTCCAGGACACAGCTAATTCACTGAAATATTCATGTATTTTTTATGACTAGCAAAGCTAGATAATGCAGTTCTCACTGTCCATTCCCATTTCCTCCCAACATACCACTCTCTCTGTCCCGAATCAACAACTGTTTGTGCAATGAATCAGATTTTAAAATGACAAACCATGAAAAAGTTATACAAGAGAACAAAGTGAGCACTATGTAAGCCAGTTCTGATGTCAAAACAAAAATATGTGCTACTAAGTTCTTTGTTCATCCTTTACTAATTATTTGTAAATTACAATGAATAGTACAGAAATTATTTTTACATTTCGAAGCTTGCAGAACAAATCTATATAATGAAATAGCAAATCATTCTACAACTGCTGTAAACTAATCCTTGCAAACAGCAAAGAAACCCAAACAATAAACTATTAAATTGGTAGTGAAGAGAATGCAGCAACATATGACAATGAGAGCAAGAGACTGACCAGAGTTATGACTCAACTCTGTGCAAGTCATTTCCAAGTGCCTAATTTTTTCCTTTAAAATGTAAGTAAAGAAAAACTCACCTTTCACTGTTAAGAAGCTCTGAGCTCTGGAGTACATGAAAAGAGTTATGTAAGTGCAAATTGCTGTGCTTACTCATATATATTAAGAAAACATTAGTTTTTCATTAAATGCTTTTCTTTGTTCAGAAGTCCATGTCTTGATCTAGCAAATCTTACTCAGCCCACTCAAATGACCAGAATCTGTGATTCATTCACTCTGTGCAGCAACACTAAAACTTTGCAACAGCTTTGTATATGCCCCATGATGAGATAGGCCGTGATGTCAAAGTCTGGCAGCCTAGGGCATGATGTGAGTTTAGATGGGAAATCTTCAAGAATCCAAATGATACTTTTTAACATTTACTATGTCATTTGACAGGTGTCATTTTTTCTTGAGGCCATATTGAATTAAGAACTCACTTCGCAGTGTGCTTTTGGAGGTGGTCTTCAGTGAATAATAAAAACATGACAGAAACCCAGCTGGACAGGCGGGGTACATTTTCTGTGGTGCTGTAATAACAGGGACACTAGTAGGGCTTAGAACCCTTATTAGCTGCTAAGAAACATCACATACTTGTTTTCTTTTAGAGAAACACCAACTATTATGACATCTTATCTTAACTACTTTATCTCAACTTAATGCCCATGTGAAAAACAGGGTTTCTACACCTCCTGGCTAATTCTTACACAGTGTGCACACCCGGCCTGTTGCTCAGCAGTTCAGAGGTTGATATTCATTCTTATCTGATCTAGTCATTTTTATTACTGTTTCTCCTCTCAATTCTATCAGCAGCCTTGGATTTGTTCCTCCTTAATCCACTTTGATGTAAGACCAGCTACTAACTGACTCACCAGTTCACAACCACCATCAGATAAGGTCCTGTTTTCAGGGCAGCTGTTTCCAGGTCTCTGCAGTAGGATTATCTATAGTGCTAGTCCAGAACCATTTATGGTGCCTTCCAAATATTCACACATTACCTACACATGCATGTTTTATTTTTTAAAACACATTTTATTTTGGCTACTACATGTCTTAATAATCAGCATCCTCTAATGTAATGTATAGTAATATTGCCAACAGTAAAAATGAGCTGTGATTACTAGAATGGGCTCAAGAACTCCTTCAAAGCAGTTACAAAGTACTACAGACAGAACAGCAGGGAGGGGAGAATAGTCTCAGCTTGCTTGAAGTGAGTTTGAGCCTACCGTGAGACCTGACCCATCAGAGGTTTATCTCAACCCTCCTACATCAGAAAAGCCTCAGAGGGCCATGCCAACGTGGGCTGCTCATAGCTGAGCAGAGTGAATCCACACTAAATGGAGATATCCTACTATTGTATAATGTGTCCACTGGGCTGGCAACAGAAGAACAACCTAGAAGGAGGATGGTGGCTCTGGATAACCTGGGAATTCAGCAGAGGAGGGAGAGGTTCTAAGGGGACAGACACATCACCCAGCAGAGTTTAGAAGTAGAAGGTTGTAAAGCAGCTTTTTATGTGTTTCACTTACAAATCTCTAATGCAATAGGTATTTCAGAAAAAAAAGTTGTAAAAATGCAATGTATTGTCAGGTTTCATCTAGTGTTACTTAATTTCTCATTTTTCTGATGTTTATGTTGTAAAATGTAGTAGATATGCTCAATATGCTAAGACTAGTTAATGCCTACTTATCATTACCAGAGATTTGCTGTTGGTATCCAAAAGCACATCCTGTTCCATGAGTTTGAGCAAGTGTATGGAGTACTAAAGACTTCCATATAGAAAGCTTGCTTATCCAAGCAAATAACGCTTAGCTGCTTAACACTTGCTGTGTAAGTTGTTGAGCTTGCTAGTTCTTTCATCAGGCTCAAGAGAGACATAAAATCCAGCCTAACAAAGGTCAAACACATACAAAATGATCAGTGTCTCTTAAACCAGTAGAATTGATGCAGTTTCCTATGGATCTATTGGTGAGACTTCTGCAAAGATATCAGAAATATGGCACTCCTCACTTTTCCTTCCTTAGGATTGCAAAGTATGTATACACTTACAGCTGATGGCTTCCTTGAGATGCTTAGATAAAAATTAACAAAACCAGCCACGAGAGGATTTTCTACACATTGTGTAGAAAACCCATACTCCCGCATGCAAGACGTCTCATTTCTGAAGGCGAAGAGGGGGTTTATACTTGAGCTTTGAACCCAAGTATGGGTGTGTCAGTGATGATGTGTGTCATCACAAAGAATTTTGAACATTAATTACATAGGTGGCAAATGCAAACAAATCTTTCAAAATGGTGAATGGAGATCATTATACAAAGAAATATTTCTATGCACCTTAGATGAATACAAATCCAAGTCTAGAGTTATAAATAAAGTTCTGTATCAGTTGCAACCTGAAGCAGATTTTGAACTGAATCCAAATCTGAAAGTTTCCCCACAACTGCTTTTGAATCTGAAATTCTGAAAGTTGACAACAGCATTGTTGAATCCAAGACTATTTCCTCTACAGGCTTCAGAGCTGGTTTCCTTACCCCAGAACATTAGATGTATAAATGCTGACTCTGGGTGCAGAAAAACCACCAAGGATGGGAATAAATGGCATTGTTTCTGTCAGCCAGAGGGCTCATTTAAATCGAACATGACATTAGAGAAATTTCCCAGATTTAGTCTTCAGAAGCTGTAAAGTTAAGTAATCATATGGCATGAATCAGGTAAATGGTTTGGTAATGATTTAAAAGCTGAGCTTTAGGCCTATACATGAAGTTTTTATTAAGAAGTTAACAAGTTTCAGCTCAGCAAAGAAAAATGGGTATGAGTGAAAACACATTAATTAGACCCTTAAACAGCCTTGTGATGGGGCAGGACCTGTAAGTCTTCACAGGCCAAGCTGATGCCTTGAGAGGCTACCTAAAACAGAGTATAGACAGTGTTAAAAGAATTAAGTAGGTATTTATTAAAAGGCCTTCAAAGAATACACCTTGGGCAGTACAAGAGCCCGGCTAAGGCTACCCCCAAAATGGACAACAGGTCACACATTTTCACACTTTTGTAAGTTTTGGTCGATTTGCATATTAGGGTTAATTGTCTACTTACAGCTTCAAGTTATGAAGTCCCATTCTCCCAGATTGCTCTCCTCAATTTGCTGTTTATACTTTTTGGTCCTGAAGCTGCAATGGTGTCCTTGGTTCTCAGGGTGGAAAAGGATTGTTTTGTCTACCTAAACTCTGAGGAGAAGTTGCTAACACTTTATATGAAGTTCAGAGTTATACACTAATCCAGAACAGAATTTGGATAATATGAAAGCTAAAACTTAAGGCATCAAAGTGACCCAGCAAGCAAAAAGTCTGAGGATCTCCTATCTATGCTAGAAATTGCTGAAGATATGTCAGATGTTAAATTGGAAGTTGTGAAGTTAAGCTAATCCCCTCTGCCAAGCATTTTGGGCACATTTTGAATTTAAAAAAATAATCATCCTTAATAGAGTAGCCTAAGGCCATCTGATGCAGTTAAGAAATTATTTGTAAGCATATGCACATGACACTTTGTTGACTTCTCCTTCATTCTTACTGCTGGCAGGAACTTGTCAAACCAATGTGATCCAAGTGTATCAGGCCATACACTTGTGGTGTTTATATTTTTATTAGGAATACACATGTGTGCTCTTTTGTCCTCTCCTTCATTCATTTTTTCCACGGCAGGAAATCTCAGCATATTTGGCATGCAGGCACATCAGCACAGTACCACTCCAGTGAGCAACAAGAGGCTTTCCAACAGGAAGCTGATGAATCCACAAGACTGGAAAAAAGAAAGCAAGAGGGAAAGTTTGGTTCAGTTTCATCCCACTGCTCACTTGGAAGATCATTCCCAGGCTCTTTCCCTGTCTCCCTAATGTTGGAGATCCTGTGCCAAACTGGCTCTGTAGCTCCCACTGCACCAGTCCCCTGTCAGGGCATCACAGGGACTGTTACAGCGGGCAGGGACAGTCAAGGGGGACAGGGATAATTACACACTAGCAGAAAGGGAAATGCCCACAGACAGGACACTTTGTAGCAGCTCTTTTCCTTGCAGATGTTCTGTAGCTGTCACTGCACTGGAGGCCTAATTTATTGCAGCCCTTAGGATAAGAACTTCTACTTTATTATTAAAGTATTTCTACTTGTTCTAGTGGTGTTTGCTCTCCTCAGGTCCCAAGACAAAATAGAGAAGTTAGGCACTGGCTTCATCTTTTTAGCGCCTTCATGGGTCACCATGTTCAACATTTCTGTGCTGAAAGAGTCCTTGGGCACTTCTGAACATTTCAGTCAGTCACTTCCTGGTGTTTGCTGGGTGTCTCTGCACTCAGGTATTGCTGCCTCATCCTTTTGTATTGTTTTCTGCAGTGAGTGGAAAAGGCCCATTACTCTGCAAGCTAAAGGTGGTGCAGACTGTTCTCAACAACATCACTAACATAAACCTGTACAGGTAGAGATTTTGGTATTTTGTTTAGATCTGCACAGAACTTTCCCTGTTTTGCTGCTGCTGTTACAAAGTGTGCAGCTCTCTGAAATTGCTCTTTGCCTGCTAAAGGCTTGCTTTCAGGAGGCAGGAACTAGTATTTATCATTCATTTCAGCACAAGGCTGTAAAGGAAAAGGTGCTTTTTGACTCATTTTGGCATGTAGCTTTTGATTTTTTTTTCTTCCAGACTGAAGAAAAGGTTAAAATAAGACAATTGCAAAACAAGCATGACACTTCACTTTCACAAATGTTGTACTTAAACCAGATATTTTTCTGCTAACCACGTCACATTAAGACCTACTACAAAATAAATGGCTTTTTTGATGAAAATGTTTGAGGGTTTTTTTCTTCATTGAGGTTTTTTTCTTCATTGCTCATGCTTTTCTCTTATTAGGGAAAGGAAGTTATAAAGAAGGAAATAAAATTGAGTCAGAAAATGATTAATGACTTCTAAATGAGTTGCATGGGAAAGTGAGAAGGTTCCAAAAACAAGGCACTGGATTAGGATCACATGTGTTAAGAAGAAAATGTAATAGAATTACAGCAAGATGTAGAAGTTCACATTTCTGGGGTATAACACAAAGGAGATGATAAGTGAAACAAAGGTTTGAGGAGGCATCAATGCATGTTAAAATTAATGTGGTTTGAAGAGAGAGAAAATTAACAGCTAGGATGAAGTTTTTTGATGGGGTAAAGAAAGAAAGAAAGTAGTTTCTGATTGTGGTATGCTTTCCACAGAAATGAGACAATTGAAGATCTGAAAAAGCTGCAACACTGATGACAAGACCGGAGGATTAAAAAGAAAATTGCTGTATTCTGTTTGCCTGTCTTTGCCACTGACTGCATAAGCTCTGGCTGATTCCTTGATGGCACAGCTTCAATGTGGTTGTGAAAGGGGCAGGAGGAGAATGAGTCTGGGCTCTGAAAACACATTAACTGCTCAGGGGGCACATGCCAAACAAGGAATCAGATCTTTTTAAATGAGATCTTAAGAGAAAAAGCAACTTTGGTCAGGGCAGGGAATTACTATAATTTATTTTATTGAAGCTGACAGTTCTAGCTAATTTATGGTTAATGCAAACTATTTAGACAATATTTTCAATTTTAGGTGGTTAAATGAAGGCATTTAAGTTGATTTTCAGCACAGAAAGGAAGGAAGCCTGGTTTTCAAAAGCCACCACTTCAGGCGGGCTTATTGGTGCTCTGTCAGTTCCTAGCTAGCTGTCAAAATATGGATTTAGGAGCCTTGGCCATTAGCCAAGACAAAAAGTCTAGTCACAAAATATACTGCTGGGTTCTCTGTGAAAGACTTAACAGCTCAGAGCAAAGCTTTGGAGAAAAACACCATATATACAACAAATTTTGTTTCTTGTTCAACTATCTGGGCTGCTTTTGGTGATTATTTTATGTGTTAGACTACTTCATCAGTATGTGGATGTTGTCCCTTCAAACAGGTGGATTTTCTCTCACCCCCACTGAGTCACCTTGAAACTTTGGCTTGTTAAAATGTCACAGTGCATCTATAGCAAGAGAAATGAGTCGCTACCACGGTCTGGTCTGACCCCATCAGCTGGACTTGGACAGGGGGACCATTGTGGGTTCCTGAGTAATGTCAGGTGGAGATGGCAAGCCTTGGACCATTGTTTCCTAGCGCAGGGCTCCATCCCCAGCCCAATCTGCCTCTCACACAGATTCTCTCATTTCCCTCTCCTCACGTGAAGCGTGTTGAGTTGTGTCAGCAGCACAGAGAGAGACTTGCCCATAGAATGCACAGCGTCTTCTTCCCTGAGAGGATCACAGTGACTTCCTCAGTGCCCCTGCTCTGTGGGCTCAGCACAAACAGACCAGAGGTGGGGATGGGGAATGGATAGGAGAAGGGAAAGGGGCAAAACAAAGCCATAGGTGAAGTTGTTACCTGTTTGGACTCTATGTTCCTGGGAACACAATATGTGACCAATCCTAGAATTGTTTGTCTCACATTTTTCCTGATGTGTTCCCTTAAATATTCTTATGTTTCTCTGTACACAGGCAAGGAACAAACAGCTCAGGAAAGACATTCATTGGCTATTTTTTTAATCTGAATTTCATTTACGCTGTTCTGTGGAGAATGAAAGTTCCTGTATGCTTCTCCTCTAATCAAAAGGCAAAAGTCTTTTACAATATGGAATGATTAACAAATTAAGTGAAAGTATTAAGAAGATGGAAGTAGTATAATTTAGTTTACCAGAAACAACCATAATTGATTTATTCTACCTCATTAAATTTTGGGTTGTTAAAAACCTAGGATACAGCTATTTGTGAGAAACATTAGATTAGAAACATTAGATGACTCCTTGCTGACTCATGAGTTTCCCCCACCATTAGAACAAGCCCCCAGTTTAAAAAAAAAAAGAAGCTTTTTTTAAAAGGAATATCTAAGGTTTATTCTGAAAGTAGTGTCCAGCTCAACACTTTTTAATATTGATCTATCTGAAAATCACTGAAGAACACTCAGCTACCTAAAGTCAACAATAGGTAAACTGGGGGACCAAAAAAAATACTGGTCCATGCTAGACAAGGAGCACTGAACACATAGTTATTGTTTTGTCAAATTAGGAGAAGATACACAACTTGCAGGCTCCTAGCAACGCTATAAAGGAGCTCAGGGAAGTTATGAAGCTGCAGGAAAAGAAAAGGTCTGATTTTATCTTAACGCTGTCCAGGAATTATTTATAACATGAATAAGGCTGTGTTCCTGGCCAGGCTGGCTTTACAAGCATGGGTTTAAATTCTACGAATATTGTATACATACATATATCTATCTCTACAGCATGAATTATCTCTCCTACATATAACAGGCAACATAGATAAATGAATATTAATGACAATTGTCTACCCTTCCTTGGCTTATCTGTGCTTCATCCTCAGCTGTTGCTAAAACAATTTGCAATTGTATTTGTATTTAAAAGTATGTAAATAGCGGTGCAAATTGGAGTTGCAGTGTCTGACAGAGGTCTAGAAAAGCGTCATTCCAGAGATGCTTATTTTTAAATGCAGAAATGTGAACAACCTTCTTTTCACAAAGTCCTCCCTAGACAGTGAAATGCTGCTCTCCCTCACAGATTTCTATCAGAGGATCTTTCAAAGAGCTGACCACTTTCAAATCGTGCTATTGTCCCTACCTGCTACAAATAGCTTAGCCAACTTTAAGCCAAAACCAGTCTTTTCACTGGATTATGCATTGCAAAAGGCTTTGGATTATTTTGTGTGACTGGACCCCTTATTTACAACAAGAAGATTATGGTTTTAAACAATAAAGAATTTTTGGACTCATGAAGATTCAGATATTTTAATTAATTTGCTAAATATTTCAGGATAGAAGGCTCTTGGTAATCTTCTAGTGCAATTGATACCATAGCAATTCCTATGTTTATGAACACTTAAAAAAATAGTATGTGCAGCCCCTCTGATACCCTAGGCGATAAAACAAGTCCCACTCACTTATGCTATGCAGATACTGACTGAAGCACCCAGGCTCGTTGACTTGGCTACTAGTTTTTAAAAGAACAACACCTGAGAACTCATAAATACTGGCATTAGTTATTACTCTGTTGCTATAACATTTGGCTGTCTCACAATCTTTCCATTTATTCATGGTTATTTACCCATGGGATTTGTAAATGAGATGAAACTCCCAGTGGTAGAAGAAGGTCCCCAGCAAAAAGTCCATTGCACAGGAGACTCCACAAGCACCAGACTGATGAGGCTTCATTTCCTGTGAAGTGTTATCTCATGGTTCACTGTCTTTGGCGTTTTCATTCTGAGACCAAAATGAAATTTCTGCCATGGTCAGACATTTATTACACCCTTTATGTGTGCATTTTCATGTCTGTATTAAGATTGGATCTTAAATGGCAGCATTTACCATAAAAAAAAAATGCAAAAAGGGTCTTGTTCACGCCTGTGACCCCTTATTTTCATTACATTTGTTGAAATTGAACTACCTTTTCAGCCGGTATCTCTATTCAAGATTATTGGAGTTGCCAGCCGGCGCCCAGTGGCAGGAAAGGTGGAACAAAAGCAAATGCCCACTAAGAATGTCAACTACTTTATTTACACCACAATTGAAATTAGCCCATGACCCTCTGCCCTGTAGGAGTTTTGGTCCAGCCTTTGCTTTAATGAATGTAGCCCCACAGGGCAGTAACCCAGGGAAATGTTTTGCTGCTGCACCATGCAAACTGCACTGCCTCACAATCTCTTCTCTTACTATAATAGCCAGCAACTTTGGAATGATTCAAACTGTAAATAGCTTCTGGGGCTTATCAGAAAAGGAGCAGTGTGAAGAATGATAAAATTGTTACTGCAAATAATAGCCTGAGAACTCCAGGTCATCCTCACCCCCAGTGAGACAACTACCTACCTTCTCATGAAAAACAACAGCAGCTCCCTTCCCTGAGACAAGGATCCATGCTTTGAGAACAGATGGTGCTACTTCTGATGCCAAGCACTCTGCACTTCACTGTTTATTAAATTGGCCAGAGAAGACTGGAAGATCAGCTCTCAAAAAACACACATTAGCCATGATGTCTGCACAATACACACTGAACCAGTGCCCACTAAGGACCTTTTACACTGTAAAGACATACAATATGCACAGGTGGGAATCAGGCCCTCTGGGACTTTTCCTCCAGATGATTTTTTTTAACTCTGTTTCTAATTTATTCATAGAATTTTCTTTTCATTTAAATAATTTCTGGAAGATCATGGTAACTGCCTTATAATGCCCCCAGTACAGATGGTGTCTGTGTCTAAAGCTGGTGGAGAGGCAACACTATTGCTTTGACTTCACATCTTTTTAGCTCCCCTTTGAATCCCTCCTGTGACTTAGGTACAGAGTTCTTCATGACTGCTCTACTTCTTCCTAAAACAAGTGCCAGAACTCCCAGTCTTCAACATTAGCATGCCCATAGTTTTCAGCAGAGCAGAAAGCAAACCTCCTAGCTTTCCCTCTGCTCATCTCCTCAGTAGTGACCTAATGTCTGGGTCACTGGCTGAAGTCTGGAACACTCAACAGGTTACAGGTGTTTGCTGTTGTAGAGGTAGTACTTGAGACATTTACACAACTGGCATTTCTCAGGATTCAGCTTGGTTATCATATTTATCTTCTCAATTTCAATTGTCTTCACAACACTGTAGTACACCACAGTTTTATGATCTAAAAACCAAATTAAAAAAGAGACACCAAACAGTTAATTTCTGTGAAGGAGCAGTTTCTGGAAAGAATAATTCCTGTTATTGATTTTGACTATTTGGTATTCTTGGGATTTTAGAGATTGCTCTGAAAGGAAAGTATGACCCTGAAGTAGAAGTATGTAGCACTTCACCACAGCCTCAAGTACTTGACAAATGCAGTTATACATTACCTGTTATCATCATCTACAAGGGTGTCTACACTGCTCTCAGCAGTGAAAAATCACACATTACTCCGTTAGGAACGCCTGGGAGTGGTGAAGTTCCTGGGAGAAGCTCTGGACTTTTAGCTTGTGTGTGTTGACTGCTGAAAGATGAAAGTTGTTTAACAGGACCTATGCCCTCTGACCACTCCTGCATTCACCGCTTTGGCTTCCCTTCCTTTTCCTTTTTTTTTAAATTTAAATTAAAAGAAACCCCCTAAATCTGCCTTGGGATGCATTATACATCATGTTTGTGTTTTCAGTTTGAGGATTGAAAATTGATCTCATTACAAATAGACATACATTGGACAACCTATCTCTTCAGATAAAGATTTTCCAAGTCTGTGGAGATCAAAGTGGCTGTGAAAATATTAAGTTGGGGAAGTTTCTTAGTGGTCAAACTTTAAGTTTACAAGCCAGTGGATCCTGCATAATCAAATCAGGTCTCAGAGTTGGTTCCAAAGTTACACCAGTGGGCAAGTTGGAGAAGCTTCAGCATGGGTTTATTGAAACCCAGAAACCTCTGGAAACAGCAAGCAGCAATGAGAGGGGAGGGAGAAGGGAGCAGACTAGTCAGCAGGGAAGCAGCAGAGGAACTCTGACCTAAGACCACTCACTTTGTTCCATATGGCTGGAAGCCATTCTTATTTCAGGTTCATTATTCTTCACCAGCCAGAGGACTTCATGAAATCCGCTTTTGTCTTCTTTAGTCAATTCCTGGCTAATGCACAGGCAGAGCTTTGCTTGCTAAGAAGAAAAATTATTTACTGGGATTTTGACATAAGGTTGGGTTTGCATGGGCAATCAAATCTACCGAGCACTACAATCAGCCACTGGCCAGCAGCAATGGGGGTACCTGTTTTAAGAGTCCTTGCAGTGCCATCTTCCTATGGATAAGGACAGACCCCTAAAGCCCCAGTTTTGCTCAGTTTTTATAATCCAGAAGGCCAGGGCCCTACATAACCAGCACAACATGTGCATAAATTGTTGTAAATCTGACACCCCACATAGAAAACACTTCTTAAATATCATAGCTACAGACATAAGATGTTCCACAATGGCCATTTCTGGAGGAACGGTTTCTATTGTCTATTTACAAATGTTTTATCTATGTTCAATCCAATCACTTCAGCAACAGGGACATGTTGGTACACTCCAGCCAGGATGTCAATAAACATATTTAGGCATAGAAATTACTTTTATCAGGGGCAATTTCTAGATCAGTCTACAGTTCCCACTGGGTGGGCACTGATAACAATCAGTCAATTACTGCATTATGAAGGTCCAGTTAATCACATAGTTTCAGTTTGGTCCATTGTCTCAAGTTTGTCCATTATCTCATCCATGAGGAGACAGCTGGGATATTCTTGAACCCCTCAAGAAATTAATGATTTGGTGTGCACATAGGCACCCTGTTACCAAGCTGCACAATTATAACTAAAGAACAAGTTTGCTTTCGCTATTTATAACTCACAAATTAAGTCCCACAGTTCTTGTCACACCTAGTTGTCCTGGATGGGAGGGAAAAGACGTGGAATAGTTTTCCTGTTCTTTATCATAAAAAATTGTCTGCATTAGAATGTCTCACTTGCAAAGAATTTAATCAGCCAAAGCAGAGGATGACCACTCAGATATTTGCCTGCCCTCCTTCAGGGTAGCTGTGGGGAACTGAACTTTCAGCTCTAAGTTGGAATAATAGACTTGTGTAGTTTGAAGGGAAGATAGCAGCTCTAGCACACCTGTTATTTCCTCTGCTCTGAGAAAAGAAAGAATTGAGAGCATGATCTGGACTTTGATTAGGCTGCTTTAATTAAATATACTGAATTTTTCAACTCTCAGCCAGGCTGAAAGAAAACTCATATTCAGTCTTCTTTCTTCTACTGGAGATACAATTTATTAGTACGAAGTTAGCTTCTTCATATTTGAGAGTTACAATATCCTATAAAGTCTATTACTCTTGATACTCATATTTCATAACTAATACATTTCTAAAGTCATACAGAAAGGAAGGGAAGGGGAAGGGAAAAGGAATAGAAGCTTAAGGGAGGGAAGAGGAACCAAGGGATGGAGGGAGAAGGAATGGCAGATGAGAGGAAGGGAGGGAAGAAGGCATTTTCTACATATTTCAATGTAGTATCACTTATTCTAGCAAAACTGCCATGCTTTATACTAAATGAGAATCTAAACTGAAGTAACTAAATTGGTATATAAGCCTGACTCAACTAAAAACAAATTAAAAAAAACCAAACAACCTGAGCATCTACTGAACCTGGCACTTTACCTTTTGATATGCATTTATGTAAAACAATTATTAAAGGTTTTTATGGGAGTGCATTTACATCTGTCTCTCCAAATAATGACATTCCCATGGTAATCTTTCTTATCTTCAAAGGTTTTATCCTAGTTTTACAGGATTTTTGCTTGCAACAGCAATGCTGACTGAAAGGTATCAGCAATTATATAATTCATCAGTATATATTCCAGTGAATATTCTTTGGGACAGTCATCTTTTAACATGAGAGGAAAGATGTAGTCAAAGAGAAAATAATATGAAACTCTCTCCTTAGATCCACATTCTGCAAACACTTGAATATTCTCAATATTAACTGATCGACACATGAATGTACAATATTCCCTCAGTGGAAATAATCTGCAGCTCACAGAATCAGATATCTTGTTTTAATGTTAAAGCAGCTCATGTCAATCACATGTAGCCAAAAACACTTCCTATTCAAAATTGTATGATTGATTTGTATCAAAACAACCAAGTTCTAACCATTGGTATTCAGAGATCTGTCTATTTACATGTATGTAAATGTTCATTAGAATGTCCAATAGCTTCCCTGGAAGATTAGTGAGATTTTACTCTGGGGTTAGCTAATAAAAATAAATTGTTGAAAGCAAAAAAAAAAAAAAGCAAGAATAATTGTCACAGGAATTGGATAAAATATTCCTGATACAGTTCTTGGGGAATAACTCCATTCCTTCCTTCTGCAGCAATCACTTCCTGAATAGTACATTAAGCTGTGTACAGTGTTATGTGTGAATTCACAGAGCCTGACACCAGCATCTTGTTTCTAATTGCCAGCACTATATGATGGGATGCATTAACTTAAAATACAAACCTATTGGAAGTGATTCTTATCTCAACCTCACTATCAACAACATAGTACTAAAAGAGTCACTTGAACTGTCAATATTTTACTTTCTACATGTCTGCATTTGTCCAGCTATAAAGAAATTATATTCATCACTTATTAAATCACCTCAAATAAATAGATGAAATTTGCTGGAATTAACAAATATGATATCAGGAAAACACAGACAAATTCAATGTGTATCTGAAAATATGCTTTTATTATTTTAGTGTGTATTCTATGAAAAAAATGTGTTTTCTTATTATATGTTTTATATTAAAAATTGCTATAAGTCAAGGTGATCAGAGTTCTAGCTAGCTAGCTAGTTCTTCTAACTAAAATTCTTTCACTAAGCTTTTGGTTTCTGCTTTTCTGTCCTCGTTACAACAAAGATCTTCAGATTTGAAGTAATAAAATGCCGTGCATTCCCATGGATAAAACCAGAGCTTAAAAAAGCTCAGAAAAGATTTTGCACAGTTCACATGTCAGACAAACTTGTGCAGGCTCACATTGCAGCAGAATACAAAGAACAGAAATTCCCAGCAGTCTGTACGTATGCATTCACTGAAGTCGTCTGTAATTTTCAGGTGATATTGGCACAATGTTGCACAGAAGAAACCACGAGTATTTTACAAAAATCTCCTCCACTAAGAGTCTGAGAAGACAAAAGCAAACAAAGACAATAAGAAGCTTGGATGCAGATTCTAAAGCTATTTCAGTCGTGGGAATGCAAACATGGGCCAGTCGTGTTTTTCAGTAAGATGCAATGAAGCGACTCAGAGACCAGCATGGTATTACAATGGCATGGATACTGAAAATGTAAGAATTACATACAAATATTACGAGGTGAAAGAGGAATCTCAAGTTACATCACTATTTGCATAAATAAATGTGAGTGTGTACACCATATGCAGACTCCCTCCCCCTGACTTCTAGTACAGAAAAACATAAAGAGAAGATTTTCTTATATTCTTTTACTTACACTTTTTCTTATGTTGGATGACTTTGTCCTCCCTTCAGCCCTGCTTCCCACAGAAAGGTGATAAAGGAGGTTCCATCAAGAAAATCCAGTCACTGCAGGTTGAATGGTGAATGTAAGGGACTTTCATCTAGCAAATAACCATATGAACAGGCAATTAGCCATAAACTGTGGCTGCACCACCAAACACCTTTACAGGTGTTTGTTGCCTAGAGGCAACTGGATGTGCTACAGAGATGCAGTCCATGGGTGGGTAAGTGCAGTTTCCCTAGCTCTGTGCTGTGTTTCTCCCCAGGAAGAAAAATCTGTTTCAGCCATTCAGACACTGAAACTGGATCTGTTGTATTGCTGGGGTTCTACCCATTAATTACCCTGAGGATTAAGTTTAAGGCCTTCGACTGACTTTGGGAATAGTCTGGAACCAAAAGAAGGAGAGCACCATGAACCTCTCTTTTGCAAATGTCTGAAGCTAGTCAGCAGAAGGTGCTACACTTTGCAAAACATGAATTTGTCATCTTTGCCTACACCTGCAAATTCTGTGAATTATAGTTACTTTGCATGGAGGCAAACAATGTAGGAAACGTTCTATTTTGTTAATTAGTCCCATGAATTTTTACTCATATAAAATACCAGAAAGTTACACATTTGCACCTACATGGGAATGTTAATGTCATTAGTCGTCTATTCTGAATGAATCAAATTGACTTTAAGCTGAATTCTACATAGAGAGCAGCAAAGTTCTTTTTGTTAGCAGGAGAGCTGGTTTTGAATGTTCACATTCCTGTTTGGAGAGATCTATGGGTAATCTGGAATCCTAACACAGGGAGTATTTTGTAGAAAATAGCTGGCTGTGTGATTGAGTCAAAAAGTTGCTGCTGCTGCAGTAAATCTCTGCCATAGTTTAGCATGAAGGCATATCTGAATGGAGAAACAGATCCTTGCATTTTAGAAGCATATATGAGAAATGAAAGTGTCACAGGGGACAAAAAATGGCTATTTCATGGGAAGGGAAGAGATATATATAAAATCAAAACATGCCATGAAATTTGAATGTATGACACATTTCAAAATGAGGGGAAACCCAGCAGATTAATGTTGTTTGTACATTTTCAGCAATCCTGCAGTCACCTTGTACTTAACATTAGCCATGAAATGACAGCAGAATCAAACCCAGTGAATATTTATTTAGCCCTAAGGTATTAAGACTAATTCCTTCTGTTGTCCCCTCTGTTGTTCTTTCACACAAATGTGAAAAAGTTGGCACATGCAAACTTTAATTCACTAATGGTAAGCTAAGGGGATATAGAGCTATTTTAACTTACAGAGGTACTTGCATAAGCAGTTACAAAATCATTATACTGTTACTGCAATGTAGGAGAAAAGGTTTAAACTTTGTAGTGTGGTGGCTCTTAACTGACTGGTGGATCAGTGGTTTTCTGTACAAAGGCCTGAACCCCATCATTTCATGAGGAGAATTTTATGCTGAGGATTTCTGAGGTGCAACCAGGAGCTGACAAATGCTTGGTGGGGTTTTACTGGATCAGCTTTACATTAGTTCAGAAAAAAATACGTAAAGAACACGGTCCAAATCCTTTTCGTCTTTTGCATCAGCACAGCTTTTTTAATAGTTAACACTTGTGCACCCTGGAATTGTGCCACATATCCTAAGTCTTCTCTGCCCATTTTATGAGCCCTGCGTGTTCCACTTCCATGCCAATTCTCTGAAGCTGGAGTCTGGTATGCTCCAAACACATCTTCTAGATATTCACTTCTGAGTGCCATGAGCTTCCTGCTTGTGTAGCTATTTCATTCTGCTTCTTCAGCAGATCTCCACGAATTCAGAAATACAGCAAGCTTACACCTCCCCCAATATCTGTCTATGCAGGATGGCCTTAAGACAGTTTTTCAATGAACTCTGGGCTCTAGATGAGCTTCTTATCATGGCAGGTTTTTTCTGCAAATCTGCCTGGTCATACCCTGTACATCTTTCAAAAGACAGTTTGAATTAAGCCAGGCCTATTTGCAATCCTGACCTCATTCCTTGCTCTAACATATCAGCTCTGAGGAATTTTACTGGTCATACATTCACACATGGTCTAGATACCTTTAGCCCATTGTGTTACCTGTGAATATTGAAAAAAACAAATTAATTTCATTGTCACACACTTATGAGGTGTTTTTTTTCATTCAAAATGTAATTAGGTCTAAACTAATAGCCATATACTGGGTTATTGATGCCTACAATTATTACTAATACAGCAGAGCAAATTATGATTCTATTTCGTTCAATAATTGCAATAAAAATATAGAAAAATCTTCTACATTGAATTAGAAATGGACTTATTCTGTGTTTTTTCATTGTAATGCTGCATTTTGTTCCCAGATTATGTGCCTCTAATTATTTTGTCTTTAAAAAATATAGACCACTTGCCAATAAAAAAATGTTGTTTGAAAGAAGAAACCCAAAATGATTCATTAAAATATGTCAAAATAAGCAGTTGGTTATTTTAAAATGAAACATTTCAGATCTTTTTATACTGCTTCCATATTTTTTCAGCTGTAATTATTTGCCAAATTACATTCATTGATGTGAACAATTTTGGTCGCTTTAAAACTGTACTTTCAGTGACTTTCACAGTAACTGAAAAAAGAACACCTCTCCCTGCTGTTATAGCAATAAAGCATGTAAAAATATCCTCTGCAAAATGGAGCAGGAACAGTCACAATAGCTGAATAAGAAAGAATATTTCTGTTTCATGAAAGTAATCCAGTAGGCATTTTCCATCCTGTCTGCATTTAGCAGTTGTGAGTGGTCAACAGCTGTATCTAAAAGCTTTCTAGCGCCTCACATTAAACATTTTTTCATCTCCCAGGCTGAGGTTCCTCTCTTGCCTGAGTTAGAGTATGCATTTGAGTCTCAAATACATACCCCTGAATCAGTAATTTAGTGATTTCTTTCTTTATGAGGGCCCACACTGTCTTCTTTGTCTACTGAATATGTTTAATGTAATAAACATGATTTGGTAAATAGGGGTTTACATATTTCAGAAAACTTTTAGTCTTGAAGATTCTCACTCACCAGAAATTCCAGCTTTTTTGAAAATGGTGTCTACTGCCCTGTGAGAAAATCTGATTTGAATTCACCTATATTTTCTTATTATAACAGGAGATTTTGGTGTAATTTCCCAACTCTCTGTAATCAAGTCAGATTAGCGCTTCTGTACTGCTAAGATTAACACATAGGCTGAATTCTACATGTGCCAGAGACACCGTTTTGGTCATACCAAGCATATAAAATAAATCATGTGCATAAGGCTTTGCAGGATCAGGTTACTTTTAAGAAAAGTTGCATCTAACACACCTGTTTATATAAATACATTCATACACAGGTAGAAAGATGAGAGATAGAGAAGATATGAGAATGATGACTGGGTTGCCACTAGAATTCCATTTTGTGCAGAACACAAGAATTGTTCCTCTGGTACCATATAACTAGAAAACCAAAAATTTCTCTCTGTCTTCTACCTCTGAGATCTTAAATTTTAAGAGATGTACATATGTATTAGTGGTCAGGGCCATATAAATATTAAATGGCATAGATCTCTGTTCATAATACACCAAAATTAAGGACTATAGTATTTTTCCTTCTGGAAAGGATTTGTGCAGTACATAATTTATCGTATTCTCCACACATATAGTGGAGGGTACAATGTCTTCTGTTTATTGACTGAACAGAGCACCAAAATCACCTTTTTGGCTAAAGTTCTAACACCCCAGCTCTCATGCAGGATTCACATCCTTACAAATGAAGTTATTTATTAGTGCCTCACTTGAGATATTTGCTTCCCTCATGGGTTCCTTATCGGTACAAATTACTCCTGTGGACATTCTAATTAGACACAAGATGAAAATTTTTCAGAAAGAGAATAATCAGCCACTGGAATCCTTCCAGGGACTCCCTAACACTGGACACTTTTAAGATTCAGCTGGGCCATCTTTTCCACACCATGCTTTTGCCAGAAAAGATTGGACCATATGATCCTTGATGTCCCTTCCAAGCCAGAGTTCTATGATTCTATGAATGTAGTATCTGCGATTATTAATAAGAATATTATCAATCAAGTCAGTCTGACTTTGGAGAAGCTTTTTATTCATTTGTCTTTCTGAGAACTTAAGACCTTGATGAAGGTGCCTCATTGAAAATGGAAGTGATACAACCAACAAACAATGCAGCTAAAAATGGCTGTCAGGGTTTAGAATGAGTATTTTAGATCAGTCAGCCAAGAATCCTTTTAAATTTGATAACAATTGGCTATACATTTTGTGCTACCAAAATGTGAAACTCTTCTGTCCTGGCGAAAATGTGCTTGGTTTCTCATTGAATATCTACACGGTTTTGAGGGCTGTTGGCATTTATGCCTGAACACCGCCTCTCCCCAACAAGATCTGTTAGAATCTTTCTGTTACTGATATAACCACAAGTATTTATGCAGTTTATTTAAACCTCATGCTAAAAAGGCATTGCACCATTATACATGTCATGACAAACCATTCATTTCTGATATGTTTAAAAGAGCCAGATTTGGAGTGCCAGGGATTCAGGATGACCAGGACTATCTGCTACTTCTCTGTATTTCCCATTTTATTTACTGTGAGTTTCATTTAATTGATTGCCAACTGAGAAGAACATAACTGATTAAAAATAAAGAATAGAAATAACATAAAATAATATTTGCAGTTTAAAATGTGTAAGTTAAATATCCAGCCTACTCAAGGCAGTAGTCTATAGTGGAACATGTATTCTTCTCTCAAAACGCAGTTCATTAACTGGATGATGCTCTTACTGAACCACATGAAATCATTTACACAACAGAACTGCAAATATTAACAGGTTTTTTGTGATCATATTATCATAAACAGGTAAGAAATAAGGAAACTATGAGAAAAAAACTCCATGAAGTTCCATGCCCCGCAAAGTCATGTGGTAATGGCTTTTCTAAGATTTGTCATTCTAGATGTCTCTGCCGATGGCAGGGGGATTGGAACTAGATAATCTGTAAGATTTTTTACAACCCCAACCTTTCTATGATTCTATGATTCTATGACTCCATGATTCAGTGATAAGAGGGCCAACAGCTCCCATTGCCCCAAAAGTGAATATGGCCACGATCATCGTTTTCACAATCTACTAACTTCAGGAGAAAAATCTGAAGAACAGGATTTGTCAGGTTGGCACGGTTTTTCATACTCATCAAACTGTTTAGAGAGCTTAGCTGAAGTAAAAAGTGAAACAGCATAGCAGCTGGTGCAAAAAGATCCTTAAACATTTGATAGATGATGTACGTGAGAGAAAGCATTGCTCTGGCTGAGAGAGGGAGAACTGCAACAAAGACCCCAATTTATTTTTGCCATTTTGCCCATTATACCCAGGATTACAGCAGAAAACAAAGAAAAAATGGCGTCGTTCCTTTCAAGTGCAAAGTGTGACTGCATTTCATTCTGCTCCACCCCTTCTGCAGATTAAAGCCTGAGAATGACTACTATGTTTTCACGCCAAAATATAGATCCATAAATAAATCACTAAATAAAACTGATCATCTGCTGCAGGACAGATGTTAACAAAGCACTTGTGGCACAGAAGTGAAATTGATATTAAAAACATTTGCAAACAACCCTATGACTGGCAAGTATCAAAACCAAGAGATTCATCTTTAATGTTGGTACTTTTCTCTAATTCAGATGTATTAAAAAAAGAGACACCATATGCTCAGGGGTGGGAACAGGGTGGATATACCAAAGTGACATTATATAGAAACTATAATAAAATCACTGTTGAAGAATTATTCCCATATGACATGCCGTTGAATGTGTTTGGATGTAAAGGAACTGACAAAACATAAATAATCAAATATATAATTCGGCCTTAAAACTTGCTGTTGAAGGATGGTATTGAGGATGAAACTAATTTTATGAGGCATTAGCAGGTATGAATTTGTGGGCAGAAGAAATATGTTTTACAGCCTGTGTTTCTCAAGGTATTTACATCTACATGTCACTTAGAGTGAGTTTTCTTTTAAGTGGGTTCCTCTTATTCCTAAAGTCACACAGGAGCGTGTTCTACCAGCCAAGCCTCAATGCCTCCTGGACCATGTCTGATAAGGATGACATTAGAAGAATGTCAGGTGTTTCAGTTACTGTACACTTCATGTAGTATATTCCTTTAAACTGATATATTTCGTGTCAGTTGAAAAGAGGACTTTTGTATTTCTGTTACAGGATAGGCTGATTTGGATTACTTAATCCTTTCTGAGTGGATTGCTATAAATTAGGGACAAAAACCTCAGGCCTCATGAACACTTAAATAAGGTGGTGTAGGTGTATCCTTATTCCACCCTGCAGCCCCACTAGTTAAATATTACAAATCCATACCTCATTTTTGCAGAATCTGAAAACATTTGTGAATTTGGGACAGCTTCCAGAAACTTGCAGAATGTCTCATTCTGGAGGACTGCAACAAGGAAACAGTAAATATTTCTGAAATGAAACATTGATACTTCACATTTAAATTATGCTTTTGTTGAAAAACTGACCTAATTTGAAGGGGTCAGAAATGTGTATAAAAGCCAAAAAATTAAGCTTTTTTTTTTTTTTGGTACAACTGAAATTACATTTTTCCCTGGATGACCAAAGAAAAAAATCCACTATTATGTGCTCTTAATCTACTCGGATTTTGAGCTTGTTACATAACGATTTTGATCAGGAGGTGATTTCTTCATAAAATAGTTACATAATTGCAATTTAGGTGTAGTTATTATTAATAAAAGAACTTTTTTTTCCTTGCAGGTTTTAAGGCTTTTTGCTTGCTCATAAATTCAGCTTTCTCTTGTATATGGGAATAATTAAAGGGGCGCAAGATATTTACATAGATGAAGACTCCAGCCTCAGCGATGCCTTTGTGTGTAGCAGTGTTGGTTTTCTTGGCGCGAAGACACACCTTGGGATGGATCTGAGGTTAAAACAGCGGTTTTGAGGCTTTTGGCCTGTCTGTAACAGTGTCTATTAAAAAAAGACGTGTTGAAATGAAGCACTCTTGTGCATAAAGAGTTGTTTTTAAAGCTTCATAAAGTTCCTTTAGGTTTTTGGGTTTTTTTTCTGAAAGGATCAAAAGCGTGTAGGTGCATTCTGGGCTATCCTTTTCAGGGTGAAAGTAGAAGGGGAAATTCAGAATTCAATTACATATGTAAAATCATAAAAGTAAAGTGTAAAAGCTGTCTAAAATTATTATGCACGCCTCTTTGCCACTTAAAGTTTTAAAATAATTGATTTGTGAGATAAAATGTGCTCAAAAATCATTCAGAGACTGAAGCCTTCACTTAGTTTCAGGCCAAATCAATTTTTGTTGATACTCAAAAAAGGCAGAACAGAAAATGCAATGTACAGGCTTCATAAAGTAGAAACCTACAGGTATACTTTTATTACTGAACCATGCTATATTTCAATCCTATGCTGGTTTTTGAATTCACAGAAGTTAAGATGGTTTCAAGAATCAAAGATGGATGTAAGAACCAGGAATACAGCATGTTACTGCAGTCATCTTGTGACTTTAACTTGATGCATCTTTCATACACTACATCTCCAAGCTGTATCCCTAAGGCATAGGTAGGCATAACCTTTTGGTTCATGCACTTCACTCATCACACAGTGGAAAACCTGCTGCATTTAATTATCAATCCACAGAGGAAAAGATGAGGAAAAAGAAAAGAACCCAAAGTTTACACCATTTTTAGTACTTAAGTCCTTGCCAAGATGTGCTCATTTCTAAGGGTAAGAATAAGCATTCTCAAGGAAAATGAAAAGACTAAGGGAGGAGCAGTTGAGAAGATGAAGAGAGTAAGTCTAAACAGAAAAAAGAGCAAGCTCCTCCAGGGAATTCTAAACCTGCTTCTACTCTCATAATTAAGTGAAGCTAGTGTAACAGTGCAGATACTAAAAATGAATAAATGTTCACATTAAAATGAATGTTAAAACTCTCTTTTCCTTTTCCTTGAATCAGGAACCAACTTCCTGCTGGGGCTGAGATCATTCAGTGAATTGGCATAATGAAAATATCACTGCAAAATGTAGGTATGCACTATAAAATTGTTACCTCATTGAGATATATATTACTTTTTTGGAAGTCATCTTTCTTCTTTTTGGCACTGTAGAAAAGAGGGCTGATTTTGGTTATATCTAGTTGTGAGAGAGATCTCTGTGAAGATACCAACAATCCTCCTACAGAGTTGGACCATCCCTCCATAATCATCCCTCCTCCACCACTATACCACAGGGTTTGGATGAAACAGGTCAGGGTCTCTCCCTGGCGCAAAGAAGCCAGCCAGACTGTGGAGGTGTGCCTGGAGGCATGTTTGACCACTGGAGAGACCAGTGCCAAGGGCAGGGAACTGCCCTATAGGGATGTCCAACTGGCACCAAGCGGACTGGCAACATCCTCAGCTTCTGGCTAATAGTTTTGGCCAGGGAGCAGCCCCAGGATGAGTGAATTACTTAGCATTCTCCCTCTGCTGCACCAGCTACTCCCCAGCTACAGACCAGGTCCTGGTCCTTTGGTTTTCTTCCCCTCTTTCTACCTTCTAACAACATACCTGCTTCAAAAATGTCATAGTACCATAACAAGCCCTCACTCACTTATTCTCTTTTTTCCTCTCTTCTCTACCCATTCCCTTCACTTTTCTCCTTCTTGCCTTCCTGTGCTCCTTCTACTCATCTTAGGTATATAATGCTTGTGCCTAGAAATGATGTAGTTTTAGAAAAAAATATGCAAATTGTGCATCTGTCCAAACAGACATGTATGAATCAAGTAAGTTTTGTGTTTATTAGTATGAAATATCACACTTCAGTAAAAATGCAAATAAATAAAGAAGAAGAAAGAAAGGCAAGAAAACAAGTATGCAGAAGGAGAGCAAGAGACTATAGTAAAGGGAAGCAGAGCAAAAAGAAAACAAGGAAGCATTGCCTTGCAAATATGCTTCTGAGAGGAATCCTGAAGTTTTCTGTTCTCTTTGTCAATGAGGTAAGTGGAGACAGATCTAACTGGAAAGTCTACCATTTCCTCACCTATTATTTTTTGTCTGCCAGAAATGTACAAGGAATTTACTTAGATGGCTGTGAGTTTCAAATCTTTTGGCTGAGACAACAGGAATCACAGTTGCACTGCAGATTGGATGATACATACGGATCACGGTGTGAAACACAATGCTGGAGAGTGATTATTGTCAGTAACTGCATTACTCTTTTGTGACAAAAAGCCCGAGGTCTGGAACTTTTCTGAGATACATTGAAAACTTGACCTCTCTGTGAGCAAGAGAACCAATTTTCTCATTGTATTTTGCAATGCAGGAGGAGTCAGACACTCATATTTATTCTTAAAGGGATAGTCCTTGATTGAAACAAGATTTAAGTATGTAATCTTTAACAGGATTGGCAAATAGATTTTAAAAATATCATATACCATGCAACTATATGTATATTGTTCTTGGCTAAGCTTGTTCATGATTTAAATCAAAATATTATAATAGATATTTTATGAGGTGACAACAAAGACTGGTTTTCATTATACTGTATGCAAAGAGTGGGAAACATAAGAATAATCCATCTTTATAATATATTCCTAATTTTAATCATTTATGCATAATAGACATGATTATATAGCATCCTTCCCTCAAAAATTTCTCAGTGTATCCAACAGTATTAAAAACATACTCTACTAGTGGTAAGGCAAGCTGCATGCTGTGGGGTGTTGCCTGAGCCCTTCCCAAACACATCCATGGATGATCAGAGCAAAGAGTCCACCACTTGGTCAGGAAATGCAAACACATAAATATGCAGATCATGTCCTTTGGTCTTGCTGGCACTGCTGTCAGTCACACCTGCTGCATAGCCTACAGAGATGCTTTTCTGTTGCTTTTTAGACATGGAATTGGACAGGCACCTTTCTCCATACAGCACAGAAAACAGCCCCTCAGGCAGCAGTTTTGTTGAGGTACACCCAGAGACAATTAGTCTGACTAGAGGGACAATGCAGAAGCTCAACCACCTGTTAGCAAACCACAGAAACTCCCTGCAATAACAGGCTAAATAACTCACCCAGCTGGAAGCACATGAAAAAAGATGCAGGTTTTGTTTGGGGTTGGTTTGGTGTGGTTTCATTTTAAAGGGTCATAACAGGTGGTGGTGTGCAAGCATTGCCAGGGAGGCCCTGGTCCTATCCATTGGAATGGAGGCAAGAGTGTTGAGAAAAGCACATTGTTCTGCAACAAATCTATTTGCCCATTCTCACTGAAATGAATAGCCCTTCATTCCAGTGGGAATTTGTGCTGTCACTTCAAATGTTATGCATATAAATTAATTTCACACTGCTTCAGGACTTTGTTTTTAAACTACCAAAAGGGTTAAGAACTGAGAAGGAAACACTTGCCAAACTCCCCGATCTAAACTAAGCGTAAGAGAATTTTTTTATTTATTTTTTTGTTTTGTTTGGGGGGAAGGGCAGGTGGGTGAATAATGGCCAGAAAGAGAGGGAAATGGGGACTGGAAATAAAGTACAGTCTTTTGTATTTCTACAGCTCAAAGATGCTTTTGAACAGGACTGCTGCCAACTGTGGAAAAGCATCTTTTATGGAAAAAATATGCCAGTGACAATGGATTTACAAGAACTGGGCCAGTGTGTCCTATAGCCATTTATTCCATATTATGCAAGATTACTTGTTTGGAGCATCATGCCTTCAGGAGTGTTCTAAGCATTGGGGAGCCAAATTTAGACTTGGTATCATGAAGTCAAATTTCCTTTTGTATCACAAACTCCCCAGGATGCCTGATTACAACAGTGCTGAATCTGGCACTGGAAGATGTTACCTACAGACTGGGCACAGTTTTGCTTAAATATGACAAATTGCATTTGCTTCCTTAGCCTGCATGAATTGATGTACATAATATGGTGCTAGACCTTCAAAACATTTTATTTTAAACAGACTTAATGCTTTTTGTTGTTTTGGAATGAGAAGGAATAAAAATAGAGCAGATGGCAATTTGAATATACTTGTCACAAGCAGGATTTTAAGGTTGCACTCTCAATTACACTGTGGCCTCATTATATTCCCTACCCATCCTAGGAATGCCTTAAACTTGGTGTAAATGTAATTATGAAATGTAATTTGTTTTGACTGCTAACTATAAAATGGGATTTATCTGTATAGGACTCATCTATACAGGGAAATGGAATAATTACACCCAATTAAAACATCTACCTGGGATGTTACATCAGCAAAGCCATAACAGTATAAATTATTCTGCTACAATTATGCTCATTAGTTTTCCCAGGTAAAAAAGCTCTTATCATAAATAAAAATGAGTCTCTAATGATTAATTCAGCATTATATTTATCCAGGTTTATTGGCATGGGGGAATACATTGGTTACCATGGAATCAAAAGGCAGAGTCTAACAGCAGAATAAAGAACCAGGCATCAAAAGTATCAGCAGAGTGAGAAACCATCTTTTAAACAAAAAGGTTTGCCACATGAACATGTCTGTGAACCTTTGGACAGCATCCTGTGTACCACCTGAGCAACTCCTACTGTCTCTACTGCAAATTGGGACAAGTACAGTTTTGCACTAGCTGAGGATTAGGCTGGCAAAATTACACTGATTTCATAAAACTTTAAGTCCTTTCAGTTATGTTGGTTTTCACAGCAAAATGTTGAAGAATGTCCAACATCCATCATAGCCAGCAATTTGCTTGTAGTAATTCTTCATCTGAATTCTGTTTTGTTTCACAGTTACAAAAAAATGAGGCCAGTTAATTGGCAAGCAGTGTGGCTGAAGACGGAATGAACATACTATTGTGAGCATCTGAAAAAACTCAGCCAAACATATCTTTGAGAGAAACCGCTCTTTACGTCCACTATTGAAAGAAATCAGCAAATATTTTGGGGGATATGTGGTACTTATGTGAAACTCACTCACCACAGATGTTTCAGCAGCAAGTATGGTATTTATAGCAATTCAGTTTTTTCCTTGACGTTTTGCAAGGACAGTGCATCTGAAATGAAAAAGAACACCTAGACTGTAAAGAGGCAAGACTCTCAAGCCACTTCTTTTAAGGTACTGTATTTTGCTGTTGAAAAATCTCAGCTGGGGATACATTCCTTGACACCATACCCACAAAATGATCAGCGCCGAGATGCAGTAAAGAAACTGCATTTCTCGTAAAAGTCACCTTTAATTTTGTGACCTGGTTACAGACTGCTTTAATTCTCAAGACAGCCCTTAGCTGGACTCCAGGGACCTTGGGCAGAGGCACAAATTCCCTCTTCACCTCGAGCAGTCACTTTGCCCTAACAATATTCGGAGCATTGGTCTCCGCCCGTGGCTGGAGCATCATTGCTCCCTGCGGGGCAGCTCTGCCCTCGTCGGTGGCAACGTTTCCCAGAGCAATGCTATGTGCTGTGCCACAGCCAAGAATCCCTAAAGGCATCAGCGTGACAGAAACGCTGCCTGCTGACCCCGGACCCCCGCCGGCCCCTCTGCGCGGGCTGCACAGGGCCGTATTTGGTATTCCTCGGTGAACTCTGCACAGGGCTCGCTCTGGTCCCACATGGTTTCAGACCTTCGGATCCTGCCATCTCTGACGGGCTCGGTACTGCCTCGGAGCCGTGCGCTCCACGCTCCCCGAGTGCTGCCCAGACGCCGGCACAAGCCCCGTCGGGAAGACCTGCGGCAACGGAGCTCCTGCCCGGCCCCTCGCTGCCCCGCACGGCGCTCTGCCAAGGGCAGCGTAAGCGACGCGAGGACGACGCCGGGAAAGTTTATTGTTGGCAAAACCAGTGGGCACGTGCTGCACGCCAGCGGCCTCAGTGCGGGATTCCAGCCTAGCGACCAGCCGCCTCCGCAACCGGCCCTCCACGACCATCCGGGAGCGGTCCCGGCCGGATATCCCGGCTCTCGGGAATGCCCTCGCCCGGCATCTGGCAGAGAGAGTGCTGCGGCCGGTCCCCCGCCGCTCCCCGCCCAGGGCGAGCGCTACTAGCCGATCCCCAGCCCGTCGGCTAGTGGCCGCCCAGGCCACCCAGGACCGGCGGCGGGGACGGCAGGAGCCCAACGGGCGACGCGAGAGCCGGTCGCGAGTGTAGAGTCCGGCCGGGCGGACGCCCCCGACCGCGCTCGGGCGGCGGCGGGATGTACCAACAGCTCCGCGGGGGAGGACGCCGTTACGCCCCCTCCCACCAGCCTCCCGCGGCAACCTTGATACCAACGGGAACCCTCCCCCACCCCCGATGCGCGGAGCTCGTCTGCGAGTCCCACAGTGCGGGGCGGGAAAGGCGGGGGCGAAGCGACTCGCCCTGGGGCGGGGGAGGGGTGGTGGGGGTCGCGGTAGAGGCGCCTGGCGCACGCATCCCGCCTTCCCCTGCTCCCCCCTCCCTGCAGTGGGTGGTGCGGCCCGCTCTGAGAGGGCGGGAGCGCCGCGCCCCGCCCCGCTCGGTGACACAGGCTCCGTGTGGGGAGGCGCCGGCGGCGCGGGACCGACTGGGCGTCGTAGTGGCGGCGACTGCGAGCTGAGCCCGAAGAATGGCAGGGGCTGGAGCCGCTGCGGAGGCTGCTGCTGGTTTCTCTCCTTCGCCACCTGCCCGCGCCCGCCGGGAACTTTTCCTAGCGGCTGGTAGCGGTGCCTCCCCCCGGTGGTGGCAGCGGCGGCGGCGGCTGCTGCGTTTGGCAGTGCCTCCCGGGCCGGGGCTGGGGCTCCTGGGGCTGGTTTTCTCTCGTTTCTGCTGCAGTAAGTGGAACTTTTCCCCTTGGCAGACGGGCGAGGGGGCGGGTGGAGGAAGAGGAGGAGAGAAACCCGAGCCCCGGTAGCGCCGGGGGACGCGGCCGAGTTGAGGGAAACTTTGTCTGGCGCCCGGCGGTGGGGGCCGCCGGCCGCCCTGCGCGGGAGGAACCGGACAGGACGTGGCTGGGATGGTGAAGGAGGGAGGTATGCGAGGCAGGTCCGAACCGGAGCCCGCACCGCCGAGACCTATGGACTCTTTCCTCCGGGAACATCCGCTGCGCCCGCAGTCGAGAGAGCGGGTGTCCCGGGAGGCCAAGTATCCCTGGCAGTTGGGCTGAGGTGGCAGCGGCCTGGGTGGGGCAATAGGGAAAGTTTATTCTTCTGCTGGGGCTTCCCCCGGCGGACGGCAGGTTATCCACTGTAATTCCCGTCCTGAGCGGCGGGATTTCGTTAATTTGCGGGAATTCACGGGTGCTTCCCCCCCCCCCCCCCCGCCCCCCCTTATTTCTCATCCCGTAGGAAGGACAGAAGGGTCTTGGTGTTTTTCCGGGTGTGCCTGGGGGGAGGAATACTACGCGCTTTGCCTCAGGGGGCGTGGGCTCATGTCGTTGTTCCCTCTCAATGAGGGTGAAACCCGTGCTGGTTTCGGTGTGGGGTCGCTCGCCGCTGCTGCTGAGGTGGGATCGTGTGCTTGCTCTATATCATCCGCGTCCTGAGTAGCTGCTGCCGGGGACACTGCGGTGCGGGCTCCGCCGGGCTTGGCGTGACCGCCCGCAGGAAAATGCCATCACCTACCCCCCACCCCCCCACCCCGTTCATCTTCCTGTGGGGAAAAAACAAGCAACGTAGCATTTGGAAACTGAGCAGGAATTTATTTATTTACTTATTTATAATGTACTGCATGCGGTGTAGTGTTATGTTTTTTACAGCAGTGGAACATGAGAGCTGATAAAAGTAGACTTGGACAAGAGCAAATCGAAAACCCTCATCCTGCCGTTGTATTCCCAATACAAGGGAATAGCTGGCAAGGATATTTTATTATAGGAGACGCTGTGTCCCTTCCCTCTTTAATGAAGGAGAAAGAAGTTAGAGGACGTAGTCTCTGGAGGTTCATGTGATAAAAATACCCAGGAACGAGCAAGCCATGCCGCCGTAAAACACTTGTGTAGTATCTGAGAAGTGCTTTCTCAGGGAGGGAGTTGAGGCGCTGTAGAATTGTGCTGGTGCATGTAGTAGTCTCCCCCCTCTGGCAATGATGTAGCTTTCAAAAAAGGTGATTGTTACTAAGTTTGTAAATATCAAGAAGGGGTCACGTTTCACACTTAAAGGCTTAAAGACTTAGTTTTCATATGGTTGGCAAACTTTCTGCCCTAGCACTTTTCTCCCCTCTCTTTGTTCAGTGTTATTTCTGCTTTTTTGCAATTAAAAGTGAAGTTGCAGGCTTGACATGACCTTGACAAGCTATTTTTACATCTAAATGTGAAGTTAATAGTAACGATGAAGCTAATAGCATCCGTGCCTAGTGTCATACAGCGAATCAACCATTTTAGTCTTGATAAATGTAATTCGGGTTGTCAGTCTTCCCAGATTCTTTTTTTTTTTTTTTTTTTTTTTCACAAGTGATAACTCTCCACAACTTCAGCCAGAAGTGGCAATGTTGTGTTGAAATAATTCTGTTCTTGGAGCACAAAGTTTTGAAGTATAATCTCTAGGTAAAAGGGAAAACTTGAAAAACTGTTGCAGACTTTTGGACTTGGAGGTAAGCAGCAGGGGAAGAGGTTTTTGTGTCAATATCTTAGGTTATAGTTTTCTTTTCATCTTTAAATTTCCCACAGTTGTTTTCATTGTGTTTGTAACTGTAACATGTGACTATGAAGGAACAATATTAATACTGCACTCTTAAAAGTGCTCTTAAATATATTTTGAGCATGTTTACATGTTGATGGCACCCCAAACTGCTTATTACTTTTGGTTGCCTTTTGTCCTCCTACTCAGCTAATTCTGATAATGGTAGCAAAAGAAAGATTTGAAAAAGCTGCCATAAATGATCCCAATCCTAGTAGAATAGAGTCACCACAAAACCAAATAAATTTTTATCCAGTCATTTTGATTGACAGTTAGAAATTATTTATTTGAGCTAGAATTCCTCAGAGAAATATTGCCAAAAACATCTCAACGCTCACACCAAAAAACTGAAGGGGGAAAGAGAAAATATATCAGGAATCTGAAATAGCAGCTTTTCTATTTTTGAGTAGATATAGACCTGCTTTAATAAACGCTGCTTCTTTTACGAAAGTAAGACTACTGGCTTCAGGTTATACATATAAGTACTTCTTCCACTTCTCTGTCAAACAGTGCACGATGCCACGAAGTGCGTACTAAACTTAACGTGATCAAAGTAGTGTAACTTGAACTAGGGGACATCTATGACATCCATAGAAGCATCATGATAGCCTTTAATCTATAAAGTAACTTATTTTGCATTGCAGCAAATGCTTTTCAGCTATGCTGTAAGTGAGGACTTGTGTGCTACTAAATAATAAATTCCTCATAATTCCTGTGTCTCGTTTGTTTGCACACAGTGAAAAATTTTGTGCAAATTTTTTTTTAAATGTAAGCTTGAATTAAAAATAAGCAGAACTGTAAAGTGAGGTGAATAGAAGGATGTTCAAGATGCATTTTCCAGGTATTTTGTTGAAGAAATAATTTTTTTTCAATTTAAATTGCTGGATATGTTAAACTTCTCAGTAAGGTTAGACAAAGAAGTATACATATGTGATCTAAGATCCCAATGAATTTTTTTTTTTTACAGGAGCCTGGAATGCAGAACTCCAGACTGGCAGTAGAGCTGGAAGGATTGGGTTATAAAGGTGTAGATAATATAAGAGTGCAGTGTGCCATATACAAAAATAATTTAAAAAAAAGAAAATCCCCAAGTAATTATTGATGAGAACAATCTGGCTAGAAACATTTTTACTAATTTTTCAGGTGTAGTCATGGCAAATTCGAATGTCAAGCAAAGCAGGTACCAACTTGGAAATGGGAAGGTGTAGTAGAGTTATCAGCAAGACAACAGAATGTGGTTTTTCCTCATTTTATGTTAGCTGTTAAGAAATCTGTGTATAAATATGCATTTATGTTTTGAAAATGGTATGGAAATGAAAGCTTGTTTGAACAGGTGTTTGGTGAAGCAGTACAACAGCAGTGAAAGAAGAAATAGGAATGCTGTAGAAGGTATTTGAAAAGTTGGAATGAAATAGTGGTGAACCATGTAGTAGATTGGGCAGTTATGAAGCTGCTGTGTGAAGGAACAGAGCAGCTGCACGGGTAAGAACAGCAGATAGGAGAGTTTGAATCTGGATTGTTTGATAATTAACAAAAAAATTTTTTAACGTTGCCAGAAGTTTGTCCAGACTGTACTTGAGGATAACTCATTAGAATATGAGGTGTGATCTTTTGAAAGAATTCTTAGCTGTTTCATTGTGGTACGTCTGTTATTTTTCCATGTTACTGTTACACTGTGATGCTTTTGGTGTGCAAGAACTCCCATTTACATATAGAAATGAAGTACAATGTTGTTTGAGTTAGGATCTGAACACCTGGAGTATCATAAAATAATTGTGATGGTTGTTTAGCCACTTGTGCTACATAACAGTTGAACAGTTACTTGATTTAAACAGTGTTTCTCTCTTGCCTTCTTAAACAAATTAATTTTATGTCATGGGATATGCATTCTCTTTGATAGTGGAAAAAGAAAAGTAGCTCTAGCAGGATTTACTTTTTGTGAGATAGAGAGTCAAGTATCCTGTTAAGAAATGTGGTCAAATCTAGCTTGTTTTCTTTCTGATGCCTTTTATGTAGTATTGCTGACAGGGTGATATTGAGAAACAAAGGACTGTTCTGTAGCAGGAAAAGCAAAAATATGTAAACTTTATAGACTACTTGTACCAGTTGATTACCCTTCAGGTGCTGCTAGTAGAGCTTTTAAGGCAGGCACAATCTGATGTAGATTGCATCTGATGTGAGAAGGGAAAAGGAGATGGGAGTGTGTTGCTTCAGAATGCAGTGTCTGGGGCTAGTGAGTGGAGCATTCATGGAACTCAAAGGAAAAATAATTTGGAAACTCCAGAATCAAAAGTCTGAATTTCAATTTGTAGAAACCAAATCCAGAGTGAATGAAATTAAGGTAAGAGAAGAATAAAACCTGGTACACAGAAGATAATCTTGCTAAGTGCCAACTACCTGCAGTGCTGTTCGTAAGTGTTGTTTTTTAGTGTTGGTTATCTGTTGAAGAGCAATAAACTTTGCATCTGCTGTTACACCAACCTGTGGCTGTGGAGGTGGCCTGCCCCACTGCTGTGTGGCTGAATTCAGCTTTGTCCAAAGCTTTGTTTAGCTCTTTATCAGAAGGTACGGTTGCAGACTGCTTGGATATGTGTGCCAGGAAGTGAGAGTGTTGAGATTGTGTGTGTTGCTCTGGAGCCCCTGTACACTGCCACTTAAAGGTGGCTCTGTGATGACGGATTACTTTGCTGTTTGTGTTTGTGCCTCAGGCTTGTTTCCAGCTTGGAATGAATGTGTTGTATTGGATGAGAATTATTGGAACTTTGGTTGGTTGGTTGATTTTTTACCCTGATGACTTCTGTTTTGATTGGTATGTGAATTGTTATGCAGAAGTTTCTGTCAGAAATTTTGTAAGGCAGCTGATAGTTGGAGGTGAGTGACCAGATTTGCTAAGTGAAAAATAGGTATAGGTGCAATTATTTAATTACTATTACTTTGTTATGCCACATGTTCTTGGATTTTGTGGTCGTTAGAGGTGGATGTATATATGATCTTTAAAGGTGCCTTTAACCAAAACACTTTTGTTTCTATGGTTTGTTTTTGGTAGGGTTAGCCCGTCTAAAACAAGATTTTTGAGCAGTACTTATTTGGAGGCTAGTTGTATTCCATGCGTCAGAGTTCATAGGTGTAAGAAATGCAGTAATGTATTTTTATTGAGAGGTTGGAGATGATGAATTTTTGACTAGGCATGAAGTAGGTTTATCAAGCTTTCTTGTTTAAGGGATCATTAGTATTATTCCATATTTCTGATTAGAAAGCAGAAGGATTGCCTAGAAAATAGTATTATCTGAGTATGGGGAGAAATCACAAAAAAAGCTAAGAAAGAAAAGGTGGGAATAGCTGAATGTGGAAAAAATGCAAGGAAATATATGAGAAGCAAATAAAGAACGACTTGTGCAGTAAAGGATGTGTCAGGGGAAATAATTACTGTGTTTCTGTCTCTGTCATGGGGACAGATGGTAAAGCTGTTGGGTGAAAGCTTGTCTTACTCCGCTGGATGTCCTGGATGTGAAGGTGTAAAACACTGTGTTAAAAGGAGGTGGAGGTGTGTATGAGTGAGGCTCCTGAGGGGGCTCATGGACAACATTTGCATTCATTTGATTCTTATGTACTAAGCCCATGGTTGCTTAGTACATAAGCTTGTGATGAAGAGCTTCGAAGTGTAGCACAAATTCCAAGTCATGGTGAAAACACCAAACCCACTTTTTTGATGTTATCCAATATTAAATGCTTCAGGAGTTACTTTTCAGGTAATTAACTTTCAGACTTTGGACTGTTTCAACTGTGAACCCAAAAATTCGTCTTTCTGTCCATAAGTTAGCAATAGAAGAAAATTAGCAGCAGAAATGAAAAAAAACCCTTTAATGTCTTAAAGCTTCTGTTGATGTCCTCTCTCCTTTTACCTTGGTTTTTCCAAGTGTATGGGAAGGTAAAGGTAGGTAAAGTTTAGTGTGTTACCAAGAAGTCAACTTTTAGTTCAGTTTTGAAAAGCAGCAACAGACTTCCAGACAATCCTCTTTTATCATAGCAGCATACTTTTATTCAGTGTTTCTGCTTCTTTTCAGTTGTTTTTCAAGTAGTGTGCAGGAGTAAGAGCAATTTTAATTTTTTAATTGTGTAAAATATCATCCATCTTATTTTCAGTGTGAAGGCTAGTTGAGTGTAACTCTTGAATTGACAGGATCTGCAAGCAGTCGACAGCTCTTGCCCATTTCCCTTCCCCGACCCCCTTCCCACATCAGATTTTCATTATGTGGCATTTAAGATAACGTTATATGTCTACAGGGATTAATTGTTTTCTCCTTTTCTGTTAGTCAAGGTTGGTCATGATAGCTCTTAAATTAGTTCTGGGATTAGTTTGTACAGAACTGAATGTTCTTTTGAAAGTGACTGTTGTTTTGAATACTTCAGTGTAATGCAGTGACATGTGAAAAATTGAAATTGAGTCATTCAAATGGCAATCTCCTGGTAAAGGTGAATAAAGACTAGTCAAGTAGGTCTCCATTGCTGATATGTGTACCAATGAGTGGAAAAAAACAGCTGAGCTAGCTTGATGAATTTATTGGTTACTTTTGGATTTGTTATTTTTATTAGCCCCTCAGTTAGAAGACTACAGATTAGTGTTGGATTTTCATACTCCTGTATTGTGTGGACATTCTTTGTCCACTTCTGTTGCTTTTTTTACTTGAAATACCACCCAGCCATGCTGCATGTGGTGTATTTATATAAGCTGAAAACTAATTATTGCGGGGACAAGCATAACCAAAACCAGCCTATTGGATGAAGAGATGCTGGAGAAAGGATATGAAGTTGACATGTTCAAGATGGGTAACTTAATTTCTTTTCAGTGTATATAATTTGGTAGAAAAATACTAACTTTAGTCAGTAAAAATTAAATTACATCAAATACCCAGTAACTTCTTCATAGCAACAGATTAACTTAGGGAGTAAGACTTCTGACTCATATATAACTTGGGGGTAATTTCTTTCCCCAAATTCCTTTAATTTCTCCAACATTTACTATTGACCATTGCCACAATGAATAACTAACTCTGCTAGGGTTGATTGCTAACAGTTGGAGAAGAGAAGTCAAGAGCTGTTAAGCTTAATATGATTTTTTAATATATTTGTAAAGATTGCATTATAAAAATCCACTTGTCAAGCCTTCACCAATGCTGCTGTTCCTGTGTTTTAAACGCTTCAATGCACTTTTGATTTCAACAGATAAACTTTCTTGAAACAGAAGTAATGTTATTATTACTTCATTAAGGCCCTGTACCATTTAAAAGGACACTGTAGTGCTAAAGTAATCAACTATGAGAAATTGATGGTTGTGACCATACTGTGAATCACTTCTTGGGAAATTTAAATGCATCCTGTTGAAAGTTTCAGTGTGTTACCGGTAGCTGAGGTAGCATAAAATAATCTGCCTCTGGTAACTAGCAGGTGTAATGTAGCCATTTATCCAGGATAGGATCTATAGGAAGACGCATTCTAAGTTCTGTGTAGCTGTCTGAGGTATCCCAAGTGGTTTAGGCTTCTGCATGTGGCTTATATGTTCTACTTCCAATCTTTAAAGTCCCTTCCAATCCAAACCATTCTGTGATGCTATATCTAGAATATATATACATATATATAGTATATCTATAGTGAGTATATATATATAGTGTGTATATATATAGCATAACACAACTGTTAAGTTCAACAGTTGTAAGTAATAAGGTTTTTTACTATAACCAGATTATCACAATTGATGTATCAGTGCTTCCACCTGAATATTTAATAACTTACACTACCTCCTGATAAATCAGAATGTAATCTTTTGTGGAGAAACAGATTTGTGTAGGCTTTATGGAAAATCTTAAAATGATTCAGCAGTGTTCTACCTTATGGAAAGAGGTGAGGACTGTGTGACTCTACAGAATTGTTAGTGAAAGTTCTCTTTGTGATGAATCTCCAGAGCTACTCTACAGCTGTGTATTCTGAGTCTCAAGAGACATGGCTTAGGTATAATAAGTAGATGTGGCTACAAATAGGTGAAAACTGAAGTGAGGTGAGGAAGAGCAGTTTTGATGGTGTTTCTACAATCTGAGACTGCTGTGAAAAGAGGTCCTGAATTGATTGCTCTAAGTACATGGGAGAAGATACTGAGCAAAAGAATAGTGAGTGTTATTAACCTTAAGGGGCTTTTAATAGGATTTCCTAATATTTCCTTGTAGCTAAACTGGTGAGATATGTTTTGGGAAGTGGATTATTAGATGGCGGAAAATTTTTGTGCCCTGCTGAATGCAGAAGATTCTGAGTCCATCTGGAGGCTGGTCACTGGTGGCACCAGTGCAGGGGCAGTTCAGCTGCATTCTGACCTCTCTTCCAGGTTGTAAGGCGTTTCAAGCAGGTTTATGGATGACTATGAGAGTCAATTATCTGCTGAAACCTGGGGTTATTTGAGTGGGATGTCCACAGGTCAGAAATAACTGTTGGAAACCTTGTGAAATTCAAAAGCAGATCTGTCTTGGGGGGGGATGACACCATCCAGAAGCAGAGATGTGGTGCAGACTTGTGTCAGGTGCCTTTACAAGAAAGATCACGAAGGTCCTTGTGGGACAGTATATGCCTTTGTTGTGCAAAAGGTAAAGAGCACACTGGGCATGCTCAGCCAGTTCAATGAAGCAATTTGGGCTTCTACTATTTGGAGCTTGTGAGACTACATCAAAAGTACAGTGCACAGTTTTGTGCTCCTAAATGCACGGCAGGTGCAGAGGTGAAAGGCCACTAGGATAGGGAGTCACCACATGATGTATGAAGAGGGCTGGAGATGTGGGTTTGTTCAGCTTTGAGAAGTGTCTGAAGCGGGGCACCCTAATTGCTCCTGGCATTGTTTAATAGGCAGTGAGAGGGAAAATAATGACAGACTCTCCTTAGCTATGCAAGGGGAAAGGATAAGAGACAGCAGACACAATCTACAACAAGGGAAGTCACTATAATGTGTTAGCAGTATGTTTTCCTACACTGACAAGCGCTGAAATAGGTTGTGGAACCTCTGTCCCTGAAAATATTCAGAACCTTACTATGGTATGACCCCTGAGCAATTTGATCTGACTTCAAAGTTGGCCCTTTCAGTTGGGGATGGGATTGGATAACTTCCAGAAGTCCCCTTCTGTCTAAATGAAGCACATAGTGTGCATGGGCAGGCATGAGCTAGTATACTATAGTTGCTAGCCCTGGAAGGAAAGTAGAAGAGGTTGGAAGTCTTCTATTTAGATTAAAATGTCAAAGTAAAGTCTGAAACAAGTTTTTCCTATAAACCAGTTTGACTGCTAAAAACTTACTTCAAAATTGGATCCCAATGTTACTTCCTAATTTAAGTTAGGTATGTTAGAGAATTTGTTAAATAAAGATCTAGCTACATCTTTTCTGTTACTTCAATAAGTAGCCAATGAGAAAAATCCTGTACAGCACAGAGCTGGGTGACAGTGAGACATACTGAAAATGTAGCTTAGCAGTAAATTGAGCAGCTATTAAACAGCATTCCCTAGGCTTACTGTTGTGATGCAGTTCCTGGAGAAAAAGGGGTTAACTTTCTGGAACTGACTGCATTGAGCTGGCCTTAAGAGCTAAAAAAAAGCCAGCAGTGTCAGCAATGCAGGGGGCAGCAGCCATCCCATAACTTTGTAATGTAACTGGTAACTTATCAGACTTTTTATGGACAGCTGAGATTTGCTGCTCCTGACAAAATAAGTTTGTTCTATATTTCATTGTATAACCACAGTTGTTCAATACTGGCAGATAACACTAAAGCTTTACAGGTAATTGAAAATGTGAAGTTAAAATTTAGCTGTCCTTCTGAAGTTGTTCGATGCTTTGCAACATTACATAGTGCTAAGTACATCCTCCCTTTTTACATAGTGCAAAGTACAGCTTCCCTTCTCTTCCTGCAGACCTCAGTTCTCCCCAGAGTAGGTGATATGTGGAAAGACAACATACAAAAAGTCAAGGAGTGGTCTTCTTGAGGCAGTCAGGGCTGTCCTAGGGATTGAAGGTCTTGTTCCTTCTGCTAGGATGTCACGCACATCAGTGTATGTATGATGCACAGTGCATCAGTGTTCCTGACCAGTTTCTAATGGCTTTCTGGTTTCAGTGTAGGAAGTACAGTGCAGGGGACAGGAAATGCTGCATGTTTACAACTGTTGTTGAATGTTACTGAATGCTTAGAATTTCATGTACTACTTACTAATGTCACAGAAAAGCCAAAACAGAAACTCCCCAGTGCCCAAAATCCTGATAACAGAGTGTTTATTTAAAGCAATTCAGAAATATTGCTTGTACAGGAATGTTTGGTAGTTATGTGGATCATGTGCTCTCATACCACTAAATACAGTGGGCAGCCGTGTCCCTTTCTCCAGTTAAAGTTGAAGAAATATTCAGTTCTGTGTGACTTGAACTTTTACTTTATTGTTCCTACATAAAAGTAATATTCTACCAAAGGCAAAGATGTTAATACAACAGTATTTTTTCATTTGCCTTGTTCTCCGAAAAATGGCTGAAATGCTCTGGATAGTTGGTTTTGTGGTGATTTGTTGTTTAAGTTATCCCAAGTCAGGAGGTTTGTGCCTAAAACTCCTTGGTTAGGCTAGGAGTTTCATAGACCTTGCTTTTTAGTATGGCACACCTCTAAATGTTGATAGTTTTGCCTTGTCAAAACCAGCCAGCGTTTCTGGTGGTATCTGTCAGAGTTAATTGGGATTTTTTGTTGATTTTGTTAAACTGCATTGTGTTTATACTAGATGAACTAAGACAAGGGAAAACAACCTGTGTACTCTGACTTCATTGGCTTCATTCATCTGAACTGAGCAGTTCAGAAATCCTCCTTTCCACCCTTACCTTTGAGTAGGTAAAATATGGCATAGTTCTAGGACGTGTAGCTTGAATTTGATCACGTTTTTGTTAGACCTTATGTGTGAACATTAGGTTGAACAGTAATTGTGAATTTCAGAAATTGGTAGTTAATTGGTTCTCTGAGTTGACTTAGGTTTGCCTTGATAATGAATGTAGAGGTGGAGTCTGAGAAGTGCAGTGTAGTATCGGAAGAACAGAAAGTATATACTTATGGAAAATTAAGTTACTAAGTAACAAAATAATTAAGTACCGATATAGCACTGCACAAGTCAGTAAATACAGGCACTGAAATATGGTAATTCTTGATTTATATCTTCATTACTTCTCCTAGCCAACTGGATTGACCATCATTTCAGTATGTGTGCTGTGCAGGCTTACAATTAATATGTAAATTCTGGCTGACCATTGCAGCTCACCTGTGCTACTTAGTGTAAATACTGTGAAATGCATGAAAGATCAGGTATTAATTATTTGGACTTCTCTAGTCGCTGAACTTTCCCTGAGGAACAAGGACTACTGAACCAGAGGCAGGGTCTGTCTGATGAAGTAAGGTGGAGGGTTCTTATCCAAAAGCATTGCTAGCTTGTGAGGAGGGTTTTAAACTATGCATGTTGAGATGACCTTTGATTTTTCACTAATCTGAAAAGAAGCAAAGATGCAAGGAGCAATCAACAAGTGTCCAAGGGGGATATGATGGAAATTGGTTTTTATCCCTTCCCTTGTGAAGGCAACACAAATGAGCACAATTGCAGACTTAGGATCTCACTGGGATTGCAGCAATATTGTGGAATAGCTTGCATGACTGGAGTCATGCAATTAGCTCCATTTGTACCTTCAGGAAAGGCAGGCTGGCAAGGTGAAGAAGAGTGTCTAGAATGCTTGGAGCTGGACTGGCATGGCTAAACAACTGGAACTCAGGAAAAGGAGAGTTCATGAGCTTTGGAAGAAGGGGCAGGCAACTCAGGAGGATGTGATGTTTGCAGATGGAAAATTAGAAGCACCAAAGCTCAACTGTGATTTTATCTGGCTACTGCTGTAAAAGAAAGTAAAAAAAAATATTTTTACAAATACATGAGCAATGAAAGGAGGGCTAAGGAAAATCTCCATCCTTTTTTGAGTGTGGGGTGAAACAGTGACAAAGGGTGAGGTACATAATGAATTTTTTGCCTCAGTATTTAAAGTTACGATTAGTTCTTCTCTGGGTACCTAGCTTGGAAGACAGGGATGGGGAACAGGATGGAGCCCCCATAATCCAAGGATAAATGGTCAGTAACCTGCTGTGCCACTTAGACACACACAAATCTGTGGGGCCTGATGGCATCCACCCAAGACTACTGACAAAACTGTCAGAAATGCTCACCCAGCCACTTTGAATGATTTACCAGCAGTCGTAGTTCTAGTTCACCGGAAGTTAGCATATGTGGTGTCCAGCTACAAGAAGGACTGCAAGGAGGATATCTGTTAGTCTGTGAAATGGCAAGTTTATTATACGGTAGTGTTGAAACAACAGCCATTTAACTTGGAAGAAAGCTGTTTTTTGGACTGGATTGGCATTGGGAGCACCAACCCATGTTTTTGCAAGTTTGTGGCTAGGTGGAAGAGAATGTGCTGTTATGTCGTTAGTAACTTCCACATTTTGAAATTAGGCAGAAGACAGTAACTCCTGAGACTTCTGTAATATTTTAGTGGTCAATCGGTCAATCCCTTACCCCCAGTTTCCCTTCCCAAAAAAAAAAAAAAAAAAAGAGAAAAAAGTGAATATTGTAATAGCATTAAGTTGCCTTTCTAACTAAGGAGTGGAGAGGCATGGAGTCTGGAAGGAAGTGGCAGGGTATTTATCTGACCAGACCAGATTTAGCTGTCACCGTGGTCTGGGAAGTTTTTTCTGGAAGGATTTGTGTGGTGGAAGCTGTAGTTTTAAGTGGTGCTGGAGGAGAGTAGAATCGTGTCTGTTGCATTTCTTGGAGTATGAGGTGCCCTAATTATATATAAAAGTGCTAGTTGCTCATAGCAAATTGGAATAAAGATGAGTTACAGAATTTTGAAGTACCTTAAGAAACTGAAGTATTGAATAGTTAAGCAAGCTGAAGTGTAGGTGGTTGTTCAGTGATGCCCATGAGGCATCCTTTGTCAAGGAGAGTATTAAACTTTGTGTATGAATTATTATAAATATTAAATATTTGTATAATTGCAAAGAAGGCCTTGAGTATGTGGTGGTCAGTTCTGTGAGGTTTGCCAGAGGTCTGTTTTGAAGGGGCTGCCTGTACAAGGTCTGAACTAGGCAGTGCGCTGTTGGGAAGCATGTCCTCTGTCATGATGTTATATTGGCATCCTCTTTGAACATGAAGTATAGTAATTGCAGCTTTGAAATTTCTTAGCTCTGAAGAGTATACTAGAATTGAAACCTTATAAAAATTATCTGATGTCCAGAAAGTGACAATTTTTGTGTAATGTGTGACATTGTCTGTATCATGATAGGCAGTTTATATATAGAAGTCAGAAAAGCTGAAGCACTAGCTGACTAAAACTAGGTGATTGGGTGTTCCTGTAGATCTCCAGAATGGAATTTCTTTCATAATCTTGAACTCACAGCCCTGCAAATAAATTAAGAGATTAGGCTTTAAAATAAATTTTAAGCAAGGAACATTAGAGTTATATCTAAGCATAAGGTTATAACTTGACTTATTATTAAACATGCTCAGAATGAGTTACTTTTGTCAAAACTGAAGGCTGTCATTTCTCCTAAATCTTACTTGTTGTTGAGAATAAGACTTGTTTGTAAGGAGTGATTTGTGGATGCCACAGTGACTCAGCTGAGGACAAAATGAGGCTAACAGATTTCATGGGGAGTTAAATATACAACAAACCTAAAATTTTGAAGAGTTAAAAAGCTTTTAACAAAACACGTGACAAAAGATTAATATCTGCTTGTGGATCAGAATAAAAAAACATTAGTCATGGAGGAGACTGGTCACCTGCTGTGAGCTGGGTGTCCCTCTGATGAAGAGGAGAACCTTTACTGAAAAAAGTAACTAAAGGATACAAAGAGAAGGAAATGAGAAATACGTTAATTCGATAAGAAAGTAGCTATTTTATCAACTTGCAATGTTCGAGTTAAACCAAATACAAGCTGACCTGAGCATGAGAAAAGTATCTGAAAGTGCTCTAAGTAATTGTGTGTTTGCAGAAAGTACTGGCATTCTGTTTCATAATGTATTTGAAGTTCTACTTACTGAGCATTAAAAATGAAATGATTTTGCCATTCTAGATACTCTCAGTGTTAACTTCTATTTTGAGTTTTCCCTATTTTGTTCATGTATATCTGGGTTGGTTTCTTGATTTGCAAAGCAGGTGGAGGATAGTCTTAAACACAGTTTAAGAAACAGCAGGTTTCTAGGAAGAGGACTGGGAATGAGACTTGTAAAAATTTTGAAGTCTTCTCACAGTAGCAAGATCTGGATGAACCCAATGATCATGCTAGAACAAGTGGTATAAGTATATGGGATGGAATGTTCCAAGTTCCTGAAGTGAGAACTTGTGATTAAGTTCTTCAGCATGTGTGTCATATTGGCTAATATGAATTTTAAGGAAGACTAGTTTATTACTTCAGTAAAAATATCTTTTAATCTTATAATAACAAAGCAAATAAAATCCTTGATCATGTGCAGGATCAGCCTAGGTTAGTTTGATTTATTTATTTTTTTTAATTACTAAATATCAAACCTTTTTAAAGTAAAGGGTGCGAAGGTTTGTAATTTTGGCCATGGTGTTTATTTGAGGAATTCATATTCTGTAGCATCAAAGGATTTCTTTATTTCAATGGGCTTGGTTACTTGGGTTTTTTTTTTGCTTCTGTTTTTGTTCTCTTTTTACTGCTTTACTAGTTCATCTTCTTCCTAATCTTCACAGGCATTCACTTTTTTGCAGTGTAAGTTCTTTTGGGCCTTTATTGGGTTACCTTTTATGAGAATGATGGGTTCTTCCAGTCCTTTCCTGTAGGTCATGTTTTCTGGCCCTTTGAGCTCACTTTGCTTTCAGACTCTCTAGATGGCTTATATATGATGTGTGCTGTTCAAGCTGAACAACTCCAGATGGAGCCTCACTGATGTTGGCTTGAGCATATACTTCTATATTAGCATATTCTATAGTGTCACTTTCAATTCTTGATATGTAATCACCATGCACTTGCTGTAGCTTTCAGAACACACTTTGCTCTCTAACCAGTTATTTAACATTCTTGATGTGTTACTTAGACCTGTTCCTGCTGGCTGCTAGTCTAACTTGGACCCACTGCAGCTTGAAGGTATTTTTCTGCCTGGCTGGGAAAGGTTTGTTAAGTGTAGCTTCACTTGTTTCTTTGTGTTTAATGCATTAGTCATCAGCCCCACCAAGATTCAGATGTACAATTCTCCTTTTGCCCTCGAGTCTTCTGTTAAATATTTTGGTTATGTGTTTAAAGTGGATGCCACACAGGAGGACTTCAGCCTTTCTCACCAGATCAGTTTGTCAGAAATATTGACTCATCTTTTGTATTTCAAAAGATTTCTAAGATCATCTGGAACTCTTTAACAAACTTTCCAGTAAGATGTTTGAGTTACATTAAGGACTGCTTGTTTCAATCTCTTCTGTGTATTTATACTTATTGCTCTGATACTTAGGGATTTGAATTTGTTTAAATGGGGGTGTGAAGCATTTTGTGGTGGTTAGGCAGTAGTCATGTGTGTATGGATAACTTTTGAACTACTTGTTTACTCTTACTACTAGTTTCTTGAGGGAGTGGGACTTGAAATGAGATGTCTTCCTCCCGTCCTGCTTTTGAGCCTGACCTATTTATTGGAAAAATAGTACCTCATTGTCCTGGTTATTCCTTTCAAAGGAGATGGGATTGGAAGACTTGGTGAAACAGAGTTGGAAATATTAATTACAGAAGAACTTCTAGCTGCTTCACAGCCTGCCTTACTTATTAGTTCAACATATTTTAAAACATCTGAAAGTTTAGTGTCAGGATAAACATGTATGTCTTAATTTGCTGTGTGTTAACATGTATAAATGATTATAATGTAAGAACATATAAAATGGACATTGATGTTAATATTGTCTAAGTCAAAATTCCATACGAAGTTTTAAAGTTCATGGGACTTTGTAAACATTCTTAGTGAGTAGTTTGATTTATAGTTTTGACCTTATAAAATTGGCTTTCTAAGGGTGTCCTTCCCAACTCCATTTGAATCACGAGCCTAACATTGCTTTTTAACTTCCTCTAGTGTCTTAGATTGTCCTGTTGCTTGATACTAAAGATCTGTGCAGCATGGTGGTAAGCAGAGTACACAGGGGCACAAGTGCTGTCTTACATGGACATTAACTAGATCAGAAGCACTGGTTCACATGTGAAAATGGCATTCTGAAAGAAGAATGGTGGGTAACAGCCAAGTCTGACTCCAGGGGCAGAGTTTTTCCGAAGCTCCAACTCCAGGCTCTATGAGTTGGGTTCAAGCTAATGTTAAACTCTTAAGCTGTAACTACTTTGACTTTGTGTTGCATTGGAGTAAAGTGTCTATTTGAAATCTTTTTCTCTGCTTTCTGTGTTGCAAATGTCAGTCTTGTAGATAATTGTTTATTGTGGAGCTGAAGAGGTTTGCATATGTTTTCCTCTTTGACTCCTTTGTGCTAGGATGACAGTTCTTTGTCCAGTATTGCATTACCTGGCCTTTTAACAGGCAGTGTGAGTCCTCTCTCTGGGCTCTGGATGCTATCTTATGAATGGTAGCTGTAGCTTTCCCAACAATGATTTCTATTCCTTGCTCCCTCTATGTAGATACACATGTTGATGCAGCAACTAGAGGGAGATAACTGAGAGTCTCTTCCATCAGCTGCAGGGGATGAAGGAGCAGAGTTAAGACAAACCTCCTGGCTGAATGGTGTGATATCTTGTCAGCTGTACCTTTAGGAGCAGCCAGATGGTGGTTCAGAGTGTTTCAGAATTCTGCAGAACATCCTGTGATAACACTTAACTGAGAATCGATCAGTCTGGAGCTTGATTTAGTAAAACCCTTCAGCAACAGCTAACTTTTGAGACAGCACTGAAATTGAGACTGACCTCTTCACACAGTTCTCGTTGCCAGTCTCTTAGAATTTTCGGTTGCTTGGAAAAGATACAACTTTGTGCAACTTTATTTTATAATTTTCAACTAGAAGTTATATTCCCCTTTCTATGGTTTTTGTTAGAAGTCAGGCTATAGTCACCTAGAGGAGAGCTGCTCATGCTGTAAACCATCTTAAGACTTGAACCTCTTTTGGGCCATTTGCAGGCATAGGAAGTTAACATTCAGAAGTTAACCATTTGCAAGTGGTGGATTTGCATGCGCTACATCATAATGTTTTTAGTTTCCTGTTGGTATTAGGTAAAGTTGATTTAAAAGATAGAATCCCTTGAACTTCAGTAAAATGAAAAAGCAACCTGAGAGAGCCTGAGAATTTCAGTAGTCTTGGCTTCAGACTATTGAATTGCTATGCGTCATTTCACTGAAACTTTTTACATTCTGGTAGGCTTCAGTATGTCTATTATAATGTATGCTAAACATGGAACAAGGTTTTAAGTTTTGCTCTCTGAGATGGAAGTAATACATTCCTGGTTTCTTCTTTAAAAAAATAAGGCAAATTCTGTAAAAAAAAAACAAAAAACAAGGAACTTGAGCTGAGTCCTGTAAATGCAATGCTTATAAAAGCTAATCTCGTGCTGTTCCTGATCTCAGCTCACTTGTCCTCAAAAAACTGATTGATACTCCGCTTCAAGCAAGGATTGCGATAAAGCAGATCCTTAGGTGAAAGTAACACTAGGTTATTATACTTTCTCTTTGATTTAAGTGCAGTTTTCTCCTACATACTTGGTTAGCACTTCTAATTGGAAGCCAGTGTTGAGGCATTTTGTACTACTTAATCTTGAATCTCTTGTATTCCTTGGTTCTGATCTTTTTTTTGACACAGTAATTTGATCATGCCCTGGTGCTCAAAAGACACACTGACTTCTTCCCAGTCATTTAGGCATATATTTTTAAAAAGCCTTAAGTTGAGGTTTCAGCTTGTTTTCTCCAGTGTCTGTAAGTGATTTGTTTTTCCAGTTAAACAAATCTGAAAATGCCACTGGATTTGTGGAGCTGTGCTCATTGCCTGTGTTGCATCTCCTCTTTTGATTGGCTGAGCTAATTCAGAAGGTTAAATCAGGAAGAGAACAAGTGAGTTTTTGAAGGTAGAGGTCTCTTAGGTACCTGATGAGTGCTGACACAGGAGGAGGAGGACTGCAAGAATAAGCTTTCTGATGTCAGCTGAAATTCAACTGGCCAAACAATAATGCTTAGCCTGACTTTCAGAGTGTTCTGCTGACATAGCAACTTGCTGTCTGCAAAATGGAATGTTCTTGTTGTTTTGCTCCATTTGTGATTGGACCTCTTCTGAGTTCCCTGCCACTAGTTTGTGCTAAGGCGATGTATACACATGAGTGAATAACTTGCTGATAGAGTGTAATAAATTCAGTTTTATGCTCTTCTGTAGTTTGACTTTGTCTTGTGGAAATAGTGGGCAGGTTGTGGAAAATCAGTGGCTAGAAAGAGTCAGGATGGTCACCCTGTCTTGCCAGACGGGTGCTATTAAGTGGGTAGCAAAATGCATTTCTTTTGTAGTTAGACTTGTGCATGGCTGCTTCATTTAGAAAATCTAAATCTACTGTTTATTGCAACAGTTAACAAACCTGTAAATGTGAAAAGTATTCTGTCATTCCAAATCATGAATACTTTGTGTTATGAAGGTTGTCATAATTCCTCAGTATCATTTTTTCAGTTAGTAGTAGAAGCTTAATTCAGAATTGATGTTGAAAATATTATCATGGTCAGTATTTGATAGCACCTAGTTCTGTAGCTTTTAATGCTGCAAGTGAGCCTAAGGGATCTTTTTGTTCTGTTTACTCTTTAAACATTCTGTCAAGTTGCATGAGTAGAGTCATTGCCTTGCTGTTTCAGGTAGTATTCTTGACTTTATTGCTAAGCATGGCATTGAATCACTGTGATCAAAAATCAGTTAGTGCATAGGGATTTAGCGGAAATTGAATCACGTTAAAGTGCTCGAGTTGGCAATCTCATCAGGCTCCGTGTGAAACAGTACAATTTTATGTATTCCAAAGAAGCAAAAAGGAAAGGGAAGGCAGATCTGTAAAAGCTTGGGCAAATATAAAGAAAAAAGTAAGAAAACCTCATGATGCTGTGTTTACCTTGAGAATTTACAAAACATCTTGATTACTAAGTAAGTACAAAGTGTATCCAGAAATTTTGTTGAGAATGACAGACTTCAATATTGTGAACGTGAAGCAGAAAAGGTTAGATTTCAAGAGGAGGAGGGCCAGGCCTCATTAAAACAATAAATGCATGTTCTATTTATGTTCAATTTAGGACACACATGTGCCTGTGTGTCCTAAATTTGGATCAGTTGAGGACCTGAATAGTGTGGTCTTGAAGTGGCTTGTTGTTCAGAACCGTGTGCATTATGAGTCTCTAAATGTGTTATTTTGGGGGAGACATGTAGCTCGTTTTTCAATTACAATCTGTGAGCAGAATACTGACTCTTGAATGCAAGTCTTTATGTCAAAGGAAATACTTATCTTAAGCATCCTGAGCCTTGGAGAGCCCTGAATATCTGCATGGCAATTAGCTTGCTAGTTTGAACTATTAGCTTGATTGCTCTGCAACTACAGCTAGTTAATTAATAACTGGATGGAGATACTGTTCCAAATCAAATATGTGGCATTGGCACGTCAGATTTAAACTGTTTCTAGCACTTTAAACATTTTGGAGTCTATATACTGTTTTATGAGCTGTATGTAAGTTCAAGTTAAATAATTTGTGAAGATAAGTTTGTTGGGTTGGTTTGGGTTTTTTTGGTCTTTGGAGTCTGACCATGTGTCAGAAGATGAGATAAATGGAAAAATGTAAAATTTGGAGTAGTGATATGTTAGCTTTCTACCTCCCTTGCTGGAGAAGGGGAAGAAAAAAGATCTAACGATCAACATTCTATACCTGCAAGTGTGTTTATGTCTATAAATATATATGGGTCCTGCTGAGTTCAGTCTGTAAATCTTGAAAATAGCAGCAATGAAAAAGTTTGACTTCTGAAAATATTCATGTAATTCATGTGAGAACACAATGTTCTCATAGCACAAATGAGCTGTTAGAAGTATTCCTTCATGGGAAAATTGTTGAGTATTGACTTTTTAAATGTACAATGGTCATCTTTATATAGCTAAAGCCTCCAATTACTGGGAGCAGAGTTGTCAAAAAAAAAAAAAAGTAAAAGGAAGCAAAAGAGGTCATGTGTTCAGTTAACTGGGATATTTTTTCAGTTTAGTTTGTTACCTTCCGCAGAAGTGTGAACAGTTTTTGTAAGTTCACTTGTGGGGTTTTTCTGTACTAAGCTGTTTGGGGTTATATACAGCTAATCACTATGATAAAGTATAGGTTAAGATTCAGTTGATTTAACTGTTGCAGAAAGCAGATTCCTGAATGAAAGTGTTTTTATTTGCTTAAATTACATTACAGAATATTTATATCCTATACATTCTGAAATACATTTCACAAATGTAACTTGTGAATTTATTTATAAGGTAGAAAGCAATACTCAAATACTTTTTAAGGAACATTCCACCTTATGTTTAAATGTAGCAATTGCAAGTGGAGATGAATTTTGGACAGAACTCTGTGCATGCCAGTTTGCAAATAGCTGCCCTCTTTCCAGTGTCTGTTGCAATAATGTGTTAGATAAAAGGCATGAGGAGAACAGACAGAATGTTCTTGCACTACTTGTCATGGCAGATAGTCTCTATTTGAAACATGTTATGGGTTTTTTTTACTTATCTTGTTATTTTTTGTTCCTTCACCAGCCCCACTTACCTACTGATGTATCAACAATATTGGTCTGAATTTCTGGCTTAGTTTGACTTATTTGTGTAGCTTAAGGTGCTCATACTGTAAATGTTAGTCAGTAGTTTTATACTGAAGAAATCCATAGCTAAATCACTTTTTTGGGTGACTTCATTGACTGAGAAATAGTTTGAACAATGAAAAATCAATCAATGGGAAGGAGAAAGCTTTTAACAATGGATTTGTAGATTAAGGCTTTTAAGGACTGATTTCCTGAACACATGGCTTGCCTTTTGTATGAGCTTGGTGAGTGGAAAGGCAGCTAGTTCATGTCTCAAGATGGATGACTTCTGCTTGCTTTTGAGAATGGGGCTGATAAAATTTATACCTGACTTTTGCTTCATCAGTGAGCTTCTTCAGTTACAGCTTGAGTACTGACTTGGTATCTGAAGAGAGAATCAGAGCATTTGAATTAGCTCTGTTATGCTCCAAGAGAACTAATGAGTCAAGTTGCTGGAGCATCTGTTGGCAAAAGAAATTGTCAACTGAACTGCTTTGTCCTAGTGGATTTCCTTTTTTGAAAGGATGATGGTGTAAAATGCTGAGCTTAGAATGTAGTTGCTACTGTGGAAGACATTTTAGGTATTAAGCAGAAATATGTTGAATCCTAAGCAAGCACTTGCCTATGCCTACTCTCGCATATTTACTGTCTGAGACAAGATCTTGTGTGAAGACACACCACTGCACTGAAGCAGAAGGATTGCATATGTATGGTGGTAAATGTCTTCATTAGGAGGTAGGGCAGGAAAGCTCAAGTTGAGGTCTTTGTGTGACTGTCGCTGTAAACATGGAGTGGTTTGTGGGATTTTGATAGGGGCTTTTTTGTTTGTTTTTTTAATTGTTGCTTTGCTGTTTAAGTATTTACTGGTATGGTAAGTGCTAGCAGTTTCACTTATTTCTACTTATAAAAGATATGACTTCATAAAGATTATTCAAGGAGAAATACGTAAGTGCAGTAGTTTAACTTCAGTTTTTGCTTGATGCTCTAGATCAGTAATCAGACTGCTAAAAAGTACCATGTCTTGTTTTTTTGGTAAATCTGAATTCACAGAATGTTCATATCCAGTTAAATTCCCAAAAGACTTCGCCCAGTTACACAATTGTCAGGTTGTTTTTATATGAAGTTGTGTATTAGTGGTAGTATCTTCTGAAAAATGATTGATCTGTGCCTAGGTTTGATGTTTTTGCTTGAAATGTGTTTCTGTAGTATTTCCACACTGTTGTGAATCAGTTAATCAGAAAAAAAGCAGGAATTCTCTTCTAAAAAGGTTAGCTAATTATGGAAGAAGGCTTACTGTGAAGACCAAGCAAGATAACTTTCTTGTGTAGCAACTAATAGTTGCTTTGTTTTTAGGTGCCTTAGCTGGACCAGTTGTTGATCCACATGTGACAGCAGTTTGGGGGAAGAAGGTTGCACTGAAATGCATAATTGATGTAAACGAAACAATAACACAAGTTTCTTGGGAGAAGATATATGGTAAAAGTTCACAGACTATTGCTGTTCATCACCCTGAATATGGAATATCTGTTCAAGAAGAGTACCAAGGAAGAGTGGCATTTAAAAACTACTCACTTACTGATGCAACAATCATCTTAAAAAATGTAAGCTTTTCTGATGCAGGAGAATATGTTTGCAAGGCAGTTACATTCCCGCTTGGAAATACACAGTCATCAACAACTGTAACAGTATTAGGTAAGTCAGCTTCTTTTTGAAAGCAAAATTCTGCAAATAACTTACAAATAAGTTGAATTTTACCATTTAACCTAAAGAAAATGCAAAATATGTGTTTGCTGGGCTTTCATTACAGGTGTGCAATTTTTACTAATGTCATAGAGGAGACTTCTTTTGGTTCTTGCTTCTTTAGAATTTGCTATTTGACTGTCTAGTTATTAAAAATAAATAATGAGTTCCTATTTAGGCATTATGCTGAAAACAAACATTCAGTTTGTATTAACAGTGTTTAAGAGTTTTGACAGACAATGCTGATACCAGGGACTAGTGTGTATGTGCTGGGAAGCTGCTGAACTTGGGTTTACCTACCGCCTTGGCTAAATTCCCTCAGTAGTGGGTAATCGCCGGTCTTCAGAAAAAGCAGGTATTTCTAAACCTTGTTGATAAGTGTTTGTCTCAGTGAAATAGTCCATCATCTGTAATTAGGTTAAAGAGCTCCCAGTGAGGGTTGATGCCCCATGCCTGGAAACATTTGGATGGGAATTTGCAGCAGCCTGGTCTAGTTGAAGATGCCCCTGCTTATTGCAAGGGGATTGGACTGGATGACCTTCAAAAAGTCCCTTCCAACACAATTCTATGATTTTATAAATATGCTGCTAACATGATAATTTAATATAGCTGCTTAAGTGTGGTGATGCAAGCTGTTCTTTGCACAATGTAAATGTAAAGCAAAATTGTCTAGATGACTGCTGTGGGTTGTGGGAAGAAAGAGTCGATTGAAACTCTTGACTGTTTGTGGATAGTCATAATGTGAAACTTTGATAGACTTGAGGGTTTGTTTACACTAATTTTCTCCCTCTTGTTGAGGGCTGAGTATTGCTGTCATAAGGAATTAATGCTGAAGTAAAAGTAACTCAGGTGTTACTGCAGTGTAAGGTAAAATGGTTACCCTGAAACTTGGAAGCCTGTTATTAAGTTGCCCTCTCCTTACAAGAGTATTCTTCTTGCACTAGTGTAAGGTACTTCTGTATCTCTTGCCAGGAGTAAAATATTTTCTGTAGCTGAGATGGTTGTGAATGACTATTTCTGTAAGCAGGTGTGCTTTTTAGGATCATCTCTTGGTCTTTGATACCAGCTTTTCATAGTAGTAGAATATTCAATAGGATTAATCAGAGGGCTGTAGCACCGTATGTAAACTGGTTTTCACCACAAGGTGGGGCAAAATAAATGCATTAAAGCAACTGGCTTAATCCAATTTGAAACCAGTAACTTAACCAAAATTCTGTGTGATGCACAAAGCATGTGGTCTTATGGTTCTCTTTTTCACCTGACTTCCATCAGTACTGCAAGTGGCTATGTGTGTGATTATTGTAGCAGTCTCTTCACTTCAGGTTTCAGCTATTGTGCTTTACCAGTAAGCTGTGGAAATTTCTTATTACCTCCCCTCACCTTTTCTAGTCAGTTCCTCTTTCTAAGATTGTTTTTTTTTCAGGTAACATTAGTTATTGTGTCCATTTTGCACTCATAATATCAGGTTTCTGGAGGAACTTGGAAAACACATATATGTTTCATGTGCTTATTATTCTACATTTGGAAGAGTAGAAGGACCACAACTTGTTTCATTGAATATACGTTATGAAAAATTGCATTTGAAATAGACAAAGAAGTATTAGTCAGGCATACAGTGGTTCTGATCATAGCTTTTTTCATCTTTGATGTAGATGATTGCCAATTGCTGTATCTCGGGACTCTCTAAATGGCAAAACCCAGCTGTTATTTGCAAAGATGCTTTTCCATCCTAGATACCAGCAGCTTCGCTTGCATGTATCACTAGGTAGCCAGCCCTCTGTTGGACTTAAGTTCTATGGCCTCAGCTATGTATTTTCTTTCCTTTTAGGAACTCTTTGCTACACTGACTTGTAGGCTTAAACTGTCAAAATACTGGGGAAGTAATGATGTTCAGAATATGTTTGTAAATTAATAAATTGTGAACTTTGCTGGCCTGAACTCAGCGATTCCAAGCTTATCAGAATCTTAAGGCATGCAATTGCTGTAATTTAAATCTTGATGTAACTTAAAATAATCTTCAATGATACATTGGCTTCATTCTCCCACTGGTCTAAAAAACTCTTTCTTAAATAAGGGAAAAATTTCTTGTCCTAAGGCTGAGGCTGTTTCCAGTTGAAGCAGGACTGCCTTTTTTCCTAGTCCCTGTCTGTTCTTATTAAGCAAAGAATTCGTTTCCTTCCCCTGTGTAGTGGACATACTTAGTCATGTACTAGATGCTTTTACACTATAAGGTGGACACACTGAAGACAAATGGAAGAAAGAAATAACTGCAAGATAAAATGCCCTGTGTTTTGCCACAGCACACTTAAGACCATATTTAAAACTTCTTGTGTGCCCCAAGCTTAACAGATGAACCATGTTTGGTGACATTGCCCACTCCCAGTTTGCTTTGTTTAGTGCTTCATGTTGTCTTAAGGAAATGCACTGTAAAAGAAGAGGTTAAGACAGTGGAAATACGAAAATGCTTTTAGGGTCAAACAGATATATTGAACTTTTCTGAAACCTTGGTTTGCCAAACTTTCCTTGTTAAACTTTGCAAAAAATGGCAAATAGTTTTTGTGTCAAGCTGTTGGTTTCCCCAAGATCCCATGATGCTGACCAAATGAGGCAAACTGGTGTCTCAGGGCAGAAGAAAGGGCTTGTTGCTGGGTAGCTTGCAGAGCTGATATAATTTTTATGTGACTAACTTGAGTGCTGCCCATGACTACTTAAAATACCTGGTTTGGTTTAACTCTGTCTTGGGTATTGGGTACTACAGAATACTCAGGGCCAAGAAAAAGTATCAAGTCGATGGCGAATTAGTGAACTTACTGGCCTTAAAACAAAGAAGCAAACTGCCTCCTCCCCAAACTATTAGAACAAGAAAACCTTAATAAGTTAATTATTAAGTATTAATTAGCACACAGGATAAAGTACACAGAAAGATAAAGCTCCTGGTTTTGAGGTGAGAGAAAATAAAAACTTGAAATACTGTTTTGGAAAGAAGTTAATCGAGTACATGTCAGATGCGATGAAGGAAATGACGATTTCCAGTGTCATGCTATTGCCAAGGAATCAGTGAATTTAGTGTCAGGAGAAAATAATCCTGTGTGTGTTGTAATCATGCCAACATCATCTAGACCTGTGCCCAGTGTTTGCAGAAAAATAGTTTTAAAACCAACAGAAGCAATTGAAAAAGGCTTATGAAGTACAGGAAAACCAAGAAGCAGCTTTTTGGCCTCGAAACTTGATGCAGTAGGATTTAATGCTCATGTCTGGATGGTATATTATGTTCCTTTTCTGTAAAAAAAATTTAAGGACCAGAGCAGCAAGAGATTTCTGGTATGCCTATGTTGAATGTAAGGTGAAGGTTGAATAAGCTGGGTTAAATTAGGTGGTGGTCATGAGTCTGTAAAAGGGCAAGCACAGATGGACAAATTAGTTGAGACCTTTTGAACAACTGCCCATCTATCTTCCATGCTTCAGCCATCCTGTCTTCAGTACTCAAGTATAATTCATGCCATAATGTTGCTTTAGATGGAACTCTCACACTGTGGAAGTAATCTTGCTTTTGCATCTTAGGGGATTGATGGCTTCCTTTTCCACACAAAGCATTGTCCTCACTATCTTTTTCATTTGGCCTAAGTAGAGCATAAGGTTTCTACTGAGTGGGTGTAGCAGCTTCTCTAATGTTCTCCCAGCTACCTCTTGTGGCCTCCACCACCACTGTAGGCAGAGAAAGTCATTAAAAATCACACTCATGTGGCGCAACGAATGGTCCTGGGATAAGAGGACTGCATATAGAAATTACACTTCGACAAACCAAAAAGTTAAACCAAAAAGAATTCCAAAACCCTGCTTTGGATAATCTGTTTTCCAAACTGAAAATGGTAAAACTCTTTTGCACTGTGAGAGATGAGATGTAAATGCCCCCTTGTAGTTATGGATTCATTAACCAGATACTTCTTAATCCATGACTGAAACATCTAGAAAGGCCACAGAAGAAGTATCTGGGCTTCTGCTTGTTTTGTTTCAGTTGCTGGGACAGAGTAGTCCTGAATGATAAACTATAGAAATAAGTATCCTAACAGCAAGTGCTTTCCATTTTTCAATATGTGGTTATTTAGTTACCTTGCAGTTGATGTGTCATACAAGAATTACAATTTGTGAGAAGATATGACAATAGAAGCCTAAACATTTCTGATGCATAAAAAAAAAAACTAAACATGGAAACAGGTAGGACTGGGAATAAGTATATTTTATGACACTGAGTAGTTTTGAATAGTTTACCTTTTGTGTCTAGTTGTCAAGTGTAAAACCAAGTATTGCACAATGAACTCATACTGACAAATCTCTGGTATTATTTGAGAAAGTAGGTATCTAAAATTAGTCTATCATGCTACTTGAAGGCTTCTTTTTCTAAAAGTACAGTACTGAGTAGTCTTCTTTGGGTCTGGATCTATGCAACTTAGTTAAGAGTTCTTGTTTACTTGCATATCCCTTCACAAAGAGGTGGAGAAAAAATTACACAGTTGCATACTTTGTTTTGAAAAAAAATCAAAGGAATAGAACATATCAAACTTTTATTTTTCCAGCTGAAACTATTCGAGTCTAGAGTTTTGGCATGAAATGCTAATGATAGCTGCTAATTTAATTTATTTTACTGTTATGGACATCTTGGGAAGGAAGGGATACAGCAAAAATTAGAACTTTCATATATGCAAAATTCTAAATATAAATTTGGTTGTATACTTCTGCATTTTAGTAATGCTACAGAAGCTATTGAAGAAATCTCTACCAGTGATTTTGGGAGGACAAGGCAGTAGTGTTCATGTTAAATTAGGAAAACCAAATTGTGGGTCAAAAAACAAAGCTATGTTATGTCAAGTTCTCCATGCTAGGTTTTAAAGGCTTTTTTTGCGGAGGAGACAATTCTTCATGTGTACATCAGTTCAGATATGCAAGCTTACTGCACAAAGCTCTAGCTGTTGCTGGTGTTGCAGAGCAGGGAACCAGATTTTGAAAGACGCTGTGTTAAAAATACTTCAGATCTAGAAGAGTGAGTGTGCATCTTGGTAGAAAAAAAACTGCTATTGGCTTATTTTCAGTAGGGTTACTAACAAATCTCAGAGGGTGGGGATTCAGAGGAGCAAAGTAGAAAATAATTTGCTCTTAGTATCTGCCCAAACAATCTTCAGTTTAATAACAACTTGTATTCTTCAAGCATTTCTCTCCATAGAACAGAAACACATTTTTGTAAGGTTATCCATTGCCTTTTCTTTTAGTATAAATGAGCAAATGATAAACCGGCTTGTTCGGACATGAGCAGTGTTAGACTGAGCAGAAAACAGTCAAAAACTGATCCTGGCACTAAATGGGCTGAAGCTGAAAATGTTGGTTATCTTTGGAAGGTATAGGTAGCTGGATAACTTGCCAGGTATGGTACTTTGTTCTGTTACAAGATGTGTCTGTGGGTCAGCTTCAATTTATTGGAAAGAAATTCCTTGAACTAACTTTTTTCCTTCTGATACTGCAAGGCACAGAACTTCCAAGACTTATCTCTGCTTTGTGATTAGTGAGGGCTGATCCACTGAGGTGGATCCTGAAGCATTATGGTGAGTAGCAATGACCTTCCTTCAGAGGACTTCAGTAACCAGATTAGAGCAAGAGACCAGGATTGTGGAACAGGCTGGTACACTACTGCAAACTTGTCCCTTACAGAACTGGTGACACAAACGGGCCATTCTAAAACAGCCTAGCCATGGTTTGTATCTAAAGCACCAGGTAGTTTTTCTGACTTGGGCTGCATCTGGTGGGTGGCTTGTACAGGGCCAAAACAGATTGGCTAAACCAAAAGGAAAGTTTTTGGAAGATTTTTAGTCTATAGCCCTCAGCAGTAGACTAGTCCGTGAAGAGCTCAACTTCCTTTTAGAAAGAATTGTGTTCCCCAAGTTTTTAAAATTTTGGGGTGAGTAGTGGCTTTACGAGGAAGTCACATTCTTCCACATGCAGATTTCTTTAGTCTTAGTATTGAGTTCCATGTAAAAAAATATATATAGGCAAAATATATATATGGGCAAAAATTTTATTTTTATATAAAACAATGAATTTTATTTTTATTGTATTTTGTTACTGAAATTTTATGTACATATAGATTACTTTGTATGTTAAAAACTTAGATAAATTTTATGTACAATTGCATGTTTCTGTGTACTTATTAGATCCTTTATTCAGTGTGTGGTTTGTATATATAATAAAGATGCAGCTTGGAAGTCATTTCTATAATAGTGATCAAGAAAAGCTTAAACTTCTAATGTTAGAACACTGAAGTAGATTTCAAGTGACACAAACTGACAGCATAGGTTAATTCTTAAATGCTTGAAAACGCAGCAGAATCTAAGCTTTTTGAAAAAAAGCCTGCAGTGTAATTTCAACCTAATACGTTAAGTTCGCTGTTGTCAGACACTGCAACTGAAGCACTGCAATTGGCATTTTGGACCTCACCACCCTGGAATTCCCTTTCAGTGCATTAAATGTATTAAATGAACAACACTGAACTTGAGTGAGTGGACAAAGCGGGGTAGTGTCAGCAGGCCAAAGCCTTGTAGAACTGTCATGTCTTGAGATATGTATAGTCTTCTAGGATGTCTGATTAACATGAGCATTTGCAAGTGGATTAGATCTTGTTTAACTTAAGTAGTGACACTTACAAAGATGTGGAGTTCTTGTTTAAATCTCCTTTTTTTCCCCCCCTCCTTAGTTGAACCTGTTGTGAGCTTAAAGAAAGGACCAAACCCTCTAATAGATGGTGGAAATAGGACAGTAGCAGCCACATGTACAGCAGCCACTGGAAAACCTGCTGCACAGATTGACTGGGAAGGAGGCCTTGGTGAAATGGAATCCACCTCTACTTTGTTTCCAAATGAAACAGTGACAGTTGTAAGCCACTATGTGATTGTCCCTACACGATTTGCAAGAGGAAGACACATAACTTGTGTTGTGAGGCACCCCACCTTTGAAAAGGAGATGCGATACCCTTACATGTTGGACATACAGTGTAAGTATTCTGTGAGGTAATTACTCCTGGTTTGTATCTTGCAACTTCCCCCTTAATCAGTGTACACCTTCCACGGGAAGGAGATGAGCACTTTCTACTTCAGGAAAATGAAAGCTGTATAGAAAAGCTGCAATAAGAGGCAAGTCAGGCAGGAGTAAATCCCTGGGGTCTCTGTATTGAAAATAAAGTCATGAAGCTAGAATACTGTTACATTTCTACTGTTTTGGCTATTGAATCATGGATAAACATGAGGGTTGATCCAAAAGCTGTTTATAGCGTCTTACAATTTCAGCAGTATTAAAAAAGAATGCTAATGAAAATTCATGTATGAGATGCTAAGTTGAAAATAGGTCTTGTGGTGGTCAGTAAGTTACTTTCAGATTATTCACCAAGCTTTATCCACTCTAACTAGCACAAGGAAACAAGGACATAATAATATAATTCAAACCTGCACCGGGCTTCTTTAAAAAAATTTATGGCTTTTAAAAGACACAAATACAAAACAAGGTGGATTACAATGTTGCTTAATTAAAACCAGTTAAGACAAGTAAGCTTTAGGCATGTGATCCCTTTACGTTGGACAGTGCATATATGAACAAAACCAACTATTTTCGTGTTGGTCCTTTGGTGGCCTGTCTTGGCTGTGTGCTGCTTTATAGTTCCTAAATCACAGAAGTCTATCAGTTCAAGTAGAACAAATGTAGCAGCTGGGAAAAGTAGACTTGGCTGTTTTGATTTGACTAGAATTTGATTTTGGCTTGGTTTTGTTCTGTTTGGTAAAGAATCACTTATTTTGGCATAAAATAGTGTTTAACACTGCTTTATTTTATTGGTCTTGAAATAAAGTTCTAGATTGGAGGGTCATTGATACAGAAATAAAACTGAAGAGGATTTGTATTGTCTCAAACAATAAAATAATTGTTTCCTGTAGACAATGAAGTGAGGGTGAAAGTTGGTCTTCAATATTTTCAGCTGAGATTAGTGTAAATGCATGTTTCAGAATTTCTAACAAGGTTGTATAGTAAGGTACACAGCAGCAAGTGAGAGGCAGTGTGCGCTCTTCAGTCTTCCCTAACACTTACTAGCTTTTTCAACTGCTTCTCCATTTTGGCTCCAGAGCTTATCCCAAATTATACTAGTTTGTTTTTTCTTGGCTTTTAAATATCTTTCCAATGCCTCTCTGAAATCACCTCCCAGCTTTTTAGAGCCATAACATAATTCTACATTTTGATGTAGAATGGATAATTTAATGGATAATTTAATCTTTATAGTTGGCATCTGTGAACTTTTTGGTGATTTCTTAATTATCTGGTTTCTCCCAAGGTTGTTTCTGATCCTTTGCTGTATCTTTTTAGTGAGAAGTAGTTCTAAGTTACCATTCCTCCTTCCCAAAAACATGAAACTTGATTCTTTTTTTCTGAAGTCCTCTCACTTCTCAGGGTGCTCTGTGGTTGCTGAAAACACACTGGGAAAGTTACACTGATTTAAACTATTTGTTCACTGCTGCGTAATGATGTTGTAGCTTGAAACTGTATCGTGCTCTCTGTATGCTTTGGTGGTGGTCTTTAAATTAAAAACAAAAAGGCAACCAACAACAAAAGCACACAGAAAAAAAAAACAGGAGAAAAGTACCTATCTGTTCTAACAATCTTACACATTATTCGCTTTTAATGTAAAAATTGTGATTGTTCATAGATGAATTTTTTTTTGTCAGATACCCCAGAAGTTTCAGTAACTGGCTATGATGGAAACTGGTTCATTGGAAGAGGAAACGTTCAGCTCAAATGTAATGCCGATGCAAATCCATTACCTATGGAATTTATGTGGACCAGGTAAATATTTATGAAAAGGGACTTGGCACATGATTCAAGTGGTATAATCACTTTGTTTACAGTAAATGCATGTTTTGAAAACAAAGAGTATGTGACTTGTATTGGTCATATTGGTTTTATACGGCTTTTTAAAAGGGGAGTGCAAGATCTATGTTTGTATGAATACAGGTGATATCTTGTAAATTTATGTGCCTAAACAGTTTGTCATTACTCTCAGGGTAAAGTGTCTTTAGTTACTCAGGGTATACTGAGCTCTCTGTGTTGCAGCATGTAGAGCAAAGAACAATAACTCTAATAAGGATCCAACTATTATTTACATATGCCTCTAATGAAAAAATTTTTAAGCTTACATGTCGTCCACATTTCATAAATCTATGGACTACCATCCCAGGCTTAGCTCAAAATCACTGTGATAAGAAATTTCACTGCATAAAAATTCCTGTGTTTAAAAGAAGCCCCCAACAGCTGTACCATTTGCTTCTTCAGATGCACTAGGTTCTTAGTTCTCTCATATGAATGTGAAACATACATAAGAACTAATCAATACTACACATGTTCACAATTCTAGAAGAAATGAACCTATTTAAATACATTTAAAGCTATTTGAGCTTCAGAGATCACTGTTAGACTTCGTAAACTTAAAATGGAAGAAACTTTTACAGGAAATCTAAATTTTCTGAAATAAAACTGGTATGCCTTTCAGAGCAACAACAAAACCCATCCAAAAATCTAGTACTGGTGAATAAGAAAGTGCATGTGTAGGGGGGAAATCCATGTAAAAGAAGGGTAGCTGGAGCTTGGAGAAGTGCTGTGTTGAACTGTGTACTGTTTGACTGGTGTCAGATTACAATAGGTTGTAGAACTACCTTACCAACCAGATTTGTCCCTTGGAATCCAAGATGGCATTGTATTTACTGGGAGAGTGAGATTTTCATGGTTAGTAATATTTTTAAATGTTGCATGTATGAGAATTTTATTAGGATAGAGCTTTCAAACTACTTGACTGTTTTTATAACGTTTCTTGAAATAAGTACTTCTGGTACTATGAAGTATGTGACTGATGACTTTTATCAGCAATTCTCGGCAATAATCACAGCAAAGGACTAGGGATCTTGTCTTGAACCACATTTTCTGAAGATTGTATTTAGTGTTAACTGTGAAGTGTTTGTTTCTTTTCCTTTGAGTACCTGTTTTAAAGTGATGGTTGTCTTTTTGTTCAATACTACTTAAAAAAAATCACACTTTCTAAGTGCTTTCAAGATATTGTCATCTAGTGATCTAGTTTGAATATTGATTTAGGCCTGCTTGGCTGTTAATAGGTACTTAGATAAATCAAAATGGATTTCAATGGCATGGAATTACACAGATGATTAATGGACAGTTGGCAGCACTTTTAGAATACTTCCAGGGCCTTTGCCCTTTCCCCTTTTTCTCTTGCATTTACACAGTTCTTACTGCAATCTCAGACAGAATTGTACAGGGAAATGATAGATTTAGAAAAGTCAATTGATAAAAAGTAATTTTTTCAGCCAGTTGTTTCCCCAGGTGTATCACCAAGTACCACATTGCATTTCAGTGCTGTAATTTAGACAGAAGAGTGATGGGAGGTAAGAAAGAAAAGACAGTTCAGGAGAGGAGAAATTGCTTGAATTCTTGCTCAGAAGTTCTAGTCAAAAGGTCCTCTAAATTAAGAATGTATAGACAGAAATATCTACTGGATGCAAATGAACAGGCAGCTAATCCTGACAGCAGAAGTGCTTCTTAGTTAGACTGTTAATTTTCAGAGCTTGGGTTGTCTTGTTCCTCCAAGTTCTTTTGAGATGTTGTTTGCTTAGCTGTAGTAGTGTTGATTTTAGACAGCTTGCTAGTTCCAGCAAATCTGACATTTAAAGGATTTGACCCAGAAATTAAATACTGAGTAAACCTTCAGGTGTACGTTGAGAATATTGAAGGGAAGCCCACTAGAAGTGTCAGAGCACAGTGAAAAATTCATTCAAGAGATTATTGGCAATATTATTTTAAACTCCTTTAAACTAGTTGTAAATATACACATTTGAAATATAACTGTTTTTTTAGGTTGGATGGACAGTGGCCTGAAGGATTGTTGGCTGTTAACAATACTCTGCAATTCAGCAGCCCTTTGACATATAACTACACTGGGACTTACATCTGTAAGGTGACTAATGCTCTTGGTCAGAAAAGTGATCAGAAGAGTATCTACATATTAGGTAAGTTTTACTTCTTAGCAAAGACAGTATGTTAACTTTGAACATTTTTTTGTCAGCGATCAAATTAGCAAACTGAAGAGCCAGTTGTTGCATGAAATATATGAAAAATACATGTTTTTTTGTGTGAAAAGCCATTGAAAGTGTGGATTTAAAAGCTATGGCACTATTTGAGATTAAACTGACTCTTGAATAGAAACATATAGTGGAAATTCTTATGGTTAAGGTGCTTCTGAGATGATTATATTCTCTTGGTAATTTAACTTTTTGTGCGGTGTTAACCTGTGTTTGACAAGACACATTGACTGCTATAAGTAGTACCTTGTCTTTAATAAATTGAGAAAACAGATGTTACTGGAAGGAAGAACAATTATGTTTAGAAAAGCTAAAGATGCTCTTTTAAGGAAGTTAGAGTTATGTTCTGAATTGTGTCCAGTTTACACCAGTTACTTGTGTCATTTTCTCGGGATGCAGATACCCAGTAATCATCAAGTTAAATACCTCATGCAGAACTCTTGCTGATCTACTTAGTACCATGTAGACAATTTGTGTCTCTGTGTAGCACTACTGCTGCTGGAACACACATCCTTTCATCATTAACACAATGTAATTAATGTTTTATTGTGACACCTTTTTTGTGAAAGAGCACTATGACTTACAGTAAGCATGAATACTTCTATACACGTGTGGAAAAGCTGTTCAGATTTCCATAAGGAATTAAGTAAATTAGCTTGATGAATAAATGCTAATATTATAGGGGTTTTGAAGGAAGATAATAGACATGAAAATTAAAAATTCATTATGTTGTATTGTGTTGCTGCTTTCCAGTAAGTTCTTGACATTAGTTATTTCATTAAGTAAATTAAGTGTCAATGCACATGTTGGCCCATTAGAGAATGCAGAGATGGTGGATACAAACATAGATGACTTCCTTGTTAAAACTCCATATGAACACTTAAGAGTTAAAATGAGAATGAGAATATAAGACTAAAACTGTAAGTACAAAATGTTTGAAACCACATCAGTCAGAATTCACTTTTGACAGTTCTCTGCATCTTTAGAATGAATGATGATGTTGAAGTCAGTCACTGTAGGCCACTGTGGAAAGCTGGTAAGTTCTAATTAACTGTCTAGTCAATGAGCTAGTTAACTGGAAACTTCTAAATAGTTTGAGAGAGTTGAATTACTTGTAAACTACTTAATACCTAGAATTTTGTATCATTTAAAAGATTTCAAGTGCTGCCAATTGTTATGAAAGTTATTTCTGTGAGAGTTACTTTTGGATGTTTTGTTTCTAAGGCTGCTTCTATTGAGAAGACTTCATGGCTGCATAGCAGTCTCAAAACAATTACAAAAACTGGCACATTGTAAGAAATATCAATTCAAAAAATTAGAAAACCATCATTGAATGGAGTGAAATGTTTGACTCGAATATGACTTTCAAATACACTTGCTCAAAAAATAACAATGCAGTTTATAGCTCTGTTCTCAGTCCTATTCTAAGGAATGGAGAGAAGTTCTTTTAAGTCCACTATTATTCAAGTTGTCAGTTCTGTAAATGTTATGTGATCTAAATAGACCTCATACCTTTTACCATGACTGTCATACATGAAAATTAAAGGTTGTCATTCAAATTATGTTTTCAACTAACAGACTAAAACAGGCCAACCAGAAAATCCTAGATAATATTTCCTAAAATGAATCAAGTTTTTAAAAAGCAGGGTAGGCATACAGGCTGGTTGGGCAGTGGTGATGGTTTATGTTCTAGCCTAATGCAAATCTTAAGAGTTTAAACCAGCTCAGTGCAGAGATAGTTAAGCTGCAGCAGTTGGCATTTGCTGTGAATTGATGGATGCTGTTTATGTGTATGCTGCTTTTCAGCTGTGCTCAGCAACTTGGTTTTACTGTAGCAATTTAACTGCAATTAGCAAACCTTAGCTGTTTTCAGGGAGCAACAAAACTGAGCCTCACTTAGTGTGCAGAATCATACAGTGTCATGGTTCTGCCAGGTAGGTCCACCAGTAACAATAAAGGTTTTAGCTGTCAGTAAATTCCAGTCTTTAAAAGTGTTATGTTGATCATGCTGACAAAATGATTAAAAGCACTGTGTATAAACTTTTTGTATATAGGAGACCTGATAAAAAAATGAGAGGTGAAGTTATTAGTGTAACACCTGTATTGTTTTCAGAAACAAATGCTAAGTACATTCTATTGTAACTCTTAAGAATAACTTTACAAAGTGAATGGTTCTTTAATTGAAATGCCCTTAAGTGATGCAGGATGGGCAAGTGACCAATAATCAATTCACTTACCACCTGTAATATTTGACTTAACTCACCAGGTATCTATTAATAGTAAACATGGCAGTGATGTACTGCAGAGCAATAAGCTGAAGTAATCAATTAGCTTATTTTTCTGTCTTTGCTCTTAGCCACTGTATAAAACTTGGCATAAAATGTGAACTGAAACTTGGAAGTTAACAGACAAAGCTGTATGATCACACCATCTTCCAAATTTTAATTATGAAGCTGTCAAGAAGGATTTATGAAGTTGATGTTTCTGAACAGGCACCATGCCCATAGTTGTTAAGCTTTTTAACTGCTAGAAAAAAATACCTATTAAGTTGAAATGTGTTGTAGGTTTGGTATGTAGCTGAGCAAAAGATTGGTTTTGATCCTGATATTCATTGTTAAAGTCAAAGCTTTATTTTTAATAAGTTCTGTTGTGCTCCTAAATCTTGTTAATATTCTTGAAGTGAAATACAGAAATGAAAGAGAAGTAGTTGACAGGAACTAAATAGTATCTTCAGCTTCCAGCTTCAGGAGATTCTACATCATTATAGGAATAGAGAAATACTCAAATCGTTTTTGAGGTGTGATACTTGTTTTTACACGGCATTTAAGGCTTAGGCATTTTTGCAATTTTTATTAATTCAATGATGTAAAGCTAAACTTTTTCCATAGTTGTCCAGCAAAAGCAAGCCATCCTCCTAGTGGAGTTCAAGCATTGAAGTAAGTTTTCTAAAACATGCTGTCAGTTTGATATATAAAGCACTTCCTTGTACAATATTGATTTACTCAGTTTTCTTACACAAGGAATTGAATTTTGTTTTCTTGACTCTGTGTTCTTTCACCTTCATACTGTTTACTGAGGCTTTCCCTTTCTCCCCTTGCAAGGGAGAGGTGACCTGTGAGGCTTGCATTAAGGTTGGAACATACTTCTGTCATGACAACCCTTGAAAGAGATTACTTTTGTTAAAAGTAAAGCCAGTCTTTGTTAGGCAGCAATCCTAGAAAGGTGGTTTTTGTAAGCACAGGGGTCACCTTCTTGTAAAGTGGACACTGTGAGGACTAACATAGCAGAGACTGATAGTTGGTTTTAGGTTTTGCTGCTTCATATATAAACCTCTGTACTGAGAGCGCCTTGTAAATACGGGCACTCTCTTATTTTCTAAATTACATATTGGAGGGATGTTGACAAACTGCTCTTTAGCAAGGGGCTTTTGCTCCCTGGTCTAGTAGGCTTTGCATTTGCAGTGGGCTTCCTGAATCTTCTTCCATGCTGGAGGTTACAATAATAGTAAGTTTCTCTTGTGTCCCAAAAAAATACTGAAGTGTTTTATTTGGTGCATGAAAATCCCAGCTAGAAACCACAAAAGCACACTGAACTTTGAAAGTGGATGATTGATGAGAGAAACTGTTGATAGCAATATTAGTATTATGCTGCCAAAATAGAGGTGGGGGAGAACACACTGAAAATAATCCTAAGGAAAATGTTTAGCCTCAATGTGAAACTTCTGTAGGCAATACACTGTGGGGAGAGTGTTATGCAGTATGCTCACAGACTACTTGACGTTAGAGTAGCAGTGGTTGGAGAAAGAAAGAATCATAAATTTCCAAATCATTTGCTCTCAGACTTTGAGTCTTCTTCCATGGAAAGCTGACATTCCCTGCTGTCATAAAGCAGTTGCTACATAAGCTTTTCAGCAGTTGAAAGAGCTGATTTTTAAGACCTAACTGCAGCGGTGTCCGGCCAGCTCCGAGTGGCCAACACTCTAGCTGCACGCTGTGGGTCCCCTTGGCGGCGGGAGGCCTCGGGCTGACCTCACCACGGAAGGCTGGCACTGCGGTGCGGACGAGGAAGGAGCCAGGACGCTCACTGGGGTGAAGGCAGGTTTATTGCTAAACCTCACAGGACTTCCAGGAAGCAAACTCAGGGAAGAAGAACAGGGAAGAAACCCCAGCAACTGTCCCCCCGGGGCGGGAGAAACAAGATTATCTATGGGGGAGGTTACATAGGGAGGAGTTGACAAGAAACCAATGGGGAATAGCTAGGGAGGGGACTGAACATAACTGACACAGTGTGGGAACAAATTGGAACATATTGAAGGAGGGGCCCCGGGGTCGCAGCCAATCTTAGCTCCCAAGACAGAGAACTTTCTGGAAACTAAGGAGGAGTAGGGAGTGATTGACTGGGCCTGGGGGAGGAGAACAAGTATACTTATAAGGGGAAAAGGGGACGAGGAATCATACAACATATTTAACTGACAACAGGGGTGGTGGGAGTAACCAGGGAAACCAACTGACAGACAGGTCTGAGGCAGGAAAGGAGCATGGGGACAGAACCATTTTTTAAAACGTAGGGGGGAACAATATAAAATAGGGGAGCAATAAAACAAACTGAATTCACACACTACAACACCTAACTGCACAGAATTATTATTCAATTTTTCAGTACTTAACATCTAAGAATAATTTAGCAAGAACAGCAAGTCAAGAGACAGTAGTATGTATGTATCTGTGCAAACATACAAGTAATACATACACAGGCAGGTCCTTGCCACTCAGTAAAATGGCATATGCAAAGAGAGATCTTGTAATTTGTTCAAAGCCAACTTACTTGCGGATTAGATGTAATTGATAGCAGATCCTTGTCTTGTAGGAGGCAAAAAAGGGGGACATTTACATCTTGAATGGTGTGGGATTGTTTTTTGCAAATAGAGAGAACTATTTTTGGCCATTCTGTTGTGGCTTTTGGAACCAGACAGACTTTGACTGTCTATGTTAACACACAGCAACTCTCCATGGAACCTTTATTTCCAAAACTTTGTTTCTGTAATATGACAAATTCTAACCCAAGTAAATTGTGACAGTATTGAATTATCTTACATGTTGTAGAACTGGTCACTTTACCTCTCAAATACTTCATAGTAGGCTAAATCCAAAATGGTTTATGGTTTAAGAGTATTGTGTTCTATTATTTTTAACAATGATAAGCTGATAATACCAAGACAGGATTTAAGCCTAAGACTTTGGAGATAGTGATCTGGCTTTTAGGGATGATTCATCCATCTCTTTCTACTTTCTTCTCTCTGAAATTTGACTTTTTGTTGGCTTTGAATTGACAACAGAAGCAGAAGCGAGCCCCAGAAAATTGAAGGATGTGGTATAGCAGGAGGATTGAAGCAGGGAGATGTAGTGTTTGAGATGCGAAGCATGTTATGTTATTAGTTGGATGGCTCTACTAAACTTAATGGTAGAAACTCCCCTGCCCAAGATATGTTGTTGGTATTGTAAGAGCTGAGAAAACTATATCAAGAATAGTCATTTAAGGGAAAAATAAAAATATCAAGCTGACACTGTTGAAAGTTGGTACTGACTTTGATGGGAAACATCTGGAAAACAATTTAGAATGTGAAAACTAAGCAGTGCACTGGGACCATGGTCCTTTAATTTGAGGTGGCATCAGAGCTTCATTTGAAGTCAAGAGCAAGTCTTGCTTTTATTGGCAGAAAACGGTGTCAAAGACTTTGAAACCAACTAGGAAATGGAAGGAGACAATTTACTTGCTATATTCATACCAGAAAATTGGGTTTTGCTTTGTTCGATTATGTCTCTTATTTTAATGGGGATGGTGGCTATGTAAGAGTAGAAGAAATTTTGTTGGGGTCATTGCTTGTCCTCATCATTATTGCAGGGTACACGTAATAAGGATTTGAACAGGCTCCAGAGCATAGTAAGAAGCAAAAACTGAAACCAAGATACATTTAAACTAAACCCAGGTATTTTCCAGAATTTCTGCTGCTTTCAGCTCCCTGACCCACATGGATATTTTAATATGTTGTGCTTTGTGCAACAACAGAAGCCTACATCAGTGAAAGAGAGAAGAGCTATTAAACATCGGGTACGAAATAAAGTGTTAAAGGAAGTCATCAGTAGGAAATTGTTGCTTTTGAATAAAGTGCCATATGAAACAAATTTTAAATTATGCCCTTAATGTTTTTTGGAAAGCATTAAGAAGTCAAACATTTAGCAGTGATTATGTGAAATATTATAGTTAAAGAACTTGCTGAAATGGAATAATGTAATCTTTCATAGCTACAGATATGAGTGGCATTTTCTTGATTTGGAGATGACATCTGAGATGTTATTTGCAAGCAAAATATTATGAGGTGGGCATAAAACTTTGGCATTCCTCATCTTAAAGTTGTTCTCCATTTGGAAAACTTGTTTGGTACACGAAGAAAAAAAATTAGCTTTACATTTAGAAAGTTCTGAGTGATGTCAGAAGTGAACTTACATATTCTTAGTAGCAATTGACCTTATAAACAAGAAGGTACCGTTTTAATTTTGTCATTCTTCAACAATAAAAAGTACTTAAATAAATAAATCTTAGAGCTATTATGGTTATGTATTGCAGGAATACATATGAACAAATGCTTAATTGATCCTGTGTTTGCAATTGATTTAATATGTTAATTAGTGCTTGTTGGTAATGCAGCTGGACAGCCTGACAACTGGTGGATAAATGGGAAGTTTTGAAGGAAAAACTCTTTGTAAAACACTGAATTTCTAATATATCAATAAGATTAAATTGCCACTGTGCTTATTTCACTTATGCAATAGTAAAAGTGGCCAGGATGCAAATACTGCATCCTTGTGGTTGTGGAGAGATAAGACTTAAGACCTCAGTATCAGAGGCAAAACAATTACAAAGCCAAATAATTAGAGCCAAACAAGTATGTATAGCCTGGAAGGATTTTGCTGGTACTGTTTGAAATAGTGTTTTAAGGTCATAAATCTTGTGTCTTAAGCAAATACCTTTTCAAGGAAGAGAGATTTGGACTTCATGAACTAGGGATGTGTAGGACATAGAACCCTGGTAAACTTGGATTCTTTAATCTCTACTTCTTTGTTAAATTACCAAACTCACTTCAAGTCAATTTCTACTAAAATCTTAATCTGAATTCCTCTTATTCATTTTGGTAATGCATCTTTCTTGTTCAGTTTCCTGTCTTCTGTCAAATTAATTCCATTTATGCATAGTTCCCTAACAAACCATCACTTTTCACATAGTTAAGGAATAAAATTATGCTCTTTGAAAAACTGTGTAAAACTTTACTTATGCTTAAAATGTTGCATTCAGCAGCAAGGTGTGTAGTAATCATGACAAATGTGAGAATTCTGTCTAGTATGAGAAAATTGTATGTCTGTCTCTGAGTGGTGAGATTAAAAATCCTATTTGTGGCTATTTAATTGTGATTTGTCAAATAACTGAAAGCTTGACAAATATCTAGTTCTATCTGGTTTACTTTATGGTGGTAAATTTAGGGTACTTCTAATGTGGTGGTAGTACTGCTTTCATGGATCTTGCTTATGGGCATTTAACAAAATTACATGATATAATAGGCTGTCCATGCAATAGTCTCTCTGAAAGGTTCAAGATATAATAACATGTTTAGAATTCCTTTTTTGATTTTAAAATAATTAGCTTGTAATGGGCAAGGCAAAAAGTAACTTCTTTTCAGTGTGGCATAGAAATAAGAAATGGAGTTGTATATAACATTGTGGTGGATTGGTATCATCTCAGTGTCATCAGCCCATCACTTGGAACTTGCCTGCAATAGAGATGCATACATCTCCAATAGACCTAAAGAACAAAGGAAAAAACTGCATGCTGGAGAAGCTTGGTATCTGGCAGTCTCTTGTTTACATACATAACCTGACATGAAATCAGTTTATATTTTATAATGAGGAATTAATATGGAAAATTCTTTGTGTATGAAGGATTAAATGGCTTATAGAAGGAATGCATAGATATAATTTTTGGTTCAAATGTTTCAGTTTTTTAATGTTTTAAAAACCTGAAAGCTCCTTGCTCAACATAAATGTTACTTTGAGATTAATACATGCCATTTTTAACTATGCTTCTTTCACTAATCCCAAGGTGAGGCTGAGTAAGTTTTATTAATGAAACAAATGTTTTTGGAGAGAATAGCTTAAAAATCAGTAGTTCATGCGACTGAGCACACAACTCATGGTTTTTCATTCTTATATTCAGTGCCCTGAATTATTTCTAGAGGAGGAATTTAATGTGGAATAGTTGACACTGTGGCATAATGGATTAATTTGATCCAGAATTCCCTATGGCTGGATGGAAGGTTAGAGGACTGCTTGAGTTTTTCCTCCTTGGCGGAGGTAAATAACGATGTTCAGTCAACATCTGAGTAGAAAAACTCCAACTCCTTATTCTGAGGAGGGCAAATTTTGTACCTGAAGGTTATTTTTATTTTGTTCACTCCTCATACTTTCTGTACTGCTGCAGCTTAACTCCAAACCATGTGTAAGGAAGCTAGTCCAAAGTTGGTGAGTAATTTAAGACTTCTATAGTACCATGAACTTGAGAATGAAAAACTATTCTTGTAGAACATACCCATCAACTTTGCTTTCTTATAAACCCTTAACTGATTTAGCTCGCATTGACATTCTGTGCCTTTTCTGTGTCTTGTCTACTTCTTTGCTCTTTCCATTAGATCCTCCTACTACTACCACTCGACTGCCCACGGTTCCCTGGCATCCTTCGACTGATGGCACCACAGGTTTAGCAACAGAACCTAGAATAATAAATTTCCCAACATCAACCTTGCCAACAAAGCAGGACGACACTTGGGGTATCGTCGTCGGTTGTGTGGTGGGTGGGGTTCTTTTGCTGTTACTTCTTGGTACTCTGGTTGGAACCGTCTACTATAAGAGAAGAAAGACGTTCCGCGGTGACTATTTTGCTAAGAACTACATTCCACCATCAGATATGCAAAAAGAGTCCCAAATAGATGTTCTTCAGTCAGATGATATGGGTTCTTACCCTGGCAGTATAAAAAAAGAAACAAAGCACCCAATGAACTTAATATCTAAAGATTATTTAGAAGACCCTGGAAAACCAGAGTTGAACAATGTAGACAGTACTAACAGGTACCAGGACCGTTATGAAAGACCAATGGATTACCATGAAGGTGGAACATTTGGAATGGGTTTTATGCATGGTGAATTTTATGAGGATGATGACTTTGTTTCTCACTTGGATGGTGCGGTAATATCTCGGAGGGAGTGGTATGTGTAGTAACCACTGCAAACTAACATGTACCTGCAGTTCACTTCATTGGCTGGTCACTTTCAGATTGTTTATACTTACACAAGAGGAGGAATAAACTTTTTGAAACTTTTTTTGAAGGTTTTTATATTGTGACTTGACACAATGGAAATACTGAATTTGGGGAAAATGTATTTGAGCTGCTTTTTTTTCCCAATGCTGTACTACTGTTTAAGATTTGAGTTTTAACACAGAGTGCTTATATTGGTCTATGTCAGAGTTAAAAAAAAAAGACTAAATTGAAGTTGCCATTCAATATTGTTTAAGAATAAAAAATGGCTGTCTTGGCTTCTGATTTAAAAATAAGTTTACCCAAGGTAATGATCAAATATAATCTTTGGGGGCTTTGAATTACTCCAATCTAGGTACCATCCACAGTAAACTTAATGCTTCTGTATAGCAAATATTTTACCAATTAAAATGAGTTACAGAAGAATTAAAGCTTTATTTTCTAGGGTTTTTTCTGCATAAAAATGAATACCTCTTAGCATTTTAATGAGCCTTCTTGTAACTATATACTTAAAAGTTAAGTCGTTGCACTGAAACTAACTTATGAGCAACATTTTGAGGCTGTAAACAGGTCAAAGGCTTGTATTTGAATAAGATGAAAAGTTATTTTTTTAGTCATTAATTTCTAAAGCTTACTCTAGTGTCTGTATATATACATACAGTGAGGTGTTTTGTTAGGCCTGTAATTGGCAGGGTGTCAAAACTTATTAATGCATACAAGATGCTCTTTGCAACTTCATGGCGTGCAATTTTTGAGACCTGTTTTGGAGGCTTTGTTGGAATCTTACCATTGAATTTAAAAGCTGGTTAATTTGACACAGCTAAGGAGAAAACACCCCTATAGATTCCAAAGCTGGAGGCTAATGTGAATATGCTTATTTTCCCAGATGCCAAAAAGCATTAGAGTTTCTATGACCAGAAGTTAAAACAGCGGTTTTACGCTGCTTCCAACTAAATAACAATACCTGCTTTGAAGAGGGTAGCCAGAGTTTCAGATTATTAGTAGGGAAATAGACACTTGCACTGCTACTTTAGGTATTGAAAACGCACTCTTTAGTGGTGCAGCTAGAGTCTATGGAACAGAAATTCAGTCTTTGTGCAGTCTCTGTACCGCAGTGGATTTGTTTTCCCTGCAAATAATCCATACTGATTTTACATGTTCTTTAAAATGACATTGTATCCATTATACATAGGAAATCTTGTCTGACATGTGAAATAATTCTACTTTATCTTGAGCAGATTCACCAGACTAAATCTGCCAATTATATGAGCAGGAATGAAATAACTTTAGATGAATTGCAGAACAACAATGAATTCATAAGTAGAATATTAAATCTTTTGAAGTGCCATTTTTAAGTGTTTAGCTTGAGGAAATTGAAGCTGATATGGCTCTATTAGTATTTGAAAACTGAAAAAGGAGAAGTCTGCTACCATTGATGTGAAATAGGCTGCATAATTACAGCTGCTTCATGAGCATTGATGCTGGAAGTTCTTTTCTGTCCTCATGATGTTTGGTAGCTTACAGCATTTAGAGCTTCCCAAAAATAGTTATATTGAGTGTTGTAGACAATACACTGTGATTGCATATGACTGCATGTCTTTAAAAAAGATTAAGACAAGAGCTTTATTTGAAATTCAAATGGAAAAGCATCCCTTAACAACTTAAGTTTGGGTTTGGATTAATGGAGTACTGATACATGATTGACCAGTCTCAAAAAAAAATAGCAAGTGATATTGTGGTTATCTGTAGTTTGAGTGCAAACACAAGAAAAGGAGTGAAATTTCTAGCAGAGGGTTCTGATCCAAATTAACTCTGGAATAAAGAGATTATACCTCTCTTCAAAAAAAACTTGATATATCATCTTTAAAAGATGGTTTTACTTGGAAATAAACATAACCATAAACCAGTTTTCCACATGGGATATCTTGCTTTTGTCTCTGTGGATTTTTTGCTTCGATTTTTTAAAAATATATATATTTAATTCCAAAGGGTTGAGAAGTTGAAATGTTCTGGAGTTGAAGTTATTAATAGGGATAGGGCTTATCTGCGTTGCAATGTTTTGTACATTATGTCTACTGTAAAAAGAATTGATTGTACGTACAAATGGCTGTTGTGTGAATAAACTTTTTCTTACATTCTGGAACATAGGTAGTGTTCAAAAATGTTGCACAGGTCTGTTCTTGAAAACTGGAGATGGAAAAGCACAATAAACCCAGAGGCTGGATAGAATGAACTAAAGTGTTTAAGCTGTTTGAGATGGGCTGTTTAGTATTCCCCTAAGAGAGCATAAACTTATAAAACAAGTGTCTTCAGAAACTCTTTTAAGAAGATTAAGAGAATGATAAATGGAGGTGTTTGCCATCCAAAACATTTGTTTTCAAGCACAGCTGATAAACTAACTAGGCATTGCATACTTCAAAATAGTCTTGTTTTTTGTTCTATTGTCTTTGTTTGCATTAACCATAGTTCTTGAAATTAATCAATTCCCATCTATTTCTGACCATCTGGTGGTTAAAGTGCTTTGTAGGTAGCACCATACATGTTAGGTGCTCTCTGGCTTGCTCAGCTTGGCATGGTGGTCTGGGTTTATGATCATCCCACTGGTTAGACCGATGTTTTGCCAAAGCAATTCAAAAAACCAAATGAAGTGTGCCCTGTGGTAATTGCATTTAAGTTCTTGTGTGACACTGTGCTGGGATGTTACTATTTTTCCTGATGTTCAGAAGTAAATGGGTGTTTGTCATCTCACCCAAAATCAGACTCAATGGGTGGGCTTTGATTGAAATTATAATACTTTATGATGTCTTAACATGATAGCAGAATTTACTAGAAGAAAAGGCACCATGAAGTTAGAATGAAGCAGTCAAGGAACTCTTCTGATATAATCACAAGGCCAAAGCATCTTCAAGAATTCTACACCTAAGAATGTGTATTAGTTAGTTGAGACTTTCTCACTTCAAGAAGAGGGCACCCAATGTAAACTAAACTTAGGCCAGTTAAAATGCAGTGGTTAGGTGACCTTTCCACTGATTCATGTGCCCATTCTTCAGGAAAAATTATGAATTATTGTTTTGTAGTTTAAGCCCAGCTTGCAGCTAAGCACAGCACAACTAGTTGCTTTCCCCACCCCCATTTCTTCCCACCCTAGTGGAATGGGGAGGAGAATCAAAAGCAAAACTTGTAGGTTGAGATAGGAACAGTTTAATAATTGAAAACAAGGTAAAATATAATAATAATAGTAATGGATAATGAAATGGGGGAAACAAACAACTGATGCACAATACTTCTTTCTGAGTAATTTCCCCAGTTTATATACTTGGCATGGAGTTCTGTGGTGTGGAATATCCCTTTGCCTCTTCAGGTGATCTGTCCCAACTGTGCTCCCTCCTAGTTTTCTTTTGTGCAGCTCCTCACTGGCAGAGCATGAGAGAGACACACACACACAAAATAAAAGTCTTTGTCTTAGGATAAACACGACTTAGCAAAAACCAAAACATGGGTGGGTTATCAGCACTATTCTCATGCTGAATCCAAACCACTGTACAAGCTCCTGAGAAGAAATTAACTCTATCCCAGCCAAAGCCAGGACAGTTTATAGTGTCCAGGCTGGGATCTGATGGACACATGGAGCTTATGCCAGGAAAACAGATATATAAACCAAGGGTGGTATGTTGCATTCATCTTTGAGGAGCAAAGTAACTTCTGCAAGTTGTTACTCTAGGACTTTATTCCTTAATATTAAGGAAGTCACAAAAGAAAAGTTATTTCAGTTTTTTTCAAGTTACTTAAATATACTTTGTGAGTGCAATCCTAGGGGAATGTTCATGTCAGATCTTTGATATGCAGTGAGGGGACAGGAATTGTTTATTAGAGTGCAAATCAAGTGTTGTATTTTAGGATTTTTTTTTTTGATTGAGGGGTTTTGCTCAGCTTTCCAGCATACAGGCAGAACAACATAAGAAATCTGAGGAACTGATAAATCATATTGTATAGTCTCAGGGTTTTTATCTGTGAATAGGACATACAGCTGAAGAGGTTCTCAAAATTTCCTTCAGTAAGAGATTAAATAGAGAATGGTTGTGTTGCATTTGAATAATAATAGACTGCTTTAGAAATACATTGAAGGTAACTATGTTAATTTTCAATTTCTTCACTGTTGAATTTTGTGATTCAGTATTCAATGTAAATGAGAGCATTATTTCCTGTATGCTACCTAAATTTTGTAGGTAAGTGTTTAGTGCAGCTGACACGAATTATTCCAATTGTGAAACTTTTTGTTGAGCCTGTTGGCACTAGTTTAAAGCACTGATGATTTTAAGTATGTTAGCAGCTTTTTCAGTTTTGAGACTTAAAATTTGATTTCTAAGCATAGTGAAAGGAGTGGCCTTTAAAGACTGACAAGTATGCTAATTCATTATGGGAGTTGTTCAGCATTGCATTTCACAATGCTAACGTCAAAAGAAAAATGCTGCAAAAGGAAAAATCTGCAGCTTTTTCTCTCCCTGTATTAAAATTTATTTATAAAAATTACTTTCTTGTAGCTTGAAGTGTGAAGTCCTAAAGATGATAGGTGGTCTTAGTGTTTGCTTTAATAAGTGTAAGCCAAGTATTTAGTGTTTGTTTGCATATTCATTGCTCCTAGTAGTTAGTATATGGGGTTTTTTACCCTGATTTTAAGTTTTTCTTTTTTTCTTTCTGCAAACTTAAGTGCCTGTAAAGAAAGATTGTCAATAAACGGTAGTTGCTTAGGTTTTTGAATTAAGACCTTGTTAGCTTATTTAAGTGCAAATCATATGTTTTGTAATGTCATCTTACCTTGAAATTGAGAATGAAAGCATGCTGCTCGTACTTAATAAAAGTAGTCCATAAAATTTTTTTAAATCAAAAATTTTGATTTCACGAACTCTCTTAATTTCCCCCAGTTGTTTAATTGGGTAAGTTGAAGCAATACCGCAAAAGTGCTAGTGCAGGGCAAGGGTTTCTGTTTGGCAGTGGAAGGAAGAAGCATTTCTCAGATCAACACTGAAGTAGCTTATCTGAGTATTAAAAGTATATGAACTTCTTAAAGTTGTAACCTATACTATCACATTGCAGATGTGCCCTTTAAGCAGACATCTTCTGTTGCTGTAGCAGGGGCTGTGATTGGAGCAGTCCTTGCTCTTTTTATCATTACCATCTTTGTGACAGTGCTGCTGACCCCAAGAAAGAAAAGGCCAGCCTATCTTGACAAAATGTGAGTATGTGTTGGACTTTTTTTCTTATCCAGTTGAAAGTGATATGCCGAAAGAGTTCTGTACAGTAATTTTAAGTGTCTGACTTAATTTAGCAGCTATTCAGCTTTTTTCATTTCAGGGCTCTATTTTCAGAGTACACAAATGTGAAATTGCACATTTCTGAAAAAGAAATAAGGAAGGTAAGAATTACTTTGGAAGTAATAAAGAGCTTTATCTCATGAGAAGTTTGGGGTTTTTTGAAAGAAAACTATTCATGGATTTAACTGGAGGGCAAAAAAGGGTTCCCTCTTGACTGGTGCCAGTGATTGCTAGTTTGTTGTAACTGCACATCTAACTTGCAAGGTAATTTGCCATGCTTTGCAAATGTGAAGGCGCCCTAAAATTAATCCTGAAATGTTTGTAAAATTAAGCAAGCTTTCACAGATACATGCTTACTGATTTCTTGTGCTTTCTGGAATGTTGGTTGTTTCATTAAGCCTCTGGCACAGACTTGCAGTTTACTTTGTTCAATATGATCAAACAAAAAAGAAGGAAACAAAAACATCTGAAAAGATGTTGTCAGTTAAAGGGGATGATGTCTAGATTCTGTCTGGAACATGCATAAAAAAGTGACAGGGGCTTAGAATATTTGTAAATATGTGTCTTTTTACATCTCATATACAGTTTCTTACACCCCATATACAGTTAACACTAAAACTGAATTAGAAGTGTTGCTCATATAGTTAAAGAGAACTAAAGTAAAATAACTAAGAGCGTTTAGCATAAAATAAGTTTCCTCATTTGGATTGAGCTAGTAAGATGAATCAAGAGTCTTCTTTTGAGCAACTTTTAACATGGTTTCTCTTAAATTCTGTATCTGAAGCTTATTTCTATGAATGATCTTAAACATTTAAATTATTTTATAACCACTTGCTTTCACTGAGAAAATTAAAATTGAAAAATTCTTGCATGTAAGAATTACTAGTAAGGCTTTCTCAAAGGCTTTCTAAGGGAAGTCTATAATTTAAAAAGTTGTTCCAGCTGTATCTCATAACTTAGAAACTATGTTAGATACCAGTAGTTTCTAATCCTCCTTAGTTGGAGTGTTTGGGGGAAAGTTCAGTCTGCTTAACACAGGATGCAATAAATTACAAATTCTGGGTAGTGCTTTTCTACAAAAAGTGTCTGCCTGAATAATAGCCAGTGGTAGACATATTCCATTACAATATATCACATCTGAGTCACTGCTGACTGAAAGATGCTTGTCTCTGAGTACTGAATGCTGGGTGATTTGGCAGTTATTATCTGACCATTCAATTGAACTTGACAAACATGATGTGTTATATTTCATTCCCCCTTTTACTACAGGATTGATCTTCCGCCCACTCACAAACCAGCCTCATTTGAGGAGAGAACATTGTCAATGCCACAGAAAGAAGCTATGCTTCAGGTGAGTAAGTGTTTATATGCATCTTAAATTGACTTAAGGAAAGTGTTAACTTACCTTTATTATGTTAACTTGGTCTGATTTTGCCTTCCCAGTAATATATGGAAACCTTTCAATGGTTTCACAACCAAGCTGTTTCTCTATGTATGTGATATCCAGATCTGTTATCTATAATGTTAAAGTCATCATTAGAGGTGGAAACTTGTAACAGCTTTTGACAGACACAACTCCTTTTGAATTAGAAAAATTTATAGTTGAAATTCTGTGGTAAGAGAATATACATAGCTTTATGAAGCAGTCTTCATAAGAGGGAAAAATTATGCTTGTAAACTTAAAAACTGACCTGATCAAAAGCTCCCTTTCTGGTAACAACTGCCAATCTTTTGAGTTATTAACAGTTGAGGGGTGGGGATAAATTGGAATTTGGGCTTTGGCATGGCTAATCTACCAAAGTATGAGTTTGAGCCTCATTGAAGATTACTAAATCCTTTTTAAATATTTGCAATTATGTAACTTCTAATTTTATCTTTTCTGCTTGCATTTACCAGCACCAAATGACCCCATACCAATTTCATGTCAAACAGCTGAATTTTTCGTGTGCTTTCAGGTGTAGCTTCTTGTCATCTAAAGCTGTCCAAGCAAGACAACAATAGGCAGGAAACTTCTTTTTCAGCATTTAATGTTTGTATGGGCGTAGTCTGATCAAACCAATTTGTAGAGGTCACACTGGAAAACTGATTCTAGCAAATGAAACACTTTGAGTAAGTGGGGAGCAAGGAAGGGTAGGTTCTTCCTTACAGCATGGTTTTGAGGTTGACTGGAGTGCTTGGGAAACCCCAGATGAATTCAGGCTTCTCTTGCACTAGGCATTATAGAGGAGACCTGTTCTTCAGAGGTCATGTAGCTAATGTCAGTTATAGATCCTGGCCATGGCCCCTAAAGTCTCTTGTGTATGTGTGTTTATATTACATTAATCAGTCAGAATTTTTAGATTTCTGCTTACATTGAAGAAAATTTCTGTCATCTATCAGTATTGGTAAGAATTAGATTGTAATTGTTTTTAATAAAATTTTTGTTCCATCCTCAGTACATACCATAAATAATGTGATTCTAACCACTGATGTGCCGAATCATAACACTGAGCTAATTAAAATAATCATTTGTTTATAAGAAATATAATTTTTCCAATATTATGGTGTATCTTTACAATTTTAAGGACCTATAAAAGTCCTTTCTCATAGAGCGGGGAAAAATCTTCACCTACCTTTAAGAAGGATTTTGATGGAGTTCTTAATAACATTGAAAATATTCTTCTAGATTTTCTTTGTGATTGATAGTTACTAAAGCTCACCAAATAGCAGTTCCTGATAAAAGCTTTCCTTATGTCATAAACGTTACAATGGGTAATACTTGTGTATATTGTTGCTGAGTGAAGCAGGAATATATTCTGAGATCCACTGCTGCAGTCGTAGTAGTTTTAGTAGTAGCAGCCTGATGATTATAACATTGCAAAGGTAGAAAACATTTTGTTGGCATAAAGAATAGTAGGTCTTCGTCTTACCTTAAAGGTGGTAAAGTACCTAAGATGATACAAAAGAACCAGTGCTTTTCTGTGCTCAGGATGGGCATCAAAGTTATTTCTTCTATTACTACAGTACTCAACAATTGCAATTTTTAATGAATCACTCTTCTGCTAATATTTCTGCTTAAAGTATTTGAAAAATATTCTCTTGCTTATAGAATCAAAATATATGGTCTGTTGTGGTATTTGTGCATCTTAAGTGCTGCTAGATGGCACAAAATTACAACACTAGAAAATGCAATTATTTGTCCTTTACAGAGCAACTTATAAAGGAGGTAGACATAAGAGAATGTGTACCTTACTGCTTTCCTCTTCAGAACTTTGCTGGCTTTGAATTTTTTCTAGATTGTGCTTACTGTGATTTCTGTTAATGGGTACTAAAGAACTTATACTGAACCTGGCTGTAGTCTTGGAATGTTTAATTAAATGTTTTATGAAAAGGTATTTTGTAAATAGAGAAAAAATCTTAAAGAGGCTGAATTGAATATTTGTCTAATCAGTGTGTACTCTGTTATGCTTGAGGCAAGAGCTTCATTTTATCTAACAGAAATAAATGTCAAAATACTAGCTTTAGCCAAGAAGTGATTGGTTGTGTTGTTTTGGTGTACCAAGCCAACATTTGGATAACTGTAAAGAGGCAAGAGAAAAAAGTTAGCAGCCTATCAGGATGTCTCATCCTGTGTGACTAAATGTCTGTACTCACCACTGTACTACCTGGTGTTCCAATTGCTGTCATGCCTACCCAGAATGAGATGCCAGGTGAGCCTCTTGCTGGGTAGTTAAGATGTAAACTTCTGGATCTGCTAAAAAGAACTGTAGGGGAAATGTCACTGCTTTGTAAACCACAACAGATGATCAGTTCAGCCTGAGTGGAAATGATAGGCTGCACAAGGGTGCAAAGTAAAGGAGGGAATTTAAATTGTGTCTTCTGCATACTCATAATAACTTAGAATTGAAAGTGGATTTATTCAATTTAGGCTGATTCTGGTAAGTTGTTATAAATAATGTGCTAGTTTTTCAGTCATCTCTGCTGTTATAGTTCAAATCATGGACAGTAGCTTTTTTTATCTTGTAAAGTATTTAAGATTCAGTACATGATGCTGAAATTCTCCTTTTTGTATCCCAGCAATCAGTATTTTACTGATTTTATGCATATCTGAGTCAGCAGGTGATGGCATTAAAAAGGAAGAGAAATTAACTGAACCTGTGAATAGTACTGGACAGCCAGTATCTTTCATGGATACTTCTTGAGACTTGGAAACTTTCAGTTTACTTTAAATATACATTCTCATTTACGTGCTAGTGTTAATAATGAGCTACCAGTATGTACAAGTACTATGTAACTGAGTACTCATAATTTCTCTGCACTGGTATTTGAAAACACCAATTCATGTGTTCTTGTGAGTCACTTCAGAATGAAAAAAACTGGTTCACTTATGGCCCTAAAAGAGGAAGGCAGAAGTCCAAAGCATAAAAATACAATGGAAAAAATATATTATAGCTTTATTTACTATGAAGACTTGTCAACTCTTTTGTCAACAGCACTGTTACTTTTGTCCAGGTATTTTTTTAATAATTATTGCCATGGAAATGCTATTCTGTTGCTCAGAACTATCTATTACATGTAATGTGAAAGAGTGGTGAGCAGCCTGAAGGTTATGTCCTTGTTGAGAGAGGAATCTCTGCTTAACAATGTGGTTTTTGAGGCGAATAAGGAAGAAGTTGAGCATTGGAAGAATTCCAGTGGCTTAAAGAGGAATTTTTCTATTGCATAATATTTTAAAAAGGAATGTAAGAGGGTGCACTAATTCTGGCAGTCCTTGGCATCATTAGAGTAAGCTTCACTGTTTCAAACAATATATTGCTAAGAAGCAAAAGCTTGTTTACTTTCCTCTAAATATGCTTGAGATGGGCAGTCTTTGACAATGTTAAAGAAGTGAAGTTATTATTAATTTGACAGCTACTTCTGAAGGAAAGAAAAAAACATGTTTTGCACAATGCAGTGCAGCATTCAGAGTTGTTGAAGGATTCAGAATTTGACAAGTCTCTTCTGTAACAACAGAAATAAGAGTGGATAAGGGAAATGCAGCCCAGTAGGTATGTCTGGCCATGAGAAGACTGACTTGAGACTTGCAGCTTAGAAGAATGCCTCACTATTTAGCCAAGCAAAGTTCTTTAACTGTAATATTTGTATTACAGATCAAAACAGGAAAGAAAAAGATGAAGTTGTCTTATCACCATTAAAAGTATCAAATACCATTTATCAAATGATGATGTTTCTGAATCAAATTTGAAAACATCAGCCATGGAACCCTTAAACCTAATATAATACCGATTCATTTCTAGATTATGGCGCTCTTGCACTCTTCTATTTCTTTTCCTAATGCTTTTTATACAAGTGGGAATATCTCTTCCTTGGTGAAAAAGGAAGCAGTATTGTTATTATTTGCCTTAAACCAAAGAACTGTTTAGACAAACAAGATTGAATGGAAGGGAGTACAAAATGTGCATCAATAAAATAATCTGTATTGATATAGGATCTTGCAATAGAAAAAAAAATTACCAGATTGGGGTTAGAATGAGGCACAAGCTTTTTTTGTTAGTGGATGACTTTGTAATGGAATTTCTAACTTGGAAAAGATCAGAAAAGGTAAGATGAAGTTTTTACCACGATAATTGGTTTTAGGCTTTTGAAGAAGTGTTTGAGAAGGAAAATTCTTAGAGTAAAACCACTAAAAGAGGTTTTATGAAACTCTGCAAAATGTAATGGTAAGACAATGCAAACTTCTGTTAGACATCCAAGCACGGAATCACAGATTGTTTCTATGCAGGAAGACATACACTATGTAGCTCAGCACCAGTTTTGTTTGACAGAATCCAATGATTTTGGTTGTCACTTGGTCCGTGCCTGTAAAATGTATAATTGCATTATCTAGCAAAGGTGTTGTCTTTTCGTGCCATGTGATATTATTTTCTTTGACTTACAGTTTTAATTGAGTAACCAACTGGAATTTGCTATTCTGGTTTCCAGTGAGTCTCTAAATCATGTCCACATCCACTGTTGATAGAATTCCTCAAGCAAACAGATTTTTGTTGGTTTTTTTTTTTTTTGTTTTGTTTTTTGTTTTTTGTTTAAATAACTTTAGCTTTTGGTGGAGGTGGGACTTTTTTTGTTCCCCATGTGTGTTTTGTCTCCTTGTGTGGTGAACGCATGCTCTCAGCTTAGGTTTGAAGGAGCAACGCTGCCTGCTGAGTGGTAAACCACATATTCTCAGAAATGCAGACTGCATTTTAGGACTTGAGAAGCAAAAGGATGGTGACTTAAAGGGCAGGAGGGGACACTTTGAAATAGAATTACAAGACAAAAAGCTTGACAAACTAAAGTTGAAAAATAGACCTGTGAAGATGGTGAAAAATAACTGTTGGAGGAGTGGAAAAGGTTCGGAAATATTAGGTGATTTTTGAAGAAATTTTACATATTAAAACTTAACTCAAAATCGCTTCAAAACTTTACTAAACAAATGTGGAATGGTAAAAAGTTAAGGGGAAGGAGGAGAAAATAAGAACAAAATACTACTGAGATTGGGTTCTCTTCAAAATAATTCTTGAAAGTAAGAATACAGATGTATGACCACTGGAAATGTTACCTACCTGTATGAATACTTTTGGAGGGACTTCTGCACAAAGATCAGCAACCTAACCTACTTTGTGTTGTTGCTACCACTGTGATACTGTTGGGGAAAGATGGAATTGCAAAACAAAAAATACATACAATTGTGCGAAGGTGTTGCTTTAGCCTATTGTGGTCCTGTACTAAGTGTGGCATAAAGGAAGAACTTTACTAGGAGTGATGATACCAGAGTACAAACTGTACCCTAAATCATAATTCTTAGATGGCATTACTTGGTGTGATTTAATCAGCCATTAACTCAGGCAGTTGTTGATTAACTGGATGTTTGAAAACAGCCCATTTCACAAATGAAATTTTTCTGTCATAATGGTGAAGAAAAAAATAAACATGAAAGAAGGGAGATTTCAGTGCTTCTGCACAAAATAACTTCTTATCCACCAACATTCCCAAGTCCTGCTCCTCAGGACTGCTTTCAACCACTTCTCTTGCCAGCTTGTGTTTGTTTATGTTTGTGATTGCTCTTACCTGTGTTTATGATTGCACCTGAAAGGTGCAGGACTTTTCTCTTGGCCTTGTTGAACTTCACAAGGTTCACACAGAGCCACCTCTCAAGCCTGCCAAGGTCCCTCTGGAGGGGCATCCCTTTGCCTCCAGCATGTCACCACACCACACAGCTTGGTGTTATTGACAAACTTGCTGAGGGTATCTTGATTGCACTGACACATTGCCAAAGAGATGTTAAACAGTGCTGGTCCTGATACGGACCCCTGAGGAATGTCACTTGTCACTGGTCCTTGCTTGGATTTTGAGCCAGCAATGAGCCATCTCTTTAAGTGTGACCATCCAGTCAGTTTTTTATCCACTGAGTGGTCCACCCATCAAATCCATGTCTCCTCAGTTTAGAGATGTTATGTGAGACAGCATCAAATGCTTTGCTTAAGTCCAGGTAGGTGACATCAGTTGCTCTTCCTTTTTCCACCAACACTGTGATCCTGTCATAGACAGCCACTAAATTTGTCAGGCTCAATTTTCCCTTAGTGAAACCATGATGGTGGTTACCAACCATCTCCTTATTTTCTATATGCCTTAGCATAGTTTCTGCTCCTTCATCTTTCTGGGCACTGAAGTGTGGCTGATCTGTAGTTTCAGGTCATCTGTTTTTAGACATGGGGGTCTTATTTCCCCTTTCTCAGACAGTGGGAACCACAGTCCTGCCACTAATTCTAATAAAAGATGGATAGTGGGTTAGTCACTTCCTGTGAAAGTGACTTCAGAACTTGCAAATGTATCTCATCAGTCCCCTGAACTTGTTCACCTCCAGATTCCTTAGATGATCTTGAACCTCATCTCTTATGGCTGACAGTTTGGCTGGGGAGTAGCTGGTATGGGGCTGTGTTTGGGATTTGTGCCGAAAATAGTGTTGATAACTCAGGGAAGTTTTTTATTGCTGGACAGCATTGGGACCTATTCTGCTTCTTGTACTGCCCTGCCAGCAGATGGACTTGGGGTGTACACAGAAGATTGGGAGGGAGACAAGATATTGGAAGAGGGAACACAGCTGGGACAGGTGACCCTGACTGATCCTCATCTTTTTTCCACCAGCCACTGGATTGTAAGAAGGATTCTAAATGATAACCAGTTAAGACACTACCTAAGGCAGAGTGTATTTTGGGATGACTCATGGTTTTTTGTATTAACCAAAGCTGTTCTGCAGTTTTGAATCTTGACTTGTTTCCCCTGTAACTTTTCTTCTTTCAGAAAGAACATTTTACTTTGCAGAGCCAGTACAGAGAGAGAGATGCTGGAAACTTGCAGCACATGGTAAATAATAAGTTGGCCTGAATTCCTGATAGAAGCTTTGATTTCATCTTATTCCATAAAATAAACTTATAATATTGGTTTCCATGAACAAAAAAATATTTGTCCATCCTGGTTAATAACAGTTGGATTGTGTGAGTTAAGTGCAAAGTGTCAGTACCATTTTAATATCCTATAGTAGGTTGGTGACTAATTTAAATACTTAAACACTCCTGCTTTCATTTCTTGGTGAGTAACATAAAGCAGAGGAGTGTTGACAGACATTTTTGTAGTTGCTGGTTTGCTCTTTAGATTTATTGATCTTTAGAGTCCAACTTCATTTGAAACAAGCATTTGAAGTTAACTCTGTCTGTTAGGGAAATTTTTAAGTTCCTGTTTCTTTGTTCATAGGGCTGTCCTGGAGATAATGTGTCTTTGATTTTGCTTAAAGCTTTACCAAGAATAGGAATTGCAGGTTCTATACATGAACTATGAAACTTATTACTTCTTATGTGTGTTTAGAAATCTGTGAATGGAAGGCAACTTACTTGTGGGGCTGAAGAGCCACAGGAGCAAGAGGGTCTTCAACCTATGTATCCTGCTTATCAGCAAACTCACTTCAAAAATTGGAGCAACAGATACCCACAAAGCTCAGGACCTGGAAGAGCCTACATCAATACAAGGGAGCATTATGTGTGATTCTGTACCCAGATGTCATTAACAAGGGGTTTATTACCTGTTGACTCTATGACCCTCATGTCTTTTTGGCTTTCATCTCTAAAATAATTGGGGGTTTTTTAATGTGTGAAAAAAATGGATGGAGAATTTTATACAGGTAAACCATATGAAATTTAAAACTTGCCTCTAGTACTTGGTATGTCTGTGTTTTTGTAGTAATATCGATCTGCCAAATGAGAAGAGCCACTTAGCTTTTTTAACCTTCACAGTCATAATCTGTATAACCTGTATTAATTGGTTGGCCCATGCCAAAATGTAGTTAAGCTTTTTTTGCTGGCTATCTCTGGGAGCATTCTCTCTGGATATTTTACAAGAACCTTACCCATATAAAAGTGAATAAATATGAGCAAGACAGCTGAATCCCTTGTGACATTAGCAGTCTCAGACTGAACCATCTTGGCAACTTGAGATATGAATTTGACTGGCCTTAGCTATTGATTTCCCAACCAGCTCTACCTCTCTCAGTCAAATGAACAACTAGACTACCTCTCAAATACTGACTGGCTGGTCCATAAACTACACTGTTTATCTTCCCACCTTGTTAAAAGTGAAGCAATTGCCTTACATCAAAAGCTTTTTGTTGTCTATTGATTCTGCTTGTTGCTGGCTTTGGTTTTACAGTTAGGTCTACATGAAACTTAGTTGAAGGAGGTAGATGACTAGGCAGACAGAACTTTCTGTAAGTGTCTTTTGTGAAGCTACATCTGTTTTCCCAAATATGACTCCTATTTTAGATGCTGCAGAGTTTATTTTCCTTGGTAATAGATACATTCCTTGGTTTTTTCTCAGTTTACAACAAAACTTATGTTCTTATGTGTTAAAAACTTGTGTTCTTATGTCTTAGCAAGAAAAGAAAAGCTTCAGTCAACTTCAAATGCTTGTTAGCACTGTCCTTTAATCTTAACCAGTTGTGTGAAGTAACTGGAGAATGTCCTGACATTACCAGTGCTAAAAGTAACCCACATGAATCTTTTGTGTCTGTGGTAATGCTTAAAAAATGTGCTCATGATCATTCTAGAAAAATAAGTTTTCCTGTGAACTAAAAAGTAAATATTTAGCCAGTAGAAATATGTATATAATGTGTTAGTGCTGAAATGAGGTCATAGGACAATCTTAAAATATTTTAAAACAGTAGAAAAATGGGTTGTGTCTAAAATTTACCAGAGAAACTTAAGAGATTTGAGTATTCTCTAAGTACATTATGCACATAAGTACAGAATGATGATTTTCAGTCAGATAACATGAAGGACAAGATGTTAAGAATGCTTGGTATCATGCTGAACTACCTGTTGTACAGAACTGAACATTACTTCTGGGATATTAGTGTGTTTTTCTGCAGATGTTTGAATTTTTTTAGAGGCCAGAGTCAAGCTGTAGAAGCAGCAGAATTGAAAGCTAACATAGGTGAGTGTGCTGCAGGCAGGGGCTGTTGTTAAACCTGTATTCAACCTGCATTTATCTCCATCACAGTACAAGTTAATGAGATCTCTGTCCACAATTGGGCCAGGTAAATTAAATTCTTCTAGTTTGTTACAGGTAGCAGCTAGAAGATTATGGCTTGGGTGCCTGTATTCTGGACCCTGTAGAAGTAGGTATTACCTGTTCTCTTGCTAAGCAGCTTTCTGTTAAATGATGTGGTTGAATTTGACAGCTGAAGGAATGGCAGAAAGGTTGGACAGAACCTGCTTCTTGGGAGCTATCTTTGAAGCATTGGCACCTTGCTTTTCTCTTAGGAACTGGGCACATTCATGTAAATCGAGAAAATGTTTTCAATTTTAAAGTTTCCTGCTGTATTTGAGACCTAAAAAAGGGATGTGTCCCTCAAAACTGTTTTTCCATAATGTTAGTTTAAGCAGCTACCTCTTTAAATGAGCATTGACTCGCCTATCCTTACATTACTGCAGCTCCTAAAAGCATCTGCTGTCAGAACATTGAAAGAAAGCAGTGTCATGGCCAAATGAATGACAGAACATGGAGAGGAACTATACTGTTAAGATAATTTGATCAATATTACTGATCAAAACTTGATACCAAAAATATTTGAATAGACATTATAGAATGGCTCAAAACTGTTGCTGTGGCAGTGCTTCCTCTGAATTCATTAGTACAATGTGGTATTGAGCAGTTGATCACTTCAATCCCTTTTGCAAAAAACCAATTATTTTGGATTCAGAAAAAATTCTTCTACTGCTTTCTATAATTATTTGCAGATAATTTCTGGGGGGTTTTTTTGAAAGAGATGACACTTTAGGGGAAGGAAGAATGCTATCAACAAAGCTATCATTGTTTCTTTTAATGTGTAAAAATAGCTTAAAAACTAAAAATGTAATCCAACTGTGTTGTCCAAGTTACATATCAACAAACTACAGAAAGCTTGATTTGCAAACTACCCATCAGGATGTAGTTTGCCCTAAAGTCATTAAGGAAATACATTACCACCGACAGGTTTGTTATCTGTGAGAAATGGTTTCTTTGTAATCTATTCAGGGACATTTAGTATATTAAGTTTTTGAAATGTTACTTTTAGTTTAAAGTGTGGCTGAATTTGGGGGGAGAGATTTGGCAAAGAATGCTCAGAAGATAACAGAAAAAATGTCTGCTAATTAGGCTTTCTCACTAAAAGGATTGTACATATAGAAGTAGGTTTGATCTGCTTTTTTAAGATGTAGAAAATGTCTTTTTATATTTTTGTACATTTTTAAATGCTTGTATTTGTAATTTGACTGGAATAAAAACATTCAAAATATAGCATTTTCTTCTGTTGTTTAGATTTAAGATTACTTAAAATGCAAAGTCTGGTGAAATGCATCCACTTTTTTTGGTGTTATGTTTCTTCTGCGGTTGTATATGCAGAACATGTTCTTTTTAGTAACTTTACCACTTTGGGATATTGTGGTGTGACATGCTGAAATCCTTCTAACTTTCATCTTACGTAACAGGAAGCATATAGTACTGTGTGAAAATGCAGTACTGAGGTGAACTGAGCACCCAGAATCTCTGGTGAGGGAGGTATGGAAGGAGGGGAAGATTAGTAATTTGCACCTCTAGCATTGGTAAATGTAAATTGTCCTCTGCCCAAGTATCTCTAAATTCTACAAGGTAGTCTTTTCTACAATACAAATTTTCATTTGTATTGTATCCACAGTCTAAGAAATTGCTTACTAAAAGTAAGGAAATACTTAACTAAATATTATTAAAGGACTCCCACTGTTCAGTCACAAATGATCTAATGTATTTTGTGTTGAGCTCAAGTAAAGCACAATAAAGATGTGTGATAATTCATGAAGAGCAAAGGGAGACTTTACACCTTCTGACTTGTGTACTTTGCCTTCTTTCTGGCAATGTAACTGCTCTTTTGTCCTCTGAGGGATGCAAGTTCAGGTGCTGTGTTGTTACAGAGGTGATTAAGATTTATTGTAGTAACTTTTTAATGCCACAAACCTTAAAGCATTCTATCTAAAACATTGTTTTGTGTGAAGGCTGAGTGAGTGCTCTACCAACAAGTAGTTGCAGAGCAGATGAAATTGTTTTGACAACCTGGGCCACTTCAGAGGTTGCTGACGAGGACAGGTAAAGTTCCAGGTGAAAAAAAAAAAATGTCTGGTCCTGCTTGACTGCCCTGTGAGAGGTGGCCTGGGGTTTTTTGTCCACCTGTGGTACACGTCCAGAGTATTGGGAGACTGGGTTTGACTTTCTGACAGAAGGTAAATATGTGTTATTTCTGCATTTATTAAAAGGTATGACATGGTTCTTATTGTTGGAATCCTTAAAATTAGAGGGTTTTGGGAAAGTTTGAAAAAGACAGGCCTTAGTGACAGCAAGGACAGTGAGATGCCAAGGCAGCAGAAAAATTAGTAATGCAGTCTTGAGACATAGAGCAATAGGCCTATGTGATTTGCTCTTTTAGATTGCAACAAGTTTATTTAATGTATATCTTTAGAAGGTTAAAAATGAATAGAACTCTGTGCCTTGTCTCTTATAAATGAGCTATTGTGTTTGAAAATAAGCCGCTATTGTTTTAACCAAAGCTATGTGTTCTTCAAGTGATTGGGTAGAAGTATTGCTAATATGCTTGTGCTCTATTTGTGATTGGCTGAAACGTAGATGGAAATGGCTTTATGATATGCTGTAACATTACGTGTTCTTGGCATTCTCTTTGAATCAGAGAGCTGGTCACATCTCTGGTCTCCATTGTCATAACGATGTAATGAGACTGATGTTGGAAATAAACTACTTTAAACTCTGATTTTGGATGTCCCGTCCTGTTTGTGTCTGTATATAAACAGCTGGAAGCAAATGGATACCTTTAGCTGAATTATGTTGCAAATGCACAAAAAATACACTGTGAATCTTAGTAGTAATTATTCAAACAATGTGAAATACCCAAGTAGGATGTGTTAGGTATTTTAATCTGCACTGACAACCTCACAGTGATTTTTTTTCTATATTTGTTTCTACTTGATTTTATGCTGTATCTAAATCTAGATCCTTCAATTGTCACTAGAAAATAAATTGTATTTAAAAACCTACAAGTCAAACTGTGACTCTTCTATCCCTTTGTAGGACTAGTATTCAAGACTTTAAATCAGAACTGATTTCCAGCTTGGTCTCAAAATAAAGCAGACTTCAGCTTCCTCATCTACTGAGATAAATTTGCATATCTCTGCAAGGCTGCACACAGAATGCATAAAGTATGCTAAATATATTAAAACATCATTTCAATTTGACTGAGTTTAGCCACAGATTTATTATATTCCAATCTGAAGTGTACTAGGTTAAATTAGACTTATTATCTAACAGCGGTTTATGGGAAATAACTTCTCTAATACTGATTGTCAGAGGAAGAAGTTTAAGATATGCTATAAAAGATTCCACTGACTTTTCTGCTTGTTGGTTTTTTGTTGTTGTTGTTTTTTGGGGGGAGGGTTTTGTTCTTTTCCCAATGTTAGATTTTATTTGTTTATTACTGTTTTGGATCTCTGAATAGTGAGATCTCTAATAGTGTTGCCACATTAGATCCTGTTCTTAAGAAGGTATGCCTGCAGCTTCAGTTTCCCTGACACTTCATCTTGCCTGTCCTATTAAGAAGTCTTACAGTCCTTTGAATGACTTCAGATATTCTGTGCTTGAACAGCAAAGTATTTTGGGCCAGTATTGTTTCCCAGTTCAGCTTATAACAAATTTCAGAAAATTACTCTTTCCCTGCTGATGTGGGCTGTGTGCAGTAGGAGGTTGTGTGCAGTGCAGCAGTGTATCCACAGAAGATGCTTCAGCCCTGCCAGTTGCCTCCTGGCTGGTCAGTGAAGAGGCAGACCTTTGTCCAGATGGGGTCTTTGCTGTCACCATAGTGTTTTGTACTCACCAAAAAAAGAATTCAGAGATATACATAACTTTTCTGAACTGCTGTCATAATTTGGGAATAATTGCTTTCAGGCACTATTTGGGGCAAAAGCTTAATTCATTGTCAAGTAGAGCAGTTGGATTTCTGTCTTATGTTTGACTAACCCAGCTCTTTGATGACCAGACTTCAGCTACTGACATGATTGCTCTTATTAAGCATAAAAACTAAAGGAGCCTGACTTTAATCCCACAATTTAAAAAGTTCTTAGCTTCTTTGACATGAATTGAGAGATAAGAGAGAAATGGTCGTGGGCAAATAAAATGTCTTTTGTATTAGCTTTAAAATTCAGATTGATGGGTAGCATCATATGTAGATTGGTTTATCCAGCTAGGCTAAGCAAATGGACAAAAGGCTTAAGGGGTGGCCTGAGGAAGAAACATTCTTTGAGTGCAATGCTTTAGTAATGCTTGTGACATGTCATTGCGTTGCTTACTTTCATCTGGATCAATTTCTTTTGGCCATAAATACTACTAATGACATTGCATTAGTGGCAAGAAATCCAAATATTGAGCAAGGCAAAACGTCTCACCTGTTTCGATATGTTTTAAAGAAGTTTTAAATCTGACTATTAGAAGAATGGTTCTTAAAAGTCCAATCTTCTAACAGAAGATTTAGCTTTAACAAAAAGTCAAGCCATCTGCTTTATGCTTTCCCCCACCCTGAATTCTTCCTGGATGGACTTCACACCTTAAGTCATGTAGCACAGGTGTATCTACTGCATGTAAAAAAATTGGCTGGTCTCTAATTTTCTAGGATTGGTGTGGCCATTACCAAGGTTTGTGTGGACAGAAATACGGTTTTCTAGAATTCCTCACTGTGGGATTGTTACTTGATCAGTCAGCAAAGCCCCTGGTGTCCTCTGACTTTGTACACTCAATGGTATAAGCCAGAAGTTGCAAGTTCTCTTTCTTGCTTCTGTTCTTTCACAGTGTGTTTCATTCAGTCCCATTAAAGATTAGTAATGAAAGTGTTTCACAGTAAAAAGTTGTCAGGCATCTTAAAAGTGCCTGCTTGTTTCTATTGATTTGGTCCGTCTCCTATCCCTTCCCTCTACCTTTGCTCCTTCTATGTCCTTAGGGTTTTTCTTTGTTCAGTCATCTCATATCTCTCTTTTTTCCAGCTGGGAGAGGTAGCAGTCTCTTCCTTAACCTTTTCCATTTTGTTTTTTATATTATTGGCCAAATTATTTCTCACTAATACACCTAGTTAGGGCTTTATTAACAAAAAAAAAAAAAACCTAATGCTGTTCAAAGATGGAGAATAAGTTCTATTTTGTTCCATATTTGTGTCTGACCTTTCTGCTCTGGCTTTTTGGGCCAGTGTTAGTTAATTTTCAACTCTCTATGGAAATGGTTGAGATTCAGTGTTGCTGAATTCTTTTTCTCCTCTTTCATATTCTGTAACAGGTTGAGGAATGTGGAGTGTCTGTGTTTAACTCCAAGAAATTTTCAAAGTGGAAAATGGGTAACTTGTTAACATCAGGTATTCTCATTACAGCTGGACAAATTAGGATGATGTGACATTGCAGATGGTTGAATCACCTGACTTTCAGGTGATACATGATGTATAGTAAGCAAGAAAAATGGCAAACATGGAATGGAGCTTGGAAGAAACAGTTCCTGCTTATACAGGAAGGTGACATTTAGACTACTTGCCTATTCCCTTCTTGAAACAGAATAGCTGGTGATAATAAAGCATAATAAAGTATAGTATAATGATAACATAATAGTATGGCTAGGAATCAGCAAACAAGCAGAAAACTATTGTTCTCTATCGAAGCAGTGACTCTGTTTTCTGAAACAATTTTGAATGAAACAAAGGTAACCATTGTCTACAAAGCTCCTCAGTTTCGGATGTGTCCTAATAGCAGGAAGAATCTGGTTGATCTGGATGTTGATGCTACTTAGCTGATTGTTGCAGGTTATAGTAGGTTATCCCAAAGCCAGTTTATAGACAAAGTGAGAAATTTAGAATTGTCACTTTCAAATGTGTTACTATGAAATCACATTCAAGTTTCACCATCTGCTTAATGTGGGATTTGTATACAGCTTAATTAGCCACATAGCTGTACCCTAGTCTGTCCAAAGATTCATCTAGAAAGCCAAAGATAATTGGATTTCTAGTGTCTCTGATCACACTCAAGTGCGTGATTTGCACAGCGAGTGTAATTGACCCCATATGTATCTATGTGAAATAAAATGCCCAGTGGATACTTGTATCTAAAAGCATTGATTATACGGTAAGTAGTTTGAGTTACTGTATTGGGAAATAATTCAGTCTTTTCAACTGAAGAAAATCTAATTAACTAAGAAAATCTATCCTTTTAAAGACTGCTGAGGAAGGGGGGTGGAAGAAGCTGCTGTCAACCCCCCAGAATACAAAGTCTCAGCTGAAAGTCGAAAAGAACTTCAGCTGCAACTGAATAGCCAAGCAAGTAGTGGCGTTGGCCTCTCTTGTAGTGGAAGCTTTAGCTTTCAGGTGAGTGTTCCTCTTGGAAGACAGAAGATGAATCAGAGCTTTGCAAGCCTTTGCTTGGAAAGGACATCAGCCTTTGGTGTCTAAAGACAAAGCTGGGGATGCACGATGGATATGCCTGGATGCTGCACGTGCTCACTGCACCTTTGACTTCCCCTTCCACTTGCCCTGTCTGTGAGGGTGGCTGGGAACCTCGGCAGAAGGGCTTCTGCTGCAATTCAGCTTCTCTTGTCATCAGCAGTTGGATTTAAGTCTTCCTGCTTTCTGCCTCCCCTTGCCCTGTCCCCTTTGCTGGCACTTTAAGCAATATTTTGGGATTTTTTTTTTTAATTCCTAATGTTCTAGAGTTAAAGGAGCTGATGTTGGTGAGCTTCTGAGATGATGACTTAGACAAACTATTGGAGACCATGGTATATGATTATGCAGTAGTAGGCTAAACAATGCCCTGAGATGTTTGGAGCTGCTTTGGACCTACTCCAGCACCATTTGATAAGTACTGTGAAACAGTTCTAACATGCGTTAAAAGGAAGAGCTTCCTTAGGAAACCCCACGGAGTCATAGAGGTGGTAGTGCTTTTTTTCTGCTGTTAATTTTCTTCTTGTTTGATTACAGCTCACAGCATAATGTTCATAGGCAGATGGCATTTAATTTGATCACATACAATTCATGTCTTCCAGTTCCTGAGTAGACATTTGGTAAAGGGGAAAAAAACCCACTGAGGTGATATGCAAGTAAACTTTAATCTGAAATGAGCCTGTTAAGGGCTATGCTTAAGCAGTTTCTATGGGAGCTCAGTGATAGTTTAGAAAAAAGTCAGACAAGCTAGGCACCTACTACTAAATGCCAAGCTATAGAGAAACCAAACCTTGCAAAAAAACTGGGAAGAAAGTTTTTTAAATTACATTGAACTTCCCCTAACTCCAACTGGCCAAGTTGCTGCTTCTGTAAATAAAAATATTTCATTGATGTCACACAGTAATACTTTTTTTTTTTTTTTTAAGATTCAGGGAAATAAGCAGAAGGAAATTCTTGTAAGGTTCCTACACACAATATGTATATGATGAGATACATGTTGATTGATGCAGTTCAGGAAACTGTCTGTTCCCTGTCACAAACTCCATCTTGGCATTTCTTACAAGTTTAATTGTATCAATAATAGCACACTGCAACAGCAAATGTTTGCTGGCTTTTATAAAAGGAATTTTGGAATTCTCTAGGAAATCTAAGTATTTTTCATATTTCTTCTGAAGCCTATTTACTACTTTCTCTTACAAAGATAGGTTTGCTACTCCTCTGCTTTTAACTAAGTATTGCTTTATTTACTTGGAGACAGAAATTTAATTTTGAAATAGAAGGTCACTGTTGCCCATGCTTGACAGACATAACTGACAGGTTCTAAATGAGACCCCTGTATGTAGAGCTTTTGATTAACCTGCCCCCTTCCCTTTGTGACTTGGAATCTGAAATCTTTTTACTGAGCTTTGTATTTTCTGTAAGTCTGTGCATTTAGCATATGTATTTGCTTTGAATTACAGTTAATTTAGACTTACACACCTGACATTTTTGAAGATGAAACTGAAAAGAAGGGGAAAAAAACCACATTAAAAAAATTACCAAACTGGATTCTGGTATATTCTACCCCCCAAGTGCCAAAAGACCATTTTAAGAGCTGCCACTGAAGTCCTACTTGTTTACTGGAGCACTAAACAAAGCTGAAGGGAATAGTGATTGTTGAGGACTATTGTGCATCTGGATAGCACTCACCCTATCTCAAGACAGCTTCTGTTATATTAAGAGCTTGTATCTCACCCTGATTAGCAACAGGAAATAATTAAAATATAATCAGTCTCTCTTCATTAGAAATGTTCTTGAATACTTTGAAAACTGTCAAATAACTGTCTTCAAAACTGAATCTTCCTATAAATAAAGTAAAAGAAAAATGTTGTGTCTCTGATTTTTATTTTTCATGCATGTTTGGCTCTAATACCAGGATAAGCATACATTGGTTTTGTAAATGCAGAAGACTAAAGCATTTTGGATATTTACACAGACTCAGGCTAGCAGGGACAGCTCTTCCATAAGGCTGAGATTTCAGAAAGTCACCATTTCAAGTCAGCTGTTGAAGGGATAAAGATGGAGTTCAACCTATGTGTCAAATGTATTTCACTCTGAACCATTGGTACATTGATACTGGTAAGCTGCTTGTCCTGCTGTTTGAATCTCCCCCTGGCTTGGGCAAGCGCCCAAACTGAAGTCCTTTCTTAGATAAAAAGTATCAAAGGTACCTTTCTGTATGTTTCCCTCTGAATTGCTCTGCTGTTATTGAAATGCTTCTTGTTCAAAAAATATGTTCAGTGAACACATGGGACTGCCTGTAATAGGTTTTATGTATCTTCAATTAAAGCAATAAATGTCAGGACAAAGTGATTTTTCTTCCCCTTAGGCCTGTACAGTTGGTTACCAAAGAAAGCTGGTGGTTACTGCCAGGTAGGTGGTCAGTGCTGCTGCCCTCATTAGGTCTGTGATTGCCTGGAGTAATTATTCTGCAGCTTAACATTTGTGCAATCAGCTGGAAAATACTGAGAAATATAAAATGGTGTGACCCTCATGATACAATGTTACCGTGCTCCTTCAAGTGAATTTTCTTTTTTGAAACAGATTTTTCCTGTTTTTTCCCATTTGAGAGAGTACTGTATATACAGTGACGTTGCTTAGTGGAAACTGAAACACTTCTTTATTTCCCAAATTGCAAACCTTGGAAAAAACATAAGTGAATTCTAATTTGAGCTGATACTGAAATTTTTCAAGAGAGCCTACACTTCCATTCAGCCTTTGTGAAACCTGAAGATATGTGGTTTTATTGTGAAGTGAAACCTAGTTGTATTCTGCAGTCTTCTGCAAATTCTGTGTCTCAGATTACAAGGAAAAAAAATGTCCTGCAACAAGTAAGTTTTAGGTTTATTTCTGTACTGTATCAAGTTTGTGTTCTTAATCAGTATCCTCCATCACACATGTCTTTGCCCTTAATAGCCGTCTCTCAGAAATTTATTCAGCTATAATACTTCTTAATAATTAAGGATTTTTTTCTGAAATTTTCCTTGGTTTTTTTTCTGGTAAATGAACGTTACAGTGTAGCCAAAGAATAGATCTTCCTTTATTTACATATTTGTTGATAATGCCACTTCTTCCCATTTGCATGAATGCACCTTGGGATGCAAGAGTGAACTGAGGAAAGAAAATCCTATTCCATCAGGATGAGACGCCTTCATCAGCCGTAAAAGGTACTGCAAGGGACTCTCTGTGCCCAGAAATGTGCTCCTTGGTGTGGTGTGGTCTGTCACAGGTAGAAGAGAGTGAGACAGCAGATAGAAGCTGTGAGACAGTACAGGGAGTCTGTCTGAAGCTGATGGCTTAGCAGGTGATTTCGGTTAGTGTGTCACCAGTGCGAGCCACACTGAATGTGCCCTGTGCACCCCACACATCCCTGCTGAATGCTAGGATGAGCTGTCAGTCCTGGCAGGCCGCTCCTGTGCCTTTGAAGTGAAACCATATGGAGTGTGAGTGCAATTAAGGCACTACTGCTTTTGCACTTGCTTGCAGTTCTAAATGACTAAAGATGCCCTGAGTACCTAAGGAATTGCTTAAAATATAATTATTATCATCTTAATGAACACAGGAGAAACTGGTGGGATGCTTCTTTCAGACAGAATCATGTATGTTGCCAGAATAGCCTCCTGATACTGAGCTGATGGTGTGAATTTACAAATGAGGAGGTTTTCTGAAAAGGAAGTGTCCTACTTTAGCTTCAACTGCACACTTCCTTCATTTTGGAAGTCTGGGATTTTTTTGTCAGCCATAGTCACTATAAGAGACTTGCCAATTTCTGTCTTGTATTGGAAGGACTGAGATAGACATAGTGCTCCACAGGGGACTTCACAAACAGAGAGTGGAACTGGCCTTTTCCCTTGGCCTGCTAACCAGGGCACACTGCTGCAAGGTGGAGTTCACCAGTGCACCCAGGTGTCTTCCTGCAGAGGCCAACACTTGCTCTGTTCTTTCCCAATTCCTGCATTTCTTATTGTATGGATCAACCTGAGCTTCTATAACTAAGGAACTGAATCCTGCCATACACCTTGTTTGATACATGTGTGCTGCGCAAAATAGTTTTGACGGGTAGTGGTCACTGAACTTCAACATTGATAAAAATGTTGACTCTCTTAAAAAGGGAAAATCTTCTTTGTGTGTTTGGTCACACTGTGGGTTTGTGGTTTACTTGTCACACTGCAAGGGTAATGGTTCATTCTTTGCTGCCATGGTAATGAATCAAAGTTATCAGCAGCACAGCAGTTGTGGTAGGTGTAGGTCCACTACAAGCTCAGTCTCTTATAGCGCCTTTAATGTCACTTAAATATCTCCAGAGACTTGCTCTGGAGATTGTATTTCAATACAATAAAAATACTGTATTTCAAAACAATAAAAATAAATCACTATTTGTAGATAGAAAAAGGAGCAATGTTGTCATTTGCTGCCCCTATTTCTTCATCATTCTGTTGTAAGGACAGAATCACTTTAGCAAATGAACACATAGGCTGGCTTATTGCAACATGTAGCTTCATAACTGGGATAGCTTCTACTAAATATATGTATTGAAGAGTATATGGTCTTTTACCTTTCTCACACATCTTGGGTAATTAATTTGTAACTTAGACATTGTACCCAACTTTTCCCGGTTCAGGAAGCTGTCTCTAACTTAAAGGCTTATAAAACTCCTTGTACAATAAAATCATCTTTCACATCTTTACTATCCCTGAGTCTGCCTGATTATTGTGGTCAGATCTAGAGGGTGGAGGTACCTGAAAGGCACAGCAGCCTGATCCATTGAATTCCGCTGTCCTGTGTGTTTCCTTCCCTATTGGCAGAACCTGGATATTATCTGGTTTAGCTTAAGTCATTGGTGGATTTTGCTGTCAGAGTCACTGCAACACTCAGATTCAGGGTTTATGGAAAAAGAAGTCCAATGGTTATGAGTGGAAAAGGACGTGGCTCACTCTTTCTCAGAATAAAGAATGACGTACCTCTTGGAAAATCTGATTTAAAAAAACAACAACAACAAAAAAAAAAAAACAACCAAGTAGCAATGTGGTATATACACACCCCAAGTCTCAGGAAACAACTCCTGAAAGCAGCATAATGGAGTTGGGGAGAAAAATATATATTATTGGGCTTCATTAATTAATAATTATGTCATGGGGGAGGAATGGTCCACTACAAAAGTGTAGACTTTTAAACTGTGCTCTTTATTCTTCTGTTAACTGTTGATCTGTTCTGCAGTTTTGGCCAGCAAGGAAAGAGTATAAGGTGCAGTTTGTTACTTTGGGTGAGTGGCTCAATCTAAGGAGATGTTTTCATCTCAATTGTAATGCTAGCTGTGGAAGATGGCTGTTCCCAGACTTTACTAAGACTGCCTGAAAGTGACAGTGCAAACAAGCTTCTGAATGATGTGATGAACAGGGAAAGAGGGACAAGGATTAGTTTTAAATTGCTAGTTAAACATCCAAGCAGAGTTATATTGGAAACTCACTTAGGTAACATTTATTAACCTGGGGACAAAAGCTGTCTGAACTGACAGCAGCAAATGAAAGCATGGCTGCTGAATTGCCCAAGCTATAAAAGAAATCAGAGAGAATATGGGGTACTTGTTGCTTTGGGTATAACAGATGTTGCACTATGCGCAACTCTCCAGCCTTACAAAGTGCTTAATGTGACTTTGAAATTTTTTGTGTAGTTCCAGATATTTTATCTGTGGAAATCCTAAGTAAGTAGTAGCTGTGCCTCCCAGAGAGCAGAAATGCTTTCGTCTCTCTGGTTTAGATGGTGGGTACGTCAAAAGCCTAGAGAGTGAACTGCTTCCCTGTTGTTAAATGCTTGAGCTCTGAGACATTGGTGTCTGGGGTAGTTATGTGAGAAATGTCCCAGTAAATCTGCTGGGATATATGGAGTACTTAAGAACTTAAAACTAAGACTAGGGAGATATCTCAGGCTGTGAAAGTAAGCTTGCCTACTGTCACTTCTAGTTGCTCATATATTCACTTTAACTGACTGGCATTGCTTCGTGTGTAAATCTGTTGTTTTGTGGAAGGCTGTTTAAACGTGATGGTTCTGCTGGCTGGGACATCCTGATTTCCAGGTTATAGGTGCATTTGGTAAATCCATACTATTTCCTCTTACAATGAATTTTCTTCAGTTTGAATTCTTCCTTCCTGGTGTTATGGCCTCTGTAGCCAGCAGCTGTATTTCTCCCTTGCCCTTCACGGGGCTGGGTTAAGGAAGTTCAGCTCTCTCTTGGCAACGCCAGACTATTGCATATAACCCCCTAAAAAACAAATAGTTCCTGAGCCTTTGGCTGGCCTGCTTTGTTGTGAGCACTTGTAACTTTGGTTTTTAAATCTCATACCAGATATCAAATCTCACACATAGCATCCATGCTTTAGTTAGTGTTATTTATTAAAATGCAGAAAAGGGTGGGATTTTTTTTCCCCATCCAGACACATGGGAAACAGTTTGAGGTTCTTTAGCTGCATGGAGTTCTTTTGCCACATATGGTGGCATTGTAAGTGTTCCCAGTGGCTGACAGAGTAATTAACCTGACTTTAATTATTTGAAATGCTATATTTGGAGGAGGAGGATACATAATATGAACAATGAGGCATTAGGATGAAATTAATTCCATCAGAGTGGCCAGGAAGTCCTGCAGAGCAGATTTGTAGTGCACTTGAAATCTACCAATTAGTGCCCTGAACTCTCTGGGCTTTGCTTGTGTCGCTGCCTGCTAATCTGTTGGTTCAGTAGAGCACCTTAAATCAGGCATAGCTGGAACTGTAATTGCCTATTTGCCCCCACCTAACATTCTTCTGTGGCCTGCAGGGCAACTGCTGTCAGGACCTTACTCAGTGATTTGTGCTGCTTTTAAAGCCTGGATGGTTTTGTATTTGGAATAGATCACAGTTCTATATAGATACTTTGTTCACCAACAATGGAAATGGGAAGCTGGTGGTTCTAACAGCAATGGTGTCTTTGGAGGAGACTCCAAGAGCATGCAGCAAGATCTGAAACAATGTTGTTTAACTCACATGGAAAGCCCTGCTGTTAACAGCGCACAGGGGGTCTAAATAACCCTCCCACCCCCAGCATTTTTCACAGTAGAGGTACATCCAGTGAAGATCCAGGGGTTAGGCAGTGCTTCCAGGTGCTGTGAGGTTGCTGTGGCTCCCCTTGGCAGGGGCAGGAGACAAGCCACAAGGAGCGCCCTTGAAAGGCGAAGGTTTCTTCTGGTGGGGATCTGTGATTTTGTACAAATAATGGTGTGTTTGCTATACAGAAAAGAGAATTTAACCACCTCCATTAAGCTACTTGGTGGGTGCAAACAAAGCTTTTGTTCCTCCCCCAGTTAATTTTCAAAACAGAAAATCTTCAGTAAGGGATGTTCAGAGCCAGACTAGAACAGAGTAGCGATTTTTAATCCAGAAGTTTAGCAACCACAAACAATGGAGTTGTATGAAAATAAAAATTTGGGATTGGCTTTTTTGACTCCATAGTACGTATTCTCATATTACTTACTAATTCTCTTGAGGCTTTGTGTCTTCTTATAAAATAGCAGCAGGTCCCAAATTTATTGAAGTAATGAGGAAGTATTTGCAACTTTTAACTTTTTCAACATCAATAACTTTACAACCCAGAGAGAGTCATGGTAATTCTGGTTTTGCTATGTGAGTTTAATGCTTTGTGGCAGCTTTTGATGTCTGCTAAGCCTCTATTTTTATGCAACTCAGAGGAATTAAGTGCCGGAAAAGTTATTAGATGTCTTGAATGTGTTTCACCGAATGTAGAGATTGTCTTAAGATCTTTGAACATAGAAAACAATCTAAAGCCTAGGTGCTATTTCTTATTATTGCTGCAAAGTATTAAATGCCAGGGGCATGGTTAAGCCAAACAATGGGAACGTTTTAAAGCAAGTCCTCCTGTAGAGGGACAAGAAATAAATGGCCCTTCCCCCAGTAGCTCAGCTGCTTAGATGAGGATGGAACCCAATATGTTCTGTCCCTTGCTGTTGGCTGGCTTTCTCACATGTCTGAAATAATGAGTCAACACTAATGAGTTGCAAGCCCCTAGCACAGGGCCAGTGAGTCACTGGGCAGTGCTCAGGCTGCCAAGCACTGAAGCACAGTGCAAGCTGGATAAGTAACTCCTGTCTCATAGAATTTGCAGCCTGAGGGCTCTTGCTGGTGGTGTAGCTGAAATCATAGGGTTTGTGGTTTCTTCTCTTTCTGAAACTAAACTTCACAAATCAGTGTTGCCATGGAGAAGCGCCTCCTCACCATCAAGGGCAGACGATGAACTAATTAATTGCAGAAATCTGACTGCAATAGTGATAATACCCCTGAGATATAAACCAGTTGCCATTAAATTCAAATAGCCATTTTCAGCGAAGCAGTACTTCCTTCAACATAATGTAGTGTTGGCTAATCAACTGTGATATGAAAATATAGGCACTGATGACTTTGTAACCACGAATGTGGATATTCAGCTAGTTAGGAGTGAATAAATACATCTGATTTATGCCTTCATTTCTACAGATGTGGATATAGGAAAATGAAGAAAAGGTTCTCTTATGCACATTTGGAGCACACACAGAAGATACATAATTTTTTTCCCTTCCTTTGACATTTTATTATTGGTAAAAACATGATACTCTGATGCAAGGAACTTTTTGACTGCTGTGGGATTTCTACATAACTGTTCTCCCTCTCTTTTTTTCTTGCTTACCAATTTGGTTTTTGTCTAGGAAAGTCCTTTGCCTTGTCTCTGCTGTCCTAAGTTACTTGCTGAAGAGCATTTTTAAGAAGAAAAATGTAACAGGTTTAAATAGTAGTGCTATTTTAAATCTTGCTAGCATGAAAACATTGATCAGTTTTATATCAAAGGCACATTAAGAATGTCAAACAACTGGAGAAAGAGGTAAAATATCAAGTTGCTTGCAATTCAAAAAGGAATTTTTAGTTGCTATGGAAAGCAGGTTAAACATGGGAGGGAACCTGCCTTTGCAATGGCTATGGGAAGAGGAAAATGAAAGATGCCACAAGCACCATATGGGCTGGTGTGTCAGATGGAGCTGGGATGCCCTTTCAGTATGCTCTGCAGCTCAGAACATGCAGGCTCCTCAGTCACCGCAGAAAAGGGCAGAGAACATTTCTTTACCTAATGTTCAGAAATGCCTCTGAAGTGAAGACTGAGGCTTTCTAGAAGAAAGTAGGGATGTGTCCTTTCTGGAGATAAATCTGAAGTGGTACGTGTCATCTTTGTTGTGGTGTGGTTATATCCCTTGCACGTCTCCTTCTGCACCTCAGTAAGCAGAGTCAATCTAATTACAGTGCAAGCAGTGGCAAATCTGGAAAACCAACATCAGGTTCTTTTACTGAATGATAAAGTTTCAACTAATCAAACGGTCCACAAGAAATCCTTCACAGTGCCATGGCATGTTGAGTAGGGTGCTTGTAAGGCTCTTTAAAATGTTAGGTAAGTTGAGAATTTGCGCAGAGAGTCTGAAGATGCATTTCTGCAGCTGCTTTAATGTTTGAGCTTCACTTTCGGCTCTAAAAGTAGATCTGTCAATGCCTAATGAAGTCTGTCTGAGCTCCAGTTGCATGTGACATTGTAAACACTGCTGGCCTGTCCCAGTTCTCTGGTAGTTCTAAGTAGGAAAGCAGTGCACTAATGAGGGGGCTTGGCTGGGTTTCCTGCCCCCCTTCTGCAATTAGAGGCTGCCTGGCTGGGCAAGGAGGGGAGCTGAGTGCTATGGGTTGGTGTTGGCTAAAGGCACATGGAGAAGGATGACCTTGGAATGTAGGGAGGAGGGTGGCCTCCTGACTAATACTTCTGTGCCTTGGTTAGACTACTGATTTTGGGGGAGTATGTTCAGCAGGGAGGGTCGTGCTGCTCTGTGGACACTGTGAGACTGTAGCTGTGAGCCCTGGAGGAAAAGCATGAGGACTGGCTGACATCAGGTGGCAAACCTGTTCTGTTCTGCATATGTCTGCAGCAGGAAGAGCTGGCTGTTGTTGCAGTGAAGCTACTGGGCTGGATTACCAATGGTTTGAACTGCTGAGGTAATGGTCCTTTCTCGGGACCAACTGTCATACCAGTGTTTGGAAACAAGTCCATTTGTAGTGAAGGAAGGCTAAGAGAGCAGGCATTTGCAGCAGACCTCCCTACCTGGAGATCATCTTAATTGGAAAAAATGTTTTTACCTTAAAAAAAAAAAGATCAGTAGGTGCCTTTCTCATAGTTGTCAGCTCATTTTGCCCAGTTATTGCAGTAGGGCTGAATGGAAGTGCATTTGCACAGGATTCCTCTTCCTTATCCTCTGTATCAATGAGCTCATACATTAATGTATCCTGTCTCGGTCCCTCTGCGAGCCTCTCAGGAGCCCTCGGCCAGTCCCGAGTCGGCAGACACCGGGGGGGGCAGCCCCGACTCGGTCGACAGCGGCGAGACACTCTCCCGTGCCCCGAGGGTACTGGGGGCACCTCGGCTGATCGCCTTTGCAGCAGAAGAGACACCAGAGACATTGGTAGAAGATAAAGGGCCGACTCTTAGCAGGGGTTAATCCAAGGTTTTACTAGGAGTCCCAAAGGAGCTTCTGCACCTCAGGGGGACTCCTGCCGAGAGCCCCGGGAGATGTGCTAAGGTTACATTTAAAGGGAGGCGGAAACCAAAAGTAGATAACATTTTACCAACCAATAAGTGACCCCAAGGGATGGATGCTGGGGGATAGATATTTAGGACAGCATATGGGGCAAGGCTTGGGGGCTGACCCCTCTGGCTAATCACTCAACGACCTGGACTGAAACTTCTAGATGGAGGGGATGGGATTTTGAGTGATTGACAGAGAGCCAGGGTGGGAGTTTGGGGATGATCTTATCCTGGGATAGGGATTACACAGGTAAAGGGAGGGGAGTACAGTCTAGGATAAACTATTTGGGAAAAATATAGGGATACAAAGCAAAACTACTTCAAAGTATTACAAAGTATAAAAACGCACTACAACAGTATCCCTTCCTGGAATAAATCTGAGAAGGGTAGTGCTTGTAAACGAATGGAGAAACTAGAAATCATTGAAACACTTTGAGGGTATTCTGGTCACAAGACAACATTTGAATGCAGATGAGTAAATAACAGAACAAGAAATTTATGAGAGGCTACTGCTTGTGGTAAAGGAACAGTGAAAAGTCAAATTAGCATAGAAATGGATATGCATAGATTAGAGGAATGAGGAAACTAAAGTTGCACCTGTAGTAAACTGAATTGGTAGGATAGAGTGTTTCTATTGACTGTGAAATAAATAAATAGGAGTTCCAACCAAGGTCATGTTGGAAAACACTTACCTAGAGGCTGATACAGCCTTTGTGCTGCCAAAACAACCCTGTTGGATTCAAAGCTGGGAATTAGATGCTCTAGAGGTGCTGCTTATAGAGAACAGTGATAGAAATGCTGGATTCAAAAGTCATACAATACCACATGATAAAATAGTAATGAAGGCAGGTAACAGTCACTGCAGTTGTCTTGCCTGATTAGACTGAGGGGTTTGCATCACACTGAGTTCCAGAGGCTAAAACGACTTCATCACTGTCTTGCTGCACACCAGAGTCATCTCTTGAAGACCTACCCTCTCCTGTCCTGTATCACACCATGCCTCAAAGCAGTCCAAGCAGCTAGCAGGCTCAAAAAAAACTTCTTCAGGAACTGGAAGCCCTCCAGAATGTTAAGATCTGGCCTTCCATCATATATGTTTTCCAAAGACTGTTCTCTGCACAGGATACATTTGTACCAGCAGGTAAGGAAAGCTGAAGAGAGTCCTGGGCTACTTTGTATTAGCAGAAATAAATTCTTTAGAGGAACAGGTGAAGTCACTAAAATGTTAAGGTACAGATGTAGTGGCATTTTTTTTCCTGTTAACAGGTGATTTCTTTTGGTTCTTGACTTAATTTTCATTGTCAAGTATCATCTTTGATTCACTTTTAATCGACCTCTCCTCACATCTCTTCATGAAAAGCAGGAAAGGCTTTTTTGATGGAGAAGATAAAGTTACTTAGGTGGTGTGTGAATAAGCTTGAATCTGAAGCACTGGAGTATTTGTCTTTGTGATCACGTGATGGCTTTTCAGTTCTGATGTTCACCTAGGAGAATATCTGTCCTGTTTCAAAATTCTGCATATTTATAAGATACCCCATTTCACTTGATTGTGTGATACATAAGTGTCCTGGATTGCCAAGCCAATTGTATTCTATTTGCCATCGGTATGGCAGTTGTCTTCTGTTAAGTGGGAAGTTTTTCTTATCTCTTCCACACCCACTCCTCCCTCCAGGGAACCATCTGTTTATAATAAGCCTATTGAGTGTCACTGCATGACTGATAAGAGTTATAGTATCCCATTGTGAGATGCTCCACCCAGAGGGAGGAGCCAAGCATTCCTACACAGTCAGAATGTTGAGTTTCTGGAACACCAGCACGGCTTTCTCCACTGGATATCCCAGAGGAACAGCTGCCTCTTCCACTGGATCTTCAGAGGAAGACTACACCTTTCTACAGGATCCCTGCTCAAACAGAACCACACCTGACACTCCAGGAGGGCTACAGCCACAATTCCAATTGGACTGCTACCAACACCCTGACCAACAGGGTGTCAGGTTGTGCCCTGACTCTGTCAGTGTTGTTTTAGTTTACTGCATTGTTTATTTTTATCTTTTAATTTTCTTCCCTAATAAAGAGCTGTTATACCTTCTCCCATATTTTTTGCCTGAGAGCCCCCCTTAATTTCAAATTTATAACAATTTGGAGGGAGGGGGCTTACATTTTTCCATTTCAGGAGAAGCTCCTGCCTTCCTTAGCAGACACCTGTTTTTCCAAACCAAGACAAGGAGTTGCTTTTTTTTCATTTTAAAAATGCTGGAATTTCTTATAATTTAGAATTTTTAACACATAAAGTGCCATTGCAATCTACTCCATGGTAATACTCAAGATGTAGGTGTATTCTCCAGTGTTTTTATTTCATTTAAATTGCTTAGGCCAAAGGAACCATGGAGTAAATGTTGCTGAGCAAGAACTTTGCCCATGGAGCTTTCTGGTTGCTCAGTTTACTTGCCTTGCTTCACCTACAGCAAAGACCAACCTCTGAGACACTTTTTTACTGAGCACGTTCATCTCTCCCTGTACTAAGCAGCTCACCAAGATTTCCTCATCCTCCTGCTTTGCCTGCTCCCTCCCACTGCCTCTCCATGTTGTGACTTGCCACAACACGAAACAGTAGTTTAAACTCAACTGTGTAGTGACTATTATTTTTTGAAAGAGGCTGTAGCAGTCTCCCAGCTGCTTCCTTGCACTGGACATCAAATCCAACATTCATCTTGTCTGCCTGTCAGGAAGCTGACGGCTGAGTTCACTTCAATCTAATCAGTAGTTTAGGGAGGTGTTATTTTTCTGGCTGGATCAAAGGTTTGCACTGCAGCCACCTTACTGTTCAATCCAGTCAATGGGAAACAGGGCAAATTTTTAGGCAGCAAGAGGTACATTTGGGTAGCCAGACCTTCCCTTTGGCTGTAACCTCCTGTTTGGATGGATTAGGCATGTTCAGTGTGAAAACTCTAACCACTAAAATTTAACACCTTGTATTCACCTAAAACTGAAAAGATATCATGAGTAAAATTTCAGCAGTGTAAATCCAGAGACTTTGTTGCTGCTTCTTGGTAAAGATGAGACACAAATTAATTAACCTCATTGGAATTATTTGCCCTCAAAATCTTTCTTCCAGGGTGACCAGTAATTACTGAAAGAAAGAAATAGAGGAGGATCTTGAGCACAGTCTACGTAAACTGCTAGAAATTGAAAATATCTCCATATTTCGGTAATTCTTTAGAGGGCTAAAAGTGGACCTGCTTCTCAAAGCAAACCAACTTCATTGATATAATAGTTCAGATTCATGTTGCTGTTCCCAAGGTGAGAATCTGGACAGGATGTGCAATGCCTTGTATCAAGTGCAGTTAGAAGAGACTGCACAATGCACAGACAGGTGGAAATGGGAAGAAAATGATTTTTCCATGTGCAGTTCTGAACCCTTTCAGATGTTCTATTACATTTTCTTATGGAGTCAGTAGCAGAAAAGTGAAGCATGTGTCAGTGGCTGAGATTTATTCCCCATGAAAATTTTAAAGCTCACTGGAAATTACAGAAAATTTCTTTAGAGGCCAATAGTGTAATGAGGTGATGTTCTCTGATGCATAGATGTTAGGTTTGAACATAAGGTTGCTATCTGTAAAAGTTTGACTTAAAATCTCCTTCTTTACCAAGGAAAAATATCTCTTAACTTGATTTGTTTAGGCTTGAATCTGTAACAGCTATTACCTCTCCTTAAGCTTAGCAGAATGATCTGTAAGCTCAAGGCAGTCTGGTGTGTGGCTCATGTTGTACAGGAAGTGAGTGGTGTTCATGGCAGCAGTGCAGCATTTTAGAAATGTGAACATGCAACCAGGCACATTAAAGAGCCACTTTTGTCAAGAGCTCTAAAATACAAGTTAACCAATGCAGTCCTTGCACAAATCACTGTCAGATAGAAAATCTGTCCTCCAAGAAGTTTTCTCCTGTGAACTTTTTCTTTCATAATAAATTAATCTTAGTGAATGGCACACTTGCCATCTCTTCTACTGAATTATTTGTTCCAGCACTTAGCTGCTCATTTGAAATCCTGTCCTGTCATGTATGCATCAAGGAAACTGCTCAATCTGAGGAACTGCTCAGGCTGCCCACATCCTTGGAAAGAGGATGTTTTGGAAGAGGAGGTCTTCCTTCTTCCCATCTCCTTTGGAACTCAGGAGAAAAGCAAGAAGAAAATATGGTGTGGAGAACTGATGGGTTTGGGCTTGGAATGGAAATAACAACTGTACAAATGTCAGATCCTGCAAAAGGCTGAGGAACTGATAAACCTGTGTGTGTTACTGTTCTCATGACGTAATTGTGATGGCTGCATAGAAAACCCAAGGAAGAAGCATCTGTGAAAGATGAAATCTAACATATGAAAACTCAATATGAAATTATAGTTTGGGATCTGGCTGATTGTTCTGGTAAATGAGTAGCAGGAAAGCCTTTCAGGATAAAATTGATGGTGCTGCTGCAAATCCTGCTGTCCAGTGCTATCACTGTGAGCTTCTTCCGGCAATTTTTGGACTGAAGTCTGAACCTGTTTATTAGTTTTCTGCTTTTTTAGGACTTGAAATAAGTCCATTCAGTTTAATCCTGGGTGATTTTTTAATTAGCTCTTTTAAACCCTATATTAACAGCCCAAGTGTGTGTTCTAGAATCTGCCACTTGTGCAGACTAACATGAATGTATTTTCTCTGCACATGAAGCATGTCAATTTTGTTTCCTTTCCCTAACTCAACATGTGGGAAGGAGGGACAAATTTTCCATAGTGTATAGATGTGTCCCAGAGGTTACTGAATGTCTCAATTAAGATGTTCAGACTCTCACAGGAGTGATGCTGGAATGTGAGGCCCTCAAGAAGATGATCTACTGAGAAATGTGTCATAATCTGTGCTCCTGTGTTTTGCAGCAGAGTAGGTCCAGGACTGATCTGCACCTTTTTTCATCACCCTCCTGCTGAGTTTTGTACCACCAGCAAGGATTGGAGTAAAAACAGAGCTTAAATGACATTGTTTGAAGGATGGGGAGGGGAAGAAAAAAAGCACCAAGCTCTGTGTTCTTACTGGTTTTGTGCTATCATTTGAGCAGGAGTGATGATTGACAGTATTTAAAACTCGTGTGCTCAGGACAGTGATCTGGGGAGGCTGATCTGCAGATGTTGTGAATTGTGCAGGTAGCCCTGGCTTGTCATGGTATCATAGGGCGCCAGGAATGCTTGTAGATGAAGTCAATACCATGTGAGCTGGCAAACAGCAAATTCTGTATGACCATGAGCTAAAATAATTAATAATCAATAAAGTTTAAAAAAATTAGATTTCACAGAATTTCTACAGAGTTTTTTGAAGGTTTCCTGCCTTGCTGGGGAGGGTGATGCCATCAATTAAACTTCATTAGCACTCTGAAGATAATGCTGGTATGCTGGGCTTGCAAACAAAGATTTGTTTGTGAAGATGCTGGCTTAATCCCCATTTGAATTCTTCTGAAAAGATAGTAGGGCAATATATTTTTCTTTGCAATAAATTATTCCCTGGATAATGGAAAAGAGGGAAAAGTATTCTGCTATAAAAGCATTCTAAAATAGCTTCTACCTCGAGTCAGCAACCTTTTTGGTGTGCCAGATAATGATTTGCCTTGCCAAATTATAGGTGAAACATGCCCACACAAACAGGGCTAGAAGCTGGAATATTGTCTCTTGGATGCCACTCAGCAGTCAACAAACAGTATGTTCTCCCTAAAAGAAGGCAGGGCTCCTGGCTAACCTGGCTCCAGCATGTGCCCAAAGCTGGAGTCTGCTGTCTCTCCCCAAACACCACGGCTTCCACCAGTGTAGAATGTCACTCCAATCTCCTCACAGGCTCTGTTGGGCAGATATTCATTCCACTGGCAATGAAATCCAGAGATTGCATTGACTGATCTCCATTGTGAAGCTGGATCAAGAGAAAATTGCAGCACAGGGAACTTGCCAAAATCGCCCGTCATGAAACACATACACATAGTTATCTGTGTGGTTGCAAAGTCTATTAGACCTGGATGCTTAAAGAAGCTGCTTGGAAACTGTTGCTCAGTCTGGAATAGATTTTCTTGTTAAAAACTTAAAATTAATATTTTGGGAGAAAGGTAAGTTTTTCTGTTAGTGTAAATAATGACAAGGAAATCATAAAAGGTAATTGCAAAGCCCATGCTTGTGTTACAAGGGATGAATCATTATGTCTGGCTTCTTAAAAGTTATTGCATTAATACTTAGTGTGTATTGACATAACCTCCAGGAAGTTTTCCAGCAGTGTTTTATCTCTAACATTTTTGGATCAATAACACAAAATTAGAAATGGTAAAGCTTTTTCTCTAATGGCCGCTGCTAACAGGCTCAAAAAGGATTCCAGTCAACAATTTTATTCAGGAGCCATTGTCTCTAATTGTAAGTTGCTGATTGGTTATAATAATATGCTGCCAACAATTAATGAGTCATACCAATAGTCAGATCAAGAGGTTTGAACAACAAACCTAAATACAGCAGATACAAACAAACTGGAGAGTCTGAAGTCTATAACCAAGGACATTGCTAGCACAGCTGTTGGAATACATGGGGGAATATAATAAAGATTGTTTGCATTACAAAAATGTCAGTACAAACCTGTTTCTTACAGGGATTGATCTGACAAATAACTTAGAAACTTCTAATTCAAACACTGATCCCAGGGTGCTTATTGCACATGAAGCTTAATTTTTGCTGCAGATGCTCAGATTGGATTCTTCAAAATCTGTTGTCATATGCCCCTTTCCCTTTTCTATTTAATTTTTTCCATTTGTAGAAGTGGGCATTGAAGGCCTCTTCCTGAGACTTTTCAACCTCAGAGCACATATCATGAAATGTGGTGTAGAGTCCTGAGCAGGTTGCAGGAGGAATCGTTGGCTTTGGCTTTGTTTAGGTGTTCAGGAGGGGGACCGCATGTGGACAGAAGCTCTCTAGAGGAGCAGGGGACATGGCCAAGGGATACAGATGACTCAGTCAACCCTTGTGGGTCACAGGGAGGTGATGGAGTCTGTGGATGGATCTGCTACACACCACCCAAAAGTCTCTAGGGATAGAAGACTAAAGGAGCAGCTGCTGCAAAAATTCAAGCAAGAAGCCTGGAAGAAACAAAAAACAAATGTAATTTGGTTAAAAGAAGAGAAGCAGGTGAGCTGTTGGTCCATCTGCTAAATATAGAGGAAAGGGAGAGCCTAGAAACACTCTGGTGATAATGGCATATTTGTGGGTGTAAGGGGCTGGAACATGGAAATGCATGGCTTCCTCTAAGAAAACAAGTATTTACCAACCTGTCCACACATTAGGGGGACCTACATATGTGAAAGAGCTGCATCTCTTCACTTTGTTTTATCTACTGATAAATTAAATGAAAGTCTTGTGTGGATCCAGGTGATACCTTTGATGCCAGAGCAGGGGAAAAAATATTAAAACACTTGGTAAAATATGATAATGGGTTTTTTTTAGAGTTTATATCTGAAGCTGTCTTGGTAAATAAAAAAGTTTCCAAACAATGGCCTCACATTTTGGCTTATATGGGTGTAAGGGAAATAAATATGTGGCTGCAGAAAAGGCTTTGCTGTATGTGTTAACTCAGATTATCTAGCAGGGGCCCAGGGTGTGTGCAGCTTGTCTCAGAGGGCTCAAAGAAGCCTCTCTGCCTTAAGAAAATAAACCAAAATAAGTGTTTGATAGAGCAGCTATTCTTTTAGAAGAAAGGATTGCATCCCTCTCTGCTTAATTTAGAGAATGGGACTTGCCTGAATGCCAGCCTCCATTTCTACTGCTGGAGAGTGGCATTTCTGTGCTTTTCTTCCCCCAGCTGTAGCAGAATTTGGGAAGGATCCCAGATGAATGAGAAGGCTGAAGTGAGGCTGTCTCTAGAAAGAGTGTGTCTGTACACTGGCTGCTGCATGGGCGCCTGAGCTCCAGAGGTTTGGAGAGCCACAAGCTGGCTGGTGCTCGGAGGCTGCTGCTCCTGAAAAGCAGAGCTAATTCCCTCAAGGGGCTGTGGCCCCAGGACAGGTCATGGCTGATGTATTGAAAAATTGCTACATGTTACTGTAACCAGCAGGTGAAGCAGGTCACTGGGCACTAAGGCAGTGAGAGGATTCCACTGGTTACGTACCAAGTGGGTTAATGATTTACTGTAGCTGTTTTCATGGCATGTTGATCAAACAACTGCATTACATGAGAGGGATAAGGAATGATGGCAAATTTTACAAATTCAGTTTAGATCATGCAGGAGTTGCTTTGGACTTCATATGAAGTTAAAGGTTCGAAGGGCTTGGGTGTGGAAAGTGTGATCATTTCAACACTACAGCTATACTGGAGGGAAAGGAAACATGGTCATTGCATATCCACATGCCTCAGTAGATCAGGAACATGTTTTATGTAGATGATATTTAGCTTTGTAGATTGAAGAAATATGAATAATGAAATATTTTCTTTGAATGCTACATTGAACACACCTGTTGCCTCATATAACAAAAAAAGGATGATGTTAAGGCAATAAGACAAATATTAATCATAATTTTCTTTCTTGGATCACTCTTAAGCAGCTGTCTTATTCATTGCTTCATTTCTACTAGAGGCCAATGAATTGGAATTACGGTACTTTTATAGTTGCATCTGCCTGAATCCACTTTGGAAATGTTAGCTCATTATCAGGAAGCCACCCTAAAATGCTCCACCTTATTTGTCTCCAGCTCAGCACAACCAGAGCAGAGAAAGCACAGATTTTTCTCTTGGATAAAATGAAAAAAAGGGTTGCTGTTGAGTTTTGTTCACATGGATCATGCAGCATGAACTCAGGCCCTCATGGCATGTAGTGGATTGAAAATTAGTTCTAAACAGTCCTGGAGGGTGAGTGCTGTGAGTGTGTAGGAGGATCCACATAGCTCCACTGGAAACTTAAGATCAAACTGTTTCATAATGTTTATGTTGTTTGCATTTTCCAGCTGGGCTGTTTACACTAATAATGTCCTTCTTAGTATTGCCACATGTGTGCTTCCCTCATTATTTTCCTCTGCCACCTCTGTGAATCAGCTATGACTTGCATAAAAATGAAAGGAGAAACAACTCGGCAAGTACTCAAAGGCTCTCAAGGTTTAAGAAGGAATGCAAGTAGATGCTTTAATGTGACTAATCCTGCTTTTTGTTCTTTGTCAGCAACGGATGTTTTCAGGCTGGTGCTGCTTCTGAGTCTGAAGCACAGGAAATAAACACAGGGTGGGCATAATGACATACCAACCAAGGAAGTTTTTTCTTAAATTAAGCCCTTTGAGGGTTCCAGGTTCAGATTGTAGGTGGTTTCAATTGCTTGAAATTTGCAATTGGCAATTTCAAGGCATATTCTCAGCTTCTGGATCAAGAACTCACATTAGTGCATGTAAACCAAGCTTGTGGACAGCCAGGTGTTCTCTGACTCCCTGGAAAGAGTAGTTTATACAGAAGACCATGGGAACGGTGTTTTAAGAGAGCATCAGCCAGTTTTAATTGAGTTGAAAAGATTTCCAACTGCTCCCTGCCATTCCTTGGTGGGAAGTAAATTGTACTAAATATCTCAAGGGCAATGAATGAATGCCAGTACTTGTTAGTCCAGCTTCTTGTGCCATTATCCCAATGTGGCATTGGCATATCTTGTAGACACGGGTGGTCTCTGCAAAAAATGAGGACTCTCTATCCTGCACTTGTATGAGTTTGTGGGCTCAAATCACAGATGATGCTGGAAGACAGTTCTGCAGACAAGGATCTGGGAGTCCACATGGACAGCAGGGTGCTTCTCTGCTCAGCACTAGCAAAGCTGCATCTGGAGAGAGATGTCCAGTGATGGGCCAATAGAAGAGAGACAGGGACATACTGGAGAGGGTCCAGATGAAGGCCACAGAGATGACTAAGGGGTCAGAGCTTTTTTCAGATGAGAAAAGGCTGTGAAAGAGCTTTGGCTTATCAGTCAGAAGGGAAAGCTTGGGAAGATTTCATCAATGTGTATCTGATAGGGAGTGAAGACAGAGGCAGACTATCCTCAATAATAATTTGTGGCAGGATAAGAAGAATTGGGCACAAATGAAACAGAAAATTCCATCAGAAACCACTGCTTTACAGTGTGGGTGGTCCAGAGACATTTTGGATTCTTGGGGATATTCAAAGCCTGACTGGATGCAATCCTTTGCCACCCACTCCAGCTGACCCTGCCCAAGCAGGGGTTGAACTTAAGGATCTCAAGAGTCTCATTCCTACCTCAACAATTCTATGAAAATACAATTCTATGAAAAGTTGGGTTCTGTGACACTGGAGCTTGAATGAGGACAGCTTTATTGAAGTATAAATTGGAATAAGCTGAGTAGGTTTAGCTCAAAGCAGAGCAACCATTCTGGTTTTGTGAATATATGTAACAGTAGATCTACTCACAGTCTTCAGTCTTCTACAAGCTGCTCTCTGTGTGGTGCCTGGCATAATGAGGATGTAGCACTGCAGACACTGCTGAGCATAGAAGGATATGTTCTTCAGTAGCTTTCTTCTTCTTTGTTTCAAAGGAGAGCTGTAGACAATTACTTGCTTTCGCAAGTTGGACTTTTCTGGATTTCAACAAGTATTCCACTGAGTAGGCTCTTCAATATGTATTAAGACACTGTTTTGCCTGAAAATGTGGGGTATTTTCTCTGCCAGAAGGTGGTAACATCTGCCCCTCTAAACTACATTATACTTGAAAAAAAAATCTATTTCATTTGATTTACGCTGTCAGGACCTGACTGACTTTTTCACAGCCTTGTAGATTAAGATCCACTATATTTAGTTTCTGTGAAAACTGCTTAGTCTTGGCAAATGAGAAGAAAATCTGCAAGTACTTTGCAGACTTCAGATATTGCCCAGATATTCAGGAGAGGAAAGTAGACCAGCAGCTTCCCCTCCCATCTACTTGGACATGGACATTGAGCGGATGCATGACAAGTGACATGGGCTTGTTTTGTGCCCTCCTTAAGCTGCAGTTTGTTTTTGCATGGTATATTTCAGCAGAATTGACAAGTTTGACTAAAATTTGGTGCCAAACTTGTGTAAAGTGAGGCTGCAACAAGATGACAATTTATGTGGATGAAACCTCATCACAATGAGTACAGATTATAAACACATCAACAAATGTTAAAGATCTTGTATCCAGCAGAAAAGAAAAAGCATAACTGGCTGACTAACGAGTGTAATAGGTGCACAGGCAGGAGAAGCTTACATGTGACTGACCTGTACTGGGTGCTTGTAGTCCACCTACTGTGGAGATGTTTGATTTCCACCTTTCCAGCTGCTCACGTCATGATGTCCACCCCTGTCAGCCTGATCCATACTCATAACAGCCAAAGCAAACCAAATAACCATCTGGAGCAAAGGCTGCAAATTAAAGAACCTGGTGCATTTGCATCAATTTATAGCTGGATCTGCGTGGTTTGATTTGGGGTGTTTCTTCCTAAATCATTTTAGTTACCTCCAAAACATTTTCTTTGCCTATGAAGGGATGTAATTGGCTGCATGGGAGTGGATGTAACGCGGGCAAGTTCACTCTACTTTTCAGTGGCTGCAACTGCGCATAAAGCTCCAGAACACCAAAACATGATCATGATGCTTTGGGAAGAGTGGGATATCTTGGTTGTTATAGCCCTGAAACCTGTTTACTTTGTAAGGACTGATTCTTGTTAGGCTCTTCCTGATTTTATCTTAGCCATCCTAGTGCTTTAGGTCTTTTTTGTTTAGCAGCAACATTTCTTTATTATTTTTTAATGACAAGGAAGCTGTTAACTAATTTGTTTTGCTCTTGCTTAATTTTGTATAAGCATGTGGAATTAGCTTAATTTTGTATAGGCAATTATAAGAAGCAGTTATTTGAATTTAACACTTATTATCATAGCATAAATTAACATGGGATAATGTAGGTGTGGTAAGACAGTAGAGGCCACCAGTGGATCAGAGGATGTGGTACAAAGGAGTAGAGACACGCAGCAATGGAGGGGGCAAAGGATAATACTGGAAGCCCTAAGACTATTGATGGCCTGACTAGTCTCAGTTTAAAAACTGCCCAAACACACTCAGCTAAAAAATTGTAGAGCTTGACAAGCCAGTTTTAGTCATAATAAAGAGAAAAGGAAGAGGTGTTCAATTTACGGAATTTCTTACCTGTAGAAAATCTGAATGTTGCACATCAGTGCAAGAAAGATTTAAGTGTAGAACTGTCCTAGAAAATGTATTAAATTACTCAAATGGGCACCCTGGAGTGAGAAGAAAGAAGCCATTGGTGGCATAGTCCTTGGCAAAGGAGAGGAAGAAACCCCATCATGAACATCCTTCTAGCAAAGGACTGGGAATGCTAACAAAATGTTTCAACCCTTGTCCCCTGTCCTTCCCCACAAGCTGATCTTTGAGGCTGATTTATGTCACACTTGAAAGTCTGAGGGGCAGGGTAAGGGAGAGCAGAGCAGAACATCAGGGAACACTCCTATACAGTGATCTTTGCACTACTGAGCTATGCATTGTGTTGTTTAGATAATTGGGACTCCGAAGGTTAGTGTCATTGCAATTGCACTGTAATAACAGTTTATTGAATTTTAGTTAGACTGTTAAGATTTTAATTTATCTAATATAGAATTCCTGGCTTCCCAAATGAGGCATTTTCCCTTTTGCCATTAATAAGACTTTGAGTGTAATAACTTGTCACATGGGTACTACAAGGACTGAAGAATGATGAGTGTGTTCACCGAGAACAAAGGACTGTACTGATGGAGTGAAAGAAATCACAGAGAGAAGCAGACAAAGCCAGAATGATCCTCTTCCCAATGACTAACGATAGAATACTTGTGCTGTATTACTTATGTTATTTTAGCAATCTCCTGAGGAACCCAGTGGGAGGTGTTCCTGGTGATGTATAAAAGAAGCCAGAAAAAAATAACAGCTGTCTGAAAGAATTTTCCTGCATTAGGTAAAGCAGGGATATGATGATGGGGAAAAAATGTTCAGCTGAGATAGCTTGGTAGTTAATGCCAATTTCTGTTCTTAGTTTAGCTCACAGTTGATTGGCTTCATTTGCGGGGAGTGGAAGCACTGGATGTTCCTAGGATAAGTATTATTGTTTATCTGGTTTTTTTTCCAGATAGGCAATTTCAGCCGTGTAATAGAATTGGGAATTGACATGAAGCTGACATCAACTAGAACCAGACACAAATTTAGGCAAAGCCAGCTGACTGATTAGGTGCAGAACTGTAATAAGTCAGTAAGAAGATAGTAAGAAGATGTGAAGGAGACTCAATCCAGCACTCTCCATGCAGATTCTGATCTCCTTGAGAAATATTCCAGCTCCAGAGCAGACATTTTTCACATGAAAGCAATATTTGTAAATAGCTTCCAGTAACCATGGTATTTTAGGGTGATTTAGGTCATACAGATGTGCCTTTACCTGATGCTGGTACTTGAAATTACTGAGTAAAAGATTATGTCAAACAACTTATAGCTACATATTGTGACTATTCCTAATCAGCAAACAAAGCCTGATGTGTTTTTTGGATATAATAGAAGGCCTTAGACTTCTTGAAAAAGATACTTTTATGCTTTAGAGTTTTACTGGCTTTTACTGAGACACCTAAGAGAAAATGAGTATTGTTACTTAAGGCTATAGACGGTGAAATGTTGCTTGTTTACCCTTAATTTGGAAACTAATTGTTCCTTTTATTTTCAATATATCATCATGAATATGGGGAGTGTTTTATCCATAGGGTAGAAACCTTAAAAATAAAACACACTGCCCCCAAACAAAAACTCCAAAAGCAACAACCCCCCATCCACAACCATGGCAAAAGTAAACGACTGCAGACTAATGACAATATGTTTGAGGCAAGCGGAAAAGGTAAATCTGTAGTGTAACTTGTATGCTTGGATACTTTCTTGCTGCTTGTAGTGAATAAATATGTTTCATAGTATCTCTAAAAATCTTAGGATTTAAAAAAAAATTAAACTGAAATTAAGATTTCCCCCCCTTGGTAACAAGGAGGAAGAAAGCTTTTTTTCCATATGTTTAATAATTTCAGTTTCTTTTGAAACAAATTTAAGGGGAAAATTGCCAAATTATTCAATTTGTCCTAATTCGCATTTTCTGCATTAACCTCCAGGAAAATCTTGTCCATGCTTCCAGCAAGAGGAGGCATGCCAGCAGTGCAGTGGCAGTCCCAGATCCAAGCATTCACTGAAGGGTGACATAGCAGCGAGCTGGGAGCCTGCTGCCAGCTGGAGAGACAAATGAACCCAGGAAATAGCGCAGAAACCTCACATGGTGCTTCCACGGTGTGGGAGGAGGAGAAGCTGGCATGGCCCATGAGCTGTGCTGGCCTGGCAGGCTCAGCCAGGGGTGTCAGTGGTCACTCTTGAACAGGGCAGTGGGCAGGGCATCAAGTGCCTGAGCTCTGCCCTTGCACATGCACCATGAGCATCCATGGTGACCCTTGGTGGCTTGTCTTCAGGACATGGGGCAGACTGAGGGGCTTCAGGCAGTGTCCCTGGGCTTGTCCCATGGTATTCTCTGCCGCCAAGAGCCCTTAGCATATGGGGAGAGGAGGTGGAGGAGATGGCACTGATGCAGCAGCTCCAAGTTCTCGGCTGGGTGTGTCTCTGTGGGTGGCTGATGGGTTGTCCTGGTTAAGGGCAATTTTGGGAGAAAAACCACTAAAGGGGTTTCCTCTAGAAAACAAATTCAAGTGACCCCTCTCCCAGCTGGTTCAGGAAAAATATTTCCTTGGAGAAAAGTAGAAAAAACTATTTATTTAACAGGCAAAGCATTCACCAGCACAAAAAAATGAACAATATTCAGCAATAAAACCTCTTGCCGCTCCGAAGAGATGACAAACTCAGCAAGTTCCCTTCATGGGCTGTAGCTCAGCTCACTCAGTCTGTTATCAGTCCCTCCAGCACTGGAAATGTCATGGGCCAGGCCCGGCCCGGTGGGTCACAGGTGTGAGCTGCCGGTGCTCCCCTGGCTGTTCAGTCCAGAGCGGGTTTGAACAGGTCCAAAGAAAAAAGAAAAACCACAGTCCAGGGAACTTCTCTGCCTCAACTAGTTAAAAACTAGCTAAAAGCAAAGGAGAGCTCTGTCCATCCACAGGCAACGCAGTCCAGGAGCAAGATGCAAGGGAGCAAGTAGTTTCTGACAACAAACTCTGCACTTCTTCTCTTCCCACTTTGCTTTCAGAAAAGGTCTTAAAGGTGCAAAATTTATTATCCAGCATAAACAGAACAGACAACTGGGGATAAAAGCATCATATAGCCAACCCAGGACAGGGTGCAGGGCTGAGAGCCTCTCCTGGCTGCAGTGACAACCCCTAACCTCAGGGCAGGGGAGGGCAGGAAGACCCTAGGAGCAACACTTCTCCCAGGGTGGGAGATGCCAGTGTCCCCTGGAGGGATGGAGGCAACCCAGTGTGCTGAATGTGCAAAAGGAAGCGACTCTAGATCAAATACTCCATAGGCATGGCTGGGGCAATTAACAGTGGTTGGTACAAAACCTGGCAGAGACCCTTGAGTTGTGACAGAGCTCTGCATTATGCAGCACCCCTGCTTGAGAGACCTGAGCTCCGCCATCACAACAGAGATAGCACTTCAGGTTCTATTCTTGAAGCAGAAGGGCTCCTAGAAGAAAAGATTTTCCTCTTTGCTTACAAAGCAGGCACAAGGGAATTGATCTGATCTAGCAATGGGAGCTGGTACTTTCTTGTGCAGAACAGCAGAAGTCTTTGTTCAGTGTGTGTGGAAGAGGGTCAGACAGAACTGCTTCACTGACTGGTAACAAAAAAAGGAAAATATTGATTTCCTTTTGCTGTATACTGAGCTCCACAACACAGGGTTTGTGGGTTTTATCCGTTTGTTTTTCCCCCTCATGCATAGATGGACTCCGAGGTTGAAGCTGTGGCATAAGGACATACTGCTCTTCTGCTATGAAATAAGGTGTTAACCTCAAAGTCTGGGGTGAGGTCATTTACAGTGTCTCTTCCTCATGAATTATCTAATCTAGAAAAGAACTTTTGCCTTCCAGTGATGCATCTGTTTCGCTTTCCCAAGCTGACAGTGTTGCTGATCAAGTGTATTGTGTGGTGCCACAGGAACACAGTTTAAGAGAAAAGTGAATTTATAAATTATTATTAATCCCACGACATCCACAGGTACAGGTGGTTAGTAATTTGGTCGCCTTCACTGCATGAATTATTCACAGATTTGTTGGAATTTGTAGGTAGACATTAAATGATTCTTCTATACCCAGATTAAATGAATGACTGGAATAAACACAAAAAAAACCACTAAACAAAAACCCATGCCTCTGCTCTGTTGTGATATGACATGAAATGAATGACACTCACACGCTGAGATGTTTAAGGCAAAAAAGAGTGTGTTTATTTCTTGACTTCAACATTTATACAATTTCAAAGGTGACCATGGATTGGAGGATGAAATTTCTACTTCTCCAACCACACTGGTCAAACCAACAGTCCATCAATTCTTTCCTCCTCTAGAAAGGAATGCAAAACCATCATTATTTACATGAAAAGTGTATTAAAAACTCTATGACAAAAATGTAAACATCAGAAGGCTTAGAAAAACTTTAGAAGAACAGGGCAACACTGCTCCAAAATGCAAAGCCAATACATATTCTCAAAATTATTTGAGGGGTTGTATCTTAGAGCTTTGGGTCATGGTGATCTGTCTAATGAATTTGAGGAAAGGGGAAGGTGTTTAAAATGATGGAGAAACACTTAAAACAATAAAGGAAAATTTAATAGGAATCAATTAATTTAGTACTACTCGGAAGCTGGTCTGACATAGATATATATTCCTCCTGCAGACAGTTTGTTGGAGACAGTCTATTTTAGGGAGGTGGTAAAGCATTAAGTATGGCATTAAGTATCCAGCCTTGGAGGTATGATTGATTTATTTGGAAATGATGAGTGATCATGTCCTAATGATGTTTTGAAAGCCATGAAATGAAGTGTGTTCCACTTTGTGGATGACCCTTGGCTCTGAATTCCAAGAGATGACAGTTACTGGGCACATCAGTGAGGGGATAGAGGGGAAAACAGGCACACTGTGCTACTGTAATCACTGTGAAACTTCGTCACCTGTTTGGTTTTAGCAGCAGACTCTCCATGAAACCCAAGGAAACTAGGGGGTGGGTGGGAATAGATAAACAGAAGTGCTTTGATTCTTCTTTATGGAAATAGCTCTGATGTATTTATACCTCCTGGCCTTTTGCTGAGGCACTAGATCATGTAAGGTAACTGGCTTGCTCTGAATCCATTTTTTGTGATTGATTTCTTTTGGTAGTCTGGTTAGTATTTGCAGTCTAATTCCTGTGCCTCTACTAATACTGTTGTGTTGTGAGAAAATCTACTTAGCTTAGCAGCTCTATGACTGGTCCTGTTTTCCACCTCATTTTTTGAGGTAAAGATGCCAAGTAAGCAATAGTCATGATTCTTACAGACCTCTGAGGACACGTTCGATCAGAAATATCTTAGAACTCCATCCCAATAAGATGACAACCTGTGGGAAAAACATTTGGGAAGTCTTCACAGTTAGAAGTCATCTCTTTCCAACAGAAAGAGATGGCATTAATGAATCAGCTTGCCAAAATACTGAGAATCCTTTTAAAGTGTGAGGCTGAGATTTTAAGTGTAATTTATAGTGGAAGATCTGATTTCAGGTTACGCAGACCTGCTGTGTCTTCACTTGCACTAACTGCAATGAAGATGCAATAGTCGACAGAGGAAGTATAGAAATATTATTTGTAAAGATATTGGCTAGCAGATCATCTCTCCTCTTACTCTGCAACAAAGGTGCTATATCCAGATTTGAACATCACACTTTCAGGAAGAGAAGGATCAATCAGAGGAAGCCTTGAGGACGAAACTGAGAGGGCAAGGTCTAAAAAACTTGTGGTCACTCAAAAACACCCCAAAGAATAGACTAACAGGGCACACAGTAGTAGTCTTCAAATGCTTAAAAAGATATTGCAATATATAGGAAATTTGTTTCCTTGATGGACAGGACATTCTGCAGCACAGGAGGTTCAGTATGAACTTTGGCAAAGCTTGCTAATGATAAAGACAGCAAAGCCTCAGCAAAAGTGGCAGGCAGTGGCATGGCTGTGGAGTCTTACATTAATGTTAAAAACAAGCCAACAAAGAGACTGTCTGGAATAGCTATTATTAATAGGTGTTTTTGCCTCTGCCTTGCTGCCTTCAGTCCCTTCTTAAAACATGATATTTCTCTCTTATATGTATTTTTCTCTTAAAATGTTTTTAGTGGATTGTGTGTATTAAATTACAGTCATTCATCAGTAAATTGCCCTTCCATGTTCTGTTATTAATGGTATTATGTAGCTCTAATGTGAAGGCCATAATGCATACTGGGAGCTTTATCAGACCATAAAAGCCTGTAGGAAGTCCTCATGCTAACAAGCTACAGCTTGAATAATAACCAGGTGCAAGCATGGGATGGAATATAGTAATTTTTGCTAAAGGTCAAGTTTTCCTTAAAAAGCTGTGACCTGAAAGATGTCTTTTGAAACCAGGTATTAATGTGCTTTTCGAGGAACCTTAAGTGAGGCTGGAGATGGCAAGTTTTACCAGGTTCCTTTCTGGTTAGCAATGGATTATAGCTTAAAAGTCTTAGCAAATCTGTGTTCAGAAATTATCTGTTGAGAGAGATGAGAGAAAGGAGAATAATGCAACACAGCCATATGAGCTTTGTTCTTGTACATGGTTTGACTCTGTGGGGGACATCATTTTCCAGCCTGTCAAAGCTCAGCAAATGGTAAAAAGTTCTGATGGTACAGATATTTCTTTTATGAGCAGACAATGCTCAAAGGAATATTCTCTACAGAGAACAGACTGCAAACAGCACTGCAGTGCTAAGCATTTCTGATATCTCTGAAGGATTTGGGTTTCCTTTATAGTACCTTAATTATGAAAGCTTTGCTTTTAAGATTGCTCTTAATTGAATACAATCGTTTAATGTACTCCTGGTGTGGGTTTCCCAACTCCAGCCAACAGGTGTTCCCTGCAGGCTGAAAATCATTTAGGTTTTTTTATTACATGTTTAACCTTTTGTACACCAATGCATATATCAACTGTTTGACTTGAATCCATCAAATGGAGATATCAAATGCACTTGATGATCTTTATGGGTCCCTTCTAACTAAATATTTTATGATTTCACCTTCCATGTAGAAAGATTGCTAACAAGAGTGACCACTTAAAAGCTGGGCTCACAGCTCCTACTCTTAAATGCTCTTTCACTACTTGAGATTCAAGCTCAGAAAGATGAGGGTGAAAACTGAGACAACATTTAACAGGAGGTATTTGCCTAATTTGCAAACCCTTGCAGTGGTGCTGAAACAGTCCTTACAGGAGAGTAAAGAAATACAGCCTGCACTGGAGATAAACACTGCAGCAAGAATCAAATGCCCATGGTGTCTTCAGTTGGCACAGCTTCCTCTGTGCTGGCACAGGTGTCTGATGAACAAATGTCTCTGATCCCAGAGGGGAAATTTCCATCCCATCTGGAGCAGCTCCTCGGCCATAGCTGCCATACAGGGCAGTAGAGGTTGTTTAGCACAAATGACTTTGCCCATGGAGCTTTCTTGTTGCACAATTCACTTGTCATGCTGCACCTTCGGCAAAGACCAAACTCTGGAACAGGTTTTTACAAGGTCCTCCGTGGAGAAAAGAAAAAGTATGATTTTGAGCAAATGCCATAAGATGGAGAGGCATGTCCTCTTGTTTTGATCCCACTGCCCAGCCAGTTTAGAGGCTGTATGCAGTTCAGCAGAATACACTGCTTTCACTCCATCTTAGCAGGGGAAATAAAATACTGCTAGTCAATACATTGCTGATAAAATAAGTATTTTGTCTCTCATGGTTGGGCCTGATACTGCTTTAAACATGGTGAAGGGAACAGAAGATTGAAAAAGTTTAGTTTTGATTGCAGCAGAGTTGTCTGGTTTTATTGCTTTCATTTTTTTGCAGAAATTGGCCAAAAGGGAAATGAAAATTGACTGCTGTTTTCTGATGGGGTCAGTAAATATGCAATAAGTTTTTTGAAGTTTAAGATTTTGGGCAATGAATGCACCTAGAAGTCTTGGAGTTTGTAATGTTTGTGTGATTTATCCTCTCTCCAACTCCACAACGAAATACAATAAAAAAAATTTTAAATCTGTAATTCAGCGCTGCTTCAGAGGCTTTTTCTTTAGCTCTGAACAGAGTACTAATCACAGAGATTTAACAGCTCTTGGGTATTCATCACATGTACTTGCTCTTACTTTAGATATTTAATTTAGCTGCAAAATAATTCTTTGTGAATTAGTAATTGCAATAATTGCTGTTAATAACCTGGCAAGGTAGTTGGCCTTTGACGTTACACCAGGGGGAAAAAATGATAGTAAGATAGCTCTTGCCTGAAGACTTAGAAAGCTGGAGAACATTAGGGATTGGGGGCGGATGGCGGGGTAGTGAGGAACAGAATACCAGAAACAAGGCATCATGACAGCCATCTCGGGGTGTTTGCAGTTGGGATTTATGCAACAGGTTTATGCAATTTGGCTGTACGTCTTTACAGAAGAAGAAGACAAGGTGTCAGATGGAAAAGAAATAATAGGGAGGATGAGGAAGATGAAGGCAGGAGAGTATGAAATGACAGACAATTGGGAATATTTTGGAAGCAGAACAAAGCCATGTGCTGAGAGTGATACCAGTGGTAGCTCATGTGACAGCAGAGCAGGAAGTGTTTTTCCATGGATAGGCAGCCCATCTCAGCTGGAATAAGTCATCTCCACTAAGGTGTAATGATCCTACAGTGGAATGGAATGTGTGGGCTTTCCAAAGCAGTCAAACAGGAAGAATTAAAAGATGCTGAGATTTTTAGTGGTAACTGTTACCCCACAGCAGCCTCGTATTTTGTCTTCTTTTCTTCCTGAGGCTATCTCTTCCCCTACTTCTCCCCTGATACTGCCTAAAACACCAGTGATGTTGAGAAGCCAACTCCAGGACATGGTTATGCATAAAACAGTACAGGGAGAGGTGTGTGCCAGAGGCTGATGCTGCTGTGCCCTGCAGCTGCTGCCGCAGCCGTGACTGGGCACAATTGGGTGTGAGGACACCTGAGTCAGAGGGACTGGAGATGTAGACCAGGGTTCACTGGGGCTCTCAGGAGCTGCGTGCTCACCCCTGTGGCTCTGCCTTGTCTCCAGCCTTCTCAGGCAAGAACTGACTGTCACAACCTTTGAGTAAGCAGGTGCTGTTTCTGGCTTGGGACATGTGTGTGCTGTGGTTTTGTTCTAACCAAGGATCAAAGTTGTTCCCCCTTCTTGCCCATCTTGCTTGTCTTGTGTGATGGTTAACAAAGCAGACAGAATACAGAGAAGAGGGACTGCAAGCTAGGCCTTGTTTGAAGTTCAGCCCTTCTCTGTCCTCATCAGTGCTGTGTGAGTGCTGTGGCCACCAGAGGCTGGAGAGGTCATCCTATATCTGGCAGCACCTGGCAGCAAGACACCCTGGCTCTGGCCTCAAAAATCATGTCCAGACTGGTGCAGCCAAGGGCTAATCAGGGCACAGACATCCCTGGTCTAGCTAATGAACTGCTCAAAATAATTTCTTTCATTTCATTTGAAAGGAAAAACATCTTTCCTCACTTGGTGTAATTGTAAAAATGTAGTATCTAATTTTTCTTCTGCCTGAGAGCAGAATTTAAATTCTATTCTATTCTTTAAAACAAGGGTATGCATCTCATTCATAGAAGTTAAAATTTTTCTTGTTCACTCAATGAGGAAAAAAATAAAGCTCTGCCTATTTCAAGCTGTCAAAGGAGGCAAGAGCAGCATATAGATTGTGGGTACCATTAGAAAGCATTAATGTCTAATTGCTTCAACATGGACCACAAGGGAAGATGAAAGTTATCTATTCCTGGGGCTGCTGTTGTTTCATTTGTCGATAGGCAAATCAGCCTTTGGCACTCATTTTGTCTGTGAGGGAATATGATTGATTCATAAAATTTTTTCCTTATTAATACAAGGGGAATAAAAATCTATTTCTATACTCCTCAGTTTTTAAAACTAGATTTGTGACGGTGGTCACAGGGGTTTTCAGATGGATGGAAGAGTCAGGGATCTTGATTCCATGATCAGAAGGCTTGATTTTATTATCTTATGATATATATATAACATTATAACTATACTACATAGAAATAGAAAGGAAATGAGCTTCTTCAGAAGCTGGCTATGCTAAGAATAGAATAGAAAGAATAATAACAAAGATCTGTCTCTTGGCAGAAAGCAAGAGCAGCCCTGCCGTGAGTGGTCAGTAGATCCAAACATCTACAGAAGACCAATCACACCTGTTGCATTCCACAGCAGCAGATAATAATTGTTTACATTTGTTACTGAGCTTCTCGGCTCCAGCAGAAAAAATCCTAAGAAAGGATTTTTCACAAAAGGTGTCTGAGACATAGATTGTTTTGTTTTGTTTTGTTTTTAAACCTAGGCTGATAACATCTTTGTATATATTTTTTCACTTCCAGTATAGTCATTTGAATACGTGACCTCCAAGTTCTGTACAGAAGTTTTAGATTGAAAGGAGCCACAGCCATCCAGGGGATGGCAAGACAAGGCTATGTGACAGAGCAAGTGGAAATGATTCACAGGCTTGTAAATCCAAAGTGATGGCCTTTGTGTGGCTGTTAAGGTTGTGAACAACAGAAAGTCAATGGCTTTGATTTTAAAAATGATGCAATTCCTCGATAAAACACAGCAATGTGCCCTTCTGTGCTGTTCTGGAACACAGCGAGTGTTTAATATGATTTTCTTCCACCTGAACAAATACTGCAAATTTGTTCTTGGACTCTTAAAATTTGCTCCTACATCATTTCTCTTTCTATGCTTCTACCTCACTTTACTATATGTCAAGCATTCCTTGATGAAAAGGAGTGTTTATTGAAAAATAAATCTGATCAGGAATGTAAACCCTTAAATTTGATACTTGATATGGTGACAGAAAGTTTGTAGCAGATCAGAGCAATGGCCTGTGTAATTGCCAAGTCAATCAAGCCATGAAGCAGAAGGCAAAGGCTTTGATTTCTACTGCTCTCATTCACAAGTACATGCTGGGCTGTCACTGCCTTCAGCTCCTCCCCTTAAAATCTCTTGAGCTGCCTTTTTGCTAATTCATACTCGTGGAAATAGATTCTCAGCAAGAGCATTAATGTATGTCTTGAAATCACACCCATTAAATTATTTTTCAGAAAAAGTAGCAAGATTTAAAGGAGCAAAATTTTCTTCCCAGATCTCTGGCAAGAGACATCTTGTATGACTTTGTAGGCTTTGATATTTCATTATTAGAAAAGATACATTTTGTTTTCTTTTCATTATTTTTTTTCCCACTGAGACAGTCAATCTTATCAGTTGGTTTCTCTAGGTTATCAGGGACATGTTTAGATAGAGAGCAGTTTTTGAAGCAAATCTACGTACAAAATGTTCTGCTACTGTCTGATCTTTAACAGTCAAATAAACTTGGTGTACAGGATCTATCTTCACCTTTAGATTGATTCCTTTCACTTTTTTTTTTTTTTTTTAATTTCTTCTGAAAGGAAGGCATTACAACTTAGACAATGTCCCAGAATTAGCTCAACTCAGCAGAAGAAGACTAATTGCTGGTACTTGAGTCCTGTGGTCTGTTTTGTCCCCAGCTTAGTTTTTAAGGAATGATGTAAAAAGCCTTTAACATTGTCACTTTTTGTGGTAATAAATCATCTCCTGAGCAACCTCACAGAGTAGACACAAAGACTTAATGCATAAACTTAACTTCACATTGATGACTTTTAAGCTTATTGCCCCAGGTAATAACCAGGGAAGGGTTAGTGTTGCAAATCTGTTTGGTTCACTCTCAGAAAAAAAAAAAAAAAATGAGGGCTTTGGCAGTTTGTCTAGGACGTTACTAAAGAATCTGAGAGGAAAAGGATTACTTTCCTTCACTACCGTCTCAAGGGATGGGGTGGAGGGAGTGTAGTTCCAATAAGCCTGGGAAGCAAGAGACGTCTCTTGTTTGGATCACACTGGACTAAGGCAAGCAGCCTGCAGAAAGTGCTGCCTCGTGGACAGGGTTTTGCCCATTAGATGAAATCACACAGCAAAAGGTTGACATTGAAAGGCTCCTCTAGAGACCATTTAGCTTTGTTCCCCTGCTTAAGGGGGATCAGCCAGAGTAAGTTGTCCAGGACTGGGACTCCAACGACAATGACTCCACAGTTTCTCTGGGCATCATGTTCCAGTGCTTGACCACCCTCACTGTAAAGAGATTTTATTTTTTCTGTTCAAGTATAATCTCCTGCACTTCAGTTTGTACTCACTGCCTCTTGTTGACAAATAATGACAAACTTCTTCCGAGTTTGGACACATCTGCTGACATTATTTTCTTCTTAGGCCCGAGAATTTCCTTTTCTATTTACACTCCTAGCCTTTTATTTGACTGTTTGGTTTATTGATTCAACTTGTTCTTTGAGGCTGCAGTCATGTAACTTTAAAATTCCTTTGTTTTGCTGGGAATTTCTTCTCCTGTGAGGTAAAGGGTAACAGAAACTCTAAAACATACTTTTTCCATGTACAAGCAGCAGAACCAAAGGTCTGGGTCCTGCAATGAGTTGGTAGCATGTAAAAAATAGCAGCCTTGGTCATTCTTACCAAAGCTGCTTTTTTGCCAGTGTATTGCTGTTTTCCCCATTTTATTTTCCTTTGGAATGTCTCTCAGTCCCTCCTATAGTTTGATCTTTGCATATGACCATCCAATCCTTTTCTTCAGATTAATTTTTTTTTAATTATTACTAACACTGTGGGGTGTACCTTTAAACATTTTACATGTGACTGTATATATTATCAGAAAATCATCAATGCATAGATTACCTTGAAGACTGTGTATTTTGAGGAATTTATTCCCAGGTTAAAAAGAAAACCAGTTTAAAAAAATACCAGGCAAAATCCTATTTTTACTCTTAAGCCCTCTTGGAAAATAGCTTGCATCACTTGGAATGGAATAAAAAAAAATCAGTCTTTTTTTAGATTTCATCAGAGTGATTCTGCCACGGTGCCAGATTTCTTGAGCCCGGCCAGCTCCCAACACCAACAGCACGGGTGGGCCGTCCCCAGAAAGCTGTCCAACCCCAGGTGCTGCTGCAGGGTACGGCGGCTCTACGGCTCAGATGGACTGCAGACTATGCTGAGGGTAGGGACAAGGATCAGGGAGAGGCCCTCTGTATGGTTTCCAAAGAACTGTAGCCCCAGAGGTTCCGTGACAGAAAAGGCAGACGCAGCACCATACATCAGATTATAAGGGGTAGGAGGTCCCAGGGAAGGATACAATCTTTGACCAATTGGGAGAAATTGGGGGTGGAACACAAGGCAGGGAATACAGTGATTAAACCAATAAGGAACTGCAGAGGTGGAGAATAACTTAAACAAACCAATGGGATTTTGAAGGACACAAGATTGATAGGGAAGTTTCTAGAGAAAGAGGTAGGCTTGGGGAGGGATTGACATTCAATAGGAGGAGGAACAGGGAACAGAGGGGCAGATCTTTGGAGAGATGGACAGCTAGGGCAAAGCCAATAACATGGGGGGAAAGGAACAATCCATCAATAATAAAGTATGCTGTAACAGTACAAAATAAGAAAGATTACAAAACTGACTGCTTGAAATTTATTACAATTAAAAAACACACGATGCTACATTATTCTGCAATGTTATATGAATTTCTAGAAAAGCAAGAACAGATTTTAACCCTTATTGTAGAATTTACCTCATATTTATAAATGTAGAGGTATATATTGATTTTTTTAAAAAGATAATTACCCTTACAGAAGCCAGATGGATTGCTGCCTTGACTTTGCATCCTTTAAAATCCTAATTACCAATGTGATCCACTACTCCGTTTGAATTTGAAAAAAATATTAACCACTTAACTTGGAACTAAATTTCCATTTCCTAGAAAAGCTGTTTTCTTCTACAGAAAAATATAAAGCAATAACTTTTTTTAAAATTTTTTTTATGGTTCAACTAATATTTTCCCATCTCTGCTTTGCTTCTGTGCTCTCTTTGTGGGGAAACTGAAGTCACAACCAGAATGCCTGGCAACAGAAGCAATGGACTTGATATTTATATTAGCACTGTAACACATGGACATCTGTTCTCTCTACCCTTTAGAAGATATTGCTTATGAGGTCTGATATTTGGCTTTTTCAGCTGTGGGCTTCTGTTGATAGGTGAGGTTGGTGGGAGTCTTGGAAAGGACTTCACTGCAGCCTGTGGGGCAGTGCCTGTCTGGCAGATGCCCCAAGACAGACAGGGAGATAGATGGACAGACAGAGGGGTCTTTTTCCATCCCGGGGCTGAGGCAGTGCTGGGTTGGCCTCCTTGTAGTGCTGGAGCAGAGCTGTGTGACAGAGCCTTCTTCCCAGTTTGCTGCTGATTTGCAGAGATTGGGATATAATCCCTTCCTTCTGTTTCCTTACACTTAAAACAAGAATACTGAACCAATCTATTTTGATCAAATATTTTTGAGATCTACTGAAGGAAAAGTGCTGGTGGCAGAGCTTTTCATCAGTACGACATTCACCTATAGAAGACAGAGGACCAAGGAAGTTTCAGTAGAGCAGGGAGAATGCATTAAGCCACAGATTAGTATTCACCCTTAGTAGGTGTAAGTGCTATTATAAATTATCAAATCGAGAGCCAAACTTATAAAAAATTAAGCAAAGATTTATTAATTTGTCCGCGAGACCGAAGTTCGGCCTTCAAAAACCACCACAGCCAAGGGTCAGCGTCGAGCCCGGGATCGGCGCTGGGTGAACACGGATCTGACCTCCCGAATGTCAGTCTCCAGCGTTCATGAATGCTGCCTCGCAGCGAGTCTTTATACAGTTTATTCTGCCTGAGGCAGAGATGACCGAATGTTTTTTGTGTCTCTTCACATGCATAACTGTGGCTTTACATGTGCAGGGGTAAACAAAGACTCATTCCAGGTGTTTCGATCTTGTCAGAAGACTTCTGGGAAGCCAGCATTCACATGTATCAGGGTGGCGCCTCGATCATCTTGGTAGATTTAACCGTGGAGGTGATAATTACTCTTGAGTGGTCCCGGCAACCCGGGGAAGTCGGCGATTCGCCCTGGAAGCTTTTATTCTTACCTTAACAAACCCCGATGTTATCTCAGCGAAGTTCGGGAACTAGATGTATATGAATAAGACACTGCTCCCGGCCAGGATGGTCAAAGGACATAGTTTGGATCTTACAATATTTTATACATTAATAGCATGAGTTATCTCCACCATACACTACAGTGCCTAATCAATTCCTTCTGATTTAGGGTGAGATTTTCATGGCAGTCAACTTTCTGTAAAAAAGCAGTTTGGAATGAACAGGTGTGGGCTGGCTTGACTGCACTTTGCCTTTTCCTTTGGGAGCTTAGAACCTGTTATCCCAAAATACCAGCTCTCTGTGTTAGAAGTCCCATAGGCAGAGGAGTTCAGTCTTCCTGGTGCTAGGTTCAATTCCCAAACACATATATTCATACAGTAGCTGAATTACACAGATTGCAGATGTGGATGCTGCACTGTTTCTTATCTTCCTTTAAAGCATGTTTAAGGCCCGAACCCTGAACTGTGGCAACAAAAATACGTCACAGCTGATGATACCAGGACAAGATGGAAATACCTGCTCCTGGCTAGCACTGAAACTGTGTTGCCTGTCCTTAGGGCAAATGCAGCAGATAAGCCTGTTCTCTTGCCAAAGAGGTGTTGGATAGTTGGCATACCTTCCTTGCATTATTACAAGGAAGTAACAGGCTTGCTCAGAGGCAAAATAAAAGTGGTGAGAGGACACTATGCAGAAACCTTTTCATAAGCCACAGGAGCCAGGCTGCAACCAAACAGGTGCCCTGCTTCGGAATGCAGATTGATTTGGGCTTCAGGAAATTTACTTGTGGCATTTCAAGTAAGAGCATTTTTGAGGGGTAGATGAAGCGATACGCGGAATAAGCTCCATAACCTGACGTAGTTATGAAGTGGGTATGTATGTCGGCGCCTGGCACAAGCAAGATAGCTCTCTTGAAAACCTGTGCCCCAAGCTGCAGTCTGACCCACATCTTTATTCACAAAGGTGTTCCATATGCAGTGCATTACACAACTTTCTCATGCACATTCAACCCCTGGCCCCACCCGTCCTCGGTTCGTATGCTAAATAGGTCCACGCCCTTCTGGGCATGCGTGGTTGGCTGTGGTGGTCGCACGGGGGTCTTTTGGTGGTCTTTGAGGCTGAAGAGTGTGGTCTTCCTCATGATTGAACTTTTGAACTGTTCTCCTTTGCTTGTGCGCTTTAGGTCTTTTGGTGCTTATCTGAGTCTGTCTTATCAGTCCTGACCACCTTGGAGCCAGAGGAGCCCCTTTATCTGGGTTCTTTGTGTCCCTTGATCTCCTCTGGTATTGTTCTTTATGCAAGAAGCTTCAGAAATTTGTGTTTCCTATGCCCTTGGTACTATGGCAGAGGTTTCTTAAGTAAAAGGTTAATTCATTTTGTTAATTCAAGTGAACTTCTAAAATTTCTGTTTCATAGGCTGATGGATAAAAAGTAGCACAGGGAAGATAGAAAGAATGTGTCACCCTGTTATCTTCCCACAATTATGTTCTTTAATTTTCAACTGCCATCTAAGACAGCATTAGAGATTGCAATGCCCAGGTATTTGTCTAGCTGGGGCTAGATCATCCTGCCTATATTCCTTCCCTCCTAACTACAGCACCAGACATTTCCACGACCTCTGCAGTACTCCCTGCCTGAAAATGGGACATCTTAAATGAACATCCAGCATGGGGATGAGGCAAGTGTTAAAAACGGGACCAGACTCCCAGTACTAAAAGTGATTTCAGCATTTATTACAATAAATAGAAAAGGCCTAAAACATGGAGGCTTGCTGGCTGAGCAGGAGCATTCCTGTCGAGAATGCTGCAGTGCCAGCACTACGTGTTCTTCAGCAGAGATGTCCCCGATGTTCCAGGTGGTGCGGCACGGCTTTCCTGAGGCAGATGCCCCTTTTTATCCTGGTTTTTGTCCCTTTGGATTGGTTTCTTTTTGGATTCTTCATTTGCATGAAGGTTTTAGGCGCTTGATTGACCCATTACAGTTCTGTCCAGGCTGATTCGTTTCGCTTGGGGAGAGGCACATTTTACTTAGGTGTAATACGGTACATTGAGTATCCTAATTCTTAAAACGAACCATTTAACCCCTTTTATAATATAACAACCAAACTAACAGTACATGCTTAACGATTATCAACTATTTTATAACAATTTCTAACCTATTTTTAACAGGAGGCAAAATTATTTCTATGGATGGGAGGTGGGGAAGTTCCACTGTTCCTGTATTGTAAGGCTGGCTTGCAGTGCTCAGGTAACAACAGAAACAACAGTAGGGAAGAAAAACGCTGCATGAAAAGTGAGACGGCATTTTGCAATGGCTGTGATTCAATGATAAACTTGACATTAAATGTTTGGGAACTGACTCATGGATTTATCACTCATATGACTGAACAAACAAACAAAGTTACAGACTTTCCTATGAGGAGTTCTTGAAAGCATTGATGTGCTGCTTTTCACCTTGGGAATGCTTCCTCTCCTTCCCTGTACACACCTATGCCAGCTGGTACTTGCCTGAGCTTGAGATGTGCCACAAGCTGGCACCTCGTGGTCCTTCATCTAGTTCAGACATCACTCATCCCTAATTTAGTGTCCTAGAAATTACAGTAGATAGTGCAACAGAGCACTGTAGTAACAAAAAAGTTCCTTCCCAACTCAGAGCATTGTGGAAGGAAGAGACAGAGCCAATGAATCAAAGTGCGGTGAACGTCTGTGGGGATTGACTGGCAGCCGCAGCTTCCTAGTGATGGGGAGACCTCAATGCATGTCCTCAGCATGCAGCAAAAGGGCTCCCTTGTTTTCCACTGAGTCCTCTGAAACCTGACTGGAGAGGGGAGAAAGGGCATCAGAGAGAAAGGGCATCAGTCTCTTTCCTGTCCATTCTTTGGTCACTAATGCTTATGGAATCTCAGTTGCATTGTAGGGGTTAAAACCATAAGCATGGAAACATAGCGGCTTCTTTCAGCACCAACAAAACAAACCTACTTTTCTCAATTTATTGGACTTTTTTAAAGACAAAGGTATAATCCTTCTAATTAGGGCAAAAAAAAAAAGTTGAGTTAGCAACTAATCTGAGAAATCAAAAATTTGTGTGGCCCAATTTCATATCCTTGTTGCAGGTGGTGCCAAGCTGTTTTAGTTCAATTTCATTAGCAGAAAGTATAATCTTAGCCACATTAGTCTGGAGATGATTGCTGTCTTTAAGCTTCTTTTTCAATCTGCAAAATTCTGATGAAAGATCCTATGACAGAAGCTTCCAAGAAATATAATTGCTTGCAGACAGCTAAACAAATCTCTGCCTGAAACAGGTAAATCTTGTGATAGTAAATAAATGTAAAATGGTGAATAGGAACTGTAGATTGGCTAGTTCAACAGCTCAACAATTTAATTAAATACTTAATATAGAATTCAGACAGAGCTTGGACTAAAACTATCATGATAAATCTGCATCGTGCATTGATGGCCTTGGTAAAATTAGTTTTATTGTTTTGTGGGACTGCATATCTGATGAACAAGAGAAATTGAGTTGATACAGTTCACTTGCATTTCTCCGAGACATTTGGCTACAAATGCCATATGACATCTAATTTTTGTCTTTGGATAAAAACTCCAAAACAAAAATACCCTAGTCAGATAATACAAGGTGTTACCAAAAAATGGATAAATTCAGAACTGGTTTGGTTACTGGCATCCCTCAGCCTGTCATTAGGAGGTCGTTCGTGAGCTCATAGTGATGGTTTTTTCCTGATTTTGAATTGCTGGATGTTTCTGCCCTTTTGCCAATGATTGGAAATCTGAAGCAATATACAGCTTGCAAGGGACAGGGTACCAAATATTACATGCGAGGTTGTGGAGGTACTAAACAAGATTGTCTACTTGTGTGGCTTCAAAAGGCAGAATAACCCTTCCCTTCAGTTCTACAGCTTTGTGTCTGCTCTGGGATTGCATCAGACCGAGAGGATGGGGTTATGGGAGGTGTCCTGCCAGGCTGCCCTGGCAGTGAGCTGTGGTGTGTGTGCTGTACTGGGATCAGCTGGGTGTGCTTGGTCTGCCCGGCTCTTTGTCCTTGTTGGTGCTTCCACCTCCAGTAATTCAGTCTTAGGAACTGAATGAAGATTTTAGTTCTCCCTTTCCGTCCTCACACTGAAAATTATTCTGGGAAGTTTAACTGTGCTTGCTCACTGAACTGTCACTATTGTAGTGGTATTTGTTGGGGGATGAAGACAACAGATGATAGTTGTAGTTTTCGGTTCCAGGCAACCTTTAGTAATATCTTGGCACTAATTTGGTTTCCAAATAATGGGCCTGCTTTATGGGAAGAATTCCTTATGTATCTTGCTTGTAACACCCAAGACCCCAACTCCAATCTCTTAATCTCCGAAGTCCCTGCAACTTTCTAAGCTGAAGGAAAACTCACGCATTTCTACAAGTAGCAGACTTTGTAGGCAGCCCAGAGACAGAAGCAAAGACAACGCATCTTTGCTCAACAATGTGTGATAAGTTTGGGGATTTTTCAGTGCTGTCTTTCTTCCCTTCCAGGGATTCGAAATAAGCATTTCATGAAATAGGCTGATGACTGATGATTGGAAGGAGACCAGCCAAATCTAAGACTGATTTTTTTGAGAAGCAGATTTCTAGCCCTAGAACACTTATTTGCAGCTGGTTGCAGCTGCACACCTTTCTACATCTTTATTTCAGTAGCTGATGTAGTTATTTTTGTGAATCACTTGCTAATTTTCTGCAATACAATTGCTTGATAGAACATATTTTTAGAGATATGACCTCTCTGAAGCTCATGACTGCAGTTAAGGATGTCTGTTCTTGTGCTGTGTGAAATACATTCTAGTCCATAAAGGTCAAATGAATTTTCACAGAGGCAGAGTCTGCAGCCAAAGACTTTATACTGATTAACTGCTTTTGCAAACCACCTGCATGAATTTCCAACCTTCAAATAAGTCACCACTTGGGAGATCATTGATGACACGGACACTTGTCTCAAAATTCAACTGCTTGATCTTTGTTGAACTTGATGGGCAAACATTTAAATGATAATTGAGACACTAATTAAAATGCTGTGCCTGTACTCTTGGTTCAGTATTGAAAGGAAAGACTAATTATTTAATGACAATCTGAGGAGTTACAGGTACAGATCTTTAGCAGACTTGTAAGAAAGATGGTTTATTCAGATGTTTGAGCACTGCTGCTGCTACTGCTGCTCCAAATATTCCAGTTGATCCCTTGCCTTTACAAAGTCATCACTAGGATCCCACTCACCATAGCTTTCTAGTAAGTGCCAGGACATCATATTTACTCTGGTGAGCAAAACTGAAGTATGGGGCCTTGGTTTTGTTCTGCCCTTTCTAGTCATTTTCATCGTGCAGTCTTGACACTATTAATCCACATCTGCATTTGTAAGTTCACCTTCATAAAACATGATCTGGCTCATGACCGCAATCAAGTCATCTAATTCTATGTTTCAAATTATTCCCTATTACTCTGATATCCATTCAAAATAACTTAGTTGCTTCTTCCTTCATTTTCCACCCTGCCCTTTATCATTGTTCATGTATGTCCCTACATTTCTGCTTTTTTTCCCTACTGACACACTTGTGGCAGCTCTTAAGGTGTGAGGATATTAGACCTAATCAAAATGTCTCAAGTTTTATTAAGTCATATATGACTGTAGTCACAAATTACTTTAGATGATTATACTCCCAATGCAGTCACTTCTCTGCTTCACTGACCAGGAACCAGAAAAGTGAAAATCAGGCTTGGCACTTCCACAGGGATCTCAGGGGTAGGTAAAAATTTCATCACTGCCAGTGATTTGTTCCCTGTGCAGAACAGATTTGTCAACAGGGCCTGCAAAATACTTACAAGCTTATTACAGCACCAGTTCTGCTTCCTCCTTTCCTGTCCTTTCCATACCAACAGTGTGCAGCAGATCAATTTCCTTCACTGGGGGGAGTCAGGAACTGGTATGGGAACAGATGCTAGGGAAGCAGATGGGGCAAGAGTTGATTTGGAGCAATGACAATTCTGTGACCTTTTGTGTCTGCCTGAGATTGCAACTTCCCTGTATTCCATAGCAGAAGGCAAGTCCAGACTTAACACTGTGCTCAAGCAGTGGTAGGTGGCAGCTGGGCTTCTCAAGCACAGTGTGATGGCCCTGAAAAGGCAGTTCATGCTCGAATGGGGCTTTTTATGCATTAGGTTCCAGCCTGTATTGCAGGCAGTACCTCAGGTTTTTTCAGGAGTTTGGTCTCACAGGGCTTGTCAGCCCAGCAGTGCTGTAAGCTCTTGTTTCATACATGCTGAAACAGAGACTGTGAATTGATCTGAAGTTGCTTCTCTAGTAAGGGACATCAACTCTTGCACTGATTTGTCAGTTTGAATGAGAAATGTGTGTCCCAGGCCAGCCAGAGGGTCTAGGGCAGAGCAAGGTGTGACATGTAGATACACAGCCTCCAAGCCCCAGACAACAAGCAGCCGTCCCCCACTTCCCCAGGGGTAAAGACAGGATTTTTGTTCCTGTTTGTCTTTTTTTAGGGGCAAGGGCATGCTTAGTGTTTGTGTTTTCACATTTTGTAGGGGAAAAAAAAAAAAACCACTTTGGTTCTCCCCTATGATTTATCTGGGTTGTTCATAGTATAGTAGAGAACTTCAAAAGTCCAAGGATGTAAGTCTTCAGCAGCAAAATAAAATTCTTCTTTCAGCCAGGAAAAATGGCATTTAGATGTACTCAATTAAAAATCAGGATTTAAAACATTTAGTAAGGTTACAGAGAGTTCCTGTATATGTATCCCAGATATTCTGGGTAGTTTATTCAGGATGCATTACAAAAGATTTATTATGTCAAACTGCAGGGTTAAGGCCAAATAAGTGGTTTTGGGATCAAATATTTTTTCTTTCTGGTGACTGATAAACAAGAAGATCATTAAGATTGAGAGGTGCTCTGTATTTTATTTAAAAATGTACTTTAGATCTGGCCAAGTGATCATCAAAATAATTTATATTTTTTTCAACGTGGTCTTAACCTTGAAATATGTTTCAGTTAATGGAATTTCCTGTTCTGAAGGTGAATGACCATTAGCACAGAATCTGACTAAAAAGCTGCCTTCCTATGCATGATTTATTTGCCAGGGAGCCAATGATAACATATTAGAGCATACCAGAATGTCTTTGGTCCCATTGTGATGAGAAGGCTTAAGAGCAATGGCATAGATGTGATGGAACTGGAAATAAAAATGTATGTAATTGTGCATTTAGTGTACTTGTTCACAGAGCTCCTGTAGATTTTCTTTATTAAGTGACTGTCACTTGAGAAGCAGCAGAAGAGCAAAAATAGATGACTTTGTACAGCACACTTTGGTGTGCTGTATTACTCTTCAGCATAAGATTTTACCCTGTGTCTCAGGACCACATGAATCATAGTGAAGGGAAGCTGACAGCTTTCTAATGTTCTTTTTGCATGTGCCCATCTATCTCCTTACCCTCCATTCATCCAAAAACCAAAATTAAACTAAACCAAACCCCAATGAGATGCTTGCCTGAAATGCTTTTCTGTAGACCTAAGCCAGAGACTTTTCCTAGGGTGCTGTGTGTTGGGTAAATTGGAATAAAATTGCTGTTCAGCTGATGGCTCATGCTGGTGGCACCTGTAATCTTATAAAACATCAGGCTCTTCATGGTGCTAAGTGAAAGATAATGCCAAGTGTGCCTGAGTGTATTACCAGGTGTCAGGCTGAGCTCAAGAAGTATGATTAAGGCATTTCACTGCTGGAAGCTGGGTCACAGTGTTGCTGTGATTTTCTGTGGTGGACCAGGCTCCTCTGAGGAGATATGATCAGAACTGAGGTTTGCAGTCCACTGCAGTGGTCAAGGTTCCTAATGTGACACTTGTCACTGGCCAACTCAAAAACATTCTCTAAGATGGAAGAGCAGTTTGGAGAGTTATTACAATATTAGCACAATATTACGATGTATGTTCCTGTCAGACATTGTGCACTGCTGATTTACAGCTTTAAAAAATTGTTATTGCTTGAAAAGGCTGATATCAGCTGATAAAGCTGATCTGTGTCATTCTGAGAAGCCCAGTCTCATCCTAAAAACTTGTGGAGGAAAAGGGATGGGTCAGCAGTTGGCAGTTCAGAGAAAAAGTGTCACAACCTATGAATATGCTTGCTTACATCATGAAGACATGCTAGGAGACAAAGATGAAAACCAGCTTGTGAGGATACAGGCAACAATTACAGAGAAAATGCTCTGTGTCATGAAAGGGGAGGAAAGCAACACCAGGGTCTAAAACACTTTTGGGTGCTGCAACCACGAGAAACCTCCTGAAATCGCTCAGTCCCACTCAAACTGCTTCTAGTAAACAGGTGACTAAAATTCAAGCACTGCCTTTTTAAAGCCTCTTGGCTTCAGAGAAGTGGCTCACTGCCTGACAGTTCACTGGGAGGTTCTTCTCCCAGGATTGCTTCCCTCCTTCGGGGAGCTGCCTGGAGAGCAGCTCGCACTCTTGGCAGGCTGCGCCAGGCAGGCGTTTCCTCCCACCAGTGCCACCTGCTCTGCTGAAAGCCTTGCCGCGCTGAAGTCGCCAGCATCTTTGTGCCAGGTCTGCAGGGCGGCTCCTCACGTCGGGCTTGGCTGCTCTCCCGCGGCAGGAAGAGTTTGCCGAGCCCTTTGGCTCAGGAGCCCTCGTCAAGCTCCGAAATGCATTCCGCTGGGCAGCGGCACACGCATCCAGGGCGCTGCTGTTGTGCCCCATCCCGGGTGCTCGCCGCAGCCTGTGTGAGTGCCCGCGGGGCACTCGCTGTGCGGCTGACACCGCCCTCAGGCAGCAGGCAGCTGGAGCAATCGCCACGGAAGGTTTAGCAGGAGAACACGCCACAGTCAAAGTCGAAGGCTGAATTGAGATATCGATGGGGGAGGCGGCTATTATGTTCCAGCTCTCTTTAGCAACCGTTCTGAGACTTGTAAGGCATTGTTTTATGTTTGTTGCTGGATTTAAGGCTGCTGTCTGTCAGGCGGTGAAAGTCACTTTGTGCTTTCCTCTTTAAGGCAAGTTGCTGTTTATATTACCAAGAGACCAGCACTGCTGACTAACTCTTGTCATGTTAACCTGGGAAGCATGTTCTTTCCTAGGAAAAAGGTCTCCCTTAGGACCTGTATAGTTGCAGAGTTGTATATCATGTAGGTGTCAAGCCAAATCAGAACTTCCTTGTCAGGATGTGTCAGGGCAGCTGCCTGCAATCTGTGTGACAGTGCACATCTCTGCCAATAAACTACTTTTGCCCTCCCTTATGCTGTGTCTGCCATCTGCATGACTGTTGGAATGCTGCCAGGGAGAGGGAGCAGCTGCATGCGCAGAGGTGTCTGGGTGGCACCTCTTGTAATCTGTGTTCTGCACGGTGCATTGATTGACTTTGTGGAGGGAACCCAGGGGCTGAACACAAACATTACGTACCAGAGCATGACATTTTAATCAGAGACATGTTTAACCACTGGGAGCAGCTCTGGTAATGTCTACTTAAAAAAAAAAAAAAAAAAAAAGCTCCAAAGGAAAATAAAATGTGTATGCTGGTTAAGAGTTACGGGCAGTTTAATGTAGAATACAAATAAGTAGGTTGTGCCAGGGCCAAGCAAACTTTGAAGTAAACCTGTAGTAAGCACAAATCGGTGATACAAGTGAATACAGTGAATTAGGGTTTTTGCACGTGCATCTGCACAGACCATGGCTAAGCAGCAAAGCCTGCTCAGCACAGTGCCATTCCTGTCTGCCAGCTGTAAAATCACTTGGCTCAGAGGATGAAAAGGTATTCTGCCAGAGATGAGGCTGGCAAGGAGCAAGAGAGACTTAAAAAAGGTAGATGGAGTTTCCTCTGTATTTGCAATAGTCAAGAGTTGTGAGAAAAATCGAGCTCTTTTGGGGTTGGTATGCCAGGTAATTGCACCAACATTTTGAATAAGGGTTGAAAAATTACCACCTCAGAAACATCAAGAAAGGTTATTCTCTTCCTCAGCCCATAACAAGCTGTGTAGTAGAGTTTACCCTTCTGTAATAAAGTATCAGGGTCTCTAAAGAGCTCTGTAAACCTTGAAATCTGTGTAGTAGGTTACTTTCCACCTGCAAAGTAGAAAGTACCACTTATTCACAAGCATGAATGACACCAAATCTAGTCCAGAGGCAGACTTGAAAGGACATTTATCTGATGTTTGTGGGAATTTAACTGAGAGGAAGCTTCTGAAATACCAAAACAGAGAGAGTAGTAAAATTATTCCCAAAGCACTGCCTGCCTGCTAATTGCTGGCCATCTCCTTTTGTAAAAAGAAGAGAAAGAGTTCACATGTGCCAAAGTGATTGCTGACTTCTGGGGAAAACTGTTCTCTTTCTTCTCTTGATTTTGGATGTTTTAAATGAGGAAAGCAACATATCAGACTAGGGAGAGAGGGAAAACCGTCAATGTTACCTTGGTATCTGATGATCAAAGGTATGTCCCCTCCCTGCAGTGCCCTGAGAATGGCAGCACTTGTTCCTGAGGAGCTGCTCTTAAATCAGAACAGGCAATGTCCCTTCATTCCCTGTGCTGCCACACAGATCAGGAGCTGCCTGCCTGCCTTGGGAGAGCGGGATATGTAGCTTTTCCCAATAGAAACAGGGCAGCTTAACCAGTTATCCTCTGCCAATGAAAAGAAACAGGAAGAGAAGTGTCAGAGAACGGTTATTCCCTGGGTGGTGACACGGCTGACATATATTTTCTTGTGAAGATCCGGTGAGCTACAGCTATTAAATAGCAGGAATTTATGAAATTCATGGCCAGCTTTTCTACTCACCTTCCTTTCATAATTTGAAAAGTCTGTGATTTTTTTTCTGACTGCTATACTTTAAACACAGAAAATAATAGAAGCTAAGAGGAACATGGGTTTTTTCTTCACATTCAGTTGCCACTTTACTGTGTGCATTTTAACACTTAAAATGTACTGGCTTTGGCTGACATTTCCATCATGTTGGAGGCACAGAGTATAGAGAACGTAAATGACAGGAAATAGGCTGCAGTGTTTTTAATGACCAAAATCATATATATTTTAAAGCTCTAGCCTAAGGTTATAGCACAACAAAGCAGGCAGTCTCTTTCTTCTGCAGTTTACTTGAAAACTAGGACCAAATTTCAGTCTCCCCAGGTGACAGAAAATAGCAGAATCCCCAGTACAAAAGCAGAGACCCATACACCATCCAGCCCTGTAGTTTATTTTCCAAGAATTCAGTAACACCTTTCCTTGTAGAAGTAAAGCAGATGAGGGCAGGACAGACAGAGAGCCAATGAGACAAAAGAAAATGGAGAAAAAATTAAAATCAGTCTATACTGTGAAGACATTAGGTGAGGGTGTTCAGGACCTGCTGTGAGAGACCTAAATCAAGACATGCATAACAGTTTCCCCCATCTCACCAGGCAAAGGGTTGCACTGACTTTGCATCAGAAATGACGAACAACATCAGCTCGTCTGAGTTATTAATATACATCACACTTTTTGTATAAAATTTTGCCAGAACTATGGGGCAATTTTCTGAGATGAGAAATATTTTTTGTCACCTGTAAATTGCACTTTTGTGAGGAGCAATACTGAGGAAAAGGAAGGTAAGATGTTGGTGGTGTGAGCTGGTGCATCGAGGCTGCACAGCTGACAAATGAGATTTCTGACAAGGAGAGATGTAGGAAGAAAAAAAAAAGAGCCAAGTTCAATTCCTGGTGATTTGAACAAACTGCTGAAATTGGAGGCTGTCATTGGGAAATCCTGGTTTTCATACACAAATGGACAGTGGAGATTGACATGAAAATGCCAGTGTGAGTCAGTCTCTGAATTATATTTTTAGGTGTAAATAGTCTTTTACCTGGATCTTGGCAAAGGGTTAAGACAGGGTATTAGCAAGGTCGTGGTTACTGTTTGCATTACAAGGCATGTTCAGGACCCATCATTCCAGCTGCAGTTTTCACAAGCAGTATGCATTGAAGCTGTTGTGTAAGTACACATAAATACATGCATACGGGCTGAAGCCTCCTGAGAACCATTACATTCATTTGGAGAGATGAATGGCAATCAAAAGAATTTGTTCATATTCTACCTGAAGAGTTGCACCTGGGGAGGAAATAAAAACAAACAAAAAAAAATAAACACTATCTAAAGCTATCTAAAGATTTCTTATTGCTTACTTCCATGTCCTTTGTATTTTACCAGAAGGTGTTATTGGAAATCTTCAGTGGCAAAAGGTGTCTCTAGTATCAAGATTTTTCTTGTTCTTTCTGGCGCATGGCAGAGTTGCTGTATGATGATGGAGCAGGAGCAGTCCAAATACTTTTTGTATTATGTGGACACATGATGTCAGCACATTAATCTGTTCCTTGGGCTTGAACTTCCATTAAATCAACTTATGCTACAGTACTAAAAATGTAACAAAATTGAATTTAGGGAAGGTAAAACTGGTAAGAGATTTGCTGCTACTGGGAGTGTGAATCAGACCTTTTCTGTAGCAAAGTTGAAAACTTTATCTGAATGTGAGTGCACAGAGACAGTGAACTTTTTTCTTGGTTTTAGCTCTGATTTGATAGAGGGGAGTACCTGTTTGTTTCTGTACTGAAGAGATTGTCTGCAAACTAGCAACAAAAGGATCTACCCAAGATGCTTTTGAAAACTTCCAGGCAGGACAGCACAATGAGCTTAGCAGCTATAGATATATGCTCTGATATCAAGCAGTGAGTGCTTTTTGAGATAGTGAGGTGGATTTTGTTCATATTTAGCACTGCCTTGGACTATCATTTCTGAGATATTTTCATATCTATCTTTGATCTGAAATGTGTTAATCTAATGAGTGGGTAGAGAAAATGAGTTACTATGGGAACAATGTCTTTAACTTACTGGCCCAGCTGGTTGCTCTGGCAGTCGAAGCACGCCGCAAAGTGGAGGGAGGCCACCAGAGACAAACCTGCATTTGAATCTTAAAGGGAGCATTCACCTTGGGCTTGGGGTGTGAAGGATAACAGCAGACCACTGGGAGCTCCATCATGTGCTTAAAGCAAAGAGAGAGGATGGGGAGCCTAGGATCTGACTCTGATAAGGAAACTTATCTAGTGGGAAGGAAAAAAAGGCTCTTCCTCTGGGTTTCTTGGGGTGTAACTGATAAATTATAAGGACAGCTGTTAAAGCTTAAAGCTTTTAAATCTGTTCTGGTGGTCATTAGCAAGGTATTTCACCATTAAACAGTTCTGTGGCCTGCTTTTGCTTCCTGTTTCTTCTGTAGGCTCACAGAAGAAGCCCTGAGTATGAAAAGTAGGGATGTGTTAACCCTTGAACTGAAGAGCAGTGGTACCTGCAGTGGTGGCTCGTGATCTCTGTGGAGGAGTTGTTAGCTGGGAAGCAGCATCCTGTATTGGTATTAAATGTCCTCTGTTTGTACCTTCCTAAAAACTTAACGCACGGGGAGAGGGAAAAGCTGAATTTCTTATTACTGCTCATTAAGAGGAGAACTTTCCTCTGAGTGGGAAAGTCTTAATTTTCTCTTATTTAATTCCTGTCTTTGGCCTATTACCTGAACAAGGCAAAGGGAAAAACCTGTGGACATCCTGCCTCCCTTCAGCTTACTTCCTCTCAGTGGCATGTGAGCATTGGGTGAGTACTCACCCCAACTTCAATACCTACAAGTGAACAGGAAATAGTTCCTCTGGGTAATTTCTTTGATACCTATATTCCTCACTGTGTAATGTGTGTCCTACTTTCTAATCTGGTTTTTTCCTACTTTCTCGGGAAAAGCACTGTACAATTTATGTGGTTAAATCAAATCAGGATCTAAGCATTTTGACCCGCTTTTTAAAATGAAAAGTAAGTGAAGAACAATTAATGAAACATTCTGGATCAATATCAACTCAAATACAATAGTAGACATGCAAACATTATCAAATTACTATGACTTGCTGGATTTCTAACTGGGTTTTGCCCACCACTCTCCTATTCCAATGTGTCTCTCAACAGTCACAAATTTTTATACCTTCTTATTTTTTCAAGTTGATTCCTGCCCTGAAGGTCTCTTAGCAGTCCCTTGCTTGCTGTGTAACCAGGCTGGCTGGTTGATTAACCTAAGGTAGATTAGTCATTGATATTTTCCTCCCAGCACTGTGAGCTTTTGGGTAATGCCTTCTCAGACAGCTGCAGGTCTTACACTGCCCCAAGTTATGTCAGTGTTGCTCTCCTCCTGGCTACTCTTGTCCAGGAATCACTGTGGGTCTGTGTGGATTCCCCACACCTGCCCTCAGACTGGTCCCTGCCCTATTTCTGTCATTGGAGCTATGCTGCTCTGCCTGTGGCCCTGGTGCTTGGATTCTTGTGATTTCTGTGTTGTTATTGTGTCCCTACAATTAGAACTTCTTCTCACGGGTACTGTTTCTAAAGTTTAATGTTCTGCTCATTGCTTGACTCATTTATTTGCTAACTTTGTGTGTATGCATCTCTATTGGAAACCTCAGAGACTTGCCTAATTTTGAGCTCACCTGCCCAAGAGCACCTAGCTGGAGAGGGCTAGGCTGCTTTTTCATGTGTACATGGCAAGGGAAGGGTCTCACTGTTTTTAGTGCCACAGGCACATCCCCAGGCCAGGTAGGGTCACACTATGCAAGGATTTGAATACAAGGAGCCTTCCTTTTTCCTGGTTTGAGAATGAAAACACTGATGAAAACAACTGATGAAAGCAACGGCACACTATTGTAAGCACCCTGAGCTCAGTGTTGCAACACCTGCATTCCCAGTCCACAGAAGTGCAACTTCATCATCTCCCTGTCAGCCTTTGGCAACTGTGCCGCTCCACCTCTGGCATGTTCCCAAGCTCTTCTCTGGAGAGCTTTCTATGATGCAAAGAGGTCAATAATACAAATAATTAATGTCAAGTGGCTGTTAATAGATACTAGGTTTGAAAATGTAGCATGCGTAAGCCCATATTAATTATTCCATTCTGAAATCTGAACATTAAGCAAACAAGGAGGGATGGTATGGTGATAATGATCAATGCTTACTTTTTCCTGGGAGATGTTGAGAAGCAGAGCAGCTTTGACACAGCTAAATCCTAACCAAGTTGATTTATCTCTCCCTTCTTCTGAAATCGAATTTTTAAATATTTGATAGTTAATGGTGTAATGCTTACTTTACAGAAAGTTGAGCTGCTCAGCCGTAATATTAAAAATTCCTTTAATGTATTTATTTAAAATACAAAAAGAATAATTGCACAGGAAAGCAGCAAATGAGAAATTAAGTTTTTATCTCAATACACAGACTGCTTTTTCATGTGATCTGATCCATGTTCTTACTATTTATATCTCATATTTAGGCCTTGCATCTGGTGCATTTAGCCCAATCCAATTTCCTGCTCTCAGAAGCATTTTATGAAGGTGAAGGAACAGGGATCTCATCCTGGCACATACAGACTTTGAAGAGGGTGATAGCAAACAAGACAGGTCAGACCAACACCACCACCATGTTAAAAAGAGCCCATGTAAAGATCTTTCCCATACAGACATATTGATATCTATATTGATTTGTAGGGTGGGAGTTGTTGGATTTTTTCTGTGATATTTCTAAAGCAGATATCTGATAGAGTCAACTTTTCTACGTTGCAAAACTTTTTTTGCCAAATGGGAGGGAAAGAGCTACAGAAATAAAATCAAAGGCTTTACAAAGGCCCTGATTTTTAATATACAAAATAATCTCACTAGAATACGAAGGAGGTTATACATGCGGGAACAGAGTAACATATTTTTACCTTCAGAATAATACAGATATTTCCTCAGCTGTAGAAACATTTCAATACAAGATTTTTTCTTTGCATGTTGAATATGACACAAGTCCGGGCTTCTGTCCACACCAGTCCCTGTGTCTCTTTCCTGCCTCTTCCCTGCTGGCAGGTCTAGGTCCCAGTGAGAGTGCAGTGAACAGAATTCCTTTCCCAGGGCAGTTCTGCCGGTGGGGAGCTGTCACTGCGGTGAGGCTGCAGGGGACTGGGGTGGATGAGGGTAGGGAGAGCCTGAAACACATCTCCAAGTGGTTAAGAGTCAAGGAGCCTGCCTATTAGGTGCCACTGAGTTGAAATTACTCTGCTGGTATGAAAATAGGTAAAGTTGTCCAGACTGAGATCTTAACTTTGGTCATGCTGGATATTCTTCCAGCTAAGCAGCAGAACTTGTTGAGCACAACAATTTTTCAGAAATTGCTCTATGGAGTCCCTTTGGGTACTGAGAAACTTCAGTCTGTGGTGGAGTAGCCAGTGTTGTCAAAACATAGTGAATTGCAGTAATTCCTACAATTACTCATGACTGATTTATCACTTGATTGTAGGAATTCAGTTTAAATAGATTTTTTTCCCATCTCTCTTGCTCCCTAATTGATTATTTTTTTTTTTAGTGCTGAATGTTTGAGTTTCTCTCATAAAGTAGATTAAAGTCATTATAGCTGTGTGCTTTTTAATCATTCTGCTGTATAATTACTGTTGCTTCCACTGTATTCTGGTTTACACTGCTTCTTTATTAGCAACTTTTATTGCCAGAAGCTTTAAACATTTAATAATCTGTCAAGGCGGTAATTTGTTGTCTTTTTTTTCTTTTTTTTCTTGTTTCTTTTTTTTTTTTTTTTTTTTTCCCTGAAGTCATTTTCAGTGATATCTTCAAGCACCTGACCTGCCCAGATGCTTTAATGTTCACTTATCTCTGTCTGGTTGGCTTCATGTTATTTTTAATTGCCCTTCTTCTGGATAACCAATGTTACCCATTCATCTCAGAGTGTAAATAAGACACATGCTACTGCATCAGGCAGTAGGAAAATAGACTGTCCAGAAACAGTAATGAGGCTGATGGCCTGAGATGATGGATAGGCTGTCTGTTGGCACCAGCAAAAAATCATTGGAGCCTGATACAGCATTCATAGTAAATGCAGGCTGTAGTGGTTTCCATACCATGGAGGGATTATGCCCCAATTTCTTCTTTTTAATGCTTTTTGGGGTTTCCATTGAGGGTCTCTGCAGAAACACAACCATCCTTCTCCCTGAGCTCCCAAAAGCTTTTCCTGTATGACGTATATCAGCTCTGGAGTAGCTTACCTTTCTCAAAAGCCAGGAAATGCTAAACAGTTAATGGATGGTATTTTATGTCTGTAATAAGCCCTTGGACTGAAGTTCTGGCCGAGATGAGCAGAAGTCACTGGGCTATAGCTCCCTGAGGAGCCTGAGGAGCCCTGTTGCATGGCAGCTGTGTATCCATCAGCCTTCATTGTTGCTGAGGGGCAGCACTGCTGAATGATGGCATTTTGCAACAGTGACAGCAGTGTCCTCTGGGGTCACAACCACGAGCTGCAGCACTACCCAGTTCTCATGCAGTTCTCATTCACCCAGCACACCCTGTGCCCCACTGGAACAAGGCACAATTAGTTCTGCTGCAGCAGCTGCTCTTTACCCAAAATACTCATTGAAGCGGGCCTCACCACAGCCATGGGACCTCAGAGGTAGGGCAGCAGTTTCCAAGGCAGCTTTTCCTGTGGACATGAGATGCTGGGAGATGGGACAGCAGCAGGAAGGGCTGGAAGTGAGCAGCTCAGTATAGATCACTGAAAGTGGGGACATGGTGGCCTGTTGGTAAATAAAGGACTGTGGTGGTGGGGAAAGAGTTCCATTCTCCCTGTCCTCATGGACAGGACAAAATGAAGTGGGTTCCTCTGGGCTGGAACTAAGAATTTAATTCCTGGTGAGGAAAGAGGCTGAAGCTTGGGAGCAGAGCACCTGGGGACCTGGTGGCATTTCAGCTGCTGGTGGTTTCAAAGGAGTGCTGGAAACATGAGCCTGTGGAATCTGACAATTGTATGATGGGCTCCTCCCTTCCAGCAGGATGGGTCAGTCTGGCTCTTAATTATCTTTCTTCTCTGCTCTCTGTCTGTGGAACTGCAAGCCATAGGGAACAGATATGCTGGGATTTGCAAATACATCTCCCCTAAAAATCAAAACAAAAACACGGAATAAAGGTTTTGACACACAGAGAAAAGAGTACAATTCAAAGACATCAATCATTTATGACTGAAAATAAGGAACAGTCAATAATTGCTCGTGGAAAATAAGATATTTACTATATTTTAAATGACATCTTACAGATTTCTATTTTCTTTGCTTTATAGTTGTTTGTAGGGGAAATAATTACTTTACTTTTTTCCTAGATTCCTTCAACCATTTTGGGATAAGCTTTTTCATTAATGGCACTGACTGTCTGCATTTCTTTTAGCACCTTGTCTGTGCCTTATTTTATCTTGTCAGAGAAAACTAGCAGATAGATAGCAATTCTTAGGGTTGTTCTTGTCTATATGATTATCCAGACAGGATTTTGACAATTTCAGTACATTAGTCTCTTCTCAGGAAGTCTTTGATTGTACTAAAACATACTCTAAAGTGCTAATTTCTTAACCTTCTAGAGTTCATTATCTGGAGAGATAAAAATTGAGTTAAAAATTACCTAACAGGTCATCATGCCAAGGTATATATAATCCAGTTAAAATTTTCTCAAATTGAATTAAGTAGGCTGTATATACCATGTATTGATTTAAAAAATCTTCTTAGTGTAGTCATATTATAAAACTCTTGACTTTTTTTTCCTGTTTTGACAGAGCTGTTTTTTACAGAAACTTCAGCATTTTGTTTTGTAAAACTGTCACCATCTTGATGGCTTCTCAGTTGTAAAAGACTTTGACCTCTGGACCAATTCTGGGTTTGGAGAAAACACAAGGGCAAAATTATCTACTTCTTTGCCACTCGTGAATAAGTTTCTCATATTACATTAACATGAAGAAGCTGAAGGCTGCTTTAGATTTTCTTCTGAAGGACTGATGCTGTGGCCTTAATTAAAATGCATCATTTGCATTTTCAAAACAGAAGTTTTTGTAAGTTCTTCTTTCAAATGTTCTTTTTGCCCTGATAATTATAATTCTTAGTTCAGTTTTTTTTTAGCCTGGAACAAAACCAAAGAAATAAATAGTTAAATACATGAGGAGACAACTTCAGCTATGACTCATATTTCTGGAAGGTGGGCAAAAGTCAGACAAGTTGAATTCAAGAGCTGCTCTGTGGAGTTGGATAAAGAGGAGGATCCCAACTTCATCACTCCTTATCCATTCCCATCTATGGCTTTCCTTTGCAAAATCTTTGTTTTGTGGATTTGGGAACTCTACACCCATAGCCTCCTGTTGCTGGGCTGTTCAGTGACTTCTTATGGGAGAACAGGAAAAGATCTGATGCCACATCATCGATTAATAGCCAAAATATTTGGCAAAAGACAAACAAAAGGAAAGTGGAGTCTGTATGTCTCTACAGGGATAGGGTTTTAAGTCTTCCTGTGGACTTTAAAATGAAATTGGAATGTCCACAAGTATGGTGAGTATTTGAACTTTGACCTCCTCCAGTTGCTTTGCTTTTAAAGAGGGTAATTTCAATAATGATACTGGCTTTCTGATGATCTTTGGCTCATCTACAAACACTGCTCATCTCAGTGGTAGAGGAGGAAGGGAATAGGTTGTTTGGGGGGCGGGGGGGGGGGGGCTATTTATAAACATTAAAAATTTATTTTTGTTTATACCTTAAGTGTTGAAAATGCCATTAAAAAAAGCTTTTCTGGTATGCAGATACTGGTCTTTTAAACATAACAATGATTTGGTTTTAAAAAAACATTCATTTGTCCTTTCCTTTGAAAAAGATATCTTGTGGCAAACCTGAAGTTGACAGCATTTGTTCAATTCACTGTAATTACTAGAAATGCTTAATCTATTCAAAAGCCTTCATGACACCCTCAGGGACTGTTAGACTTCAATATAATCTGGTTTTATACCTAATTTTTCTCTCAGATGATTTCCCCTTTTCTTTTTTCAACTTGTCTAGGTTTTGTTATTATAGTATTAATTTTTTCACTTCAAAGGTAAGAGCAAAGCAGTAGTGTTTCAAACCTTTTATCTAAATTTCTAGGGTCCAGTTCTTATGCAGAGCTAAGCTATTTCTTGCTAAAATAATGTTGCAGGTTTGCTAGTGAACAAGCTCATTTAATCAATAGTTCCTGTTTGATCAACTAAATAAATGATGTTGTGCTATGTGCTAATCTCTGAGTTTTCCCACCACCTGACAGAAGGCTCATACCAAAGTGGGAGTGCAGAAATGGAGGAATTGACAGGCCCAGACAAATGGACAATTAAGTTGGTATACTGAGGTCTGTGGCAAGGCAATGGAATAAGGTAGAAAACGTGCCTGGAATATCAAAATCTTACATGCTAGTTTAAAATGTCCCAGGAGAACTGCTGGACAGATATTGCATGAAAAACAGATTATATTCTTGTTTCAGCAGATTAGGTGGCTTATCAGCAGCCTAAAACTTGGAAATATGGGGAAATGAGGCCAGAACACTTTGGAAAAAGGAACCTTTTTCCAAATATATATTTGGAAAAAAGAATATATATATATATTTCTAAAGCAATAATCTGCTTATTTTCAGCAAATATGTTCTGAAGCAACCTCTGCTCAAAGAGGAAGAGGCCTGAGGTGTTGCAAGGAATGAAATGGTGTTTTCAGCAGCAGGACCCTTGCTCCAAGGTTACAGTCTGGTCGGTAGTGCCAACAATTACACAAGTCACAGATTTCAAATGTCACTATTATTCAGCCACATCTGCAGTGTCTCACATGGCAAAGTGACAATGAGAAGTGTTTATATTCAAGGTATCACTTGCTTCTGTCTTACATCCATACTGTAAAATGTTCGATTCTATTGGTTCTTATTTAAGTCATTTCCCACTTCAGAAGAAGAAAATGTTTTATCAACAAAGTGCAACTACCTTGCCCCTTAGCTGGGACAGAAGAGATGCATCAGTGAGTGCCTGGGCAGATGTAAAAGCATTGCTAAATAAATGGGCCCTTATGAGGATCTGATTTCAATTTTGGGATAAGTAAATGTGTTTGCTTTGGCATTACTTTTTTTTTCTTCTGGATGTATTTTTTCCCATAACTACCAATAAACTGCAAATAGGATGATAGAAAAGAAACTGTATTATGAGTCATAAATAGGATTATTGAATGAATAGAAGTTGTAGGATCTATGCTGCCAATGTGTAAGCCAGATAGCGTATCTTAACTGTACAATTTTATTTCTATTTTCATAGAATCAGCAGTTAAAAAAATCATTATCGCATGCATCTGAGCTAATCATGTTTCATTTGGATGTTACTGGGATGCAATAAACAGGAAGCCCCAGGGTACCATTTTACTAAGACAGTTTTCAGAGAGGAACCACAGTTTCTGCAGCAAAGCACCACTGATTTACATGGATTTTCTTGTCACATGTTTTGGCAAAATGTATCAGCTTGTGCTTCTTAGCATCAACAAATAATACTTAACTTGCAAACAAGCTCCTTGGCAAGTACCCAGTCACAGGAGGCTTGGAGACTTGACTGTATAAAAAGACTTTCACCAATTTCTGAACTGGCACTGTCCCTGCCATGGTTGTCTGCAGCTAATTGCTGATCCCTACTCTTGATTCTTGGATATTGAAGCTATTCAGCCTGTTAGCTTTTACCAAATTCTTAGCAATGAAAAGTAAACATTTATTCTTTCAATTTCCATATGAATGCCTTAAAGGGCTCTCAAGCTCATTTTTGCTCTCATGTTTGAAATTAATCTTTTCTACCATGTGACATTGGTACCTTTACCCTCACAATGTAGGTCTTTCAAAATGTACACCTTTTAAAGAAAAGAGGCATCTTACTTTGTATTTTTCCTGTGCAGCCTACTTGTTCCTAATGAGCTTAAATATAAGAAGCATAAACCCATCTGGAAATAAAATTATGCTCTAGGTTCACTAAAAAAAAGTAATTACATTTTAATCAAGCTGTCACTTTTTGAGATAATGGGAGATGAAATACACTACATGCTGACAAAAAAAAGAGGATGGCTTGCTCTTTTAATCATCATCCGTGGCACAAAGCAGTGAAGCAAATCTGAATTACGTACTGTGTAACCAGGAAAGCACTTGAAGCCAGGCAGGTAAACCTCAGCAGTAGGACCAGGGAGACTGATAAGCTTTCCTTTGGTGGGATGGGAGAGCCTTCAGCTTATGCAGCCCAATACATGTGCAGGCTACTACTGTCAACAGACTGACAGCCCACGGGTGTTTGGACACATGGTGGGAGACACTGACCTGTCATTAGGAAAGGCACTCTATTCCTGTGTCATGTTTTGCACAGAATTTCAGTCTTTGCTGCTGTAGCAACACTTGCATTACCCTCTTTGCTTCACCCGAAGCAGTTGTGCCCCACCAAGCAGCCTGTGCTCAGCAGAGGCTGACCCCTGTCTCAGGTTAAACATGTGAGGGAATTGGGACAATCTGAGTGTGTGAGGAGTTGTCTTTGCTCACATTTTTCTGTACATTATGACCCTCTCGACCTGCACAACTCTGACTGAAAATGCCTTGGTTTAGGTGAAATCCATGGTCCTGTGTAGCCCCTAGGCAGATGGCAGCATTCAGGAGTGATTTTCTTCAATCCTTCAGACCCTTGTTATATGAGTTGAATTGTTGAATTAAGTAATTTTTTCCCCTCTGCCTTAATTTCTTTGAGATCCGGATCTGTTCCCTGTTTTCTGTTCTCCGTCAGCAATGGATCCTTTTCACAGGCAGATCCTTGTTCTGACACCTGACAATGGGTTGATGGCAAGTGGTGGGCATGAGAGTGCGGTAAAGGGAGAGGGAGAGGAGCTGCTGGTGAGAGTCAAGATGCCAGCCTTGTCATTCCATCAGGAACCAGGGAGGGGACAGGTGGGTGGCTGCAAGTTTATCTTCCTGGATGAACCAAAGCTGGTGAAAGATTTGTGCCCAGGAGAACTTCTCTTGCTGCCAGTAATGCAATCTAATGGAAGAGAAATTTGTTCTCACAAAGGCGCTTTCTCCTGGTAACCGAAAATAAAAAAGCTTCAGAAATATGAACAGATTGAAAGTCATGTTTTGTAGTCTGTTTTTTTTCTGTTCTAGAGATAGAAATGGTAACATACTGAGAGGTCCATGCTAAGTGGCACAGCTGATAGCTTTATTCAGTGTCTTGCTTTTTATGCTATGAATACAGTGACAGAGCAGCACTGCTTGCTGTGCTGGCTGAGCACAGGATTACTTTTATGCACAACAGATAAGAACCACTTTGTATATTCATGACACATCTATCTTGCAAGGTCCTGAGAGCCTCAGGAAAACAGAAGGTAGGGGAGCTCACTGGAGACTTCCTGATACTACACGTTGCTTTTTCAAATTTAAATCCCTTATTTTCTTAACTACAATTAATTTTTATTTCTTTTCTAAGGAAACTGGAAAGATTTCAGTTCCAAGAACAGGAACATGAAATAAAGCTTCAGCAAAGAGAAATAATAATAAAATCTTGTCCAAATGCCTATGTAACTGTGTAGCCTCTGTTTTGACAGAAATAGCTTTTGTCAGAAACAGCTTTTGACAGCAGCTCTCCCCAGATAAAAGCAATCGTTTTAAAGCTACTGTTCTTAACTTCTGGCGCCAAATCTCAGCACAGGCAACCCCATTCATGATCTGTTGCAGTGTGTTGCAATATCCCCTTTCAGCTATCCCAGTCCCCTCCCAAGCATGGCAAGCAATACCTTCTCCCTTCCCCTCCCCCTGTCTCCTGCTAAGTGCTGTCAGTCAATCTTAACATTCCAGCAAGGCTGTCGTGTGGTTGGCAGAAGTTCAAAAAATGCCCCTCACCCTGGGCGTCATTGGGTTTGCCAAGTGTCAGTATCCCCTGAGAACCCACCTGGTTGGTGGCTTACCTGTTCTTCCCTCCCCCCATCCCTGGGCTTAAAACGGCCTTGAGACCCTGTGCCGTTGTTCTGTTGGAGCTGTTACCACAATTCAGATGTCCATGCCCTTGGAATAAAGGGCTCTGGATTTTAACCCTCCATCAGAAACCGTCTCCTGTCTCTTTGCCTCCCCTAAGGACCTTCACCAGAGGTAAAACTGAGCTTCCCACAAGCCTGGACTTGGTTTCTAGTGCCTAGCTGCGATTCCCAGCCGGCCAGAGGTATCCCTGTGGTGGATGCCATAGGTGCTGCCTCCGGCCAAGAAGCTAAGGTCCAGAAGAGCCCAGGCACGTTCCATCTGGAAATATTGGGATCTCATTCCAATAATGATCAGCCAACAGTGGCTTACCGATGAGCTATTAACTTGTGTATTGAAGGCCTCATGGACTCAACTTAAGCATTCTTATTCTGCGTTTTGTTGCTGTTCTCAGCAAGAGACTTGGTTAAATTCCCATAGTCTTCTTTTCATTAAATTCATGCTCATATAGCCATCTTGATCATGCAAGACATGTAAGAGATTTTGAATTTGGAAAAAGCAAAACAAAAGAAACAAAAGAACTAACAAGCCTCAAGCCAACCAAACAAAATAATCAATGTTCTCAAGACAGAAGATACAGGCCAGGTTTTCGCTGTCTGTGCAGATACTTTCATGAGGCTACTGTGGCCAGTTGGGCATACCAAGGCTGTTTAGAGCAGAAACTGCACTCATCCCAGTGCCTTGGGCAGTCTCAACTTTTCCCATTTCTATTCTGCTGGAGCAGGATGAAGGCAGGGGTGCTGGTTCATCTCCATGCCCCTCTTGCTGTACACATCAAGGCTCACTGTTCACCCTAAATTCACAGCAGAGCCAAAGGTGGAATTTGTGCTCCCTTGTGGATTTTAGTCCTTAAGAAGGACTAAAGGAAGGAGGATTAACATATGCCATGCATATTCACTACCCTTGGGACCCATTACCTTTCTGACTCTTTCTGCTCATATTTAAATTGCTCTCAAGTTGCAACAAGTGCAACCAAAAAGGTTTCCAAATAGATTACATGCTGCTCCTCTTTTGGTTTGTTATTATTATTTTTTTTTTAATTTTTTTTTATTATTAGCTATTTAGTTGTTTGTTTGAGGTGTTTTTTTTTTTTTTCTATAAAAAAAGCTTAAACAGTTTAAACAGCTGGAGCTTGAGTTAAGCTGTAGAGGTCTGTTTGTGGTACAGGTAAGCATCATTGTTTCTACAGGGAAAGCTGATTTGAAGAAGGGGTATAACCTTTTAGAAAAGAAGCACAAGCTCTGGATCTAATCTTGCTTACCTCTAGCACAGAAATATATAAGGCTTTTCCTTCTGCTCCTAGTCAGACTCAGAAGATATGTTGCTCAAAGCTAGCAAGCAGCTTGGGAAATGTTGTCAAAGAACTAGCTGTACTCTCTGACTTTCGATTTAACCTGAACTGGTCATCATTAAAGTCCCATAAACAACTGTATCTTTCTGCTACTGTATGTCCTTGCCCTGTAAAGATCATAGCAATGCAATAATTTAGCTCAGATAAATGTGACACTGAAAGGCTAAGATCTTTCTTTTACCTGCCTGCAGTAACTTCTGCCTAGCAATGTAAACACCATGCATGATAAATAGGAAAATTCAATCTTTCTAAAATATTAAGTCCTTAGGGTTTTTAACAAGTGAAGGCATGGAGGAAGACAAAATTACCCATCTGGGCCTGGAATCATATTCTTGATATGTATCACACCTCTGGATGGTAACAGGTGATTTTGCTGATTCTTCTTTGCCTGAAGAAATAGTGGCAAAATTGCTGTAAAAGGCTCATGGCACGGCTGGTATTTAAGGATTCTGCACAAAAGTTACAAATTCTGGTCTGACTCAATGAACTTGGTGTTAGACCTTGACAATGTTATTAGTTTCTTTTTTTTCTCTTTTTGTTCCCCTCTGTGTTCCTTTCTTCATGTACTATTCTGAGTGCAAAACAGACACCTATATATCAGCTGGTCTGTTAGGGTGTTTTCAGGGGCTGATGATTCTTTTTGTTCCTTCTGTGTGGGGGACAGGGCACAAAGTTTCTGACACAGCTTGACACTGAGGTATAGGGACTAGACATACTTAAAATGTATTAGCAGATCAGGATTATTTTCTCTTTTCTGGACGCCTTTTATCCATATATTTGTTTGAGGTGCTATAGGTCCCTCAACTGTCACCAAAGGACTGCACTTTTCCTTGTAACCAGGCTTTCATGCGCTAGTCCTTTGGAGAGCCAAAACCAGCATTCTCTTTCCCAAAATGGCTGAGGATCCCTGTCTCCTGAGATTATGCTCCTCTCCCATTCTCCCCCCACCCCAGTGCTGAAGTGCATCATGTGGGCAGGGGAATATGGCTCTGAAACTGTTTCTCTTATAAAATCATTCTCTTACAAAAGCCCATGTGAAGAGTGGTGGTGCTGATAACTCACATCTCTTCTTTTTGGCTTTTCCTTCTTCAGGCATGCTGAGACTGATTAAAATTGATATCACATTTGTTATAAACCTATCCTTGTGGCATATGCAGATCCTCCTAAAAGCATGTCAAAACAACTTACTTAAGTGTGGCAATTTGCTAAAAAGTAATAGAATGGAAAACAGGACTTTGGAGGACTTTGCAATTTCATGATTTTTAATAGAATATCAGCTCAGAGGTGGGTGATGAGTTTTGATTGCAAAGAAAGCAAGGATGTAGGTTTTAGGAATCAATCTCTGACGCATTTTAAAAATCCATATGTGCAGTGTCTTTGCGCAAGAAAGCAGCCTTCTATGTGATCCCTGCTCTTCAAGCAAAGGCTGCAAGGATTGTTGACCTGGATGAAATAAATCATTGGTCTAAGTACAATATTGGAATGAAACATCCTCTAAAATATAACCTGCTTAGGCCTAAAACAGCTTTCACTTGCTCGAATGAGAAGCTGCTGACCTGCTTGTTTAGTTTTATACTGTAATTATCCTTGTCTTTGTAAAAATACATTACTTCAATTTCTACTCTCTAGATTAAAAAGAGAATTGCTAATTTTAGCAAGTCAGGATTTTATCCTGATTAATAAATCAAGTTTTTCTGTTTCATTATAAAATTCACATGGATTCATTAGAAACAACGTGGGCTGTTTACACTCCTGATCTGACTTACAGCGTATGTGTGAAGCAAAACAAGAACAAGGGAAGGATTCTCCCAGTCTCACTTGATGCGTTTGATAAAGAAGGAAAACCTCGTTCTTTGCAGCACCTAATAATAAGCTCAACTGAAAACATAGAGGCTTGGAAAAACAGCCTTTCTTTACATGATTGCAAATTTTCTTGGCCAGCATTTCACCAAGTTCTCTCTAATGTAAATAATGTAAATTACGCAGCACTTCAGTTCTGGCGACACAGGTAAGTAGAAACCTGAACTCAATAACATTTAATCAAATTTGGTTCGTTTGGGATGTTTTTTGTTTGGGCTAAACATATTTTTCCAATGGAGACATTGCACTGCATGCTGGACCTAATTTCCTAGTTGAAAGAGGCACTGTGCCAGAGTTTGGCATGTGTTTCCAACTCTATTCAGAATCCTGTGTTTACCCTGTCCTTATTGCCATGCAAACTTCAGTTCTTTCTTTCTCCACAACCATATCTGACCAACATGTGCAAATCCACTACTAATTGCAAAGGCAAGAAATAAGTCTAAAATGGGAGACAGACATAATGGCTATGTGGGTTTATGGGTTTTTTTTTGTTTTACATTTTCCTTTGCTTCAGTGCTATTAATTAATTTTATTAACCTCACTGTTCAGTCTTACCAAACTGATTACTTCAGTGCATGACACCTGCTTGGTGCAAGCCTGATTTGCACTTGTATCTCCCAAATGCAACCATTCCAAAAGGGGAAATAAGAAAAATAGAAAGAGAAAAATCAGGAGTCAAAGGTAAAAGAGTATATTCAGAGGCTTAGACTCCTAGGTGAGATTTTATTGCACAGAACACAAATCTAGCAAGTCATAGTTGCTAAGACACATGGATGTCAAGGCTCAGGAGGAGTGACTGCCTAGACCATTAATAACGGAAGTAAATTGCACGCAAATATGAAATTGCAAATACAGTCAGTCTTTATCCCTTAAAAATGTTTTGCACATTAGCACCATAACGTTAAAATGAATCTTTCTTCCTTTCACATTCTCTATTACGAATAAAGTTGCTGCTTTTGCTGAACCATCTTTCATACCAATGCTCTGTGGCAGCCATGCTGCAAAGATACTGATGAAAGAAGAGAATTCATTTTACATGGAGCTGGTGATCCATATGAACACTATATGGTCTTGCTTTTATCATGTCCAAAGGCTGGATTTTATGGAAGCTGCCAACAGACCTGGTTGGAAAAAGAGTGATCTGAAAGATGGTCTTGTCTTTCCCATGGTCTTCCGAATTAAAAAGCTAATTGAATATCAGCTCAGTATGAGCTTTCTCCCTGCAGACATGATCTTTGCTCAGACATCAAGTGATGCTTTTGAAGCATCAGAATATGTAGGCAGTGGTCAAGGACCAAGTCTGAGAACACACAGCACCCATTTGAAGCCTCAGCAGGACACATTTGAGAATGAAAGCCTGGACTGATTCAGTCTTTATGTTTCCTAAAGGCATTTGGAATCACAGAGCAGTTTATGGCTTTTTCATAACTAAGACAGATCTGAAAGCCATTGACATGGAAATGAGATTTCAGGTTACAATAATGACACATATATCGTGAGGACATGATAAGTACCCAGTAAAATGCATGAGCTTTTTAATGTGCCTCTGTAGGAAAAAAGCTGTCTTGGGCAAGCCATTGTATCCTTAAGGCTCTGTACCAGTGAGGGTTCTATCAGCAGCCAGAGAAAGGTGAGATCAGATGGTAGAGCCAACATTTTTTACGACAAAAGAGTGACAGAAGACAACCTATAGCAAAAGCACAGTGTTGCTGTTGTTACACAAATTTCCAAATGAATAACTGTGGTGAAAACCACTCAAACGTGCATGAGGCCAATTTCTGAAAGTCTCCCCAGATCAGCAGCCCACAGTATTTCCTATCAGCAATTTACTTTTCAGCCAGAGCTGTACCTCCATGCAAAGTCTGTTTCAGAGTCTCAAAAGGGGTTTGGTCAAGGGTGAGGTTGAGCAAAACATCCATCTCTGTTAAAAGTTGCTGCCTGTGCAGTAGGATCATGTATTTTTTTCTCCCAGCACACAGCAGCCCTGCAGCATCTCCTTCACTTTTGTTCAGGATGTGACCCCTCCATGACATACATCACTTCAGGCAGGAGGCTGGACTGGAAACACCTGGGCTCCTCTCTAGCCTGATTTATCCTGTGGCTCTGTGTCAGACCCCACAGGAGAAATGCTGGCTTGAAGCCAAGCTGGCTTTGAAACTGGCACTTTTATTTGCTGTAGCTTCAACATGAAGCTTGTGTGGGATATCAGTAGCTAAAATAACCAGTTCTGTCAGACTTGGTGGGTAAGATGAAGGGATCCCGTCCTGAAGGAAAATGGAGGGGGAATAGCAACTAAGTGGAAAGCTTAAGGATGGAGAGGTAAAGCTGGTTCACCAGGCTTACCAAGCCTGCAGGAGCTGAGAACAGAGTTGGGGTGTTTGGAATCTGAAAAGTATCTGTGTTTCTTCTTATATACACAGAATAACAGATTTCTTTCAGGAACACAAGCTCCCTGGCTTGCTTGAGGCAGGACAAACTGTTTTCTGAAGCATGGAAGATACAACAATGATTTGCAGCTGAACTTGTTAAAGATTGAGCTTGTTATTTGTTACCTACCTTATTTAACATATTTTAGAAGTAATGTCATAATGTCTATGGAAGGACAGATGCATAACAGTCATTCTGATTTATACAAATTAGAAGTGGGAAAATGGGTTTAGGTAATGGGGATGTCATAAATATCTCTGAGTTATGAAGTGGTAAATTATCAGAAAGGTCAGGAGCAGGACACAGTGATTGCTCACAACCTCATATTTATCATAAGTCCCTTCAATAATACCTTTGCACTGCTCCTTTTGTACCTTTGAAAAATACACTCATAAGCAGATAGCAGGAAATGGTGTCTTGAGAGGATCACACCACAAGTGAAATTAACTCTACCAGAGGTGGATAACTCCAGTGGTAATTCTTCCCTGCGAATTGGTGTTATGATGTCAGATGCAGTGTACATTCAAATGCATTTCTCCAAGGAGAAATGAGGCCAATGAGCAATTGTTGTATCATATAATCAAATGACTATTTTTCAGCAGCCTGTGGATTGGTTGCCAGGAGGCACTTATGCAGGGAAAGCAGAGGCATGTGCATGAGAACCACCACAGCAAACCTAAGATCTTACCCCAGGGTAGGTATAAGGAGGAGGAGCTCTGTTATCAGCCCCAGCAATAACTTAATGTTGTAGCTTCTTTTAATGGATTTTTGGGTTTGTCTTCCTGAGATTCTGGTCTGCGATCATGCTCTGCCTCTCTCAGAAAATTTTGTGATGATGGCTGTATTCAGGTTAAGGTGATGGCTTAAGGAACCAGTTATTAAAGGAGTAACTCTCACTTAAGGTGTCCCTGTAGGGAAGGAGTTCAGATGGGGAAGGTAAACGGCAGAGATTCTGGCTGCATTTCACCAAAGGGAAGCTGGGTCAGCAGAGCCCATCAGGATGTGTACTTACACACATTCCTGTAGTGAGAATGCATCTGGTGTGTACGTGCAATAGATTTGATGCTCATAATGCCCATCAGAGATATCCAGTGATATCCGGCAAGTGTCGATGAGTATGCATTTCTAATATTTATAGCACAGACTGCAGAACTGGGGAGGAAAAACACAATTATTACATACATTTAGAAATAGAAATGGCATATGATATTTAATTGCCAATTTCATTGTCAGTTTTTGCCACAATGTGTTAATTAGTAGAATGTTTAATTGGAAATCCTTATATGCAACAATACTTGTTTGTTTCTTCTGAATTTTCCTTTATTGGCTTTTCCCAATTATTTTACAGCAGAAAGTATTCAGAGAGCATCAAGTAAATAAAAAAAAATTAAAACAGTGTGTGGATGGGCACATATACAAATAATTCCTTATCTGACAATGCATTTTTCAGACAAAATTGTTGGATTATTTAATTGCTGAACAACTTTGTTGTATTTGTGGTTTAGAGTTTATTTTGCTCAGTTAAAAATTTTCATAATTGAAAGTTGTGTCTCAGATCCCACTGAGGGTCATAACACTAATAATTAACTTTGTCTCAATGAGAATGAAATCACTTCAGGAACCTCAAAGTTTATTTTAGTGTTAAGAATGGTAACAGTGTTCAGCTCTACAGGGATCATTTTGTTCCGTATCAGTTATTAAACAATTAGGAAAGTGGGGATTGTCTTTGAAAGAGACTATTCTCTGGGCATCTACTCATGAAGCTGATCATGAAGATCTGGTGCCTAATGTTTAGCAGCTGATTCAATGTCAAGAGTGATCAATCTCAGGCTATGGAGATTATTTTTAAGCTTAAATTAATAGGAGTGTTTCTATTTGTGATTTTTGACATTGCCTTGTTGGCCATAGGTTGCTCTGGAGTATGATATGTAGAACTTGATGACACAGAGGTTATGAAATAAAGGACCTTTCTGGGATGTCCTGGTTCAACAAACTTTTTGCTTCACATTTTTCAGTTTTGTTTTATTAAAAAAACTCTGGTTTTCACAATCTGTTGGACTTGTCTAGCTAATAGAAAACTCTGCTTAACATGACACTTGTGGCATATGCTCAGACTTTCTGATCCAATGGAGGAACCAGCCAGAGGAGAGAAGTATGTTCAATTCTATTGCACTCTGGTGATGCAGATGTGGATGGAGTGCTTAAAAAACCAGACCAAAACAAAACCAATTTCGAAAACCTATGGCATTGATAGGTGTGAGTATCCTTTGAGCAAAGGTAGTGGCTGCGGAGGACTCAAATCTCTTGAATAGGATGATTGCTTGTAGTCTGGATGGCAACAGGGCTCTCCACTGGAGGGCCTTTGTATCAGCATTTTATCCATTGCTATTATCTAAACTACACTCAGAGCACCGAACTGTTCAAACAATGGTGGCCATTTCTGCAGTAGCAGAAAACATTTCTACTATTTTCAAGAGTCTCACCTATGAAGAAATTGTTCAATTATGCAGCAGGAGCTGCCTGGAGAGTCCCTGGGACAGCCAGATTCCCACCTCGGGTGTTCATCAGCTTATCAAAGCACAGACATTGCCCTACCCATAGCAGGGATCTATGTGGGGGAATATAAAATTTTCCAGAATTCCTTCCTGAATAGCTCCTGAGATAGTTGTGTTGCTGTGATACAGACTAGGAGTTGAGTCAACACCATACCTCAGATCCACTTTTCTCCTACCAGTGCACTATCTTTTCTGTGCAGAATCTAACCTGTTCTGTTAACATAAATCTGTTAAAATACTGGAACCCAAGGAATTAAGAACATAAAGACACAGGACATACAAGCAGGAACAGATTTGATTATGCCACAATTATAATTATATAACAAACTTGAGTTTCTTTCTCATCACTCACAACTAAATTAAATACTATGGCTCTTACAACCCAATACACATAACAGTAATTTCCAAGGTGTATTTCCATTCTTGCTGATGGCCCTGGAAATGGTAGGTGCTTCCAAGCTCACACATCAGGAACTCCCTCATTTCTATCATCACTAGCTAAAATAAGTCATTTGCACTACAAAACTGAAGTTCACTATATCTGCATGCACAATATTGTTGCACAAAGCACTGTTCTCACACCCTTGTAAATTGAAAAGACAGCTACTTTTTAAGCTGCATGTGGAATTTCACAATTAATTAAGTTATGGCAACAACATATTCAAGTTATAAGCTTTAAACTTAATTGTAGCTACTTCACCTTTCATGTCTTGTTACTTGTGACACTGGAGCTTTTGTAACTTTAGTAGCTGTTTTTAATAGGTTGGTGGATAAAAATAAAGTTAACAGGGTTTTTTCTGATAAGAAAACATCAGAAGAATTTATTGGTAATGTCTTGACAGTTAAAGCATCCAACTTAAGATGGTTTGTAAAATGTTAGTACTTGTTCAGTGCTTTTGATTTGCACCTTCATGTGGCAAAGGAGTAAAAAGCCAAGCTAATGTTAAGCAGCTTTTGGCAAACGTAAACGAATGTGTAGAAGCCGCAAAATTCAAATTGACATTTTCTACAAACTAAGATAATTCTACACTGTTCACTAATTGAAAAATCCCTGTGGCATGAACATACATAATGATGGGCAGCAAAAATGCTTCATCTTCCTTGCAGGGCTTGCTTTGGGTTTCATGGCTGGAGCTTGCTGAATTATTCATTGGAAACAGTTAATAGTTCTTATTGCGGATATGGCTTGTTTTTGCATTCCGAAGTCAGGGATGCTACGGTTCAGTTAGAAGAGGATGTGATATAGATGACTCGCTGGGTCATCTCCAGTGCTCAGAGGTATAATGCCGGGATGAGAGAATCAAAACCTCCTTCTGTAGAATAACAACTGGAGCTTTTCAAAATTCTGTCTTCTCCCTATTTGTATTTAGTCAATAGTTTATCATACAATTAAGTTCCATTCTTTTAATCCTATGTGCTGCGCAACTTCCTACATGGGTTTATTGCTCCCTGGACATGTTCTGTATCTGGATACACATTCGTGGATCTTCACGTGCACATTTAACCATGTGAAAACACAAAAAGGACTGAACCCAAGGTGTGAAGCCTCATCATTGTCATCGTGCTTTCCCAAATAGTAACCTGACCAATTCAAAGCTTTCTTTGATAACCTGAAAGACAGAACAGCTCTTTCAAGTGTATGTGAAACCTAGTCTCGTACAACCAGTCTCTACCATGCCTGTTCCAGCTAGTCATCGAGGATTTTTGTTCTATCAGATAGTTTTGCTCAGGTCACCAGCTTTAGAACCACAGCATCACTGAGGATGGAAAAGGCTTCTACATTCCTCCAGTCCAACCATTAACCCAGTGCTGTTCTGTTCATTGCTAAAGCATATCCCTGTGTGCCACATCCAGACATTTTTCCGAATGCTTGCAGGGATGGAGATTCCACCATATCCCTGGACAGCCTATTCTAACATTCTCCATATTTTCAGTGAAGAAATTTTCCCTACTATCCAATCTAAATCTTTCCTACCACAAGGTTCTTTTTCTACTGTTCTGTCACTTCTTCTAGAAGAAGAGACCAACACCCTCCTTCCAGGTAGCTGTAGAGAGTCACCCCCGAACCTACTTTTCGCTAGGCTGAGCAACCCCAGTTGATGTCCTTCCTGTAGTGATGATCCCAGAATTAGGCACAGCACACAAGGTGTGGCCTCACCAGTGCCAAATACAGGGGGACAATCACTGCCCTGGTCCTGCTGACCACACTCCTGCTGATACAGGCCAGGTTCCATTGGTCTTCTTGGAAACCTGGGCAGATGCTGGCTCACATTCAGCTGGATGTCAACCAGCATCCCCAGCTCTGTGGTTTGGAGCACAGGTTCCAAGGGAAATTTGTGTCAAGTGAAAAGTTGTAGAAACTCCTTTAAAAAGTATTGGCAGTGTTCTGCTGGTCACCAGGCAGCTATCCCTGTCAACTACTGCACACTCAGTCTCCAAAGCAATGAATTGTCCAAAAACCTAGTTCCTTGTGGCTGTCATCATCTTTGATGAAGTATGACTACTTTGGAACCATCTCACATCTGAACAGCATATTCAGTCAGTCAGCACTGTTACAGGGAAGTGGAGGAAAGTCCATAATTTTGGTTATGATACCAGCAAAGAGCTTAAATGTCCATCTCTTCCATTTTAATTTGCAAATAAATGACCTATGAAAGCTGAATTCTTGTTTTGAGTAGAGTCTCATAAATCACAAGCAAACCGGAGAGAGAAAAGTTTACCCACTGCATTTTAATAATTCTCGTGTATAACTACTTATCTTTTCCTAGGGAAACATTTCTTAAAAGGGCATAAAATCTTCTATCATTAAACTTCACCTATCCCTCTCTGCAACACGTCTTTTTTTTTTTTTTTTAATTGAGAAATTTTTTTACTTTGACACACTATTGAAAGCAGGATTTCACTACATGCTAGAGTGTCTTGAGAACTGCATGCTAAACTACAGCAGTCTGCAAGGTACCTGAATTTTCAGAAGGGCTTTCTGTTATTATCATTCAGCATAAATGACTGGTTTCAATTTTTTGGATGTGGGGTGGGAGAACTCACCATTTCTCCCAATTCTTTTTTTATACTTTGGTAAGTCGTTTGAGGCTTGTTCTTTGTTACAAGCAACAAAGTTTGATAGCTAAGGAGGGAAAGGAAGGGCAACACTAACAAATCCACATGCTGTAATTTTGAATGACAATCGTAAAAAAATTATTTCTATTCTCTAGGTGGGGAGAAGGGAACCATGTCCTAGGAAAAAAAATCCCAGTCCAAGGTATCTCTTTTTAAGCCCCAAACATTCAAATACATTCTTCACTTGTTGTCCTAAAATTTTTTGTGCTCAGTTTCTCAGTGCCCTGTATTGTGTGCTATTATTTTCCTTGCACCAAAAATCACAGATAGCTGCTTATGTACACATTGGTCAGTGAAGCTGGCAGGTACAAGATGTTAGGATTCAAATGAGAATATCAAATAAAGTATAGAAAAGGGAAGGAGATTTATGGCACTTGGGATGTAAAATAACTTTTTTTAAAGTGTCATTAATGTTAGCAAAAGATTCATGAGGAGTTTCAAATAAATGTTTGAATTGACCAAGTAATTTAAAGATGACCAAAGTAATTAAGACATCCAGGTTTTAGTTTAATCTGAGGAAGAGAAATATTTGTACAACAGAATGTTACTTTTCAATATATGAAAAACTAATATACTAATATTATGCTAATAACAAATACCATATATTAGTTCAAACTCAAGCTTATTTTAATGTTTAAAACCATCCTAAGTATAGTTTTCTTTACATGAAGCAAAATTAGTTGCTTTTTTACCACCCATTTGTGGATGAGATGCATGAACAGGGGAGCCATTTTTTTCCAGACTTCACTAGCTAGCAAAAAAACGGTCTGGCCCAGCCTCAGTCCTGATACCTCTTGGACCAAATCCAACTGAACATAACTTTAGACATGGTCAAGCAAACCTATAGCTGCTGACTGGTGCTCATGTCATCTTGTCACTGTGAGAGGAACCACCAGAACAGAGCTCTGCCCCTGAAAAAATTGTTCTCTAGCATATTTTTGATGACTTCATTTGCCATCCCTGCAAGTTCCCTCTGTCACGAACACTGTGACCTAGGAGTGTGGGGTGGCTCCTTGCTAGGGCTGCTTTTAAAAGCAGCTTATCCATGATGGTCTCTTGTCTCTGGACTTTCCATCTTGGCATCCAGTTCTCAAATGTCTGGGAGCTTTTTCTGTCCTCAGAGCATCACTGCTGGCATGGAGGGAGGCCATGGGACCAGCTTTCTGAAGTCAAACAGCACCAAAAAACAATAGGAAACCCATGAGAGAGATCTGGTATCCAAAACCAGTGGTGTGGTACTCTGCTGTATCAATCAGATCCCCATGAACCTCCTAAATCTTTTGTTCAATGGCAAGAAATCATAGGTAAATAAGCAAAGAGCACACTACTTGTGAGTGTAGCAGCTGAAATTGCCTCATAGGGGATCATAAATCCAACAGCCACCAGCATTTAAAAGAGCAAAAGTAGTAGGGTCCATTTGAAATAACATTGTGTGCCAATACCGATGGCTCTATGTGTGTCAAGAATGGCCTTTGAACACCATAAATCAATCCTCTAGATTGCTAGAAGGAGAGGAGGTTTGGTCAGAAGATGTCAAGAGATACCAGGCTGTGTCTAGATTTAGGTTTTGGGTTTTGCTTGTTTGTTTGTCTCAGGGGGGATGTTCTAGTGTGTTTTGTCCCCAAGGAGCCGTAGGAGAGATGCTGCCTCTAGTGCTGCAGTCTGCTGTAAAGGAAAATGTTGGTGTACAATGCTTCAGACAATGCTTTTTGATAGCAAGTTTAGTTGCTATGAACAGGGGAGTCTCCTCTTCCTTCACCATCATGTCCCTTTCCCCCAAGCAATGTGGATTACAGAGTAATCAACAAGACATTCTTTACCCTGCCCCCGCAGCACGTTTCAGCAGCGGCTTTAGGCACCAAAGGTATCAGTTCCCATTAGTGTCATTTGAAAGGTGCGGATGCAGATTCCAATGTTAGGACATAGTGCAGTAGATTGCCAAGTCTAAAGCCTGGCCTGAGACATCTCTGAAAGAGTTCCAGTTGAAACCAAGGAGTAAAATGCAATAAATTGTCTTTCCTACCACAGAGTAAAACCTACCGAAACCTTCACGTGCTAAATCAAGGATCTGGCGCAGTAAAATGCCACATTTTCAAAAAACAGGACTTTGAAAGTACCCAGTACAATCCAGACCAAAATTAAAGTGTGACCTTTCAGTGACTTAGATTTGGCTGTTATAAGTTTTTTTGGAGATGGGCACATCCCTCATAGAAAGGGACATGTTATTGAATTCTCGTTGTACAGGAAATTCTATTGATCCGTTCAAGCACTCCCAGAGAGGTGTCATGAACTGGAGCAGGCCCTCGAGACTGTGTGTACTCTGAAAAGTCTTCAGAAGCAGTTCATTCAGGATTAGGATAAAGGCATGTTATTGCTTTTCTCCTGGTTTCTTGTAGGGTAAATGAATATTTCTTCACTTCAAATATTTCACACTTCAAAGCTGTCAGTGTAATGACTCCTGCCAGAATTAATGCATCTTTTATGGAAAATATGATTTTGTTTAATTGCACCATGAGGAAAATGGGACAATAGAGGAAAGCAGAAGGGTAAAATGATGCCTTCAGAGATATAAATATAGAACATAGCATTTCCAAAAAAAAAGAGGCAGTGGGGGAAGCACAAGCAATTTTTCCTGACAGTAAGATTAAAACATCTGATTTCATTTGTGCAAGAGGCAGTGGAGGTTTCTCAAGGGAGGCCTCAAATTTTTATTTAAACAAATATTATTTTAAAAAAATTCTTACAGGAAATGTCTCAGGAAAATGATATTTCAATGGTATTTTCCTGATAGGGGGAAAGTTTAACTTCAGGAAAATGGCTGGAGCTGTAGCTTCCCTGCTGTGGGAGAAAGCAGGATGTCTGAAACATATTTACGACAGCTGTTGAATTTACTGACAACTCAGATTTTTCACTTATAGATGAGTATTAATTCAAGTATTAAAATCCTGACTGTTCACCACAGCCTTTTTTTTTTTTTTAGATTAATGGTGCTTTATAAGGACCTTTTGAGCTTTAAAGCAGAAGGCAGTGGGAATAAAAAGGATTTACATAGATCTACAAATTTCACACATGTAAAACATTAATGGAACTAGAAAATGAAGATAGCGTGTTTCTTTTCCCCAAGAAATGCAAATAAAATGATTGTTTATCAATAAATACATAAAGCACATGATGACTGCATTACAAACAGTGGAAGATGAATGAATTTCAGTTACACAGACCAAGGATATTGTGCCATTCATTATACAAATCAAACCTAGGCAGGGGCCTATAAGCTTTTGCTGCTTCACTGATTTTTATTGCCATACAAAATGATAACTGGAAACCATATAGAACAAGGCAAATTAAGAATCTGTTGGGGGAAAATGCAATTGGAAATGAACATCTTCCTGGAAGCTACATTCACAAATCAAGTACCTCATGAGATTTTATCTTCCGTGCAAAATGTGATGATATTCCTGGGCATATATGGTTAAATTAATTTTCCATTATCAACATAAAAGCGTAGCTGGCCAAAATAGATTAGAACTGCATAATATGTTGTATTGTATTTTAATTAGGTGGAGAAGAGGAAAATACTTAATTTCAACCCAGAATAATATTGAGCAGAATAAATGATTGAGTTCAAACAAAGAGATCATGCTTTCTGGGTGTTTCTTTCTTTTGTTGCATGAATGAAACTATCTGTAAATTCATGACAAGATGATGATTTTCTCAGTTTCAGGACAGTGATAATAAAATAATTCAATCTAATATTAAAATATTATTGAACTTGTGATTGTTTAACCCTAAGGTGAGATTTAATTGTTTTTTCTAAAATGTTTTTAAATATAATTTCTGGTTTTTGGCGCTAGATATTTCAACTCACCACTTCAGTAGGCCAGATTTAATTAATACCCATTTCTACTCAATAACTGAGAAGACAATACTTCATCTAATTTGGCCAATTTGCCCTTCTGTGGCCAGAATAGAGTTCTCTCATCCCAACATCAGCCTGCATTAAGTCCCACAGAGGCTGATGGCACAGCTCCTATGTGCCTGGCTTCCCACAGACCTGAATGAATATCTCAGCTGAGGGAGCCTGGGAGCTAATTCCTGCTCACACCCCCTCATGAAGACAGAAAATAGCCTCTTGAAAATGCACTTAATAAGACAGATTTAGCCGGAAAGTGCATTGAATAACTCCTGATACTGTTCATTATGCAGGAGTTCATGTAGCAAGTACTTTGGGTGAGCATCCTGAAGAAATACACACCCCACTATAAACATGATGAAAAAGAGAGGCATTTTCTCAAGATGTTGCAATGTCATCTTTGTGCAAGAGCAGCAAAGCAATGGTAAGAAGGATTCTGAGCCATGAAAGGGCCAAACCTGTTGATATGCTGGGAGATGGATGTTAAATGGTTCAAAAAAAGAAAAATTATTCCTTCAGATTGTGGGATTTTGCTGAAGCCATAGAGGGAGTAGATGCTGCTTTGTTAGACTAGATTGTGTTTATTAAACAACAGAGCAATTTGACTGAATAAAATAAGCTAAGAATAATGAAACAGTGGTTTGTCCACTGTCGTTTCATTCTTACATGTTTTGTATATCATAGTTAAAACTGTTCATAGCTTTTTATATTCCATACTAGAAATCTCAGGTACTGAGCTGTGCCTGGTTCTTGTGTTTTTTTTAAATTGTTTTGTCATCTGGTTTTGTAAAAGATAGTCCTTTTTCTTGCAGATCTCACTTATATCTATCGACCACTGTATTTCTAAGAAACAGTAGTGCCTCTCCTAATTCAGATACATTCTATTTGGGCAACCACATGAAATGAGAGACATGGGAACAAACAGTAAACAATGGTAATTCACCTGATTTTACCAGTAACATCAATGTCTTAGGGTAAGTTTAGTAAATTAAATCTGGTCAAAATCATTTTCAAAATAAATATTTTTGGTTTGAGTTCTTTGTGATACAAAGCAGGTGTTTAAACAGCCAACATTTATTTTAGCAGAATTCTAAACGTCAGTTTAAGATTCATGATTCCTATATTTGAGGGACAAGAAATAAGAAAATTCTTCAGGGCAGTAAGGATGTGGTATATAAAAGTAGAGTTAATTTTAAAATTAAATCATGGACAAAATTCCCACTGTTCTCCCTCCACCCTCCAGCTTACATCCAAGTGGAAAGTGGAAGTGGCAGCTATTGTGGTAAAACATTCTTTGGTCCATCTGTGTTGGAGTAAATGAAAAACCATTAAATGGATAATAGAAAAACAGTGCAATGAGATGCTCTGAGAATCCATCAATAAAAAGATGGCAAGCAATTGCTAAATACAGCCCTTTCTAAATGTAGTTTTATTGCCGGAGGATGGAAAATTGAGAGAAAATGTGTGAACAATTGAATTTATGGTAATGGCAATCAGTATATTGTGTCACCAAGGCAAATCTCAGAGCAAACGTAAAGACAAAATACACTGCTGTCTCTTGGAAACCCTGTGTTTCACCCACTATCTCTTGGTACTGGAAACTGTAATATTCTGATATTAAAACCTAATTCATTGCAAAGTACTTTAGGAGGCAGTGAGGGTGATATTCTGCTCTGTGCCTGCTTTAAGGTGAACTGTTGGACTAAAAGCAGTTGAAGGTATGACCTACAAGCAGCTTGCTCCTGTGTACTCAAAATAGCTTCGTTCCTTTACCTTCAGTGATACCTGGACAGTCTGATGCTCTTACCTTGGCAGTTTATGGGTAAACTACCTTGTGATAATTTGAGTCAATTTGAATGTTAAGCCTATGTGAAAATACACTGTCTTTATTGAAGCAGCAGACATGACTGCTAAATGCCAGGCAGGAAGAAAACAATTCACTAGTGGGCTCAGAGGGAGCCTCCCAATAACCAGATAAACAGCAAAGGGGAAAACCAACTTCTGCTGCAGGTCAAAGATACTTTCTCCGGACAAAACCCCAGACAAAGACTGAATGAGCTAACCTTGTGGTTGGAAAACCACAGGCACCAGCAAACTTTAGCTTTGAGACAGACTGCACTCAGCAGTCAGGCCAGTGTTGATGGAGGGATAGGGAAGGTTTTCCCGTAAGACTTATTTTGATTTTTATGTGTAAAGAAATTGCTGGCACATTTCCAGAGGTTATTTATGTGTGAGTTTGGGTTTCTTTTACTCCATGTCCCCACCTCGTGGTGCCAACAGACTGTTTCAGGAGCTATGTCTCCCCTGATATCCATGGGAGTTCCAGCTGTCCCTGATTCTGCTCTGTCCACACTGCTATTCTCATATAACTAACTGTGCACAGTACTGCTCGATGGACCAGGGAAATGCCCCAGCATTAAAGGAAATCTGGGAGATTATTATTATTAGTAGTAGTAGTAGTAGTAGTGGTGGTAGTAGTAGTAGTAATAATAATAATAATAATATTTTTTTTTATGTGTAGAGAACAAGCACAATGTGTTTGGATGTACTCTGGATAGAGCTGTGGATGTGGATGGGGTTACCTGACAAAGTTCCTAATCTTTGATGAGTTGAGATTCTAAATATAATCCTCTACAAAGCACTGAGGGGATGCAGCATTTGCTAGATTTACCTTCTCTAGCTTTTGGGATGAGAACAGTGCTTGGAAACAGAACAAATAGGAATAAAATACCCCAGGTCAGTACATGTCATTCAGGAGCACCTGTTCTCCCTAAATGGGCACAAACATTGCTGCACCAAAGTTCAGCTAAACCGTTCTTTGTCCAAGTCCTTTGCAAAGACTGAACCTGTAGACAAGTTTCCCATATTAAAAAGTCCTACATTAGATGAACAGGGAATATACATCTTTGTAAAATAATAAAAAAATCTGATTTCTGGAGATTACTCCCCAGATCTCAATAGCAAAAACAAAGAATGGAAGATGGAGAGTTTTGAAAATGGTAGAAGGTTGTTATGAGGTAACCAGCAGTGAGAAACTTCATGTTTCAAAGTAGTATGGGCCGAAGGAGAGCCCAAACAACTTAATTGGAGAAATGAAAGTAAGAAGCAGCAGCCAGTCGCAGTCCAGACCCATGGAGAGCTGAGCTTGAAGAATGGCACGAAGTGTGAGCAAAACTCCAAGAGTGTCCAGCTGGTGGCCCTGCTGAGGTGGTGGGAGAAACTACCACCAGGCAAAATAGCGGTAAAACGAGCCTCTGCTTTAAGGGTAAAGCCTTGAAGGTTAGTGCCTTGGGTTGTGGCACTGCTTTGTGTCTTTTTGCAAGAAAACATTTACTAAACATGTCATTAGTTCATATCACACTGTTGCTGCTATTAATGACTCTACCCTTCTTGAAGGAAAATATTTCTGATTTATTAATAAGTTAGGGTTTTTTGTTGTTTTTGTTTTACATGATTTAGCCCTAATAAGTTGGGGTTTTATTGTTTTTGTTTTACATGGTTTTGCCTGAAGCATAACAATCACTATGTCTCTGAAAAGCCCATAAATGAAAGAGGCACAACAATGTGAGTTCTCTTGAAAAATTTAAGCCTGTCATTCCAAGAAGTGTAGTTGTCTCGGCAACAAACAAGGATTTAAGTACCTTTGAGACATTTGCCTTTAATTGTAGAGGAACAGCATTGCCAGCTGCAAAAATGTTTAACCTTCAGAATTGCTTGTCTTACTCATTAGCATTTTGTTGAGGCACTGATTACAAGTACAAGGGCTGGGAGAGAGACCTGTAGGATGGCTGCCTTGGCTGGGGCCAGGCAGAGCCATGGGGTTCAGCTGAGTTTGGCCTCAGGGGCACCTCAAAAGAGTCTATTTCTTTGAGTAGCTAAAGGTCTGAGCATGGTCGCATAATGTTATGGGTATCATATACTGTCGGGTTCAGGACATCCCTTTGGCTGTCCTGAGCAGCCAAGACCCTTGCCGGGGGGCTCAGAGACCCTGGCACAGAGCCCAGAATGCCTCTATGAGTTTGATTATGGCCCGTGGAGCAAATACCAACCTTCTATGAAGATAGCAAGCCACAAGAGTTTAGGTAGAATAATAGTGAAATTATCACAGGGTGAATTATGTATTTTAGGATTACTGTACAGGGGGGTTATGTCCCTGTACAGGGGGGTTATGGAGACAAGATGGAGGAATCGGGGCGTGCCTCGTGCTTCTTCTTTCTTCTTCTTGGCCTCCATCTTCTGTAGTGATGTTGGCACTTACTTATTGGTTTAGAGTAGAAGCTCACTGTCTAGCATAGGTGATGGGTATTGGGGAGTAATTGTAAATATTGTACACGTAGTTTTTAGTATAAAGACACAACACCGCCCTGGGGGCAGGCAGAGTGCCTGTGGCTGCCCTGCTGAGCAGATCTCTGCTGGGCAGAAAGAAAATTTTTAGAGATAAGAACTAATAAACGACCTTGAGACCGAAAGATGAAGAGTTCTGACTCCCTTTTTAAGCGCCCGGCTGGGAAAAGAGACTTTGGAACTTTTCTCGGGGTCACTCTGACAAACAAATGATCCCGACAATATACCTGTATCTTTAGCTGAGAGGGGAGGAAAGTCACAAACCCGATAAAGCTGGGGAGCACCTTTGGGGATGTTGAGGTCTGGGATGGTGTCTGGTCACATCCCTTTTTAGGGCACAATGACTGTGTCAGTGTTGTTTCCCCCATCTTCATTTTGGGCATGCAGGAGTTGGATGCATCTGGTGCCTCAGATAAGTACGTCAGAGCCTGTGGGGAGGAGGCACTTTGGCTTCAGCCAGAGCAGCTCAAGATCTGTACCCTTCTTCTGTACCACCATAGCTCTTATGATTAAAGGTATATTCCTGGTAGTTATTGTTTTAAATTCCATTTTCCCAGACAGTATTCTATACTAAGAAAAAAAGATTGGGTAGCCTGCCTACATTTTTTTTTAAATCACCAACAGAAATTAAAATGGATAAAAGCTTTATGACTGTGCAGCCTCTCTAATTATGAATGCTTCAAACCTTGCTTGTCAGGAAGCTATGCTGGACTTTGCAAGTGCTGCTATGTAGCCTCAGCTGCTGCTTTCTCCCCAGGAGCTGCCTCTCCCCAGTCACCACCAGCACGGAGGTGATTTGATGAGCTCTGCCAGGCTGCCTGCGTGAAATTATAGGCTGGTCATAATGAGTGCTCAGCAGGCTGTCCTTGCCCCTTCTCCCCCCTCCAGTTCCCCAACCAGGATTCTTAATTTACTTAGCCGTCTTTTAGCCCAGGTCTGATTCAGTATTGTATTTGTCATCCCCAGCTTTCTTGATTCACTGGCTGAAACGCAGGAAACACAACGCTGCACCTGGCGGGGTCCAGCACTGGAGAAATGGCTGTCTAAAGACTGGAGCTGGGCTTTCCTTTTAAATAAATTGAGTAAGTTTACAGGGAATCTCTTCTTACAGAGAACACACAGAGAATTCTGTTTCCTTGTCAGTCACTGACTTCTGCCAAGTGCTCAGCTTTCATTCCAGTTCTGTTCACCATCAGCCCTATCTTCAATTTATTCCATATAAGTTGAGATGCTGTAATTGGACTTCTCCAAGTCTGTACAGCCTTGTCATAAAGTACGTCAAATGTCTTATCCAGGCTTTGATTACTCTGACGGACTACAGACATCCTGTTTGTTTGTGTATTAGGCAGCTTCTTATCTCAGTTGCAGACTTAGGAAACTCCATCTTTTCAGTTGCACAGCTCCAGCAATTAGGCTTCGTGCTTTTCTGATCTGGCTGGTGCTACCATACCCTTTGTAAAGACCAGAAGAAGGAGGTGTAAGAAAGAAAGCATCACCACTGGGAGCAGTCAGCAGTATAAGGTAAGAACCCTGGTCATATATATCCTATGTTGAATCCTATCAAACTGGGGTATTGACCAGAAAAAAAAGGTGCTAAAACAAGGCCAGCAATCAAAATTATTAATAACATAGATTACCATTTCGCACACTGAAAAAAGGAGAAGAAAAAAGAATAAATTCATTATATAATTAATTTTAAAAGTAGGTAAATTAGAATAAAATACTTTTTCCAGATTTTTTTTCCTAGCAGGACAGATTGAAGAGTAGCAGAATGCCCCATTCCTGGGAATTAAGTCTGGTTGGACAGGACTTTGAACAACCTGGCCTAGTAAAAAAAACCCCTGCCCATTCAAAACCCTCTGCAGGGGGTTTGAATAGATGATTTTTGAAGGTTTCTTTCAACCCAAACCAGCCTGTGATTCTATAAGAAGTGCTTATGGCCTTTTTCCATTGTCAACCCATGCCAATCACATATTCACTGGAAGATGATCTTGGCCTGGGGCTGCAGAGATACATCTGAATCTTCATCAAATGGCAATATACACCTAACAGGCTGCTACTATTCTGATTTTTCCCCTGCAATGATACCAGAAGTTCGAAAAAATATTGAGGATTTATAAGTTGCATTTATCCCCTGGAGAAGAGAGCCTGACTTGAATGCATTTGAAGGCACTGCAAATTAGAAATGTTTTAATCATTTATTCCCATTGGTGAGCACACTTAACAGCAGCAAATATTTATCCAGATGGATGAATGTAAGAATCAGTTTTGGCCTCAAGCTGTCACTGTTCCTAGTCAGTCACACATGTCACTGGTTGGTCTTGCTGACACGTCATCTTCCTTGCTGAGACCATCTGGGCGTCTTCAGCTGCCTGCCAGCCCTTCCCTCCCCTCACTGGGCTGTTCCCAGTCACTCTTCAGGCTGTGCCAAGTACATCAGCCACTGGAGAAGGTCTATCTACCAGCCTTTCACACAGGAACTACTTGGGGCTCTTTTTCTGGAGGTCAGCAATACTGCCAGGATCTTGTATGGTTTCAACAGGCTACAGGGGCCTGACAAAAAGGTAAAACCAGACACTTGCTTGGCACAGTTTTAATTGCCCAACAGGACAGTCCAGAGTACTGCCTCCAGTGCTGCTGCTCATTTAGCTGCCCCTAAATGTTGTTCAGGTAGTAAGGAATTTTAACAAATTATTGCTGAGCAAAGAGCATGGATATAGTGCTGTGTCATAGAACGGGACATTTTTAAACGAATTTCAGTCTTTCTAGGCCACAGTTCAGCTTCTTCCCTTTAAACTCTTGAAGGGAAATCCAATCTTCACTCAGTGTTAAGTGCTCTGTTTTCTGAGCCCTTCTGACAGAGCCATGAATGCCCTAATTTTTCACACAGAGAGCCTGATTCCATGAGGATCAAATGAGGAAGCTACCTCTTAGGCATGACATGAATCAGCAAGGGAAACTGGTCTTTATGTGCAGCATCTGAGATCCAAAAAGTGTGACTTCCATATGCAGCTTCCATCCTCTTGACAAGTTTCTGTAGTAAGAATAACTATAGCTGACATAATTTTAAGGCTAAATCCTGAAGAATTCTGGCACAAGACAGGTGAAGCTCTATTGTTCAAAGTGCAACAGGCTATTATGGAAGGGCATTTTGAGAATGATGATCCTAATGGCAGCAAAACTGCATCAGGATTAAGGTGTCAGAGCAATTTCAGGGCAAGTTTTGTTCTTGCTTTCCAGTAGAAAAAAAAATTTCTGTGTTCTGGTAAGCTTCTTCAGGCCCAGAAAACTGGGTGCTTAACATTCCCTGAGAGTCGTGTAGTTATGGATTAAACTACTCAGGCACAACACTGAAGCTAGGCAGGCCAATGTTGAGACACCCGGCAAGCTTGCCAGCCCGCTTGCAGTCAAGGGGGCACTCTCCCGACAAAGTGTCAGGTGCAGTGCCTAAGACTAGCATTTTCGCACTATGGCGATAATGCTGCCTTCGACAGAGACGTGGCTGCAGTTGAGCTTCAGTCCCTGGGTAAATGAAGGAGGGACTCTTCAGTGGTAGGCACAGTTGGGTTTATTAGATCCCCAAGGGGGCCAGAAACCGAAGAGCGACGGGGGTGGGACTGCAGTACATTATAAAGGGAGTGGAAGGTAAGGGGGTGGCAACACTTAGGAACAAATGGGGGTCCAGGGAAGGGTGATACACAAATGATAGACATGAAAGGAAAACCAATGGGCAAGAACTTAGGGAGGGGCCCCGGCCCCCTAACCAATCACTCGACGCCCTAGTGAGAAGTTTCTAGAAAAAGGGGCAGGAGGGCCAAGTGACTGGCGGGCAGCCGGGGGTGGGGAATGGAGAGGATACATTTATAGTCGGGGTAATCGAGGAGGGGTCTGGTGATTGACACTTAACAAAAACTTGGGTGGAACCATAGCCGAACATAACTGAGGGGGACCAGAACATACCAACAAACCAAACTGCAACACAACACAATTCCCTCAACTGATGCTCCATGCAGAGGGTGGGGACTGGGGATGCCAGGGGAGCTCTCTCATGTACGTGAGAGCTGTGGGGGGGCTGTGAAAGGCAAGGCCAGAGGTGCCCTAACCAGCCCTTCTCCCCAAACCACAGCAGAAGCACAGCCTTAGCCTGCAAAGCAGGGGCCTTAAAAGGACCCCCGACACCAGCTGCATAATTCAGATGTCTCTCCAATAATGACATCTCTTTAATGCACTCAGGAGAGATATGCCGGGCACAGAGTCCCAAATGCCTGGAAACTAAGGAGATTGGGAAAAGCTCTGGCATTGCTGACCAGGGAAGATGGTTGTTTACACATGGCAGGGGCCAAATGTTCTCCATGAAGCTTGTTCCATGGCCTGGCAGGCAGGGCAGTGGCCCTGCTTCTTAACCTCTCTCTGGGTTTCTGCTTTGGACTTGAAATTAATGCAAGTTGTCATAAAAAATATGCACACTGACCATCCATGTTAATTAAGTTAACGAGGATCTAACTGCCTCTAGCCCATCCCAGAGAAGTTAATTGAGAGGATTGTGTTTATAATCTGCCTAGAGAGTCCTAATCTTCTCTTCCGACTCCACCAAGTCACAGATTGATTGATTGATTGATTTTGGTCTCTTGGAGAAAAATAACAACCTCCTGAGACAGACTTTGGCAATTTGCCAAAGAGAAAGTACACAGCATGGGGAACCAGGAAAAAACATACAGGCTTCTCTGTGGAGTTTAAATGTGGGTTGCTAAATCTTGCTTCCTTGAAAATGCAAAGCAGTAAATATCGAGCTTTTAGGCGCACTTCAGTTCCTGTGGAAAAATCATTGTTGCTGGCAAAGAACTTGTGTTGTTTTGTACAGATGATGGATGGTGAAGTTTTTGTCTGAGAATTGGTATGGGGAATTAAATAAGACAAAACAGAAGGTCATCCCTGCCTGTTGCACGGTGGTGGGTTAGGTCTTGCAGAGGTAACTCCCAAGTCTGGGAACCTTCTCTCCAGAGGAACAGACTGGCTACTGGAGCTGTCCTACACAGAGCAAGTCAGGGCCTGGCAAAATATGATTCTGGTGAGAGAAGGAAAAGTCAGCCATCAAGAAATACTGCTGAAAATGGTAACTGAAAATGGAACATTGCAGAAAGACATGCTGGAGAGCTTGTCAAGAGATCTAATTCTTCATGTGTTGCCAAAGTCAGACTAACTGCACCTAAGCTATTTTTGGCCAATATTTTTTTGAGCTAATAATTCTAATAATAAGATAGGTAATATACTTGCTCTGTTCAATATTTTGTCCTTTTTGAAACAGCTGATAACTTCCCTGGAAAAGAAAATCCTAGCTCTTTCCTGTGGCCAACCAGTGTACCAATATCATAAAGCTGAGCATGTACTTTTTCTGTTCAGGAATAGTTAAGCAATTCTCCCTAGGATCCCAAGGCATACACTTTTTGCTCCCAGTGTTTTCAGATCTGGGCAGCATCCACACTGGTATAATAAAACTTGCCTTCTGGGTGAATGGACCACATTCATAGACTGTTTCTTTCCCTTTTTGTTTTGTATATAGGTTGTTAAAGGCTTCTATTGTACAAGTCACTGAACCATATATGAATTTTTTTTGAACTTACATTTCTTTCATTATTCACTTCACTCTCTTCAGCTTCTTGGGAATTAAAGCCATTACAAAGCAGGAAGTCTGTCAGGGAAGTCCAATATCTTAGGGTGTTAGGAGATTACAGCCCCAATCTAATAAGGATAGATTAGTTTTATTTCCAATTTAGCCATGAGCATTTCTGTTTGAACCAGATATTAAATCAGACTTCAAAATTGTACCTGTACTCAGAGCAGCTGGTCAGCTGTACTAATCTTCAGGCTCAATACTTGCTCTTGCATCTTGAAAGACCACAGCCAAGAAGTGGCAGAAGCACTGCAAGCCAAATGTGTCTCTGGTGTATGCAGCTAAATCACTGAAAGGACCCTGAAGCAATTTTGATCCAGCCTCCTGCAAACAGATCTGTGGCTTCTAAACTTGTGCTTTTCAGGCTGTTCTGTGGTGGGCTTTTTTCATTCCTCCTTGACATGCTCTTTACTTTACTATGTGAGTAAGTGCAGTTTTATAGGGAGAAGGGATGACCAGTAATGGCTGCAGCTGCCATAGTTTGCATGATGTTTGGCACTGCAACTGCCATGCAGCTGAGCAGAGGACAGGGGATGAAAGAGTTCACTGAAGAGTCTGATTCACAGAAGTCAACTTTGTTCAGTTCTGTAATGACTGAATTTTTTTCTTATTTGTGATTAAAATGTCAAATAGACTATTTGATTTGTGCTCAGTCACAGTGCAATTCTCCCCTTTACTGACTCGCAAGATGCTGCCCCTTCTTTTAGTCCAATTACAGTAACAGACTGAAATTCATTTACTGAAATCATTGATTTTCCAAGGGGCAGAAGGTGGCTTCAGCCTTTTGGGAAAGAAGGCTTGGGTAACATGAGTGGCTTTTCTTGTCTACTGTGTCTTTTTGGGACACAGTCTGGAAGCACCCAGGAGCTACCCATCAACTTGGGCAGTTAAACCCACTGAGCCACTATATTTTCATTTTGAAAATGCAGGCAATCATGCAAAATAGACGTTAACTGCTCTGCTAGAGGTCTCAAATTATTTCACTGCCATTAGCAGCATTGCTAAGCTCAATCAGCTGTGGAGGAGTTAAAACATAACCTCATTTCAGGCAGAGGAAGAGCAGTGTTCATTTGAGTGGTGCCTGTGTGTCAGTGGGTCACAAGCAGGCTCTTGAGGATGGTTAGGTAACATATCAGTGACTGGGAGGGAAATAGTATGGGGGACAAGGAGTCAGACTGGGGGGAGGGCTAGAGGTGATGACTACTAACCTACTCTTTGTTCACAACTAAAACTCCAGTTCAGGTATGGCACTCAGGGATGGTTTTCATTACTTGGCTGTCCTTTCTCTGTTTTATGCAAAAAATGTGTGAGCAGTGACTTTTTAAATCTCCATTATCTAAAATATGAAATTTCACTGAAAGAAGCAGCAGCAGTGGCTAGTATAGTTTTGGGAGGTAGATTCAACTAGAAACTGAACAGGTGTTTTACATGGACAGTGACTCTTACAAATCAACCTAAAAGTAGAAGTCTTTCTTAATTTTAGTGGTGGTTGAAACTTTAGTAAGTCATATTGAAAGTTGAAAGAAGGAATTTATGTTAAAATCTATCTCAATTCTCCATCCTTTTCTTCAGCTACTTGGCCACGAGTGCTCTGGAGGGACTCAGTGCATGTTGCCGCTCTAAAAACTCCTTGTGGGCTCCTCAGGGCATGTTCACATTATGCCTTTGAGCACAGAGTGAACCAAAAGGATTCATATCTGCAGTAGCTACACGTTACTCTGCTTATGGTGTAGAAAATAATATTATGCAGAAGTTTCCTACTCTCCATTTTGCCTTCTAGCTGCTGCTGTGCTGTGTTTATCCTACCTGACTGGAGGATGCTAACTCTATTGAGATGCCCTGATTCAGGAATGCTTCGTTGATGCTGTTGAGTCAGGGACAGAATGAATGGCTCCAGTCATCAGAAGGCAAAATAGAGCCTTTATTAGGAAGAAGGTGCGACTTTTATAGTCTGACTCACTAAGCTGAGACCCGATTGGTCTCAAAGTGAAAATCTCTCACACTGTTGGTGAACTATGAATAGCATACTTTGGAGAACCCCATCTATAAAAAACGGTTACAGAAAGAGAGATAATTGAATTCTTCTCTCTAAATTTCCCACAGCTTCTCACAGTTTCCCAGGAAAATCCTGGGAGAACTATGTCTCTTTCTGTTCGGAGAATATGTGATTACCACACTTCATCCCATGCTGTGCTCATATAAGGAAGACTCAGCTCTGCAGAGCCTCCTGGAGATGACCCTGTTCTTCCCAGGACAAGAAGAGGCGGCTAAAGCAAGGCTCTGGGCTAAAGCACCACAAGAGTCCTAACACAGGTTCCACTGAAATATACTTTCTTCTCTGCAGAGCCAGGCTCAACATGAAACAACCTCTGCTTTGCTTTTTTGATTTGTACTTCACCAACTTTTCTAAAGAGACAGGAAATTATGGCTTAGTGGACAATTTAATAGATGATGGATGTGATGGGAGTAATAGCTCATTTCCCTGTGGTTGCCTCTGACATTCTGATACTGTGAAAGGTACTTACAGGGTACAAAGGTATGGCATGCAAACAAGTTCATTAACACCTGATGCTTCCAAAATATTCTGTCAAAAAAATAATATCCAAGTTATGGTTCTCAGTGTCACTGTAAACTTGGCCTTTTATTGTTGTATATCATTTTATTTCTTTTCTAATATAGACAGCTCTGCTGCCCTTAAATTGGTGCTTCTACTGCATCTGAAGTTAACTTTCACACCTTTAATCTTTCTATTTGTTAACACCTTTAATCTTTTCTGTTTGATGTGTTTCCTCAGTGGTGAATTCTAACCTGTGTGCCATGTTGTGCCCTTGCCAGGTGGCTGTGTGCCTTCAAGAAGGTATTTTCATACAATAGTATGGGTGAGTTTAAATTAGCTGAGGAACACAACACATTGGAGGTAGTCTGTGCGGTAAAATGAGCTGCACAGACCATCTAGGTTTACATCATTTCAGAAGTGAACATAAGCTTTTCAGTTCTGACCAGGTGGTCTGTTGCTTGTCTTATTAACTCCCTCTGTCATGCACCACTCAAAATAAAGCCCCACAAGCTGTGTCTGAGAAAAATTCTTTCACAAGCAGACTCCTCTTGCTGGAGTGATTCACAAAAGCTGCTTCAAGTTTCTCAAGCTGCTGCCAAAGTGACCAGGGAATGACATGGCCCTTCTGGGAGGCTTTGGTGGAATCTTCACCATCTAGTCTCACATGAGCAGGTGTTTCCCAGCACTGGCAGCGGGTTATCTTTTCCAAACAAAAGCCTTTTTCAAAGCTATGGGTGCCATTATATTTTGTTACACAGTTCTTAATCTACTTTGAAACATTTTCTTACAAAACCTGGAAGATGAGATGTACAAGAAAAAAGCTCTTAACTGATGTTGTTGTAAACAGTGGGGAATCACAGCTTGTGCTGTATCTAGAAAAGAGAATGTACCAAAAAAAGCAGGGCTGGTCTCAAATGTGCCTTCCTTTTAATTTTAGAAGTAATGGCTGTGTAGAGTCCTTAATTTTGATGGAAATATCCATCTGGATTTTACACAGTGGTATTTCATTAGTGGATAATTGTTGGGTCAATGTGCCTGTTATTTGTTTGTTTTGCTCTTTGGTTGTGCTTTTTATACTCTGCTTTTTCAGTAACTTGCACTCTGCACAACAAAATGCTCAACAGCTTACCGCAACAGAACATCATTGGTCAGAAATTGCATTAAATGGGAGCAGAGGACCACAGGAGCCTGTGGCTGGAATGGCAGAGAAGGTGAGGGAGCTCATTCTCCTCTGTTTATCCCCAAACATATGATCTCTTTCTCTGAAACATGACCTCTAAGTTAGGCCCTCTAATTAGAAAAAGTAACTAGAAAGTTGAAGCAGGAAGGCACCTAGGCCTGAGCTGTTCTTGGTTTTCTCCCATACTCTGACCTGCCAGTGTAATAGGGAACAAAAATTCACTCAGAGCATTAAACATCTTTCAGATGGAGAAACTGCTGGTGAGAGGGAAGTGTGTATGTCTCACCATGCTGCCTCCAGACTCTGGCTGCAACTGGGGCTGGATTGTGTCATACACAGGATGTAGGTGTACACATGCAGCTGTGAGGAAGGAGGAGTACAAGGAGGAAGCGGATGAAGCAGAGGAAGAGATCCTCTTCCCTCTTGTCCCCCATATGCAGAAGAGGCAGTGCTGCAAGCAGGAGAGAGGCGCCAGAGCTAGGGAAGGGGTGACAGAGGAAGCAGGGGGTCGCTGAAAAAGCCTAGGTGGGTGTTCCAGTGCCAATTCAGTGCTCTGTCCCCTGCAAAGCTGCCCCCCCCAGCCCATGCCACCCACTCATCCAACCCCCCATGACGTGCTGTGGTCAAAGGGGCCTGCTGGCTGTGGAGTCATTAGTGCAGGTTCCAAAGAAGGTCAAAACAAAAACACAGTGATGAAGTAGGAGTTTCTGTACCAAGTACCAAGCGAACCTGTAAGGTTAGTTTAGTCTTTAATGAAATTTCTTCTTCAAAGTCTTCCTCTCTTTTCCACCAGGGACCTGTGCTTTCTTTAAGCAATGTTTAGAGAACACCAGTCTGCAAGGGTGACCATTGATGCCTCTGGTAGGAATGGCTCATGCACTAGCATTTCTAAAAAGTCTCTCTTTATGAAAATTGAATTTGTCTCTGGAGTTCAAGATTTCTTTTTCTGTGGGACTGACTCTAGCTGTACTTCCTCCTTAGGTACAGCTTACTGTAATTGAGGCAGAAGAAATGTATTGCAATGGAGGGTTTTGTGAGCATGACGCATAATAGGGTGATTGCCGTGGAAAGCGTAATTTGCAGTGTTTAAAATACTTCCTCCAGTGGTGAGAAGATCTGCAGAAAATCATTAAAGGATCTCCCACTGCCATCCTCTACTCCCACCTGAATGGAAAAAAAAATTAATGCTGCGTGAGATATTCCAGTGAGCTGGGCACAGCCCCTCTCTGCAGAACACTGCCAAGGACCCATCCTCGATGATATTCAGAGCCCATATGTTCCTGACACCACCTGGGACACAGGAAACTATCAACCAGGTCAAATGCTTGTCCAGACTAAAAAAAAAGCACTGTGGTTCACACACCCACTGACAAGGGATGTCACTTGCTTGGGCACAGCTTCTTTTCCTCTGAAACCTCCCAACCTTGCAGTTATTTCTGGGTGTCTCTGGAATGGCAGGAAAAACCTACACGTCCCAGATCTCAGACAATCATCCCTGTAGCTTCTCCACCAAGGAAAAGCCAAATACAGGTACATCCTCCTTCCAGCTGCCAACGAGGTCCACTATCCCTGGATATGTTTCAGTAACTCCTCGCATCCTCACCATCTGTAACCTGGCGTGTAACATCCAACTGTGGCCTTTGCAAAGCTGCCTGTAAGTAACTTTCCAGGAAGGGGGTAGAGGGGGAAGAAACTCTCATAATAATTTGCTGTGAGCAGGACCTCAAGTCTGACTCCAGGGAAGAGATGTCTCCCTGCCAGCACGTGAGACAAGTGGAGTGTCTCAGGATGGGTTTTGCCATCATTTGCAGAGGCAGGGCTATGCTGCTCACACACATGAATGTCAGCAGCAGGATGACTATTTCAGGACCTGGGCTTAAGGTAGGAATGGGGGCAAAACACAGCTCTGATTGGAACAAAATTCCATCATGCTGGAGGTTTCTTTCTTGTCTGTCTTTAATCACCAAGCACAGCAACAGAGCTGAGTGGTTGCATTCAGCCAACACAATGAAACATGGCAGCAGCATATTTTTAGGATATTCTTTCAGGGGGGGAAACAAATTCTAAGGGCAAGATACTGTGATCTAGAAACTCAAACCAGCTGCTCAGGGATTTCTTTGTGTCTTGAATATACTACACAGCACTTGAGCTGTCTTTTCAATTTGAGATGTGTGTTTCAGATCAATAAAAAATCTCATTCAAGACAAAATACATTGTCTCATGATATAAAGCTTACATGACCTGATCAGCAGGAAAAGCTAAGGTAATTGCAATCATAAATGAAAATCCAAATTTTAGACTGAGGTCAGATTTTCTTGCACTGTAGTATCTGCAGGTAATCACTGTGTTCTTTGTGGTCTTTACTCTGAAGTGGAAACCAGAACATATCCCTTTAGTATTTTTATTCACTTCTGTGGCTGTCAATTACCATGGCTTGAATATTCTGTTCATCCTCAGCTTCAGGACTTCTTGATCATCTGGGACAGATCTTTCTCTGTCAGATTTCTGAATGACAAGCAGAGATTTCATCCCCAGGAAAATTCCTTTAGCAGTAACCTGGGCATCCAGTGCATTTCCTACAAGTGCTCTTAGAACATTTCATCAGGTAGAAGATCAATGCAAACAAAAAGACTGTGCAGCAGCATTTATTCTCCAAAAGATGTGGAGCCCTGACGTAGCTCGGCCAGCACTATCAGCTCCAGCTGGAGCCTATTTAAATGTGACATCAGAAGTTTGCATATGCACAAATTAGGGATGTGGTATAGATATTGTTAACACCTGGCAGGTCATCAAATAGGAAAATAATCAGAGTCCTTCTTTTTCACTTTTTCCTTTGTACCTTGCATTTTGGAGGTAGGGGGAGCTCCATGGTTAGCAAAAGTTGGTAGTCGGGAAAAGAAATGTCAGGACTCAGCTCAGTCAAGGGCTCCCTCCTAAGGGAGGGCACTGCTGGTAGAGAGAGGTGCCTGTTTAAGGGACTGTGACACTTGCTTTCTCTTCCCCAAGGAATGGGCTGTAATAGGCTCTGTCACATAGTACAAATGGTAGGTTGTCCTTGGACCCCAGAGGATGGAGCTATCAGGGGCAACAAGTGTCCTGCCCGTCCATACTGCCAAACATGCACACTGTGAAGAGCCAGCACATAACACATATCCACACTGTGTACGTGAGGTGTCCTGCCCTGCTCTTTGGCTTGGGGGAAAGAACCGTGATAAGCAAGAACTCAAACCTGTTTCTTTCTGTAAGGCTGCCAACAGCAGCAAATTTGCATGACTTGCCTGCAATGAGATGCTTTTCTGGCAGGTCTCTGCCTAACTCATGGAAATGCAGTGTGCTTCCAGGACAGCTCAGAAGGATGTACAGGTGACTTGCAATAAAGACAGGTGACAGGACTGCCAGGAATCACGCACCTCCACCTGAGGGTGCTGCCATTAACAAAACTGACAGATGAAGGATGTTAACCACACCAAGGAACATTGTCACATGTGATATTGCAATTCATCAGGCTGCAGAAAATAATTGGTTTTCTTCTTAGGAAGAAAAAGGAGGGGGAAAAGTGAATGTAGAAACCCTTATTTCAATCTGTATTTATTTCTGGAGATTGTTTATGATGTTTTGCTGTGTTTTTAAAAGATACTGAGTGTAGAGAGTATAGAAATAGTATATGTGAGACTAGCACATGAAGTAAATGAAGAAAGAAAGAAAATCAGCTTTTTTGTATGCTATCTACCTTATAGTAGAGGTAGATACAGAGCATACAGAATCATCAGTGTTGGAAGAGACCTTCAAGACCAATTCCAACAGCTAACCTGGCACCACCATAATCACCCTAAACCATATCCCCAAAAATTATATATTCAAACTTAGGTACCTGGCATATTTTTGAGAGTGTGTAAATCACTAAACTGCTTACTCTGAGTTAATCTGAATAGACAAAGGAAAAAAAATTGTTTTCAACATGGGCTAAAATGTAGGTAATGCTTTTGTCTTAAAAGTTTCACAAGATGTACTTATTTTATCACTCTAGCAGGAAACTGAGGCTTTTGGTTTAATGAAGCATTTCTTTGAAGTCATGCTGAGTGACTGTGCTGCACATCTGCCTGTCTGCACGGGGCAGGCCATTTCAACTTCCTTTTCTGAGGGAGCACCAAGACAGCTATATATTCACCAGAACTTCATCAAGTGAAGATGAAAGCAAGGTGGCTTTTCTCTCTCTTTGGTTTGCTCTCAGTGCCCAGTGTCACAGGTAAGAGTGTCAAGGGGGACACCTTGACTCAGTTTATGATGGCAGGTGGTGAGGGGCAGGCTGGGATTAGTGGGTCTCACTAGGCTGAGCTGTAGCTACTGGCAAGGATTTTCTATTTCCTGACAACTTTCTAATAACCCTAGTTATAATGTGCAGATAGTAAGGAGTAAATGCCTTGTGCTGAGTAGATTACTTAATTTAATATGCCTAACCTGCTGCAATAATCACTGGGATGACCTCACTTCAAGTAGGGGATTGTGTGCTCCTCTCAAACGGGCCAAAAGGAAAACTGCTTTTAATGGGAAAATAAAAAATACCTCTCTGTCTCTGTCTTGCATACCTGTGTATGCAGAGAGAGGAAGAATTGAAATGCTTCACGGCAAGAGTAAATTGTACAGGTGAAACCCCTTAAACAGATTCTTCCCTTCCGCTTCTTCACCTAGCCCCATATGCTAACATCTAGAGAAACAAGTCTGTCATTCAACTAAAACATCAGAAAAGCTGACTAGGCGGGCTGTACCTTTGTCAGAGGGAATTTAAACCAAAAGCAATCTGAGGAAAACCAAGAAAAAGTATGATGTTCACAAACCCCACCCTCTCAAAATTCTGACCATGATAAATGCAGGAATACTTATTACCAGCTAGGAACAACAATTTTGTAGGATACACGATTTTCAAGTTAAGAAGGGAAAAACTGGATGTATTTGACTAGCAGTGAAGGATGCGTCTCACAATCTGGCATAGGCTGATCTTTTTTGCATTGAGGTAAACTGGTTCTTAAAATAAAAATAATTCATACATGTATTCATAGAAAATAGAAAATCTCAAATGCAAAGAAAGGAATGGAAGCCTCAAAGCATACACATGTAAGAAAGAAATAGCAATTACAGAAAAATAGGAATTGGAGAGGTTTTTTCCTCTGAGATTAAATCCTCACTGAAGTCATTCAAAGGTGAAAGTGGAGGCCTCTATGCCCTTTGTGGAGATCAGACATCTAAACACCGTCTGGGAGTTACTCTAAGAAATTTCAGCTGGAGCACAGGTATGCACTACTGGACACTATTTGATTTTGAAAAATAAAGTCAACATAAAATGAGATTGCTTATATTGAGATGCTAAGAAGTTAAGAAAACTTTTGCACAAAATGTTTTCAGTTAAAACAATCTACTTCACTAGGCTACTAAGATATAATGCAAATTAAAAAGTTGTTTCTACATATATAATTTTTTCAACTTAATATAAATTACTCAAGTGGTTCTTCATAGGCGTTCTTTATATGATCCTTAGACCTAAAGCAGCATCGGCATGAATATGAGAGACAAAATGCTGCGTGTCTTTTGCTTGATAGTCTGATTGCAAGATTCCTAATTGCTTTTCCCTTAAATTTATTGATGCAAAACTTGTGGTGAAATAAGAGAGCATTTCCTATAATAAGCTCCTTGCACTGATAAAAATAGTTTTAGTAATTTTTCTCACAGCACAAGGCTGTGAGACTTGTCATTCAGGCCTATTTTTATTTAACCTCTAACATCATCACATCTTTTAGAATAAAAGATAAGCAGAACATGTGCAGCAATGAAACAGCAGAGATTAATGTTGACCATGGCCATCGAGTAGCTTTGTTCTCCACACATCTAGTCTCTAAGTGTCCATGTCACCCTTCAGTGTACAGGTAACAAATCAGAGCCAGTTCTGTGAGGATGTGTCACTTTGCCCTTGTGCCTTCCCTGCCTGGCTCCTTCCTGGCTGAGCTGGGGGAGTGTGGGGCACTCCGCAGCCCCACTGAGAATGCCTGAGGCCTGGCAGGGCCCCCCTGGCTCAGGTGCCCCAGAGCCACATACCACACAGCAGAGCCAATGTCAAAGCAAAGGAATTGGTGCCCAGCTTTTTTGAGGAAAGAAGGTGAACAGTAGGCACTTGCAGCTGGCAGGACTGCAGGGCAAATTCCCAAAGCAAATATACAGGAATGTTATGATACACAGGGAGGATGATAAAATGGAATGTAAATGGGGGGCAACAAATCTGTACTTAAGGACAACTATACCACTCTATTTTTTTTTTTTTTTTTGGTGGACCCGCACATTCTTTTGGAAAAGAACCAGTGTACAGGGGACTTTTTGTGTATGGCTCTATGGAAGTGACAGATTACTTTTCCCACTGCAACAACCCCCTCCATAAATTCTTCATCTTCTTGAGTTTGTCAGTGCCCTGCATTCAGGGCTTTGGGGACTGCCAGACTCTAACTCATAGGAGGGAAAAAGGGATATAAATCAATTCTACTACAACAGCAGCTAAACGAAGTGGTACAGGCTCCTGCTGAATGCCCCTTCATTTCATCGATCCATTACTCCTTTACATGGCGCACTAAGGACTGCCACCTGCTTTATGAAATTAACAAAGGAAGAAAACACACACACCAGAGCAGCTCACTTTGACACTGAGACAGACACTGGTTTAGGAGGAGCTGTTTAATAACACTGAGAATTGCTTTCTCTGTTGAAGCCACAAAGGCAGTGGGCAGGGGGATGGTGCAGGGAATTAGCCAGTGGGGATAACTTATTTGTTCTTGTAAAAAGGACTGGCGAATAACTGTGTCCAGCTTCTGCTTGGTTTATATTACTTGAAAGATTTTCATTTTCACAGAGACCCTCAGAGCTCTCATTTCTCTCCGAGAAGTGTGACAGGACCTTCCTGGCCTCTTCCAGACACATATGCATTTGCTCTCCCAGTTTTCTCTCTGCAGTCTGTACTGGTGGAGATTTGCTGGAAGTTGTAGGGTCTTCATAGTTGTCTATGGCTAAGGCACCAAATCAAAGATGGATTAGGAAAAGCTTTGTTTAAACATTACTTGCACTGAAATTGATCCTGTGGTTTTTTTTTAAGGCCAGACTGCAGATGTCATTACCCAGACAGAAGTGGTCCATGCTCTGCCAGGTACTGACATATCCCTGGTGTGTGTGTTCCCAAAATTGCACAGCACCCACATCATACAGACATGGTGATCCAAGACTGACGGCAGCCCCTCTACCAAAACAGCTGTATATCACCCCACCTATGACACCCATTACTTCAAGTTTTCTGAGCCTCCTTACAACTTTTCAGTGTCCTTCAGCACAAGGATGTGCTGCAGTGGGGACGACACAGGGTCCTTGTGTTCCACCAATCCAAATGCCATGTCTGAATGCAATTGTTGAGTGCTGCACCTGGAAAATATTACTGTGTCCCTTACTAGGCAGTCTTTTGCTACTTACCCATATGGGACGAAGGCCGCAAAAATTCAACATACTGTCAAGGCAGAAGGTAAGTGATTGCAAATGAGATTTTGCTGCTTCCTAATGAGGTGGGGGAGAATAACAGGATAGATGAACACTTCTTAGTTGGTGATGGTGACTTGTTTGGGATTCACAGTAGTGCCACTGAATGTTGCTTTTACAGTTTCCTATTTACCAGGCACTCTTTAGCTCTTTTATCCAACTCATTATTAGGAAACCTTAATTGTTTGGTAGAATAAAAAGTTTGATAGTAAAGTAAAAAAAGGTGGTGAGGTGGGCAGTTTCTGCATTTTCATTTTGGAGAAACATTGTGGAGGACACTGGATGAGCAGCTCAGGATATGATGGGACTAAGGATGTTGGATCTTCAAATCATGTGCTGCTGCTGCTGTGGGTGTGCAGCACTGGGCACTAGAAAGAGAAAACACCCTTGTCTAATTGAGGCTGAGGGCTGGCATCTGCAGAACATGCTGAGTGTTCACTTCATGGAAGGATGAGTGCCCCCACTGACACCTTGTGAAGGCTGACCTAGAACAGAGGATAGACAGAGTTAAAGAATAAAGTAGGCATTTTTAAAAGGCCTCAGCAAGGTGCCAAGATACACCTTGTGCAGTATAAGACCCAAACAGGACTACAGCCAAGATGAACCCAGAATGGTCACAAAATGGATGACTAGTCATGAGGTCTCTCATTTTTATAAGTTTTTGTCCATTTGCATATTCAAGTTAATTGTCCAATTATAGTTTTTCTCCCCATCCTTCTTGTTTTTCTCTCTTCAGCTCACATTGCTTATGCTCTTGGGCCTGAAACTAATATTGATTGTCCTTGGTCCCAAGCTAGAAAAGGAATTGTTTTGTCTACCTACTCTGTGAAGAGAGTTTACCAAGCCTTAATATGAAGTTCAGAACTACACACTAAAGCAGCACAGAATCTGAAAAATATAAAAGTTAAAACTTAAGGCATCACCACCACCAAAAAGACCCTGGAGCAAAGTGAGGAATTGCATAGGAGAATCGCAGGAATGAGGATTTGGCTGCCTCTTTTAGGAAAAAGGAAGCTGGAAAGTTGTATGACTGCTCTCAATAAGTAAGCGTCAGGGGAGAGTCTGAACTCCTGGAAGGATATTTAAATTATCCTGGTAAAGTAACAAATTTATTTAAATCAGATGAGAATGGATTTGACAAGAAATTAAAAAACAGTGGCAACTGTCAGTGTAGCAACTTTGGGAACAGCTATTTAGTGTCAGCAGTGAGGGCAAAAGCCCAAACTGCTGTGAAAATGGAACCTGGCATGAGTGTTGAGCAAGTCTGTTGTTGTGCACATGGGGAACTGGATTTGATGACCTCAGAAACCTCTTTCTGACCCAGGTTTCTGCTAACAACTCAAGAAAGATTAAAGTAAACAACAAATCTGGCACTGCTTCAGTTTAGATCTGCAAGGTCAATGTGCTCACTCTGTATGGGTCCAAGGCTGTAGACACAGCAGACATTCAAGAGTTAGGAGCAGGGTGGGTGCATATCATTTTAGGGGCATTTTGGTGTGCTCCCAATCTCCTTTTACCTACATCACAAGGCCAGATTGGTAGTCCCCACGCTGGACCATATAACTCCTGTAGCAAGAGGAGGTCCTGTGCAAGACTCATACTCAGGGACATTTAACAATGATGGCACCTGCATGGCAGTGACTCCAAGAATTTTAGTGCTGTTATCCTGGAGACATATCTGGAGCAGCCCAGTGGCATCTGCCTGCCCTGATGAACGCACAGAGGCAAAGACCCAGCAGCTCTGCCCAGCTCACAGAGGATGGGTGTGTTTAAACAGTACATGCTGAATAATTGTGCCAAAGCTGAAGCTGCCACTCTGCCTGCTGTATGGGGGTGTGTTGTGGTAGGCTACCCTTTTGGAATTTCCTTGTGCTTCACAGGGCAGAGGGATCAAAGGGAGTGCAGGGAGGTACAAACTGTGCTAGTAGCTCTATGAAACCCTCCCATGCTGCTTCTGTTCTTCATGCAAAGTTTCTCTCTTTCTAGTACAGCAATTGAGCTAATCAGGCATGGCTTTTTTTCTGCCCTTGGCTGATACAGACAGGTTCAACGCTGTCATTGCTGTCTATAGTTTGGGCAGCCCTTGCTGATATGATGCTCATATCAGCATCACCGTGGCTTTTTTCAGTAACTACAAGATGTAGCAAGCTGTACTACTGATGACTGCTTGCTCGAAAGAACTAAAAAATTGAGTTTGCCACCTTTTGCAGGTTTGTGTTTTAAGGTAACCAGATCTTTTGCAATAAACCACTCTGATTCAAAAGAAGGCAAAAAACCTTAATCCAGCCTAGGAGTGAATGGGATGGAAAAAGGTGACAGTCTATTGTAGTAAATGCCACAAGCCTTGCCAAGGCACCGTGGAGACTTTAACAATAGAGATGCTGACACAACAGCACAGAAATGTTCTAACCCTAGACTCACAACGTATATTTGTACCCTTATAAGGAGAAAACCTTGTTAACCCCTTCTATTGGTCACTTGTAAACCCTCTAACCTGTGCCCATTGGTCCAGTTTGGAGCCTGGTCAAAGGTATAAAAGTAGCTTACTGTACCCTACTAATCAGAAGAAATTGCACCTGGCCTTTCACGTACTCCTGAATAAACCATCTCCGTGGAATTGCTGGCGTCTCTCTTCTCCTCTCTCTGCTCTGCCTGAAGCCCTATGCCCAGGGAAGCCAAGCCTAGCAGCAGCTGGAATCTTAAGAGCTGATATCACAATAAGAGCTGTTATCACTCTGCTGGCTGGAAGGCTCCCCCGTGGCTCGGTCCAAGCAGGCTGGACTCTGGTACTCTGTCCTTTCCTGGGATAGAGGTTTCGGGCCAACACCGGCTACTAAGACCCCTAGAGGCTTCATAAGTCTATGATCAAGTACAGTTTTCATTTACATCAAAGAGAGGTGAATCCAGATGCACTCAACTTGTAAAAAGCTCACAGAGCAGCAGGCCTTTATAGGACAGAGACAACAGAGGACTTTAGCCAACAGGCTGTTAATGGAGATGGGAGTCAGAGATAGGAGGGGGAAGCAAGTAGCTGGGACATATGACTGTGAGAGTGGGCAGAAGCTGTTTCCAGACTGAACTCTGGGATGACGGCTCATCCCCACGCTTGTACTCTGCACGGCACTTTTGCATGGTGGTTTGTCCCAGCAAAATCTTCTGTACAGTTTTGTTCCTGGAGAAACTATAGATTTACTTGCTTTGTCCTTTCATTATCCTCTATGCACTGCCCAGCCCTGTTAGGGCTTCTGTGCTCTCTGTCCTGCTGCAAGAGCTGGCTCCCCTGGTCCTTCACTCTCAGGGACAGTGGAGGGAAGCTGCTTCTGCTGCTGGCTCTCCCAGGCACAGCTCAGCGCACTGCCTTTCTTCACATCTCTGTGGCCCAGGCTACATGCTGGCACCATTGCTCTGTGCTTGGGTGCCATGTACAAAGGAAATTTCAGTCACCAGAAAGTCCCCACTGACAAATAACATGGCAGTCTGGGACAGCTGAATATTCTCACTCCCCTCAAGATAAGAAATAAATTAAATACATACCTCTTCTATCTCAACATGCAAGCCAGAGCTACCAGGGCAGCAGAGCTGAGGAGTTTTCCTGCGTTGAGTGCTGATGCCTTGCCTCCAAGGAGGAGGGAAGGCAGGTCTGAGGGCAAGGGACGATGGCAGGATGTGCCACATCCCTGCCTGCCCCATGGTCAAGAGTCAGAGAGGTCTGAGCTGACCATGGCCCTCATAGCACCTCCCACCCAGCACCACTGCTCTTCCTGTTTAAATACACACATGCACACTCACAGACCCAACATCTGGATCACAGCAGTGCACTGTTCACTGCACCACTCTGGTCAGCCTCCGCAGCTGGATGGAGCCCTGGATTGAGAATAGGTAGGGTAGGAGGTGGAGAAATGGTTTTTGAAATGGGTAAGAAAGGAAAGAGTGACAAGTTTGGTGGTAGTGGGCAGGTTGGAGAATAACAAAAGGAAAAACAGGGTTAATCTTAACCTAACTGACATGCTGAATAGCTTGCTTAGTGAAAAAAGAATATCTGCAGATATCTTCAGAGAAAAGGAAATAGAGGTGCACAAAATTGATGTGAAGGTTTATTGCCACAGAAAAAAAGAATTGTAACATAAAAATTGTAGCTTCCAATTATTCTCAGCTCTGAAAGGAGACATCGTGATCCTGCAGTTAAGAAAAGCTTTTTTAAGAATTGCCAAGAAGTTCTGGTAATGCTGTAAATTGAGTCATGAAACTGCAACTAGAATCAGATGCAGGGCTTTCACTTGAAAAATGTGTCTAGGGGTAATGATTGAAAATTACAGTTCCCTTCTAAACCAAGAAGTGCCTATTCCTTGAATAGAAGACTAGTCAGCATTGGTTTTCAAAGCACAATGAACATCATGTTTCTGATTTTCCTCCTTGGGTTTTGTTGCTGTTGTTCCAATGACAAAAGAGGAGAGGCACTACCTGAAAAAATTGTGGTTAAAGCAGACTTTAGAAATTCCATGCCTTGAGGATGAGACCTCTGAAAATTTGTCCACTTATCCTTTGAAATGGCTAGTGGTAAGTATTTTTCATCTCAGATATAAAGTTCAGAAAGAACTACAAGGTATTTTTGCAGATTGAAATGAAAATGTTCTACTCCACTGTGTCCTGCCTGCAGAATCTGCTAAAAAACTTATCAGTCATATTGGACTGTGATAATAAAGGAGAAAAGTATAACCATAGGGTTGAAAAATATACACTGCGAATAATAGCTGTTAAAGAAGCCAAGAGGAAAAATTCCATCTTAATTGCTTTGAATTTTTCAGGAGCACATAGCAGGTTTAGGGAAAGTGGCTAATAAAACAAAAATATTTCTTGTATTGGATTTCCAGCAAGTTTTTTTGTAGTGAAGCTTTAGTATCTGAAAAATACATGATTACTATGTCGGATAGTGAGACAGGCTGCTTTGACATAGAAAAGAAAGGTATTGGCTAATGTTTTCGGTTTTGTGTCACAGAGGCCACTGAAGACATGAAAACCCAGTTATCAAGCTAACCACATGAAAAGCTGTTTTTAAGCAATTTTCTGTCAGATATGAAGCTTGCTGTATTTTTGTACTTTATCTCACTTTCTGGATATATATTTATATGCATGTTTTAATGCAACCTTTTAGCATTCGTATCACCGCGTAGAGATAAGTATCAGTGATCAGTGTCCTTGAGTTTTCCTTTACTATGTCAGTTCTGCCAGTTACTCTACAAAGTACCAGAGGAAAGGGGAAAAAAATATCCCAAAGGTCAGCACAGTGATATATGTGGGTTGCCACGCATCATACAGAGTAAAGCTTGCAAATATGTACAGATGTCCAGGACATGCTGGCTGTACTTATAACCAAGGGTGGCTGCCACACAGACAATAAGAGAGATAAATTTTAGTTATTATTATCAAGGGTTTCTACTTAAAATTCTAAAACAGCAAAGTTTTCCTTGAAATTTCAGTCGCATTTAACATGTCTGGGATGTTCATCATAACTTAAAGACTGGTGCAGTGAGAAAGCACCTCTGTTGCTCTCTCTGCAGGCTACAGAGATCAGAACTCACAAGACACAGCTATTTACTCCATATTTTATTGTCAAGATGACGACTGCTCTTGGTATTGAAGTTCTGAGAGAGAATATATTTGGAAAAAAACTCCCTGATATTGCAAATGTCCCCTTACTGCTACACAATGTGCAAGGGAAGCTTTTCATAGTGGGAATAGAGCTGGCTTACAAAAACATTTCACTGTGTGTGTGTCTGAACTTCACAATTTTGTTGGTTTTTCTGTACATAGGATGAAAATGGGTGGAAAGAGAAACTTGTGACCAAGGAGCCCTCCTGTCCTGCTGTGTACAGGAACAGCAGCATGCTGTATGGGCAAAAAGTCCTCCTGGGTTTGAACAATACCCTAAAGGTTTTCCCCACCAAAATCACTGATGATGGCAGAGTCTTTTCCTGTCACATGCTGTACCACCCAGAGAGAGTCCAGAAGAGCAGCACCACTGTGAGAGTATTTGGTAAGGGGCTTATGCCAACTGCCTGCTACCTTGCACTTGGAAAGGTGACACTCCTGCCTGGTTCTGGAGCCAATAACTTTTGACAGACACTGTGTTTTTTACAAATGTAAACATATTCGCCTTGTCATTTTTTTCAGCTGCTATGACATAAAATGTTAGTAAATGGTGGAGTTTACTCAATTCTTAGAAGAATGAGTCCCTTCAATTTCTGGCAAGAAAAAATAGTAGGTTCATTGCACATATATCAATCTCACTGTCAGGCACATGGCAAGACTCTTACCCTGATAAGTAGGCTTATGTTGGGATTCTGTGTGTTACAGGGAAGCACACTGGTCATCAAGATCTCCGTGTCCCAATGACCATGCTGTCTGTGGTCAGGAAATCATAGCCACAATTTAGTAAACAGTTTGGGACTACAGTTGTAGCAAAATCACATCCTCAAATGCATGTGACATTCAACTGCTGCCAAAATGAGGAAATGAGTGTCTGGAAATAAGGATCCTGGAGGGGGGTCTCAAATTGGCCAGGAGTGGCAGAGCCTGTGTACTGCAAACATGTGGGCTGGCATTTCATTTTTTGTAAGCCTTCCCCATCTTTAGTTACTTGCCTTGTTCCATTTCAAGTGGCTTAGGAACTGCTCTACTATCACTAAGGTACAACTGAATCAGAAAATTGCTACCCACTTGAAAACCAGGCTTTATTTTCTCTTTAGAGATCAGTTGGTCAGGAAAACATATCTCCAAAGCTATGAAAGTTAATGAGTATTAAACACTGGGCCTGTCAACAGTCCCTTGACCGTAGCTGATTGTCCGAGGAAGCCCATAGCTTGAGGATGACATGGCCATTTAAGGCTGAGGCTTTGAATTCAAACGAAAGTTCAACAGGGAGCAGCTGAAAAAAGCAAATGTGTCTGAGGGCTGTTAGTCACTGATGTAAAAGGAATAAAAACAGAAGTTAATTATCTGAAACCTCCTCTTTCATTTGCATCATTCCGACACTTTTTAAAATCAACATTTCTCATATAGCAACAGTGTTACCTGGGTAATCATTCAAGGACACTAATATACTTGAACTCTCTCTCTTCCATCACTGCTGATGCTCTTGTCTAGATTTGTGTGTCTCTTACTAAGAGGTTGCTTTATTTACCTTTTTCTCTGTATTGCTGAGAAATATGTGCTTAGCTGTGCATGACCCCACATCAAAATATCAGTACAGCAGCGTAGAGAGGCAAACTAGAGGAAACAGCTGTGACCCTTGGTGGTGAACAGTCTGCATTTCCCAGTAAGTGCTGGCTGGCTTTGGACCAGGGTGCTGTGCCACCAGCCTCTCTTGGAGGGGTCCCAAGGGCAGAGCTGGCTCCCTGAGAGCCTTGAGGTTTGCAGTGGGTGTTGAGGAAAGTCTCTCAGACCTCAGCTGAGTAAAGTCCATCACTCAGAGGAAGTATGCTTTTGTGCTCCTAGCCCTTTTGCATCTGAATTTTGCAGGTGAAATAACTATTTTGCATCTTGGCTCACTCTTTTCTGTTACCATTTGCTGAAGTTGTGCCGCTTATGATTGCACCATCTCAGCTTTTCTCCATATACTCTCTTGTGCCCTGAGCCAGCCCACATCCCTGCACAGCACTGGCAGAGACACTGCCTGGGATAATCCAGCATTCCCAGGTGACATCTAGGGACAAAGAGTCCTTTCAGATAGCAGCACCTCTCTTGTTCCTTGCGCTGACCAGAGAGTAAAGAAATTAATATTTGCGTTCTGGCAGTTAGAGCCAGCCTCAAATGGGTGGGACAGAAACTGAAGATAGTATATGCATACAAAGTCAACAGCACCTTATGTTGGTTATATCTGTCATCCTGGTCATTAGCTAGGGCATGGCTAGGGAAAAAGGCCAGTGGAAACCTGGGTAGGTTTTCCCATCTTGGCAAGCCAGCATCTCCCCTGTCACCCAAATATTCATGCAATTGAATCCCTCAGGCTGAGTGGCTTAAAAGTAGGGCAGGAAGGGCAGGCAGCTATTGCAGCACAGAGCTGAAAGGGACAGGAGGAGGAGAGGGTGCCTGTGGGAAACTCCTCATGCAGGATCCCTCTGAAAAATACTTCAGGCAGAGCTAAACACAGCAGACACAGACCAAGTCTGAGGAGTGCCAAATAGTTTTCCCTCACAGCTGTTTGAGGTGGCCCAATGGGGCTGAGAATTGGAGTGGAGAGGATGGAGAAGGTATGAAAAGATCTCTCAAGGAAGTTGAGAGTCTTGGTATGTTGGGAAAAAGCAGTCATTCAATGAAGATAGCTTTTTTTAAGAGGGTGATTTTGGGTCAAAATACTTAAAAACATTTCTCTTCTAGAATAGAGTTCTTTTAGACAAAAGTTGCTGTGAAAAGGTATGGCCTTTTCATGTCTAACTTTGCCAAATATTGATTTCTCCTTTTTGTAAAAGTTCAGAAGCAGAAACTACTTTACTAAATATTGAATTTCTCCTAGATCCAAAACATTGGTAAATATCCTAGCAAGACGAATGTCAAAGTGTTAACAGGGGCTGAAATGTTAATTGGAAAAGATCTGTTAGATCATTCAGAGCTATGTGTGAGAGCTGCCTGCCAGAATAGCTACCCCACATCACATCTGAGAAAGCAGAGGATAGTGCTCAATACTGGTGTGGCAAAGCATACCTATTCTCATAAAAAAAACCAAAAGGAAGAGCATGCACTAGACCAGACATCATTTAGCCTCCCAGGCAACTTCTGCAGCGATTAGAGGATCCAGTTAATGAGAGTTTTCCCTGTATCTGAAAAAGTCTGTCTGTCTTCTGCCAGCTCCACTACCATCTGTACAGTTTTGGCAAAGAAGAAAGAATGAAATCTTAGGACACTCATCTCCTGATAGGAAGAATCTGAAACCCCTGCTCCACCCCACCCTCCAAAAAAGCAGAAAAACTCAAAATCCAGAAGAGATTTTAAAAAACAGGAAATTCCACTCTAAAAAAGCACTGTAAGTCCAGAAAACCATAAGGCCATGACAACTGCATGTAAGTCATGCCCAGACAGAATCCATCAGTAACATCAGGCAGAAAAATGGAAATTAAAAATAAAGTCAGCAGGGTCCTTGGTGGATTGGCCATATAAAACAGGAAAACCTGGATAGTTCACCTCAGGGGGGATTGTAATTAACTGAGGTGGTTCTATACCAATTAACGGGGTAAGAAAAAGAGAAAATTATTTTAATGATAGAGATTAAAGTGAGGTTTATATTGGAAAGATAAAGAATTTTGGACCTCCTAAGTAATCCAGTCCAATTTCAGGGCCAGAAGTCCAATTTATCTGAGGCTTCTGAGATTTGTTATACACTAACACAGTTTCAATAGTTCTTACTTAACAAGTCAGTCAATATTGTTCCAAACCAGACATCCCAATGGCTAATTTGGGAATGTAGTATAAAGAGTCTTAGGGTATCTGATAGCTTTCCCACTATATATATATACAATCAATATATACAACATATACAAAACATATACAAACAATATATATATACACAGCTATATATATATATACAATCAGCTGTATATATATATATATATAGATAGATAGATAGATATATCAGCTGCCCAGAACCAAAATGCTGCAAAACCAGAAAAAAACAGTTTTTTGTTTCATGTGGATGTGGTCATCAGTGCCCTGCTGGTGAGGCTTCCTCTGGTCTTCCTGGCAAGACAGGAAGCATCCGTGGGGACACTGTCACATGTCTGTCCAGGCAACAGCATGTGGATATCTGGTATCCAAAATCAAACATTTGGGGATTGGCTAAAGCCTTTGGAGATAACTTTGGCAAGTACACAGAGGAACCAGGAACTGGGGTATATGTGATTTCATGGGGCCCAGTAAGGGCGGTGTTGCTGCCGGAGCTGTGACTGCAGGATGGTTTCAGTTTGTTTCCCCAGCAAAGCCACCCAAGCCTGGTTGAGGTAGGCAGTGAAATGCATCCCAGACCCTGTGGCAATAGCTGCTAATACAGTCTTGTAAACCACTTCCTTGACCTCAAATTGCATCTGTAAACACTTTTATCTTGCTTGATGTGTGGCTGGAGGTAGGATTTAATTCCCATTCTTCTTATGATACAACGCTGTTAAGTGTTATTAGAAGCTGTTATTGTGATCTGCAGTGTCCATTTCACTAATACATTTATGTTTGCTTTCCAGCTTACCCTGAGATCTTCATTAGCTTGGAGGAGAGCTCAGACAGCACCTCGCAGAAGGTGAGCAATTTTGGACAAAGACTGATGCCTGTGACTGCCACCATGCCACCCGAGCAAGGCCAGGCAAGCTGAGCTGAATCAGGCATAGGAGTCGTCCACCAAACTGACTGAGCTCACAGGACAGCAGGCAAGGCATTGAGTTAACAGGAGGTGCTCACGCCCTTTCCTCTGAGCAACTGCCACCCCCACAGCAGTGAGCACAAACCAGAAACTTCTAAAGACTTCTCTGTGGTGTGGGCCTCTGTGACGGTGGTCACAGGGGTTTTTTAGATGGATGGAAGAGACAGGGATCTTGATTCCATGATCAGAAGGCTTGATTTATTATATTATGATATATATATAACATTATAACTATACTACATAGAAATAGAAAGGCAAGGAGCTTCATCTGAAGCTGGCTAAGCTAAGAATAGAATAGAAAGAATAATAACAAAGGTCTGTCTATCAGCAGAGAGCGATAGCAGCTCCACCGTGAGTGGTCAGTTGTTGCAGTGTGGCGCCATCCCTGTCCCCAAATCCTTCTGAAATATGAACCTATTTCCCATCATCCTTTGCCTTCCTGCCTAGCTGCCTATCAATCAAATCTCCCTGGGCCATCCCCTTCTGACACCTGGTTGGCCTTCACCTGTCCCTTCCCCGCCCCCCGGGTCCGGGCTTGAAAAGGACACGAGAGCACGCGGCCGGTCTCAGTTGCTGCATCCGATTCCATCAGAGAGTTCTGTCTAAGGTTAGATCCTGGAACTGCTACAGGGATCTACGATGTACCAATAAACCTTGGACTAAACTTACAACAGAGCTCGCTCCTTTCTCTTCACTGCCGCTGGAAGCTTCACCAAAGGTAAACTGAGTCCCTTTCCTGCCTGGAACTTTCTAAGAGCCTAGCTGTTGCCTCCAGCCAGCCAGAGGTATCTCTGTGGGAGAGAACCGCAGCAGCCGCCTCTGGTTCAGCAGCAAGGGCCAGAAGAAGCCAAGCAGGATGCACCCGGAGACCACAGGATTATAAATTCTATAGTCAGTAAATCCAAACACCTACAGAAGACCAATCACAGGTGGACCTGTTGCATTCCACAGCAGCAGATAATAATTGTTTACATTTGCTACTGAAACTTCTCAGCTCCAGCAGGAAAAATACTAAGAAAGGATTTTTCACAAAAGGTGTCTGCGACAGGCCTCTGTTTCAGTTTTGGTAATGGCAAAACCTAAAATCCTACTGAATTGCCCTGGCCATGCTTGGTATAAAACATATTTATGGCTCATATGACTGACTAGTAAGTCTCTCTGGCTATTAGCTATGGTGCTTTGCTTCCTGTTCCATCCCTCCAAGTTAAACCTTTTTATTGGCAAGTATCTCAAATCAAGAAGGTTTTCCTTGGAAACAGAGCTTGTGGGCAGGCAGAACCTTTTACTATCCATAACCATCCACTTCACACAATCCATGTATCAATAGGTTCTGAAAACTGGTATAATTTTCCTGGTGACCTATTTCTGGGTGTGGTGTTGGACATTGTAGGCTTATGTCTGCATTGTCCTGTTGAACAGAGCAAGGGGTGCCTGCTATCACAAGACTGGGCAATAGAAACTCCCTCAAGAGCCTCTGTCTGTTCTTCACCTCCAAACAAACACCAACTTCTTTACTTCTCTTTTCTGCATTTTATTGCAGGGCTTAAATCTAGTGAGGATATCAAAATTCTATTTATTCATAGGAGGAATTGAAAAAATATTATGACCTAAAAGTGCCTGAAAAATAATGGAATAATGAAGAGGAAAATAGGAGAAAGCCATTATACTACAAGCTCAGGTGCTGTTTACCATGGCAGGCAAACAGTTTCAGCTGGATAGTTTCAGTCTTTGTACTGAATGATTGACTTCTGCTGGCTTCACTACATCAAGCTTGCTTCCAACTTTATGTGGGAACCACTTTCTTTGAATGAGAGAGCAAGAGAGGTTTGTGCTGCACGAGTAACACATGCACTTTTCTTCTGTTGAAAAGAACAAGGCCATTTCTCTTATAACAGTGTTTAGTACTTAACAGTGTCATAACCTGCTAAATAAATATACTTGGGAATCTCCAGGCAGCATGAGGATGAGACCTCTCACCCTGCTAGTGCCCAAGCCTTCATCTAGCCTTGACTTTGAGGTCCTGCCCATCTATTGTTTGCTGAGAAATTAAACAGAGCACAAACACAGATCTTTGGAACAATTGGCATAGAACCAGGACTACTGCATCTAAAGTATCCAATTCCTTGTAATTTCTGGAGATGTCATACATATTTCGTCTGCTTCAAAGGTATCCACTTTTTTATATTCAACATATCGGGCTAGGCCGTCTTTTTCATGGGAATTGTCTCTTTCTTTATCTGCTGAATGAAGAGAGGATTTTCATGGCAATCAGAAAATGTCTTATTCTCATCACACACACTGCACCCATTATTAGTTCCAGTGTTTTTCCAAGTGAGTGTTTGTCACTGGGAGCAGGAGGGTGGGGGTCACTCTATATCTCTCTAGCCACAGCACAGGACTGGAGGGGATTGGAGTCCTGACACTCAAGGCAACAGGGCTGTCCCTGGGCTCTCATTCAACAGTCTGCAATCAGAAAAATGAGGGAAGTGGGCAAGAAACACAATAAAGAGAAAGCAAGTGCTTCCTTCCAGAGTATTGTCCATACAGGCGTTTGGAAGCTGGCAGCCAGGAGGGAAATGTCAGAGTTCACCTAACATACATACGTGTGTGTGTGTGTGTGTGTGTGTGTGTGTGTGTGTGTGTGTGTGTGTGTGTGTGTGTGTATTTAACCTAACTGTGCTGCCCCACAGCCTAATGTGAGCTGTGTTGTGAGGAAGGCATTTCCCAAGCCAAGCCTTCTGTGGTACATGGACAGAGCGAACCCAACAGAGCAGCCTGGAGGTAAAGCAACCTGTCCACAGAGAAACAGCACAGCTACAGGAGTGGTTCCCAGGGAAAGCTATGACTTTTATCCACTTCTGCCCCAGGGAACCTGTAGGTGTCTATGTGTCTGAAGGGGAGTGCACAGCTCTCAAAGCTGTTTCCCCCATCAAAGGAAACATTTGACAAAAGGCTGTGACCAGAGTCCTCTGCCAGAGATGGGAACTATGGTTTGGCATGACCACACCATTCTTGCCAAATCTTTGACAGTGTCTCAGCAAAGAAACCTGCGGCTATATGATCCTGCTTTCCAGTACCAATATTTTGCACAACTCTGACTTAGAGTTTGGTGTAACAAGAGGGTACTTTCTTTTTTTTTTTTTTTTTTCTCTCCCCAAGAAATTTCTGTGGTACAAGAAGACTTGCAAGACAGTGAAGGTTTCTATGAGTTGAGATCAACACTGCTGTTCCAAGGGACCCATAAGACACATAAGACATTCTCATGTGTGTATCTGTTTCCCTTCCTGGGAAATAAAACGAAGATTATTTCATCAAAAGAAATATTTGTTTCCTTTGGTACGTTTTTCTTCGATAGGACACAACTAAAATCTTAAGAACACCAAACACATGTATTCGCTTGTTATTTAAAATACTGAAGAAATGCCAACAGTATAAAAGCTTTATTGTACAAGTTCATCACGCAGTTTGAACTCTCTGGCAGGTTTTTTGGCTCAAATATTTGCTTAAGCCTCTGAATGAGCTAAGAAACTTTTGCACAAACAGAAGACACTTGTTTGTTTAGGCAGATCTGCTGTACTTCCCATACCCAAAAATACGCTAATACCACATGGCACTGGTGTGCTATTATAATTATGTGTTTCTCATAGACCACTCATGGCTCCCTGGGACATCAAACCTTCAGATTCAGGGCTATGTTATACACTTTCAGTAAAACATGCAAAAGGCTGCACCTCTGTGGATAGTGGACAAACTCCCTTATAATCTGTACTGTAAGAATTAGCTACATGATTAGGGAAGTGGGGAGAAATATTGTCCTGTGTTTTGGTAAAAGCAGGATTCTTGGTGGTAGTTTTCAGCACCTCTGAAGATGCAGGGTGATTGGTGAGAAGGGCAGACAGATTTCCTTTAGCACCCTCTTGTGCATGTCTCCTCTTACGTGCAAATGCATATTTATACCTTTTTTATTTTTTTTAATTATGTGTGCTCCTGCTGCACAGACAATACAGCTGAGCTGCTGACCCCTTAGCAGCATCTAGGGGCATGTCACCTATCATGGCAACTATTTCAGCTCAGCTGGGTTCTCTTGTGCTGTGTATATTCCTATTGATATGTTTTTCCACAAAGCATGACTGTAGAAAAAGCCACAGCTTACTCCTCTGTAAACACAGCTTCAGAGAAGAGGGAGATAAATCATAAATTTTTCTCAAAAATTACTCATTTCCCCCAATTTGCAGTTTTCTAGAAATGTATTCCTATCAAAGAGCCGTCAGTTAAAGCTATGTTCTTGTCAGGTGTCTATGCTAATGCTAAGATAGATCCACTCTGTATAAAAACGTTAAAGTATTTAGATGTGATAGAAAGGAAAAAATTACTTCAATTCTCAGCTATCCCTTCTGCGAAGGTGCACAATATGAAAAAAGCCCAAACTAAATTTTCAGCCTTTATAACTACTTTTAAGAACTGCTTTAATCTTTCTCTTTTTTCTCCCGTCACAGACAATAAGTCTAATGAAGCCTCAGCTGAAATTTTTACTACCACAGTTTCAGATGGTAGGATAAATTAGAGAATAAAATAACTTGGGTTGTGTTTGAGGTCTGTTTATAAAGTTGTAAAGCTGTTGTAGCATTTACTACTCTAAATGGGTAGTAAGGAACCCCTTCCTGCAGCTTTGACTTCAGAGAAAATACTACAAACCAGTATTCTGGTGATGTAATCTGTTATAATTAAGATCAAGTGTAATTAAACTCCAGCCTTGAGAGGCACTTAATGTTACTTCTGATGCTTCAGCTGGCCTTCAAATATAGCTCTTTCAGTACTGAACTAATAAGTAAAAATAACAGCCCTCCTAATGGCTCTACCTTCTGTTTAAGCACAAAGCCAAGATCCTCAACATTTTTGCCATGTTAAAGAACTGATATAATGTTTCTTAATTTGTGCAAACTTCGTAAATCCTTGGTCTTCCCCTGCAAGTTTGTCTTTTTATCAGCTTATTGCAGACAGACAAATGTTCAGTCCACACCTCAGCTGAAGCCCTTTGGAAACATCTCTCCTGGAGCAGTTTGTTTTGCTCTGCTCTGCATGGGAGGCAGCATGTAGCAGGGGGTTAGATGAGTTTGTCAGAGAAATGTTGTAAGTAGATGGCAAGAAAAAAAGCATGGGTTTTGTGAAAAACTTTGGCAAGTGCTGGTTGTAGTAGGCCCTGGGGGCTCAGCCAATACCCCACTGGGTACCAGAAAACCATCCCAGATACTGGGGGACCCTGAGAGAGGGAGACTTTTTCCTCTGCTGGCCTCTGCAAGGTGAACTCTCAAAGGAAGCCTAGCAGCTTGCATCAGGCCACCACCCATCTTCGCCTGGTACACTCTGCAGAACCCTCTGGGAACCAGGCACATCTCAAAGACCCTCACTGCTCTGGTTTTTAGGCCTGTTGCATCTTTGATGAGGAGTCCTTTATGTCAGCCAGCTACTGTGAAATCCCTGTTAGTGCAGACAAGGCTCAGCTGAAATGCAAATGAAAGAGCAGCAGTCACAGGAGGTACAAGTATTTGCACAAAAAAGCAGCTGGAGAGTGGATGCTCACCTACCTATGCTAAGATCCAGTCTGCAGTCCCACCCAATGTGCTCCACACATGCCTGACCAGACAGAGGTATTTTCTGGCTGCCTTCCCAGATATATTTTTCTAATGAAGTGTGTGAACTTTAATACATCACTTCCTTCATGGACCTTTTTGGGGGGACTTTATCCATCCTCCTGGCCTATTCAGGAAGTACTTCACCTCTCCTGCTGGGAAAAAATAGGAAAGAAAACAGACATCTAGGACATATATGCTGCTTGGGCAGGATGGTGTTTCTGCTGAGCTTGCCTGTGTGGTTAACAGTTTTTAATTAGAAGGAATAATTTCCCCTCTTCTTCTCTGAGGACTTAGTGAGCACTTTTCAGTGCAAAGTGTCTCTGAAATTTCCTCTCAGAGTTGCAGCCTCTGAAGTGCCTCATGGATGAAACTGCGCAGGTGCCACCACCAGGTCATAAATGTTGTTTCAGCATCTGTGCTAATACAGTGCACCTCTTTTTATGGAATAAACCCATGTGATTAATTTCTGGTTTTTAAGTTGAGGTGCTAGGGGCTCCAAAGTTTTTTCCCAAAACCTTTGTTTCTCCAGGGATTTCTCAGCACAGTTACCTCAGGTATTTCATGTTTCTTTCCAGCCTAGTAGTCTGAGTTGTGCATGGAAAGATTATTTGAAATTTAGGTGTGATACACTTTCTTGCTCCTGAACGTTTCAATTACCCACTTTCCTAAAGCAGAATAAACACCTTTCTCATGCTGAATGTTTGCTTTGATTTGTTACAGACTTCGGTAATTCAACACTTACATCAGCTGCCATGACAGCCTCAGGTAAGGAGCAAAATATTAATTATTCAATATATGTAGGATCTCTACTTTACCACTGCCTAAATGTCATGCACACAGAGTCAGAGGTGTGACAGGCAAAGGTCAGTATGTTCTGGTGCTGACAGCACCAATGTGCTGCTGCTTGGGAAGTTTTGAGCCGTGAGGTTAGCCAAGCAGAGATGTGAAAGAAATCTTGCTAAAACTGCCATGTTAGGACAGAACATTAAACGGCATGCTGAATGTTATATGTAATTCTTACATATTCTTATAAAATTGAATAGTTGGCCTATAAAACTGTAAATAAATTTGTCCTATTGGGACAGAGAGGTCTATGTGATAGAAAAGTTAAAGCCATCACTTTTCCTTGACCCAACAGCAAGGCATCATTCCCATTCATCAATTATATAACTAACTCTGTTTTACCAGAGCATGGATATGGATAATTACATAGAACTACCTTCAGCAATTGAGAGGAAAAACTCACAAGAGCAGGTGATCTCCTGGGTTGATGTGGCTGTGGCCTGTTGTCATGGATGATTTCTGGCAAGGCCCTGGCATAGCTGGGGAGCACCACATTTAAGTGCACAATCCACTCCACAGCAGTGAAACCAAACCCTGTGTACAGAAGCACAAATAAGCAATGCCAGCACCCAGCCAGCAGGAAAGGGTCAGCATTGATAACATCAGTTGCCTTGCAAGTGCCCACTGGAGTTGTGAAATGTGCTTTGAGCATTTAGCCTTAATTCCCACAGCAGGATTTCTGCTGCTCAGTCTGCATTTACCCAACAGCTACTGCGAGGTCTTTGATCTAGGTTGTTTTGTAATTTGCTAACATTATTTTCTGAAGAATCTATTGACTAAATGTGATACCATGTTAACTGTCTTTAGAGCACCAGTCGACATCTGTGGCCTCTCTGGATTTCACAAGTCCAGCAAATTTGACTCCTGCTTCCACAACACAAGGTAATCAATTGAATAAAACTGTTTTCTCTATTGATTCAACAATGTAGAAGAAAGACACATAAACACAATAACTATCTTACTTTTCTGGAAACAAGACATTTAATGTCCATTGAAGTTCTTTTCCTAGTGCTTCGCACATTAACCACTAACCACTGGTTACACTAACCACTGTCAGTGTAACCACAGTTCAGCAGCAAATATATGAGAAAATACTGCCTAGATTTTATCTTTTTTAATGCTCTCTTTAGGATACATTCATTAATTTTGGCAACTGAACAGACATTGAGTGTTATTAGTGTTTACAAAGAAGTTAAATAGTGTTATTATAGTGTTTATGAAGAATACCTACTCTTTTTAGTTAAATATCATGCCTAAATAGAACACTAGAGGAAGATACTAAACACAAGGCTTTGGCCTGCCCCAAAAGAGTGCTCTTTGGGAGCTGAATCCCTCAACATAAAGCTCAGGGGCTTGCAGAGGCTTGACTGAGATATGCCAAGGCAGGAACACAGATTCCAGCTGAAATGAAAATTTGCTGCTTCTCAAACTGCCTTCCCCATCCCCAAAACAGAGACATTTGCCTGGCTGACAGCAGAACACCAAAGTTGCTTGTCCAAGTGGACTGGAAGCCCTTCCATGTCAACAAAAAAAATTCATAACAAAGGCTATAAATATACAATGTGAAGAGAGAGGGTTCTCCTCACTGAATTATGCATTTTCCCTGGTTGAGGTGGTGCAAGGTCAAACTTGCAATGTAAGACAGATCTGAGCCATTTTTCTTCTGCAAGTAACTCGGCCAGCAAATGCCTTTTAACCGGTGGTCCCAACATGTGCCAGTTACGGTATGACAGCCCTGGGTCAGGTCTGGCTCACCGCTGGTCCTCACACTGGTGACACCAGTGTGCTTAAGATCAGCTTCTTGAGCAAATCCTCTGGGCTGCAGTCAAGACAGGACACCAAGCTCAAGCCTTCTGTTTTAGTCTACTGGTTTGGTTCATTCCTTTTATTTTGCAAGTGAAAATCTAAGAGACAGTTGAAAATGCATATGAGAGAAGAGTGCACATATATAGGCAAGAGGAGGAAGAGGGGGAGCAAAACCAAGGCTGCTAAAACTGTAGCCTGGTTTTGCTTAGTTTCCACAACTGCTCCATCACTGAGCCAGAGATGCTTAGGCTTTGAATGATCAGTTAAAGCTGCAGTTCACCTTTGCAGGTTTGTTCAGATGGCTTGATATTTTTCCAAAATTAGACAGTCATTAAGAAATATGGATTCTTTTTAGTAAATGTGAAATAGTTCTCTTGGGAAAATGAAGGTCAACATGCTAGCCACCATCTGTCTGTGTTTGAATATCAGATAAATACCTAGCTGAGCTCTAGAAAACTTAGCAATTAAAAAATGCTTAAAGGAAAATGTCAAATAAGTTGATATTTGGCATCAGGCATTACAGGTGTGACTCTCGTACTATAATTTTTTCAAAACTTCCTTTTGCTAGTTGGGAAAACAGTTCTATTTCACTGGAGCTGGTGACATCCTGTCTAAATTCTGATTTATGTATGCTTGTTCATTGCTTTACTGGTTTCAGGTCAAAACCAGCCAGTACACTCAAACTCCTGAGGTTCACATGAAAATAAGCTGAAATATAGAAATGCTTCAAATGGTTTGTCTAAGTTTATTTACCTATCTCAGTAAAACTCCTCTTGAGTTTCTAGCTTTCAAACCTGACACAGCTTTGTGTAATGCCTGTCTGAGGGAAGCCAGCATCTCAAGTAGTGGGCTACACCTGTTTGACCTCATTAGTCAGAAAACAGGAAAGAAAGAGGGGGGAAAATGAAAAACAAATGATATGGCTCCCTACAGCAATTTTTACAAGGCTTTGTGCTTTTCAGCAGGAGCGCTAACTTCTACCACAGAAGCAAAAGCCTATACCGGTGCCATGGCATTCAGCGAGGCTTTGACAACAGCACATGAGTAGACAACACATCTCCTTTGCTTCACAGGAATGCAACAAAGGAGTTATGAAGCCAAAGTGCAAATGTGGCACCAGCTCAGTGAATGTTGGGTTGCAAACCTACAGTAATCTGGAGCATATTGTAAAAACCACAGCAGAAAGTCCTCAGGTGCTCAATTTGTGATGCCTTCTCTCAGAGCATTAGTTCTGTGGTACTTATTTTCAGCAGCTAGTTGAGAGTTGAGAGTCACCACATTACTATGCAAAAATTATTACTAAGCATGGAAAACTTGTGTCTGAGCAGAGGCCAAAGTCATGTGGAGTAACGTGTACCAGATTTTCAATACTTCACAGAAGCAATTTCCCTGTTGAGTTCCACTGGGTTAGAAGATAAAGGCTTGGGTTTCCAAGCTGTCGAGGATTTGGAGTGGCAAAAAAGGAATGAAAAAACATTTGAGTATCCTGGTTTCATCAGACATATTTATTTTCATAATATTACAATTGAGATAGTTGCTAGGAAAATGTAGTGAGGGCTGAAGGTAGTTTATAGATGAAATAAATTGCCAGAGAAGCTAAATAAAATCGCAGAGCAGCAGTGAAATAATGAGATAATGTGAAGTAATAAAGGCTGGCTAATAGAACATTGAAAGACAACCTCATTAAAGATCAGTAAATCAATAAAAAAGCCCCTAGGGTGAACATTTTTTCACTAGTCTTTCCCTTTAGAAAATCTGTGCTCAGCAATATAAAGCCCAAAGTGACTTCCTTTTTTAAGATCTTGGTTTGCATTTGTGTTTTTGGAATCAGCAGGACCTGTCAATGTGCTTTTGCATTTCCATGGGAGTTGTCTTTTGGCTGAGGCACAAATGTAGCAGCTGCTTTCCATTTTGTGAATGCATTTTTACTAGCACCCACAACCATGCAGTTATACCACAACCTTGTGACAGATTCTAATGCTCCACAATTCTGCTCTTGCACAGCTTGCTGGTCGCAACTTTTTTAAAACCATGCTGAATTACTCTACTATTTGCAGGGGAAATTGTGTGTTGCCCCACTCATCTCCACATCCCTGCCACTGCTTCCCTACACCTGTGCCTGCCTGAACACCAGCTAAGAGATAATGGCCTTGAAGGGTCCTTGGTCCAGCAACTATAATTGAGGGCAGTTTCAGAACACACAGGCACCAGTGAGTCTGCTGAGGCATACACATGAATCCCTGTGCCCTCCCGGGGTCGCTGGGATTCCTGTGATTACCATTATCATTGTGTTCCTGGGATGCTCTAACATAAGCCATTATGTAAATAAGAATAAATAGTGCTCATCAATGTGAAGTATACAGCACAGTCCTATCCGATTTCTAAGTGCATATCCTTTTTTTTTTTGCATATAACTTTGTAAAATGCTATGCATTTTACAAATGTGAATGTGTCATACCTATTCACATAAAATCAAACACCTAATAAGCAAGTAGAAAAGAACTGAATTAATATCGAAAAATCTCAGTGAGTTTTTAGAGTGCCCTAAAACTACATCTTTTTAATGCACACATACATACACACACACACACACACATACACACACACAAACACACACACACACACAAACACACACTTAACTCTCAATTTCAGTCAAAGCCAGCAAGCATCTCACAATAAAGAGATTTTCTTGGTTCTGTCTGGTTAGTCATTTACATAATTTAAACCTAGGTTTTTGTCTTGGATTTATAAATCAGCAGTTTTATCAGAGACTGTCAGGTTCCTCTGTTGTTTCATTTGCTGTGCACATCAGAGAAAGTCAGAGTCCAAAACAGCCGCAGTAGAGCGTAATGAAGTAATCGTGTACAGGTTTATAAGACAATTGAAGGTCATTATTTCTTTTTAGACAAATTTGAATAATTTCACTACTGGATCCCCACATCAGAAGTGTCATGGGAGCTCTGGAAATGCTGTGCCATTGTCTAGATGAGTATTTAACTATTATTTCAGAAGCTGTGAATGTAGAGATGGCTAGAAAAAACAGAAATGTGTCCCTTATGGGGCACTGATCTTAACCATCAGTAGGAAGGGGAAAAACTGTCTATAAACAGATGATAGATGATTTTTGTTGGTCAGACACAAAAATCATCTGCGGTTCTTTAGGTTTCTCATTACCATCAATGAGGTAAAGCTTATCATTCTCCCAGACAGCTCTGCTGCTCAAAGCTGCCTCAATGCTGGCTTGCTGGAACATCTTAACTTTCTTTCTTTTAAAGGCTCTGCCTCTGGAACAGTGGTTACAGGAGCTTGGTGGTAATGACCCATATTAAAATTCAGAGCTCCTACATGACATTAATTTTGGAAGCTGAGCACTTCTTGGGACACTCCTTTCATCCTGTGTATCTCTATGTATGCTCTACATTCGTAGTAAGTGTCGCTGTGAGATTACACATGCTTAATTTGGATTGGGTGATGAACTAGGAATTTGCTATCTCGTCCATGGTAGCAGATTAACACATGAGTCTGCCAGCCTGACTGTAGAGTGTTGAAGCTTGTCCATCTATTCAACATATAGAGATGACAACTCTGCTGTATGAACATCACAGTTACACAGCAAACAGTGGCTGAACACAAGATTTTGAGACCTACACGAGCTGTTATTGCAATTATTTATTTTTACTGTGGACTAATATAACCCAACATGTAATTTTCTAACACTCTGAAACCAAAAGAAAGAATCAGCACCATACACAGACAGAAAATACCCTGCATCTCTTGGCACAGGATTGCAGCACTGGATCATGGAGGGTGGTTGGTGAGATGAAAGATCACCAGCCCTGGTGCAAATGTATGCAAAGAAGTCCCAGCTGTCATTGGTGAAGTCACAAGAAAGTCAATTTTGGTCCAGTCTTAAGGACTGAAGCAAGTCTAGAGTTAATGGAAAATTCTAGTCCTTTTGGAAGCGCTATGCCTTTGAAATAATACTTACTTTTAGGTCTGCTTTTCAGGAATTATATTTACAGTATACATGAAGGAAAAAAAATGTAGTACTTTTATTTTTCTTTGGTCTTAATGAGCTTCCATCACATGCTATCTTCACATTTTCCAAGACCTCAGGGGTAGTTTCCCAGGTGGCTTAAGCCTGTGAAAGAGATGATCCAAGTCTTCCTCCTGTCCTGCCCAAGCTACAGATTTCCTCATATTGACACTAATGAATAAATGATGATGCAGTGGGTGGGCTTGGCTTGGCCCTCTGCACAGCTCTCAGCCAGGTCAACAGCTGTGTGATCACCAGTGCAAGGCACTAGAGCTGCAGGGGAGCTCTGCTTTTGGCAGCAATTGCGGTACCTTCAGGCAGACAAGAAACCATCCCTCTAAGCTTGTTTAGAAATGTATTGTTATCGCAATGGTATTTCTGTAATTAATGCAAATCAGCTAAATTTCAATTATGTCAGGCTTAAAATTGATATTCTGATTTAGAAATGGGATTTGCTTTATTTACTGCTAAACATTGGTCAATGAGTGTTAGGGTTCAGAGCACTGTATTTTCTGGGACTTTAGATTAAATAAATGGCTTACTGGAAAGAATGATCTAACAGACCTTTTTTAGAGTATTTTGTTGTATTATTTATGTTGTAACACAAGCAGTCCTAAATCCATCATCTGTGCTGAACAGAAAACACTTTTTTCCTGCAAAACTGTATTGACCTTCTATGCGTGGAAAGGTCGATGTTAATTTGAGCATTTCTTGTCTGTGTTGTAGAAGGACAGTAGTTAAACTTCTGTCATGTTACCCATCACTGCAAAAGAAGGCAGGCTGTTGGCCTTGAAAACAAATTGGAAAAACCCACAAACAAACAAACAACTTCAAAAAACCCAAACAGATGGATAACAATATTCCAAGGGGTGTGGAGAGCCAGGACGTTCCTCCTTGTCATTAGACGACTGTCCATAGCATATAGACGGAAGGGGGCTATTTTATTATCTCGGGTATTCTGATCCCTACGGTTGCTTCTGGAGGGAGATGCTCCTTCTGACCGTGAGCAGCGCTCATGGGTGTCACCGCTTCCTGCAGTGAGCGCCGCTCCCCGACCGCACATTCCCGAAGGCTGCTGCTGCAGTCTCTGCAAGCGGTGCTCCGCAGGATAACGATGCCTGGGAGAGCTGCCCTGGCTGGGGCGCTCCCAGCCTCTTCCGAGGGCTTTCCTCTCAAATCCCTACGCCAGGACCCCCGGGCGGGCACGGTGGCCGCGCTCCCGCCACTCAACAGTAGGTGGCGTCGCAGCACCGCGTTCGGCTGCCAGCGTGGCCGCTCCCGCCTCTCCTGCCCCGTCCCTTCCCCTTTCCTGCCCGATCCTCCCCTTTCGTCCTGCCCCGTCTCTTCCCCGTTCTGCCCTCTCGTCCCTCTCCATTCCCACCTCACTGGCAACAGCGCGGCAATGCGGCGGTGTCCCTCCCCACCCTGGTGCAGAGAGACGGGCACGACGAAGGGCGCCTGCCCTCCTCTGCCGGCTTTAAGAGAGGGAACAGGGAAAGGGGCAGCGAACAGACTGGGACCCGAGGGAGGAAATTCCCCCCGTGCCAGCCCCATCTTCCTGGTTTTCTGCAGGTAAATTTGGCGTAGGACGGTTTATGTTTCTGTTTGCCTCTATCTGCTCCTCACCACGATAAGAATGGAACATATCATTTACTCGATGTGAAAAGTGCATATTATATGGCTCTACGCAGATATTTACTATGTATTACGTTGTATTGATTAGTAGTGCTGCATTAACATTTTAATAGTACGGTAAACGTAGTTTGTAGTTAAAATGTAACTTTTGTAGTCAAAATAGAAACTATGTATGTGGAATATTTTTTTAAAGAAAGGAATGAGGTACTCGCACCAGACACCAGCCACAGGACACCTAAATCTTTCAGAGAAAGAGAATTTATTGCTCTATTATCAGAAGAAACAAACTTCTTCTCGCCTTGCTCAGCCATGAAGACGCTGTTAGGATTAAGATGAAGAAGTTGACACTGACCAGACAGAATGCTTTGTTTGAATGGAATTTATGCATCATGTATGAATACGCAATGGGCTATTGCTTTTAAGGTTTAATCCTCTGTTAACGTGTGTCCTTTTTTGTGTGTTCTTTTTCCGGCTTATTTTGCCCAGAAAGAGGTACCCAGACTGTCCGTAACTCTTTGTTTTTATTGTCTCATATTGTCCTAATCTCAATTGTTCAAATTTTTAGTACTCTAATTATATTACTATATTTATAACCATTTTATTACTATTAAACTTTTAAGATTTTAAAAACAAGTGATTGGCATTTTTCACACTCAAGAATTGTAATTTACTTCAAAATTGACCCCACCTTAAAGAAGAAAAAAAAACCAAAACAAAACCACCACAACAAAAAAACTCCAAACAAACAAAACAAACACAAACAAACAAAAAAAAAAACCCTACTCAACTGCAGTAACTTCAGAACTTCAGCTGTCCCCCATCCCTGGAAGTGTTCAAGGCTAGGCTGGATGGGGCATTGAGCAACCTTGTTTAGTGGAAGATGTCCATGCCTATGGCAGAGGGGTTGGAACTTGATGATAACTTCAGGATTTCTTTAAACCCAAACCATTCTATGATTCAGTGATTATTTTTAGCAGCAGCTGCCCCACTATGAAAACTGGAATCATTGGCTTGGACTTGGGTTCTGTCAAATCTGGAATTATTTGGCCAGATCTAGTTACCAGATGCTTGAAGGTGGCTATGGGAGTATTAGATACAAACTTTTCTCTAAGTGGAAAACGTTCAAAGCTTTCTGTGTGGTTATAGTAAAGATTTTTTAAGAGAGTCTTAAATGTTTGTCATGGTTTAACCCCAGCTGGGAGATCACTTTCACCAGTAGGATGCAGAGAGAATTGGAAGAATAAAAGTGAGAAAAATCCTGGGCTAAGATAAAGACAGTTTAATAGGCAAAGCAAAAGCTGCACACCATCAAAGAGAAGCAAAGAAATATTCACTGCTTTCTATGGGCAGGCATGTGTTCAGTCAATTACTGGAAAGCTAGACTCCATCAAGTGTAATGGTGAATGGGGAAGGCAAAATGCCATTGCTCTGAATGTCTCCCTCTTCCTTCTTCTTCCCCAGCTTTATATTCCAAACATGGCACCATACAGTGTGTGACATCACTGTGGTCAGTTGGGGCCAGCTGTCCCAACTGTGTCACCTCACAACTCCTTCAGCAGCCCCAGCCCACTCAGTGGTGGAGTGAGAGGCAAAAAAGGCTTTGACATTGTGTAAGCACTGCTCAGCATTAATGGAAATATCTCTACATTATCAACATTGTTTCTATCATAAATCCAAAACACTAGCTCGTAAATCCTCATACCAGATACTATGAAGAGAATGAACTCTACCCCAGCCAAAACCACATTGCTAAATGCAAATCCATGACATAATAAAACCTGCAAAGCAGACCCAAGTCAGAATCTGAGGTCACGTAATAACATGTAATGTCATACTGTGAAATTAGCTTGTCCTACTGTATATATGCAGGTCTTTAATACCTGCATTATACAACCATAAAAGCAACACACTGGAAAGCTAAGCAGCTAGCTGGTTTTATGCACAAGTGGTTTTCATCTGCTCCTGAGGAGATGGTGAATGCTGCAGGGTGAAGGGGAAAAGTCACAAAAGGAAGGAATTTGTTCTCAGTATCTGTTTGCAGTTGCTAATGTGCCTTGTGAAAGCAGTGCCAAAGCCTGGCCATTGCAGTGGAGTGAGTGACCCTTCCCAGCACTCTGTGGTTTGTATTCCTGCCTGTTGCATCCAGGTGGTGCTGGGTCCTGCTGACAGAGGCCCAGGAAAGGCTGCCAGCCCCAAGCCCATAGGGTGCATGGAGCAGACAGGTGTCTTCAGCCTGGCTTGTACCTCTCTGACAACAGAGAGGACAGCTCTGAGCTTAGAGGATGCCCTGCTCCTGGCACACCTGACCGCCATCCCAAGCCTTAATCACCCTGAATTACCTTTTGCCTCACTCTGAATCACATATCCTTTTTAAACACTAGTGCAGCGGCTTCACTTACAAGGCACTTTTTGGTCCTGCAAATTAATTAAGCTTGGCTTGTTTATTTAAGAAGCACCCCTATAATTTGCACGGTGTGCTCCAGTAATTGGAATGCAGGCAGAAGTGTGGTAGTGCCTGGGAGCAGGGAGCAGGCTGTGGGAGAGCACGGGCTCCCTGGCCATCCCAGTGCCAGATTCATTACATAACAGTGGCTCATAATAGGTTTTGTCACTTAGGATTTCCTGGGATGGGCTGTTTTGGCCCATCTTAATACAGATGTATGGAGTTTTCTCTTTTCAGGAATGTTTTTCTCTGCAGCTGTGTTGAAAGCCTTGAGAATTACTCCAGCTTTGTTTCAGTGTTTGTGTTTGCTTGACAAAGCTGTGCACAGAAATTATCCCTCCTAATCAGCCCAGGGTATTGGCTACTTTGCATAGTCTTTGGATTTAGAGTCACCACGTGTCAGATGTGGCAAATATTAGAAAGATCTGTGTATGCTTTGACTCCAGAAGAAGCAGGATACAAAGGAGAAATTTGGTTTTATTTATTTATTAGAAGGCAATTCTTCCTGACTCTGCAATTAACTTTTGAGCAATAACCAATGGAAAGCTCCTGAAAAGCTATGTAGGGGAATAATGATTACTTAATCCTGTCTAAAGAGATTTTAATAGAAGTAATAAGAAATAATATTATATTTAAAATTATTCTTTAAGGACAAGACAAAGCTCAGGGAAGTCCACAGTAAAGAGTATTTGATTTCAGGGAACATATGATTATGTCTTTAAAATTCCTCTTTGTAATATATGTTAGAAATAATTCATGCTGTAAAATAATGTATTTTATAAAGATTGTGAAATCCAAACGAGTCTCTGACCACAAGCAGCCTGAGAGGCGGACATCTATTCAAACTCTGAAATTATTGAAGGCGGCAGGATAACGATCGGCATTGAGCTTATGAATAGACCTACCCAGTGTGATGATCACCGCTATCCCGAGTCATCGGAAGATGCCTAAGAGCGATCGCCCTGTTGATAACATCGATCAAGATAGCCGAAGTAGCCAGAAAGATACATGTGAATACGCGACTTCCTGGGATTTGATCAACGCTGGCTATTAACCAGGAAATAGCGCTTGTCCAGCTCTGCACAGTGAAAGAACCAACTATGAATGTGAAGAGTTACAAAAGAAACTGGGACTCCTTCGCCTCGGGCATAATAAACTGTATAAAACATCCCTGCTGGAAGCGGCTCTCGGGAACAGAGGGGGATCTGATGCCATAGAGGTCAGATCTGTGCTCACCCAGCACCGATCCCAGGCTGTCTCTTTGGCTGTGGTGGTTTTTAGGACCATATTTAGGTTGCAGAAAAAGATAAATAAATCTTTTTCCATTTTTGATAATTTGGCTTTTGATTGATCATTTATAAACCTCTTCCATCTGGTTTGTAGTTTATGATGCTTCATCTTTTTCCTTTCAAAGTCTCCTGTACCAGTTTGCCCAGTGGAAAAATAATGTATCTGTTTGCCCCTTGGTTCGTTTCCAAACGGGATGACTCCCAGATTGATTCTGGCATGCTGCATAGCTTGAAACATCCTCGTGTGGTGTTAACGAAGAATTGAATAGCTCGCTATCGTCAAACATATGGCTTGCAGATGAAGCCATACACGGAATAAATAGACTCCACAACCTGACGTAGTTATGAAGTGGGTATGTATGTCGGCACCTGGCACAAGCGAGATAGCTCTCGTGAAAACTTGTGTCCCGAGCTGCAGTCTGACCCACATCTTTATTCACAAAGGTGTTCCATATGCAGTGCATTACACAACTTTTTCATGCACATTCAACCCCTGGCCCCACCCGTCCTCGCTTCGTATGCTAAATAGGTCCACGCCCTTCTGGGCATGCGTGGTTGGCTGTGGTGGTCGCACGGGGGTCTTTTGGTGATTTCTGAGGCTGAAGGTTGTGGTCTTCCTCATGATTGAACTTTTGAACTGTTCTCCTTTGCTTGTGCGCTTTAAGTCTTTTGGTGCTTATCTGAGTCTGTCTGTCAGTCCTGACTACCTTGGAGCCAGAGGAGCCCCTTTATCTGGGTTCTTTGTGTCCCTTGGTCTCCTCTGGTATTGTTCTTTATGTAAGAAGCTTCAGAAATTTGCATTTCCTAAGCCCTTGGTACTATGGCAGAGGTTTCTTAAGTAAAAGGTTAATTCATTTTGTTAATTCAAGTGAACTTCTAAAATTTCTGTTTCACAGATGCCAGGGCTTGGCTCACAGCAAACAAAGGGAGCTGGAGAAGCAGGCAATATATTGATAGAACTGACACTGAGGCTATGGGTGGTGGGCAGAAAAGAGAGAGGAAATTAATATTACACAGGGTATATTTTGTATGATAGAAATCTAAGTATTTGCAATGGGCTTAGGAAGTGCAAAAACTGTGATAGTAACAGTGGTTTTCTGACTTGATGCAAAATGGAAAATGAACACCATTGCTTGTGGTGCACTTGAAAGAAGTGGCGTTTTCAATGCAGTGATGTCTGCAGAGCTTTGTGATTGAGTGTGTCTGATGGTTTGAGATGTTAAATGATTCCATTGCAGTCAGGGTAAAAATGGTAATGAATAGCTTGGAAGAGTCTGAGTATACTTACATGAAACGTTTAGCAATTAGCTTCTCTCTCTGCAAATGAATCCTGCAGTTTTCTTCTCATCAGCAGCAAAGTGGCCTTTCAAATACATGGAAGACACAGAATCTGTTCCAATAACTTACTAATCTCTTGCCTGCTGACAAATTGCATTGTAAGGATTTGGAATTTACAGGGTACTGTAGACTTTGGGCTGAAAAGGATGATTTTTAAAACATTAACAGAAAGCTTTCTAACAGTGTAAATGTGGCCAGTTTAAGAATGGGATGTATTATCAGGGTATTCAATGTGGTAAGGAGAAAGAGGCTAAGCTCCCTGTAGCACCTGATATTTTTAGCTTATTTTCAGTTCCTTTAAAGATCTTTTAAAAGTTCATTGTTCTGGATTTATATTCTGTATATGGCAGCTGACATATTAAAATTGAAATAAATCACCTTTGTGTGTTCGGAATTAGCTAACAGTGAAAACCATATGCCTCTTGGTGCTTAAATAGCATCAGCCTGATCTGCATAGCTAATCTTTTTACTATGCATTTGAAACAGGAGGGATTTGAGCTGCTAGATTGTCTGGGCTGCCTGTGACATTGGCTTGTGCTCTGCACCCAGGCAAAAGGGAATAGCTGAGTTCTCAGTAAATCCACATAAGGCACAAATGTGACTATATAATCTGTGCAGGAAAATTGATAGTAAAATTTTAGGCTATCTTCACTGCTGAATGTAATTCATATGGGAATGCTCCAGCAACATGGAAAAATACAATAACCTACTAGTCTTGATACAGAATGAAAAAATGTCAATAATGTGGTGTTTTCCTTGTCTGCTTTGGCATTCATTTTTGCAGCTTAACACATTTGTTTTGCCACTTAAACACTTGCTTGAAGTGGAGCATTTGATTAGTCTCAAGTGACAGGACCCTATATAATTTGTTAGTTTAGTCCCTGGAAAATAAAATTGTATTATTAGTGCCATTTTTTCCCTCTGGCTATCTCAATTAATGATCATGATTGCAAGGTTTGGTACTGATTACAGAAGAAAATTACAAAGTTTTGTGTAGATGGAAAGAGGTTTTGTGGAGGCAACAGGTAATTTAATACTCTTCTTTCTTAGAAAAGGAAGGGTTTTTTGGACCACAAGAAAGTTTTTCTAGTGATTACTGCTGGCAAGTGTCTGTGCATCACATCTGATGCTCACAGTTGAAGTCTCACCCCACAATATTGAATGGATGCATGTCCTCCTTCCCTTACCACTCTGGTTGCAAGCTGGTTGTGTCCCACGCAGTCTAAATGTCCTTTGCAGGTTGGAGATTAGACACCGTCTTAACCACAAGAGCCAGGGTGTGCTCATCCTGCACATCATAGCCCGGGGGTGCTGAAACTACCTGTGCACAAGGGAGAAAGTCACTGCGGTGTGATAGCACGGAAGTACCTGATGCTGTCACATTCTCCAGTACCATGAAAGAGTGTAGGCAAATGCTCAGAGGTTTTGGGGAGGCTGTGAAGAGAGAAGGTTTGAGATTCTTCCTGCTTCAGCTGTAGACCTCTCTTTTCTAGCTGATCTCATGGCAGAGGACTGCTCTCATGGCAGATGTGGTTAGATTCCTTCTCTCATGTTAGAGCACACCCTCCTGTTCTCTTCAGACTCTGTTGCCTGTCAAACACACCCCATGTTTATGGCCTTTGAGAGATGGGAAATTGTTAGACATGCAGGATGGGGCCTGGCAAGGACACCCAGCAGTACTGTGTCAGTAGTCAGCCTTAACAGTTTTGGTTCTAGACTTCAGTGTTTACAGCTTCCCTGCCCAAAGGCACAGAGATGTCCCTGGGAACATACCAACCTCTGTGAAGTCATTACCCCTGAACTGCAAGGCTTTCTCATCCTGAAAAGCTACACTTGGCACAGCCGTGGTTGCCAGCTGCATGCAAGGTGTTCACAAGTGCTCTTTTCCTGGACAACCACAAGCTGCAAAGGTGGGAGCAGGACAGAGTGAATAATGTACAGCAGAGCAGATATTTAAAGGAGATAAACTTGCAGGGGTAGGGACTGTTTGGAGCTCCTATGTAATGTAACCTAATGTAACCACTCTCTTAGTTGAAGATAAAAATTTATTTAGAAGAGAAAATGTTCATGGTCTCATACACACTGCTGTCTCCTACATCAGGGCAAGTGTGATCTTAATGGGAAGGGGGAGCAGGGCTGCAGGACAATGAAATGCATGCCATGAGATGCTACCCTCCATGTTCTTCCTTGAGTGTGAGGGTCAGGAGTGCTTTGTGAAAATTCATAATAAACATTACACCTGGTTTAAGCCTCTTCAGTATCAAAGATCTAAAAGCAAAATGTCTTTGTTGGCTTCCTTGAGAAGAAAAATGTTGATTCATGGAAGGAAATAGAATTCTGGTTGTATTCTATGAGAATATACAGTTAATGTGTATCTACAAATATATTAAGTTTATGTATACTTTAAATATACAGTTCAATCAGCAGTTTCACTGCATATAAATTAAAGTATTCGGTGAATAATGTGCAAACTGTAATATACCAAATGAAAAATACCTGCCTAATTAAAAAATACTTCCTTACAGGCAAAACAGAGGACTTCCAAAATACATATCTTTGGTGTTTTGTATTCAGCCTTTAGTAATTTGACAGTGAAAAATTATATTTCAGAATTACATTTGTGGGGTTTTTCTTTTTTTTTTACTAACATGATGAAGTAGGTCTCAGTGTTGTATACCTGGTCATCTCTATACCCTATGGGAAGAGTAGGGAAATAGTATGTTTGTACATATTTTTAAGGTGCGGTTAAGAAAACTTGCTCACAAAGCATTATCCTTCAAAGTCACATAAGAATGCAAGGGAGGAAAAGTGTATTTTAGAAGATCAATTTTGTGTATCACAGCAAATCCAGAAATTATTTGACAGAAAATTCTTTCCCCAATAACTAAATGCAGTGAAAGGTCAAGTGTGAGACTGTCAGGGAAAGGGAATTGTGGAAGAGCAGGTGGTGGGGGATTGTGCTATCTTGCTCCTTAAACCTTCTGCTGCCATGTTTGCTCTTGCCAGACAGTGTGTAAATCTCTACAGATAACACACTTAACTGACCAGCCAGCTTCACAAAACCAAGGTGCTGGCCCTCTGTGTCAGAGGTAGCTTCTTAGGTGCTATGGTAGAAGGAATGGATGAATTTTAGGGGACTGGTGCCTCTCTGATGTGGAACGGCTGAGGGAACTGGGCCTGGTTGGTCTGGAGCAGCCCGAGAGGGGACCTCGTCAATGTCTATCGGTAGGGAGTGAACACAATGGAGCCAGCCTCTGCTCGGTGGTACCCAGCAACAGGACCAGAGGCCATGGGCAGAAACTGAGTCCCAGGAAGTTCCAGCTGAATAGGAGAAAGAACTTTTTTCCTGTGCAGTAACCGGGCACTAGAGTAGATTGCACGCACAGGGTGGCATACTGGAGGCATGCCAGACCCGTCAGGACGCCATTCTCTGCAGGGCGCCCCGAGCTGTCCCTGCTGGAGCAGGGGGGTGGGCGGTTGGCACAAGACGCTGCACCGCCCCGCAGCCGACCCAGCCCTCCGAGATTCTACGAACGCCGCAATCCCAGCCCACCTACCCCACCGGGGCGCGGGGCTGGGGGCGGGGCGCGGGGCGGCTGCCAATGGGGAGCCGCCATGCCCCTTGACGTCACCCCCAATTACATAAGGGCGGCGGGTAGCAGCGTTGTGCCGGCCTGGCCGCGCCGCCCGCCAGCTGTGAGGGAGAGCCGGCGGGGTGGGGGCTATGGCCGACAGCAACGCCGACTGGATGGGGTCGCTACCGCCCGCACTGCGCTCCCTGCCGCTCTCCAACCTCGCCATCCCGGGTAGGGGTAGGGCGGCGCGACGAGGTGTACGGGGCTGGGGCTGTCCGGGCGGTGGTGGGGGAGTCGCCGCGGCGTCGCGTCACCCGTAATAAAGTGTTGAGGCAGAGGCTGGGGCTGAGAGGAGCCCTGTCCATCGCAGCAGAGAATGGTGGGCTTAATCTGTAAATACCGCTGTGAGACGCTATTGACTTGCTGCTTTCACTGCCTGTAGAAAAGATAACTGTGACCACTAGCGGCCGTCCTGAGCTATTGCAGGTGCTTTAAGTAGAGCTGAAGTCGGGTGGGGAGAATGGTTTGGCTGCGTTGGCCCAGCAACTGGAGGTTTATCAAATGGAAGATCTGCTGAGATGGGGCTTTGAGCAACCTGCTCTCGGGGGAAGTCTTCCTGGTCGTGTCAGAGGGCTTGGAACTATGTGATCTTCAGGCTCCCTCCCAGTCCAGACCATTATATGGCATGTCTTTTATACCCTGATTTACAGATAGATAAGGTTATCGACAACAACAACAGATGACCTGAAACTTACTTAGACTGATTTTCTGTCTCTAAAGTGTAAAAAATATTCTTCCTTGCAAATGTCAATAGGGAAGATTTTAGGAGTGGTTACTGTAGCTCCTTCTGATGCTGAATGTTGCAGTCTGGTACAGGTTTGGTTTTCATTTTAGTGCTTTAGCTTGTCACTAGCACTTTGGATATGTATGTTGTAACATACATACAGTCTCAGGTTGTGTCTGGGGAGGTCAGGATGGGCATTAGAAGGAGTTTCTTCACAGAAAGGATGAGTAGACATTGGATGGGACTGCTCAGGGAGGTGATGGAATCACTGTCCCTGGAGGTCTTTAAGGAAGGAGTGGATGTAGCACTCAGTGCCACGGTCCAGTTGGCAGGGTGGTGTTAGGGCTTGGGTTGGACTCTGTTATCTTCGCAGTGTTTTCTAGTCTTCTTCTGATCCTATATAGCAGACATTCAGAAATACCTCCCTAGAAACAGAGTAACTTTTTGTGTCAGAGCATAGCCGCTTCTCTACATGCTCAAATGCCCTTGAAGCATGTAGAGAAAGGGCGGTGCATCTCCTATGCGCTGACTGGCGTGTTACCTGAATCATAACAGTTAAAATGCTAGGTTTCAATCAAAAATGGTGCTCTTTCCTATCTTGACAGTAGCAAAAACTTTTTATATTCTATTGGGAGGTGAGACAGAAAGTAAATTCAATGTTCATATAAAATTCTAATGCCAGCAGACTTTGAAACTTCTTGCAAAGAAAGGCTTCTCTGTTTTAGTGAACTCATAAATCAACTTGTAGCCACTTAAAGACTGTGAAACTCTGCAGAATTTTATTATTTAGGTTGTATTATGGGCAATGCTGCTGTCACTTCCAAACATCATGCAGCCAGTGTTGCAGCAGAGAAACCAAGTAAATGAGTAGTTGTTTCAGTAATGCCATGGTGGTTTTAGAACAGTCAATGTTTTTTTAAGAGCTTGCAGTACGTGTTTATTTGTGATCAAGGTTGGTGTATCTCCCCGCCACTTTCCTGTATATACCTCATGCAACCTGCAAGCAGGCAAAAGTTATTTTGGGTAGATTTTTGTCATTTTTTTATTACCATTATTTTAGTCCAATGACTATTTTGCTGAAGTGGGGTTTTGGTGTTGTGCTTGACAGAGCAACCTTTTTGAGAGTTGGTGGGGGTGGGGGGTGGTGGGGGTAGGGATGTTCCTAGCATTGTGGAATACAGGTGGCAGTTGAGGGATCTTTGCAGATGCTGAACAGCAATGGATATCAGTGTTACCTTCAGAAGAGAGATAAAAAGGTTGAATGAGAAGCAGTTTTGTCTGTTGTTAACACTGTGTGCATATGACAGGAGTAGCCTGCTTTTGTCCATCTCAGGATACATTCTCCCCTGGAATGATGGACTCAGTTGGTTTTGATTTGGGAAGTTTGTTTGCTTCTTCACCAAACTCCTTGTCATCTTTTGTACATAGGAATAAAGATAGAGCTCCAGGAGTGGAAACCTTAAAAACTTCTTTAAACTTGAAATAAAATCAGCACTCAAAATCATGACACTGTTATTTTATACTTTGCACTTTGAGGAATTGCAGCATTTGAAGAATTTTCTTTTTTAAGAACAAAACGATAGTATCATGGGGCTATTTAAAGTGAATTAATTGAGAATGTACACACAAAAGAAACTTCTTAGATTTAATTTATTGTGTCCTACTGTGAGTGGGTAACTCCCTGCTATATTGCCCAAGAGATCTTCATAGGGTTCTCCTGCTTAATTTGTTGCAAACCTTTTGCTTTCAGAGCTGCTTGTTTTCACTGGCTTTAGAAAAGGTAGCTGTGAGTTCTGGGGGTGCTTTTAAAGCTACTTTATTCTATGATTCCATGAGCTGTTTAAATAATCGTGTAAAACACCTTACTTGATGGTAGAGAAGATCATTCTTTCCTCAGGCTTTAGAACCAACTGGTAGTAAGTAAATAATGTTGAAGATGAGTGTTCATGTGGTATATGGGCTGTTTACATAATTATTTAGCTCTGCTCAAAGGGAAGAGAGACTTTGAAAGAGTTAAGACCCTTGTGTGTGATCAGTTCCCACGTTTGGGCTTTTCTGTTACTTCTCTTGGGAAAAACTCTAGCCAAAATGCTAAACCAGTATAGTCATTTGCAAGGAAAAGAGATGAGGTTTCCTCTGCAATGTCATGAGTGGAGGGATCTTTTGCAATGAAAAATTGCCAGATGCTAAGTAACTAAAATGTCATCAACATCACAAGCATGCAGTATAGTCAACAAAAATAACCACCTTCAACAAGTGTTGACCTTATGTGAAAGTCCTGGAGGGTTTTCTTTAAATTATATTCCAGTAATCCTCTTTGGATGTGGGTTTGAAAATGAGCCCTTAAACATTTTGATTGTGGACGTGATCCTTGGCAGGGTATTGTATAGTGCTTGTTTAATATCAAGCTGATTTACATTAAAGAATTTTGTGAAATCACAGCTATGATACTTATATTTTCCTTGGTCATTTTTTTGATCTACATCTGCTGCTTTTCTTATTTCTCCATGTAGAAAAGGAACACAAAAATCTGGAATGCTCTCACTGATCAGCTTTCAAAGTAAATCAGCTAGTTAAAGAATTAGCTGGAGAGCCTAGCTGTTCCTTGCTTGTACGTACATCCTGATAGTTGATAGCACCATGATATGTCCAGTTTGTACTGTTTCATTTGAACTACTGCAGAAATTTTTAGAAAGGCAGGTATCTTGATGTGAAAAATGTGTGTTTTATGATTGGCTTTTTGCAAATATTAAAATGAATATTATGTGTTGTGTTAGAAAGTAATGCTGTATTAATTCTCTTAAGTAGTATGTTAAATATAGTTTTAGGTTATAACAAAATGTTAAAATAGAAACTATACTATGTAGGATACCTTTTTTCTGAAGAAAGGACTCATCCTGTATGAGACAGCTGTCACAGGACACCTAAATCTTTCAGAGAAAGAGAATTTACTGCTCATTTATCAGGAGAAACTAACTTTTTCCTGCATTGTTCGGGCAGGAAGACGCCATTAGGATTATGAGGAAGAAGCTGATGATGACCAGACAAAATCCTGTATTTGAATGGAATTTATGCATCATGTATGAGATGTATGAATACGCAACAGGCTATTGTTTTTAAGGGTTAATCCTTTGTTAACGTGTGTCCTTTTTCGGGCTTATACTGCCCAGAAGAAGGTACCCAGAGTCCACAACTCTTTGTTTCTGTTGTCTCATATTGTCCTAATTCAAATTGTCCAAATTATTATTACTCTAATTATATTACTATTTTTATAACCATTTTATTTCTATTAAACTTTTGAAATTTTAAAAACAAGTGATTGGCGTTTTTCACACTTTATTACCTTGCTGCTAGAGTCTGAAGTCTCTGCATCTGAAGGTATGGCACCATTTTCCTGTTTCATCAAACTTTTGCATTAATACTTGTATTAGAACAGGTGAAACACTTTTTCTGTCTCAGTCTCCTCTGTGTGAGGTCATGATAAGCTCCTGCCTTTTGTTTTGAGACAGCAAGGCAAGGCATTTTAGCAGATGTTCACTGCCAGCTATCAGTGTTTAAGTATTTTGTTAGTCCAGCCTCCAAGGTGCTGGATGAATGTTATGAGAAGAGCAGGCAGTTCTGCCCTTTGGGTCTTGGTAATAATACATTTACTTAATCCTGTTTGGACTATTCCAACTTTAAGTATGGATGTAACAGGTATACTTGGAGTTTTGGATCAGTCTGTACCCCTTGCTTGGTTCCCAGTTCTGGTTAGGATAGCTAGCTATGAGTTTTTCCATGCTGCTAATTTTTTTTTTTGTCTTCCAGAGAAAACATATGATGGCTAAGGTAGGGATCCACTGCTGCTTGCAGAAGCACCCAGAATTATGGATGCCCTTTAATAAATAAAGTAAGATAATCAAAAGTAATTTCTGTCCCCTGCCTTTCCTTCTCTCCCCCTCCATATACAAATGAGTATGTTCCCCAGGCTAATCTGGGGAGGTTTTTGTGGTGATGATAGTTTAGAGGGATTTTTTTATTTTGAGAAGTGGTTCGTGTCAGAAAAGCTGCTTGCAGCCGCTGCTCACGGAGTTGGGCAAGCCCTAGGGTGGATGCTGGACTGTGTGGATGTCCTGAGAGAGCACAGACGTTAACCTGAGGTCTCATGGTGCTGCAGATGTGGACTGGAAAGAACAACAGTTGGAATAGCTGTAGAATAAATGATTGTTTTCTTTCACATAGTTTGGCTGAAACAAAGGCTATTAGTAAAAACTAAGCTTAGTCATGGAAAAGTTAATTTCAATCTGAGCTAAGTTTTTTGATAGGAGTCACTGAAGAAGAGAACTAAAAAATGGAAAATTTGGGAAAAGTAAAATGTTTTACTTTAGCACTTTGAAATGTGTTATTAAAAAAAAAACCCTTACACCAGTGGTTTTCTCCTAGGGTGTAAGATTTCTTTTTAAAAATTTTAAGTAAAGATGTTTGTGTTGTAGGTCAAACTTGGTATATCTAAAGCTGATTTGAAATAGCTTACTGGTTATTTTTTATTATTTTTAAGCTTTTGCCACTAGAAGTCCATTTTTCAACTGCTGATACACCTAGAGCCAAATGTCACACTCAGCAGAGTGTTCTGCTGCTCTGGAACATGCAGGCTGGGCAGGCTACGTTTCCAGGGAGAGTTAGGACAGCTCTCCACCTGTGGCTTCTGGTGGTGTACAGGGCCTCTTCTGTCATCTTCTAGTGATCTCAGCTGGTGTGTTCTTGCTTTCTCAGAAAGCATGTGGATGGCTGGCCATTATCTCATTTCTAAGTCATGCAGAGCATTTGGAATGTGGAGCCATTTCTGTCAGCATCAGGTTGGACAATGGCTGAGGAGTTTCCTGTGGGATGCTGGGTTGTAGGTAGCCAGAGATGACAGATAAAAAATGGGTTTTACCATTCCAGAAACTTTTTTTTTAAACAGAGAAAATCATATTGACCTGAATATGGCCAGAACAAGACCATATTGGAGACTCAGAACAGTTGGTAAAGTCTTCAACTTGACTGTTTGCTGATCCCCAAGAAGAAATGTGTCCTGGCTCTTCTGAAATAGTAAAACTTTGCTGCTCCAAGCTATAGCATAGTCAAGCTGCCTAATTCCCCCTTACAACACACACTCTTGACTTTCTAGCCAACTTGTAATATAACTTTCCATAGTTTGTTCATGAAAGTATCAGTGTGACTAACCCAAAACTTGCCACAGTACAGTGTGCCACTGTTTCTGCCCTTCCCTGAGAAGTTCATCCCAAGAGCCTCAGTAAGAAGCTTCCTGATTTTCATTTAAATGATGAAAGTACTATGAAATTTTCATCCCTGGAAAACAAAGCTTTACAAATACAGCTGGTAGGCAGTCTTAACAAGGAGCAACCCTTCTGGCCAAGCCCATGGTTCGGCTTAAAGGGGGGACGGAAGGCATGGAGAGGTGTTTCCTGAGTTGATAACCTGCTGCAAGTGACTGAGTTGGTGCAGTAGTGTGACCATCCTCATGTTCCCCACCCCCTGGAGGTGATGGGGCCCTGAGCATCTTCTGTACAGGATGCTGTCGTCCTATCCACCAGCTGGCCAACTCTGCTGTCCTGACAGTGTAGCTGTTCCCTAAAAGCCCTGTGAGCTGCTTGACTTGGAGTTGGCTAAGCAGAGCCAAAGTGGTTCTGAAAATAAGCAGCAGCAAGCACTGTCCAGTTGAGAGCTGGCCACTAGGCTTTGACTGGATTGGATGGTTTTTCTCTTTGTCTGCCTGACCCTGGGTGAGCTGCTGAACTTGTTAGTGCTATGTTTTTCTTGTTTATTTATTCATGGGCTGCTGTGGGCTGTGGACGTGCATGCTGAGAGGAGTGGTGATGACCTTGAGGCTGCATCCTCCTCCCAAACAATATTCCTATGGAGTTCTCATTAAAAGGATCATTGAATCATCTGAACTGACCATCTGTTGGATTGAAGCTCAGAAGGAAGAAGTACAAGATTTATGTTGTTTCACCAAGCTTTATTTTCCCTCTCAATTTAGTTTGCATCTACCAATGAATCAGGTGGTAACCACTAGAAGAAAGTATCTGCATGAGTATAATGATGTTGAGGATGATTGGTAAATGCACAATTTTCTGAAAAGACAAGTTGTTTTATTACTTTTTTAGGCTATTTGATTGTAACAGCAACTCTCAAATATTTTTAGAGAGGCTATTAAACTATCTGGACTGTTACACTGGTGAGACATTTGATGGATGTTGTTCCACTGTTCTTAAGTAACCAAGTATTCTTTTTGTATGTCCCTTTGTGAGGAACTGGTCTGGCAGACACTAGGTCTGTGTAGGAGCTCCCCTGAAAAGCCAGTCTTAAGGCTTCTCTTTTTAAAGAAATTCTATCATCTGTTCAGCCAAAACCAAATTACTCTTGAAATACCACAAAATTTTCTTCAGACAGTATACAAAGGTCCTAATTAATTTGGTTTTTTTCTGGAAAAAATGTCTTCCTGTGATTTATTAAAATCTGTATACCCTAGAGAAGGACTTAAGTGTGCCTGGTAAAAGAGTCTGGTAAAGTGTCTTCAACTTGACTGTTCACTGATGTCCAAGGAGATATGTAAATGGTAAATGAGTGCAGAACATGTCAAAGTTTTACTTCCAATGGAGAAAACTAGTTACAATGTTGATATAAATGGTTGTTGCTCTCCTTGCATGTTGTGAAAGTTTATTTGCCTACTTTTCCAGCAAAGATGCTAAAAGAGGAGAAAGTATGATGTAATAAAAATTTCTCTATAGCTTTCTCAGAAGAGAATGAGCCCTTGGTCCACTCAGTTCTGAGTGGTCACAAAAGAGGAGTTTAGAATTCTAAGCTGAAGGGTTTTTTTCCTTTTTGAGTGTGTGGATCCAGTCAGGCTTTGAAATGGTAGTGATATGATGTGTCTTTCTTGCATTCCCATTGCAGACAGCTGAGAATGTTGATAAATGAGAAATCATTGCTAAGTGACCTTAACCTTCAATGGCAATAACTCCAGCCAGTGCCAAAAGTATTTCTTCTGGCTGGAAGGAAAATCAAACTACTCTGTGACATTGTGTTTGACAGTTTTAGGTTGTCTTTAAGCTCTTGCATCCCATTGCACTGCCTGAAAGGGGCAGTGGGGGAAATCAGGGTAGTTCTTGGATAGAGAGAGGGAGTTTTCCTAAGAGGATTTGGTCTGTATTAGGATTTGTCTTTCTTAATGGGCCTGCATTAAGAATATCTAAAGGATTCTTGTAGGTTTCTTAAAATGCACTCATCTCTATAGTTTTAGATAATTGATTATCAGTAGGATGTTTCTCATTTTTGCTTCATCTCCTTTTGCTGGACAAGTTAGTATGAACTATTTGCTTTTCATTATTGATGAACTTTTAAGATGTTAATCTTCTAATAAGAAAATCTGGATTGTTAATGACCTGAATCCTGAGGACTTCTAGACTTTGAGAGGCACTTTTGCTTATCCTGTTTTTCCCTCGGTTTTGGCATACACAGGAGATCTGGTTGAAAAGAATATCAGTGGCCTTGGCTTGCTAGCACTTACATCCTGTGTTTTTGGAACTTGGTTACTGTTCTTTTGCCCATCTTGGCTGTGTAATGCCTGCTGTACTGTGTCATGTGCAGTGGTTTGTAATGTGTGGGGAACGTACTTTGTCTAGTAAGCGAAGTTTGTGCTAAGAAGTTCAGCGTCACTACAGTTCGGGTGATTCTTTGGTTGTAAGTGACCCTGTAATGTTTTTAAAGGAATGAGTATGTTTTTTTGACCTTGCTTCTTAGCTTCATGCTATGTTAAACATTTGTTTCTTGCAATTTTCATCATGTTAGTATTCTATTCATGTAAAGATTAATCCAGCTTATTCAGATTTATTTAAGTTTACTCAGAGCACACTTGTCTGCCCTTGTGCTTTCATTTATTGCTTCTTTGTGGGCCAGATGTTTGCAGAAAGTGTCTTGAGCTGCTGCTTCTGACTAGTCCACAACCTTGGAACCAGGGAGGCTTGCAGTGTGCTGAAACATGCTTGTATCCAAAAAACCCTAAGAGTTTTTGTCCTGTTTTCAAGTGATTAGCAGTGCACAGGTAGTGTTCTAAGTTGGAAGATCTCTGCACTTTACATGCAGTATAATTGTATTTTTAATATTCCATGACGGTAAATTTGCAAGGGGTTGCAAATGATGTTAATCCCTGTCCCTCTGCAGTATTTGCAGGAAGTATTATGTGGAAACAAAAGATATTACCAAATGGTACAGAATCATAGAATATGCTGAATTGGAAGAGACCCACAGGATCATCAAGTCCAACTGCTGGCTCTGCACAGGGCACCTCCAAGAGTCACACCCTGTGTCTGACAGCATTGTCCAAACACTGCTTGAACTTGGACAGGCTTGGTGCTGTGACCACTTCCCTATTCCAGTGTTTAGTTACCATATGGGTGAAGACCCTTTCCTCAAGATCCAGTGTAAGCCTCCCAACTCAGCTTTGTGCTGTTTCCTGAGTCCTGTCACTGGTCATGAGAGTGAACAGCTATAGCTAGTATTTGTTGACATTGGAGGCTTGATAACATTCTGTTGATCAGTGTAATTTGTTTCAGCTCCGCCATGGGTTATTTGACTATCCGTGAGTAAGTAGCATGACAAATAAACATACTGGGAAGTTAGATTTTACTGAAGATGTGATGATAAAAGGCTGCTGTCTAACAATCAGCACAAGGGCATCAACAAGAAGTCATCCTGGACTGTGAAATACAATCTATTTAACATATAAATTGAATTGAAAAGTGAGCTGTTTAACATAAAATTAACTTGAGGAAGTAGTATAAGCAGAAAAAAAAAAGAAGTTTAAAGATATGAATGAAATTTAATCCACAGTTGCAATTACTAGGATAAAATTAAGAGATCTGTCCATCATTTTAAGTCTGGCATCTGGAATATATATACCTATATAATATTATTCTAACTATAACACAGCTTTTGGTAGTTAAATGTCTGGGCATTTGAGGGCATGTGAATTCTTTCCTTGAAGCTGCCAGTCTTTGTCAGATGAAAGAAATGAAACAGAAATAAAGCTGCCAGATCATTAGCAGTCCCCTAATTTTTATCTTTGAATGTGCAATCTCTTTCATGAATATTGCAAATTTAATGCTTGCTGCTTCGTGCTGCACATCTTTACCCAATTGGAAGCAATTGGCAAATCATGATCTCTTCATTGTGTTGCCTGTGCCTGACTCGGTTTTGGGAAGGGCTGAGCACCAGTCTGCTGCCATGTCCGTAGAGCATCTCAGTAAGGTTTGCTGTCTGAACGCTAGTCCAGTCTTGTGTACAGTGATTCCATGTCCTGCAGGTGCTGGAACATGCTTTTGAGGAGGTTCAGGCTGGACTTCTAGCCTCTCCTTACCTAAAGGACAATGAAGATAAATTTTCTTGGGTCTTCTCTGCCTTTTGACTTCCCAGTGGGTGAGGTGGAGGTTATAAATACCTAGTTTTGTTAGTTGTTTTGTTCACAATCAGTAGGTTTAAGGAATAGCTTTACTATAGGAATAGGATGTTATTTATATTTAAGTTGTTAATTATCATGTGAAATGTCTTGCTTCAATGATTCTTGAGGTTGCTTTTTTCCCCAAGAAAAGTACTCAGCATAATTTGCGACAATGCACATTATTTGTGTGGTGGGGAACAACAGATGGTGAGAGATTTTACACATGGTGGGGTGAGGGATTTTTTACAAAGACTTTACAATGTGTGTTGCTGTGAGAGTTTTGTGGTTCTTGCTCTGTCCAGGACCTGCCAGCCTTGCTGCTGTCGCTGGGCAGTGTCCAAGCACCTTCACACGTCCTTGTGTTAGACATTAATTGAGAATCTGCTTAGCAAGCTCTTACACTGAGCTCCTGACAAAATGGGGCTGGTCTGCTCCATTCCTGCCATGTAGGCTCTGCCCTTTGCCTTTGAAGTCTTACAGATTTGGGTTGGTTTAGGTTATGCTTTTTCAAAAAGAAATCATGCTGTATCACATGTATCAGCAAGTAGCTTGGCTCCTGCCATAGCAACAGAATGGCAAGACTTTATGAGTTGAGAGATAGAGCAAAGGAGAGCAGGGATTATTCTGACATCATGATGCAATCAGCTTAGCATGTACTTAACATCTAACAGCTAAGCTATGTTAAAAGGCAGTGCCTGAGCTGGTAGTATATCACAGTGATCTTAAAGAAGGGCCTGGTGGATGATGTGGATCTTCACCTTGCTGTTACCCCACAGCCCCACAAGTATCCAGTGCTGTTGCTGCAGGGTTTCAGTTTTTTGACCAGAGTCAAAACTTTGTGGGTCCAGGTTTGGCCTAGATATTGGTGACTGGCCTTTTTAAATGACCACTGAAGACCCAACTGGACTTCTGCTGTCTTTCCAGCGTCAGTATTGATCACAGAATGATAAACAGAATTTGTGATGGTCCCCTGCCCTCTTTAGATGGTGATGTGCTACCAACAGTGAAAAGGAGGATACGTTTTGCAAATGCAACTAGCATTCTGCTTGGTTATATCTAGGTATACGTGTTGGCTTCAATGTAGGAGGAAAGCTCCATTTCCTAGGCTTTTAGCAGAGTCATGGGGCAGGAGTTAATAGGATCTTCTCTAACTATAGAAGCATGTCACACATAGTTCACTTTCCTGTTAACGAGTGCAGTTTTTAAAGTATGTGGTGAAAAAGTTGCAATGTGGTGACTTGTTTGGGTTTTTTGTGGATTTTTTTTTTCTTTTTTAATACTGATTTCTAGTGCTAGGTTAAAAGTAAAATTTGGTTTGTGATAGTGCAGGGAGAAAATTTGCTCTTTGTATCCTTAAAAGCACCTTGTAAGTGTCAAACTGCAAAGGAAAGACTTTTGTAGCTGCTAAGTGAATTATCAGAATAAGGAAAATGAGTTGTTTTTTGGTTTAGATTTACTTAGACAATTCTGAGGTAAGAACAATGTATTAGTGGCAAGATAAAATTCTCTTTCCTTTGTAAGTCAGATTTATCAGTTTGAGGAAACATAATGGTGCGAGTGATTCCTATAGGTTCAAGCTGCTGCACTTAGTTGATATGAAAATATTTCTTATGTCATTATTCTATGTTATAAATGATCAATCAAAAGCCAAATTGTCAAAGAATGCGAAAAGATTTATGTTTTTCCGCGATCAAAATATGGTCCTCAAAACCACCACAGCCAAAGAGACAGCATTGAGCGCAGGATCGATGCAGATCCGACCTCTATGGCACTGAATCCCCCCCGCCCCCGTTCTTCAGAGCCGCTTCTAGCAGGGATGTTTTATACAGTTTATTGTGCCCGGGGCAAAGGAGTCCAAGTTTCTTTTGTAACTCTTCACATTCATAGTTGGTTCTTTCACTGTGCAGAGCTGGATAAGCGCTATTTCCTGGTTGATAGCCAGCGTTGATCGAATCCCGGGAAGTCGAGTATTCACATATATCTTTCTGGCTACTTCGGCTATCTTGATCGATGTTATCCTCAGAGCGAGATGATCGCTCTTAGGCAGTTTCCGATGACTCGGGATAGAGGTGATCATCACATCCCGGGCATCTATTCTTGGGCTAAAGTGCCAATCGTAGTCTGGCCTGACTCCAGGAATTTCGGACTTTGAATGGACATCTGCCTCTCAGGCTGCTTGTGGTCAGAGACTCGTTTGGATTTTGCAATCTTTATAAAATACATTCTTTTATAGCATGAATTATTTCTAACTTATATTACCTTCTACAGTGTTAAACTGTCTTCTACAGTGACCTAAACAGAAGAAAAAAAAAATAAAAATTGATAGAATTAAGAACTAGGAAAAAACTGAACAAAAAACAACCAAATGAAAGATTTTTTTTGTGCAGAGATACTAATTCCAAGGCAGAAGGCAAACCCCTTGTGGTTAAAGTCTACTTTCCAAATATTGTAGAAGCTTGAATGACTCATTCTGCTGTACAGGGAGGTAGGTGAAACTTAAATACCTGTAAACTACAGTTTGAAGCATCATACGGCTTCTGAAATGTCTTCACTAGATGTTTGCTCCTGGGTTTTGTTTGGGGTTGCGTGTTTGGAGATGGGGGAAAAAAATGTAGGTGTTGCTCCACAACTGACAGCCACTTGGTGATGTAGTTTAGTGGGACAGGTACTAAAAAGATGGCATCTTTGGCACTTCTCACTTCTGTCTAGAAGACTGAATGGCAAGCCATAACAGAAATTCACTTATACAAATGCTGTGAAGAATTCATGGAGAATTGGTCAGAATAAGTTTTAGTGTTAATTTGTAAAGTTTAAAAACTCACCTTCACACTACCTGTTCACTGTTTTTGAGCTAGTTGAAGTCCATGGAAACAGAGTGCATTTAAGGTTACTGAGAAGTGATGTTTAGTTTATGCACAGTCTGTTCTTTCATCTGGATTAAAAATGCCAACAAGATAATCCAATTAAATAATAATCTTGTTTGTAGCTCTGATCTTGCATCACAAAAAATGCATCACTGCTCAAGTGAGCACTGGTACATAAATAAAAGGTTTGGATAAAGGAGGCTGTGAATGCCTCAAATGTTGTCTTGAGATTGAATGTTGCGGATTGCGATTTCAGAGAGTTGCAGACTGAGGTAGAGGAGGAAATTTGAGAAAAGCATAGTCCTAGAAGCAGAAACAAACATGCAGGAATGTAAAACATAGGTGCCAGGTCGCTGTACCCTGGGGCGGCTGAAAAATGAGCTCCTTGGGTGAAGATGCTTTCTCTACACTCCCGCACAGATAGCAAGTGGGGTTTGGCTTAATGGGCCAAACTCTCATCTCCTATCCTGAAGACAAAGGGTAGCAAGGGCTGTTGGAGCTCCTAAAAGCGTTTGTGCTGGCTGGAAATTCACAAGGAAGGTGAGCCTGGAGCAGCTACAACTTCTTGGCTAGATTGCTGGTACCTAGTGCAAATGACCACAAATCCTGTGGTGGATCAGCTTCTGCTAGTCTTTGTTTTATGCTGTTTTGGTACGGTGCAGGTCAAGATACACTGCCTTTTCACTCTTTGTTCTGTTACTGACTTGGCTAAGGTAGGGATATTTCATTATGAAGCCTCTAAGGGGTCTTAGTAGCAGGCGTTGGCCCGAAACCTCTATCCCAGGTAAGGACAGAGTACCGGAGTCCAGCCCACTTGGACCGAGCCACGGGGGAGCCTTCCAGCCAGCAGAGTGATAACAGCTCTTATTATGATATCAGCTCTTAGGATTTCAGCTGCTGCTAGGCTTGGCTTCCCCAGGCATGGCTTCAGGCAGAGCAGAGAGAGGAGAAGAGAGACGCCGGCAGTTCCACGAGATGGTTTATTCAGGAGTACGTGAAAGGCCCAGTGCAACTTCTTCTAACTTAATAGGGCACAGTAAGCTACATTTATACCCTTGGCTAGACTCCAAACTGGACCAATGGGCACAGGTTAGAGGGTTTACAAGTGACCAATAGAGGGGTTAACCATGTTTTTTCCTTATAAGGGTACAAATATAGGGTCAGAACATTTCTGTGCTGCTGTGTCAGCATCCCTATTGTTAAAGTCTCCACGGTGCCTTGGCAAGGCTTGTGGCATTTACTACAATTTCAGTCACTCTGAAACTTTTATTTTGGAGCTTTGTTGCTTCTGAGGTTTTTTTCCCATTTACTACTGAATTTTCAATTGGAGGTTTTTCTAATAAGCAATAATTTTATATTGGAGATGCAGTTTCCCTGCTTTTTTGGGCATGCATTATTTTGGTTGGGACTGGTGATTTTGACTGTTGGTTGTACTTTTTTGATTAATCTTTTCATCATGCCTTCATCATGCTCACTTGAAAGCATGCCAGGTAAAAGACATGTTCATGAATTTGTTTAACATGAGCTTGGTATCCATCCACACTGTAACTGGTGGTGTGTTCAATTGTTCCGCCTCTAGGTCCAGCCAGTCATTGCCCACTGTTCAAACTACTAATCATTTATCTGCCATCTTGGGGCTAAAGGGAGATGTGCTGGTAAGGCATGTGCAAATGCAGATCCCTCAGTCCATTATGTGAATAAAGAAACCTGCTCCAAGATGTTTGGTGTGTAAGGTTATGGTTGCATATACCAGGTGTAAAATAAAAAAGAAGTCTCAGATATTTAAAATTATTCTGGAGTCTCACACTAGATCAGTCATGTACTAGGCTTTGGGAAAGCTTTGGGGGTTGATTTGTAGTTTGTGAAGGAAGGAATGAAGGAAGGTTAGAAGGAGGTTTACCTTTACCATAAATGTTTGTTTTGCGGTGTTAAGAGAGCATTGAAATTGGGAGCTCGTGAAAGAAGGTTCAGACTGAGGACCTTATGAAGCGATATGCGGAATAAATAAACTCCACAACCAGATATAGTTATGAGGTGGATATGTCAATGCCCAGCACAAGCGAGATAGCTCTCATGAAAACTTGTACCTGGAGCCTCAATCTGACCCTTATCTTTATTCACAAAGGTATTGCATATGCAATACATTGCGGAACTTTTTCAGGCATATTCAATCTCTTGTCCCCCTGTTCTCGCTTTTCATGGTAATCAGATCAACGCCCTTCTGGGCATGCATTGTTTTCTGTGGTGGTCACACAGGGGTCTCTCGGTGGTCTCTGAGGCTGAATATTGTGGTCTTCCTCATGACTGAACTTTTGAACTTTTTTCTTTTGCACATGCACTTTTGGTCCCTTGGTGCGTATCTGAGTACGTCTCTCGGCCTTGATTAGCTTGGAGATGGCCTTGATTAGCTTGGAGACAAGAGTCCCTTTATCTGGTTTCTTTGCATCTCTTGGTCTTTTCTGTTATGGTTCTTTGTGCAAGAAGCTTCAGAAATTTGCATTTTCCTATGCCCTTTGTACCATGGAAGAGGTTTCTTAAGTAAAAAGGTTAAAATTCAACACATAGTTCTACAGGCTAAACTTTAAATGCTTAATTCATATTGCTAACTCAAGTGAACTCCAAAAATCTCTTTCACTTGTGCTTAACTCTTGTTATACTGTCAGGGAAAAGTAAGGTGTAAAGGATAGTCTGAAAGACTCACATATGAGCATAATGCTTCTGCACCCCTGTCATACATGTAGGACTTTGTTCAGTTTTCAGGACACATGGGTACATGTGTTATGGGATAACCACTTTTTCTAAAATTATTTTTCTTGGCTTTTTTTCTAGGATCACATGATTCTTTCAGCTACTGGGTCGATGAGAAATCTCCAGTGGGACCAGACCAAGCAACAGCCATCAAACGTTTGGCCAGAATTTCCTTGGTTAGAAAGATCATGAAGAAATGGTCAGTGACTCAAAATTTGACTTTCAAAGAGCAGTTGGAAGGCGGGATCCGCTACTTTGATCTTCGTGTATCTTCCAAACCTGGGGAAATAGGGCAAGAGATTTACTTCATACATGGCTTGTTTGGCATCAAAGTATGGGATGGGCTGAAGGAAATGAATAGTTTTCTTGAGCAGCACCCCAAGGAAGTAATCTTCTTGGATTTCAATCATTTCTATGCCATGGATGACAGCCATCACCACTTCTTGATCAACAGGATCCGCTCAGCATTTGAATCCAAACTTTGTTGTGTTGAATGTGTAGAATATGTGACATTACTGTACATGTGGGAGAAGAAACACCAGGTAGGGAAAGGATGTTTGATATTTTTCAAACCCAAAATGTTAAGATTTTAAAGAGACAAGTCAAGTGTAGCTCCCACTCACAGATATTGAACCAAGGATGTTGCTGATGGTCAAGTTAAAGCCCACTAGGGCCTCCTCTATGCAGTGTGCATGTTTTCCTCAATTTACATGCAGCCGTGTATCCCCTTATCTATGGTGTGGCCAGTCTGGCCTGCTCCCAGGCACATTTGTTAAATAATTAAACTGTAGTGTCCTTGGAGCCTTGTGCTCCTTACAAAGGGTTCATGCCCTTCTGGAAGGGCATGTAATGCAGAGTGCTGTTGGTGAGGATTTTATTAACTGTTGTCTTTCTAGCCAGTGTGAAGCATATAAGCTTTAGCATGACTAAGGTATGGATGGAATTTCTTTCCTCCTTTGCAGCCATCCAGATCTGCAGAGGTGAGGTTAATGGCTCTTCTCTGTGGTAACTGCTCCCATAGGTACACAAAAACTGAGAACAGAAAAGGGTTTCAGCAGCAGCACATAATTCTTGAACTGGAAATGAGGCTTTGAGGAATTGACAACATTGATTGAATTGACAACTGAACTGATGCTGTCAATGTTAAGCTTCAAGATTAATCTTGTGTAAATATGGGTGTTTGTAAAAAAGATGTCCTCTTTGTGCTGTAGAGAAGTACCTAACAAGGTAAAAAACATTAACTTTGGATTTGAGTGTTTTGCTGACTGCAGGACTGCCTTTGGTTTCTCATGCAGCATGAGCACGATGCTGGTATGTCAGTCATGTGCCAATCAGCCCTGCACACTTTGCCCTCTTAGAAGGAGGTATTCAGAAGATGGCAAGGCTGCTAAAATCCTTACCTTCAAGTACAGATAGAGTATTTTCTGGCATTAAGAAGTTGCAATGCTTTTAAGCTGAGTTCTTTAAATGACGAAGGCAACTTTGTCATTTTAAACTGATGACCAATAAAGCCTGAAGCAATCCTGCCCTCAAAGCTGAATAAAATTATCTCCATCTTCTTTGTAGTGTAACAAATATGCTGACACTCATGACTCAAGAGCAACTTTTTTGCTTAGTCCTCTTCACTGCTATGCTAGGTGCAACAGTACTGTATGAACTGTTATATAACAGTTATATTTGGTTATGTATGAACATAAACCAATGCAGCAGGCTGTTCAAATACAAATATAGTAATTTTGACTTGTTTTGTTTTTTTCTTTTTTGTTCTCTTAGGTTCTCATATTTTACCACCACCCTTTGTATCAGGCATATCCCTTCCTGTGGCCAGGTAATAAAATGCCAGCACCATGGGCTAATACAACTAATGTGCACAAACTGCTGCAGTTTCTGGAGACCACACTTGGGGAACGAAGCCGTTATGGGACTTTCCATGTATCTCAAGCAATTCTCACACCTCGAGTAAAAACAATTGCACGGCATCTGATTCGTGGTCTGAAGAACACACTTGTTCATAGGTAAGGACTTGTCTTGATTGTTACAGTTCTTTACTTAACATGTCTTGTGTTGAAAGAGGCACTGAGCAAGAAAGAAACTAGGAGATGTCTGCTCAGGCTTCTGAAAGCATGCCTTTTTGCTCAGTACTGTTGTTCATGAAAGATACTTGCAATCACTGAAAATAAAGACAGTGCAAATAATAAAGGAACAGGGTATATATGTATTTCCCGGTAATTGGAACTTTTGAAATGTGATATGATTTTGTAAAATGTAGGATGGATTTGTGCCTTCAAACCAGTAAATTCATTTCAAACTGGCAGAAGTTGGATCTAAGGGGGGGTGGGGGTGGTGGAAAAAGCTTGTGCCATTTCTGGACTTAGTTTTTCATTTACCCATACAAATGTCTCAGTAATTTCAGTAACAGCCAGAGATGTATGACCTAGGGCAGTATTTTACCTTGCATTTTAAGGGGGCTTGGGGGAGGAGGTTTTCCAAAAATTAGATTGACCATTTGACTTTTTGTAATACCATTGACCATTATACAATTAATTTTCCTATGAGTAAGGTCCCTGTTAGAGAGTTTTGCTTTGATTAGCACAGAGTGACAGTGATTTTTATTAGTATTAACAGCATGACCAGGATAATTTAATATGATTTATTTTATGGAATTACCATGTTCTAGATCGTTTGCTAAAAGTTACCAGAACTGTAAAAGTCTTCGTGGATATTAGGAAGAAATCTTTACTGTGGGGGTGGTGAGGCCCTGGTTCAGGTTGCCTAGAGAATTTGTGGATGCCCCATTCCCTGGGAGAGTTCAAGGCCACATTGGGTCGGGCTCGAAGATGTCCCTGCAAAAGGCAAGGGCTGTTAGAATGCGATGATATTTAAGGTCCTTTCCAACCCAGGCCACTCAGTGATTCTGTGAATAAGAAAATCGCTGGTTAGGTATAAATCTCGGCATATTCAGTCCGGTTCGTGCTTAGAGGCGTTAGTCCGGCCCAAGCTGTTGGTTCGGTGTCGGGGCCGCACCTGTGCCGGCCGCGCTCGGCACCAGGTGGCGCTGGGGGCCCGCGAGCGCCGGACCCTGCGGGGCATCCGCGCCAAGGCCGGGCGGGATTCCTGGGCCAAAATTACCAAAGGATCGTTGCATTTCGTGGAATGGGCGAGCAACTCTGTTGCGAGGGACTCCTGGGCACAGATCTGTGCTCTAAACCACTGTTAGCGGGAAGCCTGCCTTCAGGCCGTCCCTTTCTCTCATCCTTAACACTTGTTTGCAATTAAACCGAAAGTTGCAGATTTGCATAAGTGTGATTACTTGTGTGCATTTGCACAAGCTAGCTGATACGCAAATCTGTCCGTGTTTTATGTAGATGCCTGGCTTCTTGTATGGAAATTTTGCCCTGGATTTGAATATTTAAATGTTCTCAGCTCTTGCTAAAGGAGAGAATATTTAAATGAATATTTAAATTTTCTCAGCACTTGCAATAAGTCACACTTAGCTGGCTGAAGGGTGGAGTGTCCCTTGGCAGTAGTTATGCCTTCATAGTTCTTGATAAGTTTTTTTTATTGTCCTGATTCAGCAGACGTGAAGTGGTTTTACGTTTTTTGGGTTTGCTTTTTTCTCTTAATCATTCTGTTAGCTAATTTGCTAGCCTACCATCTTCTCAAATAATGTATACATGTTACAGCACTAATCTAAATAATGCAAACATATTTAACCATTTGTGTCTAACTGCTGAAAAGCATGGTATTTCATGTTAGAGTGCAAGAAAGCTGTTGCAGACTCCTAACTTGCACTGTTGTCCAAGAAATATTTGAAATTTCTCCCCCATAGTAGAATTTCTAACTGTTTAATTCAGTTCCTGACACACCTCTCCTTTATCCAGTTGTAGTGATGTATAAGCAGGGTGTTCAACCCCTGTGGAGCTGACAGCTTTGTTCTAGGTTTGGTTTCCCTGACCCCATTGCTCTTGAGTGAGTCTCGAAGCTGGAGAGAATTTGGGAGAAATGCAATGCTGCTGCCTCCAACTTTTTCTCCTGCTTTCCATGAGGAGGGCAAGGGAGCATCTTGGGCCAGGCATGGCCTTGCTTTGTGTTACACTGATTTACTGTGAAATTGAGCATTTGCCTTAACGTGTGCTTGGGTGCAAACAAACCAGGTGGAGAAAATATTAGTGCAGTGTTAAATCCTGAAGCACAGACTACCCAGTGAATATAGAGGGATTTTTGTATGTCTGCTAGTTGGCATTGATGACTGACCAATATGTCTGTTTGATAGCGAATGACCATGTGCTGTGTTAAGCACTCATCAGCCAATTGCATTTAGGGTGACAGCCCTGATCATAAATATGAGATAATATATTTTGTAAACAGCATGTTGTGTTTGAAATGAGGGGAGTAGGTATACAAAAGTGCCTCTTTTAAAGTGTTTAATTTTCTTTATTTCAATTTCTTTAGGAACCTGCCCATGATTTTAAATTGGGTGAAAGCACAGAAGCCTGGTGTTATGGGTGTTAACATAATTACATCAGACTTTGTGGAGCTGGTTGATTTTGCTGCTACAGTTATTGCATTGAATGACCTCCTTTTGGAAGAGGATGAATCTGCAACTTAAATCCTGATTGCTGTGTTCCACGTGTGCTCCTTAGTGGACATCTTTGAACTATGCTTAATGTTTTACTTGTCAAGTGAAACCTGTTTTGATCTCTCTATGAAAAAATGTTTCCTAGAGGAAACGTGGTTAAACATCATGTACAGCCAGGTCCCTTCTCCTGGAGTCGTGTGGACCTGAGTCAACCGAGTACTATGTGTATGCTGCTGTGTCTGTCTGTCTTTCTGTGTGTGTGTGCTCTGTGTGGCTGAGCTGTGCATACATCTGCTGCTGACAGGGACTGGCCTCTGGAGCAGATGTACCCTATTGTGGCACACGTCTCCTTGGTGACCATACTCCCAGCACCCGTGTGTGTGCATCCTGCCTGCTTCCCATGGCCAGGGCCCACTCTAGGGATCACTGCTGATCCCATTGGCAGTGTGACCAGGCTGATCAGGTGGCATTGTTCTTGGGCCACCTCTGGCATAGCTGGGCTCAGCTGGAGGCTGCTGCTCTATTCATCATGCTGTTTTAGATACTACCTCTGACTTACTTTAAGACACAATACTGCTGTTGTTCAGGAGGAAGCTGTTAGCACTGTGTTAAATATCCAGACTGTCCTTTGGGCCTGAGAGGTGAAGGCTTGGCACAATCTTTCTTCTTGACCTCTTTATTTTATTGCTTCAATAAATTAGTTACAACTGTGCTTAAGTATATTTCTTTTGGCATTAATTTGGAGAATATTTCAGTCTCCAGATTTTGAAGATTATGACTCAAGTCTGAATTCCTGTTCCCTGTGACATATGGGAAACATTAATTTTCCTGAATTACTGGGACATTTAGGAAAATACAGCATAACCTTTCTCTTTTACCTCTTGTTCACTTGGTTTTCTTTAATCCATCAAATTTTCTTTGGGGAAAGTCTGTCACTGAGGCAGCCCTCCTCTGGAAGGAGGTGGGCCAAGTGGGGGCTTGCTTGATATTTACAGAACTGGAGCTGACATGGACTGCTTAAAGCCCAAATATTGTATCACTGTGATCTGTGATGGGACAGTGAATTCTGCAGTCAGATCTGAAAACTGTGCTTTTAGATAGAGAGCCACACCTATTAAGGGAGAATTTTCTCCAGCCTTCACCTGCTTGTGGCAGAGTAAGCAATAGTCACACAAGCAGAGGAGGGTGTTAGTACTGCTTCTTTCTTTAGTCACATTTATTTTTGTGCTAGTTCACAATGAAGTGTGACCATGTATGTTTGGGCCAATGCAATCATATATTGGTACTTATCAGCACTTAATTTACTAGCTGGCAGTATCCTATGGTCTCATTTATCATTGTTTTTTTTAAAAGCACAGAAGGCACTGATTAGCAGATATTTCTCTGCTGAATCATCTTCCTGAAGAAACTGTTGGTGCACTAATTATTCACTGGTTATGAATTTGTATTTATCTCTAAGCTTATTTATTATAGAATGGATTGTCTATATACATATTTAATCCAAATGAAAAATTCATCTCTGGATTTATTATTTCTTTTGTTGTTTTATCCTTTGTCTGCCATCATGGTCTGACAGCTGTGAAAAATCCCAGCCTTCTTTGTTTGCTTGTCACAACTCAGGAGAAATGTAAAGGTTTGCAAACCTTCCATGTGAACCTTGGCCAAGTTCGGAGCAGACTGTAATCTGATTTATCTGTTGTTTGCATGGCATTTATTACAGTTCCTTGAATTTTTTAATAGTTTCTCAGAGAGAATTGGAGGTAGGGGAAGTGCTTGTCACTCAGTCTCCTTTCCACTTCTGTCTCAGTGATCGGGGATAAGTCATAAAAATCAGGGTTTGGGAACTATGTTCAAATGTCTATTTTAATACTTCTTTTTAAAACCACTGCAGAAGGTTTTTATTAGGTTTGGTAATTTTTTTTTCTTGTTGATGAAACCATCAGAACCTGTTTTGAACAGTTCTGTTCAGTCTGCAAGTTTATTTAAAATACCTGGATTTTCCTTAGCTGAATTTGATGTTTACTACTGATTTACTCAGGGCCCCAACTGAAACTCCATGTGGATTTGGTTTTGTTGGTTTTCTTCTGCAAATTGTCTTGGTGCTCAGAGTTCAATTGGATGTTAACACCAAGGCTGTGGGTTTGATCCCCGTATGGGTCATTCATTTAAAAGCGGGATTCATGACCCTTACGGGTTACTTCCAACCCAGACTATTCTGTGATTCTCTAACCTGGCTTGAATGCCAGTGAGGCAGAAATAATACCTTTGCAAGGTTCCCCTGCAGAACCAGAAGACAAAGCAAGATGAAGTGAGTATGATGTTTGTATTTGACCCTTAATATATTTTGTACTGTATATATATATATCTGCCGCAAGAGAGATTTATTTGGCTTAACCAATATTTGTATTGTGTGTGCACAGTAATGACTAGTATTAGTTCTTCTGCTGTATTTATTTGAATAGAGATGAGACGGGCTCAGGACTTTTGTTACGCATTTTTAAGTGCAAACTCAGAAGTTTCTCTAACGTATTGGCTGTTAGTTCTTGCCTCATGAAACATGCTGGGTACTAAGAGTGTTAGCAGAGGGAACAGAAATGGAAAATAGATTTAGTATTAATAGTTTAAGTATGTGGGGTGGGGGAACATTTCTGTAAGTTTGGCCTGTCAGAAGAGACTTGTGTCTCATCTCAGAGCTTGGTGGTGTGCATCCAGTGTGAGGAACCTGACAGTCTTGAATGATGAGTTGGGCAGTTGGCAGGTAACATTTGTCTATGACATGACTTCTCCCTTGGCTACTCTGGGCAGCATTCATGCTGGTGTTTAGAATTGGTCCTAGGATTGTCCGGAGCCATCCCAAGAAATATGAACTACCTTTCATATTACACAGAGAAAAGCTATCCATATAATGGGCTTATCTTGCTTACTCAACACCAAAACATATTCAGACTTCCTCATGCTTTGCAAAATGGAGCTCATCTAGGCTTGGACTTTGGGTTGTGGACTGTTATTTTCTAGCATTACTAGATTAAAAGGTGTGCTGGGCAGGAAGGGAGGAGCAAGGAAGTAGGGCAGTCGTTTGCATCCAGTGCCCACACAGTATAGGTGTGGTAGTGCTTAGCCCAGTTCTGGGCAGCAGAGTGGAGCAGGTCTGGCAGGTGAGCAACAGCCCTGCAGCTCACACTGAGGCACATGGCCAAGTCTGGCCCCTGAGCAGTCTGCTCCTGAGGTCATCAAATAACAGCCTGCAAGGTCAGGATGTGTGAGCTTGAGGAGAAGGTGGGAGGTTCTTACTGTTGGTGTAGATGTACATCTGGTGAATACAGTGGTTTTAGTCTTGCTTGTATATCCGTAAAGCAGTAGGAGTTCACTTTTAAATAGGCTGAGAAGAAAACCTCCCTAGAAGAATTGTTCTGACCCCTTGACCATTTGGTAGGTGCTGGGAGAGGAGAAACCAGAAAACAAGCAGCTGCTTGAGGCAAAGTACTTAAACTGTGTATTTTGGCTCAAACAGGAGTAGGGCTTTTGCCAGCATGCTCATCTATTCTCATCTGGCTAAGCCTTTGGAAGTAGTTTCTTTGTGTACTTCTCTCAGGTGTCAGAGTTCGTTGATGCATCATTTAGCAGACCAAGATTTAGGATTTAGATAGATAAAGGGATAGAGGGCATGGATATTTTGATTTAGGGTTGGGTTGCCTATGGAAGTCTAACTGAGCATGTGTGACTTGAGGTTTACTTAAATATGCAGTATTTAATATGACATCCATATGCTGTTTTCGTAAGACTTTCATCTTGACTTGAGCACATAGCTACCAAACCCTAATAATCAAAATTTTGGTCAGAGGACCACTGTTTGGGACAAAACTTCAGGCAACTTTTCAATACTTGTTAAAGCACAGAGAAATTGTCTAATATGGGGAACAGAACTGACTCAAAAATTATTTGAAGTATAGATTAAGTCTAAATTAAGTTCTTTTGGCAGTGAAAAATAAGATATTTTTTTTTTTTACTTCTTTGACAAATCCTTATTCCAGCTTTGGTTTTTAGCTCAACAGATGGGTAGAAGAGCCAGAGCATATGGTGAGAAGCAAATAAATTTTATGCTAAGGACATGTATGTAGGACTAACTGTGGTAAGAGTATGATGATTTACTTAATGATACCTTTAATGGTAATCCCATCCACTCTTTGGTTTAGGCTGTTAAATCAGTCTCTTTTGCATTAAAAATAATCAGTCCCACTAATTCAGTACGTCTGTTCTGTTGAAGTGTGTTTACTTCTAAATGCATATTTATTTTTCTAAAAATCTTACCAAGTAAATTGCTAAACTGTAGGGACTCCAATAGGAATGTCAACTCTAGAACTGTATGCTGAATCTGCTTATATTTTATAGCCATGAATATTTATGCATTGTGTGTTGTCTGTTTAGGTAGTACTTCTCTTATACCCTTTGTTAGACCTCTCATACCATCTACATTGAACTGCAGTGTATTCTTAATTTTGAAAGAAATGTTGATCAGCACATCCTATATAAAAATTCTTTAGATGATTTTTTGTTTTTTCTCAATGTCAAATATGTTTTCCCGATGGATTTTTTTTTTTTAAATTTATACTGTGGAAAGGTGCCGAGGGGACCAGGTGAAGAGGAGTTACCAATTCTCAGTATTTTTTGCAGTCTGTCTTCTTATGGCAGTTTGTGCTTTACCCACCTGTCTGATTTTGTGAAACCAGGATGCCTCATCTGAACTGCAGATAAATTTGGGGATTTACATCTGTTTCTTCTCCTTTGTATCATTGATAGTTTTAATCCTGAAAATAAAAAGTACAACTTGAGCTAATCATCTTTGCTGTGTGTTCTGTACTGCTGTTTTATACATGATGATTATGTTGTGAATCAACTAACATCAATTGAGCTGAGTAACTTCTCTGATGCAGAATGGTGTCATGGAAGGTTGGTTTGGGATTCTTTTTTAAGGTGCTACATCTTGCTGTACTTGTGTCCCCTGAGGAGGCAGATGCAGACAACATCCTTATTTTTAGGATGTGCTGACAACTTCTTTGTGCAAGTAGTAGTGGAAAGTGATTAGAAATCAGTGTGTGCTTGCACTTGTGCGTACACACAGCTAACATCTTTACCCGATGGCACTGTGACAAAAGTATGCTAATCATGGATCCAGTTCTGTCCTGGAAGGCAAGTACAACTTCTGTGCAGCCTCTACTGCTGTAGCACAGGTGCTGAAGCTCCATTGTAATACTTGATCACGAAACGATCAGGAAACAAAACATTGATAATGATTCCTGGAGCCTGGGCTAATGTCGGATGCTTGTAACGAGTGAGATGAGACACACCCTTCTTTTGGGTTGCTTTCAGCATGCCTGTCTTGAAGATGTGGGAATACTGGAGGTGGGGGGAGGGAGAGAATGGATGGTCCTGATTCCCTCATGTTTTCAGATAGTTGTGACGCAGGGGGAACTATCTGTAGATTGTTTTTTAAAAAATCCCAAAGTTAGAGCTGGAAATTCTGAGCTTAACCACTACCTGTTGTCTCAGACCTCAAAGCAGGCGTTTGCAAATCAGCCTTCATTAACAGTGACTCACACAAACCTAGCCATTGGTGTCAGTAATGTCTGCAATGTGCTGTGTGCTGTGGGCAGGGAGTGTGCCACTAGTTTTTTTCAGAACATACCTATGAACATGAATCTAAAGTGACTGGTATAAGCTGCCAGTGTGTAAAAAGTTGATGGCTAAATAGCTTGGAGTGGCGCTGTGGCTTCCACTCCCCCACCCCTGCCATGAAAATTATGTACCTTAGAGGGGACATCAGGTGCAAGAGTGAGCACGATTTCATCATATTACTCCCCTAGGGGATTTAATGGTGCGGGGGGGGGGGGGGGGGGGTGTTGTTTTGTTTGGAGATTTTTTTTGTCTGTGTGCCTTTAACAATGTTGGACAAAGTCACACATGTATATACATGCACATATATGCATGGAATACATTGTTATTTTGAAGCTTGCAGTGAGACAGCGAAAACTAGAAGCATGTTCTTTGACAAATTTATACTGAGTTTTGCTGTTGCCATGAACCTGTGATTAGCTGTTCAAACAAAATAATTTCTGATTTGCATTTGTCTTCTTATTTGCCTCTTAGGGGATGCTGTTGAACCTGCATGCAGTTTTTTTAGCTGTGGAGGATAAACTGCTGCATGCTGTATGAAGCATAGCCAGCTTGGAACCTGGTGTATGCTGCCAGCAGCTCTCATTCCACATCTAGCTGGAAGGTGAGCAAAATGCTGGCAGGCTCTGGAGCCAAGTAATGGTAATGTCACTGATTCTTCTCTTCAGTTAGGTGGCACACCAGGCACTCACATTAGACTTTAAGAGCATTTGACCAAAAGCCTCTCTCCAATTTAAATGTACTAAGTGGGGTCAGTTTGTCATACTCTTGGGTGAGCAGATGCTGGAAAAATAAACCAAGTGAATTTTCAACTACTGCTTGTTAGTGAGCCCAGCTGCTCTTCTTGTGGATCAGGGTTTGATCCTTTCAGCTGTGATTATGCCACTGCCTGAAGTCAAGACAAAGTGAATTCTTCTGGAAAAGATGGTGAGTGTGACCAGGATCACTAACAGGTAACTTGCTGTATGGATAAGCTGTTAATACAATCACACTGAAAATCAACTTTCCCTCAGTTTAGGGATTTGTTTAAATTAAAAGCAAAATTTGCTTAGAGTAGAAAATGGCTTGTTGTTTTTGCTCTTTCTTGTATATCTCTTATCTGCAGCAGAAATAAAAATACCTTGGGGAAAGTACTCTGGGATGGTGCAGTCTGCTCAAGGGAGAAGCTACTGTTGTACACATAACTGTGTACAGGTTTATATCTGCAAGTTCAATAAAAATTTGGTCTCAGAGTCACTACTGTTCCTTTCAGCAACCAATGAGAATGCATGCCCATGGCAGAACTGCTTATATGGCCAAATTTGTGGATTCAAGTTTCCAGGATAATATGTGGCCTGAAATTGCATAGGACTGTAAGTTGGGTAGTACTTCAGAGATGTGAATTCTTCTCGTGTCTGCTTTGAGATTATTTTTTGTTCTCTAAAAGTAAAACAACCCCATGTATTGCAAGATATGATTTCTTAGCCTGGCTTCTAATCTAAAATTTGTGCAAGGGTAATTTTCTGTTGCCACTACAAAGTCGGTAGTTTCTTGGTGGAAGAAAGGAAGCAGTTGGCAGTACCTTAGGCATTAGAGCATCAAGGGAGCTTAGCTGGTACCTGCATAAAGTGGGAAATGTATGGTACAATGCCAGCACAGACTGTCCCTTTATGAGGCAGATGGATGAACCTTTAAAAGGGTTCTGTTGGCTCAGGAGATGCTGGACAATGTGTTGGTCTTCATGCAGACTTGCAGGTTTCAGTGAAATGACATAAAAGCTTGGTTGGTGTGTGCAAAGCCCAGATCTCATGCTTGGGTTTCAAAGGGTGTTTTCTGTTTGACCAGAGTTGCAGGTGCCATTGTTGTTTCATCTCTGTTATAATCATGAGAAAGTTTTGATACAGTTTGTGCAGATGCTGTTTGCGTGGCTCAGCAGAGGGACGGGCAAATGGCTGGCCCAGCCATGTTCCCCCAGCCCCTCACAGCCCCGCTTTATACTGTGAGACAGCACCTCGCCGCTTCAGGTATGTTTGCAACTCTAATAGCAAATTCCTCTTGGACTGGACATTTGTGAATGCAAAATACAGAAGAAATTAAGAACTGAGTTATTTCTATCGTGTTGCTTCTTGCAAATACTTTCTAAGAAAGGGAAAACAAAACACAGCCTAGGAGATATTTCTTCCTGCATCAAAGTCATCCTTTGGCAGATTGGGTGGAGAAGAACACACTGTTTATTTGTATAAATGAGAATTAAAGGTGTAAAAATATTTTTCTTTAATATTTTTACTGAACATTCACTTTTCATTTTGTTCAGCCACTGAGCAAAGGGTTGGGTTTTGGTATTCCTGGGTTTTCTTCCAGCTTGAAATTACAAAACCTAAAATCACGAATGCAAGAAAGAAACAAAAACCATCCAGAGAGGCTGGAGCAGTGGAAAGGGAGGAGGAAAGGTATGCAGCAGTGATAGTGCTGTAACTTGCCCTTTGAAACAGAAAATAAAGCTCTTGGTTTGGAATGCTTTTTTTGAGACAGACAAATTATTACACCAAGTTCAATCTTTGAGCCACGTCCAGTACAAAGTTCATTTGATACATTAAATGCAGTCCCACATTTGCAAATATGCTGAATTTGATTTGATTGCATCTTTTGGAAGGCTATACTAGCAGCAAATAAAGTACATGCCAGGCATTCCTCCTGAAAAAAATAACAATTGCTAGTATTTCAGTCTAAATATCTCAAATGCCAATAGGTTTTCTCATTTTTCTTTATTTCTGCTCTTAAAGAATCATAACTTGAACTCTGAAGCAATAGAAGCAGCCAACTTATCCTGCGTGATAGTGGATAGTGCTGGAAAATGTGCTTTTGGTCATTGCCAAAACAAAAAATTAAGAAGTGTGTGTTGCAAAGATAATCGCCTTCTGGCCTTCCATCAATCTGTCTTGAAAATTGCCCTTAGTAACACAGTTGTCTGGGGATCACTGACACAGGCTGTCTCACCAGACTGACTCCTTTGCTGCACACCACAATTGCGTACAGGGAGTGATGAGCTGGTATTTCTCAAGGCTGGTTTCCCCCCTATCTGCTGGGTATGTTCACTGTGCAGGCATGCACAATGCTGGCAAAAACACTTGAAACCAGACATAGCCTTCCAGGCATTAAGATCCAGAATGAATCTGAAACTCAGTGTAGGTTTCCTGAAATATGTCCACAAAGGAAGAGCAAGGCTGCTGCAAGAAGATTTTACACTAGCAGAGTCTATGTAATTTGGAGGATCCTAGAGATTCCTACCAAGTAATTGCTTGTTTACACAATACTAGTTCTGGAAAAAGTTATGGTGGTGCCATACTGGGAGAGAGAATTGGGATTGTTCAGCCTGGAAATGAGAAGGCTTGGAATGACCTAATTGTGACCTTCCAGTACTTTAGGGGAATCTACGAGAAAGATGGAGAGGGACTTTCTATAAGAACAAGTGGTGACAGGACAAAGGGGGAATGACTTGAAACTGCCAGTAGGTTTACATTACATGCTAGGGAGAAATTCTTTACTGTGAAGGTGGTGAGGCTCTGGCCCCCCAGAGAAGCTGTGGGTGCCCCATCCCTGGAAGTGTTCAAGGCCAGGTTCAATGAGGCTTTGAGCAACCTGATCTAGTGGAAGGTGTCCCTGCCTGTGGCAGTAGAACTTGGAAGTAAATGTGCTTTAAGGTCACTTCTACCCCAAGCCATTCTATGATCATCATATGACCTGGATTTTGTGCACAAAGGAGATGGTTTTCTCAGTTATTTGACTGTCATGTCCTAGAAAGATTAACTAAAAACTAAGCTGCTAAAAAAATTGCTTGTTTATGGCAATAAACTAGATAATTACAATCTTGTCTTCTTGCATTTATTGCCAAGAACAAGAACTCTTAAGTGGCTTAATTCCCCTTCCACATATTCCTTCTTCCTGTCTTGAGGTTAGGTTTGTCCACTTTCCGAGGCTGAAGGATAATGTAGGCAGCATTAATAAATGTACCAGGGAACTGGCTTCTCAAGATCAGGATTATAGTGCAATTCTGTTTACCCAAAACTAAAACGAGAGACTTGACCGGTGAATTTTTCACTGCTCTGTTATGATCCTGTGATTCTTGGAGCAGAAGAGGCTGTTAGAGCAAGGTTTTTAGCAGAGACTGAGGAAAACAGCTGAAAAATCAAACTTCCAGAGAACATTGGAGTACCCACTAAATCTGTGTGCTTTTGTAAATGGCTAACAAGTAATCAGCTTGAAATCCTTGTTTTCATGTCCCACTCTCTGTGAATGGTTGGTTAGAGCACTTTAGAAAAGATGAGAAGAAAAATCCTTCTCACTGTCCTTATACCTACTGAAATGCAATATTTAGTAGACAGGCCTGTAATGTTGTCCCCTCTGCTTCTCAGGGGCCATGGGCTGGCAGAAGCCTAGGCTCACCAGTGTGTCCCAGGTGCCTGTCATATGTTCTGTTGTTGCTGATGTGCAGTTGCCCCGTCCTGTTCCTGGGACCTTGCTTTGGGGGGCCAGTATGGCTTTAGTTGTTGTCACACACCCTTTGTGCCTGTGGAATGGATAGGCAGGACTCCTTTCATGGATCTCAAGCCTTGCCAAAACTACAAAATGTTTTGGAAGTGGCAAACTGAAAAACCTGTGTTATTATGTTTGTTTAGAAGAAAATACTGACTGCCTTCTCATATGCTGCAAATGGCAGTGGTGATTGTTATACCTGCTGAGATGACAGAGGTGTTGCACTACATTCATTAAAGCCTGAGGAACACTCCTGCTCCAGTGCTGAGAACTGCAAATCCATACCCTGACACAGGCACTAGTCTGAGCAGACCGAAACCAAACTCCCACATACAGACTTGAGAACACCCTCTGTGAAATGCTGGAGTACTGTCTCACCGGCTCTTCCTGAGACACACCTCCTTGGGGAATTCAGATTTCCAGGGTCAAACTTAGGCTCAAGCCCATGTTTTGAGATACGATCTCTAACATTTAAGGGCACCACACCTTATTGTTCTTTACTTTAAGACTCCTGGATGTGGTAGGACAGGAGAAGAATGAGCAGACACTACCTGCTGGCCTATCTCAAGCTCATGCTTACATCTCTGTCTCATTTCTGTCTATCAGAGTAAATCTGCTCTATCCAGCAAGTCTCATCATTAATGCTGGTGCAGTTCCTTTTCTAACTCAAAGGTAGCTGGCACGTGTAACTGTGTCCCACAAGAGATTTTAATGAAGTATGGCTTTGTGGCTCCAAGCTGAGACAGTATTTAGGCTGATTGGGTTTTTTCCAGATCTGATTGGTCTAGGAATAGAGTTGAAAGCTGCTTTTTAGTTTCAAAACACTTAACCATCCTACTAAATTTACTAGCATTGGCAAGATGTCACCAAGTGGGACGGAATCCAGTTCTGGCAAGGTGGTAGAACTGCTCTCTTAGGTGGTTTTTATTGAATAGCAACCATAAAAGACCACCTAATACTCATCCAAATTTTTCCTTCTGATCTGATAGGAGCAGGATGTATAAGTAACATTGAGTCTGAGGGAAATGTGGGCTCTTCTCTCCCATGCCTTTCTCTTTTGTGTGTGCCAAGTTAAGGAAGAGGAGAATTCAGAAAATGCAAAGAATTCTTACTTCACTTTTCTCCTTGCTTGTTTTAAAGTGCCAGAGTGAGAAGCTGGTACCTTAACATGTCTTCTGTTTATTACCGTAGACACACTTCTTTGTGATGTTGATACATGTAAAGGGAACATTCTCCCCCAGGGGTGTTTTGGACTCCTGTTATTGTATTTGCTGATGTTTGTAAAACTCCGTTTGCTGTCCTGTCTGTTTGTTGTTCTGTTTCAGCACATCTTTAGCTGATCTGTACTCCAGAGAACTGTTAAACATTGCAGGCATGCTTGAGGAAGGCAACTAATTTTTCTTTCAACTTGGAGTGCAGCACTTAAATTCATTGGTGCAGCAGAAGGAGCAGTAGATGTGCTGTCGGTGGTGCTAAACTGGTTTGGAGAGATCTGGTAACAGCATGAAGAGTGGAACAAAAAACTTTAGGCTGTGATAGGATGGATAAGTTAGCATCTATGAGCTGGCAGACTCTGTTGTGGGGGAGTGTTAGAGCTTTAACAGCTTTTTCGACTATAGGAGGAGCACTTTGGAAAGTCTTTGAGCCTCAGCTATCCTTTGCCTTGGAGAAGGCAAAGGAGAAGATCACCAGAGATGGTTAATAAGGCTTTAGCTACTGAGCTCACTAAACATTCTTCCAGTTCAATGGCCTGTGCAGAATGATGTGTTTAGTCAATGTTTAATTCCTGAGCAACAAATGGTGATTGTCATACTAGAAGGCACTTGTGGTGTTGACTGAAGCAATGGATGCCAAGGATTAAAAAGGTTATGCAGGAAGATTACTTTGGCAGCCTCAAAGCTCTCACCTCTAGGTCAGGTCCCTTCTTAGCAGGAGAAAACAAGGAGAAGTTCATGCTGCCTTAAGGCCAAAAAAGGTTTTCCAATAAGAAAATAAACTAGCTGTTAAAAATAAAATTGGCTGTAGGAAACAAAACAAGGGGAAATGTGAACTGTGGAGAGCTGAGGGAAGGCAGGAAAAACAGGAAATGAAGAGACATTTACTCTTTCCCTGGTGATGGGAGAGCAGGCATGGAGCATGTAGCTGGTCAGTAGAGGCAGGCTGTGACTGACAGCAAGAGGAGAAATTAGCAGCTGTTGAGGGCTGCTTAAATAGCTCAGATCTGGAGAAGAGGTGAGAGAACTGCAAACAATGCCTTCATGGAGCAGGAGAAGATGTGGATAGGATGTCAGGCAGAAAACTCAAGAAACTTTCTTGAATGAGTCAGAAATGAGAAGAGCCCTCTCAGCTGAGAGCATCTAACTCTGTGTCACCTTCAGCCTTCTCCAAGATTTGATTGTGAATGCATAGACCCTGGGCTCTAAGCAGCCACCAGGGCTTTTTCTCCAAGCCTGGCCTGGTTTTGTCTGAAGCTGCTTTATCCAAGGACTCTGTTAACTCAGGCTTGAAGGGGCGGTGGGGTTGCGGGGGGGGGAGAGGAATAGGCATGTGACATTCCTGCTTCCTATGAAACTAACTCAACGCATGTGAAGTTTACAAGTCTTTATAAAGTTTGGCCCAGTGCAGTGGGACTAGCTTAGCTGTTTCCTACATATAGCAGCTCACTTCTGTATCAGTGCTAGGAAGATTGGGTTGATTTGTCCTTTATTGTTCTTTATTTTCTATGTTTTATACATCAATGTGCATAATAGCAATTATTTTGTGCTTTTCCAACTCTGCTGGGTAAAGTGCATGGGGATTTTGTGATATAGACAAACAAAGAGTAAAGTACTGCTCAAACCACTGCACTTTCCAGGTTGTGACTCAGTCTTTGGGATTGCTTTGTCTTAAAGACAGATAGAGCTATAACCAATTTTTTTTGCTTGTTTTTTGGGGTTGTTTGTTTGTTTGTTGTTTTGTTAGGCTGTTACTGACCCCTCATGTGCAATGCAGACCAGAGTTCTGCTTCAGTTTTAGAAGATTAAGGCAAGACTGAGTAGATTTTCTTTGATCTACCAAGACCTCCACTGCTGATCTACTAAGAGAGGACAAGATGGCAAGCTAATAATAGGGCTTATTTGTGGTCAGGACACACTACTTCTTCCAAGCTGGATATTAGTTTTAGTACTTATTTACTGGGCACCAGGAATAAGTTTTCACCCATGCAATTTCCAGTTGCAAGATAGGCTTAGTTCTAAATTACTGATCTGTGACAATTTCAGTCATGGCAATGATTAATTTTGCTGATGAGTTGATGGTTTTGTAAACATGTAGGGCAGCTCTGCAAAAGTCATTGCTTATTGAGGTATTTGCTGCTTTTCCTTTTCATATTTCATGCTGTTTACCTTGGCAACGCTGTATAAGTGTTGCATGTCCTATGAACCAGTATTACTTTTCTTGGTGTTAGTAGGGCTGAGCTGTTCCAGCAGTAAGGGTGCACATTCCAAAGCAATTAGAGCAGATTCATAAGTAAATACTGCTCAGCAGCTGATAAAATGCCTTTCAGATATCTTCGTAAAATAGATTTGGGTGACCAGTAAAGAACTACTTTAATCTTTGCAATCAGATGTGAAAATACTTCTTTTGATTCTTAACAGCTTTTTCATTTAAAAATTGCTGTGGATTGAAAGTAGTTCATTTGTCTTGTTGAAATAGCCTGCAAGTGAGTCACGGTGAAAAGAAATTGTGACAATCATGGATTCCCCACCCTATGTGCTTTGTAGGGTCTCTGCCCTCTCTGAGCTGATCATAACCACCCATTGAAATCATTTCATGCTTGGTTTGCTGTAAGTATAAAATCTTCTAGGGAGGAGGAAGAACAAGTGGGAGGGTGGAAACAAAAAAAACCCAATTTTCTCTGCTTATAAACTGGTGTACAAAATTGCAATTCATCTGGGAAGCTCTGGAAACTGAAGGATACCTGTTTTCTGCTCAGAATGTGTATGACTTCAGGCTGCAGCACTGATTCCCAAACCAGGTTGCTCAGAGACCTGTCTCTCACAGGAGAGGGGGCTTCAACCCTTAGATCATCTTAATGTCTTCTCTGCACAAGAAGACAGGCAAGGGGCAAGGCAGGACACTCACTGGAAGCTCCAGCTGCAAGGATGAAGGAGGCCAAACATGTGAAGAGTGCATAGGGCTGAGTGCTGAGCCTGGGGAGCTGTAGAGAGTGGAGGTGGGCCTCAAGCAATAACAGCTGAACTTCAGCCTGGACAGTGCATGAGCCAAACCCTAAATCTTTGCTTTGACTGGGTAACTTAAGACCTGCACTTGGATACTGTGGTCCAGGCACTGGCCTGGCCAAGCATATGGAGCATTAGCCTGTGTGAGTATGAGGAAGAAATAATCGGCTTTGGCAGTCCAAGCCCCAAGCCTGTCATATAAGCAAACCCTGAACCTTAAACCTATGTGTAGCCCTTTTTCCAGTTCAGCATTTGAAAATGTGTCCTTGCTCCAATGCTTCACCCTGATGAAGAAAACAGAATTTATAAAGAAGATTTTAAGCATAAAGTTGCCTTTTGTTCTGTATTATACTGGAGCACACACAAAAATCTGTTTAATTTCATTTACTCCAGTTAACAGAAATAGAGCTAGAATTGGTTTGGTTTCTTTTTTGGTTGTTTTTTTGTTTGGTTATGTGTGTGTTTGTGTGTGCGTGTGTGTATTTTTGTGTTGGTATTGTTCTGTTTTGATGTGGTTTTCATGAGGGTGGTTGTATGTTATGTGGTAGCATGAGAATTGTCAGTCAAAGAACTGGCTTGGCAATTTTCTGTGGATATCCAGTAGGTTGCTAATGGCATGTATCTGGCAAGGTTCCAGATGTGATCAACTATCAGAAGATATTCTTCCCCTTGCTACCTCCACAAGCTTTCTTCCAGAACAGCACCTCATATTTATACTTGGTAAATCCCATTGCTACTGGAAACCTTGGCCAGCTCTGTAGAGTACCTCCAGCCTGATGTGATGTCCAGGTAAGTCAAATCTACTTTTTACCTTCCTGCCTCCCAAGTCTAAATATAAAAATCTGTGTTTCCATGTGGCATTTCTTTTATAATCCCAAGCTAAACTAAATAGAGAATCCTGTTGATTATGCTATGCAGTCATATTTATGACATGATTGTCTTCCTCAGCTAGACTCAGCTTTTTTAAAATAAAAAACAACAAACCAAGTATTTCCAGAATGAGGCAACTAAAGCTTTCCAATATCTCTGGGACCTTCAGTTCACAAGAAGAGTCCTGATCCTGGTTTGCTGTGAGTTAAAACCCAAACAAAATCTTTAGGTCAACCTTACTTCCACCACTGATCTCCACTACATTAGAGACAAAGTACATTAGAGTACAAGTTTTACCTGGATTATTTACCTGGAACAGCTTTAAAGGACCTTCCTGAGTTTGGAAACCTTGTGGAAAAAGTAAAAAGAAGTTTCTATAATTTTATGTTTAGTTTCAAGCAGGATTCAGAACCTTCATAGTATTTTCTGGCTTTGGTTTGGAAAGGGAGACACTTTGGCTATCAGCCAGCTGGCACAGGATAGCTTTCATCCCTCCCCGTGGAGCCCTGCTCTCTGCAGGTCAACACTGAGCCACAGAGTCTGGCCACAGGCAGTAGAGTTGGGTCCTGGTCAACTTGGCATGCTACAGCCCTGCTGGGTAAGGATGCAGCAGGCCAATAACTGAGCCTCTGGGAATCAGGAAGAGGACCTGTAAGGAACCTACCCCTGCCTCCCTTGGGAGTGTGCTGCTGCTTCACAGCAGCGTTGGTGTGGCAGGAAGCAGGTGTCTACATCTACATTCAGGACTGGATGGGAGGATTTTTATGTCTCTGTTTCCTAATCCCACACTAAGTGGAACAAGGTTGAAATCTGCAGCAAAATTAGCTCTGAGTCCTACTACCCTGAGTGGTATTCGGACTGCTAAAAACAAAATTTTAAGTCCTGTCATGGTTCTTAAAATCCATGTATTCTTACCTACTTCAAAGCTCTTGTGTTGGCATGACCAGCAGCAGTCCTATATGTGGTCCCATGTGATGAGCGATGTTATTCGCCTGCAAAGGAGAAACCTCCAAAGTCGTCTTCTGCTATAGAAACAGACTCATAGAATGGTTCAGCTAGAAGGGACCTTAAAGGTAATTTAGTTTCAACACCTGTGCTATGGGCAGGGATACCACTCACTGGACCTTTTTGCTCAGGACCCCATCCAAGGTGGCCTTGAACGCTTCAGTAGATGGGACAACTTCCCCAGGCAGCCTGTTACAGTGCCTTGCTACTCTCACAGGAAACAATTCCTTCTTAATGCTAATGTAAATCTTTTTCTTTCAGTTTAAACCTTGCCCCTTGTCCTGTCACTGTCTGCCGATGTAAAAACTCCTTCTTCCTCCTTCTTATGAGCCTCCATAAGGTACCAAAAGGCTGCAGTGAGGTGTCCCTTGAGGTCTTCTCTTCTCCAGGCTAAACAGCTCCAGCTCTCCCAGCCTGTCTTTGTAGAGGAGGTGCTCCATCCCTCTGATCATCTTCACGACCCTCCTCTGGATTTTCTCCAATAGGCTGATGCCTTTCCTGTGCTGGGAACCCCAGAGCTGGCTGCTCCCACCCCAGGTGGGGTCTCAAAAGGAGAGAATCCTCTCCCTTGATCTGCTGGCCAGGCTGCTTTGGAGGCAGCCCAGGGTGTGTTTGGCTTTCTGGGCTGCAAGAGCACATTGCCAGGTCATGTCCAATTTTTTGTCGATGAGAACTCCCAAGTCCTTTTTCACAGGGCTGCTCTCAATGATTGCTTTTTCCAGTCTATGCTTTTGTCTGGGATTGGCCAATACTCCATCACTTGAAACCTGGATGGTCCTGTGGGATCAGTGTTGCAGTTTTGTTCTTTGCTGTGGGCCATAGTCTTGATCTCAGGTACAAAAGTGTGTGGTGAGATCTGCAGCTTTGGAAGTCTGAATGTGGTCACCCGGGCTAAACCTGGCCTGTGTTCCTTGTACCTTGAATGCAAAGGTAAATCTTTCTCATTTTTAAACTTGTTAATTTTCCACTTTGGTATGTTTCTGTTTGAATTGTTTCCTGGGAAAGAGAATGTTAAAAGCTACTCTTTCACCTTTTAATTTGGTAAATTAGGCTAAGTGCTGCTAATGTGACAATGTTTAAAAGGATTAGTTAGCACATTAACAGTTTCAGTTGCTAATCTCCTGTAGAACACAGAGGTTTGGAAGGGAATAACTGCTTCTCCCTAGTGACTTTCAACTGCTTGTTCTGCATGGATACAGGTATTTCCACAGTCTCTGCAGAAGGCTAGCAAGCAGTGTGCCTGAGGTAACAAATGGTGTGATGCTTCCACAAAAACTGATAGCTGGCTGAGGTGCTGAGTTAGCGTTAAAATCATTCCAGGGAAGACCACTGGTCATGGTCAAAAATAGAAAATGCTTCGAGGCATGACAATGTCTTCACTTCTCAGGGAAGCCAAAAGCAGCTTCTCAGTCACATAAGGCCCATTATGCCTAATCACTTCTCATGACTAAGTTAGAACAAATAGCAGAAATCAATTTCTTCTGAGTTGCTGCTTTCACTTCCAGCTGGTTGAAAAATCTGTTCTTCCCACACCCCCTTGAATTTGTTCCATGCATGCATTAACTACATGGTGTTAATTTTGCACTTGCTCTGTGTAAAGCGACATAACTTCTGCATACACATTTTTCAGCTGGGATGGTAGAAAACTGCTCTCTTTTCCCCATGTTCTTTTAGATTCAATACACAATGATAATGAGGATCTTGAGTCTGTGGGTTCCTGTGGAACAGCTGCCTGCTGCTCAGATGTGGTAGGTCATGAAGCAGAGTGCTGGAGGGCAGGATACATTTGTGGTGGAAGATGGACAGATAAATAAATGGACAGAAAATAAAGTCAAAGTTCCCTTCTTAAGGAAGTCTTTACATGCTGTTTACATGTAGATACAAATTATTTACCCTATCCCTTCAACCTTAAATGTGTAATATTTTTTCCATTAGAGAAACAGACATCTCTGGCTACTCTTTCAGAAGGAAGGTAGTGAAGTTCAGTGGGAAGCCAGAATTAAAATCCTCTTGAGATGTGCAGTGTGCTATGTAACCTACTGGATTCCCGCTCATGTACATTTCAGAAGAGTGTTTGCCTGTAATCTGGAGAATGTCCAATCAGTATCTTTTAGTGAATTGCACCATTTTTTATTTTGAGTGAAGCTTTAACACTGTTTTCTCCAGTATTGTTTCCTGTTACTGCTCTCAGCCGTGGTCTCTTACTAAATCTCCTTAAAGCTTACTTGTGTTCCAAAATACTTAATTGGAAATTAAACATTCAGGAAAAAGTGATAAAGTGAAGGCCTTGCAGCACATTCTGATGTTTAACAAAAGGTTAACAAATGCAAAAATGGCTCCTGAAAGCTTCAGGCAATCTCAGGCCATGTTTGCATTTTTCAAATTCTTGCTTTACCTTATTTGGCCATGCAAAATGGGATCCAGCGGTCCCCAGGGATTTGGCTGCCAGAGATTGGGCTTTGTTAAGAAGAAAGTATGTGTTTTTTCCTTAGGAGACACATGGCTAAATATGGGCTGTATTAATAGCAAATGAGTCTGTTTGCTGGCAGAGTGACAGATTCCCAATATCCTCCAACTTAAAAAGGCAGGCACACACTACAACCCTCTAGCATCAAGCTTTTTGACTTTTACTGCAACTGAATTGAAAGGCGGGGGGAGTGGAGGGATGTACCAACATTAACTGTCATGGATCTTGGAAAGTAGTTTAGGAACAAGACAGCTACAATTGTCTAAAACAACTTGAATTTAAACCAAGCAGGTCAGAGAATCAGAGTTGAGTGTTTTTTTGAGCTGAGACTCATAAAAAGTCGTCTTTTCTTGTTTTTTGCGAATTTTTTATCTTTTTTAATAGTCTTTCCTGTGAACTCTGAAAAATACAAGTAGATAAAACAAGCTGGCCAAATAATATGCATAGTTTTAGGGAATAAATATTGACTTAGTATCTGATATTGGTCAAGTGATATGTTTGAGGTATGCCCTATAAAATGTAGCTCTTGGGACAGGAGTGGTATCAGATCAAAAGCTCTGCTGACTGCAGGTTTTATTTACCTATTCACAACAATGAATTTGTTAGGCATGAAACCTGTTGATGCTTGGGCTGAGGTGAAGAGTATAAGGTGGACAGCAATGGAGAAGTATTGATTAAAGTATGTTGCATAAAGCAGTAACTATATAGCCACATTTTCAAAATCTAAAAGGTTGGAGAACTCTTGCAGGAACAACAGGGAGAGTCACAGGCAGTCAGGGAGCTATCAGGACCAAGGGCAGATGTTAGGAAAAAGGTGTAAGAGTTAAACAGCTCCTACTGCTTACTTGAGCACTCCTGATGGGACAATATGAACTAGATCCTCTTGCTGGTTGAGCACATTTTAGCTCTTCAGAAATTATTACACGCTAAAATCCTTACAGATGATTCTCTGGTCACAAAACCAAAACCAACCCAATTTATGGGGGAAAAAAGGCTAAAAAAAACCTAGTGAAAGTTTAACTTTTCTAGTAAGTGCAACTTGAGGCGAATCATGGAGGAAAGGCAGAGAAGGTAGGTCCCACTGGGACTCTGATTAGGAGCACACTACATTTCAAGCTTAGTGGTTTCACAAGGCGAGGGCATGAAAACATGAATTATCTAAAATGCTCCTTGAAGATGTTGGGAGCAGGACAGCCCTCTCTTGCTATCTGTTCTTCATAAAGTCATTCTTAACCTGCTACAGTCTCCTCATGTGTTTATATATTACCTCCTAGATTGTTTTCACTATAGCTGGTTGAAATGTTCTTGTAGGAAGAGCCTTGCACAAAAGGATTTTACTGAAAAATAAAAATTTCACAGGGAAAATGAAAACTCTTCCTGGGACATTGCTTTGGACTGTTCTTGCTATCTCTGTTCAAAATGTTTTTTGTGAAAAGAGAAGGATTTTTAAGTTAAGGAACCTTGTTTCAGACTTCCTGTGAATATTGGTACTTTGTGGTGGGATGGAGGGGACTATTGGTTCCCGCAAGTGTTGTGTGGATTAAAGACTTGGCAGACCTATGAACATGTGAAGCATTACAAAACTTCTTTTATTTTTGATGTGAATGACATTCTCAGTTATCATGCAAATTGTTTGGAAAGCCAGAGAGCAAAGAGCTCCAAAAAAACCCCAAGTATATGTGCATGTTCAAGGGAAACATAACAACCAACCTCTGATTTGTTTTTCTGATTGCTTTTTGGTGCTCAGGTTTGTTCCTGAATATTTGTAAGAGTGAATGACTTTGGTTGGAGTTGAAGGTAGTTCAGGATTATCTCAAGTTATGCTGAGGCATCTCAGGCTCCATACCTGGATTAGGGATATTGCCCTGGAAGTTTTGCTGCAATTTTTCCTGACACTAGCTGACACTAGCTTTTTACATCACTGTTGCATGATAGTGAGCTGATATTTGGAGAAGATGACTGTGTCTGTTGAGGACTGGTTTCACTTGGCTGTATGACTGTTGTTATTTGAAAATGTGTGACCAGTTCAGGAGTCTGGTCTGGTTAAGGTCCTGAGGTAGCTGGAGAATGGGTGAATGAAGGACTGAGAGCTGAATACAGCCAAAGTCCCCTTAAAATGGTGGCTTGTTTTACTCCCTATGGCCTGTACCCAAGGCTAATGAATGTGACTATTTCTTCTGCATCCTTTCTATGGAAAAGGTATAGGATTTTGATAAGGTCAGTCTTCTCATGCCCTTGGAGACTGTCAAGGAACCAAGTACCTGTGCAAAAGTGGGGATGCAGCAGGCTTGTGACTTTTCACAAGAGCCAGTCTATTCCTCTAGCTCAGGTAAGATGTGCTACAGGAATGAAACCACTCCTATAGCCCCTGTGGGTTTTTTAGTAAGATTCAGTTAGGCAGTTATCAGATTTCTGTAGTACTGATGTTATCACTGGTCACGCTGCCTCTGTTTTGATTCCGAGCACCACCCACATTTTCTCAGAGGTGGTTTGTGAGGCTTTCACTGCCAGCTACCTGTGCCCTTGCTGGTCATGCCAACACAAGAGCTTCGTGCCCATATTCTGGGGTACACTGGGACAAGGCTGGGATTCGTGCCTGAAATGCCCAGTGCATACCGACAAACCCACTCCCACTGCCTGTCTGCTTGGAGGAGGCCCTGGCAGACCAAAGGGCTCTCATGGCCTCTGATAAGTTAATTAATGGTGGTTTAAATGTTTATAGGGTGGAATGTGCCTCCCATTTAGCATCTGACCTATGCTGAGAAGCTGCCTTTGACATGTTGTTTCATGGGTGAATGGTTTAAAGTGTCTGTGCAAAGTTGAAAGTTGTTTGAATGATGTGTTATCAGTGCTCCTTTATAACACCAAAGCTTCTTTGCTTTCTGATTTAAAATATGAACAAACCAAATACATTGGAGCTGGGGATGTAAGCTTTTCTGGCACAAGGGTTTCTCTGAAGCAGTCGTGTAGCCCCTTCAAACCCAGTATTTTTTGTGTGTAATTATGTTATTGCTAATGACAAGGTAGTCATTGTTTATATCCTCATCTACCCTTCCGGCTTCCTCTTGGAAGAACGGGCACAGTTCCAATCTCCCTAAGGCAACTGGAGGTTATGGCTGATGGTGGTTGGTGGCACCAGCCAAAGCATGACACTTGCGAGGGGAATGTCTGATTTGGGACCCAGTAGTTGCCCTCCAGATCATCCTAATCCAGAGCAGGACACAGAGGAATAGCCCCTCATGTGGAAGGGAAGGCTTCCAGGGTGAGCTTAGGGAATGAGATCTTGTGAAATGTACGAAAACCCCTTTATTCTACAATAAAGTAGAATATGAATGCCATCAGAATAGTTAATTTAAAATAACTCTGTGGATAATTGACTTGAATTCTTGAATCAGGGAGTGGTTTTGATTTTACTTTTCCTAAAAAAAAAATTCTTTTTAAGGAAACGAGAAGAAAGAAGGGAAGCATGCTTTTCTTTTGGAAACAATAATGAGGGATTTGGATTATCAAATAGCAGCTGTGCTGATGCAGAGCTGCTATTTGATAATCCAAGAGCACACACACAGCTTACAGGTGAAATTGCTGTGCTTCCAGCTCCCAGCAAACACTGGTATCCATTGTGAAGGAAACTGATGATGCCATGGATGAGGCACTTCCTTAGTAGGTTTTTCCAGCATTATAGCTTAACATGATGGGAAAAATTTTGATGAAAAGATTTTCTGTAAAATAGAAATTGTGGTTTTATCTAAACTAAAACACCTTCTATGAAAATGTGGATCCTGGAAAAAAATAATTAGAAAAAAAAAAGAGTGATTTGTTTTCTCTGTTTGGTGAAAGTGAAATGTCTATACCTAATCAACTGTGTTTTGAGAAAGCAGTGTGTTTCATTTGGTTTGTTGAAGAGTATATTCAACCCCAACTGCATTGGGTATCTTAAGGTGGATTTGAAAGTGAAGAAAGAATGTTTGCCACAAGGTTTTGCTTGACTAAAATCAGAAATGTGAATCTAAATGACTTTTATTGGTCTTAGAACTGGGAATTTTTCAGTCTTTTTTGCTTGTTAAGACTGAATTACTCTTGAACATCACAATGATTTTCAAGAACAAAACCTGATTTTTGACTGGCTTATCCACCATAAAGCATTTTATTCAAGTAGCTATCTAACTGCTAAACAGCCTTCAGGACACTCGTGCTTTAATTATTTCATTTAGGCTGCTAACCTCTTCACTTGAAATAACACCCCCTCTTCAGTCACAGTGTTTTTTCAGGAGCATTTTGGACCTGTTCAGGACCACATGGAACAGGCAGAGAAGACAAAAGCAGCCCAACATCACATCTGAGCTTGACTTGCTTTAGATTCTTGGAAGAAAAAGCCCAAGTGGTGCTACCTGGACAAGCTGTACAAGATCAAACCCCCCACCTGTGTTAGTGTGAAGAGACTCCCTTTTAGAAGCATCCTGAAACACAAGGGAACTTAGAAATCATCACGTTTGTGGACACCTCTTTGTATACTTGATATGCTCATTGTCCTCAGACACATAGGAAAGAAAACATGGATGCAGGTCTTCTGTTGTGCTGCACTGGTCCTGGAGGATGCCACAGTCAGATTGAAAAGTCATGAGAAGAAAAGATTAAAAGTATGTTTGTGATGGGGAAATGAAGTGTGAGAGACAAAGCAGGAGGGGAAAGAAGTCCCTGACCAGCATACATTGCTTTAGAAGGAGTCAGTAGAGAATCCCTGGCAGCAGAACCACTAGCTTCCAGCAGATTGGAAAATTATTATGACCTGAGCAAAACACAGGGCATGGGAAAGGACATATTCTTCAGTAGGTTTTGGGACAGTTATTTCCCTCTGTCTATTCCTGTCTTGCAAAAATACTTTAAACTGGCACCATTCTGTAGCCAGTGGCAGCCGATGTTGCATATTTTTCATGTACCACATTTTGAAAATGTGACTCAGAACTGCCATGATCCGAAATGTAAGTTTAATTTTGAAACTGGGAGGAATGGCTTATAAGGCTTTGTGTAAATGGAACTGTTTTAGGACACTTATTTTTAAACATGTTATGGCATTGCAAAGTAGTGTGAATCAAGTGCTGATTCTCATGTTGTACCTAGAAATAGGAAAGTCTTTATTGAAGAGAAGAAGCAAAAAGCGGGTTAATGCAAGTAAAAAAATAACATGATTTCTAAGGATGCAGAGCTGTTTAATCAGACCTTGTACTGTATCTGCATGTCTTTTTCTGCCTGCTTTTTCTGCCTGAAAACTCTTTTTATCTATTGTCCAACTTTAGGTGTGATAGTGGTAGGAAGGTATTCAAAGTGATTAATTTTTGTCAATGAAATGCAGTGAAAGGGTGGAGAAGATACTGTTATTCCCCAGAGAGAACTTAGAGGTAATTACAATCTTGCATAGACCCCAGGAATTCCATGCAGATGAGCCCTTGTGGCAGGGAAAGCCACCTTGGGGGGTTGCAGAGGTTCCACCTTTGTAGTGGGTTAGGCTCTACTCTTTAGCATTTTTATGGAAATAGTTTTAGTAGGATAGTTACACAGTGATATGTTCAGCAAAGTCCTATTTGTTGGAGAATGGAGATGGTAGAGTGTAGCAATGGTGATGGGCACTAACATTTTCATTCAAGCCCAAAGGTATTACAAACCCAAAGTACTATAAACACAGAGCTGAGATTGCTCAGTTGTCTGAGTGATGAGCAGCATGGCATGGGGAGAAGAATTGTGCCTCTAGCAACAAATGTGGAGTCAAGATGTGCAAATTCCCAACCTGGGAATTGTTGTTTTAGAGTATGGAGTGGCTATTAAATTGCAGAGATTAAAGGCTACCTCTGTGTTTAAAAGTTGTGTAAATATGTAAAAAAATTGAAAAAGATAGTGCAAAAGAGTGTGTGATTTTTATAAGGCTGGATTTCACAGATACAAAATGTAACACATTTTTTGCAGGTTTTTCCTGGTACTACTTTCCTGTTACTAGATGGTGGAGCTGTTGACTGGACCTGCTAAGGAGAGGTGCAGTTTAAATGTCCTGCCTAAGCTGATTCTCAAGCATCACATTGCAGGGATCAGTTTCAGAGCACTGAATTCTTCTTGCCATGGGGATTGGCCATGGCTGCTTTCAGGTGACATGTGTGACAGCAGTGTGGAGTGCTGGATGATGAGCATGGTGTTGATACTGAGTCTTCCTTACAGCTGGTCTAAGTCTCATCTTTGTGCTTACAGGGAAGAAACCTGCTCCAAAGTATCCTATAGACTGTGTGAGGGCAGGACGTGACAGTGCTGGGACAATGCTCAACAAAACTGAACATCAGGTATTCCACACTGAAGGCTAATACTGACATGGCATAAGGCCTGTTCTTTAGTAAACAGAGCTCATCTATTCCTGATGATGGCCAGAATAAGAATATTGAGCAATGGCAGAAAATCCTCCAGTGTAAATGGCAGTTTCGCTGCTGACACTTCTCATTGTGGAAAAGCTGTGCTCTCTTTAAAGATTCTCAAACAGACCAAGTTACTACTTTATTGTCTATTTCCTACACTGTGGCAGTGATGTGCTCACCATATTATTTTATGGAGTAATATGTAACAGTGTTAAACATTTGGCTTTAGCAGAATTGTAAGATTTATGAAACACTGAAGTTTACAAGCGAAAGGAAAAATCTCAGGGTAGTAGGCAGTTTTAAAATCTTTTTGAACCTATAAGGTTCTAGAAGTTTTTGTTATGACAAAGTGTCTCCAGATTTCCAGGTTTAAATGCCTTTTGCAGTCAAAGATAATTGTTTTCTCATGCAAATAAATGAGGACCATACTCACTTTGGTCCTCAAAGTGAAAGATTCACCAACTAGTGTTTATGAGGTGATGCTATTAGAGTCAACAAGGAATAGTTTCTGTAATGCCATGCTTGACTGTGGAAGAGAATAGTACAACTGTGAACACTAAAACAGAAAATTGCTGCAAAAGAGTTTAACTTAGCAGTTCTGGAAATCTGGAGATTTTGAGTTTCTGTGGGACTCAGGAGATGGAATGTTTTGTGTGCATCAAATAATACTTTTAGATTCAGACCTCTTAGAACTCTGGTTTTACTGTGCTATTATATTTCCGTTGGAATGAAATGGGAAATAAAACCAAGCATGTGCAGACCATGTTGATCATGGACACTATCAGCTGATATTTTCAACTTGAGCTGCACTGAATTTTTGGTACTGTTCCTTTCTTATTCTTTTTATGTTGTTTTTGGATCCTGGTTTTGTTGAAACTGGTCAGACCTTAAGCCTTTACACTTGTGAATGCAATTCTTACACTCTGCCTTTTGCAGGGTGCAGCAAGCAAAAATGTTTTTGTTCCACCCAGCACAAACACTAGACATGGCCTGGCTATGCATGTGGGAAGGGGAGCAGGATCTTGTGTGCCAAGGAGCAGTGACTGCCTGCAAGGAGGGCTTGGTCCTTGTGAACACTCCTTGCTCTGCAGTTAGTTTTGGCTGTGAGCCAAAATTTTTTAAACTGGAGGTAAAAAAGGAGTTTTGTATGATGCACTACAAGCAGCAAATCAAACCTCTGTGGTCCTCTTGAAGAATGACCATTATGATGAGGGTGGTGAGGTTCCCCCAAGATGTTGTTCATGCCTCATCATTGACAGGGTTCAAGGCCAGGTTGGATGGGGGTTTGAGCAACCTTGTCCAGTGAAGTGTGTCCCTGCTGATGGCAGAGGAGCTGGAACTAGATGATCTTTAAAAATTCTTTTCAATTCAAACCATTCTATAATGCTATGAAGAGCATCTTGGGACCTGTCTTTTAAGGCATTGGTGGAAATAGATGAGCAACAGTTAACCCTATTTGCTGCAGAGAGGCTTCAGGAAGAGATGTTAGGAGATCAGCATTTGGAAGGTAGAGCAAAAGGCGGCTGTGTCTTCTGAGAGCATGGGAACAAGTATCCCATGGGAACGTGGGATACTTGTCACTTCCTCTTCTGCTTGGTAAATTCATTCTTGCTGAAGTTGTTTTAATCTGCAAGTTTTCTGTCAGAATTCTGCAGGTAAAAGGGCTTTGATTGTCCCTTTTCAACATCACAGTAGTTTACATCATCAACATCTTTAAATGATACAGCCAAATGTGGATGTGTCCTTTGTTAATCAAATGTTCTCTTCTATCTAAATGTTGATATTGTCTTGTTTGATAACTCCAGGGAACTACAATCTAATAAAACAACAGATCAGAGAAGTACTCTTCAAGTACTAGCTGGGATCATCATCCAAATGAAAAATAGAACAGTGTTCCTTGGATGATAGAACAGTGCCTCATGATTAAATATGTTTGATAAAGTAATATTTGGGCTGGAAGTGGGGCTTGGGATTTCCAGGCAATGAGTTTCTGTTCAAAATAACTGAATGAAATTGAAAAAAATATTTGAAAACAGATTATATAGGCCAGGGAAGACAAATGTGAATTTCTTCACTGTAACAAGCAATAATTGGTCAGTTGGTCACAAGGTGGGAAACAAATGAATAGATAGCAGTTCTGGAGAAATAGATCTTAAAATGTCAGCGAGATTATATATATAGTATTTTTTTTCTCAGTAATACATTTATATTTATCAGTAATATATATTGTCAGTTATTCCACAAGGTTAAACTGATAGAAGTGATAATACATGCAAAGGGATCCTGCTCCCTCTAAAACCCAGCTGGAGAGGCTTGAAAGGAGTAAGAAGAAAGACTGGGGCCCTGTGCAGGGAAGAGAAAGACATGGGTTGTGGAATTCAAGGAAAGCAAGGCTGAAAGAAACCAAATTAATTGTTTGCAAAGACAAAAGCAATGTTCTGTTCTCTGGTCCATGGCGGCCAAAATAGGCGTTAAGATGGCTTTGCTGAAAGTAACAGTGGCTGGAATAGGCAAGTTGCAGATTCTTTGTTCAAACCATGTAGGTGACATCTATCGGGGTGGTGTGTACTCAGCTGATTCTGCCTGGGAACATGACTGTGTGATGTGTATTTAAGGTCCTGCTTGGTCTTGTACTTCTGATCATGCCGAGAGGGAGGAACCCATAACCTGTGGTGGTCTAACTTTTTGGCCAGTGTTTGCTTCTGCCTTTCTTCAACCTCATGCTTCTAATTCCTGAACTCAGACGCTGCTCTGCCTGCTTGTTGACATAACTATGCAGCCAGTCCTTTCAGGCAGGGGCTGTGTTTACCTGCCTATTTATCTGGTATCAATGGGGCTGCCGTGTTGATTGGCACTCCAAGCATAAACAATAACCATTGTCAGAGCAGATTATTCAGAGCAGAGCAGTCTGAAGTCATTTGGTTATGAAAACCTCCTCAGAGCATTACTGCTTGCTGTGACCCAAAAATGTTGGCACAAAAATTGATTACATGGTAGGATTTTTGTGGCAAACTTGTGGCTCTTCCTTGTGCAGACAGCACATGGTGTCATGGAGATGGCACCTATTGTGTGAAATGTATGTGCAACCTTCCTAAAGAGAACAAACTCCAGCCATGGGAAAGATAACTGAAAGAGCCCATTTGTTTGGAAAGGGGATGATGAAAAGAAAGTCGTTGGAGTTTCCAAAGTGAGATGATATGAACAATAGTTGCTGGGGAGGGAGTGAGATATAGGGGCCAAAGATGCAGGGTATGAAGCCAAGTGATTCCCGTTGGACATGGTCTCTGAAGGAATGGCAGCTCTGTTGCTTGAGAGCTGATAATACAAAGCATTGAAGAATCCAGAGATGTTTGAAATGGGCCAAAAGCCCTTTTCTTTTTCCATTTCTCTGCCCTCCTGCTTTCTACCTCTGATGAATGTTCCTGCCATATTCTGCTTGCTTTTTGGTTGGTGGGGAGAAACTGGGAAAAGTTACTCCTATCACCTGCCCTGTTTCAGAGAGCTTTGCTGCTGAAGGTACAATATGTCTTGAATGGGGATTCAGGCCCTGGAAACTGTTTTTATATTCCCCACTAAAATTGTGGAAACTGTTAAGGTCCTCAGCTTGGTTTCTCAGAGCTGTAAAGGACAGTCACCTGGGCAGGCAGATTGGAGGTGCACTACACAAAAAAAAAAACCCAAAAAGCAAAAAGCAAAACAAACAAACAAAACCTTTATAAAGTTTTTATTTGTCTAAAATAGCTTTAAAATGCAAAATATGTGCCTTTTTGTGCCAACCAAAACCCTCCAAAATCAAAACACCCCAAAATGACTAAAGGTCTTTTGGATACTATGCTAAAATCTTAATCTGAAATTATAAATCTGCCCCGAGGACTGAATCCATCTGAAGATGATCAAAGCCATTCTTCCAGTGCATTCTAACTAGCAGAGCAAGGGAATTTCCTAGCAAGTCATTATTGGTATGTGAAAGTGCAATGTGTTGAATATCTAAAAGGTATGCTCAGCTCAGAGCAAGGAAGCTTGTCTTAATTTCTGCTCTGGACAAGTTTCAGAAACACAGAGACACAGAGCTGGAAAAGTAAAGCAGCAAGAAGTTATGCATGTCCAGCATCTACATCTTCCTCTGGGGCAAATACCCAATTTTTGAATCTACAGCAAACAAACCACTTACAGAGCTATGAACATGTGTGATCATTTCATATGCAGTGAGAAACAGTTTCTTTCCTAATCCATATGATGATCAGTTTAAACCATGAAGTGTGAAATGTGATTACTCTTGTCCAAGGTTTGAATTAGGGGGCTGCACGGAAAGGCTCATTGCTCCTGATTGCATGAAGAAGGAGAGAACAGGCACAGAGACTGAGCTTCTACAAGTCTTTGTGAGGCAGGGCAGAAAAATTACTCTTCCATTTATTCCTTGAGATTCAAGGATGGTGAAATAGATAACATTCCCTCAGCAGGTGTTTAATACAGATCTGCCATGCAGATGCAATGCACTGATTTGGAGCCCTTTCTCCTACCCTATCCTAAAAGGTTTTCTAATAGAAAAGTTAGTGTGCTTTGCTGTTGATCTCACACTGGTACTTTTCACACTGAGAAAGGCTGAGAAATTCACTTTAGGGTTGCATAAGCTTTCTTTTGAATCTGTGCTGCTGCTGGAGCTGTCAGTTCCGTAGAGAAATCCCACTATAGTGTATGTAAATCTAGAATGTGTAAATGAGAACAGCTGAAAACCAGCGGTGTTTTTATTGAAACACCTAGTGTAATTTTCTGTTGCTTCTTCACTTGCTTCACTCTTGTAGACTGAATTTCCATGGTTTTTTAACTAGTTATGATAACCTTCTAGAATCAGAAGGTTACCAGAATCACTGCCCTGCTCTGGATGTAGCTGTGTGAAATGCTTTGGTTTTAAGTGTGGCTTCATCTTAGTGTGCTGACATCCCATGACTGCATTTAGAGAGACAAATCCCATCATAGCTCTGCGCTGTAATCACCTGCTTGCAAGTACTTGACTCTGCAGTTGCTTAGGCTTGGACACGTTATAATATTCATGAGATATTGATGGTATGTATCAAAGGAAAAGAATTCATTCTGCTAGCCAAGTCTGGAAACTAGACTTAAGGAAATCCACACAGTACAAAAATCTCAGCTTTAGTTTGGTGGGCTGCAAATACATGATTGGTTTATCTGAGAACAGATTTCTTCACCTGCCTATAAAATGCTACACAGCAAATACATTAGAACAGTAGTCTTTATGCTTATTCTCTCTTAGAGGCTTTCTACTGGCCTTTGAAAACAATCTTATTTTCAACATTTCAGTATTCACTCCATGAAAGCTATTGTGTAGACTATTGGCAAGCTACCTACAAAGAAATGCCAGTCTGGTTACCTGTTGCCTTTTCTGTCATATTATTGATGTATTAATATCTTTCCAAGCATAAGTCTATGCACTGAGATTTTTTTTTTTTTCATTCAAGGCATTTTCCCCCAGTCTGCTCTGTCCTTGAGGAAATTCTGGAGGGGTGCTGGAGAACTGTTTTCATGCTGGGTGAGTCTCACTGCTGAGCACAGGGATTTTCACTCATGAGATGGAATCTCAGACCTGTCTCCTTGACCCAGTTCCATGACTTAGCTGCTCAATAAGAAAAGATATTGGGAGAAACAGAGTGGCTTTGGGCTGGGAGCCAGGAAAGGTGAGAAGATTCCTGTGTTTGGCCTGCTGGGGATTTGGCTGGGATTTTGGGATGTCTTTTAGTGAGCCTCCCTATGCAGCAACAAAAGTGTTTCCTTCATTCATTCCCTGTCCTAGGCTTGAACGGCCAGCATGTGTCCCAGGCTGTGGATCCCATACTAATTAGAATATAAAAGGTCCATTGTTTATTGCAAAATAAGCAAGTGCAGATGGGACTGTTATAACTTGAGCTATGAAATCACATCTGACTCACTAAAGGTTACAAGTCCAATTCTCCTTTCATCTCGATCAAGTGCTGTTCTGCTACTGGTGCTAATACATGCAAAAACAGGCATTAATACAAGTATCTAATGTGAAGTATTCATCTTATCTTGTTACAGACTAGTATTTCCACTGTGTCATCACTTGTATTTAACAGTTGTCAAAACAGTTGAATATGGCAGAGGGGTTATTTCTCATCAGCAGACTTTGCAGCCTGCCTGACTTCAGATAATAAATACCTTCATAGCATAAAATATTTTCCTATGGAGAAACCAGTTATTAACTTTTGCCTTCCTCAAAGTTTTAATAATAAGCTGCATACAGGAGATATCTGTGCTTTGGATAGGATAGAGATGAGAAGAAATATAGCAATTTATTTTTACATGTTAGACAATATGTCTGGATGATGGAGGATGTGATAGAATTAATTATGTAGAGCTGCAGTGACAGCTAAAAAATGGAGCATCCAAATATGGATGTATCTTTTGACTATTGCTAGTTCTAGCCACCACAAATAATAGTGACTATAAAGCTGACCCTGCTTGGTTTATTCATTATTTCCAATTAGCTCTAATTTCTTCCAGATGTATGTGGCATTAGTCATTTTTGTATGGTGTGTATATATGGTTTGCTTAATTTTTTTTCAGATTATTTGCTATTTGTACTCTGGGCTTGGTTTAGTAATCCTGATTATTCTATTTCCTCACTACATGACCAAAATGCACTGGCAGAAGAACATTAAAGAAAGAAAGGAAAGGCACTTAGGCATCCTAAAATTCATAATCTCATTAATATTAATCACTGTTTTAGGAGCCATGAACAGTTTTACAAATACTTGGTAATCTCTAAACATTTTCAAGCCTTTAATATTCTGGTCTGGTAAATGAACACAAATTAACCTACGGGCTTCATGTCCTTTTAAAGCCATGCTTTATTTTAAATTTTCTTTTCCCATGCTACTGTATTTGATGAAATTGCTGCTTGCCACAGGCGTTTGTGTTTGTCACAGACTATCATTTTCCATAGGAAGCCAGGGGCCTTTTGGTTCCTGGGGCTGGGAACTCTCTTGCTGCTTTGCTGTGCTTTGTTCCTGGGGTCTCTGCCATGCACATGGCTGCACTCACCACTGCTGCCCTGGCTGCTTTTCTCTTTCTTTCTTTTTTGTGGCAGGAACTCAACTGTATTGGGTTTGCATGGCAAGGGTTTATTAGCAGGGGGGCTACAAGTGGGGCTTCTCTGAGAAGCTGCCAGCAGGCTCCCCCATGTCTGATGGACTCAAAACCACATGCCCCCAAGATGGACCTGCCATGGATCAAGGCTGAGCCTATTGATGCCTTGTGAGGGCTGACCTAGGACAGAGACTAGATGGAGCTAAAAATAAAGTAGGTATTTATTATGAGACCTTGGGCAACACAAGAGTCCAGACAGGGCTACAGCCCAGGTGAACCCAAAATGGTCACAAAATGGACAACCGGTCATGGGGTCTCACACTTTTATAAGTTCTGATCCATTAGCATATTGGAGCTAATTGTCCAATTACAACTCCAGCCCATGAAGTCCCATCTTTCTTGTTTTTCTCACTTCAGTCTACTGTTGTTTATGCTCTTGGGCTTGAAATTTGGATCAGTTGTCCTTGGGTCCCCGGTTAGAGAAGGAATTGTTTTGTCTACTTACTCTGTGAAGAGAGCTTACCATCCCTTAATATGAAGCTCAGAACTACACACTAAAGCAGTACAGAATCTGAAAAATATAAAAGCTGAAACCTGAGGCATCACCATCAGTGGTAATAGTAATGACTCTGTTACAACATGTGTAAGAAAGGGAAAAAATTATTGTGCAGAAGCAAATTGCAGCCCAAGAAAAGCAGAGTGAGAACATGTGAGAGAAACATCTCTGCAGACATAAAGGTCAGTGCAGAAGAAAGGGCAGGAGGTGCTCCAGGCACCAGAGCAGACGTTTCCCTGCAGACCACAGCGAGGCAGGTTGTGTCCCTGCAGCCCATGAAGGTCCATGGTGGAGCAGATATTCTCCTGCAGCCCACAGAGCAGGCCATGCCAGAGTGGGTGGATGCCCAAAGCAGGCAAACCCTGTGGCAAACCTGTACCTTTTGCTGTATTTTCTCTCTCCCACGTAGTTGAGGAGGGGAGTGATAGAGCGGCTTTAATGGGCACCTGGTGTCCATGCAAGATTCAACCCACCGCATCAACTTAGTTCAAGAAATACATTTTTTGGCACTGGCAGTCACTCTTATGGTCCTTGCGCCAACTGGCTGGTGCACAAGGCACAGAAAGCTCCTGACCTGTGCCTTCAGGCAGCTTGCATGACTGGTATCAGCAAGTACCACCTTCCTACATAAATCCTTATCTCCTTCTGCCCTTCAGCATCTCCTAGTTGTTTGCTGATCTTCATTTAGAAGGATGGTTCTTAAAATTAGTTTACACCATTATTGAAGCTGGTAACAGCAGCAGCTTTGGACTCTGTGGTTTGTGCATGAACAGTAAGAGATGGTTGTTGGTTCAGCCAGAGCTTATGTAATATCTGACATGCAACTTATCTAGAAAACCCTAATGAATTCCATTGTTCGTCTATGGCTGGATGTAGAAATGAGAAGATGTCATGGACCTACCTGGAGTCTCAGCTGTGAGCCTCCCATTTTTGGTACCAGACTTCTATTTTCTGCTTTTCTTGAATCCATGAAAGAAAGTTAAGAAACAACTGACATATGTCTTGCACATCTCTTCACATGTGAGTAGTAGATCTAATGACTACCAAAGGAAACCTTGAGTGGAAGAGGCAATAGAGAGGCACAGGCTCAACACTCTGTAAAGATTTTAACTGAGTAGCTACTTGGGATGTTAGTTTTATTTCTATGGCTCCTAAATTTAAGGATTAATTATTTAAAATACAAACTAAGCAGGATACATAATTATGTAAGTCCCTTACCATCCTTTGGAAATAAAAATAATTTTGCTGCTAGATCCCATGAACTTCAAGAGGAAAATACAGCTTTATAATATTAGGCAATGAAGTAAAACTTTACCCTATAAGAGACCTCTTTGGTTATTTCTACAACTTTGCATGATGTCTTAGAAATGTTTGATGTATGCAAACACAATAAACCTCCTGCAGTGTCTCAGCTGTAGGCAAATGGCTCCATCTCTGAATGGTCCAGGCAAGTGGGGTAAATGGTATGATTAGGCAATTAATAGTCAAAACTTTGCTCCTCTCCAATGGAGTGCAGCAATACTCAGCTGAATGTATTGTTCATTGGTTCCTTGTAGTTCATTTTTTCTTTCTTAAACAGTCAGCACTGGTTGAGTAATCATTTTTTCATATGAGAAAAACAGCTCTGATTGCAGAGTCACCCCTTCCTGTAGTCCCTTAGTGAAAACATCTTACATTTATTTCTCCTTTTGAGCCTACCTGTGGAGGAGACATCAATGCTAGATATTGCAATTACCTCTTCTTGTTCAAAGAAGGGAATTAAGCATGTGATTTTTCATCTTGTAAAGTGATGCTTTGTCTTAATAGGCCATTTTGCAAACAAATTCTGATGATCCATGGAGCACAGAGCTTCACGTGCTGCAGTCTCATGCTAATACTGCTGCAGCCATCGGTGATATATAGGGCAAAGTGATATATGGACAGTAGCAGTGTTTCCATAAGGGCATATGATGCTGCTGAGGGAGAAAATATTAGCACTGAAGAACAAAGAAGTCTTCCTATCACTGAGTCACTGATATCCATATGCAAATAATTCACTGTCTCAGTCTTTCCAGTGTCATCACTTCTGATAATATGGGTGTGTCTGTAAGAAGCAGTAGGACTTGCCTAAACAGACTGAGCTTTTGGCAAGCCATTTCTTCTCCTTAGAAAGGATTATGTGTATTTGCTGACTTATTTGGCATAGATACTTGATTATTTTACCTTGTTAGATAGTATTTACAGATGTTTTTTTGAGACTATTTGGCTTGTAAATTTAAAAATTCCTTTCACTGGTGAAGGGAATAAATAATCTGGAGGAGAGTGTTTAATCTGTCTTCATTCTTCATTAACAGACCAAAATCTAAAGAAAAGAGGGAAGATGGACCTTAGTATGGCTGCATTTGTTCTAGTCCTGAGAGGTATTGCCTGCTTAGGCTATCTAGCTTGGGTTTCTCTTGCAAGGAGAGCCCCTGCCCAGTACCTCCCAGCCTCTAGGGATGGCTGCTTCTGATCATTTAAATAATACGTTTCAGTCATTATTAAAGAGTCAGTCAGATAACCAGTCTTTTCAATTTTCAACTGGAGATACACCTGCATAAAGCCTGCAGACAATTCAGGGTTTGAATCCTCAGGAACATTCCTTAGGAACATTCCTTAGGCTATTTCTGTTGATAGGTGATTTTTGTATAGGAACTTCTTAACTTGTAGAAAATTTCAGTTTTTCAGGTTTTTTTTTTTAGGTTTTCAGTTTTTAATTTTTTTTTCTAGCCAGCTTTAAACACTGACACTTCTAACACATTTATCTTCTTAATATGAGTCTTCTCACTCCACCTCCTTTTCTCTGCACCTCTAGAAGATATTCCAACAAGTCTGACTGTATTATTTGGACTCATTAATGATGTCTGTGAACATGGGCAGCTTTGGTACACGGGGGAAGTAGAAAGGGAGGTGGTTGAACACCCCTTTCACAGTTTAGAGGAGAGGGATGGCCAGAAGCTGGGAGAAGGCAGCACATGTATGTGCACACCCATTGCTTTTCCTGGGTTCTCTATAGTACCTCTGTCACTTCTAAGGACATGAGCATGCAAGAGTCGGATGTGAAGACAGAAAAGCAGAACAGACATGAGGGAGTGGTGGGAGAGGCTGAGACACGTTGTAACCCCCTGTGCACTTTGGATGCTGCCAAGGTCAGTGACTACACTCCTGAAGGTGAATGTCAGCTGCCAAAAAATCCAGGGCACAGGCTGGACATCTGCAGATGTTTTGTTTCTCCCCAGTAAGTGCCAAGGGGACCTGGTCCACTTAAATAGTAGGGCAAGGCTGAGAAAGCCTCCCTCGGGCAGGCAGCTTGGAGTAGGAACATTGCCTCAGAGAAGCTCTTGGCCATTCCTTACATCTGCGATGTCAGGGGCCATCAGTGGGTGCTGTACAGCACAGCAGGGCTTTGTTTGCCCTTGGCAGCCCTGTGAGGCTCACATGTAAGGCTCAGGCCATTGGTGTCCCAAGCAACTGTGCCAGGAAGGATCTGCAGAAGCAATTATTTCATGCTGTTACTTCCCCCAGAGAATTAAAATCCCCCTTGGAAAAATGTTATTCCATTATATGGGAAGGGTATCTGGCAGTTCACAAAGGAAGCAAAAAAGGAGTCTTCTGACACAGGTCCTGCATACTGTATTGTCTCTTCTTCAAAGATGTATTAGTGTCACTGGTCCCTAATATATCCTGGATAGAAAGATCAAAGATGAAAGGGAGGTGCATGAGGAGAGTGGTCCTGTAATGTAGCCTAGACAGTGAAATTATCCTATCCTTCCCTTGGCAATGAAAATAGCTGTTTACAATTTATTTTGAGTATTGTGACTGAAAACTGCACATGGATTATGTGTAATCCACAATGAAATCACTACTGCAATGAAGTCACGGGCTAAAATTGAATGGTGTAACTTTCTGAAGTGACAATTGGTGGTGCCTTCTTGAAATTCACTGTAGGATCTGGGTTTTCAGAGGGAAAGTCTTCAATGCTGTCTGAAAAACAACATCTGAGCAGTTCTGTGCATTGCATATGGCAAATCAGAGATCTAAACTCAGAGGTACTTTAGAAAATATGGACTAAAATATAAGAAAATTTATTCTTCATCATTTTATTTCCAGGGTTAATTCTCCTGAGATCACCACTGACATGGATGCTGTCAGTCTTTCAATTTCATTTCTGTTGCTGTGGGTACCTAAGCAATGGAAGTGTTGTAAGACTTCAAATTCTTGTAGTGCAAAGAAAATCCCAGCCTTTTTTAATAAGGTTTCTTTGTTCTGACTGAATGCAGAGAAAAATCGTTGTCTTTGGTTTAAAAGTTTGGTTACATGCTGTCATGGTTTGATGCTGGTGCAATGCCAGTGCCCCCATGAAAATATATGCTCCCTGGTGTCTGCTGTGAGATGTGACCAGGAATAGAGCAAAGCAGGCTCCAACTTAGGAATGAAGAAGAAAAACTTTATTAACCTACAACCATATATAGAAAGAAACGCACACAGAACTCAGAATGAAAACCTTCTAAAAACATTCCTCCTCCCCACACCAATTTCTAATACATCTGCCTCTCAGATCATCAACTCTCAGTCCATCCACCACCCTTTAGATAATCAATTCTCAGTTTATCAAGGAGTGAGGAGTCCCTCTTGTGCCATAGGCTTCCCCTGGAAACACAGATGAAACCTCTTGTGTTTCCATGTCATATGTGGCACCACCCAGAGATCATTTGCCATTGACATCTTCCTTCCATGCCCAGTGCTCTCACCACTGTGCATGGACCAGAACTGCCTCTAGGGTTCCCTTTTTAAGGATGCTTTGCCCAGTTTCAAACAAAGCACAGTCTCTCATTTTCGGGACACCTGTCCCCCCACAAATTCACCCCCAGGGGCCGAGGGATCTTGAGAACAGAGGTCTACTTCTTCCCTGAAGATAGAGGGCACCACCATCACCCTCCTCACCACTGTCTCTGTTCACGCACTCCTTCACATAACATCACTGCACTCTCTTGGCTCCAAGCCATTGCCTCCTACTAGATGCAGTCTCTAAATAAATAGGAAAAATAAATAGTTCTGCTCGTGGCTATACAAGAAAAGTCCAGCCAAAGGCCACTTCATCACCTCCTGCCCGATGTCTCTCAGTGCTCTTCCAGCCTTCCATCCTGCAGGGGCCTTCACCTCCCTACTCTGTCCAAGGCTCCAGCTCACCTCATCCGGCTGCATGACTTCCCCTCTCCCACCCAACTGCAGCAGCTGCGCAGGGGAGGCCTGAATCTTTCACTGACTGGAACCCAAGAGAGAATTTTCCTGGGGTTCTCTGCTTTTAACCCCCTGTGTTCTCAGAGGTGTATCCATGTCCTCAGTGGCCACACCAGGTGCCAATATTCAAATCTGAGCACCCATTGGTTTGACAACAGCATCCCAAAAAACTCACTTCCTTCTCAAACCAGGACACATGGTGACTTTTGGCAGTCTTTTTCACAGAATCAGTTGCAGAACATTTTAGGTGGGAAAAGACCTCTGAGAAAGAGTCCAAGCTTTGCTGAGCACCACCATATGAACTAGATCCTGGCACTAAATTTTTGTGGGTTTTTCTTTTTTTTTTTTTCCAAATCTAGATTTTTTTGTATATCACAGATGCAAGACTTCAAAAATATTAGTTTTTCCAGATGTGACATGTGAGCAAAAGACATTCAAAGAAAAAGCCTTTGGCTTTCTACCAAAATGTCAATGATATTTATGATGAATTAAATAAATTTTTTTAGTTCCCAAAAATTAAATAGGAAAAAGAAAGCATTTGCAGCTATAGAAAATTATTCTGACTCCTTTCCATTACACTGGATGACAAGGTCTAAATTCCCTACTCCGACTGATGCAGATCTATAATAATTCTTCCAAAAGCAAGGCATAGCTCAAATTTATGTATTTACAGGCCATTGAATGGAATATTGCCCAGGTAACTTCTGCAACTTTGATAAAGATTCCAGTTTTCTCAAATAAATCACCTCAGATTAAACTTTTAAAATGTTTGCATAGGTCTTAAAATGTATATTTATATTTTCATCGTTTCAAACTGAAAGTACAGAGCATTCTGATTGTGGAAAATAAAACCATGTTTTAAATGATACTGGTTACATCCTGTATTTTAGAAATGTAATAATAAGTGGAACTATGTACTTAAGGAAAAGCCGCTTATTTAGAGTTATTTTGATGTATAATATGCTGCGAATTAAATTTTAAGTCTGGTTGCGGGAATTGAGAATTAGGACTCATAACCAACTACTAGGCAGACCTTAAAAAGGCAATAGTGAAATTTCATTTTGCATTAATCTCTGAAAGGACAACCTGCTAGTTAAAAACAGAATACTGGATGTCTGTCCCCTTAGAATCCTTACAATGGTTCCTAGAAAACGTGAGTTATTTGCTTCAAATACTCATATTAATACTTTACCAAGCTTTGCAGGCCCAGCAGGATACACCTTGAGCTCACCTGCTAAGATAAAAGCTAACATTTGAAATTCCTCCAAACCTTGTCACTCAGTCAAACTGCAGGTCCTGTGCCCATGTCAGTGTTTCCCTGGGCCTTGCGGCCATCCTTCCTGGCAGAAACCCTGCTGGGTGCCTTGCCTTTTGGCACAGCTGCCTGGGTGCCACATTACAATGTGACAATGCTCTTGTCCAAATGGTTCCTGCTTAGCAATAACAAAAATCACAGAGGTTGGCTGCTGGAGATACTGATGGAGAACTCCATCCTTCTGAAATGCAACAGTAACAGACTCTGAATGAGCTAGGCATTAAAAATGTCATTAATTTGTCTTCTAAAAAATTTCAATGGTTTGATTTTTTTTTTCCAACAGAATGCATTTGCTGTCCACCAAGAGGAGGACACAAAGCTAACTTGTTGGTCCTTGTGCTCTTGTCTATTTGGCCTAAAATAGTTTAGCAAATTTGATCTGTATTTGTACATTTGATTTGAGTAAATTTCTCACTATATTGTGCTAATACTTCTTCTCTTGCTAATACTGAGTAATAAAATAATTTTATTTATGCATCTAATTTCATTAAACAGGAGTGTAGAGCATGCTCTTGGATTAAATTATTAAATATAATGTATAACATAAGTGACAAAACTAGCAGAGTGTATATATATATTTAAATATTGTATTTATTGTATACCAAACAAGAAAAGAACACTTCCGCCATTATTAATACAGAGAATAAAATCAGAAAGCAGAAGAAAAAAGGACATAAGGCTAGGTTTTTAAATATTAGTTTAAGTTAATGATTAAACACCCAAATATCTGTAAGATAGGTGGGAGAAGAAAGTAAGCGATGACAAATCAGTGGCTGATGTAGTCTTAAGACTTAGAATCTGAGCCCCTGGCTCCTGGCTCCAAAAACTCTTTTTTGGAAGGAACGAGTTGGGTCCTTCAGTGAAGCTGTGCTGGTTTCACAGGGTCCTACTGGCATGCAGCCTTCTGGAAATGTTTCCTGCTTTGTTACTCTTAATTGGGTTTTCACACCACTTTGGTGTTTTGCAGAAATTTGTGATTAAAAAGCAAATACCTCATCTTTTGGTTTTTCTCCACTTGATTTTTTTTAATAGAAACCAAAAGAGCCTGCTTTTCAGTTTTAGCTATGGAAGAAAAGGACTTCTCTGAGGGACAAAACAGGACAGCATGAGAAATGGCATGTTTTAGTATTTGTGTGTTTTACACTAGATGAAGATGACAGATATCACCTGTTTTCATTTAGAAGCTTCTTTTAGTTAGAGCTGCCCTTCTT